>CM062814.1:91925356-94549076 GCA_031772625.1 Pinus tabuliformis | reverse complement strand
CCTCCGGTCCTTGACAGTCGAGTGTGCTAACGCACCCTTTAGGGGGCTCGACTGATAAGGATGCGTAAGCAGGCTCGACTGTTAAGGAGAGGACCCTTTAGGGGGCTCGAATGTTAAGGAGAGGAGAGGAGAGGACCTTTAGGTACTCGACCCCAAGGACCTTTAGGTGCTCGACTGTTAAGGATGCGTAAGCAGGCTCGACTGTTAAGGACCCTTTAGGGGGCTCGACTGATAAGGAGAGGAGAGGACCTTTAGGTACTCGACCCCAAGGACCTTTAGGTACTCGACTGTTAAGGATGCGTAAGCAGGCTCGACTGTTAAGGCCGCCATCACCTTTAGGTACTCGACCATAAGGGAGAGGAGAGGGAGAGGAGAGGGAGAGGAGAGGGAGAGGAGAGGGAGAGGAGAGGAGAGGAACTTTAGTTGCTCGACCACCGGGAGAGGACCCGACAGGGGGCTCGACTGATAAGGAGAGGATGCGTAAGCATGACTCGACCAACGCCCCCCCACCCAATAAGTAAAATGAAACTTGAAGAACTGTTAAGGCCGCCATCGCTTTTTTAGTTACTTATTTGCCCCCCCAAATAAGTAAAAAAAAAATAAGTAAATTGAAACTTTAGTTGCTCGACTGGTAAGGCCGCCATCACCGGCAGGGGCTCGACTGTTAGCCCCCCCACCCAATAAGTAAATTGAAACTTTAGTTGCTCGACCACCGGGCCGCCATCGCCTTTCATTCATATCTTCCCGAACTCTAACTCAGGGTTGACCTACCTTTCCTTTCAGGACCTTTCCCGTGGAAAAGGGAAGGAGATCACTTAGAGCTAGAAGGTAAGGAGGTTTACCCGCTTGTCCGCATCTTGAAAGGTTATCACTATCTTTCTTCCCCTCGAAGAGCTATGCGTAAGACCTTTCCTTTGCTATAGGTAAGCAACGGAGATCGATCTATAGTGCATTCCGGGATCACCTTCCCTCCCTTCGGAATCCTACACCAATTATGAAATTCCAAATTCTGGAATCACCACTTAACCGGCCGGGCCCACCCCTCGCCCTCGTACCTCAGGCGAGCGGAGAAATCCCCTCGCCCTCGTACCTCAGGCGAGCGGAGAAATCCCCTCGCCCTCGTACCTCAGGCGAGCGGAGAAATCCCCTCGCCCTCGTACCTCAGGCGAGCGGAGAAATCCCCTCGCCCTCGTACCTCAGGCGAGCGGAGAAATCCCCTCGCCCGCCTCAGGAAAGGTAGAACCTTATCTTCTTCCCGATGAATAAGAATAGGGTAGCAGCACAGATTAGCATCATTGACCATGATGAACCACTAACACCCACCTTCCTTGTTGGGCCATTCACTGGAAAGACGCTCCAGCGACGTTATCCCTTGCACTAGAAGCACAATCCCCTCCGGACCTTACCCTTCGCTCGCTATGCTCAGGCTAAGTGCCTTATCGGGATTATTTCCGAGCCTGAGGCTCTGATCGATCGCTAGTTACGAAGCTATTCGAGGTCCACTGGTCTCGGGAAGGCTTATCACAGTCAGGTGCGGGGCAATTTCCCCCCTATATGACAATAAGAATAGGGGTGGGGCGAGATGAACCGAGGTTTCGTTCGCCACGGCTCCCCCATTCACTTGTCCGGTGAAGATAGTGGGGCTAAAAAGCCAAAACTACCTTCGTCATTAAGGTTGCCCCTTCCATCCACATAGCCTGCCTTGCCCCTCCCTATTTATTAGGCTACACGTATTGAAAGCCAGTAAGTAAGTCCATTGTGGATTTTAGAGATCTGTGGGTTGAATCTTTTGAATTCATGATCGGAGAAACCACAGTTTAGGTTTTTGAATCAACGTTTTCGAATCCCAAATGGATCCATCATCAGATATGAGAATGATGATGAGCAGAAGAGCAACACAGCATTGATAAATAGTGGTGAGGATAAAACAATAGAAAGACAAACTGTCGGCTGTCAAATTTTTATAATTTTTTAATCAATTTATTAATATGTTTAATTAATTTTATAATTTTTGAATTTAATTTTAATTTTTATATAATTAATTATTATTATTTATTATATTTTTGATTTTATTTTTAATAATGAATTTTGATTTATGTTAATTAATTAGTTTTATTAATTTTATAAATATACTCTAAATATGTTTTTTAAAAACTTATTTTGTTATAATATAAAATATTATTATTTTAATATGAAATTCATTCCTAAACAATTTTATTAAATTATTAAATTTAATTTATATTATTAATATATTATTAACTTATATTAATTATCATAATTATTATTATTAAATTATTATATAAGTATTATTATAATTTATTAAATTATTATTCCTAAATATATATATATATATATAAATAATATATAATTATATATAATTATATTATTACTAATAAATTATTATTAATATTAATTAATTATTTATTTAATTACTTTAATTAATTAATTAATTATAATAATTATATTATTATTATTATATTAATTAATATTAATTAATTTAAATTAAATTAAATTAATTAAATTATATTATTATTAATTATAATATTATTAATACTAATTATATTAATTAAATTAAATTACTTCAATTATATTATTAATACTAATTTTTTTTAGAATAAAATATTAAACCTAAAATGAAACTAAATTTAACTTTATACCTAGGGAATATTGATTCTACAATGAAACCTAGAATGTTAGATTATTAATATTACTTATATTAATGATAATTTAATATATTATTTTATTTTATTTTTTTTTATTATTATTATTATTTAATTATATAAATTATTTATTAATATATTATTAATAGTAATTATTTGTATTATTATTAATATTTAATTATTAATAATAATATTAATTATATCAGTTATTATTATAATTAATCAATTAATTATTTATTTAATTATATTGATTATATAATTAATATATATTATTTTTATTTATATTATTATCCTCAATATAATTTTATATTATTATTATAATGAATTAAATGATATTAATTATATTAATTATGTTAATTATTTTATTATTAATAAAATAATAATAATAAATTAATTCTATTCATTTTGAAAAATCTATACCTAGACCTTAATGAAAAGAAAGACTTGAAGGCACATAAAGGAGAGGGATAACTTACCTGCTCAGGTCTTACCAGAGGATGCGCTTGCGTTTTTTATTTCCTTGTCAAGGTAGCCAGCTCCCGCTAATCTCCACGCATTATCTTCTTTCATATATGAGAATGCTTGATAATTTCCAGCGCTCTCTGATTTTTTCGTCTCTGTTGCTGATCTCCCTACGATAAATGATGCGCCTTCCAGACAGATATGGTGTTTTAGTTTTTAAGGAGTCTCTGCTAGGGCTGAAGTCCATTGTGTACAGGCATAACCCCCTTGATTTCCAATAATCTAATTAATAATATGCGAAACAAACATACATTTTGATTGACGAGTTGCGCATATTGCTGTTTCACCGAGTGGGTGGGCTTGCCTATTTATATTGAGATTTAGATCAATATTTCTATTTATAAGTACGCGCCCCTATGGGAATATTGATATGTATATTTCTATTTCTATTTATATAAGTACGCGCCCCTATTTTGAAGTAGCTAGCTCGGAAGCGGGAGCAGAAAAAATAGATTGATCGCTGGCTATTCCGGGAATCCCACTTTTCTATGTCAGTAATATTAGACCGTAAAGGTAAGGTTATGCATTTGCGGAGGTTCAGAATTTGTGCATGCACTATAGATCTATAGCGCCTACACAAATTCTGTTCTGCCTTTATAAGTAGCGCCCGCCCCATTTTGATCATATCATGTAGTAGCAGATCTCGCTCAACAAGCGAGAGAATGGGAACTAGGGAGGGGTCTGGAGCAAAAAGCGCTATGCAGCATCAGTAATACCTCTCGGTTAGACCTATAGTAGCGAGGGGTATAACCTTGCGGCGAGGATAACCGGGGAAGGGATAACCCCTCGCGGACCGGTTCTTTCAGTCAACTGAGTTCTGTCTGGACGAATCAGCTTCTTGTCCAACTGGTAATGGCTCAATCTATAGATAGAGAGCCTTATGATGGGAAACTATCACGTTAGGTTTGGAGAGAGAAAGATGGTCTGGGGGAGCAGGAGCAAGCTTGTCCAAAGAACGGCCTGCCTGAATGACTACGGGATCATCAGTCTACTCTACCTCAATTCACCATTTTGAACCCCATACAGAAGGTTTTTCCGTACCAGCTTCTTCTACCCATACCGCAGTTGAAGCACCTAAAAAAGAATTTGGTGTGTTTCTGGTCAGTAATGGAAGCAATCGTCCCTATCGTCGTAGAATAAGAGCACCCGGCTCTGCCCATTTACAAGGACTCGATTCTATGTCCAAACATCACATGCCAGCAGATGTGGTCACCATAATTGGTACTCAAGATATTGTGTTTGGAGAGGTAGATAGATAGGACGGACTAATAAAGTTCAAAGAAAAAAATTGGAAGTGTTGATGGTGCTGGATGCGCCAACATTCAGGGGATCTCCCCGGTATGAAGTCCCAACTAGATCTCACATTGTTTGGTGTAGGAGTCCCATCCATTACGATGGCCTGGTTGCCATTATCTTAGAGATTTTCCTTAGCTCTTGCTATTCAACATATGAGAGTGTTATGCTTGTAACTTCAAGAAAGTGAGGTAAGTATGCCTAGTGAGTGCGTAATGTAACCTTGCGTCTAGGTTATCTTACCGCCAAAGGGGGAAGTGAAGTGAGACTCTTGATGAGAGGGAATTGTCCCAGCACACACGAACAACAACAAGGGTCTGTCCAGCATCTAGTGGAATAGTCTACAATAGATGCGACAGTCGTGAAAACCAAAGTTCAAGGGAAAACACATACACCGTCCAGCGGAGTAGTCCACATGGGGGTGACGGTCGTTAAAACCAAGAAAACAAAAGAATGATTTGTCTAATGTCTAGAGGAGTAGTCCACACGGACGAGACAACATTGATAAACAATACAACACATATTCAACAATGTAAGTACTAAAATAACCGAAGTAGTTAAACTATATTAGTATGAGTTTAGAAAACATGCATTACAAACGAAGAATAGTCTTACAAATAGATACAAAACATGCGTGAAAATGTGCTGGCCTGAGACAAGATTCTGAATTAAGCAAAATTTCCAAGACACATATGTACACCATAAATCACTAGCCCTAGTACTGGGATATTGGAGCCACTCCTCACTCCTTCAAGAACAAACTACAGACTCTCAAGGCTATATGGGAGGAGCCAAGGTGAAAAGTCCTTTGCTCATACAATGAGGGGGTATATATAACCAAGGGGGAATAACTAATCCTTGTGACTCTTCGACTTCCCTCATGACCGTTTGACTTCCTATGACTTTTCAACTTACATGACTCTTTAACTTCATATGTGTGTCTCTTGGACTTTCACATTACATTACATTTTAATACAACATGTATGGCCCATAGTAGTCATGTGGTCGAGAGAGCTCATGACACAACACGACATGACACTGCTAAAATGTACTAGTTGACTGTGGTGTCCATGTCCAACTGCGGTGCTGCTGAGTGATGGTATGCTCTCATTGTAACATGTCTTCACCTCTACATGTCAAAGTGCGTGGGGTCTTCAATGGTCTTGGTCTTCACATGATGGGGCATGTGTGTGTGTCCTCGTTGCTTGTTGCTCAATGTGATTCATGTGTTCGTTCAACTGCGAGCAAGTCTTCTAGCATGCACTCCTTCTTCATCTCGTTCGTCGTCAGGCCATGTTCTATTCATGTATCTGTTTATGTAATCACTCATGATGAAATGACATCAAATTCAAAAATATCCTAGTCTACCATGATGCAGTGGTTTTCAGCTTCGATGCAGGTGACTGGGAGAGAGACAAGGCATTAAAACTGCGAAGAGCACAACTCAGGCCGAGATGAGAGGCTTGAGAACATTGTTGGGAAAAACTACGAAGATGTCAATGGGAGGTAGATTTGCACAATCTGGGACAATAGTGATAACTGCAAGGCAGGACCCAACTAAGAGTTAGAATTGCGCATTTTCCGGGAGGCATACTAGGTAGGGTGTCGGGGAACTACCAAAAATTCTGCGCATTTTTCAAGGTGAGGACTGGGCAAGTCATCCTGGGGTCCAACTGGGAATCTGCATAATTTCTTCGGGGAAGGCAGTGCGGGCAACATGAAGCACTAGCAAGAAAATCTGCGCAATTTTCTAGAGGAGGAGAGGATCAGGCTGCAGGAGTTGTTGGTCAAAACTATGTAATTCTAGGAGATATTCTAGGATAGGTAGTGGAGGATCCTAGACATAACTACGCAGTTTCTGGGTTGAGTGCAGAGCAGGGAAGCAGGGCAGGTGATAGTCAAAACTGTTCAATTTTATGAGGGAAATATTTCCCCTTGAAGTAGAACAACATTTCCTTTGCATGAAAAATAATAATCATGATGCCCAAAGATGACACATACTGCATAAAGATGAGAACATGAACAAATATTAAGATCAAGGAGGGGGCTTAAGATCATCCGCTTACCAACAAGTGACCAAGGAACGATCAATCACAAGATCCATGGTAGGCTTCGAAATTTGTATGGGAGGCAAATTTTTGGAGGGTGCTTGTTGTTGTTACAACATTGCCGCCACACTGGTAGAACTCCAGCTCTCTGTATGGACCTGGTTTCATGAAAAGCGAGTCTAACCCTTTTGGAATTATTATTCAGTTCTTTGATCGACATGGCTTCCTCACTATCTTGTGAGAAAGATGTAGTTCCTACCATTCTCTTGATCAGTCATCAAACATTCCAAGCCAAGTCAAATAAGTTGTTTCGATTGGGGATGAGTGGTATTTGGTGCACAAGTATTATAAATGTCACAGTCTTAGTTTCATCTCCGCTATTTCTCCGCTGCTAGCAAGCCTGAACAATACCCTGGCGGAGTCACGCAGGAACACAAGCATCGCTCCGCTGCCAACGAACCTAGTTAGTACCCTAGTGGAGTTACTTGCATCACCTCTCTGCGCAGGAAGCCTTTCTATTCTTTTGCCTTGTTTATTTATTTTTATATTTTTCATTTTTCAAAGAACTGTGCATAGGCACGTATTTATTTTTCATGAGGCAGAAGAGGGATCCCGACTTATTCAGAGTAGAATAGGTTGTCCCTTCATAGAAGTATGTTATATATACCTCTGACATACTTGTTAAGGTTTTTCCCCTCACCTTTGCTTGACTCAACTGACAAGGGTTAACCCAAAAAACCAATTAGAGTAAGTGCAAGCGTTGTGTTTTCACCATCACTCACTCTAGACATAACTTATTTTCCTTCAGGGTATCATTAACTGAAGACAACAAACTCTTCATAAAGAAAGAGGACAACAAATAACCAAATGTTGATAGTTGTACAAGTACTCTTATATCTTCCTGGCTTGTCTCGAGAGCCAAACAAGGTTTCATGTGAGGCTAACATACGGGTACAAATAAGCAAAGAAAATAAGAAAGAAAAGAGCAAAAGTAAAGCGAAGGAAAAGCAAGAAAAAAAAGCAAGTGGGCAAGCAAACCAAACCAAGTAAGTAGGCAAACACACCAAGTAAGCAAGAAAACAAACATGCAAACCAGAAAGCAAAGCAAAGCAAGAAAGAAAACATTACTCCTACTCCTATGCTAAACAGTGCATGGGCATGCTCATGTAAAGTGATATTTCCAATTCAGTCGCTGACGCATTAGGTAGCCCATGTTGGTGAAGGCATGGTAAACAAGAAGGATATACATGTAAACCAACAAACAATAAAGATACAACAATGAAGACCAACATGCTTCGAGTTCAAAATCTTCAATAGAAAAGAAAAGAGTAAAAACACAGGATAAGCATTCTGCGGACATATCATGGTGATGGAACACACTACTACAGACGATAAACATGCACACTCTTTGGACCATGAAAAACGAGCAAACATGAGAAAGAAAGACAACTTGCATTTCACAAGCATGCTTGTTGTGTATGATTCCTCCAATGTGTGAGCGATGGGATCGTGTGGTTCAGGTGGAGGAAGTGAAATCTATGAACTAGATTGATTTTCAATGCACACAGGAGAGTGATGAGGAGCCTTTGGTGTTTCAACAATTTTCTGATTGGAAGTGGAACTAACCTTAGGACAACGAGGGCCTGACATAACCATCAGCACAGGCTGAAGTTCCTCGACTGCTTGAGGGGTTTCCACTTCATCAGTAGGTATATTATCGGAGGACAGTGGCTTAGAAAGATTAACAATGAGTGAATCAACATCGTGATCGAGTGAAGAAGTACAAAGATCATGACAACCATGATTATAAAATTTGATATGTTCATTGGCATCCTCATGATATGATGAATTATGCAGAGGGGTTGATGAGAAACAAGGATGTTGATCCTCCGTGTTTTCGGAAATGATAGATGAAAGATTTAGTGGATTTTTAGAGAAATATGTGTCCTCACCGCAATGTAATCACAAACTGACATCCAATGTGTCATGTGAATGATCAAACGTAGAGACATCTAGCAATAAGTTTTCATAGGGAAAATCATAAATGGCAGAGTCACAAGGGATGTCAGGATAGAGCGGATGAGGCGTGGGTAGAAGGAGGTCATCCTTCACCGTGGGTTCTTCTTCAGATTCCCGCACACACTCATCATGAATGATAGTGTAGGTTGGCTGCACAACACCAACTCCGTAAACAACTTGATCCTTGTGAACAAGAAGTGCGAAGTTCGAAACGGGAGAACACAACAAAATACAATCTGGAGGATCAACAGAACGTGTGGATGGAGGTTGAGGAAATAAGTCCACGTGACAACTAACAGTCTCGTAAGCCAAATCTGCATAGAAATCAAGAGCAGTTGGGGTGGGAGGATGTGACGGTTCAACAAATAGATGTGCACCTTCTCCCCCCTCGCACTGTAGGGTTAGAGCTATTTGATGAGATGAGGAAGGACAATCACTTATGGCAACAACCGTGTCCGCCTTGGATTTAGCAGCTCTAACACCGAGGTATGTTGGGATAGGTTTGAATGATTCTAACACTTGTGGGTTTTCATATATGTGAAGAAGGTATTGAAATCTTTCACGAAGAAATTTTAAATCAATTTCATCTTCTAGGAATTGAAATGTGAGATTACGAAAGCGATTCCAAAATTGCAACAAGGATTCATCAGGGGCTTTACGCAACTGGAGAATTTTTTTATTAAGTGGTTGATGGTCAAACTTATGGAAAGCATCAACTAATTCTCTAACAAAGTTACCAAATGAGTGAATATTTTTTTTGGGCAGTGCGACAATCCATTGCAATGGGTGCCCATGAAGCATGAATGCGAACATCGTGCAGATTATGTAATCCTCACGGGTTTCAACGTTGTCACATAGATTGGCAAAGACAAGACTATGCCTTTGCCAAGTTGTTCCACCTTCACCTTCATATGTGTTCTGTTAGCCTCCTGCTGCAGCAGGTATTCATTTTTCATGATTGAGATTTTCACATGCCAAATATGTCATACTTTGCAGGCTGCAGTGTTCCATATTTCCAGAACAGGCCAATGAAGATGCCATGAAAGTATACTGGTCCAAGTGCCACTGCTGTATTCCATTTTTTTATCACAGTTATCAGGCAGTTTTGCATTCAAAGGAGGTACTCAAGCTAGAATTCACTAACCTCCCCTTCTTCTCATTTCCCCCAAGTCACTTACTAACATCCCCCAAGAGGTCAAGATCTGCTTGAGCCTCTCAGGTTCATCATCTCCATGACATTCGCCTTGGTAAGGATCTGATTTACTCAAGGAATGCTCACTCATCATATGTGAGCCTTCTTTTCCCCAACAAAGCCTAAGGTCTCATACCTTAGCGCCCTCTTTACATCTCCATATTAACTATTAACTTTATTATGTAACTCCCCTATCAGTTTTTCCCTTTCCCTATTAAAATCATGTATATAAAACTCCCCTATGTAAATACCTCTCCCTGGCAATATAGCCATATTTCCTATAAGTCCGGGGAATCACAGTCCATCTGGGGCTGTCTTTAACCCATCCGAGTCATAGCAGGGATTAATATGACACCTGGCCAGATTAATAACCTCCCCCCCAAAACCCCTAAAAAACCTTCAAAAAACCCATTTTTTGCACCTTTTTCCTACGTTCTGTGCATAAAATATTAACCCGCGCCGTTTTTTTCACATAAAAACCCCATTCGCTATGTTTTAACCCACCGCCGCGATACATTAAAAAGGGAATATTCCCGCGAATATCCCCACCCTCTAACCCGTCGTCGTTACCCATCTACCGCCAACCGTTAGATCTGGCCCGCCACAGATCTACGGTGGGCGGGCTTTCCTATATGCAACACGCCCGGGCTTTAGCGTCCGGGAGTTCGGCGGTTTTGCCGTCGTACTCCCGCCACGCGTCAAGCTCTGGGGTGTGGCGGAGCCCCCTCCCCCGAGACCGCCTTTGCCCATAAGCGGTGCGCCACAAAACTGCTTACCGCCTGTGACGTCACATCCCACATCACCCTCTGCCCAGTCACCGCTTGCGTCACCCCTGATGAGCCCCAAAAATGGATGATTATTTGGGCTCATTCAACCACCTAATTCGACTTAATCCACCATTCTCATTAGTTTATTGCATGTTTTTTATTATATTTATGCTAATAGAGTGAATTGGGTTAGTCATTATGCCAACAAGTCTAATGTGTGCTTTGTGTAGCCTTTTTGGTCAATTTGGAGACAAAATTGATGGTTGAAATGAGCACTTGGCAGCCAAATTCGTGGGAGAACAAGGGAGAGGATTTGTAGGAAGGTGTCCCCTTCATTTATGGGCCCTTACCTCGAATTCTCCACCATTAGCTTGGAGTTCAAGGGCCACCAAATCAATTAGCACAAGGGCAGCCAAGCAAGTCAAGTAGGACTTCTGTTAACTACAAGTTTTGGGCAGCCGAGTCCCTAAAGTTTAGGAGGATTGTTGGGTCCTCAATTTGTATAAATAAGAAGGCTTAGGGCCTCATTTTGGTTAGCTATTGGTTAGATGGTAGTTAGCCAATGGCTAGTCATTTTGTAGGTAGAAGTTAGCTAGTTTGTATTTCGATTTTTAGGCAATAGATTAGCTTTGCTTTCAGCTCATTTTCAAGTTCTCCTTGTGGACAGTTTTGATGTAACTCTTCTTTTCTTGCTCAATAAAGATGAATCCAGCTTTGTACTAGCTCTAAATCTTTCTTAGGAGGCTGTAGCTCTTGGGGTTGGGCCCATCTCAAGCGCCCAGTACCTCCTTTGTTTACTTTCATGTGTCTTTGCTGCATTCTTAGAGTAAAATCTTCTATTTAGATTTAAAACTTGTTGTGTTATTTAGGTTGCTTTTGATGATTAAAGTAGATTTTCATGTTCAGATTGATTTGGATAGATTAATAACATAAAGGATCCTTGGAAAAAGGGGCTCAAGCACCTTTGATCTTACCTCTCCCTCAGTGGGATCGTGAGTTGGGACAAAGGTGACCTCGCTGCCCACAAAAACGTTGTTTTGCTTCACCATGCAAGTATTAGTGTTGGATTCTTAGTTGTCAAACTTGATATCAGTTTTGACTGCATGCTTAGGGTTATGATTGCTTAGTTGCATAGTTAGTTCATCTGATTTTGTGCAAATAAACTTATGTTCCATTTCTTTTGCTATTATCTAGGTCAGATTAGGTCAAGGTAATTAGGTTCTTGATTTTCCAAGTCTTCATTTGTTAAATTCGAAAAATAACTTGCAGAGCACCTGTTATCCTTCTCTATCTACCCATAATCCATCAGATAATCTGCTTCAACCCTTAGTCCATGATTCATACCCTTCATTTGCCATACTTTCCCCACCTTGCCCTAATTCCTACATTCTTGTGCATCATCGCTTCCTCCATCCTTGAACAAATCCAATCGCTCCTTAGCCTCATCCACCAAGTCCTAGACCTCTTCACACCCCTATTTCACCTCCATACTCATTCCTCCATCTTTTTCCCTCCATCCATGCTCCAAAATCCCATTTCGAAACATCCTGTAGAAGAATTACAGAACATCTTGTAGAAATCCTGAACATCCTGTAGAACCCCTGCAGACTTCCTGTAGAAGTTCATAAACACGGTTCTTGGCAGCCAAACTTTGTGAAACTCTCTAGAAGGGTGTTAGGGACACCTTAGGCCCTCTCTGAACCTTCCCGACCTCTTCCAAGCATTTCTCCTCGTTGATCCACCTCTACACAGTCAAAAATAGTTAAAAGCACATGCATGATAATTCCAACAACTTAATCAAAAATACAAAAAGATGTTTTCTTCAGATAGAGGTAGTCTAGACACATGTATTTTACCTTCATAGAAGTAATGGCATCTCTTTCAGTAGTTTGCATGCTCTCCTTTGCGTCAGTAGGACTAGTTGGTAGAATTAGGATTTGCTAGGGTTTGCGTTTCTTTTTGGATTTCAGTTTCTTTTTGCAATTAGATTAGCTTCCTTCGAGTTAGCTCTCATCCATCAATTAAAAAGCTTCTTCTAAGAGCTCATAGAAGTTGGCTTAAGCTCCTAGTGGACTTGTGCCAGCTGACCAAGTGACAGCTGCGGCAAGAGCTAGTACTTGTGCATACAGCACCGTCGCTTCCAAGTTTGTTACGAACTACCGGGTTGATAAAATTAAAGAAGGGAGTCCCAGGAGTTGTAGCATTATTGCTACAATACTGGAGCCCACCAACCCCCTTTGCCCAGTCACCATGTCGAGTCACCTGCCTGCGTGGCCTCTTGCCACGTCACTGCCACTTGTCACTGCCACATCATCGTCTGTACATGATGACGTCATGCTGACGTCATCTCGCCATGTCGTCCTACTAACGTCACCCGTCGTACAGCGTCACGTCATGCGGACGTCATGCTGACGTCATCATCAACCTTTTTGCGCGCAGAGGCGAAAATCGCACTTTGGAGCCCCGGAATCCGATTCTGAGGCAGTTTTTGATGAGCGATTCGCTAGATTTTTTGGGCCTGAATGGGGAATCTTCAGGGAATATTTTTATTCTGCGGCCCCCAGTAAGCCCGAAAGGCGCCGAATGACCCATTTTTCTTCATGAAGCTTGCCGGAAGGACCAAAAAACAGTTTTGAAAGAAACAGAGGCCGAGCAATAGCCATTAAATTATGAATAAGACCCACAGCACGACAGAACAACATCAATTTATTGCCAAAGAGTATGAGAGGAGGAAGGAGAGCCAAAGAGTATCCGTCGGAGATTTTTTAGGGGCTCGAAGCACTTGAACATTGATGAGCCCCCGAGAAAGTCAAATCAAAGAGGAGTAAGCCCATCCTAGCTCTAAAATCACAGTCAAAAGCATTCAATACCGCCGAACAACAATGGTGCAAAGACCAATGCACAGTTATGACAGATGAAAAGCACAGAGCCACCTGGACAGATATTAACTCATTTTGACACAGCTGCCCCCAGCACAGCTCAAAGATATTTTCTGGCATTTATTTCTGGATAAGATTAGGTTAAAGTAATCAATTTTCTGTCGGACCTGTTAGGTTGGCTGTAATAGATAATTTCGGATATATCTTCCCTATATATACCACACTCTGTATTGTTTTAAGGGTTGGTTGGTTGATAGTTTTTCAGTAGAGACTCGCACTGCATACCTGACGTGTTTTCTGTAATCAAAGACTGCTGAAAAGCTTGGAGGAAAGATTGTCTACACTGTGTCTAATGGTTTCAAGAAGTGAATCTGGAATTCTTGTGCTGCAACATGACTCAATAAGTTTTCCTATCTCTGTTTTTTTCATTGATATACCGTCTAAATAGCAGAAAGAAAGAATAGTCTAGAATTGGTTAACTGCCCTCTATGCTCATTTTCTGTTGTTTCTTTATGTTTTCCTCTGGATCAGTCATGAATATGAATTCCCTTCGGCTCATATTTCCCCTAATCCATTCATCTTTGACAGTTGTCTAGGAATTCTTAATTGCTCCTAGATAGAGTTCATTCACTTTCCCCCTTTTAAGCTTAATGAGAGATTCTTTGTTGCCTCTCATTCCTTATCCCTCATCCCATCCTTTAAGCTTTTCAGTGTTGTTTCATGAGCAGCTACCTTGCTCCTTATTTCTCATGTGACCAAGAAACGCACCAGCAGTCCCACTCCTCGACTCCACGCCCAATGGTTTGAAAACTTACCAGACTATGTCTTGCCTCTCTACTTGAAATGTCTTCCTTCCCACCAAAAACAATACAAAACCCTTGTGCATCATACCTAGCCTAAAATCATCCATTAAACAAAGCTAAATCTAAAAGAGAGAGCCCTCTCTGACTGCAGGCAGGCTAGAACCTGCAGTCCAAAGTTGGTCTGTGGTTACCTCGGCCATATCCTTTTTTTGAGCTTTAAGGACAACCTGAGTGATAACATAATGGCGACTCCGCTAGGGAACTTCCTCAGATAATTTCACAAAGTTTCACGAAGAAAGTTGGAAAGCTGCGCTATGAGGAACCAAACCTTCGTAGCCATTCTTCAAATCTAGTTCTGATCGTTGATGGTGGACAGAGATCAGGCACTCAAAGTTAATATATCCACCTGGCAACTCCACATCATCCTCATAACAAAGGCTCCAATGGAGGAAGGAACCCAAAAGAAATGTATGAGCAGATCAGGCTTTTGACCTGGATTTTGATCCAAGAGGTCATGTTCTTTCTTTTCCATAAAATTTTGCTGTACATATTGTTCAAATTTAACTTTTATGCTTTTCCTTTAGAAAATGTTGAAGAAATCCCTCCTTGCACATTAAAACAACAACCTCTCAATGCTGCTGATGCTCACCTCATGGTCAAGGGGGACTCTTCCGTCAAATCCAATCATCCTATCCCTGTTCATACCGAACCCAATCATTTAGCCCCTGTACACAATCCCGTGCCTCGTAAGGTTCCTGATAGATATAAGCCACTCATTTTGCCTCCCGTGCTTAATCCTTTGCCCAAAAATCATCCCATGAAACTCCCAAAATTTGATGGAGAGAATGGAGTTACTGCCCAAAAGCATATCCAGGCTTTTGAAGATTATTTAAACATTTTCGAGGTAGAAGATGAGGATGTTAGTGTTAGGCTGTTTGCCCTTTCTTTGCAAAGTGAAGTTAGGACTTGGTTTAAAGCATTGCCTGAGGCAAGCATCTCAAATCTCCAGCAGCTATTCAAACTCTTCCTTGATAGATGGATGACCAAAGTCAATTTTCTCATGCTCATAGAAGAATATCAACAGTTAAAAAGGATCCCATCTGAATCTGTTCAACAATTTTCTGACCGATTCAATCAAGTTTACCATTCTATACCATTGAATATAAGACCTCCCCCTGATTTGGCCCTATTACATTATCCAACAGCATTTGATCCAGAAATAGAATTCCATCTGAGAGAAAGGGGCCCCTCTACTATGCAACAGATGCAGAACATGGCGGTCGATGTAGAGGTTAATCTGAAAGTTAGGGAGGAGAAATTGAAAGCAGAAAAAGAGGGTAAACTGGATGCCTTGCTAAAGAAAGCAGAGGGACTAAAGCAGACATTCATAATAGAAGTTGAAGGTTTAGAGCACCACAAAAGATCTGTTTTGCAAAGAGAAAGTAATGGTGTTCCTGAACAAGCCTACTACAAACAGATGACTTATTCATGCAGCCATACACGATGGAGCAATCGCCTGATATAACACATGAATATAATAGCTTCCCTTCCTTCAATTGTCTGCCCAAATATGATCAGTATGACGATGATTATGAACCTGACGATAAAATCAGCTTTGCAGAGGAAACAGAGCCTATTTTGGCAGAAAGCACAGTTCAGGCTCATTTTCTTGAACCCAATGATCAGCAGGCCCAGTTTAGCTGTGAAGAAAAGGAGGAAAACACAGAGGGCATTGAGTTCAGCGAAGGAACTTTACCATTTTGTTTCAACTCTTTTCAGTTTATTAGGGGAAATCATCATGCCATTTATAATCGAGTATCACCATATTTTGATGTTGACCGGCTAGAGGAGGGTCCAGGCCCCGCTCTTAATGCATTAAAACTAGATTTGCAGCCCCAAAGTGCCAGTGAGTGTCAAATTGCAGAAGACTCAGAAGCGACAACATGTGACCAAAAAATCCAACTGGATTCCCTGCCTGTTGATTTTCAGCCATCTTGGATATTTGAAGAAGAAAAGAACAGTCAACACAAATCTGTCAGGTGCCATCTGAGCAGGCTTTCAGAGAATTACAGGTTCCATTCCATGTGTTGCACAACCCATCTGAGGGCAAGTTGTGTGATGAGGTAAATCACTGCTCTTCTCCGCTAGCAGGCTGCAAAGCTCAAAATCGAGTTGTGGATGATTCACCAATTTCAAAGCATTATAGCTATCCCAAACTTTTGTACAGTTCTTCAAGTCAGTCTAGCAATAATGTATATATGCTACAGGACCCTTTTGTACAGTTTCTTGTTTCAACAAAGAAGGTCAGCAACTTCCTAATCTTCTCAAAGATTAATAAAGCCATATCAGATTGCAAGATCTCCATTTCAGGTAACAGCAAGCATAAGCAGCAGGGGCCTTTCATGTTTATAATGCTTAAGTGGTTGCATTGGCTGTTTCATTACACCTAACAGCAGGGAAAGTATTGGTTAGGGTAGGTAGGTAGGATTAATAAGGCAACCGACCAAGCAAATTTTGCAGAATACAACAGCAATTGAATACAAGGCAGTCTGACCTGCTGTTCTTGACTTTTCACAAGGAAAAGCCATCCCCAAGAGGAGCCACTGTTAGCCTCCTACTACAGCAGGTATTCATTTTTCATGATTGACATTTTCACATGCCAAATATGTCATACTTTGTAGGCTGCAGTGTTCCATATTTCCAGAACAGGCCAATGAAGATGCCATGAAAGTATCCTGGTCCAAGTGCCACTGCTGTATTCCATTTTCGATCACAGTTATCAGGCAATTTTGCATTCAAAGGAGGTACTCAAGCTGGAATTCACTAACCTCCCCTTCTTCTCATTTCCCCCAAGTCACTTACTAACATCCCCCAATAGGTCAAGATCTGCTTGAGCCTCTCAGGTTCATCATCTCCATGACATTCGCCTTGGTAAGAATCTGCTTTACTCAAGGACTGCTCACTCATCATCTGTGAAACTTCTTTTCCCCAACAAAGCCTAAGGTCTCATACTTTAGCGCCCTCTTTACATCTCCATATTAACTATTAACTTTATTATGTAACTCCCCTATCAATTTTTCCCTTTCCCTATTAAAATCATGTATATAAAACTCCCCTATGTAAATACCCCTCCCTGGCAATATAGCCATATTTCCTATAAGTCTGGGGAATCACAGTCCATCTGGGGCTGTCTTTAACCCATCCGAGTCATAGCAGGGATTAATCTGACACCTGGCCAGATTAATAACCTCCCCCCCAAAACCCCTAAAAAACCTTCAAAAACCCACTTTTTGCACCTTTTTCCTACGTTCTGTGCATAAAATATTAACCTGCGCCGTTTTTTCACATAAAAACCCCATTCCCTATGTTTTAACCCACCGCCGCGATACATTAAAAAGGGAATATTCCCGCGAATATCCCCACCCTCTAACCTGCCGTCGTTACCCATCTACCGCAAGCCGTTAGATCTGGCCCACCACAGATCTACGGTGGGCGGGCTTTCCTATATGCAACACGCCTGGGCTTTAGCGTCCAGGAGTTCAGCGGTTTTGCCGTCGTACTCCCGCCACGCTTCAAGCTCTGGGGTGTGGCGGAGCCCCCTCCCCCGAGACTGCCTTTGCCCATAAGCGGTGCGCCACAAAACTGCTTACCGCCCGTGACGTCACATCCCACGTCACCCTCTGCCCAGTCACCGCTTGCGTCACCCCCTTTGCCCAGTCACCATGTCGAGTCACCTGCCTGCGTGGCCTCCTGCCACGTCACTGCCACATCATCGTCCGTACATGATGACGTCATGCTGACGTCATCTCGCCACGTCGTCCTGCTGACGTCACCCGCCGTATAGCGTCACGTCATCATCAACCTTTTTGCGCGCAGAGGCGAAAATCGCACTTCGGAGCCCCGGAATCTGATTCTGAGGCAGTTTTTGATGAGCGATTCGCTAGATTTTTTGGGCCTGAATGGGGAATCTTTTTATTCTGCGGCCCCTAGCAAGCCCAAAAGACGCCGAATGACCCATTTTTCTTCATGAAGCTTGCCGGAAGGACCAGAAAACGATTTTGAAAGAAACAGAGGCCGAGCTGCGGCCATTAAATTGTGAATAAGACCCACAGCATGACAGAACAACATCAATTTATTGCCAAAGAGTATCAGAGGAGGAAGGAGAGCTAAAGAGTATCCGCGGGAGATTTTTTAGGGGCTCGAAGCACTTGAACATTCATGAGCCCCCCAGAAAGTCAAATCAAAGAGGAGTAAGCCCATCTAGCTCTGAAATCACAGTCAAAAGCATTCAATACCGCCAAACAACAATGGTGCAAAGACCAATGCACAGTTATGACAGATGAAAAGCACAGAGCCACCTGGACAGATATTAACTCATTTTGACACAGCTGCCCCCATCACAGCTCAAAGATATTTTCTGGCATTTATTTCTGGATAAGATTAGGTTAAAGTAATCAATTTTCTGTCGGACCTGTTAGGTCGGCTGTAATAGATAATTTCGGATATATCTTCCCTATATATACCACCCTCTGTATTGTTTTAAGGGTTGGTTGGTTGATAGTTTTTCAGCAGAGACTCGCACTGAATACCTGACATGTTTTCTGTAATCAAAGACTGCTGAAAAGCTTGGAGGAAAGACTGTCTGCACTGTGTCTAATGGTTTCAAGAAGTGAATCTGGAATTCTTGTGCTGCAACATGACTCAATAAGTTTTCCTATCTCTGTTTTTTTTCATTGATATACCGTCTAAATAGCAGAAAGAAAGAATAGTCTAGAATTGGTTAACTGCCCTCTATGCTCATTTTCTGCTGTTTCTTTATGTTTTCCTCTGGATTAGTCATGAATATGAATTCCCTTCGGCTCATATTTCCCCTAATCCATTCATCTTTGACAGTTGTCTAGGAATTCTTAATTGCTCCTAGATAGAGTTCATTCACTTTCCCCCTTTTAAGCTTAATGAGAGATTCTTTGTTGCCTCTCATTCCTTATCCCTCATCCCATCCTTTAAGCTTTTCAGTGTTGTTTCATGAGCAGCTACCTTGCTCCTTATTTCTCATGTGACCAAGAAACGCACCAGCAGTCCCACTCCTCGACTCCATGCCCAATGGTTTGAAAACTTACCAGACTATGTCTTGCCTCTCTACTTGAAATGTATTCCTTCCCACCAAAAACAATACAAAACCCTTGTGCATCATACCTAGCCTAAAATCATCCATTAAACAAAGCTAAATCTAAAAGAGAGAGCCCTCTCTGACTGCAGGCAGGCTAGAACCTGCAGTCCAAAGTTGGTCTGTGATTACCTCGGCCGTATCCTTTTCTGGAGCTTTAAGGAAAACCTGAGTGATAACATGTTCTGTGACAACAGATTCCAGAACTCCTTTGAGATTTCAAAGTCATTTCCGTAAGACATAGATATCAGAGGACGAAGTGTAACATAAGTCATGATAGATGAGTGAAGATTAAAAGCAGACTTTGAGGACTCAACTTGTCATCTAGCCCTCCTTCTAGCGTAAAAAATGTTGTCGGTGTTGGACTCGCCAACATTCAAGGGATCTCCTCGGTATGGAGTCCCAACTAGACATCACACATTTGGGGTAGGAGTCCCATCCGGTACGATGGCCCAATTTCCATTATCTTAGAGATTTGCCTTAGCTCTTTTTGTTCAACACATGAGAGTGTTATGCTTGTAACTTCAATATGTGTGTCTCTTGGACTTTCACATTACATTACATTTGATTACAACAAGTATGGCCCATAATAGTGATGTCGTCGAGACAACTCATGACACAACTCGGCATGACACTGCTGACATGTACTAGTTGACTGTGGTGTCCGTGTCGAGTTGTTGTGCTGCTAATTGATGGTGTGCTCTCGGTGTAACATGTCTTCACCTCCATATGATAAAGTGTATGGGGTCTTCTATGGTCTTGGTTTTTGCTTGATGGGGCATGTGTATGTGTCCTCGTCACTTGTTGCTCAATGTGCTTTATGTGTTCATTCAATCATGAGCAAGTCTTCTAGCATGCACTCCTTCTTCATCCCATTTGTCGTCGCACCACGTTCTATCCATGTACCTATTTATGTAATCACTCATGACGAGATGACATCAAATAAAAAAATATCCTAGTCTACCATGATGCAGTGTGTTTCGGCTTCGATGCAGGTAACTGGGAGAGGGAAAATGCACTAAAACTGCATAGAGAACAGATTAGGCCGAGATGCAAGGCTCGAGAGCACTATCGAGAAAAACTGCGTAGATGTCACTAGGATGCAAATTTGCACAATCTTGGACAAGAGTCACAGCTACAAGGTAGGACTTAGCTGGGAGGTAGATTTGCGCATCTTTTGGGAGGAATACCAGGAAGGGTGTCAGAGAACTTCTAGGAAATTCTACACATTTTTCAAGGTGATGACTGGGCAAGTCATCTGGGGGTCCAACTGTGAATCTGCGCAGTTTCTCCAGGGAAGGTAGTGCAGGCAGCAGGAAGCACTAGCTGGAAAATCTGCATAGTTTTCCAGAGGAGGACATGATTAGGCTGCAGGAGTTGTTGGTAGAAACTGCGCAATTCTCAGAGACAGTCTGGGACCGGAAGTGGGGGCTCTGGGACATAACTGCATAGTTTCTAGGTTGAGAACAGAGCGGGGCAGTAGGGCAGGTGATAGTTAAAACTACACAATTTTTTGAGGGAAAGATTTCCCCTTAAAGCAGAACAACATTCCTTTTGCATGACAAACAATAATCTCGATGCCCAAAGATGACACACACTGCATAGAGATGAGAAAGTGAAAAAATATTAAGATCAAGGAGTGGGCTTGAGATCATTATCTTACCAACAAGTGACCAAGGAACGGTTGATCACAAAATCTAAGGTAGGCTCCGAAATTTGCACGCGAGCCAAAATTTTGGAGGGTGGTTGTAACCGCTACAATAGGAAGATAGGGGTGTAAAGATCATGGATGGAGGATA
Organism: Pinus tabuliformis; assembly: GCA_031772625.1. Lineage (NCBI taxonomy): Eukaryota > Viridiplantae > Streptophyta > Pinopsida > Pinales > Pinaceae > Pinus > Pinus tabuliformis. The sequence goes on along the minus strand of CM062814.1, from coordinate 94,527,927 downwards.
AATGGCACATCCTGCTTCACATTATTCAACAGTAATTCACATGTGAATGGCGTTTCAACTGGGTAAATATTTACCATTTTCATTTCCTAGCTCATCTAGTAGGGCAAGTCAGAATGAACCCTTGTTTTTATTTGTTGGAAAGTCTTAAACACATGGCTTCTCATTTCTGGGCTAGGGCATACCCATCTCCTCATTTTGTTTACCATAAGGCTTTGATTAAATTATTAGTTGAGAACCAATTGGCCAAGGTTGGCAAGACTTGGAGCCATTTCCTGTTTTGGGGAGGGTTTCAACCTCAACCCCCTAAGACTAAACAAGGGAGACAAAGGGGTACTAATCTTGGTAATAAAACTATGGGAGAAACCTCAACTCAGGATATTTCTATTGAAGCCCAAAGCTGAGAACAGAGAGATACCTTCATCCTCTCACCCTGCAATCCCTAAGGTGTATGCTAGAGTAAGTTCCAGACTAAAAAAGACATAGCCTACTGTTGAAAACCCTCTTGATGAAGATCTTCCTCATTCTATGAAACACCCTAAAGAGCCACCCATTAATATTTCCCTTACAAAAACTCACCCACTAGAATAGACCAAGGGAAAATAAATTGAGACTGAGCCCCAGGATGAAAGAAAACCTTCCTTGTTTCAGATGTTCAAGGGAGGGAAGACACCTCACACCAGGCTTTTAAATAAAATAAGGCTAAAAATAAAATTAAAGCAAATCCTGACCTCATCAGGGAAGTAATTGATGTGGATAATGCACTATTAAAAGATATGATAATAAATAGAGGCAATACTACAGGTTCTAAAAGGTCAAGGGGCAAGAAAACTAAGAAGAAAACACCTATGGAGACAAGGCAGAGTAAGAAGAAGAGAATGGACAAGGTAGATGTTCTGTTGGAGGTGGCCAACACCCTTAGCTAGGAAGCTGATGACCAGTTTTGAGTTTTGATCAAGTCACTGCTACAATGATTTTTTGGATTGATCACATGCTTGCCAACGTTTAGATACACAGAAACGTGGAGTAGAGCTGACATCTCCATTGTCAATGTATTATGCACAAACAAAGCTGAAATTTCCATTATCATCGTATTTTACAAAGAAAATGGTGACATTTCCATTATCAACGTATTTTACAAAGAAAACGGTGACATTTCCATTGTCGACGTATTTTACAAAGAAAACGGTGACATTTCCATTATCAACGCTTTCTGAAAAAGAAACAGTTTTGAAAGGGCGTTGACAGTCAACTTATCAATAAAATCTGTGGTTTCGGTAGCTACAGGACTGGCAACGATAGCATCAACATATTGTGGCAAGGATGGCCAAGAAGATAACAACAAAACAAAACCTGTTTTTGGAAGATGACGAGGTTGATCTACAATAAGAAGAACATGATCATGATACACTTTCTCAACCTCTTTTTCTGCATATTTTTTAGCAAGTTATTATGACTTTTTGGTATATTTAAGAGATAATTTTAAGATGCATGTACCTAGGATATTATTTTATTTCTGGATTAGTGTAATTAAATTTTGAATTACAAACATATTATAGTCATTGTATGATCTATATAAGAAGACAATAGAGGAAGCAAGGGTTGGATTTTATATGAGATATATCATCCTTTGTATATTTTGAGCATATTTTAATGAAACAATCTTCATGAGCAGGTTACATAAATTTTGGTGTAATAATTCTTTGTCTGTCTTTTCTATTTTATACTTCCTCATGTCTGATAAAAAGAGTATGAAATTGGGATTCATGTTTTGCACTCCTTTTTCTTTGCTCATCAAGCATTAATAAATGCTGTTCACTTGACTATTACATTGACCTCCTTCATTTTCTTTCCAAGTTCCTTAAAGTGTCAAAGGAATTGTCACTACCCTGTTTTTTTGTTTTTTTCATAGAAACTATGTTTATGTGTACCTGATTGGGTTAGAATCCATGCCCAATGGTAGTATTTTTCACGTATCCCAACCAAACTTCTTTTTTTTGATAAATCTGGCCACATAACTCAATTGCAAAACCTACTACTATAGTGACCTAAAGTAGTTGAGTTTTTAGGAAGAGATCCCTCTCTAGGTTGAAGGGCCAACTTTCAACCCCAAAGAGGTTAGAGGTTGCCTTAGAGGTTTTCTTGCAACTGGGGTTCCTCTAAGAGATAACATTTTGGCGTCGTTGTTGGGGAATGAAAGGTATATTTTCCCTAAACGATTTTATTATTGAAGATCAAATCTCTAAGGGAAAACAAATATTTATGTATCAGTTTCACTTTAAGATGTTTGCTATGGCGACTCCACATTATAATATGAAGTGTTCTTATTAACATAGTTTTGAATCATACATGTGTTTGTACTCAGAGGAACCCTGATCCAAATCCACCCCAGATTTTTTCAAACCCATAAAATTTGTTCAGGAAAAAAGCTCATAAGGAATCAGGTACAATCTATTTAGAAAGGTCTTATTCTCTATCTGCAAAGATTGAAGTTTTTGAAGATTTGGTGTTAAATATTAAATTTGAAAGTAACTTACTTAGATCTAAGTCTGAAAGTAGTCTATGAGATATTGCTCTTGATCCTACAGATCTAAAGAACTTTACCCCTGGTCCCTCTATCCCGGAATTAGAACTATTACCACAAGATTTTGAGATTTGGTCTCATTGTCAGAAATTAGAACATAAAGTCTGGGAACTCCAGGAAGCTGCGGTTAGATCTCAAAATTTTCCTTGTTTCATCTCATCTTTATGTACCTCAACTACTCCTTTTTCCTTTGTGGGTTTCCAAAAGCGTATTCCATTACTGTTATCACAACATTCTTAGTGCATCTGACATCTCTTGTCCTAACTCCCATTGTCAGTGTAGTTTCATATCTCAACCCCATGGCTGTGAGATATGCACTTTTGGATCTTCAAGGTCATATACATGACATCCCTTTGAATTATGGACAACGCCTAACTCAATTTCATGGTACTAGTTATTATACAACTCAACAACATGTAGAAAATCTTAATTACTTTATAGATCTAGAGGAGGTTGACCATGAGGACGTCAAATTGAGACTTTTTACACAAAGTCTATCAGGAGAGGTAAAGAAATGGTTCAGATATTTACCTGCAACAAGTATCAATACTTTCCAGCAATTTGAACAATTTTTCTCGCTAGATGGGAGGTGAATAAAAATCCCCTGCACATTTAGTTGAATATGACGCTCTAAAAAGGAATCCAGGGGAATCTATCCAATAATTCATGGCTAGATTTAACAAGATTTACAATTCAATTCTAGCTGAGATAAAACCTCCCCCAAGATTAGCCTTGTTGCATTATCCCAATGGTTTTGATGCCGAAATGGCTTATCAACTTTGGGAAAGAAGTCCAGTCACTTTGGAAACAATGCAATTAGAGTAGAAGCTAATTTGTTGGAGAAGAAGGTGAAAATGAAAATTAAGAAGAGAGTGGTGTTCAAAGAAGAGTCATCTTCTTCACCTGATATCAAATTTGATGTGATGTTGAAAACGATGGAAAAGATGGTTGATAAGCTAACTCCTTCCAGGGCTGAGAATCAACCTCAGGTGAGAAATCTGAACTTCAGGAGGCCTCAAGGGCTCAGACACGTCCAAGAGAGCAGAAGTTTGCTGATGATCAACAAGTTGTTGTTCGACCTCCTTTTCCTGAGGCATTTGAAAATGAAGAGGTCACTAAATAAGAAGATCATCAAATTGGATGTTTTGATGATAAATATACACAAGTGTTTGCTACCAAGGAAGGACATGACCTTTCTACTAGATTCACAGGCGAAAAGGACAACATTAGCATCGATGATCTAATGGTTTATCAACAGGGCTATAATAATATAGTAGTGAATTTTCAAAGGTGGTACAATCTCAGGGGCCAGACTGTTCCCATTAAGACTCCGCCACAAAATATAGCAGCTGAGTAGCAAGATGATTCAAGGAAAGAAGTATTGAAAAGACTAGAGGATCCTAAGAAAGACAACCTGAAAAAGGCAGAAGAAGTCAAAAAGGAGATTGAAGAATTAGAAAAAACACAGTCAATTTTCAATCTGGAAAATGAAATCAGTAAGTTAAATTTTTCCATTCCTTTTGCTAAAATTTTAAGGAATGAACAATACAAAAAAATAATCTTCACAATGGTTAAGATTTTAGAGAGTGAGAAGATTAATATAAATTCACAATATTCCCTAAATCTAGATGATGATGCTCTTGAATTTTTTTTTGGTCCACATGTTACTAGCATAAAAGATGGTGTTCCCCCTTTTTATGTAATTTTGAACATACATGATATTATTCTTCACAACACTATGTTAGACTCTAGAGTTTCCCACAACCTTATGCCAAAATCATTCATGGACCATTTAGGACTCTAGATTACCAGACCTTACAAAGATTTGTTCTCATTTGATTCTAGAAGAGTAAAATCTTTAGGCCTAATAAAGGGCCTAGGTGTAACTTTGGCACATATGAACGATAAGAACATAATGATGGACATAGTGGTAGTAGACATTCCATCTAGGTTCGACATGCTATTGTCTCAGTCTTGGGCAACAATACTAGGAGGAACATTGCAGATGGATATGACTTATGCGTCAATCCCCTTGTTTGGTGAGTTGAAAAGACTGTATTGGGAAGTCCAAATGGCCTACATGGTAAGCATTAAAACTCAGCCAGATTATCATCCCATTTATGCAGTAGACACAGAGGTAGGATCACATATTTTCTTTAATGATGTCTGTGTTAATGAAGAAATATCAGAACAAGTTGAGGTTGATGTTTAGCAAAAACAGGATAAATAATTGTTAGATGAAGTCTGGAATTTATATTTTGATGGCTCCACTTGTGAGAAGGGTTTTGGGGCAGGAATTTGGATTGTTTCGTGAGACTGTACTAATCAGTTGCATTCATACAAATTGTATTTCAACTGTACAAACAATGTAGCAGAGTATGAAAAGGGGTAATCCTCGGCAGATTGGAAGAGAGGAGGAAGCAAGAGGAGATCCTCTGGCGCCAAAAATCTAGGATAAAATGGCTGAGGGAGGGAGAACGAAACACTAAATTCTTTCACCAGGCCATGGTCAAGCACAGGCAGGGAAACAGAATACTATCAATTAAGGACAGAAATGGGGAAAGAGTGGTTGAACAGAATGAAATTGAACAAGTGTTGACAGATCACCATAAGGAAATTTTAACTGAACCTCCTGGTGACAGGACGAGAGCCATACAAGAGATATGCTCTGCTATCCCTAGACTGGTCACAGAGGACCAAAATAAAGCGCTCATGAGGGCCGTGACCTTAGAGGAGCTGGAAGAAGTTGTGAAGGCAATGAAGAAAGGGACAGCCCCTGGACCGGACGGCTTCACTGTGGACTTTTACCAGGCTGGTTGGCACTTCTTGGGACAAGAAATTCTGGATCTTGTTGAGGAATCAAGAATAAATCAAAAGGTATGGCCAGCTCTTAACTCTACCTTTTATGCTCTTATTCCTAAGGGAGACAACCTGGAGGAGGCCAATGGCTTTAGACCTATAGCTCTTTGTAATGTCATTTACAAAATAATCACGTCCTTGATTGCTAAAAGATTAAAACCTCTCTTAGACAACTTAATCTCGGCTGAACAAACGGGTTTCGTTGAAGGCAGGCAGATCCTTGATGGTCTTGTTGTAACTCAGGAGGTGATCCACTCCTTGAAAGCTAAAAAGCAAAAAGGTATGATGATAAAATTAGATTTATCCAAAGCTTATGATAGACTAAATTGGAAATACCTTGTTGCAGTCCTGGAAAGATTTGGTTTCCACCAAAGATGGATTGCTTGGATTCACAATCTGATATCCACTCCTCATTTCTCTATCCTGGTTAATGGAAGTCCTTCAAAAACTTTCAACGCCTCCAGAGGGATTCGTCAAGGTGATCCATTGTCCCCTTTTTTATTTATCCTAGCTGCTGAAGGACTAGGGAGATTCATCAAACAAGAAAGAACAGCAAATAGAATTAAAGGATTGCAAATTTGGGGAAACAACTTGCCCCTGACCCATCAACAATTTGTTGATGATATTATGCTGTTTGGGGAACCAACGGTAAGAGAAGTCCAAAATTTAAGGAGGATCCTTGATCTATTTTCAGCTGCCTCGGGATTAGAAATCAACAAAGATAAATCCTGCATCTTCATCTTCAACACAATAGAACAGGTCAGATCCCATCTAATCAGAATTCTTGGATTCAAAAGGGGGGAATTACCCACTAAATACCTGGGCAATATTCTTGACTTCACTTCTAAAAAGTTGAAAAACTGGCAGGGAGTGCTGGACAAGCTTAATAACAAGATTGCCAATTGGACGTTCAGAGTTCTGAATATTGCAGGAAGAGTTATTCTTGCTAAGTCGGTTCTTCAGGCTATCCCTATCTATCCTTTATCGATTATGGCTGCCCCTGCTGGGGTTTGTGCAAAAATCAGAGAAATTATCCGAAAATTCATATGGAGTGGAGCTGATCAAAAGAAAAAATGGGCTTTGGTCTCATGGAATCAACTCACCGAAAGAAAAGAACAAGGAGGGTTGGGATTAAGGGACCCGGAAATTCTAAACAAGGTCCTGGGAGCCAAGCTATGGTGGAGATGGCTTAGTGGAGGAAGTGATCTATGGAAAACTATTTGGAGGACTAAATACAGAATGCCCAACTCACCGGTTGACATCTTAAGACTACAAGAAATTCCCCGAGGCTCCACTATTTGGGAATTAGCCTCTCAAAACAGAGATCTGATTGACAAGCACACTTTCTGGGAAATCAGAGGAGGGTCAGAGGCAAACTTCTGGGAAGATAGCTGGCAACAACGAGAAAGGCTGAACAACATTCAAATCCTTCTCCAAATCCGTGATAAAACTGCAGGGAACAGACCGAAGGTAAAGGATTATTGGAAAGAAAATGATATGTCGGAAGGTTGGAGGGTCGGGGAGGAACCGACAGAATGGGATCAGGGTCTTAATTCGGATATCCAAGATGCATACCGGAAAGAAATGGGATCAAGGAAACTCAGAGTTCGCCATGGGCAAGATATCCTTCGGTGGGGGAGTTCAATGAAGGGGACTTTCTCTACCAAAGAGGCCTATTTTCTAATGGGGTCACAAAATGGAGGAGACAGGAATTGGGAATGGAAATCTATATGGGAAGCCAATTGGTGGCCTAAGGTGTCTATTTTTGTCTGGCTAGCCACAAAGAATAAAATTTTGACATGGGATCGTATCCGCAAGAAGGGGTTCAATGGCCCCTCACAATGCTATCTGTGCAACAATGACGAGGAGGATAGAGATCATCTGCTGATCTGATGTCCATATGCTGAAAGACTATGGACATCAACTAAACGATTGTTCAATAAGCCAGGGTTCAACACTAGAGAATTTAAGGATACAATTTTTCAGTGGAATAAGGAAACCTTCCATTGCCGGGTTGTCCAGAGGGCTTGGAACCTGATATCTACTTTCATTCTTTGGACGGTCTGGAAAGAACGGAATAGGAGGATATTCCAGAATGTGGCTAAATCTCCAGAAGTAGTTTGGGCGCAGGTGGTAGAGTATACGAGGGAGACCATCCTAGTTGATAAATGGGAAAGTGATGATTGGAAGACTACTCCGGAAGAACAAGAAATCCTGAATAAACTTAATTTAAAACTGGAAATGGTTCACTACAAATGTTCGGCCAGCAATGATATGAGAACTCAGAGTCCAGAGAAATTCTCGTACCCGAGGGATCAATTTATCAAGCTCAACTTTGACGGGGCCTCGAAGGGCAACCCGGGAGAAGCTGGATTTGGAGGGATCTTTAGAGACAGTAATAATCAAGTTAGGTGGATCTATGCCGAATGGGGGGGACAAATGACCAATAATGAGGCTGAGTTTTGGGCCCTGCACCAAGGTTTACGAATTGCCATTAGGAATGGCTATACCAACCTAGAAATTACAGGGGATTCGCAGTTGGCTGTGGACATGTTGAGGAGACTCAACAATGGGCAAGGTTGGGAGAAAGTAACCAAAAGCTGGAGGACCGCAGGCATTGTCCAAGAAATAGCCAGCTTGATTAAACGCATAGACTACAGCATCATAAGCCATGTGCGGCGAAAAGGGAATCAGGCTGCAGACTGGTTGGCGAATCGGGGCTGCAATGGACGTGGTAGTTCAATTGATAGTCAGTGGAGAGCCATTGAAGGTAATCAGGAGTGGAAGGAGCTGGCAGACCTCATCAAGATGGATCATGTTCAAGCCACGGAGGATAATGCGCGGTCCAGCGGGTCGGACTAATAGGGAATCGTGGAGAGCCAGATGTAAGATTAGGATGCAATCGGGATTTGTCAAAATCATCATGCCAGACAGCAGGACGAAGGACTTAGATCGGGGCGACAGTACTACGGTGGCAGGTGAAACGGTTGGGAATAAGTTCACTCAACGCGAGGTTATTATTGCCCGAACTATGACTGGAGATGGAGGCGGCTCATCAGGATTCACAGCAGAGGGAATGAATAATGACAAGATGGCAGGGAGGAGTGGTTCACCGGAGAGTGACCGGCGGCATTCGATAACCGGTATCTTCTGCGTCCCCGCGGCAAACAATACTCTTTATAATCGAAGCGGGTTGATGGTGAAGGAATTGCGAGAGTTCATCATCCGGGCAAGAGGGGCGGGCTCCATTGAGAGGCATAAAACAGCAGCGAACAGTCCTGGAGACCAGGGATTGAAGAGGGACGATCCCCTGGGAATTATGGAGACTAGGCAGAGACAGCGACAGGCGATGGAGCATCAGGGCGTAGGGGAGGAAACCAGTGATAGAAAGGGCAAGAACCTCATGCAGGAGGAGCCTTCCTTCTCTGTTTGGGAGGTACAGGACGAATCGGAGGAAGACATCATCCCGGACGTGACTAAGGACAGCGGACGTCAACACGAGCACCTGGTTGAGGAAGGAACCGAGCAGGTGAACGCGAACCCTGCGGGCGCTGAGGATATGATGATTCGGCGTTATGGGCTGAGGAAGCGCGGAACTGTTGATGACAAAGGAGATGACAGGGCCAGCAAGAGAGCCCGTGGTCGAAAGGGGCATGGAAAGGAGGCTGGGGAAACTTCCAGGCGGGGGCCGGGAAGGAACAGGAAGCCGAAAGAGACTGTTACGGACCGTGTGCGCAAAGCCGAACAGGCTTTCCTTCGCTTTTCCAACCAGGCGGTTCGCAAGGTAATGCAGAAGCTTGAAGAGGAAGCCACCCAAGATCAGTCAGATGAGGAAGTAGAAGACTGGACTTTCCTGCTGCATGACCCGGGTCAAACCAGAGGACGCATGTCCTTATATAAACAGTCCCTTCACCTCTACTGGGTGATGAAGGGAATCCTGGCCAAGGCGTTGCTGCAAGTGGCGAAGGAAATGGTGAATTTGGCTAAAGGAAGCCCGGACATCCGTCTGGAACTGAGTTTTCTGCGAGTCGCCATGCTGAAACAGGACGAAGCCATGATGAGGATGGAGGAGAAACTGAACACCATCCAGCAAATGCTAACACGGGACCAGCCGGAGCAAGCGGAAGAGGCGTTGCAGCAACCTGCGAAAGACCATGAATAACTCAAGATATGTTTAGAACTTGCAAAATTTTTTGTGGTTATAGCTTTGTTTTTGTCAAAGATAGGAGAATGCATATCATACAAAGCAGTAGCTTTTGTAATAGTTTTAGTAAGTTTCAGGACTGCATAGTTTATTTAGCAAATTCCATCAGACTATGGATATATTTTTTTTGGGCTGCTATCAAGAATTACAGATGGAAATATGACCCGGTTTCCCCTAAAGGGCGGGCATATACTGTTTTATGAACTGATGTAATGTTCTTTTTGATCGAAGTAATAGAATGAGCACCATCTTAGCCTACAAAAAAAAAATGTAGTAGAGTATGAAGCTATGATTATCGGGATGAACTTGTGGAGAGATAAAAAAGTAAAGAAAAAACATATTTTTGGAGATTCATAGATAATTGTGAACCAAGTCAAAGACACTTATCAAACCAGGCATCTGAGGATAAGGGCCTACCAGAATGAGGTATGAGGTTTCTTTTCAATTTTTTTTCTTTGAGCACGAAATTTCTCTCGTTCCCATAGAAGAGAGTGGAATTGCAGATCCTTTAGCAACATCATCTGGTGCATTCATAATTCCTATTTATCCTAATGAAAAATATGAAATCAATGTGAAACATAGGCCATCTATTCTGGATAACACTAGGCACTGGAAAGTGTTTAAAGATGATTAACATATTAAAAGATTTCTTTAAAGGACTTATGAGTTTCTTAGCACTCCAATTGAAAGAGATGAAGGTGAAACCGCAGAGAAAGATGTTGAAACAACAGGATTTTTAAACGTTGTTGTAGGACATGATATAATTCAGTTAGTAATAACATAATTCCTAGAGGCTTAACTCCTTTGGAGCGTTTGTTTGATTAAAATGATGTGGCAATAAAACCTAGAATCCTGCTAGATGATGGGGAGATGGTAGATTATAATTTGGGAAGTAAAGATAATCCAAAAATGGTAAAAAAATTTAACACTTTGAAATCAGAGAAGAAGCTGAAGTATGCAAAATTGTTAAAGGAATTTGCAGATGTATTCACTTGGAGATATGAAAATTTGGAATTCTATGACAAAACTGTCATCCAACGTACTATATCACTAAAAGAGAATGAGAAGCCATTTAAACAGAAGTTGAGGAGGATTAAACCAAAGTTACTGTTGCTGATTGAAAAAGAGGTGAAGAGAATATTGGTGAAAAAATTATCATTCCATTGAGATTTTCAGTTTGGGTAGCAAACTTGGTACTAATCAGAAAAAAGAGCGGGGAAATCTGCTAGTGCGTGGACTTCAAAAATTTAAATAAAGCCTCATTGAAGGATAATTATCCTTTACCAAAAATGGATCACATTATGAAAAAATTGGTTGGCTCAGAAAGGATTTCCATGCTGGATGGGTTTTTCGGGTATAATTAGATCCCGATTAATCCAAAAGATAATTCGAGACCGCTTTCACCATGCCATGGGGCACATTTATGTATTCAAAAATGCCTTTCAGACTCATGAATGTTGGAGCCACCTTCCAGAGAGCGATGGATATCACTTTCACTAATGAAAGAGATAAGTTTGTTGTAATTTATCTAGATGATATAACTGTCTTTTCACAAAAGGAATTTGTTCACTTAAAGCCTTTGAGGACAGTCTTCACTAAGTGTAGGAAATTTAGAGTTTCTTTGAATCCGAAAAAATCCGATTTTTCTATGGAGGGAAAATTGTTGGATTACATAGTATCGAAGGAGGGAATTCAATTAGATCCTAGCTGAGTGACAACAATATCAAAGATTTAGCAGACAAGAAACAAGAAATAAGTGCAATCATTTCTAGGTATGGTGATTTTTCTGCGAATATTTGTCCCAAATTTTGCAGAAATTTTGAAGATTATCTCAAACATGCTTAAGAAAGGAAACGAGATTAAGTGGATTGAACAAGCTAGAGAATCTATTATTGATATCAAATAAAATTTAGGACAATCTCCCTTACTCATTAGTCAAGATTTCTCTAAAGATTTTGTAATTTTTTCATTTTCCTCTAAGCACACTATCTCTGGTGTTTTGTTTAGAAGAATGGGGAAGGTCAGGCACAACCCATTTCATTTTTCAGTAGGGCATTGATAACTGTCGAGCTAAAGTACAACATAATGGAAAAACATGCATATGTGTTGATTAAGTCACTTAACCATTTTAGGGTATTTATATTGCATTCTCATGTGATTGCCTATGTACCACACTGCAATAAAAAGTATTTTGGTTCAACCTGATAGTGATGGAAGGAGGGGGAAGTGGATTGCTAAGATGTTAGTATTTGATTTCGAAATTAAACCTACCAAATTAATCAAAGGGAAATGTTTAGATAGGCTAATGAATGAAACAAATATTGATACTTTTTATGTGAATGCGATTATGGAAATATCATATTTGCTAGAGGATGAATCAGTGGTTAAAGTGGATGATCATTTCAGAAATTATGTATGGTATACTATTGTCATTTACATACTGCAGAACCTACATTGCCGCCACGGACAAATAAAGTTAGATCTCATTTTTTGAGGTCAAAGCCTATCAAATATTGTCTTATGGATGGTTATCTATTTTGGAAAGACCCACAAGGCATCTTATTAAGCCGCCTATTAGAAGATGAAGCTAAAGCTATGATTAAGTAATTTCATGAAGGAGCTTGTGGAGGACATCATTATTGGAAGAATACTGTTGATAAAATTTTTAGAGCAGGATTCTACTAGCCTACAATTTTTTCTGATGTCAGAAAGGACGTTGCAGCATGTCATAAATGTCAGTTGTTTGAAGGTAAAGCCAAATTAATGTCTCTACCTTTGAAACCCATTTCTGTAGAAGCACCTTTTCAACAATGGGGCCTTGAATTCGTTGGCGAAATCCATCCAACATCCTCAGCACAACACAAATGGATCTTAACAGGGACAAATTACTTCACCAAATGGATTAAGTCACTTCCAAGTAGGCAAGTTGCTGATCTTTATGTAATACATTTTTTAGAAAAAAATATTCCAGGTTAGGTACAGATAATGCATCATGTTTCAAATCCAAAAGACTAATAAAATTATGTGATGAGTATCATATCAAGCTTAGTCATTCCACATCCTATTACCCTCAAGGTAATGGACTGGTTGAGTCCTCAAATAAAAATCTTATAAGAATTATAAAAAATCTGTTAGAAGACAACAAGAACGCTTGGCATACAAAACTTAAGTTTGCTTTTTGGGTAGACAAGATCAACACTAAAAGGTCAATAGATACTACCCCTTTCAATTAGTTTACAATTTTGATGCAATATTCCCAGTTTCAATTGGAATCCTTGTTATGAGATATTTACAGGGATTAGGAGAAGAACCGAATCATCTACAAAGGAGGATAAATCAGTTGATAGAGGTCCAAGAGGAAAGAGAGAAGGTGTATGAAAAGGCTCAAGAAGTTCAGAATCAAATCAAAAAGGTTTTTGATAAAAAGACAAAAGAGGATGATTTTAAGTGCCAAGACTTAGTTTTAAGATGGGATGCTCGAATTGAGGATAAAGGTAAACACAGGAAGTATGAAAATATATGGAAAAGTCTGTACAAAATTGCAACTTTTCGAGGTAAGAAAAGTTTCATTTTGGAAGATCTTGGAGAAGTGTTGCTGCTAGGAAGTCTAGTCAATGGATGCTTCCTGAAAAATTATGTTTCTTGAACTAAGAATGCTTTAAATTCCATTGTAAATATGCATATATTTTTAAATTATTTGCAGGTGTGAATGAAACACTCTGAAGAACTTGAAGTCTGAGGAGAAGGCCCTAAGGTTCTGATGATGTTTATTAGACAACAATTTTTTTTCACAACAGTCATGTTTTTGGTTTAAAAATCCCAGAGTCCGTAAAAGAACATTATTTTAGATAGATGTTTTTTTTTTCTTTTTTTCTAAACATTGTTTTAGCAATATTTTATGTAATAAGTAGGCCTATGGTCTATGGGGTTCCTACTGCCATCTAAGATTGACAACGTCTCTGTGGAGCCAATTGGTATCACTTTTCTCCCCTGTAAAACACTGACAATTTTAATGTTAGCGAATTTTTTTTGTAATAAACAGGGAAATGTTGATAATGCGGTTATCATCGTTTATTAGTCTCAAAAAATGATCAAAGGGAATATGTTGACAAAGAGAGTGTCATCTTTATCAGGGATTTTCTGATAGCGGGAATATCATTGCCAAAAAAAAATTGAATTTTGATTTTTTGTAACGTGCTGACACATTCCACTTCAATGATACGGTAATTATTGCTTAGTCATGCCACAATTTACTTGGAGCTGAAAGGAATGTAGTGAAAATTAAAAATTCTGCCACTAGAGGCCTTGATGTGAGTTAGTAATTATCAAAGGATCAGAAATAATCTTTTTGCTTGTCAATTAGTTAGTCAGTGTTAAAATCTTTCATTGTTTTTACCCCATGGTATTTTTACCTTCGTCATTCGTAATGATGTGCTAGTTTGAGCGCTGAAGGGTGGTATTTTACGATTTTATCGCCAAAGATATTGCATTCGATCTCAGTTTCTTGTTTGTGTCATCACCAAGGCATAGGAAAATGGGGAGGAGAGACAAGATAAACCGAAATGAGCCCAAAGGCCCTGACCTTTTGGAGATTTATCCAGACATTCAACAACATTTTCAGTGAGCTGGGTGGCAAGAATTTTTCCACCGTGCACCAACTACCATGATGTCATAGCTCGAGCATTCATCCAGGTGCTTGACGGGCAACGGGTGGAGGTAGGAGGACTGCCATTCTTGGTCACTAAAGAATTGATTGCAGAAGTGACAACCTTGCTGATAGATGGAGAAAGGGTATTCAGAAGCCATGTCCTCGCTGGGATTGATGTCCCATTTTTCTTGAAGACAGAGTTCAAAGACAAAAATTGGAAGACAAGGGTGCAAAGATCATGGCTGGAGGATAAATGGCACAAACTACTTTGCATAACTCAATAGTACTTCACATGTGAAGGGCGTTTCAACTAGGTAAATGTTTACCACTTTCATTTCCTAGCTCATCTAGCAGGGAAAGTCATAATGAATCCTTGTTTTTATTTGCTAGAAATTCTTAAACACATGGCTGATCATTTCTGGGCTAGGGAGGACCCATCTCCTCATTTTGTTTACCATAAGGCTTTGATTAAGTTGTTAATTGAGAACTAGTTGGCCAAGGCTGGCATGACTTGGAGCCATTTCCTGTTTTGGGGAGGGTTTCAACCTCAGCGCTGAAGACCAAACAAGGGAGACAAAAGGGTACCAAGCCTGGTAAGAAAATTCTGGGAGAAACCTCGACTCAGGATATTACAACTAAAGCCCAAAGTTGAGAATAGAGAGAGATCCCTTCATCCTCTCAACTTGTAATCCCTAAGGTGTATGTTAGAATAAGTGCTAGACTAAAAAAGACACAATCTACTATTGAAAACCCTCTTGCTGAAGATATTCATTATTATGTGAAACCCCCTGAAGAGCCACCCATTAATATTTCCCCTGTAGAAACTCACCCACCAGAACAGACCAAGGGAAAATAAATTGAGATTGAGCCTTAGGATGAAACATAACCCTCTTTGTTTCAGATGTTTAAGGGAGGGAAGAAACCTCACACTAGGCCTTTAAACAAACTAAGGCTGAAAATAAAATTAAAGAAAAATTGTGACCTCGCCAAGGAAGTAATTGATGTGGATAATGTCCCATTAAAAGATATGATAATAAATAGAGGCAAGACTGCAGGTTCTAAAAGGTCAAGGGGTAAGGAAAAAAAGAAGAAAGCACATATGGAGACCAAGCAGAGTAAGAAGAAGAGAATGGATAAGGTAGATGTTCTGTTGGAGGCAGACAACACCATCATCTAGGAAGTCGATGACCAATTTTGAGTTTTGATCAAGTCACTGCTACAGTGAGTTTTTGGACTGATCACATGCTTGCCAACGTTTAGATACAAAGCAACGTGGATTAGAGTTGGAATTTCCATTGTCAGCGTATTATGCACAAACAAAGCTGGATTTTCCATTGTCATCATATTTTACGCAGAACACGTTGGCATTTCCATTGTCAGCACTTTCTAGAAAAAATAGTTTTGAAAGGGCATTGATAGTTGGCTTATCAACAAAATTAGTGGTTTCGACAACTACAATACTGGAAACAGTGGTATCAGCGTATTCTGACAGGGATGGCCGAGAAGACAACAACATCACAAATTTATCTAAGGGGACACACTTGGCCTTATGTAACCCTTATCAAGATTTTCCTTCAACCATAGTTTTAGCTCAACCAACTTTCAGGTGCTCATCCTATATGGAGCCTTAGGTATTGATGTTGCTCTAGGTACCAACTCGATTGAAAAATATCTCTCTTTGTGAGGAGGCAATCCAAGAACCTACACTTGGAAGACATTTGCATATTGTTACAAAACAGGGTACTTCTGAAGAAATTCAACTTCCTTATCTTCTGTTTCTTCGTCAACTTCCTCATTCTTGGAAGCTTGTACTATAAACAACGTGCATCATTTTATGTTGTTGTGTTTGGTTTGCATAGCATTGATCAACCTCACTGATATAGGATTTTTCATGCCTTGCAACAATCTTTCTATTCACTCCTCATCTAAGCATTTTATTGTTTTTTCATACCAATCTACCTTGGCTCGGTGTAAGTACAACCAATCCATGCCCAATAATATGCCTTACCCACCCAATGGTAACACATTCAAGTGGGCTTTTGTGGGCATGCCACTGAGTTCAAATGCACATGACTTTACCCAATGGTTGATTCTTCTACTTGTCCCCATTGCCAATTGAACCAGCCAAGGTTCTTTATGCAATTCCTTGCCAAATGTGCACTTCTCAAAAAGCTCTAGGCTATCATAGCTATAACTATAAAATGTATCAATTAAAATAGAAATGGCTTGCTCTTGTAGCTTACTTCCATCTCAATGATGGATTCATGGTGATCTGCTTGGTGGTTGTCTACTACTGCATACATTCTTAGCATAATCTGAGATACTTCACCCACTGTGCTCGCCTCTTGGGTGTCATAAACCTTTGGTCCAACATCCTATTTATGTGGAGAGTCTCTCCTCCTATGGTTCCCACCACAAGTCCAACACTTGAGTGGTTCTCGGCCTTCCAAATTGGGTTGTGTCGACACTGGTTGTTGCATATTTTTCTTAACAACAACATTGGTTATTTTCTAAACCTGTCTATTCTGGGCTGGGTGTTTCCCCTCTTTCCTTTCCAAGTTTCTCTTTGGAAAATTCCTCTTATGTCCAGTGTTTCTTTTAGCTTGCTAGTTACTTTTAATGTTATGCCTGTAGTTTTCTTGTCCACAACAATGTTCCAATTTCTTGATAGCTTCCTTCATGGTTTGGGGTTCTAGCAATTCAATTTTATCTTTGAATGCCATAGGTATCCCGTTGTTGAACCTCTGAATTTTGGCTTTCTCATCCTTGAGATATGGTACATACCTCAACAGTTCCAAAAACTTGGTGACATACTCATCTTTAGTTGACAAACACATTTTGGGTTCATAAAAACTCTTTTGCTTTATTGTCATAGTGGTGTTCAAACAAGTATTGTTCTATGAAGATATTCTCAAACTCCTCCTAGGTCAACTCTTTTTTAGTAATGGTTTTAACATTTTTCAAGTCCTTCTACCATATGTCATCTTTTCCTTTTAAGCTATAAGAGGCAACTCTAGCTTTCATATTCCCAAAATAGTCATGTATTTTGAAGAATTTCTTCATTCCTAGTAGCCATGCTTCTACGTCCTCTGATTTATGCATATCCCCATCAAATGTAGGTGGCTTTGCTTTCTTAAAGTCTTCAGGCATATGATCCATTTATTATCCTTATGAGTGATGGTGATGGCGAGAGTGGTGATATCTTTGGGCAACATAACTAGATGTTTTGCTTGAACAATGCACCTACTTTCTAGTTCCTCCTCTTGGAGTGTTCAATGGTTCACCTCTTAGCACAATGCCCTCACTTCCCTGCCTGTGCCTCTTTCCAGGCCTACCAGCATCCACTCCATCGGTGTTCTCTTCTAATTCATGAAGGCTTTTCCTATCTCTATGACTAGCCCTCCATTCAGGTTGCCTTTGCCTTTGCTAATCCGAGAGGCTTTGCAGGATGACTGCATTGATCTTAATGTGCCTTTCTTGCGCTCTTACAAACCTCTCATTATCAGTCTTAAAGCTTCTCACCTTAGCCCTTAGGATTCTCAAATTTTCCATTTATGTTGGGGAGTGATCTCCCCCCCCATGGCCAACTGATCTCTCTTCTTCATTAGCTATGACCCTATCACTTCCATGTTATGACTGGTTGGAACTATATTCAACCATTCCAGTCCTCATTACTACAGATTCTTTGTTTTGTGTTGCTTGAGATGTGTTGTTAATCACACACATTGTTAGGTATTCCAATAATAAACGAACACAAAATTAGGATCATGAACTTGCATTCATGGATTTGCCATGGAGATTTCTACTGTGACAAAACAACCATGTTAATGTGAAAGCCCATTTACAAGTCATATGAAACAATCATTCATTTTTGCAAAGAGTGCCTAATTAATAATAACACATATTCACAACCATAATCCTGCTCTCACTGATCTGTTATCCACCAGACAAATCACATTAGCACAAGTTTATTAGCAAGCAACAAGCAATAGTTAAGAGCGATTTTCAACACCTCAAAAATCACTTAGTTAAAAATACATTTTTATTTTTATTATTTTTAATTATTATTATTATTATTATTTTAAATCATCACTTCCCATTATGAAGCCCATCTAGTCCAGTATTGAACCTATATGTTCTGATACCACTCTGTAACATACCCAACCCCTTCTTTGACATTCGAGGAATGGGGAAAAATTATTATATTTTGTTCAGTTGTCCTACTTACGTTGTCTATATAATCCTCGCAGATGAATTAGTTGAGTTATAGTGGAAGGATTACAAATGAAAACCATCACGAAACTGTTATGGGCTCTCTTATCTCTGTACAATCCAGTGACCCTGGGTCCCTAAAAATCTTAGAAATGCATTTAAAATTCCCTTATGAGATTCAAACCTCCCAAGACATCTAACTACTCATCCCCACTACCCCGAATCCGTGACTATTTTTAAAATTCAATTAGAAATAGTTACGGGCTTCTAGTCTTTCAGGATGGCCCATGTAACCTCTCCATGCGCTCAATCCCTCATGGCCCCCACAACCCTTACACTTTTGTTAAAAATACCTCCATGCTAAATGACCCTTGCAGCCCCACAAATCTGTCGATTAACAAATCCAGGGAACATAAAGTCTTTTTGTCACCGTCTCTTGGCAGTCCCTGGTCCCCTAGTCCCCAACACTCTATAGGATTGTAATTAAAATATTTAAAGGATTCTGGGCTTCTGGGATTTCTGGATTCTGCTCAAATATCTGTCAATAGACAGTTCCTGCTCCAACACTTGACAGACTTCCCGATGCTCAATTGAAACAATTTACGAGATTCTGGGTTCTTCAGGCTTTCCAGCCTCTACTCGAATCTCTGTCACATGATTATGTCAATAGACGATTCCTGCTCCAACACTTGATAGAATTCAAGATGCTCAATTGAAGAAACTTATGGGATCCAGGTTCTCTGGGCTTTCTAAACATGCCATCACTCTCTCGACCAATCGTGTAAGGGGATATTCAACCATGCTATTAGTAAGCTTTCCCGGTTAAGGTTTGATCTACAAGGGGATGTGGATATCTGATCCTTTCCCATAAGTTCAGGGCTCCACTGCTCTGCACCACAACAAGTCCCTCCTCTTAATCACTACCATGGCTTGGCCAAGGGATCTCGAATTTTCCTTATATGATGTGTTCGAAGGGGATTTTTGTGATCGTCCCAAAGACGAGCTCTACTACTGCACATGCTTCTTCGAGGTAGTCTTCTTGACCAAGGTTCTATCTCAAAGGTCTGGTAGACCTCTAGATCAACATCAAGGCTTCACAACTATGCCACTAGCTATCTAAGGCACTCCACGGTGCTAGCCCTCTTGAGCTTGGATGATAGATTCTCCATTGGGATCTTAACCTTTGGTTCTTCCCTATCCATGGATAGGGAATTCCACGCATGGAAGCGTAGATGCTCCTACATCTATTAAATGAGATATTGAGGGGTTGCCACCTCTCCTGCCATATGCCAACAATACTCGAATCCATATCGATCCTGTAAGTAGCTCTATGGCAACACATAGAGACTTATGGTGCCTCACCGACAACACAAAGATGCCAATGACAGATATCCAACCAGCTGAGAATGCAAGACTGAAGGTTGTTTAGGTAAAGCTAATGGACTCGACTGGCCCAAAAGGAAAATTACCTCAACATTAATGCATTTCTTTCCATGTGACATAAAAACTTGTAACTTGGTAATAATGACGTAAGCAAATAAAGACCCTGCTAAGCAGAGGGTCTTCCATGTAATTGTTTCACATTAGTAAAATGGGTCTCTGAGCCCACTATTTCAGATTTTTATTCAATATTTTGTTGCGGCCCGCGTCAAAGCCTTATATTTCTTGATTGCTTACTTATTTAATACCTTCAATACAGTTAAGAATTGATTCAAAGTAATTCCCAAATCAATGATATAGCATAACATTGATTATTATGTGGTTCATTTGCACATTTATGCATCACATGCTCTGTGTTTACCATCAAAAAATTATCACACAATATTTTTATTACGGATTCGACACACATACATATATATAATCAACAAATATATCAGTGATATATCCCCACAAAGATGCAACACATATGAAAGCATTAGCAACACAATGCAGTCCTTGATTGCAGAACCATTGCCAAGAATAATGAAACATGGTTCATTAAAAGGTAAACAAGCATACACAAATACTTATCTTTGAACTTGTAGGGAAATTGAGTTTGGGACAAGAACTCTCCACCCAACCATAGAAAGTTGCAACCACATTTACTTGCATATGTCACCCCCGAGCCAAATTCCAAAGTCTGGGGGGTATGTTTGCTTCCAAGACTAACACACCAGCTACCAACTAAAATAGGGACTCTAGAGGACCTCCTTTCTTAATCCTACCAGTTGAATACTACTTTCTTTGTTAACACATGGAGTCCAGAGGTGCCCCACCTCACTCGAAAGTGTACAAATAATGATTCACCCACTTTTAGGGAGTCCATAATCCACTGTACCAATAGCGAAATAAACACAAGTCATCATTAAGGTCTTCCTCTGCTTTTGCTTCAGGATGGCCTCTTCCCAAGCTGTTATAGGGTTCTAGAGTCTTCCATCTCAATCCACAGCCTCTAGGGGACCCAAGATGTTACAGGGCTCTAGATATTCCATCCCAACCCACAACCTCTAAGGACCCAAGCTGTTACAGGGCTCAAGAGACCTTTGTCTCAGCCCACAGTCTCGAGGGACCCAAACTGTTACAAGGCTCCAGGGATCCTATCTCAACCCACATCCTCCAGGTACCCCAAGCTGTTATAGGGCCCAGAGACTAGCAACTCAACCCACAACCTTCAAGGACAGAGAACCAATCCCCTTCTCTTCTCTTCTCTTCTCTTTAGCACTGCCTGCTGAAATCTTTCACTAGATGCTTGATTTCACCTCCTCTTTGTTTTCCTCTTCTTGCATAACATTGAGTGGGTGCCTTTCCTCCTATGCCTCTAGATTTCCTTCCAATGAATCTTTGTTGCTCTTTTTTTCTTCTTTTACAGGAATTCTCCCCCCCTCGTGCTTTCTGCCTTGGCCTCTTTCTCAGCCATAATTACTGTTGCATCCTTGCTACCTTGCAATGTGCAGTCCCTCTTCATAAATCCTTGTCCTCTTTTCTTGTGGTTGCTTCTCAAGCAACATGGGACTGAGTGTTCTCTCTTAATATCCATTTAATTTCAAGAGATAATTCATTAATTAATGAACCAACCAACCTTTAATGGATGTCCTACAATTCACATTTCTTCCTCTGCACAAGAAACCATAACATCCCAAGAAAAATTTTTCTAGTGCAAATTTTGTTGAACAGTCTGGCAAAGAATGGAGCAGATTGCACTTTGGAAGAAATAACTCGTTTGAAGACAATAAATTCTCAGCTAAATTAGCTGCATCTTTTGCAAAATAATCATAATTAGCAGATTGTTGGTCCGCTAAACATGACATGGAAGAGGTAGAAATTGTAGGTGTCATTTGGACGAGATTATCCATCATTGCAAAACCAATGCATTTGGGTTCTTTTTCCACTAGAATCATTCATAGGGAGATTGTGAAAAGAATACTTTGAACTTTATTTATCATTACACAACCTCGAGGTTTCTTTCGATACATAATTACTACATCCATCACCATTATAGCCATTTTTCCTTACCACTTCAGAGTTTCTCACAACCGTTGTTATTTTCACAACGGTGGCTTTAAACACGTGATTTTTGAAAGGAACATAATATTTTGAGGTTGGACTGATATTTTGTGACATCTTCTATGGAGATTCATTCATTGATAGGTGTAGCTTCTTTCTTATATGAATGTTCCAATAATTATTGATATTGTTGTCTGTTCGACCTGGAAAGCATCCTACTATTAGAGACCACCTACAGATACATTGAATTAACAATCCAATGAGGAATCAATTATTTCTGGTGCATAAGTAGATTATGTTTGGTAATTTTTCACATACTGATTGCGAAGAAGGAGATGTAAGCCAATAATGAGCTCATCCTCTTTAGGAGAAATGTTTCCACGTTCGACGTTGGGAAAGAAATGAAGGGTAGCATGTACTTTGAGGAGGAGCTGAGAGGCACCTGCTCAAGCATCATAATGGAGGGAAGGGACACGATGGATATTATGCTCGCTTGGTTCTTCTAGATCCTGTAGTAGCACCTGCACGTCTAAAATAATATTTCAATGGAGTTGAAATGGAGGTTGTAGAAATCAAAATATGAAAACGACTCAAGCTCAATGGAACCAAGGTCAAAGGCGGATGAACAATGATCGTGCAAAATCCTTTCCACCTGTCGAATTTTAATGACAGAGAACGATGAAAATGGAGTGCAGAGATTGGCTGGGGTGAACAGTGTTTGCTCACCCCAACCCCACAAAGAAAACAACTTCAGTGTATTTAGGTTAATTTTAGGTTTAGGTTAGTTCCAATGTTTGATGGAAGATTGATCGATTCACTTGTTGAAGGCTATCAACTGGATTGTGAAATATTTGGTTGAGTCCAAATGTCTCGTGGGACAATTTTTGACCCTCGCAAGTGGTTCCCACCCTCAACCTATCATCATGAGAATTAAATTAATGACTTAATGGGGACTAAAACCCACAAAATCAACCTTGGTTGTACCTGCAAAGGAGATGAATACTGGGAAGGCGTAGTAGACCGCTTGCTTGCAGCCCGTGATGCTTGAAGCATGAAAACACTCGAAGAGCTAGGCTCAAAAGGAGTAGGTGGTGGGACATAGTAGGCCCTAAGCAACGTGGAATCTTTATAGGCTCCAGGGGAAATATTAGTTAGGGAATGGTTGGTCTGATTGCCTGTCATTGATGAAATAATAGTCTCAGGAGAGGTCTAAGACAGAGGGTCATAGTAAGTCAACTAATCTATAGTGACAATCTTTCTGTTGTGAGGAAATCACATCTTGCGAAAGACAACAAATGCAAAAATGAACATGGCATAGGTGTAACTACGAACCAACAAGATGTTATAATATAAAGGGGCATCACTGACTTCAATGTTTATAAAGACCGTCTTTCTAGAAACAGTGATGGGGTAGTTGTGATATAAACTGAGGGGCTACGAGGGGTGATTGTCCCAAGCACGAAGAGATAGAGTGGATGGTGACAAGTCAGGGGAACCAAGTTGCTTCTAAACATTAGCGACCATCCCAAATCATAGTTACTGATCAAACGAGAACTTTACCGATTACCCATTTTTTCGAGGTAGCAAAAACATCATCCGATTTTGCAAAGTGTTGGTTCAAAATACACCTTTTGTTTGGAGCGTAATTTTGACACTTTAAATTTTTCTTATGTATCAAGTATGAACATTTTCTTTAAATGTTAGTGATTTTCATGCTGACTTTGAAAAGTGTTGATGCAACATCAACCCATTTTCTTTAGAGGACTTATTTTTGAAACTTTAATCTTTCTAATATATTAAGCATCAATAATTTTTTTTTTAAATGTTGGTGATTTTCATTCGGATTTTGAAAAGTACCAACATTTTTTTAAAGCATATTTTTGACACTTCAAATTTTCTGATGTCCCTAGTATGAACAATTTTTTTTTTTAAATGTTGATTATTTAACCATTTTTCAAGTTGTCTTATTCCTCTTCTTGTTTTTCTTCCTAAGATGTTTGTTTTTTAAGGGTTTTCCAAACATATATATTTTTTTCTTTGCAATGTTTTTTAAAAACGAAATTTTTATCTTTTTTGCAAAATTTTAAAAATAATAATAAAATTGATATTTTGAGATTAGGAATTTTTATAAATTTATATATTGTTAATTAATACTTCAATACACATCAAATAATTGTCACTAAAAACTAATAATTTTAAACACCTGAGAAAAAATACACATTTTGCATATAGATATAATTAGAAAAAATAGGTATTTCGAGACCTTTTCGCTAAAAATTTATTTATTTATTTATTTTTCGTTCAAAATACCTTGATTAGATTTCATGAAAATCAAGGTTACATAAGATGTCATTACGGCCCCCTCTTCCTCATTCCGACCAGAGTTGTTGGAATTAGGGGCCAGACTGTGCCTTTGATAAAACTTGACAATCATTATTTTCACCTAGCATAGAAGACATATTGTGCATGGAGAAAACAAAGAGACTACAAACACAAATGGTAGCATATCAAGGAGGGGGACGGGGAGGGAGTACAGGAGGGGCTGCAAAGTATTTGACACACTCATGCTTGTGAAAATCTATATGTTCCACTCGAGCTTCCAGACTGCGGAGGTGGCCATTCGTTCTCTGGTGGCTACCACACAAAGAATCCAGTTGTTCCAATATCTCATTTTGACTATATTGGATATCGTTCATATATGCAACAAGTTCATTACGATCTTCATACATGTGGTCGCGAATGATGTCAAGGTTGAGCTGTATGTCCCAAAGTTGCGCAACCAAAGATTCCATTGTTGCTGGAGCCTCAATTTGTCCTAGAGAGTGAGTTGGATATGGCGCGACTTCACCTTCACGCCCTGTGTTGACTATGTTTCTGGAAGATGAACTGGAGTGTGAAACAAGACAACCTGGATTGGAAAAATTTTCACCCGCAAGCCCAGCGAGGCATTGGACAGGCAACAAGGAGTCCGAACGAACAAGAATAGTAGCACTTCAAAGATTTCCTGTAGTAGAGAGCAATACCAACCACCTAGGAAGCAGGACACCTAATGAGGCTAAGTAGAACCAGAGGCTTCACTAAAGAAAGTACATACGTGACCCTCCAACTTTACCAGGGATGTCTCCGACCAAATTTCCACAGACCCACGAACACTCCCAAAGGTCGTCCCCGTAAACTGCCCGAGGACCCTTAAGATACCAAGACCGGGAAGAGAACAAAACTCACAGTTGAGAGCGCAAAATAAAAACACAAACAAGCCTTTGGGCCAGAAACCAACAGAGAATGTAGAGACGACCCCCAAAACGGGGCTCCCACCAAGACCTGATGAAAGAACCCTGTGGAGTAGACACAGGTAATCAAAACCATAGAAGTCAATGAATGCTCGTAAAATCACTATCTTGAAAGCATAGACGGACCTATCCCATGACGCCCATAGGCCACCCAGGATGCCTAGGAGAGACCTCTAAGCTATGAGAATTCTAAAAAACACAATTTCATGATTCCATTCGTTGTATGTGAAATCGTTGAGCCAAAAAAGTAGGATGAGGTAATGAAACCCAAAATTCCAACTAGCGAGATAGTCAGGCTGCAAATTTCCGCCCAAGACAGAGCCAGGATCCCAAGTGCTTGTTTGAAGGTCAATTTTCTGCAACACTAGCATGAACTAGAGACCCACAAATCCATATCTCCAGAGCCAAAACCCTGACGAGCTTCCATGGCTGCCATCTCCCACTGTGTCTACCTCCCTCTTGTTGGGTACCAAATCTGCATGCTTTTTCCATCCATTTTACTCTCTCTCTCTCACTCCTTTGTCTCCTTTATATTCACTAATCACTCTAAATGCACAAGGTAAAGCCTCTTCAATTGTCTTCCTGGAATGTTTAATTACTGAAGTAATAGTTACGAAGATTTTACCTAAGCGAGTTACTAATTCTATCATTTACGCAGATTCGGTGGTCAAAGGTCACATATGAAAATCATAGAAGTAACTCCAAGCTTGCAACACCATTTCAGCAACGCTATAACAACATAACATATTTCAGGCCATTCTAGACCTTTCTTGTTCTCTCTCTCTCTCGGAAACTAGTTGGATGTTTCAACAAATGTAGATTTGTAGACATTAACTACCAGATTCAGAGAATAATTTTCTCTGAATATTTGCATAAGAAGGGTTTCAATGTTGTGAATCGAGTTAGCCATGCAAGGGACTAAGGTTGTAATAGAATACTGTTTAATTAATTGAATGCAAGTTATTTTACTATTCTCTCTATAAGCTGTGAGTCCATCGCAGTCCTGATCAAAGAGTTGGGCCCACTCTTCTGATCAAGTGCTGCGTTATTTCTGTGTGTTGTTATGTTGTTTATGCTGGTTTATTTCGATTGCTGTTACAATACCTTACTTAATTGTTGTGAATGCTTTTATAATTCTGCAATTTATTCTTATTTACTATCAAAATATTTCTTTAATTAATTTAGTTATTGAATTTGGGATTGGTGATTGGATTGTGGAATTACTACCTGCATATATTTTGCGTGTTACATTGAAATAATATACGCACCCAGATTTATAAATTAAATGTGGAAAAGGGTTGAATAGTTATTCACACTCGGACACCAACATTTTGGCACCATTGCCAGGGAGGCCAACAAGGTGCAAGAACACGATCCACGTTGATCTATGGATAAATCCCTCATCTTAGGGAGGGAATTTGTTACCCTGCTTCAAATCCTGAGCGTAGTGTTCTGATTTCTTTTCTTTTCGATTGCTTTCCGTTTTGCTGATTTCTTAGAAACCAATCTCTCGTTCCAGGGTTAATTATTACCCTGCTCCAGATCCTGAGCCCGAGCTGCTTTTCTTTTGTTTTTGTTTTCTTTTTGATTTTTATATAGGGGCCACTCTCTTGTCCTGGGGAGGGAAAGAGTTTTCTCACCCTGCTCCAGTTCTTGAGCTTTAGTTTTCTTTCTGCTGGTTTATTGTTTTCAAGTCATCCTCTCATCCTGGGGAGGGAAAAGAGTTTTTCGCCCTTCTCGAGGTCTTGAGTTGTGAAATTTTTAATGTTTTCTTTCCACTAAATGTATGAACAAGGGTTCGAATAAAAGGGGTAGAGGAGGACCCCAAAGTCAAGGAAGCAAGGATTTGGGGAGGAATACCTATATCTAGGAAATTATCACAAAAGTTGCATCAGAAGCCTCTTCGCGAGCTGCTGCTAGGGTGAAAGTTCACACAAAATCTGAAGGGCATTCTGTGGAACAACCTATGCAACCTCTAGGGGCGGAAGCATCCCTTTCAATAGCTATAGGAGAAGCAGGAAGTAAGGCATTAGAGGAATAAGAAACACCTCCTTTGGTATCAGACAAAGAGGAAGTGGCCAGCAGAGGGTCAAGAGAAGGAATCCACTCAAGGACTGAAGAAGGAAACAACAGAGGATTTTCTTCACCTCGCAATCAAGGGAGTGTTGTTAAACTTCCACAACCATTGGTTGTTACATAACAAGAACTTGTTGAAGTCCCAAGTGAGTATTGGAAGATATTTATGGCACCCACAACATCTTCATTGAATTCCTGATTGGGGAAATCATGGGTGATGCACCAATGAAGCCTATTCCACTGACCGCACTGCCAAACTTCCATGGAATTTCCATGGAGGATCCAAACACTTTCCTATTCAAGTTTGATATTATTTGCATAGGGAATGACTATGTAAATGATGCTCAAAAGCTGAAATTTTTTTCCAGGTACATTAAAAGGGACAACGTTGCGATGGTTTATGGGTCTAGGAGGAAAATCCATCTCCACCTGGGATGACATGAAGAAGGCTTTCCTGGAAAAATATCAGGATTATTGTAAATCTCAGGATATTAAGGAAGAAATTTTTAAATTCGTGCAGAAGGAGGACGAAAATATGGAGGACTGTGTAGAGCATTTTAAGTACACTCTCCAGAGGTCTGGCCATAGTGACCTGGATAAGGATATCCTGAAAATTATTTTTCTTTGAGCCCTAAGGGAAGAATATTTGGAGCTGTTAAATATCATAGGTAAAGGGGATATATCTAAAGAATATTTTGACACCATCTGTGAACTCTGTATTCAATGTTCAAGGGGAGCTGCAAGGAATAAACAAGGAATCTGAACTTTCAAAGCATCAAGCGGGGGAATCATAAAAGCAAAAATTGGGAACCTGCTGGATAATTTGAAAACTGATATCCTAAGTAAATTATCCTCCCAAATGGACACATTACAGGAAAAACAGAAGCAGATGGAGTTGGAAAGAACCATGGCTATTTTCTACCCCCGGTGTAGAAAGAAACATCCACTAAAGGAGTGTCCACTAGACACTATAGAGACATGTGCTATTTGTGAACAGAGTCACTCCACTGGTGCATGTCCATCTCTTCCAGCACTAAAGGCAGTATTTCAAGGGGTGAATGAAGAACTATATCAACTATGCTTTATGGGGTCTAAGAAACCATGGCAGCGACAATCATCAGGCTTAAATCCAGGTACATCTCAGGATCCTTTTCAATATTTTAATATGAATCCTTAGTCAGTTCCTTTTTGGGATCAATATTGTCAATACCCACCTTGGCAACCATGGTGTCCTTAGCCTAACTCAAGTTCTTCATGGTCTCAAAGCTGGCATACCCTGTTCCCCTTGCTGCTCAATTCCCTCAGCCTACACAACAACAACAGTTACAGCTGCCATCTAACATTTCCTCCAATAATCCTCCTCTCTAACCTCAACTTCCTATTAAGCCAAACCCAAATCCAACCAGTAAGGGCACTCAGCAAGTAGACACCCTCAACCTTACTTCGTATAACATTTCTACGATAGGGTTTAATGAGATAAATCTGCGATTTGGCTAGATAGTAAATTCTCCTACATCTCTCGTTATTGTTAAACATCTTGACGATGAGAATCCAAAATGTTAAGCAGTTAGGGATGAGACAACCCAACCATCTGTGGAACACTCTCCTTTGCACTTGGCTATTAATTAGGTTTGTTAAACCAATCCTCCTTATCCAGAATGATTAGCCTTGATTAAATTTCCTCAACCAGAATTTGATCTTTTATGAGAATTGCAGAATTTGTTTGTAAAAATCCCCCTACTTCAGGCCATGAAAGATGTACCTATTTACACTAAAACTATAAGAGAATATTGTTCTAAGAGACATGGGAAGGAAAAAAAAAGATCCACTTGTTATTCATGTTACAAGAAGATTATCTAACATTATGTTGGGAAAGGCTATGCTTGTAAAATACGAGGACCCTCGGAACCCAATTCTAATAGTTCAAATTAATGGAGTAGATTTTGAATGTACTGGTAGACTTGGGCACTGCAATTAATGTAATTACTTCTGAAACCATGCTTAAACTGGGATTGCATGATTTTAAGCGACCCCTACAGTCTTAGAACTAGCCAACGGATCTACAATTAGACCAATAGGGAAACTGGAAGACATAACGATTTCAGTGGATTCTTGGTGCTATCACGTTGATCTCCTAGTTTTGCATACATAGTCCCCAACTGGCGGTCATCCCATTATTTTAGGAGGACCTTGGATTGAAATCGATGATGCATATATTGGATGCCGGTTAGGAAACATGATAATTTCTAATGGGGAAAATACGAAAAATCCTATTATGTATCCCCCTACAGAACCAAGCTTGTAGAAAAAGTCAAGACAAAGCTCTTTGTCTTTGGATGGGATCGAAATTGAACTGCAGGAACTCCACCCAGTGCTTACCATGGGGAAAGCCCTATGCTTTAAGAATGAGACAGAGGATGATACTATCAACACTTTTATTAGTAGCCCTCATGCTGTTCCAGATCCAACTCGGTAGTTTTTGGAATCTATTATGAGCTGTGAAACACAGGAAACTATCGGATCAGAAATCGGAAATGAAGACATTCTTGTAACAACATTTTCTGACAGCATATCAGTGGAGATTGATCTAGGGAAGACACTAAATATCAACCCGAATCTTTCACCGGCCCAGACTGAACAACTCCTGAAGATCCTTTAAGAACAAAAAGAAGCTTTCACCTGGGATTATACTGATATGAAAGGTATCCTTGCTGATTTGTGTACTCATCATATTTACATCAAAGAAGATTGTCAACCCGTGAGACAACCTCAAAGAAGGATGAACCCTACCTTGAAAAACATTGTCAAAGAGGAGCTCCAGAAGCTATTGGATGCAAGATTTATTTACCCAATCTCGGATATCCAGTGGGTATCCTCGCTGGTCATCTTTCCTAAAAAGAATGGTAAATGGTGGATTTGTGTAGACTATAGGGAGCTGAATAAAGAAACCTTGAAAGATCATTTTCCTCTGCCATTTATTGACCAAGTCCTTGATACCTTGGCTGGGAAAAAGTTTCTCTCTTTCTTGGATGGGTTTAGCGGGGATAACCAAATCCAAATAGCTCCTGAGGATCATGACAAAACTACATTTTACATGCCCTTGGGGAACATTCGCTTATTGAGTCTTTCCATTTGGTCTTTGTAACGTGCCTGCTACCTTTCAGAGGGCAATACTGGGGATTTATTTATTTATTTATTCTTTTCTGATTTACTTGATGACAGTGTTGAAATCTATATGGATGATTTCATGCCATATGGAGGGTCATTTGAAGAAGGGTTGGAAAACTTGGAGAAATTCCTTAAAAGGTGTAAACAGATGCATGTTTCTATGAGTACAACAAAATGTCATATGAGGAGAGAAGAGGGATTAGTGCTGGGACATTTTCTTTCAGCTGCTGGGATACAAGTTGATCCTGCCAAGATAAAGGTAATTATGCATTTTCCTGTACCCAAGGCACGGACACAGGTACGTAGTTTCATTGGTTGCGCTGGTTATTATAGGTGTTTTATAGAAAAATTTCCAAGACAACATTCCCACTTTTTTAGTTGTTAACTAAAGATGCAGAATTTTTATGGATAGATGATTGTGAAGTAGATTTTGAGAAAATCAAGGAATTGATCTGCCAAGCTCATATCTTATGTGGTCCCAAGTGGGAACTTCTGTTTCATATCCACACAAATGCCTCTTAAACGACTGTAGGGGTGATGTTGGGACAACAAGAAGATAAGAAGCCTATGCGGTCTATTATGTCAGCAAGAATTTAACATCTGCTGAGATAAACTATACGGTAACAAAGAAGGGGTTCTTGGCTGTTATCTATGTTGTTAATAAATTTCGACATTATATTACTGGGCATCCTACTTTTGTGCACACTGACCACACAACCATTAGGTATTTGATGAATAAACCTTTAACTCCTGGGCGTATAACAAGGTGGTTGTTATTACTTCAAGAATTTGATATCACAATGATAGATAAACCAAGCAAGGATAATGTAGTTGCTGATTTTCTGTCTAGATTAAATGCTGATAATGAAGGAGAACCTAGAAGATAGCTTTCCAGATGAACATTTGTTTGTAATTTCTACTAATACCTCTTGGTATGTAGACATTGCTAACTATTTGGCTACAGGAAAAGTACCACAACAATTGTCATATAGGGAACAACAAAGGATCATTCATCATAGTGCCTGTTACTCATGGATAACAGGATATCTCTTTTATATAGGGGGCGATCAACAGATCCGTCATTGTGTAACAGAAAGTGACATCTATGAAATTTTAAAAGTTGCTCATGATGGCCCTTGTGGCGGGCATTTTGCAGATAAATGGACTGGCCACAAGGTGTTATAAATGGGGTATTATTGGCCCTCCATATTCAGCAATGCACAAAACTATGTTCAAAGATGTGATAGCTGCCAAAGGATGGGCCAACCTGGTCGCTCAGATGAAATGCCATTACAATCACAAGTAGTTCTTGAGCCTCTTGAGAGATGGGCTATTGATTTTGTAGGTCCATTCAACCCATCTTCACATCAGAAAGTCCACATTTTAGCCTACACAGATTATGTAACGAAGTGGGTCGAAGCCAAGGCTGTAGCGAGAGCAACAAAGCAGGTTGTCTAAGACTTTTTATTTGAAGAAATTTTTGCTAGATATGGTACTTTGAGGGAGATAGGTTCAGATGGAGGAGTGCAGTTCATGTCACACATGATAGCAAAGATTATGGAAAAATATGGGATCAATCATGGGATAACAACCCCATATCATCCTCAAGCGAACGGTCAAGTGGAGAGCACAAAAAAATTATTGGAAAACATCCTCATGAAGACCGTGGAAAATCATCGTTGAGATTGGGCTAAAATAATTCCTGAAGCTCTTTGGGCATATAGAACAACATGGTGGAGCACGATAGGATTTTCACCATTTGAACTTGTCTATGGAAAATCCCCATTGTTCCCGATAGAATTTGAAATCGGTACACTCAGAAGGGCTCTGGTAGTTGGATTGGACCTCTCAGAAGCCCAGAAACACTAGCTGGAACAACTAAATGAGCTTGATGAAATTCGTTTAATGGTTGTCTAGAGAACTGTTGCCATATAGCAGCAAAGAGAAAAATGGCACGATAAATTTATTAAAAATAAAGTGTTTCGTAGAGGGGATTGGGCATTATTATATGGTTCCTGTTTTAAGGATTTTAAAGGAAAGATTCACTCGCGATGGTTGGGACCATATGAGGTTGATGCAGTATTTGACAATGAGACTGTCAGATTGGTCACAATCGATGATTCCCATGTTTCTTTCATTGTAAATGGACATCGACTTGGACTCTATCATCGCCCAACCTCCAAAGAAGCCTTCGTCAAACATCTCTCTGAAAAATCTGGATTGAAGGTTGTTGGTGCAGAACATACCTCCTCTGCACCCTTGAATTAAAAAAAACAATATATATATATATATATATGTGTGTGTGTGTGTGTGTGTGTTACTACTTTCTTGTTTGTCTTTTTGGAAGAGCTACTATTGAGGTGAATAATTGAGGGGTGGAAAATTTCTTGAGTAATTGGGACAGTCACTCCACTAATACTGATGTTCTTGGAAAAACTTCTAAGTAATGCTCGCTGTTACTCCCGAAAATTTTCTTAGTATCAGATGTTGTTACTCCACTCCTATTGTTACTCTAAAAAAAAATTCTAAGTATCGGGTGCTGTTACTCCTTGGATGCTGTTACTCCTCGGATGCTGTTACTCTCGAATTTTTTTCGAAGTAATGAGTTTTGTTACTCCTCGGATGTTGTTACTCCTCAGATGTTGTTACTCCTTGGGTGTTGCTACTCCTCGGATGTTGTTACTCCGCTAATGTTGTTACTCCGCCAATGTTGTTACTCCTTGGATGCTGTTACTCTGCTGATGTTGTTACTCCTAATTTTTTTCTAAGTCTTGGATGCAGTTACTCCGCCGTTACTTTTCCAACTGTCACTTCCCTCAGGTAGGTCACCAAGTACGTCTCCGTTGACTTTTACAGATTTAATTAAATATTTTGTGGACAAGACATTGACATGCCATGGAAAACTATTTATAAGTTGGGGGGGTGCCGTCATAATTAAACGATGGCGTAATTAAACCACATTAATGATTAATCCATCACCATCATTAAACCTTGTGCCAATGATACATTCCATGATATTCATCATTATTTCACATAATCATTAGCATGCGTTGGGATTTGAAACATGTACCAATTAGTCCCTTCTAATTTAATGAAAAATAATTAATGCACCATTCATCGTACTCACCATAATTCACCATGATTTCTTCGTTTTCTTAGAAATCACCTACCGTTTTACCGTCATTCCATCTCATTCATTTTTTTTAGCATGATGTTACTACAAAGAAGTTGGTTACTATCACTCCTCCCAATGGTCTGCTGCGTTTGAAATGCTGTTACAGTCTCTACATGATGGGTGGACTGGTTGTGCATCATGAACCCAAGGATACAACCCTGGTTCGCAGCAATGTAGATGTATGGCAGGTCTTTGTAGAAGTAGGATGGGACATTTATTTCAACAGATTGCTGGGGTTTGACGAGGGGATCATGGTAGAATTTACAATGAATTTGGATGAGAATTGCTCATGAGTTAGAGGATTAGAAATTCCCGTCACAGAAGATTCCATTGCAAAAGTTAATGGATTAACACAGCAGGGACATAAGTGGTTCTCATGAAAGGCTCCGCTGCGAGAGTTTCTGGAATTATTTTTGTAGGATGGAGAAAGCGTTGTCTTGAAGGGAAGGGCGTATGACCGTAATTCCTTGCCGTATCCATGGAATGAGGTAGCAAGATTTGCCATGAAATATATAACCTGCGAAGGGTGGTTTACCACCTTGTTCAAATATCATTTCAAAATTCTAGCCCATCTTCGATTCTCGCAGGTACAAGTTCATTCTCTAAACATGCCTTTCTTCTTGATGAAAAGTATTCAACTTATGGCATAGTCCACTTGGAATTCATGCCAAGTGCTGGAGGTCCTCACAAATCATGGACTGGTTCGACTGTTGGTCATGCATGCATTGACCCAATTACAAGTTCCTTGGGCACAATTCCTTGAGATGACAGAAGAGGAAGTAGCAGTTGTTATAATTGCCAGAGAAGAAGAGCCTGGGGAATTGGAAGAAGAAAGACCAACGTCTCTTGCTGGTACAAAAGGAGAAGAAGAAGAACCAAAAGAATTGGAGGAAGAACCAACATCTCCTGCTGGTGTAGCAGGAGGAGAAGAAGAACTAGAAGAATCAGAGGAAGGACCAACATCCCTTCCTGGTACAGTGGGAGAAGAGGAAGAGCCCAAGGAAATGGAGAAAGAAGAAGAGGAGTTGGAAGTGGAGGAAATGGTTGGTGATACAGTCGAACCTTCCACACATGAACCAAACGCACATGTGGAACCTATTAATGTAGAAATGGAAGTGGAGGAAGCTATTGGCAACACAGTCAAGGCTGCCACATAAGAATCAGCCCCACCTGTGGAGCCTAGTAATGAAGAAATGGAAGTGGAGGAAACAATTAGTGATACAGTCGAGGCTATCACACAAGAAACAACCTTGCCTGTGGAACCTATCGATGAATAAATGAAGATAATGGATGAAGTTGATACTATTCTACAGGAATAAACTTTCATTAATGAAGCACAAGGAGAAGAAATTCCAGTCAAGGAGTTGGCAAGTGATGCTGTTACAGAAGAACCAACATCACTTGCCCAAACAGATGTGGATGTTGAAATGAGTAGGGGTGGCACACAAGAACCACCACCAACTCAGTCAGGGCAGGAAAATGTGGAAGAGACAAACCCTAAGGTTGACACTTCCCCACAAGAACCAGCGTTTACCGTAGGACAAGAGACAACACATGAAGAAGGCTCGACCCAATTGAGAAATGAAGGTGACGGAGAAAAAGAACTAGAGGTAGAAACCAAGATCAATATAGACCAGGTAGAAAACATCCCCCACTCTCCTATTTACGCCACAATGCCAAGAGAAGCGAGAAGGATTCATTCCCCCACTGTTTAACAAAATAAATTGTTGTTCCTACCATATTGAAGTTCATCGGCTCGAAGGAGGGTGCAACCATTCTTGGCTCATCACTTGAAGATTCCCAGCAAGGGCTTCCTGAAGGATAGGCCGAAAAATAAATTCTTGTAGAAGGATTGGAGGAGAGGCCGGTTGACGAAGACACTATCCAGGTGACAAATGTTCCTGAATTAAGAAGAGTTGAGGAAGAGAGTGCTCCCGAGGACAGAAAACCAAGTAAGGAAGACCTGGTAAAGGAGTTAGTTGATGCCTTTAATGGAAATCCACCGCTTTCTGAACCAGCTGCGGGGCTAAGAAATGAATTTATTGTTAAACAAGAGTGGATAGAACAGTGTGAGAAGAGGATACCACCTCTCAAAGAAAGGAATAAAATTCAGTTTGGAGAAACCATGTGGCTTAAGATAGAGGTTCAGAAGTTGAGGAAGTAGGTATCTCAGCTAAAGAAGAAGACAAGGAAGTATAAATAGGGGGCTATAAAGCCCAAGGTTGAGGTCTCCTCAGTAGCTATCCAGACAGAAGATGTTCCCACAACTTCCACTGCTACACAGACTGGTCCTGTGGAATAGTTGTTCGAGGCTTGAGAATTCTTCCTAGCTGCTGAAATTCAGAAATGAAAATCTGCCGTGAATGAATAAAAGGAGACAAAGAGGGTCCGAGAATAGGCTGTTGAGATTATTACTGGGTATGTAGACTAGCTAGATAAAGCAAGGCAGAGGCAAGATAAGCAACAGAAAAAGATAAAGGACTTAGAAGGGCAGGTGCAGGTGTTAAAGGAAGATAAGGAACATATTTTTACCCTAACACAACAGGTAATGGCCTGTCAACCTCCTGCCCATATTTATGCTTTGTTTCTTCATGAACAATTCGTTTTCTTTTGCTTGGAAAGCATTTACAAAGAGATCATCCATGAGATTGAGGATCCGATACAGTTCCTTCATATTATAAGAATCCATAATATCGTGTGCCAACACTTGAAGTGCGAACCCTACATGCATGGTTATTTCTTGAGGGATGACGAGACCTTCAATCCGGTTTTGTTCGTGGGAGATGTTCACCTGAGAGCCTTCACCTCCTACACTATTAATCATATTAAATGGAGGAAGGCTTGTGATACTTTTGAAGGAAATCAAGCTACAAATCCACTAATGATAAGGAGGGAGAATGGTCGAACAATGACTATTTATAACAAGAACTCCACCTTTCTATAGATTGAGGGATCTAAGGAACAAATGTTGGCAACACAGAAATGGTGTACTGACCTCTGTGTCAGACAGAAAGTCACTTTTCATGACGAAGCCCTTGACAAGTTGCCAAAGAATATGGATGATGTCGTCATCCGCTGTCAAAAACTGGGAGCCTTTTGGAGCACCCAATTTTGCTTGAGCATTAGAAAGAGTGCCACATTTTGTTGCATGCATTTAGACCTGTGGGGTTCGGTGGATGGGGCTGAGGTTTCAGTTTTCCATCATTTGGATGCCATTAGAGCATTACACTCCAACATATAATGTGAGCAATGATTGGTGGAAGGATGTCCTTATGACCGAAGGATATAAACCTCCAGGGACAAAGATGGCTGAAGAATATGACCTTGCTCAGCTTCATGCTGACCATAACCGGTCCAACCCAAATTTGAAGAGATGACGAGCTGCATGAGGACATGCAGAAAGATTAGCTGGGGGGAGATGTTGGGTACCAAATCTGCATGTTTTTCCCTTCCATTTTTACTCTCTCTCTCTCACTCCTTTTTATCCTTTACATTCACTAGTCGCTCTAAATGCACAAGATAAACCTTCTTCGATTGTCTTCATGGAATGTTTAATTAATGAAGTAATAGTTACAAAGATTTTACCTATGCGAGTTAGTAATTCTGTCATTTACGTACATTCGGTGGTCAAAGGTCACATATGAAAATCATATGAAGTAACTCCGAGCTTGCAACACCATTTCGGCAATGCTGTAACAACATAACAGATTTCAGGCCATCCCAGACCTTTCTTGTTCTCTCTCTCTCTACAGCTAGTTCGCCATTCCAACAAATGTATATTAGTAGACATTAGCTGCCAGATTCGGAGAACGGTTTTCTCTGAATATTTGTATAAGAAGGGTTTCAATGTTGTGAATCAGGTTAGCCATGCAAGGGACTGAGATTGTAACAAAAGACTGTTTAATTAATTGAATGCAAGTTATTTTGTTGTTCTCTATATAAGCTGCGAGTCCGTCGCATACTTGATAAAAGAGTTGGGCCCACTCTTCTAATCAGGTGCTGCATTATTTCTGTGTGTTCTTATTTTGTTTATGTTGGTTTATTTCGATTGCTGTTACAGTACCTTAATTGCTGTGAATGCTGCTATAATTATGTAATTTATTCTTATTTACTATCACAATATTTCTTTAATTAGTTCAGTTGTTGAATCTAGGATTGGTGATTGGATTGTGTCATTGCTACCTGCATATATTTTTTGCGTTACCTTGAAATAATATGCGCACCCAGATTGATAAATTAAATGTGGAAAAGGGTTGAATAGTTATTCACACTCGGACACTAACACCTCTTACCAATAAACATTGCCCAAATTACCAACTAAACTAAGAACTCTGCCACCCTTCTTAACATAACCACAAGACCATCCAGAATGTTCGCCCTGCCGGAGTATAGTGTACTCAATCCGTTAATTAAATGTTGCATGGTTTCCTCATGGTGGAGGGGAAAACCCCGAGAACCAGCCTGACACCGTATGTCCACCCTCATTGGGGGGCTAAAAATAACATGTTAAATAACATATTTTTATGAAAAAATTGAATAAAAAAAGTTGGAAAAATAACAAATTTTATGAATTTTATATCCAAAATTTTAAGTAAAAATAACAAAAAATTAAAAATATAACATACAATTTTATAAAAATAATAAAGTAATAAAAAGAAACAAAATCCTTCAAAATAGAAACAAAAACATAGAAAATAAAAAGAATACAACTCAAGTAAAAAACAAGAAGAAAACATTCACAATAATAATAATAATAATAATAAAACTTCTTAATAAGAAAAAAAAACATTAAAACTATTTTAAAAACAATTAAAATAATAATAATAATATTAAAAAAACATTTTAAAAAAATATATTATAATATATATATATATATATATATATATATATATATATATTATTAAATTAAAAAAAATTATGGCAGCTACGCTTAGGTGAGGGTCGACGACGACCAATTTTTTTTTTTAAATTTAATTATTATTATTATTATTTATTTAATTTTTAATTTTGTATAATATGTATGTTGTTGTTGTTGTTTTTTTGTTTTGCTTTGTTTTGTTTATTTGTTTGTTTGTTATTTTTTCCCGTTCAGATGACTTGTTTCCATGGGCTGGGTAGCAGTGTCGTGGATAATGCGATTTTTGACACCCTTTTCCTCAACATATTACAAACTTTGAACTACTTAACAAGTCCGAGCCTGAATCTTACCACATACCCATATCTCTATCCCTCAATCTTGTTATGCATACCACCTAGATGCAAGAGACCAGTGAAAGCAAAAGACAAATACACTTCGATAGAAGACCAACCTTTTCTTAATGGATTTAAAAAGGGATTTAGGCTTCCTGACTTATAATAGCAACATTGATCAAATTTATTACCATTTTACTACTACCCTTTCCACTACCATTAGCAAGTTCTCTAATGAGACATCGTATAAGCAGAATAATAGAACTTCCAATCCTTGGTATGACAAAGACTGTAAAATTTCCAGGAAAGCGATCAGAGATGCTCCTAATGAAATCATTAAGCTCCAAAATATAAGTATATACAAAGCTCTCATCAAGAGGAAGAAGAGGTCATATATTAATAAGAGACAAGAACATCTTCTCCACCTTTCTAAAGTCACGCCTAGAAAGTTCTAGCAGAATGTGCTTGTTCATAAAACTAAAGATAATCATTCTATCCCCTTAGAAAATTGGGACAACTATCTTAAGAAGTTGTATGACTCTCTGGACACCATGGGCACCATTGTAAACACTCCTACTAAGGAGGATGTATTTTCTCTAGAAGACGTTGAGTCTGGGATTAATAAACTCGCTAATGGGAAAGCTAAAGATATTGAAGGATACCAAGCTGAGATCTTCAAAATGGGAAGAGCTATCCTCATTCCTCATATCCACAAGCTTCTTAATTTGGATGTACATCATGACTTCCCTCATATTTGGATGCAAAGCCTTATTGTGCCTATCTTTAAAAATGGGGACAAAAGCGTTCCCTCTAACTACATGACCATTACGACTAGCCACATCCTAGCCAAGCTATATGGGCTCATTCTGGAAAAGAATCTTAGCCTCTGGCTTGAAAACCATGGTACAAGAGCTAAAGGACAAGCTAGTTTTAGGAGACATCACTTGACTATCGACCATCTTATCACTCTCAAGATCATTGTAGAGGAATGTCGCAATAGTAAATATGATCTCTTTTGTTGTTTTGTGGACTTTAGAAAAGATTTCGAAAATGTTCCTTGGGATAAGCTCTGGGAGAGACTTGAAGAGATCATGGTCCATCTTGAACTAAGGATTGCTGTGATCCGCCTCTACGGGACTATCATTGCCAAGATTAAGACCAACAAGGAGTGGTATAAAGACATTAAATGCAACATCAGAGTTAATCAAGGGTGTCCCCCATCCCCTACCCTTTTTGGCATATACATCGATAAGTTAGAGGAGTGTATGGATATTGCAGGTTGCAATGGCACTAAGGTTGCTAGTATAATCGTTACTCTTCTCCTTTAATGATATCATTCTTCTTGAAAAAATTCACGATGTCCTCGACAAGTAGCTTAAGACTCTTCATGTCTTCTGCTCCAAGATGGGTATGACGGTTAATACCGACAAGACTAAAGTCATGATCATTAAATCCTAAAAGAGCACCCATGGTAGTTTCATTTATGATAACCATTGCTTAGAGAATGTTTCTTCTTATAAATATTTGTGTATTGACTTTCCTCACCATATCAACTGGAATTATAGCATCCAGAAAAGGATTATTGGAGGCTGGAAATCTTATTATGAGCTTGAAAATAATTGTAAGTCGGTCAATATTTTCATGTGGAGTAAAAATAGGTTCCTCTTTGAGACTCTCGTCACCCGTGTTGTCTTATACGAATGTGAAGTTTGGGGTTGCAGTATACTCAGAGAGTCATGGAGAAAGATTGAGATGATCCAAAACAAATTCTTAACCTATAACCTATCCTATCCTCTTGATCAAATATGGCATGTCCCCCATTGAAAGTATGACTATGTTTAGATATATTATGTATAAGAGGAAGCTTTACAACATGGACCCTAAGAGGATCTCGAAAATTGCTTCTAACTCTAGCCAAAACCCGCACCTTCGCCTCAAGTGTGGGTAGCATAAGGATGCCAATATTGACTCAACCATTGGGGGATTAAGGAGGAGATTATCATGGGAAGCAACGATAGTTTCAAAGATGTTATTACCTCCAATTTTAAGGACAAGTTGTGGGATGATAAGGAGCTGAAGGGTAAAAGGGAGCTAAGATAGTATAAGGAGGTGATCAACCCCACACTTGATAACCAAAATTATCTCTTTGTGTTAACCAACACTAAGAAAATAATGAACATCACTAGGACAAGAACTAATTCTCATGAGCTTCGAAGTGAAACTGGGAGGTGGTCTACTCCCAAGACTCCCTAGGAAGATAAAATCTGTCACATTTGCGACACTAAGAAGGTAGAAGATGAAAATCACTTCCTTTTAGACTGCCCAGCTCTTACTCACATCTGCCCTCCACTCCCTAACATCTACCACATTTCCAACCTTCTTGACTAATTAAGCCAACCCAACTATAGTGATCTTGGGGCACCTCTTTCCCTTCTCTTTGATCATAGAAACAAGATTTTTAAGAATCACAACTAAATTCTTTTTCTTTTCTTGAGGCCCAATAGGCCGTATTGGTCTTAGTGGACATAAATCATCATAATCATCATTTTTTATTATTTATTTTTTAATTAACTAATTAATTAATTAATTAATTAATTCCTATTCTTTTAATGTTTTTTAATATATTTTTTATTTTAACTTTATGATTTAATATTTTTTAAATCTTTTTAATTTGTATTTTTTTATTAATTTGTTATTTTGTTTTGTTTTGTTTTTTTAATTTCCAATATTTATTATTATTATTATTATTATTATTTTAATTTTAAATATTTTTTCATTAAATTATGTGTTTTTAGAAATCTATATATATATATATATAGAGAGAGAGAGAGAGAGAGAGAGAGAGAGAGAGAGAGAGATTTTTCATTTTTAATTTTTGAGTTAAATTTGATTGTTTTTAAACAACTTTTATGCTTGATTTTTTTCTTTTGTTATATATATATATGTGTGTGTGTGTGTGTGTGTGTTTTTTATCAATCATAGTAAAGTGGTTGCACTGTGAAAACTACCTTGTGATTTCTCCGAAATATATTTTGATTTTTTTTGTCACTTTTTATGTTTTTGATTTTTTTTTATTAGTTATTTTTTTTAAGCTTTTTGTTTTTTGGTTTACTTTTA
Organism: Pinus tabuliformis; assembly: GCA_031772625.1. NCBI lineage: Eukaryota > Viridiplantae > Streptophyta > Pinopsida > Pinales > Pinaceae > Pinus > Pinus tabuliformis. Next base: position 94,485,924 of record CM062814.1, on the reverse strand, counting down.
TTTTTTTCAATATTTTAATTTTTGTTTTGTTTTGTATCTTTCATTTTTATTTATTTATCTATTTATTTACTATTTTTTTTGCAAGGTCTGTGTCGATCCTTGACTAGCAATCCGACCCCATTATGTGTCGATTTGATAGTTGATTTTAAAGTTTTCGTTATAATGGATAAAGTCTGCACCCACAATGTGTTAATTTCATGGTTGTATTTTATGATATCATTGCAATAGGTCGAGTTCGTCTACACTGCATGTCAATTTGATAGTTGATTTTTAAATTTTCGTTGCAATGTGTCAAGTTGTATTAGGCTAAGATTTTAAAATAGGTATACTTTTAACGTTTGAAAAGAAATTACTCTTGTATAAATGACTCTTTCATTTAGGTATTCATTTTTAAAGTTTTTTTACTCATATAATTTTTCAATAATGTCATGGTTGAAATATATTGAAAACTTGAGGTTTTTTGTAATCGTGATATTTGGTTTTAATTCCATGGTTGAAAAAAGTCAAAATTTTAAGGTTTTTCTAAGTGACGATATTTTATCTTTAATGATATGATTGAAAAAAATTATAAGTATTTTATCTTTAAGGGCATGGCTGAAAATTGTTGGAATTTTAAGGCTTTTCAGAGACATGATATTTTATCTTTAATGCCATGCCTAAAAATTGTTGGAATTTTAAAGTTTTTCAGAGTCATGATATTTTATCTTTAACACCATTGCAAAAAAATGTTGAAAATTTACTCTAAAAAAAAAAAAAAAACATTATTCCAACATCAACATTTTTCAGTTTCAGGGTGTTTTTTGCAGCAAAAAAATTGGTTTTTTATTAGCTTTTACTATCATTTTAAAAAAATGTTGAAAATTGACCCAAAAAAAGAAGTGGTGATGCACAATCAACACTTTTTGTTTTCGGGCTCTTTTTTCATTTTTTTTTGGCTAGAGTTCTAATTTTGAGGTAATATTTCTCGTTTGATCGGTAACTTTGTTCACACAGGTGGAGGCGCCTTCGTCTATGATACATCGTTGTATAATGACATTTTTAATGGAGATTGGTATTTGAAAAGCAATGAATGAAGGAAGGGGGGGATGTACTGATTTTGATCCAGACTTATGTAGGAACACAACATAATACGTACATAAACACAAAGATGTAGAAGAAATAAAACTTCATTTCATTAATATCAAATAACTGAAATATACTTACATATAGAATGGAAATAAACTAGCTCAGGTGATGGTATCTTATTTCTAAGAAGAGATGTGGTAGTTACATGCCTCTAAGGTATGTTACAATGAGGCTCACAAGCCTTTTTATTATTTAAAAACAAAGGGAAACCTTAAACAATAAAAACCCTAACCCTAGGAGATGAAACACCTAGAGTTTGTGGGCCTTGTTGGGGTTAGTTGGTCAGCCAACTTCTTGGGGTTGTAACTTGGTTATATGATCTCTGTTTGGCGCATATGATACCTCATTAGAAATATCTCTCTGAGTACTATATGATAGTCAGCTAGCTCAGAGATGTAGCCTGCTACGAACCTAAAAAAATGTTGTTTAGGGGGTCAAAATAGCTTCGAAAGTTCAAGACTCAAAAAACTACTAAAAATAGAAAATTATACTATAATTAAGGAAACTGATGAAACCGGTTGAAGTTGTAGGTGAAATAGGCATGTGGACACCAATATCCACCAAGATCAATCCTCCCCCCTTAGGAAGCAATGGTCTCCATTTCATGCAGAGCTTCCATGAGGTGAGGGAATTTCTGTTGAACCTGGTCCCTAGTGAGCCACTTGCCCAGGTGAAGGATTTGGCCTACTTTAACAACTCGATATAGTTGGATCCTCAACTGACGATTGTTCTTGATATGTGTGTACATAATCCTATCAGTGGTGGTCTGTTCGACACAACTTGGGTTGAGCTCAGTTGGTTTCAGCTGCTTAGAAAAGTCATATGTGTCCAATAATGGGGGAAAAGTTGATATACATTGAATACTGGGTCTAGGCCAAGGAATAATGGAATGATGAGCTTGAAATCATTATCCCATACAACCTTAGTGATGGTGTAAGGCCCACATTAGAGTGGGAAAAGCTTGTGGTGGGGCCCAGTGAGATGCTTCTTCTGCAAATGTAACCAAACTTTGTCACCCACCTGGAACTTGTGTGGCACCCGATGTTGATCATGACACTGCTTTTACTTAGAATTTTCTCTATCCAACATGTCATGGACTTGCTGGCAGATGTGCTGAATGCGCTCAATGAAGTTGTTAGCCTTATCATCTTCGGACTGGACATGAGTCAAATCTGCTTGAGTAGCTGCAAAATGGTATGGAAGCATCAATGGGGCATATTGGCTGGAATCCCAGTCCCACTTGAAAGGGGTTGTGTCTAGTTGAGATGTGGAGAACCCTATTGTAGCCATGTCGGACATAGGGGAGGCTCTCATCCCATGTGCATGGGTGCTTAAAATTTTACATGCATAGGATGTGCATGATCATCTTATTGACGACCTCTATTTGGCCATCAGTTTGGGGGTGAAAGGCTGTGGACTTCATGTGCTTGACCAAAACTCACTTAGGAACTGACTATCCTGATATGAGATAATGGATTGTGGGATCCCAAATTGCACCCATACTTGTTTAAAGAAGAGTTTGGCAGTGGCTTTTATTGTGATACTCTTCTTGCAGGCTGCCAAAATGACCATCTTGGAGAATATTTGAACGACCACAAAAACACAGTCATTGCCATGCGTGGTAGAAGGAAGGCCTGACATGTAATCCATGGACATGGATTCCCAGGGTCGGATTTGAGTAGGTAGAGGAGTATACAATCCTTTCCTCTTGGTTGTAAGTTTTGAAATGGTGCAGACAGTGCAAGATATGATGTACTTCCCAACATCTTGTCAAAGGTTTGGCCAATAAAAATACTTTTGCTATACTGCCACTGTCTTCTCTACCCAAGAATGTCCAACAAACTAACTGTAGTGCGCCTCCAAAATCATCTTGGCACACTGGCTTGATGGAACATAGAGGTTTATTGGGTGGCATAACAGTGTGTCCTAGAGGTGGAATTCTGAAACTTGCTTACCTTCCAGGAGCATCTGGTATGTGGTGTCGAATTCTGGATCATTCTTGTAAAGATGTGGCCATTTCAAAGTCTCGTGTACACAAGATTCAAGCACAATGGTCAACACCATGAACAACAAGCAGATAAGGAAATATACAACATTATTGGTACTTCTCTTCTTGTAATTAATGTTCAAATGAAACTGTTGCAGGTATGTGTCCAATTTTTGATGGCAATCATTCTGCAACTTTCCTTGTGTTTGTATGAACTGCAGGGCTCGGTGGTCTATGTGGATGACTGTTTCCTTCCCCAAAATGTAATGCTTCTACTATTGATAGGTCTACACAATGGAATACATATCTTTGTCATAGGTAACTCACTTTGATATCCCACCAGATGCCCCTACTGAGTAAGAAATGCACCAATAGCATAGTCAAAGGCATCTATCTCAATCTCAAATGGTTGATGCAGGTCTGGTAATGTGAGCACTGGCGCAAAGCAAAGCAGATGCTTCAACTCAGTAAATGCCTTATGTTGGTATTCATACCAAAATAACCTTTCTTTTTCTCTGCCCTTGATGACTTGACTCAAAGGGCAGGTGATATGAGAGAAAACCAACATGAACCTGAGGTAGAAATTGGAAAGGACCATAAAGGAACAGAGATTTGTTAGACTGGTTGAGGCTGGACAATCTTGAATAACTTGTATCTTTGGTGGGTCCACCTGTACACCCCGCTCATCAGTTATGTACCCCATATATTGAACCCAGGTCATACCAATAGTACATTTCTCCAAATTGGCACACAATTTGTGTTGTCGCGGGGTTTGGAGGGCCTGTCGAATATGGTGGAGGTGCTCTTCCAAACTCTGGCTAAAGCTAAGGATGTCATCCAAATACACTACCACAAATGAGTTGGTGAGGGGTTGCAAGATATTTTCCATCGACCTAATGAAGGTTGCTGGGGCATTTGTCAATCCTATAGACATGACCAACCATTAGAAAATGCCCTCCTAGGATTTGAAGGCATTCTTCCACACATTGGATGGTTTAATTGGTACTTGGTGATAACTAGACTTTAAGTCAATCTTGCTGAAATATTTGGCCCCCCTTGAGCTGGTCTAGAAGGTCATCAATCTATGTGATTGGATACATATTCTAGACAATGATCTTATTCAGTACTCGATAGTCAATATAGAGTCTTCAGGTCCTGTCCTTCTTTTGTACCAAGACGATCGAGCTCCCATAGGATGATGAAATTAGCCTTATGTGCCCTTTTTGCAACATATTCTAAATATTCCTCTTAATTTCATCATTCTCTAGACTCGAGCATCAATAGATCGGTTCGTTCGGTAGTGATGATCTCGGGGTCAGATTGAAGGAGCGCTTGACCTGATAGTGTAGGCTTACGCTTGTGGGTGAGGTGAAGATGTCACTGTACTCCTCCATGACCTTTTCCATCTCCTATTGCCATGTGGAGGAGCCTTGTTTGGAGGCCATGGATATGGCCACAATATTATTCTTGCCTTGAGGGCGAATCATAAAGAAGAAAAATTTCCCAGTCTGGGAAATGATCTGAATGCATTGGTTCATAGAGATCAAAGAGATGGTGGTAGGTAATGTTACCTCCGGTATCCTATATAGCTTATTTCCCAAAGTAATAATAATAGTGTGAGGCCTAGAATCATACATAATATGACACTTCCACAAGTATGGTTGGACTAATAATACATCACAAACTTCAGGAGGAGCAACGTCACATAATACCTCATCTGTGAAGGGCTTGATGTTGTAGGGAAGGTGACACTTCTTGCTGATGCAGAGATCTCGTCCTTGGTGAAGCCACTTTATGATGTATGGATGTGGATGTGGTGTGGTTGGCAGGCCCACCTACTTAACAACCTTTGCTGAAATGAGGTTCTTCGGCTCCTATTGTCGACAATGAACTGCAATGAAGAACTCTTCACCCACATTTGTGAGTGGAAGAGACACTCCCCCTTCTCCGGATCTTCGGGCTCAATCTTTTGGATCTTGAAGGTGGCAATGGTGGCACTGGGTTGCACATCAATAATTTTCTTCCCTTTGTCATTTCTCTTGACGGGTTCTGACTCAGAGTCAGTACATGCATTTGATTGAGAAGCCTTCAGCTTGACCACCAATGACTACATGGCCCAACACTCACTTGTGTTGTGAGTGGGGACCTTATGGAACTCACACCATTTTCCTGTGTCCTTATTTGTCTTCTTGGTTGTTATGCGGAATTTATGATTGTTGACAAAAGTATCTTCCCTAGACCTAGTGGATGGGTCTAGAACAATAGAAGGCAAAGAATATAAAGTTTTCCTTAGAGATATTGAATAATGGAAAGAGGCTTACTTGGAATCCGTCACAAGATTTACCCTCTTCCTAACTTGTAATATATAATCATAGCTCTAAGCGCTATAATTAGAACCTACAAATGCAGCCAAAAGAAGCCAAGGATCCACAACATCTATGTAGCATAAGTCAACTACTTTATTCAATGAATCAACGAAGCATGAATATATGAATGTAAACATAACATAACACATATTGGAAAACATTGTACTCTTTGTATTAATAGAAATAGGAGAGATTTTACAACCAAGAATATTAGCTGATCTTGTAGAGATCTCCCCAAGTTAACTTTTCCTTCCTTGTCACAAAGCACACCTCAATGTCACCCTAATGCATGAAGATAATGACTTTCTTAGATTCAAGGTAGCAACATGAGGGTAGGATCAATCTCCAAAATCCACACTGACCTTGTGGATGGTAGTAAATATATAGGAGAGTGTGGTAATTTAGGAATTATTATCCATTTACAAATATAGGCTTGATATCCACTTATAATGGGAGGATGAGCTCAAGGGATAAGAGGTGAAATCTCCAAGGTAGGATGAGATAGGTCTCAAACTTCTTATCCAAGGTAAATGGTTGAAATAACGCCCGGAAGCTTTTGGAAGAGGAAGCTTCAGGATTGTTTTTCATTTTCTTGAATTTCTAGAATTAGTGCATCCCTAACATGGAACAGGTTGACGCTAATCAGAGTAGGTGCAGAAGGGAGAAACTTGCTGCTAAATGCAGGTCTCTAAAAGGGTAGGGTGTCTCGGGCCATAAAAGCATTGATTTGAAGTAGTTAAGCCCAAAAACTGAGCTATTTGAAGAGGTCATTCTTAGGGCTTCATGTTGGTACAATGAAAACATGTTCATGGATGATGATCGATCCATGTTGCAGGCCTATTAACTAGATGCGACAACATGACATATAACAATTTTCCCCCTAAAGTGTGAAATCAGAGGTGATAATTGATGATTGAAGTACTTTACCTTGTGACAAGTTCAAATCAGGAACAATTGGTCAGATCTTCATATTTTATAATACATTTTCATCATGATATCCTTGTTGAGGGAGGAAAACCCATACTCAACACATAAGTTACCATTACATGTACAATGATCAAGAAGTCATGTCTACTGATAACAAATTGTAGACAAATGATTAGATGATTGTTTGTAGGATCATAGCCATCACATTTTGTCATATTGTATTAACTGAAATTGTAGCCCGGATGGATGAAACTAGATTTGGTCTTCTATCTCGTTCACTTGATGTCCAGTTTATGGGTCTAACCATACGAATAAATTAGATGGGGTTGAACATGGTAGACACCATATGATTATCGACCAATAATGTAAGTCATTAATAGATGTGAGAGAAACCACCAATGATGTTAATGGCTCTAAAGGTAATGTAGTACAATCCATATGGTGTGAATAAATGAGCTGAAGTCAAACACCACACAAAATATTTCGGTCGAATACCAATGATGAAAACCTATCTTAGGGAGCGAGGAAAATTTCCATTGAAGTATGCAAGCACCATGGCAGCGAAGGGAGTTTCTAAGTCAATTTCTTGGATAATGAGTTGATGTCAATAGGAAGCAACCTGTCGCAGGAGGTCCTTGATGTGTCCCCTATAAATGAAACAAAATGGGTATCATGATTTGAGACAAAATGATGCTCATATTGAATTGGTTCAAGAATGGTAGGCATGGAATGAAGGATTAAGGGAATCATAATATATATCAATTGAATGACTTCTCTTGAATATGTCGACGAAACTGAAGGGAGTTGCCAGTGTTGACCCAAAACTGAAAGCAGAGGCTTTGATATGGTATGATGAACCAAAAGACAAGCATATTTCCCAAACCAAAAACCATGAAGATGAAGTGGAAGAGCGAGATGTTCAAGAGTGACTTGCTACCATTAACAAATGGAGTACCCTATTTTCCCAATTTCCCCAACCATTGCTGGTTAATGCCTCTTTATTTTTTACAAGCTTGAGGAGGATAAGATATTCTCGATCTGTAAGTTCATCCTTCACATGAATCCCTCGGAGTATCTTTAATGAACCTTGAGAAGGAGTGGTTCGGTCCTGTCATGTTCAATGAGTCCATCGTTGTTTGATGCTTTTATGACTCTAATGAAGGTCTAAATCAACATCTTTTTCATATTTAGAGAGTTTGAAAAAGAGGTGAAAAAGAAAACTCGAAAGGTTCCTTTTCGTAAATAGTCTCTTGAGTCTGAAAAAGGAAGAAAACGATACTTAGGAGAACCTCTTGTCCATATTCGACTAAGGTATTCCTTTTTCGTAAATAGTCTATCTCAGTTGGAAAAGGGTTAAACTTATACTGAGTAGACGTCTTTTCCGTTACTTTAAGGAGTTAGAAAAGACAATTGCTCAATTTTTTTTTCATGTTTTGGGAGTCTAAAAAGAGCTAAAAGAGGATTCCAAGGTGTTCCTTTTTCATAAGTTTATAGAGCCCGAAAAAGTGATACAAGTTTTCTCTTTAGTCAAAATGATCTGTTTCGATTCACACACATCAAATTCATCAGATAAATGTTAACGTGCTCATAACACAACCAACATATTAAAAATACCCGATCCATGATAAATTAGGTCACATTAGGTCAAAATACTAAAATATTAATAAAATAATCGTAAAAATAACCATAAAAAAGCACAAAAGTATTTTATTTTTACCATTTCACATTTTACCTCTTAGAGAGTGAGTTCTGAGTGATTTGCCCCCCAATCTTCAAAAGCTGATTGCGGCCAATTTGGTGGATCATTTAGAGTGCCGTCACTTCTATGTAGGAGATCTGGCCTTTCTCTTTCTCTTTATGTATTCATTTTATCATTTCATGCATTTTTTTTTTTACCTTGCTCTTTCTCTTTTTTTTTTTCTCAGTTTTTGGGTGACCTAGGCTTTAATTTATTGCCTTGGTCCCAACGCACCCCATGAATGTCGAAAGGTGCACTAGGAAGGCATTAATTGCACTGTTAGTGCACTATCCTCCCTTAGGGGGTGCGCTGGGCGCATTTCACAATTTTTTTCAGCCTTTTTTCACTCAAAATTTTCTCAAATTTTTGCATGAAATTGCTCTTAAAGGATCTTCTTGTCATGTTTTAGGATTTCATCATAACAAAATGGATTTGATATGGCACTAAAGAGAATATGAAGAACCAGATATGCATGCAACTAATGATCCAACCACTATCCAAGAATTAAGAAACTATTTGCTTCTAAAATTCTTTTGGCTTTCTGGTATTAGGCAACAAGTGGAGCTATTATAGTATCTTGTTCGAGCACAGGATGTTCAGGCACATTCCTTTAGTATTGGAGCACATATACTTGAAATAAAGGTGGAAGACATATACTTCTTAATAGGTTAATATAGGAGAGGTGCCCCCATCTCATTATTTGGTTTGAGGAAGGGTAGAGAGATAGTCAAGGATTACATTATTACACACTACAAACCTCGATCCCAACCAACCAAGGATGGGAAAATCGAGTTAAAGGATGTGAATCCATTCCCTTTGAGGAAAATCCTATTCATTATTTCTAGATTAGACAATAATACTACCATACATCTGGCTAGTAGATCTCATATGTAGTACACTCTAAAGTGTATTGTTGGGCGGGCGCGAAATCCCCCAAGGGTATTTTTGGGGCTTAAAGCCTATATTTTGGTCCAATTTTGTAATACAAATGTAAAGACTCTGCATTTTGTGGTCACGGAGTGCATAGTTGTTAAAGAGTCATATGGTTGTCCACCCTTATTTTGATAATGTAATGTTGGTTGTAAAAGATCTACCCATGGTCTGCGGACCATGGGTTTGTATAAATAAATCTAAGCCCTAAGAAGTAGAGATCGCTAATTAATGATGAAGAATTGAGTCATATCTTTGGAGCAGAAGTCTAGGTTGGGTCGTAGCGTAGGTAGAGGCTCTACAGCCGAGTGCACAAAGGCCTAGAAGTCTGCAGCTGAGTGCGCGGACCCCTGTAGCTGAGTTCCCAGGGTGAGTCGAGTCTGTAATCATCTGGAATTATCAATAAAGAGAAGTATTCTATAATTTATGTGTCTTTGTTTCCTGTTTATGCATATGTTATATTGGGTATGAATTTCACTTCTAATGCTTATATGATGCGTGATATATGTAAATGTGTTGGTTAAGTGCACACAAGTAAGAACATCTGTTTACTTGAAGATAACCAAGATCTGTTAATAAGATAAGTAAGATACTTAGTGCAGTTTGGGAGATATCGCAGTTCGCTGCCCTAGCGACGCGAAATGACTTTAGCCCTTGATTAGGGCTGCGTGAAACCGATTGTAACATTTTGCGAAGGTACTAAAGGGTAGAGCAGAGGGATAAGAAACCTGCGTAAAGGCAGGTATACTTGGAATAAACTGACATCACAACCATCTCAAGGGTGCGGAAACTTGGTTCCAGCATTCCCCCATACTGCTTCGGGTGAGACTTCAGTCCGCGCTCCGTGGGTTGATGCCGAAAGGGCCAGCAGTGTAGGGATTTGTTTGGCTAACTAAAATTGAACTTGGGTTAGCCTCGCTCAAGTCAACAAATGGTTCCGTTGCTGGGAGCGAAATTTGCATAGATATGTGTGATGTCGTATCACTAGAATCCAACTAAGAAAGAAATTGAAGGTTGGTTGGATAGAAGGATTCACAAGTTCGCGGCACAAGAAAACAGAAACCTGCAACTGTCAAAAGAACAGTGGTTGGAACGATGCCTATACACAGAGATCCATGAAATATTTTTCGCGTCCTTCCCTACTAAGCTATATGAGTGGATTGTGAAGCTAGCAGATAGCTAAGGAAGGTGGAAACTTGACGGTCCTATTGTGTGGACCCCATAGCTAGTGCGAAGGTTGGAAGCATTGTAGGATAAAATCACACGCGTCGTCAATCATTGGCTCAATTGCATTATAGGAGGATTTGTTCTCGAGTTCGCGGTCAACACCTCAGTCAGCTATAGCGAGGCAGAGTGACACTTTTTCAAAGCACTGTAGGTAAGTACGTAAAATCCCTGAATACATGGATTAAAACGCTGTTGTGCGAAAAATGGGTTATGCAGTTGCCTTGATGTTTGGGACTACGTGAAGTGGAAAAAGGTACAGAAACAAAGGAAATAAGGGTTCAGAGTATAGCCTCTTGATTTCAACACTACGAAGGCACAAAGAAGGGATAGCGAAGGTCTCTCCACGAAGTGCTATTCAATTGATAAGACATGGATTTCTGCGAAACCACCTCTGCCCTCACCACCTCCATCTTCACCGCTATCACCTCCAACTTCACCCATACCACCTCCACCACCACTGCGATTCAGTATGGAAAACATAGTGAAGTTGCCTTTGTTCAAATGCTTGGGAAATGAGGACCTATACCAATTCTGGTTCGTTGTGAGGTCTGTATGGGAAGCTCAAGGTGTTACAGATGATAACATAAAGAAGGAAACACTGGTTAGTGCTCTGCAAGATCGCGTGCTAACATGGTATATTAAGTACTCCAACAATAACTTGAAAACTAGAGTAGCACACATCCAAGCAGCACTGAATAGGGAATTTAGCAGGCCTAAATCTGAAGCACAGTCGATTGTTGGATTCAAAGAGATCACGATGCTACCAGGCGAGATGCCTTGGGAACTAGACTATAGGCTGAAATGTACGATCGGCAGAGCCAACATGAATTTGACAGATGGACAACATCGTGAGTGGTTTGTGGCTTCGCTACTACCACACTTAAGAAGTGTGATGTCACAGCAGAAGATAACAACTCAGGTAGAGGCCTTGGAGATTTCCATGAGACTACATGAGACTCCGATGCAAGATCCTAATCTAGGATTTCAACCGATCCACATGCAATTAAAGAATCTATGCCTTGAGATGCAAAGCTTGAAGCAGGATAGGATGGTTCGGCCATAGGTACGCGAAGAAGTATGGTGCATGAAATGAAAGAGTCAGGGTCATTACAAAGACCCCTAACAGTCTTTACAAGTTACCTTGCAGGAGGAGGACCGACGCCTTTAAGTCCGCAATATCAAGCAAGACCTAACACGACGCCTGCTTTTTGGTGCGCTGTCTGTCAAATAGCCAGAAAGCAAGCCACAAATAACTGTCACTTGTTACAGAAGTATACGCAAACTCCGCAACAGTTGTTCTGTAACTTTTGTAGGTCGGTGGGACATGATGAGCGTACTTGTAGGAGCTATGAATTGATGATGGATAGAACACTCGCCTATAGAGTTCAGGCCGAAATGCAACCCCTTGATCAGAACGCATAAATGGCGCGAAGAGGATTTCAGGGGCGTGGATGAGGCCAAGGCAGAGAAAAACCTAGTAGAGGTCGAGGACATTTATTTGCTACATTGCGGAGGGCCAGGGCACTATGCCCGTGACTGCACTAACCCAATGCACCAATCGTGCAAGTATTACATGTTGTTTGATCATGAGACAGAAGATTGTCCTATGGTAATAGCTAGGATACGTGACAAAGGAGCGCTACCACCTCCCCCGACTCAGAACTTGCAAATGATGATGTTTGAGCTAAGCGAGGAAGATCCGAATGTAAATATAGTGCTCGGAAGTGGAATCGCGATGGGAGATGACAAGGGGAACAACCAGAAGAGAATACCTGTGTTTGCAAAGCCCCGGTGAAAGACGTTGAGTTTGATTTGGAGCGCACTCAGAAAACCTTCATGGAAGCTAAGAAGAGCTTTGCTAAGGCCTCCACTTCAGGAAGCAAAGATAAGCCTGAGCCAGAGATGGACCCCTCTATGCTCACGAATTTCTTGGAAACCTGTATGAGGTTACTGCGCGACAGTAAGACTGTGAAAGGGTTGTAGGAACTAATCAACATATGTGCTGGGACCGCGCCAAGAGAACCGTGCGTAGTCTGAAATATTAGAAAGCATAAAACAAGGACGAGGCGTGAAATGAGACTCACCAGGAAGATCGGAGAATACGAGATGGATCAAGTCATTCTGGATTTGGGATCAGATGCGAATGTTTTACCGAAACAGACATGGGAGCGAATGGGGAGACCTGCACTACAATGGTCTCTGATTCAACTAAGGATGGAGAATCAATAGAAAATCATACCCATGGGGCAATTGCAGGGAGTAACCATGGATATTGAGGGAGCGAGTGCGTTGGAAGATTTTGAAGTAATAGAGATTTTTGATGACAACAATCCCTACCCTACACTCTTGGGAATTGACTAGGCTACTGATATGAATGGGGTAATCAATCTGAAGAAGCAAAAGATGATCTTTGAGAAGAAATCACTACACATAATAATACCCCTGGATCCTGCTGAAGGATCGTGCTATACAGAACCAGTCCGCAACTATGAAAGTGATGATGATTTGGACTGCATCTATAAGATAACAATGTGAGACCAAGACTGGGTGAATCCCACCGCAGATGGGCAGATTAAATGGGAACACGATAGTTCCCGTTCTTCAGATTCCAAAGAAGAAATAGAATGCTAGAAGAATCGGTTACACGAGGTAACTACGCTAAATTGCAACATGATGACCCGATCGCTAAGTTGCGTGTCATCAGAAGTAAGAAATTTGCCTACTTATGATGGTCTAAATGAGGTGGATACCTTCTTGGATGCATTTGAAAGGGAGGTGCCAGAAAAGCAACGCTTCTAGGCCTTAGACTGGGTACTGCATGCTACGCCTACAAGATGGTGGGGTAAGCACAAATGAAGCTTTAATGATTGTCGGGAATGTAGGAGAATGGTGCGAGCATTATTTGGGAATCCTAAGATGTGACTGACAGACAAGTACAATGGGCATAATGATCTGTGCGCGCAATTGACCAAAGCGAAGAAGAACTATTCCACCACTGAGCGCAAAGGTCTAGCTATGGTGTATGTGCTCCAGAAGGATCGACACTACATGCTAGGTGGCCACTTTAAGATGTATACAGATCACTCCGCGCTAAAGTACCAGGTCAATAAGCCTGTGATGGGGGGTCGCATCTACAGATGGCTTTTATTGTTCCAGGAATATGATTTTGAAGTTATTGTGAAGCCTGGAAGATTGAACGCGGGACCAGACCACCTGTCGCGCATTGAGACAGGGGAGGAACCCACTAGTTTGGAGGAAGGATTACTTGACGCACAACTTTTTGCTGTGTGCATTGCTGATGGATATTTCGAGGATATAATACACTTCTTAACATCTAGAACTGAAATGAAAGGATACTCTGTCCAACAAAAGAAGGAATTAGTGGTGTGCATGACAGACTTCTTTGTCATTGCTGGGCATCTATACAAGATGGAGAATGATGAAATACTGCGAAGGTATGTACCTGAGTTTGAACAAAGTAGAATCCTCATGGATGCTCATGGGGGTGCCGTAGGAGGACATTATGGAGCGAGATCAGCCACACAAAATATTTTACGTGCAAGGTTGTGGTGGCCAACCCTTCATCAGGATTCAAAAGCATATTGCAAGGTGTGCAACATATGTCAAAGAATAGGTAAGCCATCATGGAGTGATGAAATGCCTTTGAATCCACAAATGACGTTGCAACCTTTCGAAAAGTGGGCCATAGATTTTGTAGGACCTATTTAGCCTCAAGGGAAGATAGGCGCGAGGTACATTATCACTACAACGTAGTACTTGACTCATTGGGAAGAAGCACAGCCGGTGAAGGATTGCACAGGTGCAACTACCATGAAGTTTCTACTTGAACATGTACTTACGCGATTTGGCTTTCCAAAGATCTTGATCAGAGATTGTAGTACACACTTCCTGAATGAGATGATCAACACACTAATGGAGGAATTTCAGGTGTATCATCAAAAGTGCACACCTTATCACCCATAGGCTAATGGGACAATGGAGGCGTTCAACAAAGTGCTTGAAAACGCGCTGATCAAGTGTTTTGGCCAGCAACAACCCCCCTTTTTATTTAAGTGCTATCACTAATACTAAATAAGTGGGGACCCTTATTCAAAAATTAAAAAAACTGATTAATGCTTGTATTTCCTTTTTCAATTAAAATTACTGTCATAAACTTAGGAGAATACCCTCAAAAATCTAAAAAGACTTAAGTTTTATGATAAGTTAGAATAAAATCACTCCTTAAAACACGTCGCATCGCAAAAAGGGTAATGGATACCTTCCCACAAGCGGAATTCTAAGATTGCAAAATTGTGATGTGAAATCACGCATTAAAAAACCATCATCGCATCACATGCCCTAAACATCACCTATGTTGAAGTGCTTTAAAATGACGATATGCGATGGCGCATCTTGCGAATCACATCTCATAGAAAACACATTGACGAATGCTTGGCACACGTAAAAGAACTGCGATATTGTGATGTTGCGATATTGCGATGTTGCGATATTGCGATATCGCGATATTGCGACATTGCTATATGGTGATATTGCGATATTGCGATCTGCGATATTGCGAAGCAAATCACAAAGTTGCCTTATCACAGATCTGCATGGCCCATTGTTCGAAATTTTTTTTTCCATAAACCGAGGCCCGGTTATGCACGTTAATGTTAATCAATGAGTTAGTTGGCAATCATTAATGAAATATGGTTTTGATCTTATCAAGGAGCCAATTCATGTAAGGTGATATATTTTATGTATTTTCTGCATTTAAAGCTTTCTCGTCACATTTTTATTATCATCGTTCTCACCTCATTTGTAAACTGCAGGAGCGAAGAGCAGAGAAGCATACAGAGCAGAGTTAAAGATATTATGTGAAAGAAGGGTAAAGCTCCCAGTTCTGAAGATAAAGAGATGACTCCCTTGTACACAGACACCACCTGTAACAAAGATACCGGTATTACTACTTGGGAAGGTATGTATAGTTTACTTGAGGAAGAAGATCCCAAGGTAATGGAGGTTACGGCTACTGCAGGCTCACATGGGTCTTTTGAGGCGTCTATTACAGATCTAGCATGTTTATTCTTGCACGGGATAGCGGCGAGGCCCAAAATTATCCCGTATAAGGACATGGAGTACTAGATAATGCTGATATCACATATAGAGAATTTAAAGCTCAGAAACAAGAACGTATAAGTCATTCTTTCCATAAAATTTAAGCTTTATATCCTCTAACAAAAAGCATGCAAGAGGTGAAAATTGCACCAAGGAAGCCCGGATCAAGAAACAGAGGCAGTTTCTGATGCGCGATTAGCGCCTAGCACTAATCGCGCATTGCCAGGAAAAACCCCTCGAGATGGGGAGCCTCAAATTGCTCAGTCGATTGTAAGCGCGAAAATTTGTAGGAAAAGAGTGCTAAAGACAGAAAGTAAAACTGGAACTCAAAACCAGTGATATTTATCAGGTATATCATCAAGTGGTATGTAAATATCTACCAAATGTACATCATCTACAAACAAGCTGGAGACAGAAGGCTCAAGAAAAGGCAGAGTCAATCCAAAGGTTAACCAAGTTGAATTGGGATTCTTACTGGGCGTACTTGGTAAAACTACACAGCCAGTGCATGACTCTCAAATGTGTCATCAATTCTGCCGAGAATATGGCGCCAGCTCTTACCGATTCTGTTTTTGCAGGACAGCTAAAATCGGAAGTCGGCCAACCAACTCTCCTCAAGCAAATGCTGAACGCTTGCAACTTCAAGGAACAGATAAATAAATAGTTAGTTAGTAGTTTTAGTTTTAGATTTAGTTTTAGTTTTAATTTTGCTTTATTTTTGCCTGAAATGAGGATGGTCATTTAAACCACATCCTACATTTTTGTAATAAATTATTTTTAGAATTAGTTAGTAGTATTTAAACCCTTCTCATGCATTTAGAGAAGGGTCCAAAAATTTATCAAAAACTTGTCCTCAGAACATGCACTTTTTCAGCCCCCGAGGAGGTTTTGATGAATGAATGGAACAAGATTTATTGATATCTACGTTTAATATCTACTACTGATGTTGCACTTCTGTACTCTTAGTGGATGTTGGATTAAGAAGAAATAGATCATTATTTCTGGAGCTCATGAGTAGAAATAGTTATAAATGGTACTTTTATCTCTTAACTGTTTCTGCTTATGTGTTATGGTGATATTCATGTTCAGTTATTTATATATGAATGCTTAAATGCTTGACTTATCATTTGGCACTTTTGTACGATGATAGCTATTTATTTATGCTAGGTATATGAGTAGCTTATTATATGATATGTTTTTCACAACTGTTTCATCTAACTTTTTATATGAAATGGTTTATCTTTATTGAATTCTTTTCTCATAACAGTTGAATGATCTTTATTACCAACTGTTATTTGAAATCATTTTAGATTGCATAATGGAAAGATTACATCCTGGGTTAGTTTAGAATTAGATATTTTTGTTTATTAGATTACAATTGCATGTTGTTAGATTAGATTTATAATAAAAAGCATTTTACTTAGGAATCATTAGGAAAGAAATATCCATTCTCAACACACACACACACATATTGGGAAACTGGTCCCATATTCCTAGTCGGACCCACTATACTAAATGGAAAAGGGGCTGCTAGCCAAGGTCCGGACCGGGTGGGTATCCCCCTTGTTGTAGACTCGATTTCCGGGGCTTCAACACCAAGGTATGCAATGCTTAGTGAAGTGATTGGGACCTATGCATACCTGTAGTGTTATGGGATTATTGGATGACATGCAATAAGATGACAAGACATACACCTTTTAGGCTTGTTTATGGAGTGGAAGCTGTAATGCCTATGGAATACATCGTGCCTAGTCTGTGCATAGTAGTGCTCACAGGTGTGACGGATCGCGGAGCCATGGAGGAGAGGCTCTTGCAGCTAGATGAGATCGAAGAAGAATGATTTTTGGCTGGATTTCACCAGCAGGTCCAAAATCAGTGTGAAAAGGCTTGGCACAACAGACACATTAAGCTGTGCACCTTTAAGGTGAATGACTTGGTGCTGTTGTATGATAGTAAGTTTGATAAATTTCCAGGGAAACTCAAGATGCACTAGTTAGGGTTGTATGTTATTAAGGAGATTACCGATGGAGGCGTGGTCCAGTTGGTTAAGTTAAATGGAGATCCCTTCCTAGGAAAAGTGAATGGTAGTCGTTTGAAGCCATACTTAGGCAGCCTAGCCATCTGACTAGCTGACAAAAGCACAGTCTTAATGCTCTAGGCAGCTGAAAGGAGGCATGGGACTATAAAATACACTTCCCGTGATCTTCGCAATTTCAGGACTGCGTGTAGCAGCGATGACCTGATAATGATATCTAAGATAATTAATAAGGTAATACAGACTCATGTGCATGGATTTGCCTATGTTATTTTATGCAATGGATCGATAAGATTGCGAAATACACAAACAATGAAGCTGTAAACAAAATATAATAGACAACACATAACACAACAAATTTAATGAGGATTTCACCCAATACTCCTGGGCTACATCTCCTGGTCCAGCCTTCAGCGATGGCCTCTCTATTATGTCTTCAAGCAGAGTTTTACAACAATATGAGCTCAATTTGAGACTCAACACACAACAGATATAACAGTAAGAGTTTGCATGAACCTCTCAAGCCTTCTCTGAGTACACAGACTCTCTTAATCACTCTCTGTCTTAGCTCTGTCTCAGCATTGCCTGCTCTATCTGCTGTTTACTATGGATTTAAAGCCAAACTGCACTGCCAGTTCGTTTAAGCTTCGCAGCTTTCTGTCTCCCTGGCTTCTGTCCACTCAAACCCCTTTCGAAGCGTTATCAATAATTGCTAAACGCTTCCAGGGATGGTGGCCACATGTACTGTAATGGAATATGTCATTGGCCCTTTGAAATCCTTTGGAATGCCAAAAATGATCATTTTCTATTTTACACAGAGAAACACTGAAACATTGTGAAATTCCGCCAAAACGATGTTCATTTCAGACTTCAAAATTCCTTAAATACGATATATTCCTCTATCGGGTTCGTCCTCATTGCTATCACAAGTCACTTTGGCCTTGCTCCTTTGTATATTAAAATTACGTTAAAAATCGTGAAAATAACGTAAAAATGGCTTATGGCAGATCTGAAATAATATACAATAGCTTTAAGGAACCCTTTCGGGTCCAGCTTATCGCATTGGTGCTTCATCCTTTGTATTTCGTTTAATAAACGAAATATGCAAAATACATTAAAAATTCCTTTTCTGCGGATCTCAAATCTTATGAAATAATATTTATATAACCGTCGGGTCTGGTTCATCAGATCGCATATATGTATGTGCTTATAGCTCGCTCCTCTGTGTAGCCCCGATTGTGATATTGCGATGCACATTGCGATAACCTCTGGCCGTTGTAAGCGCTCTTGTAATCTCCGATAGCGATCCCGCAATGCAACGTGGGCCGTCGATCTGCACGCTTGATCGATGGTCCTAGTTGAATCCGTCAATCGCCATTGTAAGTTTAATATGGTCTATGCCGATATCCGCTGTCTACCTGTGCTGATTGCGGTTTTTCGATCAGATCTAAACCATTGATCGTTCAGATCTGACGGCTACTGTGCATTCACTATTCATGCCCCCGATGCTCTGTTTTTCACTGTTTTCAAGTGTTTTTGGCCTCCCGATAGTGTTTTTCTACCATTCCAAGGGCTCTTCTCATGTGATTGTTTTGATCTTTGGCATGATTTAAAGATATTTTGAAGACTTAGAGAGCATTCTAGGATCCATTTGGATCACGCCTTCCCACTGAAAAAGGCTTTTGGACCACCAAAATTTGATTTTCAAGCATCGCTCAAGTGAGGATACAACTGCCTCACTTGCCCAATCTCTATCCATTTTGCACTTCTGGGTTTTGAACATTTGAGCCCGATCCTAAGGTACTCAACATCCACTTTGCATGTGGTTCTCAGCTTCCTGTCCAAAACTATATCTTCCTGCATCTTGTTGAGATATTCAGGCAACAGATCATCAATGGAAGGCAATTGAATTTGCTCTTCGGGATCTTCAGTTAATGAAGGTTCAAACAGTCTTAAGTTTTCTACATTTACCACTGAATAGATGTGCATTTATGTTGGCAAATCAAGGCGGAAAGCGTTCTCACCAATTTTCTCAAGTACCATCAAAGTCCCATACCTTGTTGGCTTCAACTTTTTTCCTTCACCTTGCATTCTATCCTTGCTGATATACAACCAGACTTGATCACCAACTTGGAAGTTGTGCTCCACCCGATGCTTATCATGCCTTGCCTTGTATTTGGCTTGGCTTTGTTCTAGCTGTTCTTGCACTGCCTGGTGAATTTCTTGGATCTGTTCAAGGAACCTGGTTGCTTTGTCCACATCATTGTGTCCAGCAACTGCTATGTCTTTTTCAAAGACAAAATCCAAGGGAGACATTGGTATAAAACCAAAACAGGTCTCAAAAGGAGATCTTTGTGTAGAAGAATGTTTAGCACGGTTGTAATCATGTTGCACATAACATAAATGTTCATCCCAAAGCTTGGGATGCTTGCTGCAATAACCCCTGAGCAACTGGATCAATGTCCTGTTGACTACCTCTGTTTGGCCATCTATTTGTGGATGAAAGGCTGTGTTTTTCTTCAGTATGGTGTCCATTAATTCCCACAGACTTGACCAAAAATTCCCAACAAATCGGGAATCTCGATCAGATACTATGGAAGTGGGTGACCCAAAATGCACTCAGACATGCTGAAAGAACAACTTTGCTGTTTGCTTAGTTGTAATCTGCTTGTTACAAGGTATTAAAATACACATTTTGCTGAACCTGTCCACAATAACATATAAATATTCATGTCCCCTTCTAGATTTTGGCAATCCCACAACAAAGTCCATGGAAACACTTTCCCAAGGAGGGGAAGGAATTGGTAGTGGAGTGTATAAGCCTAGTTTTCTATTGCTGGGCTTACTTTTAGCACACATGGTACATCCCTTAACATATCTAGAAACTGTTTCATGCATTTTTGGCCAATAGCAGTATATTTGTAGCTGTGCAACTGTTTTACTTACACCAAAATGACCTGATATCAGAGAAGTATGTGCCTCCCTAATTATGTTAAGTCTTTCAGTTTGTGGAATTCATAACTTTCCCAATTGATACAAGAGTTGGTCCTTAACATAGTAATCCAATTCTTCTACCTTTTTTCCATTACTTAAAGCTGCATATACATCTTTAAAGTCTATATCTTGAGCATATTGTTCAATGTAGATTTCATGCAGTACTGAGTTATGCTTAAGTATAGTAGATGCATTTATGATTGGTTTGGACAACATATCTGCAACTTTATTGTGTATGCCCTTTTTATATCACATGACTAAATGAAACTGCTGTAGGAAACCCATCCACCTATAGTGTCTTGATTGCTGCAATTTAGTTTGTGAGTGCAAATACTGAAGTGGTTGATGATCAGTATGTATAATTGTTTCTTTGCCCATTATGTAATGTTTCCACTTTTTCACACTCTGGACTAATCCATACAATTCTTTATCATATGTATGAGAATTAACTGCTGCAGAATTGAAAGTCTCAAAATGGTAGCATATGGGTTTTCCACGTTGCATCAACACTGCTCCCATGGCATAGTCACTGGCATCTATTTCGATCTCAAATGGTTGTTGAAGATTTGGCAATGCTAGTACTGGTGATGTACTAATTTTTTCTTTTAAGGTGTCGAAGGCTTTCTACTATTTGCGTCCCCACTGAAACACCTTGTTCAATCCCATTAAATCATGTAAGGGAGCTTCAATTAAGGAAAAGTTAGCAATAAACTTTCTCCAATATTGTGCTGCTCCTAGGAAGCTACTAACTTTTGTAGCAGACTTGGGTTTAGGCCAGTTTACAATGACTGCAACCTTAGAGGGATCTATCTTCAATTCAACACCCCCTACAATATGACCCAAATAACTCAAATATGTTTGACCAAATTCACATTTTGATAATTTAACATAGATATTTTATTTTTTCAAAACATCTAGAGTCTGCTTTACATGCTTCAAATGTTCTTCCCATGTTTTACTGAAAACAAGAATGTCATCTAGATATACAATTACAAAATCATCAATAGAAGGCTTGAGTACATCATTCATAACTCTCATGAAAGTGGCAGGAGCATTAGTCAAGCCAAAAGGCATAGCTAGCCATTCATACAACCCTTGCTTTGTTTTGAAAGTAGTCTTCCATGCATCTTGCTCTGCTACTCTGACCTGATGGTAACCACTATGTAGGTCCAACTTGGAAAATTAAACAGCTTCTTTCAGCTGATCCAATAGATCATCAATGGGAGGAAAGGGATAAAGATTCTTGATCATTATTTTATTCAGTGCTCTGTAGTCAATGCACATCCTCTACGAACCATCTTTCTTCCTCACCAACACGATTGGAGATCCGCATGGTGATGTGGTTGGTCTTATGAATCCTTTCTCGAGCAGCTCCTGTACCGTCTTCTTGATTTTTGCATTCTCTAAAGTGGATAACTTGTACATTCTGATGTTAGGCAATGGAGCATCTTGATGCAAATGAATATCATGTACAATTTCCATTTTAGGTGGCAGACCTTTAGGTTCTTGAAATAGGATATCATATTCTGAAACAAATTTTTCCAAATTAGCTTTCTGTTTAGCATCACAACCCTCAAATACATTGATTTTATCAAGTTATTTTCCTTTACAACCATTAATAAAAATTTCTTGCATGAATTTACAATCCTTTTCATCTGCCTTGAGTTTATGAGAGTATAATTATTTTTGAGTTTGTGAGCTCTTACAATATATTCTATTCCATCTTTGGTTAGTTGATACTTATTTTCTGCTCTATAGAAAATGGATTTTCTATCATACAAGTAAGGACTTCCTAAAACAATTCCACATATATCCAAGGGAATTACATCTAACTCAACCTCATCTACAAATGCTGAACCAATGGCAAACCTAAGTTTACATTGTCTAGTCACTTGTAGCTTTGCTTTATCACATACCCAACCTAATGGATATGGATTCTTGTGAGGTGTGGTTATTAATCCCAGCTTCTTTAAAATTTCTTCAGAAATTAAGTTTACTTGTGAGCCACTATCAAACAAAGTATCAATCTTTTGATGCTTGGAAATAACTCTAATATGAAAAAGCTCATGTCTTTTCCTCTCATTTTCTCCACTATCAGTAGTTTGGGTAGAATTACTAGTAGATGCTTCAGAATTTTTACCTTGTATACCTGTAGCTGTGATTGTTGTTTCATCACCCGAGTCTAACCCCAAATCCTTCTGTACAACAACAACAACCTTCTTCTTCTTGCCATCGAAATTCTTGGGTTTCAGCTCCGGATGCAAAGACCATCAATGTTCATCATCATGTCCATCCTTTTTGTAGTGAGTGCATGAAGGTTTGGCCTTCTGTATAGAATTTTCCTTCCTCTCTTTCCATTTCAGCTTCCTCTTTTCCTTATTCTTTCTTGTAGTGGGTTTTGATGATCCCCCAATCTCTGGGTTCACATTCTTTCCTCTAGCCTCTAGATGGGTAACCTGAACATATATCTCATCTATGCTAGTAGGGGTAAACATGAGAATGGTGTGCCTCAAATAACTATGCAGACCACCTATATACTTTAGAAAAGTTTCAGGTGACTCTAAAGAAATGCCTAAAATCAAAGCTCTTTTTCTAAATTCCTGGGTATAGCTTTGTACACTTTTCCCTTTTAATTGGAGAAGAGTTTGCTAACTCATCATAGCTTGCTGCCTATAAGCTAGTGGATAGACTTGTTTTTTAATTGTAGAAACAAATTCACTCCAGACAGAAAGAATTTTACCATGTTTCTTCAAGTCAACTTGTGTCCTTCCTTCCCACCATACCAAGGAAGTTCCTCCAAGGCGTTGGCTGGTCAGCTGAATTTTACTCAGGTCTGAATCAATGCTCTACACCCTGCAATACACATCAATTTGTCTAATCCAGTTATCTAGCTTCTCTGCATTTAATTCTCCATCATATATTGGAAAATCAAATTTAACATCTAATTTAATCAAAGATGTTTTCTTCTTTTTATTTTCAGGGCTATCAGGAGGTGTGGATAGAGGAGCCTCTTTTCCTTTCCCTTTGCCTTCAGAATGGCCATCTAGAAGAGATTCCTCTGTTCCTTTGTCTTGTTTGGAGGTTGAAGAATCTTCACCTTGACCTTTCTTAAATTCTCGATACATCTCTTCTACCATGGCTCTCATGGTCATGAAACTGTCCATGAACTGAGAGTCTGATTCCAAGGGATTTTCTTCTGCCATTTTCCTCCTAGGATAGACTCTTCCTATTTCTGGGTTAGCTTCAACCAGCTCTCCTCCTAATTTGATCTTTGACCTAGTTGTCATTCACCAATCCAACACAAGCTTGTCTAACCTTAGCAACCTAAAGCTCTAATACCACTTGATCTGATAATGAGATCTAAGACAATTAATAAGGTATTACCGACTCATGTGCGTGGATTTGCCTATGTTATTTTATACAATGGATCGATAAGATAGCGAAATACACAGACAATGAAGCAGTAAACAAAACATAATAGACAACACATAACATAATAAATTTAATGAGGAGTTCACCCAATACTCCTGGGCTACATCTCTTGGTCCAACCTTCAGTGGTGGCCTCTCTATTACGTCTTCAAGCAGAGTTTTACAACAATATGAGCTCAATTTGAGACTCAATACACAACAGAAATAACAATAATAGTTTGCTTGAACCTCTCAAGCCTTCTCTGAGTACACAAACTCTCTTTATCACTCCCTGTCTTAGCTCTGTCTCGGTACTGCCTCCTCTATTTGCTATTTGCTATGGCTTTAAAGCAAAACTACACTGCCTGTTTGTTTCAGCTTCTTGGCTTTCTGTCTCCCCAACTTCTATTAGCTTAGACCCGTTTCTAAGCATTAGAAATCACCGCTAAATGCTTCCAAGGATGGTGGCCACTTGTACTATAATGGAATAGGTCATCGGGCCTTTGAAATCCTTTGGAATGCCAAAAATGATCATTTTCTGTTTTACATAGAGAAACGCTGCAACACTATGAAATTCCGCCAAAACGTTGTTCATTTCGAACTTCAAAAGTCCTTAAATATGATCTATTCCTCTATTGGGTCCGTCCTCATCACTATCACAAGTCTCTTCGGCCTTGCTCCTTTGTATTTTAAAAATACGTTAAAAATCGTGAAAATAACGTAAAAATGGCTTATGGCGAATCTGAAATAATATACAATAGATTTAAGGAACCATTTCGGGTTCGGCTTAGCGCATTGGCGCTTCATCCTTTGTATTTCGTTTAATAAGCGAAATATGCAAAATACATTGAAAATTCATTTTCTGTGGATCTCAAATGTTATGAAATAATATTTATATAACTGTCAGGTCCTGTTCATTGGATCGCTTATATGTATGTGCATATAGACCACTCCTCTATGTAGCCCCAATTGCGATATCGTGATAACCTCGGGCTGTTGTAAGCACTCTTGTAATCTCCGATAGTGATCCCGCGATGCAACGTGGGCCGTCGATCTGCACGCTTGATCGATCGTCCTAGTTGACTCCGCCAGTCGCCATCACAAGTTTTATATGGTCTTCGCCGATATCCATTGTCTGCCTGTGCCGATTGCGATTTTCTGATCAGATCTGGACTTTCGATCAGCCAAATCTGACAGCTACTGTGCATTCACTATTGACACCCTCGATACTCTGTTTTTCACTGTTTTCACGTGTTTTTGGCCTCCTGATAGTGTTTTTATGCCATTCTAAGGGCTCTTCTCATGCGATTGTTTTGATCTTTGGCATGATTTAAAGAGATTTTGAAGACTTAGAGATCATTCTAGGATCCATTTGGATCAAGTGAAGTGTCACAGGGTCCGCGACAATGTGAAGACAGTTGTGCTAGCGCGAAGGTCTGCTGGAAAGTGACTGTTAAAGTCACTATTTAGATTTGATGTTCAGTTTGAGGCCAAATGGAGCGGGCAACAGGCATTTAAGGTGAACTTTATGGCTTAGATTCTTGAAAATATTCCGCCAATCTAGCATTAATGGGCTGAATGTGGGGGGAATGATCGAATTCAAATTCAAAAGGCCCTATAAATTACAAGTGGCTATCCAGTGAAAAACACTTGGAATTTTGAGATCTGACATGTTGCGTTATCAAGTGTGTATGGACCTTTTGAAATTTGAGGCTTTGAGAGCAAGTTCCGTGTTTGAAACATTTCCAAAGGAGATGCAGAACCTCCTGACTAGAAATATGTCAACACTCGAGAAAGCTGCGTAGGAAATTGCAGAAGTGGAAGCCCCAGAGAGCGCCAGAGCGATAGTTGAGGTTCCTAAATCACCCAGGACACTGGGACCGGGACCTAAGAAGGATAAGTAGGCCATGATCCCGGTGTGCATCTCGCCTAGAAATCCATAGAGGAATAGGTTCACCTTGCAGGAAAAGCGGAAGGCCATTAATAGGGAGGTTGACGAGGAGGAATCTGAAGAAATCCTGGTGGATGAGGAGGACGAAGAAATGGAAGTTGAAACCCAGGGTGGGGACCCTATTACCTGGTTACTTGAATATGTTCCTCCGCAAAAGGGCAAAGCTAAAGTGCCAAAGGACATAGATGAGAGCAAGAGCTCTCTACAAACTCCACTGCTCCCAAATAATATTGTTTTTGAGGGACCACACTTGGGGTGGATTCCTGTGTTGAAGTTTGAAGATTTGGACCTCGCAGACCATGAGAAGTTCTGGCATTTAGCAACTAAGAAGCTAATGCACCAGAGGATTTATGTGACTGCTCGAACAATTCAATTGTAGCTTCAAACATGGCTCAGAGGTGTAGAGAAAGCTAGGTTGCTTAACTTGCTCTGGGTGCTGCATTACCACCGTGCCCCAGTGACCGTCTTTGTCATTAGGCAGCTACTCTTCTTGGTGCATGATGGGTGTTTGTGGCTGGAGGAGCCCATCCCCATCACAGACCATCTGATTCACTGAATTACACGACTACTTACTCAGGGGAGGATCCAGCCAACATTTCAGAGGGAAAAGGTGGCGAGTTGGCCCTCGTACAAGCGATGAAGAAGAAGTTCAAGCTGGAGAAGAAGAAGCGAGGATATGCCATCTCCAACATTAAAAACCCTGTAGTCAAGGTCATGCCACAAATATTGGCAGGGAAGGTAATGTGGAAGTGCCGCACGGATGAGGTGCCCATGCTAGTGATTGCACTAGTGGCCCAGTGTGCAGAAGGAGTCCAGTTCAACTGGGCAAACTATCTATGCAGCGAGTTCCTAGTGAAATGTCGCGAGGCACAGGAGTAGGGTAAAACGTTTCACTATGTGTGGCTCCTGTTTTCGATAGTATTGGTGGCATGGGAGCTACTTGAAGATAGCCAATTCCCTTCAGTCATGCCAAACCTTTCAGAGGTAGTGAAGTACACTTTGTTATGAGCGACCAAGGACACGCAGCGAATAAAAGAAAGCAAGATTTTTTGGATATTAATGGAGATGAATATCCAGATGGGGATTAATTGCAAGCTGCAATTTTCGCCCACAATATACGCCAGTCTATAGAGCTTTGCAGAGTTCAAAGCGGATTTCCACCATGTCTTTATTAGGGCACAAAAGGACCCCATGAAGACATGGCATAACCTCCCGTACTTGGTGACTGATGATGTAATTTTTGCAGTCCTTGAGTCTTGGCCGCCAAAGTGGCGCACTCTAGCTGGCTCCACGGTGGAAATAAACAAGTCCGTTGCATAGTGCAAGAAGGAAGAGACAAATCTTCAGATGTCACAACTGGTAGAGAGGCACAGAGAAGAAGAAGCATAGGCTAAGGCCCACGCAGCACGCAGCACTATGAAATTGGCCAATTAACAACAGAAAATAGGAGAAGAAGAGCGTGAAGGATAGAAGTCACCTTCGCCTAGGACTGAACCAAAGACAGAGACAGAATAAGGTGGCGTGGACCCACAGACGATGTCCACCAAAATCAAGTGGCAATGACCATGAGAGAAGACAGGGCCACGAAAGAAAACAAATGCATCAAAGACGTCCTTTGACCCAATCACCCTCACTCAAGGGTATTTGCATGACATCAACGAAACAGTGAGGGATGTAACCGTGGAGGCCCTCCACCAATTTGAAGAACAACAACAACTCGGATTGGGGACTCTTCGAACATAACTACAAGAGTTGCAGGTTCACACTCCACAGGCTGGCGCAATGTCGACCAACCTCGCGATCAGCACTTCAGTTTCCAAGGAGATGTTGCACACAAGGGTGACCAACACGATAGTGCTACTAGAGGGGGAAC
This sequence comes from Pinus tabuliformis, assembly GCA_031772625.1. Lineage (NCBI taxonomy): Eukaryota > Viridiplantae > Streptophyta > Pinopsida > Pinales > Pinaceae > Pinus > Pinus tabuliformis. The sequence continues at coordinate 94,458,243 of CM062814.1, read as the reverse complement.
TTACTACAGAGAAGGAGGCCGACAGGTCCATGGTTAACAATTTGTAAGGGGTTGGATTGAACATGGTTGCACTCCCTCAAGAGATGCTCTACCTCTTACAGGATGGAGTCACCACAGAATTTCGGGCTAGGGAAGGTCTTGCTCTACAGGTGATGAGTGAGCAACACATCAACATTGAGCAATTGGACCTGTAGCGCAACGAAGTAGTAGAGAAGAATAAGCAGATAATGCAGGTTGTGGAGGAAGCCTGCCAGATGGTCCCCGAGTTGGCCATTCAGGCAGAGGAACTTGTTGAGGCATGCATCCGCAAGTTAGCCACAGGGGTGCACGACGCTCGAGCGGAGATGGCCAGGGTTTAGCTGGAGCTGAACCTGCAGATTGTAGAAATGCAGTTGAAGGATCAGACTTCAACTCCGTCAGAGATCAAGGAACAACGTACCACCACTGTTACAACAAAAATAGTGGTGGTTGACAATGTAGTGGCAGATTGCATGCAACTTTTCGAATAGTTATTCGAGGTCCTAAACAGACAGAGGTGCATGAGCTCCAATAGAGGTATGACGAGGTAAAAGTGACTACATAGACAATTGCCTTTACATAGAGGTTTGCACGGATGCGGGAGGTAAAGGCACTCAAAGAACAGGTGGATGTCGCTTGACACAAAGAAGCTGTCTTAAAAGCGCACCTACAACCATGGATAGATGAGGCTTACGTGATCACAACCTCCATTGAAGGAAATCTCATGAAACTACAGGTAGTTGAGCAAAATATTTAGAGCAGCAGTTCAGCAACAGTCACCAAACAATGCGTGGAATAAGTCCAGCAGGCGACCGCTAAGTGCGTTGCCGAAGTTGCGGTGATCCAAACAGAGTTGGGAGGTCTTCGGGCTAAGATCTCCGCACCTACAGAGTGACTCGAGGGTGAGTCACGATGTTTTTTTTGGGGACCTGTTGGGCGCGGGATCCCCCAAGGGCAGTTTTGGGGCTTAAAACCCATATTTTGGTCCAATTTTGTAATACAAATGTAAAGACTCCGCATTTTGGGGTCGTGGAGCGCGTAGTTGCTAAAGAGTCATAGGGTTGTCCGCCCTTATTTTGATAATGTAATGTCGGTTGTAAAAGATCTACCCATGGTTCGTGGACCACGGGATTGTATAAATAGAGATAAGCCCTAAGAAGTAGAGATCACTAATCAATGATGTAGTATTGAGTCATATCTTTGGAGTAGAAGTCTAGGTTGGGTTGTAGCGTAGGTAGAGGCTCTGCAGCTGAGTGCGTAGAGGCCTAGAAGTTTGTAGCTGAGTGCGCAGACCCCTGCAGCTGAGTGTGTAGGGCGAGTCGAGTCTGTAATCATATGGAATTATCAATAAAGAGAATTATTCTATAATTTATGTGTCTTTATTTCTTGTTTATGCATCTGTTATATTGGGTATGAATTTCACTTCTAATTCTCATATGATACGCGAATATAAATGTGCTGGTTAAGTGCACACAAGTAAGAAAATCTGTTTACGTGAAGCTAACCAAGATCTGCTAATAAGATAAGTAATATACTTAGTGCAGTTTGGGAGATATTGTAGTTCGCTGCCCTAGTAGCGTGAAAGGACTTCAGCCTCTGATTAGGGCTGCATGAAACCGATTGTAACATTTCGGGAAGTGACTGAAGGGTAGAGTTGAGGGATAAGCAGCTTGCGTAAAGGTAGGTATAGTTGGAATAAACCGACATCAAAACCATCTCAAGGGTTGAAAAATTTGGTTCCAGCATCCCCCCATACTGCTTCGGGTGAGACTTTAGTTCGCGCTCCGCGGGCTAATGCCTAAAGGGCTAGTAGTGTAGGGATTTGTTTGGCTAACTAACACTGAACCTGGGTGAGGCCCCCTCAAGCCAACATGTATGGAGCTGAAAATATTCAATTGGAGCATGGGAGTACTGGAAAATATGAAGGAACAACTCACCAAGGTAAAGGTTGGATGGTTGAAGAACTTTGGATGTGGTTCGATTTTGATCTCATTTTCTTTTACGTGGATTCCATTGCTTCAACCACAACATATCTCACTCGAGCTCTCAGATCCAAGAATCTCACAAATAAGGAGATGGGTGGATCTCATGTAAAGACATACATGTCCATCATTAATGAGTTTCACACAGGTATTCTTCCGATGGTTGCACATGCAACTCATTATGATTGAAGACTATCCATATGTAGGAATGGATTTCCGTTGAGATCCAAAACTCATTCTTCTTGATGGCGAGTGATGGAGTACCATAGGTAAAACAAATTATTTTGATAATTTTTGAGTTTTTAAGTTTCACATTTTTTTTTTTATTATATATATTTTTATGTATCCAAGACTAACTATTGATTTTTAACATGAAAATGTTGGACCCATTCGACCCGTGGGTTCTTCCTATCTTCAACATGCAGGAGACCCATAGTAAGTACCAGTTGGAGTACATAATGCCGCATATGGACGTGAAGTGTTACATGATTTGAACGTGGCTGATACATTTGCAGAGGTCGAGTGACTCATGGAGGGGTTGACCCAGGGCATAATTGATATAAAGGTCGATTAGATTCCCATGCGTTCACAACATCATACTATTGGCGTGCTTGGCTGGATTAGCTGACTACCATGAAAGATGGCTTGTGTAATTGCTTGCTATCATGAGCATCATGTTTAGTCTACTAGGAGGCTTATGTAGCCATATTTTGACTGCATGTATATTTTTGATATGATAGGTCGTGTGGCCATATATGTCTCAAGAACAATTTTTGTAAAACCAAACTTTGATATATATATATATATATATATATATATATATATATATATATATATATATATATATATATATATATATATATATATATATATATATATTCTATTATCAATGTATTTTTTAATGTATATGTGTGAATTGAATTGAATTTACATATGTCAAAGATGTCTATCTAAAACATGATTAGCCAATGCGTCTGTCAATGTGTTTAGATTTCTAGAACTGTGTTGATACTGGATATAATCAAAACATCTTTCCAGAAGGAAAACCCTTAAGAACATGTGAGTCATAGTTGGACTTCTAACTGAATAAACATTAGTCAACTGTAGTACTACAAGCTATGAGTCAAGTCTGATAACTATATGACAGATACCATGGGAAATAACATCAGATAATAGTTCGATCACTACACTATATTCAACAATGTTATTTGTAGAGTGAATGATACAAATCCCTTGTAGACTCACTGACTTGCCATTTAGAGCATATATAGCCCATGTTGCGGAAGAAAGGTTCTGAGTATTACAACTAGCACAATCGCATAACCAACATATGATTGAAGGGATGTCGACATCTACAAACCAAATGTAAACAAAATTAACATAAACCATAGGAAACTACGAAGGGAACACACTGCAAATACACTCAATACACCTATATATAACCTGTACAAAGTGAACTAAAAAAAAAGAAGTTCAAGCATAATATCTTTTAAGGAAAAACCTATATCTAGGCTGTGCCAATGAAACTCTATTGAAATCAACAAGCTCATAGGCCCCTTTAGCTAGAGCACGTTTGACAATGTACGAGCCCAACCACATAGGCTCGAACTTCCCAGATCCTAACTTATCAGAATCTTGATCATATAGTAGGACAATATCACATTCCGAGAAGACACGAGGCTTGAAATTTTTGTCATATTGCTCCTTAATGCATTTCTTATGAGCTTCATTAGCCATTGCAACATCACAACAGGTTTTATCTAAGCGTGTCAGATGTAAGAGATGCTCTTCTTCTACAAAAGTGGTAGGGAGGAGTTCAACAACAAGTTTCAAATATGGAATTTCACACTCAATCGAGAGGATTGCTTCCAAACCATATACCAATTGGAATGGTCTACAACTAGTAGCAGTCTGAATAGAGGTTCAATATGCCCACAAGGTTGCATAAAGGATCAAATTCTAGTATGATTTGTAGACCCCTATCATGCAATGAAGCATCATTTTCAGAACTTTATTAATCACCTCAACTTGAACATTCGCCTGAGGGTAGTAGGGAATTGAACTCTCATGGGAGAGGCCCAACTTGGAAGTTAGTTCATACATCATGTGATTAAGAAAATGTTTCCCATGGTCTGTAACTATAGCATGTGGTACACCAAACCTTGCAATGACATGATTCAAGAAAAATAAGCCAATTGTTTCTCCTATGTTATTGTATGTAAGCTACATAGATGTTATGGATCCTTGGCTTATTTTGGTTGCATATGCAGGTTCTAATTATAGCTCTTGGAGCTAGGATTGGATCTTACAAATCAAGAAGAGAGTAAAGTTTGTGACAAATTCCAAGTGAGCCTCTTTCCATTCTTCAATATCTCTAAGGAAAACTTTATATTCTTTGTTTTTTGTTGTTCTAGACCCATCTACTAGGTCTAGGGAAGATACTTTTGTCCGCAATCATAAATTATACATAACAAATTGGCGAATCCATTGGGGGTCGAACCCAGAATCTTTGGTCTATGAAACTAGAGATTCTGGGTTTGATCCCTAGTGGAGTCGCCAATTTGTTATGAAAAATTTATGATTGTGGACAAAAGTATCTTGCCTAGACCTTGTGGATGGGTCTAGAACAAAGAAAAACAAAGAATATAAAGTTTTCCTTAGAGAGATTAAAGAATGGTAAGAGGCTTACTTGGAATTCTTCCTGACTTGTAAGATAATTTTTTAGCTCCAAGTGCTATAATTAGAACCTGACGATGCAACCAAAACAAGCCAAGGATCCACAACATCTATGTAACATAATTTAATTACTTTATTCAATGAATCAGTGAAGAATTGAAATATATGAATGTAAACAAAACATAAAACATATAGGAAAACAATATACTCTTTGTATTAATAGAAATAGGAGAGAGTTTACAACCAAGAATAATCACTGATATTGTAGAGATCTCCCCAAGTTGACTTGTCCTTCCTTGTCACAAATCACACCTCTGTCACCCTAATGCATGAAGATGATGACTTTCTTAGATTCAAGGCAACAACATGAGGGTATGATCACTCTCCAAAAGCCAACCCTGGTGTTATGGATGACATTAAATATATAGGAGAGTGTGGTAATTTAGGAATTCTTATCCATTTACTAATCTAGGCTTGAGATCCACTTATAATGGGAGGATGAGCTTAAGGGATAAGAGGTGAAATATCTAAGGTAGAATGAGATAGGTCTCGAAATTCTTATCCAAGGTAAATGGTTGGAACAACCCCTTGAATATTCTGGAAGAAGAACCTTCGAGATTATTTTTCATTTTCCCGAATTTCTAGAATCAATTCATCCCCAACAAGGAGTAGGCTGCTGCTGATCAAAGCAAGTGAAAAAGGAAGAAACCTGCAGCTGAACGCAAGTCTCTAAATAGGCAGGGTGTGATGGGACTTAAAAGAATTGATTTAAAGTAGTTAAACCTATAAACTTAGTTATTTGAAGAGGTCATGCTTAGGGATTCATGTTGGGATGATGACAACATGCTCATGGATGATGATCGATCCAATTTGCAAGACTATTGACCAGATTCGACAAAATGGTCCATGACAGTGGTGTTTCTCTTTGCTTGTAGTTTCGATGGGTTGTCTCGAGTCACCCCACCTTTTATTTGTCCTTTTTTTTACGGTTTGGGGGTGTTTGTCCCTTGATTTGGATTCACAGATCCAAAGTCTTGCTTCTTCTGTTTAAATTTCTGCTCGATCTTGACAATGTATTGATAAACAACGTTGAGCGAGGAGATGTCCAAGACCTCCATGTCATCCTAGATGTACTAATGTAGATAGCCACGATAATTGAGTACCAGGTACCACTCAGAATCCTTGATACCCAATTTTTTGTGAAGGGTATGAAAACTATTTGTGAACTCTGACACGTCTTGGTCCCTTCCCTACTACAACGAGGTCCACTTTATGTATATATCTTCAAAGCTCCTAATAGGGTAATACTGTTCCTTGATGGCATCTTAGAAAGAATTCCAAGTGGGTGTGGATGAAAATAATGAGGAATACCTCTTGTCCCTCTATTCATGGTAGGTTTCCCACTAGTCCTTGACGTAGGGGGCTACTTTGAGGAGTGAAAAAGTAATCTTTTCCCAATTGGTAAAACCATGAATCAAATTATATCCTTATAACATATTTAACCATTTATCTACAATATCCACATCTATTTGGCCTTCAAATATGGGTATTTCAAAGTTGACTTGTACCTTAAAAGGAGTGGCGCCTCCAGAGTGGTTGCTGGATGAGGATGCGTCGCTTGTGGGTAATTGCCAAAGGATTTGGGTGAATTTGTCCATCATCGCATTCCTTTGTCGTTCGAGGGCTTCTTCGAGCAATATTTTGAAAGGATCTCGTGCTCCCTCATCTTTATTTTCTTCTGCCATGGGAGGTTGTCGGGGTTTGAGAAGTTGGTCTTCCAAAGGTTCAACCAGTTTGAGCCCTAGCTCTTTATACCCTAACCTTGTTGGGGACATGAAAAGAAAAACAGAGAAAGAGCGGACCACTTTGATATCAATGATCCAGACTTACACAGGAACACAACATAATATAGACATGAAAAAATAGATGCATCATAAATAAAACTTCATTTCATTAATATCAAAGAACGAAAATATGCTTACATACATAATGGAAATAGACTAGCTTGGGCAATGGTAACTTATCTCTGACAACATATGTGGTGGCTACATGCCTCTAAACTATGTTATAATGAGGCTTATAGGCCTTTAAATTATTTAACAAGTGGAAACCTTAAACAACCAAAACCCTAACCCTCAGAGAGGGAACACAAAGAGTTTGTGGGCCCCGTTGGGGTTAGTTGGTCAACCAACTTCCCGAGGTCGTAACTTGGCCATATGATATTTTTTTTGGCATGTACGATACCTCGTTAGAAAGATATATCTAAGTACTATATGATTTTCAGCAAGTATGTAGGTGAGAGCCTACTGGAGACCTCAGAAAATGTTGTTTAGGGGTTCAAAACATCTCCGTAAGTTCAGGACCTAAAAAACTACTAAAAATAGTAAATGTTGCTATAATCAATGAAACTGATGAAACAAATTGGAGTTCTAGGTGGAATAGGTAGATGGCCACCAATATCCACCTAGATCAACTTTATTAACATGAAATAAAATCATACGATCATCAGAGGGATCCACAATGCCCAAAGCAGACAATAGAGCTTTTCGTTAGGATGGGAACATCTAGAGGACTTCCAGCATTGACATGGTAGTAGGGGACTGCGCCAAGTCATCTACTATACTGTAGGTATGCACGAATTTTGAAGAAGCAACATTTAAACGTAATAGATCTTTAGGGATCGTGGGGTGGATCTCGACCTTAGGATGAGGGATTTGTAAAGTACCATTTGATGACGACAAGGGCTCAGTGGATACTTTGGGTTGTGAATCAATTGTTGACTTCGAAATAGGTTTGTCATATTGGTGTGACCAATTCTGGAGGTTGACTTGTTTGTTGTTGACTTCTTCTAAATTCATCATGAGAATCTCAGAATTTTTCTAGCCATATTATGAAGGTTGAGTGGCTGTAACATTCTATGTTGGTTGGGTAGCTATATATACTTGATAAGGAATCGGATTAGTAAGCGCTACTGGTTGCAATGAAGTAGGAGGGGGAGGAGGTGGAGAAATGGGTTGGGGTCCTCTAGAAGCAACTGCTTGAGCTTCCCATACTTGATGCATCTGATGTAAAAGGGGACATTCATGGGTATAATGGCGAAAAACTCTGGAACAGGCACAATATTTATTGGTTCTAAGAGCCTTGTTCTGCTAGGGTTGTCCTCCCTGTTGTTGGGTTGTGAGATTAGGCTAGTCACCCTTAGGGGCATTAGGCTGTCGACCTTAAATTCCCTGGTTACCTTGAGGTTTTGATTGGTTACCTTTGCCCTAATTCCTTCTCTTGAGGTTAGGGGGATTAATAGCACGTTGATAGGCATACACTTAGTTCTTTGTAGGTGGTTTCTATTGTGGCAGAGGAGGCACAGGCATGGGAGGTTGAGGCGTTGGTGTTTGTGGGGCTGGAGCATTGGATGGTGCATGAGGATAGTAAGGATTTGTGACAACATTTGGATAACCAGGTTCAAAAAAAATTGGCCTATGCATTATGACGTGAATGGGGATATGCATATGACGTGATTGTACCTTGGTAAGAGTTGAAACGTGAAGGATTAGGAGGGGGATAGGTGTAAGTGGAACTGGTTCCCCCCTAGGGTTGACCATAAATCATGGGAGGTTGAGGATATGATGGTTGAGGGTGGGAAAGAGGTCCAACGATATCGTCAGTGACATGAGATGCCCCCAATGCATTAGCAGCACCAGGCCAAGAAAGATCGGGGACGACAATACAAACATAACCTGATTGGGCATAAATCAAATAATATTTTAAGGTTATTTGGAGAGATTCTTCCTCTGCATGAGTGAAGTGAGAGGTGACATCTTTACCTATGGGGGAAAAATTAGTTCTTAAAAACCAATCCATTTATACAAGGTATTTAAACTCAAGGGATCTACACATTCTCCTCCTTCTACACCATTCTTGAACATGGTCAGAAAGGTGTGTGGTAGAATTTTGACGAAAATATGTCAAGAGTTCGGTACCTATGTCATATCGAAAAGGTAACTAGAAATAGGAAAGAAAAGTTTTGGTGAGAGTCGCAAAGGTAGAATGGGAAGCGCACAGTTGGTCCACATACCATTTGGTAGCAACTCTAGTTAGGGTGTGTTGGAAGAGACAAAGACAAATGGAGTCTTTGGCAATGGAATTTGATGAACACCACATGTGAAAAGAGAGAACATGATTTGTGGGGGCTTCTCTAGGAGTACCTTCAAACTTGGGAATTTCAGAAGGAAGCTTGGTAGGAATAAGAGGTCAATTTGGGTTATGGAGAAGAGGATCATTGATGAGTTGGTTGAAAATAGGGAGGCTCAAGCCAGCGGTGTAAGGAAGTAAGGGAGGATTAATGGCCACACCGGTAGAGGTTCCTCCAAAAGGGTTACCTTGGTTAAGACCATGGTTTCCACCACCCACATTGGTGCCTAACATGGTGGAAGTGCAGTATTGGGAAGATGCAGAATCAGAGGAAATAGAGGACTATGAGGATGAGTTTGAACTTGACGAGAGAGAGTAAGATGTCCTAAAGGAAAATGGGGGCGAAGGCCATGAAATCTCTGCGATAGATGCATAGGTCGTGCAATGGTGCCAAGACAAAGATGACTCAATAGACTAAAGGTTGATAATAGGAGGACAGGGTAACAAACATCAAGCAAACACCTAATGTAGTGGTGCCAAGTGTAAACTAACTATAAAAATATGCTACTCTAATTCAAGAAAACACATCTTATCAAAGAAAAAATGACCTCTAGCCTAAAGTTGATCTAAATCCTCAAACAAGTCCTAGTTATACTATTTCAGATGGCCTTCCCAGAGACTTCTTACTTGATGGAATCTGATCCCCGCAAGCAAAGTTGTCTAGAGAAAAGTGGGGTAGAGGACTAACTGCTTGCCCATAGCCAGTCCTATAGTGTGTTTTCGAAAGATTGGACACTAAGGTTACTTTCTTTCCATAGGGGGTGGTCGAGTCTTGAGCTTCTTGGCGATCAACCACGACATGAAATTCCCTACCATGGGTTGGGTAGCCCTAAGGATAACCACTTGCATCATGATCTAGCCTAACACCCTTTAAATATGGTTTCTGACGCACTCCAACTTTGGACATTGGGATGGTCAATGATTTTAAGATCCCTAATATATCAACTTGTTAGGTCTCAATGTAAGCGATCAATGGGTGTTATTGGAAGCCTATCCCACTAATCCTACACCTAACTACAAATATTGTTTTGGCCTTGGTGCCTAAGTGAGCTTAATCTATGTGAGTTAAATTATTAAGGTGTAGTGTTTCAAATCTTGGATTGGTGGTGTTAACCAAGCTCACGTTCGCTTAGGGTGTGTATGTGTGACAATTGTGTCAAGTGGATGAGTTAATTGAGCATGTTTTGGTAATGCCAATGTTGCTAAAAATAAAGTGCATAAACTGTAAGTAATACTGAAAATGGATGGTAAATAAACAAAAAATTGAAGAACACAACCCCCCACCTAAGAAGGCAATCAAGCAACAAAATAAAAGAGGGAAAACAAGCAACTCAAGGACACACAAAATGACAAAAAGAGCTAATGTCTAAGGGAATGGTATCTAAAGGAAACAATATGTTGAAAATGTGCAGAAAAAAAACAAACAAAAGGGGTGAAAATGTTGGAAAATGGAAAGAAATAGGCTACAAAAAACAAGGATGCACAAGGGGATCCTATAGAGGAAATCCCATGCTAGATTCTAAAGGGAATAAACTGGTGTAAAAATATGTCTAAAGGGACTGTATTAACCTGTCAAAAGGGCTGAAAATAGTGGCTAAAACTACTGCACACTAGACTCCTCAACTCAACAATTCTCTTTCTAAATGGTGGAGGTGTATTCTTAAACTTAGGGGGGTTTTTCTTCCTTAATGAGAAACTACTAAGTGAATCTAGGCATAGGGGTTGTTGGACACCTAATCCTCTATGGGTTGGTGTTGAATGTGAACAACCACCAGAGTCCAAGGGACCACTTGGAATATGAATCCAAGGGTCACACCATGTACTATAAATGTATATCATAAGAATAATATAGTTGAATTGAGGCTTCTGTGATCCATATCAGGTTTACGAGAGATTTTTCGGCGTAAATCACAAGATATATGATTTGTCGACGTGTTTCGAACCAACTAGTGTGGTTCATCGTCAGGACAAGTTGAAGAATCAGATCCAACTTTGCATGTTAAATAGTCTGAGCAGAGCCTCCAATGGCTAACTAGACCAATGACTAAATTTGACTAGGGACCAGGGTCAAAAACCAGTTATTTAATATTTAAATGGAAGTTAGTTATAATAAGGGACCTTACCTCTAAATAAATATATAAATTTCATGTATAAAGTAATTTAATTTAAATGGTTGTTAATTTAATAGTTAGTTGAAAGGTATTAACTATTTAATAAATACATAGAAAATATAAATATTAGAATAAAACGTATAACTATCTATTTATAGAGGTATTGTTAGCTCTGCTATAATACTAAGCTTTTGATGGGTAAAAAACAGGTTGGGCAGTGCTGGTTGTGCTTTCAAGAGGTTCGCAGCAGTTGGTTTCATCTCCCCCTTCATTCTCCTTATTCTCCTTTAAACCCTTTTTTGTTTTTCCCCCAAAACCCTATTTAAGCCACCCTCCACCTCGTTCATCCTCATTTCTACTTTTTCCTGGGGGTCCTTTGTTTAAAATCACATATAAGGGTTTTTGTTCTTAGCCCGAGCACAATGTCGAAATGGCCATATGACCATTTCCTCATAACCTTAAGCTTTTACAAAATCCCCGGTCCGCGGCTTTTCCTGTCACATCACATCCACCAAACATGTGTGTTTAACCTCCACCATCCGATCGTCTGCCACACGATTCGACGACATTCGCTCCTCCAGCCGTTGAAACGTGCCCGCTCTTTAACTCGCGGGGAAAGCGGTTTCCCCACTGTCCCATCCACCACACGTCGCTATTATAATGGATCGCTCCTCCGCATACGGATACCGCCCACCTCCGAAAGGCGGTGCGGGGAAACCACTTACCACCATCTCGCCTGTTCTCCCACCGATTATCTCCCGCACATCTTCTACCCTGATCACCGTTGGATTTGCCCACCTCGCGATCCAACGACCCTCGTTCGCTTGCTCCCGCTATTTCCCGATAGCCATTGCAAATCATTCTCCGCTGTCCATCTGCAAGATCCAATGACTTATAATCAATTGCAACTCCATTTCTTCCCGACACCTCCCGCCGTGAGATCTTGGCCGTCCATCTGAGCCATCCAACAATTAATACTCAAGCCCAGGCCCTCATTCATTTTCCATATGGTTTTCATGTTTTTGGCCTATCCTGTGCACCCGAAGGAGGAAAGAGGCCATGCTCCAGCACTCTGCGTAGTTAATACTTCACCCACTGCATTCAACACAGTGTACATCTGAAGGACGAGAAGGATGACCTTGAGCAGATAAACACGACATTCCACCGATTAGCGAAGTACAATAGAGTACCAGAAAGGCCGATTTTGTTCATTAAAACACACAATTTGCAGCAGAGACCCATATCTGATTGTAAATGTGGTTGGTGGTCCATTATGACCCCTCCACGCTTTGAACAACAGAGCAATTTTGTAAACAAACTCCATATATACCAAGAAACAAGATGTAACAGGGTTGATGAATTTTATTTTTGATGTAAAGTTCAACTTCTGGAGACTATAACTACTGTGATACCTGCAGCTTCTAGTCTTCATTTTCAGCTAATACAAGCTTCTTTTAATCGAGTTTAGGCTTCTGTGATCCATATCAAGTTAGAGAAAGATTTCGGCGAAAATCACATGGAATCTCATTTGTCGACGCGTTTCGAACCAACTAGTGTGGTTCATCGTCAGGACAAGATGAAGAAACAGATCTAGCTCCTCATGCTAAATAGTCTGAGCAGAGCCTCCAACAACTAGCATATCTAACGGCTAGTTTGACTTAAGGACAAGGGTCAAAATTATTATAATATTTTAATTCGTAAAAATAAATAAATTAAGGTAAATGGTACGAGACCTAATAATTAAAAACTATAAGTTAATTAATAATTAGTTACAAAAAAGCCTAAAAATACAAATAATTATAATTTAAAAGTATTAAGAATAAAAGTTAATAATTAAAAATTATAATTTAATTAATAATTAAAAGGAAAATTAGTTAATTAAATGACCTAAGGGATGAATAAAAATTATATGAGACCTAATAAATAAAATTTTTATAAGTTATAAGTTAATTAAAATAGAAGAAGGTAATTAATAATTTAAAAGGAAAATAAGTAAATTAAAGGATATATAAATTAATTTGATATAAAAGTATTATTAAAAAAGTATTATTAAAAAAGTATGTAATTAAGGTAAATGGTACGAGACCTAATAAATCAAAACTATAAGTTAAATAATAAAAATGACCTTGAAAGGCCTAAAAAGTATAAATAATTTTATTTAAAAGTAATTAAGAATAAAAGGTACTAAAGAAAATCAAAGTTAATAATTAAAAATTATAATTTAATTAATAATTAAAAGGAAAATTAGTTAATCAAATGACCTAATGGATGAATAAAAATTATAATCGGCATGAGACCTAATAAATAAAATTTTTATAAGTTAATTAATAATTTAACAAGGAAATTGGTTAAAGGAAGAAAATATAATCTCATCTAAAAGTATTATTAAAATTGTAAGTTAATTAAAAATTATAAGTTAGTTAATAATTTAAAAGGAAAATTAGTAAAATTAAATGCTATTGTAATAAAGGATGGAGTAATATATAAATTAATTTTATATAAAGTATTATTAAAATGAATGTTAAATAATAAAATGTAATTAGAAAAGGATCAAAAGACCTTATAATAAAGGAAAAGTTAAATGTATAGAGTAATGTATAAATTAATTTTATTTAAAAATATTAGAAAAACAAAGGATGATAAGCAGTAAAGAATTAGAAAGGAAAATTAGTTATATGGAGGCCCTTAAATAAATTAATCAATAAAAATAATAGGAATTAAAAAAAAATAATAATAATAATAATAATAATAATAAATAGATAAATAAGTGAAAAATAAAGATAAAAGACACCAAAAACCAAAGAGGACGAAAAAACGACTAGGAAGAGAGGGCTGGGACCCAACACCTACTGACTTTCCAACCATCATCTCTATTGAGATTGCTTGGTCTCTTTTCGATCTCAAGCGCTTCCTGAATTTTCGATGATGGAAATGCGAAACCTTAGAAATAACACTGGCTTCTTCAATACAAACATGATGATTGGTTTTCTCAGCATGTTAAGCCAAAGCAGAAGACTTAGATCTCCTATGCTTCAGATCTGCTGTGTGCTCGCTAATCCTCTGATTAATGGAACGACCAGTCTCCCCAATATAGGGGGTCCCACATGAACACGGGATCATATAAACACCCTTCATATCTTTAGGGTCGATGGGATCCTTCGCCGATCTGAGGGACGAACGAATGGTGTTCAGGGGCCTGAAGGACATAGGGATACTATGTCTCCTGAGAATCCTACCAATTCTATCAGTGGTCCCTTGAACATAAGGAAGATGGACACCAGGAACACAATCTTTTGGTTCTCTTTTCGCCAGAAAATTCTTGGAAGCTTTAAGGAAAGCCCTATGACCCATGTATCTACTGTAACCATTCTCCACAAAGACATCCAGCAGATGGGATTTTTCCTTCTCAAAGCTCTTTTTGTCCGAGATCCTCAGGGCTCGAGTAGCAAGGGTACTAAGAACACCCATCTTTTGAGCTGGGAAGTGGTGGGAACTGGCATGAAGATACTGCTCCGTATGAGTTTTCTTTCGAAACACTTGATGGGCTAGGGAACCATCATCATTCCTAGAAATAAGAATATCAAGGAAAGGAAGGCATCCCTCAACTTCCTGCTCCTTTAATTTACTTATTTTCCTTTTAAACTATTAATTACCTTCTTCTATTTTAATTAACTTATAACTTATAAAATTTTTATTTATTAGGTCTCATATAATTTTTATTCATCCATTAGGTCATTTAATTAACTAATTTTCCTTTTTCCTACTCATATATCTCTTGGATTATGGCCTGCATTACTTCCCCATCATTCAACATTCTTATAAATGGCTCGACCTCCCCCTTTTTTCACTCTGAAAGGGGTCTACGTCAAGGATGCCCTTTGTCCCCCCTGCTCTTTCTGCTCATCATGGAAGGTCTTAGTCGTCTCATTGACTCTGCAAAAAGGACAGGTGACATCCGGGGACTCAGGATCTCAGAATTTTGCTCACTCACTCACCTACTCTTCGTGGACGATGTACTCATTCTAATGGATGGCAGCATTCGCGATTCCAGATCTTTTTCAAAGATCCTTCTGCTCTTCTCTTCTGCCACAGGTATGCTCGCAAATCAATCCAAATCCACTATCACTTGCTCGCATACCTCTGTTCAAGAATCTTTTTTTGCCCAACAGGCTTTTCCCTACAACATCCACCCCTTGGATAGGGGCCTCAAATACTTGGGCTATTGGCTAAAACCCACCAGTCAAAGAATCGCTGATTGGGTTTGGCTGGTATCAAAGTTGGAGAAGCGACTAAATGTATGGAGTTTCAGATATCTATCAAGGGCCGGCAGGCTAGTGCTCATTAAATCGGTCTTAGAAGCCACTCCGGTCTTCTGGATGGCCCTTGCATGGATACCGCGGAATATTCTGGGGCAGTTAAAACAACTCTGTAATAGATACCTCTGGAATGGTAACCAGGACAAAAGGTTATTCGCCTGGATCAGCTGGCAGAAGATTACCCTACCAAAGAAATGGGGAGGATGGGGGCTCAAGGACCTTCCCGCCTTCGCACAAGCACTTTCTGCTAAAATGGGTTGGACCCTTATGACAAGTCAGAATCTATGGGCTCAGGTATCATATCATAAATATATATGGCCCCAGAGGTTATTGGATTGGATCAGATTACCATCCTGGCAATCGAAGGGATGTTCGTCGATTTGGAAGGCACTTATACATTCTCTCCCACTCATCCGTGACAACTTGGTCTGGAGAATAAATGATGGAATGTTAGGCAGGATAGGGCTTGACCTGTGGATTGGCAGTGGAGGGAGACACATACTCAGCAGAGAACTTATCAGACTCCTAAATGCCCGAGAAATCAAGGTATTTGCTGACATTGCTGATCAACAACGCTCAGATATATTTTCACAGGCTTGGAAGATGGCCCTACACCTCGATCTTCCTCCACAATGGCATATGGAATGGGACAATTTCATCTCAGCATTAACTGAATCTCATATAAGGATTAAACAGGGGTCAGACGAATTAGTATGGTGTATGGCTGATAATGGTATCTACGCACCAAAGCAGGGCTACAACACTCTCATAATGCACAAAAAACCTGATTCGCTCTGCAACTGGTGGAAAGATATATGGCAGTTAAAAGCTCCCCCTCGCACAAAGCTCTTCTTTTGGTGCGTTCTTAAAGACATCGTTCCCACAGGTGAACATCTCTCCCATCGAGCGATATACGGGCCTTCTTGGTGTATCCTGTGCAAGGCGGCAGAAGAAACAACTGCGCATCTCTTCCTTCATTGTCCGGTTTCACAAGCTCTTTGGCATAACATCTCAGCTCCTATCGGCTTCACTGGAACTTGGAACGGGGTTGATATTCAAAGCGCTTGGGTCGACTGGAAACAAAGGCATCCAGGCTCAAAATTATTGAACCTCCCCTTAATTGTGGCTTGGCATTTATGGAAAGTTTGAAACCGTTATTTGAGAACTTGATGGTGTGTTGGCCGCGTACTGAAGCCAGTATTATCTCCTCCTTCACGGAACTTCCTGATCCCGCTCCCACCAGGGTGAGGAATATCCTGCCTCCTCCTACTATTGATTTAACTACCCCCTGGGCCTTCTTCGACGGGGCAGCAAACCAAAATGGCTGTGGGGGAGGATTCGTGCTTCATATAAACGAAGAACATAGATTCAAAGTACAGATGGGGCTTGGTGTGGGCTCAAACAACTTTGCGGAAATAATGGCTCTTCGCAATTTATTACACTTTTCCCTGGAACAGCAGTGTCAAAATCTTAATATATTTGGGGATTCGAAGACTGTTGTAAATTGGTTCAACCATATTACAATTTGTCACATACATACTCTCAGCAATATAATGTATGAAATACAAACTTTCAAGGCAGCTTTCAATCACATCTCTTGCCTTCACATATACAGGGAACATAACAGCTGCGCTGATCAATTATCCAAGGAGGCTTTGGCTCTTCCCAGAGGAGAATGGATAATATTGGAACAGCAAGGGTCTGAGGAGTACCGTTTCTTCCACAGGCCATATATAGACCAGAGAATCCAATAGGGACAACAGTCCCGAATATCAGAGAAATAAATGCATAAAATCTGGAATTTTTTGACTATCCACGAAAACATATATATAGAGAAATTATGACCCTGCGTGGTCTTGTACAGGCGAACAAGCCAGACATTAAAATAGGCTATCATCATTATATTTGGTATACAATGACAGATCACCCTGCGTGGTGGATCTTGGTATGAAAAGATTTAGCATATGCTACCGCATTTACAATATGTAATTTTCTCCTCTTAATGAAAATTACGGATTTTTCCAGTGGAAAAAGAATTAACTAATTTTCCTTTTAATTATTAATTAAATTATAATTTTTAATTATTAACTTTTATTCTTAATACTTTTAAATTATAATTATTTATATTTTTAGGCCTTTTTTGTAACTAATTATTAATTAACTTATAGTTTTTAATTATTAGGTCTCGTACCATTTACCTTAATTTATTTATTTTTACGAATTAAAATATTATAATAATTTTGACCCTTGTCCTTAAGTCAAACTAGCCGTTAGATATGCTAGCTGTTGGAGGCTCTGCTCAGACTATTTAGCATGAGGAGCTAGATCTGTTTCTTCATCTTGTCCTGACGATGAACCACACTAGTTGGTTCGAAACGCGTCGACAAATGAGATTCCATGTGATTTTCGCCGAAATCTTTGTCTAACAAGCTTCTTTTGCTGTCAATTGCTCACTTTCCACTTCTTCTTTGTTCCAGGTTGTGCCTGTTATGCATTTTTATTCTTCTTTTGATGTTTAGCATTAGAGGGGTTGTCATCCCACCTCTGTGTTAGGATATAGTAAGTATTATTGAAGGTGTATGTAGGTTTCTATTTTCTTAATGCCAGAGAGATGTCATCCTGTCTGTGTATTAGGAAATAGATTTACAGACCACTGGTTGCAGCTGGCCATCACAGGGTCATGTGCATATTTTGGTGTGATCAATATTCTTCATTTCCACTTAATCCTCAAACCATGAGTAATTGGTGGTCTAAAGCCTTGTAGTCTGGGGGTGTTCACCCATGTCTGGGGTCAAGCATAGTAGAAGTGGTTATCTGGCTTGAATATGCATCATTTCGTCCATTCATCCACCATTTTCCACATTTTTGTTGAGTTTGTAATGTTCCCGAGCATCTCTGATATACAACCTAGGATATTTTCTTGGGGTGATAACATTAATTGGAGCCGTTGCCGGGGAGAGGAGAATTGAAGCTCAGCTTCCCTGGGAGAATGAGACAGTTCTAGATTTTGATGATAGACAAGGTCTGGGCACATTTCAGGTTGTAATCATCTATCTGGCGACTCCACTGGAGGAAGACCAACCTTTGGTTACTTCACATTGAAGTTATGGCTTAGTTTGTGAGACACACTCGAAGAAATCCTCAGAAATCACCAGCTGAACCAGTGCCTGACCCTGAGAAGATTGTCAAATCAAAAAAAGCATCACAGAAAGGGGGATCAGGATTAGGTAAGCCTAAGAAATCTCATACATCTCTGAAAGATAAAGTTATAGCTGAAGATATACAGTTTGAAGATTTAGAGCCCATCATCGTTAATAAGGAAATTCTGTTGGGTCCCTATAATACTAGTGATTACCCCATTACTATTGTAGTTATACCCCTTATTTATATTGTTGTGCCCCTATTACCCCCATATTGTTATTTCTGTGCCCCATAGAATCCCTCTATTGTTATTTTTGTGGCTTTATATTATTATTGTTAGGTCGGCTGGATTATATTGTGACTCCTTAGACTCCTATATATAGAAAGGAGGTTTTGTCATTTGTATCATCCAAGAATTGTTCATTTATGTAATGTAAAGGAGGTTGCCCCCTCGAAGAGGCTGAATTATAAGGTGTTGATCTTTCTTTTCTATCTTTTCTTGAGCTGGTTTCATAACATTTGGTATCAGAGCTTTGGATTCTAGGGTTTCGCTGCTCCAAACAGGTCATCATGGAATTTTCGCTATAACTTTTTTTCTGTGACGTTTCAGAAGTCGCAAAAAAAACCCATTTTAGAAGAAATCGCGCTGAACCTTTTGTCCAAATTTCAGATCTTTTCGCGCGATATTTGCGGAGATATGCTCTGAGTAAGCTGGTATTTTTGCAGACTCCTGAATTACATTAAAAACAGGTGACCTAGGGAAAATCGTCATAACTTTCTATCTGGGGATCGGATTGAAATTTCATAAGAAGGTACAGAAAGAGGATGGACTGTAGTTTCTTGTATATATTTTTCAGAACCAAAGGTCGAAAATTGTACAGGTGGCACTTCATACAAGTTCACTCTTCTGGAATCTTGGGAGATTGTGCATAACTATTTCTTGGAGAATCAAATTTGGATCAGACTGGTGGCATTGGAAAGAGGACACAGAGAGATACTACAAATCATAATTTCAGAACTAGATGATTGGAAAGTAAAGAGATACATCAGAGGCAATATCAAGCTCCTACAAAGTGAAAAAAGGTGTGTAGATTTTTTTTTAAATTTTTGCTTAAGCTTGGTTTGAAAATTTATTTTGAAGGAATTCAAAGGGCATAGTAGAGCATTATTATCGGTATCTGATGCCCCGAGGAAAGAAAATGCAAACACCTAGTAAGGAACCTGAAAGCTCTAGCATGACTCATGAAGAAGAGGAAGAAATGCAACATGATATATCAAAATTATAAGACCAAGTGCAACAACTGTCCCTTGCACAAAAAGGAACAAAATCTAAGATGGATGGTTTAAAGAAAGATGCAGAAGCTAAGATGGATGGTTTAAAGAAAGGTGTAGAAGCTAAGATGGACTATTTAAAGAAAGGTGTAGAAGCTAAGATGGATGGCATGAAAGCTAAGGTAAATGGCATGGATGATAAGATGGAAGAATTGAAGATAAATATGAATAAGTTGCTACAAGAAATGGTCACTAAGGGTGAAAGAGTACTAAAGGAAACTCATGATGAGAACAAAAGAAATGTTAATCATGATTCCATAGACTCTAATGTTGGATCAAAGACTCACCATGTTCCAAAAATCGATATGAGGAAGTTTGATGGCAAGGATCCCGCCACATGGATATTATAAATGGAGAAATTCTTCGATCTCAATAATGTGCAAAACACACAAAAGGTACGTATGGCAACTTTATATTTGGAACCAAATCAGTTTGTATGGTATCAATGACTTTGTTCTCGTAAACAATTTATCACTTGGGTAATTTTTACGGAAGAATTGATAGCACATTATGAGGATACAAAAAGCAACATTTTTTTTAGCCAATTGATAAGTCTCAAACAAAAGGGTTCAATAATGGAGCACATTGAGGAGTTCCAAAAATTGAACATAAGGGTAAAAGATATTCCAGAGGAGCATAGGATTGATGTGTTCATAGGGTCTTTAAAGGATAATATCCAACATGATGTGCGCCTTTGGGAACCTGATTCATTAGGGAAGGCATTCAGGTTAGCAAGAAAAATGGAAAGCAAAATTATGGCAACTAGGAAGCATACCATTCACAACTATAAAGACAGAAGTGTTGTTGCCCATAGTCTTCCACAACCTACAAGGTTGACACCACAACAATTGGAAGAAAAAAGAGCAAAAGGGCTTTGTTACAATTGTGATAGCAAATACACAAAAGGTCATAAGTGTGCTGAGAAGAAATTATTCTACATAGGTTGTGAAGAGGAAGAAGAAAAGGAGCAAGAAAGGTCAAAAGAAGAGGATATATTCCAGGAACAAAGCCTAGATGAAGAACAAATAAATCCAACCATATCTTGTAATGCATTGGCGGGAATTACCACTCCTCAAACCATCAAGATAGAAGGACAAATCAAGAAGAAAAAGGTAATAGTGTTGATTGATTCAGGAAGCACCCACAATTTTATTCATTGTAGGGTAGCAAAAGAATTGAATTGCTTCCTATATCCAGCACCAGAGTGTCAAGTGATGATTGCAAATGGAGGAACAATAAATTGTTCTGGAAAGTGCCATAATATCAAGCTATCCATGGGAGAATATGTATTGACTAGCCCAATGCTTTCCATTCCAATGGGAGGTGCTGATGTTGTACTAGGAGTCCAATGGCTACAATCCTTGGGTACAATAGCTTTTAATTTTCAAGAACTTTTCATGAAATTTTCTGTGGAAGGAAAGGAAGTTGAATTAAAGGGTATTGCAGGGAAACCAAGAAAGATAATAAGCTCTAATGGCATGACAAAGCTTCTAAAAAAGGAGCAAAGAGGTGTAATTGCACAATTATGTTCGCTAGATGTTTCCACATTGGAATCATCTATTTCTCCAGATCTCCAAAAAGTCCTGGACAATCATTCCAAGGTATTTGAGACTCCCAAAGGTCTCCCACCTATGCGTGATCATGATCATGCTATTCATCTGATTCCAGGAAGTGTTCCTCCAAACATCAGGCCGTACAGATATCCATATGTCCAAAAAAGTGAAATTGAACGTATGGTTGCAGAAATGCTAGAGGCTGGTATAATTCAACCAAGTCAAAGTTCTTTCTCAGCTCCAGTAGTATTGGTGCACAAGAAGGATGGATCATGGCGCATGTGTCCAGATTATAGGGAGCTCAACAAGCTCACTATTAAAGATAAGTTCCCCATTCCTGTCATTGATGAATTACTGGATGAATTGCATGGATCAATTTACTTCACCAAGTTGGATCTTCGTTCGGGATATCATCAAATCAGAATGAAGATTGAAGACATTCCGAAAACGACATTTAGAACTCATGAGGGTCATTATGAATTTTTGGTCATGCCTTTTGGCCTTACCAATGCACCTTCAACATTTCAAGGTTTGATGAATTCAATTTTCAAACCATTCCTTAGAAAATTTGTGTTGGTATTTTTTGATGATATACTAATCTACAACAAGTCTTGGAAGGATCATGTTGAACATGTTGACAAGGTGCTACAACTATTGGAGGAGAAGCAATTATATGCAAAAAGATCCAAATGTTTCTTTGGAGTCCAGGAGGTGGAATATTTGGGTCATATTATATCTCATGAAGGAGTTAAGGTAGACCCTAGCAAAATTAAAGCCATTAAGGAATGGAAAATCCCCACATCCATAAAGCATCTGCGAGGATTTCTTGGGTTGACAGGGTATTATCGCAAGTTCGTTAAGAATTATGGGAGAATAGCAGCACCTCTAACAACATTATTGAAGAAAGATTCATTTTCATGGACTCCGGAAGCAACAAAGACCTTTAAACATCTTAAAGAGGCAATGTGCCAAGCACCGGTCTTAGCTACACCAGACTTCACGAAAACCTTTATTGTGGAATGTGATGCTTCAGGAAATGGAATTGGTGCTGTTCTAATGCAAGATGAAAGACCCATTGCTTTTGAAAGTCGTCCAATCAAGGGAAAGTTTTTAAGCAAAGCTATTTATGAGAAGGAAATGTTGGCAATACTCCATGCACTTAAGAAATGGCGACCCTACCTAATGGGAAGACACTTCAAGGTAAAAACGGATCATGATAGCCTTAAATACTTTTTAGAGCAAAGATTATCCTCAAAAGTGGGTCACAAAGGTGTTGGGTTATGACTTTGAAATCATCTACAAAAAAGGGAAGCAAAATGTGGTGGCAGATGCACTCTCAAGAAAGGATGAGGATATGGAAGCATTGTTGTGTGCCATTTCTATTATCCAACCAGATTGGATAAACGAAGCAAAGGAGGAATGGAAGAATGAAGAAGAAGTGTGGGCACTTATTCGAAAGCTACAACAAGATTCCAGTACTTCTGATACATTTAGCTGGCAAAATGATTCGTTATGGTACAAAGATCGCTTATACCTCTGTAAGAATTCCCAGCTAAAACAAAAGATTCTTATGGAATTACACACTTCTCCCTTAGGAGGGCACTCAGGATTTTTAAAAACTTACCACAGGGTTAAGAAGGAATTTTTTTGGGATGGCCTTAAATCAGATATTCAAAAGTTTGTGAAGGAATGTTTGGTTTGCCAACAAAATAAAGTTGAAACAATTAAGACACCGGGTCTATTACAACCTTTATCCATTCCAAGCCAACGTTGGGAGGAGGTTTCAATGGATTTTATCACAGGTTTACCCAAGTCTGAGGGAAAGAGTGTCATCATGGTGGTAGTTGACAGACTTACCAAGTATGCACACTTTTGTGCATTATCACATCCATTTAAAGCCAGTACAGTTTCTACTGCATTTATGGAAACAGTTCAAAAGCTACATGGAAACCCAAAGATTATTGTAAGTGACAGAGATCCCATTTTCGCTGGAAATTTTTGGACAAAATTATTTTCTTGTCTTGGTACTCAGTTAGCTCATAGCTTATCTTATCATCGTCAATCTGATGGGCAAACTGAGGTAGTAAACAAATGTTTGGAAGGATATCTTCGTTGCTTTGTATCTGATAAACAGACACAATGGGTCAAATGGTTGCCTCTGGCTGAATGGTGGTATAACACTTCCTTCCATACAACAACAAAAATGACCCCATTTATGGCACTTTATGGGTACCAACCACCATCAATCACATCATATTTAAGAGAAAATTCTAAGGTTCAGGCAGTGGAACATCACATCGAACATCAACAACAAGTCCTCCAACTCTTAAAGGATAACCTCGTGTTGGCACAAAATAGAATGAAACAACAGGCAGATCAACATCGCAGTGAAAGAAGTTTTGATGTAGGTGATTGGGTATTCCTACGGCTACAACCATATAAGCAAATGTCCCTAAAGCAAGCTAAGAAGGATAATAAATTATCACCAAAGTATTATGGTCCGTACAAGGTGTTGGAAAAGATTGGTACTATGGCATACAAATTGGAGCTTCCTGCAGCTTCTCGATTGCACCCAGTTTTCCATGTTTCATGTTTAAAGAAGGTTATAGGCGACAAGCTCCCAGTTCAAACAATATTGCGAGAACTTGACGAGGAAGGAAAAATTATATTGGAACCGGAAGCAGTCACAGAAACAAGAACTCGACAGCTACGAAATCGATCAATTTTAGAGTATCTTATCAAGTGGAAGAACTTATCCGCTGAAGATCCCACATGGGAGGATGAGAATTTTATGCAGAAGTATCCAAAACTACTCAAGCGTTGAGGACAACACTTTTTTGAAGGAGAGGGGCATGTTAATACTAGTGATTACCCCATTACTATTGTAGTTATACCCCTTATTTATATTGTTGTGCCCCTATTACCCCCATATTGTTATTTCTGTGCCCCATAGAATCCCTCTATTGTTATTTTTTGTGGCTTTATATTATTATTGTTAGGTCGGATGGATTATATTGTGACTCCTTAGACTCCTATATATAGAAAGGAGGTTTTGTCATTTGTATCATCCAAGAATTGTTCATTTATGTAATGTAAAGGAGGTTGCCCCCTCGAAGAGGCTGAATTCTAAGGCGTTGATCTTTCTTTTCTATCTTTTCTTGAGCTGGTTTCATAACAAATTCCTTCAGAGATTAATACAACCCCTTGTACATCTAGTTCCCCTTTGAATCTCAGTCCAAATAAAGTTTCCTATTCAGTCTAGAACATCCATGTATCTCTGCCATCCATCACATTACTTTCTACCATTCAATCTGCTAGTATTCTTGCAAATACCCCAGTCATGGCAGGACATCAAGCACCTACGAAGATAGAAAGAATTGTTGCTGCTAGATATGGACCTTTAGTCTTGCCTGTTCCTTTAAATCCTATGCCTGTGGGAGAATATCTGAAATATATGCCTAAGTTCACTGGCACAGATGGAGTAACAGCAGAAGAACACCTAGAAGCTTCTTACAATTATGCTGATAATTTAGATATAAGTAAAAATGATGTGTGGATGAGAGTTTTTGTCCAAAGTCTTGATGGAGAGGCCAGGAAGTGGTTCAAATAATTACCCCAGAGATCTATAATAGATATTGAAGCATTAGATGATGCATTTTTGAAGCACTGGGGAGATAAAAATGACTTTCTGTATTATCATACTGAGTTTGGTAACCTGAAGAGGGAAAATGGGGAATCATTGCCTGATTTTAATAAAAGATTCAATCGTATGTATAGCAAGATACCAGATGAGGTAAACCCCATGCCCACCTCTGCCAAACTCACTTATGCCAATGCTTTTAACTCTGGTTTCTGCCTATTGTTGAGAGAAAGGAGATGTGCAACTCTGGAAGACATGTAGGATGCAACACTAGAAGTAGAATCTAATATTATGGCTGCAGAAAAACTAAAAAGTCAAGCTGACAGAAGGAGGTAGAGAGGTCAGGCTTCTACTTCTTTTGCATCATCTTTAGAGCCAAAATTAGATAAAATGACTAAGATGATAGAGTCATTGGCTGCTGAAATTTCTAAGCTAAAGGTTGAACAAAATTCAAGGAAAACAAGGCAGCATAACACATTTGCTCCAAGAAATCCCAATCTATTCAGAAGAGCAAATGAGCAGTTACAAATAATTCAGAGGGGTGAAGAATTAAAAGAAGAATAGAAAGTTAAAGCTCCTTTTCAAAATGTGGTCATGGAGGAGGAACAATTTGAAGAAGATGATGAAATTCATTGCATGGAAGATAAAGGCAGTGCTACCTATTTGACATTGGCTGAATATGAAGTATCACTGCTGCAGGACCAAATAAGTCAAGAATGGGATAGAGAAGCGGTCCTACAAACTGGTGAACAACAAAGATATAATCTGAGATCAAGTGCAAAAAATGTTAAAGAGGATCCTGCCCAAAGAGCTGCTGTCCAAGCAGAGCCACAAAAAATCAAACAGAGAAGACCAACAGCTGATCCATTCATCGTCAAAGCTCCAATTCAAGAGGTAAGGGGTTCTGATAAATTACCTTCCTCTTTCAGCTTTGAGTCAGAAGTTTAGAAATTGAAAATATCTGTGGCTCTGGTAGAGTTGGTAAAGAGTGAAGTATTTAGAAAGCCTATCCTTGAAGCTCTTGAGTTGGAAACTTCACAAGCCTCCACTGACTCTGTCAATTTGCAAGATGACAAGCCTGCCATTGTGCTTAACCCTATGATTGAACCTGCTGATAATAATTCTCCATCTTTTTATGTAACTTTAACCATTCATGACAAAATCCTCCACAATTTCCTGCTAGACACAGGGGCCAACCACAATTTAATGCCTAAAGCAATTATGGAAGAGTTAGGCCTTGATATCACCAGACCCTATCATGATTTATTCTCTTTTGATTCAAGGAAAGTGAAATACCTAGGATTAATCAAAGACCCGACCATTACCCTAACTCAGCTGCCCATGAAGAGTATGATGATGGATATTGTGGTAGTAGATGTCCCTCCTAAGTTTGGCATGCTGCTGTCTAGAACATGGATTAAGAGACTAAGTGGGACATTACAGAATGATCTATCTTATGCCACTGTCCCAGTTTTTGGAGGAGAAAGCAGGAGATTGTATAGAGAAGCACAGTTGGCATACATCATCAGAGATGAGAAGAATCCTACCAATCATCCATATATGCTGTGGACACTAATTTTGGAGCATGTATTCTCCAAATAGAATAATCTCAGAAGGTCTCAATGCAGATCAGGAAACCAACAGTTCAATCTGAAGAAGAGCAAGGAGGTCGAGTTTGGGAGATGTTCTTTGATGGAGCATGTTTCAGGGAGACTGCAGGAGCAGGGGTGGTGCTAGTATCTCCAGAGAAAGAAAGCACACAACTGTCTTTTAAGTTGGCTTTTCAAGTCGCAAACAACATAGTAGAATATGAAGCTTTGCTATTGGGCCTTAATGCAGCAAAAGACAGAGGAATCATGAACATAAAGGTGTTTGGAGATGCTGATCTGATTATTCAACAAGTAAATAAAACATTTCAGGCAAATCACCCAAGGCTAAAAACATACAGAGATGAGGTATGGAGACTCAGAGATTCTTTTGATTATTTCTGTATTTCATATATTCCTAGAGCCCAAAATCAGCTTGTTGATTCCCTTACTGTGTCTGCTAGTCTATTTATTCCTCCAATGCCTCCTGGTGTATGAAGTCCAAATGAAATATAGACCATCCTTTCCTGACAATGTCCATCATTGGAAAGTTTTCAATGATGATTATGAGTTAAATAGGTTTTTGCAAGTCATTGATGAGTTTTTTGAAATGCAAATTGATCAAGATAATGAAGCCTTGTTAGAAAACCACCAATCCCAACTTAGAAATAAAATTGGTAAAGAAAGCATTGTCCAGCTTCCTAGTAATCATATTCCAAAGGGTCTAATTCCTCTTGAAAGAATGTTTGACCAAAATGATGTGCCTTACAAAGCTGCCCAAAAAGAAGACCAACCTGCAATCTGTAAGCATGATATAGGGAGTCCAGGTCAGCCTAGATACATACATCTATCCACTCATTTGTCTGCTGATCATAGTGCTGAATACTGCAATTTAATGAGGCAATTTGCTGATGTGTTTGCCTGGGAGTATAGTGACCTGAAAACATATGATAAAAACATAATACAACATAAAATTCCTCTGGAGAAAGGCACCATTCCTTTCAAATAGAAGCTGAGACCAATAAATCCTATGCTTCTTCCTCTGATTGAAAAAGAAATTAAAAAATAGTTGGCTACCAAGATTATAGTGCCTCTTAGATATTCCAAATGGGTAGCCAATCTAGTAGTGCTGAGGAAGAAAAGCAGAGAAATCAGACTGTGCGTTGATTTAAGAAACTTGAACAAATGCTCTAAGAAAGACAACTATCCTCTACTAAAGATGGAGCATTTGTTGTAAAAGGTCTCAAGAGCCAAAGTATTGTTTTTCTTGGATGGTTTTTCAGGCTTTAATCAGATTGCTGTGCATCTAGATGACCAAGAGAAGATTGCATTTACCACTCCTTGGAGCACTTTTATTTTTACTAAGATGCCTTTTGGATTGATGAATGCTGGAGAAACCTTTCAGAGAGCTATGGATATAGCATTTGTGGGAGAGAAGGATATATTTGTTTTTTATCTATATTGATGATATAAAAGTATACTCCAGTAGCCATCAAAATCATTTACAACATTTGAAAAAAGTGTTTCTGAAGTGCAGAAGGTTTGGAATTTCATTCAATCCTAAGAAGTCACAATTTGCTTTAGAAGAAGGCAAGCTGTTAGGACATGTTGTTTCTACTGCAGGTGTTCAAATTGACCCAGAAAGAGTCAAGGCAATACAGGCTTTGTCTATCCCGAGATCAAAGAAAGATATCCAATCTTTCTTGGGCAAAATAAATTTTGTGAGGAGGTTTATTCCAAAATTTGCAGAATTGGTGAAGCATATTACCTCCATGTTGAAGAAAGGGGCAGAAATCAAATGGACTGATATTACAAGAAAATTGTTTGAGTCTATTAAAAAAGCTATTATGGAGGCTCCTACTTTAATAAGTCCAGATTGTAGCAAGGAGTTTCATATATTTTCATTTGCCTATGAAGATACCATTGCAGTAGTTTTATTGCAGGCAGATGAAGAAGGTTCAGAACATCTAGTAGCATTCTTCAACAAGAACTTAAGGGATGTTGAATTGAGGTATGACATTATTGAAAAACATGCATATGCTCTTATCAAATCCTTGAAAGCTTTCAGAGTTTATATCTTTCATTCCAAGATAATTGCATATGTATCCTCTGCTGCAATAAAATATGTTTTAACACAACCTGATGCTAATGGAAGAAGGGCTAAATGGATTGCAAAGCTAATTTAATTCAATATAGAATTGAAGTCCACCAAGCTGGTTAGAGGTCAGGATCTTGCCAGATTGTTAACTGAAGAAAATTGCAGATCACTAGACATTGATTTCCTGAGCACAAATGCAGAGATCAGTCAAACAAATGAAGAAGAGGAAGCAGCTGAACCAGACAGAAAGCAGTCAGTGGCTGAAAATATAGCTTCTTGTGATTGGTATTCTGTAATAGTTAAATTCTTGTTGAAGCTAGAAATCCCTTCAGGCTTAAGCACAAGTCAAGCCAGAACTGTAAAACTTAGGGCAACAAAATATTGCATTAATCAAAATCTGCTCTACTGGAGGGATCCATCTGGAGTGCTTTTAAGGTGTCTGGACAAAAAAAAGTCAAAAGAGGTTATGTAACAATTTTGTTCCAGCATATGTGGAGGGCACCATTATTGGAAAACTACAACCCATAAAATTCTCAGAGCTGGATATTATTGGCCCTCCTTATTTTTTGATGTATTTGCTTTTGTTAAATCATGTGACAGGTGCCAAAGATTTGAAGGAAAACATCAGCTGAAGTCCCTGCCCCTAAACCAATACATGCAAAAGGACCTTTTCAATAGTGGGGCTTGGATTTTATTGGAGAGATCAATCCACATTCCAGTGGCCAGCATAGGTGGATATTAGTAGCTACTGATTATTTCACCAAGTGGATTGAAGCAATTCCTACCAGGAAGGCTGATCATCATGTGGTCATGAAGTTTTTGACAGAGAATACCTTCAACAGATTTGGTTGTCCACATAAATTAATCACAGATAATGAAGCAACCTTCAGGGAAAAAGAATTGGTGGAAATGTGTGATTCTATGGGTATTAAACTTGTTCATTCCACCTCATATTATCCACAAGGAAATGGTCTAGCAGAATCCTCTAATAAAAGGCTGATAAGGATAATTAAGGAACTGTTAGAGGACAATAAAAATAATTGGGATTCCAAGCTCAAGTATGCATTGTGGGCTGACAGAGTGACCATTAACAAATCCACAGGGAATTCTTCTTTCAAGCTGGTATATGGCACTGATACTGTATTCCCAATTCAGCTAAGTCTCCCTGTGGCAAAATTCCTTCAAGAAGAGCAGAATGAGGAAGAAGAAATGGAAAAGAGGATCACTGATTTAGCATAGGTACATCAGATTAGAGAAAAACTGGTTGAAAAGACTGCAACACATCAGAGGAAGATCAAGGAAGCCTTTGACAAGAAGGCAAAAATAGATAAATTTCAGGTTGGAGACTTGGTTTTGAAGTGGGATGCATTGAAGGAAAAGAAGGGAAATCATGCAAAATTTGATGCTTTCTGGACAGGGCCTTTCATCATTTCTCAGATTTAAGGGAACAACACCTTCATACTGAAAAGTATGGGAGGGGAAGCAGTTTTTGATGGCCCAGTTAATGGGCGTTTTATGAAAAATTATGTGGTTTAAGGTCTTTGGCCTTAAAAGTTGTAAATATTTTGTTTTTATTAGTTTTGTATAGGCAAAGTAGACTCCATGCCTAATGGAACACTAGGAATTTTGCTAATTTGTTTTCATCAGGAAGGCATTGATCTACAGGTTCTTGAAACCTCACAGGGAGGATCTCATCCCCAGAAGGAGCCAGTGTTAGCTCTGCTATAAGACTAAGCTTTTGATGGGTAAAAAACAGGTTTGGCAGTGCTGGTTGTGCTTTCAAGAGGTTCGCAGCAGTTGGTTTCATCTCCCCCTTCATTCTCCTTTAAACCCTTTTATCTCTGTTTTTCCCCCAAAACCCTGTTTAAGCCACCCTCAACCTCGTTCATCCTCATTTCTCCTTTTTCCCGGGGGTCCTTTGTTTAAAATCACATATAAGGGTTTTTGTTCTTAGCCTGAGTGCAAAGTTGAAATGGCCATATGACCATTTCCTCATAACCTTAAGCTTTTACAAAATCCCCGCCCCGCGACTTTCCTTGTCACATCACATCCACCAAATGTGTGTGTTTAACCTCCACCGTTTGATCGTCTACCGCACGATCCGACGACATTCGCTCCTCCCACCGTTGAAACATGCCCGCTCTTTAACTTGCGGGGAAAGCAGTTTCCCCGCCGTCCCATCCACCACGCGTCGCTATTATACTGGATCACTCCTTCGCATACGAAGACCGCCCACCTCCAAAAGGCGGTGCGGGGAAACCACTTACCACCGTCCCGCCGATTATCTCTCACGTATCTTCTACCCCGATCACCGTTGGATCTGCCCACCTCGCGATCCAACGACCCTCGTTCGCTCGCTCCCGCTATTTCCCGATAGCCACTGCAGATCATTCTCTGCCGTCCATCTGCAAGATCCAATGACTTATAATCAATTGCGACTCCATTTCTTCCCGACGCCTCCCTGTTACACAAAAATATCGTCACCATGATTATTTGTAGTCAGTATGGGTCTATCATCACTTGTACTATCCTCCTAAGCAAGTCTCAAACCTCAGCTCTTCAAGTCAAGCTTTGAAAATGAGAGAAAGACATTGAAAATCAACAAAGCTCTGGTTCCGCACTTTCTCTCACTGTTGCCTGCGGTCTCGCACCTCCTGTTTACAAAAACTATGGACCTGCCCGCTCTGTCCCTAAAGGAGTGGGTGCAGACCCCTGTGAAAGTAAAAAAGGCGCAAGTTTATTCTAAAAAACTCACTTTGGGTTAATTATAGATGATTCTAGAAGGAATTTTGACGTGGATTGGTCGCTCTTAGGTGGTTCATGCATCCCAAAAGAGAAGGAGCTAATCCCTTGATGAGAGGAGCTATCCCTTTGAAGGAGGACTTTATCCCTTTGAAGGAGGACCTAGTAACTTCCCTCCATTGCACTATAAATTAAGGCATTGGGATGGTTGCTGGGGAGGTTAGAAGATGAACATTTTTGAGGGTAAATGCTGGTGGAATTGAGACTTCCTAGTTAAGCTTGAGAGGAGAGATCACATACCTTTTTGGCTTCATTGGGAAGAGAGTGAAACTTGTCAAAGTAGAGGAGACTTCTTGTTGGACCCTAGGAGGAGCTTGTACAACATCAAGGCACAGGTTGTAAAGTTCTTCTTTGATTTGAATTAATACAATCAGATTCATTTTTCTCAACAAAATGTCTTATGTCATTTGTTTCATGAATTCCTTGATCATCATGTTAAATATGCTTTATGATATTGGCTTTTCAGGTGCTATTTAATTTGTTTGCTTGTTTGTGTTTGCAGATTCGCAACAAGGGAGCTCATTTGGATCAAAGGAGCGAGGCTTCCACAAACTTGCATTGGACCTAAGGTAGGTCTAAACACTTGTTTGCCTTTGTTTATAAATGCATATTTAGAGAAAGATAGTTTTTGATTGGCTTGCTTGTCACTAGATATTGTTAGATTCTAGGAAGGTCTATCTTGTCCGCAAGATTGACTCATTCCGTGTGACACTCCTGCTGTGAGATCTTGGCCGTCCATCTGAGCCATCCAATGGTTAATGCTCATGCCCAGGCCCTCGTTCATTTTCCATATGGTTTTCATGTTTTTGGCCTGTCCTGTGCACCGAAGGAGGAAAGAGGCCATGATCCAGCACTCTGCACAGTTAATACTTCACCCACTGCATTCAACACAGTGTACATATGAAGGACGAGAAGGATGACCTTGAGCAGATAAACACGACATTCCACCGGTTCGCGAAGTATAATAGAGTACCAGAAAGGCCGATTTTGTTCATTAAAACACACAATTTGCAGCAGAGACCCATATCTGATTGTAAATGTGGTTGGTGGTCCATTATGACCCCTCCACACTTTGAAATACAGAGCAATTTTGTAAACAGACTCCATATATACCAAGAAACAAGATGTAACAGGGTTGATGAATGTTATTTTTGATGTAAATTTCAACTTCTGGAGACTGTAACTACTGTGATACCTGCAGCTTCTGGTCTTCATTTTCAGCTAATACAAGCTTCTTTTACTATCAATTGCTCACTTTCCACTTCTTCTTTGTTCTAGGCTGTGCCTGTTATGCATTTTTTTTTTTCTGCTCTTGATGTTTAGCATTAGAGGGGTGTCATCCCACCTCTGTGTTAGGATCTAGTAAGTATTATTGAAGGTGTATGTAGGTTTCTGTTTTCTTAATGCCAGAGAGCTGTCATCCTGTCTGTGTATTAGGAAATAGATTTACAGACCTTTTTACTGGTTGCAGCTAGCCATCACAGGGTCCTGTGCATATGTTGGTGTGATCAGTGTTCTTCATTTCCACTTAATCCTCAAACTGTGAGTAATTGGTGGTT
This sequence comes from Pinus tabuliformis, assembly GCA_031772625.1. NCBI lineage: Eukaryota > Viridiplantae > Streptophyta > Pinopsida > Pinales > Pinaceae > Pinus > Pinus tabuliformis. Next base: position 94,425,241 of record CM062814.1, on the reverse strand, counting down.
CAAAGCCTTGTAGTCTAGGGGTGTTCACCCATGTCTGGGATCAAGCATAGTAAAAGTGCTTATCTGGCTTGAATATGCATCATTTCTTCCATTCATCCACCATTTTCCAACATTTTTGTTGAGTTTGTAATGTTCCCGAACATCTCTGATATACAACCTAGGAGAGTTTCTTGGGGTGATAACAGGTATAACTAACTAATTATATGTATAAATATATGTAAATATATAAAGAAGTTTAAAATTGGTTGTTAAGTTAATAATTAAAAAAAAAAAACCACGAATAAGTATATATATATATATATATATATATATATATATATATATATCTATATATATATATATATATATATATATATATATATATATCATATAAAGTTAATTGAAAAAAATAAAATAATAATAATAAATAAATTTTAATTATCCATTGAATGCTTATCTTTCTATTTGGTTGTTTACATTCCATGTGAGTTTAACATGGTATCAAAGCGCAGGTCTTTGAGAAAGTCCCTGTTAGTCTAAACCATTGAAATATTTGTGGTTTCAAGTAATATATGTCTGTCTGATTGTCTTAGTGACTGGGGTCTGTTCTACCCATCAATACAGTAGTCTGTCTAGACTCGTTTCTTATTCTAGTGCTATCTAAACCCATCTCCTATTCTGGTACTGTCACGATCTGTTTCTTATTCTAGCACTGTCTAGATTTGTCTCTTATTCTAGGGAGCATTACTTACACCTATACCTATACCACGACAATTTTCAGTGCATACCAAACACACAAAGGAATGCAACAGAAAATGGTCTCACCTGTCGGATTCTTATTATATGTTGGACGTTTTATTTCTATGTTGTGAACTATATTTACATTTGCTATGACCTGTGTGTTATTGTATACACTGGTTGTGAAAGTTGGATGGTAAAGTTGAAGGCAATGTTAGCCCTTTGCGGTAAAATGTGGCAGTATGGTATGTTGCATTTAATACACAAGACCGTGTGGAAAATGACATCGTATTACTCCTGGGAACATGTTGTTCAGTGACTTGATAAACCATGATCATTGAGAGAAGTTTTATATGTTTTTTGGTGTGTTGAAAGGTTTTAAATGAGGTAAGGTTGTATTAGCATTGGAATGAAATATGAATGGAGTTTCCTTTGTGGCCAAGATTAAAGTCCTTTTTTGGAAATATTTTATGGGGTTATGGTGATATGCTGGGTTGTATAGGATTTTCATTGAATAATCTCAGTCTTTATTAAAAATTTAATTTCAGATCTAGAAATTTACTTCAGGAATTCGGTCCTCCAATAAGGATTCATATGTGGACAAGGATTATTCAGGGAAAATTTTAAGAACTCCCCCCAAATTTACATGTATAATAAATGGGCGAATCTCCATGGTATATAGGAAAAATGGAAGGCGATTTTATCAATAATATGATATGTATATATAATTTTTTGGCAAATCTCTCACTAGGCATGGCGAATATTTTACTCAAGTATAAATCTTGTGTTTATTGAATACACAAATGAAATCATTGCATTTCTTTAAAATATCTTTTGAAATCAAAATTACCGAAATTACATATTGATAACCTAGTGGGTGTAGGATAAAATTCACTCGTGCCATTCACAGAAAGCATGAGAAAAAACCTAATACTATATATAAAACCAAGAAAAATTCAAATTCATCACTTCTAGGGACCTCGTAACCACCCTGCCAATATACAAGTATGTTCCTATTTGCAATTAGAAAAATTACCCAAATTACAATCTGGTTACTCCACTTCTAGGGACCTCGTAACCACCTTTCCAATACACAAGTATGTTCCCGTTTGCAATTAGAAAAAATACCCAAATTACAATCTGTTTACTCCAGCATATGTTGGAAAGTTATAGAAGGATGAATAGTGCAATCAATCCATTCCTTTTTGCCCTGGATTTGTTTCAGTTTAAAACAAAAGTATACAAATATACTTGTCCAATGTCTATGCTTTAACCATTCACCTTAAGATGTTTTTACAATATAATTTCCTAAGTCTATTTAATATCTTCATTATCATAAAAACCAACCTATATCCATCTTAACTCCACATCTACCACTCTTAGGGGGATGAAATATATTTATCCCTCTGAGCACTTGGTAGACCCAGAATTAAGATGGATCTAAGATAGAATTTCCCCTTTAAATAGTCTATGATCACATGAATACCATGGGTTATCATAAACCTGGAGCTTAAAAATTACTATTAGTAATTTATAAAAATTAATAGTTGATTTTTATTTTATTTTTATTTTAACCAAGCTAAAATGTTTAACATACATTAAATTACAACATCCATTTTTACTCTTGATCGGATCAAATATTTTTTCACTCTATGCTAGTTTGCATATCACGATATTTGATACCTTTCGGGGGTTAGTAGATTAGAGTAAAGATGGATCTGTGCTGGTTTAACTCCCCCATTTAAATAGGCTACATTCCAAGTGAATACCATGGGTCAATACCATGTGCCATTTTGGTGAATACCATGGGTCAATACCATGTGCCATTTTTATTTTTATTAATACCAATATTAGGGTTAATAATGTTTTTTTTCATGGTATTAATAACAATCTAGTCCATGGTATTTGTCCCATAGTATAAATATAAGGTGACTTATGGAGTAAATATAAAAAAATGTTTTATTTGTTTACCATACCTCCCGCTTATTTATATTTTTATTAATTTACCATACCTCTTTTACAAATATGGTATTTGGCCCATAGGATTCACTTAAATAAAACCTCTTTCTTGAGCCTTCATAAATAGAACGAGGGTTATGGACTAAATATAAAAAGAGGTTTTATTTATTTACCATGCGTCTAGTTTATTTATATTTTTATTTATTTACCATACCTTTTGAGTAAGTATAAAAAGACGTTTTATTTATTTACCATACCTCCACTTTACTTATATTTTTATTTGTTTACACCCTTGCATGTATATAAGGTGACTTATGGAGTAAATATAAAAAATGCTTTATTTATTTACCATACCCCTAATTTATTTATATTTTTATTAATTTACCATACCTCTTTTATAAATATGGTATTTGGGCCTTTGGCCCATAGGATTCACTTAAATAAAACTTATTCTTGAAAATGGGCGAATAGATTCACTTAAATAAAACCTATTCTTGAAAATGGGCGAATGGAAGGTTGTAACTCCTAATTTCAAGGGCTAAATTTACCTTTTTTACCCTCTCCCTTAAAATGAGGTGGGCTATTTGATGTGATTTGTAAAAATGTACTATGATACAAAATATTCGCCCACTAAAAATTTAAAACCCCTTAATTTTTCCAAATGGTGAACATTCGCCCCTAAAATCACCCCTAGGATTATTGCAAGACTATTGGAGCTCTAGACCTTGAATAGTGGCCTAATTTCTACAAAATTTGTTTGATCTAGCTATCAAGCACCCTACACTTCTGTGGTTCCTTCTATCTTACATATCAAAGATTTATCTCAAAGTTTTTGAAGTGTTCCAAGGACCAATGTAGATCTCAGACATGATCTGAAGCGTTTTAGGGTAGAAGTATAAGTCTATCTGTTGGGCACGGGATCCCCCAAGTCATGTTTTGGGGCTTAGAGCCCAAGTTTTGACTAAGTCTAATGTAAAGACTCCACGATGTGTGGGCGTGGAGCGCAAAGATTTTAAATGAGTTAGAGGGTTGTACGCCCTCATTTTTGTAATGTAATGTCGGATTCAGAGATATGCCCATGGTCCGCGGACCATGGGATTATATAAATATAGCAGGGATCTAAGTTGTAAAGAAGATAAGAAAGAATGAAGGAAATAGATGAATGACAATGAATTGAGTTTGATCTAAGTATAGGGTCAGTGGTTGGGTCGTTAAATAGGATAAGGCTCTGCAACAGAGTGTGCAGAGGCCTAGTAGTCTACAGTTGAGTGTGCGGACCCCTGTAGCTGAGTGCGCAGGTCAGGTTGAGTCTGTAACTGATTAAAGCAATAATAAAGAGAAGTTTTTCATTATTTCTGTGTACTGTTTCCTGTTTTATGCTTTGAAGTATATTGGGAATGCATTATAAGGATACTGTTTATTTGCGATGCGAACTTATATGAATATATTCAATAAGTGAATATAAGATAAAGTATCTGTTTACGTGAAGATAACTAACTATTATAAGAAGATAAGTAAGATACGTAGTGTGACTTGGGGAACTAGCGCAGATCACTGGTCTAGCAGTGTGAAAGCTCCACGACCTTGGTTAGGGTTGCGCGAAGGCGAATACAACGGGGCGCGAAGGCCTCACAGGTCAAGAAAGTGCGTGGAGTAACCTGCGCAAAGGTATTCACAGTTGGGCTAAATCGACCCGTCAAACATTTCAAGGGTGCGGAAACCTGGTTCCAACATCCCCCCATACTGCTTCGTGTGAGACCTCAATCTGTGCCCCGTGGGCTGTTGCTAAAAGGGCTGGTAGTCCAATGATTTGTTTGGCTAAATAAATATGAACTTGGGTCAGGCCCCATCAAGCCAACACTATCTCTTGCAGTCTAATATGGAGTTTCACATTTACAGCCTCTATACCAAAGAAAGGGAAATATTTAAAGACAAAAGTAGCACGCTCTCTCTCTGAAGCATGTTCTCTATATTTTGAAGTCAAATAAAGGAAGGGTAAAATTTTGTTATGAAATGAAGCACAATAAATTGAAGAGTGAATATTATTTGAGAAATGGCAACAAGGACACTTCTTAAGATTTGAAGCAACATGGAAAGGTTTTGATTAATTTACAGGATGTTTTGAACAAAGGTGACTAAGCACCACTGTAACCTCTCGACCTCCCTTAAAGCCAAGACCAATAATCCTTTCAAAGAAGATGACTATTACCTCTACATCCTAGAAGAAATATGATATGAGTACTTGCTAGCCAAATCTGATAACTTTGGCTCTTTTGAACCAACAATGAAGCAAGAAAAGTTGTGACTCTTGTGAAATCTCATAGATTGTGTACTTGAGAACACTGTAACTTATTGTCTACAAGAGGCATTTCTTTTATAACAATTTTTGCATTCATAAGATCTCATAGTTGATCCTCCACAACCTTATGTTTACTCTCTACTACAAACTTATGACAACAAATATGACTCATGATGTGTTGTCTTAGATGCAGATTGGGGAGGAGTTAGAACTTCATGAACAAAAAGATTCCTGTGTGTCTGAATATGTATATGGATATGCATTAATAAGTGACATAGAAGTATTGTCACTTGGAGAACTGATCCAGGTGGTTCCAAGGACACACATAGGACAAAGAGGGCTTATGGAAGCTCAAAAATCAAAAGGATCAGAATTCTTTCAAATAGGACTAGAGCGTAGATATCGTTGTCCTAATCGCAGAAGTGAAAACGGTTCGTCAACCTGAGCTCGTATGAGGGAGAATGAGCCAGTCAAAGTTCATGTCAAAGTTGGGTTGTGGGCTAGGTTTAAGTATCCTACAATTTGACCGACCCCGAGGCATGAAACCTAGCTCTTGCAAACGGGTGAAATTGTTGCCTCTTTAATTTGTCCAATAACCCTTATGTTAGACAAATTAAATAAAATGCCCTAACGTTAAAAATAATAAATAATAATAATTATGAGGTGGCGGGCCATCATCCCTGTCACCCCCCCAACCAAAATACCAAATTTTATTTAAATTTGGCCAACGGGCCATGACCCCTATCAGCCCCCAAACCCAACATAAATTGTAACCATATATTATTATGGGGTGGGCACGGGCCACCTACGGTGGACCCGGCCCACACCCCCAAAAACTCCACCATATACCATTAAAGGCCAAAGCTGGTGGGAGTTGAACCGACAACCGACAGGAGGGCCAACCCTACCCAAGCGATAGCCCCATGGTGAACACCAAAACCAATGCACCAACCCATAATAAATGCACCCATTTTGAATTACAAAAGGTATGGGGCGAGCCACCCAATGCGGACCGGACCCCCCAAACAGGCAGGTTTGTTTTAAAAAAAAATAATGTATTAAAATGGGAGGGGCGGTGTTTGACCACCCGACCCCTCCTCAAACAAATTGCCTTTATTACCATCATGCCAAATCGATTCATTGTTAAGTCCACCCATCAAAACTATATAAACCTTCATTTGCACAGTGCACCAGGAGGTAGCATGGAGGAACTAGGAGCAGGCATGAAAATCGAGGCAGATTTTTTTTAAAATTAATTTATTTGCAGGTGGAACCATGACTGAGCCAAATTTCCAGTGGGGTAAAATTTTTGTAGTGTCCAAATTGGACAAATTTTATGTCGATCTTACACCTCTCAACGTCACGATCCCGATGGCATAGCTAGTTTCCTGATCTGAGCAACAAATTTGCAGAGGACCTGGAGGAGGGAATCTTTGAGGAATCTTGGGGGAATCTAAAAGGTTCCTTAAGCACCAGATTCTCACTTTCTCAGAATTTATAAATTTGACAGTCGATTTTGCACTATTCGATGCCGCAAATCTGATGGTGCATTCATATTTTCCATTTTCTCATTTCATTGTTTGACCAATTTTCAAAGTGGAGTGCAAGTGTCATCATTCATGTGCGAGCAACCATTCCATGAGATTCGACACCGCGAGATTGATGGTACAACCAACTTTAGCAGCTTGACATCCTTTTATTCAAATGGCCGCAAGATGTGAAGTATATGCAGTATGTTCATGTACTTCTTTTGCTATGAGGTGCATTGTGTTGCATTGATCCCTGTTGATGTTTGATGTCGGATCTTGTTTCTTACTTGCGTCACGATTCCTACTTGATGTGATGTGGAATCATTTGTGGGATGTACTTTTTGTCATGATTCATCATGTTTTGTTTGAGATCCCTTTGTTGTTATGTCAATGGGAAACTCATGTGTTGCCATGTTTGTTTGCATTTAGATCCCTTTTATGCCTTGTTGGCGGGATGATCATCATGCACGAGTTTTGGTTATACTGATAGGAGTCCTTTTTGACTGGGAGTTCCTGTAGCGGAACATATCTTGGAGCCACTCCCGCATGAGGGAATTTTCCTTGTATGATAGCAACTTCACCTCTTATGTACATCATCACTATTTACAAAACTTAATGCAGTGGTCTACACCATCTTGACATCGGGGCCTGGAGACGTAGTCCCTCCTAGACGAACTCCGTTATCAACGTCTTGTTATTTTATGTTGCTTATGATTGTCAAGTTACCTCCTCTAGACAATATTCTTTTATGGTATTTTAATTGCGATTCTAATCACATCACGAAGCAAAAGATCTTGGTTAAATTTGAGAGTTGAGTCAACTCAGATCAAGTTTGGTATCAGAGTGGTCTTTGCGTTGATGTGAATTGCAAGCATGAACAATGGAACATGCAACGATAGAGGATGAAAAAGCAATGTACGAGACCTTGATAAAATTTTTCAAAAGAGTGGAAATAATGTTTGAAACCCTACCGAATGAGACAGAGGACAAGGAGTGATTGCAGCTTCAGTTGCAAGCCATGGAAGAGGCCCTCGAGGAACTGAAGCATAACAACCAAAACCTTCAAACAAAGAACATTGAATTGAAGATGCGTCTACATGGAGAGAAAGAGGAGAAATATAGTTTTCTACAAAAACTGCAAGCAAAGGACGAGGCCTTGGAAAATCTGCAATGTGACCCATGTGAGGTAAAATGTGATTCTCTGAATTCATGTATGTGTCCTGATGTTCATGCTTTTGAAAATCATACCACAGGAATTGGCTCCAAACTGTTGAAGAGAATGGGGTATGAAGGAAAAGGCTTGGGTGTTAATGGCTAAGGCATTGTCAACCCCATCAGAGTAGAAGAATTATCTCGACAGATAGGACTTGGGTATGTCAAGAAAGAAGTTGGGGAATGTGCTGAGACAACTAGTGAGCCACCAACAACATATGATGAGAAACCCTCATCAGTTCTTTCCAAATCAACAGAGGAGGTAAAAGATGTTGATTTCCTTTTGGTTTCGTCTTCACAGAGTATGATTTCTGTTGGAGATTTGGAGATCCAAATTACAGGGACAAACATGAGGCTCCTTACCAGGATGAGGCACAAGGAGGAAAAAGAACTTGGTGTTAATAACCAAGGCATAACTCAGTCTTTGGAAGTTGTCCATAAACATCAATTTGCAGGTGTGGGATACACCAAGGGAGAATTCTCAAAGGTGTCATATGCTTCCGAGACATCGTCAAAATCATCGAGGAAAGAGAATGATGGGAATACATCCCCATCATCCCATGGAAATTTCCATGGCAGGGAAAGAGCTGATGCAAGCTCTCATCGCAATACTTACACCAGAGACAACAGGGAAATGTATAACCACTCTCGACATTTGAATGTTCATTTCGATTGTAGTCATGTTTTCAATGATGGACATAAATCAAGACATCGAAAAACATGTACCTTTTGTGGATTGCATAACCATACATTTTCCAAGTGTTGGAAAATAATGGCAACACACAAAAGGATAAGGTGTGAAAGACCCCCTCAACAGCAGGTAAAGAAACATGGTAAAAAATCTAGAGGAAGAAAACCTATTGCAGTCATTGCGACGAAAGTGGCCATCAAAGAGCCACTTGTAGGACGCTCCATCTAGAGTAGCGCCTTAAAGACAGAGTGTCGATACCTGAACCAGGTGAAGCAGTTGTTCGACCGATGAATGTGCCATAAGGAGGCAACCCATTCACCTTGAAAAGTGAAAAATGGTTTCTAAATATGTTTTCTTGTCATGCTTGTGCTTTTGAAAATCATTTGTTGCATGTTAAAATGTAAAAGTGATGATGTGTTTTCTACCACTTGTTCAACAATAATGATGTCTGGTATTATTTTGAGTTGCATTTTAAACTGTGAAAGTGATGTCGTGTTCCCATCACTTGTCAAAGCAAAACAATATTGTTTGGAATTATTTTTGTAAATCATGTGTTGCAGTGATGATGTGTTTTCCATCACCTGTTGAAGCAACAATGATATGTTGGACTTGTTTTCATAGCTGGGGTATTGTGTCCATCTTGATGTAAAATTGACCATTGAGTAGGTGTTATAAACTCGTGGCAAGTGTGGGACACTTGGGTCATTAGTTGGCCATGAAAGTCAAGCATGTAATTTGAAAAATAATGTACTACAGGTTGCAGAGGTTGCTGGTGTCGGCTCATTTCTTAAGGCTCCGAAGAACAAAGGTGAAGGATATGGAAGCAAGACCTTTTAGGACGCTTATGATGCAGACAAGGTATAAAAAAGTTGCAGATTTATTTTCATTCTTTTGGAGGACCAAAATATCCTCAATGGGGACGATTGATCTAGGTGTCTCCAAGGACACGCACAAGACAAAGAGGGCTTATGGAAGCTCAAAAATAAAAGGGATCATAATGCTTTTGAACCAGGACCAAAGCACAGATCTCGTCGTCCTGATCACGACAATGCAAACAGTTCATCAATCCGAGCTCGTATGAGGGAGAGTGATCTAGTCAAAGTTTTGGTCAAAGTTGGGCTGTTGGCCAGGTTTAAGTATCCTACAATTTAATCGACCCCGAGGCATGAAACCTAGCTCCCTCAAACGGGTGAAATTGTTGGCTCTTTAATTTGTATAATAACCCTTATGTTAGACAATTTAAAAAAAATGCCCTAGAATTAAAAATAATAAAAAATAATAATTATGAGGTGGCAAGCCACCACCCCCGCAACCCCCCCCCCCCCCACCAACCAAAATACCAAATTCTATTTAAATTTGGCCGACGGCCATGACCCCCGTCAGCCCCCAAACCCAACATAAACTGTAACCATATATTATTATGGGGTGGGAAGGGGCCACCTCGGGTGGACCCGGCCCACACCCCAAAAAACTCCACCATATACCTTTAAAAGGCTAGAGTCGGTGGGAGTTGAACCCACGGTCGGTAGGAGGGCCAGCCTCGCCCATGCAGTGGCCCCATGGTGAACACCAAAACCAATGCACCAACCCATACTAAAGGCGCCCAACCAAAACATTTAAATGCACCCATTATGAATTGCAGAAGGTATGGGGTGGGCTACCCAATGCGGACCCGACCCCCCAAAAATGTGGGTTTGTTTAAAAAATAACAATAATGTATTAAAATGGGAGGGGCGGGGTTTGACCACCCGACCCCTCCTCAACAAATTGCCTTTATTACCATCATGCCAAAGCACTTCCTTGTTAAGTACACCCATCGAAATTATATAAACCTTCATTTGCACAGTGCGCTAGGTGGCAGCATGGAGGAACCAGGAGCGGGCATAGAAATCGAGGCATATTTTTTTAATTAATTTATTTGCAGGTGGAACCATGACTGAGCGAAATTTCTAGGGGGGTAAAATTATTGCAGTGTCAAAATTGGACAAATTTTATGTCGATCTTACACCTCTCGGCGACATGAACCCGATGGCGCAATCAATTTCCTGAGATTAGCAACAGATTTACAGAGGACCTGGAGGAGGGAATCTTTGAGGAATCTAGGGGGAATCTAAAATATTCCTTAAGCTTGAGATTCTCACTTTCTCAGAATTCAGAATTTTTACAGTCGATTTTGCACTATTCGACACCACAAATCTGATGGTGCATTCAAATTTTCCATTTTCTCATTTCATTGTTCAACCACTTTTCAAAGTGGAGTGCAAGTGTTAGCATTCATGTGCGAGCAAACCATTCCATGAGATACAACGCTGTGAGGTTGATGGTACAACCAACTTCAGCAGCTTGACATCCTTTTCTTAAGATGTCCACAAGATGTGAGGTATATGCAACATGTTCATGTACTTCTTTTGCTATGAGATGCATTGTGTTGCACTGATCCCTGTTGATGTTTGATGGGGGATATTGTTTCTTACTTGCGTCATGATTGTTGCTTGATGTGATGCAGAATCATTTGTGGGATGTACTCGTTGTCATGATTCGTCATGTTTTGTTTGATATCCCTTTGTTGTTATGTCGATTGGATACTCATGTGTCACCATGTATGTTTGCATTGAGATCCCTTTTATGCCTTGTTGGTGGGATGATCATCATGCATGAGTTTAGGTTATACTGATAGGAGTCCTTTTTAATTGGGAGTTCCTGTAGCGAACATCTCTTGGAGCCACTCCTATGTGAGGGATTTTCCTTGTATGATAGTGACGTCACCTTTTATGTACATCATCACTATTGAAAACACTTAATGCAACGACCTACACCATCTTGACACTAGGGCCCGAAGACGTAGTCCCTCCTAGACGAACTCCATTATCAACGTCTTGTTATTTTATGTTGCTGATGATTGTCATGTTACCTCTTCTTGACAATATTATTTTATGCTATTTTAATTGCAATTCTAATCACATCACGAAAGTTAAAGATCTTGGTTAAATCCGTGAGTTAAGTCAACTCGGATCAAGTTTGGTATCAGAGTGGTCTTTGCGTTGATGTGAATTGCAAGCGTGAACAATGGAACGTGCGGAGACAAAGGATGAAAAAGCGATATACAAGAACTTAATCAAAATTTCCAAAAGAGTGGAAATAATGTATGAAACCCTACAGAAATAGACAGAGGAAAAGGAGCGATTGCAACTTCAGTTGTAAGCCACAGAAGAGGCCCTGGAGGAACTGAAGCATAACAACGAAAACCTTCAAATAGAGAACAATGAATTGAAGATGCGTCTACATGGAGAGAAAGAGGAGAAACATAGTTTGCTATGGCAGCTTCAAGAAAAGGATGAGGCCTTGGAAAAGATGCAGCATGACCCTTGTGAGGTAAAATGTGATTCTCTGAATTCATGTATGAGTCCTGATGATGATTTCACTGTTTTTGAAAATCATACCACAGGAATTGGCTCCAAACTGTTGAAGAGAATGGGGTATGAAGGAAAAGGCTTGGGAATTAATGGCCAAGGCATTGTCAACCCCATTAGAGTAGAAGAATTACCCCGAAAGGCAAGACTTTGGTATGTCAGGAAAGAAGTTGGGGAATGCGTCGAGACAGCTAGCAAACCACCAACAACAGATGATGAGCAACCCTCATCAGTTCTTTCCAAATCGAAAGAGGAGGTAAAAGATGTTTATTTCCTTTCAGTTTCGTCTTCACATAGTATGATTTCTGTTGGAGATTTGGAGATCCCAATTATAGGGACAAACATGAGGCTCCTTATAGGGATGAGGCACAAGGAGGAAAAAGAACTTGGTGTTAATAACCAAGGCATAAATCAGCCTTTGGAAGTTGTGCATAAACATCGATTTGCAGGCGTGGGATACACCATGGTAGAATGCTCAAAGGTGTCATATGCTTCCGAGACATCATCAAAATCGTCGAGGAAAGAGAATATGGGAACACATCCCCATCATCCCATGGAAATTTCCATGGTAGGGAAAGTGCTGAGGCAAGCTCTCATCGCCATACTTAGGCCAGAGACAATAGGGAAATGTATAACCACTCTCGAAATTTGAATGTTCATTTCGATTGTAATCATTTTTTTAATTATGGACATAAATCAAGACATCAAAAAACATGTAGCTTTTGTGGATTGCATAACCATACATTTCTAAGTGTTGGAAAATAATGGCAGCACACAAAAGGATGAGGCGCAAAAGACCCCCTAAACAGTAGGTTAAGAAACATGATAAGAAAATTTGAAGGAATAAAACCTATTGTAGTCATTGCGACAAAAGTGGCCATCAAAGAGACATTTGTTGGAGGCTCCGTCCAAAGCAACGCCTTAAAGACAGAGTGTCGATGCCTAAACCAGATGAAGCAGTTGTTCGACCATTGAATGTGCCACGAGGAGGCGACCCATTCACCTTGATAAGTTAAAAATGGTTTTTAAATATGTTGTCTTGTCATGGTCATGCTTTTGTAAATCATTTGTTGCATTTTAAAATGTAAAAGAGATGATGTGTTTTCCATCATTTTTTCAACAACAGTGATGTTTGGTATTATTTTGAGTTGCATTTTAAATTGTGAAAGTGATGTCGTGTTTCTATCACTTTTCAAAACAAAACAATAGTGTTTGGAATTATTTTTGTAAATCATGTGTTGCAACGATGATATGTTTTCCATCACCTATTGAAGAAACAATGATATGTTGGCCTCGTTTTCATAGCTGGGATATTGTGTCCATCTTGATGTAAACTTGACCACCGAGTAGGTGTTATAAACTCATGGCAAGTGTGGGACGCTTGGGTCATTAGTTGGTCATGAAAGTCAAGCATTTAATTTGAAAAGCAACGTACTACAGGTTGTAGAGGTTGTAGGTGTCAGCTCATTGCTTAAGTATCCGAAGAACAAAGGTGAAGGAGATGGAAGCAAGACCTTTCAGGATGCTTATGATGTAGACAAGGTACAAAAAAGTTGCTGATTGCTTTTCATGATTTTGGAGGACCAAAATATCCTCAGTGGGGATGATTGATCGAGGTGGCTTCACGGACACACACATGACAAAGAGGTCTTATGGAAGCTCAAAAATCAAAGGGATCATAATGCTTTTGACCCAAGACCAGAGTGTAGATATTGTCGTCCTGATTGCGACAATGTGAACAGTTCGTCAATTCGAGCTCCTATGAGGGAGAATGAGTCAGTCAAAGTTTTGGTCAAAGTTGGGCTAAGGGCCAGGTTTAAGTATCCTATAGTTTGACTGACCCCGAGGCATGAAACCTAGGTCCCGAAAACAGGTGACATTGTTGCCTCTTTAATTTGTCTAATAACCCTGATGTTAGACAATTTAAAAAAAATGCCCTAACAATAATAATAATAAATAATAATAATTATGAGGTGGTGGGCCAACACCCCCAACACCCCGCCAACCAAAATACAAAATTTTATTTAAATTTTTCCGATGAGCCATGACCCCCATTGACCCTCAAACCCAACATCATTCATAACCATATATTATTATGAGGTGGGCGCGGGCCACCTTTGGTGGACTTGGCCCACACCCCCAAAAACTCCACCATATACCATTAAAATTCTGGAGCCAGTGGGAGTTGAACCCACGGCCGGTAGGAGGGCCAGCCTCACCCACTTGGTGGCCCCACGATGAACACGAAAACCAACACACCAACCCATAATAAATGCGCCCAACCAAAACATTTAAATGTGCTCATTTTGAATTGCGGAAGGTATGGGGCTGGCTGCCTAATGTGGAACTGACCCCCAAAACATGCCGGTTTGTTTAAAAAAAAATGATGATGTATTAAAATGGGAGGGGCGAGGTTTGACCACCCAAACCCTCCTCAACAAATTGCCTTTATTACCATCATGCCAAACCGCTTCCTTGTTAAGTCCGCCCATCGAAATTATATAAACCTTCATTTGCACAGTGCGTCAGGAGGCAGCATGGAGAAACCAGGAGAGGGCATGGAAATCGAGGCAGATTATTTTTTTTAATTAATTTATTTGCAAGTGGAACCATGACTGAGAAAAATTTCCATGGGGGTAAAACTTTTGCAGCGTCCAAATTTGACAAATTTTATGTTGATCTTACACCTCTCGATGACACGAACCCAATGGCGCAGTCAGTTTCCTAATATGAGAAATAGATTTATAGAGGACTCGGAGGAGGGAATCTTTGAGGAATATAGGGGGAATCTGAAAGTTTCCTTAAGCCCTAGATTCTCACTTTCTCAGAATTCAAAAATTTGACAATTGATTTTGCAATATTCAAGGCCACAAATCTGATGTTGTGCTTAGATTTTCCATTTGCTCATTTCATTGTATGACAACTTTTCAAAGTGGAGTGCAGGTGTCAACATTCATGTGTGAGCAGCCATTCCATGAGATTCGATGCCACAAGATTGATGGTACAACCAGATTCAGCAGCTTGACATCCTTTTCTTCAGATGGCCCCAAGATGTGAGGTATATGTAGTATGTTCATGTACTTCTTTTGCTATGAGATGCATTGTGCCGCACTAATCCCTGTTGATGTTTGATGTGGGATCTTATTTCTTATTTGTGTCATGATTCCTACTTGATGTGAAGCAGAATTATTTGTGGGATGTACTTGTTTTCATGATTCGTCATGTTTTGTTTGATATCCATTTGTTTTTATGTCGATGGGATACTCATGTGTCACCATGTATTTTTGAATTGAGATCCCATTTATGCCTTGTTGGTGGGATGATCATCATGCATGAGTTTAGGTTATACTAATAAGAGTCCTTTTTAACTGGGAGTTCTTGTAGCGAACATCTCTTGGAGCCACTCTTGCATGAGGGAATTTTCCTTGTATGATAGCGACGTCACCTCTTATGTACATCACCACTATTGACAACACTTAATGCAACGACCTACACCATATTGACATTGGGGCCTTGAGATGTAGCCCCTCCTGGACGAACTCTATTATCAACGTCTAGTTATTTTATGTTGCTGATGATTGTCATGTTCCCTCTTCTTGGCAGTATTCTTTTATGCTATTTTAATTGCAATTATAATCACATAAAGAAAGCAAAATATCTTGGTTAAATCAGGAGTTAAGTCAACTTGTATCAATAACACATTAATGTTCTGTTTATTGTGTTGGTTCTCAGTGAATTGAGCGTTGGAGAAGTGTTGATTATGGTTATTGAGTTTTGTACACGATTTTGGTAGTGCATTTAGTTGGAGCATTGAACAATTTTAAAGCTCCGCGTTGATGCAGCCTATGGTTAAATATCCTTTCTTTTCATTATGAAGTTGAAGATGTTGGCGTACATAGTGTTGAATTGGTATGTGTATTAAGATTTAATTGGCTTAGTTTGTTACATATTATACAAGTATCATAAAGATATATTTTATGCTACAGAGAGAGTAAAGTTCTGGTTGCAGTGGAGATTGGAAAATGTTTTTAGTCATTGTGCTTGTCAACTAATACTTCTTTTCTAGAATGGCTATGATTGGTGATGTATTAGAGTTATTAAATATTCTCACTCATTCAACTGTTGATGAGATGGTGAAAATCAACAAAAACACTCTCTGTGATATTAAAACATGTCTGCAGAATGCACAGGAAAAGATTGGTATTTTGCAGCTTCAATCCCAACTTCAACAAGATGACTTACAACAACATAGGCATCATGATACCAATCAGAAACAAGAAATCGCATATGTAGTACCGATTTCAGGATCAACTTTGCATAGCATAAACTCATTATGCACTTCCGAAGCCAATCATCAGACCTTGGGAAGAGCTTGTCCATAAAAAGCACATAACAGGTCTTGGATATGAAAAGGATATGTCCTTTCATATTACAGATTAATCAAAGCCCATCCAATTTCAGAGTGCTAGATTTCTTCATGGTAGTTCACCTTCACCTGTTCCAGATTCTGCTCTTCCACATTCACATTCAAAAGTTGTTAAATTCCAACATTGTGACCAAGTTGGCCATATGAAAGATCACTATTTTGATCTTCATGAATTTGAGCACTGTCATAAAACCACTCATTCTTCAAATAGATGCTTCAAAAACAAGCCTTCTGGAAGAACAAAGATTCATCTTGGATGGATCACTTCTTGGAAATGGGCTTCAACAACCAAGAAGATATTTCAATCATATGTTTGAACTTGTTCTAGAGTATTGAAGAGTATTGCAGTTGAGTTTTCTCCATCATCTCACCTTGTATTTTATAGGGGGGAAGTGATGGTCATCTAAAAGCTTCAAAGCCACGTCAAACGAGCCTGAGCCATAAGGTGCCATACTAGATTCAGAGTTGTATCCAGAGATAGAGATGCCACTGAGCATGCCTTCGATTGGTGGTCAAAATTAAACCATCTATGCAAGGTTAAGACTTCCCTTCAAATAATTGGGGACACTTCCTCTAGAAAGAGACTTCAACTTCTTGCCAGTTTTGGAAGAGTTCCAGGAATCGAATTAAGCATTCCAGAGTTGGTGGTCATCCTTGAACCACTGCAAGTTTTAGATCTCCCCGTTTTAGGTTGAAGGCATCCCTCTCCAAAGCATTAGAGACACTTCCTTTTGCATAATATTTTAGCTTCTTTCCAAACTTGGAAGAGTTTCAGGAACTGCACTAAGTGTTCCCGTGTTGGTGGTCATCCTTAAACCACCCTCTTCTACCAACATTTTAGAGAGCACATTAGGCCTAGTACTGCCATGCATGTTTTTGCACATTTTTTATTACAACTCTATTCTTGGACTCATACATACCCCTTCGGATTAGGGGGGAATGTTGGACACCTAATCCTCTATGGGTTGGTGTGGAATGTGAACAACCACCGGGACCACTTGGAATATGGATCCAAGGGTCACTCCATGTACTATAAATGTATATCGTAAGAGTAATATAATCATTGAAGGCTTATCTTTCTATTTGGGTGTTTACATTCCATGTGAGTTTAACAGGGGTGACCCAAGAAAGAACAAAAACCTTTCCCATCACACATGAAACAATCTCGACAAAGATGGAAAATATGAAAAATTTTCTGAAAAAATTGCAAACTGTGGAAACCAACCTAAAAAGTGCGTTGGGCACAAAATCTGGGCAGAAAAGTGCACTGGGCACTGTTAATGGGGAAATTTTTTTCTCTGTTCCTGCTTCTCTCGCTTGGTAGATCATACACAGATTGTTCCATCTCCTGCTCAACTGATACCCATGACCCGCGGAAAGATGTGAAACCCCCAACAAAAGTAGAAAATGTTCCAGAAAATAAAATAAATCTAAAAATAGAAACTGAGAGGGCTAAAAATAGCTATAAAAGAACTAAAGATAACTAAAATAATAGTCACTAAGGTTCTGAATTACTACACCAGTAGAATTTCCATTTGTTGACGACTTTGTAGGTAGAGGCCCAATGGAGTCGCCATTTGTTAGTGTAAATATTTCAGAAAAGTGTACCAAAAATGCTTCACTTAAGTCACTAGTGACAAGTGAGCCTAACAACAAAATATGGTTGTCTATGCTTCAAATATGCAATTAAAAAAGAAGAAAAACCTAGCAAAAAAAGCTCATATGCAACCAGAAACATATAAAAATGGTTCATAGGAACAAACGAATTTTATTAATAGAAATGATATACTTGGTGAGGAGAACTTATAAACTTGGGTCTGTAGATACCCCTTCGTGGGATGTGTTCTTTTTATGTCCTTGTGCTTCAACGATCTGTGTCTCTCTCTCAACTTGCAATGGGAAAAAATAAAAGATAGATTTAACTCAAGTGGGACCTAAAATGTGATGAGATGATAGTGGTGACAATGAGAATGATGAAGATGAAGAATGAATGGAAGACCCTCTTATTTATAACAAATTATTGAGCTAAATTAGGAATTGGAAAATAATTGAATATTATTGACAAAATCAAAGTCTCACCCTTGGAAATACTTTATTATAATTCTGGGAGAGGAAAAATATATTCTAAATGGTCAAATATCTTTATTTAGAAATTGGTTGAAGTAATTAACAGCTACAAATGATTTATTAATCACTTTGTGAGAATTAAGAAAGAAATAAGTATTAAATAATGGTTTATTAATGATCTCATAAGGAAAATATCAAATAGATAAGGAATAATAAATAACTAGTGATTTATTTAATTTTATAAGGTAATTAAGTCAAAAGTAATTAAGAAATAATGATCAAATAATGATATAATTATTATTTCTAGAGAAAATTAAATAAAGAGTGACTTATTCAATTATTCTCATGGGTTTTTTGAATTTTAATGAGAAATAATTTAGGAAAGATGGTTTACTAAATTATTTTGTATGGTGAAAGTGGTTTTACCATGGTAAAATTATTCCTACATGGTGTATTTCAATCCACCTAGCAAGAAATGGCTAGGTGATCATTTTTTTGATGATAACAGGGGTGAAAAATATGTGTTATACAACAATATAAATTGGTGTTTGTGAACAATCTTATCACTATGTTTTGATGGAGGGAAAAATATAGTTATAAAAATTTTAAATTGTTTTTAATTAAAAAATTATGTAAGTTTAAAGTTATCAATAGAGTTTAGATTTTCAATTATTATAAGAGGTCCAAGATTTGGTGTTACCATGTCATTTTGTTTTCTTGTGTAGATAAAAATGTTTCCATCAAGAACCTTGAGATATTTTTCTCATTGCCTCTCATTACATCCAAAAGCTTTTCATCGTTGTAGATTCAAAAAATACTATTCAATATCTCTTATCAAGATCCTTCCCTTTGGATTCTGGACTCAAATTAATCTTCCATCAAATTAGAGAGTCCCTCCATCCCTTTGAACTTGTTAAATTATTTCATGTTTTAAGAAGAAATAACCAAAAATCTAACCTTCATGCTAACATGACCCTCCAAGGCACCAAGGGAGTTCTCACGGTAAGTCGGGTATGCTCTATGCCGCACATTCCATGATGAGAACTTGTCATTTGGCAACGTATGTGTGAGGTTTCCACATGTTGGTTCTCATTATCCTACTTGTTTGATCTAGATTGGATCATTATATTGTTTGGCTTCTATCTTGATGCTTTAGGAGTGGAAAAAGTGGAGGAATCAATGCACAAGTCCAATTTTATAAGTGGGACCAATTTGAAAAATTGGAGTCTGAAGTATTTTAGGATAATTTTGAGGAATTAGATGAATTTTTGGGGGGTATAAATTTTCCATTCAAATGTGGCACCTCTTTTCCTATTCTACACACAAATACCTTTCCAACGATGCAAGAATCACCTCAATCGAAGTTTGTATGCAAGAGTCATGCCACTCGGAAATTGACCTTCCTATTTTAGCCACCATAATTCAAGAGGATACCACATCAACCGCCATTATTCATGGAAAAGGGGCTAGCTATATGGTGATGATGAAGAAGACTCTAGAAGAGTCCATATTATAATTCTGGTTAAGAGTTGAGGGAATCGAACCCAATCTTTAGTAGGCTATTGGGCTATGTTATAACAAAGTTATTATGAGGAAAAGATGTTCCATTCTTTTCAAGTGCATTTGTTTCATACACAAGCATAATAGTCGAGAGGGATAAGGAGTGAACATGCAAAGAGGATTTGTGCATTGTAGTAGCTCACAAGCCATAGGCTTTACTTCTTTGTTCTCACAACCATTTTATATTTAGGTAAAGAGCGCAGAGCGACCTCACCTTCTAGCTGGGATTTCTATTGAAAGGGTTTCCTAGGTTATATCTTTTGTCAAATCATGGTTTCTGAGTTTTTATTTTCTTTTTATTTTTTTGCATAATTATAATTTGCATGCTCACATAATAAACAATAATTTATAGTTCTAAAAATCTAAAGAGAAATAAACCCTCATAATGTAGATTTTGGATTTTTAAGTATAATTTTATCAGATATGTTGTGATGAACTGTCCATTCGAATATCCATGCAGTTTACATATCATTATCAATATTAGCTCTCCTCTGTCAAGCTAGTCTAGTTCAAAGGTTTCTATCATCATCCATATATTTCTCACTTGCATCTCCTTTATCTCATTTCAGATCTCCCAACATTGGCAAACTTTCTTGTCCAGATGGTTCATCATTGCAATGAGTTGTTTTGGACACTATATAATAAGATTGTTGTGGTCGTCCTCCCTTATATTTGGGTGATGGGTCATCTAATTATTCTTCTTTCCTCATCCTTGATCATTTATGCCGATAACCTTTTTAGTGTTGAGGTTCTTACTAACTCTTCTTCCCTCATGTTCACAATTTTGCTTGTAGGTTTTAACCCTGTACAATTGATTGTTGCAAATAGATTATTACTTAAATAGAAAATAAGTAAGGGAAAACACACAAATTAACACTAAGATTTGATCCTAGAAACCCAAAACCTAGAAAACCAACAATATTTAGTTTTTAATATATTCTTTTAGACAATATATATCTCACGACATCCATGAACCACCAATACAACTGTAGTTCCTTAACTGAAACTAAAAAACTATAGAAAAACAACCATGCACAAAAAACCACCTTTAGAAAAAAATCATGTGACGAAAATCGCCAAAAAGCAGACACAAAAAACTGCCTAACCCATTGCACATCATGCATTATATAATGTGTGTGGATGGTAATTCAAATAATATAACATGTACCCAACATTCTCCCACTTATTATTTATTTTTGCACATAGGGGGTGAGCACATGATAAAAAATCTAGGGCAATAATGCCCATTGGTTCTCTGCACCAAGAGAACTTCGTAGTGCTCAAAATTTTTGTAAATGAATCTCCAACATTCTTCAAAGTGTCCACCATTTCCAGTAATACCTTCTTATATTCAATAATAACTATCAAAAATTGCTACTAAACATTAATATGCTTATCTTTGAATGATAAGTTTGGTTCTTTGCCAAGAAGATTACACTTTGATTTTCATAATCTATCTTTACAACTTCTTGCACAACCTAATACATGAACACAATCTCTATAACCATATTGCTTCCTTGCTTGTGATGAGCCTTGGTATTGCACCAGGGATGTTGTAACTCCCACGGGCTTCTCAGCTCAAATTATCAACCCGAGGTTCGTACAAACTTATAGGCGACAATGCTATGTGCACATGAGGTTAGGTTCTACTCATGTCACTCTTATTCATGAAATCATATCAAGGTGTTCAGAGACGACTCCTACAACTAATTATAGTGAGAACTTATGAGCGCATAAATGAACATGATTCTAGATAAAAAGGTGAAACTGCCATTAATTAAATATAAATTCTAATTGAAATTGCATAAAAGGAGAAAGCTAACCTATCCACATAAGTAAACCGTGCTACTCTACTTGCACACTAATCAAATCAATAACCTACATGTCTACTCACACTTGCTTGAAAATCAGAAATCTAATTTTTAACATACTCATGAAAAAACTACTAATTCTAACTCTGTTTTGCTATCTGATGGTTACTGTGAGGAAGTAATGAAGTTGGAGTGGTCCTAGAGTATTCCCTAATCATAAAATCACAGTGTGGAGGCCATTATTCAACTTCATTATGCTAGAGTCAAGGTATGAAGCAAAACTAGTTGGAGAAAACAATACTACAAGGCTCCTACAGGAGGTCCTATAATGCTACAGGAGGCCCTGTTTTGCTACAGGAGGAGGATCCGAGAGCTTTTGAGGAAAAAATGGGGTATTCAAGTTAGAGGAAGGTGGGTGAAGGTAGAAGGAGGTGAATGAAGGGTGTGGGAGCCCCTTAGCCTAGCTTAGCACCTCTTATAGGCATATCTTGTACCAAAGTTGATGCCCACACTGTCCTTCATCTATCACAACAAAGTCAATTCAGACATAGAATTTGGAAGCAAGATGAGGTACTTAAGAGGAAGATGAAAAGGTACAGGTGGACGTGAGAAGGTGTACCCACCCCTGTAGATCAACACAATTCCTACAGCCAGGAAACTACATACATCGAATGAGCATTATTGCAGTAAAGTAAATAATTATGAAAAATATGACTTGAACTTTATTGAAGTCTACTCTAACCTACAACACAACTTCAATTATCAAACCAATGCTACTAAATCCTAAGTTGCAGAGATTAAACATGCAAGAGAATTGCAATCTAGTACTTAACACTTTCCAAAAAATCATGAACAAATATTTTTGAGTTGTTATTGTGGATATTTACAATCACTCCTCCCACAAGAGAGGTGATAGGAAAGCCCACAATCACAATTTGTTTGTTGGGTATACGACCAAAGTCCCACATTGACTAGAGGTGGGGAGGATCATGGATATATAAGGATGGACAAATATCTCTATTGGTATGAGGCCTTTTGGGGTAAGTCCAAAAGAAAATCCATGAGGGCTTAGGCCCAAAGTGGACAATGTCATACCATTGTGGAGATATGTGGTGTCCAGAGTCCTTACAAGTGGTATCAGAGCCAAGCCCCGAAGTTAGCCAAGTGGATGAATCCTCGGAATACCGAACGAAGGTGGTGGGCCCCGGTAATATCACAATGGGATCCGTGGATGAGCTCGGTTAGACAGGCTGTGTGCTCCGGATTCTTCATGGACGTGTCTTGGTCCCAACACGGTGAAGAGGAGTTGACCTGGGATAGAGCAAGCTCTCGAGGCAGGTGGTGCTCCATGTAAGGCGTGTGCTTCCAACGCATTGGAGCGGAGAATCCTAGTTGGTAGAGAGTGGACGGATGGATAATCGTTTGAGGGGAGGCTCGATGGTCCTTTGTTCGAGGGGAGGATTGTTGGGTATACGACCAAAGTCCCACATTGACTAGAGGTGGGGAGGATCATGGATATATAAGGATGGACAAATATCTCCATTGGTATGAGGCCTTTTGGGGTAAGTCCAAAAGCAAATCCATGAGGGCTTAGGCCCAAAGTGGACAATATCATACCATTGTGGAGATATGTGGTGTCCAGAGTCCTTACATTTTTATGACATAACATATATTGAAACAAAGAAATAATTGCAATGCTTTGAATCAAGAACAAGAAATAAATACAAGAGAGGGACTAAAGCCTATGGGTTGTGCCCAAACCCAAGGGTTTCACTCCCCCAAAATTAACTTAGATGCAAACCAATAGTAAACTTCTCATTAACAGAAAATGATAGTCACATAAATAATTTAAAATAAAAATGACAATGTCAAGTACTTAGGCTCTCAGTAGCTACTCCTAACTGCAACAAAAATTTGAATCCTAATGAGCCTTTCAGCTAGTTTACTTATACAAAAATGATTGAGGGGCAACTTCCTTGAAAGGAGGAATTCTCCCCTAAAAAATCTCGAGATTTGTGGATCTAGTTCCTTTTCTCCTTGTCATGCACTTGGAGTTCCTCTGCTGCTAGTGAATTCGAGCTGTTGGAGAGGATTATGTGATCTCAAGATGGGTTATGCAATTAATGAGGTGGGAAATCTCCCTATATTATCTCTAGGTGTCTCTATCAAGCCCTTGCATGGTAAATATCTCCAAAAATGCTTCTTTGACCTGCATATTAATCACATTAGACTATACAATATTACAAACACATTTTAGTCTTCCAACTAAGCATATTATGGCTAAAAATGATAATTATTGTGATAAAGGGAGAGTTTTAAGTGTTGGAGGATAACACAATCAACTCCAAAAGATACCTATTGATGGGACTCATCATCACCCCCTGCTGAAGGTGTTTCTCGCCCTTTGAGAAACTCAATCATTGATATCAAGCTCATTCATGTACCTAGTGGCCTCTCTAACACCTCAAGGCACTTCAGATGGTGTGCCTTCCTGTGGATAGAAACCTACATTTGCCTCTATGTGTGTCCATTATTTTTGTTCCTCAACTTGGATTTTTCCTTATTGTAGGTCCAATAGTAAGGGAGGACTGAGTTTGATCCCTATCCAATTGATCTTTAACCTTTGTATGATCCTTTTTTATTGTGATGTTTTCTCCAAGGCATTCCTTAGTCTTTCTCGGGAGTGATATTATTTTATTTGTAAATTATGAGGCAGGGCCTACCATCTTCTATGGCAAGCCTGCAAACTTTATATCCCCACCATCCTATAAGTGTCCTCAAAATGTAGGATGGATTCCTCTTGGGTTGCTATGTACCTATTAGCCAATTTAGGATCAAAGGAGATGCGATTATGGTTGCTGATGGCATCCTTGGGGATCACTAATTTTGTGCTGATATATAAGGGTTCCTTCTCTTCTTTTGTCATTTCCCTTTTCACTTCTTTAGCCCTTGCCTCCTCACAGGACAACCAAGAGGATAATGCCATCAATTTCATGTCTCCCAATCTTGACTTGGGGTCCTAGAATTTCATGTCTGTGAGGATCATATTGTGCATGTAAAACTCAACCATTTTGGTTCTATCCTCAATACTTTCTCCTTTGCAAAATTCAATGAATTTCCTGTAGTCTTGGAAAGGCAATGAGCCATATTGTGCTAATGTCTTAATTTGGAATTATAGCCACTACTCATTTAGGAAAATGAAATAGGATTTTGATGGCTTCCTGCACTGAATGGATTCCATAGATAAGCTATCCATAGTAGCAAGTTGTGTCTCTTTTTCTTGTAGTTTCTCTCTTATCCATGTGTTTTCTGTCTGTAGATTCTCTCTCATGATTGAATCCGTTAGCTTTAGATTGCTCAATTCTTTTCCCATCTCATTGAAATTATCTTCCATGAGGCCCATACATTATACACTTTTAGATTTTGCAATTTTCACCCATCTATGTGTTCTGCCTATTTCATTCTCTAACTCAAAAAGAGTGGGATGGAGAGATTATCAGGTATAATCCTACGTCTCTTAACAAATTTGTTGTAGGATTCTAAGTAGGGATGTGGAACAAGCTATTGAAGCTATTTGAGGCCTTTTTCATATTCTTTTAAGGTGGATTCTCCTTCCCATAGTACCTCTTTCTCCTCCTATAACATCCCTTGTTTCTCTTGTAGAAACCCTTGTTTCTCCTATAGCAGCCCATGTTTCTCCTGTAGTTGCTTTGTTTCCTCCTGTAACTCTTATTTTTCTTCTTGTAACATAGTAGCTTGAGTCTTGAGCCTCTTATAGGTGTCTTCCCTAGTGGTGGACCTTTCCATAGGGAGCACAGGTTGCTTGGTTTTGGCCTTAGGAGACGTGACTTCGATTTTTCCCTCACTAGGTCCCACTTCTTCCTTATTGCTTGCTGAATCCTCTATGGTGATAGGGACCTTTGTAGGAGGCTGAGGCTTTCCTTGCCTTATCCTAGTGCTCTTCCTTGTTTTTAAGTACAAAGGGCCTTGCCTTGGATGCCTTCTTTTGGGCTTGACAGGTGTGCCCAATGTGGCCAATGTTGCAACCACTTCTTGCTCGGTGTTCCCTGGAGAGAGACTTGTTTGATGTCCTTGTTTTTCTATCTCTTGAGTCTTTGAGGTCCCTTCAGGGTCCTATTTCTCTGTCCCTTGATCCTCTCTTTCTCCCTCTTCAGTTTCTTATTATTCTTCCTCTATTTCTTCTTCTTCTTCCTCTTCTTCCTTCTTTCCTTCCCTACCTCCAATGGTAGAGGCTGGTGTTTCTTCATGTGTGATGGCTTGGGTTCCAATGAAAATTTCCCTGTCCATGTCTACAAAATTAGTCCATATCACTAGGTTCCTTAGGTGATTGAAAGCATCCATAACAATTTGTTTAACAAGGCCATGGTGGGAAATGTTTTGGTGCTTCCCTTCCCTCACTTTCTGACTCATTTCAATGATAGATTGTAGGAGGAAATGAGGAACACTAAGCCTCTATGGGATAGGTAATTATGCTTTGAATCTTAACTCATGGAGCAACCTAAAATGGTAGGCATATACAATGCTCAACCTCCCCTCACAAGATATGTATTTGAGAATGTGATAGGTCACTTCATCCCAGGGGTAAGGTAGGCTCTCCCTTCTCACTCCATTATTATCTTCTACAAGATTTTATTTCAGAATGAATAAGTTCTTCCTAGATGTGACACTCATTGCTTTGTCCTCCTTGTTCCATAAAATTCCTAAGGGTAAGGTAGTCACTCTACTTATGAGTTCAACATTTAGAGAGATGGAAAATGTTAGGGCCCTATACTACTAGTGTAACCCCTTATTGTTATTAGTACAACCCCCTTATTATATTGTTGTACCCATGTAGTCCCCATATTGTTACTATTGTGCCCCATAGAAGCCCACTAATGTTATTATTGTGCCCTTACATTATTATTGTTATGTTGGCTCTGATTATATTATGACCCCTTAGACTCCTATATATAGAAAGGAGGTCTTGTCATTTGTATCATTCAAGAATTTTTCATTTATGTAATGTAAAGGAGGTTTCCCCCCTCAAAGAGGCTTATTTCTAAGGTGTTGTTCCATCTTTTCTATCTTTTTGTGAGATGGTTTCATAACATTTGGTATCAGAGCTTTGGATTCTAGGGTTTTGCTGCTCCAAACAAGTCATCGTGGAATTTTTGCTATAACTTTTGTTTTTGTGATGTTTCCAAAGCTATAAAAAAAACTATTTGAACCGAAATCGTTTTGAACCTTGGGTCCAAATGTCAGATCTTGTCTCGCTATATTTTGGGATATATGATCTAAGGAAGTTAGGGTTTTTGCGGACTCCCGAATTACATCTTAAACAGGTGACCTTGGGAAAATCATCGTAACTTTCTCTCTTAGGATCAGATTGAAATTTCATAAAAAGTTACAGAAAGAAGGACGAACTGTAGTTTTTTTATGTATATTTCAGATTTGAAGGTCAAAACATGGACATGTGGCATGTCATACAAGTTCGCTATTCTGAAAAGGTGTATAATCAGGTCATCTTTGGAGATTGTGCATAACTCTTTCTTAAAGAATCCAATTTCGATTAGAATGGTGGCATTGGAAAGAGGACACAGAGGTATACTACAGGTTGCAATTTCAGAACTAGAAGATCCGAAATTACAGAGTTACATTTGTTTCAAGGTCGATATTTTAAAATCAAGAAAAAACGAGATGAGGAAGTTTGATGGCAAGCATCCGGTAAATTGGATACTACAAATGGAGAAATATTTTCATATACATGGTGTACCACTGTTACAAAAGGTATGTATTGCATCTAATTATTTAGAACTGAATCAATTTTTATGGTATAAAGGGCTTTGTTCTCGTAAGCCACTTGTCACGTGGTCAATTTTCACGGAGGAAATGATAGCACATTATGAGGATACAAAGAGAAACACCTTCTTTAGCCAATTGATAAATGTCAAACAAAAGTGTTCAATGGTAGAGCATATTGAGGACTTTCAAAAATTGTATATAAGAGAAAATGATATTCCAAAGAAGCAGAGGGTTGATTTCTCCATAGGGACTTTAAAGGATAACATTCAACATGAGGTTCATCTTTGGGAACCCGATTCATTGGAGAAGGCATTCAGGTTGGCAAGAAAAGTGGAAAGAAAAATTATGGAAACAAGGAATTCTACCCCTCACAACTATAAACATGGAAGTGTTGCTTCTCCTAGCTATCCACAACCTACAAGGGTGACACCACAACAATTGGAAGAAAATAGAGAAAAAGGGCTTTGTTAGAATTAAGATAGAAAATGCACTAAAGGTCATAAGTGTGCCGAGAAGAAATTATTTTACATAGATTATGAAGAGGAGGAAGAAAAGGATCAAGAAACATCAAAAGAAGAGGATATACACTAGGAACCAACCCCAGAGAAAGAAGAAATGAATTCGACTAGATCTTGTAGAGAATTGGAAAGAATTACCACTCCTCAAACACTCAAGATAAAAGGACATATCAAGAAGAAAAAGGTTCAAGAAGTGAAAGATCATATTGAGAAATAAGAAATGAATTAAACCATATATTGTAATGCATTGGCCAAAATTACCACTCCTCAAACTATCAATATAGAAGGACATATCAAGAAGAAAAATGTTTAAGAAGTGAAAGATCACATCGAGTATCAAGAAATGAATCCGACCATATCTTGTAAAGGATTGGAAGAAATTACCACTCATCAAACTCTAAAGCTAGAAGAACATATCAAGAAGAAAAAGGTTCAAGTAGTGAAAGATCACATCGAGCATCAACAACAAGTTCTCCAACTTTTAAAGGATAACTCCACTTTGGTGCAGAATGGAAGGAAACAGAAGGTAGATCAACATCACAGTGAAAAATGTTTTGATGTAGGTGATTGGGTATTTTTACTGCTACATCTCAAGCAAGCTATTTATGAGAAGGAAATGTTGGCAATACTACATGCACTTAAGAAATGGCGACCTTACCCAATGGGAATACACTTCAAGGTAAAAATGGATCATGGTAGTCTTAAATACTTTTTAGAACAAATATTATCTTTAGAAGAACAGAAAAAATGGGTCACAAATATGTTGGGTTATAACTTGACATCATCTATAGAAAAGGGAAGCAAAATTTTGTTGCAGATGCAATCTCAAGAAAGGATGAGGATGTGGAAGCATTGTTTTG
Source organism: Pinus tabuliformis (assembly GCA_031772625.1). Taxonomy (NCBI): domain Eukaryota; kingdom Viridiplantae; phylum Streptophyta; class Pinopsida; order Pinales; family Pinaceae; genus Pinus; species Pinus tabuliformis. The sequence goes on along the minus strand of CM062814.1, from coordinate 94,396,380 downwards.
TGCTATTTCTATTATCCAACTAGATTGGATAAAAGAAGCAAGGGATGAATGGAAGAAGGAAGAATAAGTGTGGCCACTCATTCAAAAGTTGCGACCCCAATTCAAACAATATTTCCAGAACTTGAAGAGGAAGGAAAAATCATATTGGAACCTGGAGCAGTCATAGAAACAAGAACTCGACAACTACGAAATCGATCAATTTTAGAGTATCTCATCAAGTGGAACAACTTACCTGCTGAAGATTCCACATGGGAGGACAAGAATTTTATACAGAAGCATCAAGAGATACTCAAGCGTTTAGGACAACACTATTTGAAGGAGAGGGGCATGTTAGGCCCCTATACTACTAGTGTAACCCCTTATTGTTATTAGTACAACCCCCTTATTATATTGTTGTACCCATGTAGTCCCCATATTGTTACCATTGTGCCCCATAGAAGCCCACTATTGTTATTAGTTTGCCCTTACATTATTATTGTTATGTAGGCTCTGATTATATTATGACCCCTTAGACTCCTATATATAGAAAGGAGGTCTTGTCATTTCTATCATCCAAGAATTTTTCATTTATTTAATGTAAAGGAGGTTTCCCCCTCGAAGAGGCTTATTTCTAAGGCGTTGATCTATCTTTTCTATCTTTTTGTGAGCTGGTTTCATAACAGAAAGGCCTATAACAATAGTAGTGGCATTATCTTCTCCCTGAGGATTTAATTCCATGGAAAATTCCTGGGTTATATCATCATCATACCCCTTCAGTTGTTCAAATAAGCCCATCCACTGATTCCTTAGAAAAATATTTACCATAGGTGGATGTTGATGAATTCTCTTTGTGTCTGTGGGCTCTCTTCTATTAAACCATCCCCCCATTTCTCCTTCTGCTCCTTCTCGAGTTTACTTAGGTGCATTTAAGATTTTGGCCTTAGACCAGTCTCGGTTGTAGTGTCTAAATTTTCATTTTTATTAGAGGGGGAGAAGGATGCCAATAATTTTTTTAACAAAAAAATAAATTCTTTGACAATTTCCAAAGGGAACTATTGCCTAATTCTTTGCAATAGGGCACTTAATTCTATTAGAATTTTCCATGTAGAGGTATGGAAATTAGAGAGGGATAGAGCTACTTACTCCTTTCAAGATAACTTTGTCACGTGCATGAGGGTTTGAGGGAAACTTTGGGTAATTTTGGCTCTCTTTCTCCCTTCAATTCTCTCCTATAGCTTCCTTTTGGGCCTCCTATAGCAGTTTAGAGCTTCCTATAATACCCGCAAACATTGTTCGAAGCAACTCGGTGGCACCTAGTGTTATCCCCAAAAAATTGATCATCTAGCCTAATTTACTAGATGGATCGAAGTACACCATGTAAAGCCAATTTTACCATAGTAAAATTGCTTTCACTGTGAGAAATTGATTAATAAACCACCTTCGTTAAGCAATTTATAGTTAAACCCATGAAGAATAATTAAATAAATCACTATTTATTTGATTTTCTTCCGGGAATAATTAATTAAACCATTGTTCAATTATTTTTCCTTGTCATAGTTGACCCAATCATGAAAAATAAACATATAAATCATTAATTATCTTTTTTTTTTTAATCTAAGAATAATTAATTAATCACTAGCTAATTATTATTCTTTGTTAAATTTGACTAAATCCCTTAGGAATAATTAAAGAAATCCTTATTTATTTATTATTCCTTAACTAATTCCTTGAGATGATAAATAAATCATTTATCTATTTATTATTTCTAGATATAAGTTTAAACTTTTCCCCTCCTAAAGAAATATAATAAAATATTCCAGGTAGTTATTCCAAGAATGGGATCAATAATATTTTATTATTGCTCATTATTCGAGGATAAATGAATATTTTGTTATAAATAGAAGGGTTTTCCATTCATTATTCACTTTTGACTATTTTTATTGTTGCACTCACTGTTGTAACTCTGATTATTTTCATTGTCGCACACCATATTTTTGTTGGGTTTACACATTATAGAGGAGAGAGACTCTACACAAGCTGAAGGCATTTGAGGATAACCAAGAACCCATCCCATGGAGGGGGTCTGGTAACATATATTTGTTCCCTTCACATGTGTTATAATAAAAATATTTTCAGAAAAATCACATTAGAAAATCTTTGTCCTGACGATGAACCACACTTGTTGGTTCGAAACGCGTCGACAAATATTTTGTAATGTGATTTTTCCAAAAATATTTTTAAAAACTCAGATTATGGATCACAGAATCTTAAATTCAAATAAAAATATTCTTTATATATCTGGTTTCCATTGGATGATTGGAGTTATTACTCTTTCTTTTTGCTGTTTAACTATGATTGTGGCATAGATCCAGACTTTGGTAGGTTTTTTTTTTATCAGTTGCTGCAGATCTACAACGTTTAGCAACCATTTATATTGTTGAGATTGTTTATCATCCACAATCTTAAGTGGGTTCTTTTCATACATCTTTGAGAAGAAAACACTACAACACCTAGGAAGTCCTTGATAACACTAGATTCTCCTTCTCTAATTGCTTTATCAAAATGAGTGGTTATACAAATGGAGTTGAGACTACTTAATATTTCTTTTGTGGTAAAGGATTGGAGTGCTTTGGTGACATGGCTTTTTCACGAAATTCCCTTTTTAATCATTTTCCCCTCTCACTGCAATCATCACCCTGATCCTCGTGATTATTGCCTCACTCCTCGTAATCACCACCTCACTTGAGTTGAATTTTCCACATGCATGTGTGACTATATGAACTTTAGTTTACTAATAAAAAGTGGCCAAGTTTTTTTGCCACCTCCAACCCATAAAAAATGCCTTTCTCAACCATTACACATCTTATCATCATACGCAAAGGGAAGAGCTGAGGGTTGTCATACCTGAGCCTACCTGTGATATCGAATTGCTAGATAATCTTGCATGTTGGAGCTAAACTCATAATATGATGATACTAAAGGTGTTTATTTCCTTTGCTTTCTTCTACACAGGTTCTCATAGCTTAATGATTCCTTGATTGATAAAATTGTTGTGTGTGTGTAGGTTTCTTCCCAGTGTTCAATCTGCTATTGGTGGGGTGGATGGACTGATTCCTAAGGAGGATGTGTCCCTTCTCAATCTTCAAAAATGTCTTTATGATACTCAAGGTGGTTGGATCTTGTGCTCTATGGGTGAAAAATATTGATGTTGGGTTCTATTGTAACTGTATAGGTTTCTATAGGAGGAATCCTCTTCCTATAACAGTCATTTAATTCCTCTTCGAGACCTCATTAATGCATATGGGATTGGTGGCAAGTCATAGGAGGTATAAGGATAGGTTTAAAATCATCAAGAGGTGGTGGAAAAGTTGATGACAAAGCCTTTTCTAATTTTTTTTATGTAAGGCAAAGTGGAATTTGAAGATGACTCTTGGCTAGATGGAGTGGATGAGTGATGAAGGTGAGGTAGGTGGACCTCTCTCAACATTTCTTAGAGAAGTAATGCCCTTTCAATTAGATATGCCTCTTGTATCATTTCAGACTGCTCCTGTAGCATTTCAGAAAGGAGGCAAAGCATGATGCTATTGTTGGCTAGATGATGGAGAGAGGTAGGGAGGTGATTGAAGAGGGTGAGAATGCAATGGATGGTTGAAAAAATTGAGGAAGGAATCTATGGAATCTGTTTTGTAGGCATGGTTCTATTGACTATCTCGAGACATGCAAAAGATAGATTTTAGCAACATTAGTGTTGTTGTATCTTTTTCTATCACCTGTCGCACAAGTGTTGAGGTATAAAAGGTGTCTTTTTAACTCCTAATTATCTTCACATTAGTTATCAATCTGGGCAAGATTTTCTATTTCAAGAGTGTACACAGTTTGTGGCGGCTATTTACTCAAGAGTAATGTTTCTAAATTGCAGTACAATGCTTTCAAATACAAGAGTAAATGGATGCTTTAAATAAAACTCACTTGCAATTAAAGGAAACTCAATGCTCTGAAACTAAATCATTTATTCGACAAAGTAACAACAATTATCAGTCAAGGATACAATAGTAATAACTCATTCCTTGTTCAACTGATGTAAACTAAATCAGGCATAAATAAGATCCTCAATCTGAGATATTTGACAGTAATAGCCAATGTTATTTATAGTTGTTGATCTCACACACACCACACTAGATAACCAATTGGAAATGACAATGAATTAAATCGATAATGCTACTGCAACTGATCAAAATGAGATAATTATGCTAACTGTAAGAATGCTAAAAGGAAAAACTAAATGATTGCAAAAAGTAAATGAGCAACAACGCTTTATAGTAGAAATGAACAACAAAAATTATGTAACTGCAATGAACAACAAAGCTAAGTTACTGAAGTGAACAACGAAGCTCTGTAAGTAAAATAATCAGCACAACAAAATACATACAAAAAGCAGTGATCTTGTTATGAGGGAAATGAACAACAACACAATTCAATTACAACATATAAAATAGATCAATTCATTAAGTCTGGAAATATGAAACAGTAAAGCAATGTGATTACAATAGATAGAAATGAAACCAAACCATCACACGACAGAAATCATAAAGGAATGATACAAGAACAACAAGTGAATCCACTAGGGCTGGTTCCTTAGCCACTAGTGAACACTGTTGGATTACTTCAGTATGAAAGAAGGAACAACAACTGTATTATATATTAATCATATGCAAAATAGTTACAACAAGTTTGTACTCTATTTCAACAACGAGATTCGATGATCAAAGTAAAAAATCAAAATTAATTTCTCAATAATCTTCCCCCGTTCTTCATAATCGTTGTCCCTTTTATAATGGCCAGGTGGATAAAATAGGAACAACGGATAGAATAGTAACAATGATCCCTCAGGATCAAGAGATCTTGAGAGATCTGCTCAATCTTCCATCTTCAGTTAGCTCTTTGTCTTTTGCGCTGATGCTATGATCTTCTCTGTCCTTATCCATAACTGCGCGCTCCATCCTTGGCTTGCTACCTGTACGCTGCTTCCTGGTGAAGGAACAACAATTACTCCACTTTGTCTTTTTCCTTCTCTCGGGTAGGGAACGATAGTTTTCCCATTTCATCTTTTCCTACATGAGAAAAAACAATAATTAGCTAAATTGTAATAATAAATAGTTCCATAGTTTTTACTATAATCCCTTGATATATGAATATCTTTAGAATATAAAGGGGATATAATTAAAGGAAAGGATGATGAAATAAATGGCAAATTCATACCTTTTCCATATCTCAACAACAAGTGCTTCAGAAGATATAGAAGCCTCATAGAGGAAGCCTCATAGAGACCATTGCCTAGGGCATATGAGAGGAGTGCTTTTAAAGATTAACTAAGGGATTTCTGCTACACTCCATATTATCACGTAGTTTGAAAAGGGATTAATTCAAGGGCTTGGTTATATATTCCTTCATCAAGGTAAACTCAAGCAAATACATAGATCTAAATACTCTGGAGGTAAATATGGCTAATATCAAAGAGGGATGTCTTGGTTTTAGTGTCCGACACACAACAATAGTTAGCTAAACATTTTTGTTGTAGTATAGGTGATTAGGAGGAAGGAAAGGAGGGAAATCGATGCAGAGGGCCGGAAATAGCACATAATCCTAGGCAAAAATATCCAACAGAGATATGAAAGGGCGAGGAGATGAAAATGCAGAAAAAGTGGAGCGTTAATTAAGGTCCCAAGCTCTATGCATCATGAATACATTTTTTACCAAATAAAATCAAGCAAATCTGTGCACATTACAGGTACATAAGTAAATATATAGTTAACACAGATACCATTACTACTTAGCAACAAATATACAACCATGAATGAGAGTGATACCAGTGGCTTCATTACACTATTTCAGAGGAGGAAAGACATACGTGAAGTGATAAACAAAGGGGGAAACATACTGCACATTGCTATGATTGGAATCAACAAAATAGTTTCATTAACCTTCAAGATGCAGTCCAAATCACCAATCTATTTACATTCAATAATCTATAGCTCAAGCCCCTCATGAACACGAAAATAGAACAAATGTGGAACCAAAAAATTTGAGCCTCTTGTGTGCAGAATTTGGGAAACCTATGTTAAGTGTTTCTTCCCTCTTTTTATAAGGTGAGGGGAATCTTTGAAAGCAATTAAAAAAATATCTTAGCTTGAGTTCTAGCTATATGATTAACTAGCTACCTCGACGTCCAAAGGCCTGCTGCCCAAATCATTACAAAGGATTTGATTCCTTCTTTAAAATGCAAGAAATTATAGAATAAAAGCTAAAAGGAAAACTGAATGATGATGGAGGAAAATATCTCCCTTCCATTCCTGTGATGGCCTCTGATCAAGCCGCATCTATGCCATGATGTTCTGCCAGTTCGGGTGTCACTTTCCACCTTAATCTCTTGAATTGCGTGGAGCTCCATGTTGAATTTATTTCTACACCTAGTGTAGTCCTTGGTTTCTTGTTACAGAATCTTCCATAGGATAAGCCATTTTCAATTTCCAACTGCTCTGTGCCTTCATTCAATACCTCAACTTCCGATCCATATGCCTTTAAAGCTATATATTACACTATTAGAGCTTTTACTCATCAAGTCTTTTCCTCTTAAAAACATTACAAAACAACGAGTCCCAATTTCCTTTGGCCCCTTTTGTTTAGGCCCTTTCTACATTTCTTCATCATAGGACTAAGGGTTGTGACCAAGGGCTTAATCTTAAGGTGCCATGGCCTTTTGGTCCTATCCGGGGGCCACTTTTCCTTTGTAAAGTTCTTTGCACCAATTTCCTTTAAGTTCTTCTAGAGACCATGTGCTAGCCCAATATCGGAGCCCCTCTTCATCGGAGGTTTCCAGACGGGGAAATAACTTTGGAGTTATGACATTTATAATCCTTCGATTTGTGACCTCTGATATGATGTTTGAAACATATGACTCCAATACCATTAGCAGATCTCTGTTGCCCACAAGTGTTTATAACCTTGACAAAGTTGATTTTTCACCCTTTGGAACCATAATCCTTTATGTATGCCTAGGAAAGTGCCTTGTGATGTCAGAATGGAGGCCGTTGTGCTGGCTTGGTAACTAGATGGATCACAATTCCGTTCACTAGGAAGGAGTGAAAGGTGGACAGGCCAGCTCATGATGAGACCTCCTGTTCCAAGGACTTTTATTTTTCTAATGTGTCCATTGGATTATATCCCTGGTGTGGTGGCCATAGTGGGAATGCCACTTCATTGCTTCCTTATGATCATGGTAGGCTGGCTCATGAGGAGACCCCCTATCCTCCATCTGACAAATCATAGAATTGTTAGTAAATATATATATATATTTTCTTTTCTTTTATATAGCACTTCCTATTCATATATAGAGGATGGCTCAACACTCCTTAAGAGTAGGGATGGAGGAAGAAATCTGAACATATCAATAGAGGAAAATATTCCCTTATTTTTATTTACTAATTAATAATCAAAGAGAATTATGAGAATTAGGGAAGAACCAACATGATACAAGTAATCAATCAATTTGAGTTCTAGTGAAGATAAGGACAACAAAGTAATATAGATAGTTGTGTCCTTCCATTTTTCTAATCAATACAAAGAAATCTCATTAAAGATGATAATTTTTCTTTGATTTGATTATTCCAGTAACCTCTAATTTTATATCCTTGCATATATTTGTATTCTTGCTTCCAATTCCAAATGATCATGAAGAGTGAAACATTATTCACAAAAAAATGCACTCAAAGAAAAAGGTGTTGTTCCTTAAATGGAACAACTGTTGTTCCTTAAGAGGAACAACAAAAAGACAACTTCACGCAAAACTGCTGTTCCTTAAGAGGAACGACAAAAGGATAAAAAAATTGCACACGAAACTACTGTTCCTTAAGAGGAACAACAAATGTTCCTTGAGAGGAAAAACAACTGTTCCTTAAGAGGAACAACAACTGTTCCTTAAGAGGAACAACAACTGTTCCTTAAGAGGAACAACAAGTAAAATAGACGCAAGTGAAAGTGCTGATCCTTCAGCGGAACAACATAAAAACAAACCGAAGCGAAACTGATGTTCCTTAAAAGGAACAACAACAAGAAAAAAAATGACAAAACTTCTGTTCCTTAGAAGGAACGACAGCTGTTCCTTAGGAGGAACAACAACTGTTCCTTAAATGGAACAACGTAAAGCACACGCATACCAAACTGTTGTTCCTTAGATGGAACGACTAATGTTCCTTTTAAAGGGAACAAAAAATGTTCCTTAAACGGAATAGCGTAAACAAATGTAAACGGGATTGCTGTTCCTTAAATGGAACGGCTGCTGTTCCTTAAGAGGAACAACAACATACAAAAATGCAGAATTGTTATTCCTTAAATGGAACGACTGCTGTTCCTTAAGAGGAACAACAACTGTTCCTTAAGAGGAACAACAACATTCAAAAACGCAAAATTGCTGTTCCTTAAATGGAACAGCTGCTGTTCCTTAAGAGGAACAACAACTGTTCCTTAAGAGGAACAACAAAAATATAAACACGCAAAATTGCTGTTCCTTAAGAGGAACAACAAAAATACAAACAGGCAAGATTGTTATTCCTTAAATGGAATGGTTGCTATTCCTTAAGAGGAACAACAACTGTCCCTTAAATGGAACAAAAAAAATAGACCACATGCAGCACCACTGTTCCTTAAATGGAACGAGTGCTGTTCATTAAGAGGGACAACAGCTGTTCCTTAAGAGGAACAACAAAAAATGAAAACATGCAACACTATTGTTCCTTAAATGGAACGACTATTGTTCCTTAAGAGGAACAACAAAAATATAAACACGCGTAAAACTGTTGTTCATTAAATGGAATGACTGCTATTCCTTAAGAGGAACAACAACTGTTCCTTAAGAGGAACAACAAAAAGAAAACACATGCAAGAACTGTTGTTCCTTAAATGGAACGACTACTGTTCCTTAAGAGGAACAACAACTGTTCCTTAAGAGGAAAAACACAAAAATTAAATAAAGAGAAAAGTGTTGTTCCTTAAATGGGAGGCTGTTGTTCCTTAAGAGGAACAACAACTGTCAATTAAATGGAACAAAACTAAAACTTGTACAAAAAATAATTTATACAAGCAAATTTAAAAAAGAAAAGTTTATATACAAAATTCCAAAACAAATGGGTTGTTTACTGGATTGGTGTTGAGGATGGGTTAACCTCCTCACCGAGAATTTTCATGGTGGAATCTTCCCATAACTGTTGGTAAAAGGACTCCCTGGTAAGCGATTTGTGATAAAGTCGCACTTGATGACCATTCACTTTGAAAGAATATCTAGATCCATCAGTGGTTGTCAATGTAATGGTGCCATTATGATGCACTTTTTGTATCTCATAAGGTCCTTGCCATCGGGTCTGGAGTTTTCCGGGGAAATCCTGGAACCTTGAATCGTATAGGAGTGCCTAGTATCCTTTGTGGAAGATTTTCTTTTTAATAAGAGCATCGTGCCATTTCACCCTATGCTGTTGAATTAATGTAGTGTGTTGAAGAGTTGAGAGGCTGATTTCATCTAATTCATTGATTTGCTGTAATCTATTGGTTTGAGCTTCATTTAAATTCAAACCCACCTCCTGTACCATTCTTAATGTTTGAATCTCGAATTCGATTGGGAAGATGGGTTCCTTACCAAATACTAATTGATATGGTGAATATCCCGTGGTGTTTCTCCATGTTGTGCGGTATGCCCACAAGGCTTCTGGCAACCTTGAAGCCCAGTCACGTCTATGTGATGCAACTGTTTGTAAGTATTGCCTCAATCACCTTATTAGTACTTTCTACATGGCCATTTTCCTGTGGGTGGTATGGAGTTGTAATTTTGTGTAGAATATGGTAGTTTCTCAATGTTGCAGCAATCTTGTTACCTAAGAATTGCGGTCCTCTATCTGTAATTATGTCTCTCGGAAAGGCCATATCGCACAAATAATTGGAAAAGAAAATGTATTACTGAATCCTCTGTTACTCTTGGAAGCGCCTCTACTTCAACCCATTTAGTGACATACTCTGTTGCAACCAGTATGTATGTTTTTTTATTAGATGATGGGTTAATAGGATCAACAAAATCTAGCGCCCACCGCTCAAAAGGCTTGATTACTAATTGCAGGTTTAGAGGCATCTCATCAAATTGTCCAGGGCGTCCCGCCCTCTGGCAGCTATCACAGGCTTGAACAAACTTTTTAGCATCTTTAAAGATAGTGGGCCAGTAATAGCCTATTTGTAAGACTTTGTGACCGGTTTTGTGCTCTGCAAACTGTCCGCCACACGGCCCATCGTGGCATGCTTTTAGAATGTCAAACACTTCATCTTCCCGGATGCATATTATGATGTGCATATATACCCCCGTATGGAATAAGTAGCCCCTAATCCAAGAGAATTGGGTATTGCGCTGCACTATTTGTTTTCTTTCATTAGGCGTTAGGTGCTTGGGTAATTTTCCCACTGCCAAGTAATTTGCAATGTCAGCATACCATGGTGTTTTGACAGTAACAACAAATAAATGTTCATCAGGAAATTGATCCTCAACTGCTGTTGCGTCCGTTGGCTTTGGCATTCGTGAGAGAAAATCAGCTACAAAGTTTTCTTTTCTAGGTCGATCCTTAATTGTGATGTCAAATACCTGCAAGAGAATCAACCATCATGTCACTCTTCCATTTGTAATAGGTTTATTTGCTAAATACTTAATGGCAGAGTGATATGTATTGTTATCACTTGGAACTATAGTTCATGTATATAAGGTTGTCCATAAGTTTTATATAAAGCTTTGAAGTCTTGTGAATAGGTTTATTAGTATATGTCAATTTGAAATTTGAAATTCAAGAGGTATTGATGTGAATTCTTGTAAAGGAAAAATCATTAGACACCCTCCATCATTGTTAGTTAAAGCATGTCATGTCATTGGTACTTGCGCAGTTTCGCAGCGCAGGTTTGATTGGTCAGTTTAGCTGCGAAATTATGTTTTCGTGTTTTCGCAGCGTTCTGTTTGTCAGCGATTTCGTAGCGCATCTTGTTAAATTTGAACTGCCCGCACTACGAAATCGAGGTTTCAGGGTTTTTTGTAGCGCTTTTCCTTTGAATGTCAAATCCGAGAGTAGTGAGTCATAGGTCCGTTCATGATTGTCAGTTCACATCCTCTCCATGTCATGATAAACCATTATTCCGCCATAAGGTCCGAAGTCATGTATTTGAGTGTTAGTTTAAGGGATGTTACAAGAGATGGTTATATCATAATGGGTTCTTCATATTATGTAAACATGTTTGCTGTATGAGAAGCCCAAGTTCTTATTTAAATGGACTACTGCAAGCGAGCCTGCACTCCAAAGTCGAAGTTTGTTTTCGTGCTACAAGCTACCATTAGTTTCCTGTGTAAAAATATTCAAAGCAGCATGGAAAGGAAGGAACACCGATCTGGTAAGTGTGTGAGGACAGAGCCGGAGGGGTTAGATGTTACTCTCAGGGATGAAGGGGTAGCAAGGGCCTTTCGAAGTGCTGGCTGCTGGCGGTTTTGCGAAAAATTGAAGGGAGGACATGCAGAAGTGACAAAGGCTTTCGCATTAAATTTCACTGGACTGAATTCGAAGGTGGCAATGTTGGAGTTTCCGGTGTCTCCTGAAGTTATTTCCACTGTCACTGAAATTCCGAGGGGTGGCCAAGAATGGTTCAAAAACTTCAAGTTCGACATGAGTCCCTGCAAAGAGTTTTTGAAGGAACCTTATGTAGATGAAGACCTCACCAAAGCAGTGCCAAGGAGTTATATAAAAGAGAATTATGCTATGCTCTTGACATGTATCCAGAAGTACCTGACATGTGAGGGTAGGTACAATAAAGTTTACTCCTACCACTTCAAACTTCTGTTACATTTCATAGGTAAGGTTTCTATAGACATACCTTTCTATTTGTTCAGGAGCATTAGCAAAATGTGTGATAAGATTCAGTTAAAGAAAGATGGTTGTGAAACATCCCTTTTTCATCATGGTCTAGTAAAGTTGCTGGTGTTGGATAGTTTACAAAAAATTGGCAAAGATTGGGATTCATTTGTGTTTATGGCCGGTTTCCCAAGCAAAACAGGCCTCACTCCATTACCTGTGAGAGAAAGAGAAGAAAGGAGTGAAGAACCCACTTTGGTTGAACTTAGAAGAGAAGTGACAGACCATAAGAAGCCTAAAACTAAATCAAGGAAATCAGAGAAGTCTGTGGCAGCTAAAGAGACACCTGAAGCATCAATGAAGAAAACTCCTAAGCCATTAGCTAAAGAGACACTTGAAGCATCAGTGGAGAAAACTCCTAAGTCATCTAGAGTATCTGAAAAGGAAACCCTTAAGTCATCACCTAAGGAAACACCTCAGTCATCAAAGCAGAAGACTCAGAAAAGGAAAGATGAAACTAAATCCAGTGAGGTTGAAAAGATTTCAAGGGTGAGAACTAGAGGCCAACTAAACAAGGAGAAAGGAAAGTCAGTCCCTATGGAAGAAAGTCCTATTTCAAAAGGTAGTTTAAATGACTTACTTGAAGCCATTGAACTAGAGCAAGATCATCCAATACAAATTGAACCACTAGAATTTGAGCAAGATCACTCGGTGCAGCCAATGCATATTGATCTAACTCAGTCCTCACCTGAAAGTTCTAAAAAATCAAAGGCTTCTAAAAGGTTGAAATTTGAAGAGCCAAGTAAAGAATATGCCTTTAAGCCACGCAGACCAGTTACAAGAAGGCAAATCAAAGAAGTGGAGAAAGCTCAGAAAGAGAAGGCACCTTTAGAAATGCCTAGGGCAGAGGTACTTGAAGTTTTCACTGGAATAGTTCAAGCAGCCAAAAGCAAGAACAAGGATAATAAGGTTATCATCAGTCAAAGTGGAAATGTTATTGCTATTAAGAAACAAGCTGGAGCAACAAAGGAAGAAATACCTCAGATTAAAAATGTTTCTAAGGAAAGAGCAGTAAGGTATACAAATTATAAAAAGGCTGTAATGAAAGGCAGAACAAGTTTGATTAGCCAAGCTGACTCAGTATCTGATGCATATGTGTGGACAGTGCCAGCTCTGAAGCAGGCAAAAATCATGAAACAAATGAATACAAGTTTAAGAGCAGAAAACAAGGTGTTAAAGGAAGAAGTTAGCAGCTTGAAAAGGAAGCTAGGCAAACTAGCTAATTGATCCAAGGGGAAATTTGCTTTCCAAATTTTGGTAAATTTTGGCTGTCATCATTTTAAAACTTTTTGAAACTTTTTGAAGTCCTTACACCTGTGTAGAATGGCTGAAGAAATCACAGAGTTAAGTTATTGTTGTTTTAAGGTTCATATGCTTAGTTTTGATTACCTACAGCAGTTTCGTAGCGCGCTACGAAACTGCTGTAGATGACTGTTTATGTGAAAAATTTGAGTTTGAATGCTGAGGTCAGCAAATCTTAAAAGGGATGACTCGAGGCTAGCATGGAGATTATAGAAAGTCATTCAGATGTTTAAAAAGGTGCCAGGTGTAAGTATTCAAGGAAAAGGTGAAATTTTGTCTTTTGTTAAAGTTTTCACTTTATCTCCGAAATTTTAGGGTTCTGGTAGGGTTGCCGAGGTGTGGAGTGGTACACCTGTTCAGTTATGGGATGGCCAGATCATAAGTTTTCTTCCATCATACGGGACTATTAGAGGATTAAATGGCTTGAAACATGATCTTAAATGCATGAACACTAATGGGAGGCAGAGACCGTGAACATAGGGTACAGATTCTTATTTGTTGATGAATCATCTACACATCAGGCATCCGAAGCTGCTCATCCAGTGAATGTGTTTTCAGTTTGGTTTGGCTATTATTGAAGTGCTACAGGTGTCAAGTTTCAAGAACACATCAATGTACACGAGGAGATAGACTTGAAGTTTCAATAGAATGGAGTCCTCTGTTTTCGTAGCACAATACCTTTTGTAATTAATTAGTTTGTTTATGATATAGATAAGGTAATTAATGATAGAATTCCGAGCTCCCTTCATGCTTGTTGAGGAGTCTCAGGTAGTAGTATTTTGGTTTGCTATATATAGAAATGACTCTTATGTAAAAAAGGTTGGACATTTTATACAAAAACAGAGTTGTTTTGGGCCATTGTAAGACTTTTGACAGTAATAGTAAAACAGTGTTGATCTCTTCTCAAGATTCTCGATGGATTATTGTGTTCAAATATAATGATGGTGTTCTATATTTTATGTTCTTTTACAGCCTTGTTGTAACACAATCACTCAGAATTCATAAACTTATGCTCTGACTTCCTGTGTGTTTGGCAAGCTGTGGTTTTGATGGAGTATGTTTGACATGTAATGCAAAGAGCCTTGATTTCCATGAGATGACTATGTTTTTCTTGTTTACTTAGTATATGAGACTCCATAGCCCAATGAGAACCAGTTTGATATGTTTCCAACCAGCTTATGCTTTCATGAATGAATAAAGAGTTAGCCATCTGTTATAGTGAAGGATTTTTATCAAGAGTTTGTGAGAGAGCCCTCTCTGATCAAAGAGGCTAATCTTTGATCTAAAGTTAGGTTGAAAGAGTTACATGAAATCTTGCTTGGTTGCAGCCCTCAGTAGTGATTTTGTGATAACATGTATATAAAACTACAAGATATCTAGTTATATAATATCTAAATTTATTTATAGCATATATTACAGCTAAAAATTCTTTTTCAGTCACAGTATAGTTTAATTCAATAGGAGATAGATTTTTTCTGATATAATATATTGCATATGGCTTTTTATCTTCTTCCTGTCCCAGAACTGCGTCGATTGCTGTGTCTGAAGCATTAAATGAAATTTGGAATGGAAAATCCTAGTTTGGGCCCCTTAGCACTGGGGCTGTTGATACAAGCTTTTTTAGATCCTCAAAAGCACGATCACATTTATCTGTCCAAATGAAATCAATATGTCCTGTTAGTGCATATAAAGGTGCAACAATCTGCGAAAAATGCTTTATAAATCTTCTATAATAACTAGAAAATCCCAAAAAACTGTGTACCTCTATTTGTGTGGTAGGGGTAGGTATTAACAAAATTATTTGAATGTTAGCCGGATCTACCTGTATTCCAACTGCTGAGATATAATGAACTAAGATAAGTCCCTCAGTCATCATCATATGACACTTTTCATGGCTCAAACAGAGCCTAGTGGCAATGCATCTTTGCAGCACTTTTTCTAATGTTTGTAATGCTGGCTCAAAGTCATCCCCATAAGGTGTGAAGTCATCCATATATACTTTGAGCCCTTCATTTATTAAATCTGAAAAAATGCTGAGTACAACCCTTTGAAATGTGGCAGGTGCATTGCATAGCCCAAAGGGTAAGACCCTGTAAGCAAATGTTCCCTAAGGACAGGTAAAGGTAGTTTTATCTTGATCTTCACGGGAAATCTAGATCTGATTGTATCCACTGAAGCCATCTAGGAAAGAAAATAAATTATTTCCTGCTAAAGTGTCCAAGACCTGATCATTGAATGGAAGGGGGAAGTGGTCTTTCTGAGTTACTTTATTCAGTTCTATATAGTCAACACATATCCCCCACTTTCCATTCTTTTTCGGCACCACTACTAATGGAGAGACCCACTTGCTGTCAGATATTGGGTAGATAAAGTTTACATCTAAAAGTTTTTTCAATTTAGCTTTCACAATATCCTTAAGATGAGGATTTAATCTCCGTTGGGGTTGGCGAACGGGTCTAGCATCCTTTTCTGTATAGATGTGGTGTGCACATAACTGGGGATCAATTCCTTTCATGTCCTGGTAATCCCATGCAAAGGCTTCATTATATTTTCTCAGGAGTTGAACCAACTTTTCTTCTTGTTTAGCAGTCAGGTTTTTGTTAATGTTCAAAGTTTTTCTTGGCTCAATTTCTATGGTTTTGCTGTTATAAATATAGGTGGTTGGCATTGATTGATCATGAGCATCTTTTATGGGATCTTCTTTTACTTCATTATCGAATGTTGCTTCGATCATGTGACATTTTAGATGGGATGTGTTTTCTGGTTGGTTAATGAAGCTGTTAATGATGTCGTCCTTTGTTTGGTCTTTAAATTCGAGGGCATCTTCTATGGTTAGTGGTGATCTAATGTTTTCAGTTAGGTATGATACAGGTTAATTTTTTGTTTTGATTATTTTTAAACTTGGCTGGGCCGAAGGATATAAGGCTAAATTCTTTACATTGCTTCCTCTTGCTATAGTCATGCTACCTTGTCGATAGCCAATGTAAGCGTCAACATTTGCTAGCCAAGGTCTACCTAGAATTAAGGGGTGTCCATCCAATTGGTTTTTAGGATTGATGATCAGAAAGTCTGCAGGGTATTCCCAGGAGTCTACAGACACCATTACATCATGTAATGTGCCTTCTGGTCTGACTACCGATCGGTCAGCCAACTCCAATAAGGTTGTGGTTGGGTCTAATGATGTAATGCCAAGTTTTTGATAAGTGGTGGTTGTAAGAATATTGATTGCAGCTCCTAAATCAACTAAGGCATTGGGGAAGGAGCATCCATTGATTTTCACCGTGACTATAGGATTTCCTGGGTCCTCATATTTTACAGGTGCTTCTCTTCTTGATAGTAATTTAGATAGGGTACCGACTACATGGATAGTTAGATTTGTTGTTATTTTCCTCTTTGTCTTTTTCATACATAATTTTTATAGTTTTTGCATAAATTGGAATGTCTTGAATAGCCTGGAGGAGTAGAATTTTTATACACAAATTTTTTTAGTTCTCCCAGAAGATCAAAATCAGGATGTTCAAGTGGGCGAGGTATGATCAGTCGTTTTGGGAATGGTGGAGAAGAGGTGGTTGCTTGTTCATGAGTTTTCTGTCTAAGCAAATTCTCTTATTGTAGTGTTTGTTCTATAGGTAACAGACTTTTAGTTTGAACATTTTTATCTCCCTCTGATTCTATTATACGCCCAAATCTTAATTGAAGGTCATTGCACTCCCTTAACTCGGTTTATGGTTTTGATCCTTCAATTATTTGCACAGATTGAATCGGCTTATTGTTGGGGTTCGGGTTGGGTTGGGCTAGGAGCTGTGGTCTTAAATTGGTCTGGGGGTTTTGTTACAATGTATAAGGTGCTGGCAGTGTGGGTTGAGGGAGATGGATCATTCCAGCTGGCTGATTTATAGGTCTTTGCAAGTTCGACTACTAGTTTTGACTCTGGGAGGTGGAGGGTGACCATTGCGTTTAATATGCATTATTTTTCCAAAATGGTGGACAATAAGGAAAGTTTGGCCAATTGGTTTGATTTTTTTGATTTGGCCATGGTGATATGGGGAATGGCTGCTGTGACCAGTTGGAGAAAGGTGGCTGATTCTACCACATTCGATTATACTGCTGAGCATTATACTGAGGAGGTTGAAAAGAAGAGGATGGATTAATGGGCATACCTGTTTGTCCCGACTACCACTGGCGGCGCTAATTTACTAGGTAAATTGGTTATGTTTCTTCTTCTGCTTCTTTGTAGACTGCTTTTAGTCCTGGGAGTGATGGAAAACTTTCTGTGGCATGATCTTTCGTACAAATAGTGCAGATTTTGACTGTATCCAACGGGCACTCTTTGTGGCTATGTTTCTTTCTGCATCTAGGGCAGAATATCGCCAAATTTTGTTCCACTTCTGCTTGCTTTTGTTTAGCTTGCATAATGTCCAATTGCATTGTCAGAGTCCCTAGAATATCAGTTTTGAAATCTTCTAGTAGATTTCCAATTTCTACGCGGGTTATACCTCCACCAGAGATCTTGTTATCCCTTGTGATCATGTCACGTTCTACTGGCTTTAGTCTTGTGCTGCCTCTTGAACTCCTGATACACAAATCAATGATGTCAGCAAAATTTTCCTGATATATGTCACCTTTACCCATAATGTTTAATGTTTCAATCCATTGTTCTTTCATCCCTTTAATTAGTGTAGTTTTTAACACGTTGTCAGGCAAGGGTAAAAATGCATAAGGAGATCTGTGGAGATTGATTGAAAGCGTTCTACATATTCCTCCAGTGTTTCGCTAGGTCTTGCTGTCATTTGAAATATCTCATCCTTTAATTCTCTGGATCTGCAATAGCCTTGATATTTCTTTAGAAATGCAATTTTCATCTGAGCCCAGTCATTTATAACATCCCCACCTAGCCCCATAAAACATCGTAAAGCTGCTCCTTTTAATGTGGAGGGAAATAATTTTAGTTTTTGGGGATTGGTCGTATAGTCATACCCCTGACATAATACGTCAAACTCAAACAGAAATGCATCTGGATCCTCTGATGTTAGGCCATGGAATGTAGGAATATTCTGGAGAGGAATGGCCTTCATAGGTGCATTAATTGTGGTGTCCACGATGGGATACTGTAGTGTGGAGGTTTGAGGTGTTTGCTGGTTCTGGGCCATTTGATCAAATATGTGCCAATACCCTTCTGGGATTTCCAGAGAGTTATTCCTAGGATGACTAGAAGGAATAGGAATGAGCTTAACAACACTTCCTTGGTCTGGGATAATGAGTGTTCCTTGTTGAACTACTACTTGGGGGGATCTTGGATCCTCAGTTTCCTCTGCTTCGTTTTGGATAAACTTAGCAACACTACCCTTATCTGGGTTGTTGAGTGTTTGAATTATTTTGAGAAGGGATCTTGGCTCTTCTGTTTCCCCCATTTCTCCTCCTCGTTCACGGAGACTACTAGTATTCCCTTCTTGCAAAGAAATTGGGAGAGAATTCTCAATTTATTGAAAATCTTGCTCAGTTTCTTCTATTTTACTGTGCACCTCGGCAAATGCTACTGATGGTGAGTATGTGGCCCGAAGGGAGCCAGTAGGTTGTCTAGAAGCAATTTTTCTAGGGCCTACTGATGACTGAGATTCGGCTTTCTTAATGATATCGTTTATGAAGGTTTATCAACCAAGGGTCACCGATCCCTTAGCTTTGTCGGGTTTGGGTAGTGGTTTTGGATTATTTTCAAGTTTTTTCTTCTTAGTCATACACACAACTCAAATATTTATTTCTACCCTAAGTTCTTTTAACAATCCTGCTAGAAATCATTTGGGGGAGCAGGGCTTTTACATGCTCCGTACGCAGGTTCTTACCTTTCATTTTTAATACCCAACTCTTTCCTAACAGGCACCCATCAGATGCACACTACTCTTTAGAAATGGATACACTCTCCCCGACAAAGGCGCCAAAATGTTGAGGTATAAAAGGTGTCTTTTTAGTGTTTAATTATCTTCACATTAGTTATCAATCCGAGCAAGATTTTCTATTTCAAGAGTGTACATAGTTTGTGGCACCTATTTACTCAAGAGTAATGTTTCTAAATTGCAATACAGTGCTTTCAAATACAAGAGTGAATGGATGCTTTAAATAAAACTCACTTGCAATTAAAGGAAACTCAATGCTCTGAAACTAAATCATTTATTCGACAAAGTAACAAAATTTATCAGTCAAGGATACAGTAGAAATAACTCATTCCTTGTTTAACTGATGTAAACTAAATCAGGCATAAATAAGATCCTCAATCTGAGATCTTTGACAATAATATGAAATGTTCTTTACAGTTGTTGATCTCACACACACCACACTAGATAACCAATTGGAAATGAAAATGAATTAAATCAATAATGCTACTGCATCTGATTGAAATGAGATAATTATGCTAACTGTAAGAATGCTAAACGACAAAACAAAATGATTGCAGAAAGTAAATGAGCAGCAATGCTTTATAATAGAAATGAACAACAAAACTTATGTAACAACAATGAACAACAAAGCTAAGTTATTGAAGTGAACAACGAAGCTCTATAAGTAAAATAATCAGCACAACAATATACTTGCAAAAAGTAGTGATCTTGTTATGAGGGAAATGAACAACAACACAATTCAATTACATCATATAAAACAGATCAATTCATTAAGTCTGGAAATACGAAATAGTAAAGTGATGCGACTACAATAGATAGAAATGAAACCAAACCATCACACGGCAAAAATCATAAAGGAATGATACAAGAATAGCAAGTGAATCCACTAGGGCCGGGCCCTTATCCGCTAGTGAACACCACCAGATTACTTTAGTATGAAAGAAGGAACAACAACTATATTATATATTAATCATATGAAAAATAGTTACATCCAGTTCGTACTCTGTTTCAATAGTGAGAGTCGATGATCAAAGTAAAAATACAAAAGTAATTTCTGAATAATCTCCCCCCATTCTTCACAATCGATGTCCCTTTTATAATGGCCAGGCAGATAAAATAGGAACAACAGATAGAATAGTAACAACGATCCCTCAAGATCAAGAGATCCTGAGAGATCCGCTCAATCTTCCATCTTCAATTAGCTCTTTGTCTTTTGCGTTGATGCTGTGATCTTCTCTATCCTTATCCATAAGTGCACACTCCATCCTTGGCTTGCTGCATGTACGTTGCTTCCTGGTGAAGGAACAATAGTTACTCCACTTTGTCTTTTTCCTTCTCCCGGGTAGGGAATGATAGCTTTCCCATTTCATCTTTTTCCTACATGAGAAAAGACAATAATTATATAAATTGTAATAATAAATAGTTCCCTAGTTTTGAATATAACCCCTTGATATATGAATATCTTTAGAATATAAAGGGGATATAATTAAAGGAAAGGATGATGAAATAAATGGAAAATTCATACCTTTTCCATAGCTCAACAACAAGTGCTTCAGAAGATATAGAATCCTCATAGAGATAGCCTCCAGGTTGAAAGAAGACCATTGCCTAGGGCATATGAGAGGAGTGCTTTTAAAGATTAACTGAGGGATTTCTGCTGCACTCCATATTGTCACGTAATTTGAAAAGGGATTAATTCAAGGGCTTGGTTCAATATTCGTTCATTAAGGTAAACTCAAGCAAATACATAGATCTAAATACTTAGGAGGTAGATATGGCTAATATCAAAGAGGGATGTCTTGGTTTTAGTGGCAGACACACAACAATAGTTAGCTAAACATTTTTTTTTGTAGTATAGGTGATTAGGAGGAAGGAAAGGAGGGGAATCAATGTAGAGGGCTGGAAGTAGCACATAATCCTAGGAAAAAATATCTAGCAGAGATATGAAAGGGTGAGGAGATGAAAATGCAGAAAAAGCGGAGCGTTAATTAAGGTCCCAAGCTCTATGCATCATGAATACATTTGTCATCAAATAAAATCAAGTAAATCTATGCACATTACAGGAACATAAGTAAATATGTGCACATTACAGGTACATAAGTAAATCTATATTTAACACATGTACCATTACTACTTAGCAACAAATATACAACCATGAATGAGAGTGATACCCGTGGCTTCATTACACTATTTTACAGGAGGAAAGACATATGTGAAGTGATAAACAAAAGGGGAAACATACAACACATTACTATTATAGGAATCGAAAAAATAGTTTCATTAACATTCAAGATGTAGTCCAAATCACCAACCTATCTACATTCAATAATCTATAGCTCAAGCCCCTCATGAATAGGAAAATAGAACAAATGTGGAACCACAAAATTCGAGCCTCTTGTGTGTAGAATTTGGGAAACCTGTGTTACGTGTTTCTTCTCTCTTTTTATAAGGTGATGGGAATCTTTGAAAGCAATTACAAAAATATCTTAGCCTGAGTTCTAGCTCTCTTATTAACTAGCTGCCTCGGCATGCCAAGGCCTGCTACCCAAATCATTACAAAGGATTTGATTCCTTCTTTAAAATGCAAGAAATTATAGAATAAAAGCTAAAAGGAAAACTGAATGATGATGGAGGAAAATATCTCCCTCCCATTCTAGTGATGGCCTCTAATCAGGCCACATCTATGCCATGTTGTTCTACCGGTTCGCGTGTCACTTTCCACCTTAATCTCTTGAATTGCGTGGAGCTCCATGTTGAATTCATTTCTGTACCTAGTGTAGTCCTTGGTTTCTTGTTACAGAATCTTCCATAGGATAAGCCATTTTCAATTTCCAATTGCTCTGTGCCTTCATTCAATACCTCAACTTCCGACCCATATGCCTTTAAATCTCTGTATTACACTATTATAGCTTTTACTCATCGAGGCTTTTCCTATTAAAAAAATTACAAAACAATGAGTCCCAATTAGGTCCTTTCTAAATTTCTTCATCATAGGACTAAGGGCTATGACCAGGAGCTTAACCTTAAGGCGCCATGGCCTTTTCGTCCTGTTAGAGTCGGTCTGGTCATCCCTCCGTCAGAGATCATTTATTTTATTGCATTTCATTTTTAGGTGTCTCACTCGATTCACTCAGCTGCATTCCACTAGGGGCATGCCATAATCTGATGGAAGGATCTTGTCATTCATTACCCCTCATGCCTTATCATTGCTGGCTCAGGTCTGTTCATCAAAATCAAGTTTTAAAATCACTTACAGTCCTGTTTTAGTCTATTGATCAGCAAGAGTCATTTCAGTCACTAGGTCTAGGGTTAGTTGATTTGGTCTTCAACAATGTCCAACAATGCCAGTAGACCCATGAGGGAGGTCCTTAATAAGTTTTCATTTTCAATATTTTCATCATCATATGCTCGACTATGACTTTTCTTCAAAACTCTGTTTTGAAGAAAATTCGTCATTTCGTTTTGTAATAAATTTCCATGTAATTTTCAAAAGTTTTTCAGTTGTTGAATTCTCCAGGCGTAGCCCTGGTCTTCCTTTGTCAAGACATGCCACTATCCCTGCAAAAATTGCCAAAAGAAAACATCATTCAAGCCAAAAAATCAAGGAGGAAACAAAAAGACAGAGTTGTATTAAAGTGAAGAAAATGCCAATTTTAAAACATTACAAAAGTGGGTCTTTACAAAGACAAAATCAAAGCCATGTCTTTATAAAGGTATTTCTATGTGTTCAAAGCCCATTTGCATGCCAAGAACAAAGAGGAGGCATCTCAAAGTGATTTTTGTGAAAGAGTGAGAAATTGGACAAAAATTGCTGCAACTTGCCGGTGCAACGCACTAGGCAGAAGGCGCAGCGCACCGGGGAGGCGCGGCGCACTAGGAGAAATTGCACAGTGCATTTTTGAACGGGCGCGACGCACTGGGAAGGCGCAGCGTGTTGGGCTTGAGGCGTGGCGCATAGAGCTGCCAAGCCCAATTTTCTCAAAAACTTCATCAAATCGCCCCAAATCGCATGGATTTGCCTTGTGACAAGTAGGTAGACCCCTCATCATTGTTTTTTTTCATCCAAGTTTGGTGTTTATGTTATGATGATTGGAGTGTTTAAACAAATAATCAAACCCAACCCTACCATTTCAAATTCCTCACACAAAGATTACTGCTTAGGCTTTGACAACTATTTGCTACCAAGTCTATCCTCTTTCCATCATTCCCTTATCCCATTTATTCCTTAATCTCATTGTTTGTTAAGTTAACATACCTCCAAAATTCACTAAGCCCATGCCCCAATTCCTATTTCCCATAATCCCAAACCCTAGTCCATATACTAAACCCTATCCTAGCATTCCCTCATATCCCAAGTTACTCATTCCTGAGTCCCACTATCCCTATCCCTAAAGTCATTACATTCCTTATCATTCATGTCATTTTTAAAATTCTCAAAACCTCAAGTTTCCCAAATAGTCAAGTAACTATCCATTGTTCCTACATTTGTCAAAATTCCAAAGGGCAAAACCCCACTGTCCACACTACCCTATTTCCCACAATCCCTCCCACATTTGGAAATTTCACCAAATTCTCATTCTTCATCTCATTGAAAGCCAAACAGACTTTGAAACACCATGAAGGCGAACATCGATACATTATATGACCAAGACAGTGACTTTACATCTGAAACTGCATACACAAGGAGGGCACTGAAATGTTGTAAAAGGGAAGATAGACTCCGAATCTTGGCCGAGGCATCCTTGGCACATCATAGCTCTTGATGAAGAAGCTCCAGCCCAAATTTCAAGAAATTTGGAGCAATTTTGCATTTTGAAATTTTTTTGCACTAAAAACAGAGTTTTTCTCCCTATGACCGCGCCACGTGGTGCTCGCTTTTGCTAGAGGGCTCCAAATCCAAAAAAATTTGCATTTCTGGATTTTTCATGATAAATTATGGTTGCTTGTGCATGGCCAAGAAATTTGGGCAGGTTTTGAGTCCTTAAGAGGCCAAAAACACTCAAAAAATGACCTCACTGCCCCTATTTTGACACACAGGAAGCAATCTTGGGAGATTGGACATTTGGAGGGGCAAATGGACACCAAATCTAGAAATTCCACTTGGGTTGGAAAGTCTACAGGCACGGATTTCCAACGAGCTATCATGATCTCAATTTGGACTTCGGGAAGGGCATAAAAATTATCTCCAAAGTGGCGCGACACATAGAGAATTTGGGCGCGGTGCATAGAGAAATTTGGCCTCAGTTTCACTCTTCAGCTCAGAAATTCACCCAGTTTTGACTAGTTTTACTTTTTGATGTAACTATTGATCTAAAATGATGTAATTTGATGACCATGATGTAATATTGGCACATTTTACTTGTTCTAGAGGATTCATTCACTAAAAAGTGAAAAACAACTGAATGAATCAGTTTCCTAACATATAGAGGCAAGTTGTTTCATTGCCTATTTTTCAGTTCCTTGTTTAGATATGGTTAAAACAGCTCCTAGAATGATGAGCTCAACCCCTAGAGGCATGGGAAGGAGTTAGGCTTGCCTATATCTTGTGATCTTTCAATCATTAGCATGGTTGGATACTTGGGATTGCTTGGCACTCTATTGTACATTTCATTTCTGCAATTTTGGCAAAGGAATGACCAGGGTTTTGCTACACTTGTTGGGATCCTTGTGGCTCTGTGTTTTGATGGTGTGTTTCTTCATGTAATTGTAAGTTCATTGACATTTTATGTATGCCATTTCCCTTCTCTTTGCTTCCGAATTAAACAAATGAGTGATTAAGGTAGAATTCATTGGACTGCTATGCTCTGCCTTGAAATTTTGTTTAATTCTACATCTTTTCATCTATTTGAGGAGGACCCTTGAGACCATCTTGCCCTCCTTATCTCCTCACCAGTCTGATCCATCCATTCATTCAATCCAAAGCATCAAGACAATTGCGTTCCTTGCCCCAATCCGAACTCTGCAAAAACTAGGCCTCATCCCCGGACCCAAAATTTGCTTTTCCCTTTTTTCCAACAAAACCCTCAAAAACTTAAATCAAATATTTTCACTTCATACCTAGCCTAAAATTAGTTTGTATTTCAGTCATCTCAAGCCTCATTGATTATATTTTGCTGAGATTGACCTGGAGAGAGCCCTCTCCTGTCCTCGTAGGGCTAGCTACGAGGCTGAGCGTGGTTTGATGTGGACCTAGAACTTACCTTTTCAGCCTGAGGTAAATCTAGGCTCTAACAGGTCCTACCCAGGGGCCACTTTTCCTTTGTAAATTGCTTTGCACCAATTTCCTTTAAGTTCTTCTAGAGACCATGTGCTAGCCCAATATCGGAGCCCCTCTCATCAGAGGTTTCCAGTCGGGGAAATAACTTTGGAGTTACGACATTTATAATACTTCGATTTGTGACCTCTGATATGACATCATCATTTCCATGTGGCACTTCCTGAGTGGTGACACATGTTACCCAAATTCGCCACCTTAGGCCCCTAAAAATGGCAAAAATGTTTGCCACACATCCTACCGTACTGCCACACCATTTTGACGTCAACTGCCACGTGTCCTTATTGGAGCCAATCCTGTGGCACCATGCATCATTATCGGAGCCAATACTGTGCCACCACGTGTACTACTGGAGGAGAGAGAAAAGGGTTTGTCCACCCTCGGTTTTGTGATCAAATCCTTTGTAAACCTATATTTGAGTCCCCCAACAATTTTACACTATATCAGAACTTTATGCATATCACAACCTTTTAAAGGTTGTCATGTTCAAAAGTTCTGATTCCTAACCTTCGATGTTCTAATCTGCTTGAATTTTCGATTTCTGACTGTCGATGTTCTAATCAGTTTGAAGTTTTGATTTTTGTTCGCCAATGTGATGATGCAATGGATCCCCAATGTTGTGACCTCAATCTACTATCTCTAATATATCAGACTTATGATATGTGATGCGCTAATGTGCCATGCAACTTTGCTATGTGATCGCTGATCTCCGATGTCAATGGACCTCCGATATGCGATTTTCAATATCAGAACTCTGATATTCCTTCTTTCCTAAGGCTTGAATCCTTGAAACTTCAGAAGACCATATATTTTGATCCACGAGTCCATTTTTTGACTTCTACATATCATTGGAAAGATTGTTAAGAGCACTTTGCAATGGAGAGGGTTTGATTTAGACTTTCAGTCCTTTTGAGTCTTGGAAGATGATTGCAAAATTCTCTGCTCATTTAATCTTTGGACAACTGAAAACACATTTTGTAGTAAGTGACAACAGGTGTAAGAACTCCTTCCTTGTGTTTTTTCCTTTTTCTCTTTTTTTTTTAGACATGCAACCTGCTTCTGTAGAGGTTTTCAACCTACATGCCTACCCTAGGTGCCTCAGAGGAGGTTTTCACTCGGGGATATTTTATTTTATTTTGTTTCTAATTTACTTTTATGGTTTTTTTTTTGCTATTGGGCTGCCTCAGAGAGGTTTTCAACCCTAGAGTTGGCCTTATATGCCTCATGGAGGTTTTCACCTAAGCCCTTTATTCCTTTTTCTCTTTTTGTTTTTGTGTTTAATGATGTGTGGATTGAGCACTGTGAGCCTCCCAATCACATTCAATTCTTGTTGATTGAACTAATAAATTCTTCCTTGGACAAAGGTATTTTATACAACTTTAAGCTATAACCATTGAAAAGTAAGGGGATCCCTTCCTCATCAATTGTTCTGATATGGACATTCCCATTCTCATGAAATTTATCTCCTAGATAATGACCCAACCATCTTGTCATTAACTTTCCCTTGAAATACTTGAACCTGGAATCATACAACATGGCCCAATCTCCTTCTTGAAAAGTCTTCTCTTTGATGTGTTTGTCATGCCAAATATTCCTTTGTAGTTGGATTACCTCAGTGTGAAGGAGTGCTTGCAACCTAAATTCATCTAGACCATTGAGTTGGAGTACCCTCTCCTATTGTGCTATAGTGATATCCAAGTCTAACTGAGCTGCCATCCTTAAGGTGTTATATTCAAATTCAATAGGCAATAGGGCCTCTTCCCATTGATTAGTTCAAATGGGGTAAATCTAGTGGTGGTCTTCCAAGTGGTGTTGTAGGCCCAAGTGGCTTCCACAAGTTTGTCTACTCAATCCTTTTTCTGCTACTAAGAATCATGGTAAGAATGTTCTCCAGTGCTCTACTTATGACTTCCCCCCACCCATTTACTTGAGGGTGATAGGCAATGGATGTCGGTGCTTGATGTGGTGATGCTTCACAAGATATTCAATCATATTTGATGTAATTTGTGCTCCTTGATCAGTGACTAACTCTCTTGGAAAACCAAACTTGTAGAATATCTTCTCCCTCAGAAATTCAGCCACCTTTAGCTCAGGTTTTGACTTTACTACCTTTGTTTCAACCCATTTAGTCAAGTAATTAGTGCACACAATAATATATTTCTTCTGTCCTGATGGGAGATCAATAGGTCCAATGAAATCCATGCCCCACTTCTCAAATGGCTCTAAAGTCACTTGAGGTTGTAAGGTCATTTCATCGTTGGGTGTGGGTTTACCCATCCTTTGGCATTGATCACAGCTTGTGGTGTACCTTCTTACATCCTGATGTAAAGTGGGCCAATAATAACATGATTGTAGAAATTTGACGGATGTCCTCTTAGCAGCAAAGTGTCCCCCATGGGGTCCATCATGGAATGTTCAGAGGAATTCAAAGATCTCCTGTTCCGTCACACATCTCCTTAAGATCCGATTTAGTCCTAATCTAAAGATATTTTCCCGAATCCAAGTGAATGGGGAAATTTTCTTGACATTCTTGCTCTTCTCCTTGGAGGATAGATTAGAAGGGAACCTCCTGACAACCAAGTATTTGTCTATATCAAATAACCAAGGAGAAAGCACCGATATGGAAAATATATGTTCATCTAGAAGTTGATCATCCAACATTTCTCCTTTCCTGCCGGCAGGGTTAGTCTTGGCAAGAAAACTACAACCACGTTTTCTTTCCCTGGCTTATCAATAATAGTCAAATCAAATTGTTGTAATAATAACAACCATCAAATTATCCTAGTTTGCTCTTTAAATACTTAATGGTCACATGATCAGTGTGAACAAGTCAAATAACTAGTGATATAATGACTAAGCTTGCTCAAAGAAAGTACTACTACCAAGAGTTCCTTTTTAGTGAAAGTATAGTTTAAATAAACTTTGGAAAGGTTTTTATTGATAAAATAGATATTATAAGGAAATTTGTTTTCCACTTTCCCTAAGGCTTCCCCTACAACTTTATCTAAGGCATCTATGTGTATGTGGAAAGGTAATACCCAGTGGGGACCTCTAAGGATGGGTGGAATGGTCATCTTTTCTTTTAGTACTTGGAAGGCGTCTCGACAATTGTTTATCCAATAAAAATATGAATCTTTAGCCAAGAATCCAAAAAATGGTGAAGCCAATTTACTAAATATTTGACAAACATTCTATAATAACTAGATAATCCAAGGAAACTCCTAAAATATATTTGTTTTTTAGTTATAGGGACCCTTTTAAGGATGGCAATTTTGTTTGGGTGAACTTGTATCTCTTCCTTGGATATATAATGGTCAAGGAAAGTCCATGTATTAATCAATATTTCACATTTCTCAGGACTCAATGAGAGATTCATTTCAATGCATTTATTTAAGACTTTGCACAGATTAGAAAGAGATTCTTGGAAGTCACATCGATAAGGAGTGAAATCATCCATGTTTATCTCAACATAGTCATGAACAAGTTCAACAAAGATACTTAGAACTGCCCTCTAGAAAGTAGCAGGGGCATTGCACAGACTGAATGGAAGGACTCTATAGGAAAAGTTACCCCAAGGACATGTAAATGTGGTCTTATCTTTGTCTTCAGGGCTGAAATGTATTTGGTTGTATCCACTAAATCCATCTGGTAGGGAGAAGAATTTATTGAAAAAAAAAAAATGATGAACACTGTGGAATATCCGAATTCAATCTCTCAAGAATTTATTTCTTGCAAGGCCATATATGACTTGTTCAATAAAGGGAAAAGTAAAATGGTCCTTCTTTGTCGCCTTGTTAAGTTCTCGGTAATCAACATAGATCCTCCACTTCCCATTTTTCTTGCGGACTAAAAAAAAAGGTGACACCCACTCACTATCTGAAATGGGTTATATGGACCCTACATCTGGTAACTTCTGAAATTTTTCTTTCACAATGTCCTTAAGACTGGGTTCATCCTTCTCTGATGTTGGCATACAGGCTTGCATCCTTATTTGATGTAAATAGATGAATATAGACTGAGGGATGCACACCTTTCATTTCCTTATAATCCCAAGCAAAAGCATCCAGATGTTGCTTCAACGCATTGCACAACTGTTATTCATGCTAAGAAGAAAGAGAGGGGTTGATCTTTAGAGTTCTAGATGGGTCGATCCAAAATTTTGGCAAGTTCCAGGTTAGAGTCAATAGAGAAAAATTCAGTCCAGGGACTACTCTTGGATTATTTCATCAGTTCCTTAACCAGTATGGCAGTGAGAGGTTGATTTTGTAAGATAAGGTCAATAAGGTCATCTTCATCAAGCTGCCCCCCTCCTATAACAATGTCTAGAGTGTAGATTGGGTAGAGGGATGTCTGATAAAATTCTTCCTCTTCCTCCTCCTCTAACCATAAGGGTAAATCATGCTCAACAGAAGGCTGAGCAAGAGGATACAACACAAGTTGTTTTGATAAATGTCCATTTTTAATAGTCATGTTTCCAACCCTACAACTAATGTAGGCATCAACAGTGGCCAACCAAGGTCTTCCTAGAATGAGAGGATAGCCATTAAAATTGGTTTTGGGCTGGAGGACTAGGAAATTAGTGGGATACTCCCAGGAGTCAATGGAGACCATGAAATCCTCAATAACTCCTTCACGAGCCACTGTGGATATATCTGCAAGCTGCAACACTGTAGTGGTCTTCCTAAAGCCCCTTAGAGGTTTAGTTTCAACATTGTTTCCCTAGTGATTACATTGATTGATGCCCCAATATAAATCACAATATTAGGGCCCATAGTTCCATCAATGTGCACATCCACTACTGGGCTACCAGGATCCAAGTATTTTGGAGAGATCACCCTCCGAAGCATCAAATGAGATAGTTGTCTAGCAACATTGATTTTGGGGGTATCTCTTCTTCTTCTTCTCTCAATCCTTTTGAAATATTCCTCCTTGATAAGATTGTTGTAAATGGGAACATATTTGGTATCTTGGAGAAGGGGTATCCTAACACACAAGTTTTTCAATTATCCCATAATTTCAACCTCTTTTGAGGTGTGTTGCTTAGGGTGGACTAACCTTTTAGGATAATGAGGTGCATTGATTTGAGGGACACTCTCCTCCTCTTCTTCAAGTACTTTAGATGGATAAGGTGGGTGCTTATCTGGTAGCACCTTCTCAGACCTAAGGTTGATCTCTTGGATTTCCGTAGGATAAGTAGGGTAGGATATCTCCCAACTATAAACCTATTGTGCCTACTTGTTTTTTGGGTCCAAATTGGGTTGAGGAGGAATTTGAGGTTGCATAGGTGGATTTTTGTGAGGAAGTTGTGGTCAAGGTTGAGGTGGAGGCAGTAAAGCAGGAGGTTGGGTGGTTTGAGGCCTTCACCCTAGTTAGGGGTTGCCCCATTGGGAAGGTTGGGGTGCATATGGATGAAAATGAGGGTTGATAGGATGAGGAGGATATTGAGGAGTATAAGACCAAGGAGGAGGTTTGGACCATGATGGATGAGTGGAAGGGTACCAAGTTTGGAAAGGTACATTTTGAGTTGGATTGTAGTGAGGATAATGTGCACCTTGCATGCCTTATTAATATTTCCATGGACCTAGGGGTGTCCTTTGGTTAATGAAACACAAATTCTCAGACCCGAATTCTACCGATGCTTGGTATACAAACTTTAGGCCTAGAAGAGAGGGACATTTATCTATTGCATTATTCTCTTCACAGACTAAGCAAACTTCTATGACATTCAATGGACATTCATTCCTAGGATGTCTTTTAGTACAGCTAGGGAAAAAGATAGCTAGTACCCTCTTTGATTCCTCTTACCTTTTGATTTGCATAGTATCCATTTGCAAGGTAAATCTATGCAATATTTCACTCTTAAAATCTTCCAACGTACTTCCTATCTCATGCTTGATGGCTTTTGTGGAGGGAGAGGAATTGGCCAAGCTTTGGCTAGACCTACCCTTCTTCCTAGCAACCACAAAGTGATTCTTAAATGCAATTTTGATGTCATCATAAGGAAATTGGTAGATATATCCCCTAGATAGCATGTTGAGGGTTTCCATTACCTCCTCCGTGATCGCTCGGAGAAGAAATAGATTGAGTTACTCAGGATAAAGGGTACATTTGTCCCTCTTATAATTGATTTGAAACCTTTACTCATAGTCCTCCAAAGATTCATCAGGCCTAAGGGTCATCCTAAATATTTACTCCTTTATTTATTTGGACCTACAGTAATCCCAATATTTGTCATTGATGGCTTGTTACATTTGGGCCCAGGGAGTGATGCTTCCTCTAGGTAGACTCATAAACCAACGCAAGGATGCATCTCTGAGGGTATAAGGAAACAACTTCAGCTTCTTCTCATCAGAGGCATAGTCATAGGTCCTACAAATAACAACAAACTCAAACATGAAGGTGTCAGGATCTCAGAGGTTAGGCCATGGAAATCTGGAAGGGCAACAAGGCTTATATTTTTCATTCTAGCCTCTCCATTGGTTTCCATGATAGAAAAATCTCATTTATCTGGTTTTTAGCCATAGGTTGGGTAGGTGAGATAGGTTGTTCTTCTCCTATAGTTTCTTAAAAAATTCCAGGTGGCTCTCTAAAGGGTTTTCCAACTCCCTTGTAGTCAGAAAGGGAATTTCACAGTCACTGAAGAAGAATGAAGGTTGACTGCCTAAGGACGTGGGGGTTTTTGGAAATAATTTCCCTTAGTTATCCCTACTCCTACGAGGCATGAAAGAACAAGTTTTATCTTTGAAATTTTCTTTTTTTGTTCAAAGTAATAAGACTGATGCAAAACAAAAAAAAGACAAGCAATTGTTAAGAAAAAACTACACCTACGTAGACATCTCCCAGGAAATGGCAGCAAAAAGCGATGAGCCTTGGTATTGCACCAAGGATATTGCAAATACCAAGGGCTTCTCAACTCAAATTATCAACCCAGGGTTTGTATAAATTTAGAGGTGACAATGCTATATGCACAACAGGTTAGGTTCTACTCACATCACCCTTATTCATGAAATCATATCAAGGTGTTCAAAGACCACTCCAACTAATTACAGTGAGAACTTCTTATGAAATCATAAATGAACATGATTCTAGTTACAAAGGTGAAAATTCCATTCATTAAATGTAAATGCTAATTGAAATTGCATGAAAGGAGAAAACTAACCTATCTTCAAAATTAAACCATGCTATTTGTTAGGTAAATTGACTTGGGGTTAGAGTCAAGGATGACCATGTTAAACAGGGGTAGTTTTGGGGCATGTGGTATTGTGTACCCATGGTGTTATGCCCATGGTATTGCATGTAATGAAGCCTATAAAAGGTTGGGAAATCTGCATTGTAAGGTAGGTCAGGGAGGTGAGTGGTGAAGGCTCACTTGGTTGGGTTGGCCAAGGTTTTGGCCAAGGATAATGAAATTTAATTATGGTGGGTTTTCCTCAGAGTTGGGGTTTTTTCCAGGATAAACCTTTGTGTTTGTGTTATTATTGTTACTGCGTTAATCCTTTTCCTCTAAGTAATTTTATCTACGGGGTAAATATTTTAATTATTTCTCTGGTTTAATTTTCTTTATTTTGTATTAGAGCTTACCTACAAACGAATTCTAAAAACAGAAAATATACAATGGTGATAAATATAAAACAAATACACCGAGATTTCCCCTAGATCCTAAAACCAGGACTACCAGATTGATTTTTTATTATTTCTTTGGTTAATTTTTCTTCATTTGGTATCATAGTCGAATGTTGGATTTAGAGGGACACTTATATTACCAAGGGTTTATGGTCTGATGAATACGTTGCAGATTAAGATCTTGCTTCAATGGGAAACAAGGAGAGATATAAGTGTTTTTTGATTGCCGAGATATATGGCCCGATTTTGATTAAATTCTTTGAGATTATCCGGTGGAGACGTTTGATGTCAACATTAATGTGAAAGATGTGCAAGTCAACATTCTAGTTTTTTGTTGTTATTATGTGTGGGTTTCAGATCAAGGTGGACTAGAAGTGTAGACAAACATCCTTGCAATATATATTATGTAGGGCGATTTTGGTGCTCGGACGTCGAGGAAATTTGGAAGAAACCCTGGTGCAATCGAGCGGTCAACTTGTTGGAGAGTAAGATGGGTATATTTTTCTCACGATGATTCACAAGGCGGGAGAAGTCTTGTTGTGGTGCACCAAAACCTACGCTACAGGCTTCAGTGACATCTCAAAGAGCATCAATAGGTTCATGGTAGGAATCATACCCTCGGGACCATAGATCGCCACCCTTTCCCTTGTGTTGGATGTGATGCACAAACTTCAATCCTACTGCCTCAGGGATTTCTCAAACGTTTAGTGGAAACATCGCTGGTCAATGTGGCAGGCATGGGCCATGCTAAGGAGGAAGACTATGGCTGGTGGTGGAGAAGAGAAGATCCACTAGGAAAATATTTAGACTGGCGCCAAAGAAATCAATGTTAGATCGAGAGTCCAGGTTGTTGAGCTGATGATTGATATCTCCCGGAAGGATGAAATTTGAAGGCCCTGAGATAGTAATCAATCAGAAAATGCCAAGATCAATCGTGTTTGTATCATTCTTGTTGGTCTTGACAAGTCCTCAATCACACAGAAGTGGATCTCGGTGGCTAGGGGTTTCGTTCGAGAAATCATATATGGAGAGATCGTAGATCTAAGTTTGATTACATGCTGACCATAGAAAGCATGAGAAGGTTCGATTCTCAAAGGCGTTTAAGGAAACATATAATATAGTCACTACCTCTATCCCAGACAACAACTTGGCCTCAAACAACGAGTTAGGGAAGGATGAGTAGGAGGTAATGATGGTAGAGGAGAATTAAAGTAACTAGAGATAAGAAACATGAACGTGTTAAGGAGGCCTCATGTGGAACTAATTTGTAGGCTTGTGAGTGGGTTGAGAGAATTCTTGAGCCGAGTAGCTCACAAGAAGCAACAATAGTGGTGTAAAGGTTGTGAACGAGGTACATGGACAAGGGAGAACGTGTTGTTTGAGAAATTTGTTCGTAATTGGAGAATTGGGTGATGTTGGAGTCCTTATTATTGTAGGAAAATGTAGACGTAAATTTTGTTGTACATGGCACAAGTAACAACCATAAATCAGACATTGGATCAAGAGAGGAAAACGTTGAGTAAGATGATGGATGTATAATTCTAGAGTAACAATAATAATAATGATTATAATGGAGTTAATTATTGCATGTAAATGGGCATACTGCTATAATATCTGGTAAGGCATGCGTACCCCTAGGTAATTACAGGTAAATTTTGGGTTAGACCTAGGTGATAGAGGGGATGTCGGGTTAACAATAACCTAGGTAAATAGTTTGAGGGGAGTAAGGGCCAAAGTGAGCAAGGTTGGGCTGACTCACTTGGCAAGGTTGGCTAGATTTAGTCAAGGAATCCCAAGTCAAGTTTAAGGGGGGAATGTTAGGTGAATTGACTCAAGGTTAGAGTCAAGGTTGACCAGGTTAAATAGGGGTAGTATTGGGGCATGTGGTATTGTGTACCCATGGTTTTATGCCCATGGTATTGCATGTAATGAAGCCTATAAAAGGTTAGGAAAAATTCATTATAAGGTAGGCCAGGGAGGTGAGCGGTGAAGGCTCACTTGGCTGGGTTGGCAAGGGTTTTCGCCAAGGATAATTAAATTTCATTATGGTGGGTTTTCCCTCGAGTTGGGGTTTTTCCCAAGATAAAAATTTGTGTTTATGTGTTATTATTGTTACTGTGTTAATCCTTTTTCTCTCAGTAATTTTATCTCTGGGATAAATATTTTAATTATCTCTCTGGATAAATTTTCTTCACTACTCTACTTGCACACTTAATCAAATCAATGACCTATATGTCTACTCACACTTGCTTGAAAATGAGAAATCCAATTTTTAACATACTCATGAAAAAATACTAGTTCTAACTTTGTTTTGCTATCTAATGGTTGCAGTGAGGAAAGAATGAGGTTGGAGTGGTCCTAGAGTCTTCCCTAATAATAAAATCACATTGGGGGGAATTATTCAACTTCATTATGCTAGATTAAAGGTATGAAGCAAATTTGGTTGGAGAAAACAATACTATAGGGCTACTACAAGAGGTGCTACCAGAGGTCCTGTAATGCTACAAGAGGCCCTATTTTGCTATAAGAGGAGGATCCAAGAGATTTTGAGGACAAAAACAGGGTCTTGAAGACAGAGGAAGGTGGGTGAAGGTATAAGGAGGTGAATGAAGGGTGTGGGATCCCCTTAGATAAGTTTAGTACCTCTCAGAGGCCTATCTTGCACCAAAGTTGATGCCCACGGTGTCCTTTGTCTATCCTCATAGAGTGAATTCAGAGACAAAATTTGGAAGCAAGGTGAAGTACCTAAGAGGAATATGGAAAGGTCCAGGTGGATGTGGAAAGGTGTGCCCACCCTTGCAGATTAGCATAGTTCCTACAACCAACCAAGTACATACATCCAATGACTATTATTGCAGTAAAGTAACTAATTATGGAAAAGATGAGTTGAATTTTATTGAAGTCTACTCTAACATACAACACAAATTAAATTATCAAACAACTGTTGCTAAATCATAAGTTGTAGAGATTAAACATGCATGATAATTTCAATCCAATACTTAACACTTTCAAAGAAATCATAAACAAACATTTTTGAGTTGTTATTGTGGATCTTTCCAATCATTCCTCCCGCAGGAGAGGTGATAAGAAAGCATGCAATCACAAGTTTTTATGATATAACATTTATTGAAACATAGAAAGAATTGCGATGATTTGAATCAAGAACAAGAAAGAAATACAAGATAGGGATTAAAGCCTATGGGTTAGGCCCAAACCCAAGGGTTTCATTCCTCCAAAATTAACTCGGATGTAGACCAATAGTAAATTTCTCACTAACATTAAATGATAGTCACATATATCACGAAAAATAAGAATTACAATGTCAAGTACTTAGGACCATAGTAGATACTCTTAGCTACAATGAAGATTCAAATTCGATATGAGTCTTTCAGCTGGTTTACTTTGAAAGGAGGAATGCTCCCCTCCAAAATATCAAGATTTGTGGATCTGGTTCCCTTTGTACTTGTCATGCACTTGGATTTCCTTGACTGCTAGTGAATTCGAGTTGTTGGAGAGGATTCTGTGATCTCAAGCCAAGTTAGGGAGTTAATGAGGTGGGAAAGCTCCCTATATTATCTCTAGTTGTCTCCATCAAGACTTTGTGTGGTAAATATATCCAAAAATGCTTCTTTTACCTGGATATTAATCACATTAGGTCATACAATATGAAAAACACCTTTTAGTATTCCTACTAAGCATATTATGGCTAAAAATGCAAATTAACATGAGAAAAGGAGAGTTTTAAAGGCTGGAGGATAGCACAATGAACTCCAAAAGATACCTATTGATGGGACCCATCATCACCCCCCTCGCTGAAGGTGTTGCTCACCCTATGAGAAACTCAGTCACTGATATGAAATTCATTCATGGCCCTAGTGGCATCTCTGATATCCCAAGGCACTTTAGATGGTGCGCCTTCATGTGGATAGAAAACTGCATTTGCCTCTATGTCTGTCCATTCTTTTTGTTCTTTTGCTTGGCTTGTTCCATCTTGTAGGCCAAACAATAAGGGAGGATTGATTTTGAGCCATATCTACTTGATATTTACCCTTTCATGATCCTTTTGTATAATGGTGTTTTCTCCAAGGCGTTCCTTAATCTTTTTGGGGAGTGATATTCTCTAATTGGTAAACATGCCTACAAAATTTCTGTCCCCACCATCCTAAAAGTGTCCTCAAATTGTAGGATGTGTTTCTCTTGGGTTGTTATGTACCTAGTTCCAATTCAATATCAGAGGAGATGAGATTGTGGTTGCTGATGACATCCTCGGGGCTCACTATTTTCGATATGATATATAAGGGATCCTTCTCTTCTTTTGTCATAATGCTATGAAACCAGCTCAAGAAAAGATAGAAAAGATAGATCAACGCCTTAGAATTCAGCCTCTTCGAGGGGGCAACCTCCTTTACATTACATAAATGAACAATTCTTGGATGATACAAATGACAAAACCTCCTTTCTATATATAGGAGTCTAAGGAGTCACAATATAATCCAGCCGACCTAACAATAATAATATAAAGCCACAAAAATAACAATAGAGGGATTCTATGGGGCACATAAATAACAATATGGGGGTAATAGGGGCACAACAATATAAATAGGGGGTATAACTACAATAGTAATGGGGTAATCACTAGTATTATAGGGACCCAACATGCCCCTCTCCTTCAAAAAAGTGTTGTCCTCAACGCTTGAGCAGTTCTGGATACTTCTGCATAAAATTCTCATCCTCCCATGTGGAATCTTCAGCGGATAAGTTCTTCCACTTGATAAGATACTCTGAAATTGATCGATTTCGTAGCTGTCGAGTTCTTGTTTCTGTGATTGCTTCCGTTTCCAATATAATTTTTCCTTCCTCGTCAAGTTCTGGCAATATTGTTTGAATTGGGAGCTTGTCACCTATAACCTTCTTTAAACATGAAACATGGAAAACTGGGTGTAATCGAGAAGCTGCAGGAAGCTCCAATTTGTATGCCATAGTACCAATCTTTTCCAACACCTTGTATGAACCATAATACTTTGGTGATAATTTATTATCCTTCTTAGCTTGCTTTAGGGACATTTGCTTATATGGTTGTAGCCGTAGGAATACCCAATCACCTACATCAAAACTTCTTTCACTGCGATGTTGATCTGCCTGTTGTTTCATTCTATTTTGTGCCAACACGAGGTTATCCTTTAAGAGTTGGAGGACTTGTTGTTGATGTTCGATGTGATGTTCCACTGCCTAAACCTTAGAATTTTCTCTTAAATATGATGTGATGGATGGTGGTTGATACCCATAAAGTGCCATAAATGGGGTCATTTTTGTTGCTGTATGGAAGGAAGTGTTATACCACCATTCAGCTAGAGGCAACCAATTGACCCATTGTGTCTGTTTATCAGATACAAAGCAACGAAGATATCCTTCCAAACATTTGTTTACTATCTCAGTTTGCCCATCAGATTGAGGATGATAAGATGAGCTATGAGCTAACTGAGTACCAAGACAAGAAAATAATTCTGTCCAAAAATTTCCAGTGAAAATGGGATCTCTGTCACTTACAATAATCTTTGGGTTTCCATGTAGCTTTTGAACTGTTTCCATAAATGCAATAGAAACTGTACTGGCTTTAAATGGATGTGATAATGCACAAAAATGTGCATACTTGGTAAGTCTGTCAACTACCACCATGATGACACTCTTTCCCTCAGACTTGGGTAAACCTGTGATAAAATCCATTGAAACCTCCTCCCAACATTGGATTGGAATGGATAAAGGTTGTAATAGACCTGGTGTCTTAATTGTTTCAACTTTATTTTGCTGGAAAACCAAACATTCCGCCACAAACTTTTGAATATATGATTTAAGGCCATCCCAAAAAAATTCCTTCTTAACCCTGTGGTAAGTTTTTAAAAATCCTGAGTGCCCTCCTAAGGGAGAAGTGTGCAATTCCATAAGAATCTTTTGTTTTAGCTGGGAATTCTTACAGAGGTATAAGCAATCTTTGTACCATAACGAATCATTTTGCCAGCTAAATGTATCAGAAGTACTGGAATCTTGTTGTAGCTTTTGAATAAGTGCCCACACTTCTTCGTCGTTCTTCCATTCCTCCCTTGCTTCGTTTATC
This sequence comes from Pinus tabuliformis, assembly GCA_031772625.1. Classification (NCBI taxonomy): domain Eukaryota; kingdom Viridiplantae; phylum Streptophyta; class Pinopsida; order Pinales; family Pinaceae; genus Pinus; species Pinus tabuliformis. Next base: position 94,357,221 of record CM062814.1, on the reverse strand, counting down.
CAATCTGGTTGGATAATAGAAATGGCACACAACAATGCTTCCACATCCTCATCCTTTCTTGAGAGTGCATCTGCCACCACATTTTGCTTCCCTTTTTTGTAGATGATTTCAAAGTCATAACCCAACATCTTTGTGACCCACTTTTGTTGCTCTTCAGAGGATAATCTTTGTTCTAAAAAGTATTTAAGGCTATCATGATCCGTTTTTACCTTGAAGTGTCTTCCCATTAGGTAGGGTCGCCATTTCTTAAGTGCATGGAGTATTGCCAACATTTCCTTCTCATAAATAGCTTTGTTTAAAAACTTTCCCTTGATTGGACGACTTTCAAAAGCAATGGGTCTTTCATCTTGCATTAGAACAGCACCAATTCCATTTCCTGAAGCATCACATTCCACAATAAAGGTTTTTGTGAAGTCCGGCGTAGCTAAGACCGGTGCTTGGCACATTGCCTCTTTAAGATGTTCAAAGGCCTTTGTTGCTTCCGAAGTCCATGAAAATGAATTTTTCTTCAATAATGTTGTTAGAGGTGCTGCTATTCTCCCATAATTCTTAACAAACTTGCGATAATACCCTGTCAACCCAAGAAATCCTCGCAGATGCTTTATGGATGTGGGGATTTTCCATTCCTTAATGGCTTTAATTTTGCTAGGGTCTACCTTAACTCCTTCATGAGATACAATATGACCCAAATATTCCACCTCCTGGACTCCAAAGAAACATTTGGATCTTTTTGCATATAATTGTTTCTCCTCCAATAGTTGTAACACCCTGTCAACATGTTCAACATGATCCTTCCAAGACTTGCTGTAGATTAGTATATCATCAAAAAATACTAACACAAATTTTCTAAGGAATGGTTTGAAAATTGAATTCATCAAACCTTGAAATGTTGAAGGTGCATTGGTAAGGCCAAAAGGCATGACCAAAAATTCATAATGACCCTCATGAGTTCTAAATGCTGTTTTCGGAATGTCTTCAATCTTCATTCTAATTTGATGATATCCCGAACGAAGATCCAACTTGGTGAAGTAAATTGATCCATGCAATTCATCCAGTAATTCATCAATAACAGGAATGGGGAACTTATCTTTAATAGTGAGCTTGTTGAGCTCCCTATAATCTGGACACATGCGCCATGATCCATCCTTCTTGTGCACCAATACTACTGGAGCTGAGAAAGAACTTTGACTCGGTTGAATTATACCAGCCTCTAGCATTTCTGCAACCATACGTTCAATTTCACTTTTTTGGACATATGGATATCTGTACGGCCTGATGTTTGGAGGAACACTTCCTGGAATCAGATGAATAGCATGATCATGATCACGCATAGGTGGGAGACCTTTGGGAGTCTCAAATACCTTGGAATGATTGTCCAGGACTTTTTGGAGATCTGGAGAAATAGATGATTCCAATGTGGAAACATCTAGCGAACATAATTGTGCAATTACACCTCTTTGCTCCTTTTTTAGAAGCTTTGTCATGCCATTAGAGCTGATTATCTTTCCTGGTTCCCCTGCAATACCCCTTAATTCAACTTCCTTTCCTTCCACAGAAAATTTCATGAAAAGTTCTTGAAAATTAAAAGCTATTGTACCCAAGGATTGTAGCCATTGGACTCCTAGTACAACATCAGCACCTCCCATTGGAATGGAAAGCATTGTGCTAGTCAATACATATTCTCCCATGGATAGCTTGATATTATGGCACTTTCCAGAACAATTTATTGTTCCTCCATTTGCAATCATCACTTGACACTCTGGTGCTGGATATAGGAAGCAATTCAATTCTTTTGCTACCCTACAATGAATAAAATTGTGGGTGCTTCCTGAATCAATCAACACTATTACCTTTTTCTTCTTGATTTGTCCTTTTATCTTGATGGTTTGAGGAGTGGTAATTCCCACCAATGCATTACAAGATATGGTCGGATTTATTTGTTCTTCATCTAGGCTTTGTTCCTGGAATATATCCTCTTCTTTTGACCTTTCTTGCTCCTTTTCTTCTTCCTCTTCACAATCTATGTAGAATAATTTCTTCTCAGCACACTTATGACCTTTTGTGTATTTGCTATCACAATTGTAACAAAGCCCTTTTGCTCTTTTTTCTTCCAATTGTTGTGGTGTCAACCTTGTAGGTTGTGGAAGACTATGGGCAACAACACTTCCGTCTTTATAGTTGTGAACGGTATGCTTCCTAGTTGCCATAATTTTGCTTTCCATTTTTCTTGCTAACCTGAATGCCTTCTCTAATGAATCAGGTTCCCAAAGGTGCACATCATGTTGGATATTATCCTTTAAAGACCCTATGAACACATCAATCCTATGCTCCTCTGGAATATCTTTTACCCTTATGTTCAATTTTTGGAACTCCTCAATGTGCTCCATTATTGAACCCTTTTGTTTGAGACTTATCAATTGGCTAAAAAAAGTGTTGCTTTTTGTATCCTCATAATGTGCTATCAATTCTTCCGTAAAAATTGCCCAAGTGATAAATTGTTTACGAGAACAAAGCCATTGATACCATACAAACTGATTTGGTTCCAAATATAAAGTTGCCATACGTACCTTTTGTGTGTTTTGCACATTATTGAGATCGAAGAATTGCTCCATCTGTAATATCCATGTGGCGGGATCCTTGCCATCAAACTTCCTCATATCGATTTTTGGAACATGGTGAGTCTTCAATCCAACATTAGAGTCTATGGAATCATGATTAACATTTCTTTTATTCTCATCATGAGTTTCCTTTACTACCTTTTCACCATTAGTGACCCTTTCTTGTAGCAACTTCTTCAATTCATCCATCTTATCATCCATGCCATCAATTTTAGCGTCCATGCCATTCATCTTAGCTTCCATGCCATCCATCTTAGCTTCCATGCCCTTTATCTTAGATTCCACGCCATTTACCTTAGATTCCACGCCATTTATATTAGATTCCACGCCACTTATCTTAGCTTCTGTTAGCTTTTGTGAGTGTGACATTTGTTGCACTTGTTCTTGTAATTTTGATATATCATGTAGCATTTCTTCCTCTTCTTCATGAGTCATGCTAGAGCTTTCAGGTTCTTTACTAGGTGTTTGCATTTTCTTTCCTCGGGGCATCAGTTACTGATAATAATGTTTTACTATGCCCTTTGAATTCCGTTAAACCAATCTTACACAAAAATTTAAAAAAAACTACACACCTTTTTTCACTTTATAGAAGCCTGATATTGAATCTAATGTATCTCTGTAATTTCAGATCATCCAATTTTGAAATTGCTACCTGCAGTAGCCTTCCGTGTCCTCTTTCCAATGCCACAAGTCTGAGCCAAATTGGATTCTCCAAGAAGAGTTATGTGAAATCTCCCACAGTGGCTTGCTTTTAGACTGGTTCAGTAGAGCGAACTTGTACGACGTGCCACGAGTCACTGTTTCAACCTTTGAATCTGAAACACACATACAAGAAACTACAGTCCGTCCTCTTTCTGTACCGTTTTACGAAATTTCGATCCGATCCTTAGAGAGAGAGTTATGACGATTTTCCCCAGGTCACCTGTTTTGAATGTAATTCAGGAGTCTGCAAAAAGGCCAACTTCCTCAGATCATATCTCTGAAAATATCGCGCGAAAAGCTCTGAAATTCGGACCCAAGGTTCAGCGCCAATTCTTCTCAAATGGGTTTTTTTTTGCGACTTCTGAAACGTCACAGAAAAAAAGTTATAGCGAAAATGCCACGATGACCTGTTTGGAGCAGCGAAACCCTAGAATCCAAAGCTCTGATACCAAATGTTATGAAACCAGCTCAAGAAAAGATAGAAAAGATAGATCAACGCCTTAGAATTCAGCCTCTTCGAGGGGGCAACCTCCTTTACATTACATAAATGAACAATTCTTGGATGATACAAATGACAAAACCTCCTTTCTATATATAGGAGTCTAAGGAGTCACAATCTAATCCAGCTGACCTAACAATAATAATATAAAGCCACAAAAATAACAATAGAGGGATTCTATGGGGCACATAAATAACAATATGGGGGTAATAGGGGCACAACAATATAAATAGGGGGTATAACTACAATAGTAATGGGGTAATCACTAGTATTATAGGGACCCAACACATAACCATTTTCACTTCTTTAGCCTTGCCTCCTCAAGGGACAACCAAGAGGCTAATGCCATAAATTTCATGTCTCCCAATCTTGATTTTGGATCTGAGAAAATCATGTCTGTGAGGATATATTGTGCATGTAAAACTCAGCTAGTTTGGATCTATCCTCAATACTTTCTCCTTTGCAAAATTCAATAACATTCCTGTAGTCTTGGAAAGGCAGGGAGTCATATTGTGTCGATGTCTTATATTGGAATTGCAACTACATCTCCTTGAGGAAAATAACATAGAATTTGGATGGCTTCCTACATTGGATGGCTTCCATAGATAAGCTATCCATAGTATCAAGTTGTGTCTCTTTTTCTTACAACTTCTCTCTTAGCCTTGTGTTTTTTGCAAATTAATGTGAGAAAAGGGGAGTTTTAAGGGCTAGAGGACAACACAATGAACTCCAAAAGATACCTATTGATGGGACCCATCAACTTGCATGAATGGTTGCCATGTATTCAAATTTTGTAATTGAGAGTGTCATTATAGAATGTCTCTTTCTAATCCAAATGATTTCTCCTCCAACTAGGTTAAACACATACTCGCTTGTAGATATTCTACGATATAGATCTCTAGTCCAATCTACATCAACAAAGCCATGTATTTCCAATAGTGCCCAATCTTGGTCTTCCTTTTTAGCACAATCCATAGTCAATATTGTCACACAAATACATGAAAACCCTATTTATAATTTTCCAATGCTCCTTCCCTGGTTTTGACATATACCTGCTCAATACTGCCACTGAATGTGCAATGTCCAGTCTAATATAAATAATTGCATACATCAAGCTTCCAACTACACTAGCATATGGAACACATGAGATGTCCTCTTCCTATTCTTGTGTCTTGGGACACTAATATTCATATAATTTTACACCTATGGAAGAGGCACCTCCATTGATTTACATGCTTGCATATTAAACCTCTACAATATTGTCTTGACATACTTCCTTTGACTTAACCAAAGTTTCTTGTTTTCCTGATCTCTTTTAGTTTCCATGCACGAGATAAAATTTGCAGCATCGAGATCCTTCATGTAAAATTTAGAGGACAATTGACTTTTTTCTTCCTGGATGGTTTCCCTATCATTTCCAATTAGCAACATATCATCTACATACAAGAACAAATAAATAACATGATACCCAATTAATTTAAAATACAGATAGTGATTTGCTTTGCTCCTCGTGAAGCCAAGTCCTAATATATAAGTATATATATTTGATACCACATCTATGATGATTTGTTTAACCCATACAAGGAATTTTCAACTTACATACTAGCTCTTTCTTTCCTTTCACAACAGATCCTTCTAGCTACTTCATGTATATTTCTTCTTCAAAATCCCCATGTAGAAATGTTATCTTCATGTACATTTATTCCACTTCAAGATCAAAGCAGTAGTAATAGATAAAAGGAATCTAATAGAAGGTAACTTGACAACAAAATAAAAATATTACCAAAGTCAATTCCCTCTACCTGGGAATAACCCTTTGCAACTAATTGATCTTTATATTTCTTCACTCTGCCTTCCACATTCAACTTCTTCATAAATAACCTTTTATTGCTGATGGGATTTCTTCCAACCAACAATGCCACTAGATCCCTAGCCTAATTCTTGTGCAAGGCTTCCATTTCTTCAACCATGGCCTTTTTTTAGAGTTTACAATCCTTTGAATCAACTACCTCCCTATCATTTCTAGGATCATCATCACTAATAATCAAAGACAAATTTGAATGTAAATGAGGTGGAGTATACCTTTCTAGCTAACTTCTTCTTGAACTAATCTCCTCAGTGCCAGAGTCTATGGTTATTTTTCTTATTATTCTTGTTCTTCTAGAAAGTCTGATTCATTATCCATCAATTTAAACACTATCTTTTTTGGTTCTTTCTCCCCTGGTAGGACTTCCTGTTTGACAACATATTTTACTTCTCTAAATATCACATCTCAATAATACACAACCTTCTTAGTTTCTAGGTTCCAAATATTATAACTTCACATACCATATTTATATCAAATAAAGACACATTTTTAAACTTTCTTATCTAGCTTAACCCTATTCTCCTTTGGAACATGTACATATGCATCATAACTAAATATGCTAAGATGTTTAAGAGAAGTTTCTTACTGTTCCACACCTCATGTGGAGTCTTATCATCTAACCTAAATGAGGGTGATTTGTTTACTAGGTAACACAAAATATCCATGAAATAGTCACCCCTCCTAATCCTTACCCTAACACCGATTAAGAGGAGGCGGTTACTATGTTGACCCAAGATCCAAGGTGTTGTTATCGAAATGGGGTATAAATTTTTTGATATTTTCAACTTACTCAAAACGTTAGTTTAATATCACCATTGCGTTCATCTCATTGAGTTGACTCTGGTGATATAAAAATTTACCACAATCTGACTTCAGATCATGATATGTGACCATTGAAGTTCTGGCGAATAAGAAAGTGCTACCTCATCAGCTTGGCCACTTGGCTATATCAACCTATTACACTTGAAAATTATTTATTGACTACTGAATCATTCACGGGTTTGGGTTCCATGACCCCACACTATGCATTAAAATGCATATCATTGTTATTGGGAAAACTAGTGTCCATTTAGAGCTACTAGTCCCACTAAGACATGTAGCTATCTTAGAAACAAACAAACAAATGTTACTTGTGTTTTCCTTTATGAGACATATATGAGAGAGAAGAAAAGAGTACCAACCTCAGTCTTTCACTAGTCTCCTTGCTTGTTTCCTCTATCCTTTGATAGAGCTTTCGCCACTGCTTTCTCACTTGTCCCGCTTCAAAGAACACCTGTAGAGTCAAAGCAGCAAAATACCATCAAAACATAGAGATATATAACCATAAACAATATAGGATTAGATGTATATTAACCATATCAATGCATATACAAATACAAGATTCAGAGATATACAAACATATGGAGGAAAACTCAAATAGTTTTATTGATAGAAGTAGTAGAAGAGAGGATTACAACCAAGCTATTTGATCCAACATCATCCTCCTAGCATGAAAGCCCTCTTCACCTTATACAAAGCAAGATCACCCAAAAATACAATATCTCAAAGAGAAACCAACAACACTTCCTTACAAAATATAAAATTCCAACCTCTGGATCTCTAGGATGAGGGATCCATATATATATGTTTGCAAGAGAGTGAGTCAAATTTTGGGATTTTGATTAGTGTCATTTCAGTGATAGTTCTTGGTTCCACTTGGAGATTTCATGATCTCTTACTCATCCCTGGATGAATTTAGAGAGGCAAGTGTCATATGAGCAGTTTCTAGAAGATTCTTTGAGTTTACACCTAGCAAACTGCCTTTTCCATTTGTCTGATCTCGCTCATTGCACCCTACAAAAGGGCTTTTCAGTATGCATCACACCCCCCGTGTGTAACAGGTGAGATGCATCGCACCCTCAACATGGAGAAGTATGTATGGTCCAATTTTGACCAGTTCTGAGTATTTTTTCAGGGAGAACTTCGGTCGAAGGCCATTGATGTAAACCTGTCGCTGGAAGTGAGAAACTTGCCATTGAGGCATGCAAGCTTCAAAGTATTGAAAGGGTTGTTCCTAAGCCAACTTCTTGGATAATGAGCTGATGTTGACAAGAAGTGACCCGTCGTAGCAGGGCCTTAATGAATCCCACATCTACGACACGGAATGGAGAAAATTATTTTGTGGAGGTTAAAACGATCTGATGATACAAGGTTCAGGGTGGCAGTCATGAAAAATGGAGAGTGAAGGTATTGCAGTGGATGAGGCATTAACTCGGTTGGTGAATTCTTTGAGCGACTTCTCTTGAACATATCGGTGACATTGAAATGGATCGGTAGCGTTAACCCCAAAATGGATGGTACAGCGGACCAATGGTGATATGACCGATGAACGGAATAACCCAACCCGACTCAATCATGGTGATGGAGTGAAAGTGTCATGTTCAAGAGCGACCTGCTACCAATGAAGTTATTCAAGTTTTCTTCCCTTTTTCCCCAGTCATTGCTGACCAGTACCTATTTATTTTATCAAGCTTGAGGAGGATATCATATGATTGTTCTATAATTTTCCCTTCGAGCAAACCTGTCGCTATGTTTTAATGAGCCTAGCGACAGTGAAACTCATTCTTGTCTACATGGACAAGTTTTCCACTATTGTTTTAACGAGTTTAACAACAAAGATAACCCGGTCCTTTTCAATTTTAGAGAGTCTAAAAAGAGACAGAAAGGAAACTCCAGTAGTCCTTTTTCGTAATATAATCCCTTAAGTCTGAAAAAGTATAAAATAATACGAAAGAGATGACTTTTCGATAGTTTTAATGAGCCGAACAAGACAAGCGCTCGATCTTTTTGTGTAATGATCCCTTAGGTCCAAAAAGATTAAAATAGAGAGGAGGGATGGCACTTCCAATGACTTTAACGAGCTGGAGAGGCCAATTGCTTGGCAATATTTTCATATTTTACGAGTCAGATGAAAAGAGCTTAAAGGAGACTCATTTTTTGAGGAAGGAGTGATGCTTTCAGATAGCAACTGGTTCCAGGTAAGGTCTGGAACTTTTCAATCATGACAGTGTAAAAAAGGTGGCTAATAGATTCACTTGTCGCAACTGTTCCTCAAAAGGGTAAATAATCGAATGGAGGCGTATGATCGGCTAAAAAAGAGTGGAGGTGATGGTAAGAACACGACCAAGGTTCAAAAGCTGATAATCATGCGATCGCAATGGTTATTTACCGAAGGTGGGTTCATTTTTTAATGAGCTTGAACTCGGGGGGAACATTTGCTCATTGCTAGGTTTATTTTTTAACGAGATTGAAATTCGCGTAAAACTGCTCGTGCCAGTCATATAATAAGGATGTTTCTCATTGATAGGTTCATTTTTAGGGAGATTTCCCCATTCGAAACTTTGCTCTAGAGCCTTTTATATGCAAGCTAGGAACGACCAACTATGAGGTTAAAGGGTTGAGAGCCTACAAACTAAGAAAATAAAACGTCGTTTCTCACTTGCACGCAAAAAGGTTTGCATGCCCCTAGGTATAAAGAGAAGTAGAGGTGATCATGGTGGGACTCTTTCCTAGTCTTATCCCATTTTCCTAGATAGACAGGGGCATTAGACTTAGTCAGATATCCTACGCGGAAAACCTACCTTCTCTCTGGGGTTTTCCTACTGAAGCAGACCAGGGTGCATGCCCCCTTGGTTTCAGTCACAATCATTGAATCACTCGCGCTCATCAGGTGGACGGACTGGAGATTGATGAGAAATTCCTTGTGCAAAAAGAATAGTTAGGGATGGCATTTGACTAGTAGCTATGTTTGAACCAGGGAACGAAAGCTGGTCAACTAGGTGGACCACTCTACCTTCTTGCGGAAGACACATCACCCAGAAGAGTGAGGAAACAATAGCTCCCATGCTATAAATGTAGTCACGCCCAAGGAGTAGGTTGTAATCTAGAGGCCCTTGGACTAGCATCATGTTTGGATGAATGGTTTTCCTTCTCAAAGTTATAGGCAAATTTGGAAGGATCCCTAACGATCGACTGGTTCCTTTGTTGAAGCCTGACAAATTTCGAATCTCAAGCAGAAGCGATGGTGAACCAAGCGCTTTCCAAGAAGTTGAGAAAAAGATACTCATAGAAGCCCCTTCATCTATGATAGTACCAACCATGATCATTCTGTAAGCTTGTACTATGATTCGGAATGGTACATTAGATGGTAGGCGGGGTCTCCCTAGTAGATTTCAATAAAAGGAAACGACTAGATTGCTTGGAGGAGAGACTGAATAAACAACGGGATAAATCTCTGACGAACTTCCTTCCTGCAGTAAAGGAATGGGTAGATTGCCCCCATGTTCATCATATTCTGTGTTAACAAAAAGAACTTGAACGGTGTCATTCTCATCCTCTTTGGTGACTGTATCATTTGAAGGTGGACCTTCTGAAGACAAGACTGGGTCGACTGCCGTCTCGACCTATTGAATTTGGTTTGGTGTGGAATTAGAGGGTTGATCTTCAATGATAGGTGCTTCGACCAACAACAACGGTGTGTCAGTCGGATTTTCAACTAGCGATGGACTCAGAAAGAGTTTCTTGTATCCAGGAGGAAGTCACTGCGGTGAAGCAGGATGGTTATCCAAGACTCTTTTAGCTTCGTCCAAAAAGGGACAATGGTGGAAGGCATGATTGCCTTCACACAACCTACAAGGAAATCTAAATCTTCCTTTCTGTCCATTGACTTCATTTTCACTAGTTGATGGTGTGCTCTCAATGTGATCGTCAGAACTTGAAGACACCAGATTGTGCAAGCAGGGAGACCAGTCCCTTAGGATCCGTGGGATGTAGGGACAATCTCAATGATAGTGGTCTCCCTTGAAAATGACACATGGAGATTTAGGTTTGGAAGGTGTAGTGTGTGGATTTTTTCCAGACGATGTATGGTTGCCCCCTATCGCCGTTGGCTTCTTCTTCTTCTTCTTCTCCTTCCCTTTCTTCTTCTTCTTAGTTACTTGGTTTTTAGCGTTACTAACTTCACCAAGCGAAGAGGAAGAAGGAGAGAGAGAAACAAATGAAGTAGAAGGTGGGGGAGCGACTTCAGCATCATCTGGTTGCTGAGGATTTGTGGTGTTTTGAACGACAGAGGTCGAGAAAAGCCATACTGGAGGGCCAATTGTGAGTCCTGGAAGGGACAATGTAGCCATGTGTGGAGCACCAACATCTCCCTAAGAGGAGAAAGGACTAGGATTTCCCCCAAGGGGAAATCCTTGATTAGTAGACTCCATTTCCTCAACCTAATATCAATGAGGAAATAGTGACGTTATTCCGATTAAAATAAATCTTATGACGCTTTGACACAACTTGCTTTTTCAATTTTTAAGAGTCGAGAAAAAGCTAAAGATGACTCTAGTCACCTTCGATTTTTAATGAGCCTGAAGTGACAAGTGCTCAGATGGACCTTTTCTTTTAAGGAGTCTGAAAAGGAACGAAAGTGACTTCTCTAGAAATCTAGACAGAGGGATTACCAAACCAATCACAAAACTGCAGAATACTTTTTATGGTATGGCAGTCAATCTTCCTGAATGCTGTGTTCAGTGCATTGCGATCGATAGGGCGACAAACACGGCTTCCTAAGGATAAAGGATATAGCCTATTGTGGTCTCCCAATATATACTCGACAGTACATGGGAGCACAAGTCCGTACTGGCACTTGTCGTATCAAAGAGGAGGAATCACCCAACCTACGATGAAGACGATAGTTACCAGGCTTTACGACACTGGAATATGTCTCTAGCCTAGACTACTAAATGTTGTGCATTAGGTTCCAAAGAATTTTTATGTTCATTGAGGTTTATTTTACAGTTGATATTTCTTAAGAAGTTTGCCTTTAAGGTTCACCGCGTGATGTAGATATACAATTCCTAAATGTGCAATCTAAGATGATAAACAATCGTTTACTTTCTTTTAGCAATGAAAATCCTAGCTACTAAGGAAAGAGAAATGAAATTCTTTCAACATAGAGCAGAGAGCACACACTAGATGCACTTTTCCTAAATCAATTACCGCATGCAGTCTAAATGTAAATGCACATGCATGTATTTATTTTTTCAGTTTCCTTAATGTGAGAATGACGAAAAGAAAACTAAGTACAGATCTGAATCATTTTCTTTCAAAGCAATAGCACTGACAATTTTTTCTTCAAAAAATGTAAGGAAGACTAAGATGACACTTTGCGATTTCGAATTCAAAAAATGAAAGGAAGACTAAGACGACACTTAGTGATTTCTAATTCAAAAAAAAAGGAAGACTAAGACGACACTTTACGATTTCGAATTTAAAATTTCTTTCGACACTTGAAATACTATTAATTCAAATCAAATACAATAGCAAAAGTGTAATCGACTATCTAAAAGAGGAAGACTTTACGACACTCTTTTTCTTGATTGAAAACACCACTTGTGACACTTTCAAATAAAAAGACGACAATTCGATTAAGCTATTGTTTGCAAAAGAGAATTGCAAATGATGAAAAATACATTAAAAACATTCACAATTATTTATCAATGGAGGCTGAATAATGCAAAGGAAGAAGGTTTCAATAGTGATGTACTGATCATAGATAGAAAAACTACTAAATAAAGCTGAAGACAATAAAGAAGAAACCAAAATCTGGAGGCAGAAACAGTCTTACTCAATCATCGCACCTGTTACACAGGGAAACAGGGATGCATCTCACCTTCAACACATGAGAGGTGTGATGCATCCAGATTGCCAATGAGAGACAGTGCGATGGTCCAGGGATGAGACTGAGCTTGGTTTTCACTCATAGTTTGCAGCTAAGTTCAGGGATTTAGGCTGAGCTAATGATTGTCAGTAGACAAAAAGTATAGGGGCTGATCTAATGAGGTTATTTGAGCTACCACCAGGGCACTTAGGATGTTTTCAGGTCATATGTTTAGTTCATAAACCAACCTGGAGATTGGCTGAAGCAGCGTTGATCTACTTTGCAGTTGCATAGCAAAAGCAGTTCGAAGGCTAACTGGCTTAACTTCAGGCTCTGTTTGTGGTTTATAAAGCAAACAATAGTAACAAAACAAACAAACTATTCGATCCCTAGTGGAGTTGCCATTTTGTTATCGGGAAAACTAGTGTCCATTCAGAGTTGCTAGTCCCACTAAGATGGGTAGCTATCTTAGAAACAAACAAACCAAAGTTACTTGTGTTTTTCTTTATGAGAGATAGATGTGAGAGAAGTAAAGAGTACCAACCTCAATCTTTCGCTAGTATCCTTGCTTGTTTCCTCTCTCCTTTGATAGAGCTTTCGCCACTGCTTTCTCACTTGTCCCACTTCAAAGAACACCTGCAGAGTCAAAGTAGCAAAATTCCATCAAAGCATAGGGATCTATAACCATAAACAATATAAGGTCAGATGTATATTAACCATATCAATGCATATACAAATAGAAGATTCAGAGATATACAAACACATGGAGGAAAACTCAAATAGCTTTATTGATAGAAGTAGTAGAAGAGAGGACTACAACCAAGTTGTTTGATCCAACATCATCCTCCTAGCATGAAAGCCCTCTTCACCTCATACAAAGCAAGATCACCCAACAATACAATGTCTTAAAGAGAAACCAACAACACTTCCTTACAAAATATAAAATTCCAACCTCTGGATCTCTAGGATGAGGGATCCATATATAAATGTTTGCAGGAGAATGAGTCAGCTTCTGGGATTTTGATTAGTGTCATTTCACTAATAGTTCTTGGTTCCACTTGGAGATTTCATGATCTCTTACTCATCCCTGGGCGAATTCAGAGAGGCAAGTGTCATATGAGTAGTTTCTAGAAGATTCTTTGAGTTTCCACCTAGAAAATTTCCTTTTCCATTTGTCTACTCTCGCTCATTGCACCCTACAGAAGGGATTTTCAGTATGCATCGCACCCCCCATGTGTAACAGGTGAGATGCATCGTACCATCAACATGGAGAAGCCTGTATGGTCTAGTTTTGACCAGTTTTGAGAAGTTTTTCAGGGAGAACTTCTGGGAAATGATGTAATCAGTTGACCTTGATCCTTTAGGGTATGAAACAACACTTTTAAGGGTTTAGAAGCCCTTGGTTTATGGACATATGCGATTGGGGTTGCAGTGCCCAAATATGTCTATAAAAATCATGTGCATATTATATATTACCGACCACTTTGTTGGGTTGTGTTATATTCTTTCCATGACTAGCCTACGTAGTTAACTGGGGGGTTAGAGGGGGAGTGGGTAGCCCCCCCAAGGGGTCTGGGGCAGAGCCTCGAGGGATTTTTTTTGGACCCTAGATTAGGTTGGGCGGACCTACCTATGGTTTTGGACACGATGGTTTTCGGTCCATGGTTTTGGACGCAATGGTTTTTGGTCCATGGTATTGGATGCTTTGGAATGTATAAATATGTATTCTAACATTTAAAAGAACATAATGAAAAATCAAGCTGGTAGTCCCGGTTTTGGGATCTAGGTATGTGTTTTATGTGTTATGCTCTCGCATTGTTTATTTTCTGTGTTTTAGAATTTGTATGCAGGTGATTTATGTATGGGGTTAAAACCTACATTTTGTATCAGAGTTGTTTTGGCTTGAAGGGGACGCCTTTGTTGGTGAGGGGTTTCACTCAGGCCTGTGGTAGACCCTGTTCAATGGGAGATCTGTGGGATCGATTCTGATGGTGAAAGAAGACAACGAGCAGTGGAAAGTTAGAGATCGAGAAATTTAATGGTCAGAGTTTTGAGTTATGGAAACTCAAGATGGAGGATCTGTTGGTGGATAAATATTAGTGGATCGCGATAGATCCAGGTACTAAACCAGCGGGAGTGCTCGATGAAGAATGGAAGAAGTTGGATCAGAAGGCAAAGAGCACAATACGATTGTGTGTCTCTGATTCAGTATTGTTGAATGTATCAGGGGAAGCTATGACGAAGGCCTTGTGGGACAAGTTAGGGAATTTGTACCAATCTAAGTCTCTGGTGAATAAACTGTTCCTATGGAAAAAACTGTATAACCTGAGGATGAAAGATGGAGACTCGGTGATAGAGCATCTGAATGCATTTAATACTGTGGTAATTCCATTATTGTCTGTTGATATTAAAATTTCAGATGAAGATAAGTGAATTAGTTTGTTGTGTTCTCTACCAGATTCATGGGATAGTCTGGTTATTGCAAAAGGTAGCAATGCAACTGCCTTGTAGTTTGATGAAATAGTCTCATCCTTTCTGATGGAGGAGATGAGACAGAAAAATATGGAGAGCCAAAATGGTGATGCCTTGTCTGTACGAGAACAGTCCCAGAACAGAAACAAAAATAAGTCATCGAGTGGGAGATCTAAATCTAGAGGGAGATCTAAATCTCTAGGAAATCCCATAAAGGTGGTGTGCTAGAAATGCAGAAAGGAAGGGCACTACAAAAGGGACTGTATATCTAAATCTCTTGACAAAGGAAAGGGATTTGATGATGCTCCTTCTGCAGAGGTGAAAACCACCTTAGATGAAGGTGGGGATGTGTACTTGGCTTCTTCAATTACACATGTAGATCATGATGCATGGTTGATTGACTTAGGTGCATCCTTTCACTTCACTCCCCATAGAGAGTGGTTCTATGATTATGAGAAATATGATGGTGGCGATGTCTTCATAGGGGATGATAGGAAGACTAGAATCATTGGTCATGGAAAAGTAAAGTTGAAGTTGCAAGGTGGAAGGGTTAGAACACTTCCGAGCGTTCTGCATATTCCTGCATTGGCCAAAAATCTGATTTCTGTAAGTAATCTAGATGATGCAGGTGTAAAATAGTGTTTGATAAGGATACTTGCAAGATGGTTCAGGGAGCACTGGTATTGATGTGGGGAGTTCATATTGGAACTTTGTACAAGATGCGAGGTAGCACTGTTGTTGATGGGTGCAACAGTTCTATGGTTCCTGAAAGTGGAGCAGAAAATCTAGTGGTCTCTGGAGAGAAGACCATGATGTGGCATCAAAGGCTTGGACATATTGGAGAGAAGGGCCTTCGAATACTTCATGGTAAAGGTATGGTAGAAGGTATGAGTAATAGCTCTCTGGATTTTTATTTATGTGAAAATTGTGTATATTGGAATTAGAATCAGGTGAGTTTCCCCTCTGGTGGTAAGAGGGCGAAACAGATATTAGAGCTTGTGCATAGTGACGTGTTTGGACCTGTGAAGATTCCATCACTGGGTAAGTCTGTGTAATATGTATCATTTATAGATGACTTCTCAAGGAATACATGGATATATTTCCTTAAGAAGAAATCTGAAGTCTTTGACAAGTTTAAAGAATTTAAGGCTCTAGTGGAAAACTAGACAGAGAAGAAGATAAAGCTGTTGAGGTCAGATAATGGTGGAGAGTTTTGTAGCAAGGAATTTGAAGAATTCTGTAAGAAGTGTGGTATAGCACGACAAAAGACTACTCCATACACACTTGAGAAAAATGGAGTTGCAGAAAGAATGAACAAGATGCTGCTGGAAAGGGAAAGAAGCATGCTCAGTGGTGCCGGCTTAGGACATGAATTCTGGGTAGAGGTGGTGGAGACAACATGTTACTTGGCCAACAGATCACCTTCATCAGTGTTGGAGGATAATACTCCACAAGAGGTATGGATTGGTAAGAAAAACTCTCTTTCACATTTGAGGGTATTTGGATGTGATGCATATGTACATGTTCCAAAGGAGAAAAGAACCAAGTTGGATAGTAAAGCTGAAAAGTGCATCTTTATTGGGTATAAGGATGGTTTAAAGGGTTATAAGTTTTGGAACCCAGTAATCAGGAAGGTTGTGTACAACCGACATGTGGTGTTCAGAGAGGTGAAATATGTTATTAAACATGAATTCCAACCAAAGGAACCTGAGAAGATAGAGTTTGAGCTTAAGGAGGAAGAATCTGACTCTACAATAGAGGAGGAATCAAAAGATAAAGAGCCACAAACTCCAGGTGTGAGAAGATCAGTTCGAGAAAGAAGGTAGATAGAAAGGTATAGTCCATCTGATTTCTATTCAAATTTTTCTTTATTTGTTACTGATGATGACCCCAAAACTTTGAAGGAAGCAATAGATTCAGAGGATGGAAAGAGGCCATGTTTGATGAAATGGCATCCTGGCACAAAAATGAGGCTTGGGATCTAGTGGAGTTGCCAATTGGAAGTAAACCCATTGGTAGAAAATGGGTGTTCAAGAAAAAGACAAATGCAGAAGGAAAGGTGGAGAAATAAAAAGTTCGGTTGGTAGAAAAATGTTATTCCCAGGTGCCAGGAATTGATTTTGGTGATATTGTTTCTCCTGTTACCAAGGTAGCTTCTATTAGATTACTTTTATCTGTTGCCGCTGCCTTTGATTTTGAGGTAGAACAGATGGATGTGAATACAACATTTCTTCATGAGCATCTGGAAGAGGAGATCTACATGAAGCAACTTGAAGGCTTTGCGGTGAAGGGTAAGAAAGGACTGGTATGCAAGTTAAAGAAGTCTCTGTATGGGTTAAAACAGTCACCAAGGATGTGGTATCAGAAATTTGATACATTTATATGCGGACTTGGCTTCACCAAAAGTAAAGGAGATCACTGTGTGTATTTTAAATTAATTAGTAACTGAGTTATTTATTTGGTCTTGTATGTGGATGATATGTTGCTGGTTGGAAATGACAAAGAAATTATCGAGGATTTGAAGACCCAATTGTCCTCCAAATTCAACATGAAAGATCTTGGTGCTGCAAACTATATTTTGGGCATGGAAATCAAATGAGATCGGGCAAAGAGGAAGCTATGGTTAAACTAGAGGAAGTATGATGAGATAATACTGTAGAGGTTTAATGTGCAGGATAGTAAACTGATGAAGGTTCCTATTCCTGTAGGTGTAAAGTTATCTACCGAACAATGTCCCAAGACACAAGAATAGGAAGAGGACATGTCCCTTGTTCCATATGCATGTGCAGTCGGTAGTCTGATGTATGCGATGGTTTGTACTAGACCAGACATTGCACATGCAGTGGGAGTATTAAGCAGGTTTATGTCAAAACCAGGGAAGGAGCATTAGACAACAATGAAGCGGGTTTTCAGATATTTGTTAATGCAGATTGGGTTGGAGATTTGGATCAGAGAAGATCTACAAGTGGGTATGTGTTTAACCTATTTGGAGGTGCATTCAGTTGGATGAGTAAGAAACAATCTGTAGTGGCACTATCAACTATAGAGGTAGAATACATGGCAACCACTCATGCAAGCAAGGAAGTAGTTTGGTTGCAAAGATTGTGTTCAAGTATGGGGTTAGTGCAGGGAGTTATAAGGATAGACTGTGACAGCCAAAGTTCCATATTCTTGGCAAAGAACCCTGCTTACCATTCAAAGACAAAACACATTGATGTGCAGTATCACTTTGTGAGGGATATGATAGAAGACAAAAATGTGTTCTTGGCAAAGGTGGACACTTTGAAGAATACTACAGATGCACTGAAAAAATCTATGAGCTTTGAGAAGTTCTCTTGGTGTAGAGAGACAATGGGTTTTTCAGGGTTGGATAAATGACTAAGCTCTCTTGTGGCCCCCTATGGAAATAAAACAACAAGTGGGAGAATGTTGGGTTGTGTTATATTCTTTTCATGACTAGCCCATTTAGTTAATCGGGGAGTTATAGGGGGGGCAGAGCCCCCCCCTTCGTTGCACAGTGGGGGGGTCATAGGGGGTTTGAGGGGGGCGGGTAGCCCCCCTCTATGGGGGTTTTTGACATGATGGTTTTCAGTCCATGGTATTGGATGCTTCGACATGTATAAATATGTATTATAACATTGAAAGGAACATAATGAAAAATCAAGCTCGTAGTCCCGGTTTTGGGATCCAGGGGAAAATCTATGTGTATATGTGTTTTATTTGTTATGCTCTCACATTGTTTATTTTCTGTGTTTTAGAATTTGTATGCAGGTAATTTCTGTATGGGGTTAAAACCTACACACTTGAAAATGGTTTCCCGGGTTCATTTTACACATTTACAGGTAGCTCCAGAGTAGACATTCTTGGTTGACTTGTTTATGATCAATTGACAAAATTCTTATTGATGGAAATGCCCCCATCTCCCAGGTATGTTGTCTTGACCTCTTCACATGAGTGCGCTCTTCATTTTCTCAGGGAAAAACATCTTAGGCTGACCTATTTTATGGGTCTACTAGTGAGCCAATTGATGGATAGACGAGCTTGCATATTTTCCACTACATCCCCCACTTACGTCATCCCTCCCTGTCTAAGAGCGCTATGCTTTATTCCTCCGGGGAGCAACCTTCGGGATGATGTGCAGTGTGGGTCCACACTCCTCCATGCTGTCTTGGCTCACAGTGGTCCATTCTTGCTCTTTCCATGCTTGCCAATGCTGATTCAGTCCAACCCATCATAGATAGGCAACTTGCCACACCATCTCGGGCCTTGTCAACTTGCCCTTTCTCTAGTATGACCTTTTATGGGTTACCAAGATGGAGCCAACATGCTTACATCATCTTAGACCTTCCCACAATTGTTGATCCCTTGGGTTCATTCTTGTCTATTGATTGCATAATATCTATCTTTTGGACTCACGTGCGGTCAGATGGCTAGCATCTAGGCCTTGAAGCCAATTCCTTTCCACCCATGCCATCACATTGAGGTGAAATTGAGGCATCCACTTAGCCACTTCCAAACTAAGGGCCTTGTTAGATCATTCCAATAAGATTTAAATGAATGAGGGATATAGGGTTAAACCTTATGCCTTTCTTAGCAAGAAAACATTCAAAGTAGAGCTTCGTCCAAGACTTGATCAATGTGGTTCTGCCCATGAATTTTCGATGAGAAATAAACTCATCCTTGAATCTGGCAATCTCACAGAGAATCTATCCAACTTTGTGTTATGCGCTCTTTGTGGAAGAACTCAAACTTGGCTTGACTGCAGTGGTTCTATGAATGGATGGACATGCGCTAGAGTCCAGACATAGCCACAAACTTTTTCTGAGCATGTTCAATGCTATCCCTCTTGAGCTACAACCAGATTACCTCCTTCTGGTTCTCAATGGATGAAATACAAGACACATATAGGGAGTGGTATATCCAGGCCAGGGACTTATCCATTCAGACTTGCAAAGGTTTATGGTCCTTGTTAGAGCCTAGATTGACCTCAGGCTGAAGGGAGGCAATCCTAGGATAACCACAAATCGCGCTTAACCTGGTAGCTAGCCCTACCAGGTTAGGAGAGGGCTCTCTCCTTGTCAATCTCAGTTGAGATGAATGAATTGAATATAGATTTTAGGCTAGGTATAGTAGCTATATGGTTTTTGGTTGATTTTGATGGTTGGTTGCTGGATCAAATGGAGCAGGCAGCTTTGGGTCTGGGAAATCAAATCAGAATTGCAGGGTGTTCTGTGGGGCGAGGTAGGTAGGTGTTTTGGCACTTGGATTTGAGTGTGATGGTAAGTCTAAGACTGGTGAGGGGTTGAGGAGGGCATGTAAAGTTCATGAATCCTCTTCAAACAACAGAAAACATTAAAAATTAAATGTGTTCCCAAGGCAGAGCACTGATATTAATGGATTCCACCTATCTATCTTGATTCATTTAGTTAAGAAGAAAGAAATAGATGCTGGAAAATACAACACATAAGAGAAACTAATAACAAAAGGAGAAACAATGTCAAGACACAGTACCACAAGAATCCCACAAAAATAGTTGCAAACCCTGCTTTATTTCTTTGCCAAACTGCAATAGTGATGTACAATGAAGCTCAAAGCATCCACAAGAGTATAACCTTTTCAAATGACTAAGAAAGTACATAATATAGGCACCAAACCACCTGTGCTAGCCATCAGGCATCGAATCCATGAGAAGAGGAGTAGTTTCAACCATATCTAAACTAAGAATAGGAATATAGGCAATGGAACAACTTGCCTCTAAAACCATGGAAACTGATTCATTCAACTTCAAACCACCTCAAAATGATGAATCTACCCTCAAGAGTCATTTTTAAATTACATTTACAAACCATAGCATCATTTACATTCATATATTCATCCAAAAGGAGAGTAAAATTCAAATTATAGAAAAACTAGGCAAAATTTTAATTTTTGGACAAAACTGGCAAAATCCATCCTATGCGTAGCACTTTTTCCAAGCCAGTTTTGGGGGCCCTACCCTTAACCAAATTGAGCCCAAGATGGCGTGTTGGAAAGGTCTACTTGTCTAGTTTATGGAATAACTTGAATTTCTAGATTTGAAGGTCATTTGACTCCTCAAAAATGGAATCTCCCAAGACAGCTCCCTGTGTGTCAAAAAAGTGGCAGAGAGGTCATTTTTGATGGTTTTTTTTGGTCTTTTAGTGACCAAGATCTACTCTAAATTTGATGAAACTTTCTGGGTTTGCTTGTTTTTTTATGATGAATCTAAAAATGCAAACCATTCTCCCCCAAAGTTCCCCAGCCAAAAGTGCAGTGCCACAACTATTGGGATTCCCTGTGTTTCAAAATTCAAAAATTGAAAATTACAAAATTTTATCAAAATTGTCCCAAAATTGGCACAAGGCACCCTCAAGCACTGTTTTTGAAGAGCTAATGAGGCATCATCTTGGATTTCTAATTTGTTTTTCTCATTTTTTCTTCTCAAAGCCTTCCTTAGTCTTGCCTTAAGCTTCCTTATCCTTATATTACATATCTTGTTCTAGGTCATATAGTGATAGGCCATGTGGCAAAGCATTTTCTTCTCTTTATTTTCCTTCTCTAGTAGCTTCTCAAGGTGAATGTTCACCCTCTCTAACCAATTTTCTTTGTCATTTTAAATTTCTTGTTCAATGGAGGTCATTTTGACCTTTGCCTTCTTTGCCTCTTGCCTCTCTTCTCTAATCATTTGCAATTCCATGATAACCTGCTTGTTAGTTAATTGCTTGTTTTCCTGCTCAAGGTAATTTATGATCCACTTTTCCCTTTCCAAATTGACTAACAAAGCTTGAAAGTTAGCCTCTTGTTTCTTGATGGTGTCCTTAGCACTTTGAGTCTCCAAATCAATGACATCAATTCCCTGTGCTTCCTCATGAACAACTAGGTCAAAGTCCCTCTCTTGCTCATCATTAGGATCCTCCTTTGGCATTTTTTCTTTGGCTTTACCTTTGTCCTTACTGTGCTGCCCAACATGTACTTGTTTTGCTGAAGAAGAAGGCAAAGCCCCTTCCACTCCTTGTGGAGATAACATTTTCCTGTGGCCTGTAGATGAAGGCGAGACCCCTTCCACTCCTTGTGGAGCTAATACTCACCTAGCAACTACAAAAAGTCTCATAGTGCCTCTCTCATAAGTAACAAATACTGGCACTCCAACAGTTTCAACTTCTTTGACTTGTTCATGTCTTAAAGGTTCACCTTCCTCCTGATGCACTAATGAGAATATTTGATGTCCTTTGAACACCTCATGAGAAATGAAGGTTTCCCATGGTATATTCAGTAGCTTCAGCTGATGTAAGACAATGATCTTGATCATAGAGAAGTAGTAGATGCTATTCAGTTGTTAGGGATATGGCTTTTTCTTAACATAGTGTTCCATCTTTTCAATATTCCAAAACATGAAGTAAGGAATATCCATCATTCTCACTCTAGTAAAATGCACCAATAATCTAATGTGGTAGGCATACAACCATGAAAACCTACCTTCACAAGTAAAATATTTAATGATGATTTTCATGAGTGGAGCGAACCTATCCTCCAGAAATTTGAAGGGAAACACTCTTTTTAGTTTACCAAGGTATGTAGCCTTGATGTAAGGCTCATAGAACTCCCTGTCAATGTACTATCCTTTGTTCCATTTTTCACCTACATTTGGAATGCCTGTAGCCTCTGAAATGATAGCAGGTGACAAAGTGAAAGTAACTCCAACAAGTTGTACTTCATTATTGTCCAGGTGTGTCACAAATAGCCTCACTAATTCATGATGGAATTTGAACCTCTCCACATTTCACAGAAACCATAATAAGGCTGGTGTTTGAAACATGAGATGGCAAGTGAACAAGCAAGTAACTCTATCAGACTAATGGGCTCTTCCCTAGTTATCTTTCCTCCTTTGTGAGGTCTCTTTTGCTGCAAATTTATTTCCCTAGAACTGTCACTGAGGGTCTCTTCCCCAGTTTCATAATCACTGTCCATTGGTTTTAATGACTGTAAATGCTAGTGAGGAATGAAGCAGTAGTGTGGGTGAGTGATTAGTATGAAGAGATTTCAAAAAGAAGGAAAATGAGTGAGGTGAAATAGGGATATAAATTGGATTAAGGGAGTGAAGGGTTTGAGGAATTAGGGTATAAGGGGAGCGAGTAGGGTTTGAGGAAAAAGGGAGTGAATAGGGTTTGTATATAGGATATAGGGTTTCTGGGATTGTGTATGTAAGTAGGGTTTGGGAATGGGAAAACATGAAGGGAATAATCTTTAGGGAAACTTGTGTAGAGGTTAGGTTTTTAGGGACCAGCAGCAAAGTAAGGAATGATAACAAATAAGGCAGTGGACTATGGAAATGTTTAATGAAATCTAGGGTTTTTTTTTAAGAGACAAGCTCTCCACAAACTAAGTACAAAAAACCTTTTTGAGGAAGCGTGGCAATAAAACTTACTTGTTAAGGGGATGAGCTTTGAAGATTTGAGGAGATTTGAGGCGATTTTAAGTGATTTTGCAGTGTTTGGGGACCGTTCAATAGGTGCGTAGCTCCAATCTAATGCGCAACGCCCTCCAACAGGTGTGTAGCACCAATCCAATGCGCAGTGCCAGTGTTATTTTACACTGGCAAGAGCTCCCAGGTGTGAAACGCCAATCCAATGCACAACGCCAGGTGATAGGTGCGCAGTGCCTGTGATTTCTTCAACAACACCAAGACTTGCTTCCTTTTGCCCAATGACAACTAAAAATTGCATTTTGAACTCTATTTAGCAATTAAAACTTCAACAATGACATGGCAAAAGATAGGATGACCTTTTATAGCTTTTCAACCCTTTGATTTTTCATTTATCAAAACCCACTTTCTAATGTTTATTTGCTTTCTTGAAATACTTTGGTTTTGCTGATATTTGAATTTTGGCTTTTGACAGGTGGACTGATGCTAATATTTTTTGTAGTGGCAGGAGTTGACCAGGTCACTAGGTGACTAGGAGCAGCTTATGCCTATTTATTACATATAGAAACCATAAAATTACATAAAATTACATGGAAATAAAATAATAAAATACAAATGCTCTGTTTTACCTCAAAACAAGTTTTGAGGTTAAAGAGCTTTATTTAGCTTACAACAAGGAAATTATGATTTTTTGAACTTTGTTAACCCCTTCATGTGTCTACTGACATTTATTACTCTTTTGAATGACCATAGTGAAAAACCCTAAGACCTAGTGAAACTAAACCCTAAAACTGGTTTTTTATAAATGAAATGAACTGGAATGACTATGAATGACTGAAAAAATATGTGAAATAGGTTAGCAGGTATATATCATTAGGGACAAATGAAATTAAACCCTACCATCAGTTGATCCATGACCTAATGGAGTGCAAATCATCAGAATGGGACACCTAATATGAAATGCAAAAGAGAAATTTGATCACTGATGGCAGTGTGAAAGCAATGACACTAATAGTCTCCGTGAGGATTAAATCAACACACCAAAACCTTTAAGCATGATAAATATAACACTAAGGTATACAAGTCCATAAGGAATAGATCTCAACCATGCCCATGGATTAGAGACAAAACCATGCCAATCCAAGAAGCAAAACTTAAGCCAGGATGAGCTATTTTAAAGAGACATCCTCCACAGAAAGGAGAACAAGGCCTTCTCGGCCCTAAGCATGAAGAAAGTAAAAATATCAACCCAAAACTTGAGTTTGCATTATGGAGAGCTCAAGGCAATGCTCATACAAAATGAGCAGGTTAGTAGGCCAACGAGGAGAAAGGGATCTCAAATACACTACCTCTAACTATACGTAATGATGAATCAATCTTATTATCGAAAATGATTTCATGTTCTACCATTCATGACAAAGCTTCCAGACAGCTACTATTAGAGAATAACCAATATATATATATATATTCACACTAATAGAATACGCATCTAGTTGAACACCGTGACTATACCAACAATTTAAACAAGAATTTGTCACATTATTCCAACACCGAGGCAACATATAGAATATAACAC
The DNA here is from genome assembly GCA_031772625.1 of Pinus tabuliformis. Taxonomy (NCBI): domain Eukaryota; kingdom Viridiplantae; phylum Streptophyta; class Pinopsida; order Pinales; family Pinaceae; genus Pinus; species Pinus tabuliformis. Next base: position 94,332,359 of record CM062814.1, on the reverse strand, counting down.
CCAACATTGAGGAGTTCAATGTCATAATGTGCATTACAAAGATGCAACATTGTGTGAAGTTGAAGAATGTAAGTCAAATCATTCAAGCCCATGAAGCAGTGCCATCCGCAACACATAACACAAGGTTCACTCTATCTTGAGCTCTTGTTAGTATGGAAATATAAATCCAGAACTAGGGTATATTACTGGAGACATGTGTTGGGACTCAGAATTGACCATTTTTGACCTTGTATTTTTGCTATAATATTACCCTTTTTTCGGTTCATAAGTTGAAAGCTTTGATTACATAATGACCTAATTACCCCAAGGTATGAAGTACCTCTCCGCATGACTATGTGTTTAATTATTCATTACATATTCATGTTATCTTTATATTTATCTTTGGAAAAGTTAACCAAGTTGCTAAGTAACCGTTGAACTGTCTAAAGTCTGTAGAAATTATAATTCATAGTTGCTGTAACACCAGAAACAACAACTACGCAGTTGCTGCAACACCAGAAACAACAACTACGCAGTTGCTACAGCCAGCAACAACAACTATCTAAAGCAGGGAAATGTTATTTTGCAACAACTGGAATACCGGAAATAACAAATGGCAACTATCAGAAGATCGCCAGAAGTCCATGCTGACACAACACGATCAACAACTGTCCAAAAAGGGAAAAACTCAGTTACAGTTGCTAAAAACATCAGAAACAACATGAGTTTACTAAACAAGCAACAATGGGGAAGCGGCAAAAGATAGTGCGAGGATTCCAAGAAGACGGTTGAAGTTCGGTTACCAGCCGTGTAACAGTAAGAAACCCAAGAAAGAATACACTGTCACACTGTTGTAACAACATCCTGTAACAAGGATGGATTTCTTATTTTTGACAGAAAATTTTAACTGAATGAACTATGACAGTCTATTGTAATAGATGTCTCCTCTATAAAGAGGAGACATCTACATTAGAGGGGGGGGGGGGAGAAAAACAGTCTGTAAGGGAAATTTTGAAAGACAACAGCAAAGTCTGAACTTTTATTGTAATTGGATCTTTTGGCAGATGAATAGAAGATTGTTCTGAGCACCTAATCTAGCATTTGTGTTCTGGGGAATCTTGTGAGAGGGACAGGGCCCACCTTCCTCACAAGATTCACCCATTTACTTTTCTGTCAAGTGTGTAAGTGTGTTTGGTAATTTATTTTTGTTGGTATTCTGTTTTGGATTCTGTAGCATTACTCTTGCTGGTACTCTGTTCTGTTAATTGCTTGAAGCTGTAAAAGGATATTTCACCGATGAATTAGAGTTGCAGTGTGTATTAGCAATCTGGTTACAGGGGCAGGTGCTGAACGTCCTTACCTGGAGGATAGGGTCCTGATCCTCTGCTAACAGAGCATCCATCACTTTTCTTTCCAGATTTGTATTCTTAGATAACTGATTTCATTTTATTTTTGCAATGCACTGTTATAACATAGAGTGAGGAGTTTTGACAGAAACAGAATCGTGTATACTACAACTTTTTAATGCTTTTAGGATTAAGTACATATAGTACGCGGTAGCCTTTGAAATAAAAGACTTTCCCAGGTTGAAAAATTAATGTGGTACTTGACTGTTTAATTAATAAACAATTCAACTAGCCAACATTTTGGCGCCGTTGCCGGGGAAGGCGACTAGATATTTCTAAAAGCATTAATGATTTCTTTTTAAGAATAACAGGTGCATGAGAGGACGCAGGAAACCTAATTTCATAGGCGGCAAAGGTGGAGGAGGAAGAAAAACCTTTATTGACGAAATTATCTCCAAGGCCGAGACATCACAGAGGACGAGTTCCCAGAGGCCTCAGATCCAGCATTCCTCACAAACAGATCGACAGACGGAGGAAGTAATAGGACCTGAAAGGAAGCTGGAAGTACCAGAATATACTGAGGAACCGGTAGAAGAACCTGAAGAAACAGAAGATACAGAAGATAAAGCAAGTGATTCGGGAAAAATACCAATGGAGGATAACAGAGTAGAAGGAAGAGGGGAAAACTCACTCTCTACTCTGGAATTTCCTATTGGGGAGCTCCCGAGAGGAGCAACCCCCATGACGAACATTCCACTCTCAGCATTACCCAACTTTCATGGGTTATCCTCTGAAGACCGGGATGAATTCCACTTTGAATTCGATATACTATGTAGAAGTTATGATTATGTGAGCCCTAATCAGAAACTAAGACTGTTTCCAGCAACACTGAAAGGGAATGCGTTAAGGTGGTTTATGAGCTTAGGAGCTCAGGAAATCACTACCTGGGATCAGATGAAAGAAAGATTTCTGGCCAAATATCAGGATTACTGCCGGACAAGAGAAAGGAAGGAAGAATTGTTTAAAATGGTTTAGAAGGAGGACGAGAATCTGGAAGACTTTGTGGAAAGACTACAATATAATCTGCAGCGGTCTGACCACCCTAACATGAGTAAAGATATTCTGAAAACAATATTGCTAAAAGGGGTACGAGATGACTGCTTGGACATGTTGAATATGTTAGGAAAAGGGGACATTTCTAAAGAACCATTTGATGAAATTGTCAACCTCTGCATGAGATGTTCAAGAGGAGCAGTGAGCAGATCAAAAAGCAGGGACAATGTATATTCAAGAGTCCAGAAGTCAGCAAGTGGAGGAGCAACAAGGGCTGAAATAGGTAATTTGTTAGAAGAATTTAAAACTGAGATGTTAAGCTCTTTTGCTTCATAAATTGATGCTCTGCAGGTAAAGAAGAAACAGGCAGAAGCAGAAGCTGCCCTAGCTATTTTTTGTTCCAAATGCAGAGAAAAACACCCACTCAGGGAATGCCCACTAGATAAGGTACCAATCTGCACGATCTGCGAAAAGGACCATGAGACCCAGCAATGCCCCTCTCTGCCTGGAATTAAAGTAGCATTGCAATCAACTGAAGAAGAGGCTGAAGCAGTGTACCTGATGACACAGAGGAGGCAATGGCCACAAAGACAAGGTATGAATTCTAACACATCATTTAGTCGTTGGAATAATCATTCTCCTTTTCAAACAAATTACCCACCCATGAACCAAATGTAGTACCCACCCTTTAACACAATGAATTTTCCACCTATGCAGCAACCAAATCTTCCTTTTCCTGATCCTACCATATGGAATCCTTGGGCTCCCCAGCAACCGTATTTTAATCAATGGAATCCGAACTGGGCAGGCCAACAGATGCCATTTCCTCAACATCAATAGTCTCTTTACTTACCATCCAATACTCCTCCAAATAACCAGGCAATTAGACCGCAGCTGCCTGTGCAACCCAACCCCAACCCAAATAATAATAAAACCTTGCAAGCAATTGATATTCAAAATCAGCCTGTCTCCCCCATGCAATGTAACAATATCCATCTTCGCTCAGGGAGAATTGTTGAACCAATCATTGATGACATTACTGACTCTGATAAAGAGGAAGTTACAAAATAAAAACCAGCTAACAATAATGCTGAAACAGTTGAATCAGCATCTAACAACAAAGATCAAACAACAGATCCACCATTTCCTGAACGTCTGGCTCTCACTAAAACACTTGAGCAACCTGCTTTTAACCTTTTAGGCAAACTACAGAATTTACACGTTAAAATTCCATTATTGCAAGAATTAAGAGATGTTCCCATTTATGCTAGGACTGTTAGAGATAGTTGCATAAAAAAACCTGGAAGAAAAGCTAAGGAACCCCTCACAGTTCATGTGATGGGAGAACTGACTGCTTTAATGACAGAAAAATATCATCCTGTGAAATATGGTGACCCTGGTCACCCTACAGTAACAGTTCAGGTTGGAAAAACCTTTGTCTCTAAAGTTCTAGTAGATTTAGGTGCTGCAATAAATATTATGACACTTGAAACAACACAATTGCTTCAGTTAAAAAACTTTATTAGGGAGACTCCAACCATCCTAGAATTGGCTGATCACTCTACAATTAAACCGGAAGGGGTCATTGAAGATTTAATAATTTCTGTAGAATCCTGGAATTACCTAGCTGACTTTGTCGTGTTACAAACTAAAACAAAGTTGGGGGTTCATCCGCTGATTCTAGGAAGACCTTGGCTGGCTACAGCAGATGCTTTCATCAGCTGTAGATCAAGATCAATGACCATCTCTAATGGGCAGGAAACCAAACAGCTTACCCTTTATCCTCATGCTACACCCATGATTAATAATGAAAATTCTGTATGGGTAGATTATGAGGATGAAGAAACCCAACCTATATTGACTATCGGACAAGCCTTAACTTTCAAAGACTCTACCGAAGATGAATTAATCAGCAGCTTCATTTCTGAACCTTCTTCGGTCAGCCCAGAAATGTATAATCACTTCACTGCAATCTTGGAATCTGAATCTCAGCAGAACCTGAAAGATAAAAATTTATTTCAGACAACAGTAGGCAGCCCCTCCAAAACTACAACAATAGAAATTGAGCTTGGCAAAACATTAAATATAAATCCTAACTTAACTGATAATGAAAAATAGCAGTTAATAAAGTTACTCCAGGAAAATAAAGAAGCATTTGCATGGGACTATACAAACATGAAGGGGATCTCTCCTGAGCTATGCACTCACCGTATTTATATTAAAGAGGGATCTCGGTCAGTCAGTCAACCCCAGCGGCGGATGAATCCCAACCTAAGGGAAATTGTGAAGGAGGAACTTCAAAAACTGTTGAATGCAGGATTTATATACCCTATATCTGATAGTGAGTGGGTTTCCCCACTTGTAATTGTACCCAAGAAAAATGGCAAATGGAGAGTATGTGTGGATTACAGAGCTCTGAATAAAGCCACCCATAAAGACCATTTCCCTTTACCATTCATTGATCAGGTATTAGATAATTTGGCAGGTAAGAAATTATTTTCATTTTTGGATGGATTTAGTGGATATAATCAGATTAAGATTGCACCCCAAGACCAGGACAAGACCACGTTTACTAGCCCATGGGGGACCTTTGCTTACAAGGTACTTCTATTTGGGCTATGTAATGCTCCAGCAACATTTCAAAGAGCAGTGATAGGGATCTTTTCTGATATGCTAAATGATTCATTAGAAATATTTATGGATGACTTTACTCCTTACGGAGTGACTTTTGAGGATGCACCGCAGAATCTTGAAAAAGTACTTAAGCGATGTATAGAAGCACACCTTACCTTAAGCACTGAAAAGTGTCATATGATGATGAATCAAGGTATTGTATTGGGTCACTTCATCTCATTCCTAGGAATTCAAGTCGATCCAGCTAAAATACAGGTAATTCAGACCCTCCCTATCCCCAAAACACAAACTGATGTAAGAAGCTTTTTAGGACATGCTGGATACTATAGAAGATTTATTAAGAATTTTTCCAAAATAGCTTCTCCTCTATTTGTGTTATTAACAAAAAATGCTGAATTTAAGTGGACTGATGATTGTGAAAAAGCATTTAATGAACTTAAACATCAGTTGTCTGTAGCTCCCATTTTGAGAGGACCTGATTGGGCACTACCCTTTCATATATCCTCTGATGCCTCAGACACTGCAATTGGAGTTGTCTTGGGCCAGGAAGAAAATAGTCTTCCCTATGCCATTTATTTTATCAGTAAGAATATGACACCAGCTGAATTGAATTATACAGTCACTGAGAAGGAATTGCTAGCAGTCATTTATGCTATCAATAAATTTCGACATTATATGACTGGCTACACTACTTTTGTGCATACTGATCACTCAACCATTAAATATTTGATGAATAAATCAGTTACAAATGCCCGAGTCACCAGATGGTTATTATTATTACAAGAATTTGACATCAAAATTTTAGATAGGTCAGGAAAAGAAAATGTAGTTGCTGATTTCCTTTCTCGATTAAAAACTGATGAAAATGCTCCAGTAGATGATTCTTTTCCTGATGAATATTTATTTGCAGTATCTGCTCACTCACCTTGGTATGCAGACATTGCCAATTATCTAGTTGCAGGAAAATTACCATCGCACCTATCACACAGGGAAAGAAGAAAGATCATCCAGCAAAGTGCTAGGTACAACTGGATAAGCGGGTGTCTTTTCCATACAGGAATCGATCAGCAAATCCGGAGGTGCATTGGTGAAGATGAAATTTATGATGTACTAAAAGCTTGCCACGATGGCCCTTGTGGAGGGAATTTTGCAGATAAAAGAACAACACACAAGGTACTGAGAATGGGTTATTATTGGCCCTCACTCTTCAAAGATGCCAGGAAATATGTGAAGGCCTATGATAGCTGTCAAAGAATGGGCCAGCCTAATCACAGGGATGAAATGCCACTCAATCCCCAGGTAATTCTTGAACCTTTTGAGAAATGGGCATTAGATTGTCCCATTAATCCCCCATCCAATCAAAGAATGTACATATTAGTATGCACAGATTATATGACTAAATGGGTAGAAGCTAAGGCACTCCTTAAAGCTAATGAAGAAGCAGTATTAACATTTTTATTTGAAGAAATCTTTGTTAGATTTGGATTGCCCAGAGAATTAGTCACTGATGGAGGACCTCCTTTCAACTCTCATGGCTTAAAAAATATGCTTCAGAAATATCATATTAAGCACAAAATGACTACACCTTATCACCCCCAAGCAAATGGGCAGGTAGAAAGCACCAATAAAGTCATAGAAGCCATCCTAACAAAAACAATAAAGGAGAATAGAAGGGACTGGTTTCAAAGGTTGCCCGAGGCATTATGGGCCTATAGAACTACTTGGAGGAATACTATGGGCTTTTCACCTTATGAATTAGTTTTTGGAAAGAACGCTATCTTCCCTGTAGAGTTTCAAATCAAAACTTTAAGAACCGCTTTAGCTGTTAACCTTGATTTGACTAATGCAAAGACAGCCAGGTTGCAGCAACTTCAAGAATTGGACGAGAAAAGACTGGATGCCATCCATCAAACAACCATGATACAACAACAAAGAAGCAGGTTGCATGACAGAACCATCAAGCAAAAGCAGTTCCAGAAAGGTAACTGGGCTCTACTTTATGATTCCCGTTTCGAGAATTTCCAAGGTAAGTTAAGAACAAGGTGGTTGGGCCTTATGAAGTGGATGCTGTTTTTCCAAATGGGACAGTCAGACTTTTAACAATTGGTGACAGCAGAACACCACTACTAGTGAATGGGTATCGACTCCGTCTATATCACCGGCCTGTTTCTAAAGAAGATTTTAAAGCCACTTGCATGGCAATTAAACAATATTCTTTTCCAGGGGAACTTGCTGTCCCTCAAGGCACTTAAATTTCTATTTATTTATGCATTTTTAGATTAGATATTCTTTTCAACTAATAATCCCTGCCAAGGGTTGCCATATTACATTTCAGTATTTTGCAGATTTTAGCTTTGGAAAATAGCTGAGAACAAAAGCTTCAAAGGAATCACTTTGCGGACTTGGGATTCCCGTTGCTGCAACACCAATTCCTGTTGCTGCAACACCATTTTCCGTTGCTGCAACACCAATTCCTGTTGCTGCAACACCACTTTCCCGTTGTTGCAACACCACTTCCTATTGCTGCAACATCTTTTCCTGTTGCTGCAACACCACTTCCTGTTGCTGCAACATCTATTCCCGTTGCTGCAACACCACTTCCTGTTGCTGCAACATCTTTTCCTGTTGATGTAACATCACTTCTAGTGGCTGCAACACCAATCTCCGTTGCTGCAACACCACTTCCCGATCCCGTAATACCTTTTTCAGCAATTCTCTCATTTATAAAAGCACCAGTCTCTCCACTTTAGCCCCCCAAGAAACGAATTTTTATAAAATAAACCATTTCCTATGATGATTACAATACTCTACTATTACTTCCCGTCATTATTATTAAAAATCGTCGGTATTCTCATACTCTTAGACCCACTTTAATCATTATGGATCCAGTAAAAGATAAGACAAGACTTTTCGACGCAGCAACCAAAAAGGTAAAACATAAAGGTACGCATGATTATGTATGGACATTAAATAATAGTTAATGTGGAGATGCTGATAGGACTACCGAATAATTGTACTTCCAATCATATCACTTACGCATAGCTTTTGGGGGGGATTACCAAAACGCTCTCATAATTGCATAGTACGCAACTGCCGCCGCCCTTAACTCTCCCGGTAATATGTAAAAGTCATCCCATCACATCATGTTACCATTTGCAACGGTTTACTCTGAACTGAACTCGGAAGCTCGGCTCTGAATTGAGAATTTCACTGAAACAACAGCTATGGGAGGAAATCTCATCACATACGAACCAGGCACAACAACACTTCTTGAGCTCTATCCCGAGGTTTATCAAATCTTTTTGCAAGCGGGATGGCTAGATTATTTTAGGAGACTTCCAGACTTTGACGTGCAACAAGTCCTTGAGTTTGCATGCAATTTAACAGAGGGATTTTCTGTCGTTCAGGGAGTTCAAATCCCAGTCACGGAGGAAGTCGTAGCCCAAGTTACCAGGCTACCAGCTAATGGCATACGGTGGTTCAGTAGGAAGCACTTGATCCTTAATGCCCAACAGGATTTTCTTCAACCAGGCGAGCAGGTGGAACCCAAGGGAAGAGGCGTAGCATTTCAGTCATTGCCTCAACCGTGGCCGAAAGTTGCTGAATTCGTGAAGCAATACCTGACGTGCGAAGGCCAGTACCAGGTAATTTACCAGCACAATTTCATCTTATTGAATCATTTGAGGAATGGTCAGTTGATAAATATCCCATATTATCTATTGGGATGTCTTAAAAATATGTCACGTTACACTGTCAACGCAAAGTGTCCGCTTCTTTCCTTGAAACACCACCGTCTAGCTCAATTGTTGATAAATAGAGGCCTCGCCTTAAATAACCCCCCACTCCCCATTAAACCCCATCAAGAGGCAGAAATCCCTCAGCAAACAGAGGACATTCCTGAGCAAATACTTGAAGAAATCCCTCAACAAACATAGGACATTCCTGAAAAAATTCTCGAAGAAGTCCTCCAGCAAACACCCCCACAAGTTGCTGAAAATGTACAATCAGCAGTAGAAATACCCACGGAAACAACTCCATCCCCCAATAGAACCAATCCATCCATTCCAATACTTGGTATTTCTACCGATGACTCTGATGATAACATCCCTATTACCTTGCTCAAACGAAAAATGCAGCAGAAAAATGAAACCCCACCAAAAAGAAGAAGAACTAGGGCTTCGGCTAAAGCAACTGCTATTTCTGCCATTGTCCCTATTTTAAAGAAAGCCAGCCTGAAAAGAAAAATTTCTGAATTCCCTGCTTCTCTACCCAAGCAAAGGACTCGGTCGTCTGTAATAGCTGAATCTCCTACCCACACCCTCCCCAGCTCACCACCCATCACGTTAAAAACCCGCATTCCCACTAGCCCTGGAAACTCCTCTCCCTCACCCTCGGAGGCTGAGATGCAGAGTGTTCACAGTGTCGCGACATCATCTTTTAAGGCAGCTGTCACACAAGAACCAGCTGCCGACACCCAAGGTAATATTGGCCAAGAAGCTACAACTCAAGAAATAGCCACTACCCCAGGTGACACACAAGAACCACCTGTTGAGGGTATAAGTGATCAAATCAATGTTGAAGCACAACCTCTGCCTCCACTGGAACCTGCCGCTCCACAAGCTCAACCTACCATATCTGCCCTGCAGGAAGAAATTGAATTTCTGAAGTCCCAAATCCAGGATTACCAGGAGGAAATAATAAGGGTCAAGGAAGCCTATCAAAATGAATTTAGCCTGCACATTTTAGCACGAGTAGCATCTGCAGCAGAGAAGAGTAAGGAGAATGAATATATGTGTGCCAATTGTGGTGAGATATATACTCAAGCAGGATACAAAGTAGTTGCAGAACCAATGACTGAAGTCTCTGCTGTTGTGGTTGAAACAAAAGAACCTGTTGTTACACAAACTACAGAAGCAAAAACAGAAACACCACAACCCTCTGCTGAAACAGAAGAACCTGCTGTCACACAAGAACCAGCAGGCTCTCCAGAAAAGGTGCAGGAATAGACAGAAGAACTTGCTGTCACACAAGAACTAGCAGGCCCTCCAGAAAAGGTGCAGGTGCAGACAGAAGAACCTTCTGTCACACAAGAACCAGCAGGCTCTCCAGAAAAGGTGTAGGTGCAGACAGAAGAAACTGCTGTCACACAAGAACCAGCAGGCTCTCCAGAAACTGCACAGGAGCAAACAGAAGAACTTGCTGAAACATAAGGACCAGCAAGTTCTCCAAAAACTATACAGGTGAAAACAGAACAACCTGCTGTAACACAAGAACTAGCAGGATCTTTAAAAAGTGTGAAGAAAGAACTAGAAGGATTTGTTGTAATACAACAATCAGTAGGGAACGAAGAGGAAGATATAAAGTCACCACGGCCTACCCAAACTATTGTGAAGAAAGAAAAAGAAGCAGTTACACAGGAATTAACAGGGAATGAAGAAGAGGATATAAAGTCACCACGGCCTACCCAAACTACTGTGAAAAAAAGAAAAAGAAGTATTGGTTGTAACACAGGAATCAGGAGGAAATGAAAAAAAGACATAGACTCACCCTGGTCTACCCAAATTGCTATGGAACAAGAGGAGGAAGCAGTTACACAGGAATCAGTACAGGATGAAGAAAAAGACATAGACTCACCCCGACCTACCCAAATTGCCATGGAACGAGAAGAAGAAGCAGTTACACAGGAATCAATACAAAATATAGAACAAGAAGAAGAAACAGTAGCTGGAAATGGAAAGGAAGACATCAGATCGTCCCGGCCTACTCTAATTATCACAGAGCAGAAGATGCTTGTTGATGCCTTTACATAAACAGAACCTCCCTCTGTTAGTGATGCATGCACAAAGACCGCTAGTTTTCAAGAATTAAAAGGAAAATGGTGGAGAGAATATGAGCTGTCACAAGGCAAAGCATTCCAATAACAAAAGGGGATTTGGTTCAATTATGCATATAAGAACTGGGAAGCACTTGAGCAGTCTAGAGCTCAGTACAAAGAAATCAAGGAACTAAAGGCTAGACTGTCCCAGATGTTTGAGTTATTCCAAAGAATACTTGCCACAAGGAAACCCTCTTTCAACTATGCAACATTTTTGAGGGAACGACTGACATTCTTACAGATAAAGGCAGTTAGAGAAGGTAGAACTCATCAGGTGGTTACATCAGAACAATTTATTCAAACCTTTGCAGAGGCACCTAAAAATGATCAAAATCTATTATGCGAGCTTTACCTCCACAATGAAGCCATGTCCGAAGAGAGAAACATGAACATACTCCCTCTTGTTGGCGATATACATCTCAGAGCTTTTATTTCCTTTTTAGCCAACCAACTTACTTAGCAAAATGCTTTTATCTCAGCACAACATAATGAACAGAACTGCCTTCTGTGGATCAGGGCTGAACCTCAAAACGCAGCCACCTTCATTGCACAACACCAAAGAATGTTAAGTGAACCTGCAATGAAGGATCACATTAGGCTTAGAAGCAGTGGTCCTGCGAGATTGCCAACACTATGTGAGAACCAAGGCACCTTTGGCTATTAAAGCCAATAACCTATTCTGGGAAAATTGTCCCAAGGAGAGGCAGGAATATCACCCCTATAATCCACCTAATTTACAAGCAACAATATCAAGGGTACCTTACTATGTTAGATGCATGCAGCAATGTGCTGAAAATTGGATTGGCTACAGATTTAAATTTCCACTTCTATGGTTATCTGGTCAGCAATACAAGGGCCAGTTTGGATTATCCAAAAAGGAAGAGGCGGCAGCATGGAGGCAACTACAGACTGTCTGTGGGTTCAGAGACAAGTTTGATACCACTTTCTATAACTACTGTCTCAATAATTTACACTGTTCATCCCAGTACTTCGACTCAGATTCAGAGTAAGCATTGCATGAGGACATGCAATATCTTCAGTTGGGGGGGATGTTGGGACTCAGAATTGACCATTTTTGACCTTGTATTTTTGCTATAATATTACTCTTTTTTCAGTTCATAAGTTGAAAGCTTTGATTACATAATGACCTAATTACCCCAAGGTATGAAGTAACTCTCTGCATGACTATGTGTTTAATTATTCATTACATATTCATGTTATCTTTATATTTATCTTTGGAAAAGTTAACCAAGTTGCTAAGTAACCATTGAACTGTCTAAAGTCTGCAGAAATTATAATTGATAGTTGCTGTAACACCAGAAACAACAACTACACAGTTGTTGCAACACCAGAAACAACAACTACGCAGTTGCTACAGCCAACAACAACAACTATCTAAAGTAGGGAAATGTTATTTTGCAACAACTGGAATACCGGAAATAACAAATGGTAACTATCATAAGATTGCCAGAAGTCCATGCTGACACAACACGATCAACAACTGTCCAAAAAGGGCAAAACTCGGTTACAGTTGCTAAAAACATCAGAAACAACATGAGTTTACTAAACAAGCAACAATGGGGAAGCGACAAGAGATAGTGCGAGGATTCCAAGAAGACGGTTGAAGTTCGGTTACCAGCCGTGTAATAGTAAGAAACCTAAGAAATAATACACTGTCACACTGTTGTAACAACATCCTGTAACAATGATGGAATTCTTATTTTTGACATAAAAGTTTAACTGAATGAACTATGACAGTCTATTGTAATAGATGTCTCCTCTATAAAGAGGAGACATCTACATTGGGGGGGGGGGGGGAGAAAAACAGTCTGTAAGGGAAATTTTGAAAGACAACAGCAAAGTCTGAACTTTTATTGTAACTGGATCTTTTGGCAGATGAATAGAAGATTGTTCTAAGCACCTAATCTAGCATTTGTGTTTTGGGGAATCTTGTGAGAGGGACAGGGCCCACCTTCCTCACAAGATTTACCCATTTACTTTTCTGTCAAGTGTGTAAGTGTGTTTGGTAATTTATTTTTGCTGGTACTCTGTTTTGGATTCTATAGCATTACCTCTGATGATTTCCTTCTTGCTGGTACTCTGTTCTGTTAATTGCTTGAAGCTGTAAAAGGATATTTCACCGGTGAATTAGAGTTGCAGTGTGTATTAGCAATCTGGTTACAGGGGCAGGTGCTGAACTTCCTTACTTGGAAGATAGGGTCCTGATCCTCTGCTAACAGAGCATCCATCACTTTTCTTTCCAGATTTTTATTCTTAGATAACTGCTTTCATTTTATTTTTGCAATGCACTGTTATAACATAGAGTGAGGAGTTTTGACAGAAACAGAATCATGTATACTACAACTTTTTAATGCTTTTAGGATTATGTACATACAGTACGTGGTAGCCTTTGAAATAAAAGACTTTCCTAGGTTGAAAAATTAATGTGGTACTTGACTGTTTAATTAATAAACAATTCAACTAGCCAACAACATGGAGGAGACCACCATATAAAGTTACAAGCCAATAAGGATAAAAGAGGAGGGGGTCCTCAATATTAGCACATTTCAAAACAATAATGCTAATGCAAGCTTGAAATCCATGTAGTCATTATATTACAATAAGGAAAAATGGTCATGCTAAATGTTTTTGTAACATAATAAATATTCCTACATGCTTGAAAAATGTTGAAGTGTTCCATTTGAGAGTGGGAATTTAACTCTCCACCCAACTGTAGACAATCTGCAGCCACTATTACTTGTAGTTGTCATCCTCAAGCCAGATTCCAGAGTTTGAGGTGGAGTTATTTCAAAGGAAAGCCTTCAACGAATGCATAGTTGAACCAAAACACCACGAGGCCACCCTGCCTTCATCCCTAAGGCAAGCCACTACTCTTGTTTAATTCTTGTGCCCAACAAGTTTTAACAGGGCTCTTCAGTTGGTTTGTAAGTCTCTTCAGTGCCCAACAATGAAGCTCAAATTGCTACCTTTTATCCTCTTCTATGACAATTCTGAAATTGCCACAGTCTCTACCTATTTTGTAGCTTTTGCGTGTTAGGAATTTTCTTTCCTCCATCTGTATATTTTTTGTGTGCGTGCTCTGATCCCCCTCTCGAGAATGCATGTATTATGGGTTGAATAACCTCTGGGTACTCCTCCATGACTAGCTGCCTCCTCTTCTCCATGGTGTCGTAACAATCCTCCCTTCTCGTGGACAATGTAGCCCGTGCTGCTTTAATTTTTTGTCTTGTTATTACTTGATAAGGGATTCAAAGGATACCTGCCCCTATCTCTTTTCTACTAGTTAATTTATGGCATAGTTAACCCAATCAAATAACCGAGACTGATATTTAAAACACCAATTCCCTCAAGAAATCTCCTGCTTCAAGAAATAGAATCCGTGCACCCCTCTCAGCCTTTTAATTTACAAAAATATTTACATTTCATACATGAGTACAAGAAATTGGGTTGTTATAAACCCCTCCCCCTTGGGGGAACACCATACTTAGTGTTCAATGACACATATACAATGAAACACACTTGAAAATAGACATATTGTTTCATGGAGCTTTATAGACTCAACTCTTTACAACATTTACAATGTTCCATGCATTTTCTTCAACCAACAAACAAGATATGATAAACATCAAGTTAGAATTCAACCATCTCATAAAAGTATGATAGACATTAGGTCATAATTCAACCATTTTTCACTAAGCTTCTTTGTAATATTTGGATGCTTTAGGTGTATATAGACTAACTTGGGTTGTTCTTTTCAAGTGCTACTATGTTTTCCCCTTCATTCCATCAATGAACAATTTTCATCTCATTGTTTCTAGGCACACCCACAATGTGATTCTGACCCCAATCAACTACACTCATGATTGAGAAACCCAATTTATTTTCTGGCCTTCCCTTCTCTTCTTCTCAATCGCTCAGGCCATCCTGTTACTCTCTCTCCATGTAGTCACTCACCTTCCAAGTTCAAGTATCCCCTTCTCTTCTTCTTAGTACCTCGGGAAATCCATCCCTTGGCAAGGCTTCCTTGCATAAGAAAGAGTTCAAATCCAAGGCATGTCCCTGCCTCAAAAGCTATAATACATGTCATAACATGCTTCAAGGTGATCAATGGGAACCATTAAGTACTAGTGTACCACAATGGATCTGTTCCTGAAAGATTTGGCTTTAGCATACTGCTACCATTCCACCTTGCATTCAACTTCATTCATTTGAATGGGAAATCCCATATTCATTCCTACATCATGGGCACACAGATTTCATGAGACTCATCATAAGGAAAATGTGATAATTTTAAATCATACATCATTAGTAATTTATTCATGAGGTGAACTTGGAATTTTACTTTGATTCCTATCACAACAAACTAGGTTATGTCATAATCCAAATCATCATAAATCATAATATTAGATTCAAAATTTAAAAATTCGAGGATCAATGAAATATTGATACTTACCTTAATTTTCTCTTTGCTGGTTCCTTTACACAAATTGGATCAGTAACCCATCCCAACAAGAATTTAGTATCCTTTTCCTCTTCTTGTACACACACTAGATTGGTTTCCAACCTGACAATCATCCAATGAATTCTCTTCTCTTTGACCATGTACACACATTAGATTGGTTTCCAAGCCCGATAAACACATAATGCCTTCTCTTCTCCTTGATTTCAAATTTACTAAGTGATTCATTGGCCCTAAGGCAAGAACTTAGTAGCAAATAAATATAAATAAGCCCAATCCCTACCCTACAAATATGGGCACTGCCAAACCAAGTAGTTACTACCAACTAAGTAGTCTTTTGTCAATAGGAATATAGGTGTATTCCATGCCTTCGTAGGCCCAGGCAATCCCATACCTTCATGTTACATATGCATTACACAACACATGTATATATACACAATGTACCACAAAAAATACACATATATATGATACACACAACAAATTAACATGTACAACAAAACACATATGCAACACACATAACACAATATGATATGTACACAACAATGTTGACAATCAAGAGACCACACTATCTTTGTCCACAAACACCAAGAAAAACCACCTCTAGTGCCTTTCATTGCATGTCATAGATCATAATACTTTCATTTTGTTATTATATCCTTCAACTTTCCCTGTTTATAATATAACATGGGCATAATTTATAAATCATGTTCACATGATATTAAAATTATAGATCAATCATGGCTAATTTTCCCTCTTGATTCCTCATTAACTAGAAACCTTTTTATGCCATTCACATCTTCATTAAATAAATTCAAATAGTCCCTCTTCTAGAAGAAGAGCCCCTTCCAAAAACCTGTCAGGAAAAATGATATTTTCATAATTGGATACAAATATTGACATGATCATGGGAATTTCCAGGAGTAACTCTCCAATATTCATATTTCATGATCATGGGAATTTTCATTTTTCATGGTCATGTCTAAGATTAAATCTCCAATGTGTTTTAGCACTAGCCTTTTTCCAGCCCATTTGCCTAGCTTGAAGTTCCTCATTTCCTAGAACTCACTCAACTGATCACTATTTATGTCCATTACATGCAACCATCTTCAACTCTCTTTCACCAAATCTTCATGGCATCCCTACCACCTTCAATCAATTTGAATCAAGACCCTAAGCCTATCATAACATCAATAGGCAATGCAAGAGGAAAAATAAGAGGTAACACCGCAAAAAAATAAAATCCATGATCACAATCATAGAGGAAACCACACACAAAACAACATGGTCATGTACAAATATAAAATTAAAATGATATCAATCATGAAAATGATAAATTAAAACAACCACTTATAAGCATTGACATAAACGATCCCCAAAGTCAATTTCTTTCCCCATGAATGTAGAGTTCATGACACTGCTAGGCTTCACACAAGTGCACATAAGTATACATGTACATATGCATATTCATATACCACACTATTTCAAGACTTCTTTACAAGGCTAGCAACAACCATGAAGTAAAGTTCATAGGGGATTTCCCAACACATATATGTGTGTGTCAAGAAGCTTGAGGGAGTGACCCCTCCTCCTACTAAGTGTCCTACATTGTTGATTCATGTCTCCGTGGCTTGTAGGGGCTAATTTGTTTCTTCTTTTGCCTGTGGGGACAATCCTTTTTCAAATGTTCTTCTCCACAACAACAACAAGAGAGTATTTTCTTCTCCTTTTCAGCCTCACGAGGCCTTTTCCTACAGGTGTTATAGACATTTTTGTGCCTTACAGCTATAAGCATGAAATGTCCATAAACCAAGGGATCCTAAGTCCCTAAAAGTGTTGTTCCAGCTCCTAAAGAAACAAGGTCAACAAATTACAGCTTCTCCTAGAAGTTCTCCACCAGAAACTTCTCAGAACTAGTCAAATCAGGATCATTTCAGCTGCTCCACTAGCTAGTTGCGTTGCAAAGCACCCAAATACACTGGCTAGGTGCATTGAAACGCACTTGAATGCACTACCAGGGTGAGTTGAGCGGGAAATGACAAGTGGCAGAGTCATTCCACGAGGTGGAGAGACAATGGAAGCTTCCAGAATCTTCTCCAATGACACCTGCCTCACTGAATTCGACCAGTGATGAGTAAGAGGCTCTCAGTCTCCAAGTGGAAGCAAGAACTGATAGAGAGAGGCCACTAATCAATTCATGAGCTGAATCATCCTCTTTGCATACATCTATATATGGATCCCTCACCAAGAGATCCAGAGGCTGGAATTTTGTACATTGCAGAGAATTGCTGTTGGTTTTGAGATAGATATCAGAGTATTGGGTGATTTATGCTTTGTTGGAGGTGAAGAGGGGATTCCATGCTGGGAGGTTGATGCTGGATCAGGAACCATTGGTTGTAACTCCTCCTGGATCTTCTTGTTTTATCAATAAAACTATTTGAGTTTCTCCTACATACTTGTATATCATTGATGTGTGTTATATTTGTATGTTTAGCTTAATCTGATCCTAAGATTTTTATGAACATAAATCCATGTATTTGTGTAGTTTCCTTCTTCTGTGATCTTGCAGGAACTTGGTGACACTGGAAAAGTGAGGGAGAAGGTAGCTGGAAGCTGTCAAAGAGAAGAGAGATTGGATCAAAGGACTAGCGCAAGACACAGGTTGGTTCATCCTATTCCTCTTCGTTTATAGTTCATAAAGGAGAATACAAGAGTAGTTTTCCCTGTTTGTTTCTGAGGTTTCTGTCACAACCCAGTGGGATAGGGTCGTTCTGAATAGACACTTTTCCCGATAACAAAATGGCGACTCTGCTGGGGATTGTGTCTAGTTAGTTTGTTTGTGTTTCTCTTGTTGTTCGTCTCATAAACTTAGAAGTAGCGAATCGAACTGCATTTGACATTTACAAATGCAAAGTAGACATCTGCTACTTCAATCCATTCACTGGATCTGTTTATGATCTGAACAAATGATTCACAAATGATCTGATTACCCTTTGTGATAGCTCTTAAACCTCTTTTAAATCAACCCTCTGATTGTGCATTACTGATTGCTTTTACCCGGCCAAAAACCATAGATCAAACCGTGACCCAGAACCCGGAGAGAATTCTCATTTCTGCCTCAGCGCAGGCTCTGTGAAGAGACTCTTCATTTCAACGCAGTTCCCAAGAGGTCTACCTGCGTTGCAATCTAGTTTCTCTGTGTAGCAGGTGCGTTGATCAGCTTAGCCCTGTGTAGCTGAGGTTCTTTGCTCATTTTTTCCAGTTTTGCCTCTGATTTTTGCAGCTCATGATCAGTGTGTGTGTCTGTTTAAAAGCCCCTTTTCTTTTCCTTAATTTCACCTTAGTTGTATAAAAGAAACTGTATTTGTTTTTGTGTGTTTGTTACACCATTTACAGTTTCTCATTGCAAAAGTAGACTAGTCATACTGTCGTCCTTTGATTTAGATCTGTCGTAAGTGTCGATTTTGATCTTAGGAGAAAGTTTATTTGTTGTTGACAGTCGATTATGCTTTTACTTTTGCCTTTGGCTTGAATTTGTGAATTTCTAGTGTCAAAACAAGTGTTTACTTCAAAATCATAAAGTGTCGTAATCGTCTCTACCTTTTGATTTCGAAAAGAAGCTTGTTTGTGTTTTTCACTTGAAAGCGAATTCAAATTTGTACAACAACTTTCTTTTTAGGCATCAATATTAAGAAAGTGGAAAACAAATACATGCACATGTGCATTTGCATATTGACAGTCTGTTTGGCTTGATTTAGGAAAAGTGCATTTACAGTGTGCTCTTTGCTTTTTGAGAAAAGATTGTGTCTTTCTTTTCCCCTTGTAGCTAGGATTTTCATTGCTGAAAAGAGATAAAAGCTTGCTTATCATCTTTAGATTGCATCTTAGGAATTACATCTACATCTCGTGGTGAACCCAAAAGGCAAACTTCATAAGAAAGATCAACCTAAAATAAATTCAATGAACTTAACAACGCTTTGTAACTTAACGCACAACATTTAGAGGTCTAGGCTAGAGACGTATTCTGGCATCGTAAAGCCTGGTAACTGTTGTCCTCACTGATGGTTGGGTGATTCCTCCACTTTGAGACGATAAGTGCCAGTACGGACTTGTTCTCCCACGTACCGTCGAGTATATATTGGGAGACCCCTATAGGCATAAAACCTTTATCCATAGGAAGCCGTGTCAGCCGCCCTACTGATCGCAATGCACCGAACATAGCATTCGGGAAGATTGACTGCCGTACTGTAAAAAGTATTCTGCAGTTTTGCGATTGGTTTGGTACTCCCTCTACCTAGACCTCCAGAGCAGTCCCTTTCGTTCCTTTTTAGACTCCTTAATGGAAAAGGTCCATCTGAGCACTTGTGACTTCAGGCTCATTAAAAATCGAAGGAGACTAGAGTCATCTTTTGTTTTTTCTCGACTCTTAAAAACTGAAAAAACAAGTTGTGTCAAAGCGTGTTAAAATTTATTTTAAACGGAATATTCATACCCTCTTCCTACGTTGATCTTTGGGTTGAGAAAATGGAGCCCACCAACCAAGGAATTCCCCTTGGTGGAAATCCTAGTCCCTTCTTGTTATAGACATTTTTGTGCCTTACAGCATGAAGCATGAAATGTCCATAATCTAAGGGATCCAAAGTCCCTAAACATGTTGTTCCTACCCCTAGAGGAACAAGGTAAGCAAACCACAACACTGAATAACAGTTCTCCACCTGAAAACACTCAAAAACAAGCCAATTCTGGATCATGTCAACTGCTACACTGGCTACCTGCACTGAATGTCAACTGCTACACTGGCTACCTGCGCTGAATGTCAACTCCAACACTAGCTACCTGCGCTGAACGAGTTTGGACATGTGGCAGACTCATTCCTCAAGGTGTCAGAGCCCAGGAAGCTTCCAAAGTGACACTTGCATCAAGGAATTCGATTGGTGATGAGTAAGAGGGTCTATATCTCCAAGTGGAAGCAAGAACCTCCAAGTGGACTCAAGAACTGAAGAATAACTGAAGTGGGAGAGGACACTAGTCAGCTTCATGCCAGCCTCAAGCTGACTCATCCTTTCTCCAAAACTCCTATATATAGAGCTCTCTCATGAGGTCTAAGGGGGCTGGAATCTTGTGAATGTAAGGAAGTGCTGTTGGTTTGAGTATAGAACTATTGGGTGATTTGCTTGAAGGAGGTGAAGAGGAGATTTCTTTCTGCTGGGAGGTGATGCTGGATTGGGCCTTTTATGGTTGTATCACTTCCTGAACTTTACTTCTTCCATTAATAAAGCATTTGAGGTTCTTCTATATGCATGTGTCTCAATGGTGTATTGTTATGCTTGTGTATTTGATTTATTCTTATCCTTGAATCAATTATGAATGTATTCTTCTTGTAGTTTCCCTCTCTTGTTATTTTGTAGGATCTTGGTGTAGCTGGGCCAGTGAAAGAGCGAGGAGCTGGGAGCAAGCAGCAAAGAGGTAAGATTGGATCAATCATTAGCGGAAGACATCGGTTAGTGGATCTCTTTCTCCCCTCTCTTACATCTCATAAAGAAGTAATCTCGAATAGCTTTGCTTTGATTGTTGCTGAGGTACTATCACCCTTAGAGTGGGATAGGGTCATTCCGTATTGGATACTTTTCCCAACAACACTTATCCTCTTGGGGAGATGTTGGTGCCCCCCATATGGCCACATTGTCGCTTCCAGGACTGACAATTGGCTTGCCAGTATGGCTCTTCTCAACCAATGTCGTTCAGAACACCACTATTCCTGAACAATCGAATCAGCAATTAGACGAGTCCAGAGTTACCCACCAGCCTTCTACTTCCTCTAATTCTTCCTCTCCTCCTTCCTCTTCGCTTGACGAGATTGGTAAAGTTAAAAACCAAGTTCCTAAGGAGAAGAAGGAAAAGAAGAAGAAAGAGAAAAAGAAGAAGGAGCCAAAGGCGAATGGGGGAAAACGAGTGTCGTCTAACGAAAATCCACACACAACACCAACCAGGCCTAAATTGTCATGTGTCATTTTCAGAGGAGACCACTTTCACAGAGATTGTCCTTGCATCCCCCGGATACTAAGGGATTGGTCTCCTCGTTTGCACAATCCGGTGTCATCAACCTCTGGAGATCATGTTGAAAGCACACCGTCAACTAGTGAAAGTGAAGCCCCAGGACAAAAAGGGAAAGCTAGATTTCCCTGTAAACTGTGCGAAGGCGACCATGCCCTCCACCGTTGTCCCTTCTTAGATGAAGCTAAAAGAGTTTTGGATGATCGTCTGGTTTCACTGTTACGACTCCCTCCTAGATATAAAAAACTCTTGCCGAGTCCGTCACTAGTTGAGAACCCAGCTGGCCCGCTCAGGTGGTCGGCTGAAGCGCCTGCCATTGAAGATAAACCAATTGAATCCATACCAGACGAAAGTCAAAAGGTTGAGGCGGTAGTTGACCCGGTCTTGCCTTCAGAGGTTTTATCTTCGAATGATACAGTCACTGAAGAGAATAAGGATGACACCGTCCAAATTCTCTTCATCAACATAGACTCCGACGAACATGGGGGCAATCCACCCATTCCTTTACCGCAGGAAGGAAGTTCGTCAGAGCCGTACCAGGCCGTCTATTCGGTCCCACCTCCAAGCAACCTAGTTGTCTCCTTCAACTGGAATCAACTAGGCAAACCCCGTTTGCCAGCAAGCATACCATTCCGAATTATCGCTCAAATATATAGAATGGTCATGGCTGGTACCATCATAGATGAGGGGGCCTCTGTGAGTATCCTTTCCTCTACTGCTTGGAAAGCACTTGGTTTGCCATCGCTTTTGCCTGAGATGAGAAATCTGACAGGCTTTGATAAAGGAACCAGTCGACCTTTAGGGATCCTTCCCGATGTGCCCATAACATTGAGAAGGAAGAGAGTTCGCATGAACGTCATGGTCGTTCAAGGACCCTTGGATTATAACCTACGCCTTGGACGAGACTATATTTATTGCATGGAAGCCATTGTCTCCTCACTCTTTAGAGTAATGTGTTTCCGCACGAAGGAAGAGTGGTCAAGCTCGTGGACCAGCTTTCATTTCCCAGATCACGCATAGCAAATAGTCATACACCGTCCCTAAATGGTCTCTTCACACAAGAAATGTCTCAATTCCCAGTCCGTCCTCCAGATGAGCGCGAGTAATTCGGAGGGATATGACTGAAACCCAGGGGGCATGCATCCTGGTCTGCTTCGGCAGGAAAACTTCGGGTATAGAGTAGGTTTCCGCGGGAGAATATGACTAGTCTGTACCCCGTCCGTGATTGGAAGAGGGGTTTTTCTAGAATAAGATTCTCTTGTCAAAGTTATGAGAATTGGCGGGCATCGTCGCTCACCTTTGTTTATCTCGGTAGACATCGCCGAGGAAGTGTTTTGTTTGCTGTGCAAATAGAACAATCTTTGGGTAGCCTGTAAGAGGTAGTACCCTTCCTGATAAAACGAATATTTTGTCAGCTCGAATAGAGGGTGACCTTGAAACTCTGTTTTATACCTGGGGGCATGCAAACCTTTTTGAGTGCAAGCGATGGGCGACTATTTATTTTTTAAATTTTTAGGACCTCTAACCCTTTAAACTTGTAGGATTAGTCGTCACCTAACTTGCATAAAGAAAGGATGTGGGGCAAAACTCTAAAAGTTGCCGTTTTTATATGAGACATTCTTATCATATGACTGGATTAATCGAGCCGTTTT
Organism: Pinus tabuliformis; assembly: GCA_031772625.1. Taxonomy (NCBI): domain Eukaryota; kingdom Viridiplantae; phylum Streptophyta; class Pinopsida; order Pinales; family Pinaceae; genus Pinus; species Pinus tabuliformis. Next base: position 94,309,289 of record CM062814.1, on the reverse strand, counting down.
AGCGCATAGTTCAAGCTCGTTAAAAAATAAACATAAGTCCGAGAAAATGTTTCCACCTGCATTTAAGCTCGTTAAAAAATGAACTATCCCATGGTAAATGACCACTGTGAATGTAGTACTTCAGCCATTAAAGCCTTGGTCGTGTTTGCACCATCACCTCCACTTTTCCATTGGCCGATCATTCACCTCCATTTGATTGTTTACCCATTTTGAGGAACAACTGCGAAGAGTGATTTCACTAGCCATCCTTGTGACACTGCCGTGATTGGAAAATTCCAAACCTTACCTGGAATCAACTGCTACCCATTTTATCACTCGTTCCTCAAAAGACGAGTCTTATTTAAGCTCTTTTCAACTGATTCGTAAAACATGAAAAGATTGTTGAGTTTTGGCCTTCCAGCTCGTTAAAGCGACAGGAAGTGCTATCCCTCCTCTAGATTTTAATCTTTTTATACCTGAGGGATTATTGCACAAAAAGATCGAGCGCTTGTTTTGTTCGGCTCGTTAAAACTATCAAAAACTCATCCCTTCTGTATTGTTTTATACTTTTTCGGACTTAAGGGATTAGATGACGAAAAAGGAACTTTGGAGTTACCTTTACGTACCTTTTCAGACTGTCTAAAAATGAAAAGGACCGAGTTATCTTTGTCGTTAGACTCGTTAAAAATATTAATAGCGACAAACTTGTCTTTAGGCGAGAACGAGTTTCACTATCGCTAGGCTCGTTAAAACATAGCGATGGGTTTGCCTGAAGGGAAAATTATAGAACAAGCATATGTTATCCTCCTCAAGCTTGAAAAAAATAAAGAGGTACTGGTCAGCAATGACTGGGGAAAAATTGGGAAGAAAACTCAAAGAAACTTTATTGGTAGCAAGTCGCTCTTGAACATGACACTTCCACTCCATGCCTGAGTTGGGTTGGGTTGTTTCATTCACCGGTCACATCACCATGGTCACGCCATACCATCCACATTTGGGGTAAATGCTACCAATCCATCACATAAGTGTCACTGACATGTTCAAGAGAAGTCATCCAGAGAAGTCACCCGTGTCCCATCCACTACCATACATTATACTTCATTCTTTCATGACCGCCACCCTGAACCATATATCATCAGATCGTTTTCACCTCCATCAAAATCATTTGCTCCGTTCCATGTCATTGATGTGGGATTCATTAAGGCCCTCCTTTGACGGATCGCTTCTTGTCGACATCAGCTAATTATCCAAGAAGTTGATCTAGGAACACCCCATTCAGTATTTTGAAGCTTGCATGCCTCAATGGCAAGTTTCTCACTTCCGGCGACAGGTATACACCAATGACCTTCGACCGAAAGATTTTGCATGATGCTCGACGCCAAGTCCTTTATTCACACCACGTGAATTGTACTGCAGTGCCTTGAGGGTCATTTTCATTATCGGTGATTCCTCTCGCGCTTGTTAAAAGTTTACATCATTGACTGGTAATCAAGCGATGTCTTTCCATGTTCGAATTCAAAACATTTCTCACATGGATCGACTTGTACTTCGAGTGAAGATTGGATGATATTGAAGACCCCAGATCTAGTTTCATCCATCCGGGCTGTGATATATATTCAGGAAAAATAAAGACATTGAAATGTACAGCATTGCAGCACAGATAATCATCCTACCAAAAGGATGATGACTTCATCAGAATCATCAGTCTACCATCAGACGATTGTCTGTCCTATGTACATGAAAATGAATTTATAAAGCTGAGCATGGGAATGCCCGCCTCAGCTAGATCATGAAAACAGTATGAAGATAATGTATTGTATTGTATCTTATTACAGGTCTCCTCCCAGCATTGAAAGAACTTCAGATCCTCCTAATAAAGCATTTCACCCGATAAACAACCTCATACTTTAGGGGGCAACTGTTATAGACATTTTTGTGCCTTACAACTATAAGCATGAAATGTCCATAAACCAAGGGATCCTAAGTCCCTAAAAGTGTTGTTCCAGCTCCTAAAGAAACAAGGTCAACAAATTACAGCTTCTCCCAGAAGTTCTCCACCAGAAACTGCTCAGAACTAGTCAAATCAGGATCATTTCAGCTGCTCCACTAGCTAGCTGCGTTGCAAAGCACCCAAATACACTGGCTAGGTGCGTTGCAACGCACTTGAATGCACTACCAGGGTGCGTTGAGCGGGAAATGACAAGTGGCAGAGTCATTCCACGAGGTGGAGAGACAATGGAAGCTTCCAGAATCTTCTCCAATGACACTTGCCTCACTGAATTCAACCAGTGATGAGTAAGAGGCTCTCAGTCTCCAAGTGGAAGCAAGAACTGACAGAGAGAGGCCACTAGTCAATTCATGAGCTGACTCATCCTCTTTGCATACATCTATATATGGATCCCTCACCAAGAGAATTTTGGAAGCTGCTAGAATTTTGTACATTGCAGAGAATTACTGTTGGTTTTGAGATAGATATCAGAGTATTGGGTGATTTATGCTTTGTTGGAGGTGAAGAGGGGATTCCATGCTGGGAGGTTGATGCTGGATCAGGAATCATCGGTTGTAACTCCTCCTGGATCTTCTTGTTTTATCAATAAAACTATTTGAGTTTCTCCTACATACTTGTATATCATTGATGTGTGTTATATTTGTATGTTTAGCTTAATCTGATCCTAAGCTTTTTATGAACATAAATCCATGTCTTTGTGTAGTTTCCTTCTTCTGTGATCTTGCAGGAACTTGGTGACGCTGGGCAAGTGAGGGAGCAGGTAGCCGAAAGCTGTCAAAGAGAAGAGAGATTGGATCAAAGGACTAGCGCAAGACACAGGTTGGTTCATCTTATTCCTCTTCGTTTATAGTTCATAAAGGAGAATACAAGAGTAGTTTTCCCTGTTTGTTTCTGAGGTCTCTGTCACAACCCAGTGGGATAGGGTCGTTCTGAATAGACACTTTTCCCGATAACAACAGGTTCCATTTTTCCTTTTTTAGGATTCAACTTGGTATATTATCTCTCACAACTTATTTCTTAGAATAACATTCCACTCAACTAGTTGTTGTTTCATGGTAAGTTTTCTATGTTCTTCCCTGCAAATATTTAGCTCATCTTCCAAGTCTTTGAGATCAACCTCCAAATTCCTGAAATTTCTCTTCCTTTGGAAGATTCCTCTCTTTCTCATTCTTAATGGACTTGGTTCATATCCTATTGAACCATGCCATGATATATGTTTCCTTTCGCTACTACTGAGTCTTTCTATGTGTTTCCACACACACTCAACCAATATTGCGGTAATAAATATAGATGAATATATTGATTTCCTTGTGTTCTTCTCCACAACAACAACAAGAGAGTATTTTCTTCTCCTTTTCAGCCTCACGAGGCCTTTTCCTACAGGTTCCATTTTTCCTTTTTTAGGATTCAACTTGGTATATTATCTCTCACGACTTATTTCTTAGAATAACATTCCACTCAACTAGTTGTTGTTTCATGGTAAGTTTTCTATGTTCTTCCCTGCAAATCTTCAGCTCATCTTCCAAGTCTTTGAGATCAACCTCCAAATTCCTGAAATTTCTCTTCCTTTGGAGGATTCCTCTCTTTCTCATTCTTAATGGACTTGGTTCATATCCTATTGCACCATGCCATGATATATGTTTCCTTTCGCTACTACTGAGTCTTTCTATGTGTTTCCACACACACTTAACCAATATTGCGGTAATAAATATAGATGAATATATTGATTTCCTTGTGTTCTTGTATCAAGCATGCTTCCCTGCAATTGAAAAAATTTCTTAATTTACATATTAGTCACATGCCTCAAGACCCAAGACATAAATAAGCACATTTTATTTTGAACATAAGTTTTCAAAAACTTAGAATTGATACATGTACATGCACATATCAACTTGTCTATAGATATGCTTTCTTTGTCAAGTGAAACTAAGATTTGAATCAACATCATTAATTTTATTTAGCCTCTTGTATTGAGACCTAACAACAATTTAATTTCAGCCTTTGTACCAAGGCTAGTAATCAAGGCATCTATGATCTTAAGGGGAGTAATTTGAAACAATTTATTATACTCGCATTTGCCCCTACATAATCATGCCTTTAATAGAATAAAGTTTAACGTTACTTATTATTAGCCTCCTTACTGATACCATCATCCTTAAATGAAGAAGAAACCTTTCCACCTGCGACTATAACAACATCATTAACAACTTCACCCACATCCTCATTATCTGAGTTGTATAACTTAGTAAGGGAATCCTCATCATGTGAGTTGTTCCCTGAAGTCTGATAGGTTAAGAAAAACTCTATTATAGTAGTTGTTAACTCCCAGGTTGTTCCCTTTGACTCCCAAGGGAATACGGCCGGGGTAACCACTAACCAATCTTTGGATTACAGTTTCTAGCCAAACTGTAATCAGAGAGGGCTCTCTCTTTATGATTTGTCTCTGTTTTGATAGTATTTTAGGCTAGCTATTATGTTCAGGGTTTTGTTTTATGTTTTGGTTGAGGGATGTCTTCTGCATCTAAGGTGTAAGTTTTCAGGCAGTATTAGTCCATTGGGCAATGGAATCTGTGGCTACAGGTTGACTGAATATGAGTTGAGTTACTGAAATTATAGGGCCGTTTAAATATCTCATGGAACAAATCTGAAATCGTGATTATGAAGTGTGTTCAACCAGTGAAAGGCAATTAAGAATTTTCCACTAAGCTGGGTGTGAGAAAGAGATATGTTGCACAGGAGCAAAACTTGAATTCTTGAAACAACAATCACTGTGAAAGTATATATTTTGAAAGTGCAGCAATTAATAATTACACCTTTATAACTATAACTGAAGAAACATTAATAATAGCATAGATTGAGTCTAGGGTAATCTGTGATTAAATCCTAGAACTATTATTTTTCTTTGCCATTAACTGTAAAACACAGAACATGGATGAGCTATGAGAAGATGACAAAACATATAACTAAGCGTTTGAAGAAAACTTATTGATTCATGAAACACGCTGGAATCCTATAATATTCAGCAAAACACCACAATGACTCAGATAACACAGAGCCTTGGAAATTCCATCAGCTTTTGTATTAATAGTCTGGAAATTTACAGCATAAGAAACTCTTGAAGAGAGATCAACAACAACCCCTGCAAGATTATGCGAGGGGGGAATATATACAATTGGTCATACAAAATATCTAGAGCCATGAGTCATTCTAGAAATGAATACGTTCACCCACTTTTCAAGATAGTAGATAAGAAAGTTATTACATCATTGAATACAAATAAGTGCTCTTTATGTATGTCAGAAGATATTTTGACCTTTGGAGGCCATTGAGTCGGTCTGAACGTTCTGCTTTAACTCTGGAAAAATGTGCCTTTATGGCTGTCGTGCTGTAGTTTTTCGGCCCTGTCACCTGTAGCTGTCAATATTGCTTTATTGGCCGATTAGCTCTGCTGAGTTGGCCCAGCCTTTTCCTTTTCATGCATGCTGATTTCATCAAATTTTCCTGTGCATGATCACTGATGTTTTTTGATGAAAAAACTTAGTGAATGGCTTCTGGTCTATAAGATCATCTGTATTGCCTTAGTCCACCATTCCTTGTGGGAAATTGATGTCTCAAAATTGCATCCAAAGTCTCATCTGCCTCTGTATATTTATAGAAGTTTGGAGGCACTTCAAACAGATGTTTGATCTCATCCATGATAAAAAATAAGTTTTCTATCCTATTGTAGAGACTTTGTCCTGTATTTGGCCCTGTTTCCTTTGAGGTGCTAGGCCTTTCAGTGATCTGATTTGTGGCGAATGTGTTGACCCTCTTGGCATACTGCTCATGTGTAAGTAGCCTTCCTGCGTTGCTCAGTAAGCCAGGGAGACCTCTGTTTTGCAATGCCACATATTTGTCCATGAATCTATTGACCTCTGTCTGCATGTCCTGGGTCCTTCTTTCTAGTGTCTGCACCAGGCTTCTTAGTGTTAAGACCCTCTTTATTAACAAAATAGTCTGAGTCATGTTGGAGATTCCCATAGTTGCTAACTGAGCACTTGTTCTATTATTAAGCACATTGATCATCCTATTGGCAACTTCAGGCATATTGCCTAGAGAGGCCCTTGATCTCTGAATTTCCCTCTGTGCTTTTGCAATGAGCTCCAGCTGTTCATGAATTGTCTCAATATATTTCCATTGATCAGTGATGGATTGGCAAATATTGGCCCATAGCACTGTCTTGAGCTCGGCCACCACTTTATCCAGTTTGAGCTCCTTTTCTAGCTCCTTTATCCTGTCTTTGAGGGCTTTTATTTCCCTGCCCTTTTCTGCCACAGTCTGCTTGGATTTATCATATCTTTCATTTACCTTGGCTAAATTCTCCCTGGCCTCATTTAATTCTACCATTTGGGCTTCCAGGGCCTGAATCTCATTTCTCAGCTTTTGCATGTCCATGCTTGGGGCCTGCTCTGTTGTTGGTGGTGGTGCTGAGGTAGAAGGTGCTGCCTGTTCTGTTTGTTAAGTGAGGGGAGCAGTAGTTGGAGGAGCTTCCTCAAGGTTAATTATTTCTGGAGGAGGCTGAGATGTTTGACCTCCTTCCTTTTGCTGTAATGATGCTTGTAATGCTGCCTGTGCAGCCTCTGATTCTCCCAACTTTTCTTGAGTCTGGATCAGCTGTTTGTATAAAGACACCAGCAAAGTTGTGGCATCTTGATCATGTCTCAGCTGGGCAACTTCTTCCGTTTGAGGGTGAATAGTTGCTGGGATTTTGACCTTTTTCCTCAAAGCTGGCATGTCTGCATCCCTTAATTTCAATATTTCTTGTATGCCCTTGATGTCCTTGGGGTCATGCCCAATCTCTATGATTATATCTTCTAAGGCCCTGATCCTATTGTCCTTCGCTTGAGAGGATGCTCTCTCCAACTCAAGTTGGGCAGCTGTATTATTTAGGCTATTTTCTAGCCTATAATTATCCAGTGTCTTATCTGCCAAGGAGGCATACACCATCTCACCCGTTTGTTTATGCAATTCTATTTTGTCCATTGGGTGGATGTCCTTGGCAAGGACCTCAAGATTGGTCCTCAAGTAGTCTGAAGGGGACTGTGGTTGCAATGCAGTTGGCATGAAATGACTCATGATCATTTTTCCTTCATTAACATCATATGAAGACATCAATCTTTGTTGGTTAGTGGGAGCCATTTTCAGCAAATGATTATATAGCTGTATTTTTATTGGCTCATTCCTCCTCTTTATGTCAATGAACTGCTGTTTGATGCTCAGTTCACCTTCTCTCTGCTGACTTGAGGAGCTGACTTCTCCTCCCACTATCCTCTCTTGTTCCTGCTGGAAGGAACTTTCTGAGGCCTCCATGCTTGGTGGGCCCATGCCCAAAGATTTCCCCAAAGGCATTTCCTCTTCTGAAAGGGGATTCATTCTGTGTCTTTTCACCCCTTGAGTTGTTGTCGTTGTGAGGGGAGTCTCTCTGTCCCTCTTTCTACTTATATCCTCCTTTTGTGGGGTTTGGAGGATTGAGGCTTCAGCTGTTGTTTCCTGCCTAGGAGGCACAATTTGTGGTGGCTGTTGCTCAGTTAAAATTGGGGCCTCAGCTGCCTTTTCTTGCTGCAGTGGCTGCTCTTTCTCTTGCTGCCCCTCTTGTGGTTGTTGTACCTGTTGTTGTTGCTGCTGTACCTCCTCATGAGGTGGCTGTTGTGGTTCCATATCCTTTTCCTTTCCTTTGGTGGAGGTTTTCTCAGTGGCTTTGGCTGCTTGCTGATTTGCCGTGGAGGAAGATGCAGCTGCTCCCACTTGAGTGCTTGGAAGGGTGAACACCTGTGCACAAAGCTCTAGGTCAGCCACCTCTTTCAGATTTCTTAGTGCTCTTTGATTTAACTCTTCTTGTGTGATAGGCTCCTCTAAGGTTCCTCTCCTCCACTTTGTTTGATTTGCATATTTTTCTATATGAGGAAGCCTTACGTGGTCATAACTGGAGCCTATATTTGACCCTTCTTAGGCTTATGAAGTGATTGGGGTCATATGGTTTTCAAAGGAAACTGGTTTGCAAGCCAAGGGATTCTAACATTCTATCCGCCTCTTGCCAACCTTCATCCCTTTTGTTGTAGATAAAGTGGCCTAATTGGTTCCTGACCTTGAGTTGTGCTTTCTTGCCTCTGCCTGAAAAGTGTAGCACATCAGCATTCCCAAATTTCCTGAAGTATTCCAAGGCAAACAATCTCATGGGCACATATTTGGGCAATCTGTATGGGGGCAACTCACACCCATATATCCTTATAACTGTGTGGTTCTCGTAGAAGTACCAGTCCCCAATGCTATAAGATTTAGGCAACTGAAGTATCCTTTGCATCTCATCAGTTAGTCTTGGAGGAGGTGAGCTCATCATCAGAGACATGGCTGGGTGGATGAAGAGATCTATGAACTCACAGTAGGTATATGGAGAGTTAGGTCTGCAGTGGAAGACAGAGGACCAATAGACCACTGACCTTGGATTGCCTTGGGTATCCACTCTTTTCACAGCAAAAGAAAACTTTTCATGTTGATAATATAGGATCAGGTGGTAGATGTAAGAGGTGTATCTGAACACCTTTTCTCTTGCCAAGTTCATGAAATGTTCATGTATCTTATCAGAGATGTAGGTTGCATAATCATAGCAGACTGGAGACTTGCCAGGAGCGAACATGAGCATGATCACCAGCACAGTTTCATCAACAAATTCAATTGAATTATACCCCAAAATGGGACTAATCATGTCTGCAAGATCTCTTCCCAATTGGTTGAGGTATACTTGGTTAATAGGAGGATACTTCACAGAGTCAGAGCCAATGTACAGCTGATTGAGTTTGGTGACCTGAACATCTGTCAATCTAGCTCCTTGATTTATCAAATCTATTAGTGATAAAGGAACTAGTTTCTTCTTAGTCTTGAAGTTCAGCATCTCTTTGATAGCTTCAGGGGTGATAAAGAAAACAACTGAGCCTCAAGGGTCAAGCACAGACCTCTGAGTAGGGTCATAGCATTCGGCACATAGATGGATTAAATCAGGAAACTGATTGACCTGAGGGAGCTTGAAGATAGGGAGAGAAGAGTCCCATATGCCCAATACATCTGTTCCACTCTCATGTTTAGCCTTTAATTCATTTAGCAGGTGGATGTGGAACTTGGTCTTCATCAACATTTCCTTTGATATTTGATAATCCAGGTCTGCTAGAGGTTGCCAGTCCAATTCTCTCTAAGGGGCATTTAAAGGGGCAACATTCAAGGCTACAGGTGCTACTGGAGGATCCATGGTCACCTTTAGGATTTCTATTGTTTATAAACCGGCGTTACTGTGCAGAGCAACACCAAAGAGTTTTTCTTTAAAAGAAAGGTGAATACTGATGAACAGAGAATGAATGGTTAATTACAACAATTGAAATACTGCTCAAAGTATGGATAAGACAAATGCCTGGCTTTAGGCTCTCTTTTATAGAAAATTGGTGTGGTTTAGGCTACCAGTCCACGATTGCGCGAAATGAATGTAAATTGTATGCAAACACTGGAAATATAAAGCTCAGCTGGTGAATTTCGACCTTACAGTGCAAATGGGGACTAGGCACAGGGGATTCGCCTGTGAATTATGTGTTTTTTCACTGTTTTAAGCTAGTTTTGGCGATTCACAGACAAAACGAGGCGCAGGAGGGATTTACAGGGATAAATACCTGGCAACTGTCAACAATAGTCATGAATGCAGGTGGAAATGGCGCGCCAGCGGTCTCCAGGTCAAATTCAGTAGGTTGGCGTGAGTTTGGACGTGAAAAACATGCAGAGAAAACGACAGCCGTTTTTGCAAAAAGTGAAAAAAACACGAAATTTTGGCCAAAATATGGATTTTTGGAACATTGGCGCTTCTTTTGGATGATGTCAGCATGACGTCATCAGGTGGGGTCAAGGTCGGATGACGTCAGCATGACGTCATCAGGTGACGTGGCAGCATAAGAGAGGTCCACGGGGATGGTGAGGTGGTAGACAGGTGGAGCACAGGCGGACGGGGGTGGCGACGCGGTGATAACGCTGGTGGTGACGCTGGCGGTGACGCTGGCAGGCGGGTTCACCGAAACCGGAAGTGGTTAGCGGTTTCATATCGCACCACCTTCCATATGAAAGCATAATTGTTAGAGGGGGCTCCAATACGATGTGGGGGTGACGCGTGGTAGAGGCCTGATGTCACCCTCTGACAAATTTTGGACGGTATCTTTCGGACGTCGGGGCCGGTCCGAAATGCACGAGGGCCGTCGAATGAAAAGGGCCCGATCCGACAGTAGACGGATCGTTGAGGTTGCTGGACGATACAGATGGTATCTTTCGGACGTCGGGGCCGGTCCGAAATGCACGAGGGCCGTCGGATGAAAAAGGGCCCGATCCGACGGTCGACGGATCGTTGAGGTGGCCGGACGATACGGATGGGGGGCGGGATTAAAATAACAATTCTTTTGAGATTTGCGCCCGACGGGAACCTTAGGATTTTTGGAAATTTACATGGTTTTTTCAATGTTTTTATAAAAATGCGGATAGCGCTTAAGACTTAGGGTAAATGGAAAAAGTGGATTTTTTGTATGTATTTTGCAAATGAAGTGGGTTAGGGGCAAAAAGGGGTTTATCACAAGGTTTATTGGCAAATGAAGGGTTTAGTGGGTTAAATGACTTCTGAAGGGGAAAGAGGGGTAAGGCTTAGGGATCTTAAACTGACCAGATGTCAATTTAATCCCTGATAGTGAACATAGGGCTATAATGCCAAGGGGAGGGGTATTTATACAATGCTTGGGGTTTATACACCATAGTGTTATAATAGTAGGGAAAGGGTAACATAGGGGATTTAGATAATAGAAGTTAGGGGTTAATATGGATGGAAAAGGTGAATGAGGAGTGAAATCACTAAGTTTATGTGAAGATAACTTAGTTTAGGAAGTAGATCAAAATAAAAAGATTTTTAGACAAGAAATGTGGCTTTCAAAGGAATAAGAACTAGCATAAAACCTCAAATTCTTTCATAAACACAACTGATGAAGGGATGTTAGTAATGAAGGTGAAAAAAAAGGGGAAAAGGAAGTTAGTCATGCTTCTTTATTTTGCTGCAAGATGATGGAGAAGAAGACCTTCTCAATCCATTGATATTCCTTTGTGAATAGGTTAGCACACATTGAATTGTAAGGAATGACATTTCTGCAACCCCATCTGCCTACCCATATATTTGCCTAACATTTTTTGTTTCTTCATGGAGGGTGCACTTAGACTTGCAGACCCTTATGTGCCTTTTCTTTTCTTTGGCTTTTTCCTTTTGATTTTCTATCTAGAACTACCCTTATTGCTTCCAAGGTCCCAGATTAAGCAGTTGGGAACCTTACTTCTCTACCTAAGCTACTGGTCTGCCAAGATTAAACAGTTTGGACAAACTTCTTTCTCTATTCTATGACAGCAAAATTGAAACATGGCCTGATCCAGATTAGGCTTTTGGACCATCCATCAAAACTTAGTCACCATAAAGCTATATACACACCTTGTCTCTTTTTGGAAATATGGGATCTTTGTATCGCCAAAGCAGAGCATATTTGGAACTTTCTTTGCCAATCATGAAATGTGAAACCTATTGATATAGGTAGCTAACAATGGCTCTACATGGGGATGACTTTTCCATTCGAAAAGCCAAGAACAGCAGGTCAGAATGCCTGGGCCCTTGACTGCTTTTACTAAATCCTGAAGTATGCTGCTTTGACATGCCAACTTGTACTCTTCCCATCTTAGTAGATCTCTGAACTCATTTGCCCTTTGCTGATAACTAATAAAACTTGAGGAGCTGCATTTTTACATTTTAACAGAAAGTAATATATACACCTGAATATGTACAAGGGAAACTCAGGCTGCACTTATGGGTAGTAGTCAAAATAGTGCTTCAACATCCTGCCATTCACAGGACCTTCATCTAAATTAGTTTCATTAATACCTTTAAGGAAATAAGTATTGTTTCCTTGTACTGCTTGAACAACAAATGGTCCTCTCCAAAGGGAATCAAAATTTCCATGTTTTCCCTTATCTTCTCTTCTTGAGTCCCACTTGAGGACTTTGTCTCCAACATTAAAATCTTCTGCCTTGGTCCTTCTGTCAAAGGCTTTCTTTAACTTTTCTTGTAAAACTTGAACTCTGCTGTAAACTTGGTCTCTAGTTTGCTGCAAACATATTATTTGATTTATCCTTCTTTGCATATCATTTGGCTCAGCTTGACTCTCTTGAAGTAATTTCATGACAGGGATTGCCAGTGATGAAGGAAATTTGGCTTCTAATCCATAAACTAACTCATATGGGCTGATCCCAATTGATCTTTTGGTTGTTAGTCTATCTGCCCATAAGGCATTCACAAGCTTCTTATGCCAATTCTTCTTATTTTCTTCCAATACCTTCTTTATGATGTTCACAAGGCTTTTGTTTGATGATTCAGCAAGGACATTTCCTTGGGGATAATATGCAGTAGAATGGCCCAAGGTAATGCGAAATTTGTGGTAGAAATTCACCATCTTCTTAGATCTGAAGGCAGCAACATTGTCTGTTATTATTTTATCAGGACAACCAAATCTAGAAAGAATATTGGTCTCAAGGAACTGAATGATAGTGGAATCATTTGCTTGTCTGCATGGAACAGCTTCAATCCATTTAGTAAAGTAGTCTGTAGCTGTTAGAATCCATCTATGTTGGCCTGAAGATGAAGGGTGAATTTCCCCAATGAAATCCAAGCCCCATTGTTGAAAAGGTCTCTCTGTTGCAATAGGCCTCAAAGGAAGTGGCAGTAACTTTCTCTTTCCCTCTAACACTTGACATTTATGACAAGAGGTGGTGAATTTCTTGATATCAGAGAAAAAAGTGGGCCAATAATAACCAACCCTCAAAATCTTATCCATAGTGGACTTCTAATACAAGTGTCCACCACAGTCACCTGCATGAAATTCTTTGGTGGTATTGTTAGCTTCATTTTCAATCAGGCAGTTTAACAGTATACCTTCATGGTTTTTCCAAAGCAAATTGCCTTCCATGACACAAAATCTTGAAGCTTTCATTTTTAGGAACCTACACTTAGTTCTGGACAATCCTGGTGGAGCACACAGGTTTTGTAACACATAACATATATCAGAGTACCAAGGGGATTGTTCAAAGGCTACATTGATCTTTGGAGTTGCCAGCTCCGGTTCATTGTCCAGCTGGTTTATGTCTAGGGCTTGGAAGTTTGCTTCTGTCATTAGTTTGGCCAAGCCTTGCCCTTTTATCAGTTTTGTTGGTTTTATCTCAATAACAAATTCCAAGATGTTGGCAATCCATTTTCCTCTTCTACCTTCCAAGTTTTCTTGAGTGAGAATGTCTTTAACAATGGGACTTGGCACATAAGCTATAACATGGGAATAAAGGATGTAAATCCTAAAGTCTTTAATGGCCTTGGCCAAAGCATAAGCTTGTTTCTCCATGATTTGATATTTCAGAGGTGCATCTCTAAGAGCTCTGCTAAAGAAAGCAATGGGTTTATCATTTCCTTGGTCATCTTTCTGTAATAAAACAGCAGCAATGGTATGCTGGGAGGCAAATGAGAAAATGATAAACTCTCTGTCAAATTGAGGATTTGTTAAGACTGGAGTTTGGGTAAGGGCCAATTTTATGCCTTTAAAGGCTTGATTTGCTTCAACTGTCCATTTCACTTTTGAGTCCTTCTTTAGCATGTTATTCAGTAATCTGATCAATTCTGCTAAGTTTGGGATAAACCTCCTCAAGAAGTTGATCTTACCCAAGAAGGCTTGCAATTCTTTGATGTTTCTTGGGTGGGGCATTTGTAAGATAGCTTGTATTCTGTCCGGGTCAATTCTTATGCCATTCTTTGAAATAATATGCCCTAATAACTTGCCTTCTTCCAGACCAAATAGAGACTTCTTGGGATTCAGGGAAATGCCATATTTCCTGCATGTTAGGAAGATCTGTCTCAAATGTTTCAAATGTTCTTGGTCTGATTTTGAGAAAGGTGTGAGGTCATCCAAATAAATGACAAGGAAGTCATGAATCTCTTTGGCAAAAGCAATATCCATTTCTCTTTGAAATGTTGCCCCTGCATTCTTCAACCCAAAAGGCATTTTTACATATTTGAAAGTTCTCCATGGGGTTGTGAATGCAGTTTTATCTTGATCATCAGGGTGCACTAGGATTCGATTAAAACCTGAGAATCCATCAAGTAGTGAGATCCTTGATGCTCCTACCACTTTTTGGAGAATGTGATCCATCTTAGGTAAGGGATAGTTGTCTTTGAGGGACACTTGATTTAGGTTTCTAAGATCAACACAAAGTCTTATTTCACCAGTTTTATTTCTTGTAGGAACCAAATTTGAGATCCAATCAGAAAACTTGATTGGTGCTATGATACCAGCTTTAAACATTTTTTGTACCTCTTTCTCAATTGCAGGAAGAAGCATGGGGTTTATTCTTCTCAATTTTTGCTTGAATGGCTTTTGATTTGGCTTGAGAGGGATTGTGTGTTGGATAACAGAGGTGTCATAGGATTTTAAGTCCTCATAACTCCATGCAAAGACATCCTGGAACTCTTTGAAAAGGTCAATGTATTTGGGCTTTTGATCAGGGGGTAGGGAAGCAGATAATTTTATTATCTTGGGCTTTTCAATGGTTCCAATGTTGCATTCTTCAATGGCAGAGTTAAGGGGCTGCATTTTTGGTTTTCTTGGGACATCATTTGAATCAAAGATATCCTCTAGTGGAGTTAGGCCTGTTGGAAGAAAATTGTCTTTCAATTGTATTACTTCAGCCTCAGCATCAGCCACTTCTTCACAATTGATTTGTTGAATTTTTTGTATATTGTCTTTGTTGAAAATTGTTGGATGTAGAATTTGGTGAGCTGTCTTAGGTGATATTGGCTTGTTATTCTGTTTACTCTGTATTTGTGATTGACTTGCTCCCTCGAGTATTTGTGATTGACTTGCTCTTTCAATTTCAATATTTAGTCCTGCAAATTCTTGTTGCAGGGTCAGGAAATTATTTATTTGTGCATCATCTTCAAATACTTGCCAGTCTTTGACATTGTTTGGGACAGAAGGTCTGTGTTTTACCTCAGCTGTAAAGCAATGATGGGGCTCAAAAGGTAACTTGCAGGTGCTTGCAAATGTGGCCAAGCTATGAGCATGCAGGTTACGGGTCCTGGGAATCTTGGTAATTTGAAATTCAGTGAAGGACTGTAGTAGTTCAGCAGCAGCAGATCTATAAGATCTCAGTCTTTTATCATTAGTAACAAAATTTCCCTTTACCTGTTGGATAATTAAGTCTGAATCTCCCATAATTGAAACTTTTATGGCTTGTAAGGATTTTACTAGCTTAAGGCCTAGCAAGAGAGCTTCATATTCTGCCATGTTATTAGTGCATCTGAAATTTAGTCTATAGGCTCGACCTTCTGCATGATTGTTCTGCTTGTTATGTATCCAAACCCCAGCTCCTGCCCCTAATTTGTTAACTGACCCATCAAATTCTAGAAACCATAGGTTCTCTTTTTCTAGGGGAGATTTAATAACTTCTCTATGATCTGGGATCATAAGTTGAAGTTCTGGTTTTTCACCTGGTTTGTCTTCTAGGACAGTCTGATCACCTGATTGAATTAGCTTGATTTATAGAGCAGTAGCTTGCTCATTAATGTCCTGGTCTTGTTCAAATGTTTTGGTTTCAAAATCATTATTTGTAAGACCTGTATTGTCATTGAAAAGAATATATGAGTCTATATCAGAATGAACAACATATATGAGAAAATTTTGAGGTTTTTCTTCACTGCTGACCATGTATTTCATAAGTGTTTCTCTGTATAGTATTTTTGGTTGCCCAAAGACAGAGATGGTTGCATATGACATGTCTAGTTGTAGGGAACCTTGGAGTTTAGCCCCCCATGATCTTGATATCAGCATCCCATATTTAGGTGGGATATCAGCAACCACAACATCCATGAGAATTGTTTTATTTGGGTACTGAACAAGGGACACACATAAGTCTTTTATTAAGCCTAGACACTTGACTTGGCTGGAGTCAAATGAGAATAGGTCCTTATATGGTCTTGTAATATCTAGATTCAATCTTTCCATGACTGATTTTGGCATCAAGTTGTGAGAGGCACTTGAATCAAATATTGCATTGTGTAGTATCTTATC
This sequence comes from Pinus tabuliformis, assembly GCA_031772625.1. NCBI lineage: Eukaryota > Viridiplantae > Streptophyta > Pinopsida > Pinales > Pinaceae > Pinus > Pinus tabuliformis. The sequence goes on along the minus strand of CM062814.1, from coordinate 94,293,107 downwards.
ATGAACATGTAAGCTGACATAAAAAGGTAAGATACCTGCAACGATTGTTTTTCCATCAACTTCTGGACCGAAAAGCAATTCTGGGGTGTCATCTAACAAATTTACATTATCTTTATTACGAGTTAGCTGAAGGGACTTCTTGATTTGTTGTCTATAAATGTCATGCTTGGCTAGTTCTGAAAGAGGAACAACTACCTTCAATTTGCCAATTTCAGCTTCTAAGTCAAAGGGTCTTTCAGATTGGGTCTTGGTGTTGTGGGTGGCAGCCTTTTCCTTGTTCACTAGGTTTTCTTCTTGATTCTTATCTTGATCTTGAAGCTTGTCCTTGTTACTGACCTCTTGAGAAGTGTTACTTGGATTGGGCTGCAAGGGTGATGTAGCCATAGGCTGTTGTTCAGTTACTTCCTCAACTATTACCTCATCTGTGATTGGGCCAGTTTTGTCACTTGGTTCTGTGACAGTGGCTTTCTTAGGCTGCGGAGTGTCCTTTGTCTTGTCAGGCTATGTCACATTTATAGTTTTGCTTCTTATCTTGTATTACTTATGAACTTCATAAACAACTGTGTCATATCCTTGTTTAAAGTCGAACGACTCACCTGACCTGGTTTGGAATTGCTGAACGTCATCATCCTTATGATCCTCTTGACTTAGGAAAACTTGCTGCTCATCATTCAGGCCCATCAGGTTAATGTGGGTGTCATCTGTTTGTTCATCCGAAGTGGATGCCTCAGTATAGTTTTCCTGGAAAGGAGGTCTTATGTCTGGGTCAGAACCGGTCTTGCCAACGTTTGGGTTTTGATTTCTCCTAAAGTTTGGATTCCTGTTAGGGTTATTTTGTGGTGCTTCCCATGATGACTTTCTCTCAACTGATTCTACTCTATCACCCAATCTCTTCATACCAGTGAGTATTGCATCCAGTTTTTGATCAAAGGCTGAGGGTTCTTCTTTGAAGGTGGTTCTCTTTTCTAATCTTGCCCTGTTTCTTTTGGCAATCAGGTTAGCCTCCACTGTGACAGCAACCTTTTGGGCTTCTTCAAGGGTTTTAGGTGCCCTTTCTTTTAATTGATATGCCATATCAGGGTCAAAACCATTAGGAAATTTATACAAGGCTAAATCAGGGGGAGGTCTTAAATTCTGTGGTATTGTGTTATATACATTATTGAATCTTGCACAATACTCCAAAACGGTCTCTTGAGGACCTCGTTTGATTGTGTCATATTCACCAAGTATGTGCAGGGGATCTTTCTTCTTCTCCCATCTATTAGTAAAGGCTTGATAAAGGTCATCAGGAGTTGTGATGGTATTTGCAGCTAGTGATCTAAACCAAGTTCTTACATCCCCTGCGAGGCTCTGAACAAAGATTCTCATTCTCACACTGTCATTATCTATTTCATAGTTCTCAAAGTGGTGTTGCATCCTTCTGGCATGCTGAATTGCTATGAAAGGGCCAGTGGAGTCAAAATATGAGATCTTGGATTGATAGTCCTGAGGTAGAGCTGGAGCATTGGCAGGTAACTGCAGGGGTGCATATCTATTAGCCATACTTGCAGGATTTATGGGGTTGACAGGGATAACTGGGACAGCATGAATGATTGGTACAACAGGGGTGGTGGGAAGGGCAGAAACTAGAGTGTTGGTCAAGGGAATATGTGCAGTGGATGAAGGTGTAAAAGGAGGACTATGAGATGTGGATGGTGAACTGGGGGAATCAAGGCTAGACCAAAATAGAACCTTGATTGGAGTTGGAATAGGGTTTGGATGAGCTGTCTCAGGACTTGAGTTAGCAAGGGTCTCCTGTTCCTGCTGCTTCCTAATGATCTTGGGGATTGTATTAGGATTTTCAAAAATAGCTGGTGGATTGGGGTTAGGGTTTGACCTAGTGTGTCTAGTTTCCCTTTTAGGAGCCAGCTTTTGAACTTGCTCTTGATATTTTAGGATATTTTTAGAACTGTTTCAAGGGACTGCTTAAACTTTTAGAACCACTATCTATAGACAGACAACATTTGAAAAATAAGATTTCCCCAGTGGAGTCGCCAATTATGTTAACTCCCAGGTTGTTCCCTTTGACTCCCAAGGGAATACGGCCGGGGTAACCACTAACCAATCTTTGGATTACAGTTTCTAGCCAAATTGTAATCAGAGAGGGCTCTCTCTTTATGATTTGTCTCTGTTTTGATAGTATTTTAGGCTAGCTATTATGTTCAGGGTTTTGTTTTATGTTTTGGTTGAGGGATGTCTTCTGCATCTAAGGTGTAAGTTTTCAGGCAGTATTAGTCCATTGGGAAATGGAGTCTGTGGCTACAGGTTGACTGAATATTGAGTTGAGTTACTGAAATTACAGGGCCGTTTAAATATCTCATGGAACAAATCTGAAATCGTGATTATGAAGTGTGTTCAACCAGTGAAAGGCAATTAAGAATTTTCCACTAAGCTGGGTGTGAGAAAGAGATATGTTGCACATGAGCAAAACTTGAATTCCTGAAACAACAATCACTGTGAAAGTATATAGTTTGAAAGTGCAGCAATTAAGAATTACACCTTTATAACTGTAACTGAAGAAAACATTAATAATAACATAGATTGAGTCTAGGGTAATCTGTGATTAAATCCTAGAACTATTCTTTTTCTTTTCCATTAACTGTAAAACACAGAACATGGATGAGCTATGAGAAGATGACAAAACATATAACTAAGCGTTTGAAGAAAACTTATTGATTCATGAAACACGCTGGAATCCTGTAATATTCAGCAAAACACCACAATGACTTAGATAATGCAGAGCCTTGGAAATTCCATCAGCTTTTGTATTAATAGTCTGGAAATTTACAGCATAAGAAACTCTTGAAGAGAGATCAACAACAACCCCTGCAAGATTATGCGAGGGGGGAATATATACAATTGGTCATACAAAATATCTGGAGCCTTGAGTCATTCTAGAAATGAATACGTTCACCCACTTTTCAATATAATAGATAAGAAAGTTATTACATCATTGAATACAAATAAGTGCTCTTTATGTATGTCAGAAGATATTTTGACCTTTGGAGGCCACTGAGTCGGTCTGAACGTTCTGCTTTAACTCTGGAAAAATGTACCTTTATGGCTATCGTGCTGTAGTTTTTTGGCTCTGTCACCTATAGCTGTCAATCTTGCTTTATTGGCCGATTAGCTCTGCTGAGTTGGCCCAGCCTTTTCCTTTTCATGCATGCTGATTTCATCAAATTTTCTTGTGCATGATCACTGATGTTTTTTGATGAAAAAACTTAGTGAATGGCTTCTGGTCTATAAGATCATCTGTATTGCCTTAGTCCACCATTCCTGTGTGGGCAATTGATGTCTCAAAATTGCATCCAAAGTCTCATCTGCCTCTGTATATTTATAGAAGTTTGGAGGCACTTCAAACAGATGTTTGATCTCATCCATGATAAAAAATAAGTTTTATATCCTGTTGTAGAGACTTTGTCCTGTAGCTGGCCCTGTTTCCTCTGAGGGGCTAGGCCTTTCAGTGATATGATTTGTGGCGAATGTGTTGACCCTCTTGGCATACTGCTCATGTGTAAGTAGCCTTCCTGCGCTGTTCAGTAAGCCAAGGAGACCTCTGTTTTGCAATGCCACATATTTGTCCATGAATCTATTGACCTCTGTCTGCATGTCCTGGGTCCTTCTTTCTAGTGTCTGCACCAGGCTTCTTAGTGTTAGGACCCTCTTTATTAACAAAATAGTCTGAGTCCTGTTGGAGATTCCCATAGTTGCTAACTGAGCACTTGTTCTATTATTAAGCACATTGATCATCCTGTTGGCAACTTCAGGCATATTGCCTAGAGAGGCCCTTGATCTCTGAATTTCCCTCTGTGCTTTTGCAATGAGCTCCAGCTGTTCATGAATTGTCTCAATATACTGCCATTGATCAGTGATGGATTGGCCAATATTGGCCCATAGCACTGTCTTGAGCTCGGCCACCAATTTATCCAGTTTGAGCTCCTTTTCTAGCTCCTTTATCCTGTCTTTGAGGGCTTTTATTTCCCTGCCCTTTTCTGCCACAGTCTGCTTGGATTTATCATATCTTTCATTTACCTTGGCTAAATTCTCCCTAGCCTCATTTAATTCTGTCATTTGGGCTTCCAGGGCCTGAATCTCATTTCTCAGCTTTTGCATGTCCAGGCTTGGGGCCTGCTCTGTTGTTGGTGGTGGTGCTGAGGTAGAAGGTGCTGCCTGTTCTATTTGTTGAGTGAGGGGAGAAGTAGTTGGAGGAGCTTCCTCAAGGTTAATTATTTCTGGAGGAGGCTGAGATGTTTGATCTCCTTCCTTTTGCTGTAATGATGCTTGCAATGCTGCCTGTGCAGCCTCTGATTCTCCCAACGTTTCTTGAGTCTGGATCAGCTATTTGTATAAAGACACCAGCAAAGCTGTGGCATCTTGATCATGTCTGAGCTGGGCAACTTCTTCCGTTTGAGGGTGAATAGTTGCTGGGATTTTGACCTTTTTCCTCAAAGCTGCCATGTCTGCATCCCTTAATTTCAATATTTCTTGTATGCCCTTGATGTCCTTGGGGTCATGCCCAATCTCTATGATTATATCTTCTAAGGCCCTGATCCTGTTGTCCTTCACTTGAGAGGATGCTCTCTCCAACTCAAGTTGGGAAGCTGTATTATTTAGGCTATTTTCTAGCCTATAATTATCCAGTGTCTTATCTGCCAAGGAGGCATACACCATCTCACCTCTTTGTTTATGCAATTCTATTTTGTCCATTGGGTGGATGTCCTTGGCAAGGACCTCAAGATTGGTCCTCAAGTAGTCTGGAGGGGACTGTGGTTGCAATGCAGTTGGCATGAAATGACTCATGATCATTTTGCCTTCATTAACATCATATGCAGACATCAGTCTTTGTTGGTTAGTGGGAGCCATTTTCAGCAAATGATTATATAGCTGTATTTTTATTGGCTCATTCCTCCTCTTTATGTCAATGAACTGCTGTTTGATGCTCAGTACACCTTCTCTCTGCTGACTTCTCCTCCCACTATCCTCTCTTGTTCCTACTGGAAGGAACTTGCTGAGGCCTCCATGCTTGGTGGGCCCATGCCCAAAGATTGCCCCAAAGGCATTTCCTCTTCTGAAAGGGGATTCATTCTGTGTCTTTTCACCCCTTGAGTTGTTGTCGTTGTGAGGGGAGTCTCTCTGTCCCTATTTCTACTTATATCCTCCTTTTGTGGGGTTTGGAGGATTGAGGCTTCAGCTGTTGTTTCCTACCTAGGAGGCACAATTTGTGGTGGCTGTTGCTCAGTTAAAATTGGGGCCTCAGCTGCCTTTTCTTGCTGCAGTGGCTGCTCTTTCTCTTGCTGCCCCTCTTGTGGCTGTTGTACCTGTTGTTGTTGCTGCTGTACCTCCTCATGAGGTGGCTGTTGCGGTTCCATATCCTTTTCCTTGCCTTTGGTGGAGGTTTTCTCAGTGGCTTTGGCTGCTTGCTGATTTTCCGTGGAGGAAGATGCAGCTGCTCCCACTTGAGTGCTTGGAAGGGTGAACACCTGTGCACAAAGCTCTAGGTCAGCCACCTTTTTCAGATTTCTTAGTGCTCTTTGATTTAACTCTTCTTGTGTGATAGGATCCTCTAAGGTTCCTCTCCTCCACTTTGTTTGATTTGCATATTTTTCTATATGAGGAAGCCTTACGTGGTCATAACTAGCCAACCTATATTTGACCCTTCTTAGGCTTATGAAGTGATTGGGGTCATATGGTTTCCAAAGGAAACTGGTTTGCAAGCCAAGGGATTCTAACATTCTATCCGCCTCTTGCCAACCTTCCTCCCTTTTGTTGTAGATAAAGTGGCCTAATTGGTTCCTGACCTTGAGCTATGCTTTCTTGCCTCTGCCTGAAAAGTGTAGCACATCAACATTCCCAAATTGCCTGAAGTATTCCAAGGTAAACAATCTCATGGGCACATATTTGGGTAATCTGTATGGGGGCAACTCACACCCATATATCCTTATAACTGTGTGGTTCTGGTAGAAGTACCAGTCCCCAATGCTGTAAGATTTAGACAACTGAAGTATCCTTTGCATCTCATCAGTTAGTCTTGGAGGAGGTGAGCTCATCATCAGAGACATGGCTGGGTGGATGAAGAGATCTATGAACTCACAGTAGGTATATGGAGAGTCAGGTCTGCAGTGGAAGACAGAGGACCAATAGACCACTGACCTTGGATTGCCTTGGGCATCCACTCTTTTCACAACAAAAGAAAACTTTTCATGTTGATAATATAGGATCAGGTGGTAGATGTAAGAGGTGTATCTGAACACCTTTTCTCTTGCCAAGTTCATGAACTGCTCATGTATCTTATCAGAGATGTAGGTGGCATAATCATAGCAGACTGGAGACTTGCCAGGAGTGAACATGAGCATGATCACCAGCACAGTTTCATCAACAAATTCAATTGAATTATACCCCAAAATGGGACTAATCATGTCTACAAGATCTTTGCCCAATTGGTTGAGGTATACTTGGTTAATAGGAGGATACTTCACAGAGTCAGAGCCAATGTACAACTGATTGAGTTTGGTGACCTGAACATCTGTCAATCTAGCTCCTTGATTTATCAAATCTATTAGTGATAAAGGAACTAGTTTCTTCTTAGTCTTGAAGTTCATCATCTCTTTGATAGCTTCAGGGGTGATAAAGAAAACAACTGAGCCTGAAGGGTCAAGCACAACCCTATGAGTAGGGTCATAGCATTCGGCACATAGATGGATTAAATCAGGAAACTGATTGACCTGAGGGAGCTTGAAGATAGGGAGAGAAGAGTCCCATATGCCCAATACATCTGTTCCACTCTCATGTTTAGCCTTTAATTCATTTAGCAGGTGGATGTGGAACTTGGTCTTCATCAGCATTTCCTTTGATATTTGATAATCCAGGTCTGCTAGAGGTTGCCAGTCCAATTCTCTCTGAGGGGCATTTAAAGGGGCAACATTCAAGGCTACAGGTGCTACTGGAGGATCCATGGTCACCTTTAGGATTTCTGTTGTTTATAAACCGGCGTTACTGTGCAGAGCAACACCAAAGAGTTTTTCTTTAAAAGAAAGGTGAATACTGATGAACAGAGAATGAATGGTTAATTACAACAATTGAAATACTGCTCAAAGTATGGATAAGACAAATGCCTGGCTTTAGGCTCTCTTTCACAGCAAATTGGTGTGGTTTAGGCTACCAGTCCACGATTGCGCGAACTGAATGTAAATTTTATGCAAACACTGGTAATATAAAGCTCAGCTGGTGAATTTCGACCTTATAGTGCAAATGGGGACTAGGCACAGGGGATTCGCCGGTGAATTATGTGTTTTTTCACTGTTTTAAGCTAGTTTTGGCGATTCACAGACAAAACGAGGCGCAGGAGGGATTTACAGGGATAAATACTTGGCAACTGTCAACAATGGTCACAAATGCATGTGGAAATGGCACGCCAGCGGTCTCCAGGTTGAATTCTGCAGGTTGGCGTGAGTTTGGACGTGAAAAACATGCAGAGAAAACGACAGCCGTTTTTGCAAAAAGTGCAAAAAACGCAAAATTTTGGCCAAAATATGGATTTTTGGAACATTGGCGCTTTTTTTGGATGACGTCAGCATGACGTCATCAGGTGGGGTCAAGGTCGGATGACGTCATCGGGTGATGTGGCGGCATAAGAGAGGTCCACGGGGATGGTGAGGTGGCAGACAGGTGGAGCACAGGCGGACGGGGGTGGTGACGCGGTGATAACGCTGGCAGGCGGGTTCACCGAAACCGGAAGTGGTTAGCGGTTTCATATCGCACCGCCTTCCATACGGAAGCAGAATTGTCAGAGGGGCCTCCGATACGATGTGGGGGTGACGCGTGGCAGAGACCTGACGTCACCCTCTGACAAATTTCGGACGGTATCTTTCGGACGTCGGGGCCGGTCCGAAATGCACGAGGGCCGTCGGATGAAAAGGGCCCGATCCGACGGTCGACAGATCATTGAGGTGGCCGGACGATACGGATGGTATCTTTCAGACGTTGGGGCCGGTCCGAAATGCACGAGGGCTGTCGGATGAAAAAGGGCCCGATCCAACGGTTGACGGATCGTTGAGGTGGCCGGACGATACGGATGGGGGCGGGATTAAAATAACAATTATTTTGAGATTTGCGCCCGGTGGGAACCTTAGGATTTTTGGCAATTTACATGGTTTTTTCAATGTTTTTATAAAAATGCGGATAGCGCTTAAGACTTAGGGTAAATGGAAAAAGTGGGTTTTTTGTATGTATTTTGAAAATGAAGCGGGTTAGGGGCAAAAAGGGGTTTATCACAAGGTTTATTGGCAAATGAAGGGTTTAGTGGGTTAAATGACTTCTGAAGGGGAAAGAGGGGTAAGGCTTAGGGCTCTTAAACTGATCAGATGTCAATTTAATCCCTGATAGTGAACATAGGGCTATAATGCCAAGGGGAGGGGTATTTATACAATGCTTGGGGTTTATACACCATAGTGTTATAATAGTAGGGAAAGGGTAACATAGGGGATTTAGATAATAGAAGTTAGGGGTTAATATGGATGGAAAAGGTGAATGAGGAGTGAAATCACTAAGTTTATGTGAAGATAACTTAGTTTAGGAAGTAGATCAAAATAAAAAGTTTTTTAGACAAGAAATGTGGCTTTCAAAGGAATAAGAACCAACATAAAACCTCAAATTCTTTCATAAACACAACTGATGAAGGGATGTTAGTAATGAAGGTTAAAAAAAAGGGGAAAATGAAGTTAGTCATGCTTCTTTATTTTGCTGCAACATGATGGAGAAGAAGACCTTCTCAATCCATTGATGAATAGGTTAGCACACATTGAATTGTAAGGAATGACATTTTTGCAACCCCATCTGCCTACCCATCTATTTGCCTAACATTTTTTGTTTCTTCATGGAGGGTGCACATAGACTTGCAGACCCTTATGTGCCTTTTCTTTTCTTTGGCTTTTTCCTTTTTATTTTCTATCTAGAACTACCCTTATTGCTTCCAAGGTCCCAGATTAAGCAGTTGGGAACCTTACTTCTCTACCTAAGCTACTGGTCTGCCAAGATTAAATAGTTTGGACAGACTTCTTTCTCTATTCTATGACAGCAAAATTGAAATATGGCCTGATCCAGATTAGGCTTTTGGACCATCCATCAAAACTTAGTCACCATAAAGCTATATACACACCTTGTCTCTTTTTGGAAATATGGGATCTTTGTATCGCCAAAGCAGAGCATATTTGGAACTTTCTTTGCCAATCATGAAATATGAAACCTATTGATATAGGTAGATAACAATAGTATCATCATCAGTGCCACATTCTTCAACTACTTTATGCTAGGGTTATACCCCATACGGGAAATTTGGATATTTATTGAAGAAGATGTGAATACAAGATACTTTTTGAGAATTCAAGGTAAAATATAAAATTGCAGTCTTGAGAGTCAGTTGCTGAACATCAACATATAGCATTATTCCTCTCCATATTTATGAATGTATCATGTTTTCCCATTTACTGCATGTATAAAAACTTTCAAGCACAGTGCCAAACCCAATGCTAATTTGCACAAGCAAGAAATACACCTACCTTTTACCTTCACATTGCCATAACCAATATGAGTGGGTAACCACAGAGTTGCGGTTCCTATGTATACAAGGTCTACGCAAGACCTTTTCCTCTTAACTCATCCAGTTCAAATATAGAACATGAATGCCCCATTTCTCAATGATATAATGACCTTTATAGATCTTGACCAACCATTTCATTGGCGACACCTCATTCTTTAACAAGGAAGGAATTAACCAAGTAGAACAAGCATTCATAAGGTAGGACATAACATCAACATATAGGAAAGAATAAATCTCTACAAGGGTTCATAGCATCCTACAACATACAAACCATGGGATTTCCACATCCCAACCAACATATAATAAATATCCAGTTCATCCATTGGACCAAGTAGCATTATATATATTACACATTACACATGGATTCTCCCCCAAATCCCTCAAACTACTTGAACATAATTGTTCCAACCTGTTGACAGGGTGAAATATTCTTCCTGCAATTAGCGATTATTTGCCCCATCAAAGTCCCAATTAGACTATTTTTTGTCTAAATGGATGTATACTCTCCTGCACAAAGCCCTGGTTGTCTGTGTTATCTAAAACTGAAATTAAAGTATAAAAAAAACTATAATTAAACTAGGAAAATATATCACATATTCTAATCATTATCATTATCTACAAAATATAAACACAATTTGCTGGTATGATAGGATCAATATAAAAAACTGAGATTAAAGGATTCAAATGAATATAATACTACGTGAAATATCATGTGATTTAAAATCCTAACTAGAATTTTTTTTTTGTATGCTTTGGTAGGACTCTCCTATTTTCATGTCCATTACATACCCCACTACGGGGGAAGGGTAGCCCAAGATTTGAACCCAAGACTTCTGGTTCAATGAGACTTCATTTCCACGGCCACTACCACTTGAGCTACCCCATGCAGACAAATCCTAACTAGAATTTGACTCCAGAAACCCGAATAAATAAGTTTTGAAATATTTTTTATGCAAAAGTCCAAAAAATATATTTTCAGGTTTTCATCCTATTCAAACATTTTTTTTGGTATTTTCTCTGCGGTTCTCTTCTGGTTTTTCACGCATACAGCACAACTTGATACACATTTATTTTTCTCCCATCCTTCCATATTATTTTTCGGCGGTTCTCTGCGGTTCTCTTCTGAGCGTGGGTTCTCTGCGGTTCTCTTCTGAGCGTGGGTTCTCTTCTGAGCGTGGGTATATTTTATGAGCGTGGGTTCTCTGTGGTTCTCGTGGTTCTCGCAGTTCTCCGCGGTTCTCTTCTGGTTTTTCACGCAGATCTCGCAGTTTAGATGTGATTTTGGGCAGATCTCGCAGATCTCACAGAGTTTGGGCGATTTTTTTCTTTCAATTTAGATACCTCTTCCGTAGATCTATTCCGGTTTTTGAACGCGGGTTCCAGCATTCTCAGATTTGGTGCGCATGTGGGTTTCCAAAGAAGAACAACCCACGTACTCCACGTGAAAAAATACGCCTTTGAAAAACTTCCAGAACTCCCACGCTGTATGCGTGCTAACGCTCCTCACGGCAGCTCCGAATGCTTGCGCTGCAGTTCTCTGCTTCTTGGCATTTGACTTCTAAGGTGATCCTTCGGTTCTACGGTGAGATATCCTGCAGTTCTACGGTGATCCTTTGATGATCATTCTCTGCGGTTCTCGCAGTTTTCTCGCAGATCTCTTCTGGTTTTTCACGCAGATCTCGCAGTTTAGATGTGATTTTGGGCGATTTTGGGCAGATCTCGCAGATTTTGGGCGATTTTTTCCTTCAATTTCCGTAGATCTATTCCGGTTTTTCAACATTTCAGATCTCTTCCACAGATCCGGAACGTGTGGAGGACGTAGCTTCAAAAGCTGTTCGTAATCTTTTGGAGGCAACGTAACGTGTGGAGGACACAGGTGCTGTCCCAGCATTCTTAGGGTCTGCGGTTCAAATATTTGCTGCTGTTCCAGCATTCTCAGATCTGGTGCAGATCTGCGTAAAATATGGCTCCGAGCTTCGCAAAAATAACTGGTGGCTCATCCGCCTCTGGAGGGCAATCTCCTGCCCATATCGTGAGTGAAGCCCCAGCTCCCACTATCCAAGTGGTCCAGGACTCACTCGATGAAGCTTTGAAGTTCTCCGAAAGTGCCCTAATTTGCCGGTTCAATGGTTTTTGGCCGCGGCTGATAGCACTCCACAATTGGATCTCAGAGGTATGGAAGCCTATCATTTCTGATGAAATTAATATCTACCCCTGTGTTAGAGGTTTCTTTATAGTATATTTTGAAAATCCTGAAAGCAGACAATGTATTCTAGATTCCGGCCCTTGGTTTTGGGAAAAATCAGGCCTATTCATGAAGCCATGGAACCCATCATTCGATCCCTCTACAGCAGTGATAACCTCAGCACCTGTTTGGGTGAGATTGCCAAGCCTACCCTTGCATCTCTGGAATCTCTCCTCGCTAAAAGCCATCAGAAATGCAATTGGGAAATTTTACTACAGGTGCCCAGAAACAGAGGAATATGCCAGAACCACCTATGCACGCATCTGTGTGGAAATGGATTTCAGCGCCGGATTCCCAACGGAAATAAACCTAACAAGTAAAGACTATGTGTGGAACCAGAAGCTTGATTATGAAAGTGTCCTCTTCAGATGTCGATCGTGCTTTGAGACGGGGCATCTAGCCAAAAATTGCCCAAAAGCCTCTGAGAAAAATTTTGCTAGAAAAAACCACCACAGATCTACATGGTGGGAAGGAGCACAAAAAGAACACTACACTGTCATCAAGGAAGAATATTCTAGAGAAAACTCTGAGTCACAAGAAATCAAGGAAGAAGGAAACAACTCTCAAAGCAAGCAAGGAGAAAGCCCGCCCCAACAAATCAATAGTTATGAGGATCTGAATACCGCAGAAAATAAATCTTCATTTAACAGCAAAGCAGATCTCCTAAACCAAACTTCTCCGACTATAGATCGCGAAGCTAAGGCACCAATTTCCCAAGAACCAGAAGAGATGAAGGAGATGCAAGACAAAGGAAGTTGGAAAACCGTAGAGAAAAGAAAGAAAGCTACAACACCAATCTCGCCAAGAAAGACGAGGAGCCAGACAAGTAAAAATTAAGAAAATTGTAGGTCCGATAGACCAATTTGGTCTCAGTGGACGTTAACCATCATCATCATATATATCTATATATATATATATATATATATATATATATATATATATATATATATATATATATATATATATATATATATATATATATATGCATGCTTTTCTTAAAGGAAACCAATGACGACTTCTATCTTGAAAACAAGAGCAAGTAAAACCCTATCTTTGAATATTAGATTCAAATGATGAAGCATTAATGAAAAAATTAACATTTTTTCAACTCATGATGATAATAAAGGATGTAGACTGTAACATGTCATAAGAAATGTTCAAAAAAAAATCAATATTCATTTATAATTAACTAGAACAAGTTGCAAATGAACACTAGAGGCATCCATTCAGTAATTAAAATGATGTCTTGACATAAATCTCATAGTTTATCGCACATTAAAACTGAAAATGGTCTTGAAAAAAGATGATACTTCAAAACTGTTTCAAAAATACAAGTTTGTAGCATTCACCATTTCTCGACCTTTTGCACCAATGCAAAAGGTTATATAAATACTAAAAAATAAGATAAGTCTTGAAACAAGAAAATCAACAGATTTTCTGTAAGTAATGTCTAATTTTAAAAATATAAACTCTGTCTGAATATCTTCGGCAAAATCACATAATCAATCTTTTGTCGACGCGTTTCGAACCAACCAGTGTGGTTCATCGTCAGGACAAGTTGAAGAACTGATCAGGCTAAGCTTGATTAAATAGAGTGTGCAGAGACTCCAACGGCTATATTGCAACGGCTAATTTTGACCTGAGGATCAAAGTCAAACCCTTGATTTTTATTAATAGAAGCATTAATTATTATTAGTTAATTGAGCAATAAATATAATGGTCATTATATCATCGTATTAAATTAAATTATTATTAGTTAATTGAGTAATTATTTAAATTAAATCGTATTAAATTACTATTATTCCTAGAATTAAGTTACAATCGGTAAGTGTGTATTAATTTAATAATAACTGTTTAAACCCAAGGGGTCCAAAGGTAAACAAGAATTATTGGTCATTAATAAATAAGGTAAATTAAATATAAATAAGGTAAATTAAATATAAAGGTCATTAATAAATTAAATTTTTTTTTTTTTTTTTTTTTTTTTTTTTTCAAATAACCTAAATTTATTATTATTTAGATATAATAATTAGTATTAAATTACAAATATTCTTATAAAATAGTTACAATAGGTAACTGTGTAATACTTATTAAAATTCAGGGTCCAAAGGTGAACTAGATCTCCTCTAAATTTAAAACATTTTTATTAATTATGATAAGTTCATACACTAATTATGTTTATTAAATATTCTATATTTACTTAATAATTTTTATCTTATAAATAGTATTCTAGTTAAGTAAATACCATAATTAAAGCACATGTTAATCTAACCTAGTAATTTATATCCATTAAACAATCAATATTTATTACTAAAATTATTTACTTACAAGGTTTAAAAAAGGTTTATTTTAATTAAATACATATGAATTCAGTTAAAGGAAATAACTAGTTAAAAAACAAAGCAAGGAATCTGATCAAATTTGAATTACCCCCTCGGATAGGATAAAAGCCATAATTGGCCCGAAACTACTAAAACCAAATTACTACCTCGTGCATTCCAAGACACACCCGCCAAGAACAGAAATTGAGGAGAGGGAAGATAGAAACCCTAAGACCTAACCAAAGGGGAAAGAGGAGGCTAGGAAGACAAGGCTGGGACCCAGCAACTGCTAATCTTCCAGCCATCATCCCTATTAAGATTGTTCGGCCTTTTCTCAATTTCCAGGGCCTCTCTAAATTTGCGATGGTGAAACTGCGCAACTTTGGCAATGACTTGAGCATCCTCTATACACACATGATGCATAGTCTTCCCGCATGTTCAGCTAGGGCAGAGGACTTGGTTCTACCATGTCTTAAGTCAGCTGAATGCTCGCTAATACGTTGATTGATAGAGCGACCAGTTTCACCAATATAAGGGGTCTCACAGGAACATGGAATGACATATACGCCCTTCATGTCCTTAGGGTCAATAGGGTCTTTCACAGACCTGAGGGAGCTACGGATCGTGCGGAGAGGTCTAAAAGTTGCAGGCACATCGTACCTTCTTAGAACCCTCGCAATCCTATCTGTGGTCCCTTGGATGTAAGGAAGGTTCACACCCATGATATGGTCTTTAGGGACTCTTCGGATTGAAGGCTCCTTTTTGGCCCTGAGGAAGGCTTTTCGACCTAGGTGCCTATTGTAACCATTCTTCTCGAAAACATCAAGGAGATGAGCCTTCTCCGCTTCCAGGCTCTCCTCATCCGAAATTCTTACAGCACGCGTGGCAAGCGTGCTAAGAACCCCTAACTTCTGAGCGGGGAAATGATGCGAAGACGCATGCAAATATTGTTCAGTATGCGTCTTCTTTCTAAACACCTGATGAGAAAAGGAACCATCCACCTTCTTAGAGATGAGAACATCCAAGAACGGAAGGCAACCATTATCTTCTTTTTCCATCGTGAATTTAATGGCGGTGGACTGGTTATTGAGGTGACTGAAGAAACGCTCCAGTTCATCAGGACCATGGTGTTGTCTGGTCTCATGGTCCTGATGAACTGGAGCGTTTCTTCAGTCACCTCAATAACCAGTCCACCGCCATTAAATTCACGATGGAAAAAGAAGATAATGGTTGCCTTCCGTTCTTGGATGTTCTCATCTCTAAGAAGGTGGATGGTTCCTTTTCTCATCAGGTGTTTAGAAAGAAGACGCATACTGAACAATATTTGCATGCGTCTTCGCATCATTTCCCCGCTCAGAAGTTAGGGGTTCTCAGCACGCTTGCCACGCGTGCTGTAAGAATTTCGGATGAGGAGAGCCTGGAAGCGGAGAAGGCTCATCTCCTTGATGTTTTCGAGAAGAATGGTTACAATAGGCACCTAGGTCGAAAAGCCTTCCTCAGGGCCAAAAAGGAGCCTTCAATCCGAAGAGTCCCTAAAGACCATATCATGGGTGTGAACCTTCCTTACATCCAAGGGACCACAGATAGGATTGCGAGGGTTCTAAGAAGGTACGATGTGCCTGCAACTTTTAGACCTCTCCGCACGATCCGTAGCTCCCTCAAGTCTGTGAAAGACCCTATTGACCCTAAGGACATGAAGGGCGTATATGTCATTCCATGTTCCTGTGGGACCCCTTATATTGGTGAAACTGGTCGCTCTATCAATCAACGTATTAGCGAGCATTCAGCTGACTTAAGACATGGTAGAACCAAGTCCTCTGCCCTAGCTGAACATGCGGGGAAGACTATGCATCATGTGTGTATAGAGGATGCTCAAGTCATTGCCAAAGTTGCGCAGTTTCACCATCGCAAATTTAGAGAGGCCCTGGAAATTGAGAAAAGGCCGAACAATCTTAATAGGGATGATGGCTGGAAGATTAGCAGTTGCTGGGTCCCAGCCTTGTCTTCCTAGCCTCCTCTTTCCCCTTTGGTTAGGTCTTAGGGTTTCTATCTTCCCTCTCCTCAATTTCTGTTCTTGGCGGGTGTGTCTTGGAATGCACGAGGTAGTAATTTGGTTTTAGTAGTTTCGGGCCAATTATGGCTTTTATCCTATCCGAGGGGGTAATTCAAAATTTGATCAGATTCCTTGCTTTGTTTTTTAACTAGTTATTTCCTTTAACTGAATTCATATGTATTTAATTAAAATAAACCTTTTTTAAACCTTGTAAGTAAATAATTTTAGTAATAAATATTGATTGTTTAATGGATATAAATTACTAGGTTAGATTAACATGTGCTTTAATTATGGTATTTACTTAACTAGAATACTATTTATAAGATAAAAATTATTAAGTAAATATAGAATATTTAATAAACATAATTAGTGTATGAACTTATCATAATTAATAAAAATGTTTTAAATTTAGAGGAGATCTAGTTCACCTTTGGACCCTGAATTTTAATAAGTATTACACAGTTACCTATTGTAACTATTTTATAAGAATATTTGTAATTTAATACTAATTATTATATCTAAATAATAATAAATTTAGGTTATTTGAAAAAAAAAAAAAAAAAAAAAAAAAAAAAAAAAAAAAAAAATTATTAATGACCTTTATATTTAATTTACCTTATTTATATTTAATTTACCTTATTTATTAATGACCAATAATTCTTGTTTACCTTTGGACCCCTTGGGTTTAAACAGTTATTATTAAATTAATACACACTTACCGATTGTAACTTAATTCTAGGAATAATAGTAATTTAATACGATTTAATTTAAATAATTACTCAATTAACTAATAATAATTTAATTTAATACGATGATATAATGACCATTATATTTATTACTCAATTAACTAATAATAATTAATGCTTCTATTAATAAAAATCAAGGGTTTGACTTTGATCCTCAGGTCAAAATTAGCCGTTGCAATATAGCCGTTGGAGTCTCTGCACACTCTATTTAATCAAGCTTAGCCTGATCAGTTCTTCAACTTGTCCTGACGATGAACCACACTGGTTGGTTCGAAACGCGTCGACAAAAGATTGATTATGTGATTTTGCCGAAGATATTCAGACAATGTTATGGATCACAGAAGTCTAAATTCCTTAATATAAACTCTATCTTTGTTCAACTAACATCTGCTTGAGAAATAGGCAACCTCTCCTCATCTTCAAAATATTTATAGTTGAAATGGAGCAATAGGTGGGGTGTAAGAACTTCGATATGCTTTACCCATTGTGAATATGCCTAGGAAACAAGAGAGAAGTGAATGAAAGGAAACTGATTAATGCTGATTTGGCAACTGGAAAACAAACCTTGGACCTTCTTCTTTATTTTCTGATACTTGATTTCAAATTTAGCAATAAGCTTGATTTTCTCAAAAGGTAGTTGTAGAAATTTCTAGAAAGTTTGGTTCTTCCAGACTTTAATCCTTTTTATTTCTACCTAATCTTTGGTGATAATGTTTTCTATTAGCTGCTTTAATTCTCCTAGAACAATTTCCTTCAGTGGCTTGGAACCTGTTGTAGCATTCAACAACCCCCCATTTTTATACTTAGTTGTCAATAAATAATGGGGACCCTTTACTTTTTATATTTTATTTTCTTTTAATAAAGTTTTTGGTTTTAATAAATTTGGAGCATATTCAAATTAGTTACAAAGTTTAAGAAACTTGAGGCATTTTCCTTATCGAAACTTCTCATATCAGAGTTACAATTTAAAACATATTACGAGAACCCAAAAATATGAGTTAACGTTATATTAGAATATTTCATATCATAGTTCTATTATATCATAACGTTCTTTTAAAGTTTGTTACGATAAATCTCCTCCACGATGCTTGTGTTATTGAAAGAGTCATATAAAATGTTTTATTCATAAAAGGCTTGTACGCTTTTCCATAAAGTAATATTATAAAACTCCTGTCGGCCCACAACTGATTATTTATTATATCGACACATTTCATATTAGAGTTCTATTTTAATTTCATCTCCAATATCTTCTTCCTCCGATATCCTTTTAAATCCATTAACAGTTCCATCAGAACTCTTCTATTGTAACTTTTCCATTAGGAGTATCTTATTAAAACCCCCGATATAATTCTCCTGATAGACCTCATGCCTCTTTCATGAGAGCTTTTTCATCCGAGTTCCATCGGAACCTTTTCACATTGAAGTTTTAATTTATCGTAACTCTTCAACATAGTCCTCCAATATAATTCCTCCGATGAGTTGACATGGTAAGCCCACATGATTCCTCACTTGTGCACCTAATGATTGATAATGTGGATTTATGGCTCTCAAAATTCTAAATTTATTCATTCATTGCACCTCGATATTATGAATATTTTCTTAAAAGGAAAATATTACTATTATAAATTACATTGTTTGCGTTAAGTCTCGACTAAAGAGATTATTCCATTGATCTCTCTATTTTCTATACAGGCAAGCTCCGATTCCCAGAATAACGAAGAAATGTCGAAGGCAGGAAAGGCAAGAAGAAATCTACAAAACAACAACAATCCACTGCTCCTTCAATAGAATATATTGAAGAAAATACTGTTATGTCGGGACTTTTCTGATACAATTTGTACCAAAGATTATGGGCATTCTTCATGGGAAGCAATGTAATTTTTTTTTTCGAAAGTGAAGAACATAGGGTTACTTAGAGAATAGTGACCACTGATGATTCCACGCGGGAACAATATGTGGCAATTTTTTTTTACATAGAACTGCAGCGAGATTGAGACTTCTTCCCTATACCGATATGGTTCTATGGGTTGTGGATCATCTAAGTATTGTTGATAGGCAGATTATTATAAGCAAGCACATAGTCATTGGGTCTTTTACGAGTGAATATTTGCAGAAAATATATCATCTACCTGAACCACTATGCAAATATGACAAGGAATATGTTGAGGAATTTCTTAAAGAGCATGGACATGCATTAGAGTGAATTAGAGGCTGGAGAAATGATTCAAACAAACACAAAAGAGAAGAGAGTGGTAAGTATGTTTTAGACTCTCTTGCTAGTCCTTATTCCCAAATTGCTGCTATGATGTGTAGGCTTCATGCACTAGCGAATGTACACAAATTTCCTGATCACTGGGTACCTTTAATGGATGGAGCTTTAGAAGGGTTTATATTTGATTGGACCATTACTCTTTCAGACAATTTAGTTGCCCGTATTTTAGCCTTTAGAAGTAAATGTAGAGTTTCTGAAAATATAATCCCTCCTTTCTATATGAGTGCCTATATTATGGATGCTTTATGTTTTTCTATGGATTTTTCATCTATGGGTTGGAAGTGGACTCTGCAAGACCCAACTCCCATTAATGTTTATCATGACATTTTATGGGACTAAAAATATCATCAAAATTTTTGTCAAATCTGCCTCAGGGTCATATTACCAACCTATCAGGTTATCTTTGATACAAAAGCACCTCGAATGTCTCCAAAAGCCAAATATGATCTTCTCCGAGTGGGGAAATGTTTTGGTGAGGAATAATTTACCTATCAGGGTATATGTAAGTTTAGAAAACCCTCATGTTTTACCACTGTTCATCCCAGATAAATTTCCAAGTATGGAGAAAACTTATCAAACTATTGGTAATGGTATTTCCAAAGTCCTAAAGGAATCCAAAAAAAATATGTGGCCTTCTTTCCAAACTCAATTTGGTATATTTGATTTAGATAATTATAAGCATGCAAAAATTGAAATACATGATATTCATGCTCTTTGTTTTCCTACTATACCTAATAAGCAATATTATGCTCATCTTGTGGTTAAAAAGACCACATATGCACAAAGTATTAGATAGAATGTTCATGAGCCTGATAAATTTGATGATTTATTTGAAAAGGCTTTTTCTTATTCGCTGGTGGCACAAAGAGCAGAGGAACAATTGACCCTTGAAGAAATGAATTAGTTTACACAATACAGATCCTCTAGCCTAGTAAAACTTCCCATGGATTCATTGCAGGTTCCTGAAGAGAAAATTGTTAATGATGATGCTAAAGTTACTAGTTCTACATAGTTAGTTGATTATTCTCAAACAAAAGTAGCAGTTGCCTCTTCTTCTTCTGAGGTAGAAGGATTTTCGCCTGATACTAAGTTAGAATAGATTTTTAAAGAATATAATCAAGCTCTAAATTCCAAGAATGATGAGTCTTAGGCTGTTAAGGTTGCTCAACAAATGGAGGTTTAAGACACCTTAAATAATATTTAATAGACTCCTAAAAAAATGAAGGTTCCTGAGAATATTTTGGATGACAAGGATATATAAATTATACCAACATTTCCTTCTTCTGAAGTTGTTTAAATATTGAGGAGATTCCTCCATTGGAAATTTTCTACAACCCTCAGCAATAAGCTATAGTAAGGAGGGAGATAAATAAGAGAAAGCTCGATCAGTCCCAGGCATTAGTCCCTAGTAATGCATCTTTTGAAGTATTATGGAAAGGCTCCATAACAGCTCCAACATAGGAATTTGGCAGACTTACTCAATTTAAAAGTGCTTATGCCGCAACCACCATTGATAAAGTTATAGAGGTACAAAAACTTCTCAAGGAGAAAGAGGAGAAAATTTCATAGTTGGAGCAAAGTATTGAAGCAAAAAAGTAGAAGACAACAAAATACTGTGATCCAGGTGGATATTGGTGGCCACCCACCTACTCCACCTAGACTCCCCAGTTAGTTTCATCTATTTCCTTGTTCATTTCAACATTTACTATTTTTAGCAGTTTTTCGGGTCCTTAACTTTTGGAGCAGTTTTGACCCCCTAAATGGTGGTTTTCACCTTTTATGGATGTGTTGGAAGAGGATGGGCTGGTCATTGGTTGAATATCCCTACCATTTTTCCTAGCTGCCCTAGAATGATTCCTAAAGACAATCTTGATATCTTCATAGGGTAGCTGGTAGATGTCCCCTCCTGCTAGCAGGTTTAGGGTATCCAGAAGATCTTCCCTTACCCCTCGGAGTAGGACTAACTTTAGTGACTTAGGATCAAGTGTGCACCTGACCCTTTTGTAGCTAAGTTGAAATATTTCTTCATAATCCTATAGGGATTCGTCATGCCCCAAGGTCATCCTAAAAATTTCCTCTTTAGTGTCTTTGGACTTGCAGTAGTCTTGGTATCTGTTGTTGAAGGCTTGCTGCATCTGAGCCCAGGTTGTGATGCTATACCTAGGTAAACCCATGAAACAATGCAGAGCTGCATCCTTGAGAGTGGATGGGAATAGTTTCAACTTCTACTCATCAGTGGTGTAATTATAAGTTCTGCATATAACAACGAAATCAAACAAGAAAGAATCATCAGTCTACACTTAGACAATTGTCTGTCTTATGTACATGAAAATGAATTTATAAAGCTGAGCATGGGAATGCCCGCCTTAGCTAGATCATGAAAATATTATGAAGAAAATGTATTGTATTTTATATTATTACAGGTCACCTTCCATCTTGAAAAAACTTCAGATCCTCATGATAAAGCATTTCACCCGACATCAACAGATTAACGACCTCATGCTTGAAGGGGAAACTGTTATAGACATTTTTGGGCACTGCAACCCCAATCATAAATGTCCATAAACCAAGGGCTCTTAAGTCCCTAAAAGTGTTGTTCCAACCTCTAAAAGAACAAGGTCAATCGATTACATCTTCTCCCAGAAGTTCTCCATGAAAAACTACTCAGAACTGGTCAAACCTGGACCATCTCACCTGCTCCATGGTCAAAGTGTGCTGCATCCCACCTAAATACAAACGGAAGGTGCGATGCATCTTGAAAAGCCTTTCTATGGGGTGCGATGGATGAGAGTGGACATATGGCAGGGTCAATCTGCAGGGTGGAGGATCATGGAATCTTCCAGAAACTTCTCCTGTGACACTTGCCTCTTTGCATTCGCCCAGGATGAGTAAGAGATCATCAATCTCCAAGTGGAATCAAGAACTATCAGAGAGAGGACACTAATCAAATCTCAAAATCTAACTCGCCCCCCTTGCAAACATCTATATATGGATCCCTCATCCCAAAGATCCGGAGGTTGGAATTTTGTATCTTGTAAGGAAGTGCTGCTGGTTTCTTGGTGCAACATCATAGTGTTGGGTGATCTAAGCTTTTCATTAGGTGAAGAAGGGCATTCTTGCTGAGAGGATGATGCTGGGTCAGAACAATTGGTTGTAATCCTCTTTTCTATTCTTGATTATTAATAAAGCTATTCAAGTTTTCCTCCACATTCTTGTATGCTTGATGATATATACATTTGTGTGGTCAATATATATCTGGTCCTATATTGCTTATGATAATAGATCTATGTTCTTGGATAGTGTTATGCTGCTTTGATTCTACAGGGGCTCTTTGAAGCTGGGTAGAAGAGGAAGCGGGTGGCAAAGATCTATCAAAAGGGAGAGGAATCAAGCAAGGAACCAAGCACAAGACATAGGTTGGTCTCCTTTATTCCCCTCTTATCTATTTCTCATAAAGGAAAACGAAAGTAGTTTTAGTTTGTTTATTTCTAAGGTAGCTACTAGCCTTAGTGGGACTAGCAACTCTGCATAGGCACTAGATTTCCCAATAACAAAATGGCGACTCCACTGGGGAGCGAATAGATTGTTTGTTTGTCTACATTTGTTTGCTTTATAAACTTACAGACGGAGCCTGAAGTCAAGCTAGCTAGCCTTCGAACTGCATTTTCTATGCAAGTGCAAAGTAGATCAATGCTGCTTTAGTCTATCTCCGGGTTTTGTTTATGAACTGAATAATTGATTTACAAGCTCTCTAATTGCCCTTGTGGTGGCTTTAGTAACCTCCTTAGATCTACCCCTATGATTGATTTATTGATTACCACTTGCTCGGCCTAAATCCTTGAACTGAGCCACAAACTGTGACCCGGAACCCAGTTGAAGTCTCATCCCTAGACCATCGCACTGTCTCTTCTCTCGATTCTGGATGCATTGCACTTCCTGAGTGTAGTAGGTGTAATGCATCTCTTTTCCCCTTTGTTACAGGTGCGCTGATCAGAGAAGGCCTCTTCTGCTCTTAGATTTTGGTTTCTGTGTTCACTCTTTTCAGCTCTATTTAGGAGTTTTGCTGCGTGTAGTCAGTATACCTCTGTTGAAACCCCCTTCCTTGCCATTATTCTGCCTCCATTATGTAAAGAACGAGAAATGTTTTTATGTATTTTGAGCCATTTTCAGTTCTCTTTTACAAAGAAGTAGTGTAATTGAACTATCGTTTCTTGATTTGAAAGTGTCGCAAGTGTCATTTTCAGTCATAGAAGATAATCCGATTGTTCTTGATAGTCGATTACACTATTACTCTTGTATTTGATTTGAATTAGTAGTTTTTCAAGTGTCGAAAGCAAGTTTTCAATTCCAAATCGCAAAGTGTCGTCATTGTCCTCATTTTGTCTTGAAAAGAAACTTGCTAGTAATGTCGCTTTGAAAAATAATTCAGATTTGCGCTTAGCTTTCTTTTTATCATTCACACATTAAGAAGGCTGAAAACAAATACATGCATGTGCATTTTCATTTAGACTGTTTGTTGGTTTGATTCAGGACAATGCATATAGTGTGTGCTCTCTGCTCTATGTTGAAAGAATATCATCTCTCTTTCCTTAGTAGCTAGGATTTTCATTGCAAAAAGAAGATTAAACGATTGTTTATCATCTTAGATTAAATTGTAGGAATTGTACATCTACATCACGCGGTGAACATGAAAGGAAAATTTCTTAAGCAAGATCAACTGTAAAATAAATTTAATGAATCTAAAAACACTTTGAAACCTAACGCACAACATTTAGAAGTCTAGGCTAGAGATGTATTCCGACGTCATAAAGCTTGGTAACTGTTGTTTTCATTGATGGTTGGGTGATTCCTCCACTTTGAGACGATAAGTGCCAGTACGGACTTGTGCTCCCATGTACCGTTGAGTATATATTGGGAGACCACAATAGGCTTTATCCTTTATACATAGGAATCCGTGTCTGCCGTCCTATCGATCACAATGCACTGAACACAACATTCAGGAAGATTGACTGCCGTACCGTAAAAAGTATTCTGTAGTTTTGCGATTGGTTTGGTAATCCCTCTGTCTAGATTTCCAGTGTAGTCTCTTTTGTTCCTTTTCAGAATCCTTAAAGGAAAAGGTCCATCTGAGCACTTGTCACTTCAGGCTCATTAAAAATTGAAGGTGACTAGAGTCATCTTTTGTTTTTTCTCAACTCTTAAAAATTGAAAAAACAAGTTGTGTCAAAGCGTCTAAAATTTATTTTAAATGGAATAAATATCACCTTTCCTACGTTGGTCTTAGGTTGAGAAAATGGAGTCCACCAACCAAGGAGTTCCCCTTGGGCGAAATCCTAGTCCTTTCTCCTCTTGGGGAGATGTTGGGGCACCCCATATGGCCACATTGTCGCTTCTAGGATCGAAAATCGGCTTGCTCGTATGGCTCTTCTCAACTTCTGTTGTTCAGAACACCGTGATTCCTGAACAATCAAGTTAGCAACTAAACGATACCAGAGTTACCCCCCCAAACCTCTACTTCGTCCAATTCTTCCTCTCCTCCTTCCTCTTCGCTTGATGAAGTTGGTAAAGCCAAAAATCAAGTAACTGAGAAGAAGAAGGAGAAGAAGAAGAAAGAGAAGAAGAAGAAGGAGCCAAAGGTGAAAACGGGCGACCAAGCATCGTCTAGAGAAAATCCACACACTGCACCATCCAGACCTAAATCGCCATGTGTCATTTGCAAAGGAGACCACTATCATCGAGATTGTCCTTGCATCCCTCGGATCTTAAGGGACTGGTCTCCTCGTTTGCACAATCTGGTGTCATCAACCTCTGATGATCATGTTGAAAGTACACCGTCAACTAGTGAAAGTGAAGCCCCTGGACAAAAAGGAAGATGTAAATTTCCTTGTAAACTGTGTGAAGGCGATCACGCCGTCCACCGTTGTCCCTTGTTAGATGAGGCTAAAATAGTTTTGGATGACCGTCTGGTTTCATCGTTACGGCTTCCTCCTGGATATAAGAAGATCTCACCGAGTCCGTCACTAGTTGAAAATCCGACTGACACGCCCTTGTGGTCGGCCGAAGCATCTACCATTGAAGATAAACCATCTGAATCCACACCAGACAAAAGTCAAAAGGTCGAGGCCGCAGTTGACCCGGTCTTGCCTTCAGAGGATCCATCTTCAGATGATACAATCACCGAAGAGAACAAGAACGACACCGTCCAAATTCTCTTCATAAGCACAGACTCTGATGAACATGGGGGCAATTTACCCATTCCTTTATCGCAGGAAGGATGTTCGTCAGAGTCATATCCGACCATCTATTCAGTCCCAACTCCAAGCTACCTAGTTGTTTCCTTTGATTGGAATCTACTAGGAACACCTCGTTTACCGACGAGTGTACCATTTCGAATCATTGCTCAAATATATAGAATGGTCATGGCCGGTACCATCATAGATGAAGGGGCTTTTGTGAGTATCCTTTCCTCGACTACTTGGAAAGTTCTTGGTTCGCCATCGCTTTTGCCTGAAATGAGAAATCTAACAGGCTTTGACAAAGGAACCAGTCGACCATTAGGGATCCTTCCCGATGTGATGATAACATTGAGAAGGAAAACCATGCACATGAACGTAATGGTAGTCCAAGGACCCCTAGATTATAATCTACTCCTTGGACGTGACTATATTTATTTCATGGGAGCCATTGTTTCCTCACTCTTTAGAGGAATGTGTTTTCCGCATGAAGGAAGAGTGGTCAATCTCGTAGACTAGCTTTCATTCCCCAGTTCACACATAGCAAATAGTCATACACCAACCCTTAATGGTCTTTTCACGCAAGGAATGTCTCATCAATCCCCAATCTGTCCTCCTGATGAGCACAAGTGATTCAGAGGATATGACTGAAACCCAGGGGGCATGCACCTTGGCCTGTTTCGGCAGGAAAACCTTGGGCATAGAGTAGGTTTCCACGAAGGATATATGACTGGTTGATACACCCGTCCATTTAGGAAAATGGGGTTAGACCGGAATAAGATACCTTTGTTAGAAGGTAGGCCTTTACCGATAGAACAAATGTTTTGTTTTCAAATTGAGGGGTAACCTAGAAAAGGTAGGCCTTTCCCGATAAAAAAAATGTTTTGTCTGCAAATTGAGGGGTAACCTGGAAACTCTACTTCACTATACCTGGGGGCATGCAAACCTTTTGGCATGCAAGCGAAAAGCGACCATTTATTTTTTTCAATTTGTAGGTCCTCTAACCCTTTAAACTCGTAGGATTGGTCATTACCTAACTTGCATAAAGAGAGGATGTGGGGCAAAGCTTTGAAAAGATGATGTTTTTATATGAGATATCCTTATTATACGACTGGATCGAGTAGTTTTAATGCGGAATTCAAGCTCGTTAAAAAATAAACATAAGCAATGAGCAAATATTCCCCTAGAGTTTAAGCTCATTAAAAAATGAACCAATTTCTGGTAAATAACCTTCGTGAATGTATTATCATCAGCCTCTGAAGCCTTGGTCGTGTTCTCATCATCACCTTCACTCTGTATTGGCCGGTCATTCACCTCCATTTGATTATTTACCTTTTTTGAGGAACAACTGCGAAGAGTGATCCTGTTAGCCATCCTTGTGACACTGCCGTGATTGGAAAATTACAAACCTTACCTGGAATTAGCTGCTACCCAAATTTATCACTCGTTCCTCAAAAAACGAGTCTCCTTTAAGCTCTTTTCAACTGACTCGTAAAATATGAAAATATTGCCGAGCAATTGGCCTCTCTAGCTCGTTAAAGGGACCAGAAGTGTTATCCGTCCTTTAGATTTTAATCTTTTTGGACTTGAGGGATCATTACACAAAAAGATCGAGCGCTTGTTTTGTTCGGCTCGTTAAAAGTACAAAAAATTCATCCCTTGTGTATTGTTTTATAATTTTTCGGACTCAAGGGATTATATGACGAAAAAGGATTATTGGAGTTTTCTTTACGTCCCATTTTAAAACTCTCTAAAATTGAAAAGGACCGAGTTATCCTTGTCGTTAAACTCGTTAAAACCGAATAGCGACAAACTTGTCCATACAGACAAGAACAAGTTTCACTATCGCTAGGCTCGTTAAAACATAGCGATGGGTTTGCCGGAAGGGAAAATTATAGAACAAGCATATGTTATCCTCCTCAAGCTTGAAAAAAATAAATAGGTACTGGTCAGCAATGGCTGGGGAAAAATTGCGAAGAAAACTGGAAGAAACTTTATTGGTAGCAAGTCGCTCTTGAACATGACACTTTCACTCCGCATCCGAGTTGGGTTGGGTTGTTCCATTCACTAGTCATATCACCATGGGTCCATCACACCATCCAAATTTGGGGTTAACGCTACTAATCCATCATGTCAGTGTCACTGATATGTTCAAGAGAAGTCGCTCAGAGAATTCACCTGTGTCTCATCCACTGCAATACATTTACGCTCCATTCTTTCATGATCGCCATCCTGAACCTTGTATCACCAGATCATTTTCACCTCCATTAAAATCATTTGCTCCATTCCGTGTCATTGATGTGAGATTCACTAAGGCCCTCCTATGACGGATCGCTTCTTGTTGACATCAGCTCATTATCCAAGAGGTCGATCTAGGAACAATCCTTTCAGTACTTTGAAGCTTGCGTGCTTCAATGGCAAGTTTCTCACTTCCGACGATAGGTTTACATCAATGGCCTTCGATTGAAAGATTTTGCGTGGTGTTCGATGCCAAGTCCCTTATTCACACCATGTGAATTGTACTGTAGTACCTTGAGGGTCATCATCATTATCGGTGATTCCTCTTGCGCCTGTTAACGGCGCGCATCATTGGCTGGTAATCAGGCGATGCCTTTCCATGTTCGAATCCAGAACATCTCTCACATGGATCGACTTGTACTTTGAGTGAAGATAGAACAAGATTGAAGACCCCGGATCTAGTTTCATCCATCCAGGCTGCGATATATATTCAGGAAAATAAAGAAATCAAATGCACATCATTACTGCACAGATAATCATCCAACCTAAGGGATGATGGCTCTACCAGAATCATCAGTCTACACTCAGACGATTGTCTGCCTTATGTACATGAAAATGAATTTATAAAGCTGAGCATGGGAATGCCCGCCCCAGCTAGACCATGAAAATATTATGAAGATAATGTATTGTATTGTATCTTATTACATGTCACCTTCCAGCTTGAAAAAACTTCAGATCCTCATGATAAAGCATTTCACCCGAAATCAACAGATTAACGACCTCATGCTTTAGGGGGCAACTGTTATAGACATTTTTTGGCACTGCAACCCAAATCATAAATGTCCATAAACCAAGGGCTCTTAAGTCCCTAAACGTGTTGTTCCAACCTCTAAAAGAACAAGGTCAACCGATTACATCTTCTCCCAGAAGTTCTCCATGAAAAACTACTCAGAACTGGGCAAAACTGGACCATCTCACCTGCTCCATGGTCAAAGTGCACTGCATCCCACTTAAATACACACGGGAGGTGCGATGCATCTTGAAAAGCCCTTCTATGGGGTGCGATGGGTGAGAGTGGACAAATGGCAGGGTCAATCTGCAAGGTGGAGGTTCATGGAATCTTCGAGAAACTTCTCTTATGACACTTGCCTCTCTGCATTCGCCCAGGATGAGTAAGAGATCATCAATCTCCAAGTGGAATCAAGAACTATCAGAGAGAGGACACTAATCAAATCTCAAAAGCTGACTCACCCCCCTTGCAAACATCTATATATGGATCCCTCATCCCAGAGATCTGGAGGCTGGAATTTTGTATCTTGTAAGGAAGTGCTGCTGGTTTCTTGGTGCAACATCATAGTGTTGGGTGATCTAAGCTTTTCATGAGGTGAAGAAGGGCTTTCTTGCTGAGAGGATGATGCTGGGCAAGAAAAATTGGTTGTAATCCTCTTTGCTATTCTTGACTATTAATAAAGCTATTCAAGTTTTCCTCCACATTCTTGTATGATTGATGATATATGAATTTGTGTGGTCAATATATATCTGGTCCTATATTGCTTATGATAATAGATCTATGTTCTTGGATAGTGTTATGCTGCTTTGATTCTACAGGGGCTCTTTGAAGCTGGGTAGAAGAGGAAGCGGGTGGCAAAGATCTATCAGAAGGGAGAGGAATCAAGCAAGGAACCAAGCGCAAGACAAAGGTTGGTCTCCTTTATTCCCCTCTTATCTATTTCTCATAAAAGGAAAACGAAAGTAGTTTTAGTTTGTTTGTTTCTAAGGTAGCTACTAGCCTTAGTG
Organism: Pinus tabuliformis; assembly: GCA_031772625.1. Lineage (NCBI taxonomy): Eukaryota > Viridiplantae > Streptophyta > Pinopsida > Pinales > Pinaceae > Pinus > Pinus tabuliformis. The sequence goes on along the minus strand of CM062814.1, from coordinate 94,263,565 downwards.
GGACTAGCAACTCTGCATAGACATTAGATTCCCCGATAACAAAATGGTGACTCCACTGGGGGGAAAATATATTGCTCGTTTTTCTACATTTTTTTGCTTTATAAACTTACAGACGGAGCCTGAAGTCAAGCCAGCTAGCCTTCGAACTGCATTTGCTATGCAAGTGCAAAGTAGATCAATTCTGCTTCAGCTATCTCCGGGTTTTGTTTATGAACTGAAAAATTTATTTACAAGCTCTCTAATTGCCCTTGTGGTGGCTCTAGTAACCTCCTTCGATCTACCCCTGTGATTGATTTACTGATTACCACTTGCTCGGCCTAAATCCCTGAACTGAGTCGCAAACTGTGACCCAGAACCCAGTTGAAGTCTCCTCCCTGGACCATCGCACTATCTCTTCTTTAGATTCTGGATGCATTGCACTTCCCGAGTGTAGTATGTGCACTGAATCTCTTTTTACCTGTGTTATAGGTGAGCTGATCAGACAAGGCCTCTTCTGCTCTTAGATTTTGGTTTCTGTGTTCACTCTTTTTAGATCTATTAAGGAGTTTTGCTGCCTGTAGTCAGTACACCTCTGTTGAAAACCCCTTCCTTGCCATTATTTCACCTCCATTGTGCAAAGAACTGTAATTTTTTTTTATGTATTTTGTGCCATTTTCAGTTCTCTTTTACAAAGAAGTAGCGTAATTGAACTGTCGTTTCTTGATTTGAAAGTTTCGCAAGTGTCATTTTCAGTCATAGAAGAGAATCCGATTGTTCTTGATAGTCGATTACACTGTTACTCTTGTATTTGATTTGAATTAGTAGTTTTTCAAGTGTCGAAAGCAAGTTTTCAATTCCAAATTGCAAAGTGTCATCATTGTCCTCATTTTGTCTTGAAAAGAAACTTGCTAGTAATGTCGCTTTGAAAAATAATTCAGATTTGCGCTTAGCTTTCTTTTGATCATTCACACGTTAAGAAGGCTGAAAACAAATACATGCATGTGCATTTGCATTTAGACTGTTTTTTGGTTTGATTTAGGACAGTGCATATAGTGTGTGCTCTCTGCTCTGTGTTGAAAGAATATCATCTCTCTTTCCTTAGTAGCTAGGATTTTCATTGCAAAAAGAAGATTAAACGATTGTTTATCATCTTAGATTGCATTGTAGGAATTGTACATCTACATCACGTGGTGAACTTGAAAGGAAAATTTCTGAATCAAGATCAACTGTAAAATAAATTTAATGAATTTAAAAACACTTTGAAACCTAACGCACAACATTTAGAAGTCTAGGCTAGAGACGTATTCCAGCATCGTAAAGCTTGGTAACTGTTGTTTTCATTGATGGTTGGGTGATTCCTCCACTTTCAGACGATAAGTGCCAGTACGGACTTGTGCTCCCACGTACCGTTGAGTATATATTGGGAGACCACAATAGGCTTTATCCTTTATCCATAGGAAGCCGTGTCTGCCACCCTATCGATCACAATGCACTGAACACATCATTCAGGAAGATTGACTGCCGTACCGTAAAACGTATTTTGAAGTTTTGCGATTGGTTTGGTAATCCCTCTGTCTAGATTTCCAGAGTAGTCTCTTTCGTTCCTTTTCAGACTCCTTAAAGGAAAAGGTCCATCTGAGAACTTGTCACTTCAGGCTCATTAGAAATCGAAGGCGACTAGAGTCATCTTTTGTTTTTTCTCAACTCTTAAAAAGTGAAAAAACAAGTTGTGTCAAAGCGTCTAAAATTTATTTTAAATGGAATAAATATCACCTTTCCTACATTGGTCTTAGGTTGAGAAAATGGAGTCCACCAACCAAGGAGTTCCCCTAGGGGGAAATCATAGTCCTTTCTCCTCTTGGGGAGATGTTGGCGCACCGCATATGGCCACATTGTCGCTTCCAGGATCGACAATCAGCTTGCCTGTATGGCTCTTCTCAACTTCTTTCATTCAGAACACTGTGATTCCTAAACAATCAAGTCAACAACTAAATGATACCAGAGTTACCCCCCAACCCTCTACTTCGTCCAATTCTTCCTCTCCTCCTTCCTCTTCGCTTGATGAAGCTGGTAAAGCCAAAAATCAAGTAACTGAGAAGAAGAAGGAGAAGAAGAAGAAAGAGAAGAATAAGAAGGAGCCAAAGTTGAAAAGGGGCGACCAGGCATCGTCTAGCGAAAATCCACACACTGCGCCATCGAAGCCTAAATCATCATGTGTCATTTGCAAAGGAGACCACTATCATCGAGATTATCCTTGCATCCCTCAGATCTTAAGGGACTGGTCTCCTTGTTTGCACAATCCGGTGTCATGAACCTCTGATGATCATGTTGAAAGTACATCGTCAACTAGTGAAAGTGAAGCCCCTGGACAAAAAGGAAGATGTAAATTTCCTTGTAAACTGTGTGAAGGCGTTCACGCCATCCACCGTTGTCCCTTCTTAGATGAGGCTAAAAGAGTTTTGGACGACCGTCTGGTTTCACCGTTATGGCTTCCTCCTGGATATAAGAAGTTCTTGCCGAGTCTGTCGCTAGTTGAAAATCCGGCTGACACGCCCTTGTGGTTGGCTGAAGCATCTATCATTGAAGATAAACCATTTGAATCCACACCATACAAAAGTCAAAAGGTCGAGGCGGCAGTTGACTCAGTCTTGTCTTTAGAGGATCCATCTTCAGATGATACAGTCACTGAAGAGAACAAGAACGACACCCCAAATTATCTTCGTAAGCATAAACTCTGATGAACATGGGGGTAGTCTACCCGTTCTTTTACCACAGGAAGGATGTTCGTCAGAGTCGTATCCGGCCGTCTATTCAGTCCCAACTCCAAGAAACCTAGTTGTTTCCTTCGATTGGAATCTACTAGGTAGACCCCGTTTACTGGCGAGTGTACCATTTCGAATCATTGCTCAAATATATAGAATGGTCATGGCTAGTACCATCGTAGATGAAGGGGCTTCTGTGAGTATCCTTTCCTCGACTGCTTGGAAAGCGCTTGGTTTGCCATCGCTTTTGCCTGAAATGAGAAATCTAAAAGGCTTTGACAAAGGAACCAGTCGAGTGTTAGGGATCCTTCCCGATGTGCCGATAACATTGAGATGGAAAACCGTTCACATGAACGTAATGGTAGTCCAAGGACCCCTGGATTATAATCTACTCCTTGGACGTGACTATATTTATTGCATGGGAGCCATTGTCTCCTCACTCTTTAGAGTAATGTGTTTTCCGCATGAAGGAAGAGTGGTCAAGCTCATAGACCAGCTTTCATTCCCCGGTTCACACATAGCAAATAGTCATACACCAACCCTTAATGGTCTTTTCACGCAAGGAATGTCTCATCAATCCCCAGTCTGTCCTCCTGATGAGTGCGAGTGATTCATAGGATATGACTGAAACCCAGGGGGCATGCACCCTGGCCTGTTTCGGCAGGAAAACCTTGGGATAGAGAAGGCTTCCACGAAGGATATATGACTGGTTGATATACCCGTCCATTTAGGAAAATGGGGTTAGACCGGAGTAAGATACCTCTGTTAGAAGGCAGGCCTTTCCTGATAGAACAAATGTTTTGTCTGCAAATTGAGGGGTAACTTGGAAGAGGTAGGCCTTTCCCGATAAAACAAATGTTTTGTCTACAAATTGAGGGGTAACCTGGAAACTCTACTTCACTATACCTGGGGGCATGCAAACCTTTTGGCATGCAAACGAAGAGCGACCATTTATTTTTTTAAATTTGTAGGTCCTCTAACCCTTTAAACTCGTAGGATTGGTCGTTTCCTAACTTGCATAAAGAAAGGATGTGGGGCAAAGCTTTGAAAAGATGATGTTTTTATATGAGATATCCTTATTATACGACTGGATCGAGTAGTCTTAACGTGGAATTCAAGCTCGTTAAAAAATAAACATAAGCAATGAGAAAATGTTCCCACAGAGTTTAAGCTCATTAAAAATGAACCAATTTCTGGTAAATAACCTTCGTGAATGTTTTATCAGCCTCTGAAGCCTTGGTCATGTTGTCATCATCACCACCCTGTATTGGTCGATCATTCACCTCCATTTGATTATTTACCCTTTTTTGAGGAACAACTGCGAAGAGTGATCCTGTTAGCCATCCTTGTGACACTGCCGTGATTGGAAAATTCCAAACCTTACCTGGAATCAGCTGCTACCCGAATTTATCACTTGTTCCTCAAAAAACGAGTCTCCTTTAAGCTCTTTTCAATTGACTCGTAAAATTTGAAAATATTGCCGAGCAATTGGCCTCTCCAGCTCGTTAAAGGGACCGAAAGTGCTATCCCTCCTTTAGATTTTAATCTTTTTGGACTTGAGGGATCATTACATGAAAAGATCGAGCGCTTGTTTTGTTCGGCTCGTTAAAAGTATCGAAAATTCATCCCTTGTGTATTGTTTTATACTTTTTCGGGCTTAAGGGATTATATGACGAAAAAGGATTATTGGAGTTTTCTTTACGTCCCATTTTTAGACTCTCTAAAGTTGAAAAGGACCGAAGTATCCTTGTCATTAAACTCGTTAAAACCAAATAGCAAGAAACTTGTCCATACAGACAAGAACGAGTTTCACTATCGCTAGGCTCGTTAAAACAGAGATGGGTTTGCCCGAAGGGCAAATTATAGAACAAACATATGTTATCCTCCTCAAGCTTGACAAAAATAAATAGGTACTGGTCAGCAATGGCTGGGGAAAAATTGCGAAGAAAACTTGAAAAAACTTTATTGGTATCAAGTCGCTCTTGAACATGAGACTTTCACTCTGCGTCCGAGTCGGGTTGGGTTGTTCCGTTCACTGGTCATATCACCATGGGTCCATCACATCATCCACATTTGGGGTTAACGTTACCAATCCATCATGTCAGTCTCGCCGATATGTTCAAGAGAAGTCGCTCAGAGAATTCACCTGTGTCTCATCCACTGCAATACATTTACGCTCATTCTTTCATGACTGCCACTCTGAACCTTATATCACCAGATCGTTTTCACCTCCATTAAAATCATTTGCTCCATTCCGTGTCATTGATGTGAGATTCACTAAGGCCCTCCTATGACAGATCGCTTCTTGTCGACATCAGATCATTATCCAAGAGGTCGATCTAGGAACAACCCTTTCAGTACTTTGAAGCTTGCATGCCTCAATGGCAAGTTTCTCACTTCCAGCGACAGGCTTACATCAATGGCCTCCGATCGAAAGATTTTGTGTGGTGTTTGACGCCAAGTCCCTTATTCACACCACGTGAATTGTACTGTAGTACCTTGAGGGTCACCATCATTATCAGTGATTCCTCTCGCACCTGTTAACAACATCATTGGTTGGTAATCATGCGATGTCTTTCCATGTTCGACTCTAGAACATCTCTCACATGGATCGACTTGTACTTTGAGTGAAGATCGAATGAGATTGAAGACCCTGAATCTAGTTTCATCCATCCGGGCTGCGATATATATTCAGGAAAATAAAGAAATCAAATGTCCATCATTACTGCACAGATAATCATCCAACCTATGGGATGATGGCTCTACCAGAATCATCAGTGTACACTCAGATGATTGTCTGTCTTATGTACATGAAAATGAATTTATAAAGCTAAGCATGGGAATGCCCGCCTCAGCTAGATCATGAAAATATTATGAATATAATGTATTGTATTGTATCTTATTACAGGTCACCTTCCAGCTTGAAAAAACTTCAGATCATCATGATAAAGCATTTCACCCGACATCAACAGATTAACGACCTCATGCTTTAGGGGGAAACTGTTATAGACATTTTTGGGCACTGCAACCCCAATCATAAATGTCCATAAACCAAGGGCTCTTAAGTCCCTAAAAGTGTTTTTCCAACCTCTCAAAGAACAAGGTCAACCGATTACATCTTCTCCCAGAAGTTCTCCATGAAAAACTACTCAGAACTGGTCAAAACTGGACCATCTCACTTGCTCCATGGTCAAAGTGTGCTACATCCCACCTAAATACACACGGGGGGTGCGATGCATCTTGAAAAGCCCTTCTATGGGGTGCGCTGGACGAGAGTGGACAAATGGCAGGGTCAATCTGTAAGTTGGAGGATCATGGAATCTTCCAGAAACTTCTCCTGTGACACTTGCCTCTCTGCATTCACCCAGGATGAGTAAGAGATCATCAATATCTAAATGGAATCAAGAACTATCGGAGAGAGGACACTAATCAAATCTCAAAAGTTGACTCACCCCCCTTGCAAACATCTATATATGGATCCCTCATCCCAGAGATCCGGAGGCTGGAATTTTGTATCTTGTAAGGAAGTGTTGCTGGTTTCTGGTGCAACATCATAGTGTTGGGTGATCTAAGCTTTTCATGAGGTGAAGAAGGGCTTTCTTGCTGAGAGGATGATGCTAGGTCAGAACAATTGGTTGTAATCCTCTTTTCTATTCTTGATTATTAATAAAGCTATTCAATTTTTCCTCCACATTCTTGTATGATTGATGATATATGCATTTGTGTGGTCAATATATATATGGTCCTATATTGCTTATGATAATAGATCTATGTTCTTGGATAGTGTTATGATGCTTTGATTCTACAGGGGCTCTTTGAAGCTGGGTAGAAGAGGAAGCGGGTGTGGAGTACTAAAAAGGTATGTTTTTAATGATCATTTCAATGGCTTTTCAGTGGGACTTGTGAATATTTTACATCATGAATGTGGAAAACAATAAAGAATTATGGCAAAATATGTGGAATTAGTATGCAAGACTTAACCGTTGATAGTTGTCATTCTCCTATGTAGGAAAGGGTAAAGACGTGGAGCTGCTGTTCCAAAGAAAAAGACAAGAACGGGGTAATTGCTGTCCCTTTGACGAAGGACTGAGTGCAAATGAGGCTAAGCAAGTTGAAGCAAATCAGTCCGAAAAAGGAGGAGAAGGCACCAACTCGGTGGAGGAGAAAAAAAGTGATTAAGGATTAACAGTTTGGCGAATCCCTCAGGATCGCTGCTTTATTTATCTTATTGCTTATACATCTCCGCCATCACACTTATATAGAGGGATGACACTGTTAGCTTTGGGGATTATGCTTTTATATAACTTTCTGTTAAAGTTTGAATTTGATCATCGAGTCTCGTTGAACTTGGCTCATTGTACTTTCCGTTTCATGCATTAATATAAACTTGGTGATTATCTTATCTCTGTGTCTGGATTAACTTAAAGCGGTGTACCCTTGAGGCTAAGGGCCCGACCCCGAAGGACACTTGCTTTTGTATCACTACGATTTGATTTCTGCGTGGTTTGCTTATCGTCATTAGTTGGTAATCTAATATGCTTTATAAGTTACATCATATGCTCTGCTAAGATTCGTTCATTAAGGTTCTTTATATTGACTCTGCATTATATCACCAATACTTTCAGAGTTGATTGAATATTATTAGACTTAATTGAACATTGTTATTATTTTGTTACGGAGCTCTTATGTTGTGTATTTGTGTTGAGGAAATCATCTGAAAGATGTGTTCTTTATGATTCGGGATTAATGTTGTTCCATTTTGAAACACATTTGTAATTCTTGTTTATGAGTGGTGTTAAATTAGATTACTTTTCAAGGGTGTTGTGTGTGTATGATTTTCAAATGCTGTTCCATAATTAGTAATTAGTGCTGTTCCATTAGCGCGTGTTGCGTGATTTGCTTGGAGAATGAAAGATTGGAGTTTTAATTACAATGAGTGCATTTGAGTTGATAGGATAAAGATTGATTATTGCTTGCGAGGTTTAGTTATTCGATTGCTGTTCCATTTCAGATTTGCTGTTCCATTTTAAGCATTGCTGTTCCATTCTAGATTTGATGTTCAATTTCTTATTTTCCATTCCATTTTTACTTGTTGTTTCATTTACTCGCATTTGGTGTGAGAGACGATCTGTGGCTATAGTGAGCCTTGGCATTTACCGCCTCGCTCCCAGACCTGTGGTCCATGCTCTAATTTCCTTTCCATCAGTTTCCAAAGGGATGGGCTATTGCTGTCGAACCCTTGACTGATAAAGTTGCCTAGCTTTAAGAGTGTGTGCTTTAGTCATTTGAAGTAACTTAGTCATAGACAAGCATCAGTTTACTCTTGTATTTTTGTAGAACGTTGTACTACTAGCATTACTCTGACAAATAGCCTTAGATTGAGTCACTCTTTGAAATAACCAAACGCTCCCGGATTGACATATTAATGTGAGGTAATTAGAGGTGAAAGAGACCCTTTTTATAGCTCTACATTTTGGCGCCGTTGTCGGGGAAAGAGTGTAGCCATTTGTCTTTTTCAGAGTAGTGTACGAACCTGCTAGGGAAGAGTTGGATCTTAAAAACGAAAGGTAAGAACCTGCGTGCGGAGCATGTAAAAGCCCTGCTCCATTGTCCGCTTTCCTAACAGATTTGCTGTTGGTTTGTTTGAATAGAATTTAGTAGTTCATTTGAGTGCATGACTAAGCAGAAAAAACCAAAAAAGAATATTAAGCTTACATCCAAACCTGAAAAAGCTAAGGGGCCGGTGACCCTTGGCCGAACAACTTTCATAGACGAAATCTATAAGAAAACAGAATCTCAGCCATCAGTAGGTCCCAGGAAAATCATTTCTGAACAACCTACTAGTTCCCTTCAGGCCACAGGATCACCATCTGTAGCCTTTACTGAGGTGCATAATCAAACTGAAGAGCAGGACTTTCAGGAAATTGAAAATTCTACTCTAGAACTATTGCAGGAAGGGAATTTCAGCAACTTTTGTGAAGGAGAAGGAGAAACAGGGGAAACCGAGGAACCAAAATCTCCCATTGGAATAGATCAACCATTAAACAACCCAGATAAGGGGAGCGCTGCGAAAATCATTGTTGAAGGAGTCCAATCTCCTCAGACATCAGGTATTCCTTTTATCCCAGGTAAAGGAAGTGCCATTAAAACTATCCCTACTAAAATTTTTCCCTCTCAACCTAGGAATACCCTCCTATATATCCCAGAAAGTTATTGGCATATATTCAACCCTATGGCTCAGAACCAGCCAAATACTCAAACCTCTACATTACAATATCCTATAGTGGATTCTGTAGCAAATGCACCCATGAAAGCTATCCCTCTTCAACATATCCCTACATTTCACGGTCTCACATCAGAAGATCCGGATGCATTTTTATTTGAATTTGATGTGTTGTGCAGGGGATATGATTACACCACCGATCCCCAAAAATTAAAATTATTCCCCTCTACATTAAAGGGGGCTGCTTTAAGATGGTTTATGGGACTAGGTGGTGGGGTCATCAACAATTGGGATCAACTGAAAGAATCCTTCTTAAAAAAAATCAGGATTATTGTAGGTCTAGAGAATTGAAAGACGAAATATTCCAAATGACATCCAAACCGAACGAAACATTAGAAGAATATGTGGAACGTTTTCAATACAATTTACAAAGATCTCCTTATGCATCACTACCTTTACCTAATAATGTGTTAAAAACTGCATTGATAAGTGGAATGAAGGAATAGTGGATTGAAACATTAAACATCATGGGAAAAGGGGATATTTATCAAGAGAATTTTGCTGACATTATTGATTTATGTATCAGGAGTCCGAGAGGCAGCACAAGAATAAAACCGACAGAATATGATCGATTTGCAAGAGATAATAAAATATCAACAGAAGGAGTAATGTGTGTGGAGATTGGAAATTTATTAGAAAATTTTAAAACTGATATTCTAGGGACAATAACTACACAACTTGATATTATGCAGGTCAAACAGAAGCAGATGGAGGCAGAACAAAATTTGGCAATCTTCTGCCCCCGATGCAGAAAAAAACATAGTCACAAGGAGTGTCCACTAGATATAGTCCAAACATGTGCCATCTGTACAAGCGATCATCTTACGGAAAGCTGCCCCTCACTTCCTGGATTAAAAGCAGTATACAAGGAAGCAAAGGAAGAACCAGAATCAATGTACTTGATCAACTAGCGCCGCCAGTGGTAGCCAAGACAATCTGGTATGTTTTCAGACCCAACCTCTTCTTTTCAGCCTCCACAATATAATGCTCAACAATATAATATGTGGCAAAATCAGTCCCAACCCCCGTTTTCAAATTGGTCACCACCATCGTTTCCTTCTTCAAACCCGTGGCTGAATCAACCAAGCCAATCTGGTTGGCCGAATTTCCCTTATACTCCACCATATTGGCAAAATAGCCCATATCCTCCGCAATGGACTCCCCCTATTTCACAGAGTTCACCCTGGAAGACAAACTAGCAAAGGTCGATGCAATAGCCAGTAGGAACTATTCCGCTCCCTCAACCTACTCTGCCAGCTCTACAACAAAATCCCCAGTCTAATCTGAGACCGCAACTCCCAGCCCAACCCAACTCCAATCCAAATAACAGATCGGTCCAATATCTTCAAATCATAGAATCACCAGAAATAGGACCCGACCTGTGGGAGTGTAATGATCTTCAATTACGATCTGGACATATCATTGAAAATGAGGGAGATAAAACAATTCATATTGAAAATTAGTTATCAAGAGAACATCAGTTGCAACAAGAGGATGTAAATAAGCAGTAGACTCATAATCAAGCAACCACATCCTCTCCTCCGTTCCCAGAACGATTAGTCATACCTCGACCTTTACAGTATCCTGACTTTGACATTCTGGGAGAATTAAAAAATTTGTATATAAAAATCCCGTTCCTCCAAGCCATTCAAGATATTCCTATATACATAAAAACTATTAAATAATTGTGCATAAAGAAACCAAGGAGGAATATAACAACTAATCCAAGAGTCCAAGTAGTCGGTACTTTATCTGATCTATTATCTGGGAAAGAAACACCCATTAAATATGAAGACCTAGGAAATCCAATTGTAACTGTTCAAATTTACGGTCAGACCCTGTCTAATGCCTTAGTTGATCTAGAAGTTGCAATCAATATTTTAACAACCACTACCTGTGAGAAGCTCGGCATTACATCTATAGAACCTACCTCTACTTTGTTAGAATTGGCTGACCGATCTGTGGTTAGACCAGAAGGTACTCTACATGATGTCATGGTCTCTATAGATTCCTGGGAATATCCAACCGATTTCTTGATAATTAATCCAAAAACCCGACTTGATGGACACCCGCTAATCCTAGGTGGGCCTTGGCTTGCCACCGCTGATGCTTACATTGGTTGCTGGCAAGGAAATATGACCATAACCAAAGGACCTGATATCAAGAATTTTGTTCTATACCCTCCAGCGCAGCCAAGTCTCACAATAATTAAAACTAACAAGTATCCTGTATCATACCTTACTGATAACATTAGATCTCCATTGACTATACAAGAGGCACTTGATTTTAAAGATCAAACAGAAGATGATGCCATTAACAACTTCATTAGTCAAACTGAATCTGGATCCTGCACACAATGTCACATGATAGAAGCAGCGTTTGGTAATGAATTAGAAGAAGATCCTCTGAAAGACACACATGATCAAACAATACCTGTTACTTCTGTCGCAAATAGTAAAATTGTGGAAATTGAACCGGGAAAAACTTTAAATATCAATGCCAACCTCACATCTAAACAAGAAACCAAGGTCATCCATCTGTTAAGAAAATATCAACAAGCATTTGCATGGGATTACCCCGATATGAAAGGGATTGACCCACAATTGTGTACACACCACATTTATATAGAAAAAGATGCTAGACCTGTCCGTCAACCGCAAAGAAGACTTAATCCTCATCTAAAGGATGTGGTAAAAGCGGAACTTCAAAAACTTTTAGATGTCAATTTTATTTATCCTATTTCTGACAGTAAATGGGTCTCTCGGCTTGTGGTGGTACCAAAAAAGAATGGGAAATGGAGACTTTGTGTGGATTACAGGGAACTCAATAAAACAAAACAAAAAGACCACTTTCCTCTCCCATTCATAGACCAAATGCTAGATACTTTGGCAGGAAAGAAATTCTTTTCCTTCCTGGATGGCTTCAGTGGATACAATCAGATCCAGATTGCCCCTGAAGACCAGGAGAAAACTACCTTCACTTGTCCTTGGGGAAAATTTGCCTACCGAGTTCTACCTTTTGGCCTATGTAATGCTCCCGCCACATTCCAAAGGGATATCCTTAGCATTTTTGCAGATTTAATAAATGATGGACTTGAAGTATATATGGATGACTTTACACCCTATGGAGATGATTTTGATCCAACACTAAATACCCTAGAAAATGTCCTACAACGCTGCATAGCTACCAGACTTCGCTTAAGCCACGAAAAATCTTATATGATGATGACTAGAGGACTTATTCTAGGAAACTATGTTTCAGCAGCCGACATTCAGTAGACCCGACCAAAATCCAAATACTTTTGCTTATTCCCACTCCTACCACTCAAATAGAGGTACGCAGCTTTCTTGGATTTTCTGGATCTTATAGACGATTTATAGAACATTATTCACACATTTCTGCACCTTTATATGCACTAACTGGTAACATTGATTTTCTTTGGACAGAAAAATGTGAACGTGCTTTCAAGGATTTAAAGAAGCTCATATCCACAGCCCCAGTCCTTTGAGGACCAAACTGGGATTTGCCATTTCAGATATCAGCTGATGCCTCAGATACAGCCATTGGCGCAGTCCTTGGGCAGGAAGAGGATGAAAAACCATACGCTATCTATTACATCAGCAAAAATTTATCCCCTGCTGAATTAAATTACACTGTCACTGAAAAAGAATTCCTAGCTGTAATACATGCTGTCAATAAATTTAGACATTATATTACAGGCTATCATGTTATTTTGTATACGGATCATTCCACCATAAAATATTTAGCAAATAAGCCTGTCACAAATGCCAGAATAACTAGATGGTTGATCTTATTGCAGGAATTCGATATCACAATCAAGGACCGGCCTGACAAAGAGAATCCTGTAGCCGATTTTCTCTCGAGAATGCCAAAGCCAATTGATGCAGCAGTAGTTGAAGATCAATTTCCGGATGAACATCTGTTTGCTGTTGCCATTTGAACACCCTGGTATGCTGATGTTGCCAATTACCTTGCAGTAGGTAAACTACCAAAACACTTAACCCCTAATGAATGAAAATAGATTGTTCAGAAGAGTACTTGATTCTCTTGGATTGGGGGCTATTTGTTTCACACAGGGGCAGACATGCATATCAGGAGATGTGTTCGAGAAGATGAAATCTTTGACATCCTAAAAGCCTGTCATGACGGACCATGTGGGGGACACTTCGCTGAGCGTAGAACTGGACACAAAGTATTACAGACAGGATATTATTGGCCCACGATTTTCAGAGATGCAAAGAAACTTGTCCAAGCCTGTGACAGCTGCTAGCGAGCAGGATGTCCTGGTTAAGCTGACGAGATGCCTCTCAAACCACAGTTAGTCATCGAACCATTCGAGCAATGGGCTCTTGATTTTGTTGGACCCATCAATCCCTCATCAAATCAGAGAACATATATCTTGGTGGCAACAGAATATGTCACCAAATGGGTTGAAGTAGAAGCATTGCCAAGAGCCACAGAGGACTCTGTCATACAGTTCCTGTTCCATCTATTTGTACGTTATGGCCTTCCAAGGGAAATAATTACAGACGGAGGACCACAATTTGCTGGCAATAGATTAGCTGCAACACTTAATAATTATCATGTCCAGCACAAAATCACTACTCCATATCACCCACAGGCGAATGGACAAGTAGAAAGCAGCAATAAGGTAATAGAATCAATCCTAACGAAAACCATTGCATCACATAGGCGTGATTGGGCTGCCCGACTACCTGAAGCACTCTGGGCCTATAGAACAACATGGAGAAGCACCATTGGTTACTCACCTTATCAATTAGTGTTTGGAAAACAACCCATTTTTCCTATAGAATTTGAAATCCAAACATTACGAACAACATAGGAAGTTGGCTTAGATCTAACCGAGGCATAGATTAACCGATTACAACAGATCAATGAATTAGACGAAATTAGGCTCTCTACACTACAAAATACAACATTGATTCAACAACAGCGAGCTAAATGGCATGATGTGCTCATCAAAAACAAAGTCTTCCACGAGGGAGACTGGGCTCTGTTATATGACTCTCGGTTTTAGGACTTCCCTGGGAAACTCCAGACTCGTTGGTTGGGACCATACAAAATCCAGAAGGTACATGACAATGGAACCATCACTTTAATCACCATCGACGGTTCTGGATATACCTTCAAAGTGAATTGCCACCGAGTTCGTCTCTATCGTAAACCACTCACTCGGGAATCCTTCTGCCAACAGCTACGCATAGACACTGATATGGAGATTTTAGGAGAGGAAGATAAGTCTTCCTCACGTGTAATTCATTAAGGAATTCATTTCTTTTTACAATTTGTACATAATTCTTTTCTTCAAACTCGTTTGTGTACATATGTTTGAACCAAATGTGTTCTTTTGCTCAAAGATTTCGATTTTTTCCATTCCTGAAACGAATGGCATTTGTGTGTTTTTGTTGTTCCTTTTCAAAAGGAACAACATTTTTTTGATTTCTCGATGTTTCTGCTATTCCTTTTCAAAAAGAACAACACTTTTGATTTTTCTACTGTTCCTTTTCAAAAGGAACAACACTTTTGATTTTTCTGTTGTTCCTTTTCAAAGGAACAACACTTTTGATTTTTCTGCTGTTCCTTTTCAAAAGGAACAACACTTTTGATTTTTCTGCTGTTCCTTTTCAAAAGGAACAACACTCTTGATTTTTGCTATTCCTTTTTCAAAGGAACGACGTTTGCCTGTTTTGCTGTTCCTTTTTCAAAGGAACGACGTTTGCTTGTCTTGCTGTTCCTTTTCTAAAAGGAACAACATTTTGATTTTTGCTGTTCCTTTTTCAAAAGGAACGTCATTTTGAGTGTGTTACTGTATTGTTTTCAAGGAGATAGCATTTTTTTTTATTTTCTGCTGTTCCTTTTTCAAAAGGAACGGCATTGGTGTGTTCTGCTGTTCCTTTTTCAAAAGGAACGACATTGGTGTGTTCTGCTATTCCTTTTTCAAAAGGAACGGCATTGGTGTGTTTTGCTGTTCCTTTGTCAAAAGGAACGGAATTTGCACTTTTGAGACCTATGCTCCTTTATTGTTCTTTTCTCAAAAAGGAACACTTCTAGCATACTTTTTCTCCTTGTGAAACAAGCTTATCCCTTTTGCTGATCTAAATTTGAGGATGCTTCTTGCTCCTGTTCTTTCAAAGTCTTTTAGAGACAGCTATGCACTTATGCAATGAATACAAAATCACAACATACTGAAATCAGGAAATTATAAATCGCTATCTTTATAAGGCTCTGTATTGGTAAGAGGACAGAAGGAAGGACATACTTATCTTTTGTTGTCATTGTCTTACTAATTTTTCCCTGATTGGTTATCTTTATCATGCCATTCTTTTTAATCCCCTTTGATTTTTGTTTAAGAATAAGAGCAAAGGGTTTATATCCTCCTATTGAGATGATAAGACTTCTTCCACCATTCCTACTCTTAAGGAGTGTTGAACCACCCTTTGTGTATATATAAGGAAAAGTGCTTTATGAAAAAAGAAAGTAAAAAACAAATGAATTATAAATTGTCAAATGCAGGATAAGGGGTCTCATCAAGAGCCAGCCTACCATGATCATGAGGATGGAAGTGAAGTGGAATTCCCACTATGGCCACCACACAAGGGATATGGTCCAAAAGGTATATCAAATAAATAAACCTTGGAACAGGAGGTCTCATCACGAGCCGGCCTGCCCACTCTTCGCCCCCTCCTCGTGAATGGAATTACGGCTAACTGGTTACCAAGCCAGCATAATGGCCTACACTTTGACATTACATTCCTTAATATGCACATAAAGGATCATGGTTTCAGGGGTGAAATAAACAACTCTACCAAGGTTATGGACGCCTTTCGGCAGCAGAGCACTGTTAATGGTATCGAAGTCACATTGATTACACCAATAGGTAGGATACTAATACTCTTTTGTTTCTTATATCCTAGGCACTAATCATACATTATTTCCCGACTTATATATCACATGAATATTTATTACACCAGTCATGGCAAAGGAGGTGACAATGACCACTTGAGATTTGGCAAGTACGACAGACGTCCTATCCCCCGGCCTCACATCATATCACAACAGCCTCTTACTTAATATGCGTTCCAAATTTACGCCTCAATTTTGGTAATCCGTTGTTTTTCTAAACATGGCATATTTTCATACGCTGTTCCTTTATGACTTGGTTACAGATCGGGTGCCGCTCCTTTCTTTGACGGCTGGGGCAGCCTATCGCATTGTGGGGGGGAGGTTAACCTCATTATTCCCTCGGTTATGTGTCAGCTCACTATTTGGGAAAGATAGTGTACCAGGAAATGGCACGGTTTAACGACATGATATTTCTATTTTTTTCTACAAAAGTTGCTGTTCATAAGTCATTTCTGTTGCATACTCTGTGTTTTTTTCTAAATCCTACGATTATTACCCTCTCTGTGTTTCAAACAACACAAGCAGTTTCTGTTCCATTGAGAATCGATAGTGAAACCATGGGAGGCAGGGCAATTCGAAGCGAACCACAGGAGTTGACAGTCTCCGCTGCTGCTCGGGAGATCCTGGAAAGAGCAGGATGGCTGACTTATCTCAGTCACCTGCAGGAGAATCACTCCACAGTGAGGGGGAAACAGATAGCGGTCACCAACGATATAATCGCAGAAGTCTCAGGACTACTAGCCACCGGACCTGTATGGACATTAAAGAAGGAAAGACTACATAATATCATGGAAATTTTCTAGGACGAAGGCCAGAGCTTAACGATTAAGGGGAAGGGAGTTCTGTCGGCAACGCTAGGAGAACCCTGGGCAGAATTAGCAAGAACAATACAAAGCTACATCACCTGCGAGGGGAGAAAAGACGTGGTAAGGCCACGACATCTTAAACTCTTAGCTGTTCTAAAGCAGAAATGCTCTGTAAATCTTCCTGCACTTTTGAATTCTTTACTTCATGACGTCGCACGAAGCCTAAAATAGGCACAGCATGTAGAGTCAGTTGTCAACCACCATGGATTAATCCGACTAATAGTTAGTCATAGCCTCACCCAACAACAAAGCAGCTGGGAAGAACTAATTGCAATAATTGAGGAGAGAGCGACAACACCTTCCCCAAAACGTAAACATACTACAAGCACACCAGAACGTCCAGAAAAATGCAAAGAATTATGAAAACAAAAACATGCTGCGAGCACATTTGAACGACCAGAAACACGCCAGGAATCAGCAAAGCATAAGCATGACACTGATACACCGGAATAGCTAGAGAAACGCAGAAAATCAGTCCGGTTAGCCCGGATAAGAGGAAGGATGAAAAAACTCCAGGAAAGCACTGGCCAACCAGTGGTAATTGAGGACGAGCAACCCTCAAGGCTGTTGGGTGTGGAGCCTGATTATCTTCTATGGTACCGGCATATTGGACCCCAGTTCAAAATGGGGCGGCAACGCCGCCCGTAAAATAATTGCTGTCGTGGGGGGTCCAGGGGGGGCGGCAGCGACTTTTGGGAGCCCCCCCCTGGCGGGGGGTTTCAGGGGCAGTGCCCCCGAAGCTAAAAACAACTGTAAAATTGCCTTGTAAAATTCTAGTAATTTCTAGTCAATCTGGGCCGTTCATTAGGCGGATGATCTGACGGTAGAAATTATGTTTAGTTTAGGGTTTTTTTCCCCTAGAAGGCAACCCCTCTCTTTATATGAGGGCATTGTATTTGAGGCTGTGAGATATAGATGTGTATTCGGTGAGCGAGAAACATAGAGGTGAGACTGTGAGAGAAAACAGAGGATATTACAGCGGTTTTGCTGTAGGTTGTATCTCTTCATTTTGCTGGATAATAGAAAGGAAGGACTGGCTATTCGGGGTGGACGTAGCCCAAACTGGGTGAACCACGTATATCTGTGTCTCTCTTGTTTTGTGTGTTTTCTGTGTTTATATTTCTGCAATATTTTATGTGTTCCATTGCTCCGTAATATATAATTTTCTAACAACGGCCAGAAGTAGAAGAAGAACAAGTCGAAGGAGAAAAGGAAGGAGAGGCTGAGGAGTCTGAGCAATCTGAAGAGGAAAATGAAGAAGCAGTTGAGCATTCGGAAACAGAAGCCGAGCCTCCTGAGACAGAAGCTGAGCCTCCTGAAATAGAAGCTGAGCATCCTGAAATGGAAGCTGAGCATTCTGAGGCAGAAGCTGGACAATCCAGGCAGGAGGAGGAAATGGGATAGCAGGTAAGCAGCTAGAACGTTTTCATGAGGGCATGAAACAGGGTAAGCAGGGGGGTGTGTGGAGTACTAAAATGGTATGTTTTTAATGATCATTTCAATGGATTTTCAGTGGAACTTGTGAATCTTTTACATCATGAATGTGGAAAACAATAAAGAATTATGACAAAATATGTGGAATTAGTATGCAAGACTTAGCCGCTGATAGTTGTCATTCTCCTGTGCAGGAAAGGGTAAAGACGAGGAGCTGCTGTTCCAAAGAAAAAGACAAGAACAGGGTAACTGTTGTCCCTTTGACAAAGGACCAAGTGCAAATGAGGCTAAGCAGGTTGAAGCAAACTGGTTCAGAAAAGGAGGAGAAGGCACCAGCTCGGTGGAGGAGAAAAGAAGTGATTAAGGATTAACAGTTTGGTGAATCCCTTAGGATCTTCGATCCTAAGGGATCGCTGCTTTATTTATCTTATTGCTTAGACATCTCCGCCATCACCCTTATATAAAGGGACGACACTGTTAGCTTTGGGGATTATGCTTTTATGTAACTTTCTGTTAAAGATTGAACTTTGATCATCGAGTCTCGTTTAACTTGGCTCATTGTACTTTCTGTTTCATGCATTAATATAAACTTGGTGATTATCTTATCTCTGCGTCTAGATTAACTTAAAGTGGTGTACCCTTGAGGCTAAGGGCCCAGCCCCAGAGGACACTTGCTTTTGTATCAGTATGATTTGATTTCTGCGTGGTTTGCTTATCGTCATTAGTTGGTAATCTGATATGCTTTATAAGTTACATCATATGCTCTGTTAAGATTCGTTCACTAAGGTTCTTTATATTGACTCTGCATTATATCACCAATACTTTCAGAGTTGATTGAATATTATTAGACTTAATTGAACATTGTTATTATTTTGTTACGGAGCTCTTATGCTGTGTATTTATGTTGAGGAAATCATCTGAAAGATGTGTTATTTATGATTCAGGATTAATGTTGTTCCATTTTGAAACACAATTGTAATTCTTGTTGATGAGTGGTGTTAAATCAGATTACTTTTCAAGGGTGTTGTGTGTGTATGATTTTCAAATGCTGTTCCATAATTAGTAATTAGTGCTGTTCCATTAGCACGTGTTGCGTGATTTGCTTGGAGAATGAAATATTGGAGTTTTAATTACAATGAGTGCATTTGAGTTGATAGGATAAAGATTGATTACTGCTCGCGAGGTTTAGTTATTCGATTGCTGTTCCATTTCAGAATTGTTGTTCCATTTTAAGCATTGTTGTTCCATTCTAGATTTGCTGTTCAATTTCTTATTTGCCGTTCCATTTTTACTTACTGTTTCATGTACTCACATTTGGTGTGAGAAATGATCTGTGGCTGTAGTGAGCCTCGGCATTTACTGCCTCGCTCCCAGACCCATGGTCCATGCTCTAATTTCCTTTCCATCAGTTTCCAAAGGGATGGGCTATTGCCGTCGAACCCTTGACTGATAAAGTTGCCTAGCTTTAAGAGTGTGTGCTTTAGTCATTTGAAGTAACTTAGTCATAGACAAGCATCAATTTGCTCTTGTATTTTTGTAGAACGCTGTACTACTAGCATTACTCTGAAAAATAGCCTTAGAATGAGTCACTCTTTGAAATAACCAAACGCTCCCGGATTGACATATTAATGTGAGGTAATTAGAGGTGAAAGAGACCCTTTTTATAGCTCTACAGCGGGTGGCAAAGATCTATCAAAAGGGAGAGGAATCAAGCAAGGAACCAAGCGCAAGACAGAGGCTAGTCTCCTTTATTCCCCTCTTATTTATTTCTCATAAAGGAAAACGAAGTTTGTTTATTTCTAAGGTAGCTACCAGCTTTAGTGGGACTAGCAGCTCTGCATAGACACTAGATTTGCTGATAACATCGGGGTTCGTACAAACTTGGAGGTGATGGTGCTGTATACACAAGAAGATGCGATGGGTCCACTCTTTTTCACTGCTGAGCTTGTGATAGACCACTATGGTTTCTCAAACCAGCCTTCTATTGATTCATAAGAAGCTTGATTACCAATGAGATAAGGGAAAATTTCACTTAACTGAATTCTTGTCTACTGTAGTAAGGAAAGACTGAAATAAAATGCTTAAACACACCACTCATCTAACTAATTGCTAAGTGGTTTTAATTTAAAAGAGTGCTAAGTTAACATGTGTGTAATCCTACTGTCCTAGGCATGCAATCTGAAATGACCAAAAATTCTACAGCTGTGCATGTAAATGAACACAATGACTCTTTTTTCTTTTTGTCTTTTTTTGTGTGAAAATGTGAATGCTAAATCCTATTGGTGATGTGGCAGGTGGATTAGTGATGATGGTGAATAGTCTTATGGCTTGGGATGCAAGTAGGGGTCTTCTCCTATCTTCCTAGGTGCTTTTTCCACAATTCGACCTCGAAACAGACCACTACAAGTCGTCCTATAGGATGTCCTCATGCCTCCTATAGGATGTCCTAATGCTCCTACAAGATCCCCTATATTCCTACTGGATCTAGCCAAGAACAATATGAGTGATTTGGAAGGTGGTGTAGGGCTTAGAGAAGGTGACTGGTGGGAGAAATGAGGCAAGGGAGTGGCTAGGACTTCTTCAGAGCTCAAAACAGAGTTTGTGATATGGTTGGATTTGCTCAACAAACTTGGAGAAGAGTTCTTATGGAATGATTAATTTGGTGAGGGAATTAATGGAAAAAGTGATAATCATGGATGGATGAGGTTAGGACAGGTTTGTTGTTCATGAGATCTCTCTGCACTACTGAAACTCTTGCACTGCATCAATCATTGGCATTTATCCATGAATCATGTCAAACAAGAAAGATTTTCAATCAACTAAGAAAACAAAATTTCATTATTGAGTTGCCTATTTCATGCATGGAAAAAATTGAAAAATAATGTGAAACGCTATGAGGTCTAATACAAGGCTAAAGCGATCAGAAACGACAATTGAATCCTATTCTTGAAAACTGATAAAATGCTGGCCTAAGTAGTAGAAAAACCTAAATTCCATGAGAAATCAGAATTTTGTCTTTTTAGGGCTGCATAGGAGTCCTTTCCTCAAACCATGGTCCCTGAAGGGAGGAGTGAGGCCAAATAAACCTGCTAACAAATTTTTGGTATCCCTTTATCCTTCTAAGATACTGCTAAAGCAATGCACAAATGGAAGAAAACTAATCAAATCCACAATTACTTGCAATGAAATAATGATAAAACCAATTCAACCATTAATCTATGAAATCAACTAAGAATATCAATACAAGGAGAGGAGCCTTTGCTGCTAGGGTTAGGCCCTAACCCAAGAGTGTCAGCCCTCTGAGTAAACTCAGTGTTGGATCAATGAAATGCTCATTCTCATTATCATATCAGAAAAATTAATAATAATGTCTTCCGCAAGTCTTGAACTTGAAAATGCTTAGTGCTTTTACATCAGAAATCTGAATCCCGATGAGGCTCTAGGAATCCTTATTTATACAACTGAAGTCTCCAATGACTTCCTTAAGTATAAGGAGGCTTGGCTCCCAAACTAAAGATGAACTGGCACTTTAATTGTCACTGGCTCGACTGCCTTTTGATCTTCATCACTCGGATGATTGCAACTTCGAGCTAGTGTGATTTGATGGATGAATATTCGAATGAGTGAGGATTAAATGAGGAGGATATATCTCCTACAATCTCTCCTCCTTGTCTCATTCGAGTTTCTGCCCTTAATTAGCCAAAATTGCCATGATTTTCTCTCAAAAATTTTCAATCAATGCACACTAGTCCACTAGACATAACACCTTACTTTTACTCATCTCATTAAGAAAAATATAATCAAAATATGTAAGGAATTATGAGAAGAGTTTATTTAAATAATATTTGAGGTTTATTAAGGTCAATATAGTTACCCAATGATGAGGCTCATCACAATCCTTTCATTTAAGCCTTCAATTTCTTGATATAATCTTGAGATTTTATCCATCTTTTTATAGAAACTTGATTGATTTTTCCTTAAAATAATAAAAATTTGTAAAGATTTCTCTCTATAAATCCCGATACTTTGTGTGGATTCTTGATTCTAATTAAGTTAGATTTGAAGAGAATCAATTTTCTCTTTTAAAGCTATAGTCATGATTTCAAAATTTCTTTCAGCTTCTTGCTTCCAAATGCAAGTTTGATCCTTATGCATTTTTCTTAACTCCTGAATGTGTTGCTCATGTTTTGAATTTACCTCTTTTCAATTATTTTTGAAATCATTTCTATAGATTTTCCCTTTCTACAATGAACCCTTGAATCAGAGTTGTAGAATACTTCTGCTAATTTTATTCATTAAACAATTCATTTTTCTCCAATTGTTTATCAAAAACTTTAATTTTTTGTAGACTATTATCATATGAGGTTGCAAGATCATTGAAATGATATTGGTTGTAATTAGAAAAATCTCCTAAGGCCTGGGAGAGTTCTTGGGCCTTTTATTTCACATCTCGTTGAGCTTTCCAGTTGAATATAGACACAGTCTCTAAAAAGTCATGTTTCCTTTTATTTGTTCTCCTCACAAATGACATTGTATGGGAATTGAAATAGTAATCTGTCAAAGAAGGAATTGTATCTGTAACTGCCTCTAACTCAGAATTGGTTTGAATAAAAATGATTCCTAAGGAATCTTGGTATAAATGGGTGTCATTGAGGTCTTGGAGATGTAGTGGAAATAATATCCATCTTTTTATGTGATTCCATTGTCTCTTCATTCTTCTTGGTGACGGTTTCACTAGATATTTTCTTCTCTTTCTCTTCATCAACTTCCATTTCCTCACTTGCTGTATATTTTGGTTTCTTATGTTTTGTCTCCTTAAGGGAATCAATTAGAATAATTTCTTGTTCAATTATTCTTTCCTTTTATTTTTCTTTTGCTATTACTGCACTTTCCTACTTATCTTTCATAGTTTGCATAGTTGTGACCTTTTTTGTAATATATTTATCTTTCTCATTCTTTCATGGCTTCGAACTTCCTTACCTGTGACAACAACATATTCTATTTTTTCAATTTCAACCTTTAGTTCCTTTTAAGAGACAACATAGGGATCTGAAGTGATTTGGTTGAAATTAAATTGAAAGAATTCATAAGCCTTTAACTCTTCAAAATAAATGTTGAGACGGGGACCTTTTTTTATAAGAAATTTTCAAATATATTTTCTCTAAAATTTTGTAACAAGTCTCTCGTTTCAATATCTAAGAGTTTTCCTCTTTCAAAAGCTCACTGGAAGTCATCAATATATGTGAAAATCATATCAAAGGGAGGTTCCTGATGAGTGAATATTTTCATATAGCTGAATGTTATATAATGACTACTAATAATCCCATTAGGATCATAGTCATACTAAGGTAGAGAATATAACCAAACTTCTTGAAGCTCTTCGGCTTCCTTGAATCCATGCCATTTGTCCCTAATATTTATGTCATAGAACTTAATTTGAAAACTAGGCCAAATTTTCTTCTGCAATTGACTTAACTTTTTAGCCTAGCCACTTAAAACAACTTGATTTGCAACTTCTCTCACAACGAGCCTTTTAGGGATATAACAAGGTAGAAGGTGAGGACCAACATCACTTCAAAAAAATCTTATATATGAAAATAAATCCTCCAAAACCAATGACCAATGGACTCTAGCACTTCTTTCAGATTCTGACTAATTCTGGGAGGTGTTTTTCCAAACAAGATTTCATAAAAAGGAATTAAGACATAATGGAAAATATTAAAAAATTGAAATTTAAAATTGGACTCCCACACGATAGGGGTGTAATTTTGGATAAGTAACTGTTGGTCATAGGGGTAGTTCCATTTCACGAGTGGGAATGGAATTGAGGCAATGACAATATCTATAAGATAAGAAGACATATAGAAAATGTGTTTGTATCCAGGGGGAGATGATAATGACACCTTTAAAGAGTCTATGATACTCTGTGACAAAATATCAGCCCAATTTAGACGTTTCCCATCATATAAAATGCTATGGATTATTGGAATCCATTTGATTTTACAATGTTCAGGGTCTTGCTCCCCAAATAATATGGTTAGCATTTTGATAAGAAATCTTATGGGTTTCTTGAAAATGGCTATGGGATACTCCGTATTTGCTCTAAGATTAAAAACTTAATTTTCTTCCCATAGCCAGTCTTTAATTACTCTGTCACAATTCTCTCCACATTTCTTGAAGATAGTGCTTCGAAAATTCTTAATGAAATAAACATTAAGCTGGATTTCTTAGGGACTGAGATTATAGATGGCCGATAAGACTTTAGTTTTCCACGAGGCTATGCCAATTTTGTGATGGTATAATATTGTTTGGGTTGAAATATCAATGTGAGAAAAAATCCATGAAACCATTTCATAATAAGGAAAAATTCAGGCCCTAGCTGATACTTTGTGTAACTCTATTGTTCTCACTGCTTCAAAATGATTATTCTTTGTTTGAGAAGATCTTGCATTATTTAACCATCCTCTTTCCTCAAAGAAATACAAAATTTCCCCCCATCTCATTGTACCTTCTTTTTTTGTCTTTTAAGTTGATTCTGAGATGAGGAATGGGTTAAAGCTGACCTACTTCGTTTGCAAATTCTCTATTTCTTTAAGTTTCTCGCTGATCTACTCCATTTGTTGTTTCATTGTTGGAGATTTCCATTTTTCCCCATTTTGTGACCTACGAACAAAGGATAAAGAAAATATAAGTTTTTCCTATTTAAAATTTGGAATTGAATTAAGAATTATGTATAATGTCATCCTTCTTACACATAATTTATGTATCTGATATCACATTTTCTCAATTCAATCTTCTTAGAACCAGGTTTAATAGAACAACATGCAAGCGAAATACTCTAAGGAATTATGAATTTTGATTAGAAATCCAAGAAAGGTGTGAATTAATTTTTTCATTAATTTCCCTAGAAAAATCCCACTGTTTTTTTTCGTATATCGAGAAAGGATCAAAGAGTTTTATTGTTTTTTTTTTTTTCCCATGGAAAAAAGTCGTAATTTCTATTGATATAAAGAAATTACATTTTGTAGATTCCAAGTGCATATGAATATGGAGGCAAAGACACCTAACGAGTTCATAAGCTATAGATCGTAAGGAAAGTTTGTTATATCTCCACGCAGGGAGTCCACTAAGACTGTACTAGTTGTTACTGATATAAGTTGATCAAAAATAAGTCCTGCTCTACGCAAAGAGCAACAAAAAACTGTACGTTACCAAAAAAAGAGTTGTAACTCATGACAAAGTAGTGGAAATATATACATGATAATACAAGAGATATTCTATATATATGATGGCCTTATATCCCATTGTCTATAGGATCATCAAAAGGTCTATGATAATGCTGGTAGAAAGTTCCATCTATCTCCTCCTGTATCAACCAGTCATTTCCTTGTCTATGCGCTGCCTCTTTTGATAGTTGATCTACCTCTGTGTTTTGTTCCCTGTAAATGTGTTGACAGACAAAGGAGTCAAATGAAGTAATCAGTCTTTTAGCTTCCTATAATATATGCCTCAATGAAAATGCATAGAAATATGATGCATCATTCAACCAGTTGCAAACGATTTTAGAATCTCCAAAAAGCTGTAGGTGTCTGGACTGTTTTTGCAATGCAAAGTGAATAATATGTTTTGCTATGCAGAGTTCAGAAAAATTATTGGTGCCCCTGCCTAAGTTAATTTGGATCTTGAAGCAATGAGTTTAATTAAGGTATAGGATGGCTCCACCCCCACAGCCTGCCTCCTGAGCAGAGCCATCAAAATATGCCTAGGGCTTAGATTTGTCAATGTTTTTAGGTCTGATAGTGCGGGGAGGGATACTGGTATCCTCAGCTGGAAGCAAGTCAAAATCGGCGATAGTATGGTGCAAGATGACAGGCCATTGGGGGGACTTGTAGTTGAAAATGGCCTGGTTACAAGCTATCCAAAGTGCCCAACATACTAGCAGTGGCATATTAATGTTTTTTCCTTTGTGATTTTGACACCATAAATTCCATGCATCCATGAGATTGTGCCCCTGCCAGTTTTTGAAGGAAGGATAGTGAGTGATGATGGATTGCCAAAATTCCATTGCTGTAGGGAATTTTAGAAAAAGGTGCTCTGTGCTTTCTTCATCTTTGCGGCACAAGTGGCACCAAAAAGGGCCATAAAATGATCTCTTCATCAGGTTGGTCCCGGTAGGGATCTTGTCAAAGAGGATGTTCCACATCAGTAATCGTGAGCGGGGGGCTGCCTTAAGCTTGCAGAGTATTTTCCAAGTTGGAAGGATGTCCTATGGCCTGTAAGATTCCATAAGCCTTATATAACCTTGCCTTGGGGTGTATACTCCATGTTTTGCAAAGGCCCAGATTATCTCATCCGGTCCATCAGTGAGTCGGATGTGTGCCTAGGTGAGGGCATCCGTGTAGTCCTGCCATTCATACTGCCACTGAACCGGTATCTCCAAATCTCGTGCCGATACCCATGCCTGCTGAAGAAAAGAAGAATTGTTGTTGTCGTCGATTTACTTGATGTGTGTAACTCCTCTGCTATGTAGGTACCTTAATAAGTCTGTAGATAGTCTATGGGCATTGCCACAGCCTATCCACAGATCCAAACCGATTCGGACAACATTGCCTTCCTTGATACGCCATGTAATGCCTTCATGCAAGAGAGGAAGTGAACCGATGACCGCTTTCCAGATATTAGATATGTTATGTCTTGTTTCATGCTGCTATCAGAACCAATCCATCAGATTCATTGGCTTGATGTACTTCACCTGTGTAACTCGGGACCAAAGACTGTTAGTGGTGATGAGCTGCCAACCTAGCTTGGCCGCTAATGCTCTAGAAAATAGATCAAGCCTCTTGATACCCCACCCTCCCCATCTCTTGGGTTTCGCAATGGTATCCCATTTAACCCAGGAAAAAAGCTTTCCCAGTTGGTGTCCCTTCCATAAAAATATACAACATATACTCTGTAATCTACTCAAAATACCTTTCGGTATCCAAGCCAGGGTCATCCAGTAGAATGGAGTGGTTTCAATCACTGCTTTGATGAGAATCAGTCTGCCTGCCCGAGAGAGATATTTATGGTACCATACCTGAAGTATTTTTTCCACTTTCGCAATGAGCCAAGTCCAGTCCACTATCCTGTAACCGAGAGGCTTTATTCTAAACCCCAGATATTTTATACCCTCTGCCAAGTTCAAAGAGGTGAATGGGAAGCGCTGTGTTGAGTATGTGATCTCATGTTGCGTGCAACCAACAATAGTAATCGTGGATTTGCTGTCATTTATCACCATCCCTGTGGCTTGTTGGAAAAGAATGAATAAGTTTTGGAGGGTCGTGGTGTCCCCGATACTGCCATTTAAGAAAATTAGAATGTCATCAACAAATAATAGATGAGTGAGATAAAAAATTTCAGCTATTTTGATGCCTGACAGTTGATTTCTATCTCGAGCAGATGTAATAGTCCTACTTAGTCCTTCCATAATAAGTAAGAATAGCAAGGGCGAGAGAGGGCATCCCTGTCTGAGGCCTCTCTCCGAATTGAAAAAGGATGTAGCTTCCCCATTAAGTAGCACACTGTAAGATACATCAGTTATACAACTCATTATCCATTTGATGTATGCAAAAGGAAATCCAAGATGGGTCAACAACAGTCTGATGTAGAGCCAATTTGTTCTATCGAAAGCCTTGGATAGGTCCACCTTTAGTATCATTCCTTTCTGCTTTTTGAGCTGCATTGTATGAAAGAGTTCTTGTGCTGTAGCAATAGCTTCATGAATCTTTCTGTGGTGTAGGAAGGCAAATTGCTCTGGAGATATATGACGAGATAGAATAGGTTTCAGACGATTGGCAATGATCTTAGCAATGATCTTTTATAGACAATTACAGAGGGATATGGGGCGGAAATCATTGAAAGAGATAGGATTGTTCGATTTGGGAATAAGATAGCTATAAATGTGGATTTGATGGCTGAGGATATTCTGCCGCTCCTTCTGCAGTTCTCCACGATCTTGAGTAGGTCATTCCCCAGGATATCAAAGAAAGCAATGTAAAACTCAATGGTCCACCCATCTGGACCTGGGCTTTTATCTTTTTTAAACCATTTTAAAGTTGCCTCCAGTTCTTCCATGGTTACTTCCTTCAGTAGATCTTCCGTGTCTTCTTGTAGTACAAACCTGGGAAAATGTTCAGCCACCCGCATGATCTCCATGATGTTTACATCTCTAGGGGCTTTATATATACCCCTAAAGTGCTTTGTATCTAGTCTGGCTAGATCCCTCTGAGTTGATACTGTCTGTCCTTGCTCATCCCACAATTCCCAAATAGTATTAATGGCTTTGTGCCCATTGGAAAATTTATGATAAAACTTTGTGTTATCGTCTCCCTTGGTGAGCCATATTGCCTTGCTCCTAAGCCTCCAGCTTTCTTCTCTTTCCTTCAGAATATGTGAACGCTTCATGATGAGGGAGGAGTAGAGTTCTTTGCTCTCAGGAGTAGGGAAGGTGCCATTTGATGTGTCCTCATGCGCAGCAATGACCCTTTCTGCCTCCCTCAGAGAGTTGTCATCACTGATACGCTTCTGATGTGCCCAGATTTTAGAGATCCTCTTAAGTTCAGATAATTTCCTAATAAAGCCTTCAGTATGACCCTCTCCTTCCAGTATAGGGTTGGTCTGCCAATGGTTAGTTACCAACTATATATATGAAGGGTCCTTTAGCCAAGAGGCATTAAATTTGAAGGGGATCCTTTTGATTTATGTCGGCCATTTCCAAGAAAATTGGTTGATGGTTAGAGATTCCTCAAGTTCCAACCCATTTTCGAATGCAGGGAAGTCCGTTGAGAAGAAATTCCTTGATGAGGAACCTGTCAAGTCTTCTGGCCAAGCTTTGATCTCCACTGTGGTTGTTAGTCCAAGTATACTGTAACCTGGCCGAAGGTATGTCCACCCACTGATGTTCCTCAAGTAGGTTGGAAATAGTATCTGATAAGGAGTCTACCTGAGCCGAGTGTCCCCAAGATTCACAAAAACCCATCGAAAAATTTAAGTCCCCTCCAAGAATAATGTTATTTGCCTGTAGAAGGTCAGATTCTAGTAAGGATCTCCAGTAGTTTTCCCTGTCTGCACAAGGACCATAGACATTAATGATGTGAATATCCATCTCAATGGAGTGTGCAAAAATTTCCAACCCAATGAAGCCTCTGCCACCCCAAATATTTCTGATATCCAATGCTTTGTTACTTATCCCAATAGCAGAACCTCCAGATCTCCTAGACGCATCCAAAGCATGAAAGGTCCAATTGGGCAGCCAGGAGTTAAGAGTGTGGATTAGAGGTTCAGCTAAACAGAGGGTTTCTTGAAGAAAGATAATGTTCGACTGAGTCGAGGTGGGCAGTCTCCTGAGCGCTAGTTTTTTGGGCAAGCTAGGAAACCCTCTGTATTTGAAAGATAGGATCTTCATGAAGGGTGAAAAAGAGGGCCATTCTTCGCTCTAAGGGCCCTGAAAATGGTTTGCTGTCACCCAAGGGAAACTTCTTCATCCGCAGTGTGTCTGGCTTTTGTGATGCGAGAGGGTCGGCCTCGAGAGTTCTTATGGGAGACAGGGGCGGCCTCAGAGTCCAGACCAATGGCATCAAAGCCTCTATCCTTCGATCGAGATCGAAGAGAGTACCGAGGAGATACAAAGGGGGAGGCGATGGGGTGAGATGGGATAGAGGAAGATGACAGGGATGACAGGCAGGGGGATGTGGCGGGAGAGGGGAGAGGGAGGGAGCATATAAGGGAGGATGGAGGGGTGAGGCCCTGGGATCTATGCAAAACCACATAGGTCAAGTGTGCCAATAGAGAAGATGTGCACGTGATGAGATGAGATGTAGTAACATCAGATATGCAAGACACATGAGGCAAGTGAGAGGGGGATGAAAGCAACATACCTGTTGTCGCGATGTCCTCCAGTTCAGTCGCAGAGTGTACTGGAGATGGCGAAGGTGGGTGAGAAACTGAGCTTTATTTTACTGCTTCCACATTATCAGGTAAACCATAGGGTTCTCCAATGAATTTTGCATGCTCCTCTTGACTCTTCTCAGTATTCTGCCGAGGGAGATTATCCAAGGGATGCTCGGTCTCCCATCCCTATACATTATCCCTGCTTTTCTGGAGGAGTGGACAATCCCTGTATAGATGCCCCACTTTGTGACATCTGCGGCAGCGATATGTGATACCTTCATAGTCAATTATCTGTTTGCGAGTTGTGTCCCTCCATTGTATGGTGATGAACTCTTGTAATCCTCCCCTGGTGTCCAGATTGATAAGAATCCGAGCATAAGCCATCATACCTGTGTGCTGGTAGGATTTATCATATTCCATGTAGGAGCCTATCGCATTGCCAATCCGCCTGAAGATATCTTCTGACCAGTATTGCAGTGGAAGGCCTGGGAGTCAAATCCAAACTGGTCCAATGCCTATCTGCTCTGTCTTAGGGTCAAAGATGGGAGTCCAATGCTTATGGAGCACCAGGGCATGTTCAAAGTGACAGTAAGAGGACAAGACCCAATTGGTGTGATCAACACGAGCGAATCTCAACGCAAACCATCCCCTCACGAATGTTTGCACGAAGGGGATGTCCACCAGATGTTGACCCCAGACTTCAGCTGCCCAGGACTTCAAGCGAGCAGCTGTGTAGTTCCGACCTCTAATGCACCCAACCAATACCCTATCAGCAAATTCCATGGTCTCGCCCCACTGAATGTCCTCCTCTAGTCTGAGAAAGATGTCGTCCGCCTTGGACTTGAAACACCTGTACTTCTTTTTAGGGCCCAGTGGAGGAGGTTGGTTATGTGGCTGGCCAGGGGAAGGGGCTGTAGCAAACGGGGGGGTAGGGTTAGGGTTCGAAGAGGATGGGTTAGCGAAGCCCTCAGGGATAGGGGAGAACCGGCGAGCGGAGGAACAATAGTGAAATTGCCAGACGGAGGGGCGTGAGAGACTTGTGAGGTAAAACCGGCCGAGACAATGGGTAACAAAGGGGGAAAAAATGGCCGGGTAAAAGTACCAGACGCTGAGGGATCTAATCCAAGGTTAGGGTTCAAACAGCCGGAAACAAAACCAAGGGTTTCCAGAGAGTGAGGGGGGGTAGAAAGCGCAGGCCAGGTTGGAGGGACATCCGGGTGGACCACAGGATATGACCGCGATTGTTCCCCAAGAGAATACGAGGGGTAATTCTCAGTGAGGCCAGAGGAGCGCCAGATGGATACCCCCTCCAGCGAGTCTTCAGTGTAATCAACGGCTTCGAGATCCTCCATGACACCAGCTGCTTCTCGGAACGGCGGACACCTTAGTTAGTAGTGGAAACCGAAGAGTATGACAGTTCTAAGGGAACAGACCGTGATAGGCAGGTAAAGCGAAACCATTTGCGGGTTATCTATCGGGAGTTGCGGAACAGTGTAATCCCCTCGAACTCCCAACAGGTCAACCAGCTCGAAGTGTAAGGGAAGGTGACAAACGGGTAGTGATAGCAAACGACTGATGTACAGGTTAACGGTGGTCCGTCATGGTAATAGTAAACTACAGCGGAACTTGTAACCCTAACCCAAACCCTCGCGAGCCATCTCCACCGTTCGATTTCATTTTTTAAGTGACCATTGTCACATATCAAAGAGTTTTATTGTTGATTTAACAAACAAATCAATTAAGCGTGAAATGAAGGAATTTCAAATCTATTTCAAAAAGTGAACTACACACAAATCGAGAAAAAATAATATTTTATTTAGATAGTTGTATAGTGTGGGGCCAGATAGTCAGGTGACTCTCGTTTTTCGTTGATTTATTTCATCCCGGTATTGACTACATAATAGTCGGGTTTTGTTCATAAGCCGGGTAGTCAGGTGGTTGGGATGTAATACTTACATAGATTTGGTAGTTGGCTCAACCTTCTATTCAGGAGGTTGGATAGTCAGGAATTCGAAATATTAGAAGGTCATAAGGTTAGGTATTTTCATATTTATATATAAAAAGACCTTTATGAATCCAGCCTCTGAACTAAAACTTAATTTTTGGGTTTTTTATGGAAAACAATAAAAAATTTTAGGGCCTTTTGTTTTTATTTATTATTTATTTTTCTCATGTACAAAGAAAAAGAGGGTTGTTGTAATTCTAAAAAAAAATGGCGACACACTTGAAGAAGCAATTATCTCTGTCAAGCTTAAATTTATAGTTCAAAATAAAATAAAGTTTTCATGAAGATTTTCTAAATTATGATTTATCATTGAGATACTTGATAAAGTTTCAATGGTACAA
Organism: Pinus tabuliformis; assembly: GCA_031772625.1. Taxonomy (NCBI): domain Eukaryota; kingdom Viridiplantae; phylum Streptophyta; class Pinopsida; order Pinales; family Pinaceae; genus Pinus; species Pinus tabuliformis. The sequence goes on along the minus strand of CM062814.1, from coordinate 94,231,022 downwards.
ATGATCAAAATATAAGTACTAATGAAGAAAATGAAAATTTTATGTAATAAGAGTCAAATAATGAATTTATTTGTATTTCTAGAACCTTATAATTCAATCATCATCTGAAATTTTAAACACTAAGTTTAGGATTTTAATACTATCAAAGTTTTTTATACTTTGCATTATAATCATCTCTCTTTGAAACTTAAATTGCTTTACTTTTTTGAATGAAAATATCCACTTTAGTGGGATTACAAACATCGGCCCACTGCTAGCAAGCGTTCATAGCCCCGACGGGTTTGTTCGTTCACCTTTTAAAGTAAAACTTCATGTTTTCACTTTTTAGATTATGATTGATTTTGAAATTTATCATAAATAACCAAGTGACAAGAGAGGGGTTTTTTAGAGAGTTGCTTTGATAGAAAATACTTTTATGTATTAAAATAAACTCAAACTTTGTATTATATTATTCATTTTCTTTGAAATAATTTGGTTTATTTCTTTAAATTTTTTGAAGATGATGGAAATATCATAACATAAAATTAGACAATCAATCATTTTCCATATTATTGAAAGTTTAAGAAAAATAAGTAACATCACGTATTTATGGATTCATCACATTTTGAGAATAATTTGTCCTTAAACTTTAGTTTATTTTAAAACATAAGAAAACATATGGTAAAAATATGCTTCCTGAAGTATGTAATCATTGTTGTAATTCTACAACTAAGGAAATGAATGAAAAGAAAGTATATGTCTAAAAAATCGAAAAATGACAAAAAATGATAATAAAAATGTTTTTTTTTAGGATACCAACATCCTTATTAAAACAGAATATTCACATATGTTCTTGAAAAATTTTCGTTTATGAAAAATATCTTCTCAAAATTCGCCCATTTACTGGAAATTTTTCTACTTGACCTTCATGTAAGTTGACGGACCAAGTTTTGAAAAGGTTTGAAAAGACTAGTTCAAAGATGTGAAACTTAGAATGCTTTCCTTTCTCTTCATGGCTTTTATCCCATTTGAGAACTAGGTCACCAACAACAAATTATCTATTGGTTGCTAAATGTTTATCAAACCATCTTTTGATAATTTGTTGATGTTCATGAAATTTAGCTTTTGCTTTTTGTCAATCCTCTTCCGATTTCAACAACGTGTATTGATGAGCCCCATAAATGGGTAATTATATGGGCTCATTTGGCCTCCTAACTTAGCTTAATCCACCATTCTCATTAGTTTATTGCATGTTTTTGATTATATTTATGCTAATAGAGTGAGTTGGGTTAGTCATTATGCCATGAAGTCTAATGTGTGCTTTATGCAGATTTTTGATCAATTTTGAGACAAAGTCAAAGGTTTAATGAGCATTTGGCAGCCAATATTCGAGGAAGACAAGGGATAGGATTTATAGGAGGGTGTTCCCCTCATTGATGACTCCCTACTTTGAATCCTCCTTCAGAAAGCTCGGAGCACAAGCAAGCACATCAATGCATCAAAGAGGCAGCCGAGCAAGTGAATGTTAACTGCTATCTATCTCAAGTCCTAGGAGCCAAGCCTCCATGATTTTAGGAGAGATATTGGGAGATCCAATTGTATAAATAGAGAGGCCAAGGGCCTCAGTAGGTTGTTGGATGTTAGTCAAATTTTCACACTTTTGTTGCATCTTTTTCTCAGCTCATTTCGAGCTTACTTTTGTGGACATTTTTATGTAATGTGACTATTATTTTGATAATGAAGATGAAATATTTTCTGAGCCAACACTGAGTTCTTCCAGAGGGCTAAAGCTCTTGGGTTAGGGCCCAACCCAAGCTGCTTATTAGCTTTTTTTTGTATTTATATGTCTTGTTGCAGTTCATGAATTAGTTGTTGTTAGATAGATTTATTCCTTAGTAGAATAAGTTTCTTTTTGGTGATTTACATAGCTGTTTCCATTTCAGTTTGCTGAAGTAGGTTAAATAGTGGTAAGAGAAAGACACAAAATGGCCATCAACTGAGCCTTGAACTCCTTTCCTCCCTTTGGGACCATGAGCTGAGGTCAAGACCCTCTTGCTGCCACCAAAAACACAGTTTTTTTTGCCTTCTCCATGCAATTTCTAGTGTTATAGTTTGATTTAAAGGTTAATGCTTTACTTCAGATCCATTTTTCCATACTCATTTCTGTTTCTACAATAAATCTCCATTCATTCTTTCCTTTCCATGTAACATTGTTCAATAGTTTATTTTCCTAGATTAGAATTTAGGTTAATATGAGGTACAATTCTGTTTTTTTTTGTGCAACTAGTTTCCTTTCTTGCTAAGTTTCAGTGTTTGATTTGCAGCTCTTTTGCAATACATATCCGCTCATAATAAGTCAATAAATCATCCATCACCATATATTTTTCTACATGCTCCACATGTCATTCACAACCCCTCATAAATTTGCCCTAATTTGCTGCGTTTTTTCATAAACTTTCCTTTCGTCCCTTGAACAAATCCAACCATCATTCTCTTTCCCAATCCTTCTTGATAAACCTTGGACACTTCAACACATCCCTCTAGTATCTAGCTACCCTTTCCCACCATTTTTCCACCTTTAAAACCTCTAAAATAGCCCTCGACATCCTCTTGTAGATCCCCTGCAACCTCTTGTAGAATTTTCTGTAGGTGACTTTTTGAAGTCCGATTGCAGGGAAAGCCTCCAGAAGGTTACTAGAGGCCTCCTAGGACCCATCCACACCTCCCTACACTTCTGGAAACTCCAAATCTGCCCTCCATCACCACCTAATCGTTGCCACATCCGCAAACAAATAAATCACATGCATGACAATTTCACATAAAATACATAAATACCCAAAAAGATGTTTTTTGTTTTCTCATTTCCTCCTAGAAATATCTTGAATAGATGTTGTTTACTTCCCAAGTAGATAATGGCATGCATTTTATGGTTTTTTATCTCTCTTTCTGCAAAAGTAGGGTTAGTTGGTTAATTGGGGTTTGCTAGGGTTACTTTACACTTCAGTCTTCTTTTCCTTTCTGCAAGTAGGGTTGCCTCTGTAGAGTGAGATTTCCTCTCTTTCATCACACATAAAGTTTCTTCTGGAAATCATAGAAGTTGGCTTAAGCTCCTAGTGATCTTGCGCCAGTTGACCAAGTGACAACCTGCAATAAGAACTAGTTCTTGTGCATACAACACCATCACTTCCAAGTTTGTTACGAACTATCGGATTGATAAAAGTAAAGTAGGAAGCCCCAAGAGTTTCAGCATTGTTGCTGCAATACTGGTGCTCACCATTTTTTGCACCTTTGCTAGGGAAGCATCAGAGTATTTTGTGATTACTGCTTTTCTTCTATTTTATACTACAACATTCTGCTAAGTAGTTCATTTCAGTAAAAGTAGAGTAGTTGTTTCTTTCAATTTCTGCATTTCCTTGCTTTCATTTCAATTCTGCAATTTCCATTTCAGAAAAATTAGATTAGTCCTTTCAATTCTGCAATTTCCATTTCATCAAAAGTAGATTAGTCCTTTCAATTCTGCAATTTCCATTTCATCAAAGGTAGATTAGTCATTTCTTTGCTTTCATTTCAATTCTGCAAATTCCTTTCAACAAATTCATTTCAGTAGTTGCAATTTGTTTGTTCAATCAATTTTAGTTTTGCAGATAGAAGCAGAAAAACAAAAATTTCCAAAAAAAGATTTCCTTTCATGCCTCGTAAGAATATAGATAATTTAGGAAAATTCTTACCCAACACCCCCACCACATCACAAAGCCACCCTTCTCTCTTCTTTGGTGGCAGTTGTTAACACCCAGGTTGTTCCCTATGACTCCCAAGGGAATACGGCTGGGGTAACCACTAACCAATCTTTTAATCACTGTTTCTAGCCAAACTGTGATCAGAGAGGGCTCTCTCTTTATGATTTGTATCTGTAATGATAATGTTTTAGGCTAGGTATTGAGCACAGGTTTTGTTTATATTTTGGTTGAAGAATTCCTTTCAGGTGTCTGTGATGTAGTCCTCAAAGAGTTAAGTGTCATTGGGCAATGGAGTCTGTGGCTGTAGGTGTCCAGAAACTTTGAGATGAACCGGTGAAACTTATAGGGCCATTTAGATGTTTTATAGAACAAATTTTGATTAATAACAGGAAACAGGTAAGACAAACAAAAACAATGAAAGCATTCAAGAATTTTCACTCACTTTTTTAAATGTTTCCACCGACTGGTTATGAGAAAAGACAGATGTCACAGGGGCAAACTTGAATCCCTGGGAATGTCTATCACAGCGAAAGATACAGTTTCAAAGTGCAGCAACTAAGAATTACACTTCTGTTACTGTATCTGAGGAAAACATGGATAATAGCTCAGTTTGAGTTCAGGGTAATCATGGATTAAGTCCTGGAACCATTCTTCTACTTGGCTATTAAGTGTAAAACATCTGAACAATGAAAGAGAACAAAAGACTCGAAAACATGTAATACAGAGATTTGAGAAAACTTATTGTTTTATGAAAACAGTCTGGAATCCTGCAACATTCACCATTCACCACAACGCATCAAAGTACACCAAGCTTTGGAAATTCCATTCTCCCTTTGTATTATTTCTCTGAGAATCTTACAGCAAGCGAGAGCTCTTCAAGGAAAATTACAACAACCCCTGCTCTATCATGCGCAGGGGTTTATATAGAAATAAGTATACAAAATATCTCAGGCATTGAGTCATCTGAGAGAGAGAAAATATCTTCAGTAGTGTTCAGAAAGTAGGCAGGGAGTTATTACAACGTTAAATGCAGAGTAAATGCCCTTTATGTCTGTCAGATGATTGTTTTGACTTTAAGGAGTCACTGAGTCGGTTACATTACTATGTATCGATCCTGTAGGTACGCATTTACTTTTGCCTGCGCAATGAATTTCTCGGCTTTGCCAGCTGCGTTTGTCTTTCCTGCTTTGTTGGCTGCTCCATCTGCTGAGTTGGCTCAGCTTTGACTTTATGATGCCTGCTGATTTTGCTGACTGTTCTTTCCATCAAAATTTATAGAAAAAACAGAAATTGATGCATGGCTTAATGTTTACAAAATTCTCTGGATGGCATCTGTCCACCATTCCTGTGTAGGAAGCTGATGCCTGAGGATGGCCTGCATTGTCTCTTCAGCTTCTGTATATTTGAAAAAGTTGGGGGCTACATCAAATAGATGATTCATTTCATTCATTATAAAAAGTAGATTTTCTATCTTACCATAGAAAATCTGTCCTGTGATAGGCCCTGTATCTTCTGAGGTGCTGGCCTTCTCATTTACCTGTGATGAGGCAAAAACATTCACTCTCTTGGCATATTCTTCATGGGTGAATAATCTCCCTCCATTGTTCAGCAAGCTAGGGAGTCCTTTACTTTCCAATACCCGAAACCTCTCAAAGAACCTGTTTACCTCAGTTTGCATATCCTGGGTTCTTCTGTCTAACGTTTGCACCAGACTTCTAAGAGTAAGAACCCTCTTGATCATTTGGATAGTATCAGTTCTGTTTGCGATTCCCATGATGGTCAACTGAGAACTTGTCTTATGATTGAGCACATTGATCATTTTTGTTGCAATTTCAGGCATGTTCCCCAATAAGGCCCTTGATGTTCTGATTTCCCTCTGCGCTTTTGGAATGAGCTCCAGTTGCTCATGGATTGTCTCAATGTATGGCCACTGGTTATTGATGGACTTACCAATATTGGACCATATCATTGCTCTGATTTCGGCTATGATTTTATCTAGCTTTAGCTCTTTCTCAAGCTCCTTGATTTTGTCTTTAAGAGCTTTGATTTCTTTGGCCTTCTCTCCTACTTCTCTTTTTGTTTTGTCATGCCTTTCATTCACCTTGGCCAGCTGCTCCTTAGTTTCATTCAGCTGCATCATTTGTGCTTCTAAAGCTTGTATTTCGCTTTTTAGCTTTTGCATGTCTAAGCTCTGATCTGTGCTGGTGGGTGCTGCTGAAGTAGATGTGGCTGGTTGTTCAACCTGCTGAGGTGGAGGTGCAGTAGTAGGAGCAGTCTCCTCAAGATTAATGACCTGTGGAGGGGGCTGAGATGTTTGCCCCTCTTGCGCTTGTGTTGATGATCCTTTCAGAGGTGCTTGTGTGGCCTCATATTGCCCCAATTTTTCTTGTGCCTTCAGAAGTTCTTTGTAAACAGAAATTAACAGAGCAGTGGAATCCTGCTCATACCTTTGTTTTGCCACTTCATCGGTCTGTGGACGGATAGTGGCTGGAAGTTTAACCTTCTTCCTTAGTGCAGCCATATCAGCATCTCTGATTTTTAAGATCTCTTGTATTCCTTTAATATCATTGGGATTGTGCCCAATCTCTATGATGATTTCTTCCAGGGTTTTGATCCTGTTGTCTTTGGCTTGAGAAGAGGCTCTCTCTAGCTCCAGCTGGGAAGCTGTAGCATTCAGACTGCTTGTTAACTTGTAGTTGTCCAAGGTCTTATCGGCCAATGAAGCATACATCATTTCCCCTGTTTGTTTATGCAACTCAATTTTGTCCATGGGGTGTATGTCTTTGGCAAGGACCTCTAAATTGGTCCTGAGATAATCAGCAGAAGACTGTGGCTTGAGTGTCGTAGGCATAAAATGACTCAATGTCAGTTTGCCCTCACCTACATCAAAAGCAGACATGAGTCTCTGCTGATTGGAAGGAGCCATGTTAAGTAGGTGATTGTATAATTGAACTTTGATTGGGTCACTCCTACTCTTAATGTCTATGAACTGCTGCTTTATGCTCACTCTTTCCTCTTTCTGCTGGCTGGAGGAGCTGACTTCCCCTCCCATTGTCCTGTCTAGTTCCTGCTGGGAGGAACTTGCTGAAATTTCTTGACTTGGTGGGCCCATGCCCAATGCTTCTCTGATGGCTATATCCTGTTCTGGAAAATCGTTGAGTCTTTGCCTTTTCTCTCCTTGATTGATAGAGGATGTCAAGGGAGTTTCTCTTTCCCTTTTCCTAAAGACAAATGTGTCCTCCTTTTGAGGGGTTTGGAGGACCGAGGCATCAAATGTAGAGTCTTGTCTTGTAGGCATGACTTGTTCAGTGGTCTGAGGAGTATCCACTGTTTCCTTTTGCTGGGCAGGCTGCTCCTGCCCTTGTTTTTCTTGCTGCTGTTCCTCTTGCTGTCCTATGTCTTCTTGTTGCCCTTGCTGTAACCCTTCTGTTTGTTCTTGTGCTTGCTGACTTTGTTTTTGCTGCTGTTCCTGCTGTTGCTCTTGCTCTGCCTCCATTTCCTTTTCCTTTCCTTTTTCTGATACTTTTCCAGCAACTTTTGTAGTTTGCTGTGGAGTAGTTGAAGAGGAGGCTGCTGCTCCAATTTGTGTGCTTGGCAGTGAGGGGACCTGTGCATAAAACTCAAGGTCAGCCATCTTCTTTTGATTGTTCAGAGCTCTTTGATCAAGCTCTTTTTGAGTTATATCTTCTTCTAGAGTTCCCCTTTTCCACTTGCTTTGATTGGCATATTTTTCAATTTGGGGGAGGCTATGATGACCGTAAGCAGACAGTTTATATTTGAGTCTCCTCATTGTGATGAAGTTGTTGGGGTCATAGGGTTTCCATATAAAACTGTACTTCAAACCAAATCCCACCAGTATTCTATCTGCCTCCTTCCACCCTTCATCCCTTTCATTGTAGACTAAATGGCCAAGTTGGCTCTTGATTTTCAGCTGTGCTTTCTTGCCTCTGCCTGAGAAGTGGAACATATCCACATAGCCAAACTGCCTGAAGTATTCTAAGGCAAATAGCCTCATGGGCACAAATTTGGGTAGTCTAAATGGGGGTAACTCACACCCATATATTCTGATGACGGTGTGGTGTTGGTAAAGATACCAGTCCCCAATACTGTATACTTTTGACAAATGTAGGCACCTTTTCATGTCCTTTGTCAGTCTAGGAGGAGGTGAACCAATCAGTAGAGTCAAGGCTGGATGGATGAAAAGATCAATAAACTCACAATAGGTGTATGGAGAGTAGCATGATACGTGGAAAACAGATGTCCAATACACTACTGATCTCAGATTGCCCTGTGCATCTACTCTCTTCTTTGGGAAGGAGGATTTATCATGCTGGAAGTATATGAGCAGATGATATAGGTAGGAGGTGTACCTAAACACTCTTTCTCTTGGCAAATTCATCAATTGTTCATGCATTTTGTCTGATATGTATGTTGCATAATCATAGTGGATTGGTTTCCTTCCTGGGGAGAACATAAGCATCATTTGTATAACTGTTTCATCAATATGTTCTATTGAATCATATCCCAGGATGGGACTGATCATGTCAACCAGGTCTTGGCCCAATTGATTGAGGTAAACGCAGTTGATGGGAGGAGTCTGCAAAGTGTCAGCCTTGATGAAGAGCTGGTTGACCTTAGTGATTTGGGCCTCTGTGGTTCTGGCTCCCTGTACTATTAAATCAGCTAGTGACAGAGGGACCAACTTATGCTCTGTCTGGAATTGCAACATCTCCCTGATGGCTTCAGGGGTAATGAGGAACAGGATTGAACCTTCAGCATCTAGCACTGCTCTCTGGGATGCATCATAGTGTTCAGCAACTATGTGCACAAGCTCAGGGAATTGATTAACCTGAGGAAGTTTGAATATTGGGAGGAATGACTCCCAAATTCCCAGGATGTCTGTCCCCCTCTCATGTTTGATCTTTATCTCGTTTAATATTTGCAGATGGAACCTGCTTCTGCTCAGCATTTCCTCTGCTATCTTGTAGTCCAGGTCTGCCAATGCTCTGGTGTCAAATGTTATATTAGGAACATTTAGGGGAGCCACATTGAGGGCTATGGGAGCTACAGGGGGGTCCATGACTTTCCTTTGAGGTTTCTGTTTTGCTTAGGGATTGTGTCACTTATGTAGATCAATAACAACAGAGTTTCTTTGCAGAGAAGGGTGAAAGTGCCTGAGAAAAGGTGAATGCAGGGTCTGCAGCAGTTGAAATGTTGCTTTATGGCAATTAATAGCGAAGCTTAGCTTTTCTGGCACCTTTCAATGGTAAAATTTGGTTTCAAATGCGCCTGCCACGATTGCGTAGACAGGGCCTGGTTTCTTAGCAGAATGCCACTGGGAAAAGGCTCGGCTGGTGTTTTCCGAAGTGATAATTGGAACTTCAATGCTTTACTGAGGAATTCAGTAGTAAATTTCTGATTTTCGGCTTCCTTTAAGCTTCTTAAAGCGTTAAATAGATAATTGCAGGCGCACAGAGGATGAATGATGAGGAATACCTGGTAAAACAGCTAGCAGAGGTCGTGACCGCAGGTTGAACTGGTGCGCTGGAGGTCTTCTGGTCAGTTTAGCAGGTTGGTAAACAATTTGGACGTTGATTGCATGCAGAGCAGAATAACGACGAACACACAAAATGACCAAAAAACGCGAACTTTTGGCTAAAATAGACCTTTTTACGCTTTTGGCGCGAATTCGTGCTGACGTCAGCATGACGTCATTGGTGGGGTCAAGGTCGGATGACGTCATGCTGACGTCATCGGGTGACGTGGCGCTGTCTGGTTGGTACACGGTGGCGGTGACATGGCAGGACAGGTGGACTAATGGCAGGACGTACATGGGTGACGGGGCGCTGACACGTTGCTGATGCGGTGATGACGTGGGTAGGCGGGATGAGGGAATCCGGAAACCGCTAATGGTTTCATATCGCACCGCCTCCTGTACGGGGGCGGTATCCATCAGATGTACCTCCGACGTGTGGTGGTGAGGACACGTAGCAGCGGAGTGACGTCCTCAGAATACGGACGTCGGGAGATAAGCCTCGTACAGCGGATGAGCTCCGACGTCAGGGCAACCGTTGGATCTGCAGCGGATAATCGGACGGTGATCGGACGAATGAGATGACAGGGGGATAGTACGTTTAACTGTCAGGCGTCGGACAGATTCCGACACGACCAGGGCCGTCAGATCTGGAGGGTCTGATCTAACGGTCATCGGATGAGCTGACATGTGCGCTGTATACGGAAGCTGGCGGGGGTATATAATCGGGTTTTATATGATTTTCCAATGTAATTTTAAAAAAAATTATATGCGCTAACCTTGGCTATAGGGCGGAAAAGTGGGTTTTCATGCTTATTTGCCCTTTGAAGCGGGTAAGGTGGGGATTTAGGATCTTTATGGGGTTTTTATGTGCAAAGGGGTAAAAATAGGGGAATTTAGCTCATGAAGGAGAGGGGGTAGCTGGCCTAGGCTCATCAACATGACCTGGTGTCATTTGATCCCTGACTCGAGACTTTATTGGCTATAATGCCAAAGGGGTGGGTATTTATAAGATTTTGGGATTTATACACCTTGGTGTTAGTAATATTAGGGGAAGAGGCGATATGAGGATTTATACAATAGAATTAGTGTTAATATGAATGAAGGGAGCAAATGAAGGGGATCTCACTGAGTTTATATGAAATTGATTTAGTTTTGAGAGTAGATCAAAATGAAAAGATTTTAGACAAGAAATGTGGCTTCTGAATGAACCAGAACCACCTAAAAACCATGATCTTTCTCCATAAATCTCAGCTAAAAGAAAGGGAATGTTAGTAATGAAATGAAGGGGGAGAGGGAGGTTAGTCATGCTCCCAGCTGTTAATCTCTTGCCTTGCTGCCCACCATCACCACCTTGCAATGATAGGGATACCTTTCTGCAACCCCAACTACCTACCCAGCTGCTTACCTAGCATTTTTTGTTACTCCTTGGAGGGTGCACTTGGACTTGCAAACCCTTACTTGCCTTTTCTTTTCTTTGGCTTTTTGTTTATTCTTTTCTATCTACTTCTAACCTTATCTCTTCCAAGGTCCCAGATTAAGCTGTTGGAAACCTTTTCTTCTCTACCTAAACTACTTGTCTGCCAAGATTAGGCTGTTTGGACAGACTTCTTTCTCTATTCTATAACACAAAATTGAAACATGGCATTATCCAGGTTAAACTGTTGGATCATCCATCAAAATTTGTAATAGGGTCATCAACGTTTGAAACACTTTACACACCTTCTTGCTCTTTAGGAAATATGGGATCTTTGTGAACTCAAAGCAGAGCATATTTGGACTTTCTCTTGCCAATCATGAAATATGAAACCTATTGGTATAGGTATCCAACAGTGGCTCCACATGGGGATGGTTTTTCTTTTGAAAGACCAAGAACAGCAGGTCAGATTGCCTTGCTCCTTAGCTGCCCATACCAATCTTTGAAACTAGCTGCCTCAATGTGTCAAAATGGTGTGCTTCTTTCTTGGAAGACCTCTGATTCTATCAGCCTCTTGCTGCTTGGTGAATTACTTGGGAAAACTGCTCTTTACAATCTAAAACAGAAGATAATATGTACATCTGTATATATACAATGAATCTTTAGGTTCCACTCATGGGGAATAGTCAAAGTAGTGCTTCAGCATCCTGCCATTGACAGGACCTTCATCCAAGTCAGTTTCGGTCAAACTTTTGAGGAAGTAGGTGTTATTACCTTGCACTGCTTGGACAGCAAATGGTCCTATCCATAAAGAGTCAAACTTTCCATGCTTCCCTTTCTCTTCTCTTCTTGCATCCCACTTTAGAACTTTGTCCCCTACATTGAAATCTTCTGCTTTGGTTCTTCTATCAAAGGCCTTTTTCAGTTTCTCTTGTAGTATCTGCACTCTGCTGAAAACTTGTTCTCTGGTCTGCTGTAAACAAATTATCTGGTTAATCCTTCTTTGCATGTCATTTGGCTCTGCTTGGCTTTCTTGTAGAAGTTTCATAACCGGCACTCCTAGTGATGAAGGAAATCTGGCCTCTAATCCATAGACTAACTCATATGGGCTGGTCCCAATTGATCTTTTAGTTGTTAGTCTGTCTGCCCATAAAGCGTTTACTAGTTTCTTGTGCCAGTTCTTTTTGTTCTCTTCCAGCACTTTCTTTATGATATTTATCAAACTTTTGTTTGATGATTCAGCAAGGCCATTTCCTTGAGGATAGTAAGCTGTAGAATGGCCCAAAGTAATGTGAAATTTATGGCAGAAGTTCACCATTTTCTTGGATCTGAAGGCAGCAGCATTGTCTGTTATTATCTTGTCTGGGCAGCCAAATCTAGCCAGTATATTGTTTTCCAAAAATTGAATGATTACTGAATCATTTGCTTGTCTGCATGGGGTAGCTTCAATCCACTTGGTGAAGTAGTCTGTTGCTGTTAGAATCCATCTGTGTTGCCCTGAAGATGAGGGATGAATTTCCCCAATGAAATCCAAGCCCCATTGTTGAAAAGGTCTCTCTGTTGCAATGGGCTTCAAAGGAAGTGGCAGCAGCTGTCTTTTGCCTTCAAACAGTTGGCATTTGTGGCATGAGGCTGTGAATTTCTTCACATCAGAGAACATAGTAGGCCAGTAATAACCAGCTCTCAATATCTTGTCCACAGTGGACTTCCAGTACAAATGTCCACCACAGTCTCCAGCATGGAATTCTTGCATGATATGGTTAGTTTCATTCTCTATTAGACAGTGCAGCAATATACCTTCATGGTTTTTCCAAAGTAGATTTCCATCCATCACACAAAATCTAGCTGTTTTCATTTTTAGGAACCTACACTTAGTTCTGGACAGTCCTGAGGGAGCACACAGGTTTTGTAACACATAACAGATATCAGAGTACCAAGGAGATTGTTCAAAGGCTACATTGATCTTTGGAGTCGCCAGCTCTGTTTCACTGTCCAGTTGGTTGATATCTAAGGCTTGGAAATTTGCTTCTGCCATTAATTTGGCCAAACCTTGCCCTTTTATCAGCTTTGTAGGCTTTATTTCAATGTCAAATTCTAGTATATTGGCAATCCATTTTCCTCTCCTACCCTCTAAGTTTTCTTGGGTGAGAATGTCTTTGACAATAGGACTTGGTACATAAGCCACAACATGGGAGTAGAGAATGTAAATCCTAAAGTCTTTAATAGCTTTGATCAAGGCATAGGCTTGTTTTTCCATTATTTGGTACTTTAGAGGAGCATCTCTAAGAGCTCTGCTGAAAAAGGCAATAGGTTTCTCATTCCCTTGGTCATCTTTTTGTAATAAAACAGCAGCAATAGTATGTTGGGAGGCAAAGGAGAAAATGATGAAGTCTCTGTCAAACTGCGGATTGGTTAACACTGGGGTTTGAGTCAAGGCCAACTTTATACTTTCAAAGGCTTGTTTTGCTTCAACAGTCCATTTGACCTTTGAATCTTTCTTTAGCATATTGTTTAGTAATCTGATTAACTCTGCTAAATTTGGGATAAACCTCCTTAAAAAATTGATTTTCCCTAAGAATCCTTGCAATTCCTTGACATTCCTTGGGTGAGGCATTTGTAGGATAGCTTGTATCCTATCTGGATCAATTCTTATGCCATTTTTTGAAATAATATGCCCTAGAAGTTTCCCTTCTTCCAAGCCAAATAATGACTTCTTGGGGTTTAAGGAAATACCATATTTCCTGCATGTTATGAAAATCTGTCTTAAATGTTTCAAGTGTTCTTGGTCAGATTTTGGAAAGGGTGTAAGATCATCTAAGTAAATGACCAAGAAGTCATGAATCTCTTTTGCAAAAGCAATGTCCATTGCTCTTTGAAATGTTGCCCCTGCATTTTTCAATCCAAATGGCATTTTCACATACTTGAAAGTTCCCCATGGGGTTGTAAATGCAGTTTTGTCTTGATCATCAGGGTGTACTAGGATTTGATTGAAGCCTGAGAATCCATCAAGCAATGATATCCTTGAAGCCCCTACTACTCTTTGAAGAATGTGATCCATTTTGGGTAAGGGGTAGTTGTCTTTGAGTGACACTTGATTTAAATTTCTTAAGTCTACACAAAGTCTAATCTCACCAGTTTTCTTTCTTGTAGGGACCAAATTTGAAATCCATTCAGAGAACCTAATTGGTGCTATGATACCAGCTTTGAACATTTTATGCAACTCTTTTCCAATGGAAGGAAGGAGCACAGGATTGATTCTTCTCAGTTTTGTTTGAATGGTTTTTGATTAGGCTTGAGGGGAATGGTATGCTGGATGACAGAGGTATCATAAGACTTCAAGTCCTCATAACCCCAAGCAAAAACATCTTGAAATTCTTTAAAGAGATCAATGTATTTGGGCTTTTGATCAGGGGGCAAAGAGGCAGATAGCTTTATTATTTTAGGCTTGTCAACAGTACCAATGTTGCATTCTTCAACTCTTGCATCCAATGGCTGCATCTTTGGCTTTCTAGGGATGTCATTTGAGTCAAAAATATCCTCTAGTGGGGTAAGGCCCACAGGAAGGAAATTGTCTTTGAGTTGTATGATTTCAGCCTCAATGCTACTCATCTCTTCACAGTCAATTTGGTTAATTTGCTAAATGTTTTCTTTGTTGAAAATGGTTGGACTGAGTAATTGTTTGGCTGTTCTAGGTGACATTGGGTGGGCAGACTGTTGAAACTGTAATTGTGATGGACTTGCTCCATCAAATATTTGTGATTGACTTGCTGTCTCAAGCATTTGTGATTGACTTGCTGTCTCAAGGTCAATATTTAATCCTGTGAACTCTTGTTGCAAGGTTAAAAAGTTGTTTATTTGCATGTCATTCTCAAATACTTGCCACTCTTTGACATTGTTTGGAATAGAAGGCCTATATTTGACCTCTGCCGTGAAACAATTGTTGGGTTCCAATGGGAATTTGAAGGTGCTGGCAAATGTTGCCAAGCTGTGTGCATGGAGATTGTGCCCCTTGGAATTTTTGTGATAACAAACTCGGAGAAAGTCTCTAATATTTCAATTACAGCAGACCTATAGGACCTCAATCTTTTGTCATTGGTAACAAAATTTCCTTTCACTTGTTGAATTACTAGATCAGAGTCTCCCATGATGGAGAGTTTAGGAGCCTGTAGTGATTTTGCTAGCTTTAGGCCCAACAGCAGAGCTTCATATTCTGCCATGTTGTTAGTGCATCTAAACTTCAATCTGTAAGCCCTACCTTCTGCATAATCTTTCTCTTTATTATGTATCCATACTCCAGCCCCTGCCCCTAACTTGTTGACTGAGCCATCAAACTCTAGAACCCACAGAATATCTTGCTGAACAGGAGATTTAAAATTCTGTTCATGGGATGGCAATGTGAGCATGAGTTGGGGTTTCTTTTCCCATTTGTTTCCTAGGATAATTTCATCATTTGTTTGACAATCTTTAACAACTAGAGGAGGGTTAATGTGTATTGTTGGGCTGATTGAAGTTTGGCAGGTGCTACTTGTTTGATCAATGTTTTGTTCTTGTATGAGTGTTTCGGTCTTAATGTCATTGTTTGAGAGGCTTGCGCTGTCATTGAAGAGGATGAAGGAGTCTATGTCCGAATGGACAGCATATATTGGAAAATTTTGAGGCTTTTCTTCACTGCTGACCATATACTTCATGAGTGTTTCCCTATAAAGTCTTTTTGGTTGCCCAAAGACAGAGATGGTTGCATATGACATATCTAATTGCAGGGAGCCTTGGAGCTTGGCTCCCCATGATCTTGATAAGAGCATCCCGTATTTGGGTGGGATATCAGCAACTACAACATCCATTAGTATGGTTTTGTTGGGAAATTGAACCAGGGACACACATAAATCTTTTATTAGGCCCAAACATTTGACTTGACTAGAATCAAAAGAAAACAGGTCTTTGTATGGTCTTGTTATATCCAAGTTTAATCTTTCCATGACAGCTTTTGGCATAAGGTTGTGAGAGGCACCTGAGTCAAACATTGCATTGTGCAGTATTTTATCATGTACATGCAGGCTGACATAAAAAGGTAAAACCCCTGTGACTACTATTTTTCCATCTACCTCTGGGCCAAACAGTAATTCTGGAGTGTCATCTAGCACATTTACATCATCTTTGTTGTTGGTGAGCTGAAGGGATTTTTTGATCTGTTGCTTATATATGTCATGCTTGGCTAGCTCTGAGAGGGGAATTGCTACCTTTAACTTGCCAATCTCTGCTCCTAGGTCAAAGGGTTTGTCAACTTGGGTTTTGGAGTCACGGGTAGCAGTTCTTTCTTTGTTCATTAAATCTTCTTGTTGGATTTGATCTTGATTTTGGAACCTGCCCCTTACATTCATGTCTTGAGGGGTAATGTTTGGGTTAGGGTGAGAGGACGGGGTTGCCATGGGCTGTTGTAGTGGGGACAGTAGTTCAGTAACCTCCTCAACCACTACTTCTTTTGTAGGCACGTTTGCGTTGTCATTAGGTTCAGTGACCATGGTTTCTTTGGACTGCTGTTTCTCCTTTGTCTTTTCAGGCTGATTTGCATTCACAGTCCTACTCCTTAGTTTGTATTGCTTGTGGACTTCATAGACAGCAGTGTCATATCCTTGTTTAAAGTCAAAGGATTCTCCTGATTTTGTTTGGAATGTTTTGCTTTCATCCTCCTCATGGTCTTCTTGTGTTAAGAAAACATGGCTTTTACCATCCAGACCCATTAAGTTGATTTCAGGATCTTCATTGAGCTGATTGGCTACGGAAGTTTCTGCATAGTTTTCTTGAAAAGGGGGTCTAATGTCTTGGTCAGCACTTGTTTTTCCTATGTTTGGGTTCTGCGTTCTCCTAAAATTTGGGTTTCTAGGAGGATTGCTTTGTGATGCCTCCCATGATGACTTTCTTTCAACTGATTCCACTCTTTCACCCAGTCTCTTCATGCTGTTTAGTATTGCATCCAACTTTTGATCAAGGCCCGAGGGCTCTTCTCTGAAGCCAGCCTTCTTTTCCAGCTTTGCCCTGTTTCTCTTGGCAATTAGGTTGGCCTCTACAGTGACTGCAACTCTTTGAGCCTCTGCAAGGGTTGGGGGATCTCTTTCTTTCAGCTGATAGGCCATATCAGAATCAAAACCATCAGGGAAGTTATACAGGGCCAAATCAGGAGGGGGCCTTAAATTCTGGGGGATAGCATTATATACATTGTTAAACCTAGCACAATATTCCAAAACTGTTTCTTGAGGACCTCTTTTGATAGTGTTATATTCACCAAGTATGTGGAGTGGATCTTTCTTTTTCTCCCATCTGTTGGTAAACTCTTGGTACAGGAACTCAGGGGTTGCAATGGAATTTGCATTCAGGGATCTAAACCAAGTTCTAACATCCCCGGTTAAGCTTTGGACAAAAATTCTCATCCTAACACTGTCATCATCTATTTCGTAGGTCTCAAAGTGGTCTTGCATCTTCTTAGCATGCTGGACAGCTGTCAAAGGGCCATGGGAGTCAAAAAATGAGATTTTGGTTTGGTAGTCTTGGGGTAGAGCTGGAGCATTGGCTGGTATCTGCAGAGGTGCATATCTGTTAGCCATGTTTATGGGGTTTATAGGGTTAATAGGAACAAATGGGACAGCTGGGATTACAGGTGTAACAGGGTTAATAGGATGGGTAACAAGCGGGAAACTGGTTGAAAGAGTATGTGCAGATGGTGAGAATGGGGGAGGAGGACTTTGAGGGGTTGATGATGAACTAGGGGAATTAGGTGTGGAACGGAAAAGGACTTTGCAAGGAGTTGGAATGAGGATAGGTTGGTCTGAACTTATATCTGAATCAGCAGGCTTCTCCTGCTTTTGCTGTCTCCTTATGTTCTTTGGAATGATATTTGGGTTATCAACAATGATGGGTTGATCAGGGTCAGGGTTTGCCCTAGTGTGCCTTGGGTTTCTTTTGGGAGCCAGCTTCTAAGTATTCTTTTAGAACTTTATACGGGAGGTTATATATGTACAAGGACTAGGTAAGGATTCTGGAATGACTATATATGTTTCAAAGCTAGGATGAAGATTCCCTAGTTAGCTCTTCCCTAAAGCTGTCCCTGTGTTTTGCAGAAACAGTCCTAAGGCCTCTTGGCTAGTTTCAGGCTTGATGGTAGCTTTGGAAGATAGATAGTAATTGAGAAAATCTTGATTGTCCCCAGTGGAGTCGCCAATTATGTTAACACCCAGGTTGTTCCCTATGACTCCCAAGGGAATACGGCCGGGGTAACCACTAACCAATCTTTTAATCACTGTTTCTAGCCAATCTGTGATCAGAGAGGGCTCTCTCTTTATGATTTGTATCTGTAATGATAATGTTTTAGGCTAGGTATTGAGCACAGGTTTTGTTTATATTTTGGTTGAAGAATTCCTTTCAGGTCTCTGTGATGTAGTCCTCAAAGAGTTAAGTGTCATTGGGCAATGGAGTCTGTGGCTGTAGGTGTCCAGAAACTTTGAGATGAACCGGTGAAACTTACAGGGCCATTTAGATGTTTTATAGAACAAATTTTGATTAATAACAGGAAACAGGTAAGACAAACAAAAACAATGAAAGCATTCAAGAATTTTCACTCACTTTTTTAAATGTTTCCACCGACTGGTTATGAGAAAAGACAGATGTCACAGGGGCAAACTTGAATCCCTGGGAATGTCTATCACAGCGAAAGATACAGTTTCAAAGTGCAGCAACTAAGAATTACACTTCTGTTACTGTATCTGAGGAAAACATGGATAATAGCTCAGTTTGAGTTCAGGGTAATCATGGATTAAGTCCTGGAACCATTCTTCTACTTGGCTATTAAGTGTAAAACATCTGAACAATGAAAGAGAACAAAAGACTCGAAAACATGTAATACAGAGATTTGAGAAAACTTATTGTTTTATGAAAACAGTCTGGAATCCTGCAACATTCACCATTCACCACAACGCATCAAAGTACACCAAGCTTTGGAAATTCCATTCTCCCTTTGTATTATTTCTCTGAGAATCTTACAGCAAGCGAGAGCTCTTCAAGGAAAATTACAACAACCCCTGCTCTATCATGCGCAGGGGTTTATATAGAAATAAGTATACAAAATATCTCAGGCATTGAGTCATCTGAGAGAGAGAAAATATCTTCAGTAGTGTTCAGAAAGTAGACAGGGAGTTATTACAACGTTAAATGCAGAGTAAATGCCCTTTATGTCTGTCAGATGATTGTTTTGACTTTAAGGAGTCACTGAGTCGGTTACATTACTATGTATCGATCCTGTAGGTACGCATTTACTTTTGCCTACGCAATGAATTTCTCGGCTTTGCCAGCTGCGTTTGTCTTTCCTGCTTTGTTGGCTGCTCCATCTGCTGAGTTGGCTCAGCTTTGACTTTATGATGCCTGCTGATTTTGCTGACTGTTCTTTCCATCAAAATTTATAGAAAAAACAGAAATTGATGCATGGCTTAATGTTTACAAAATTCTCTGGATGGCATCTGTCCACCATTCCTGTGTAGGAAGCTGATGCCTGAGGATGGCCTGCATTGTCTCTTCAGCTTCTGTATATTTGAAAAAGTTGGGGGCTACATCAAATAGATGATTCATTTCATTCATTATAAAAAGTAGATTTTCTATCTTACCATAGAAAATCTGTCCTGCGATAGGCCCTGTATCTTCTGAGGTGCTGGCCTTCTCATTTACCTGTGATGAGGCAAAAACATTCACTCTCTTGGCATATTCTTCATGGGTGAATAATCTCCCTCCATTGTTCAGCAAGCTAGGGAGTCCTTTACTTTCCAATACCCGAAACCTCTCAAAGAACCTGTTTACCTCAGTTTGCATATCCTGGGTTCTTCTGTCTAACGTTTGCACCAGACTTCTAAGAGTAAGAACCCTCTTGATCATTTGGATAGTATCAGTTCTGTTTGCGATTCCCATGATGGTCAACTGAGAACTTGTCTTATGATTGAGCACATTGATCATTTTTGTTGCAATTTCAGGCATGTTCCCCAATAAGGCCCTTGATGTTCTGATTTCCCTCTGCGCTTTTGGAATGAGCTCCAGTTGCTCATGGATTGTCTCAATGTATGGCCACTGGTTATTGATGGACTTACCAATATTGGACCATATCATTGCTCTGATTTCGGCTATGATTTTATCTAGCTTTAGCTCTTTCTCAAGCTCCTTGATTTTGTCTTTAAGAGCTTTGATTTCTTTGGCCTTCTCTCCTACTTCTCTTTTTGTTTTGTCATGCCTTTCATTCACCTTGGCCAGCTGCTCCTTAGTTTCATTCAGCTGCATCATTTGTGCTTCTAAAGCTTGTATTTCGCTTTTTAGCTTTTGCATGTCTAAGCTCTGATCTGTGCTGGTGGGTGCTGCTGAAGTAGATGTGGCTGGTTGTTCAACCTGCTGAGGTGGAGGTGCAGTAGTAGGAGCAGTCTCCTCAAGATTAATGACCTGTGGAGGGGGCTGAGATGTTTGCCCCTCTTGCGCTTGTGTTGATGATCCTTTCAGAGGTGCTTGTGTGGCCTCATATTGCCCCAATTTTTCTTGTGCCTTCAGAAGTTCTTTGTAAACAGAAATTAACAGAGCAGTGGAATCCTGCTCATACCTTTGTTTTGCCACTTCATCGGTCTGTGGATGGATAGTGGCTGGAAGTTTAACCTTCTTCCTTAGTGCAGCCATATCAGCATCTCTGATTTTTAAGATCTCTTGTATTCCTTTAATATCATTGGGATTGTGCCCAATCTCTATGATGATTTCTTCCAGGGTTTTGATCCTGTTGTCTTTGGCCTGAGAAGAGGCTCTCTCTAGCTCCAGCTGGGAAGCTGTAGCATTCAGACTGCTTGTTAACTTGTAGTTGTCCAAGGTCTTATCGGCCAATGAAGCATACACCATTTCCCCTGTTTGTTTATGCAACTCAATTTTGTCCATGGGGTGTATGTCTTTGGCAAGGACCTCTAAATTGGTCCTGAGATAATCAGCAGAAGACTGTGGCTTGAGTGCCGTAGGCATAAAATGACTCAATTTCAGTTTGCCCTCACCTACATCAAAAGCAGACATGAGTCTCTGCTGATTGGAAGGAGCCATGTTAAGTAGGTGATTGTATAATTGAACTTTGATTGGGTCACTCCTACTCTTAATGTCTATGAACTGCTGCTTTATGCTCACTCTTTCCTCTTTCTGCTGGCTGGAGGAGCTGACTTCCCCTCCCATTGTCCTGTCTAGTTCCTGCTGGGAGGAACTTGCTGAAATTTCTTGACTTGGTGGGCCCATGCCCAATGCTTCTCTGATGGCTATATCCTGTTCTGGAAAATCGTTGAGTCTTTGCCTTTTCTCTCCTTGATTGATAGAGGATGTCAAGGGAGTTTCTCTTTCCCTTTTCCTAAAGACAAATGTGTCCTCCTTTTGAGGGGTTTGGAGGACCGAGGCATCAAATGTAGAGTCTTGTCTTGTAGGCATGACTTGTTCAGTGGTCTGAGGAGTATCCACTGTTTCCTTTTGCTGGGCAGGCTGCTCCTGCCCTTGTTTTTCTTGCTGCTGTTCCTCTTGCTGTCCTATGTCTTCTTGTTGCCCTTGCTGTAACCCTTCTGCTTGTTCTTGTGCTTGCTGACTTTGTTTTTGCTGCTGTTCCTGCTGTTGCTCTTGCTCTGCCTCCATTTCCTTTTCCTTTCCTTTTTCTGATACTTTTCCAGCAACTTTTGTAGTTTGCTGTGGAGTAGTTGAAGAGGAGGCTGCTGCTCCAATTTGTGTGCTTGGCAGTGAGGGGACCTGTGCATAAAACTCAAGGTCAGCCATCTTCTTTTGATTGTTCAGAGCTCTTTGATCAAGCTCTTTTTGAGTTATATCTTCTTCTAGAGTTCCCCTTTTCCACTTGCTTTGATTGGCATATTTTTCAATTTGGGGGAGGCTATGATGACCGTAAGCAGACAGTTTATATTTGAGTCTCCTCATTGTGATGAAGTTGTTGGGGTCATAGGGTTTCCATATAAAACTGTACTTCAAACCAAATCCCACCAGTATTCTATCTGCCTCCTTCCACCCTTCATCCCTTTCATTGTAGACTAAATGGCCAAGTTGGCTCTTGATTTTCAGCTGTGCTTTCTTGCCTCTGCCTGAGAAGTGGAACATATCCACATAGCCAAACTGCCTGAAGTATTCTAAGGCAAATAGCCTCATGGGCACAAATTTGGGTAGTCTAAATGGGGGTAACTCACACCCATATATTCTGATGACGGTGTGGTGTTGGTAAAGATACCAGTCCCCAATACTGTATACTTTTGACAAATGTAGGCACCTTTTCATGTCCTCTGTCAGTCTAGGAGGAGGTGAACCAATCAGTAGAGTCAAGGCTGGATGGATGAAAAGATCAATAAACTCACAATAGGTGTATGGAGAGTAGCATGATACGTGGAAAACAGATGTCCAATACACTACTGATCTCAGATTGCCCTGTGCATCTACTCTCTTCTTTGGGAAGGAGAATTTATCATGCTGGAAGTATATGAGCAGATGATATAGGTAGGAGGTGTACCTAAACACTCTTTCTCTTGGCAAATTCATCAACTGTTCATGCATTTTGTCTGATATGTATGTTGCATAATCATAGTGGATTGGTTTCCTTCCTGGGGAGAACATAAGCATCATTTGTATAACTGTTTCATCAATATGTTCTATTGAATCATATCCCAGGATGGGACTGATCATGTCAACCAGGTCTTGGCCCAATTGATTGAGGTAAACGCAGTTGATGGGAGGAGTCTGCAAAGTGTCAGCCTTGATGAAGAGCTGGTTGACCTTAGTGATTTGGGCCTCTGTGGTTCTGGCTCCCTGTACTATTAAATCAGCTAGTGACAGAGGGACCAACTTATGCTCTGTCTGGAATTGCAACATCTCCCTGATGGCTTCAGGGGTAATGAGGAACAGGATTGAACCTTCAGCATCTAGCACTGCTCTCTGGGATGCATCATAGTGTTCAGCAACTATGTGCACAAGCTCAGGGAATTGATTAACCTGAGGAAGTTTGAATATTGGGAGGAATGACTCCCAAATTCCCAGGATGTCTGTCCCCCTCTCATGTTTGATCTTTATCTCGTTTAATATTTGCAGATGGAACCTGCTTCTGCTCAGCATTTCCTCTGCTATCTTGTAGTCCAGGTCTGCCAATGCTCTGGTGTCAAATGTTCTATTAGGAACATTTAGGGGAGCCACATTGAGGGCTATGGGAGCTACAGGGGGGTCCATGACTTTCCTTTGAGGTTTCTGTTTTGCTTAGGGATTGTGTCACTTATGTAGATCAATAACAACAGAGTTTCTTTGCAGAGAAGGGTGAAAGTGCCTGAGAAAAGGTGAATGCAGGGTCTGCAGTAGTTGAAATGTTGCTTTATGGCAATTAATAGCGAAGCTTAGCTTTTCTGGCACCTTTCAATGGTAAAATTTGGTTTCAAATGCGCCTGCCACGATTGCGCAGACAGGGCCTGGTTTCTTAGCAGAATGCCACTGGGAAAAGGCTCGGCTGGTGTTTTCCGAAGTGATAATTGGAACTTCAATGCTTTACTGAGGAATTCAGTAGTAAATTTCTGATTTTCGGCTTCCTTTAAGCTTCTTAAAGCGTTAAATAGATAATTGCAGGCGCACAGAGGATGAATGATGAGGAATACCTGGTAAAACAGCTAGCAGAGGTCGTGACCGCAGGTTGAACTGGTGCGCTGGAGGTCTTCTGGTCAGTTTAGCAGGTTGGTAAACAATTTGGACGTTGATTGCATGCAGAGCAGAATAACGACGAATACACAAAATGACCAAAAAACGCAAACTTTTGGCTAAAATAGACCTTTTTATGTTTTTGGCGCGAATTCGTGCTGACGTCAGCATGACGTCATTGGTGGGGTCAAGGTCGGATGACGTCATGCTGACGTCATCGGGTGACGTGGCGCTGTCTGGTTGGTACACGGTGGCGGTGACATGGCAGGACAGGTGGACCAATGGCAGGGACAGGGAGGTCGATGGGGCAGCGTACCTGGGTGACGGGGCGCTGACGCGTTGCTGATGCGGTGATGACGTGGGTAGGCGGGATGAGGGAATCCGGAAACCGCTAATGGTTTCATATCATACCGCCTCTTGTACGGGGGCGGTATCCATCGGCTGTACCTCCGACGCGTGGTGGTGAGGACACGTAGCAGTGGGATGACGTCCTTCAAATACGGACGTCGGGAGATAAGTCTCGTACAGCGGATGAGCTCCGACATTAGGATAACCGTTGGATCTGCAGCGGATAATCGGACGGTGATCGGACGAATGAGATGACAGGGGGATAGTACGTTTAACTGTCAGGCGTCGGACAGACTCTGACACGACCAGGGCCGTCAGATCTGGAGGGTCTGATCTAACGGTCATCGGATGAGCTGACATGTGCGCTGTATACGGAAGCTGGCGGGGGTATATAATCGGGTTTTATATGATTTTCCAATGTAATTTTAAAAAACATTATATGCGCTAACCTTGGCTATAGGGCGGAAAAGTGGGTTTTCATGCTTATTTGCCCTTTGAAGCGGGTAAGGTGGGGATTTAGGATCTTTATGGGGTTTTTATGTGCAAAGGGGTAAAAATAGGGGAATTTAGCTCATGAAGGAGAGGGGGTAGCTGGCCTAGGCTCATCAACATGACCTGGTGTCATTTGATCCCTGACTCGAGACTTTATTGGCTATAATGCCAAAGGGGTGGGTATTTATAAGATTTTGGGATTTATACACCTTGGTGTTAGTAATATTAGGGGAAGAGGCGATATGAGGATTTATACAATAGAATTAGTGTTAATATGAATGAAGGGAGCAAATGAAGGGGATCTCACTGAGTTTATATGAAATTGATTTAGTTTTGAGAGTAGATCAAAATGAAAAGATTTTAGACAAGAAATGTGGCTTCTGAATGAACCAGAACCACCTAAAAACCATGATCTTTCTCCATAAATCTCAGCTAAAAGAAAGGGAATGTTAGTAATGAAATGAAGGGGGAGAGGGAGGTTAGTCATGCTCCCAGCTGTTAATCTCTTGCCTTGCTGCCCACCATCACCACCTTGCAATGATAGGGATACCTTTCTGCAACCCCAACTACCTACCCAGCTGCTTACCTAGCATTTTTTGTTTCTCCTTGGAGGGTGCACTTGGACTTGCAAACCCTTACTTGCCTTTTCTTTTCTTTGGCTTTTTGTTTATTCTTTTCTATCTACTTCTAACCTTATCTCTTCCAAGGTCCCAGATTAAGCTGTTGGAAACCTTTTCTTCTCTACCTAAACTACTTGTCTGCCAAGATTAGGCTGTTTGGACAGACTTCTTTCTCTATTCTATAACACAAAATTGAAACATGGCATGATCCAGGTTAAACTGTTGGATCATCCATCAAAATTTGTAATAGGGTCATCAACGTTTGAAACACTTTACACACCTTCTTGCTCTTTAGGAAATATGGGATCTTTGTGAACTCAAAGCAGAGCATATTTGGACTTTCTCTTGCCAATCATGAAATATGAAACCTATTGGTATAGGTATAGGAAAATTCTTACCCAACACCCCCACCACATCACAAAGCCACCCTTCTCTCTTCTTTGGTGGCAGTGATCCAAAGGAACCTTTAGGTGAACAACCAAAGATATT
Organism: Pinus tabuliformis; assembly: GCA_031772625.1. Taxonomy (NCBI): domain Eukaryota; kingdom Viridiplantae; phylum Streptophyta; class Pinopsida; order Pinales; family Pinaceae; genus Pinus; species Pinus tabuliformis. The sequence continues at coordinate 94,205,699 of CM062814.1, read as the reverse complement.
TGAAGAACCTATAGGAGAAGAGGAGGAAGAAAAACATCCCTCCTGAGATAATGGTTGAAAACAGAAATTCTAGGGGGAATGGAGAAAGAGTAGAGGGTACCTTCCCCATCCGAGAGACCAATGGGGACACTAAAATGAAGAACATAAGCCCTTCAGCCCTACCTCACTTCCATGGATTGACTACAGAAGATCCTGACACCTTTTTGTTTAAGTTTGCTGTTATCTGTCGAACCTATGACTATGCAGAAGATGAGCAGAAGTTGAAATTGTTTCCTTCTACCCTCAAGGATGCAGCATTGCACTAGTTCATGGGGTTACCTGGCAACAACATCACAACTTGGGCTCAGACGTAGCAAGCCTTTAATAACAAATATCAAGACTATTGTAGGTCAAAATATACCAAGGAAGAAATCTTCCGAATGACCATGGGAAGTGATGAATCCTTGGAAGATTATGAATAGAGGTTCTAGATTAGTTATAAAAGGGCCAGATGCACACTTGACCCTGAATCTCTGAAGTTGGTCCCTCTCAGGGGAATTTCAGAATACCTTCTAGACACCCTCCATTTACTGGTTGGGGGATACATCTACCAACTACCTTATGAAGACATAAAGACTGTTTTTAGAAACCAATCTAGGGTAGCTAGAAAAGAGAGGTAGGGGGAGTCAACCATAGCTAGTACCTCCTCATCTAGTTCATCCCTTAAAGGTGAACTTGGAAACATGCTGGAAGACTTCAAGAGTGAGATGCTATAGACTCTTGCCATGCAAATGAATACCTTGCATATCAAAAGGAAACAAGAGAAAGCAAAGAAGGCTTTGGCCATTTTTTGTCCTAGGTGCACCAGAAGGCATCCTAGGAATGAATGCCCATTGAACTCTATAGAGGTTTGTTCAGTCCATGAAGAAGATCATTCTGCAGATAAGTTCCCTTCCTTACTCGAACTCAAAGTTGTATACCAAGGGCCTGAAGGAGCCACTGAACCACTCTATTTCATGAACTAAAGGAGACCGCATGGACCTAGACCATATCAGCAGGGAATGTAAGGGACATCTCAGGCATACTACAACCCCAATCAAGCCACTTCCATACTTTCTTGGGGTCCCCTTGCTCATCCTTCCTGGTCCACACCTCCTCCTTGGTCATATCCATCTCAATATCATGCCCAACCAGCTGCTCATTAATACCATTCCTATACTTAGCCACAACCTCAATGGAATGCATCTCATCAGGGGTAGAGGCCCTAATACAACTTCCCTCCTACTCTTTTGCCTCCAACACCTGCTAAACTGCAACCATTGCCTCCTGCTCCACCAACACAACCCCAAATTATTGCTCAATCGAACCCGAACCCTAAAAACAGACAGACTCAGCAAGTATATAGTGGGGAACCATCATTCCCAACCTATGCTATGGAGATCTAGGAGATTAACCTATGATCTGGGAAGGTCCTCCTAGATAGCCAGCGTCCCCCTCAGGAGGTTGAGGAAGATAAAGAGGAAAGTGAACCAAAAGAAAATCCACCCTTTCCTGAGAGACTATCCGGGGCAACACAACCCACCCTAGAAGAAACTGAACTTCTAGGAGAATTGAAACAATTATGTGTAAAGATACCACTTCTCCAAGACATAAAGGATGTGCCCATATACAATAAGATGATCAAAGAGAAGTGATTCAAGCATCCAGGCAGGTGCAAGAGAGATGCCCCAACCATCAATGTCATAGGACAACTGTCCGACCTGATGTTGGGGCAGGTAATCTGTCTGAAGTATCTAGACCCTGGAAGCCCAGTAGTTGATGTCCACATCAATGGCACCATGATCCCCCATACCCTGATTGATCTATGGGCTGCCATTAATGTGATGAAAAAGGACACCATGCTCAAGATCAACCTTCAGGGCTCCTTGAGAAATACCATGACAGTACCGCAGTTAGCAGACCGCTCCACCATGACCCCTGAAGGGATTGTGGAGGATGTGATGGTATTCATTGATTCTTGGGAGTACCCTGCTGGTTTCCTAGTTCTCTAGCAGAAGGCAAAGCTCACTGGGTATCCTCTCATCCTGGGAAGACCCTGGTTGGTTACTATAGATGCCTACATTAGCTGTCGACCTGGGAACATGAAAATCAAGAACAGGCATATGCCTAAGTAGCTAATCCTATACCCTCTTGCCAGACCCTTGCTAGAACATGATCTACCTCTCTGGTTGGAGGGAGAGGATGAGGATGAAGTCTATTCTGCACCACTTTGTGCAGTAGAAACTGCCATGGGAGGGGGGGGGGAACCGCAAAATGAGGATGATATCATTGAAAGTTTAATTCAGAGTCCACCCCCCAGTATTTTGCCATTAGAAGAGCTAGTGAAAGAAAGCCAAGACAATCCCTTAGCTGATCTCTGTGTGGACGACCCGACCTCTCTCCATGTTAAGAATATAGAGTTTGGCCCAGAAAGAACCTTCAAAATCAACTCATCCCTATCCACCTCCCAGGAGAAGGAACTGTGTAGCTTATTGAGAAAACATTTAGATGCCTTCACCTGGAGCTATAAGGCGGTAAAGGGAGTGCACCCTTCAGTTTGTACTCATCATATTTACGTTAAGGAATATTGCAAACCAGTCAGGTAGCCTCAAACGAGGATGAATCCAGCCCTTAAATACATTTTCAAGGAAGAATTGCAAAAGTTACTGGATGCAGGATTCATCTACCCCATCTCTGACAGTGAATGGGTCTCTCCTTTGGTGCTAGTGCCAAAGAAAAATGGTAAGTGGAGAATCTATGTTGATTATCAGGAACTGAACAAGGCCACTAAAAAGGACCATTTTCCTTTGCCTTTCATAGATCAAGTATTAGATGGTCTGGTAGGGAAAAAGTTTTTTTTTCCTTCCTAGATGGGTTCAGTGGGTACAATTAGATCCAAATCAGCTCGGAAGACCAAGATAAGACCACTTTCACTTGTCCTTGGGGTACCTTTGCATATCGGGTCCTTCCTTTTGGTTTGTGCAATGCTTTCGCCACTTTCCAGAGAGCAGTATTGAGTATATTTTCTTAACTAATTCATGATGTAGTGGAAATATATATGGACGATTTTATTCCTTATGGTTCTAACTTCCAAGAATCTTTATCTAACCTAGGAAAAGTTTTGGACTAGTGTATTGAAATGAACCTGTCCCTCAGTCCATAAAAATGCGAATTCTTAATGACTGAAGGGACTGTGCTAGGTCATGCAATATCTCAACAAGGATTGCAGGTGAACCCCAACAAAATTGCCATCATCCAAAGGGTCCCACCTCCAAAAAAGGTGATAGATGTCTGAAGTTTCCTAGGTTTGGCGGGATATTACAGAAGATTCATTAAAGATTTTAGTAAGTTAGCCTCTCTATTGTTGGTCTTTTGGGAAAATATGTCGAGTTCACATGGACTAACAACTGTCAAGAAGCCTTAGATACCTTGAAAAGTAAACTTATGATTGCCCCAATTTTGAGAGGCCCAAACTGGGCCCTACCTTTCCACATTCACACAGATGCCTCGAAAAAATTAATAGGATCAACCTTAGGGCAAGTTGATGAAAAGTTACCTTATGCCATACACTTTATAAGTAAAAAATTGTTAAAGGCAGAGTTAAACTACACGGTAACCGAGAAGGAACTCCTAGCTGTAGTACATTCCTTAAATAAATTCAGACATTACATCATAGGCTATCAAACTTTTGTACACACTGATCATGCTACAATTAGGTATTTAATGAGAAAACTAGATGTAAATGCTCGCATTATTAGATGGTTTCTTTTATTGCAGTAGTTTGATTTAACCATTGTTGATAAGCCTAGTAAGGAAAATGTTGTTGCTAACTTTTTTTCTAGAGTAAATCTACTTGCAGTTGAGGAAGGAATGGTGGATGATCAAAGTCTAGATGAACACCTATTTGCTATCTCAGTACTCTCTCCATGGTTTTCTGATATAGAAAATTACTTGGTTTCAACACAGTTCTCACCACACCTGTCCTCGAAATAGAAGAGAAAGATCATGAGGAAAAGTGCCCCTTTCACCTGGATTGGGGCCAATCTCTTTAAACTTGGCCTAGATCAGATCTTGAGAAGATGTGTCAGGGAGGAGGAAGTTTTTGACATTCTCCTGACTTGTCATGATGGGCTTTGTGGAGGCCATTTTGCAACAAAGAGGACTGCCTTCAAAATTTTGCAAGCAGGTTACTATTGGCCCACTCTTCATCAAGATGTGAAGATATATATCAATCAATGTGATCAGTGCCAAAGGATGGGGAAACCTACCCCAAAGGATGAGATGCCCATGCAACCTCAAGTGACTTTTGAGCCATTTGAGAAGTGGGGCATGGAATTTGTGGGTCCTATCAACCCTACTTCAAAACAAAGGCAATACATCATTATGTGCATTGATTACCCGAAAAAATGGGCAGAGACAAAAGCAATCAAGGCAGAAACAAAAGAAAAAGTAGCTGAGTTTTTAAGAGATAACATATTCTATAAGTTCAGGTATCCAAGAGAACTGGTTACAGATCAAGGCAGTTAGTTCACTTCCAATTTGATTGAAGACCTGTTCACACATCATCAAATCAAGCACAAGACTTCCACCCCTTACCATCCACAAGCCAATGGGCAGGTGGAAGTCACTAACAGAGATTTGGAAGGAATTCTAACCAAGGTAGTGAGCAGCAGTAGAAAAGATTGGGCAGATAGATTGGTTGAGGCCACCTCGACCTACAAAACCACATGGAAGACCACCACTGGGTTCACACCCTATGAATTGGTCTATGGGAAGAAGGCTTTGCTATCAATAGAATTTGAATACAATACACTAAGGATGGCAGCTCACCTGGACCTAGACCTTAGCCATGCACAAAGGGAAAGGTTACTCCAGCTCAATGGATTCGATGAACAAAGATTGTAGGCCCTTCTCCACACAGAGGTAGTCCATCTTGAAAGGAAGATATGGCATGAAAAAAATATCAAGGAGAAGCAATTCCAAGAAGGAGATTGGGTGCTACTCTATGAATCAAGGTCTAAATATTTCAAAGGCAAGCTGAGGACAAGATAGCTAGGACCCTACACTATAGAAAAATGCAATGACAATGGTTCAGTTTTGATCACAACCATTGATGAGGAAGCCATCCCCATGCTCGTCAATGGACATAGGTAAAAAATTTACAAGAAGCCCCTCTCCAAGCGACAGTTCATTGAAGATTTGAATAAGACAGTGTTGGTAGTGGAGCAGGTCTCATCGTCCACTCCACCCATTTACTGAGAAAAAAGAAAAAATAATAAGGAATTAAGTGAAAACCTATATGAGGTGCTTGAGTCCCATCATTGGGTTGAAAACCTATTTTAAGGCAGCCCAATGATGACGAAAACAAGAGAGAGAGAGAGAATAAGATCCCTGGGTGAAAACCTCCCTTGGAGGCGCCTAGGGCAGGCAAGTAGGGTGAAAACCTCCTGGAGGTGCCCTAGTTGTCTTAAAAGAGAAAAAAGGAAGAGAAAATTGAATTTTAAAATGCATTGCAGGTTATAGGTGGACCACAGGAAGCTAGAGGAATGCCACAAAGCCTATTACTCATCCTCTATCCTCTTCTCCATCATTTCTGACCTTTTTTTCCACCTCTCTGTGTTTTTTTTTAAGACTGTATATCCTACAGGAGGCCCTGTGTATTCTACAGGAGGCTCCTGTAGAAATCACAGAGAGTCCGAAATAACTTTTAAAAATAGTTTGAGAAGCTGGGGATTTTCATAGAGAGAATGTAGGCCATCCTACAGCTATCCACCATCCTAACCATCCATCCCACACTTGCACCACCTCATTTCCATTGATTTCTTTCCTTCCTGCAACAAAAACACAGAAATTAGTTAAAAAAATGAAATAAAAAGAACAACACCTCCACAACTCACCTGCAGCTTACCAAATACCTCTCCATTGCCATCAGTATCTTTAGTAACATCCTCACCGCTCCCAGCACAAGAATCAGCTAAAAATTTTAGAGGGAGAAGGAGCTACAGGAGCTCCTGTAGGATTTCCTGTAGCAGTTGATCCTATTAAAATCAAGATCCAACAGCAAAATAGGTGCAGCCACAGGAATGCAGAGGATATCCGAAGCAAGATTCAGCTAAAGGGAACTAGTACGAAACAAACAAGCCACATATCAAGAAGCAAAGAGCATATAGCATAAGGGATACAAGCATGCATCATTGTAATCCAAGCATGCAGCAGCAACAAAACCACACAACACCGCAACACGAACATTCGACCTGTAGGTAAGTGGCTAACCCTCTCCTCTATTGCATCTGTATAATTCAAAAATTGCATGAACGAATGAGATGGTTAGGGTTAAACCAGAAAGGTAGCCAGTTAACTGGCCACCCTCATCTAGTTCGATTGTGCTCATCTAGAGATCCCACACACGTGTGCCTAGTCAAATCATAGAAAATCCAAAAAGACAGGTAATGGCGGGTGTATAAACTCTGATGCAAATGATGGGAAGTGATTGCGAGCAGAAGTCATGAGGAGTCATGATGACACAACAGTGGGGGCCAACAGTATGAATAATGGCAATGTACCATTTTTTCCACCTCACATCATCGCTGGAAATATCTCGAGTAAACATAAGTACTCCTCCTCGAACTTATTCACCACCTTTGTTTCCATTTTATCATCGTCCACGCGGCTGCAGCAAGCTCCATACCACCTAAATAACCTCGAAACTATCATTCTCTGTCGTTTTCAGCCCTCCTCCTCCTATCGGGGTTCTACAGGAGCATTGTCGGGTTCTACAGGAGTACTAACAGGTTCTACAGGAGAACCTACAACCATTTCTATAGGAGGGGCAGTAAGCAGTTTTACAGGGGAAAACACGAGGTTTTCGATCAAATTCGAACTTGAAGAGGTAGGCTCTGTACAAACCCACCTTGGATATTCATATGTACAAGGAATGATGCAATTTTAAGGATGAATTAAGCCTAAAAAGAAGGGGAATTACATTAAAAAATTCTGCCTGTTTCTTAAATAAAAAAGACAGTTTTTTCTCTGTTCCCTGTTTTTGCAAAAAAATGTTGTCTCCTTTTCCACCTTGGGTGTTCCAAAAGATTAAAAACATAATGACAGGGGGATTCATGAGGAAGGAATCCATAAATTCATTCAGGCTCCATGAACATCCCGAGGCAATAACCATTTTTACCAGAGCCAATTGGATGCCATTTTTCGAAAAATTTAGAGGGTATGATGAAGAAGTGACTTAGGAGTTTACCCTTTCCTTGGTACCCCACTCAAAGACCCATGCCACTATTAATTTCAGAGGTATCACCATGGAAATCACCCCAGAATTTATCAGTAGGGTTACCAGTCTTCCACTTGGACTACCCTGGAGCAAAGATGAAAAGCCATTGGGTCAAGTTGCCAAGAAAATCTTCTTCCAACCAAATGAGCATCTGCAGAGGACAAAAATGGCATCAGAAGAAAAATAATACCTTACCCTTGGGATGAGGTCAGTTACCAAATTATCAAGTACGTTTCCTGTGAAGGGAGGTATAGCAGAGTTTATGGTTACCATTTAAGACTTCTGCATGAGCTGAGATATGGCATGGATATCCCCACACCCCAAAAACTTAACATTCCTTATTTTCTCCTACAGTCCCTTATAGACTCCAGCATTAAATTGAAGGCAGGAGGTCTAGATCAATTGGCTTACCATGTACTAATTAAATTGCTGGTGGAAGAAGCCCTCCACACCTTCAAAATCCCCATAGCCTGGGAGATCTTTAGAAATATGATAGGAGAAGATGATATAAAAGTCCTCACATATGACCTCAGTCCTTCTGAAAGTGAGGGGGAAGAACAAAAAGGGGAAGATGAGGAGGAAACCAAAACAGAGAAGGAAAAACCTAAAACAAAGAAGGAAGAATCTAAAACAAGGAAGGAAGAGACTAAAACAGAGGAGAAAAAGACCAAAACAGAGAAGGAAGAACCTAATACAGAAGAGAAAAGGACTAAACCAGAGAAGAAAAAGACTAAAGTAGAGAAGGCAGAAACTAAACAAGATGAGAAGGAAACCAAAACAGAGCTAGAGGAAACAAAGCTAGCAGAGGTAGAAAAGACAAAAGAAGAGGAAAAGGGGCAAAGAAGACAGAAGTGTCTCCTGAGACACTAGAAAGGGAAGCAACAACTATTCTTGCTATCCTCAGCACCCCAGTTAAACCCAAACAAAAGAGGAAAAGGAAACCATCAATGTATTTCAAGGCTCAAAAAAGCACAAGAATAAAAATAGGGAAGCCAAAGCCATCCTCAAAAGATCCTATCATAATTGAAGATTCCCCTACTGTCAAAAGAGAAGAATCTCCATCCAAAACCCCCATTACTTATGAAAGAGGAAGTACTAGATCTTGCACCTGGAAGGAAAGAATAAAACTACAGGACTCAAAAGCAGTCCTACAGGAGGCACAGACTGCTCTACAGGAGACCCTAACAAAGATACAGGAGACTGAGAAACTTGAGAAAAGGGTAGAAGAGTGGACCAAGGGTAAGGATGAAACAAGAGAGATTCAAGAACCTGACCCCCAACCTAGTTTGGGCTCTTATTACAATCTCCTTGAGGGGCGAAAATCATCCCACATAAGTTTGCAGTCCCACTTTTCTTTGAGTTGGAGAAAGAAAGAGTAAGAAGCCATAGATGGATGAAAATTGCCAAGTCAAAAGGGGTCAGGAGTTGAGCACTGTAAGACATAGAGAAGTAATAAGAAGATCTCACTTGGAAGCAGAAAATGAAATGTTAAGAAAATAGCTGCAAGAAAAGGACACACAATTGGCATGCATGGCTAGCTCGTCTATGGAGGCACTACAGTGCAGGCAACCAGCAAAATCATATGGAGTATACCTCAAAGAACAGTGGCTATAGTTTCAGATCAAGACCCTGGCATAGAGAGGCACCATGCCTTTTCAGAATTATAAATAGTTTACAGACCAATGTGACCAAATTTCAGCAGAAGACAAGGCAAAGATAGTAGAGTTTTATTTGCGTAATTTGGCCCTCACTAATATGAACCTATGGGACCCCAATGCTAGGCTTGGGGACTTGTAGCTGATGGCCATGGAATCATGGATGAATCATGAGGAGAAAAGGGCAAAATAAATAAAAAAGTTGATGGAAAAAGAGAAAAATGAACCCTTAATGATCCGAGCTAAGCTAGCAGATCCCATGGCTCTCATCAGTGTCCACCAGCTGCTTGCAAATAATCCTCATAGTGCCCCTAAGTATATCAATGAGGAGGCCCAAGCCATTACACATTTTGAAGACATCGAAAGATTACTTTGGGAAGACTATATTCATGCTTGTATGAGGAGGTTGAACACTCTCCCACACAGGTTGCAAATCAGGGAGTATCACTCCCCAACAAGGATCAAAGAAGCATTAAGGAGAGTGGAACTGTACAAGCGCTCTATGCAGAGTTTGAAGGCCAATTGGATTGGCCTCAGATTGAGTCCTCCACTACTACTAGGCCTAGTAGAAGGTGTAAAAGAGGAAGAAGAACAACAACAGTGGGAAGAGGTGGACAAAAAGGCAGGATTCCATGATAAAGAAGAGGATCTCACATCAGAAGCATGGGATGTCAGGGAGACCATCAGAGCCATCAAAGATGAGGAGATAGGCTAGTTGCTCAGAGGATGAGCAACACATTTAGTAGGGGGGTGATGATGAGCCCCATAAATGGGTAATTATATGGGCTTATTTGGCCTCCAAACTTAGCTTAATCCACCATTCTCATTATTTTATTGCATGTTTTTGATTATCTTTATGCTAATAGAGTGAGTTGGGTTAGTCATTATGCCATGAAGTCTAATATGTGCTTTATGCAGATTTTTGGTCAATTTTTAGACAAAGTCAAAGGTTTATTGAGCATTTGGCAGCCAATATTCGAGGAAGACAAGGGAGAGGATTTATAAGAGGGTGTCCCCCTCATTGATGACTCGCTACTTTGAATCCTCCTTCAGAAAGCTCGGAGCACAAGCAACCACATCAATGCATCAAAGAGGTAGCTGGGCAAGTGAATGTTAACTACTGTCTATCTCAAGTCCTAGGAGCCAAGCCTCCTTGATTTTAGGAGAGATGTTGGGAGCTCCATTTTGCAGCTCATTTCCAGCTTACTTTTGTGGAAAATTTTATGTAATGTGACTATTATTTTGATAATGAAGATGAAATATTTTCTGCACCAGCACTGAGTTCTTCTAGAGGGCTAAAGCTCTTGGGTTAGGGCCCAATGCAAGCTACCCAAGACCTCTTATTTTGTATTTATATGTCTTGTTGCAGTTCATGAATTAGTTGCTGTTAGATAGATTTATTCCTTAGTAGAATAGGTTGCTTTTTGGTGTTTTACATAGCTGTTTCCATTTCAGTTTGCTGAAATAGGTTAAATAGTGGTAAGAGAAAGACAAAAATGGCCATCAACAGAGCTGTTACACAGTAATTTGTCACCATTGGTGACCATCCCTGTTACCCCTTTCCTGCACTTTGGAGGACTCATTCGGGACCTGTGAGCAGTGACATAACTTAAAAACACTTGCATTATGTTCCCCTAAGTATGGACTTCATGTGCCTTGAAGACATCTCCTGCAAAATATCCCTGAAAAGTGCCTTTTTTCCATTAGCGCGGGTCCACAATGTACTACCCGCGCCAATGAAGGAAATTCTCAAAAGAGGGCGCGCTAGTTGGCGCTCTGTCTTAGAGTTACACCCGCGCCAACCGAGTTTGGAAAATATTTTTAACAAATGCGTGCCTGGATGTTTTTCCCCTTCAAATCATGAAGTTTTTGAGGATAATGCTAATCTCTTGGATGTCGAGATTCATCATCTATCCCTTACATCTATCCACAATGGCTTTTTGGGGATAATGCCAATCCATAATGGGTGTCTTGATTCGTTGTATCTTCTTCCCCTCCTCCATCTATAAAAGCCTTTCCTCATGCATTTGACAAGCTGGTGATAGTGCTAGTTTTTGAGTGATAGTAAGAGTTTTGGAACATAGGGAGATTATACTGTCAGAAGTCTGAGCTTTGCATTCATAATCAAAGAGAGAGAAAGGCTTGTTACAAGACATATGTAGCTGTTCGCCCAGCCAGAGGAGGGATTCAACGTCAGAACCTTGGTTGTACTTTTCTCTGCTGATTACCATTAATAAACGACTATCATTATGGTTCTGATCGTATTGTTCATTATGATAATGTTTGATCTATATCTTTTCTGACCGATATATGGTTGTATTTAGTGGATTTTATGCTTGTATTCGCTTTTTTCTTTGCATGTACAGGTATCTATTCGTGGAGTTCCTGAAGATCGTGACCTGCTGGAGCAAGGGAATGGGAGTATCAAATCTTCCACGACACTAGCGTTGGACTTCAGGTTGGTTCTCATAATCCACTTTCAATTTGCAACTAGGAACTTGCATGGTAGCGTTGATTGATTGTTGCTAGACCCATTTTGGGCTAGTGGGATCGCCTCTGTCCGCAGAGGGGATTTACCTCTCCAACAATTTGGCGACTCCACTGGGGAAGCTATTTGTTGTTTGATTCGTAAACTTTGGACGGAGCCTGAAGTACGACCAGGTAGCTTTCGAAACGCTATTGCTCTGCATTAGCGAAGTAGATCAATGCCACTTCAGTCAATCTCCGGTTTGGTTTACGAACCGAACAACTTGGAGTTTGTCTTGCACTTTGGTTTTCTCTTGTTTGCTTGCTTAAATAAGCTTTCTGGGTTGGATTTTTAAGTTGTTTCTTGCTGCATGATCTGTCTGGATACTGTCGATCAGACCCTGGACTGCTTGATTTATTTTTAAGCCAGAAAACTTTATTAGCGCATTTTTCTACCTGACAGTCGCGCCAGTGGGCGTAGGTTGCACAAAAGAAACTCACGCTAATCCTTTAATAACGCGAGTTACAGACTGACAGTCGCGCCAGTCCTGTGAACTTTGCCAGTTTGTTTGTTTGGAAGCCTTCTAAACTCAGATTTCTGTCTTTTCACATCTTTTTCAGCTACTAGAGTGTGTCAAAGCTCTGTTTGACTGGTTTTTGACCTTCATCCTTCGGGTGTTTGCCTCTTTCCATCAATCTCATATCCCAGCCCTAGAGCATCTAGTGGCTTTGTACATCGAGCCTTCCGTGGGAGTTTTTGGTTCTTTGATTGTCCAGTCGACTTCTTGGCTGTTTTTTGCACTTGTCTAGTGGTTGTCAGAACTTTTTATTGTGTGCTTCGAGCAATCCACCTCTTGTTCGTTTGGATTTCACTTGGCTTCGTTTGGGCTTAGATCACATAGCTCATTGAGGTCTTTGTGATTCTCCTTGGCTTGACATATTGTCTTGGTGTTTTAGACTTGGTTCTATTTTCATTGAGTGAAATTTGTCTGTTTACTCTTTGTTATCATCTCTCAAAATTTGTTTAAGTGCATTATGCCATTAAAAAAAAACAAACGATCTTTTTGCATTGCATTAGTTAGCATTCTTCACTGTTATTAGCAATTAGTCACTTTTAAAAAAGAAAAGAAAAGAAAAAGTTTCATTTATTGCTATTAGCTGCTTTAGAATCTTTGTTGATTGTTTGATGATCATTTTGTTTGTTTGAAAGATCTCAACTCTTCTATAGTTAGCATTCATTGAATGGAATGATATATTTTGGCATATAGCTTGCATTTACGAAATTGTGAGAGATTACATACGGTAGGACCTGAAAACTAAAACCTAATCAAAGATCAACTGCAAAATGAACTGAATGAATCTAAAAATGCATTGGAACTTAACGCATACATTCTAGAGGTCTAGGCTAGAGACGTGTTCCGGCGTCGTTAAATCTAGTCACTGTTGTTTCACATTATGGTTGGGTGATTCCTCCTTTTGTGACTCGATAGTGGTCTAGCACGGATTTGTGCTCCCACGTACCGTCGAGTATATGTGGAGACCCCACTAGGTTATCATCCTTTATCCACAGGAAGCCGTGTCTGCCGCCTTACAAGCCGTAATGCACTGAACACAACATTCGGGAAGATTGACTGCCGTACGAGAAGTCCTTGGTTTTTATCTGATTGCCAAGGTGTATAAGCAGTTTTACGGATTGTTTGGTAAACCTTTTGCCTAGTTCTCTAGAGTAGTCACTTTTGACCCTTTTCGGACTCCCTAAAAGAAAAGGTTCACCTGAGGATTTTTCACTTCGGGCTCACTAAATATTCGAAGGAGACTAGAGTCATCTTTTTGTCCTTTTCTCGACTCTTAAAACATGAAAAGGTCAAGTTCAGTTCCTTTGTCTTAAAATTTATTCGGCCACGATTCACATTTACCCAGTTAGATCTTGTCTGCGTTAGTTTGAGTAAGGTCCTGTCTCATTAGATTCCCTAGGATTTTGTGAAGTTTTCATCCTGGCGGAATTACCAATTTCGTCTTCTTCCTTTGCCGAGATACCGGTTGTGAGTGAAACTCTTCCTGTTATTTCGAGTATACAACCGATTAATTCTCGTGCTCCAGGCGACGAGACTTACGAGTTTCATTGGAACCCTGTTTGGGAGCCTTCTGAGGATGATATCGCTTTTTGGGAATACACTTCCCCTCGTGTTTCAGCCCCACTATTTTCTTCCGACATGGAGGACGTATCCCCTACTTCGACTGAAGAATCCGTTGCGACGAGCGGTGAAATTCCCACCACAATGGAACCTATACTTGTTAGTAGCACCCCTACTACTGGGAGACTACCTCCAGGCTATAAAGCACTAAAGGATGTTATGTCCTCTGGAACTCCTTTCACGAGTTCTATTTGGTCACAACTCGTTTTTCCCACCACGGAGCCTTTTACTCCACAAAGTCGCAGTACGTCTGTTACCTCAATCACAACAGTTCCAATGGTATGTGTAGCTTCTTCGACTCCTATTTTCAGTCGTCCTTCGGCCTCTTTATTCAGAGTCTTTGATCCTACGTCAAACGCCCCAGCAGAGGGGCCATACGATCAGTACTTACCGCATCTTGGTAGGCCTTTATCGTCTCAACCGACCGTTGAGATTTCAGTTCCGCTGTCAATTGATTGGGGCCCCACCTCTTATCATGGTGGCCAAGTATCGTCTGCGCAATCCCAAAGACCACCTCATCAAGATCAACAAGGACAACCCTTCCAGGGACAACCTTTCACCTGTGGTGGTCCGTCTTTCACCTCTTATGCTCAACCTTCTGGTAACTCAGGTCAATCTTCTGTTCAACAAGCCCAACCTGGTATCCAGCAAGGTTATCCTACTGGAAAAATTGGTCATTCATATGTTCACCCAAACCAACCTAATGTCCAGTATAGTCCAATATCTGGACAAGCTGCTCAACCACATGGTCAACCCATCGTCCAGTATAGTCAACCTTCTGGGCAAGTCGGCCAGCCTCAAATCCAATCAGGCCAACCAACTGCCCAGCCCACTCGGCCATCTGGCCCGTTAGGACAACCCTCAGTTGTGCAACAACAACTCCATCCCCAGAAAGTACAACCTTCTGGGCAGGTGGGCCAACCTCAATATCAACAAGGTCATCCTTCCGGCCAGATAACCCAACCTACAGGACATCCTTCTAGCGCTGCTCAACCCGGTTTTTTGCCCTAGGCTGGACCCCAAGCCCCATCCAGTCTTCAAATGCAAGTTGGAATTCAATCCCAACCAGTCTATCAAACTCAGCGTGTTTCTCAAACTCAGTTTGGAGTCCAGCCACCATATGGTTACCAACAACCTCAAGGGCGACCTTCGTTTGCCCCATATCAAAATTATCAACAACTGCAGGCAAATCCTTATCAGAATTATCCGGAACCGTATGGTGCTCCTGCAGGATAGTTTGGTAATCCATGGAATGCTGGGGGGAAGAACCAAAATCCCTATGGACAAAACCCTATTGAGAAAAATCCGTCCGGACCAAGCCCATGGGGGCAACTGCCAGTTGGTTGGAACCCTGGTGCTCCATCCTACCAGCAGCCCCAGATGTCTTTCAATCCTCAATTACCTTTCTTAGCGACTTTTGAATTACCAGATGTGTCCAAACTGACCAACGATCCCATTCTCCATAATCCGTATTGGCCTCCGGTTCCAACGAAAATTCCCGGTGACTGTCCAAAATTTGTTGGTAAAGCTAATGAAGATCCTCAAGCTCATGTCATGACCTATCACTTGTGGTGTTCATCCAATTCGTGGCTTGATGATTCGATTCGCCTTCGCCTTTTTCAAAGGACTCTCACTGGCTCTGCAGCTAAGTGGTATATTGAGCTCACTCGCGGATCCTTTCAAGATTTCAACTCGTTGGCTATGGCATTCCTCACTCATTTTCAGTTGCCCATTCGATATGAAACGAGTACACATCTCCTGACATCCTTAAGACAGACAACGACTATGCATATCTTTGATCATATCCATGAATGGAGACGGCGTAGACGTATGATCAAATTTTTGATTCCCAA
This sequence comes from Pinus tabuliformis, assembly GCA_031772625.1. NCBI lineage: Eukaryota > Viridiplantae > Streptophyta > Pinopsida > Pinales > Pinaceae > Pinus > Pinus tabuliformis. The sequence continues at coordinate 94,190,233 of CM062814.1, read as the reverse complement.
CCAACTTCTTACCGATTGGTTTATGACTTCGTTCGTTCCTCCAATAGCTCGGGACATTGCCATGGGGGCGTGTGTCACTGAAGAGCAAGATCTCGTGCGCGCTCAGTACCTTGACTTGGTTTATTCTTAGTCTGGTACATTGTATGATTATCTGCCTGATGCCCCGAGACCAGGAACATCCAAAGCCCTGCTAACACCAACTGTTGACGGTATTTTTGGTTCTGTTAATTCGTCCTCGTAGAAAAATTCCGCGAACCCTGGGAAGAAAAAATCAAATGCTTCGAATGAACACACTTCTCAGGTAACACCCACTTCGAATATTACTTCCGAGGTCAATGTCGTCTAGTCCACCACGGCAGACAAAGCCTCGAAAGGAAAGAAGAAAGGGAAAGAGAAGAATAAGCCAGATCAACCTAAACAGGAATCCCCTAAACCTCCGCCCGAGGAAGGTGCCAAGCGCAAATCCAAGTATCCTTGTCTTATCTGTGATGAAGATCACTATACCAAAGACTTCCCTAGGCGGTCCGAAGTTAGTCGTTTGTTGAAAGGTGCTCCCGGGACTCCTGCGGTGCTCAAAGAACCCTTTCCCTCGCAACAATCTCAAAATAGGGCTCGCCCCCCTCCGTGATAGCCCAGTAATGAAATACACATCAGACACGTCCAACTCTAAGGTTTTGTCCCGTAAGCGAAATACTTGGTCATCAACGTCCCAAGCATCCATTATGAACTGCAATAACTCAGGCTGAGCTCGCAGATAAGATGTGAGGAAGAAATTCTTGAGACCACAGTCCCTCAAGGCGTTCATACATCCCTCATCCTCGATGGCCAAGGCATCTACAGCATCATGTTCTCGTTCTTTCCATTCCACCACCATTTTTTCTTGTTTCCTGCACCCACAAGGATGAATAAGTCATTATTGGAACACTGGTAAGCATACAAACCGGAAAAATTTAAAAAATAATGATGAAATTCAAGGTAAAAATTAGGTCGCGTGGTTGGCGCGACTATTTCTAAAATAGTTGTGCCAATGGCACGACACCTTTGGGTAAATCACCCCATTGGCGCGGACCCGTGCCGGATACCCGCGCCAATGGGGCGCGGCCCTAAATTTCAAATTCCTCCTTGCAGAGGCTCAATCAGGGGACAAAATGCATAAAAAAGGAATGGAAATAAAGCCAAAGGAAGCGCCTCTTACCTGGAACCGACAAAATCTCGAATGGTTGTATGGATTGGCTGTAATCACCACCCAAAGTTCGCCCCCCAAACAGACCACTACTACTATTCGAGAGGTAAAAAGTAAAAAGTAATTCTATTTTTTACATTTTCACCATATTTATAGACTTTTTGACTCATTTTTAGGTTTAAAAAGTTATTTTTTGAATATTTTAATATATTTGTGGTCGAAAATGGATTTTACGATTGCTTCTTGTGCAGTGACAGGTCTTTTACGCAACTTCGATGGTGAAACGAGTTATATTTTATACTTTTTCGGACTCGGTAAATACACGAAAAAGTCATTATGGAGTCATCTCTCAACTCTTTTCTGACTCGCTAAACATGAAAAGATCGCTGAGTTATCCCTCTTGACTCGTTAAACGTAAATAAGAGGCGGTCATCTTTAAACTCTTTTCCGACTGTGTAAAAACGAAAAGATCGTCGGACCTTTGTCGTTTCAGGTTCGTTAACGGTTTCGAAACAACGCGGTTTCGATCGCTTTTTTACTTTTTCAGGTCGAAATCACTACTTATGAATAGTACTCCTCGATCGTAATGGTCGGGCGGTTCTTTCGAGTATTGTTTTATACTTTTTTGGGCTCGAGAGACACAAATTTATGAAAAAGGACACCCTTGGAGTTTTCTTTTCCGCAGTCTTTTCAAACTCTCTAAACATGAAAAGACGTCGAGTTTTTCCTTTGTCAGACTTGTTAAAACTTAATGACATTGGAGTCCGTCAAGATGACGTTACAAGCATATGCTATCCCCATCAAGCTTGTAAATAAAAATAATTGGGGTACTCACCAGAAATGGTAGGGGAAAATGGAACCATAATTATTGTCGTGTCGAGATTATGTCGCTCTTGAACATGGCACTTGTCTGCTTTCGTGTCTGGGTGGGGATATCTCATCTCATTTTTCACTTTCCTCTGTGAATTTTGGTAATCCTGTTTGACCTCTCATCTGCTCATTGCCTCGTCACCATGACCTCTGATCCATTGATGTCAAATACTGCCAATTCCACTATCGTGCCGCCAATATGTTCAAGAGAAGTTGACCTCTGCAGAATAACAACCTCCTTCTGATAGCTCACATAATTTTGATCCACCACAATATTCTTTCTCTGTCTCGTGTTGATGATGTGGGAAACACTATGGCCCACCTTCGATCAAGATCACTTCCTGTCGACTTCAACTCATTATCCAAGAAGCTGATCTAGAGACTCCCTTCCGGTGCCTTGGAGCCTGCATGCCTCAATGGCAAGTTCTTCGTGTTCAACGTGAGGTTTTCATCATTGGCCTCCGATCGAATGATTCTACGGGTGTTCGACGCCAGCTCACTAATTCACACGCCGTAGATTGTACCTATAGTACCTTGAGGGCCATTTTCATTATTGGTGGTACCTCTTGCATCTGTTAACAATTTTCATTATTGACTGGTAATCAAACGATGTTCATGCATGTTCGACTTCAGCTCATGTATTCGCATGCTTGAACTTGTACTTTTGTTCGGGTTGAGATGGAGCACAAGACCCTGGATTTTGTCTATTGGAATCCAGGCTGTGATTTTGTTGATTCTTGTTACATGACTCATTCACTGGATGGCTGCGACCATACCTGAGTCTATTCATCGATCCTAACCGGATGGCTGCGCCCATACCATGGATCTAGATTATTATGTACTCTGTTATGGATGGCTGCGACCATACCACATATATCATGTACTTGAGCTATCAGTTGTATCTCTCTATGCAGATTCTCCGGCGGCAGCTGCATGTGTTATTGTAAAGCATTTCACCCCTCTCTCTCTCTCGGGCCTCATGCTTTAGGGGGCATCTGTTACACAGTAATTTGTCACCATTTGTCACCATCCCTGTTACCCCTTTCCCGCACTTTGGAGGACTCATTCCAGGACCTGTGAGCAGTGACATAACTTAAAAACACTTGCATTATGTTCCCCTAAGTATGGACTTCATGTGCCTTGAATACATCTCCTGCAAAATATCCCTTAAAAGTGCCTTTTTTCCATTAGCGTGGGTCCACAATGTACTACCCGCGCCAATGAAGGAAATCCTCAAAAGAGGGCGCGCCAGTTGGCGCTCTGTCTTAGAGTTACACCCGCGCCAACCGAGTTTGGAAAAGATTTTTAACAAACGCGCGCCCGGATGTTTTTTCCCTTCAAATCATGAAGTTTTTGAGGATAATGCTAATCTCTTGGATGTCGAGATTCATCATCTATCCCTTACATCTATCCACAATGGCTTTTTGGGGATAATGCCAATCCATAATGGGTGTCTTGATTCATTGTATCTTCTTCCCCTCCTCCATCTATAAAAGCCTGTCCTCATGCATTTGACAAGATGGTGATAGTGCTAGTTTTTGAGTGATAGTAAGAGTTTTGGGACATAGGGAGATTATACTGTCAGAAGTCTGAGCTTTGCATTCATAATCAAAGAGAGAGAAAGGCTTGTTGCAAGACATATGTAGTTGTTCGCCCAGCCAGAGGAGGGATTCAATGTCAGAACCTTGGTTGTACTTTTCTCTACTGATTACCATTAATAAACGACTATCATTATGGTTCCGATCTTATTGTTCATTATGATAATGTTTGATCTATATCTTTTCTGACCGATATGTGGTTGTATTTAGTGGATTTTATGCTTGTATTCGCTTCGTTCTTTGCATGTGTAGGTATCCATTCCCGGAGATCGTGAAGATCGTGACCTGCTGGAGCAAGGGAATGGGAGTATCAACTCTTCCACGACACTAGCGTTGGACTTCAGGTTGGTTCTCATAATCCACTTTCAATTTGCAACTAGGAACTTGCATGGTAGCATTGATTGATTGTTGCTAGACCCATTTTGGGCTAGTGGGATTGCCTCTATCCACAGAGGGGATTTACCTCTCCAACAAGAGCCTTGACCTCCTTTCCTCCCTTTGGGACCATGAGCTGAGGTCAAGACCCTCTTGCTGCCACCAAAAACACAGTTTTGCCTTCTCCATGCAATTTCTAGTGTTATAGTTTGATTTAGAGGTTAATGCTTTGCTTTAGATCCATTTTTCCATACTCATTTCTGTTTTTGCAATAAATCTCCATTCATGCTTTCCTTTCCATGTAGCATTGTTCAACATTTTATTTTCCTAGATTAGAATTTAGGTTAATATGAGTTATAGTTTTTTTTTTTTTTTTTGCAGCTAGTTTCTTTTCTTGCTCAGTTTCAGTATTTGATTTGTAGCTCTTTTGCAGTACATATCTGCTCATAATAAGTCAATAAATCATCCATCACCATCTCTTTTTCTACATGCTCCACAGGTCATTCATAGCCCCTCATAAATTTTCCCTAATTTGCTGCATTTTTCTCATAAACTTTCCTCTCATCCCTTGAACAAATCCAACCATCATTCTCTTTCCTAATCCTTCTTGATGAAACTTGGACACCTTAACACATCCCTCTAGTCTTTAGCTACTCTTTCCCACCATTTTTTCGCCTTTAAAACCTCTAAAACAACCCTCAACAGCCTCCTATAGATCCTCCTGTAGATCCCCTGCAACCTCATGTAGAATTTCCTGTAGGTGAATTTTTGAAGTCCGATTGCAGGGAAAGCCTCCAGAAGGTTACCAGAGGCCTCCTAGGACCCATCCACACCTTCCTACACCTCTTCAAACTCCAAAGACGCCCTCCATCGCCACCTAATTGCTGCCACATCCACAAACAAATAAATCACATGCATGGCAATTTCACATAAAATACATAAAAACCCAAATATATGTTTTTGTCTCATTTCCTCCTAGAAATAGCTTGAATAGATGTTGTTTACTTCCCAAGTAGGTAATGGCATGCATTTTATGGTTTCTCATCTCTCTTTTTGCAAAAGTAGGGTTAGTTGGTTAATTAGGGTTTGCTAGGGTTACTTTACACTTCAGTCTTCTTTTCCTTTCTGCAAGTAGGGTAGCCTCTGTAGAGTGAACTTTCCTCTCTTTCATCACACATAAAGCTTCTTCTGGAAATCATACAAGTTTTCTTAAGCTCCTAGTGATCTTGCGCTAGCTGACCAAGTGACAAACTGCAGTAAGAACTAGTACTTGTGCATACAGCACCGTCGCTTCCAAGTTTGTTACGAACTATCGGGTTGATAAAAGTAAAGTAGGAAGTCCCAGGAGTTTCAACATTATTACTGCAATACTAGTGCTCACCATGTATAATCTGACGTCCATATATTTGATTTAATCATGCCTTTCCAATTGAGCTAATTGAATAGATGGCAAAAAAATATTTGGTGGAAAAATGGCTTCCTTACCATATACCAAAAAGTATGGAGAATTTCCTAATGCTCTTTTAGGAGTGACTATCAGCCCATAGGGTGTTAGATAACTAATTATTCAAATTCTTTTAGTGATTTTAAACAGCCTTTCTAAGGATTTGCATCATGTTTTTATTTGTGGATTTTGCTAGACCATTACCTTGAGGGTAATAGTTAGCAGAGAATTTAATTTTGATACCTTTGTGTAGGTAGAATTTAGACATCTTAAGATAAGAAAAATATGAAGCATTATCAAATGCAAAGGATAATTGAACTCCCAACCTTGAGATAATATGGGTTTCTAGGATGATCGTACCTGTTCATCTTTGATATTTTTAAAGGAATTGCTTCGGTCCACCTTGTGAAATAATCAGTATTTGTGAGAATGTATTTATGTCATTTTGAAGAGTTTGGATTAATCTCACCAATGCTATCTAATCCCAATTGTTTGAATGGTCCTTTTACCTCAACATGTTGAAGAGGAAGATCCGATATTTTTTATTTTCCCGTTGTTGTTTGAAATTCTTTACATTTCCTTGCATATTAAAAATAATCATTGAATAGAGTGGGCCAATAATAGCCTGCTTGTAAGAATTTATGTGTAGTGGTTTTTTCTCCAAAATGCCTACCAAAAGATCCATCATGTAATTCTACTAAAACCTTTTCTGCATTAGATTTATCAAGGAATCTTAGGAAAACACCATCATAATTTTTTCTAAAACAAATTCTATTAATTAATTGATATCTAGAACATTTCAATCGTAAAGCTCCTTTTTGTTTGATTGATAGATGGTTTGGAACAATACCATGAATTAAGAAATGTTTTATATCTGCATACCATGTATTTGTTGGTATAGGTACGTACACAGTTTGTTCTTTATTCATTTCAAATTCATTGTACCATCCTACTTCAGAATTGGAATATTGATCTTCCTCTGGGTGATATCCTTCTACTTAAACTAATAATTTACACACACCCTTCCCTCTTATGACTTTAGATGGTTTAATTTCTAAATCATATTATTGCAATTTAGTCATCCAGTTTGCTATTTTTTCTCCTAAGTATTTTTGAACCAACAAATTTCTAACTGCAGGATGGGGAACTATCCCTTTAGTATGGGATAAAAAAAAGGTCTAAATTGTTTGACTCATTTATAGAAAACATAAGCTTTCTTATCTATTTCTGGATAGCTTAATTCAACACCTTGAAAGCCAAAACTCATGAATGAAATAGGAATTTCCATATCTTCAAAATTCTTTTGAGTGAGGACTACTGCATAAGAGATATCAAATGCAAACGTATACAAAAAAAAATTATTTATCAAAATTTGGAGTGATTACTGATGGAGAAAAAACAATGACTTCTTTTATTTTTTGAAACGTATATTTTTCTAGAGATCCCATTTTAAAAACATGGTATTTCTTAATCATATCTTGCATTGGTCTAACTATTTTAGCAAAACTTGGAATAAATCTTCGAACAAAATTAATCTTTCCTAGAAAAGATTGCATAGATTTTTTATTATGAGGAAGTATAATTTGGAAGATTTATTTGATTATATATGGATCAATAAAATACATCCTTTAGAAACTATAAATCCCAATAATTTTCCTTTAGTGACAAAAAATATCGTCTTTTTTTTGGATTTAATGAGATTCCATATTTTCGACATCTTTCAAATATTTTTCTCAAATGGTCAACATGTTGAATTATTTTATTTTAATAAATTGTTATATCATCTAGATATATTGCCATGAATTTATTAATAAGTCCATTAAAATTAATATCCATGGCTCGTGGAAAAGTATCCCTAACGTTAATTAATCCAAATGGCATTTTTTCGTAAGCATATGTGCCCCATTTGTTTTGAAAATTGGTTTTCATTTGATCTTCTGGTGCAACCAAAATCTGATTATAACCAGAGAATCTATCAAGAAGAGAGAACATTTCAGATCCTGCAACTGATTGAAGAATTTGTTCCATTGGAGGGACAAGATAGTTGTCTTTTTTCAGATGATTTATTTAGATTTTGAAAATCATTGCAAATTCTAATATCTTCGTTTTTATTTTGAAATAGAACTAAATTTGATACCCATTGTGAGTGTCTGACTGGAAAAATAATTCGATATTTTAGAAGTTTATTCGACTCTTCTTTGATCTCACCTTCAAGTCTGGGATGCATTTTTCTTAATTTTTTCTGAAAAGGTTGAGTGTCAGATTTGATTGGAATTACATATTGTATGATTTTAGTACCATAAACCTTCAATTCATCATAATTCTAAGTGAAAACATCTTCATATTGCTTGAATCATTTGATAAATATGGATCTCTCTTTAGGTGTAAAATTTCTTCCCAAATTAACATTTTCACGTTGTTTTTATGTTCCCACATTAACAACTTCAAATTGCATTGAAGAACTATTGCTTTTGCAATTTGTACTCCCTTTTAATTTATTTTGAAAATAATATAAATTTTCCACTCGGACTATGGATTTTAGAATAAAATTTTGACTTTTTGAATCATCTGGAAAATCATATTACAATTGAGCAGTATGTTTATCTTCATCAATAATACATCCTTTGAAAGTATCTTCTAAGTTTAAGAAATATTTGGTTTGATCATCATCATCAAAGACTCTCTAACTTTGAATATTGTCGGGAATTGAAGGTATGAACACAATTTCAATTGAAAAATGTTATGGAGAAAAATTTTCAATTGGAAATAGCTTTGATGCAACATTAGCAAGTAGTTCAACATCAAAATTTTGAGAATGGGTACAGAATCTAACTCAAAGTTATCAAAATTTTGAGCTAAGTCCCATACTACTTGTCCATAAATTTTCAAAAGGTTGGATATACGATGAATGGTTTTATTGCATTATTTTACAATAATTTCTGAATTTCCTAAAACTTTGATATTTTTGATATCCATTTCAATAGCTTTGTGAAGACCTTATAATAAAGCATCGTATTAAACTACATTATTTGTTCAAGGGAAACTTAATATGCAAGAAAGAAGAAATATATTCCCTTGTGGATCAACTAAGACACATCCAATACAATCTCCTCCGTTTGATTTGGATCCATCAAAGTATAATGTCCAACTATCAATCTGATTAGTTGTAAATATGGATGGAGCCTTTGTATAAGAAATTTGCCTTGAATTTGAGGTTGATACTTGGAGAAAGTTTAGGAATTTTATTTGAGTTTCCGATACAGAGGATTCTTTAGATGAAAATTTATTGAGACATGTATCAAATGTATAATTACATAATGAATATTCAAGAGAATTTATTGGATCATTAGAATTTTCAAGGTTAGTAACTGTACGTTTCATGAGTTGTTCACAATCAACCTTGAATATATTTGGGTTATTGTTTAAGTGTAACCAAAAATGAGACCAACCCGTTGAAAAATAACCATTATTTTTTTCTAACCAATCTCGTCTGAGAATTAAACCATAATATTTTGGAATATCTATGACAATAATGTCAATGATCTGATTCTTTTTAGGATTTTAGGAAAGTCTGATTAAATTTTTTTTATTTATCCTAAAACCTATAGACTTGATCTATAGAGTTGAAAAATTTTGGTAGATGGGTTTATAAGAGACATATTTAATTTTTGGACAACACACAAGGGCATTACATTGGATGAATCCCCTCAATCGACTAAGAAATTATGTACATTTCTGTTGCATATTTCAAAAGTTAACAAGAAAGGATGGGTTCGAGAGGATGACCTATCTCTAATTGATGTTGCATTAATATTCAAAATATTTTTAGATGGGGCTTTATTGGAATTATGATTTTCAGATGAATCGTTTACTAGAGGTTTAATTAATCTCTTTGCTGAGTGAGTTTTGATAATTCAAATAAAGAGATATTAGCTCTAGTTTTATTCATATCTTAAACTAAATCATGATATAAATTCTCTGTCATAAGAAGAGCATTAGATGTAGAAGTAGCCTTATCAGTAGTTTGAGTTTTCTTTGTTTGAGCTAGAGAATTGGGGTTTGATGTGGATACTTGATTTGGAGAAGCACTTTGACTTTTTGATCTAGTTTTTACAACGTTAATTTCTTCTTCATCTTCAATAGAATCATTATCAATTAATACTCCTTGAGAGACATCCCATAAGACATTAATTTTACTATATTCTTCTTCCTTCTTGCTTTCATTCTCTGGTTGACCTTCGTTCTCACCTTCAATAAACACTTTAAACATGTTTATAAAAGCAGAACATGTTTTTTTCAGAATTTTTATTATTATGAGTTCGACAAAAATTATCATGAGCATATTCATAAATGCTGAATTCTTCAAGAGAATTTTGATTAGGGTTGGGGGACGGGTTCCTTCTAAAAGGTCTCTAAGTTTGTTTTGTTTTGTTTTGTTTTTTTATTTTATTTTTTTATTACAAGAGTTTCAGAAAGGACATTTTTCACATCTGTTATCTCATTAGACATTTTTTTAATTACCTTTTGGATAGAGTCTAAATCGATATTATATTTTTCTTTTTTGTCATAAATTGTTTTACTAGTTGAAGTTTTTCTAGAAGAAGATATTGTTTTATTTGTTTCTTGTCCTCATGCATGTTTCACAAAAAACTTTAATTTCACAAAAATCTTTAATATTTGTTTTTTCTACATTTAAAGCCTCTTTCATGTTTAGGGATAATGTATCTTTTTCTTCTTTAATAACAATGGATGAGATATCAAAAGGATTAGTAGTAGTATAGACCTCATTTAGTACATCATCATGTGGCCTAGATGCTGTAGGGATTCTATTAAGGATATAAAGAAATATTTGATTGATTCTCCTACATTCATTTTGATATTTGATAATTCAACAACTAAGGTTGCTTCGGTTTTATCCTCTCCATATTTTTTGATAAATAATTTTTCAAAAGAATCCCAAGTTGTAATATCTACCATAAACTATGGTGAAATACCAAGCAATTTATTTTCTTTCAAAAGTGAAAGGAAACAATTTTCAAACTTGGTCTTCATCTTGAATTGCACCTAACTTAAGAGATAACATGATTCTTATTTAACATGTTTGTCGACAATAATAGGACCATCAGGATTATACTTTGGAAGCCATATTTTAGAATGATTTTGTAAATCGTATTGATCTCCTAAAACAATAATAGGTCCAACGAATCACCAAGGTTGACTTGCCATAGGTGACTTTGGGGACGATGAACTTGAACCTAATGAATGAGGTAAATGAAGGCCTTGAAGGAGGGATAATCAGAGGTGGAGGGAATGATATTTGAAGAACTGATGAAGTGGATGAAATTGGAACCTGAACCAAAGTAGTTGAGGGGGTTACTATTTGAGATTCAATAGGATTAGTTTCCCATTCAACTTCTTCCAAAGGGAACAAGGGATTTGTAAAATTTGCAAACTCAGATGAAGCTTTGGGACTGGTTTCGGTTGATGATCTAGGACTAGCTTTAGAAGAGGATGATATAATAGCTTCAACCTCATGCCTTGGTCTTCCCCTTCTAGATATATCAAGTAACATAGGGAATAAACCTAAGACTTTACTTTGAGATCTAGTATACACTTTAGAAAATTGAATTTGAGGATGCACAAGAACATATGATACCTCAGTTGATTCTTCTGGTGAGATTGTAGTTGTGGATGGGAAAGGTAAAGGGTTTATTTTAATGAAAAACTGTAGATGAGGTGCTAATACCAGATGCTATTATAGGATGAATAGGCTCAATAGGTTTATCATCCATACAAGATTTGTGGCCCTCCTAGCGCCAAATTGTTGACAGACGGGAATATTCATCCTTCAACTAGTGAGTATTTGCCCGATCAGAATACCAATTAGATTATTTTTCATTTAGATGGATATATACTGATCTAGGTGGATATTGGTAACCACCCACCTATTCCACCTAGACCTCCAGTTGGTTTCATTTATTTCCTTGTTTATTTCAGCATTTACTATTTTTAGCAGTTTTTGGGTCCCGAACTTTTGGAGCAGTTTTGACCCCCTAAATGACGTTTTTTTTTTGGCTCGCTATAGACCCATGGCCACAGGAAAGGGATTATGTAAAACCTATAGTACTCAAATATACCTTTCCAACAAGGTATCGTACGTGCCAAACAAAGATAATATGACCAAGTTATGACCCTGGGAAGTTGGCTGCCCAACTAACCCCAATGGGGCACACAAACCCTTGGCGTTACATCTCCTGGGGTTAGGGTTTTGGTTGTTTATGGTTTTATCATGCTTTTCAATAATAAATTGGCTCTTGATCCTTATTGTAACATCATTCAGAGGCATGTAGCCGCCACATATCTTCTCAACAATAAGCTTCCATCGCTTGAGCTAGTCTTATTTCCATTATGTTTGTAAGCATATTTCAATATTTGATATTAATGAAATGAAGTGTTAATTTTTCTCCATCTTTGTAATTATGGTTATATCTGTAATTTTTTTCATTCTTGTTTAAATTCAGATCAATGGTATCAGAGCAGTATGCTCCTTATCTATTTTCTTTGCATGTCCCCATCGAGGTCGAGATATAAGGAGCTAGGGCTTGAACTAGTCGAACCTTTACAAGACCATCCTCGCAAATCCCAACGACCTCCCATGGTATAAGAAAAGAAAGATGAGGGGGTAGGAGATCCTTTAAAAATATTGCTCAAAAAATCCCTCGAGTGACAAAGGAATGCGATGATGGACAACTTTTCCCAGATCCTTCAGCAACTACCCAAGGGTGACACATCTATTTCCCACAGCTACTCCAGAAGCGCCACACCCTTTAAGGTACATGTTAACTTTGACATTCCCATATTTCAAGGTTAGATAGATGCAAACATTATAGATAAATGGTTAAATATTATAGAGGGATATTTTTATGTTCATGATTTTTCCATCCGGGAAAAGATTACTTTTTTTCTCCTCGAAGTTGCCTCCCACGTCAAGGATTGGTGGGAAACCTACTCTGAGCAGAAGGATGAAAGTACGACCTCACTATTTTCAGCCACACCCATTTGGGATTCATTCAGAGACACCATTATAGAGCAGTACTATCCTATCAGGAGCTATGATGATAAATACATAAAGTGGACCACGCTACGACAGGGAAGGGACAAAGACGTGCCAGAGTTTACCAACTTTTTTCATACCCTTCACATGAAGTTGGGTATGAAGAATGCTAAGAAACATTTGGTACTCAAGTACCGCAACTGCCTACACAGGTACATCTAGGATGAGATGGAGTTCCTGGATATCTCCTCACTTGGCATGATGTACCAATATGTTGTTAAGATTGAGTAGAATCTTAAATAGAAAAAGCGAAAATTTGGATCTTTGAATCTGAAGCAAGGGAAAGACGCCCCCAAAATGCAGAGAAAAGCCAAGGTTGGGTGACCTAGGATAACTTGCCAAAGCTGCAAGCAAAGAAAAACATCCTGAAGACAAAGAAGGACATGGGAAAGTGGTGCGAGTTCCATAAGAGCTCCACTCACAACACAAGTGAGTGTAGGGCCAAGCAGTAATTGGTGGCCGAGCTAAAGGCTTCTAAGTCTGATGCATGTTCTAACTCCGAGTCAGAACTTGACAAGGGGAATGAAAAATATAAGCAGATCATTGACGCAGAGCCTAGTGCCACCGTGGCGACCACCAAGATCCATAATATTGAGCCTGAAGATCCAGAAGAGGGGGAGCACCTGTTCGATTCATAGATGTGGGTGAAGGGTTCTCCACTGCAGTTCATTGTCAATAGCGGGAACCATAATAACCTCATTTCAGTAGAGGTCATGAAGTGGATGGGCCTACTGACTCCAACAAATCTAAAACCGTTCACCATCAAGTTGTTGAAATGTGGCAACAAGAATATTCCAATTTTAATTTGTCCTTGAATTAAAATTGTGAATTAAAATCGAATTTAGTCTTAATAGATACTTGGAAATAATTAATTAAGTTATTTTGACTTAATTAGTTGGAGAAATTCAAGTTAGAAGTCTTTCTAAAGTCATACAAGCGTTATCCCTTAAATTAACGAGACAAGGCTTAAATTGAGGAGATAAGATTGAGTTATATTTGAGTTGTAATTAGTTAACTTAGTTTACTGAGTTAATTCCAGTTAAATTAGTTCCAAATGTTTGAGGAACTAATAGAGAGTTGACTGTCAGTTGATGCATGCATGCACTAAACTACTGTACTCTAGTTAACTGAAGATTCTCTCATCAAAAAATCATGCATGTCTATTCTAAGAAAGACCCAGTTGAGATTAAAGTCAAGGACAATGTACTATCAGTTGCATGTTTTCTCTTATAAAGAATAATCATGCATGCAGAAGGATCAATTCCTTGAGGATTGCGCAGTTCTGATAGTGTGTTAGAGTAGTGTTCCACTTGGTGAGGTGAGAATCATCCACTAGGAACAACGCTAGGAAATAGAAGCTTGGAGGGCAGAGGAGAAGGCTTGTGAGAAGCCAGGATTACTTGTGAGCATCTGTGAGGATTGTATTGAGAGCTGGCTAGCTGTGAGAGGTAAGGCTTTGTATAATTCCTATGTATTTCTACCTTGTATGATAATAAAGACAGTGGGGTTTTTAGCTGTGGATTTCCCAAAATTATTTTCATGTGTATTGTGCATTGATTCTTCTTCTTCTGGTTATATGTGTTCAGCTCGATATTTAAGCTTCCACAAAGAAAATTGATAGTAGAGGTAGGTTATAATATTCTGCTTTGATTTATATTGTATTATCGGGTTAACCTACAAGTAGATTTTGTTCAGAGCGAGATTTGTAGAGAATTTGCAGAATTTCTACACGAGGGGCTTCATCGAGGACAAGATCTTCACATCAGCTAGAAATGTTGCCTTCCCTACAACATCAAGCCCTTCATATATGAGTTAATGTGTGATGTCACTCCTCTTGAGGTTTGTGATGTATTATTAGGAAAAAAATACTTATGGAAATGACATCATGTATATGAGTCTAGACCTCGCTCTGTTATTATTCCTTTGGGTACTAAGTAATACAGGATACTGGAGGTAGCCCCACCTACTGCCATCTCTTTGATCTCTGCTAAGAAATGTAGTAAGGTCATCTCCCAGACTGGGAAATTTGTTTTCTTTTTGATTTTCTTTGAAAGTAAGGGCAAGGTCGTAGCCACATCCATGGCCCCTGGGAAGGGTTCCTCCAAGTAGTAGAAGCAGGTGGATACAACTGTGGAAGAATACAGGGACATATTCTCCTCACCCACAAGGATATCCTTGCATTTTCAGGTCAAGCATTCAATCGATCTGACTCCCAGAGCGCCTCTATCAAATGGGCTGATATATCATTGCTCCATTCTATAAAATGAAGAGATCAGGTAGAAATCCAAGAGTTGCTACAAAAAGGGCACATTCGAACAAGTTCCTCCCCTTATGGAAGCCCAATTGTACTTGTACAGAAGAAGGATGAGACTTGGAGGCTCTACATTGATTATCATGCATTAAAAAAAATCACTATCAAGAAGAGGTATCCAATCCCACTGATTGATGACCTATTGGACCAACTCAAGGGGGCCAAATATTTCACTAAGATCGATCTAAAGTCTTGTTATCACCAAGTTCCAATAGAGCCCACAGATGTATGGAAGATCACCTTTAAATCCAAGGAAGGCCTTTTTGAATGGTTGGTTATGCCCTTTGGGTTGACAAATGGCCAATGTACTTTTATGAGGCTAATGGATGACATCTTTTGGCCCTTCACCAACTTGTTCATGGTGGTTTGTTTGGAATAATACTCATCTTCAACAAGATTTGGGAAGAACACTTGCAACACATTCGACAGGTACTTCAAACACTTTGGCAACACAAACTATGTGCCAAATTAGAGAAATGCACCTTTGGCATGAGCCAGGTCCAATACTTGAGTTACATCATAGATGAGAATGGCATGCATGTGGACCTGACTAAGATCCAAGTCATCTAGGATTGACCATCCCCGACCACTCTAATGGATATTTGCATCTTTTTGGGCCTTGCAAATTTTTATCAGAGGTTCGTGTTGGGATTCTCCCATATTACTTGGCCTTTGATTCAGATTACTAAGGGTGAGGAGAAAGCAAAGTTTTTCTGGTCCAAGTCCCAACAAAAGGAATTCTATGAGTTGAAGCACTGCCTTTGCTCTACACTGGTACTCACTCACCCTGCCAGACCTACAACAACAATTTGAAATTGAGACAGACACCTCAGACTATGCTATTCGTGCAGTCCTCACCCAACACAGGCATCTAGTGGCCTATCATAGTGAGACACTTTCCAATACAATTCAAAAGTACCCCACCTATGATAAATAAATGTATTCCATTGTGCAGGCTTGCCGAAAGTGGATTCAATACATTCTGGGTAAGGATACGATCATCCACATTGATCACTGACCTATTCAATTTATACAAACACAAGGGAAATTGCAAAATGATCACCATTATAATTGGTCTACATATCTGCAACAAATGCACTTGAACATTAAATTTTAAAAAAGCAGCAACAATCATGTTGCAGACTGCCTCAGTCGACCCCTAGTTGCAACACTGACTACTGTTTTGAACTCTTGTGGTCATGAGACCTCTAAATGGTCACAACTATACAAAAATGATCTAGAGTTCACCTCCACATACCAGATTATAGTAGATGGAAAGCAAGCTCCTGATTTCAACCTCCACGACACATTATTATGCTACCTGGGCCACCTTTGTGTTCCTTTAAGCAAGCGTACTAGGCTGATTTGGGATGCACACTACACTCGGGTCATAGGACACTTTTGTGTGGAGAAACCTATGGCTATACTATAAATGTACTTTTATTGACCTAAACTTCAACTGGATTTTGGGAAATATATCAGATGCACTACCTACGCCATCACTAAGCCAACCATCAAGAAGCAAGGCATGTACACTCCTTTGCCTACTCCTAGCTAGCCATGGGAATCCATCTCCATGGACTATATGTCTGGCCACCCTTATACCAAGCATGATAATGACTGTGTATTCGTGGTCATGGAAAATTTTCCTAAGATGGATATATTGGAGCCTACAAGAAGAGTATCACTGTGGAGGACACTACTAAACTCTTATTTGAACGAGTATGGGTACATTTTTGGATCTCGCAGACCATTATATCAGATCGAGATAACAGGTTCCTAAGCACATTCTGGTCAAGCCTCTTGACACTATTGGACACCAATATCACCAAGTTGACTGCCTTCCACCCCGAGACTGATGGCTAGACAAAGGTCATCATTAGGATGATAGTGAACATACTTCGCATGTACAACTCCAAGCATCGTCGAACCTGGTACGAGAGCCTTCCATATGTGCAACATAGTTATAATAGAGCTATCCATAGCTTGATTGGTCGCAGTCCCTTTCAAGTGGGTCTAGGATTTCAACCATTGTGTATGATTGATGTTGCCATGCCTCACGTGACTACACAAACATAATCCACACATGTATTGTCCGAGGCTGATAAAGTGACCAGATTTATTAAACACATCCAACACATCTTCCAGTAGGTTCATGACATCCTGGAGATTTCAAATGCCAAGTACAAGCAATGACATGATCAACATCGGGTGCCACACAAGTTTCAGGTGGGGTACAAATTTTGGTTACTTTTATAGAAAGAACGCCTTACCAAAGCCCATCAGAAGCTCAGGCCACGTTGATATGGTACTTACACCATTACCAAGGCTATGGGAGACAATTCTTTTAAGGTCATCATTCCTCCATTCCTTGGCATGCACCCAGTGTTCAATGCGGATCGCCTTTGGCCATACTTCCCACCATCATTGGACACATCAGACATTGCATAACAAATCATACCAATAGAGTTAAACCCAAACTACATGGAACATGAAATAATTGATTAGATTATGGACACATAGTTCAATAACACTCGCTAAAAGAAGATCTAACTATATTGGGTTGTCAAAGTTGGCCAACTCCTACACCAAGGCATGTGGCTCACCACGGACTAGGTTCAACTAAAATTTCCTCACCTCATGGAGGTTTGGCACACAATGGGGACCATTACTTCCTAAGGGGGGAGGAATGATCCAGGTGAATATTGGTGGCCACCCACCTATTCCACCTAGACCTCCATGGTTTCATTTGTTTCCTTGTTTATTTCAACATTTACTATGTTTAGTAGTTTTTCAGGACTCGAACCTCTAGAGCAGTTTTGACCCCCTAAACAGTGTTTTTTTGAAGTCTGCTACAAGCTTGTACCCATAGGCATGGGTAGGCACAGACCTATGACAAAACATATAGTACTCGGAGATACATTTCCAACAAGGTGTCGTACGAGCCAAACATAGATAATATGACTAAGTTATGACCCCGGGAAGTTGGCTACCCAACTAACCCTAACGGGGTGCAAAAACTCTTGGCGTTACATCTCCATGGGTTAGGGTTTTGGTCGTTTAGGGTTTTCTCATGTTTTTCAATGATAAATAGGCCCTTGGGTCTCATTGTAACACAGTTCAAAGGCATGTAGCCGCCACATCTCTTCTCAGAGATAAGCTACCATTTCCTGAGCTAGTCTTATTTCCATTTTGTTTGTCAGCATATTTCAGTGTTTGATATTAATGAAATGAAGTGTTATTTCTGATACATCTTTTTGTTTATGGTTATATCTATATTTTTTGCACTCCTATTTAAATTCAAATCATATACTCTTCATAATAAAGGCTCGATTTCCCATGTTAGCTAAAACTAAAAAAAACAATAATTACTCTAGGAAAATATATGCCATATTCTAATAATTATCATTATCTACAAAATATAAACACAATCTGCTGGTATGAAATAATAAATATAAACAACAAATATTAAAGGATTCAAATGACCATAATACCACATGAAATATCATGTGATTTAAAATCCTAACTGGAATTTGAGTCCAAAAAAAAGACAGATAAGTTTTGAAAGAGTTTTTATGCAAAAAACTCCAAAAAATATATTTTCAGGTTTTCATCCTATTCAAACATTTTTTTTGGTATTTTATATATATATATATATATATATATATATATATATATATATATATATATATATATATATATATATATATATATATATATATATATATATATATATATATATATATATATATATATATATAGATATATGCATGCATTTCTTAAATAAAATCAATGACAACTTCTATCACAAAAAAAAGAGCAAAGAAAATCCTATCGTTGAATATCAAGAAGTAATGAACAAATTAACATTTATCAACTCATGGTCATAAAAGGATGTAGACTGTAACATGTCATAAGAATTGTTTAACAAAATAATCAAATATTCATTCAAAATTAAATAGCACAATTTGTAGAGCAATACCAGAGGCATCCATTAAGTAATTAAATGATGTCTTGACATAAATCTCATAGCTTATCACACATTAAAATTGAAAATGGTCTTCAAAAAAGTTGATACTTCAAAACTGATTCAAAAATACAAGTCTGTAGTCTTCACCATTTCTTGACCCTTTGCACCAATGCAAAAGGTTCTATAAATACTAAAAAATAAGATAAGTCTCGAAACAAGAAAATCAACATATTTTCTGAAAGTAAATGTCTAATTCTAAAAATATAAACTCTATCTTTGTTCAACTGATATCTTGTTGAGAAGTAGGAAACCTCTCCTCGTCTTCAGAATCTTCATAGTTGAAGCTGAGAAATAGTTGGGGTGCATGAACTTTGATATGCTTTTCCCATTGTGAATATACATAAGAAATAATGTAGAAGTGGATGGAAGGAAACTGATTAATGCTGATTTGGAAGGCTAACAATCAAACCTTGGACCTTCTTCTTTCTTTTCTGATACTTGATTTCAAATCTAGCAATAAGCTTGATTTGCTGAAAAGGGAGCTTAGAAATTTATGGAAAGTTTGTTTCTTCCATACTTTAATCCTTTTGATTTTTACCTAATATTTTTTGACAAGGTCTTCTGTTGGCTGCTTTAATTCTCCTGGAACAATTTCCTTAAGTGGTTTGGAACCTGACAGGTTGAATTCTTCTATAAAGTATGTCCCTTTCTCCCAGATTGTCAGACATTGCCCTTATGCTGTTTGTATCCATTTTCTAATTTCTTTGGATTCATCTTCCTTGCGGCTCAAGGATGCAAGCATCAAAATTTTATTTGTTTTTGAAACTTTTAAAATTTCATCAGATTGAAATTCCATCTTCGTGTTAAGAATAGATAGAAATATTTTTTTAATAGATTTGTCTTCTTCTATTAAAGAATCAATCCTTTCATTTAAGTCTGTAATTTCTTGATAAAATCTTGAGATTTATCCATCTTTTTATAGAAAATTGATTGATTTTTCCTTAAAATCATACAAATATGTAAATCTTTCTCTGTAAAAGTCCCCAGACTTTGTGTGGCTTCTTGATTCTGATTAAGTTGAGTATGAAGAGAATCAATTTTATCTTTTAAACTTGTAGTCATGATTTCAGAATTCTTTCAGCTTCTTCCTTCCAAATGTGAGTTTGATCTTCGTGCATTTTTCGTAACTCCTAAATGTGATGCTCATGTTTTGAATTTACCTCTTTTAATTCTTTCTAAAAAAAATTCTATAGATTTTCCCTTTCTACAATGAACCCTTGAATTAGAGTCGCAAAATACTTCTTTAATTTTCTTCATTAAACAATTATTTTTTCTCCAATTGTTTCTCTAAAACTTTAATTTTTTTTAGACTGTTATCATATTAGGTTTCAAACTCATTCAAATGGTATTGGTTGTAATTAACAAAAGCTCCTAAGGCTTGGGAGGATTCTTGGGATTTTTCTTTCACATCTCCTTAAGATTTCTAGCTGAATTCAGACACAATCTCTAAAGAATCATGTTTCCTTTTCTTTGTTCTCCTCACAACTGACTTTGTTTGAGAATTGAAATAGTAATCTATCAAACAAGGAATTGCATCTAGAACCACCTCTAACTCAGAAACTAGTTTGAATAAAAATGATTCCCAAGGAACCTTGGTAGAATGGGTGTCACTAAGGTCTTAGGAGATGTAGTGGAAATAATATGCATCTTTTTATGTGATTCGATTGTCTCTTCATTCTTATTGGTGACAGTTTTACCAAATATTTGGTTCTCTTTCTCCTAAAACTACTTCCATTTATTCACTTGCTGTAGTTTCTAGTTTCTTTGGTTATGTATCCTTAGGGGAATTAATTAGAATAATTTCTTGTTCAATTATTCTTTCCTTTTCTATTTCTTTTGTTGTTATTTCACTTTCCTACTTCTCTTTTGGAGTTCCCATAACTATGACCTCTGCTATAATATCTTGATCTTTTTTCATTCTTTCATGGCTTCCTGCATCCTTACCTGTGATAACAACATCTTCTATTTTTTCAATTTCAACCTTTTGTTTCTTTTGAGAGAGAACAAAAGGATTTGAAGTGATTTGGTTGAAATTAAATTGAAAGAATTCAGAAGCCTTTAACTCTTCAAAATAAGTTTTGAGACAAAGACCTTTTTTAAAGAAATTTCAAATATATTTTCTCTAAATGTTTTTAACTAGCCTCTTGTTTCAATATCTAAGAGTTTTCTTTTTTCAATAACCCACTGAAAGTCATCAATATCTATGAAAATTTCATCAAAGGGAGGTTCCTGATGAGTGAAGATTTTCATATAGCTGACAGTTACATAATGAATGGTAATAATCCCATTAGGATCATAGTCATACTAAGGTAAATGATATAACCAAACTTCTTGAAGCCCTTTGGATTCCTTGAATCCATGTCCTTTGTCCCTGATATTTATGTCACTAAACTTAATTGGAAAATCTCGCCAAATTTTCTTCTGCAATTTACTTAACTTTTTATCCTGACCATTTAAAACAACTTGATTTGCAACTTCTCTCAGAGCGAGCCTTTTAGGGATATAACAGGGTAGAAGGTGAGGACCAACCTCACTTCCAAAAACTCTTATATAGGAAAATAACTCCTCCACAAACCAATGACCAATGGAATCTAGGCGTTCTTTCAGATTTTGACTAATTATGGGAGGTGTTTTTCCAAATAGGATTTCATAGAAAGGAATTAAGAAATAATGGCAAAAATTGTAAAAATGAAATTGAAAATTGGACTCCCACATGATAGGATTGTAATTTTGAATAGGTAGTTGTTGATTAGATGGGTAGTTCCATTTCACGAGTGGGAATGGAATAGAGGCAATGACAATATCTATAAGATAAGCAAACATATATAGAATATGTTTATATCCAGGGGGAGATGACAATGACAACTTTAAAGAATTTGTTTTATTATGTGACAAAATCTCAGCTTTAAAAATTCTTAAGGAAATCAACATTAAGATGGATTTCTTGGGGACTGAGCTTATAGATGGTTGATAAGACTTCAATTTTCCATGAGGCTATGACAATTTTGTGATGGTCTGATATTGTTTGGGTTGAAATATCAGCATGAGAAAAAATCCATGAAACCAAATGATAATAAGGAAAAATTTTGGCCCTAGTTGGTACTTTGTGTAACTTTTTTTCTCTTATTGCTTCAAACTGATTATTCTTTGTTTGCAACAATCTTGCATTGTTTAGCCATCCTTTTCCTCAAAGAAATACAAAATTTCCTCCCATCTCATCATACTCGATTTTTATGTCTTGTAAGTTGAGTCTAAGATGAGGAATGGGTTGAAGTTGACATCCCCTAGTGGTAGATTCTCTATTTCTTTAAGTTTCTCCCTTATCCACTCCATTTGTTATTTCACTGTTGGAGATTTTCCTTTTTCCCCATTTTGTAACTTGTGAAAAAAAGATAGAGGAAATATAAGATTTTCCTATTTAAAAATCAGAATTGAATTAAGAATTATGTATGATGTCATCCTACTTACACATAATTTCCGTGACTAATACCATATTTTCTCACTTCAATATTCTTTGAACCAGGTTTAAGAGAACAAAATGTAAGTGAAATACTCTACAAAATTATGAATTTTGATTAGATATTTGAGAAAGGCATGAATTAATTTGTTTATTATTTTTTCGTAGAGAAATCCAATTGTTTTTTCGTAAATCGAGAAAGGATCGAAGAGATTTATTGTTGATTTAACAAACAAATAAATTAAGCATGAAACGAAGGAATTTCAAATCTATTTCAAAAAGCGAACTACACACAAATTGAGAAAAAATAATATTTTATTTAGATAGTTGTACAGTCAGGGGTCAGATAGTCGGGTGATTATTGATTATTGTTAATTTATTTCATCCTGACCTCGACTACATGATATTTGGGTTTTGTTCATAACTCAGGTAGTCAAGTGGTCAGGTGGTCGGGATGTAATACTTACACAGATTTGGTAGTTGGCCCGACCTGCTTGTTGAGAGATCGAATAGTCAGGCAGTCAGAAGATCGAAAGATAGGATGGCAGGTATTTTCATTTTTTTATTTAAAAATACATTTATGAATCTGACCTCCGACCTAAAATGTTTAATTCTTGGTTTTTTTTTGAAAAACAATAAATTTTTTTTAGGGCCTTTTATTATTATTTATTATTTATTTTTCTCATGTACAAAAAAAAGAGGGTTATTGTAATACTGACAACACAACCATACAAGATGACCCCTCCCAACCAATGGTGATGGTATGTTACACGTACTCACTACCCTATAGGAAACTCTACAAAATTAAACAAAATACAACTTCCAGGACCACAACCACCGACTATCCAACCTTCAAGATTCCAAATATCAAGAGCATGCGTTACTGAGGCATTTATAACAATAACACATCGAACATCATTATAGTTAGTGTGCAATGCTGTTCAAATTCTATGAGTAAGATACCATCAAACTCATGTTCAGTTATTACTCTCATAATTGAGATCTTTCATATACCTAGGGATTCATGCATATTTACTATGCAAGAAATACATCAATTATAGCCCAACTTCTAACATATAAATATCTATTTAGTTAATCTTATAAAGATCAATATGAACTCCTTTGTAGGAACCCTTATCATTAACTACCCATGATAGAGCCCATCTAGTCTGACTGCTGAACTTGGATGATCTAATACCACTCAATATAAAACCCCCCCCTCATAATTGTTACCATAACACTTATTAAAAGGAGGTGGTTATTATGTTCGACTAAGATCTAAGGTGTTGTTATGGAAATGGGGTCTAAAACTTTCAGTCTTTTCAACTTAGTTAAAACTTTATTTTGACATCACCATTGTGTTCACATTGGAGACAACTATGATGCTATAAAAATTTACCTCAATCCAACCTTCGGATCATGAGATGTGACCATTGAAGTTTTGGTGAATCAAAGAGCGCCACTTCATTAGCTTGGCCACATGACTATACCAATCTATACCACTTGGAAATTTCTTATTGGATGTCGACCTGTTCATGGGTTTGGGTTCCATGACCCCGTGTTATAAATTAAAATGCATATCATGTGCATATTATATATTATTGACCACTTGATGGGCTATAACTTTTCGTAAGTTTTCTCGTTGCCTAGGTTACCCAACCATTTGACATTTTATGCATTCATAGGTAGCTCCCAAGTCAACCTTTCGATATGACCTATTTGATGGGTCTCTAAATTAGACATAAATTAAGGCCCCAGCCTCTAAATTAAAACATAAATGAAGGCCTATGACCATCCTTCAGCACATTAATCCTCTCTTTGCATTAGATAATTTATTTTTAACTTTAATATACTCATTAGGAAGGTTTATGAATAATTGAATATTTGTGCCTAATATTATTTATTTTTTGTGGAATATTATGAGAATATTGGGCAGATTATGAAGAGTTGGAGGAGGAGATAATTTAGGGACTTGTTCCATACTACTGGAGGATCAATAATAAATAATAATTCAACAAGCTATTATGGAATTATGGCACAAATTGTGGAACTCCAATGATTGAGAAAATTTAGGAATGTGTTCCACTAATCAAGGGAGCATATCCACCAATGAAGTGAGTAGATCCACTAATCAAGGGATTTTGGTAGGAAATATTCCTCCATCCATGGGGAATGATTCTTAATCATTTTGTATAATTTCCAAGTCGAATTTGCCTCTAGGGATTGATTGAGAAAATTTAGGAATGTGTTTGCTCCCATTTAATGCAAATTCCTAGTATTGGGGGCTAGATCCACTAATCAAGGGATTTTCGTGGGGAAAGCTTCCTCCATTCATGGGGAATGATTCATAATCATTTTTTATAAGTACCAAGTCGAATTTTCCTCTAGAGGATATTTTTCATTAGTGTTATTGTGGAGAGAGATTGTATTCTCGCAACTCCAATGTGTTTTCTTGTAGGGATGTAATTCTATTGATGAAAATAATGAAGATTGGTGTCATGTTCAGCTTATAAATATTGTTCTCCTCCATAGGTCTCTGAGTTTCCTTCGGCTTGGCCATCAAAAGAAATTCAGAGACCTTTTGTATCATTCTTATTCCTTCTTTTCATTGCTTATTCACATGCATCTCTAGTTTTCATTTATTTCTACTTCTGCATTTAGTATTAATGATTTCTTGTTGTAGGATTGAGTTAATGGTTAATGAAAGTTCTTTTTTAGAATCACAAGACCTATTTCATCATTGGAAAAGCTTTGGAAGTTCGTAGTAATCATTGATATTCTTGGATTAATATTCTTATTCCCAAATCTAGATTGATGGACCTCCTTTTTAGCAAAGAACAATAAATTTCTGCTAATTTTTAGAGCATCCTAACGAGCTTCAATTGAATTGATTCCACTAGAATTTGATAAAAAAAAAATTATAGTTCATAATAAAAACTACCCCATTGCATTTTCACTGGATTTGGTTAGGCATTTCTTAGATTTACTAGCTCACTAGTTCTCAAATTTCTAGATTTTCGACTAGTAATTTTTTTTATTTTTTTTTGCATGGGTTAACATAGGTATTTTTGAGTGATTCCACTTGGAATAGGGACCTAAGACATCCTAGTTAATAAAAAAAAATTTCCCATCCAATTTGGATTTTATTTTCTTGGTCATTAAATCCTCACCAATTTCATCATTTCACAAGGAAACTTCTCCAAGCTTTTTGAGCAAATCCATCCATCTCCCAACTTTGGTTTTGAGTTCTATGCGATCCTAGGAATTTTCCCACTCCATTCCACTGATCACACACCTTTCCTAGGCCTCACACCACCTCCAACAACTCACATTTTTCTTTCGGTTGTATCCTGTAGGTTCATTGTAATTCATACAAGATCATCATGTAGGTTTCTAGTACATCCTGTAGGTTTTCCTGAAATGGCTTGTTTTGAGGCCGAATTGAGAGAAAACCTCTAGAGAGTCACCAAAATCCTCCCAAGGGTCTCCCACACCATCCAACCATCTCCTAACCCTTTAATCCAACCTCCAATATCCCTAATTCACCTGCCTCATCACCAAAGGAAATTAGTTTGCATACTTGATTTTGCATGAAAAGACAAAAGGACAAAGACATATTTATTTCAGTCCCTTTACTTGCACATAGTGATGTTTGATTCTTATTATTTCCATGGTTAGATAGTAGCATTTGGTTCATGATAATTTAGCATTATTGCAAAGCATAGTTTCTTGGCAATTAATTAGGAAATGATGTGATTTAGCATTTTAATTTCCGTGTCTTTCCTTGTACTTTATTTCTTGCAATATGTTAAGGTTTCATTTCGAGCATTTCATTTTCTGCAATTAGTTTAGGATTTGACTTCAATACATGTACTCCATTACATATTGACAACAAAGGAAGGACACGTTGTATGCCGCACATATAGTGCCGACACCTCTTAAGTTTGTACGAACCCCGGGTTGATAACTAAAGTCGGTAGCCTTGGGAGTTGCAGCATTCTTGTTGCAATAACGAGGCTCATCACTTTTTGGCACCGTTGCCAGGGAGGTTTCAAAGTATTCATTATTTTCTTCCCTAGTTGATTCATGTCTTTTCACTTTTTGCAAAAAAAAAAATATTTGCATTAGGCGTATTTAATTTCAAAAGTAGAAAATTGGATTGCATTATAGTTTTCATTCAATCATAAAAACAAAAACAAAATTTCTCCAATACCAACCCACCCCACCATTTGATCACATGGTGCAGTAAGAGCCATATCACCATTCAATTTTGTAGGTAGAAGAAGAAGATGACAAAGAATGTAGAAGAAATGGATGGAGATGATGACAATGATGAAGATCCTCTCGGATTTCCCATTCAAGATACTAATGTTGGCATTATGGCTAAAGTGTTGTCCTTGATGGCAACCCATTCAGGTGATAGATCACAGTACTTCAAGTCAGCAGCAGAGATTGATGATCAGCTATCAAATATTGAAGAAAATAAGGGGTACGCAGGTACACCTTACATAAGGTGCGTACACGCAGGTCAGTGTTACATAAAGTGCGTACATACCCGCAGTTATCCCGTTCAGGAGGTGCGTGCCCCCAGTGCACACATTTCAAGGCAAAGAAATTCACATGTGGGGTTTTCTTATGTTTTACTCTTGGTATTTAGCCGACGGTATTGTGTTATTATGGTGTCGGCTCGTGGTATTGATCCATTATTTAAGGAAGAGCTTTCCTATATAAAGCAAAGGAGATCATTTGGCTTGAGTATGTTTTTGGTTGAATATCTTATGAGGGCTAGATCTGGTCTAGATCTAAATAAGGCGAATCTACTGATGGACCGAGATCTCTTCGGCGCATGTTCAGATCTGTAGATCTGACTGTCTGGGTTATTTCTGAAGTCTTGAAATCATCTATGCCCGAAGGTACGTAGGTTCAGTGAGAGAAAAGTGCGTACATACGCAGGCACAGAAGGGTTTCAGGTGCGCCGGTACGCAGGCACAGAAGGGTTTCAGGTGCGCCGGTACGCAGGCACAAAAGGGTTGCAGGTGCGCCGGTACACAGGCACAGAAGGGTTTCAGGTGTGCCGGTACGCAGGCACAGAAGGGTTGCAGGTGCACCGGTACGCAGGCACAGAAGGGTTGCAGGTGCGGAGGTCCGCAGGCAGTTCAATGGACTCAGAGCGAGGTACGCAGGCCAGCTTTTGAGAAGGGTGCGTACGTAAGCAGGCGGGCAGTTGAGCAGAGTGTGTACTGTAAGCAGGCAAGCAGTTGAGCAGGGTGAGTAATGTAAGCAGGCAAGCAGTTGAGCAGGGTGCTTACGTAAGCAGGCGAGCATTTGAGCAGGGTGCTTACTTCTCTTAAAATCTTTGTTTATCATTGTTGTGTTCTGGGTTTGGTCATATTATTGTTGATCTGGTTACTACAGTTGACTGGGTGATTCTCTTATACTTGATGATCATTTGATGCTTATGGATCCAGTTTGAAAATTTATGAAAAGTTGTCCTTGTAAGAAAAGAAGTAGGGGGTTGTAGCTCCCTTCCAGGAGAGACTGGAAAACGAGAGAGAGAGAGAGTTGTAGCTCTCTGCAGGTTGCAGCCTGCGTACTGGTAAAGGACTGCACCAGTACAAAACCATTGTAAAAGGAGTTTCTAATTTGAAAGAAGATAGAGACATATTGCAGCAGGTGGTTTTCACCCACATTGGGTTTCCACCTTACATCTTGTGTTCTTTGGTGTGACTATCTGTTTTCTTTTTGTTCATGCTCATTATTTTATGGTACTGACATGCAAAAACATTTCAAAGAACAAATAAAGAAGATTTATTAAAAGAATTAGATAATACTGATTCACCCCCCCCTCTCAGTATTATTTCCAACAATTGGTATCAGAGCAGGTCCTTCAGAGAAGCTTGATCGCTTGAAGGTAGATCGTTCATCATGAGCAACTACGAGAGAGAAGCATCAATCAGGCCACTAGTTTTTGATGGGACAAACTTCAATTATTGGAAGGTAAGAGTTACTGCCTATCTTCAATCTCTTGGTACAGAAGTTTGGGACATCGTAGAGACAGGCTACGCTTTTCCTTCAGCTACTCCTACAGATGCAGCTGAGAAAAAGAAGTATGAAACAAATGCAAAAGCAGTCAGTACTCTATTAGGATGTATATCTCAATCAGAATTCATGAAGGTAATGCACTATAAATCCGCAAAAGAGATATGGGACAAAATTGTCACGAGCTATGAAGGAGATGAATAGGTAAAGCGTGCTAAACTTCAAACTCTCAGAATTCAGTATGAAACTCTCAAAATGTATAATGATGAAAGTGTGGCTAACTATTTTCTTCGGGTAGATGAGGTTTTTAACTGTATGAAAAATTTGGGTGAAGAAATAAAAGAGGCTATTGTGGTTGAAAAGGTTCTAAGATCATTGTCCCCCAAGTTTGAATCTAAAGTATCTGCAATAGAAGAAAAGGAAAATCTACGAATCCTTACTATGTCTCAGCTACATGGAATTCTAACTGCTTATGAAATGAGAAAGGGAGGTCCATCAGATAGAAGAGAAGCTGCTTTCAAGGCATCAGGCAAAGGAGATTATTATGAAGCGAGCCACGTCCCAGAAGAAGAGGAAGAAGAATCAAATTTTGTCAGAAATCTTCAAAGGGGTTCTGGAAGGTTCAGAGGTAAGTTACATTTTAAATGCTTTGCTTGTGGAAGAGTAGGTCATTATGCTGCAAAATGTCCTTATAAGGATAAAGGAAAGGAACCTGCTAGATGGAACAAGAAACATAATGCAAATAAGAAAAGCTACTACACTCATGAAGATAGTGATGGTCTATCAAACAGTGATGAAGATGAACAAGGTAATGAATATAAGTTGTTAATGGCATTTGAAGATGATGATTATATGGATGCTATAGATGTGGATAACCTTTATGATGAAATTACTAGACTCAAGAGATGTATAGAAGAAAAGAACATGATCATTGATACTCTACAATTTCAAATTGATGAAAAGGAAAAACATCTTGAAAAATTAGAAGGTGAAATTGTTGGTCTTAGAAAAGAGATTGAGAAAACAAAAGCTATTAATCTCAAGTTTGTTAAAGGATCTGAAACTTTGGATGAGATTATCAATGTGCAGCGTTCTCCACTAAACAAGACAGGTCTGGGCTATAATGGAGAAACTTCTCAAGCATCCACCTCAAAAAGTTATCTTGATGCAGCAAGAACAAATGAGCAAAAGCACAATGAAGATCATCAGGTAAAGCAGGGACGAATTACAAACAGAAACTATCAGGGGCAATCCATCTTAAGGGTGAACAAAAGCTACAACCAGCCACAGGTAAAATCTTCTCAATTTGGTTCAAGAATAGATGACAATAGAAATTACAATCAATTGGCTGGCAGATTCGATAATCGCAGAAGTTTCTTCAATGGGCAATGCTTTTCTTGCCATAACTTTGGTCACAAAGCAGCTCAATGTGTTGCATATAAAACGATCATGAATAGGGAAGCTCAAAAACAAAGAAGTATGACGGGGATTACAAAAAGGACCTATAACAACTTTTCGGTTCTTGAAAATGAAGTTGAATGTTCTATTTGCAATAACTTTGGTCATGAAGACTCTGAATGCAGGAGCAGGTTTCAGCAGAAAAAGGAACAAGCCTCAAGCACCAAAACATGGAGAATAAAGGAACCTCAAACAGAAAGATGTGGGATAGCATTTTATGCAGAGGGACAGGAAAATCTATGGTACATTGACAGTGGATGTTCAAAGCATATGACAGGTGATAAAGAAAAACTTGAGTCTTATTCTACTCTAGAAAAGGGAAAGAAAGTCTCTTTTGGAAATGATACTCCTGCAACTATAAAAGGAAAAGGCATTGCTCAGTTAAAAGAAAAGGTCAAGGCTGGAAATGTTTTGTATGTTGATGTATTGAAGCATAATCTTCTAAGTGTCAGCCAGATGTGTGATCAAAGAACCGAGGTTATATTCAGATCAAATGGATGTCTTGTTCGTGATCTTGATACAGGTAAAACAGTGATCAAAGGCAAAATAACTCCAAATTATCTGTACATATTTGAAGAAGGACAACAACAATGCTATCTGAGCAAGGATGATGAGCACTGGTTATGGAATCGAAGGTTGGGACATCTAAGCTTTTCACAAATAAGGAAAGCATGCAAATATCAGGCAGTTCGCGATCTTCCAGATATCAAAATTCCTGACAACACCATATGCAAATCATGTCAGTTTGGGAAACAAACCAGAACTAACTTTCCAGAGAAAGAAGGACCAGCTAGCATGCCTCTTGAGCTAGTACATACAGATACATGCGGTCCTTTCAGGAAAAGAACACCTCGAGGAGAAGAATACTTGATATTATTCATTGATGATTTCTCCAGGTTTGTCTGGTTAGGACTTATGAAGCACAAAGATGAAGCATTCGAAAAATTCAAATCCTTCAAAGCCTTGGTTGAAAATGAATCGGGTCACAAAATTAAGTGCCTCAGATCCGACAGAGGTGGGGAATTTACTTCAAATGAATTTTTCGATTTCTGTGAAGAACATGGGATAAGAAGAGAATTCTCTACAGCAAGAACTCCTCAGCAAAATGGAGTTGTGGAAAGAATGAACAGAACAGTCCAACAAATGGCTCGTGCTATGCTTGATGAGTCAGGAACTCCCGCAACTTTCTGGGGTGAAGCTGCAAATGCTGCAGTTGTTATTCTCAACAAAACAAATGTCAGGGTGAACAACACTCAAACTCCTCATGAGCTCTGGAGTGGTAGGACTCCTTCAGTAAAGCACTTCAAAATCTTTGGGAGCAAATGCTATATCAAGAATATGGATGAGCAGCTTGGCAAACTTGAACCTAGAGCAGATGAAGGCATTCTTCTTGGTTACTCTCCACATAGCAAAGCATACAAATGCTACAATAAAAGATTTGGTAGAATTGTTGACAACATTGATGTAGTGGTTGATGAGAAGGGATACATTCCTAGGCAAGTACATCATGAAGACATCGAAGAAGATGAAGGCTACCCCCAACGACAGAATGATGAAGAAGAAGAACCTCAAGAAGAACCAGAGGAGCAAACAAGAATAGAAGAAAAGACTCCATCCAGAATCTCAGATTATGGGGCAGAAAGAAGCAGGTGTACAAACAAGAAGAACAGTTGCAGAGGCTTCAAGCTATTTGGCATTACTCTCCTCTACTGAACCACAAAATGTGAAAGAGGCATGCAAAGATGAATGTTGGGTGAAAGCAATGGATGAAGAACTTGAGCAGATCGAAAAGAACAACACTTGGGAGCTGGTTCCTAGACCAAAAGATAAGAATGTTATCGGGACAAAATGGGTCTTCAAAAACAAATTGAATGAAAATGGAGAAGTAATTAGAAACAAAGCCAGACTTGTTTGTAAAGGGTGTGCACAGCAAGAAGGAATAGAATTTGAAGAAACCTTTGCTCCTGTTGCAAGAATTGAGGCCATCTGAATGTTCCTTGCTCTCTCAAGTTTTCAAAACTTCAAAGTATTTCAAATGGATGTGAAATCAGCCTTTCTGAATGGAGACTTGGAAGAAGAAGTGTACATTGAACAACCAGATGGGTTCATTCTTGGAAATGATCCAAAGCTTGTATGAAGATTGAAAAAGGCTCTCTATGGTCTCAAACAAGCTCCAAGGGCTTGGTACTACCATTTGGACAAATATCTTCATCAACAAGGCTTTTCAAAAGGATCGGCAGATAGCAATCTTTATATAAAAGTTGAAAATGACAAATTGCTAATACTTGTTGTGTATGTAGATGACATTATTTTTGGGAGAAATGAAGAAGATATGAGTCAAAACTTTGCCTTGGTCATGCAGAAAGAATTTGAAATGTCCTTGCTAGGAGAACTGACATATTTCCTTGGTTTGCAAATCCAACAAAAAGAAGGAGGAATCCTTTTATCTCAAACCAAGTATCTTAAACAGATTTTGAAGAAATATGGTATGGAAGATGCAAAACCAGTATGTACACCCATGGTCACAGGATGTAGCCTCAGTGCAAATGATGAATCTGCAGCAGTACATCAACCAACCTACAGATCTATGATTGGAAGTTTACTTTATTTGACAGGTACCCGACTAGACATCATGCATGCAGTTGGAATAGTTGGAAGATTTCAGGCAAATCCGAAGGAGACTCATCTTCAGGCAGTGAAGAGAATTTTCAAATATCTTCAAGGGACTCAAAATTATGACTTATGGTATCCTAGAGATACAGATCTTACACTTCATGCTTATACTGATGCAGATTGGGCCGGAAGCGTGGATGACAGGAAAAGCACAAGTGGTGGTGCGTTCTTTATGGGTTCCAGACTGGTATCTTGGTTCAGCAAGAAACAGAGTTCGATTGCCTTGTCTACAGCTGAAGCGGAATATGTTGCTGCTGCATCTTGTTGCACCCAACTCCTCTGGATGATGCAGACTTTGCAGGATTTTCAAATCACTTGTACACCACCAATCCCCATCTTATGTGATAACACAAGTGCAATCAGCATCTCAAAGAATCCTGTTATACATTCAAAAACCAAGCACATACCAATCAAGTATCATTTTCTCCGGGAACAAGTGCTTGAACAGAAGGTCAAGTTGGAGTATGTTCCTTCTAAGGAACAAGTTGCTAATATTCTCACCAAACCATTGCCCAGGGACACTTTTGAATACCTCAGGCAAAAGCTGGGGGTTGTTGATGCATCATCTTATTGCTGAACCTCTTCTGATTGATGGTACAGGTTCAGGGGGAGCATATAATGCATTGTTGGCATTATGGAGGATGTGCAGGAGGAGATCTTGGAAGTAGCTACAATATGTCTCTATCTCTTTCATGGTGGATTATGGTTCTTCGTTGCAGATCTGGTTCATATTTAGGGGGATCATGTTCTTAGGGGGAGCATAACCCTTTGCCCTTGATGTCAAAGGGGGAGAATGAAGCTGAAGTTTTGAGGTTGCCATCAAGTCCAAAGGGGGAGATTGTTGGCATTATCGCTAAAGTGTTGTCCTTGATGGCAACCCATTCAGGTGATAGATCACAGTACTTCAAGTCAGCAGCAGAGATTGATGATCAGCTATCAAATATTGAAGAAAATAAGGGGTACGCAGGTACACCTTACATAAGGTGCGTACACGCAGGTCAGTGTTACATAAAGTGCGTACATACCCGCAGTTATCCCGTTCAGGAGGTGCGTACCCCCAGTGCACACATTTCAAGGCAAAGAAATTCACATGTGGGGTTTTCTTATGTTTTACTCTTGGTATTTAGCCGACGGTATTGTGTTATTATGGTGTCGGCTCGTGGTATTGATCCATTATTTAAGGAAGAGCTTTCCTATATAAAGCAAAGGAGATCATTTGGCTTGAGTATGTTTTTGGTTGAATATCTTATGAGGGCTAGATCTGGTCTAGATCTAAATAAGGCGAATCTACTGATGGACCGAGATCTCTTCGGCGCATGTTCAGATCTGTAGATCTGACTGTCTGGGTTATTTCTGAAGTCTTGAAATCATCTATGCCCGAAGGTACGCAGGTTCAGTGAGAGAAAAGTGCGTACATACGCAGGCACAGAAGGGTTTCAGGTGCGCTGGTACGCAGGCACAGAAGGGTTTCAGGTGCGCCGGTACGCAGGCACAAAAGGGTTGCAGGTGCGCCGGTACATAGGCACAGAAGGGTTTCAGGTGCGCCGGTACGCAGGCACAGAAGGGTTGCAGGTGCGCCGGTACGCAAGCACAGAAGGGTTGCAGGTGCGGAGGTCCGCAGGCAGTTCAATGGACTCAGAGCGAGGTACGCAGGCCAGCTTTTGAGAAGGGTGCGTACGTAAGTAGGCGGGCAGTTGAGCAGAGTGCGTACTGTAAGCAGGCAAGCAGTTGAGCAGGGTGAGTAATGTAAGCAGGCAAGCAGTTGAGCAGGGTGCTTACGTAAGCAGGCGAGCATTTGAGCAGGGTGCTTACTTCTCTTAAAATCTTTGTTTATCATTGTTGTGTTCTGGGTTTGGTCATATTATTGTTGATCTGGTTACTACAGTTGACTGGGTGATTCTCTTATACTTGATGATCATTTGATGCTTATGGATCCAGTTTGAAAATTTATGAAAAGTTGTCCTTGTAAGAAAAGAAGTAGGGGGTTGTAGCTCCCTTCCAGGAGAGACTGGAAAACGAGAGAGAGAGAGAGTTGTAGCTCTCTACAGGTTGCAGCCTGCGTACTGGTAAAGGACTGCACCAGTACAAAACCATTGTAAAAGGAGTTTCTAATTTGAAAGAAGATAGAGACATATTGCAGCAGGTGGTTTTCACCCACATTGGGTTTCCACCTTACATCTTGTGTTCTTTGGTGTGACTATCTGTTTTCTTTTTGTTCATGCTCATTATTTTATGGTACTGACATGCAAAAATATTTCAAAGAACAAATAAAGAATATTTATTAAAAGAATTAGATAATACTGATTCACCCCCCCCTCAGTATTATTTCCAACAACTAATACTAGTGTGCACATGAAGAACATCCCTCCCTCTTTTCTTCCAAAATTTCATGGTTTAAGGTTAGAGGATCCGGAAACCTTTCTCTTTGAATTTGAACTTTTTTGTAGATATTATGGTTACTTATTAAAAGCTCAAAAACTGAGATTGTTTCCAGAAACTTTGAAGGATAGAGCTATTAAATGGTTCATGAGTTTAGGGACTAATTCAATAAGATCATGGAATGATATGCAAAAGGTACTAGAAAAATAGAAAGATCATGATCCGAAGGAAGAAATCTTTTGAATGAATCAAAGAGAATATGAGAGCCTTGAGGATCTAATAGAGAGGTTCATGTATAATGTTAAGAGGGCAAAGCTACACCATTTAGGATCCGACACACTAAAAACCCTTTTACTTAAAACAATTAGGGATGAATGGATTGATCTCCTTAATCTCATGAGTAGAGGTTATGTATATCAATTATCATTTGAGGAAATTTGTGAAACATGAAAACACACAACAAGAGGAAAAGAAAGGGTAGGTAAATCAACATCAAGATCGGTAAGTAAAGCTAAACTTGGAAATTTGTTTGATGATTTTAAAACATAAATTCTTAGCAATATAACAAAACAGGGAGAAATGTTAAGAATGCAAAATGAAGGAAAAGAAAATTCTGATATTTGTGTTGCAGAATCACATGATGTTAAACATTGGCCATCATTACCAAGGTTCGAGAAATTTCACCAAGAGGACAATGGAGCAAGTCAATTTCCAATGCATCAATGATATGTATCTCCAAGAGAACCATGACAGCCTATTCATCCGGATATGAAGCAAGATCCTAATTCAAAATTTCAAGGTTATGCATATCCACCTCAAAGTAATTGGAACACACCTTTTCCTTGGCAACATTGACGATCTCAACCCCAAAACCAATCTTGGCAACAAGGTTGGCAAGGAACTTATGGGAGCCATCCACAATATCCTCAATATTTTCCTCAATATCCTCCATACCCAACTCCATGTTATTCCTACCATTCACCTCCACCTCCACCACAACCGCAACCACATCCATTTCTAATATCCACTCCTAATCAATAAATTGTACCGCCATTTCCAAACCCACACATTGAAGTAGCTCAACCCACATACAATGCTGAGGTACAACACTTCCAAACATATCCTTTTGAGATCAATGGTATTCACCATAGCTCAGGAAGAATATTTCAAAAAACAAATCATCTTGCTATCATTGAAGGACCACATCCCAAAGAAGAAGAATCAAATAAGAAGACCACAAAACCATGGGCCACACTTGATGAAGAGCAGACATCAAAACCAGAGATTGAAAAAGCTCCCTCATGGTTACCATCAAATCCTCCATGCATTCAAGAGATCAATCAACAAAAATAGGAAGAGTTGAAGGTCATGATAGAAGAATATATCCAAGATGGTCCAAATCAACAAGTGGACTAGAGGCATCACAACTATATTGAAATATGGTTCCAGACAGTCACTAAGTTGCAACAATACTCTCTTCTTCAATTGTGTTTGACATCATCAAACTCAAAGCATTTGATCACTCAAATCCGGGTACATGTCAAAGCATACATTTAAAGCTTCCACATCATTTTTTATGTCATCTTGATGTGCACATGGCTCCATTGGAAGTATTTTTATACTTGAAAGTGATTTTGTTTTTCAAAGTAGGGTAGGGTAAAAAGAAAATAAAAAAAATTTGAAAAATAAGAGAAAAAATAAAAATCTAAGGTGAAAATATCCTTGGAGGTGCCTCAGATTGGCTCATTGATGAAAACTTCCATGAGGCGATCAATGGGTTGGGAAAAAAAGAAAAAAGGAGAAAAAAGAAAGATCCTAGGTGAAAATCTCCTTTGAGGCACCTAGGTACCTACTAGTTGAAAACCTAATTGAGGCAGCTAGTAGGCCTAGAAGAAAAAAGAGAAAAAAATAAAAGAAATCCTTGCTCCATGCATCTCTTTGATAAATTCATGTACTGTGAAACATCTGCAAGCAACAAGAACAAATTGGTACCAAAAGGAAAATTCGTCAAGCCTAGTGAAAATAAGTCAAATTTTGACTTTCTCCTCCTTTGCTCAAATGCTCCAACAAGGCCAATGCCAATCCATCACCCTCATCTATTTTCACCATCCACCCTTAATTCTCAAGCTTCTACCATTCAGTTTGTTTGCTGTCCTCAAAAACTACAGGATGCTCTGTTTTACTACAAGATACAAAAATACATAGAGCAGAAATTTGTTTTTGCCATAATTTGAAAACCATGCATCCATTTGCTAAGATATTTTAGGGGGAGATGCATATGGATGATGGTAACATTCTCAAGTAGTTTCAACAAATTCTAGTGCACGGTTTCCAAGAAATTGGCCTCCAGCACCTTCATCCATTTTTGCATTTTCTCAATATCTGTGCGTCCATTTAAAAAACTGTTTCATGGGGAGATGCATATGGATGATGGTAACATGCCCAAGAAATTTTAGCAAATTCTAGTGCACAGTTTCCAAGAAATCGACCTCCATTACCTTCATCCATTTTTAGTTTTTCTTGAGATACAAGCATCCATTGACCAAACGTTTTCTATGGGGAGGTGCATAATGATGATGACAACATGTTCAGATATTTTCAGCTCAATCCAGTGTATCGTTTGGGAGATATGGAAAAAACAAGTTGATGTCCTGTAAACCTATAGGATACAGAACAACACCTACAAGATTGGCAATGATCAGTTTAAAGGATATATAGAGGTCAAAGAAGCTCCTCCAGAGCTTAGCAGCAGCATCAGGATCATCAACATCACCATCCAACACCTGCACATCAACATCAACTCAGCAACAACATGCATGTCTCTCCAACAACCATCAGGTAGGTACATGTATGCAATATTCTTGACCTCTTCTCTTGAGCATATTATAGTTAGAAATTTGTTGTCAATGCATGAGAGATGAGGTTTTATAAGCTAAGGATGGGTCAGTAGTCTCAGCCGCCTTCAACTAGTTGATTGCAGCTCACTCCTTCACTCATGTAATGTTGAAAAGTCAAATTATGAAGGGTGATGATTTCAAGGAATGAGGACAACAGTTAAGCGAAGAAATTTTTGCAAAGGCCAAGGTCACCACAGCACTCCAAGCCCTCCATCTGCTTCATATTCACTATCTTTTCATCATTCACCCATCCCATTTCTTTTTTGGAAAAAAAAACAAAGAGAGCAACCTCTCCATTTTCACGAAATTTCCATTTGCAGGTGAGTAAGAAGGATGGTCAAAGAGCAAAGGAGGATCACAAAGAGATCCCTGTCACTCACATTTTTATTTTACCACTCATTACCTTTCCTTCCTCCACCATTTCTGTCATTTTTTCCACTCCTTTACTTCAGTTTACAAAGGGACTGTGTTTTCTACAGGATGATCCTAAAGGAATTACAGTGATGCAGAAATCCTACGGGAGGCAGTCCTAAGGAAAATAAATGACTTTCTATGCCAATAAAATGCACCCCCTTCATAATTCCATCACCATACTGGTAGAGGGAATTACTCCCCTAGGGCTTTTTGGGTGAAACCCTAGCAGGCTGAAAGTTGTCTATTCAAAGAAACATGCATTCATCATGCTATTGTAAGAAAATTCTATGATAAGGGTACGTACCTTCGGTCCTACATTTGAGAAGACCTTTAGGGTCCAAACCCTTCTTGGAGTTCCCTTCTTCTCTTTTGTCCTGCAAAACAACCAATTCAAAGAACACAACAGTACATGGACAAAAACTTATAAAGAAACCATCTTCATGTTATAAAGAAAGGAAGTTAGTTATGAAATCCAAACAACCATTTACACATGAATTCAAAACATGAATATCATTAACATAAAGAAGATTCATTTCGGGAACCAAGACATGTGTTTCTTTTATTATAGACAAATAAAGTACATAAAAAGGAATATGTTCACCTGAGTCACCTTCAGCAGGCTCCAAGCAAAGCTTCCTTCCGGATCCGTTCCAGCCTCAAGCCTCTAACAAAACTCCTTCCATGACTCTCTCCATGATGTCATAAATGGTGGATGAACATCAACACACAAGGAAACAAAGGTTTCCTATACAAAATGGGGGAAGTGCAGAAGGCACAAGGGACTTCAGACCTGGTCAAGGGAAAAATCTCAGCATAATAACCTTTCTCTCTATTCTCTCCTCCTAGGCCTTCCCTTTGAGGTCTTTTTATACCATCTCCAAAGTAGTTTTTTAGTTAGGAGTTGGTTGGGAACAGTTGGGCCACGGGCACTAACAGGTGATCAGTAGGTAAAACCCGCGATCTCCGCCTGAAAAGAAGGAATTTTATGTTTTTTAAGTGTTTTAATACATACACGCGGGTTGGGTATACACAGACCCGCGTATACACGTGTTTAACTCAGGGCAATGTTGCGTATAAGGGATAAAACACTGTTTTTTAAATTTTTTAGGACCAGGTCTGGAAGGAGGGGTTGCCCTAGGCCATGAGTACAGCATCACAAACCATAAGAGTGAGATGTGGAGCTATAACAGATGCCCCCTAATATATGAGGTCAGAAGGGGTACATGGTGGCCGAAATATATTATGCGAGTACATGGAAAGGAAGTCTGTCAAAAACCGAGGAAGACTTCACCAGAATTCAGCCTGCTAAGCCACCAAAGGAGATCAGAAAGAAACACTGTCTGAGGCAGGCATACCCATGCTCAGAAAAAGTAAAGCTTGTCCGCATATCAAGTACAAGTGGATCCACTAAGTATACAAGTATAAATAACTGAAAGATACATAATGGATCATCTGATCATAATGAACAAGTACATGTCTGAATATCACATATAAGACTGTCAATGATGCTGAAAGATGCAACGGATCACTGATATCAAAGACTGATCCCCAAAAGGTACCAACTGAACATGATGGAATAGGATGGTACTACACTGCAAACTCAGGTGCCAGCATATAGAATGTCGCCATGACTGACCGCAACATATAAGGTGGAGTGGTATCAACTAGCAGCAACAGGAGCAACTGTCAAGTGAACCAATGAATGCTGATACAATCTAAGGTCTTCATCGACCGCCGTGGTACATTTCTACACCATGGGAATAAATGATCTGAAGTCGACCATGTGAGAAATCGTTTGATTACCGATCATTGATGTATACCATTAACAAACGCGAGACTACTCACCAATAATGATAATGAGCGTCAAGGTACCCAGTACAATCTAACAAGTGTGAATAGATGAGCTGGAGTCGAAAACCTGTAAGAATCTATCGATCAGGAGACAATGATGGTTTCCCACTGTCGATAGCGAAGGATCTGCCACTAATGACTGCAAACCCCAAGGTACTGCGAAATGGACTCTAGATCTTTGCCCCAGAGCAATGAGTCGGAGTCGATAGGGAAAGATACGCTAGAAGGAAGGCATTAAGGCATCCTTCATCAATCTAGCGCGAGTGTAACCCGTAGGCCAATAATGTGGAAGGAATCGGATGAAAAAAGATGTAGTAACTGAACCGAAGTACGTTTCTGGCATACAGAAGATGTGGCTAGCGCACAACAGAAACCCTCTGAACCAACCAATAATGAAAGCCGACACAGAGGCGAGGTATCCACAAATAGGGTCAAATGGAAACCAAGGTACTGCACGAATCCCAATGTGTGATAATGTAAGCTGATGTCGAACACAAGGGAAACCACTCAGTCAAAGACCCATGATACTGATAGATGCTGAGCACAAGGTGACCTATCAATAATGAAAATAGGGCCAGGGTGCGACTCTAGGCCTGCCCTCAAAGCAAGGTGTTGTCGTCGATAAGGACAAGACCCGCCAGCAAGAAGTCAATGGGGACCTTCTCAAATCGGCACGAGTAAAGGACCAATATAACTGATGTGATGATAGACATGACACTGACAACCAGGGATGGCCGACTGAAAAATGAGTCAAGAGACACCACAGAGAGGCCGACTCAGGCTAACTTCCCTTGAACAAAAGCACGACTCAATGTGACTGTGTGGCAGCATATGATGACTCTGTATAAGTTCTCCATGCAGGAGGCACGAACGAACCCTCCATATGATTGGAAGAGATAACCAATCGGGGGAGAACTGACTCAATAACAAGGTTATGGCGTACCTAAGTCAAACTAAATCCCACCCATGCGGAGGAGACTTTGTTTTGAGTGCTTTGTTCAAGGGCGACACAAGTGACTCTAGCTGCCAACAATAAATGGAAATAATGTCCCGTTCCGCTCTTTTTGGAATATTTAATTTTTTTGTCTTTTTCTGTTAAGCCAGAAAAAGAATAAAAGAATGCTATGGTACAGTGGAAAGAACGAGTGTCGGTGAAACAAATGATCTAGTTCCTGGGAAAGGAACATTCCTATGCTCAATGCAGGGAGGTGAAAACTGGTCAGTGACACTCAAAGGTATGTTCCTTCCACAGGTCAAGGTGTGTCAAGCTGCAGAAGTCAAAGGTATGCAAGGTTTATTTTGCAGACGTCATGGTCAAAAGTTGGCTTAAACACGAGTCCAAGTGAAGCCGGCTCCAGGCCAAAAGGTGCAAGTGGTCAACATGCAATGCAGTAGTACAACTCAACACAAAGGAGCCTCTAGTGTAAAAGGCCAGAACAAAGCGGAGAAGCTAAGAGGAATGAGTCTTCAACGCTTAAGTCATGGCGGGACTACAAAGGACTCCCGAGCCTACTCAAATCAGAGCAGCATGGGCAACAAATGTTAGTGAGGTGCTAACTAGGATGCCCATGTAAAGGACGGCTCTACCATCGTGTCATGATTTAAAGAATCGGCGAGTGAAGATGGCTTGCGAACCATAACACGATGGGATTGACCCTATGGCAGATGTATCGGTCAAATGGAGGCCAGTATGCATAATGCAACGGAGAAATGGTGTCCCTAACCTATATGCCAGTGAGAACACGATACCTGCCACGACGGGTCAGCAGTCATGGAACCTGTCTCGAACTGTCGAAAAACGTTCAAAATGTCCTGAAAAACAAACCAATCTCGACATTCCAAGCTCCCAAGTTAAAAGTCACATGAGGCCAAACAAAATAAAATTTTGAAAAAATTTTGCATTTTCAAAACTTATAAAAAGCATTTTGGACTCACCATTTTTACCATTTGAGTTTGAGAGCAAAAGATTTGGAGCAAAAGGAGCAGACTTCCCACAGCCAGATTCAACCGTTCAAACTCGTCGAATACCTCCAGGTAACCCTTACACTTAGCTTGCAATTGATTGTGACAGTTTTTAAGATTTATGATTGATGTTTCACCATTAAATTTTTGTCAAAAATTCGCTCGCGGCGTATACGCGGGTTGGTAATATTGAACCCGCGTATACGCGAGCCCTACACGCGACTGTGTGCATAGGGACCCGCGTATACGCAGCGGATCATTTTTAAACAAAAACTAACGGTTAAAACTTGATTTTTTCTCAGGATGCCTAT
This sequence comes from Pinus tabuliformis, assembly GCA_031772625.1. Classification (NCBI taxonomy): domain Eukaryota; kingdom Viridiplantae; phylum Streptophyta; class Pinopsida; order Pinales; family Pinaceae; genus Pinus; species Pinus tabuliformis. The sequence continues at coordinate 94,147,867 of CM062814.1, read as the reverse complement.
CACATGGCGTGAAAGAGAACATGTAGCGGTAGACAATGAAGTTATGAACAATCTAGAAGCATTAGATGCACTCCGGGGATGCGGTTTGCTTAAATTTTTCAAATTGCCAAATATGAAAGCGAACACACGATTGCTTGAGATGCTCATTGATTATTGGGATGTCGATGAGGAAGATTTTATGATAGATCAGATGCCACTCAGGGTAGAAGTGGAGGACATCTATTTTATCACGGGCCTTTCCCGAAGGGGAGAGGTAGTACAGTCCCGGGGCAGGTCACGGAATGCCCTCTCGATAGAGGACTATGTATAGATATACTGCCCTGGACATCCCAGGAAGGTTGGGAGCCAGATTTCCATCACACATGTGGCGATTTTGTCACTTAGGATAATCCTGTTCACCATGGCTCGGGTGAACGGATCATCCTCTCTGCATCAGGCATCACGGCAAAACATGAGTGTGGCAGTTGACTGTCTCACTACTGTGTTTGACTGGTGTACTCCTCTTCTGGCCAACATGAAGAGCCAGCTCACTTCTATCAGGAGGGGTCAGACTAAAAACTTTGGATATGGAAGCATCTTGTGTACTTTCTTTTTCGAGAAGGTTCCCGCACTCCGCCCCAGGGTAGCAGTTTCCATCAGCACCCCACGCGATCCACGCATGGGCCGGTGGGCTGATCTGATGAAACATCTGGGGGGTGGGGAGGTCCCAAGGACTGCATTCGACGATGACTTCTTCACCTGGTGGGATCAGCAGATCATCGCCGTGGATGATTACCCCTATGCTGGACTGGATTTCCGAGAAGATCCTGATTTAGTGTTACCACCGAATGCAGAATGGGGCGAGATTGGTAAGATTTTTTTAATTTTATGTTTTTTTGGATTTTTCAAATATAATAATGAATTTTGAAAAATATTTTTTGATGAGATTCAAATGACTGATATGATGATCATGTTCCAGACATTGGGCCTGTACGACCAGATGGATTCCCGCGGCATGGACGGCGTGGCCGAGGAGCCGAAGAGGCGGCTGCTGATACAGAACGGACTCTAAACAACGTCCAGCGACACTTAGCGAGACTGAGCTGCCAAGTACCAATGGACGTCATAGAGGACCTTCCTGAGGATATGCAGCGTCATGTGGTTGGCATGCCACGTGACTGGGTTCGCATCTTTCGGCGCGTGGCCAATGCTATAGTGACATACTTAGATGCTCATCCTGAGCCGAGGCATTAGATATGCCGGACATGATTATGGGCATTTGAGTCCCAATTTTGTATATTTTTTGGACACACATATGTACACTCGAGACGCTTTACGATATATATATATATATATATATATATATATATATATATATATATATATATATATGTTTGAATTTTTGATGCTTGATTTTATTGTGATGAATGATTAATATGCCAGTCTAATGCTTGATTAGCGATAGAATCAGCTAACCAATTATGAGATCTTGGAATATGAAAATAATTAATATAAGTAAATGATCTTTGCAACAACCTCACCCTTAAATACTGGCGATATAAAGATGGATCCTGTACCCGATAAATGTTATTTAATTGAGACACTATCAATTGAGAATCAAGATAAACTACCAACGAGTCAATCCCATGAGAGATTGCCTCGGATAATAAATTAATAACAGCAGTATACTTGGCCATATTGTTTGAAGCAGGACCGATGCACATGCCTCTTGATGCCATCAATTGACCAGTTGGATAATATAGTACCCAAGCTGCAGAAGCAAGATTCCGAGTGTGCTGACTAGCACCATCGGCGAACCCAAAATAAACCAAATCATCCATCAACACCTGCCAAAGCAGACCAAAAAGTGCTGATATCAGAAAACTCTCGATGATATATGTACAAATATACATAAAATACAAAGAAGCCATTGCTTGGGCAAAACTAAGCAAAGTACTTCTTTAGGTAGAGCCCATTTCGGGGCTCCGCCAGCTTGTTTCCCTCGAAATCAATTAACTCATACGACCCTTTTTCTAAAGCTCGTTTAATAATGAAAGGACCGTACCACATAGGCTTAAATTTTCCTGCCCCCAAGGTGTCCTTATCTTGGTCATAGACCAGGACAAGGTCACCTTCAGAAAAGACTCGAGGACGGACAAACTTATCATACTGCGTTTTAACCCTTTTCTTATGGGCCTCATTCATCGTGGCGGCATCTCGACGCTGCTCATCGAGATGTTCCAAGTGAACTAGGCGCTCCTCGAGACTCGAAGTCTCAGGAAGAAGCTCAACAACCAACTTCAGAGATGGAATTTCACATTCGACCGGAAAGATAGATTCCATCCCATAAACCAACTGAAAAGGAGTAAAACCAGTAGCCATTTTGACGGAGGTTCGATATGCCCAAAGAGCCGAATACAACATAATGTGCCAATTGGATCGATTTTTATCGATTGTCCGTTGGAGTATCGTCTTAAGAATTTTATTGACCGCCTCGACCTGTTCATTGGCCTGAGAATAATAAGGGGACGAATGCTCCTGACGGAAACCTAATTTAAGAGCCAATTCGGACATTAGTTGATTCTGGAAATGACTGCCATGGTCAGTGAAAATCTCTCGTGGGATACCGAATCTTGAGTTAACCTGATTGAAAAGAAACAAAGCTGCCATGTCACTATCGTTCTTATAAGTAGGCATGGCTTCAGCCCACTTCGTAAAGTAGTCTACCGCCACGATAATGTACTTGTGATTCGCCGATGAAGGCGGATTACAAGTTGTAAAATCAATACCCCACTTAGTAAAGGGATCGACGGTGACAACGGGAAAAAGGGGAGCTGGATGCACGCGCATATTGCGAGTAAAAATTTGACACGGGTGACAGCGTTTTATTGCTTCCACACAGTCCTTAAAGAGTGAAGGCCAAAAATAGCTGGCACGTAAGATGCGCTGGGTTGTAGCAAGCCCTGATAGATGACCGCCACAAGCTCCACTGTGGCAATCATTGAGCACAGACTCTGCTTCCTCTAAGGTTAAATAGCGCTGAAGGATTGAATCAATCCCTCGATGGTATAATGTGTCACCAATGATAACACAGTTTTTAGCTAGGTGACATAATTTGCGACGTTCATCCTTGGAGAAAGTAGAGGGAAACTTCGAAGTCTGGAGATAAACAATGATATCTCCATACCAAGGGTCGAGTGAAGAGATGAGGAATAAATGTTCGTCAGGAAAACTTTCCTCATAAACAGTATCCTCTCCACAAGGAAGCTCAGAAATTAGCTCTGCGAAAACCATAGACTTCTTAGACTTGGTAGACAAGAACTCGAGATCGAATTCTTGTAAAATGACTATCCATCTATTATATTTTCCCCCAATCACTCGCCTACTGAGGACAAATTGAAATGGATTGACCGCCGCTAAGACAAAAGTTTTGCGTAGCAAAATATAATGACGGAGCTGCTGGACAGCGTGGACAGCTGCCAAGGCCAACTTCTCAACCGGAGAATAGCGGAGTTCAGGACCTATTAAGCCTCGGCTCAAATAATAAATCACGTGCTCGGCAAGAGCATCATCCTCCTGAACTAGAACCATACCAATGGTTGATTCTGCTGCAGCGAGATATAAAAGGAAGTCTCTACTATAATCCGGTGGACTCAAAAGCGGGGCAGAGACTAATGCCCTTTTCAAAGCATCAAACGACCGCTGCGCAAAGTCGTCCCACAAAAATGGAACTCCTTTTCGTAGCAAGCACATGAACCCTTTAGTGATCTCGGCATAGTTTGCTATAAACCGTCTTAAGAAATTAGCCTTCCATTGAAGACTTTGAAGTTGACGAATTGAGGACGGGGGAGGCAACTGAACTATTGCCTCAACCTTGAAGGGATCAACCCGTATCCCTTCATTGGACACTATGAACCCTAACAACCGACCGGATGTAACCGCGAAAACACACTTGTTGGGATTCAACCGGATATTATAAAAATGACAACATTCAAAACCAATCGAAGATGACTAGGATGATCAGTTCTCTTTCGAGAACGAGCAGCGAGATCATCCAAGTATGCCTTGATGACATGTTTGATGTCGTGGAAAGCGTATGACATGGCCCGCTGAAAAGTGGCTCCAGCATTTTTAAGGCCAAAAGGCATCTTTCTATATGCAAAGGTACCCCAGGGACATATAAAAGTTGTCTTATGTTGATCTTCAGGACAAATAGAGATTTGATTATAACCCGAAAAGCCGTCCATGAAGGAAAAAATTTCGTTACCCGCACACTCGTCGATAATCTGATCAATGAATGGCGTGGGGTAATTGTCTTTCGAAAAAGCCTTGTTTAGGTCCCTAAAATCGATGCATACTCAGATTTTTCCTTGCTTTTTTTCCACAGGGACTGGATTAGAAACCCAATCAGTAAGAGGAATAGGGTATATAAAACCCACCCTTAACAGCTTCTCAACCTCAACTTTGATAGCCGCTGCTTTCCTAGGGTTAACCGGCTGAAGCCTTTGACGAACCGGTTTTGCGTTTTCGTACATCTTGATCTCATGTTGAACTATAGAAGGATCAATGCCAAGCATTTCCTCATAAGACCAAGCAAATACATCACGATATTCCTTGAATAGGTCTGTGTAAATTTGAACTTCTTCAGGGGAACACTCAATTCCGATGAAGATATTCTCGATGACGTTAGAGTCCCTAGAGATGTTTATAGGTATCGTTTTTGAAATTACCGACATATTACCTTCGGCACGAACGTGTGTTGGAGCCAAAGGGTTCGACACCGTACAAACATCACTAGCGAAGAGCTCGGAGAATCTAGATTCTACTTCCTGCAATGGAGGAAGAAAGTGTGAATGATGGTGTAAGTCTTCCCAAAGTCGATCTATACCCATCATTACTTCGAGGATTGCTTCTTCAGAAGGCAGAACCGAATCTAAGCAGTCCAAGGCAGAGGTAGAATCAAGGCTCCAAGCCGGGGCCACATGACCATCTAACTCCTCTTCGGAAAAAGGAGTAGGATGGTTGTCTGCAGAGTCTACGATAGACTGGTATCTGAGCTCAGCTGCAGATATAGGGAATGCCATTCCATTTACTTGTCCTTCAACTAATGTGGTCATAGGTGAAGGCAAGGTCCAAGGGTCTGAAAAATAATGAGTTCGGAAGAACTCTTCTCGAGGAGACTCCTTAGATGATGAAATAGCATTAATCTTAGCGAAAGGAGAGGGAAGATCAAATGTACCCATCAATGAGGAATACATCCCTACTCCTAAATTCGCAGTCGGCGGGCGAGGGTTATCCACTAAAGGGACAATAGAGTCAGAGCTTGCTTGAGGATCAACTGGACAATAGTCCAATTGATCAACCTTAATGATTTTCCCCTCATGAGGAAAGCAAATAACATGAAACAGAGTTGAAACAATGGCATCCATCTCATATACCCAGTTCCTTCCTAATAGGAGATTATAGTCTAGGTTAGCGTCTATGACCTCTACTTCAATATTAACGACCTTTCCCCCAACACATATAGGAAAGGCCGAGATAATCCCATGCGGCTTGTGAGAATGACCGTCAAATGCAGTCAAGACAGTGGGTGAAGGAACAGCTGAAGGTGATCCAATAGCCTTCCAGCATGACATCGACATAACGCATGTGGAAGCTCCTTCATCTACTATGGTGCGAAAAATATTGATTTTCTGGTATGTAGACTTTTTTTGAAAAGCCATATGATGAGGGAGTCTCTTTTTGACATTTAACATGTCAAAAGTGAGCACTAAAGAGTTAGCTGGATCGACTGCTCCAATCGCGGAGAGTAAAGCGCTTCTCTGAGCTGGACATGACTGGAGAACCTCTAAAGCGGACATGGCGCACGGACTCTGAGCCAGATCCTCCACAATGGAGTAATTCTGGGTGGCCCTAGCATTAGGATTAATCGTCGCGCGTTTAGCAGGACCTTTCGGTATCCGTGGTATAGTCTCGACAGGGGGTCGCTCAATATGAAGGTCAGTACTTCCAGGAACAGTCTTGTCCTTGGAAGTTTCAGCTTCACCATAATCACGTGACCGAGTAGCCACATGGATGTTAGAACCCATCATGAAAACATTTGACGATTTTTCCCCTTCCTGGTTGCCCCCAGCGGAGGTTCCAGGGTTCGAACTCGCGCCAGCAAGAAGTTGCTACCCTAGGGGAAATGGGTTGGTTAACACAGCTTGAGAACTAGAAGTCCCTTGCTGTCCTAACAAGCGCTGAGCGTCTTCAATCTTAGGGCAGAGATGAGTTAGATGGTCTCCACTGCACAACTTGCATGGAAACTTGACTTTCTTTCTCGACTCATTTCTACCACTACCAGCGTTGTTGCCGGATTTATTTGCATCGGGCTTCCCATCCTGGTTCTTTTTCTTACCTCGTCCTTTCTTTTTCCCATTGGAATTTTGATTTCCTTTGGGATTATCAGATTGGATGACATTTATTGAAGAAGTTTGGGAAGCGGGGGAATTAAACGATGTGACTTGGTTGTTAGAAGCAGTTTGCAAGGACAACTGCTGCAATTGATTCAACAAGTTCACGGTAGTTGTGTCTACTGACCCGACGATACCATCCATGTGCGGACCTGGCTTCGACTTAGCAACATCAACCTTAGATCCAGGAGCATCTGGAAAGTACTTTTGTAGGATCCCAAACTGAGAGTAGATCAATTCTAGTTGCTGGGCCCTAAAAATGGCTTGCTCCTAGGAATAGACCCCAGACATGGAGACATCCTTGGAGATCTCGGGTTGTAAAGACTTCAAAAACCACTCAAGACAGTACTCCGGAGGGATTTCGGCTTTAATGAGCCTCTTTCTCCGTCTCCATTCCTGAATATGGTCAGAAATGTGGGTTGCCTTATCCTGACGAAAGGTGGCCAGAAGTTCAGTTCCGGCATCATAGCGGACAGGCAACTGGAAGTGATTTAAGAAAATATTGGCTAAGTCAGCGAACGATGTAAAGCTGCGCCCTGGCAACTCTATATACCATTTGGCCGCATTACCAGTCAAGGTGCGCTGAAAGAGTCTCAACCTAATCGAGTCATCGATAAGGGAGTTAGATGAGCACCACAAATGGAATGTGGTTACATGGTCGCCTGGGTCTTCACCACTCTTCCCTTCGAATCTTGGAATGTCCGAAGGGAGTTTGGTTGGGACCGGAGGCCAGGCAGGATTGTACCTGATTGGGTCATTTGTTAACTTAGTGAGATCTGGCAAGTTTAACATTGCTAGAAACGGAAGCCTAGGAGGACCTTGGGGATTCCACCCAGACTGGGCAGAACTCCCAAAGCTCTGAAAAGATTGTCCTGGAATTTGGGAGGCACCAGGCTGCCCGAAGTGACCAGTAGAACTGGCTAGACCAAAAGGAAAGCCTCGTGGTCCAGCAAAATTCGGAGTTTGACCAACTCCGGCCGTATAACCTCCATAACCAGCAAAGTTTCCTCCTAAAGGATTATAGGGAGTTGATAACCCCTAATATAGATTCCAAGCCGAAGCAAGGGGAGGAATACTTTGAAACATGCTAACCGTGGAGTACGGCCTATTCCCTTGTTGGCCGATAAACGGATTCCCAGTTCCCGCGCTACTAACCCCAGGGTTATTACAACCTTGGAAAGGATTGTTGCTTTGTCCTATAGAAGAAAAAGGCATGGATCCTACCGTCGGGTTGGAATGTGGTATATGACCACTTCCGAAAGGAAAACCCTGGAATGAAGCCGATCCTCCCATCATGGACGTAGCGGCACTAAACGGAACCGATGGAATACCCTGTAATGGGTGCCAAAAGGGAAGGATCCAGTACCAAAAGCATTGGTTTGGGCATTTCCACTCGTGGACGGAATGGAGGTAGACCCAACTAAAGATGTGCTAGCAAAAGATCTGAACAAGGAAGCGGAGGGGATGGAAATGGTTCCTCCCCCTTGCACCAATGTTGGGGTTTGCATAGTCGTAGCACTTGTAGAAGCCATGCTTCCAGTAGTGGTCATCGATGGTAAGCGCGTAGCGTAACCTGGACTTGACGGTCTATGCGTCGGAGTCCCAACGTATTGCAATACGTCTGGATGACTAGATGGTAGTGGAGAATTTGGAGCCACTAATGACTCTGAAAGTTCTTCTACCTCTATGTTATTCTCCGCTTGAAAGAGAACTCGAGAAAGGACTGGAGTGTCCCTCTCTTGCTCAGAAGCGCCAGGCCTTGCTTGGCGGCTAATGCCCCCGAGAGGAGGATCAATCCCCGATGCGTAAACCGACGTGGGACGGAACCCACCGGTAGTATTGCCTCTGCGCCTTCTAGGAGAAGGCTCTAAAATTGGTGGCGAGAGACCACGAAGTCTTCGAGACCGTCTTGGAGATTGTTCAGCCACTTTGAATTTTTTGTTATGATCTAACTAAAGACTCAAAAAATTGACAGCTAGGCCAACTAGGAGCACAGAGCACACACTATAAAGTCCCTAAAGATACAGCCAGTCAAATAACTTCCAAGTATTTCCGCTCCGAGTGATTAAGACGGGACACCAAAATACGAGAAAGTGAAATAAGGGGCCTTCTGAAGATAGTCTGGGATGATGAGGGCCCAGTCCTATCAGCGAAGGTATCAAAGGAAGTTACGCTGACCTCCTAACAATAGCCTGCGCCGGTGCAAGCCCCCAAGGTTCGCAAGGGTGCCCTCTAGTAGTACTGTCGAAAGTGATGCAACGTCGACCTCAGGTGCCACGGGATTCCCCTCCACAGCCACCTATGTAGTTCCCTAGGAGAAGCAACTATGGATACCAACTCGTCACAGAAGCTAGGCAGAACAGTCGTGAGGTAAGTTCAGACAAGTAGGAGAGGGGGTATCTCTCTTCCCTGTCTTTACAGACCCTCGTGCTTAACTCCCAGATCCGAGCTTTCCTGGTCTTCCTAATGCTATTGGATTTTCTCTCGTTAATCAGACTCCTACGTTTGACATTTATATGGCCTTGGAGAGTTAACTCTCCACTCGCCTAATCCAAGGCCCTAAAATCCTAATCTTGTTGGTGTAACTGACTAAAAAAAAAAGTTCTAGTGAATTTTAGTTAGCGCTTGATTTTATTAGGCTATTCTTTAAGTCACAAGGTAACGGAAGTGAAACTAGTGGTGTTTTTTGACGCAAAAGAAATTAATAAAAACTTAACTACATGCACATGCACTTTTCGTTTTTCGATGAAGAGCAATTTCTATAGGGTTCAAAGGTACTTCTAATAAAACAATTTTTCCTTTTCTTTTCATTAATGCATACTTCACACTCACAAAAGTTAACAAAGCTATGTATGCCTAAAAGGGGATGCAAATCTATCTTAATGCAACAACTATATGTGGATGCAAGATTCAAAACTACTCTAAAAACAAAAATGAAAGTTGCTTGCTTATCAAACTTTATCTTGCCACTTAAGATGCCTAGATGGAATATGAGATGTTTCCATTCACTTCGTCTAAACACTAAAAACAAGTTCTAAGACAAATATAAAGCACTTTCACTTCTCTAAAAGGAAACCAAATGAAAAGCAAGTTCAAGAAAGCAAAACTAAGATTTTCAAAAGATTTTCTTCAAAGCAAGAAGCAAAAAAAAGTCTTTTCAAAAAATGCTCTCAACAACACTGAAACTTGTGATTGAAGAATAGGCAATTAAACACTTTTGCGAATCAACACCACTTAATGGATGAAAACCCAACAAAAATAAATGTGTTTAAAATCGCTCTTAACAATCAAAAGCAGCAATGAAAGCCTTGGCAATGAAAACCAAAAAGATTAAAAAGACAAATTCCAAGAAAGTGTCAAACAACAACTTTCATGAAACAAAGAAGTAGATGGTCAGAAAAAGCGATTTTGTCAAGCAAACACAAAGTCACCAAAAGCAAGATTAACACAAAGATTGAATTCAACCTTCCTACCCTGATGAAACAGAGCAGCCAAGATTCCTAACAAGAAATCTTGCGTGCTTTAGCCAAAAACGATGACGCTTGTAATCAACAAAACACAAGACCAACACTCCTTATAACCAGAGAGAATTCAGAACGAGATGCTCACTGTAAAAAAAATAACTGATACTGGAAAATGACTGTTGCAGACTGATTCAAACCACCAGACAAACCTTTAGAGGCCAAAAAGATTTACAAATCTTGAAAATTGGAATACATACGCGACTGTACTATAGTACAGATTGCGTGTATATGCGACTGTGTTTGAGGAAACCTGCGTATACGTGGGTTCACTCAAAGAAAAAAGCGTATATACGCCTCTGTATCTAAGAAAAACAACGTATATGAAAAGCTTCAAGAAAAATAAAAAGACAAACTAAAGAAACTGGCAAAGCTTAAAGTTCAAGAACAGACCAGACAGTAACAGCAAGCAGACAAGGCAGCTGAACCCTGGTTGGCTTGAAAAATACCCAAACTAGGAACAATAAGAGTGTTGTCCCCAGTGGAGTCGCCAATTCTGATAGAGGGAATTACTCCCCTAGGGCTTTTTGGGTGAAACCCTAGCAGACTGAAAGTTGTCTATTCAAAGAAACATGCATTCATCATGCTATTGTAAGCAAATTCTATGATAAGGGTACGTACCTTCGGTGATACGTTTGAGAAGACCTTTAGGGTCCAAACCCTTCTTGGAGTTCCCTTCTTCTCTTTTGTCCTGCAAAACAACCAATTCAAAGAACACATCAGTACATGGACAAAAAATTATAAAGAAACCATCTTCATGTTATAAAGAAAGGAAGTTAGTTATGAAATCTAAACAACCATTTACACATGAATTCAAAACATGAATATCATTAACATAAAGAAGATTCATTTCGGGAACCAAGACATGTGTTTCTTTTATTATAGACAAATAAAGTACATAAAAAGGAATATGTTCACTTGAGTCACCTTCAGTAGGCTCCAAGCAAAGCTTCCTTCCGGATCCGTTCCAGCCTCAAGCCTCTAACAAAACTCCTTCCATGACTCTCTCCATGATGTCATAAATGGTGGATGAACATCAACACACAAGGAAACAAAGGTTTCTTGTACAAAATGGGGGAAGTGCAGAAGGCACAAGGGACTTTAGACCTGGTCAAGGGAAAAATCTCAGCATAATAACCTTTCTCTCTATTCTCTCCCCTAGGCCTTCCCTTTGAGGTCTTTTTATACCATCCCAAAGTAGTTTTTTAGTTAGGAGTTGGTTGGGAACAGTTGGGCCACGGACACTAATAGGTGATCAGCAGGTAAAACCCGCGATCTTCGCCCAAAAAGAAGGAATTTTATATTTTTTAAGTGTTTTAATACATACACGCGGGTTGGGTATACACAGACCCGCGTATACATGCGTTTAACTCAGGGAAATGTCGCGTATAAGGGATAAAATTCTGTTTTTTAAATTTTTTAGGACCAGGTCTAGAAGGAGGGGTTTCCCTAGGCCATGAGTACAACATCACAAACCATAAGAGTGAGATTTGGAGCTATAACACATACCTTGTCCTAGTTCTCATCTAAAGGCAATTTGAAGGTTTTAGAGGTGTCCAAATGGTGGAAAAAGGTAGCAGAAGGTTGATAAGGATATGGAAGACCTTGCTAAACAAAAAAATATTCAAGAACTCATCTTGAATAAGGGCAAGAAATCAAGCTAATATTCTCAAGAAAGAATGATTTTTATTTGAAAAAATAAGTTTTTGGGCTTGTCCTTGCAGATATTACAACCAAGATTCTTAATGCACAAGAGAGAGGCCACTAGGGCCATGGATGAGGCACAATGAGGTCACTAAGATTCTTAGAGGATGAGTAACACTTTCAATAGGGGAGTATGATGGGCCTCTAAATTAAACATAAATTAAGGCCCATGCCTCTAAATTAAAACATAAATTAAGGCCTATGACCATCTTTCAACACATTAAACCTCTCTTTTTGCATTAGATAATTTATTTTTAACTTTAATATATATATATATATCTATCTATATATATATATATATATATATATATATATATATATATATATATATATATTTAATTTTAAATTATTATTATTATTATTATTATTATTATTAATATTAATATTATTATTTTTTCTTTTCTTTTATTTTTATTTTAGTTTTATTTTTATTTTTTTTTAATTTTTTATTTATTTTTTATTTTTATTTTTTTTCGGTAAGTAAGCACCCACAGGGGGATTTGAACCAGTGACCTATCACAAGGAGTGCCTTAACAGTGCACCCGTTCATCGTCAATCCAAAGCCCCATGGGCTATTTAACTTTAATATATTCATTAGGAAGGTTTATGAATAATTGAATATTTGTGCCTAATATTTTTTTTTTTATGGAATATTATGAGAATATTGGGAAAATTATGAAGAGTTGGAGGAGGAGATAATTTAAGGGCTTTTTCCCTACTACTGGAGGATCAATAATAAGTAATAAGTCAATAAGATATTATGGAATTATTGCACAAATTGTGGAACTCCAATGATTGAGAAAATCTAGGAATGTGTTCCACTAATCAAAGGAGTAGATCCACCAATCAAGGGAGCAGATCCACTAATCAAGGGATTTCGGTGGGGAAAGATTCCTCCATCCATGGGGAATGATTTTGAATCATTTTGTATAATTTCCAAGTCGAATTTTCCTCTAGGAATTGATTGAGAAAATCTAGGAATGTGTTCCTTGCCATTTAATGCAAATTCCAAGTATTGGGGGCTAGATCCACTAATCAAGGGATTTTGGAGGGGAAAGCTTCCTCCATTCACGGGGAATGATTCCTAAGTACCAAGTCTAATTTTCCTCTAGAGGATATTTTTTATTCGTGTTATTGTGGAGACAACTTGTATTCTTGCAGATCCATTGTATTTTATTGCAAAAATGTAATTCTATTGGTGAAAATAATTCTATTGGTGTGATGTTCAACTTATAAATATTGTTCTCCTCCATATGTCTCTAATTTTCCTTGGGCTTGGCCATCCTAGGAACCTCATAGCCCTTTTGTATCATTCTATTTCCTTCTTTTCATTGCTTATTCACATTCATCTCTAGTTTTCATTTCTTTCTACTTCTTGCATTTAGTATTAATGATGTCTTGTTGTAGGATTGAGTTAAATGTTTAATGAAAGTTATTTTGTAGGATAAAAAGGCTTATTTCATCCTTGGAAACTCTTTGGAAGTTCATAGTAATCATTGAGCTTATTGGATTAATCTTATTCCCAAATCTAGATTGTTGGACCTCCTTTTTAGCAAAGAACAATAAATTTCTGCTATTTTTTAGAGCATCCTAACGAGATTCAATCGAATTGATTCGACTTGCATTAGATCAAAAAAAAATTATAGTTCATAATAAAATTACCCCATTGCATTTGCACTTGATTTGGTTAGGCATTTCTTAGATTTACTAGCTCACTAGTTCTCAAATTTCTAGATTTTTGACTAGTAATGTTTTTTATTTTTTTTGCATGGGTTAACATAGGTCTTTTTGAGTGATTCCACTTGGAATAGGGACCTAAGACATATTAGTTAATACAAAAATTTGTCCCATCCAATTTTTATTTGATTTACTTGGTCATTAAAGCCTCACCAATTTCATCATTTCACAAGGAAACTTCTCCAAGATTTTTGAGCGAATCCATCCATCTCCCAACAAGGGTTTTGAGTTTTGAGTGATCCTAGGAATTTTTCCACTCCATTCCACTGATCACACACCTTTCCTAGGCCTCCCATCACCTCAAAAACCTCACATTTTTCTCTCAGTTGTATCCTATAGGTTCACTATAACTCCTACAAGATCATCCTGTAGGTTTTTAGTACATCCTGTAGGTTTTCTTGAAATGGCATGTTTTGAGGCCGAATTGAGAGAAAACCTCTAGGAAGTCACCAAAATCCTCCCAAGGGTCTCCCACACCATACAACCATCTCCTAACCCTTCCATACAACGTCCAATATCCCTAATTCACCTGCCACATCACTAAAGGAAATTAGTTTGCATACTTGATTTTGCATGAAAAGACAAAAAGACAAAAACATATTTATTTCAGTTCCTTTACTTGCACATTATTGATGTTTGATGCTTCTTACTTCCATGCTTAGATAGGAGAATTTGGTTCATGATAATTTAGCATTATTACAAAGCATAGTTTCTTGGCAGTTAATTAGGAAATGATGTGATTTAACATTTAAATTTCTGTCTCTTTCCTTGTACTTTCCTTCTTGCAATAGGTTAAGGTTCCATTTCGAACATTTCATTTTATGCAATTAGTTTAGGATTTGAATTCAGTACATGTAGTCCGTTACATCATGAAAATAAAAGAAGGACAAATTATATGCCACACATATAGTGTTTACACCTCTTAAGTTTGTATGAACGCCGGGTTGATAATTAAAGTTAGTAGCCTTGGGAGTTGCAGCGTTTTTGTTGCAATACCGAGGCTCATCACTATTCATGGTTCATTGGTAGACAACTTATTGACAGAAATGTCCCCATCTCCTGGGTTTGTTATCTAGGCTTCTTCACATGAGTGTGCTCTTTGACTTCTCGAGAAACACTTCCCATGATGACTTGTTTTGTGGGTCCACCAAGGAGCCAATGGATGGAGAATCGAGCTTGTTTGTTTTCCACCACAACCAGGGCTTACGTCATCCCTCCCTATCCAAGCGCACTATTCTTTATTCCTATGGGGAATAACCTCTAGGATTATGTGTAGTGCGGGTCCATAGTCCTCCAGATAGACTTGAATCGTAGTGGCCCATTGTCCTTACTCCTACCAAAATCGTTAATGTTGAGTAAATTCAAACCATCCTACTGTTGTGGCCACCAACAACCCCCCTCGTTATTTAGTATTAGCAATAACACTATGTAAGTGGGGACCCTTAGTCAAAAAATAAAAAAAAAAATCAATTAGTGCTTATATGTCACTCCTTAAAAAAGATCACATCGCGCCAAGAACGATAGGGCATTTTCTTATGAGTCAATGATCAAGCGATCTGCGATCTTGTGATATTGCGATCTACGATCTTTGCAATATTGCGATCAAACAACCTTGCGATAGAACAACACAATGAAATTGCGGTAATGCGATACAACGAAATGCGATACTGCGATGCAAATCACAGAAACATTCCATCGCAGATTTTCCTGGCTCAATATTCAAGAAAAAGTTTTTCCATGAACCAAGAACTGGATACGCGCTTTAATGATAATTAATGAATTACACGCTAGTTGTTAATAAAATATGGTTTTGTGTTTTTCGAAGAGCCAGTTCACGTTAGATGGCATGTTTTTGCATATCCGTGGCATTTAAAGCTTTCTTGTCATTATTTATTATCATTACTCTCTCCTCACTTGTGAACTGTAGGAACAAAGAACAAAAGTTACACAATGCACTGTGCAGGAAGCTATGGGGAAAAAGGGTAGGGCTCCAATGTTCAAAGACAGAGAAAAGGCGCCCTTATAAACATATACCACATGCAACAGAGCTGCAGATTCACAAAATGCTGCTGAGCCATCCATTATAGATCTTTCATATACTGCCATGGTGAAAGGGGTACTGAGCGATGCTGATATCAGAAATAGATAGTTTAATGCTCAGGGTCAAGAGCTCACGAGGTCATTATTTTCATAAATTTTGAGCTTTATACCCGATAAAGAGGAAGAGGTGCAAAAGGTGAAAAATGCATTAGAGAAGCCCGGATCAAAGAACGGAGGCAGTTTCTGATGCGCGATTAGCGCCTAGTGCGCATCGCTGAGAAAATTTATCGAGAAGGAAAGCCTCTAACTGCTCAGTCACCTGTAAGCCCGAAAATTGCAAGAAAGCAATGATAAAAAAAACTGGAAACAGAATGCTAATGAAAAGGCAGAAGCAATCCAAAGGGTTAACCAAGTGAAATGAGATTATTACTGGGTATTCACGGTAAAGCCACATAGTCAGTGGATGACACTCGAGTATATCATCGATTTTGCTGAGAAGATGGTGCTAGCTCTTGCCAATTCTGTTTGCTTAGATCAACCAAAAGCGGAAGACAGTTAGACGAATCTACTCAAGCAAATACTGAATGCTTGCAACGTTAAGGAGAAAATGTAGAAATAGTTAGATATTAAATTTAATTTTTAGAAATAGTTTTGCTTTATTTTTGCTTGGAAAAAGGGCGGTCATTTAAACCGTATCCTGAATCTTTGTAATTAAGTTATTTAGTTAGTAGTATTTAAACCCTTCTCATGCATTTAGAGAAAGGTCCAGAAATTTATCAAAAACTTGTCCTCAGAACATGCACTTTTGCACCCTTAGAGGAGGTTTTGGTGAATGAATGGAACGGGATTTGTTGATGTTTGCATTTGATATCTGCTACTGATGTTGCACTTCTGTACTCTTAGTGGATGTTAGAGCAAAGAGAGATAAATCATTGTCGCTTGAAGCTCATGAATAGGACTAGTCATAAATGGTACTTTTATCTCTTGACAATTTCTGCTTATGTGTTAAAGTGATATACAATTTTTAGTTGTTTATGTATTATTGCATGAATTCCTGAGTTATCATTTGGCACTTTTGTATGATGATAGCTATTTATTTATGCTTAATGTATGAATAGCTCATTACGCGATATGCTTTTCACAACTATTTCGTCTAAATTTTTATGCGAAGTGGTTCATCCTTATTGATTTCCTTTCTCATAATAGCTGAATGATATTTATTACCAGTTGTTATTTGAAACCTTTTTAGATCGCATAATATAAGAATTACATCCCAGGTTATTATAGACTTAGATGTTGCTGCTTATTAGATTACAATAGCATAGCATTACATTAAAGTTAGAATTAGAATATCTCAATTAGGAACTCTTAGATCAAGAACATCAAAATCTACACACACACACTCATAGATTGGGAAACTGGTCCCATATCCCCAGTCGGACCCACTATACCAAACGGATAAGGAGCTGCCAACCAAGGTCCATACCCGGTGGGTATCCCCCTTGTTGTAGACTCGATTTTCAGGGCTTCAACATATTTGGCGCTAGAAGGAGGGCCTGAACTATGAATGTCAAGTAAATCTAAATCTGAATACCATTCTGAGAGTAAATCGCCCTCACCATCTCCCCTGACTTCTCCATTACACTTAAATCCAAAGTTAGAAGTCTCTGGAGTATCAACCGCTGCTACAAACCCTAACATTTCAGAACAATCTACCATTGAACCTCCTGAAGTCGAATCTCTGATTCACAAACTTCAACAATTTTCTATTTCTCCTCAAAGATCTGATAAATCTCAAGGCAGCGTGACTTCACAATATAACCCTGCTCATCCCCTGACCATATTAAAGAGTGAAACGTTTGGTGATCAACCAACCGAATTACCTCTTCCCACAAGGAAAAGAGCAAGGAAATCCCCTAAGGAGTCCGATAGCGAGACTCTTTCATCATCATCATCCATCTCAACTTCTTCACCACGAAGTCAACCATCCACTCCGCCACTTCAGATCATCGTCCATCCGTCCACTGGAATCCCCACAACTCTTCCTCAATGATTTGCAATCTTAGTATCCTCATCTTCCCAACCGCAGGGATCATCTTCTGCACTTTCCTATGTTATTAGTTTAGCAATGGCCTAGTCTCCATGGAATAACCCTGGGGCAGTCTTAATGCCTGCACCCTTGAGTCAAATATCGGCCCATCCTGAGAAATGGCTGCCTAAGTTTAATCCCGAGGCATGCATGCTAGCAGAAGAGCATATAAACAACTTTATGCTATCCATTAATCTCAATGGGTTACTAATGAAGATGTTGTTGTTCGAATTTTTCCTTATACTCTGCAAGGAACAGCCAGATCATGGTATTTCTCATTACCCTCTGGATCTATCACTATTTGGGACATCTTCCAAGAGCAATTCCTGACCAAGTTTGGTGATGACAAGTCTACGACAATGCTAATCAACAACCTATCCAACCTTTGGGCTGAATCTAGAGAGCCTATCAAATATTTCAATTTACGTTTCAATAAAGTCCTAAACAAAATTCCTACTGCTTCCCAGCCTAGCAAAGAAGTACGAAGTGAATGGTATATCACTGCTCTACTATCAAACATAGAAATCTTCATGGACAGGGCTAATAAAACAACCTTAGCCGAAAACATGAAAGAAGCAATAGTAGTAGAGAAACGTATAATAGCCCTGGAAAAGAAATCCGCGATAGAGGAACGGAAATCCAAGAAAGTCACCTTCAAGGAAGACTCCAAGAAGAAACAAGCAAAAGATCCATTCGATTTGGAAGGATTGCAGAAAGTTCTAAAGACCATGTCCAATGAAATGGTCAACATCAGGAAGCAAGTAGCAGAAACTTCTTCAAAAAATCCCTACAAAGCTTTTAAAAGAGGCCCTTCAACGGATTCAAAGCCACCCAATGCTATTTCAAATGGTGAATCCGAAGAAGAGGAAGAGGAAATTGACACTGAAGGGAAAACTTATGAAGAAGAAGTTGTAGAATTACAAGGAATGTGGGATTTCATCCTCCCACAAGAAGAAGATCAAGAAGTATTCCCAGTTTGCACACGAAGAAAAAATCAGCTTGATCCTCCCCAAACTATCCCTAAGCCAAAGAGCGCAAGCTCTGCAATAAAGGATAAAGTCGCAACAAAGAAAACGACATCTAAAGTGGCTCAAACCAGCCCAGTCCAAATAGATGCATCAACTCCATCCAAAACACTGATCGTGTCGGATGAAATGGAGTACAATATTATAGAAGATATGAAAAAGACTAGGGCCAACATCACTCTTTACGAATTGAGCAAGTTAAAGCATCAACAAAAGATAATGATGAAAGAATTACATGATGTGCTAGTTGCACCTTTGCCTGCCGCTATACTTTCTCAAGCTTCTCATAACATCGGAAGACCTCCAACTAATGCAATCAATAATATTGATCCAAATGACATCGCTCTAATTGGAGGAAGATCGAGATCTCATACTCCCCCGTTTCTCCTTATGAAATTTTCAATAAAAATTGCATAATTGTTTGGTGGATTCTGGTGCTTCATCGAATATTTTACCAAAGTCCATATGTGCCAAGTTAAACGTTCAACCACAGAAATCCGTTGTGCGCATAGTTCAGCTAGATCAATCTCAAGTCGAAGTGATTGGAAAACTAAATCAAGTAACCATAAGGTTGTCATCCAACCCAAAGGTGTGTCAAGTTATTGACATTTTAGTTGTTGATATCCCAGAATTTTATGGCTTAATTCTTAGCAGGGATTGGTCAGAAAAACTTCATGGATACTTCGTAACTGACTAGTCACACATGTGGCTGCCCTACAATGGTAAACAAAATCAAATAAAAGTTGAACGAGAACTACATCAAAAATACATAGTAACAGAGCTACAGGGGGAAAATGAACCAGTAGCATATAACAATAGCATTATTGGCAACTATTCGGTAGATTCTTTCCTCGACATTTTCAATGCTCATACGTCACCCTATTTAGAACACTCTGTTTTGTCCCAAGTCGAAATTTTTTCTCGAAATGATAGTTCAAAATGTATCAATTTTTTAGATAGTCCTGTAAATAAATCTTTGTTTTGGAAATTAGTTTTTGATGGTTCTAAATCTAACGAAGGAGCAGGACTAGGATGCATTCTGATTAGTCCAGAAGGAGATAAAATCATGCTAACATGCTGACTCAAATTTGATTCCACCAACAATACAGCAGAATATGGAGCTTTGGTCTAGGGGTTGTACAAAGCAATCGGGTTAGACATCAAGTACCTTCAAGTTTTCAGAGACTTTGAGATCGTGGTCAGACAGGTATGTAATACTATACATTGCTTATTAGGTCATTTAAAAAATTATCAATCCTTAGTTCAAGATCTGACTGAGCATTTTATAGCATTTAATATTTCTTCAATTCCTAGACACCAAAATGCAAGTGCAGACCTTTTGGCTAACGTAGCTTCTAAGCTTATTCCTTCAGAAGATTTTAGTCTAGATAGATTCTCAATAGAATTAATATTTAGACCATCCATTCCTGATAACATCACAAA
Source organism: Pinus tabuliformis (assembly GCA_031772625.1). Classification (NCBI taxonomy): domain Eukaryota; kingdom Viridiplantae; phylum Streptophyta; class Pinopsida; order Pinales; family Pinaceae; genus Pinus; species Pinus tabuliformis. Next base: position 94,127,874 of record CM062814.1, on the reverse strand, counting down.
TTGGAGAGTATTCAATGACGATCCTGATATTGTAAATTTCCTCACATTTGAAGGATCCTACTCCAATCAAATAATTGACGAAGACCAACATGATCGACAATTGCAACAAGATAGCACTAACAATGCTATACCTAAGTTGGTAGTTAAGTTAGAAGACTTGTACGATTTGAAAGATCAATTTAAAAGGTCTACCAATACAAAACTCCAAAGTTCAACTTTGAACTTATTAGTAAACTTAGGAATCAATGCCAAACCACGAAACATTAATCTAGGTCTCGGCCTAGCCCCTGAAGAAAAATTAGCATATATTCGTCTTTTGAGACAATATAAAAATGTTTTTGCTTGGAATTATGATGAACTCAAAACATACGACACTTCTATCATCCAACATACTATTCCAATTCCCAATTCGGAAAATTAGATAAAAACTGAACTCAATAAGTTATTGAAAGCCAAAATAATCTTTCCTGTCAGAAATTCTAAATGGGTCTCCAATATGGTACCTGTTAGAAAGAAAAACGGAGATATTAGGATTTGCATTGACTTTCGAAACCTTAACAAGGCCTTCCAAAAAGATAATTTTCCTTTACCACCTATGGAACAGATATTGTAGGTAGTGGCGGGCTCAGAATTAATGTCTTTCTTGGATGGATTTTTAGGATACAATCAAGTGTTGGTACATCCTGATGATCAATTGAAAACCACATTCAGAACTAAATGGGGCACATACGCATATCGAAAGATGCCATTTGGTTTGATTAATCATGGTGCCACATTTCAGAGAGCCATGGACATCACATTCAAAGGTTTAGTCAATAAATCTGTAGTAATTTATTTGGATGATATAACAGTGTATTCCAAGAAACGAAGCGACCATCTTAGAGATTTAAAACAAATCTTCCAACGGTGTTTAAGGTATGGAATTTCACTTAACCCAAAGAAATATTCTTTCACATTAAGTGAAGGGAAACTTCTAGGATTCATAGTGTCAAAATCCAGAATTCACATCGATTCCAACAAAATCAAAGAGATTTCTAAAATATCCTTACCTCACAACAAAAAAGCCATGTAATCTTTCCTTGTTTAGATCAACTTTGTAAAGAGATTCGTTCCAGATTTTTCATGAATCGTGTCCCCTTTGCAAGCCATGATTAAAAAGAACTCAAATTTTAAATGGGGCCAAGATGAACACGAAGCATTCAACCTCATCAAACAAGCTATTATTAATGATCCATCATTAGCAACTCTGAATTTTTCAGAGTCTTTTATTTTATATACATTTGCCTCAGATAGGTCATATGATGCGATACTCACTCAAGCAAATCAAGAAAAAGCGGAAGCCCCAATTGCATTTTTCAATTCAAATTTACAAGGCGTTGAATTAAATTATTCATACGTGGAGAAACCGGCTTATGCTGTTTTCAAAGCGGTCAAATACTTCAGACGATTCTTACTCAAAACCCATACTAAAATTATGGTACCGTTTCCAGCGGTAAGGAATCTCCTAGTACAGAAGGATGTGGGTGAGAAAAGGGCCAATTGGGTTTATGCCTTACAGGAATATGACATTGAGATTAAACCAGAAAACATTGTAAGAGGCCAAGGCTTTTGCAAAATGCTGGCTGGAGCGTCACAAATTTTTGAAATTCCATCTATAGAGGTACACATGTGCGAGGTAAGCCTAAACGATGTAGAGTCATTATACGCTGATATCATTTATTATCTTAAGAACGGGTATGCTCCTTCACACCTCGATTGTACTAAGAAAAGAGCTCTAAGGTTGAAAGCTAAACAATATCAACTCATAAATGATATTCTTTTTAGAATAAATTATGATTATGTTCTTCTTAGGTGTCTTGAGAAATCTGAAGCTGAAAAAGTTTTGCAGGAACTCCACGATGGGCCAGCAGGCAGACACTATGTTGGAGATGCTATTGCACATAAAATCTTGCGCAGAGGGTATTACTGGCCCACGTTATTTAAAGACTCACACAGTTATGTGAGGAAATGTCAAGTCTGCCAAACTACTGCTGAGAGACAAAAGAAGCCATCCTTTCCACTACAGCTGGTTAACATTGAGAAACCTTTCAATCAGTGGGGATTGGACATAATAGGTGAGATCGTTCCTCACTCTTATAAGGAGCATAGCTATATCCTTACAACAAAAGATTATTTTACTAAGTGGGTAGAAGCAGTTCCACTCAAGATGGTTAATGCTGAAAATATCATTGAGTTCATAGATCAATTTATAATCACCAAGTTTGGATTGCCTTCTGCTTTAATGTTTGATAATGCATCATATTTTTCTGGAAATGCAATGACTGAATTTGCACTTAAAAGAGGATTCAAACTTAAATATTCGGCCAATTATTACCCGCAAGGCAATGGGTTAGCTGAGTCCACAAATAAAAACCTAATCAGGATTATCAAAAGAACAGTTGACCAAAATCATAAAAATTGGAATAAGGCTTTCATATATGCTTTATGGACAGACCGAATAACGTAAAAATCTTCTATCAGAACTTCTCCCTTTAATTTAGTTTATGGGAAAGAGTGGTTCTTCCGACTCATTTGGCAATTCCCTCTTTGTCGCTAGTTCAATACATTGATGAAGTACCCACTTCCTCCTTACAACTAAGACAAATGGAAACAATCAAATTAGAAGAAAACGAGAACAGGCTAAGAAAACTCATGCTCATCACCAAGCACTAGTAAAATCCTCTTTTGATTCAAGCATAATGACCAGAAAATATTTTCAGATGGGAGACTTAGTTTTAAAATGGGACAAGGCTCATGAAGAGAAAGGAAAACATACAAAATTTCAAAGAATGTGGCTTGGTCCTTTTCAAATTGTAGAAGTCATAGGTCCATCAATGTTTGTGTTACAGGATTTACCAGGTAAGAGAGACTCTTTGCCTATTAACAAACAAATTCTCAAGAAATATTTTCCATAGAAGATTATTCTTCTATTTTTGTAGAGTAGTTGTTTTTCTTTTCATAATAAAACTAGTTGTGAATGGTTACATTAGGCATTTATGAATAAGACACCAATTCTCTTTCATATTTTGATTTTTTTTCTTGTATAAATAGCAAATCTTTTGGAAAATTGATCTTTATTATTGATAGATACAGTTAAAGACTCTAGCCTAGATATGATACTAGTTTCAACTTCATAAAGTTTGATGAAAACAACCTTTAGTGAAGAAATTGTCTTATGTCAGTACAATGAAAGGTATCAATAATAAGATAAAGATTCTTTGTAGAAAAACTATTTCCAAAAACTCTACTATTTTCGTCCAGAGCTATCTTAAGGAAACAATGACTTCCTCCCTGCTAAAGAGATCACAACTTTTAGAGGAACAACCCAAGGGTACACTTCATCTTGAAGTATAAGAGGTCTCATCAAGACTCGGCTTATCATAATCATAGATATTATAACTTGCTGACTTTTCCAAATACTGTACACCATGACAGGGCAATGACTCAAGATTGTTGCAATCAAAAGACAAGGGGTCTCATCACAAGCCAACTTGTTCAGCAAAGTTATAAATGAAGTGAATGACTGTGTCATAAATTGGCTACCAAACCAAGACATTGTTCTTTAAGAGTAAAAGGAAAATCAAAGCAATAAGTGTGGATGTGGATTCTTCTTTGAGAGTTGTAGGTTCCTTTAAGTAGGATACAGGATCATTGCTGGGTAATAGGTAACCCTATCGAGGCTATAAACACCTGCTGGCAACAGAGGCTCTACCTACGACAAATGAGCATATTTAAAACTGGTTTACACAGAAGACTTTATTTTATCTTTACAAGACCAAGTAATGACTTATGTAAATACAAGGGCTAGCTTGAGGAGGCAAATAGTCAAAGTTGAAAATAGTTGAAACGCAATGTCATTGACAGGTTAGGGCATAATGTACTTTATCTTTCCATAATAAAGTTTAACTTTCTGAAAAATTTTCAGTTTTGGAAGTTTAGAAAATTCAATAGAAAAACAGAGATAACTGGTTCTTCCAAGTGAATCTACAATTGTTGTGGCCACCAAAAACCCCCCTCCTTATTTAATATTAGCAATAACACTATGTAAGTGGGGACTCTTGGTCAAAAAAAAAAAAAAAATTCAATTAGTGCTTATATGTCACTCCTTAAAAAATATCGCATCGCGCCAAGAACGATAGGGCATTTTCTTATGAGTCAAAATGATAAAATGTGAGATTGCGACGCGAACTCCATCGCATTGCATGCATTAATAAACACTCACGTTGGAAAACCTTAAAATCTCCGATATGCGATATTGCATATCGCATCTCGCAAAATCGCATAAAATGCACATAACAATTAAACGATTAAGCGATCCACAATCTTGCGATATTGCGATTTGCGATCTTTGAGATATTGCGATCAAACAACCTTGTGATAGAACAACACGATGAAATTGCAGGAATGTGATACAACGAAATGCGATACTGCGATGCAAATCGCGAAAACATTCCATCGCAGATTTTCCTGGCTCAATATTCAAGAAAAAGTTTTTCCATGAACCAAAAACTGGATACGCGCTTTAATGATAATTAATGAATTCCACACCAGTTGTTAATAAAATATGGTTTTGTGTTTTTTGAAGATCCAGTTCACGTCAGATGGCATGTTTTTTCATATCCGTGGCATTTAAATCTTTCCTGTCATTATTTATTATCATTACTCTCTCCTCACTTGTGAACTGCAGGAACGAAGAACAAAAGTTACACAAAGCACTGTGCAGGAAGCTATGGGGAAAAAGGGTAGGGCTCCAATGTTCAAAGATAGAGAAAAGGCACCCTTATAAACAGATACCACATGCAACAGAGCCGCAGATTCACAAAATGTTGCTGAGCCATCCATTACAGATCTTTCATATACTACCATGGTGAAAGGGGTACTGAGCAATGCTGATATCAGAGACAGACAGTTTAATGCTCAGGGTCAAGAGCTCACGAGGTCAATATTTTCATAAATTTTGAGCTTTATACCTGATAAAGAGGAAGAGGTGCAAAAGGCGAAAAACGCATCAGAGAAGCCCAAATAAAAGAACGAAGGCAGTTTCTGATGCGTGATTAGTGCCTAGCGCGCATCGCTGAGAAAATTTCTCGAGAAGGAAAGCCTCTAACTGTTTAGTCACCTGTAAGCCCAAAAATTGCAAGAAAGCAATGATAAAAAAAAATTGGAAACAAAAAGCTAAATAAAAGGCATAAGCAATCCAAAGGGTTAACCAAGTGAAATGAGATTATTACTGGGCATACACGGTAAATCCACATAGTCAGTGGATGACTCTTGAGTATATCATCGATTTTGCTGAGAAGATGGTGCCAACTCTTGCCAATTTTGTTTGCTTAGCTCAACCAAAAGCGAAAGACAGTCAACCGACTCTACTCAAGCAAATACTGAATGCTTGCAACGTTAAGGAGCAAATGCAGAAATAGTTAGATATTAAATTTAATTTTTAGAAATAGTTTTGCTTTATTTTTGCTTAGAAAAAGGGTGGTCATTTAAACCATATCCTGAATCTTTGTAATTAAGTTATTTAGTTAGTAGTATTTAAACCCTTCTCATGCATTTAGAGAAAGGTCCAAAAATTTATCAAAAACTTGTCCTCAGAACATGCACTTTTGCACCCTCAGAGGAGGTTTTGGTGAATGAATGGAACAAGATTTGTTGATGTTTGCATTTGATATCTGCTGCTGATGTTGCACTTCTATACTCTTAGTGGATGTTAGAGAAAAGAGAGATAAATCATTGTCGCTTGAAGCTCATGAGTAGGACTAGTCATAAATGGTACTTTTATCTCTTGACCATTTCTGCTTATGTGTTAAAGTGATATACAATTTTTAGTTGTTTATGTATTATTGCATGAATTCCTGAGTTATCATTTGGCACTTTTGTATGGTGATAGCTATTTATTTATGCTTAATGTATGAATAGCTCATTATGCGATATTTTTTTCACAACTGTTTCGTCTAATATTTTATGCGAAGTGGTTCATCCTTATTGATTTATTTTCTCATAATAGCTGAATGATATTTATTACCAGTTGTTATTTGAAACCTTTTTAGATCGCATAATATAAGAATTACATCCCGGGTTAGTATAGACTTAGATGTTGCTACTTATTAGATTACAATAGCATAGCATTAGATTAAAGTTATAATTAGAATATCTCAATTAGGAACTGTTAGATCAAGAACATCAAAATCTACACACACACACTCATAAATTGGGAAACTGGTCCCATATCCCCAGTCGGACCCACTATACCAAATGGATAAGGAGTTACCAACTAAGGTCCGGACCGGGCAGGTATCCCCCTTGTTGTAGACCCAATTTTTGGGGCTTCAACACCTACATAGCTAACTTGCCACACCAGCTTGTCCTTTCTCTTATGTGACCTTCTATGGGATTTTGAGATAGAGCCTTCAAAATTATGTCATCTCATATCTTTCCATAATTGTTGATCGCCATGCTCATTCTTTTCGATTGATTGCATAAGTTCTAGCTCTTTCCCATGCCATCCTGATGAGGTGAAATTGGGGAACCCACTCAACCACTTCCATGCTAAGGGCCTCATTAGGTCATTTTGATAAGGTTTAAATGAATGAGGGATATACGGTTATATCATATGCTTGTGTTAGCAGGAAAAAATTCAAAGCAGAGCTTCATCTTAGACCTGATCAAGGTGGTTCTGCACAGGACTTGGATATGAGACATATGCTCGTCATTTAATCTGGCGATTCTCACATAGAATATCTCCCATTCTATGTTATGTGCTCTTTGTGGAAAAAATCAAACCTAGCTTGCCTATGGTGGTTCTACTAATGTCTAGACTTTTTCCAGAGTCCAGACATAGCTACAGAGGTTTTTTGAGCATGTTTCGATGCTATCCCTCCTTAGATATAGTCGGATTACCTCCTCTGGGTTCTTGATGGATGAAATACAAGACACATAACAGGGAGTGTTCCAGCCAGGTCGGGGACTTGTCAATTCAGACTTGTAGAGGTCTATGGTATCCATGATGATCAAATCAACACACCAAAACCTTTACGCATGATCAAAATCACACCAAGTTATATAATTCAATAAGGAATAGATATCAACCATGCTAATTGCTCAAAGACAAAACCATACCAACCCAAGCAGAATACCTAAGTAATGAAATATATTTTAAAGATATCTCCTCCACAATAACAAGAACATGACCTTCTCGGCCCTAAGCATGGAGAAAGTAAAAATACTAACCCAAAACCTAGCTCTGAATTATGGAGAGCTTAAGGAAATGCTCATACAAAACGAACAGGTTAGCAGGCCAGTGAGGGGAGAGGGATCTTCAATACGCTACCTGCGACTGTATGCATTGATGAAAAGAGCTTATTATCAAAAATTATTTCATGTTATACCATTCATGACAGAGTTTCCATATGATTACTATAAGAGAATAACCTATATATATGTGTATGTGTGTGTGTGTATGTACACACACACACACACACACTAATAGAGTATGCATCTAGTTGAACACCATGACTATACAAACTATTCAAACAAGGATTTATCACCTTATTCCAACACCAAGACAACATATAGAATATAACACCCAACATTGGGGAATTCAACATCATCATGTGCATAAAAAAGATGCAACATTGTGTGAAGTGCATGAACGTAAGTCAAATCATTCAAGCCCATGAAGTAATGCTATCCGCAACACCTAACACAAGGCTCACTCTAGCTTGAGCTCTTACTAGCATGGAAATATAAACACAAAACTGAGGTATACATTACTGGAGACATGAAGGAGACCACCATATAAAGTTACAATCTGATAAGCATAAAAGATGAGGAAGTCCTCAATATCACCACATTGCAAGACAATAATGCTAATTCAAGCTTGAAATCCATGTAGTCATCATATTACAATAAAGAAAAATGCTCATGCTAAATGTTGTTGTAACATAATCAATATTCCTACGTGATTGAATAATGCAGAAGTGTTCCAATTGAGTGTGGGATTTTAGTTCTCCACCCAACCATAGACAAGCTACAACCACTATTACTTGTAGTTGTCACCCCCGAGCCAAATTCTAAAGCTCGAGGCGGAGTGATTTTAGAGGGAAGCCTTGAAAAAATGCACAACTGAACGAGAACACCACCAGACCACTCTTCCCTCATACCCAAGGAAAGCCGCTACGGTTTTGTAATGATTATGTGCAACAAGTTTCAATAAGGCTCTTCAACTCGTTTATAACTCTCTTCAACTCTCAACAATGCAACTCAAGTTGCTACCTTTTTTCCACTTCTACGACAATTCTAAAATTCCACTATCTCTTCCTCTTCTGCAACTTCTGTGTGCTAGGAATTCCCCTCTCAAGGGTGCATGCGTCCATGGGTTTAATAACCTCTAGGTCCTCCTCCATGACTAGATATTCCCTCTTCTCCATGGTGTCATAGCAATCCCCCCTTGTCATGGACAACACAAGCCATGCCGCTTTAATATTTTGTCTTGTTCTTACTTGCTAAGGGAGTTAAAGGACACTTTACCATGTCCCTTTTCTTCCAGCTAATTTATGTAATAGTTAGCCCACTCAACTAACCAACACTAATATTTAAAAAAACAATTCACTAAAGAAATGGAATATGTGTCTCCTTCTCATCCTTTTAATTTATAAAAGCATTGACATTGAATGCATGATGATAAGAAATTGGGTTGTTACAATCCATTTCCTCTACCCATACTTATTGTCCTGGCCCAACACCAATGAGCATGCTACTTGGTTTCTCCATGAATTTCATGTTCATCCTTTTTGAAACTCCATCTTGTTGAGGTGTGTATGGAGTAGTCTTCTACCTTGCTATAATACATTTATTACAAAATTCTTCAAATTTATTCCCGAAGAATTCTCCACCATTATCTGTCTTATTACCTTTATTTCTTCTTTTTATTATTTTCCACAAGATCCTTAGACTCTTTGAATTTATCAAAGCTTTAAAATTTATTCTAGAGGAAATATATCTGTTTATTCGTCGATAACTCATATATAAATGAGACATAGTATACATATTTACCTAGAGATGGAATCGACATAGGTCCAAACACATCACAATGCACCAACCATAATATTCCCTTTGACATCGTAGAACTAGAGGAGAATCTTAGCCAATTCTACTTCTCATATAAATAATGTTCAAAGAAATCAAATTTCAGAGAGAAATTATACATACCTTCTACCATACCATTACTATGTAGCACTCAAAGGCTCTTCTCTTCAATATGTGTCAGTCTTTGATGCCACAACATATTTTTTTACCTAGAAGCTACAAGAGTTTTTCCTTCTTCTACCCCGCTCTAAGGAACAATAAAACTATCGCATCCATCACTAACGATGCTTCCCAAAAGCTTATACAAAGTTCCAATTTGAATTCCAATCAAACAAAGAATTGCTCCTTTAATAGTCCTATAAGATCATTTTCAAACACTATTTTTACACCTACATTGCTTAACTTGCTTACAAAAATCAATTTTTTAGCTAATCATGGGATGTGTAAAAACCCTTGGTTGATTTCCTATGTAAATAAAAACAAGACCAAGTTCATGGGACAGATATTCCAAGTTTAATGTTGGGAAAAACATAGTGATGGGGTATCACTGGTGATTAATTAATGGCTATGGAAATTAGCAAAGGCAAAGTGGAAATAATTGACATTTTACTTATGAAATAAGGGAAAATATGAGAAAAGGGAGATGAAGTGTCATAGATTGCATGAAAGGGAAGTAAAGGAAAATGGAAGGAAAATGAAGAAAATAGAGGCCGCAATGATAAAAAGGATTCTAAGAACTAGTTAACAACATTTTGTCAATTTTAGCTTGGACCTCTCTTCTATTCTATAACACTTTCATACTCTTGCACACTTAGAGTATTCTTAGAGAATTCTTGGAGCACTTTGACATACATTGGATTTGGAGAAATAAGGCAAAGGAAAGTAGTAAAGTGCAAGGGAATAGGTGGATCAACAAATACAACTAGATTCCTTTGCATATAACAAGTTGCATGTGTGATTTCCTTGTTGATTTATGGATGCACGATATATGCATGTGACTTTTTGTTTATATGTTGTCATTGGCATGGAGAACTGCTTGAACAATGGATTTAGCCTTTCCTTTCCATTTCTTGGATGCCATGGGGTTGTGGGTTTTTCCAATTGATTGTTTTCTGGTTGGTGCTCATAATTCCTTATGGATGTGGGTTGGAGCTACCTTGGAGCTGGGTTGAATAAACACTCTGGAGCCCTGGAAGGATGTGGGTTAAGTTACTAGTTCCTAGAGCCATGGACAACTTGGGTAGATACCGATCTGGTTGGTGTTAGCGATGTTCGACCGTGAGGTGGAATTATTAGTTGAGGGTTGAGGTGGTTTTTCCTCTAGAATCCTTGGTTTGGTTTTTCTTAGTTTACTTCATGAGATCCCAAATTCATGCTTGGAATATGGCACAAGGGTGATTGGATGAAAGAGAGATTTGGTTCAGTCCAATCTATGGTTGGGTGGTATGTGGAAGTCCCTGACTTGGTTGGTAATTGCATATGTTAATAAGAGTTATTCTTCTATTATGATTCATGTATATTTATGGGCAATGTTTTGGTGATTTTGTGGCTGGGATGCCATGGTTTATATGTTGGTTATTTTCTGGTTATATGTTGTTCATATGACATGTATTGTCTATGGATTTTGTCATGAATTGTTCAGTTATTTATCAATCGATGAATGTATGGACTAATAAGTGTTGTTTCAACTATGTGGAGAGGGAATAGGGCCTTCTTGGTGATTCTAAGATGAATCTCAAACTTTTATGATCAGATATGCATTCATGACCTATAGCTTGCATGTTTACCATGTGTTTGACGAAATGTTTGTTATAATATAGGCAGTCTAGGTCAAATTTTTGAGTTGACATTATATGTTTAACTTTGTTTCCATGTTAAATATGAGTATCGAAAGTATCAAACAATTATGGGGAGTGGTATGGAGGTAGGACTAAAAAGGTGGCACTAATACTGGGACAACATGCTCATAACTAGAGAAATTGGGATATAACCGCATGGATGTAGTGTTGTGCCTGTGGTTGGAGTACTATAACCACATGCATTCCTTGTTGTGGGTGTGATTGTTGGTGCAGGGTAGAAAAAATGGTTCAAACTTAGGGTTTGGCCACCTGGGGTGGTTGTTCAACCTCTTAGTGACTTGTAGCCCTTGTAGGATATCAATATGTGGTAAGTTTGTTGACCCCAGTTCCTTAATTAGATCTAGGAGGCCGGGTCATGTCATAGTAAATATTTATATCATGTTGACCCTAAAAGGTTAGTGAAATTGGGTAAATGTGGGAGGGGTGTTTATAGATTGGTATCAAACCAAGTTATGTTCTCTTTGGGTGTTATCTAATAACTTATTGGTATCAAAGCTCCCAAGTTCAAACAATTGGACTGAATGGGTAGAATATGTTTGTCACGCATGAATGCCAATTGTATATGTGTTCATTATGCATGCATTGTGATAGTCCTTGTTGTAGTAGTATCGCCATGTAGAAGTTGATGATGTTGATGTTGAGATGAATGATATGTTTATTTTATTATATATGCATATGTTGTGCTAATTCGAATTTATTTTGCAGACGAAATAGCCTCCTCGGAACTTCACTGAGGCATGTTTGATCATGTTTATCTTTGGTTTATCTGATATGGCATGTTTTCAGGAAGTTGAAGAACAAGATGACAAGAAAAATGGTGGACAACAGTTCACATGATTCTCCCTACAAATTAGATGAACAACATGGTGGTGAGTACTTGCCTGACATAGTAGATACATTGAGGAGTTTGAAAGAAAATATCAAAATGTGTAAGGTGGATAATGACATGATTATTTAGTCACAGGAAAGATTTCCAAAGGAATAATAAAAGAAATCATAGGTTGATGCAATCATCCTTCAGAGTTTGTCAGATTTGTAGAGACAAGAACCACTTAGGATCAATCATGGGAAGGAGGAATGGACCAATGGGTCATATGGTAGTAGGTCTCAATCATGATGCAGGCTTGATAGGGATGACACAGTGAGAGATGGTAGGTTCTTGGATACATATGACATGATGGGTAGTGATTGTGGGTTCTGTTCTAGTTTCGGCTCAGAGAAATAATATCGTCATTGCTGTCACCATCCGTATAGGAGGAGTGATAAGTAGTAATTTCTAGAGAAGTACAAGAAAGAAAACCCTCCTACATTTGATGGAGAAATGAAGAGGTCATAAGATGAAAAATCTTGGTTGCTTGGGATGAATAAGTTTTTAGATTGCATGATTACATAGAGAATATGAAAGCCAACATAACTACTTTCAATCTTAAAGAGAAATAAGACACTTCGTGGGAAGATGTGAAGAATGTTAGAGAAATTCAAGAAGAGGAGCTGACTTGGAGTGAGTTCAAGAGACTAAAAGATACTATGATGATAGGGCAAAGGAATTCTATGAGTTGAAGATGAGATTTATGACCGATGAGGAGTATACTAGTATATTCTTGGAAATGTTGAGATATGTACCTTATCTTAAGGAGGAGAAAGAAAATATTCAAAGATTCATGAGTAGGTTACTGAGATCATTTAAAGATATGATTGAGTTTGATAAGCCTATATCGTTGGAGGAAGCCATAAAAAATATGAAACACTATTATGAGCAATCAAATCACATGAAGAAGTCTAAGCAAGATTGGAAAGGTAATGAGAAGAATAAAGGAAAGTGGGCTAAGAATAGGGGAAAACCTCAAGATACAGATGAAAAGGAGAAGTTAGAGATGAAAAATAAGTTCAATGTAGCTGATAGAGGACAAGAATTTCAGTCTGAGGAATTACAGTGTTGGACTTGTGGCAAGGATCATCGCAAGAAATATTTGCCACAACATTAGGGTGGGAGACCATAGATCTATAGTTCTTAGGAGCATAGATAGTTGGGGATGTTGGAAAAAGTATTCTTCAGATTTATGCAACGTTGGATAATAGGAAGGCTGCTCATCACACATCTATTATCAATATGGAAGGTAAGCTTTTTAATCAAGTTATTTCAATTTTGTTTGACGCTGGATCTAACTATAGTTATATTAGTCCTGACTTGGTGGATAAGTGTTTCTTGAATAAAGAAGTGCATGTATAGTCTTGGTTGGTGAAGTTGGCTATAGGAACCAAGAAAAGAGTTCATCATTGGGTAAGATCTTATGCATTAGTGCTGAACGGTATGTCTACATCAACACATCTAAATGTGCTTCTTTTGGGATCATACAATATGATTTTGGGTATGGATTGGTTGTACATTTACAAGACTAAGGTTCATTTATATGATAAGGCTATTGAGTGCTTAGATGATGATGGAGAGAAGAGAATCTTGTAGGGTAAGAAGAAGCCTATGTTAGTGAGAATGGTTACAACTATGTAGGTGATTAGCTTTAGTATTGCACCAAAGATGTTGCAACTCCCAATGGTTTCGCAACTAAAATTATCAACTTGGGGTTCTAACAAACTTAGGGATAAAAATGCTATATGCACAACATGTTAGGTTCTACTCATGTCACCCTCAATCATGAGATCATATCAAGGTGTTCAAAGACCACTCCTTCAACTAACTAAAAAGAGAAAAACATGTCATGCTTTCAAGGAGATGAACATGATTCTAACTACAGAAGTGAGAATGACATTCATTCAATGTAAATGTTGATTGAAATTGTATGTAAGGAAAAGGTTAGTCTAGTTACATAAGTAAACCATGCTACTCTATTTTCACACTTAATCAAACTAATAGCCTACTTGTAGGAAAAATTTATCTATTTGCAACTTGCTTGAAAATGAGAACTTCAATATTCAACACAATTATGAAAAAATGATAATTCTAATTCTATTTATTGTCTTATGTTTGTAGTGAGTAAAGGATGGGTTTGGAGTGGTCTTAGAGTATTCCATGCTCATGAAATCAAGTCTTGGGGTCCATTGTTCAACTTCAATATGTAAGGGTCAAAATTTGGATCAAATCTGCTACATGAAGTGCTACAAAAGGCCCTGTTTTTCTACAGGAGGGGGGTCCGAGAAATTTTTGAGGGAAGGAATGATGCCTTGAAGATATAAGAAGGTGGATGAATGTATAATAAGGTTAATAAAGGGTGTGGGATAACCTTATACAATATTAGTACCCATCGGAGGTCTATATGGCACCAAAGTTTATGCCCACGGTGTCCTCCATTTATCCTAGCAGAGTAATCTTGGTGATAGATTTTGGAAGCAATGTGAGGTGGCTAGGAGGGAGATGGAATGGTAAAGGTGGATGTAGAAGGTGTGCCCACCTGTTATAGACATATTTGGGCACTGCAACCCCAATCACATATGTCCATAAACCAAGGGCTTCTAAGTCCCCAAAAGTGTTGTTTCACACCCTAAAGGAGCAAGGTCAGCTGATTACAACATATCCGAGAAGTTATCCATGAAACAATACTCAGAACTGGTTAAAGCAAGACCATACAGACTACCTAGTGCTAAGGGTGTGATGCATCTCACCTGCCACATGAAAAAAGTGCGATACATACTGGAAAGCCCTTCTGTAGGGTGCGATGAGCGAGAGCAGACAAATGGCACAAGCAGTTTGCTAGGTGGAAACCCTGAGAATATTCTAGAAGTTGTTCGTTTGACACTTGCCTCCTTGAATTCGCCCAAGGATGAGTAAGAGATCATGAAATATCCAAGTGGAACCAAGAACTATCAGAGAGATGACACTGATCAAAATCCCAGAAGCTGACTCACCCCCCTGCAAATATCTATATATGGATCCCTCATCCCAGAGATCCAGAGGTTGGAATTTGGTAATTTGCAAAGAAGTACTGTTGGTTTCTCTTTGAAGACATTTTTGGGTGATCTTGCTTTGTATGAGGTGAAGAGGGCTTTCAATCTGGGAGGATGGCGTTGGGTCAGACCAAGTGGTTGTAATCCTCTCTTCTACTACTTTTATCAATAATTCTATTTGAGTTTACCTCCATATTCTTGTGTATCTATGAATATTGTGTTGATATACACATTTGTATGGTCAATATATATTTGATCCTATATTGTTTACAGTGATCGATCTCTATGCTTTGATGGTATTATGTTGCCGTGATTCTAGAGTGTTCTTTGAAGAGGGACAAGTAAGGAAGCAGTGGCGAGATTCTATCAAAGGGGAAAGGAAACAAGTAAGGAGCCAAGCGAAAGACTGAGGTTGGTACTCTCTACTTCTTTCTCATCTATCTCTCCTAAAGGAAAATACAAGTAACTTTAGTTTATTTGTTTCTAAGATAGCTACCTGTCTTAGTGGGACTAATAGTTCTGAATAGACACTAGTTTTCTCGGTAACAAAATGGCGAATTCGCTGGGGAGCGAATAGTTTGATTTCTTGTCTCTATTTGTTTGATTCTGTTGTGGCCAGCAACAACCCCCCCCCCCCCCTTTGTTCAAACTAGTATCGACCACGATGCTAGAATGAATGGGGACCCTTAGTTACATGTCAAAAAAGAAAGATAATAATAATAAACATTTCTTTTGAAATTGCAAGCATCAGCTTAGGAAAGGTTTCTTGGACAACTTAAGCCTAAACCTGTGTTCATAAAAGCAAATCTTCAAGGTCGCAGCACGAAAGGGTAAGAAACGCCCGCATTTCCCTTCTAAAGGCCAATATGCACATCATCTCGGCATTAATAAACCACGTCGCATCGCAATACGTTAACATCCATAGACAAAAGCTTACGAGTCCGCTGATTTGCGATATTGCGATGGCGCGATCGCACATCGCAGAAATGAGGCGGGGTACGTTAGCAAACATTGAACCATTGCGATCCGCGATGTTGCGATGCTGCGATATGCGATATTGCGATCACTACCGTTTGCGATCGCGCGGCATGCAGGATGCGTTGGCAAGTCATAAAAGCACCTTGATACGACTCCTTCAGGCACACCACCCAAAGAAAATCCACTTACTATAACCTGACTTGGAAATTATTGCGCTTTTAATGTTAGTAATGAATTAGTTGTCAGTTATTAAGTGGCATAAAGACGCGTGCCTTAATGCGGATTTACTTCACGTAAGGTGGCGTATCTGATTTATCTCTTGCATTCAAAACTCTCCCATCACCTTTTTGATCAATCTTTCCATTTCTCTCATAACCTGCAGGAGCGAAGTGCAAAGGCAAAAATCAAACAGAAACGATAAGCAAGATGGGGAAGAAGAACAAAGCTCAAAGCTCAGAAACAAGAGAAAAGACCAAGGAGATGGCGCCCCTTTACACAGATACCGCATGCAATAAAGATGCAGGAATTTCCACATGGGAAGGCATGTATAGACTGTTGGAGGAAGAGAACCCTAGAATAATCAAGGCAACTGCTACTGTCGCAGATGCACCACACTCTTCAGAAGCATCCCTGGAAGATCTAGCGTGCTCTTTCCTCCACATAATAGCATCAAGGCCGAAGATCCTACTGTATACGGACATGATCAAGTGGGTTTTAGATGACGCAGAGCTGCATCATAGGCAATTCAAAGTCAAAGGACATGGGCTCGTAGGATCGTTCGCGGCTCAAGACCTGAAGCTCATGTATCACCTTCCCGAACCTCAAACGATCTACAATGCAGATTTTGTTAGGAAGTTCGCAGCAGAGAATCCGGACCTATCAGACACTACCAAAGAATGGTCGAAAAGGGATGAACCACTGAAGAAAGATAAGAACGGTATGTATAGCACCGGTTCCCTTACTTCTCCGTATTGTTTTGCTGCAGCCATGCTCTGTAGGCTATTTGGTAAGCCTGATATCAATAAATTTCCATCTGAATGGCTACCGTTAATTGATGCTGTGACTAACTCCGAGGTAATAGATTGGGCCAAAATCCTTTCTGACACTCTATACACGGCCATTCTTTACTATCGTTCTAAAAGATCCTTCTCCCAAAGGTTTTATCCCCCTTTTTATATGTCTGCCTACATAATGGACTCTATCTGTTATGTGTCTAAATTCCCCACTATGGGCTGGCAATGGACTACCCAGGACCCATTGCCCATTCATGTCTACCATAAATTCTTGTGGGATTCTCAGTTTGCCCCCCATTTTTGCCAGATTTTCCACGGGCTCATATTGCCCATCCATAGAATGATATATGATAAAGACCCTCCGAGATGCTCTCCCGAAGCACAAAACGACATCACCTCCGTAGCAAGATGGTTTGGAGAAGAATGGTTTACCTACATTCGAGTTTTTGGAAGCACAGTACCTCCTCATGTCCTACCCTTGTACATCCCAGATAAATTGTTGGCCCGAGAGATCGCTTATCAGACTTGTTCTGAAGGTGGTTTAACTAAGGACCTAAAGAACAAAAAGAAGGCCATTTGGCCTCCATTCCCCGTCACATGTGGGGCCTTCTCTTTATTCGATGTGGGACACGCTTTTGGTGAGGTGGAGAATGTGATGTGTCTCCAACTATTTAAACTCCCACCAAGGCCATTCGACCCAAATAAAGTCGCCCAGGAATTTACAACTAGCGTCAGGATAAGTGTGTTCTCTGGACAGAAAGATCCGTTTGACGACCTCTTTCAAAGTAAGAACTCGATCAAAGAAGTTTTTCAAGAAGCTCAGTCAAGGTTGTCCCCAGACAACCTCCAGAAATTCAAGTTGTATAGAGAAAGAAGGCTGGCTAACATTCCCCTGGAAAGACTGCGAGTGGCCACCAGAGAACCAACTCCGAGCGTCAGCCTCAGTGAACACTCCAACGCCTCCAAATCTGATTCCAGTGCCGTAAAAGAAATATCTCCAGATCCTGAAGAGTCTGTCCACAAAGAAGACAAGAACGAAGAAACAATCAAAGACACGGCTCAGTCAAGTTCGATGGCTCAGCAGCAAGTTGCCGTCTCGCCACCAAGAGGAATTCCCCCTCCCGTCACTGAAGCACCTCTGGTTACAGCAGAACTAGATAAAGAATGGGAGACCTTCAATGAACTGATAAATCTTGAAGGCCAAGTCCCGCAAACACCTGTGAGCAATACTCAGGTGGTGCAAGAGGTCTTCTCAACCATAGTCAGTGGTACCGTAGAGACGGAGCATCTCCCTATCGCTCCATCCTCAGAACTTCTACTCGGCGTAGAAGAAATCCCTCCACTGGACGTATTTTACAGTCCACAGCACAAGGCAGTTGTGAGGAGACAAAGAAAGAAAAGGAAGCTTGAAAATGCACTGGCTCAGAATGCTGAACACCTAGATGTCTTGTGGAAAGACCCGAATAACAATCCAACAGAAATCTCACGAAATTGTCTCAAATTGCGGGAGCATATGCTTCTGCAACTATCGACAAGGCCTCTAAAGTTCAACAGCTTCTAAAAGAACGTGAAAGTCAAATACAACTGCTGCAACAACAGTTGCGACAAGCCAATGAGAACGCTGAAGCCTCCAAGCAGCTTGAAGAGTTACAAGAAAGCTTTCGCCAGATGCAGGTGAGCCACCAAAGAAGTATTGAAGAAAAAGAAAAACAGCTGCAGACGGTGCAAGAAATGCATAAGGATGAACCCAAGCTGACAGAGTTTATTTCAGAGTCCATCGGCTTGAATGACCAATTGTCACAACAACAGGAGGAAATGGTGCGCAAAATATCACAGTGGAGGGAGTTTTGTGAAATAAGCGACAAGATCACCAGCCAGGTGGTGGAATTGTGGAACGACTATGACTAGGCCAACAAAAGAGTAACAGAGTATCTGGCTTGGCAAAATGACGAGGAAGGGAAAAGAGCAGGGGCACCCAAGATTAATGAAAATCATAAAGAACTGCTCTTTAACAAGTGGGACGAGCAAATCACACAAGCGGAGCAGACAGCAGAGTCAGCGGCTACACAGGCGAACATACTTATCGATTGTGTAAATGAAAATTTACACAGGGCCAACTTAGTTTCAGAATCCACTCCGGGGTACCTACCAATCGCATCGCAACTAGGGGCTGAATGGAAGTAGAAAGCACAGGCAAATGGGGAGACAATCCGGGCATTATCGAGGCTAAACTGGGAAAGTTACTGGACTTACTTAGTTAAGCCCCACAGCCAATGCATGACAGTAAGGTGTATCATGAACGCGGCCGAGAAAGTAGCGCCAGCTCTTATGGATGCCGTTTTCACAGCCCAGTTAAGCACAGAAGTCGGCCAACCGACTCTTCTCAAGCCCATGCTTGAAAACTGCAATTCCAGAGACCAGATTAAGAAGTAATTTCAATTTAGAAAGTTGTTTTTCTTTTTGTTTTACAGAATTAGAAAAAGGACGGTCATTTGAGAGCCGTATCCTAAAATTTTGTAATAATACTATTATTAGGATTAGATAGTAGTATTTCAACCCTTCTCATTGCATTGGAGAAGGGTCCAGATATTTGTCAAAAACTTGTCCTCAGAACATGCACTTCTGCACCCTCAGAGGAGGTTTTGATGAATGGAAGGATCGTGATTTATTTATGTTTGCATTCTTATGTCTGCTACTGATGTTGCACTTTTGTACTCTTGGTAGATGTTAGAAGCAAGTAGAGGTAGATCGTTATTGTTTGAAGTCTATGGGTAAGAATTAGTCATCAATGGTACTTTTATCTCTTGATTAATTTCTGCTTGTATTCTTAAAACGATATACAGCTGATATTGTTTGCATGTTAATGTATGAATATATAAGTTATCATTTGGCACTTCTGTACGGTGGATTTGTCTATTCATGTTTAATATGCGAATGATTTGATTATGCGATGTGTTGTTCACAACCACTCTGTCTAACTTCTTATGCAGAATGGTTTATCTTTATTGATTTATATTCTGATATCAGTTGAATGATCTTTATTACCAGCTGCCGTTAGAAATCCTCTAGATCGCATGACAAAAAAAAACATCCCGGGTTAATGTAAATTCTGTATGTTGTTTTCATTTGATTATGGTAATTTAGGCTCAAGTTTGTAAGATAGATTTACAGTAGTCTTTAGAACGTTTCTTAGAATTAACCTACCAAAATTCCACATACACACACATACACATCCCATACATCGGGAAACTGGTCCCGTTATCCCCAGTCGGACCCGCTACTCCAAACGGGTAAGGAGCCGCTAACCAGGTTCCGGACCGGGTGGGTATCCCCCTTGTTGTTGACCCGACCTCGGGGCCCTCAACATTTCTGGTGCTAGAAGGAGGGCCTGAGCATATTGTCTGTTGGGATATGTTTAAAACTAGAAGTCCTGGAAAAGGATGTCTACTCACAGAATTCCCATTTGGAGTTGCATCCAGGTTCCTACATCTTCCAACACTCCACCGGATGTGGTAAGACTATTATCTCAGGTAAAATTTAATGGTGAGAATAATTCTTCTGCATTTCATCACGCCTTACAGTTCATTCATAGAGTCTCTAGTGCTGATATTCAGAAAATTGACGAAGGCGTTTTATGCAGGATTTTCACTCTCACATTCACAGCAGAAGCTAGGAAATGGTGCAGAAAACTCCTAGCTGCATCAGTCCACAGCTGGGACCAACTCGTTAAAGCTTTCATCTTGGAATTTGATTGCTATGAATACGACCAGGTGTATGATGAAATCGACTATCTGCGAAAACACGACGAACCCGTAAGGGATTTCAATATACGATTTCATCTTAAATGCCTACAATATGATCTTGAGGATGAGCTCACAGATGAAGAATCTTCGGATTATGATGAGTGTTTCCCACCTCCTGTACCTGATCAGACAGAATTTAGCCTAGGAGTTTTGCATGCTCTAACATCAGAAAACGCAGGCGAAAGTACTGAAGGGGAAGGTGCCCTGACATCAGAAGTTGACTTTAATGTAAAGTCAGACAACATCATTTCAAATCAACAACTCCTGGTGCCAAGGTTAGATCCACCTACTGTTTCTCTTTCGAAAAGTATCGACGCAAAAAGGTACGATCTAAAGCCCGATGCTTATTGTGAATCTGATGAACGAGATTTGTTTGATGATTTTAAATACATTGTTCCAGATCGACATTTTTCTCTTTACCCCGATGTTTTTTGTAATGACTATCTTCTCCCTCATAGTATCAAGTCTATTCCAACAGAGGGCTATTCAAACGAGACATCATTGGGTTTCCAAAATAAAGAGACCACTATATCACAGTCTACGATTCATATCAAACAAGAGCTGCCTCATCTCCCTTGTCTAAAAACATATAATGAAAAAGAGGAACCTAGGGAAAATTGTAAAATCTTTCGTGATAGTTGCTTTGATATTTATGATGATATTGAATTGTCGCAAGTAACTCAACTAGGGTCTGGTTATAAGAAACATCTTAGATCAGAAACTTCTCTGTCTGACCCTCATCTCAAAGCAAAATCCCATTTGGATGATTTTACTATTCACAACGATGCTCCTATCTACGATTCATATCCAGAGGAGATCTCCATCCCTGATCGCAATCATCATTCAAATCCTGATTCACAGAACCCGACCAGTTCTTGTGAAAAGCAAAAAGTTACAGATAACTCCCAGACGTGCGACCCCACTTTATATACAGCTACCCAATCTTTTCTTTCTCACTTATTTTCTTTGTGTACAAAATCGAATCTCTCTTTAAAACTCCAAAATTTTGATAGATTAGATTTTGGCGATTTATGTATAAAAACTTTCATTTCAAACGAGATCGCTAAACACTCAGAATTAACAATCGACGGGTCACAAGCCACCAAAATCGAAGAACATATCTCACGGATTGGCTTGCTGTCCTTTCCATCGAAAGATCACCCATTCACAAAAGAAATTCATCCCAATTTCTGCGATCCGATAGGTATTCAGTTGGAAGAAACCTATCACAAGAAAATAAAATCAAACAAGATTCCAACTGGATTCATGATTCCTTATCCCCTAAACAACAAGTCCTATCCATGGGGAATTCGATTCATTTTTTTTATCCTTAGGCAATCTATGCGACTAGGAATAATAATGAATCATTGGTTCCACTGGAAATACCATTTCTCTTAGCTATTTCGTGCACATAATTAGAATAGGAGTAGGAGTAGTTTAGCTAGGTTATTAGTTTTGCTTCCAATAATTGATAGGCAAAGTTAGTTATATTCTCTACATAACCCCAGAGAATAGTTGCCTCTCCCAAATAAAAGTTTGTTCTGGCAAAGCAATATTTGACATTTGCGAAAGAAACCCTGTCTCTGTTAAAGATTTTGGAATTTCGGCTCTTGTGAACAACTAAGCTTGTGGGAATTCGGTCTTTATTGTCAATAGATCTTTAACCCGGAAGATGGTGTTAGAATTCAAACCCAGAAAATTTTAAAGAAAGCTATCTCAGTGAGGAATTCGTGTTAGATCAGCACAATAAAAGGTATCAATATTAGAATAAAGGTTCTCTGTGAAAACAACCATTATCAAAAATAGCCCTATCATTGTCGTCCAGAACTTTCTTAAGGAAAGAGAATTTGACTTCCTCCATGCTGAAGAAGAATGCAACGATTCAGGAGAATAACCCGAAAGGATGCTATATCTCGAAGAATAAGAGGTCTCATCACGAGCCGACTTATCATGATCACAGATATTATAACTTGCTGACTTTGCCAAAACTTTCTACCAAAACAGGGCAACGACTCAAGATTGTTGCGATCAAAAGACAAGGGGTCTCATCACGAGCCAGCTTGTTCAGCAAAAGTATAAATCAAGTGAATGACTGTCATAATTTGGCCACCAAACCAAGACATTGTTCTTTTGAGGATTTATTTAAAAAAAAAAAAAAAAAAAAAAAAGCATCAAGAAAGGTATAATTCTTCTGAAAAATTTGCAAGAAACTGAGGCAGGATAAAGGATCATTCCTGGATAATAGGTAACCCTGTCGAGGCTATGGACGCCTGCTGGCAGCAGTGGCTCTACCTGCGACAAAGGGACATTCTTTAAAAAGGGGTTGATACATAGAGAACACTTTATTTTTATGTTCTACAAGACCAAGTAATAACTGATCTAAACTCGAAAACAACCTGGGAATGCAAGTAATTGGAATAGAATGGGGCGAAGACAAAACATCATTGACGCTTTAAAGTATTATTTGTCTTATCCTTTTATAATAAAGTTCGAATTCCCTGAGAAATTTTTTCGAAAAGGGTCTGAAAACGTCAATAGAAAAAGAGCAGAGATAATTGGTTCTCCCAAGTGAATCGCCAATTGTTGTGGCCAGCAACAACCCCCCCCCCCCCCCCCTTTGTTCAAACTAGTATCGACCACGATGCTAGAATGAATGGGGACCCTTAGTTACATGTCAAAAAAGAAAGATAATAATAATAAAGATTTCTTTTGAAATTGCAAGCATCAGCTTAGGAAAGGTTTCTTGGACAACTTAAGCCTAAACTTGTGTTCATAAAAGCAAATCTTCAAGGTCGCAGCACGAAAGGGTAAGAAACGCCCGCATTTCCCTTCTAAAGGCCTATATGCACATCATCTCGGCATTAATAAACCACGTCGCATCGCAATACGTTAACATCCATAGACAAAAGCTTACAAGTCCGCTGATTTGCGATATTGCGATGGCGCGATCGCACATCGCAGAAATGAGGCGGGGTACGTTAGCAAACATTGAACCATTGCGATCCGCGATATGCGATATTGCGATCACTACCGTTTGCGATCGCGCGGCATGCAGGATGCGTTGGCAAGTCATAAAAGCACCTTGATACGACTCCTTCGGGCACACCACCCAAAGAAAATCCACTTACTATAACCTGACTTGGAAATTATTGCGCTTTTAATGTTAGTAATGAATTAGTTGTCAGTTATTAAGTGGCATAAAGACGCATGCCTTAATGCGGATTTACTTCACGTAAGGTGGCGTATCTGATTTATCTCTTGCATTCAAAACTCTCCCATCACCTTTTTGATCAATCTTTCCATTTCTCTCATAACCTGCAGGAGCGAAGTGCGAAGGCAAAAATCAAACAGAAACGATAAGCAAGATGGGGAAGAAGAACAAAGCTCAGAGCTCAGAAACAAGAGAAAAGACCAAGGAGATGGCGCCCCTTTACACAGATACCGCATGCAATAAAGATGCATGAATTTCCACATGGGAAGGCATGTATAGACTGTTGGAGGAAGAGAACCCTAGAATAATCAAGGCAACTGCTGCTGTCGCAGATGCACCACGCTCTTCAGAAGCATCCCTGGAAGATCTAGCGTGCTCTTTCCTCCACAGAATAGCATCAAGGCCAAAGATCCTACCGTATACGGACATGATCAAGTGGGTTTTAGATGACGCAGAGTTGCATCATAGGCAATTCAAAGTCAAAGGACATGGGCTCGTAGGATCGTTCGCGGCTCAAGACCTGAAGCTCATGTATCACCTTCCCGAACCTCAAACGATCTACAATGCAGATTTTGTTAGGAAGTTCGCAGCAGAGAATCCAGACCTATTAGACACTACCAAAGAATGGTCGAAAAGGGATGAACCACTGAAGAAAGATAAGAACGGTATGTATAGCACCGGTTCCCTTACTTCTCCGTATTGTTTTGCTGCAGCCATGCTCTGTAGGCTATTCGGTAAGCCTGATATCAATAAATTTCCATCTGAATGGCTACCGTTAATTGATGCTGCGACTAACTCCGAGGTAATAGATTGGGCCAAAATCCTTTCTGACACTCTATACATGGCAATTCTTTACTATCGTTCTAAAAGATCCTTCTCCCAAAGGTTTTATCCCCCTTTTTATATGTCTGCCTACATAATGGACTCTATCTGTTATGTGTCTAAATTGCCCACTACATCCCAGATAAATTGTTGGCCCGAGAGATCGCTTATCAGACTTGTTCTGAAGGTGGTTTAACTAAGGACCTAAAGAACAAAAAGAAGGCCATTTGGCCTCCATTCCCCGTCACATGTGGGGCCTTCTCTTTATTCGATGTGGGACACGCTTTTGGTGAGGTGGAGAATGTGACGTGTCTCCAACTATTTAAACTCCCACCAAGGCCATTCGAACCAAATAAAGTCGCCCAGGAATTTACAACTAGCGTCAGGATAAGTGTGTTCTTTGGACAGAAAGATCCGTTTGACGACCTCTTTCAGAGTAAGAACTCGATCAAAGAAGTTTTGTAAGAAGCTCAGTCAAGGTTGTCCCCAGACAACCTCCGGAAATTCAAGTTGTATAGAGAAAGAAGGCTAGCTAACATTCCCCTGGAAAGACTGCGAGTGGCCACCAGAGAACCAACTCCGAGCGTCAGCCTCAGTGAACACTCCAATGCCTCCAAATCTGATTCCAGTGCCGTAAAAGAAATATCTCCAGATCCTGAAGAGTCTGTCCACAAAGAAGACAAGAACGAAGAAACAATCAAAGACACGGCTCAGTCAAGTTCGATGGCTCAGCAGCAAGTTGCCGTCTCGCCACCAAGAGGAATTCCCCCTCCCGTCACTGAAGCACCTCTGGTTACAGCAGAACTAGATAAAGAATGGGAGACCTTCAATGAACTGATAAATATTGAAGGCCAAGTCCCGCAAACACCTGTGAGCAATACTCAGGTGGTGCAAGAGGTCTTCTCAACCATAGTCAGTGGTACCGTAGAGACGGAGCATCTCCCTATCACTCCATCCTCAGAACTTCTACTCGGCGTAGAAGAAATCCCTCCACTGGACGTATTTTACAGTCCACAGCACAAGGCAGTTGTGAGGAGACAAAGAAAGAAAAGGAAGCTTGAAAATGCACTGGCTCAGAATGCTGAACACCTAGATGTCTTGTGGAAAGACCCGAATAACAATCCAACAGAAAATCTCACGAAATTGTCTCAAATTGCGGGAGCATATGCTTCTGCAACTATCGACAAGGCCTCTGAAGTTCAACAGCTTCTAAAAGAACGTGAAAGTCAAATACAACTGCTGAAACAACAGTTGCGACAAGCCAATGAGAACGTTGAAGCCTCCAAGCAGCTTGAAGAGTTACAAGAAAGCTTTCGCCAGATGCAGGTGAGCCACCAAAGAAGTATTGAAGAAAAAGAAAAGCAGCTGCAGACGGTGCAAGAAATGCATAAGGATGAACCCAAGCTGACAGAGTTTATTTCAGAGTCCATCGGCTTGAACGACCAATTGTCACAGCAACAGGAGGAAATGGTGCGCAAAATATCACAGTGGAGGGAGTTTTGTGAAATAAGCGACAAGATCACCAACCAGGTGGTGGAATTGCGGAACGACTATGACCAGGCCAACAAAAGAGTAATAGAGTATCTGGCTTGGCAAAATGACGAGGAAGGGAAAAGAGCAGGGGCACCCAAGATTAATGAAAATCATAAAGAACTGCTCTTTAACAAGTGGGACGAGCAAATCACACAAGCGGAGCAGACAGCAGAGTCAGCGGCTACACAGGCGAACATACTTATCGATTGTGTAAATGAAAATTTACACAGGGCCAACTTAGTTTCAGAATCCACTCCGGGGTACCTACCAATCGCATCGGAACTGGGGGCTGAATGGAAGCAGAAAGCATAGGCAAATGGGGAGACAATCTGGGCATTATCGAGGCTAAACTGGGAAAGTTACTGGACTTACTTAGTTAAGCCCCACAGCCAATGCATGACAGTAAGGTGTATCATGAATGCGGCCGAGAAAGTAGCGCCAGCTCTTATGGATGCCGTTTTCACAGCCCAGTTAAGCACAGAAGTCGGCTAACCGACTCTTCTCAAGCCCATGCTTGAAAACTGCAATTTCAGAGACCAGATTAAGAAGTAATTTCAATTTAGAAAGTTGTTTTTCTTTTTGTTTTACAGAATTAGAAAAAGGACGGTCATTTGAGAGCCGTATCCTAAAATTTTGTAATAATACTATTATTAGGATTAGATAGTAGTATTTCAACCCTTCTCATTGCATTGGAGAAGGGTCCAGATATTTGTCAAAAACTTGTCCTCAGAACATGCACTTCTGCACCCTCAGAGGAGGCTTTGATGAATGGAAGGATCGTGATTTATTTATGTTTGCATTCTTATGTCTGCTACTGATGTTGCACTTCTGTACTCTTGGTAGATGTTAGAAGCAAGTAGAGGTAGATCGTTATTGTTTGAAGTCTATGGGTAAGAATTAGTCATCAATGGTACTTTTATCTCTTGATTAATTTCTGCTTGTATTCTTAAAACGATATACAGCTGATATTGTTTGCATGTTAATGTATGAATATATAAGTTATCATTTGGCACTTCTGTACGGTGGATTTGTCTATTCATGTTTAATATGCGAATGATTTGATTATGCGATGTGTTGTTCACAACCACTCTGTCTAACTTCTTATGCAGAATGGTTTATCTTTATTGATTTATATTCTGATATCAGTTGAATGATCTTTATTACCAGCTGCTGTTAGAAATCCTCTAGATCGCATGACAAAAAGAAACATCCCGGGTTAATGTAAATTCTGTATGTTGTTTTCATTTGATTATGGTAATTTAGGCTCAAGTTTGCAAGATAGATTTACAGTAGTCTTTAGAACGTTTCTTAGAAGTAACCTACCAAAATTCCACATACACACACATACACATCCCATACATCGGGAAACTGGTCCCGTTATCCCCAGTCGGACCCGCTACTCCAAACGGGTAAGGAGCCGCTAACCAGGTTCCGGACCGGGTGGGTATCCCCCTTGTTGTTGACCCGACCTCGGGGCCCTCAAAAGATTCATAAACCACAGATAGAGCCTGAAGTTAAGCCAACTAGCCTTAAAATTGCATTTGCTATTCAAGTGCAAATTAGATCAACATTGCTTCAGTCAATCTCTGGGTTTGTTTATGAACTAAACAATTGACTTGCAAACATCCTAAGTTCCCTAGAGGCAGCTCAAGTAACCTCATTAGATCAGCCCCTATAATTTGTGTTTACTGAATATCATTAGCTCGGCCTAAATCCCTGAACTAAGTTGCAAACTGTGACCAAAAACCAAGTTAAAGTCTCGTTCCTAGACCATTGCACCTTCTCTTCTTGGAAATCTAGATGCATCCCACCTACTGTGTGTAGTAGGTGAGATGCATCCATGTTTCCCTGCGTTACAGGTACAATGATCAAATAAGACTGTTTCTGCCTCCAGATTTTGGTTTTTTCTTCACTGTCTTCAGCTTTATTAAGGAGTTTTGCTGTCTGTGATCAGTAGACCATTGTTGAAACCCCCTTCCTTTGCATCATCCAGCCTCCATTGTACAAATATTTGTGAATGCTTTTATGTATTTTTCACCATTCACAGTTCTGATTTACAAAATAGTAGCTTAATCAAAGTGTCGTCTTTTGATTTGAAAGTGTTGCAAGTGTCATTTTCAGTCAAGGAAAATAATCCTTCTCTTTTTGATAGTCGATTACACTGTTACTCTTGTATTTGATCTGAATTAATAGTATTTCAAGTGTCGAAAGTAGTTTTCAATTCAAAATCGCAAAGTGTCGTCTTGTCTCCTTTTCGTTTTTTGAACAGAAAATCGTTAGTACTGTCGCTTTGAAAGAAGATATAATTCAGATTTGTACCCAACATTCTTTTTGTCATTCACACATTAAGAAATCAGAAAACAAAAATATTCATGCGCATTTGCATTTAGACTGCTTGTTGGTTTTGATTTATGACAGTGCATCTAGTGTGTGCTCTCTGCTCTATGTTGAAAGGATTTCGTTTTTGTTTCCTTAGTAGTTGGGATTTTCATTGCAAAAAGAAGAGTAAATGACTGTTTATCATCTTAGATTGCATATTTAGGAGTTGTATATCTACATCACGCGGTGAACCTTAAAGCAAACTTCTTAAGAAAGATCGACTGTAAAATAAATTCAATGAACATAAAAATGCTTTGGAACCTAACGCACATCATCTAGAAGTCTAGGCTAGAGACGTATTCCGACGTCGTAAAGCCTGGTAACTATCACTTTCATCGTAGGTTGGGTGATTCCTCCTCTTTGAGACTACAAGTGCTAGTACGGACTTGTGCTCCCACGTACCGTCGAATATATATTGGGAGACCACAATAGTCTATATCCTTTATCCTTAGGAAGCCGTGTCTGCCACCCTATTGATCACAATGCACTAAGCACAACACTCAGGAAGATTGACTGTCGTACCGTAAAAAGTATTCTACAGTTTTGCGATTGGTTTGGTAATCCCTCTGCCTAGATTTCTAGAGTAGTCTCTTTCGTTCCTTTTCAAACTCCTTAAAAGAAAAGGTCCATCTGAGCACTTGTCACTTCAGGCTCAATAAAAATTGAAGGAAACTAGAGTCATCTTTAGCTTTTTCTTGACTCTTAAAAAATGAAAAAGCAAGTTGTGTCAAAGTGTGTAAAATTTATTTTAATCGGAATAACGTCACTGTTCCCTTGTTGATCTTAGGTTGAGAAAATGGAGTCCACCAACCAAGGATTTCCCCATGGGGGAAATCCTAGTCCTTTATCCTCTTGGGGGGATGTTGGTGCACCTCATATGACCACATTGTTCCTTCCAGGACTGACAATTGGCCTGCCGATATGGCTTTTCTCGACCTATGTTGTTCAAAGCACCATGATTCTTGAGCAATCAAATCAGCGACTAGATGATACTAGAGTTACCCCCCAACCTTCCACCTCATTTGTTTCTCCCTCTCCTTCTTCCTCTTCACTTGGTGAAGATAGTAAAACTAAAAACCAAGTAACTGAGAAGAAGAAGAAAGGGAAGGAGAAGAAGAAGAAGGAGCCAATGACAAAAAGCAACAACCGTACATCGTCTAGCGAAAATCCACACACTGCACCATCCAAGCCTAAATCTCCATGTGTCATATGCAAAGGGGACCACTTTCATCGAGATTGTCCTTGAATCCCAGGGATCTTAAGGGACTGATCTCCCCACTTGCACAATCTGGTGTCGTCAACCTCTGACGATCATGTTAAGAGTACACTGTCAACTAGTGAAAACGAAGTCACCGGGCAGAAAGGAAAATCTAAATTTCCTTGCAGACTGCGTGAAGGCGATCATGCCCTCCATCGTTGTCCCTTCCTAGATGAAGCTAAAAGAGTCTAGGATAACCATCTTGCATCACCGCAATGACTCCCTCCTGGATACAAGAAACTCTTGCCAAGTCCATTGCTAGTTGAAAATCCGATTGATGCACCTTTGTTGTCGATCGAAGCACCTATCATTGAAGATGAACCCTCTAAGTCCACATTGGACCAAAGTCAACATGTCAAGACAACAGTCGACACCATCTTGTCTTCAGAGGATCTACCTTCAGATGATACAGTCACCAAAGAGAATGAGAATGACATCGTTCAAATTCTTTTCGTAAACACAGACTCTAATGAACATGGGGGCAATATACCCGTTCCTTTACCGCAGGAAGGAAGTTCGTTAGAGATGTATCTGATTGTTTATTAGGTCCCACCTCCAAGCAACCTAGTTGTCTGCTTCGATTGGAATATACTAGGCAGATCTCGATTACCACCTAATGTACCATTCCGAATCATAGTGCAAACTTACAGAATGGTCATGGTTGGTACCATCATAGATGAAGGGGATTCTGTGAGTATCCTTTCCTCAACTTCCTAGAAAGCACTTGGTTCACCATCGCTTTTGCTTGAGATGCGAAATCTGACAGACTTCGACAAAGGAACCAGTCGATCGCTAGGGATCCTTCCAAATTTTCTTATAACTTTGAGAAGGAAAACTATTTATCTGAACGTAATGGTAGTCCAAGGACCTTTAGATTACAATCTACTCCTTGGGCATGACTACATTTATAGCATGGGATCTATTGTTTCCTCACTCTTTCGAGTGATGTGTTTTTTGCATGAAGGAAGAGTGGTCTAACTTGTAGACCAACTTTCATTCCCCAGTTCACACATAGCTAATAGTCAAATGCCATCCCTAACAGGTCTTTTTGCACAAGGAATGTCTCATAAATCTCCAGTCCGTCCACCTGATGAATGCGAGTGATTTGGTGGTTGTGACTGAAACCCAGGGGGCATGCACCCTGGCCTGCTTCGGCAGGAAAACTTCAGGTATAGGGTAGGTTTCCACGGAGAATATATGACTAGTTTGACACACCCATCCGTTTAGGAAAATAGGATTAAATTGGAATAAGATACCTCTGCCAGAAGGTATGCCTTTCTCGACAGAGCAAATGTTTTGTCTGCAAATTGAAGGGTAACCAGGGTATGCCTTTCCCGACAAAGCAAATGTTTTGTCTGCAAATTGAAGGGTAACTTGGAAACTCTACTTCGCTATACCTGGGGGCATGCAAACCTTTTTGCATGAAAGTGAAAAACGACCTTTTATTTTCTTAGTTTGTAGGTTCTTAACCCTTTAAACTCGTAGGATTGGTCGTTCCTAGCTTACATAATAAAAGGAGTCGGAGCATAATTTCGAATGGTGCAAGCTCACTAAAAAATGAACCTATTGATGAGACATCCTTATTATACGACTGGCACGAGCAATTTTACGCGAAGTTCAAGCTCATTAAAAATTAAACCTAGAAATGAGCATATGTTCCACCAGAGTTTAAGCTCATTAAAAAATGAACCCGCCTCCAGTAAATAACCATTGTGAATGCATTATCATCAGCTTTTGAGGCTTGGTCATGTTCTTACTATCACCTCCACTCTGTTTTAGCCGATCATACGCCTCCATTTGATTGTTTACCCCTTTTGAGGAACAACTGCAATGAGTGATTCTGTTAGCCATCTTCTTAACATTGCCAAGATTGGAAAGTTCCAACCCTCACCTGGAACTAGCTGCTACCCGAAATATCACTCATTCCTCAAAAATGAGTCTCCTTTAAACTCATTTCATCTAAATTGTAAAATATGAAAAGATTGCCAAGCAATTGGCCTCTCCAGCTCATTAAAATGATTGGAAGTGCCATCCCTCCTCTAGATTTTAATATTTTTTGACCTGAGGGATTATTGCACAAAAAGATCGAGCATTTGTCTTGTTCAGCTCATTAAAACTATCGAAAAGTCATCCCTTTCGCGTTGTTTTACTTTTTCGGACTTAAGGGATTATACTACGAAAAAGGAATATTGGAGTTTCCTTTCCATCTCTTTTCAGACTCTCTAAAATTGAAAAGGACCGAGTTATCCTTGTCGTTAAAATTGTTAGAACAACAGTGACAAAGTTGTCCATTCAGACAAGAACGAGTTCCATTGTCGCTAGGCTCGTTAAAAAATAGCGACAGGTTTTCCTGAAGGGCAAATTATAGAACAAGCATATGTTATCCTCATCAAGCTTGACAAAAAATAAAGAGGTACTGGTTAGAAATGATTAGGGAAAATTGGGAAGAAAACTTGAAGAAACTTTATTGATAGCAGGTTGCTCTTGAACATGACACTTTCACTCCATCACCATGATTGAGTCGGGTTGGGTTATTTCGTTCACCGGTCACATCACCATTGGTCCACCGTACCATCCACTTTTGGGGTTAACGCTACCAATCCATTTCAGTGTCACTGATATGTTCAAGAGAAGTCACTCAAAGAGTTCACCTACCCAGCTTGTGTCTCATTGACTGCAATACCTTCACGCTTCATTATTTCGTGACCACCACCCTGAACCTTGTATCATCAGATCATTTCCACCTCTACAAAATCATTTGATCCATTCCGTGTCGTAGATGTGGGATCCATCAATGCCCTCCTACGATGGGTCACTTCTTGTCGACATCAGCTCATTATCCAATAAGTCGACCTAGGAACAACCCTTTCAGTACTTTGAAGCTTGCATGCCTCAATGGCAATTTTCTCACTTTCGGCGACAGGTTTACATTAATGGCCTTCGACTGAAAGATTTTACATGGTGTTCGACATCGACTCATGTATTCACACCACGTGAATTGTACTACAGTACCTTGACGGTCATCATCATCATCGGTGATTCCTCTCACGCCTGTTAATAGCTTACATCATTGGCTGGTAATCAGGAGATATCCTTCCATGTTCGACATCAGAACATCCTTTCACATGGATCGACTTGTACTTTCGGGTGAAGATTGAATGAGTTTTGAAGACCCCAGATCTAGTTTCATTCATCCGGGCTGCGATATATTCAGGAAAATAAAGACATCAAATGTACATCATTGCTGCATAGATAATCATCCAAACTAAGGGATGATGGCTCTACCAGAATCATCAGTTTGCACATAGATGGTTGTCTGTCCTATGTACATGAAAATGAATTTATCAAGCTGAGAATGGGAATGCTCACCTTAGCTAGATCATGAAAATATTATGAAGATAATATATTGTATTATATATTATTACAGGTCACCCTCCAGTTCGAAAAACCTCGGATCCTCATTATAAAGCATTTCACCCGACATTACAATATTTACAACCTCATGCTTTAGGGGGAAATTGTTATAGAAATATTTGGGCACTACAATCCCAATCACATATGTCCATAAACCAAGGGCTTCTAAGTCCCTAAAAGTGTTGTTTCATACCCTAAAGGAGCAAGGTCAGCTGATTACATCATCTCCCAGAAGTTCTCCATGCAAAACTACTTAGAACTGGTCAAAGCAGGACCATACAGACTGCCCAGTGATTAGGGTGCGATGCATCTCACTTGCCACATGCAAAAAGTGCGATGCATATTGGAAATCCCTTCTATAGGGTGTGATGAGCGAGAGCAGACAAATGGCATAAGCAGTTTGCTAGGTGAAAACCCTACGAATATTCTATAAGCTATTCATTTGACACTTGCCTCCCTGAATTCGCCCAAGGATGAGTAAGAGATCATGAAATCTCCAAGTGGAACCAAGAACTATCAGAGAGATTGCACTAATCAAAATCCCAAAAGCTAACTCACCCCCCTGCAAATATCTATATATGGATCTCTCATCCTAGAGATCCAGAGATTGGAGTTTGGTAATTTGCAAAGAAGTGTTGTTGGTTTCTCTTTGAAGACATTGTTGGGTGATCTTGCTTTGTATGAGGTGAAGAGGACTTTCAAGCTGGGAGGATGGTGCTGGTCAGACCAAGTGGTTGTAATCCTCTCTTCTACTACTTTTATCAATAAATCTTGTTGGAGAGGTAAATCCCCTCTACGGATAGAGGCGATCCCTACTAGCCCAACAGAGGTCTAGCAACAATCACACAATGTTGCTATGCATGTTCCTAATTACGATTAAACAAGAGGTAAAGAGCACCTACTTGGATTCCTGTGCTGTCGTTTGACGAAGAGATGTTGCCTTCGCTCCTTCGCTTCGGCTGGTCACAATCCTCCGCGATCTCCGCGAATAGATACCTGCACACACGAAGAGGAAACAAACACAAGCGTGAAATCTAGTAAAAGCAACTATACATCGGTCAGAAAAGATGTAATTCACATTTAACCATAGCATAGACAAATGAGAATGGAACAATTATAGTAGTCATCTATTATTAATCAGAATAGAGAAGAGTACAACCAAATGTTCTGACGTCAGTAACCTTCTCAAGAGGGGCCAGTCAGCATGTATCTCAAGCATTCACCTTTGAGGATGATTCTCCCAAGACAAACAACTCTCTCTCTCACACAAGTAACCCAAAACATCCTTCCCTAAGCAATCAATCGCTTCCACTCCTAGCACACCAAACCTATAGTAGCAGCAATCTGAGCACTATAAGCTCTATACAATCCAAGCTATTCCAAGCTATGTCTAACTAGCTGCTCATGGTAATGGTGAGAGTATATATAGGAGAAGGAGTCTCCTAAAAGGGTGGAAGGATGAGCTTATCTTGAAGGGAAGTTGTTGGAAAGGGTCGAACAGACATGCCATAGAAGGGAGTCGACATTCACAAAGCTAACAACCAAGCCTGGAATTATCTGGAAGGCTGGCTGTTTGAACAAATTCGCCCAAACTGGATCAGCGCGGATTATTAAGAAACTGTCGCGCTGTCGCCGCGTCTCAATAACTGGGACAGTCATGTCAGCGCGGAAGCACATGGGAAAGGCGCGCTGTCAACCATTGCGGAAAAGTGATGTCCTTCCGCGTTGGCAGCGCACGGAATACACTACAGGGTGCTGGTCATCGCGGTTATTTTAGGAACAGACGCGCTGATGGACAAAACTTTAGGAAAATGGGTTTTTGGGCCAGTTCAGGAAGCAAGAACTTGGTGATTATGAATTCTGGGCATAGCAGGGTGACTGACAGGAAGGCAGTGACAAATTACTGTGTAACAGATGCCCCCTAAAGCATGAAGACCAAGAGAGTGGGAGGGGTGAAATACTTTACAACACACGCCGAACTGGAACACCACTGGGAAGGACCGAAAATCTCTGACAATCAAGTACATGCAGTCTAGGCATGGGCGCAACCATCCAAAAGACATGCGAGAATGGTCTGTGGAATGGACGCAGCCACCCAGCTAAAGAGACCAAAAGAATGATAAGGCATCGTCGCAGCGATCCATGAAGACTCAGGTATGGGTGCAGCCATCCATCAATGAGTCATGTAATGATCATCCACAAAATCGCAGCCTGGACCATAACAGACAGGGGCCCAGGGTCTTGCGCTCCATCTCGATCCGAACAAAGTACAAGTTCAAGCATGTGAATACAGGAGTTGGAGTCGAACATGCATGAACATCGTCTGATTACTAGTCGATGATGGAAACTGTTAACAGACGCGAGAGGTGCCACCAATAATGACAATGGCCCTCAAGGTACTATAGGTACAATCCGTGGCGTGTGAATCAATGAGCTGGTGTCGAACACCCACGGAATCATTCGATCGAAGGCCAGTGATGTAAGCCTTACGTCAAACACGAAGAACCTGTCATTGAGGCATGCAGGCTCCAAGGCACCTGAAGGGAGTCTCTAAGTCACCTTCCCGGATAATGAGTTGGAGTCGACGGGAAAGGACCTTGATCGAAGGTGGGCCATGATGTTTCCCACATCATCGACGCGAGACAGAGGTAAAATAACTTGTGTGAGATAGCGGACGAGGTTGTGTTGTTGCAGAGGTCAACTTCTCTTGAACACATGGCGGCACTAAGACGGGTTTGGCAGTACTTGACATCAAATGAGCAGAGGATATGATGATGATGGCAATGAGCAAATGAGAGGCCAAATAGGATAACCCAAACCCATGGAGGCTAGTGAAAACAAGATGAGATGACCCCACCCAGACATGAAGCAGCGGAGTGCCATGTTCAAGAGCGACATACTGCCGACACGACTGTAATCATAGTTCCATTTTCCCCACCATTTCTGGCAGGTACCCCGATTATTTTTGGATGACAAGCTTGACGGGGATAGCATATGCTTGATGTGCGTCATTTCGACAATACCCGATGTCATTAAGTGTTTAACGAGCCTGACAAAGGAAAAACTCGACATCTTTTCTTGTTTCGAGAGTCTGAAAAGATCGCGGAAAAGGAGACTCCAGGGGGGTCCTTTTTCGTACAGTTGTGTCTCTTGAGCCCGAAAAAGTATAAAACTATGCTCGAAAGAACCGCCCGGCCATTACGACCGAGGAGTACTTTTCGTGGATAGTGCCTTCGACCCGAAAAAGTAAAAAAGCGGTCGAAAACACGTCATTTGAGAGCGAATATCGAGTGCGAACCGACAAACACCCGGCAATCTTTTTTAGTTCAACAGTCGAAAAAAGAGCTTAAAATGACCGCCTTTCGTTCCTTTTAACGAGCTGAAAGGAGGCTCAGTTATCTTCTCTCGTTTAATGTCGGAAAAGAGCTTAGAGATGACATATTTGGGGACCACATGCACAGAGAACCGTCATGACCAAGTTGCTTTATCTGAACCTGCACAAGAGCACTAACCGCATAAACCCATTCGATATGTGCAAAAACATATTAAAACATGCATTTAACAAATTTAGGGCTAAAGTCATGGCTAAAAATGGTAAAAACCCAAAAATATGGCATTTTATGAGTTTTTACTATAAATAGGGGGAGTAAGAAATCATTTTTACCATTTTACCATTTTGGGACGTGAAGGACGTGGAGAAGCCAGAAAGTTGACGGAGTGATTTCCAGCCCGTACGGACACCATTTCTCGAACCGTTTCTTCCAGGTAGGTTCTCTCTTCCTTGCCCTGCATTTTGATCATGTTTAGTAGGTTTTTAGCGGTCGAATTTGCTCAATTGGGCAAATTCTTGGCGCATGGATGCGCTCTCGGTCAGCGCGGATATCCCACGCGGGTCCGCGCTGGCCGAATTAGGACAAAACGCGGCCAACTTTGGGTCAGCGCGGAAAACCCATGTTCTTCCGCGCTGACCTCGAAAAATAACACGGGGCTGCCATGGCCAGCGCGGCTGTTTTTAAAACAGCCGCGCTGGCGCGAAATTTTTTTTTGTTTCAATATTGAACGTGAAATTTTCCATACCATCACTTCTAATTGGTTTTCATGGCTTGTGCAGGACATAATGGCTTTCCAATGGCAGGAAAGAGTGCACGATGTCGAAGATATTGCTGCTTGGGCCGATGTGGATTGCTGCAATGCCATGCGTGCTTGTGGTTTTATGAAATTCTTCCTCACGCCGCGCCTGAGAGCTCAGCATGATCTTCTTGAGCTACTGATCAGAGCATGGAACCCGGTGGATATGAAATTCACCATCCGGGGTCAAGATATCGAATTTGACCATATGGATATCTTCTTCCTGACTGGGTTGTCACGCCGGGGTGCGAGGCCCATCATAGAGGGACAACGACCTGGCGGCGGTCCTCTAGATGATCTGATGGCTCGAGTATGTCCGGGGGCTGAGAAGACACGGAGTGGGAAGGTGGCCATCCCCACAGTGAGAAACATGGTCCTCCGCACTATTCTGTTCATGGTGACCCGGGCAGCGGGAAGCATGGCCAACCACGAGGCTTCAAAGACTCACCTCATGCTCGCTCTCGATTGCCTTGAGCCTACCGTGTTTGATTGGTGCACAACAGTGACCAACAACATGAAGAGGCAGTTGAGCAACTGTCGTCGCGGGGAGACGAAACAGTTTGGCTACGGGTCTATCCTGGTCCCGCTCATTCTGGAGCGAGTGCCAGCCATGCGGCTGCAGACGATGGCCGTGGATGCCCCTAGGGATCCTCGGGAGACGAGGGCCTCATGATGGGCTCGCATCATGCCACGCGGTGGTGGTGGCAGGCCACATAGCTGGGGAGCATTCTTCCGGGACTGGCTGGATCAGCAGGTTATCTTTGTGGAGAACTGGCCATACGCGGGCATGGATTTCCGCAATGACCCTGACCTGGTGCTGCCCCCAGGTGAGCAGTGGGATGATGCAGGTATAACACTTTGACTTTTGAGTTTTGCAATGTTTTTGAATTTTTATGTACATGTCCTAATAAACGTCATGGTATGCAGATGTGGGGCCTACTAGACCGATTGGCCTGGCTGCCACGGCACGGAGAGAAGGACAGGGCGCTGGGGCCTTGGCCTTAGTCCGTCCAGGGGTTAACACGTCGGAGACTGTGGCTCACAACCTTGAGGGGTTGCTGGAGGGAGTGCCTGATTACCAGGGGGTCGAAGAGGTCCCCTTAGAGCATCAGATCAATACAGTGGGGGTGGAACCCAGGGTGCACCGCCTTCTGAGGCGGGTAGCACGAGCAGCTGTGTACTACAGAGAGCATCATCCAGCTGACTAGTTAGCTAGGTTTTATTTCCACTGTTGTTTTGAGACATATGACTCAGATGTATTGAGATTTTGGACATGCACACTTATTTTTGAGCGCCTTAGTGCGCCGCACGATATATATATATATACATACCGGTTTTTGGATGGATCATTGTTACATGTGATGATGTCTTGTTTATGTTATGCAATTATTCAGTACAATTGTGATCTTATGTATGAATTTGCATGACACATGACCCATGGATTTTATATTTTTTAATGCAAGCTTAAAAGCACACACATGCAAACTATGCTTGAAATGATTTATTTACATATGCTCATGGTCTTACTATGCTATCTATGTTTTCCTGTATGATGTTTATCTGTTACGCAAATGTCTATCTAACACATGATTTGCCAATGCATCAGTCAACGTATTTAATCGTCTTGGAATGTGTTGATAAGTAATGTAATCAAAATTCCGTTCCAACAATCTTACACGTAGGTATAACCTTAGTATGCGCTGGTCTCTGATAGAATATCGCCCGTTGAGTTGATGGACGACCAGTTGGGAGTCTAGGTTCACCACTAGTTCTCGGATGCCGAGGTCAACTGCTTCGGCAAGTAATTGAATTACAGCGCTATACTTAGCAAAGTTGTTAGTGGTACGGCCTAGGCAGACACCCTGAAGGTCTAACAACTCTCCGTGAGGATCGTAGATCACCCACGCCGCTGAAGACAAATTACAAGTGCTGCGGCAGGCACCATCAGCGAAACCAACATAAGGTGTACTAGACATCTGCACAGGAAAAAGAAAGCATAATAAGAGGCAAACACGCCTTTATACCAAAGCAAGAACGAAACTCATGCATGAAAAACACAAAACACACGTATATACAAAGTGAGTGTGCGAAGTTATGCATAGTATTTTTTCAGATACAGCCCGTTGCGGGGCTTGTCAAGAGGATTTCCTTCATAGTCAATCAACTCATATGCGCCCTTTTGTAAAACTCTTTTCATGATGTAGGGACCTAACCACATAGATTCGAGTTTCCCTGCCCCCAGCTTATCCTTAGCTTGATCGTAGAGCAGTACTAGATCTCCCTCAACAAAGGAACGAGGATGAATATTCTGGTCGAAGTGAGCCTTGACCCTCTTCTTTTGTGCTTCGATAGCCAGAGAAGCCAAATGACGAGTCTCGTCTAACCGTTCTAGGTAAAGAAGCCGTTCCTCCACCGGAGTGGTGTTGGGGAGCAACTCGACAGCTAATTTTAATGAAGGAATCTCGCATTCGACGGGAAGGGTAGCCTCCAGTCCATAAACCAGCTGAAACGGGGTGAAACCGGTGGCATCCTTCACAGAAGTCCGGTAAGCCCACGAGGTTGGGAAAAGCATAAGGTGCCAGTTAGACTTGTGCGCATTGACGGTGCGTTGAAGCATGGTGATCAAAACTTTGTTCACGGCTTCGACTTGACCGTTAGATTTTGGATAGTATGGTGACGAACTATCTTGGCGCAAGCCTAGCTGGGTCGTTAGCTCCGTCATCATATGATTTCGGAAATGCTTTCCATGATCTGTAACAATAGCCTGAGGGACTCTGAAACGAGTGATAACATGATTGAATAAAAACTGCGCCGCTGTGTGACCGTCTTCGTTTAATGTAGGCATCGCTTCGGCCCACTTGGTGAAATAATCCACAGCAACGATAATGTACCCATGCCCCCCGGCTGAACGAGGGTTACAGGACGTATAATCGATGCCCCATTTGGCAAATGGACCTACGGTTACGACAGGGTGCAGTGGTGCAACAGGTGCATGCATCTTCCGGTGGTAAACCTGGCACTCGTGACATGCACGCACAGCAAGGATGCAATCCTTGAAGATAGAAGGCCAGAAATAACCAGCACGGAGGATCTTCTGGGCGGTAGCATATCCAGACATATGGCCGCCACAATCGCCGGAGTGGCAGTCATTCAAGACTCGCTCAGCCTCCTCGAGGGTTAAGCATCGGCGAAGAACAGAATTGGCGCCGAGGCGGTACAGGGTATCGCCCAAAATGCGATATGGTTGAGCTTGATGACGAATCCGTCATCGAGCATCTTTTGATACGTTGGGACGAAACGAAGACATTTGTAAATATACGATAATGTCCCCGTACCACGGGTCGAGAGTGCTGATGAGAAATAGCGTTTCATCCGGAATATGCTCCTCTGAGCGAGATGGTGCGGACTGAGATGGTAAGGAATAGAGCAGTTCGGCAAAGACCAGAGATTTCTTAGACTTGGCTGCAGTGAATTCCAAGTCGAACTCTTGGAGGATTATGATCCACATTGAGTATTTTCCCCCCAGCAACTGACGTGACAAAATGTAGGTCATGGGGTTGCAATCAGAGATCACGGTCGTTGTACGCAACAAGATGTAATGACGGAAACGTTGGACGGCACAGACAGCTGCCAATGCCAACTTCTCGACATATGCATAGCGAGTTTCCGTATCTAGAAGATTGCGGCTAAGATAATAGACCACATGCTCGGTGCCATCATCATCGTCTTGCACTAAAACCATGCCGATGGTGGTATCGGCGGCAGCCAGATAAAGGGTGTAGTCACGGTGATAATTCGGAGGTCTTAGGAGCGGAGCTGAGACAAGAAGGTCTTTAAGATGCTCAAAAGATTTTTGAGCGATAGCGTCCCAGTGAAAGGGCGTGTCTCGCTTTAGTAACCGTGTGAAACCCTTAGCCACCTCGGCATAATTTGGAATGAATCGTCTGAGAAAATTAGCTTTTCCCTGCAAGCTCTGTAACTGCTGAAGAGAGGCAGGGGGAGGAAGATTCAAAATGGCCTCGACCTTAAGGGGATCCAGACGGATACCTTCCCGGGAGACGATGAACCCGAGGAGTCGGCCAGATTCTACGCAGAAGACACACTTGTGCGGATTGAGTCGAATACGGTAGTGTCGACAACGGAGAAAGATTTCGTGTAAATGAGATGGATGGTCTTGAAGTTTAGCTGAATGAGCTGGAAGGTCATCCAGGTAAGGCTGCACGATGTGTCGGATATCATGAAAAGCATACGACATCGCACGTTGGAAAGTGGCGCCGACATTTTTAAGACCGAAAGGTAGCTTCTTGTAAGCGAAGGTGCCCCAAGGACAAATGAAAGCAGTCTTATGCTGGTCTGCGGGGGCTATGTTGATCTGGTTGTAACCAGAGAAGCCGTCCATAAATGAATAAATTTCGCTTCCTGCGCAGTCATCAATAAGCTGATCAATAAAAGGCGTAGGAAAGTTATCTTTTGGACAGGCGCGATTGATGTCGCGATAGTCAACACAGACCCGAATAGTACCCTGCTTTTTATTCACATGGACTATATTGGATACCCACTCCGTGAGAGGAATGGCATAGATAAAACTAGCTCGAAGAAGTTGCTCAACTGCGG
Source organism: Pinus tabuliformis (assembly GCA_031772625.1). Taxonomy (NCBI): domain Eukaryota; kingdom Viridiplantae; phylum Streptophyta; class Pinopsida; order Pinales; family Pinaceae; genus Pinus; species Pinus tabuliformis. Next base: position 94,085,836 of record CM062814.1, on the reverse strand, counting down.
CCTTGATGGTTGCAGCCTTTCGAGGGTGCACTTGGCGTAAACACTGACGAACAGGCTTAGCGCCGGGATAAGTAGGGATTTCGTGCTCCACAATACTGGGGTCAATGACAGGAATTTCCTCGTAAGACCTTGCGAAAACATCACGGAATTCACGAAATAAATCGGTATAAAGTTGAATTTCCTCAGGAGTGCATGTGACTCCAATGAAAATATTCTCGACAATCCGTGTTAGGACAGAGATGTCGATAGCCAGGGTTTGCGTAATGTTACCCATATTTCCTTCCGAATACACTTGATATAACTGAACCGGCATTTGGAGAGGGATAGATGGGACACATGAAGCAAACCGCTCGAGACATGTGACCATTTCCGAATGAGGAGGGAGAAACGAAGAGCGATGGTGGTAATCTAACCAAGGGAGCTCCTCGAGAGACATAGTCTCAATGATAGCCTCGTCGGAGGGAAATGATTCCTTCAGGGGATCCGAAGTGGCCTCTTCTCCCAACCAAGGGAGGTGGTCATATGAATCGGGAACACTGCTTGGAAAAGCAGGTTCAGGAGGTGGAGCCGATGCAGCGACAATCTCGATGTAGTTGAGCTCGGCAGGACTCAACGGCATCATCTCGCCCCAAGAGTCTTCCTGATTCAAAGGCGGGAGAACCCATGGATCAGAACGTACTGTAATCATGTTAACGGAGGCGAGATTCGGAGGTGGGAGGGGAAAGACTCCCATCAAGGAGGGATCTTTAAATAATCCAGCACCCACGCTCACTAGCGACTTGGAGGTATGCTCTACGAATGGCACGTTCCCTTCAGAAGAGGAAGCAAAAAAGGACAGCTGGTCCACCGTGACGATTTTCCCTTGATGGGGGAAGCGAACGACACGGAACAAGGAGGAAGCCACGGCTTGCATGGCATACGTCCAGCTTCGTCCAAGGAGGAGGTTGTAAGTGAGATTAGCGTCGACGACTTCAACCTCTACTTCTACTGTTTTCCCTTCTAAAGAGATAGGCAATCGTGGGAGGATACCATACGGACGAGATTCTCTTCCATCGAAAGCCTCCAGGGTTGTAGGAGACTGGCTCAGAGCAGGAGAACTAATAGCCTTCCAGCAAGCAACCGACATGATGCAGGTTGAGGCACCTTCATCAATGACTGTACGATGGATCGTTTTGCCGTTGATGAGAACCTGTATAAGGAAGGCCACCTGGTGAGGCAGTCTCTGCGTGAAACCCTCGAGATCAAAAGAAATTAAATCCGAATCTGCCGGGTCTATGCCACCAATCGCTGATAGCAAGGACTTCCTCTGGGAGGGGCAGCTCTGGAGGACTTCTAACGCGGACATAGCAGACGGAGCCTGAGCTAAGTCCTCGACAATGCTATAATGCTGTGCAGCACGAGCATTGGGGTTATAAGATGACTTCTTGAGTACACCTTTGGGAGGGGGTCGGGGGATCGTCTCGGTGCTGGGCCGTTCGATATGAAGGGGACCAGAACTGGACGGAGGAGCGCTGGAGGGAACCTCCGGCTCCTTCCCGGCTGAAGATGGATAATCTTTCGCTCGAGTCGAAACATGGATGGGGATGGTGCCAGCCATGAACACTTGAGAACCGAACGAGGAAGAGGATTGAGAAGGATCTGCCACCTGATGCGTCTGCTGGTGTTAGATAACTATACCAATAGGTTTCATATTTCATGATTGGCTATGGAAGGTCCAAATTTGTTCTGCTTTGATGACTCAAAGATCACATATTTCCAAGAGAACTCAATCTATGCTTGTAGCTTGGTATGAGCTTCAAATTTTGATGGAGGATTCAGCAGCTTAATCTGGATCATCCCATGGTCTAAATTTGCAGTTGTAGAATAGAGAAAGGAGTCTGTCCAAACTGTTTAATCTTGACAGACAAGTAGTTCAGGTAGAGAAGAAAAGGCTCCCAACATCTTAATCTGGGACCTTGGATGAGATAAGGGTAGAAGTAGATAGAAATAACAAAGAAAAAGCCAAAGAAAAGAAAAGGCAAGTAAGGGTCTGCAAGTCCAAGTGCACCCTCTAAGAAGAAATAAAAAATGCTAGGCAAGTAGTTGGGTAACTAATTGGGGTTGCAGAAAGGTTATCTTTACCATTGCAGATGTGTTAACTGTGCTTACCAAGGCAAAGTCTATCAATTGACAAGGTGTTCATCTTCATCAAGTTACAACAAGGAGCATGACTAACCTCCCTCCTTCCCCCTTTCTTTTCATTACTAACATCCCCTTATCAGCTGAGATTCATGAAAGAAGATCATGGTTTCATGATGGTTCTTGTTCATTCAAAAGCCACATTTCTTGTGTAAAAATCTTTTCATTTTGATCTACTCTTTAAACCAAGTGTTTTGCAAACAAATTCAGTGCTTTCTCCCTTTGATCACCCCCCATCCATATTAACTCTAACTTTACTATGTAAATCCCTATATTACCTTTCCCCTACTAGTATTAAACACCATGGTGTATAAACCCCAAATTCTGTATAAATACCCACCCCCTTAGCATTATAGCCAATAAGTCCTATGTTGGGAATCAAATGACATCTGGTCATTTTGACAAGCCTAAGCCAAACCCTCTTTCCCCTTTTTAAAATCCATTTTCTCACTTTTTGGCCCCATTAACACATAAAAACCTATAAAACCTTGTTTCTACCTTTACCCGCTCAAAATTGCTAAAATACATCAAAACCCACTTGTTCCCCCTTACCCAAAGTTCAAAGATCGGGCACGTAGTCACAAAAATTTCACGTAAACCCATAAGTCCAATGTTCTCCGCTCATGCACATATGCCGAAAATAATCATTAAATAATCCCCGCCCTCCACCATATCCGTTGACTACTTCGTCCTCCCGACAGCCGTCCGATGAAAAGATTGAAGATCCAACGGCTCTATTCGCAGTGGAGTTGTTCCGACGTCCGCTGTTTACCCACCTTATTCCCCGGTCACATCAGTTCCCCGATAGCCGTCCGATCAGCCCCCCCAGATCTGACGACCACCGTTGCATCGGAGCAGATCTCCCATCCGAAAGTTATCTTCCGATGGCCGTATTTTGGGGTACGTCATTCGGTAGCCACGCGTCTCCACCACCATTCATCGGAGGTACGCCTGACACATACCTCCTCCGTACCGTAAGCGGTGCGATATGAAACCGCCGATGGTTTCCGGTTTCCCTCATCCCACCTATATTACGTCAGCTCCCCGTCACCTCACGTCACTGCCACCATGCCGACATGTCAACTCTTGCGCCCGACCATCCGCCGACGTGGCTGCCACTGCACCATCCCCCATGGACCAATAGCATCTCACCACGTCACCCGATGACGTCAGCTGACGTCATCCGACCTTGACCCCACCAATGACGTCATGCTGACGTCATCACAAAAAGGCACCAAATTGCCAAAAAGGTCCATATTTTGGCCAAAATATCGGTTTGTTACGTTCTTTTCGTTTATTTGTTATTCTCTCTGCTGCATGATATTTACGTTCTGAACTCCGCCAACCTGCTAAAATCGACCAAGGAGACCTCCAGAGTACCAATCCTGCCCGCGTACGTGACCTCTGCTCGCTGTTTACCAGGTATTTTTCATCTTCTATCCTCCGTACGCCTGTAGTTGTCTATAAAATTACTCAGAGAGCTTAAGGAACGAGGAAACTCACAATTTCACCGGCAATTTCCCTCTACAGGCACCCCATTTACAATTGTGAATTCCAAAAACACTAGCCAAGCCTTGTTTTACCTGCATTTCATCAAAAAAACTAAGTTCTGTCTGCGCAATCGCGGCAGACTCATTTAAACCAAATTCAACCACTGAGAGAGACAAGGAAAGGCCAAACATTGCTCCTAGTTGCACTATAAATAGTATTTCAACTGCTATTTCTTCGAACCACTCTCTGTTCCTGATAATTTCACCTCCCTGGTACAGAGGCAGTCCTCTGTACTGTCCTGCTCAATCAAAATCATTTTGCACTTAATTCAAAATCCTCCTGTGCAATGGAGACACCTGTAGTGCTAAATGTTCAACCTCTGAATGCCCCTCAAAAGAACTTGAAATGGAAAACCTTGGCAGATATGGATTACCAAATTACAGAAGAGAAGCTTATGGGCAGCAAATTCCACCTTCATCTGTTGAAAGAGTTGAAAACCAAGCATGAAAATGGGACAGATGTATTGGGCTTATGGGAGTCTTCCCTCCCTACTTTCAAACTCCCTCAGGTCAACCAGTTCCCTGAGCTAATCCACCTCTGTGCTGAACAATATGATGTCTCTCAGAGGGCTGTTGTTGACCCATCTGGTTCGGTACTTTTTTATGTTACCCCTCAAGCTATCAGAGACATGCTTTGCTTCAACCCTTAGAAGAAGTTGGTTCCTCTGTCACTGGTAAACCTGATAAAACAAGGGGATAAACTTACAGATGCTCAAATTGTTAAATTTAATCAATTATACATCAAAACTAAGATTGTGATGGGCCCTCCAATTCTTCATGTATATCTCAATGAATTGGGCAGAGACCTTGCAGATATGATTTCTCCCATCTTGGGATATAGTTCAATTGAGCATATTGATGCAACTGTGCTGGTAATGATGCTTATGTTTGCTCCTGGCAAGTCACCAATCTGCTATGACTATGCCACCTACATATCAGACAAGATTCATGAGCAATTGATGAATTTAAGGAGGGATAGGATGTTCAGATACACCTCCTACATTTACCATTTGATCTTGTACCATCAACATGAGAAGTTTCACTTTTCAATCAAAAGAATGGATGCCCAAGGCAATCCTAGATCAGTGGTCTATTGGTCTTCTGTCTTCCACATCAGACCTGAGTCTCCATACACTTACTGTGAATTCATGGATCTGTTCATCCATCCAGCTATGGCAATGCTGATGAGCTCACCTCCTCCAAGACTCACTGATGATATGCAAAGGATTCTTCAGCTGTCAAAAGCTTATAGCATTGGGGATTGGTACTTCTACCAAAACCACACTGTCATCAGGATATATGGGTGTGATCTACCTCCTTTCAAACTACCCAAGTATGTGCCTATAAGGCTATTTTCCCTAGAGTACTTTAGGCAATTTGGCAGAGTTGATGTGCTTCACTTTTCAGGAAAAGGTAAAAAAGCACAGTTGAAGGTCAAAAGCCAACTTGGCCATTTTATCTATAATGAGAGGGAGCAAGGATGGAGAGAAGCAGAGAGAATGCTTGAGGCCCTTGGCCTGCAAACCAGTTTTATATGGGTACCCTATGACCCTAACCATTTCATAACTACAAGGAGGCTCAAATATAAGTTATCTGCCTATGATCACCATAGCATCCCTCACATTGAAAAGTATGCAAATCAAGACAAATGGAGGAGAGGGACCTTAGAAGAGCCCTTGTCACAAGAAGAGCTGAACCAAAGAGCACTAAGGAATCTAAAGAAGATGGCTGACCTTGAGCTTTGTTCACAGGTATTCACACTTCCAAGCTCACAAACGGGAGCAGCTGAATCCTCCTCAACTGCCAAGCAGCAAACTACCAAGGCCACTGAGAATATATCCAGCAGAGGCAAAGAAAGGCAAATGGAAACAGAGCAGACACATCAGGAGAAGGAGCAGTCACCTCCAGTGACCCAAGAGCAAACAGATAAAGGAGGGCAGCAGCAGGCAGAGCAACATCAGCAACAAGATCTGCAGCAAGAAGAAGGGCAACATGACAGACAACAGCCCTTACAGCAGGAGAGAGTAATTAATACTCCAACTTCCACTGAGCAACAGGCTCAGAACATAGTACCTCCTAGGCCAGAAGTCACCACCGATGCCTCGGTCCTCCAAACTCCTCAAAAGGAGGACCTAAGCAGAAAAAGGGATAGAGACACTCCCCTCACTTCATCTATCAACCAGGGAGAAAAGAGACAAAGATTAAATGATTTTTCTGAGGAGGACATAGCAATAAGACAGGCATTGGGCATGGGCCCACCCAGCAGAGAAGCTTCAGCAAGTTCCTTCCAGCAGGAACAGGACAGGGCTATGGGAGGGGAGGTCAGCTCCTCCAGCCAGCAAAAAGAAGGACAAGTGAACATCAAACAACAATTTATAGACATCAAAAGGAGGAATGAGCCTATCAAAGTACAGCTGTACAATCATCTGCTAAACATGGCTCCTACTAATCAGCAGAGACTTATGTCTGCCTTTGATGTAGGTGAAGGCAAAATGATCATGAGTCATTTTATGCCTACAACACTACAGCCCCAATCTGCCTCAGATTACCTCAGGACCAACCTGGAGGTCATGGCCAAAGACATACACCCAATGGACAAAATTGAACTGCATAAACAGACTGGCGAAATGGTGTATGCCTCCTTAGCAGATGAAACATTGGAAAATTATAAACTAAAGAGCAGCCTCAATGCCACAGCCTCTCAACTGGAATTGGAGAAGGCATCATCCCAAGCGAAGGACAACAGAATAAGGTCCCTTGAAGACATAATCATTGAATTTGGGCATGATCCCAAAGATATTTCAGGGATACAGGAAATCTTGAAGCTAAGGGATGCTGACATGGCTGCCATGAGAAAGAAAATCAAGATCCCAGCTACCATTCACCCTCAGACAGATGAGGTAGCCCAACAAAGACATGAGAAAGACACCACAGATTTATTAATCTCCATTTATAAACATCTAGTTCAAGCACAGGAGAAGTTGGGAGAATCAGAGGCTGCAAAGGCAGCATTACAGGCATCTCTGAAACAAAGAGAAGAAGGGCAGACTTCTCAGCCTCCTCCACAGATCATCAACCTGGAGGAAACTGCTCCTATCACTGCTCCTCCTCCTCAACAGACCGAGCAAACAACAACATCTACTTCAGCAGCGCCAACAACTACAGAGCAGGCCCAAAGCCTAGATATGCAAAAGCTGAAGAACGAAATCCAAGTCCTGGAAGCTCAAATGTTGGAGCTCAATTCAGCCAAAGAATCTTTGGCTAAAGTCAATGATAGATATGATAAATCCAAACAAACTGTGGCTGAGAAAGACAGGGAGGTGAAAACCCTCAAGAACAAAATAAAAGAACTAGAGAATGATCTCAAGTTAGACAAAGTGGTGGCTGAATTGAAAATAGTGCTATGGGCTAACATTGGAAAATCTATCAATGAGCAATGGCCATACATTGAAACTATCCATGAGCAACTAGAGCTCATCCCAAAGGCACAGAGGGAGATTCACAGATCAAGAGCTCAATTGGGCAGTATGCCTGAAGTGGCCACCAGAATGATCAATGTACTTAACCACAGAACAAGTTCCCAGTTAACTGCCATGGGAATTACAAACAGAACTGACACTATCCAAATGGTTAAAAGGGTTCTCACACTGAGAAACTTTGTGCAGACATTGGAAAGAAGAACCCAGGATATGCAGACTGAGGTGAACAAGTTTCTGGAAAAATTTCAAGTGTTGGAAAGCAGAGGACTCCCTGGCTTACTGAACAGCGCAGGGAGATTATTCACACATGACCAATATGCTAAAAGGGTCAATACATTTTCCACCAGCCAGATCAATGATAAGCCCAGCACCTCAGAGGAAACAGGGCCAGCCACAGGACAATCTCTTTACAACAGAGTTGAGAATCTGTTTTTCATAATGAATGAGATCAATCACCTGTTTGGGGTAGCTCCCAATTTCTTCAAATACACAGAGGCAGAGGAGACAATGGATGCTATTCTCAGGCATCAACTCCCTACGCAAGAATGGTGGACAAATGCAATACAGAAGATTTTGTAAACAGGGAGCCACTTAACAATTTTGTTTCTTAAAAAGTATCAGTTGTCACGCAGAACACAGTTCAAAAAGATCAGCATGCATGATGGATTAAAGTTGAGCCAACTCAGCAGATGCATCGGCCAACAAAGCAGAAATAGAAGACTACAGGTGGCAGGGCCGAGAAAATACAGCGCAACAAGAAATAAAGACGTATCATTCAGCGTTAAAGCAAAACGGCTCAACCGACTCAATGACCTCCAAAGGTCAAAATAACCCTCTGACAGACATAAAGAGCATTTAAGCCGCATTCAAAGTGCAATAACTTCTTTTCCTACTTTCTGTACGCATTTATGAAGATATTTTCTCTCTCAGATGACTCAATACCTGAGATATTTTGTATAAGCATTGCTATAAAGTCCCCTTCGCATGAGCTTGCAAGGGTTGTTGTTGATTTCTCCTAAAGAAATTCTTATGCTGTAATCCTTTCTGAAGTCTAATAAAGAAAGTGATGGAATTTCTCGGATTTCTGAAGTGTTGAATGCGTTCTGGTGCCTGTTGATGACTGCTGGATTCCTGTGTATTTCACCATACAATAAGTCTCTGTAACTCTCCCTGTTAATTAGTTGTTTTGTTAAAATCCATATATGTTATCTGATTCTCAATACTAAGCAACAAGGAAAAAGAATAACTTTCAGGATTTATTCACTGAGTACCCTGAGTTCAATCTGTGTTGCTTATCAATGTTTTCTTCAGCTGTAATCTAGATAAGTGTAATTCTTAATTGCTGCACTTTCAGAATACACCTTTCACAGTGGCCTTTGTCACAGGAATTCAAGTTATGCTCCTGTGCAGTGTGTTCACCTTTCACCTCACCAACTTAATAGAAAATTCTTAATTGCTTTCTATTGGTTGACATACACCACCATTTAAGCTAATTTTGTTTGTCTAAAATACACAATAGGCCCTGCAGTTTGAACACCACCAATCCTGCATATCAAGTCATTTCACAACTCCAGACTCCATTGCCCAATGGTATTTCACTATCTAAACACTATATCATAAGACCTGAAAGAAATCCTTCAACCAAAACATAAACCAAAACCTGAGCATAATAGCTAGCCTAAAAATCCATCATAACAGAGACAAATCATAAAGAGAGAGCCCTCTCTGATTACAGTTTGGCTAGAAACTGTGATCCAAAGATTGGTTAGTGGTTACCCCGGCCGTATTCCCTTGGGAGTCATAGGGAACAACCTGGGTGTTAACAGCTGGGACGGGAAAGGCTCTTTAAGTACAGCAAGAGGCCCTGGAGCACCTTTCAAAAGCCGACTAACCTCGGACCGCCTGGGGCAATCTTTGGTGTAGTGATCCTCCTCGCAGATGAGACAAGGATACTTAGGCTTCCGTTTAGCTCCGTCCTCGGAGGGAGGTTTAGGAGGGTTCTGCTTGGGCTGTCCGGATTTATCTTTGGCCTTCCCCTTCTTTTTGCCTTTCGAGGATTTGTCTGCCGCGGTGGACTGAACGGCATTTACCTCGGAGGTATTCCCAGGAATAGATTGACCCTGAGGAGCATTTTCGTTAGAGGCGTTCTGTTTCTGCTTCCCAGGGTTCGCGGCCGATTTCTTAGATGATGAATTTACGGAACCAATAACTCCATCAACAGAAGGCTTTGGTGGAGCTTTGGTTTGTCCGGGCCTCGGGGCATCTGGCAAATACTCATACAAAGTACCTGACTGAGAATACACTAAGTCAAGGTATTGAGCTCGCGCGATTGCTTGCTCCTCAGTTACACACGCCCCCATTGCGATATCTTTGGCAATTTTAGGAACAAAGGACGTCGTAAACCAGTCGGTCAGGAGTTGATCAGGAATCCAAAATTTAATCAAGCGACGGCACCTTCTCCATTCATGTATATGATCAGAGATGTGCGTAGCCGTATCCTGTTTGAGAGACGTGAGAAGATGGGTCCCAGTCTCGTACCGAATGGGTAGCTGAAAGTGAGTTAAAAAGGCCATAGCCAACGAGTTGAAATCCGAAAACATGCCGCGATTAAGTTCAATGTACCATTTAGCAGCTGAACCAGTGAGAGTCCTCTGGAAGAGGCGAAGCCGGATAGAATCATCAAGCCATGAGTTAGATGAGCACCAAAGGTGATAAGTCATTACATGGGCCTGAGGGTCCTCCCCGGCTTTGCCGTCGAACTTTGGACAGTCACCTGGTATTTTGGTTGGAACCGGTGGCCAATATGGATGGTGCAAAATAGGGTCGTTTGTTAATTTGGACACATCAGGTAGTTCCAACGTTGCTAAAAATGGTAACTGCGGGTTAAAGGACATCTGTGGCTGTGGATTCGAGGCGACATTAGGGTTCCACCCAGATGGTGGTTGCCCCCACGAACTCTGTCCGGACGGACCCGGCCCAAAAGGGCCTAGTGCGTAAGAATTTTGTCCCGATGGACCCGGTCCAAAAGGGCCTGGCGCATAGGGAGTCTGTCCGTAGGGGTTTTGTCCGTATGGATTTTGACCATATGCGGAGGGCTGTCCCTGTGTCTGCCCCCCAGCTCCCCATGTACTAGCAGCTTGCCCGGCAGGTGCACCATATTGGTAATTTTGATAAGGGGTGACCTGTGGTTGCTGGTAATTTTGATAAGGAGCATACTGATTTTGCCCCTGGGGTTGCTGGTAGCCATATGACTGCTGGGTCCCATATGGAGCCTGATAGGCAGGCTGCGTTTGGTAAGAAGGTTGATAACCTGTTTGAGTTTGAGGCCCAGGGTAATGTCCTTGAACCGGCTGGGGTTGAACTATATGTCCCGAAGGTTGACTTGGTCGGATTTGAGATGGACCTAGTTGGCCAGCAGGATAAACTTGCTGGGCACCAGGTTGTCCATGCGCCACCAAGGGTTATCTTTGCGGAACAGATGACCTAATGGGCTGGATAGCTGGTTGACGCCGAGGTTGGCAAGCTTGTCCAGGTTGACGATTAGGGCGGACAACGGGTTGACCTTGCTGTATAGCCGGTTGGCCCGTTTTCCCCCCAGTGTGAACAGATTGAGAAGAGGGTTGGGCTTGCTGCATGGCAGGCTGCCCTCCTTGGTGTATGGGTTGAGCAGAGGGTTGGCCTTGCTGAATAGCAAGTTGCCCCCCTTGCCTAGAAGGATTCGTGAATTGAGGGGTAGGTTGGCCCTGTTGAACGTAGGGTTGTCCATCCTGCCCAGGGAAATGACCAGACTGGGTGGTAGGTTGGCCCTGTTGTACATAGGGTTGTCCACCCTGCCCAAGAGGATACCCTTGCTGGACTACTGGTTGATTTTGAGGATTGTAAACTGACCCAGTTTGTCCAGATGGGTACCCTTGCTGGAAACCGGGTTGGCCTTGCTGAATGGAAGGCTGCCCTGGTTGTCCAGTAGGTTGATTCTGATACGGATATGACGGACCTCCAACGCCCGTGGGTTGTCCCTGGTAAGGTTGACCCTGTGGGCCCCCAGATTGTCCTGGGTCAGGCGGGCCATAAAGTGGTTGCCCCTGGGGGGTTTGCACATAGAGTGGCTGGCCTTGATTGGGTGGTCCTATGGGTTGTCTGGGAGGATCCCGGTTCCCAAGAAAAGTGTGAGTAGCGGGATCATACGTAACATTCAACGGTTCCTCGTTTTCTTCGAAAGGACGATGAGGAAGACCTGAAATGCTCTCGAGGTACTCACCGTTTTCATCATAGTAAAAAAGGGGACCTTCGTAATCTGGGTCCGTTATGGGTTCCCCAAAAGCATCATACGGTCCCGATCCTGGAATGCCACCAGAAAAGGGTCCAGCTTGAGGGTTTTCAGATGAGGAAACCGGTACAGCACTGACGACCGGGGTCGAACGTGCTACACAGACAGTAGGTTGAGTGGGAACTGAGGTAACGGGCGTGTTAAGCCCTGTCGTAAGGGGTGTACTAAGGGGTTGCGAAACAAAGGGCCCAGTGGAGGCAATAAGACTAGGATCCCATATAGTTGTAGAAGTCGTTCTAGCGGCATACCTATCCCTCACTGATTGATATCATGGAGGGAGGGGAGAGGAAGCCGGGATCGGGGTCTCGATGTCTGTGACCACGGGCGTCTCACCGGTGCTGGAAGCTGTCTCATCCATGTGGGAAGAAGACATTGGAGACGACATACCAAGAGGGGTACGAGGGGTACGGGGGGTATAATCGGGCTCCCAGATAGGATTCCAATCTTCTATGTAATCTTCGTCGCCTGGGGCACGTACGTTGATAGGCTGGATACTCGGAACAATGGGAAGAGTACCGCTTACAACTGGTACCTCTGGAGCAACAGAGGATGGAGAACCTTGATCACTTGGACCGGGAGTTGATGGGTCAGCCAGGATGACCAGACCCCTTAGAAAACCTAAAGGAAACTAACGATAAAACCCTACTCAAAACTATCGCTCACAAGATCTAAAACAGGTGATGTTATCGTGGCCAAATTAATTTTAAGACACAAGAACCAAACTTGACCTTTTCATGTTTTAGGAGTCGAGAAAAGGACGAAAAGATGACTCCAGTCTCCTTCGAATGTTTAATGAGCACGAAGTGACAAGACGCTCACAGGCACCTTTTCATTTAGGGAGTCCGAAAAGGATCAAAAGTGACTGCTCTGGAGACTCTAGGTATAAGGTTTACCAAGCAACCTGTAAAAATGCTTATACACCTTAGCAATCGTATGAGAGCCAAGGACTTTCCGTACTGCAGTCATTATTCCCGAATGCTGTGTTCGGTGCGTTACGGTTCACAAGGCGGCAGACTCGGCTTCCTATGGATAAAGGATAAAGGCCTAGTGGGGTCTCCCTATATACGCGACGGTACGTGGGAGCGCAGACCGTGTTAGACCACTATCGAGTCACAGAAGGAGGAATCACCCAACCTAATGTGAAACAACAGTGACTATGTTTAAAGACGCCGGAACACGTCTCTAACCTAGACCTCTAGATATTTGTGTTTAGTTCCAATGCGTTTTTAGATTCATTTGGTTCATTTTACAGTTGATCTTGAGATTAAGTTTTGATTTCAAGCTCTATCGTATGTTCTCTCACAATTACCTAGATGCAAACTACATGCCAAAGAATTTCATTTTGTTCGATGAATTCTAGCTACGAGAGGGCAAGGAATTTTTAATCAAACAAAACAAATACAAGCAAACAAGCAACTTAATGCAACTAAAGCGAGGAAAGGAAACTTTTTCTTTTGAAGATGCAAATCAATGAAATGTTCTTTTCCTTTTCAATTTTTTTTTTTTTAAAGCAAAGCTACTAGTTTGATTTCCTTTCAATGGCACAAAGCATCTAAATGAATTTGGAGGAACCGGAACACCAAGTAAACTACTTAATGAAAGCACACAAAGTCCCCGAAACACTCAACCAAAGCTTCCAAATCAAAGGAAAACTAAATTCTGCACGAGCTATGTGATCTAAGCTCGGCAAGACAAGCAAGGATCGCAAGCAAGGAGGAAGCGAAAAACCACTCAGAAACACAAACCAAAACACTCCAACAATCACTGAACAAGTGCATAAACAAATCTGAAATCGGCTGGTCAATCAAGCGAACAGGATTCCTATGGTAGGCTTGACACACACACGGCCTCTAGATGTCCTAGGGTTAGTGTGCGAAATCAATGGAGAAAAGCGAACACCCGAAGGATAAGAGTCGCAACCAGTCAATTAGAGACCCAACACAACCCAGCAATTGTAAAAGTAATGATGAAAACACGAACCAAGCAGCGAAAGCAAAAGGGAAGGTATTCGCAAAACTAGGAAACTGAACAAAAACGGAACCCTATGGAACCAAGCTCCGCAATCAAGCAGTTCAGAGTTCAAAACAGTGAAAAGCAAGTCATCAAACAGGTGGAGAGAAGAAGGGATAGTCACAGCAAGAGGTTCAGGAGGTCAATTTGGTCAAAAATGAATTTTACAGGATCAGCGCGGGTAGCCTTCAGCAACTCGGCGCTGACAAGAGAAGGCCTGTAGCAACTTTGCGACGTCAGCGCGGAAGGACAGGGATAAAGTGCGCTGTCTCAGAAAAACGAGGTCAGCGCGGAAAGAAAACACACAGACGCGATGACACAAATCACAAAGAAGTGGCGGCACGATGTCAGCGCAGAAGGACACGAATAAAGCGCGCTGTCTCTGAAAACGAGGTCAGCACGACTGTTAGACGTACAGCCGCGATGGAAAGAATACCAAAGGAACAGGGTCGCGATGTCAGCGCGACTGTTCTGAATTAAAACGTGCTGAGAGCAAAAAACAACCAAGGCCAAAACAAAAACTTCCCAAACCAAAGGCAAGAGTCTTTTAACAATTAAAATACTTCCCAGAAGTACCCAGAAAGTTTATAAGCAAAGAGACAATCCCAAAAACTCGGAAAAAAGACCAATCAAAGTCAAACACAAAAGTGGACTCAAGAGACAAAAAGGCTGATCCCCAGCGGAGTCGCCAAATTGTTGGAGAGGTAAATCCCCTCTACGGATAGAGGCGATCCCTACTAGCCTAGCAGAGGTCTAGCAACAATCACACAATGCTGCTATGCATGTTCCTAATTACGATTAAACAAGAGGTAAAGAGCACCTACTTGGATTCCTGCACTGTCGTTTGACGAAGAGATGTTGCCTTCGCTCCTTCGCTTCGGCTGGTCACAATCCTCCGCGATCTCCGCGAATAGATACCTGCACACACGAAGAGGAAACAAACACAAGCGTGAAATCTAGTAAAAGCAACTATACATTGGTCAGAAAATATGTAATTCACATTTAACCATAGCATAGACAAATGAGAATGGAACAATTATAGCAGTCATCTATTATTAATCAGAATAGAGAAGAGTACAACCAAATGTTCTGACGTCGGTAACCTTCTCAAGAGGGGCCAGTCAGCATGTATCTCAAGCATTCACCTTTGAGGATGATTCTCCCAAGACAAACAACTCTCTCTCACACACAAGTAACCCAAAACATCCTTCCCTAAGCAATCAATCGCTTCCACTCCTAGCACACCAAACCTATAGTAGCAGCAATCTGAGCACTACAAGCTCTATACAATCCAAGCTATTCCAAGCTATGTCTAACTAGCTGCTCATGGTAATGGTGAGAGTATATATAGGAGAAGGAGTCTCCTAAAAGGGTGGAAGGATGAGCTTATCTTCAAGGGAAGTTGTTGGAAAGGGTCGAACAGACATGCCATAGAAGGGAGTCGACATTCACAAAGCTAACAACCAAGCCTGGAATTATCTGGAAGGCTGGCTGTTTGAACAAATTCGCCCAAACTGGATCAGCGCGGATTATTAGGAAACTGTCGCGCTGTCGCCGCGTCTCAATAACTGGGACAGTCATGTCAGCGCGGAAGCACACGGGAAAGGCGCGCTGTCGACCATCGCGGAAAAGTGATGTCCTTCCGCGCTGGCAGCGCACGGAATACACTACAGGGCGCTGGTCATCGCGGTTATTTTAGGAACAGACGTACTGATGGACAAAACTTTAGGAAAATGGGTTTTTGGGCCAGTTCAGGAAGCAGGAACTTGGTGATTGTGAATTCTGGGCACAGCAGGGTGGCTGACAGGAAGGCAGTGACAAATTACTGTGTAACAAATCTATTTGAGTTTTCCTCCATATTCTTGTGTATCTCTGAATATTGTGTTGATATATGCATTTGTATGGTCAATATATATCTGATCCTATATTTTTTACAGTGATAGATCTCTATGATTTGATGGTATTATGTTGTCGTGATTCTATAGGTGTTCTTTGAAGTGGGACAAGTAAGGAAGCAGTGGCGAGATTCTGTCAAAGGGGAAAGGAAACAAGAAAGGAGCCAAGCAAAAGACTGAGGTTGGTACTCTCTGCTTCTTTCTCATCTATCTCTCGTAAAGGAAAATATGAGTAACTTTAGTTTGTTTGTTTCTAAGATAGCTACCCATCTTAGTGGGACTAGCAGTTTTGAATAGACACTAGTTTTCCTGGTAACGCCACCCCTTCAAGTCAACAGAATCCCTGCAAACTAGTCAACCACATGCATCAAATTATCACTATTACAACAAAATAAATTAACATGGAAAAGATGAGTTGAATTTTAATAAAATCTACTCTACCCTATAACACAAATCTAATTTCCAAACCAATTCTACTAAATTCTAAGTTGCATAAACTAAACATGTAAAAGGGTTATAGTCCAATACTTAACAATTTCCAAGAAATCATAAACACATATTTTTGGGTTGTTGTTTTAGATCTTCCAATCACTCTTCCCACAAGAGAGGCGATAAGAAAAATCACAACTACAAGTTTTATGATATAATACCTACTTGTTGAGGGAAATGTTCCCCTAGGGCTTTTTGGGTTGAAACCCTAGCAGATTGAAAGTTGTCTATATAGAGAAACACACATTCACACAGCCATTATGCTATTATAAGAAAATTCTAGGATAAGGGAACGTACCTTAGGTCCTACGTTTGAGAAGGTCCTCAAGGGTCCAAACCCTTCTTCAAGTTCCTCTTGCTCCTTTGTCCTACAAAACAACCAATTCCAAAGAACACAGCAGTATATGCACAAAAACTTATAAAGAAACCATCTTCATGTTATAAAGAAAGGTAATTAGTTATGAAATATAAACAACCATTCACATATGAATTCTAGCATGAATATCATAAACATAAAGAAGATTCATATCAGGAACCAAGACATGTGTTTCTTTTATTATAGACAAATAAAGTACAGAAAAGGAATAATTTCACCTGAGTCACCTTTAGCAGGCTCCAAGCAAAGCTTCCTTCCGGATCCGTTCCAGCCTCAAGCCTTTAACAAACTCCTTCCATGACTTACTCCATGATGTCATAAGTAGTGGATGAACATCAACACACAAGGAAACAAGGGTTTCCAGTACAAATGGGGGAAGTGTAGAAGGCACAAGGGACTTTAGACTTGGTTAGGGGAAAAATCTCAGCATAATAACCTTTCTCTCTCTTCTCTCCTCCCTTATGCCTTCCCATTGAGGTATTTTTATACCTCTCCCAAAGTAGTTTTTTAGTTGGGAGTTGGTTGGGAACAGTTGGACCATGGGCACTAACAGGTGATCAACAGGTAAAACCCGCGATCTCTGCTCGAAATTAAGGAGTTTTATATTTTTTTTAAGTGTTTTAATACATACACGCGGGTTGAGTATATACCTACCCACGTATACATGCGTTTAACTTAGGGAAATGTCACGTATAAGGAATAAAACATTGTTTTTTAAATTTTAGGACCAGATCTGAAAGGAGGGGTTGCCCTAGGCCATGAGTGCAGCATCACAAACCATAAGAGTGAGATTTGGAGCTATAACAGATGCCCCTTAATATATGAGGTCAGAAGGGGTACATGATGGCCGAAATGTATTATGCAAGTACATGGAAAGGAAATTTGTCAAAAACTGAGGAGGACCTAACCAGAATTTAGCTTGCCAAGCCATAAAAGGAGATCAGAAAGAAACACTGTTTGAGGCGGGCATACCCATACTCAGAAAAAGTAAAGCATGTATGCATATAAAATACAAGTGATCCACTAAGTATACAAGTATAAATGACTCGAATATACATAATGGATCATCTGATCATGATCAAGCAAATACATGTATGAATATCACATATAAGACTGTCAATGATGCTGAAAGATGCAACGGATCACTAATATCAAAGACTGATCCCAAAAGGTACCAAATGAACATGATGGAATAAGATGGTACTACACTGCAAACTCAAGTGCCAGCATATAGAATGTCGCCATGACTGACTGTAACATATAAGGTGGAGTGGTATCAACTAGTAGCAACAAGAGCAACTGTCAAGTGAACCAATGAATGCTGATACAACCTCAGGTCTTCATCGACCGCCGTGGTACATTTCTACACCATGGGAATAAATGATATGAAGTCGACCATGTGAGAAATCTTTTTATTACCGGTCATTGATGTATACTGTTAACAAATGCGAGACTACTCACCGATAATGATAATGAGCGTCAAGGTACCCAGTACAATCTAACAAGTGTGAATAGATGAGCTGGAGTCGAACACTTGTAAGAATCTATCGATCAGGAGGCAATGATGGTTTCCCACTATCGATAGTGAAGGATCTGCCACTAATGACTGCAAACCCCAAGGTACTGCCAAATGGACTCTAAATCGTTTCCCTAGAGCAATCAGTCGGAGTCGATAGGGAAAGATTCGCTAGAAGGAAGGCATTGAGGCATCCTCCATCAATCTAGAGCGAGTGTAACTCGTAGGCCAATAATGTGGAAGGAATCAGACGAAAGAGATGTAGTAACCCAACTGAAGTACGTTTCGGCGTACACAAGATGTGGCTAGCGCACGACAGAAACCCTCTAAACCAACCAATAATGAAAGCTGACATAGAGGCGAGCTATCCACCAATAGGGTCAAATGGAAACCAAGGTACTGCATGAATCCCAATGTGTGATAATGTAAGATGATGTCAAACACAAGGGAAACCACTTAGTCAAAGACCCATGATACTGATCGATGTTGAGCACAAGGTGACCTATCAATAAAGAAAATAGGGCCAGGGTGCAACTCTAGGCCTGTCCTCAAAGCAAGGTGCCGTCGTCAATAAGGACAAGACCCGCCAGCAAGAAGTCAATGGGGACCTTCTCAAACCGGCACGAGTAAAGGACCAATATAGATGATAGACATAACACTGACAACCAGGGATGGCCGACTGAAAATGAGTCAAGAGACACTGCAGAGAGGCCGACTCAGGCTAACTTCCCTTGAACAAAAGCACGACTCAATGTGACTATGTGGCAGCATATGATGACTTTGTATAAGTTCGTCATGCAGGAGGCACAAACGAACCCTCCATATGATTGGAAGAGATACCCAATCGGGGGAGAACTGACTCAGTAACAAGCTTAAGGCTTATGTAAGTCAAACTAAATCCCGCCCAAATGGAGGAGACTTTGTTTTGAGTGCTTTGTTCAAGGGCGACATGACTCACTCTAGCTGCCAACAATAAATGGAAATACTGTCTCGTTCCCGCTCTTTTTTGGAATATTTATTTTTTTGTCTTTTTCTGTTAAGCTGGAAAAAGAATAAAAGAATGCTATGGTATAGTGGAAAGAATGAGTGTCGGTGAAACAGATGATCTAGTTCCTGGGAATGGAACGTTCCTATGCTCAATGCAGGGAGGTGAAAACTGGTCAGTGACACTCAAAGGTGTGTTCCTTCCATGGGTCAAGGTGTGTCAAGTTGCAAAAGTCAAAGGTATGCAAGGTTGATTTTGCAGTCGTCCTGGTCAAAAGTTGGCTTAAACATGAGTCCAAGTGAAGCCGACTCTAGGCCAAAAGGTGAAAATGGTCAACATGCAATACAGTAGTACTACTCAACACAAAGGAGCCTCTAGGGTATAAGGCCAGAACAAAGCGAAGAAGCGAAGAGGAATGAGTCTTCAACGCATAATTTATGGCGAGACTACAGAGGACTCCCAAGCCTACTGAAATCAGAGCAGCATGGGCAACAAATGTCAGTGAGGTGCTGACTACAATGCCCATGTAAAGGATGGCTCTACCATCGTGTCATGATTTAAAGAATCGGCGAGTGAATATGGCTTGCGAACCATAACACGATGGGGTCGACTCTATGGCAGATGTATGATCCGGATTTAAACAGGAACGCAATAGATTACAGAGATAACCATAAATACAGAGATGCAATAACCATAAACACAGAGATGCAGCGGAAATAATGCTTCATTTCATTAATGGAAAATACTGAAATATGCTTACAACCAGAAATGGAAATAAACCAGCTAGGGCGATGGTAGCTTATCTCTGAGAAGAGATGTGCGGCTACATGCCTCTGAACTGTTCCGAACTGTATTACAATGAGGCTCGAAGGCCTATTTATTGTTGAGAAACAATGGAAAACCCTTCACATCCCGAAACCTAACCCTAGAAGATGAAACGCCAAATTGTGGGCCCCGTTTGGGTAAATTGGTACATCAATTTCCCGGGGTCGTAACTTTGGCATACGATCTCCGTTTGACGCGTATGATAGCTCGTTAGAAAGATCTATCCGAGTACTACCACTTTGGGAGGCAACATCGGTCCATGGACCCATGTTGCCCCAGAATCCCAAAAAAAACGTCGTTTAGGGCCTCAAAACGGCTCCGGAAGTTTAGGACCCGAAAAACTGCTAAAAATAGTAAACTGTGCTACAATTTAGGAAACTGAAAAGACTGAAAGAGACAATTGTGGGGGTCCAAATGGGTTGGTGGGTGGCCACCAACATCCACCTGGATCATTCCTCCCCCCTTAGGAAGCAATGGTCCCCATTGCGTTGAGTTCCTCCATCTGCTGAACTTGTCCTGCAATCTCTGATGTGTCCAGTGATGGTGGGAAGCATGGTCGACGATGGTCCATAATGAACATTTGGTGCAGGCGAAGGAATGGAGGAATGTTGTGCTCCAAAGCATTGTTGCCCGTAGCCTTGGTACTGGTGTAAGGACCATGTCGGAGTTGCCTGAGTTTCTGATGGGTTCTGGTAAGGCGTTCTCTCTGCAGATGTAACCAAACTTTGTCGCCCACCTGAAACTTGTGTGGTACCCCTGTGGGTGAGGAGAAGTTGTTCCTGTGTTTTGTCATGACCGTATCCCTTTGCTGCTGCTGCTGCGTGGAGGAACCCTTTGCAGGGGTCATGGATGTAGCAATGATCTTCCCCTTACTTTGGGAGTGAACCAGACAGATGAATTTCCTGGTCTGTGATATGAGCTTGCTGCCTTTCTTGGTAGTGATCAAGGATGTGGCAGTAGGTGGGGCTACCTCTGGTATCCTGTATAATGAATTATTCAAAGAAATAATGACAGCACGAGGCCTTGACTCATACACAACATGTCGCCTCCACAAGTATGGTTGGCCTAATAATACATCGCAAACATCCAGAGGTGTAACATCACACAATACCTCGTCTGTGAAGGGCTTGATGCTGTAGGGAAGGCGGCACTGCTGGCGAACTTTCAGATCTCGTCCTTCGTGAAGCCACCCGATACTGTATGGCTGCGGGTGTGGTGTAGTCGGTAGGCCCAACCGCTTCACGACCTCTGCTGAAACAAGGTTCTTTTGGCTACCACTGTCGACAATGAATCGTAGCGGTGAACCCTTCACCCACATCTGTGAGTGGAAAAGACGCTCCCCCTCCTCTGGATCTTCGAGCTCATTTTTCTTGATCTTGGCAGTGGCAACAGTGGCGCTGGGATCCGCATCAATGATCTGCTTCCCTTTTCCATTCCCCTTGTCGGGTTCTGGCTCAGGGTCAGAACATGCATCTGATTCGGAAGCCTTCAATTCGGCCACCAGCGACTGCTTGGTCCGACACTCACTTGTGTTATGAGTGGGACTCTTGTGGAACTCACACCACTTTCCTGTGTCCTTCTTCGGCTTGGTGGTGTTGTTCTTTTCTTGCGGCTTCGACGGGTTGTCTTGGGTTACCCCGCCTTGGCTTTGTCCTTTGGGCTTCGGATTTGCAGATCCAAAGTCTCGCTTCTTCTGTTTGAACTTTTGCTCGATTTTGACAGCGTATCGGTATGCTGTGCCGAGTGAGGAGATATTCAAGAACACCATCTCTTCCTGGATGTATCTGTGCAGGCAGCCGCGGTATTTGAGTACCAGATGCAGCTCAGAATCTTTGATACCCAACTGTGTGCGAAGGGTATGAAAATTGTTTGTGAACTCCGGCACATCTTGGTCTCGTCCTTGCCGTAGTGTGGTCCATTTGATGTATTTGTCCTCATAGGTTCCGACAGGGTAGTACTGCTCCTTGATGGCATCCCGGAAGTCATTCCAAGTGGGTGCGGCTGAAAATAGTGAGCCTGTACTTTCATCCTTCTGCTCGCAGTAGGTTTCCCACCAGTCCTTGACGTGGGGGGCTGCTTTGAGAAGAGCGAAAACAATCTTTTCCCGACTTGAAAATTCATGAACAGAAAAATACCCATCTAGCAGATTTAACCATTTATCTACGGCATCTGCGTCTATTTGACCCTCGAAGATGGGGATTTCAAAATTAACTTGTACCTTGAAGGGTGTGGCATTTCCAGAGTCGCTGTTGGAAGCCGATGCGTCGCCTCTGGGTAGCCGCTGAAGAATCTGCGCAAAGCTATCCATCATCGCGTTCCTTTGCCGCTCGAGCGCTTCTTCGAGCAAGATTTTGATAGGATCTCCTGCCCCCTCGTCTTTCTTCTCATCCGCCATGGGAGGCCGTCGGGATTTGCGAGGTTGGTCTTGCAAAGGTTCGACCAGTTCAAGCCCTAACTCCTTATATCCCGACCTCGTTGGGGACATGCAAAGAAAAACAGAGAAAAAGCAGACCGCTCTGATACCACTGATCCGGATTTAAACAGGAACGCAATAGATTACAGAGATAACCATAAATACAGAGATGCAATAACCATAAACACAGAGATGCAGCGGAAATAATGCTTCATTTCATTAATGGAAAATACTGAAATATGCTTACAACCAGAAATGGAAATAAACCAGCTAGGGCGATGGTAGCTTATCTCTGAGAAGAGATGTGCGGCTACATGCCTCTGAACTGTTCCGAACTGTATTACAATGAGGCTCGAAGGCCTATTTATTGTTGAGAAACAATGGAAAACCCTTCACATCCCGAAACCTAACCCTAGAAGATGAAACGCCAAATTGTGGGCCCCGTTTGGGTAAATTGGTACATCAATTTCCCGGGGTCGTAACTTTGGCATACGATCTCCATTTGACGCGTATGATAGCTCGTTAGAAAGATCTATCCGAGTACTACCACTTTGGGAGGCAACA
Organism: Pinus tabuliformis; assembly: GCA_031772625.1. NCBI lineage: Eukaryota > Viridiplantae > Streptophyta > Pinopsida > Pinales > Pinaceae > Pinus > Pinus tabuliformis. The sequence goes on along the minus strand of CM062814.1, from coordinate 94,063,229 downwards.
TCGGTCCATGGACCCATGTTGCCCCAGAATCCCAAAAAAATGTCGTTTAGGGCCTCAAAACGGCTCCGGAAGTTTAGGACCCGAAAAACTGCTAAAAATAGTAAACTGTGCTACAATTTAGGAAACTGAAAAGACTGAAAGAGACAGTTGTGGGGGTCCAAATGGGTTGGTGGGTGGCCACCAACATCCACCTGGATCAATGTATCGGCAAATGGAGGCTAGTATGCATAATGAAACAGAAAAATGGTGTCCCTAACCTGTATGCTAGTGAGAAAACGATACCTGCCATGACAGGTCAGCAGTCATGGAACCATCTCGAAATTGTCGAAAAACGTCCAAAATTTCTTGAAAAACAAACCATTCTCGACATTCCAAGCTCCCAAGTTAAAAGTCACATGAGGCCAAACAAAATAAAATTTTGAAAATTTTTTGCATTTTCAAAACTTATAAAAAGGATTTTGGACTCACCATTTTCACCGTTTGAATTTGAGAGCAAAGGATTTGGAGCAAAAGGAGCAAACTTCCCATAGCCAGATTCAACCGTTCAAATTCTTAAAGAACCTCCAGGTAACTCTTATACTTAGCTTGCAATTGATTATGACTGGTTTTAAGATTTTTGATTAATGTTTCACCGTTGAATTTTTGCCCAAAATTTCACTGTGACGTATACGCGGGTTGGTAATATGAAACCCGCGTACACGTAGGCCCTATACGTGACTGTTTGCACAGGGACCCACATATATGCCGCGGACAATTTTTTAACAAAAACTAACGGTTGCAAATCATTTTTTTTCTCAGAATGCCAATCACCTGGCGAGAAAGAGAGCACGCAGTGGTAGATAATGAAGTCATGAATGATCTTGAAGCTTTGGATGCCCTACGTGGATGCGGTTTGCTTAAATTCTTCAAATTGCCGAATATGAAAGCAAATACACATCTGCTTGAGATGCTCATTGATTATTGGGACGTTGAGGAGGAAGCCTTTATGATTGATCAGATGCCACTCAGGGTAGAAGTGGAGGATATCTATTTTATCATGGGCCTTTCCCGAAGGGGAGAGGTAGTACATTCCCAGGGCAGGACACAGAGCAGTCTCACGATAGAGGACTACGTACAGATATATTGCCCGAGACATCCAAAGAAGGTTGGGAGCAAGATTTATATCACACATGTGGCGAGTTTATCACTGAGGATAATCCTGTTCACCATGGCTCGAGTGAACGGATCGTCCTCTCTGCATCAGGCATCACGACTAACCATGAGCGTGGCAGTTGACTGTCTCACTACTGTGTTCGATTCGTGTACTCCTCTTCTGGCCAACATGAAGAGCCAGCTCACTTCTATCAAGTGGGGACAGACCAAAAAATTTGGATATGGGACTATCCTGTGTACTTTCTTTTTCGAGAAGGTTCCTGCACTCTGCCCCAGGGTAGCAGTTTCCATCAGCACCCCACGCAATCCAAGCATGGGCCGATGGGTTGATTTGATGAAACGTCTGGGGGGTGGGGAGGTCCCAAGGACTGCCTTCGATGATGACTTCTTCACCTGGTGGGATCAACAGATCATCTCCGTAGATGACTACGCCTATGCTGGGCTGGATTTCCGAGGAGATCCTGATCTAGCATTATCGCCGAATGCAGCATGGGGCGAGATTGGTAAGAATTTTTGATTTTTTTGGATTTTTCAAATATAATAATTAATTTTGAAAAATATTTTTGATGAGATTCAAATGACTGATATGATGATCATGTTCCAGAAATTGGGTCGGTACGACCGGATGGGTTCCCACGCCATGAATGATGTGGCCGAGGAGCCGAAGAGGCGGCTACTGTTACAAAACGAACTCTACATAATGTCCAGAGACAATTGGCAAGACTGAGCTGCCGAGTACCGATGGATGCCATAGAGGACCTTCCTGAGGATATGCAGCGTCATGTGGTTTGCATGCCACATGACTGGGTTCGCAATTTGCGGTGTGTGGCCAATGTGATAGTTACCTACTTAGCCGCTGTTGGGCCTCAAAATAGTCCCTATTTTCACTCCATTACTCACCAATATTTTCACATTTTACCTTCATGTCACCTCCATTCCACCTCCATATCATTACATTTACCTCATTATTGGGTTCTAACAATACTTTTCCAAAGTTTATTAATTCTTAACATTTTTAAGTGAATTTATGGTTAAAACTTAGAAAATAATATGCTTAAACTTATACCTAACAATTAGCATGAGTTTGTTGACCTGTGTAGGCACAAAGGAAGCTTCCAAGGCATCTTTATGTGGCCATGAATGATCAAATTCGAATTTGAAAAGATAAGCTTCATGGAGAAGATCATGGACCTCATGGAGGAGATCATGGAGGATAGGGTTATGTGTCATCATTGGTTGAGAAATATGTGGGTCAAAGGAGAGAATAGTGGGTCTACATTTATGAGGTTGTTATCTTAGTTTTTGTATAAATAGGAGCACCTCCTCCATTCCAAAAGGAGGACTCTTAGAGCATTGTATCCAATTGATGATGGCATAGAATAAGGCTTCATTTTGCATATATTTCCATTATGTAGTTTTCTTTCCATTATGTAGTTTTAGATTTAATTTTCTTTAATGTAGTATATGGAATAATTTGTCTTGTTCTTAAGAGAATTGAGCTCACTCTAAAAGGATGAGAGGAACATGTTATTTCATATTAGATCTTGTTTTATTTCATTGTTTAGATGTTTAAGGATTTGATTGGTGAATGAGTTTTGAATTAAAATCTTATCAGCATGTGAGAGAACAACCAAGGATCTAAGTTAGACTCTCTCTCCATTTGATTTGCATGATAATTAGAATTCATTCTTTTGCTTTTATGTTTCAAGTATCATATGAGGAGATACCAAGAGTCTAAGTTAGGCTCTCTCTCCAATGATTTATATGGTAATTGAAATTCATTCTTTTGTGTTTATGTTTCAAAGTTATTTCATTTCTTATGCTCATGAATGACTCTTAGTTTAGTTTGGATTAGTACATGAGAGGACAGTCAAGAGACTAAGTTAGTCTCTCTCTCTACTTGAATCTAAACAATAACTAAGTTCATTCTCTTGTTTTCATTTTAAGTTTATGTAATGGATGATTTCTCTATGATACTGTAGGGAAGGACAACCAGGACCTCCTTAGTTAGGAGCCTCTTCCCTTGCATATGATATTGAATCGTAAATAATTTAGTTAGACATAGGTTAGTTTCCTACTCCTGCATATATTTTGCTGGCACCATCACAAGCTTACGAGTTTCCCTGGTCGATAATTTATGCAGCAATTTAAGTCCAATAAATTGCCCAACATTTTGGTGCCGTTGCCGGGGATGGTGCTAAGGGATTAGGCATTAGAAATTTAATTTAGTACTAGCATTTTTCTTTAGACAAAATAACTTTTGAGACCTGGTGACAGCAGGATTTTCACAAAGAAGTTTAAGTTTGAGTTTTTTTTTATGTTTAGCTAGTTTTAAATTTTGTCTTTTCAAAAACACCCCCCTGCATGAATAAAAACAAATCAATCAATAAGTATGCTCTCTTCCTGCGCTTCGTGCGATCAGGAAGATCAGAAAGTCTATTTTTGTTCAAATAAAAATACTCTTGCTGGAGACCTAATTTGCAGAAAAACAATAAAGAATTTTGAGTTTTGGATTAAAAAAAAAATAAAAATTTAGTTTTTAATTTTAGATTTAAAAAAAAATCCACAAAATAATAATAATAATATATGTATCATAACACATATTATTATTATTAAAAAAAAAACTAACCTTTTTGTTTTTGTTATTTTTAGATATTAAAAAAAATTTAACCATTTTCTTTTGTTTAAAAAAAAAAATAATAATAATAACCATGTCTTTTTTTCTTTTTTTCTTATTTTTTTAGATATTAAAAAAAAAACAAATTAACCATTTTTTTAGATATTTAAACAAAAACTAACTATTCTTTTTTTTTGATATTAAAAAAAAAATCCTACCAACATGCTCATGCGAGTTATTGCAGTAACTTCTTCCGAAAATTGCAAAGTGGGATTTGGTGGTTTGAACACGGATTCACTATTTGCCATCATAGCTTTGGCATCTTAAAATCTCCAATCTCGGCTTCAGTGATTCGAACAATTGGATCTTCTTAAGGTTTTGAATTCTCTTAAAAAAACTTTAGCCAAGATATGCTTCCAGCATCGTGCCTTCTGAAACAACGCTGGACATTCTTTGTTTGCTTCTGCAAATGATAATGATTTGATTTTCAACCACCTGTAATATACAAAGCGTTAACTAAAATGAAATCCAAAATCTTAAAAAAAATTATTAAACCCTAATTGGTGGCTGTGTGGCAAGTTATGAATGGTGAGATCATTATGGAATAGGAAAGTCTGGAAAAATCCATTACTAATGCTCAGCTATTTATCGACATTTTCCAGATCTTTTGTTACTCTATTTTTGTTTCTGTGTAATTGATTAATTCTGTCATGATCACAGCCGCATTGGAATTATTTGTTCTATCAACAAAACAAACCAGCCATAAACAAATAAAATTCAAATGCAAAAACCAATTTCCATGGAAATTCTAGTGATCCATCCAATTTGCTCCATAATGCTTATCCCACATTGCCATGGTCACGATTTTGTGGCTAATCTTTGAGGATCACGCTCAGCAAAAAGAACAACACGTGCAAACAGAAGGTGAAGATGACGGTCAATTTGAAATCGGTTTGCAACAGCCAGATGATGGGCCGAAAGATTATCCTGATGAGGCTACCACCCTGCGTTGCATGAACACATCTAATCCACACCTGGAGAACAAGTTTGTGGACTCGCTTAGTCAAAGAGATAATTGTTGAGAATCTTAGCGCTCAACAAATCCCAGTAAATCTTCTGATTAATCCATTTTGTAACAAGATCCTGGCGAGACTATAGAAAAATCCTCCTAAAACCGACCTTTCTGTTTCAATTAAATGTTATCCTATTTGCATGATCTCAATATCCCAGGAATCTGATTTATTGGACACGATGTCATCCCAGAATAGAAATCGTTAGAAAAGAATCCGCGTGCATTAACAGCTGGTCCTGCAGGAGCGGTGGCAGCTTCCAAACAGCCCAGTTGCTTAATGACCGAGAACAATATAAATTTCTTGTTTTTTTAATGCGATTTTATTCTGACGAGGCTGCATCCGAGCCTCAGATTGCAGTACCGCCCTAGATCTGTTGTTTTAGATTGCAGACCGCTTTTTATGTCTCTGCAGATTTTGTTTTCTATCGGTGGAAGCTCATCCTTGATCAATTTAATGACACTCTGGTAAGAATTTCACTCGTGGCCGCTGTTGTTTCGTTTGTTCTTGCATGGATTGATGGCAATGAAGGCGGTGAAATGGATATCACTGCCTTCGTCGAGCCGCTGGTTATTTTCTTGATTTTGATTGCCAATACTACCGTCGGCGTCTGGCAAGAGAGCAATACCTAGAGGCGTTGAAGGAAATGCAGTCGGAACACGCCAAGGTGCTAGAAAATTAGTTCCTGGTGATATCGTCGAGCTTAAAGTAGGTGATAAGGTTCCTGCCGACCTGAGGGTTTTACATTTGATAACCTCAATGGTGTTGTGAAGTTTTGAAAAAGTGGAACGCAGTGGTTGATCCGGTCATGCTGGTTGGACCCATTAGATTCATACAAAGTTAGGTGAGTCTGTTGATTTAGTCTCCAAATTGTATGAACACAGAAAATGTTGATATGATCGTTGATTTGATCTTATCGTGCTTCTTGGCCCAATTCGGTTTGTTGATGTGTTTAAATTGTCATGGCCATGGATTGAAAGTCGATTTAGAGAGTATGCGATCTAACTTCTTGTGCATAAGAGAAATTGGAAGTTGAACGTGAAATTTGAATGTTTATGTCTGTGTGTCAGTAATAAAATGCCTAATGCGTATCACACTGATGCGTAGAAATCAAAATTGTGATTGAGACCCGAATGAAGTGCACACTAGTAACATTGGGTCAATATGAATCGTGACCAATGCGTATGGGAAAAGGAAGAGGATACCATAAAAATCATGTAGCATCCTGCGAGGAAGGTGGCTAAAATTGGAGTATCATCATTAAAGAAAACATCGACCTGTAGAATGCAGGCAAAGGATAATTATTGGCAATCTCGTTTTCATTTATTTTTATGTAAAATTTCTTCTTCCCCGCGCCTGCTACAATCGCTTCATGTGTCCATCCCAAATTTGGCACATGTTCGAGCGCCGCTTGCAGAAATTTGAAAAGTGATGGCCCTGATGCAACAGAAACTAGAGAAGTAACTGCAGGAAAACTTTTCAATGATGGGATAGTCTGTGTTTCAGGCTGCCTCCTTGGAGCACAGAGATAAGGTTGGCTTTCCGCATGTTGCATAGATTCTTGACAATATCAACTCCACATCCTGGTACTGATGAATTCATGTACCATTCTTGTATTCACACAGTCTACCATTTTTGAGACATTGCAGCTTATATTAGTGGATACAACATTGCAGTTCAGGAAGTTGGTTCCTAGGATCCTCTCTCTTATAGATCGATTTATACATTGTGATTCACATAGGGGCTTGGCAGAGTGTCTTCTTCAAATATTAAATGGGCATTTGCTGTCAAAGCTGGTTCTAGATCGCCGCTTGGCAGCATATTTTCCAATTTTGGCACTCTCTCCCAGACGGTCTTATGAGAGCCACATATGTCATAATTGCTGGTAAGGTTGCTGTTGTTTGTGGGCAAGAGTTGTGCTGCAGCCTTGGAAGTCGCTGGAGCTCCAAACGCTCATTGTCTTGCTGATCCATCAAACAATTGATTGAAGGATGCCTCAGAAGAAGATTATGAATGATAGCAATCACAAGAAGTGACCCTGACAGAGTTGCTGAAAGTGCTAGCCTGCTCAATTTCTTTGCAAATGATGCAGCTAAATATGCTGGCAAAAGTGGTGACTTTAGAAGCTCTACGTATCGATCGCCCGTCACAATAGCCATTATTGTTCTTATTGTTAATATTCCACCTCATCTGCATCCGTTGTCTCTTCTTCGGCCATTCCCTTCAGTTGGGCGTAAACAAAAATTTCATTCTCCCAGCGTCTTCCCAACTCTCACACAAGCTGCTTTGCTGATTTGGAAATCGTATTCTGTTGGGCGTAAATTAATTCTACCAGCAGAGGTCCTTCTCACAATGGCGAAGAAGAAAAATGGATCGAAGAAGAAGAACTTTCGAACCCTAGTCGGACGGACCCTCAGACCTGGGGATTGATCTGACTCAACTGATTCCATTATACTCTTGATTTTCTAGATAAAAACCCAGATTCTCTGGATCTGACTTATTTTGAGTTAATTTATTTTTAGAAATTTCTTTATTAGTTTTCAATAGAGTTAGTTTTTTTATAGAATTTCTTTATTAGTTTTTAATAGAATTTGTTTTTTTTAACAATTTTGTTTTTTTTTATAAAAATTCTCAAAAATAAACATAAATCATAAATTAAAAACAGTTGTTTTTAATTTGTTATTTAAATCAAAATATAAAAAAATTTGTGTTGTTTTTATTTTATTTAAATAAAAATAAAAAATTGTGTTTGATTTATTTCATATTTTGATAATAAAAAAATCAAAACAAATTTTTTATTTTTATTTTTAATAATATTTTTTTTTTCTTATTTTTATTATATTTTTAATTTAAACAAAAAAAAGGTAATTTTATTTTAGTAATAGTTTTTTATTAGGTTTTACCAAATAAAATTTTGTTGATTTTCATTTTTTTTTTAAATAAAAAATAAATAAAAATAAAATTATGTTTTCATTTAAAAATAATTATGTTTTCATTTAAAAAAAAAAAATCACAAAATTCACACAGCTTTGAAAATAAAAAAATGGAATACTTGGAAACAAATTTTAAAAATCGCTTGGAGGATTCTTCTTTCGATAGCATCAAGTTGGCTGTTTGTGTCAGTTAACTCATGAAATGCTTTTACATGACATATTCATATGCAGAATGGTGCCCATACTTCTAATGTCAATCTTTTTGCCGAGCACATCTCATAACACAAACAGGGAGTATTATTTTTCATCATTGTTTTTAAGAATGGATTGACATTGATATCATGAATTGAGTTACTTTCAACGCTTTGATTTTTCCTAAATCTGTTTTATTTGGTATGAAATTTTTGCGTAAGAATCATGAAGGACCTGCGCAATTCTTCTTGAACAAACTTATGTTTTCTTTCTGCCAAGTTTTCTTCACAGGTTACAGGATAACAAAGTGATCATTCAGGAGATTACATTGTGACGTCCATTAGTCTTCCAAAGACTAAATTCATGACAAATTCTGACGACAAATCCATCTCGACAACCAATACCTTCCATCTCCCTTTCTGAAAAGATTTTGAATCCCACCAATTGTACATCTATAAAGCATGACATTTCCATATCCATTTTTCACAGCAAGAGTTCTTATTCATCCACCATGCATTTCTTTACATTCATTTCTTACAAGCTTATTGCCATTTCCATTGTCTTCACCATTCCCTTTCATTTCCACCAATAAAACTCTGCTTGAGTCAAAGTCCTAGAGTCTATGTATCATTGAAAAAACACTTAGAGGCTTGCATGCCTTAATGGCAAGTACTCTTGCCAATGCACAATGGGAGTACATTAATATCCCTTGTTCGTCGGATCTTGTAGGTGACTCGACTACGGCAAATTTATTCGTACCTACAAAGATGTGTTAGGCATCCTGACTCCCATTGGAATCAATGGTGGGAGCTCTTGTGTTGGCTAGGGGCATTCATTAATGGCCCCTAAGTCAACAACTTCTTGCTATGTTCGACATCGACACATTTAATCACATAGTAAGATTTGTGCCATCGAGCGTTGAAGACTTGAAGACCCATATTTTGCAGCAGATGAAGCCAATTTCCATTCATTGTATACATTGTATTTCACTTGAGGACAAGTGAATAAATAAGGCTGGGAGGAAAATGTAACTTCTATATTTTGTATACCTTCCAAGCCTTATATATTTTCAACCATATTCAACAAGACTCATCAGATTCATCATCCAGCAGCAGATACAACTTTCAGCCATGTTCAGCAGACTCCTCAGATTTTTCATCTAGTAGTAGAGGATCCAGCAGCTGATACGACAATACATATCCATCTTTTATCCACCATTTTCACAACAGGTTGCAGTCACACATGCACAAGTCTCATCCATTTTTGGAAGGGTAAGTTAAGGTATGATATTTTCTAACTTTTAACCATTAAATTCCTTGAAGAGTTAGAATAATAATTTTTGGAAAAACTTCACTTCCTTTCCAAACTCTCTATTTTTACATACATACTTTGTCACATTCATACAACATCCACATTCTAAACCCCACTTACCTCCAAAATATATTTACTATTACATGAGCATACAAATGGCTTTGTCAAAAATATTTAAAAGTAATTGGATGCCAACACAAGCATGGTTGTTACACAAGAACCAACCATGATGCATTCCAACAAAAATACTCTGCAATAAAAGGCACATTATCATTATGCAAAGATCATACATTGAATGCAACAAACAAAATATGGTTGAAACACAAGAACCAACCAAGTTGTAATTCATCAAAATAGTGCTTTGCAAAAGTTATGTAAATGATATCATGCAGAGTTTAAGCCAAAGCTCAAAAAGTAATGTAATAGATTGCATGAGGACATGCAATACCATAGATTGCATGAGGACATGCAATATCTTGAGTTTGGGGGAGATGTTGGGCCTCAAAATAGTCCCTATTTTCACTCCATTACTCACCAATATTTTCACATTTTACCTTCATGTCACCTCCATTCCACCTCCATATCATTACATTTACCTCATTATTGGGTTCTAACAATACTTTTCCAAAGTTTATTAATTCTTAACATTTTTAAGTGAATTTATGGCTAAAACTTAGAAAATAATATGCTTAAACTTATACCTAACAATTAGCATGAGTTTGTTGACATGTGTAGGCACAAAGGAAGCTTCCAGGGCATCTTTATGTGGCCATGAATGATCAAATTCGAATTTGAAAAGATAAGCTTCATGGAGAAGATCATGGACCTCATGGAGGAGATCATGGAGGATAGGGTTATGTGTCATCATTGGTTGAGAAATATGTGGGTCAAAGGAGAGAATAGTGGGTCTACATTTATGAGGTTGTTATCTTAGTTTTTGTATAAATAGGAGCACCTCCTCCATTCCAAAAGGAGGACTCTTAGAGCATTGTATCCAATTGATGATGGAATAGAATAAGGCTTCATTTTGCATATATTTCCATTATGTAGTTTTCTTTCCATTATGTAGTTTTAGATTTAATTTTCTTTAATGTAGTATATGGAATAATTTGTCTTGTTCTTAAGAGAATTGAGCTCACTCTAAAAGGATGAGAGGAACATGTTATTTCATATTAGATCTTGTTTTATTTCATTGTTTAGATGTTTAAGGATTTGATTGGTGAATGAGTTTTGAATTAAAATCTTATCAGCATTTGAGAGAACAACCAAGGATCTAAGTTAGACTCTCTCTCCATTTGACTTGCATGATAATTAGAATTCATTCTTTTACTTTTATGTTTCAAGTATCATATGAGGAGATACCAAGAGTCTAAGTTAGGCTCTCTCTCCAATGATTTATATGGTAATTGAAATTCATTCTTTTGTGTTTATGTTTCAAAGTTATTTCATTTCTTATGCTCATGAATGACTCTTAGTTTAGTTTGGATTAGTACATGAGAGGACAATCAAGAGACTAAGTTAGTCTCTCTCTCTACTTGAATCTAAACAATAACTAAGTTCATTCTCTTGTTTTCATTTTAAGTTTATGTAATGGATGATTTCTCTATGATACTGTAGGGAAGGACAACCAGGACCTCCTTAGTTAGGAGCCTCTTCCCTTGCATATGATATTGAATCGTAAATAATTTAGTTAGACATAGGTTAGTTGCCTACTCCTGCATATATTTTGCTGGCACCATCACAAGCTTACGAGTTTCCCTGGTCGATAATTTATGTAGCAATTTAAGTCCAATAAGTTGCCCAACAGCCGCTCATCCTGAGCCGGGGCATTAGATATGCCGGACATGATTATGGGAATTTGAGTCCCAATTTTGTATATTTTTGGACAAACATATGTACTATTATGGAACCAGCTCAAGAAAAGATAGAAAAGAAAGATCAATGCCTTATAATTCAGCCTCTTCGAGGGGGCAACCTCCTTTACATTGCATAAATGAACAATTCTTGGATGATACAAATGAAAAAACCTCCTTTATATATATAGGAGTCTAAGGAGTCACAATATAATCCAGCCGACCTAACAATAATAATGTAAAGCCACAAAAATAACAATAGAGGGATTCTAAGGGGCACAAAAATAACAATATGGGGGTAATAGGGGCACAACAATATAAATAAGTGGTATAAATACAATAGTAATGGGGTAATCACTAGTATTATAGGGACCCAACATGCCCCTCTCCTTCAAAAAAGTGTTGTCCTCAACGCTTGAGCAGTTCTGGATACTTCTGCATAAAATTCTCATCCTCCCATGTGGAATCTTCAGCAGATAAGTTCTTCCACTTGATAAGATACTCTGAAATTGATCGATTTCATAGCTGTCGAGTTCTTGTTTCTGTGACTGCTTTTGGTTCCAATATAATTTTTCCTTCCTCGTCAAGTTCTGGCAATATTGTTTGAACTGGGAGCTTGTCGCCTATAACCTTCTTTAAACATGAAACATGGAAAACTGGGTGCAATCGAGAAGCTGCAGGAAGCTCCAATTTGTATGCCATAGTACCAATCTTTTCCAACACCTTGTACGGACCATAATACTTCAGTGATAATTTATTATCCTTCTTAGCTTGCTTTAGGGACATTTGCTTATATGGTTGTAGCCGTAGGAATACCCAATCACCTACATCAAAACTTCTTTCACTGCGATGTTGATCTGCCTGTTGTTTCATTCTATTTTGTGACAACACGAGGTTATCCTTTAAGAGTTGGAGGACTTGTTGTTGATGTTCGATGTGATGTTCCACTGCCTGAACCTTAGAATTTTCTCTTAAATATGACGTGATTGATGGTGGTTGGTACCCATAAAGTGCCATAAATGGGGTCATTTTTATTGCTATATGGAAGGAAGTGTTATACCACCATTCAGCCAGAGGCAACCATTTGACCCATTGTGTCTGTTTATCAGATACAAAGAAACGAAGATATCCTTCCAAACATTTGTTTACTATCTCAATTTGCCCATCAGATTGAGGATGATAAGATGAGCTATGAGCTAACTGAGTACCAAGACAAGAAAATAATTCTGTCCAAAAAATTCCAGTGAAAATGGGATCTCTGTCACTTACAATAATCTTTGGATTTCCATGTAGCTTTTGAACTGTTTCCATAAATGCAGTAGAAACTGTACTGGCTTTAAATGGATGTGATAATGCACAAAAGTGTGCATACTTGGTAAGTATGTCAACTACCACCATGATGACACTCTTTCCCTCAGACTTGGGTAAACCTGTGATAAAATCCATTGAAACCTCCTCCCAACGTTGGCTTGGAATGGATAAAGGTTGTAATAGACCCGGTGTCTTAATTGTTTCAACTTTATTTTGTTGGCAAACCAAACATTCCGCCACAAACTTTTGAATATCTGATTTAAGGCCATCCCAAAAAAATTCCTTCTTAACCTTGTGGTAAGTTTTTAAAAATCCTGAGTGCCCTCCTAAGGGAGAAGTGTGCAATTCCATAAGAATCTTTTGTTTTAGCTGGGAATTCTTCCAGAGGTATAAGCGATCTTTGTACCATAGCGAATCATTTTTCCAGCTAAATGTATCAGAAGTACTGGAATCTTGTTGTAGCTTTCGAATAAGTGCCCACACTTCTTCGTCATTCTTCCATTCCTCCTTTGCTTCGTTTATCCAATCTGGTTGGATAATAAAAATGGCACACAACAATGCTTCCATATCCTCATCCTTTCTTGAGAGTGCATCTGCCACCGCATTTTGCTTCCCTTTTTTGTAGATGATTTCAAAGTCATAACCCAACATCTTTGTGACCCACTTTTGTTGCTCTTCAGAGGATAATCTTTGTTCTAAAATGTATTTAAGGCTATCATGATCCGTTTTTACCTTGAAGTGTCTTCCCATTAGGTAGGGTCGCCATTTCTTAAGTGCATGGAGTATTGCCAACATTTCCTTCTCATAAATAGCTTTGCTTAAAAACTTTCCCTTGATTGGACGACTTTCAAAAGCAATGGGTCTTTCATCTTGCATTAGAACAACACCAATTCCATTTCCTGAAGCATCACATTCCACAATAAAGGTTTTTGTGAAGTCCGATGTAGCTAAGACCGGTGCTTGGCACATTGCCTCTTTAAGATGTTTAAAGGCCTTTGTTTCTTTCGGAGTCCATGAAAATGAATCTTTCTTCAATAATGTTGTTAGAGGTGCTGCTATTCTCCCATAATTCTTATCGAACTTGCGATAATGCCCTGTCAACCCAAGAAATCCTCACAGATGCTTTATGGATGTGGGGATTTTCCATTCCTTAATGGCTTTAATTTTGCTAGGGTCTACCTTAACTCCTTCATGAGATACAATATGACCCAAATATTCCACCTCCTGGACTCCAAAGAAACATTTGGATCTTTTTGCATATAATTGTTTCTCCTCCAATAGTTGTAGCACCTTGTCAACATGTTCAACATGATCCTTCCAAGACTTGTTGTAGATTAGTATATCATCAAAAAATACCAACACAAATTTTCTAAGGAATGGTTTGAAAATTGAATTCATCAAACCTTGAAATGTTGAAGGTGCATTGGTAAGGCCAAAAGGCATGACCAAAAATTCATAATGACCCTCATGAGTTCTAAATGCCATTTTCGGAATGTCTTCAATCTTCATTCTGATTTGATGATATCCTGAACGAAGATCCAACTTGGTGAAGTAAATTGATCCATGCAATTCATCCAGTAATTCATCAATGACAGGAATGTGGAACTTATCTTTAATAGTGAGCTTGTTGAGCTCCCTATAATCTGGACACATGCGCCATGATCCATCCTTCTTGTGCATCAATACTACTGGAGCTGAGAAAGAACTTTGACTCGGTTGAATTATACTGGCCTCTAGAATTTCTGCAACCATACGTTCAATTTCACTTTTTTGGACATATGGATATCTGTATGGCCTGATGTTTGGAGGAACACTTCCTGGAATCAGATGAATAGCATGATCATGATCACGCATAGGTGGGAGAACTTTGGGAGTCTCAAATACCTTGGAATTATTGTCCAGGACTTTTTGGAGATCTGGAGAAATAGATGATTCCAATGTGGAAACATCTAGCGAACATAATTGTGCGATTACACCTCTTTGCTCCTTTTTTAGAAGCTTTGTCATGCCATTAGAGCTGATTATCTTTCCTGGTTTCCCTGCAATACCCCTTAATTCAACTTCCTTTCCTTCCACAGAAAATTTCATGAAACGTTCTTGAAAATTAAAAGCTATTGTACCCAAGGATTGTAGCCATTGGACTCCTAGTACAACATCAGCACCTCCCATTGGAATGGAAAGCATTGGGCTAGTCAATACATATTCTCCCATGGATAGCTTGATATTATGGCACTTTCCAGAACAATTTATTGTTCCTCCATTTTCAATCATCACTTGACACTCTGGTGCTAGATATAGAAAGCAATTCAATTCTTTTGCTACCCTACAATGAATAAAATTGTGGGTGCTTCCTGAATCAATCAACACTATTACCTTTTTCTTCTTGATTTGTCCTTCTATCTTGATGGTTTGAGGAGTGGTAATTCCCGCCAATGCATTACAAGATATGGTCGGATTTATTTGTTCTTCATCTAGGCTTTGTTCCTGGAATATATCCTCTTCTTTTGACCTTTCTTGCTCTATTTCTTCTTCCTCTTCACAATCTATGTAGAATAATTTCTTCTCAGCACACTTATGACCTTTTGTGTATTTGCTATCACAATTGTAACAAAGCCCTTTTGCTCTTTTTTCTTCCAATTGTTGTGGTGTCAACCTTGTAGGTTGTGGAAGACTATGGGCAACAACACTTCCGTCTTTATAGTTGTGAATGGTATGCTTCCTAGTTGCCATAATTTTGCTTTCCATTTTTCTTGCTAACCTGAATGCCTTCTCTAATGAATCAGGTTCCCAAAGGCGCACATCATGTTGGATATTATCCTTTAAAGACCCTATGAACACATCAATCCTATGCTCCTCTAGAATATCTTTTACCCTTATGTTCAATTTTTGGAACTCCTCAATGTGCTCCATTATTGAACCCTTTTGTTTGAGACTTATCAATTGGCTAAAAAATGTGTTGCTTTTTGTATCCTCATAATGTGCTATCAATTATTCCGTAAAAATTGCCCAAGTGATAAATTGTTTACGAGAGCAAAGCCATTGATACCATACAAACTGATTTGGTTCCAAATATAAAGTTGCCATACGTACCTTTTGTGTGTTTTGCACATTATTGAGATCGAAGAACTGCTCCATCTGTAATATCCATGTGGCGGGATCCTTGCCATCAAACATCCTCATATCGATTTTTGGAATATGGTGGGTCTTCGATCCAACATTAGAGTCTATGGAATCATGATTAACATTTCTTTTGTTCACATCATGAGTTTCCTTTACAACCTTTTCACCATTAGTAAGTATTTCTTGTAGAAAATTTGTCAAATCTGTCTTCAAATCTGCCATGTCTGTCTTCAAATCTGTCCTCAAATCTGTTTTCAGATCATCCATCTTAGCTTCCATGCCCTTTATCTTAGATTCTACGCCATTTATCTTAGATTCCACGCCATTTATCTTAGCATCTGTTAGCTTTTGTGAGCGTGACATTTGTTGCACTTGTTCTTGTAATTTTGATATATCATGTAGCATTTCTTCCTCTTCTTCATGAGTCATGCTAGAGCTTTCAGGTTCCTTACTAGGTGTTTGCATTTTCTTTCCTCGGGGCATCAGTTATTGATAATAATGCTTTACTATGCCCTTTGAATTCCTTCAAACCAAGCTTATGCAAAAATTAAAAAAACTACACAACGTTTTTTTACTTTGTAGAAGCCTGATATTGAATATGATGTATCTCTGTAATTTCGAATCATCCAGTTCTGAAATTGTGACCTGTAGTAGCCTTCTATGTCCTCTTTCCAATGCCACTAGTCTGATCCAAATTGGATTCTCCAAGAAAGAGTTATGCACAATCTCCCGCAGTGACCTGATTATAGACTAGTTCAGTAGAGAAAACTTGTATGAAGTGCCACGTGTCACTGTTCCAACCTTTGACTCTAAAAAATATATACAACAAAACTACAGTCCGTCCTCTTTTTGTACCTTCTTACGAAATTTCAATCCGATGCTCAGAACGAAAGTTATGATGATTTTCCCCAGGTCACCTGTTTTGAATGTAATTCAGGAGTCTGCAAAAAGACCAACTTCCTCAGATCATATCTCCGAACATATCGTGCGCAATGCTCTAAGATTTGGTCCCAAGGTTCAACGCAATGTCTTCTCAAATGGGTTTTTCTTGCGACTTCTGAAACGTCACAAAACAAAGTTATAGCGAAAATGCCACGATGACATGTTTGGAGCAGCGAAACCCTAGAGTCCAAAGCTCTGATACCAAATGTTATGGAACCAGCTCAAGAAAAGATAGAAAAGAAGGATCAACGTCTTAGAATTCAGCCTCTTCGAGGGGGAAACCTCCTTTACATTACATAAATGAACAATTCTTGGATGATACAAATGACAAAACCTCCTTTCTATATAGGAGTCTAAGGAGTCACAATATAATCCAGCCAACCTAACAATAATAATATAAAGCCACAAAAATAACAATAGAGGGATTCTAAGGGGCATAGAAATAACAATATGGGGGTAATATGGGCACAACAATATAAATAAGGGGTATAACTACAATAGTAATGGGGTAATCACTAGTATTATAGGGACCCAACATGTACACTCGAGACGCTTTATGATATATATATATATATGTATGTATGTATGTATGTATATATATATATAGATACAGTTCGACTTCTCGATGTTTGATTTTATTGTGATGAATGATTGATGTGGCAGTCTAATGCTTGATTAACAATAGAATCAGCTAACCAATTATGAGATCTTGGAATGTGCAAATAATTAATATAAGTAAATGATCTTTGCAACAACCTCACCCTTAAATACTGGCGATATAAACATGGATCCCTTACCCGATAAATGTTGTTTAATTGTGACACTATCAATTGAGAATCAAGATACACTACCAACGAGTCGATCCTGTGAGAGATTGCCTCGGATAATAAATTAATAACGACAATATACTCAGCCATATTGTTTGAAGAAGGACCGATGCATACACCTCTTGATACCATCAATTGACCAGTTGGATAATAGAGTACCCAAGCTGTGGAAGCAAGATTCCGAGTGTGCCGACTAGCACCATCGGCGAACCCAAAATAGACCAAATCATCCATCAACACCTGCCACAGCAGACCAAAAAGTGTTGATATCAAAAAATCTCGATGATATATGTACAAATATACATAATATACAAAGAAGCCATTACCTGGCCAAAACTAAGCAAAGTACTTCTTTAGGTAGAGCCCATTTCAGGGCTTTGCCAGCTTCTTTCCCTCAAAATCGATTAACTCATACGACCCTTTTTCTAAAACTCATTTAATAATGAAAGGACCGTACCACATAGGCTTAAACTTGCCTGCCCCCAAGGTGTCTTTATCTTGGTCATAGACCAAGACAAGGTCACCTTCAGAAAAGACTCGAGGATGGACAGATTTATCATACTGCGTTTTAACCCTTTTCTTATGAGCCTCATTCATCATGGCGGCATCTCGACACTGCTCATTGAGATGCTCCAAGTGAAGTAGGTGCTCTTCGAGACTTGAAGTCTCTGGAAGGAGCTCAACAGCTAATTTAAGAGATTGAATTTCACATTCAACCGGAAAGATAGATTCCATCCCATAAACCAACTGAAAAGGTGTAAAACTAGTAGCAGTCTTCATAGAGGTTCGATATGCCCAAAGAGCCGAATAAAACATAACATGCCAATTGGACCGATTTTTATCGATTGTCCATTGGAGGATCGTCTTAAGAGTTTTATTGACTGCCTCGACCTGTCCATTGGCTTGAGGATAATAAGGAGACGAATTCTCCTGCCGGAAACCCAATTTGAGAGCCAATTCAGACATCAGTTGATTCTGGAAATGACTGCCATGATCAGTGACAATCTCTCTCGGGATACCGAATCTTGAGATAACCTGATTAATAAGGAACAACGCTGTCGTGTCACTATCATTCTTATAAGTAGGCATGGCCTCGGCCCACTTCGTAAAGTAGTCTACAACCACGATAATGTACCTGTGATTTGCCGCTGAAGGCAGATTACAAGTCGTAAAATCAATACCCCATTTAGTAAAGGGACCGACGGTGACAACGGGGAAAAGAGGAGCTAGATGCGCAAGCATCTTCTGAGTAAAAATTTGACAGGGGTGGCAGCGTTTTACTGCTTCCACACAATCTTTAAAGAGTGAAGGCCAAAAATAGCCGGCACGCAAGATGCGCTGGGCTGTAGCAAGCCCTAATAGATGACCACCACAAGCTCCACTGTGGCAGTCATTAAGCACTGACTCTGCTTCCTCTAAGGTTAAACAACATCGAAGGATTGAATCAACCCCTCGACGGTATAATATGTCACCGATGATAACATAATTTTTTTCCAGGTGACGTAATTTTTGACGTTCATCCTTGGAGAAAGTAGAGGGTGTTAGAGTTGGTTTGGTCAGCCCTCCATCAAAGATCAAAGCTCTTTGTGCATTTCAATTTTAGGTGTCCCGTTTCATTCACTCAATTGCATTTCACTAGGGACATATCATGATCTAATGGAGAAAGTCATGATACTCATTTCCCCTCATGTCTGGCCTCTGCTGGTTCAGGCCTTGGTCCAAAAATTAATCAAAGTCATGATAGTCAAGGTCTTGTCCTATTATAGGGTAGATTCATTTTTATGGTTTGGGTATAGAAATTCATCAGCTTGGTCTCAGAAAACATGCCCAGAACAAAATCATGCAAGCCAGAGGGAGATCTTATACACCTACAGTGCAGAAAGCTTCATCATCACCACAAGAGACATTGACCTTTCTTCAAAAATCTGTTTTGAAGAACAGTCAAACAAGGTCAACTATGACAAAATTTTCCAAAAAATAGACAGTTGACATTTTCAGATGCAGTCAGAGATTGCAAAGCCAAATGCTCCGTCATACAGTCCCCACAAAGAAATGCCGAAAATTTCATCAAGAGAGCCAAAGTTTTGAAGAAAATGAAAGACAGAGTTTTTAAAGTCAATGAAGAAAAGTGCAAAACAAAAACATTATAAAGTGGGTTTTCATAGAAGGAAAAACCAAACCAGTTTCTTTAAATCCTATAAATACATATGATAGCCCAAAGCAAATCCATTGTGCCATTGAATACTTGGAAAGACATTGCAGAAGGTGGAAGAGTGAGATTGGTGAGTGTTTGAGCGAGTGGTAGGCGATTTGGTAAGCGCGACGCATACACCAGGTCGCATGGCGCACACACAGCGCGCAGTGCACTGGAAACCAACCCTTAGTGTTAAATTCGCAAGCGTGTGATGCATATAAGGCGCGCAGCGCAAGGGGAAGAAAGCGCGGCACACACAGTCCAGCGCCCAAAAAGGCTAACAAAACAAGAGGTAGGTCCGTTGTCAACACTTCTCCATTATTTTTTTCGTTTATATGGTATGCATAAGACGTTTAAATGGTACCCCAAAAGCACAAGGTCGACCATGAAAAGAATCATCAAAAACAACGATATTTGGGGCTGCAAATTTTCAATGATGCCACCAAGGTCTGCTCCCCTCACCTTGTCTCGTCACTCCTCCTCGTTCCCACCTTGATTCCCATCATGATTCCTAAGGAAAATGCCCTAAACCACCCTAAACCCTCTACCCTATTTTTCAAACAAATTTGGGTGATTTTAACAGTGTGTGGCGCACACACATACTGGCGTGGCGCACTCATCTTGCGCGGTGCACTGGGGCCGGTTCACAGTCTAAATTTTCCACTAGCGTGGTGCACTGGGCAGTGCGCGCGGTGCACAAACTTATAAGCCTGAAAATGCACCAGTTTGCCTAAATTTTTATGAATGCCTATCATGCTGGAGAGGTAGACCAAACTACCTTCACTCTTGGCATTAATGTTGGGAAGAATACCATGATTTTGAGGCTATAAACCGAATGCAAATAACTTTTTGAAAATAAGCAAAGGAAGACACCAAGAAATCAAAAGCTAGGGTTCTTCTACAACGACATGATTGCAAAATATGCGGCTATCCTACCTCTATCAGCTAATTCCCCCGGAGCTTTTTCCCATAATGGTTACCCTAGCTACATTTTGAACATATCCCTTTGTCTCCTTTACTCATATAGCTCAAAGGTCCCTTAACCCTACCCCATCAAAACCACACCCCAAACACCCCCAAATCCCTGACAAATTTCCCCTTTAAACCCCTATCCCTATTTCATCATTCCCCTCCTAATATTCCCTATTTTATTTTCCCCTTGGTGAAAGATTTGCAGAGCATCTACCAGGACTATTGGATTCAGAGGACAACACAAAATTCAGGGTACAAACAACAATAATGGCATCGGGAACTTCATCAGACTATGAGGGGGAAACTCACAGTGACACAGCTTCTGGGGAACAGGCTCCCCAGAGACCTAGGAGTGGCAGACATGTCAGGAATGAACCAAACACCCTCACTGAGTTGCAGGCATGCCCTCTCGCTATGTCTTGTTTCTAGCACTTGGCATGTTTCGAATTTTGTCAGAGGGTGGCAAATGTCAGAATTCATCATGAGTTGGCCCGTCTTTTTTCACTTCACCTACATGGGGGATAGTCTATCTTGGCATCGATCACTTTCACATTGACAACCGAAACCATATCAGTGGCAACAGGCATACCAAATGTTGGAGAAAAGTGGCATAAGAAGATGAAGGTGGAGAGGGAACTTCATGAGCCTTACATCAAGGCCAGTTGTTTGAGTCAGCTCACTAGAGTTTTACCATTCAGATTTCTGAGGGATGATTATGCTCCGCTCATGAGATTGATCATGAAATACTTTAGTTGTGAGGGGAGGTTTTCTCGCATTTATGCATATCACATTAGGTTGCTCATGCACTTTACCAGGGTACGTATGATGAACCTCCCATTTTTCATCTGCGAGAACATAGAGAGGATGAGAAAATTCATGCAACACAAGACCCCTCGGCAGCAGCTCAACAGTGTATATCACTTCGCTCTTATCTAGATTTGGTGGACCATCAGTTGGGATTGCAGGGAATTGCTTGGGAGGACTTCATCTCCCGTGATTTCTTCAGCACCCCACAGGGAGTATCAGAGGCAAAACATGAGATAGGTGGTCCTTCTCATCAGCATGGGTGCCATGAGACCACTGTGGTGCCAATTTCCATCACATATCAGAGAGGCTATCAGAAAGGCACCAGGCCTTTGTTTGCAGTAGCAAAGCGAGTGTTATCTCCACCCAGGGTGGAAGGGGCCTCGCTTCCTAAATCGATAGTATAGGTACAGGTACAGGACAAGGGCAAGAATCCTAAGCATGAGGGGGGACCTTCAGGTGTGCCACCAGGTAAATAGGAGGCCAGATCCATTCTCACTCGTGATGATGATCATACAGATGCACGTCCACAAAACGCACAACTGAAAGAGATCTTCCAGGAGCAAGAGGCAGAGATTCACTCCTTGACCCACAAGTTGGAGATGGCCAAATGGAACATCAGGTATTTAGAGTAGAGGAACAAACAGCTAGAAGACCAGCATGTGATCATGGAGCTGTAGAACATCTGTGAGGATCGCCTAACAGCCTAGCAGAGAGGGATTGAATTCACTTCATTGGAACAACAGGTTATGGAGGATCGTGAGTCTATTCTCGAGAGAGTCAACATGTAGCTGGACAACATGCTGAACAAGGCCGATGAAGACAACGCACTGCTGAGACACATGGCTCGTCATTACAGGGCACAGAACTTGAGTTTGAGAGCCCAAATAACGAGTTTGAAAGAAAAACTGAGGAAAGCCACAAAAAGGGAAAAAAGGGAAAAAGAGAAAGACAGGCTCAGAATTTTGGCTGAGGAATCCTTGGTTCAACAAGGTACCCCATAGAGAACTTCCAGCCCAAATCACAAAAATTTTGGGCAAATTTTGGTCACAAGGAAATTTCTGGGTGAAAAAACAAGGATTTTCTCCCTGTGCGCCGCGCACTGTGCACGGCACTAAAATTCTAGACCTCAGATTGAGGAAAGACTTATATATTTGGATTTAGGATCGAAAAATACATCTACTGGTGTCCAGGTAAGAAATTTTGATAAGTTTTGGGTCTCCTAAAGGTCAAAAGACACCCAAAAATGGCCCCTTTGCCACTTTTTGAACACACAGAAATCAGTCTTGGGAGAATGAAGTTTTTGATGGGAAAATGAGCTTCAACTTTAGAAATTCTAGTGGAGTTAGAGGGTAGACAGGCCAATCTTTCCAACAAGCCCACTTGGGCACATTTTGGACACCTGAAAGTGCCCCAAAACAGGCCCCAAATAGCGCGACGCACAGAGAAAAGCGCGCGGTGCACAGAGGAAATTTTGCCCAGTTTGCTCCCGTTTCGCGAAATTTCAGGTCGCGACTTCTCCAAGTGGGCCCGGTAATTCACTCTTTGGCTTTTTGGCATCAAAGGCTACTTTTAAAGAGTTTTCTCTCCAGGTGGGCATCTATCCAAGTGGCAAGAAATGCAAATGGTCACCACAGCCAAATGTCATGCTTGAGAGCGCTGCACCTGTAGCTGATGGTTGTCTCTCCATTTCCATTACGAAATGATTTGAGTAACTTCCAAACCCCTAGGCATTCCACCTCTTCTCCACACATTCTATATATTGTATACATTTTTATTTGCAAAGGGTTGGCTGGCTTGTAACTTTTGGGAGACTGTGGGAAAGAAACTTCGTTTCTGCATTGCATATTTTTACAGAGAATTAATGAAAGGCAGCGGCTCTGTTTCATGAGATTCCTGTGGTTGTGAGTGTAGTAAGTGTGTCTCTTATGTTTCATATCTACCTTTTTATGTTCCATATTTCATTTCATATTCATTTATGGTGAAGTTTTTCGAATGAGATTAGGTAGAATTCAATTTTATTTCTCTACCTAGAGGAAAACTTCATGTACAATGTTCATTCTTCTGTTGAAAAAGATTCATCTCGTATGACCTTTTCACCTTCTTAATCAATCTCTCCATTCTGCCATATTTTAAAACTAAATTGCTATGCTTTCCGCCTACCTTGCCTCACGAAACAATCTATGCCTTTATGTTAAGTTCTCTATTCATTGAGGTCCAGAAGTCCCATAACATCCCAGAAACAAAGTCATTCATAAAAATCACTTTTTATATTCCTTTTCACTTACTAGCCTAAGACAAATAGTTCATTGTAAGTCATCTCAGGCCATTTCATTCACTTATTCATTGAGTGTGACTTGGAGAGAACCCTCCCCTGTCCTCGTAGGGCTAGCTACGAGGCTAAGCTTGGTTTGATGTTGCCTTGAATCTCGCCTTCTTTTAGCCTAAGGCAGATTTAGGTGCTAACATAGTGGCGACTCCACTGGGGAAGAAAATGGTTTGCTTGTAGATTGTCTTGCCCTAGGACATATCTCAAGTTCAGATCTGATGTTAATGGTGAACAACGATCAGACATAAGAAGATGGCTGAAATCATTCACCTGGCGACTCCTTTCACTGAAGAATCCAACAATTGATGGTTCATGGGGACTCCACTGCAGAGGGATCGGATTGCAAGGAGATATGCTCCCATGAGCCACGATCACATTCCAGGCTTTCCAAATAAAATTCCGAAGGTGGATTGGTCAAGGAATCTACCTACATTTAAAGATGATTGTAAGAAAGACGCTACTTTACATCTAGTTCAATTTCACATGCATATTCACAGGTTGAAGGTTGATTTTCCTGAAGATTTCTTAATGAAGATATTCATGGCCACTCTTGAAGGTGAAGCCCAATCTTGGTATGAAAATTTACCGGTTGCTTGTATTTACTGTCTAAAGGATTTTCATGCCCTGTTCATTGAAAGATATAAAGACTCTTATCCATCATTGAATCTAGTTCATGATTGTTGCAAGCATGCTTATGGTTTTATTGAGAGCCTTGAAAAATATTATGAGGATGATAATTTTATGGATCATGAAATCATGGAAGCCCTGTATGAAATTCCTTTTCAGCAGTGTAAAGATGATCATGAAAATTTGCAGCATGATCAAGATTCGGGTACAGTGGAAAATGAAGGGATTTTGCATCTTGACAGTCAACATGAATTACATGAAATAGATCATCAGGTTGGAGAGTTCCATATGGCTGAAAGTGATGAAAGAAAAGGTGTCATTTCAGATTGGTCCATAGAAGAGAACAAAGTTTTGTGTCCAAATGTTCTCATGTCATCAGAACAAAGCCTTCATGGAGAGGTAATCGAATCAGCTCATGGACAGCAAGATGAGAACTTTGTTCAAGTAAGTGAAAAGCTTTCTCTGGATGAATTTATGGTAGATGATAAAAATGTTAGTGTTGGGTTTCAAGAATCATTCGAAGTTGCTTTTCTCATGATTGATGAATGTGATGAATGTAATGAGAATTTGGCTATCATATCATGTCAAGATGATCAGAAATATATTCAGACTATAACCGACCAGACCATTATGGATTCCATTTCAGATTCTTCCTCATATGTTTCATGTTTTGAAGTGTTCTTTGAAGAGGAAATCCACTCATCTTTTTGTTCATAAATTTTTGAGGACCAGGAACATTATGAAGGAAGATCAAAATCAAAAGAAAAAGATATCTTGTTTCTTCAACATGAGGTAAATCTTCATGTTTTTCATGATCCAATGGAAAATTTGTTATAGTCAGCAGTGAAGGTCATAATTGCAGTATTCAGTGATGAAGGAGATCATGGCCAATTATGTTTTGGAAGGCCCAGTTATCAATATCAATTGTTGACCAGAAGATCTGATCGAAAGAATTAGTCCAGAAGCCATCTTCTTGATTGGTTACATTGGTAGTTTGATATAGTTTGATGATATGTAGTCTAGTAAGAAATAAAGTGTTGTGGGGAAAAGTATCCGATGCGGATGACCCTATCCCTACTCTAAAGGTGACAGTCTTTAGCAACAACCGAAAGTAAAGCTTTGATGTTTTCCTTTATGAAAGTACAGAGAGAAGGGTGAAAAGATTAACCAACCTGGTGTCTTTCGCTTAGTCGATCCTTGTCCCCTCTCTTTGTCTCTTGTTCCCAGCTCTTTGCTCTCTTTGCCGGTCCAGCTACACACAGATCCTGCACAAAACAAGAGAGCAAACTACAAGATACATGTACTCATAACTGAAGCATGGATTAGGATGAATCAAATATACATGTAAATACAATACATCAATGCAATACAAGTATATAGGAGAACATGCAAAACTTTATTGATAGAAGTAACAGGGTTCTGAGAAGGTTACAACCAATGATGGCTCCAATCCAGCAGCACCTTCCCAACAGCAAGAACTCTCTTCTTCACCTCTAGTAAAACAATCACCCAATAGCTCTAACTGTAAACCAACAGCACCTCCTTGCTTTACACAAAATTCCAGCCTCCTTAGACCTCATAGAAGAGCTCTATATATAGGAGAGAAGAAGAGAGGATGAGTCAGCTTGAGACTGACATGAAGCTGCCTTGTGTCCTCTCCCTCTTCAGTTAAACTTCAGTCCTTGAGTCCACTTGGAGATCCTTGCTTACACATGGTGATCAAGTACCTCTTACTCATCACAGGGAGAATCTCATGAACCAAGTGTCAGTTTGGAAGCTTCCTGGGCAGTTGACACCTTGCAGGATGACTGTGCCACTTGGCCAATCTCGCCCAGCGCAGGTAGCCTTCATTAGATTTGACTTCCAGCGCAGGTACAAGGAGGAGCAATTGCATTCCAGCGCAGATGCTCAGTGGAGCAGCTGACATGATCCAAAATAAGCCTGTTTTGAAGTGTTTTCAGGTGGAGAACTGATTGGAAGTGCTGTTGTTTGATGACCTTGTTCTTTTAGGGGTAAGAACAACATGTTTAGGGACTGAGGATCCCTGTGATTATTGACATTTCATGCTCCATGATGCGAGGCACAAAAATGTCTATAACAGTTGCCCCCTAAAGTATGAGGCCGTTTATCGGGTGAAATGCTTTATCTAGAGGGTCCGAAGTTCATCCCAGTGCTGAGGAGGCGCCCTGTAATACAATACAATACAATACATTATTTTTCATTCTATTTTCATGATCTAGCTGAGGCGGGCATTCCCATGCTCAGCTTTTATAAACACATTTTGGTACATATGACAGACGATCGTCTGAATGTAGACTGATAATTTTCTGCTGAAATCATCATCCTTTGAATAGGATGATCATCTGCTGCAATGATGTACATGGCAAATGCTTTTATATTTCCTGAATATATATCGCAGCCCGGATGGATAAAACTAGATCCGGGGTCTTCGAACTCGTTCGATCTTCACTCTAAGTACAAGTCGATCCATGTGAGAATTGCGCTAAAGTCGAACATGGAAAGACATCGCTTGATTATCGGTCAATAATGAAAACCGTTAACAAGCGCGAGAGGAATCACCAATAATGACGATGACCCTCAAGGTACTGCAGTACAATTCACGTGGCGTGAATAAAGGACTTGGCGTCGAACACCACGCAAAATCTTCTGGTCGAAGGTCATTGATGTATACCTGTCGCCGGAAGTGAGAAACTTGCCATGAGGCATGCAAGCTTCAAAGTACTGATGGGGGTGTTCCTAGATCAACTTCTTGGATAATGAGCTGAAGTCGACAAGAAGCGATCCGTCAAAGGAGGGCCTTAATGAATCCCACATCAATGACACGGAACGGAGCTAATGACTTTAGTGGAGGTGAAAACAAACTGTGACATATGATTCAGGGTGGCGATCATGAATGGATGAAGGATAATGTATGGTAGTGGATGGGACACGGTTGGCACTTTCAGAATGACCCCTCTTGAACATATAACGACACTGATGCGATGGATCGGTAGCATTACCCCAAATGTGGATGGTTTGGCGAGGACCATGGTGATGAGACCGGTGAATGAAACAACCCAACCCGATGTGGTACGGAGGAAAAGTGTCATGTTCAAGAGTGACTTGCTACCTTTAAACTTTGATGTTCTCCCAATTTTTCCCCAGTCATTTCTGACCAGTACCTCTTTATTTTTGTCAAGCTTGAGGAGGATAACATATGCTTGTTCTATAACCTGCCCTTCGGGCAAGCCCATCGCTATGATTTAACGAGCCTAGCGATAGGGAAACTCGTTCTCGTCTAAAGACAAGTTTGTCGCTATTTAATCATTTTAACGAGTCTAACGACAAGGAAAACTCGGTCCTTTTCATTTTTAGAGAGTCTGAAAAGATACAGAAAGTCAACTCCATGATTCCTTTTTCGTCATCTAATCCCTTAAGTCCGAAAAAGTATAAAACAATACAGAAGGGATGGCTGTTCGGTACTTTTACGAGCTGAACAAGACAAGCGCTCGATCTTTTTGTGCAATAATCCCTCAGGTCCAAAAAGATTAAAATCTAGAGGAGGGATAGCGTTCCGGTCGTTTAACGAGCTGGAAGGCCAAAACTCGGCAAACTTTTCATATTTTACGAGTCAGTGAAAAAAGCTCAAAGAAGACTCGTCTTTTGAGGAACGAGTGATAAACAGGGATAGCAGCAGATTCCAGGTACAGGTTGGAATTTTCCAATCACGGCAGTGTCACAAGGATGGCTAGGTGAAATCACTCTTCGCAGCTGTTTCTCAAAAGAGGTAAACACACAAATGGAGGTGAATGATCGGCCAAATGAACAGTGGAGGTGACGGTGCACAAACACGACCAAGGCTTTTATGGCTGATGAATTTACGATCTCAAAAGGTTATTTACCGGTACTGGGTTCATTTTTTAAAGAGCTTGAATGCGCCAAAACACTGCTCAAAAGCTTATGTTTATTTTTTAACGAGCATGAACTATGATGCTAAAACTGCTCGGATCTTTTGCATGCCCCCAGCATCATAATGACGCATGTCAAAGGAGGGTGCCCCCCAAGCTTCATTGCAATCAACTCGGTGATTGGAATGAAGGTTTACCTTTGAATTTTGAAAAAGGGGATTTGTTTCATTTTTTAATGAGGTTGACATAATAAAAGAATTATCCTCATGACTCCTTGTTTCATTTTTTAACGAGGTTGACACGAGATAAGAACCGTCCTCGGCGCCGACAAAATATCTAGGAATCTTCCGAATCCAACCAGAAGATTGGATTAGATTTCATTTTGTAGGTTTCCACTGTGGCCACTTCCGCCAGATTACTTGGAGGCGGTAGGGCGAAAGTACCCATTAAGGCAGGGTCTTTTAGGAAACCTACTCCGATATTTTGGAAAAAATGATTCCTTGCATGGATCATTGGAATGCTTCCTGTAACTTGTGAACTGTTGGGGAGAAAAGTTTGTTGGTCGACGATTGTAATTCCTTCTTGGGAGGGAAATGCAATCCTCCTGAAATAGGTTGACACAACCGCGGCCATGGCATAGATCCAGGGCCTTCCTAATAGGATGTTGTAATCGAGGTTTCCATCAATTACTTCAACATCAATTCCTGCTGTTTTGCCCCCCAGTTCAACTTGCAAGTTACTTAAAATCCCGTATGGAGTGTATGATCGTCCATCAAATGCTTTTAACGTCGTTGACGATTTCGACAAGGGTGGTGATCCTAATTCTTTCCAGCAACTCATCGACATAAGACATGTAGATGCCCCCTCATCAATAATTGTTCGATGAACAGTTTTGTTGAGGGCTTTCACTTGAATAAGGAAAGCTAGTTGAGCTGGTAACTGAGGGTCATATCCTTTATGATCAAAGGCCACAAGATTGGAATCCATTGGGCCAATCCCACCTATTGCTGGTAATAAAGCTTGCTCTTGGGAGGGGTAATTTTGTGGTTCCTCAAGTGTCGACATAGTGGACGGCGATTGGGCCAGGTCCTTTACTATATTATAATTCTGTGCTCCTTTGGCACGAGGATTAAATGTCGATTTGTGTACTGCTCCCTTTGGCGACTTTAATTTTGGCTCAGGAACGATGGGTGGCACAACTTCGGTCAAAGTTGTTGTTGAACTACTAGGTCGTTCATTAACCTTGTTGTTCGACAGCTTTGGATTCCCGTAATCTTTACTCCTTGTCAAAGCATTATTCTGTTGCTTCGAGGTAGACAACATAAGCACTTGGGATCCGGAAGCATTTTGATTAGCAACCAGATTTTGACTTGGATTAGGAAACGGATCAGTCAGTACTGTTGGGGTTTTTGAACTCTTGAAGAGTTTCTTAACTTCAGCTATATGTGGACAATCTTTCGTCCAATGATCCTCATCGCATATATGACACCCTGTCAGGGGTCTCCCTTTCCTTTTCTTTATCTTCTTGCCCCCTGGTTGTTTCAGTTGTTTGCCCTTGTCGGTCGACATGGCATTTACTTCTGAGGTAAGAAGTCGCTCATTTGCATTTTGACTAGAAATTTTGCGTTTGCCAGTCACGCCATTACTGGTGTGAGAGTTAGTATTCGATCCAGGAGGGGGAGGAATTGAAAATTCAGGTCTAGGGGCGTCAGGTATTTTGTCGTAGAGCGTGCCCGACTGAGTATATACTAAGTCTAAATATTGAGCACGAGCAATGACTTGCTCCTCTGTTACGACTCCCCCTTTGGCCACATCTTCCGTTATAGCAGGAAGTAGCGACTTTATAAACCACTCAGCTAATAGCTGATCTGGAACATAAGTTTTCACCATTCTGCGACGACGACGCCACTCATGTATATGATCAGATATGTGAGTGGCTGTTGTCTGTTTGAAGTTGGTAAGGAGTTCTGTTCCTGTTTCATACCTTATCGGTAATTGAAAATGGGTTAAGAAAGTCGTGGCTAAGGAGCTGAAATTGTCGAAAGAGGCTCTTGGCAATTCAATGTACCATTTAGCCGCTGGACCTGTCAATGTCCTCTGGAAGAGGCGAAGTCTTATCGAATCATCATTCAGGGTGTTTGATGAACACCACAGATGGAATGTCATCACATGATTCGACGGGTCTTCACCCGGATTTCCATTAAATTTAGGAATATCTGACGGAAGTTTATGTGGAATCGCTGGCCACCAAGGGGCATAAGCAATTGGATCATTCGTCAGCCGGTTTAGATCTGGTAGTTCTAGAGTTGCTACAAAGGGCAACTGTTGATTCAGGTTAGGCGAAGCATATCCAGGATAAGATGGTATCGCCTGAGCAATGGGTCTTTGCAGACCAGCATTATGCTGACAACTTTGACAAGGTTGATGGGTGTAACCATTATAGTATGGTTGCCCATTACTTACAAAGACTTGTTGCCCAGGTCCTTGATATGATTGCTGGAAAGGCGGTTGTTGAGATTGAAGCAGCTCTGGTTGTTGGACCATTTGCTGTTGACCAATACCGGATGATTGACCAGGATGAGGAGTCACAGTACTTGTTTGGGCCTGAGTCGCTCCAGATAAGGAGGCACTACCCTGAGATTGTGATTGAGTCGCTGAGCCAAGAGGTTGTTGTGTTACAACAGGTAACGCTTGTACTTGCGACACATTCGCCATAGCAGGTGTGGTGGTAATATTCGACACAGGGTGGACTGGTTGCATAGAATATACAACTCCTGGTTGTTGAGGCAGTATTGGTACCCAACTGTTGGATGTAATTCCAGTTTGACCTGAACTTTGTTGTGAACTCACGGATGAGCATCCTCCCGGAGGAGGTAATGAAAAGGCATACTGCCCCCCATATGGTATCAATCCGGAACTCAAGGGGATCGATTGCCTAGGTTGACCTCCAAATGGATCAATTTGGCGAGTTTCAACATAAGAAATACCAGATGATAATCCGAACGAAGAAATAGGAACTAACCATGTCATCGTCCCTGATGGGACTCCGGCTTGTTGTTGACAACTTGCCGGGACAGATGGTATACCAGCGAACATCGTTGGAGTAGCAGTAGAAGCCTCTGCTGCTGCTGTGTCGGACGACACAATCCTAGATGTCGACGGTTGTTCAGACATATCTAGTCTATCCAAAAGATTTCTTAGAGATTCTACAGGAACTTCCACTCGTGGTGGACTAACTTCGAAGATCAACGCGGGAAGGGTGATGATTATTCCGCTTAAAATAAATTTTATTAACGACGCTTTTAGACACAAACTTGCTTTTTCATGTTTTAAGAGTCGAGAAAAAGCTAAAGATGACTCTAGTCGCCTTCGATGTATTAACGAGCCCGAAGTGACAAATGCTCGGTTGGACTTTTTCAGTTATAGAGTTTGAAAAAGACCAAAAGAAACTGCTCTGGAGATCTAGGCAGAGGGTGTGCCAAACCTTTCGCGAAACCACAGAATACGTTTTACGGTACGGGTGGTCGATCTTCGTGAATGCTGTGTTCACTGCATCGCGATCAGTAGGGCGGCCGACACGGTTTCCTAAGGATAAAGGATAAATGCCTATAGGGGTCTCCCAATATATACGCGACGGTACGTGGGAGCACAAGTCCGTATTAGTGCCACCGACTCTCAGGAGGAATCACCCACCTTCGTAGAGATCGACAGTCACTACGTTTAACGACGCCGGAACACGTCTCTACCTAGACCTCTAGATGTTTGCGTTATGTTACAAAGCGTTGTTATGTAAATTGAGTTTATTTTAATGTTGATCTTGCTTAACAGTTTGTCTTTCAGGATCACCACGAGATGTATTGGTACAAATTCCTAAATGCAGCTAAAATGATAAGCAAGCTTTTACAATCTTTTTAGCTTTGAAAATCCTAACTACTGAGGGGAGAGAAAAACACTATCTTTCCACACAGAGCACAAAGCACAAACTAATGCACTTTCTCCTAGATCAGTCACACAAACTTATCAAAAATGCAAATGCAAGATGCATGTATTTCTTTTCTTTTCCCTTAATGTTGATGTAGACAAAAGGAAACTGTTGTATAATTTTCGAATTCAATTTGAAGCGTAAACAAACAAGTTTCGTCTAAAATGAAAAGACACCTTACAGGTACTTGTTTCAACACTAAAAATATATGAATTCAAACCATAAAATGAAAAAAAAACAAACTCAAACAGCCATGAACAGTAATAAAACTAGCTCTTAAGATCACACAGACACTTTTACAGTTTAGGATCTAAGAGGCCACAGCTATACTGGTTCGCTTTTCACAATGGGAAACTGTAACTGAAACAAGAAATACTGAAAGAACATTCATAGTTTCATCACACAACTGAGGCGGAATAATGTCAAGGAGAATGGTTTACAGCAAGTACAATGACCAGCAAGCAATCAGCAAAAACAAGTGAAAACAGGGCTAAGACACAGAGGGAAATCTGAGCAAGACAATGGCTAACTGGACCAGCGCAGGTTCTAGTCTGCCAGTTTGACTCTCAGCGCAGTTCCCGAAGGGAGCACCTGCGCTGTAATGCAGACTGCCTGTGGACAGCCTGCACTGACTCACGAGAGTTTCGTCTACAAAGAATTCCGGGTCATAAAAAGCTCAAAAATGCACTGTTTTTGCTGAAATAAAAAGCTATAGGTCAAGTACAGGCTAAGGGATGATCAAGAGGATGAAAAGCTATCACAAAGAGTAAAGAGTCTTTTGTAGATAAGCTCTTCAAATCTTGAATTTGCTCAGCAAATGAGCAAGAGTAGCAGTCCCTCTACTTCGCTTTTGATATAGTCAAAAGCTTTTCGATTTGGTACTCTTTTCTTCAAGAAATGAATAGCAAAATACTACAAACACCAACAAGATACTAGGCTCCCCAGCGGAGTCGCCAGTTTGTTGTGGGGAAAAGTATTCGATGCGGATGACCCTATCCCTACTCTAAAGGTGACAGTCTTTAGCAACAACCGAAAGTAAAGCTTTGATGTTTTCCTTTATGAAAGTACAGAGAGAAGGGTGAAAAGATTAACCAACCTGGTGTCTTTCGCTTAGTCGATCCTTGTCCCCTCTCTTTGTCTCTTGTTCCCAGCTCTTTGCTCTCTTTGCCGGTCCAGCTACACACAGATCCTGCACAAAACAAGAGAGCAAACTACAAGATACATGTACTCATAACTGAAGCATGGATTAGGATGAATCAAATATACATGTAAATACAATACATCAATGCAATACAAGTATATAGGAGAACATGCAAAACTTTATTGATAGAAGTAACAGGGTTCTGAGAAGGTTACAACCAATGATGGCTCCAATCCAGCAGCACCTTCCCAGCAGCAAGAACTCTCTTCTTCACCTCTAGTAAAACAATCACCCAATAGCTCTAACTGTAAACCAACAGCACCTCCTTGCTTTACACAAAATTCCAGCCTCCTTAGACCTCATAGAAGAGCTCTATATATAGGAGAGAAGAAGAGAGGATGAGTTAGCTTGAGACTGACATGAAGCTGCCTTGTGTCCTCTCCCTCTTCAGTTAAACTTCAGTCCTTGAGTCCACTTGGAGATCCTTGCTTACACATGGTGATCAAGTACCTCTTACTCATCACAGGGCGAATCTCATGAACCAAGTGTCAGTTTGGAAGCTTCCTGGGCAGTTGACACCTTGCAGGATGACTGTGCCACTTGGCCAATCTCGCCCAGCGCAGGTAGCCTTCATTAGATTTGACTTCCAGCGCAGGTACAAGGAGGAGCAGTTGCATTCCAGCGCAGATGCTCAGTGGAGCAGCTGACATGATCCAAAATAAGCCTGTTTTGAAGTGTTTTCAGGTGGAGAACTGATTGGAAGTGCTGTTGTTTGATGACCTTGTTCTTTTAGGGGTAAGAACAACATGTTTAGGGACTGAGGATCCCTGTGATTATTGACATTTCATGCTCCATGATGCGAGGCACAAAAATGTCTATAACATAAAGGTGGTGATGTACTACCACCAAGCTTTAAGTTTTAAGTTTAGTCAAGTTTTTTAGTCATGTAATTTGCATTGAGTCAGTTTGAGTCAAGTTTCATGTAAATAAATTGAGTCATGTTGGAATAATGGACTCCATAGCCCAATGGACAAAGGAACTGTTTGCTCACCCTAAAGATCTGTAGTTCTTGGCACCTCCAAGGAGCTACGATCCCCCGTTGGAGCCAATGTTAGAGTCGGTCTGGTCAGCCCTCCATCAGAGATCAAAGCTCTTTGTGCATTTCAATTTTAGGTGTCCCATTTCATTCACTCAGTTGCATTTCACTAGGGACATATCATGATTTGACGGAGAAAGTCAGGATACTCATTTCCCCTCATGTCTAGCCTCTGCTGGTTCAGGTCTTGGTATAAATTAATCAAAGTCATGATAGTCAAGGTCTGGTCCTGTTACAGGGCAGATTCATTTTTATGGTTTGGGTCTAGAAATTCATCAGTTTGGTCTCGGAAAACATGCCCAGAACAAAGTCATGTAGGCCAGAGGTAGATCTTATACACCTACAGTGCAGAAAGCTTCATCATCACTGTAAGAGACATCGACTTTTCTTCAAAAATCTGTTTTGAAGAACAGTCAAACAAGGTCAACTATGAGAAAATTTTCCAAAACATCGACAGTTGACATTTTCAGATGCAGTCAGAGATTGCAAAGCCAAATGCTCCGTCATACAGTCCCCGCAAAGAAATGCCTAAAATTTCATCAAGAGAGCCAAAGTTTTGAAGAAAAATGAAAGACAAAGTTTCTAAAGTTAATGAAGAAAAGTGCAAAACAAAAACATTATAAAGTGGGTTTTCATAGAAGTAAAAACCAAACCAGTTTCTTTAAAGCCTATAAATACATATGATATCCCAAAGCAAAGCCATTGTGCCATTGAATACTTGGGAAGACATTGCAGAAGGTGGAAGAGTGAGATTGGTGAGTGTTTGAGCGAGTGGCAGGCGATTTGGTAAGCGCGGCGCATACACCAGGTCGCGCGGCACACACACAGTGTGCGGCGCACTGGCAACCAGCCCTCAGTGTTAAATTCGCAAGTGCATGATGCATATAAGGCGTGCGGCGCACGGGGACGTGCGGCGCACACAATCCAGCGGCCCAAAACAGTTCCAAAACATTGCGAATCTTTGTGAAGGCTAACAAAACAAGAGGTAGGCCCATTGTCAACTCTTCTCCATCAATTTTGTCATTTTTATGGTATGCATAAGTCGTTTAAATGGTACCCCAAAAGCACAAGGTCGACCATGAAAAGAATCATAAAAAACAACGATAGTTGGGGTTGCAAATTTGCAGTGATGCCACCAAGGTCTGCTCCCCTCCCCTTGTCTCCTTACTCCTCCTCGTTCCCGCCTCCATTCCCATCATGATTCCTAAGGAAAACACCCTAAACAGCCCTAAACCCTCTCCCCTGTTTTCAAACAAATTTGGGCGATTTTAACAGTGCACGACGCACAAACATACTGGCGCGGCGCACTCATCTTGCGCGGCGTACTGGGGCCGGTTCACAGTCTAAATTTGCCACTAGTGCGACGCACTGGGAAGTGCGTGCGGCGCATAGACTTATAAGCCTGAAAATGCACTCGTTTGCCTAAATTTTTATGAATGCATATCATGCTGGAGAGGTAGGCCAAACTACCTTCACTCTTGGCATTAACGTTGGGAAGAATACCATGATTTTGAGGCTATAAACCGAATGCAAATAACTTTTTGAAAATAAACAAAGGAAGACACCAAGAAATCAAAATCTAGGGTTCTGCTACAGTGACATGATTGCAAAATATGCTGCTATCCTACCTCTATCAACTAATTCCCCCAGAGCGTTTTCCCATAATGGTTAGCCTAGCTACATTGTGAACATATCCCTTTGTCTCCTTTACTCATATAGCTCAAAGGTCCCTTAACCCTACCCCATCAAAACCACTCCCCAAACACCCCCAAATCCTTGAAAAAATTCCCCTTTAAAACCCTATCCCTATTTCATCATTCCCCTCCTAATATTCCCTATTTTATTGTCCCCTTGGTGACAGATTTGCAGAGCATCTACTAGGACTATTGGATTCAGAGGACAACACAAAATTCAGGGTACAAACAACAGTAATGGCATCGGGAACTTCATCAGACTATGAGGGGAAAAATCACAGTGACACTGCTGTTATCGAGAAAAGTGTCTATTTAGAACTACTCTATCCCACTAAGGTGTGACAGCTACCTTAGAAACAAACATAGAAAACTACTTTTGTATTCTTCTTTATGAACTATAAACAAAGAGGAATAGGATGAACCAACCTGTGTCTTGCGCTAGTCCTTCGATCCAATCTCTCTCCTCTTTGATAGCTTCCAGCTACCTGCTCCCTTACTTGCCCAGCTTCACCAAGTACCTGTAAGATCACAAAAGAAGGAAACTATACAAAAACATGGGTTTATATTCATAAATAACTTAGGATTAGATTTAAGTTAACCATACAAATGTAACAAGCATCAATGAAACACAAGCATGGAGAAGAAACTCAAATAGTTTTATTGATATTCAAGAAGATCCAGGAGGAGTTACAACCGATGATTCCTGACCCAGCATCAACCTCCCAGAAAAGAAGTCCCTTCTTCACCCCCAACAAAGCATAGATCACCCAATTCTCTGATATGTATCTCAAAACCAACAGCAATTCCTTACAATGTGCAAAATTCCAGCCTCTGGATCTCTTGGATGAGGGATCCATATATAGATGTATGCAAGGAGGATGAGTCAGCTCATGATTTGATTAGTGGCTTCTCTCTGTAAGTTCTTGCTTCCACTTGGAGACTGAAAGCCTCTTACTCATCCTTGGTCGAATTCAGTGAGGCAAGTGTCATTGGAGAAGATTCTGGAAGCTTCCATTGTCTCTCCACCTCGTGGAATGACACTGCCACTTGTCATTTCCCGCTCAACGCACCCTGGTAGTGCATTTAGGTGTGTTGCAACGCAGCTGGCTAGTGGACTTAGCTGCTATGCAACGCACTTGGCTAGTGGAGCAGCTGAAATGATCCTGTTTTGACTTATTCTGAGCAGTTTCTGGTGGAGAACTTCTGGGAGAAGTTGTAATTTGTTGACCTTGTTCCTTTAGGAGTTAGAGCAACACTTTTAGGGACTTAGGAGCCCTTGGTTTATGGACATTTCATGCTTAGAGCTGTAAGGCACAAAAATGTCTATAACAACAGCTTCTGGGGAACAGGCTCCCCGGAGACCTAGGAGTGGCAGACATGTCAGGGATGAACCAAACACCCTCACTGAGTTGCAAGCATGCCCTCTCGCTATGTCTTGTTTCCAGCACTTGGCATGTTTCGAATTTTGTCAGAGGGTGGCAAATGTCAGAATTCATCATGAGTTGGCCCGTCTTTTTGCACCTCACCTACATGGGGGACAGTCTATCTTGGCAGGGATCACTTTCACATTGACACCCGAAACCATATTAGTGGCAGCAGGCATACCAAATGTTGGAGAAAAGTGGCACAAGAAGATGAAGGTGGAGAGGGAACTTTATGAGCTTTACATCAAGGCCAGTTGTTTGAGTCAGCTCACTAGAGTTTTCCCATTCAGATTTCTGAGGGATGATTATGCTCTGCTCATGAGATTGATCATGAAATACTTCAGTTGTGAGGGGAGGTTTTCTCGCCTTTATGCATATCACATTAGGTTGCTCATGCACTTTACCAGGGTATAGATGATGAACCTCCCATTTTTCATCTGTGAGAACATAGAGAGGATGAGAAAATTCATGCAACACAAGACCCCTCGGAAGCAGCTCAACAATGTATATCACTTCGCTCTTATCCATATTTTGGTGGACCATCAGTTGGGATTGCAGGGCATTGCTTGGGAGGAATTCATCTCCTGTGATTTCTTCAGCGCCCCACAGGGAGTATCAGAGGAAAAACATGAGATAGGTGGTCCTTCTCATCAGCATGGGCGCCATGAGACCACTGTGGTGCCATTTTCCATCACATATCAGAGAGGCTATCAGAAAGGCACCAGGCCTTTGTTTGCGGCAGCAAAGCGAGTGTTATCTCCACCCAGGGTGGAAGGGGCCTCGCTTCCTACATCGACAGTATAGGTACAGGTATAGGACAAGGGCAAGAAGCCCAAGCATGAGGGGGGACCTTCAGGTGTGCCACCAGGTAAATAGGAGGCTAGATCCATTCTCACTCATGATGATGATCATACAGATGCACGTCCACAAAATGCTCAACTGAAAGAGATCTTCCAAGAGCAAGAGGCAGAGATTCACTCCTTGACTTAGGTGCTCTGCAATGCACTTGGCTAGTGGAGCAGCTGAAATGATCCTGTTTTGACTTATTCTGAGCAGTTTCTGGTGGAGAACTTCTGGGAGAAGCTGTAATTTGTTGACCTTGTTCCTTTAGGAGTTAGAACAACACTTTTAGGGACTTAGGAGCCCTTGGTTTATGGAAATTTCATGCTTAGAGCTGTAAGGCACAAAAATGTCTATAACAGTTGCCCCCTAAAGTATGAGGCCGTTTATCGGGTGAAATGCTTTATTAGGAGGATCCGAAGTTCTTTCAATGCTGGGAGGAGACCTGTAATAAGATACAATACAATACATTATC
The DNA here is from genome assembly GCA_031772625.1 of Pinus tabuliformis. Classification (NCBI taxonomy): domain Eukaryota; kingdom Viridiplantae; phylum Streptophyta; class Pinopsida; order Pinales; family Pinaceae; genus Pinus; species Pinus tabuliformis. The sequence goes on along the minus strand of CM062814.1, from coordinate 94,024,415 downwards.
TTCATACTGTTTTCATGATCTAGCTGAGGCGGGCATTCCCATGCTCAACTTTATAAATTCATTTTCATGTACATAGGACAAAAAATCGTCTGATGGTAGATTGATGATTCTGATAGAGCCATCATCCTTTTGGTAGGATGATTATCTGTGCTGCAATGTTGTACATTTCAATGTCTTTATTTTCTTGAATATATATCGCATCCCAGATGGATGAAACTAGATCTGGGGTCTTCAATCTCGTCCAATCTTCACTCGAAGTACAAGTCGCTCCATGTGAGAAATGCTTTGAAGTCGAACATGGAAAGACATCGCTTGATTACCAGTCAATGATGTAAACTGTTAACAAGCGCGAGAGGAATCACCGATAATGATAATGACCCTCAAGGTACTGCAGTACAATTCATGTGGTGTGAATAAAGGACTTGGCGTCGAACACCACGCAACATCTTTTGGTCGAAGGTCATTGATGTAAACCTGTCGCCAGAAGTGAGAAACTTGCCATTGAGGCATGCAAGCTTCAAAGTACTGAATGGGGTGTTCCTAGATCAACTTCTTGGATAATGAGCTGACGTCGACAAGAAGTGATCCGTCATAGGAGGGCCTTAATGAATCCCACATCAATGACATGGAACGGAGCAAATTATTTTGATGGAGGTGAAAACGATATGATGACATATGGTTCAGGGTGGCGGTCATGAAAGAATGGAGTATAATGTATGGTAGTGGGAGGGACACAGGTGGCCTTTCTAGATGACTTCTCTTGAACATGTCGGCGACACTTATGTGATGGATTGGTAGCATTAACCCCAAATGTGGATGGTATGGCGAGACCATGGTGATGTGACCGGTGAATGAAATAACCCAACCCGACTCGGGCACGGAGTGGAAGTGTCATGTTCAAGAGCGACTTGCTACCAATAAAGATTCTTTGAGTTTTCTTCCCAATTTTTCCCTAGTCATTGCTGACCAGTACCTCTTTATTTTTGTCAAGCTTGAGGAGGATAACATATGCTTGTTCTATAATTTTCCCTTCGGGCAAACCCATCACTATGTTTTAACGAGCCTAGCGATAGTGAAACTCGTTTTCGTCTAAAGACAAGTTTGTCGCTATTAATCTTTTTAACGAGTCTAACGACAAAGATAACTCGGTCATTTTCATTTTTAGAGAGTCTAAAAAGGTACGTAAAGGTAACTCCAAAATTCATTTTTCGTCATATAATCCCTTAAGTCTGAAAAAGTATAAAACAATACAGAAGGGATGAATTTTTGATCGTTTTAACGAGCCGAACAAAACAAGCGCTCGATCTTTTTGTGTAATAATCCCTTAGGTCCAAAAAGATTAAAATCTAGAGGAGGGATAGCACTTCCTGTCCCTTTAACGAGTTGGAAGGCCAAGGACTCGACAATCTTTTCATATTTTACGAGTCAGTTGAAAAGAGATTAAAGAAGACTCGTCTTTTGAGGAACGAGTGATAAAATGGGTAGCAGCTGATTCCAGGTAAGGTTTGGAATTTTCCAATCACGGTAGTGTCACAAGGATGGCTAGTGAAATCAATCTTCGCAGTTGTTCCTCAAAATGGGTAAACAAACAAATGGAGGTGAATGATCGGCCAATGGAAAAGTGGAGGTGACGGTGCAAACACGACCAAGGCTTTAATGGCTGAAATGCTACATTCATGGCGGTTATTTACCAGGGGATAGTTCATTTTTTAACGAGCTAATGTGGGTGGAAACATTTCCTCGGTCCGAGTTTATTTTTTAACGAGCTTGAACCTCGCGGTAAACACTGCTCGATCAGATGGTCTTGTTTTGATTTTTTACCATAAATAGCTTTGTGCTTCCAAATATTGTACTGTATTTTCAACTGCTTCATCAAACTAGTCAGAAATGAACCATATTTGCTTGAAAACGAGATTAAAACACTAATATTTTACTTTGAACTACGTAAAAGTAATTAAAAAGTGTTTTGTACCTCTCATTTTACCATTTCATTTGAACTTGGTTTGTTGGAGCTTTGGAGGTGCTTTCCCCCTCGATTTTCATCAGTTGATTTCGGGAGATTCTGTGGATGATTCTTGGCGCCGTCTGGACTAGGTAGGAGCTAAACCTGAACTCTTTCATTTCATAGTTTCCATTTTGCATTTTGAGCTTGATTCCCTGCTTTTCTGAGCCCCTGGGGTTTGAGGGACTCGTTCTTCCATCAATGCACCCCCAGTGTATCGAAACCTGCGTTGAATGCTGGCCTGTCTGAAGGCAATCTGGCTTTTAACGCACCTAGAACACTGCTGCAGGTGCGTTGGGCGCAAAAGGGAATTTGTTGCACAATTTTTGATGGAATTTTTGCCTGTTTCTCACCAAAATCAGGACTTAACTCCTCTCTTGTTTGTTTTTCAGAGATCTTTGGAGTAAGATGACCCTTACATGGCAAGAACGTGAGCATGAAGAAGAGGACATGATTGCCTTACATGATCCAGTTACAGTGAACGCGCTGCGGAATTGTGGCTTGCTGAACTTCTTCCACATTTCTAGCATGAGACAACAGATCAACTTACTACAGTATTTGCTCGACGCTTGGGATCCTATCAATTAGGTTTTCCAGATTAGGGGCAAATCTATCCCCTTGACTGCAGTAGACATCTATTTCTTGACTGGCTTGACGAGGCGGGCTGCCCGCATCTCTTTGTCAGGTTCGGCCTGAGGAGACGATTTTGTGAGAGATTATGTCTGCCGGTATTGCAGAGAAGGATCTCAACCGAGTAAAGACGGCAAGATCATCATCCGTGATGTCACTGATAGGTCCCTTAGGACTATCCTATTTACTTTTGGTAGGATGGCTGGTAGTGCGTCTCTTCATGTAGCCAACCGATCCTATATGCAACATGCCTTGGAATGCCTCCAACCGAAGGTGTTCAACTGGTGCGACGCAGTACTTCTTGTGATGAAAGAACAGTTGACCAAGATAAAGAACGGGAGGTTGAAGAACTTTGGGTATGGTTCTATTTTGACCGCCTTTGCCTTGGAGAAGATACCGCTGATGCAGCTGCAGTACATTGCACTCGATTTACCTTCTCCTACTGAACCACGTATGCAGAGATGGGTTGACCATATGTCTAGGCACGCTGGTCAGTCTCAAATTTCATTTTCTGATACCTTCTTCAGGTGGTTTGATCGTCAGGAGATGGTTTATTCCGAGTATCCATATGCTGGCATGGACTTCCGGGGTGATCCAGATTTAGTACTACCGGATGGCGAGCAGTGGGGCGCTATTGGTAAAATCTCTGACTATATTGCTGTTTACTATTTATAATGTCCTTGTGCTTTATTCTATCAAGACTTTGATCAAACTCATGTGTACATGCAGATGTTGGTCCTCTTCGTCCATTAGTTCACCTGAGAGTACCAGCTATTGCCCCAGCAGGAGATGCTGCTGGAAGGGCTATTCTTCGCGACCTCGATGTGGCCGAGACTCTCACAGCTTTGCAGGAGCAGGTTGAGGGCCTCACTCTCGGTATACCAGATGTGAGGACTGACGAGCTACCTTTGTGGTTACAGCGACATACTACTGGTGTGCCCAGACGATGGACTCATCTCCTACGCATGATCGCACAGGCTGTGACTTGCTATCATGAGCATCACTAGACTAGGGTGCCCCCTAGCATTTTGAGTTTTTGGGTCGCGTGACCGATTTCATCTTGGTTACAGAACATTATGTGTAAACCACAAACAACTATATATATTTTTTATTTTCGGGGTTTTATTTTGGTTGAGCTATATGATCCACATGCAAAACATTGATGATTTGTTTCTTTTTATGAATTTTGCAAATGTATATCTAACACATAGTTTGCTAATGATTCGGTTAATGTGTTTAAGTTTCTGGAAATATGTTGATATTGAATAATATCAAATTGTCTTTCCAAAATCTTAACCCTTAGGAACATGCGATAAATAGCTGGGTTTCGGACGGAATATATACCATTGAGTTGTAGTATTACAAGTTGTGAGTCTAGCCTGACAATTAGTCGGCGTATACCATGAGTGATGGCATCAGAGAGAAGTTGTATCAACGCGCTATACTCAGCGATGTTATTCGTTGATCGACCAATACATACACCTTTGAAACTTACTAACTCTTCGCTTGGATCAAAAATGGCCCAGGCTGCGGAGGACAGGTTCTGCGAACTATGACTTGCTCCATCGGCATATCCAACACACGGCTCCAATAGGTTTGACATCTGCAATGAATGTAAAAAGGTGGATTATTCGACCAAAATAACACTTTAGCGAAAACAAAATTATAACAAAAGCATATTGGTTACTATTACGCATATTAACGCTTGAGGTAAAACCCATTACGAGGTTGCGCGAGTGGAATTCCGTCATAATCCATTAACTCGTAGGCTCCTTTTGCTAACACCCGCTTAACAATATAGGGGCCCATCCATAAAGACTTAAATTTACCTGCTCCCAATTTGTCGGATTCTTGGTCGTACAGCAAGACCAAGTCACCTTCTGAGAAGACACGGGGTTTGACATTTTTGTCGAACTGCGCTTTAACTCGTTTCTTATGGGCTTCGTTAGCTAAACCGGCGTCACGAAGGGTTTCATCCAATTGGATTAATTCCCAGAAACGAGCCTCTTCTTCTGAAGTTTCGGGGAGGAGATCAATTGCGAGTTTGAGAGACGAGATTTCACACTGGACTCGTAAGACTGCTTCTAGGCCATATACCAGTTGGAAAGGTGTGAACCCGGTTGCATTCCTTACCAATGTTCGGTAAGCCCACAAAGCTAAGTACAGGATTAGGTGCCATCTTCTTTTGTGAACTCCGATCATCCTGTTACACTAAAATTTGTCACCATGACTATTTGCAGTCAGTATGGCTCCATCAATTGTCATACTGTCCTCCTTGGCAAGTCTTATACCTCTGCTCCTCATGTCAAACTCCAAAAAAGAGAGAAAGTCTTTAAAAGTCAATATAACTCTGGTTACGCAGTTTCTCTTAACCTTACCTGCGTGTACGCACCTCAAGTTCATAACACCTGCATACTTGTACGCTCTGTCTGTAAAGGGGTGGGTGCGTACTCCTGTAAAGGTCAAAAGGCGCAAGTTTTACTTCAAAAACGTTACTTGTGGTCGATTCTAGAGCATTCTAGAAGATGGTTTGACGTGGATTGAGTGCCTCCAGATGGTTCATGCATCCCAATGAAAGAGGAACTTATCCCATGAAGAGGGGAGCTATCCCATTGAAACAGGGGCTTATCCCATTGATGGTGGACCTGATTAACTTCCTCCAAAGCACTGTAAATACAGGCATTGGGCCAAAGGGAGGGGAGGTTGAAAGCTGAACATTCCTAAGGGTAGATGCTGTTGAAATTAGGACTCCCTTATAGAGCTTGAGAGGAGAGATTCCAATCCTTTCTTTGCTTCATTTGGAAGTGGGTGAGCTGATCAAAGTAAAGGAGAACTCTTGCTGGACCCTGGGAGGGACCTGCACAACACCAAGGCACTGGTTGTAATGGTTTCTTTTGTTTCCAATTAATACAATTAAGTTCATTTTTCTCAACAAGTTGTTATATATAATTTGTTTCATAAACTCCTTGGTCTTTATGATGAATATGTTTTATTATATGAGTTATTCAGGTGCTATGTAATCGTTTGCTTGTTAGTGAATGCAGGTTTCAAGGAGAAGGAGCTCATCTGGATCGAAGAGACTGGACTACTACAAACAAGCATTGGACTAGAGGTAAGCCTTAAACACCTGGTTGCTTTTATTTTAAATGCATATTTAGGGAAAGATAGTGCTTGATTGTTTTGTTTGTCACTAGAAAAGCTTTGTTTTCTAGGGAGGTCAGTTTTGTCCGCAAAATTGACTCTTTCCGCATGACAAAATGGGGACTCCACTGGGGAATCCATGGATTTGATTGATTTCTCTTTTGATTGATACTTTGATTTGAGAAAATCTGATTTCTTTCTAGTTTTTGACTGATTGACTGTGAATTTGGGTGGAATAGCTTAGGGTTGAGTTAGTTTTTATTTTTCTTGATTTTGAGAGCAGTACGCACCCTCTGCGTTAAGCACAGTGCGTACTTGTACGCACTTCTGCTTTGTACATAGAGCGTGGCCGCACCTGTGCAAACAGGCTGCCTGCGTACCCTGTCAAAAGTCTAGAAAATTTCAATTTTTTCCTTTTTTCCTATTAGATTTTGCTGATAGCTTGTTAATTGCTGCTCAGATCCACTGGTTACCTGTCAAAAGTTTTCATCTAAGCTTGTTTCATTAGCATCAAGGGTTTTAGTGAAGTTCATAGAAATTCTAGCCCTAGGTTTGATTTTTGTATTGGTCTTGTAGTGACTTTGGCTTTAGAAGTTGTAAAAACCTTGGATATCCCTGGTCTTTTCAGTCTTCTTAGGAGTCAGACCTTTCGTAAAATCCACCTTTGTGAGAAACCTACCTTTGTTTTGTCTCTTTGCGGAATTTCGAGAAGGCTTGTTGGTTAAGCTGTGAATTTCATTCTTAAGAAAAAGAACAAGAACTTTTGTTTTTTGTTTTTGACTAGTTTATGATTCTGTATGAATTAGTCCTTGGTTGAATTGTAACTGAGTAAAACATCCTGGAATTATATTTTGTAGGATTTTACCTCATTAGATTTGTTTTTAGGTAAATTTCTCTTTGATTTTCATAGATCTTAAAATTGATTTGATTTTTATAGATCTTAAAATTGATTTTTGTTAAGTAGTTTTATATGCTTTGTTAAATAGGAAAAAATACAAAATCTCTTTTGAGGAAAGTTTGTTTTAGTAGCGTTTGAAGTATTTGAAAAGAGAAAGGAAGTTTTCATGAAATAATTAGTGGTCATGTGTTGTGTGCTTTGGAAAATATAAAGAGATTGTTTCTTTGATTTTCATTGCGAAGAAAGTTGTCTTTATAAATTTTGCATTCTCAAACTCTCTTAGCTAGGGAATTCATTGAAAAGGAAAAATTGTTTTGTTTCATCCTAGGTGCATCTTTTTAGTGGATTTGAGTCGAGTCTACACACCATCAGTTTCATCTCCGCTACCTTTTGTCCTAATGAAAAGCCATAAAAATTAACGCTTAAAGTAAAATCAACTTAGTAACTTTTTATTTACTAGGGCTCTGAAACACCAATATAGATTAGGCTAGTGTCTTGGAGTAAGAGAGTAATTAACTCTCCAAGACAGTAAAACCAAACAAGTAGCTTATCTTGTGGTAGGATAAATCCAACTGTTTCATTTATACTCTGGGAAAGCTCCTCTTAAAGGAGAAGCACGAGATTGTGTCCGAACCAGTGAGGGAATGAATCCTCCTTCATTGGGAATGACGCCAGATACGCACGTACTACAAACGGTAAACCTCAGATTAACCATTGTCGAGGAGCCTGGGGTCACTTGTCGGTAAACCTTGGATTATTGTCAAGGAGCCGGCAAGGGGATTGAGCTTGTTACTTTGCCCTTGCATGCTATCGGATCGTAGACTGTTCCCCCAGGTATATTTGTTGTTGTTGGTGACCTTAGTGACTATTATCTTTAGGATTCTTCCTAAGGTGACAGTGGAGGGAAGATCCCACTGTACCTGGAGCAGACGTCAGCTAGGCTCACTTGGATTTTCTGGGGGTTCACTTCACTCGAGATGGTTAAAGTGGAGGAACTTGGTCCAGTCTATTCATTAAGCAGGTTGCCGAGTTAACTGTTCCACCCACCACTTCTGTACTGAATTCGGCGATGTTGGATTTCATCACCAACTAGTGTTTTCGGTCCGAAAGGTTACTGTTTGTGTGTGGTTTGATGCCCTAGATTCTTTAGGTGTGTGATTCAAATTTGTTTGGTTCTTTAGAGACTTTAGGTGGTTTGCTTTGAGATTTTACTTTGTTTGTGTGTGCAGTAGTTAAAAGTTTTTAGCTGTGGCTGAATTACCAAGACAGTCCCGTAGACTTCGGGGCCAGTCTCCTGAGGTTGTAACCGTGGCTGATTTGTTGAGGAAGTCCCGTAGACTTCGGGGCCAACCTCCCGAAGAAGTTCCGGGCCATTACGAATGATTGAAAGTCCTTGTAACTCCTAGTGGCAGTAAAGTAGGGTCACCTGAAGAAGGAGAGTCTTCGTTGGTTGTTCATCCTGATTACCAAAGTCTAGAAACAGGTTATAATCCTGAAGCTGTTTCGGTTTCTGAACTTGCTGGTAGCTTTTCATCAACTAGTGATATAGGCGAAGAACCCGAGATATCTGAACATGTTAATCCAACATCGGGGTTAGTCTCTCCAACTTCTAGTGCTCCTAATTCACTTAGGGTAGAAAGAGTCATCACCGAAAATCTTCCTTTTGGTTTGATAGCTATTGAAGAGCTTGCTCCGGAAGAAGAAATAGGCATCCCTATCCCTGAAAATCAACCTAATATTGATCTAAGGGAGCGTGAATCCATTTTTTACAGTCCACCTAGAAGTACTACTTGGTATCTTTCTTTAACTAATTATTTGGACAACTCAGTGTCAAGTTTTTCACCACCTTGTGTTTCTTATCCACCTAGGGGTATTTATACTCCCGTAAATATGTCAGGTCAGTCGTCCATGTTTACTCAATCACCTGAATCTTTTTTGTATGGCGGTCCTTCTGTTCTTGTTGGGTATCAGTCTCTGTCTAGTACTTTTTCAGGAGCATCTCCTCGACCCATTGAAAAAAGGATGTTCACTGGAAGTAATGGTGCAAAGCCGTTGAGTGCAGAAGACATTCTTATGATGTCAAGTTCTATTCCTACTTCTCAACCTCAAGGTGGCCAGTTACCGCCTGGGGGGCAGCCTCAATTAACGCCTGGGGGGCAACCTCAAGGTACACAATTTTCATCTAGGGGGAAACCTCAAGGACAATACGTGCCTACGGTACATTACATTCCTCAAGGTCAACCCCAGACTCAATATGTACCCCAAGGTCAACCCCAGTACCAATTTATACCTCAAGGTCAACCCCAGTATCAGTACATGCCTCAAGGGTATCTGCCCAAAGGTCAGCACTCGAGTCAAAGTTTCCAACCACCCCAAGGTCAATCTTATGTTCAAGGTACGGGAAATGTACCTTTCACTTATCAATCCTACCCTCAACCCGGTTATGGATCTCAATATCCTCAACCTGTTATCGGTCAGTACCCCAGAATAAACATAGTGTGGGATCCATCGCAAGTTCAACAAGTGTTGCAGCCAAGTATACAGTTGTCATCTCAAACTGGACAACCCTTAGTTTCTGGTTCACCCCAGCAACCAGTCCAGTCTAATATTCAAACTTCTGTACCTTCGGTAGTTTCTCAGTCTGGGCCTATTTCGCCTCATACTCCATCTCAAACGACTACTGCAACTGCCGCGACATCTGTTCCATCTACCCCACTTACTTCTGGAGTATTGACAGCTCCGGTTTCTACTGTCCCTGTATCTACTCCTCAGACATCTTTACCATCTTCTGGATCCACGATTCAAACTACGGTTCAGATGCCTGTAGGACAACCTGGTTTAAGTACGGTTGTCACAAGTCAACCACAATTCACTTATCAACCGTACCAGGGACAGTACCAATTCGGTCCTGCTGTCCAGCAACCAGTTTACCAATATCAACCGTATCCTGGGTGCACTTATCAACAATCACAACAACCCAGTACGGTCCGGTTAATCCTGGTTTTCCAGGAGGATACAATATCCTGAACGTGATTCCTATTCCTAGTTATCCTGGATATCCTCCTCCTGGGGCTGGTATAGTGACCCAGAGTTTTAGGGATCCTAATGGGCAGCTACCATTTATCGCAACTTTGGATTTACCAGACTTGTCGCGCCTAACAAACGATCCAATTAATTATCTTCTGTTTTGGCCGCCAATGCCGAATAAGTTGCCCAATGACATTGCCAAGTTCGAGGGTAAGTCTGGAGAGGACCCGTCGAATCATGTGATGAATTACCACCTCTGGTGTGCCTCTAATTCCATCTCGGATGATTCGATCCACTTACGTCTTTTCCAGCGCACTCTCATTGGTCTTGTAGCCAAGTGGTACATTGAGTTACCACGGGCCTCTTTTTATAATTTTAGCCAGTTAGCTACCTCGTTCTTAACTCATTTTTAGTTGCCAGTCAGACATGATAATGGCACAGAGTTACTAACTTCATTAAAACAATTGACGTCCACTTATATTTCTGATCATATTCATGAATGGAGACGTCGAAGGCGGTTAGTGAAAGTTTTTATCCCGGACCAGATCTTAGTTGAATGGTTTGTTAAATCATTGTTACTGAAGATTACTGAAGACGTAGCTAAGGCCGAAGTAGTTACTGAGGAGCAAGTGATTGCTCAAGCGCAGTACCTTGACTTAGTTTTATACTCAGTTAGGTATGTTACACGAAAATATCCCAGATCTTCCAAAGTCAAATCAAATCGTTGCTGCTCCGTCAGGGTCTCATGCTGCTGATGGCATGATTGGTACGATGAACACTAAAAGTAAGAAGAAATCTTCAAAGTGTTCTTCTCCTATTATAACCTTACCAGACTCCCCGACAGGAGATTCTTCCACTGAACTCTCCACCGATATTCACGTTGTAGAGTCATCTACGGCTAAATCAAAATCTGGTGGGAAGAAGAAAGGCAAGAAGAAGAATAAAGCCGACAAAACTCCAAAGGAGAAAACTGAAAAGGCGGAATCTAATGATGAAAAGCACAAGCCTCATTATCCATGTCTTATTTGTGAAGAAGAACACTTTACAAGAGACTGCCCTCATCGAGCAGAGGTTGCGAAGATCGTCAAGGGTTCCCAAATTCCTGCTGTCTTGAAGGATCCATTTCCAAAAGATAGCAAAATGATAGGTTCTTCCTCGAGTGCCACTGAAGAACCCATTTTGATGATGTCTCATGTAAGGATTGCAACTCGATCGCAAGATTATGGTAGTAAAAGTCCTGTTGATGGATCGAAAGAAGAAAAATCTTCTTGTTCTAATCCATCAACCTCAGCTCCCGGTTCTGATCCACTACAGATCGAGAAACCTAATCCAGATTTAGTAATCAAGCTGCCCGCCAAGGGTGTACTTCGAAGGTCTGCTTTCAATCCACATGCGAGAGCGGCCCAAAATTACAACCTTGTTGAGGACTTAGCTGTTTCACCATCAGCAATGTCGGATTTGGAAGTGCTGCAATCATGCCCAGCACAACGCAAATTACTTTTGTCGGCTATAGGAGCTGTTGATGTTCAGGACCCGAACCTAATAATCTTTGATCTAGAAAATAGTACACCGCGTTTACCTCATCAAATGGCTTTCCAGATCCCAGTGATAGCCAAAAACAGGCCTATTCATCGGACTGTAATTGATGAGGGAGCTTCAACGTGTAATATGTCGATACAGTGTTGGAGATCGCTTGGTTCTCCTTCACTAAATCAATCCCCGACAATTCTTAAGGCCTTTGATGGCCATGGGTTTCATCCTTTTGGCATTCTACAGGATTTTCCTATAGGGGTTGAAGGAAAAACCGTTAGTCTAGATGTGGAGGTGGTTGATGCCCCTCTAGGCTACAACCTTCTCTTGGGTCGAAGTTGGACTTACGCTATGACAGCAGTCGTTTCATTGGTCTTCCGCGTAATAAAGTTCCCACATAATGGAAAGATCGTAACAATAGACTAGCTGGCTTAATTTTCATCCGACCCAACCTCTTCAGAGAGTATTCAGCATGTCGGTAAAACGACTATCCCATATAAGGATGTTGGCGTAGGATTAGTTAAAGATGCCGGTTTACTGGGAACTTTTCCTTTTCCTCCACTCAACGCATCATCTTCATTTGCAACCATTCATATTATTACATCAGACACTATTTATTATGACGATCCTTGGATCGTTCCTTCTGAATCTGAAATAGACTCATTTGGTAATTCTATGCCGTTGAGTCCATATGAAATCACCTATGAATCTGTGCAGTCTTTTACCGACCTGTGTTCAACCAAAATCGACCAAATGAATGTGGTCCGTGAGGAATCACTTTTCACATCAACCTCGGAGTTAATAACGTTTCCTGAAGTTGTGTCATCTGACGAGCAACTTCATGAAGTCCTATGTGTAGACGATTTACCATGGGAGGATCTCCATCATAGATCTTCGTTTTTACCTGAGGATGATCGTTTTGAAAATGATTTCTCATCAATTTTTACAGCTGAATATGTCAAGGAAGCTCAGAATCCCATGAAACATCCTGATTCAGAGCTGAATTTAGGGAACATCTCTCGAACTATTCCCATTGACATTTCAGTTAAGCCCGGAATTGTTGAAAACATTCATATAGGTGCCTCGTGTACAGATGATGAAATTCAGACATACAAGGCCCTATTTCAAGAATTCCGCGACGTGTTTGCCTGGTCCTATGAGGAAATGCCAGGAATTGATCCCGCGATTGTTGTTCATGAGATCAAGACTTACCAAGACGTTAAACCCGTCCGACAACGTTTGCGTCAGATTCACCCACAAAAAGTCGCTGCAATTAAAACAAAAGTTGAAAAATTGTTGAAAGCAGGTTTCATTTATCCAATCCCGTTAACGGATTGGGTATCGAATATTGTTCCGGTTAACAAAAAAAAGGGAACAATAAGAATATGTATCGATTATAGGGACATTAATCGAGCTTGTCCAAAGGACAACTACCCAACACCCTATATCGATCAAATCATTGATGATTGTGCCGGCAACGAAATATTTTCCTTTATGGACGGTTTTTCCGGTTACAATCAAATCAATATTCTACTTGCCGATCAACCGAAAATGGCTTTCATTTGTCCATGAGGGACATTTGCTTATTGCAAATTACCTTTTGGGCTTAAGAACGCCAGAGAAAGTTTTCAAAGGGCGATGTCTTATGCGTTTCATGACATCAAACACATTGTGCAACCGTATCTCGATGATTTGCCTGCTCATTCATTACATCGAGCTGACCACCTTGTCCATTTACGAGAAATTTTTATGAGGTGTTGGCATTATCGTATTCGGTTGAACCCACACAAATGTGTCTTCTGTATAGAAGTGGGACGATTGCTGGGATTTGTAGTTTCGAAAGCCGGCATTCGCGTCGATCCCTCGAAGGTAGAAGCTATCATCAAATTGCCTCCTCCTTCGAGTCTTCGCCAACTCCAAAGTTTGCAAGGGAAAGCAAACTTTTTACGACGATTCATTCCTAACTACGCCGAGGTTACAAAGGGTTTTACACGGTTGTTGAAACAGAACGCTCAATTCTCTTGGGATGATATAGCTCAGAAATCTTTTGATGCACTCAAACACACGTTGACCCATGCACCGTTGTTGCATCCTCCCAACTACAACCAGGATTACTTTTTGTACCTCACCGCCGCTCATTCCACCATTGGAATGGTCTTAGTTTAGGAAGATGAATTCGGAATGGAACATGTGATATATTACCTTAGTCGAACGTTAAATCCAACTGAGCTAAAATACTCACATGTGGAGAAATTGGCATTGGCAGCCGTTCAAGCTGTCCAACGTTTTCGTCACTACATTTTACTCCGTAAAACTACAGTAATTTCGAATTACAACCCTATGATCTACATTTTGACTAAACAATTGATAGGGGGAAAGTACTCCAAATGGATTGTTATCCTGCAGGAGTTCGACTTGGAGTTTGAGAAATCTAAGTCTAAGAAATCTTTAGTTTTTGCAGAGTTAATGTGTGACTTCCCGCGTGCTGACACGGAAACTGTGGCAGAGGAGCCCATTGCGGATGAATCTCTGTTTCTCATCAGCACTTTAGATCCGTGGTATGGGGATATCATCATCTATCTCCAGACCCAATCCTTTCGGCCCAAAGCTTCAAAGTCGGAACGTCGGAAAATTCGATTCCAGTCCCAACAATATAAAATTATTGGAGATACTCTTTATCGCCGTGGGGCAGACTCTATCTTTCGATGTTGTTTAACTCACGAAGAGGCTGAAAGGGTTCTAAATGACTGTCACTCTGGAGCGTGTGGCGGTCATATGTCTGGGTATGCCACATCCCAAAAGATATTGCGCGCTGGCTACTTCTCGCCGTCCTTGTTTAAAGATTGTATTACTGCGGTCCGAAAATGCCACAACTGTCAAGTGTTTGATCGAAAGATGCACGCTCCACCTGCTCCTCTCCACCCTATAATTGTCGTTGGTCCTTTCACCAAATGGGGTATCGATTTTATTACATGTAACCCTCACTCGGCTGGGGGGCATGCGTATATCATCCTTGCGGTAGATTATTTTACTAAGTGGGTCGAGGTGATGCCTACATTCGAGGTAGATGGCAAGACAACTGCAATTTTCGTATTCAGTCATATAATTGCTAGGTTTGGTGTCCCACAAGTGATAATCAATGACCATGGGCGCCATTTTCGAAACGTTATGATGACAAAACTTACAGGCCAGCTTGGTTTGCGTCACGATAGTTCAACTCCTTACTATCCACAAGCGAATGGTCTGGTTGAGTCCATCAACAAATTTTTAGTTATCATGATCCGACAAATCTTTGGTATTCATCGGTCGAATTGGCACAACATGTTATTTTCAGCGCTTTGGGCATACCGAACCTCAGTGAAAACATCAACAGGGTTCACTCCTTTCCAACTAGTTTATGGTTTGGAAGTTGTGCTACCCATTGAATGCGAGATCCCGTCACTGCAAATGGCCATCGAGTTACTTCCAGCTAATTCCGAAGAGGAGAAGTGTTTATTATACTTAGCTCAATTAGATGAGAATCGACGTGATGCTGCATTGGCGATCGAGACTCACACAAAACGTATGAAAGCTCAGTATGATCGAAATGTGACCCCTCGAAATTTTTTGGAAGGAGACCTAGTGTTATTATATGATCAAGCTAATGATAAATTAGGTGCTGGAAAATTCGTTCCTATGTGGCATGGGCCCTATATTGTCAAGTGAAAGCTACCAAAAGGGGCCTATGAGTTGGTAGACTTTGACGGGGACTCTTTGGGTAAACCCAGAAATGGACTTTACCTAAAGAGGTATTATGCTTAAAAGATGGGTATGGAGATTTTTAGTTAGGTTAGTTTGTCTTTCTAGCTAGTGTGTTTGTTAGTTTAGAGAGTGTGCTTAGCTTAGAAAGTGTGTTTTCGTCGTTATTCTAGCTTATCTTGGTTTTACTTTTGATGATGTAGATGTCGATGCCTCTCCAAACATACATTGGTTTCACTGATGGTGCTTGTCATAGTACACGGAATATCTCTTCCGCAGCTTGGGCTATATATTCGCCCTCTGACGAGTTAGTTTCTATGCATGGGGTGAGCCTCGGTCAAACAACAAACAACATTGCAGAATACAGTGTAGTGATTGAGTTATTGTCTGAATCTATTTCATTTGGGATTCGGAGTTTGATAGTGAGGTTAGATTCTGAACTCGTTGTATTACAACTTAATAGAATATATGCCATTAGAAATCCAGTGTTATTAAGGTTATTTTTGAGAGTGCGTCTCTTGGAACGTGAGTTTGATTACATTGAATATCAACATATTCCAAGGTCTTTAAATACATTGGCAGATGCAATTGCTTCTCGAATGTTAAATAGACATTTGCAATAATCATACATGTAAATTTAAAACCATTCCATAATATGATTTACAAGATAAGTCGGTAATAATGATATATATAGATAGGAGTGTGTCAAAAAATACATCGTCTTCGATCATAGGTTGAAAAACACCTTATGATCGGCAAAAATGATAAGTACAAAAAACCAAAATGTCACATGTGTCTACAAAAACGACCATCCAATCACTGGTGATGGTCTCTATATGACACCACTGCACGGGCTACCCTACACAAGAACCTCCTAAAAGGTCCTGGGACCCCGACTACATAGCGCTGAAGCCTGATAGGAATATCATCTATGGTAGTCTCCGGTATATCTGCTGTAAGACGTTCTAGGTCATGTTCCAACTCAGTTAAAGTCTCTGTGGCCTCGTCCTGTGGGGCCGGTGCCGCTGCAATTGGTAGTCTCCTCTCGAAAGGCCGGAAATTGGCTGGACGTCGTGGGCCTACATCTGCATTTTGAAAATTATTACTATCAGTTTTGAGACGATATAAAAACAAAAAAAAATAGATAGTTTAAAAAACTTGTGGAAAATGAAGTTACCTGTATCATCCCATTGTTCTCCCGGTGGAAGAACCATGTCCGGATCTCCACGAAAATCAACGCCGGCATAAGGAAAATCCTGTATAGAAAAGACCTGGTCTTCTAACCAGTGAAAGTACTCCGCAGTAAATCGAACAACCTCCGTTCCCTCATCAGGATGACGGGCCATAACCGCAACCCATCGCATCAATTTGGGCTCTCGAGGAAGCCCAACACCAACAGTGAGCTGTTGTGGGATCAGCATCGAAACCCTCTCTAAGACAAAACTCACAACTAAAGGCCCATAACCAAAAGTCTTCAGCTGTCCGTTTTTGGCTCTAATCAGTTGGCCTTTTACATTGGCCAACACAGCATCACACCAGTTGAAAATGGTACCTCGATAACAATCAATCGCCATCCGCATCTGGGATCCAGTGGCAATGTGTAAAGCGGCAGCCCCGCAAAGTCTGGTAATTGTAAAGGAAATCACCATAAGTTCAGGGCGGGATATAGTTTTGATCTCTATCCCCTTCTCCTGAGTCTGAGTGTTACACCACTCTAGTCGGAGACTAGCGATGGACTGGCCACCCGGCCTAGTCCCGAAAAGAGTCAAGTGTTCGCCTCTCTTGGGCAAACCAGTGAGAAAGTAAATATCTTCAGGCTCCATCTTGAGCTGGTGCCCTCCAATATAAAAACATTGGTCCTGAACGTTCCACCTTTCTACCAGCCACTCTAGAAATCTCACTTGGGCCCTCATGCCAGGTATGGCCCAGTATTTATAAAGGCTGCATGCCTTCAAAGCATCAATTGACGGTTGATGATTAATGGCGGCCAAATCAACATCTTCGTGCTCTCTCTCACGCCAATCAAGCATGGTGAGCAATCCACACACAAAAAAACATCCATTAGATTCCATAAAATCAAAAAAATTTGGTCCATTTTGGAGAAATTGGGGCTTGAAAACTCGTTTTGCGGGGTACGCACCCCACCTTTAGGAACAGAGTGTGGGTACGTGGGTTCCCTTAAGGCAAGTGTGTACGCCCGACATTTTCCCAACTGAGAAAATGTTGGGGTACGCAGGTCCCTAGTGTGGCACCTGCGTACCCCGAGGAGCGGTTCTTGAAACCCCAAAGCCTCCAAAAAATGAAATTAGGGCCTAAAAAGAATTCTAAACGGATGAAAATGAAGAGGAGGATGTTGTAGAATACCTGAAAGAGACAACGTTCGGTTTCGACGGTCGGATTCTCCGCAATGTCCACGGGAAGTTTCTTGCCAAAAGCCCTTTTTCTCTCCTCAACAGTAAAATGGTAAAAATGAATTGGTAAAAGCCCTTTTTATAGGTTTTTTGGGTAAATAAATGGTAAATTTGTTTATTTTTCACCATGAAAAGGTATTTTTCAAAGTATTTTTATCTATCGTCAACAAGTATGAGTAATGTGTTAGTTTTTGTGCAGGATAAAGGATTTTCAAGGAAAATTGTCATTTTTTACAAACAAAAACATCAGAGTCATCATTAAGCCCTTTTCTGACTCCTAAAACATGAAAAGATTGCCGAGAGTTTCCTTTTACACTCGTTAAAATGGAATTAAAAAAGGGTCCTCTTATAGCCATTTTCTGACCGTAAAAACATGAAAAGATTGCCGGATTTTTGTCGTTTCAAATTCGATATTGGAAATAAAATGACGTGTCTTTGATCGCTTTTTACTTTTCAGGTCAGAGACACTAATCATGAAAGTACTCCTTGGTCGTAAAGATCAAGCGGTTCTCTCAAGTATTATTTTATACTTTTTCGGGCTTGGGAGACACAAACTTACGGAAAAGGTCAACCTTGGAGTCTTCTTAAGTTTTTTAGACTCTCTAAAATTGAAAAATGCCAAGTTTCTCCTATACTAGACTCGTTAAAATTTCACAGTAAAGGACCTGTTCGATTACAAAGAGGAACGAACCAGTCCTTCTTAGGGTTAAAATTTAAACTAAGTTGGACTCATCCGAAGGATGAGCTTATAATCAAGCAAATGTTATCCTCCTCAAGCTTGTAAAAAAATAAAGAGGTACTTGCCAGAAATGGTGGGGGAAAAGAGAGAAAAATGACCCTATTTGTTATCCTTTGTCTCAGAGAAACCTTATCACCACTCTTGAACACGACACTTTTCATTCACCTGGGTTGGGAAATCCTTTGCCTAACAGTTTATCAAACCACATTGAAATATTCAGCCGGTTTCTGGGTATTAACTTTGGGTCAATTGTCACCAAGCCATCTGTTGTGTCGTTATGTGTTCAAGAGGTCACTGCAAATAAACCATTCATCTGCAAAATACCTGTCATCCATCTTGACCATCCATGAGTCAGTCCTTACAGTTACATTTCTTCAACTTGATCTGTGATTTCGTGTTGTGGGCTTGCCTACGACGGATCGCTTTCTATCAAAATCAGCACATTATCTAGAAAGATGATCCAGAAATCGTCAGTACCTTGAAATCTGCATGCATCAATGGCAAGTTTCTCGCCTTTGACGATAGTTTACATCATTGACTTTCGATCGAAGGATTCCGTGACATGTTCGACATCAACACATTCATTCACATCTCATGGATCGTACTGGGTACTTTGAGAACCATTGACATCACTGGTGGTCTCTCTAACACTTGTTAACAGTTTACATCATTGACTGGTAATCAAGTGGTTTCTACCATGTTCAACATCAACTCATTTATTCGCATGGATAGAATCGTACTATTTCGGGAAGTAGAAATGAAGACCCAGGATCTAGTTTCCGCCATCCAGGTTGCGAGGAGTTTTGTATTCATTATATAGTAGACTAATTATAAACAGATGGCTGCGTCCATACTATGTCTACATGAGTCTATGATTATGATGTACTGCGAAATCATTCCTATATCAGAGCAGTAGTTAGTTTGTTAGTTAAAGTTTTTGATCTAAGTATGGGAATGCCTACCTCAGCGATGATATGACCTCATATATGTATTTTGTGTTGAATATTTGCAGGTTCCGACTGGGCTCTCCACAAGATAATCCTTGAAATGATAAAGTGCTTCACCCTTCCTAGATGATATAAAACCCTAATCTACTACAGGCTTCGCACTTTAGGGGGAAATCTGTTACACTAAAATTTGTCACCATGACTATTTGCAGTCAGTATGGCTCCATAAATTGTCATAGTGTCCTCCTTGGCAAGTCTTATACCTCTACCCCTCATGTCAAACTCCAAAAAAGAGAGAAAGTCTTTAAAAGTCAATATAACTCTGGTTACGCAGTTTCTCTTAACCTTACCTGCGTGTACGCACCTCAAGTTCATAACACCTGCGTACTTGTACGCTCTTTCTATAAAGGGGTGGGTGCGTACTCCTGTAGAGGTCAAAAGGCGCAATTTTTACTTCAAAAAAGTTACTTGTGGTTGATTCTAGAGCATTCTAGAAGATGGTTTGACGTGTATTGAGCGCCTCCAGATGGTTCATGCATCCCAATGAAAGAGGAACTTATCCCATGAAGAGGGGAGCTATCCCATTGAAAGAGGGGCTTATCCCATTGATGGTGGACCTGATTAACTTCCTCCAAAGCACTATAAATACAGGCATTGGGCCAGAGGGAGGGGAGGTTGAAAGTTGAACATTCCTAAGGGTAGATGCTGCTGAAATTAGGACTCCCTTATAGAGCTTGAGAGGAGAGATTCCAATCCTTTCTTTGCTTCATTTGGAAGTGGGTGAGCTGATCAAAGTAAAGGATAACTCTTGCTGGACCCTGGGAGGGACCTGCATAAACCAAGGCACTGGTTGTAATGGTTTCTTTTGTTTCCAATTAATACAATTAAGTTCATTTTTCTCAACAAGTTGTTATATATAATTTTTTTCATAAACTCCTTGGTCTTTATGATGAATATGTTTTATTATATGAGTTATTCAGGTGCTATGTAATCATTTGCTTGTTAGTGAATGCAGGTTTCAAGGAGAAGGAGCTCATCTAGATCAAAGAGACTGGACTGCTACAAACAAGCGTTGGGCTAGAGGTAAGCCTTAAACACCTGGTTGCTTTTATTTTAAACACATATTTAGGGAAAGATAGTGCTTGATTGTTTTGTTTTTCACTAGAAAAGCTTTGTTTTCTAGGGAGGTCGGTTTTGTCCGCAAAATTGACTCTTTCCGCATGACACATCCTTTGTAGCATGTGTTTCAGGACCTTGTTGATCGCTTCAACTTGTCCGTTGGCTTGTGAATAATATGGAGTAGAGCTGTCGTGCGAAAACCCTAGTTTGGAAGCTAATTCAACCATCATGTGATTGCGGAAATGCGATCCATGATCTGTGACTATAGCCTGTGGTACGCCGAATCTGGCGACTACATGAATTAAAAAGAAGAGGGCAGTTGTTTCACCAGTATTATCTAATGTAGGCATCGCCTCGGCCCATTTGGTAAAATAGTCAACTGCAACTATGATATACCCATGCCCCCCGATCGAGGTGGGGTTACATGTCATGAAATCGATGCCCCATTTGGCGAATGGCCCAACAACAACTATTGGCTGTAGAGGTGTGGGTGTTTTTCTAGTTTTTCTATCAAAAATTTGACAAGCATGGCAACTTCTGATTGCGGTTATGCAATCTTTGAACATTGTTGGCTAGAAGTATCCTGCTTGTAAATTTTTTTGTGTTGTAGCATATCCAAATTGATGCCCCCCACACGCGCCTAAATGACACTCATTCAGGACTTTTTCGGCCTCCTCATGGGTGAGGCACCTTCTCAGAACTGTATCAATACCACGACGGTAAAGTGTATCACCGACGATCATGTAGTCTTTTGCTTGGTATCATATACGTTTTTGTTCAGAGTGGGAGGTGTTTGGCCTAAATTTTTGGGTTTGGAGATAAATGATTATATCCCCATACCACTCATTGCTTGTAGATATCAGAAACAAACTCTCATCCATGATTGATTCTTCGGATGTTTCGTCGTTGGACGACGATGGGAGATCGCATAATAATTCTGCGAAAACTAGAGCTTTCTTTGACTTGGATTTTACGAATTCCAGATCAAACTCTTGAAGGATTGCTATCCATTTTGAATATTTTCCCCCCAGCAATTGTCGCGACAATAAATAATTCATGGGGTTGCAATCTGACCTAATGGTAGTTTTCCGAAAGAGGACATAGTGTTGAAATTTTTTTATCGCTTGAACAGCTGCAAGTGCTAGTTTTTCAACATAAGAATATTTGCTCTCTGTATCATTTAAGTTTTTACTTAAATAATAAATAGGATGTTCAATTCCATCGAATTCTTGAACTAAAACCATTGCGATGGTCGTATCTGCTGCAGCCAGATACAGGTTAAAATCTCTTTGATAATCAGGGGCGTACATTAATGATGCTTTCATTAGGGAATATTTTAAAGCATCAAAGGAAGCTTGCGCAACCTGATCCCAGACAAAGGGTACTTCCTTTTTCAAGAGACGAGTATAACCTTTAGCAAGTTTAGCATAATTTGGAATGAACCTCCTCAGAAAGTTTGCTTTCCCTTGGAGTTTCTGAATCTGAAGCAAATTCG
Source organism: Pinus tabuliformis (assembly GCA_031772625.1). NCBI lineage: Eukaryota > Viridiplantae > Streptophyta > Pinopsida > Pinales > Pinaceae > Pinus > Pinus tabuliformis. The sequence continues at coordinate 94,002,738 of CM062814.1, read as the reverse complement.
AAGGTGGAGGCAAATTTATGATTGCCTGGACCTTACACGGGTCGAGACGAATCCCATCCTTGGAGACTACAAAGCCAAGTAAATGACCAGAGCTGACGCAAAATACACATTTGTGTGGATTGAGTCGTATCTTGTAGTGTCGGCAACGTAGAAATATCGCTCTTAAATGCTGCGGATGATCAGTCCACATTCGCGAATGAGCCGGAAGGTCGTCGAGGTATGGTTGAACGATGTTTTTGATGTCATGGAAGGCATAATTCATTGCCCTCTGAAACGTCGCCCCTACGTTCTTTAAACCAAAGGGTAATTTTCGATATGCGAATGTGCCCCACGGACAAATAAATGCAGTCTTTGACTGGTCCTGTGGGCGGATATTTATTTGATTATACCCAGAGAATCCATCCATGAATGAAAAGATTTCGCATCCGGCACATTCATCAATTAGTTGTCTTTTGGACAAGCTTGATTTACATCCCTATAATCGACGCACACTCTAATTGTCCCCTGTTTTTACATAACAGGGACAATATTCGATACCCAATCGGTTAGAGGAACCGGGTAGATGAAACCAGCATGGAGAAATTTTTCAACTTCTGCCTTAATGGCAGCAGCTTTCTTGGGGTGCACCTGCCTTAGCCGTTGTCGTACTGGTTTGACATCTGGATACATCTTAATTTTGTGTTCAACGATACTCGAGTCGATGCCTGGCATTTCACTGTATGACCAAGCAAAGACATCTCTGAATTCGCGAAAAAGAGCGTTATATATTTCCAGCTCTGAAGGAGAACAACCTTTGCCGACATAAATATTCTCTACAACATCTGTTTTGGTCGAGATATTTATGGCTATAGTCTCTTCAATGTTGGACAAGTTTTGCTCTGAATCCACCGTATTTACAGTATTTGACAGAAAATCAACTACTGAAGGATGGTAAAGGTCATTTTGAGTATCTTCCTCACAATCCGGAAGAAGAGAACGATGGTGGGAATCATTCCATGGTGCTCCTTCAATTACCATAGCTTGGAGAATTCCTTCGTCGGTGACATGCACTCGCGACCAAGGATCTGAAGGAGTACCATATTCTCTAGACCTATCTATCCAAACGCTTGATGAGCGTTGACTTGGATTTGCCCCCCATGCTAGAAACATTGATTGCTATAATATTTCCATTGGGCTCAGGGGCAAAACCATTGCATGATCCATGTTGATATCGTTTTCTGATATCTTTGTAGAAGATATCATGTTGCAGGTTCCTATCGACGCTACTTCCACCAGATCGATTGGAGGTGGAAGAGCGAAAGTTCCCATTAGTATAGGATCTTTTAGTAGGCCTACTCCAATATTCTGAAGTGAATGGGGGCTTCCATGGATCATGGGAATGCTTCCTGTAACTTGAGAACCATTGGGGAGGAAGTTTTGTTGATCGACGATTGTAATCCCTCCTTGAAAGGGAAATGCAATCTTTCTAAAATAGGTCGCCACAACAGCTGCCATGGCATATATCCATGGTCGTCCCAGTAGGATGTTGTAATCAAGATTCCCATCGATGACTTCAACATCTATTTCTACTATTTTCCCTCCTAGTTCAACTTTCAAGTTATTTAGGATACCGTATGGGGTATATGTCCTTCCGTCGAATGCTTTTAATGTCGTCGCAGATCGCGACAAGGTTGGAGATCCTAAATTTTTCCAGCAACTCATTGACATAATACATGTAGATGCCCCCTCATCAATAATTGTTCGATGAACAGTTTTGTTGAGGGCTTTCACTTGAACAAGAAAAGCTAGTTGAGCCGGTAACTGAGGATTGTATCCTTTGTGGTCGAAGGATACAAGATTGGAATCCTTTGGATCAATCCCACCAATGGCCGATAATAAAGCCTGCCTTTGGGATGGGCAATTTTGTAGTACTTCAAGAGTCGACATAGCGGATGGCGATTGGGCCAAATCTTCCACTATGTTATAATGTTGTGCCGCTCTAGCGCGGGGATTAAACGTCGACTTGTGTACTACTCCCTTCGGCGGTTTTATTGTCAATTTAGGGATGGTGGGTGGTACAACTTCTGTCGAAGTTGTTGTCGAACTACTTGGTTGATCTTTATCCTTGTTGTTCGACAGCTGCGGATTCCCGTAATCTTTGTTCCTTGTCGAAATCAAAGCATCATTCTGCTGTTTTGAAATCGACAACATTAGCACGTGAGACGGAGAAGCATTTCCAATTTCAACCAGATTTTCTCCTAGATTCGGAAACGGATCAGTTAACACTGCTGAGGTTTTCGAATTCTTAAAGAACTTCTTAAGCTCAGCTTTGTGTGGACAATCTGTGGTCCGATGATCCTCATCGCATATCATGCATGGAAATCTTGGTTTCCTATTTCCAGGAGGGTTTAAAGAATATTTTTCAGGTGATGATTCATCCTGTTTCTTCTTCTTCCCTTTGCCTTTCTTCTTGCTTCCTGGTTGTTTGGTTTCTTTGCCCTTATCTATCGATACGGCATTTACTTCCGAAGCAAGAAGTTCGTCTTTTGCATTTTGACCTGAAATCTTACGGGCCTTCTTAGATGTGGCCTTTGTCGATTTCGTGTCTGTCGTACCAATCACGCCATCGTCAGCATGAGAGTCATTGTTCGATTTAGGAGGAGGAGGAATTGAGAATTCCGGTCTAGGGGCGTCAGGTATTTTGTCGTAGAGCGTGCCGGACTGAGTGTAAATCAAGTCGAGATATTGTGCACGAGTGATCACTTGCTCTTCCATTACGACTCCCCCCTTTGCCACATCTTCCGTGATGGAAGGCAGTAATGACTTGATAAACCATTCAGCTAATAGCTGATAGGGAACGTACGTTTTTACCATCCTACGACGACGTCACCACTCATGTATATGATCAGATATGTGAGTGGCCGTTGTCTGTTTGAAGTTGGTAAGAAGTTCTGTTCTCGTTTCATACCTTATTGGTAATTGAAAATGGGTTAAAAAGGTTGTGACTAAGGTACTGAAGTTGTCGAACGAAGCTCTAGGCAATTCAATGTACCATTTTGCCGTTGGACCCATTAACGTCCTCTGAAAGAGGCGGAGTCTTATCGAATCATCATTTAGGGTGTTTGATGAACACCATAGATGAAAGGTCATCACGTGATTCAATGGATCTTCACCTAGATTTCCATTAAATTTAAGAATATCTGATGGAAGTTTATGCGGAATCGCTGGCCACCAAGGGGCGTAAGCAATTGGATCGTTTGTTAACCGGTTTAAATAAGGTAACTCTAAAGTTGCCACGAATGGTAACTGTTGATTCAGGTTAGGTGAAACTTCTGGGGGGTGGGGAGGTCCCAAGGACTACCTTCGATGATGACTTCTTCACCTGGTGGGATCAACAGATCGCCGTAGATGACTACCCCTATGCCGGGCTGGATTTCTGAGGAGATTCTGATCTAGCATTACCACCGAACGCAGCATGGGGCAAGATTGGTAAGAATTTTTGATTTTATGATTTTTTTGGATTTTTCAAATATAATAATTAATTTTGAAAAACATTTTTGATGAGATTCAAATGACTGATATGATGATCATGTTCCAGACATTGGGCCGGTACGACTGGATGGGTTCCCACGGCATGAATGATGTGGCCGAGGAGCCGAAGAGGCGGCTACTGATACAAAACGAACTCTACATAACGTCCAGAGACAATTGGCAAGACTGAGCTGCCGAGTACCGATGGCTGCCATAGAGGACCTTCCTAAGGATATGCAGCGTCATGTGGTTTGCATGCCACGTGACTGGGTTCGCAATTTGCGGTGTGTGGCCAATGCGATAGTTACCTACTTAGCCGCTCATCCTGAGCTGGGGCATTAGATATGCCAGACATGATTATGGGCATTTGAGTCCCAATTTTGTATATTTTTGGACAAACATATGTACACTCGAGACGCTTTATGATATATATATATATATATATATATATATATATATATATATATATATATATATATTCGACTTCTTGATGTTTGATTTTATTGTGATGAATGATTGATGTGCCAGTCTAATGCTTGATTAGCAATAGAATCAGCTAACCAATTATGAGATCTTGGAATGTGCAAATAATTAATATAAGTAAATGATCTTTGCAACAACCTCACCCTTAAATACTGGCGATATAAACATGGATCCCTTACCCGATAAATGTTGTTTAATTGTGACACTATCAATTGAGAATCAAGATACACTACCAACGAGTCGATCTTGTGAGAGATTGCCTCGGATAATAAATTAATAACGGTAGTATACTTAGCCATATTGTTTGAAGCAGGACCGATGCATACGCCTCTTGATACCATCAATTGACCAGTTGGATAATAGAGTACCCAAGCTGCGGAAGCGAGATTCCGAGTGTGCCGACTAGCACCATCGGCGAACCCAAAATAGACCAAATCATCCATCAACACCTGCCACAACAGACCAAAAAGTGTTGATATCAAAAACTCTCGATGATATATGTACAAATATACATAATGTACAAAGAAGTCATTTCCTGGCAAAAACTAAGAAAAGTACTTCTTTAGGTAGAGCCCGTTTCAGGGCTTTGCCAGCTTGTTTCCCTCAAAATTGATTAACTCATACGACCCTTTTTCTAAAACTCGTTTAATAATGAAAGGACCGTACCACATAGGCTTAAACTTGCCTGCCCCCAAGGTGTCTTTATCTTGGTCATAGACCAAGACAAGGTCACCTTCAGAAAAGACTCGAGGATGGACAGATTTATCATACTGTGTTTTAACCCTTTTCTTATGAGCCTCATTCATCGTGGCAGCATCTCGACGCTGCTCATTGAGATGCTCCAAGTGAAGTAGGCGCTCTTTGAGACTTGAAGTCTCTGGAAGGAGATCAACATCTAATTTAAGAGATGGAATTTCACATTCAACCGGAAAGATAGATTCCATCCCATAAACCAACTGAAAAGGTGTAAAAATAGTAGCAGTCTTCACGGAGGTCCGATATGCCCAAAGAGCCGAATAAAACATAACATGCCAATTGGACCGATTTTTATCGATTGTCCATTGGAGGATCGTCTTAAAAGTTTTATTGACTGCCTTGACCTGTCCATTGGCCTGAGGATAATAAGGAGACGAATTCTCCTGCCGGAAACCCAATTTGAGAGCCAATTCAGGCATCAGTTTATTCTGGAAATGACTGCCATGATCAGTGACAATCTCTCTCGGGATACCGAATCTTGAGATAACCTGATTAATAAGGAACAACGTTTTCGTGTCACTATCGTTCTTATAAGTAGGCATGGCCTCGGCCCACTTCGTAAAGTAGCCTACAACCACGATAATGTACCTGTGATTTGCCGCTGAAGGCAGATTACAAGTCGTAAAATCAATACCCCATTTAGTAAAGGGATCGACGATGACAACGGGGAAAAGAGGAGCTGGATGTGCACGCATCTTCTGAGTAAAAATTTGACAGGGGTGGTAGCTTTACTGCTTCCACACAATCTTTAAAGAGTGAAGGACAAAAATAGCCGGCACGCAAGATGCGCTGGGCTGTATCAAGCCCTGATAGATGACCACCACAAGCTCCACTGTGGAAGTCATTAAGCACTGACTCTGCTTCCTCTAAGGTTAAACAACATCGAAGGATTGAATCAACCCCTCGACGGTATAATATGTCACCGATGATAACATAATTTTTATCCAGGTGACGTAATTTTCGACTTTCATCCTTGGAGAATGTAGAGGGTGTTAGAGTCAGTTTGGTCAGCCCTCCATCAGAGATCAAAGCTCTTTGTGCATTTCAATTTTAGGTGTCCTTTTTCATTCACTCAGTTGCATTTCACTAGGGACATATCATGATCTAACGGAGAAAGTCATGATACTCATTTCCCCTCATGTCTGGCCTCTGCTGGTTCAGGCCTTGGTCCAAAAATTAATCAAAGTCATGATAGTCAAGGTCTTGTCCTGTTATAGGGAAAATTCATTTTTATGGTTTGGGTTTAGAAATTCATCAGCTTGGTCTCAGAAAACATGCCCAGAACAAAATCATGCCAGCCAGAGGGAGATCTTATACACCTACAGTGCAAAAAGCTTCATCATCACCACAAGAGACATCAACTTTTCTTCAAAACTATGTTTTGAAGAATAGTCAAACAAGGTCAACTATGACAAAATTTTCCAAAAAATCGACAGTTGACATTTTCAGATGCAGTCAGAGATTGCAAAGCCAAATGCTCCGTCATACAGTCCCCGCAAAGAAATGCCGAAAATTTCATCAAGAGAGCCAAAGTTTTGAAGAAAATGAAAGACAGAGTTTTTAAAGTCAATGAAGAAAAGTGCAAAACAAAAACATTATAAAGTGGGTTTTCATAAAAGGAAAAACCAAACCAGTTTCTTTAAAGCCTATAAATACATATGATAGCCCAAAGCAAAGCCATTGTGCCATTGAATACTTGGAAATACATTGCAAAAGGTGGAAGAGTGAGATTGGTGAGTGTTTGAGCAAGTGGCAGGCGATTTGGTAAGCGCGGCGCATACACCAGGTCACGTGGCGCACACACAACGCGCAGTGCACTGGAAACCAACCCTTAGTGTTAAATTCGCAAGCATGTGACGCATATAAGGCACGCGGCGCAAGGGGAAGAACGCGTGGCGCACACAGTCCAGTGCCCAAAAAGGCTAACAAAACAAGAGGTAGGCCCGTTGTCAACACTTCTCCATCAGTTTTTTCGTTTATATGGTATGCATAAGACGTTTAAATGGTACCCCAAAAGCACAAGGTCGACCATGAAAAGAATCATAAAAAACAACGATAGTTGGGGTTGCAAATTTTCAATGATGCCACCAAGGTCTGCTCCCCTCTCCTTGTCTCGTCACTCCTCCTCGTTCCCACCTCCATTACCATCATGATTCCTAAGGAAAATGCCCTAAACTGCCCTAAACCCTCTACCCTGTTTTTCAAACAAATTTGGGTGATTTTAACAGTGTGTGGTGCACACACATACTGGCATGGGGCACTCATCTTGTGCGGTGCACTGGGGCCGGTTCACAGTCTAAATTTGCCACTAGCGCAGTGCACTGGGCAGTGCGCGCGGCGCACAGACTTATAAGCCTGAAAATGCACCAGTTTTCTTAAATTTTTATGAATGCCTGTCATGCTGGAGAGGTAGACCAAACTACCTTCACTCTTGGCATTAATGTTGGGAAGAATACCATGATTTTGAGGCTATAAACCGAATGCAAATAACTTTTTGAAAATAAACAAAGGAAGACACCAAGAAATCAAAAGCTAGGGTTCTACTACAGCGACATGATTGCAAAATATGTGGCTATTCTACCTCTATCAGCTAATTCCCCCGGAGCTTTTTCCCATAATGGTTACCCTAGCTACATTGTGAACATATCCCTTTGTCTCCTTTACTCATATAGCTCAAAGGTCCCTTAACCCTACCCCATCAAAACCACACCCCAAACACCCCAAACATCCCCAAATCCCTGACAAATTTCCCCGTTAAACCCCTATCCCTATTTCATCATTCCCCTCCTAATATTCCCTATTTTATTTTCCCCTTGGTGAAAGATTTGCAGAGCATCTACCAAGACTATTGGATTCAGAGGACAACACAAAATTCAGGGTACAAACAATAATAATAGCATCGGGAACTTCACCAGACTATGAGGGGGAAACTCACAGTGACACAACTTCTGGGGAACAGGCTCCCCGGAGACCTAGGAGTGGCAGACATGTCAGGGATGAACCAAACACCCTCACTGAGTTGCAGGCATGCCCTCTCGCTATGTCTTGTTTCCAACACTTGGCATGTTACGAATTTTGTCAGAGGGTGGCAAATGTCAGAATTCATCATGCGTTGGCCCGTCTTTTTGCACTTCACCTACATGGGGGATAGTCTATCTTGGCAGGGATCACTTTCACATTGACACCCGAAACCATATCAGTGGCAACAGGCATACCAAATGTTGGAGAAAAGTGGCACAAGAAGATGAAGGTGGAGAGGGAACTTTATGAGCCTTACATCAAGGCCAGTTCTTTGAGTCAGCTCACTAGAGTTTTACCATTCAGATTTCTGAGGGATGATTATGCTTCGCTCATGAGATTGATCATGAAATACTTTAGTTGTGAGGGGAGGTTTTCTCGCCTTTATGCATATCACATTAGGTTGCTCATGCACTTTACCAGGGTACATATGATGAACCTCCCATTTTTCATCTGCGAGAACATAGAGAGGATGAGAAAATTCATGCAACAAAAGACCCCTCGGCAGCAGCTCAACAGTGTATATCACTTCGCTCTTATCTAGATTTTGGTGGACCATCAGTTGGGATTGCAGGGCATTGCTTGGGAGGACTTCATCTCCCTTGATTTCTTCAGCACCCCACAGGGAGTATCAGAGGCAAAACATGAGATAGGTGGTCCTTCTCATCAGCATGGGCACCATGAGACCACTGTGGTGCCATTTTCCATCACATATCAGAGAGGCTATTAGAAAGGCACTAGGCCTTTGTTTGCAGCAGCAAAGCGAGTGTTATCTCCACCCGGGGTGGAAGGGGCCTCGCTTCCTACATAGACAGTACAGCTACAGGTACAGGACAAGGGCAAGAATCCCAAGCATGAGGGGGGACCTTCAGGTGTGCCACCAGGTAAATAGGAGGCCAGATCCATTCTCACTTGTGATGATGATCATACAGATGCACGTTCAAAAAACGCACAGCTGAAAGAGATCTTCCAGGAGGAAGAGGCAGAGATTCACTCCTTGACCCTCAAGTTGGAGATGGCCAAATGGAACATCAGGTATTTAGAGTAGAGGAACAAACAGCTAGAAGACCAGCATGTGATCATGGAGTTGCAGAACATCCGTGAGGATCGCCTAATAGCCTAGCAGAGGGGGATTGAATTCACTTCATTGGAACAACAGGTTATGGATGATCGTGAGTCTATTCTCGAGAGAGTCAACATGCAGCTGGAAAACATGCTGAACAGGGCCGATGAAGACAACACACTGCTGAGACACATGGCTCGTCATTACAGGGCACAGAACTTGAGTTTGAGAGCCCGAATAACGAGTTTGAAAGAAAAACTGAGGAAAGCCACAAAAAGGGAAAAAAGGAAAAAAGAGAAAGATAGGCTCAGAATTTTGGCTGAGGCTTCCTTGGTTCAGCAAGGTACCCCATAGAGAACTTCCAACCCAAATCTCAAAAAATTTGGGCAAATTTTGGTCACAAGGAAATTTCTGGGTGAAAAAATAGGGATTTTCTCCCTGTGCGCCGCGCACCGTGCACGGCGCTAAAATTCTAGACCTCAGATTGAGGAAATACTTATATATTTGGATTTAGGATCGAAAAATACATCTACTGGTGTCCAGGAAAGAAATTTGGATAAGTTTTGGGTCTCCTAAAGGTCAAAAAACACCCAAAAATGGCCCCTCTGCCACTTTTTGAACACACAGAAAGCAGTCTTGGGAGAATGAAGTTTTTGATGGGAAAATGAGCTTCAAATTTAGAAATTCCAGTGGAGTTAGAGGGTAGACAGGCCAATCTTTCCAACAAGCCCACTTGGGCACATTTTGGACACCTGAAAGTGCCCCAAAACAGGCCCCAAATAGCGCGACGCACAGAGAAAAGCGCGCGGTGCACAGAGGAAATTTTGCCCAGTTTGCTCCCGTTTCGCGAAATTTCGGGTCGCGACTTCTCCAAGTGGGCCCGGTAATTCACTCTTTGGTTTTTTGGCACCAAAGGCTGCTTTTAAAGATTTTTCTCTCTAGGTGGGCATCTATCCAAGTGGCAAGAAATGCAAAGGGTCACCACAGTCAAATGTCATGCTTGAGAGCGCTGCACCTGTAGCTGATGGTTATCTCTCCATTTCCATTACGAAATGATTTGAGTAACTTCCAAACCCCTAGGCGTTCCACCTCTTCTCCACACATTCTATATATTGTATACATTTTTATTTGCAAAGGGTTGGCTGGCTTGTAACTTCTGGGAGACTGTGGGAAAGAAACTTTGTTTCTGCATTGCATATTTTTACAGAGAATTAATGAAAGGCAGCGGCTCTGTTTCATGAGATTCCTGTGGTTGTGAGTGTAGTAAGTGTGTCTCTTATGTTTCATATGTACCTTTTTATGTTCCATATTTCATTTCATATTCATTTCTGGTGAAGTTTTTCGAAACCTTGCCTCACGAAACAATCTATGCCTTTATGTTAAGTTCTTTGTTCATTGAGGTCCAAAAGTCCCATAACATCCCAGAAACAAAGTCATTCATAAAAATCACTTTCTATATTCATTTTCACTTACTAGCCTAAGACAAATAGTTCATTGTAAGTCATCTCAGGCCATTTCATTCACTTATTCATTGAGTGTGACTTGGAGAGAGCCCTCCCCTGTCCTCGTAGGGCTAGCTACAAGGCTGAGCTTGGTTTGATGTTGCCTTGAATCTCGCCTTCCTTTAGTCTAAGGCAGATTTAGGTGCTAACATAGTGGCGACTCCACTGGGGATGAAAATGGTTTGCTTGTAGATTGTCTTGCCCCAGGACATATCTCAAGTTTAGATCTGATGTTGATGGTGAACAACGATCAAACATAAGAAGATGGTTGAAATCATTCACCTGGCGACTCCTTTCACTGAAGAATCCAACAATTGATGGTTCATGGAGACTCCACTGCAGAGGGATCAGATTGCAAGGACATATGCTCCCATGAGCCACGATCACATTCCAGGCTTTCCAAATAAAATTCTGAAGGTGGATTGGTCAAGGAATCTACCTACATTTAAAGATGATCGTAAGAAAGACGCTGCTTTACATCTAGTTCGATTTCACATGCATATTCATAGGTTGAAGGTTGATTTTCCTGAAGATTGCTTAATGAAGATATTCATGGCCACTCTTGAAGGTGAAGCCCAATCTTGGTATGAAAATTTGCCCGTTGCTTGTATTTACTGTCTAAAGGATTTTCATGCCCTGTTCATTGAAAGATATAAAGACTTATCCATCATTGAATCTAGTTCATGATTGTTGCAAGCATGCTTATGGTTTTATTGAGAGCCTTCAAAAATATTATGAGGTTGATAATTTTATGGATCATGAAATCATGGAAGCCCTATATGAAATTCCTTTTCAGCAGTGTAAAGATGATCATGAAAATTTGCAGCATGATCAAGATTTGGGTACAGTGGAAAATGAAGGGATTTTGCATCTTGACAGTCAACATGAATTACATGAAATAGATCATCAGGTTGGAGAGTTCCATATGGCTGAAAGTGATGAAAGAAACTGTGTCATTTCAGATTGGTCCATAGAAGAGAACAAAGTTTTGGGTCCAAATGTTCTCATGTCATCAGAACAAAGCCTTCATGGAGAGGTAATCCAATCAGCTCATGGACAACAAGATGTGAACTTTGTTCAAGTAAGTGAAAAGCTTTCTCTGGATGAATTTATGGTAGATGATAAAAATGTTAGTGTTGGGTTTCAAGAATCATCCAAAGTTGCTTTTGTCATGATTGATGAATGTGATGAATGCAATGAGAATTTGGCTATCATATCATGTCAAGATGATCAGAAATATATTCAGACTATAACCGACCAGACCATTATGGATTCCATTTCAGATTCTTCCTCATATGTTTCATGTTTTGAAGTGTTCTTTGAAGAGGAAATCCACTCATTTGCTTGTTCATAATTTTTTGAGGACCAGGAACATTATGAAGGAAGATCAAAATCAAAAGAAAAAGATATATTGTTTCTTCAACATGAGGTAAATCTTCATTTTTTCACGATCCAATGGAAAATTTGTTATAGTCAGCAGTGAAGGTCATAATTGCAGTATTCAGTGATGAAGGAGATCATGGCCAATTATGTTTTGGGAGGCCCAGTTACCAATATCAATTGTTGACCAGAAGATCTGATCGGAAGAATTAGTCCAGAAGCCATCTTCTTGATTGGTTACATTGGTAGTTTGATATAGTTTGATGATATGTAGTCTTGTAAGAAATAAAGGTGGTCATGTACTACCACCAAGCTTTAAGTTTTAAGTTCAGTCAAGTTTTTTAGTCATGTCATTTGCATTGAGTCAGTTTGAGTCAAGTTTCATGTAAATAAATTGAGTCATGTTGGAATAATGGACTCCATAGCCCAATGGACAAAGGCACTATTTTCTCACCCCAAAGATATGTAGTTCTTGGCACCTCCAAGGAGCTGCGATCCCCCGTTGGAGCCAATGTTAGAGTCGGTTTGGTAAGCCCTCCGTCAGAGATCAGAGCTCTTTGTGCATTTAAATTTTAGGTGTCCCGTTTCATTCACTCAGTTGCATTTCACTAAGGACATATCATGATCTGACGGAGAAAGTCAGGATACTCATTTCCCCTGATGTCTGGCCTCTGCTGGTTCAGGTCTTGGTCCAAAAATTAATCAAAGTCATGATAGTCAAGGTCTGGTCCTGTTACAGGGCAGATTCATTTTTATGGTTTGGGTCTAGAAATTCATTAGTTTGGTCTCGGAAAACATGCCCAGAACAAAGTCATGCAGGCCAGAGGGAGATCTTATACACCTACAATGCAGAAAGATTCATCATCACTGCAAGAGACATCGACTTTTCTTCAAAACTCTGTTTTGAAGAACAGTCAAACAACGTCAACTATGACAAAATTTTCCAAAACATCGACAATTGACATTTTCAGATGCAGTCAGAGATTGCAAAGCCAAATTCTCCATCATACAGTCCCCCGCAAAGAAATGCCTAAAATTTCATCAAGAGATCCAAAGTTTTGAAGAAAAATGAAAGATAGAGTTTTTAAAGTTAATGAAGAAAAGTGCAAAACAAAAACATTATAAAGTGGGTTTTCATAGAAGGAAAAATCAAACCAGTTTCTTTAAAGCCTATAAATACATATGATAGCCCAAAGCAAAGCCATTGTGCCATTGAAGACTTGGAAAGACATTGCAGAAGGTGGAAGAGTGAGATTGGTGAGTGTTTGAGCGAGTGGGAGGCGATTTGCTAAGCGCGGCGCATACACCAGGTCGCACGGCGCACACACAGTGCACGACGCACTGGAAACCAACCCTCGGTGTTAAATTCGCAAGCGCATGACGCATATAAGGCGTGCGGTACACGGGGAAGAACGTGCGGCGCACACAGTCCAGCGGCCCAAAACAGTGCCAAAACATTGCGAATCTTTGTGAAGGCTAACAAAACAAGAGGTAGGCCCATTGTCAACTCTTCTCCATCAATTTTGTCATTTATATGGTATGCATAAGTCGTTTAAATGGTACCCCAAAATCACAAGGTCAACCATGAAAAGAATCATAAAAAACAACGATAGTTGGGGTTGCAAATTTGCAATGATGCCACCAAGGTCTACTCCCCTCCCCTTGTCTCCTTACTCCTCCTCGTTCCCGCCTCCATTCCCATCATGATTCCTAAGGAAAATGCCCTAAACCGCCCTAAACCCTCTTCCCTATTTTTCAAACAAATTTGGGCGATTTTAACAGTGCGCGGTGCACAGACATACTGGCGCGGCGCACTCATCTTGCGCGGCGCACTAGGGCCGGTTCATAGTCTAAATTTTCCACTGGTGCGGCGCACTAGGAAGTGCGCACGATGCATAGACTTATAAGCCTGAAAATGCACTCATTTGCCTAAATTTTTATGAATGCATATCATGCTGGAGAGGTAGACCAAACTACCTTCACTCTTGGCATTAACGTTGGGAAGAATACCATGATTTTGAGGCTATAAACCGAATGCAAAATACTTTTTGAAAATAAACAAAGCAAGACACCAAGAAATCAAAAGCTAGGGTTCTGCTACAGTGACATGATTGCAAAATATGCTGCTATCCTACCTCTATTAGCTAATTCCCCCAGAGCTTTTTCCCATAATGGTTACCCTAGCTACATTGTCAACATATCCCTTTGTCTCCTTTACTCATATAGCTCAAAGGTCCCTCAACCCTACCCCATCAAAACCACACCCCAAACACCCTTAAATCCTTGAAAAATTTCCCCTTTAAAACCCTATCCCTATTTCATCATTCCCCTCCTAATATTCCCTATTTTATTGTTCCCTTGGTGACAGATTTGCAGAGCATCTACCAGGACTATTGGATTCAGAGGACAACACAAAATTTAGGGTACAAACAACAGTAATGGCATCGGGAACTTCATCAGACTATGAGGGGAAAAATCACAGTGACACAGCTGTTATCGGGAAAAGTGTCTATTTAGAACTACTCTATCCCACTAAGGTGTGACAGCTACCTTAGAAACAACCAGAGAAAACTAATTTTGTATTCTTCTTTATGAACTATAAACAAAGAGGAATAGGATGAACCAACTTGTGCCTTACGCTAGTCCTTCGATCCAATCTCTCTCCTCTTTGACAGCTTCCAGCTACCTGCTCCCTTACTTGCCCAGCTTCACCAAGTACCTATAAGATCACAGAAGAAGGAAACTATACAAAAACATGGGTTTATATTCATAAATAACTTAGGATCATATTTAAGTTAACCATACAAATGTAACAAGCATCAATGAAACACAAGCATGGAGAAGAAACTCAAATAGTTTTATTGATATTCAAGAAGATCCAGGAGGAGTTACAACCGATGATTCCTGACCCAGCATCAACCTCCCAGCAAAGAAGTCCCTTCTTCACCCCCAACAAAGCATAGATCACCCAATTCTCTGATATGTATCTCAAAACCAACAGCAATTCCTTACAATGTGCAAAATTCCAGCCTCTGGATCTCTTGGATGAGGGATCCATATATAGATGTATACAAGGAGGATGAGTCAGCTCATGCTTTGATTAGTGGCTTCTCTCTGTCAGTTCTTGCTTCCACTTGGAGACTGAAAGCCTCTTACTCATCCTTGGTCGAATTCAGTGAGGCAAGTGTCATTGGAGAAGATTCTGTAAGCTTCCATTGTCTCTCAACCTCGTGGAATGACACTGCCACTTGTCATTTCCCACTCAACGCACCCTGGTAGTTCATTTAGGTGCGTTGCAATGCACCTAGCTAGTGGACTTAGGTGCTATGCAACACACTTGGCTAGTGGAGCAGCTGAAATGATCCTGTTTTGACTTATTCTGAGCAATTTCTGGTGGAGAACTTCTGGGAGAAGTTGTAATTTGTTGATCTTGTTCCTTTAGGAGTTAGAAAAACACTTTTAGGGACTTAGGAGCCCTTGGTTTATGGAAATTTCATGCTTAGAGCTGTAAGGCACAAAAATGTCTATAACAACAGCTTCTGGGGAACAGGCTCCCCGGAGACCTAGGAGTGGTAGACATGTCAGGGATGAACCAAACACCCTCACTGAGTTGCAGGCATGCCCTCTCGCCATGTCTTGTTTCCAGCACTTGGCATATTTCGAATTTTGTCAGAGGGTGGAAAATGTCAGAATTCATCATGAGTTGGCCCGTCTTTTTGCACCTCACCTACATGGGGGACAATCTATCTTGGCAGGGATCACTTTCACATTGACACCCGAAACCATATCAGTGGAAGCAGGCATACCAAATGTTGGAGAAAAGGATGAAGGTGGAGAGGGAACTTTATGAGCCTTACATCAAGGCCAGTTGTTTGAGTCAGCTCACTAGAGTTTCCCATTCAGATTTCTGAGGGATGATTATGCTCCGCTCATGAGATTGATCATGAAATACTTCAGTTGTGAGGGGAGGTTTTCTCGCCTTTATGCATATCACATTAGGTTGCTCATGCACTTTACCAGGGTATAGATGATGAACCTCCCATTTTTCATCTGCGAGAACATAGAGAGGATGAGAAAATTCACGCAGCACAAGACCCCTCGGAAGCAGCTCAACAATGTATATCACTTTGCTCTTATCCATATTTTGGTGGACCATCAGTTGGGATTGCAGGGCATTTCTTGGGAGAACTTCATCTCCCGTGATTTCTTCAGCGCCCCACAGGGAGTATCAGAGGAAAAACATGAGATAGGTGGTCCTTCTCATCAGCATGGGTGCCATGAGACCACTGTGGTGCCATTTTCCATCACATATCAGAGAGGCTATCCGAAACGCACCAGGCCTTTGTTTGCGACAGCAAAGCAAGTGCTATCTCCACCCGGGGTGGAAGGGGCCTTGCTTCCTACATCGACAGTATAGGTACAGGTACAGGACAAGGGAAAGAAGCCAAAGCATGAGGGGGGACCTTTAGGTGTGCCACCAGGTAAATAGGAGGCTAGATCCATTCTCACTCGTGATGATGATCATATAGATGCACGTCCACAAAAAGCACAGTTGAAAGAGATCTTCCAGGAGCAAGAGGTAGAGATTCACTCCTTGACCCTCAAGTTGGAGATGGCCAAATGGAACATCAGGTATTTAAAGCAGAGGAAAAAATAGCTGGAAGACCATCATGTGATCGTGGAGCTGCAGAACATCCGTGAGGATCGCCTAACAGCCCAGCAGAGGGGGATTGAATTCACTTCATTGGAACAACAGGTTATGGAGGATCGTGAGTCTGTTCTCGAGAGAGTCAACATGCACCTAGACAACATGGTGAACAAGGCCGATGAGGACAATGCACTGCTGAGACACATGGCTCGTCATTATAGGGCACGAAACTTGAGTTTGAGAGCCCGAATAAGGAGTTTGAAAGCAAAACTGAGGAAAGCCACAAAAAGGGCAAAAAGGGAAAAAGAGAAAGATAGGCTCAGAATTTTGGCTGAGGCTTCCTTGGTTCAGCAAGGTATCCTATAGATAACTTCTAGCCCAAATCTCAAAAAATTTGGGCAAATTTTGGTCACAAGGAAATTTTTGGGTGAAAAAACAAGGATTTTCTCCCTGTGCGCTGCACACCCTGCGCGACGCTAAAATTATAGACCTCAGATTGAGGAACGACCTATATATTTAGATTCAGCATCGAAAAATACATCTATTGGTGTCCGGGCAAGAAATTTTGAT
Organism: Pinus tabuliformis; assembly: GCA_031772625.1. NCBI lineage: Eukaryota > Viridiplantae > Streptophyta > Pinopsida > Pinales > Pinaceae > Pinus > Pinus tabuliformis. The sequence continues at coordinate 93,985,808 of CM062814.1, read as the reverse complement.
AAGTTTTGGGTCTCTTAAAGGTCAAAAAACACCCAACAATGGCCCCTCTACCACTTTTTGAACACACAGAAAACAGTCTTGGGAGAATGAATTTTTTGATGGGAAAATGAGCTTTAAATTCGGAAATTCTAGTGGGCTTAGAGAGTAGACAGTCTTAGCTTTCCAAAAAGCCCACTTGGGCACGTTTTTGACACCTGCAAGTGCCCCAAAACAAGCCCCAAAGTAGCGTGACACACAAAGAAACGTGCGCGGCGCACAGAGGATATTTTTCCCAGTTTGCTCCCGTTTCACGAAATTTCGGGTCGCAACTTCTTTAAGTGGGCCCAATCATTCACTCTTTGTTTTTTTGGCACCAAAGGCGACTTTTAAAGAGTTTTCTCTCCAGGTGGGCATCTATCCAAGTGGCAAAGAATGCAAAGGGTCACCACAGCCAAATGTCATGGTTGAGAGCGCTGCACTTGTAGCTGATGGTTGGCTCTCCATTTCCATTGCGAAATGATTTGAGTAACTTCCCAACCCCTGGGTGTTCCACCTCTTCTCCACACATTCTATATATTGTATACATTTTTATTTGCAAAGGGTTGGCTGGCTTGTAACTTCTGGGAGACTATGGGAAAGAAACTTCGTTTCTGCATTGTATATTTTTACAGAGAATTAATGAGAGACAGCGGCTCTGCTTCATGAGATTCCTGTGGTTGTGAGTGTAGTAAGTGTGTCTCTTATGTTTCATATGTACCTTTTTATGTTCCATAATTCATTTCATATTCATTTCTGGTGAAGTTTTTCGAATGAGATTAGGTAGAATTCAATTTTATTGCTCTACCTAGAGGAAAACTTCATGTACAGTGTTCATTCTTTTGTTGAAAAGGATTCATATCCTATGCTCTTTTCACCTTCTTAATCAATCTCTCCATTCCGCCATATTTTAAAACTAAATTGCTATGCTTTCCGCCTACCTTGCCTCATGAAACAATCTATGCCTTTATGTTAAGTTCTCTGTTCATTGAGGTCCAGAAGTACCATAACATCCCAGAAACAAAGTCATTCATAAAAATCACTCTTTATATTCATTTTCACTTACTAGCCTAAGATAAATAGTTCATTGTAAGTCATCTTAGGCCATTTCATTCACTTATTCATTGAGTGTGACTTAGATAGAGCCCTCTCTTGTCCTCGTAGGGCTAGCTACGAGGCTGAGCTTGGTTTGATGTTGCCTTGAATCTCGCCTTCCTTCAGCCTAAGGCAGATTTAGGTGCTAACAGAGGGGAACTTCGAAGTCTAGAGATGGAAAATGATATCTCCATACCAAGGGTCGAGTGAAGAGATGAGGAATAAATGTTTGTCGGGAAAACTTTCCTCATAAATGGTATCCTCTCCACAAGGCAGCTCATAAATTAGCTCAGCAAAACCCATGGATTTCTTAGACTTGGCAGACAAGAACTCAAGATCAAATTCTTGCAAAATGACTATCCTTCGATTATATTTGCTCCCAATCATTTGCCTACTGAGGACAAACTGAAATGGATTGACTGCCGCTAAGACAAAAGTTTTTCGGGTAGGATATAATGAGGAAGCCGTTGGATAGCATGGACAGCTGCCAATGCCAATTTCTCAACTGGAGAATAGCGAAGTTCAGGACCTATTAACCCTCGGCTCAAATAATAAATCACATTCTCGGTGAGAGAATCGTCCTCCTGAATGAGAACCATACCAATGGTTGATTCTGCTGTAGCGAGATATAAAAGGAAGTCTCTACCATAATCCAGTGGACTCAAAAGCGGGGCAGGGACTAATGCTTTTTTCAAAGCATCAAATGATCGTTGCGCAAAGTCATCCCATACAAATGGAACTCCTTTCCATAGCAAACGCATGAACCCTTTAGTGATCTCGGCATAGTTCGCTATAAACCGCCTTAAGAAATTAGCCTTCCCTTGAAGACTTTGAAGTTGTCAAATTGAGGACGGGGGAGGCAACTGAACTATTGCCTCAACCTTGAAGGGATCAACGCGAATCCCTTCATTTGAAACAATGAACCCTAACAACCGACCGGACGTAACCGCGAAAACGAACTTGTTGGGATTCAACTGGATCTTATAAAAATGACATCGCTCAAAAACCATTTGAATATGACTAGGGTGATCAGTTCTCTTTCGAGAACGAGCAAAGAGATCATCCAAGTATGCTTCGATGACATGTTTGATGTCGTGGAAAGAATATGACATGGCCTGCTGAAAAGTGGCTCCAGCATTTTTAAGACCAAAAGGCATCTTTCTATATGCAAAGGTACCCCAGGTGCATATAAAGGCTGTCTTATGTTGATCTTCAGGACGGATAGAAATTTGATTATAACCAGAAAAACCATCCATGAAGGAAAAAATCTCATTACCCGCACACTCATCGATAATCTGATCAATGAATGGTGTGGGGTAATTATCTTTCATACAAGCCTTGTTTAGGTCCCTAAAATCAATGCATACTCGGGTTGTTCCTTGCTTTTTATCCACAGGGACTGGATTAGAAACCCAATTAGTAAGAGGAACAGGGTATATGAAACCCACCTTTTGCAGCTTCTCAACTTCAGCTTTGATAGTTGCTGCTTTCCTAGGGTTAACCGGCCGAAGCCTTTGACAAACTGGCTTGGCGTTTTCATACATCTTGATCTCATGTTGAACTATAGAAGGATCAATGCCATGCATTTCCTCATAAGACCAAGCAAATACATCTCGAAATTCCTTAAACTGGTCTGTGTAAACTTGAATTTCTTCAGGGGAACACTCAATTCCGATGAAGAGATTCTCGATTACGTTAGGGTCCCTAGAGATGTTTATAGGTATCGTTTTTGAAATCACCGACATATTACCTTCGGCACAAACGTGTGCTGGAGCCAAAGGATTTGACACCATACAAACATCACTAGTAAAGAGCTTGGAGAATCTAGATTCTACTTCCTGCAATGGAGGAAGAAAGTATGAATGATGGTGTAAGTCTTCCCAAGGTCAATCTATACCCATCATTACTTCGAGGATTGCTTCTTCAGAAGGTAAAACAGAATCTAAGAAGTCCAAGGCAGAGGTAGAATCAAGGCTCCAGGCCGGGGCCACATCACCATCTAACTCCTCTTCATAAAAAGGAGTAGAGTGGTCGTCTGCAGAGTTTATGATAGACTGATATCTAAGCTCAGCTGCAGATATAGGAAATTCCATTCCATTTACTTGTCCTTCAACTAATGTGGTTGTAGGTGAAGGCAAGGTCCAAGGGTCTGAAAAATAATGAGTTCGGAAGAACTCTTCTCGAGGAGACTCCTTAGATGATGAAATGGCATTGATTTTAGCGAAAGGAGAGGGAAGATCAAAGGTACCCATCAATGAGGAATACATCCCTACTCCTAAATTCTCAGTAGGCGGACGAGGTTTATCCACTAAAGGAATAGTAGAGTCAGAGCTTGCTTGAGGATCGACCAGACAATAATCCAATTGATCAACCTTAACAATTTTCCCCTCATGAGGAAAGCAAATGACACGAAACAGAGTCGAAACAATGGCATCCATTTCGTATACCCAGTTCCTTCCTAAGAGGAGATTATAGTCTAGGTTAGCATCTATGACTTCTACTTCAACATTGATGACCTTCCCCCCAACACATATAGGAAAGGCCGGGATAATCCCATGCAGCTTATGAGAATGACCATCAAATGCAGCCAAGACGGTAGGTGAAGGAACGATTGAAGGCGATCCAATAGCCTTCCAACATGACATCGACATGACGCACGTGGAAGCTCCTTCATCGATAACAGTACAAAAAATGTTGATTTCCCGGTATGTAGACTTTATTTGGAAAGCCATATGATGAGGGACTCGCTTTTTGACATTTAACATGTCAAAAGTGAGCACTAAAGAGTTAGTTGGATCGACTGCCCCAATCACGGAAAGTAAAGCACTTCGCTGAGCCGGAAACGACTGGAGAACCTCTAAAGCAGACATGGCACATAGACTCTGAGCCAGATCCTCAACAATGGATTAATTTCTGGCGGCCCTAGCATTAGGATTAATAGTCGCGCATTTAGCAGAACCTTTCGGTATCTGTGGTATAGTCTCAACAGGGGGTTGCTCAATATGAAGGTCGGTATTTTCAGGAACAGTCTTGTCCTTGGAAGTTTCGGCTTCAGCGTAATCACGTGACCGAGTAGCCACATGGATGTTAGAACCCATCATGAAAACATTCGATGATTTTTCCCCTTCCTGGTTGCCCCCTGCGGAGGTTCCAGGGTTTGAACTCGCGCCAGCAAGAAGTTGCTGCCCTTGGGGAAAAGGGTTGGTTAACACAGCCTGAGAACTAGAAGTTCCTTGCTGCCCTAAAAAGCACTGAGCATCTTCAATCTTAGGGCAGAGATGAGTTAAATGGTCTCCACTGCACAACTTGCATGGAAACTTGACTTTCTTTCTAGACTCATTTCTACCACCACCAGCATTATTGCCGGATTTATTTGCGTCAGCCTTCCCATCCTGATTCTTTTTCTTACCTCTTCCTTTCTTTTTCCCATTGGAATTTTGATTTCCTTTGGGGGTTATCATATTGGACGACGTTAATCGAAGAATTTTTGGAAGCCGAAGGGTTAGACGATGTGACTTGGTTGTTAGAAGAAGTTTGTAAAGACAATTGCTGCAATTGGTTCAACAAGTTCATGGTAGTTGTGTCTATTGACCTAATGATACCATCTGCATGGGGACCTGGCTTCAACTTAGCTATGTCAACCTTAGACCCAGGAGCATCTGACAAGCATTTTTGTAGGATCCCAGACTGAGAGTAGATCAATTCTAATTGTTGGGCCCTAAAAATGGCTTGCTCCTCAGAATAGACTCTAGACATGGAGACATCCTTGGAGATCTCAGGTTGTAAAGATTTCAAAAACCACTCAAGACGATACTTTGGAGGGATTTTGGCTTTAATGGGCCTCTTTCTCCGTCTCCATTCTTGAATATGGTCAGAAATGTGAGTTGCCTTATCTTGACGAAAAGTGGCTAGAAGTTCAGTTCAGGCATCATAACGGACAGGAAATTGGAAATGATTTAAGAAAATATTGGCTAAGTCAGCGAAAGATGTAAAGATGCCCCCTGGCAACTCTATATACCATTTGCCCGCATTACTAGTCAAGGTGCGTTGAAAAAGTCTCAACCTAATCAAGTCATCGATCAGGGAGTTAGATGAGCACCACAAATGGAATGTGGTTACATGGTCGCCTGGGTCTTCACCACTCTTCCCTTCAAATTTTGGAATTTTTGAAGGGAGTTTGGTTGGGACCGGAGGCCAGGCCGGATTGTACTTGATTGGATCGTTTATTAACTTAGTGAGATTTGGCAAGTTCAACGTTGCCATAAACGAAAGCCTAGGAGGACCTTGGGGATTCCACCCAGACTGGGCAGAACTCCTAAAGCTCTGAAAAGATTGGCCTGGAATTTGGAAGGCACCAGGCTGCCCGAAGTAACCAGTAGAACCGGCTGAACCAAAAGGCAAGCCTTGTGATCCAGCAAAATTCGGAGTTTGACCAACTCTGGCCGCAAAGCCTCCATAACTAGCAAAGTTTCCTCCTAAAGGATTATAAGGAGTTGATAACCCCTGATACGGGTTCCAAGCCGAAGCTAAGGGAGGAATACTTTGAAATGAACTAAATATGGAGTACGACCTATTCCCTTGTTGGCCGAAAGACGGATTCCCAGTTCCCGCGCCACTAACCCCAGGGTTAGCCCAACCTTGGAAAGGATTGCTGCTTTGTCCTATAGAAGAAAAAGGAATGGATCCTATTGTCGGGTTGGAATGTGGTATATGACCACTTCTGAAAGGAAAACCCTGGAATGAAGCCGATCCGCCCATCATGGGCGTAGCGGCACTAAACAGAACTGATGGAATACCCTATGAGTGGGTGCCAAATGGGAAGAATCCAGAACCAAAAGCATTGGTTTGGGCATTTCCACTCGTGGACGGAATGGAGGTAGACCCAACTAAAGATGTGCCAACAAAAGATCCAAACAAAGAAGCAGAGGAAATGGAAATCGTTCCTCCCCCCTGTCCCGATGTTGGAGTGTGCATAGTTGTAGCACTTGTAGTAGAAGCCATGCTTCCAGTAGTGGTCATTGATGGTAAGCGCGTATCGTAACCTAGACTTGACGGTCTATGCATCAGAGTCCCAACGTATTGTAATACTTCTAGATGACTAGATTGTAGCAGAGAATTCGGAGCCACTAACGACTCTGAGAGTTCTTCTACCTCTATGTTATTCTCCGCTTGAAAGAGAACTCGAGAAAGAACTGGAGTGTTCCTCTCTTGTTCCGTGGAAGTGTCAGGCCTTGCTTAAGTACTAATGCCCCCGAGAGGAGGACCAATCTCCGATGTGTCAACTACTGTGGGATGAAACCCACCAGCAGTATTACCTCTGCGCCTTCTAGGAGAAGGCTCTAAACTTGGTGGTGAAAGACCATGATGTCTTCGAGACCGTCTAGGAGATCGGTCAGCCACTTTGAATTTTTTGTTATGATCTAACTAAAGACTCAAAAAATTGAAAGCTAAGCCAACTAAGAGCACAGAGCACACACTATAAAGTCCCTAAAGATAACAACCAGTCAAACAACTTCCAAGTACTTCCACTCCGGGTGATTAAGACCGGACACCAAAATACAAGAAAGTGAATTAAGGGGCCTTCCGAAGATAGTCTGGGATGATGAGGGCCCAATCCTATCAGCGAAGTTACCAAAGGAAGTTACGTTGACCTCCTAACAACAGCCTATGCTGATGCAAGCCCAAAAGCTTCGCAAGGGTGCCCTCTAGTAGTACTGTCGAGAGTGATGCAATGTCGACCTGAGGTGCCACGGGATTCCCCTCCACAACCACCTATGTAGATCCCTAGGAGTAGCAACTATGGATACCAACTCGTCACAGAAGCCAGGAGAAACAGTCATGAGGTAAGTTCGGACAAGTAGGAGAGGGGGTATCTCTCTTCCCTGTCTTCACAGACCCTCGTGCTTAACTCCCAGATCCAGAGCTTTCCTAGTCTTCCTAACGCTATTGGATTTTCACTCGCTATTTAGACTCCTACGTTTGACGTTTAAATGGCCTTGGAGAGTTAACTCTCCACTCGCCTAATCCAAGGCCCTAAAATCCTAAAACTTGTTGGTGTATCTATCTTAAAAAAAGTTTTAGTGAATTTTAGTTAGCGCTTGATTTTAAAATAGACTGTTCTTTAAGTCACGGGATAACGAAAGTGAAACTAGTGTTGTTTTTTGATGCAAAAGAAATTAATAAAAACCTAACTACATGCACATGCACTTGTCTTTGTTTTTCGATGAAAAGAAATTTCTATAGGGTTCAGAGGAACTTCAAATAAAACAAACTTTCCTTTTCTTTTCATTAATTCACGCTTCAAACTCACAAAAGTTAACAAAGCTATGTATGCCTAAAAAGATATGCAAATCTATCCTAATGCAACAAATATATGCTGATGCAAGATTCAAAACTATTCTTAAGACAAGAAATGAAAGTTTCTTGCTTATCAATTTCTATTTTGCCACTTAAAATGTCTAGATGGAATATGAGATGTTACCATTCATTTCGTTTAAACACTAAAAACAAGTTTCAAGACAAACATAAAGCACTTTCATTCACTAAAAGGAAACCAAATGAAAACCAAGTTCAAGAAAGCAAAATGAAGTTTTTCAAAAAAATTTCTTCAAAGCAACAACAAAAAAAGTATTTTCAAAAATGCTCTCAACAAAACTGAAACTTTGTGATTGAAGAATAGGCAAGGAACACTTTTGCAAGTTCACACCATATAATGGATGAAAACTCAACAAAAAGAAACGTTTTTGAGGATGCTCTTAACAATCAAAAGTAGCAATGAAATCTTTGGCAACAAAAACCAAAAAGATCAAAAAGACCAATTTCAAGAAAGTATCAATCAACAACTTTCATGAAACAAAGAAGTGGATGGTCACAAAAAGCGGTTTTGTCAAGCAAAAAAAAAGTCACCAAAAGCAATATTAACACAAAGATTGAGATCAATCTTCTTGCCCTGATGAATCAAAGCAGCCAAGATTCCTAGCAAGAAATCTTGCGTGCTTTAGCAAAAAATGATGACACTTGCAACAACAAAAACAAGACCAATACCCCTTACAATCAGAGAGAACTTGGAACAAGATGCTCGCTGTAAAATTAACAACTGATACTGGAAAGTGATTGTTTCAGATTGACTCAAACCATCAGACAGACCTTCAGTAGTAGAAATATTTACAAATCTTGAAAATTCAAGATATACGTGATTGTACTGGTGTACAGATTGCGTGTATACGCGACTGTAACTAAGGAAACCTATGTATACGTGGGTTCACTTAAAGAAACATACGTATATACACCTCTGTAACTAAGAAAAACAGCGTATATAAAAGGTTTCAAGAAAAATAAAAAACAAACTGAAGAAACTAGCAAAACTTAAAGTTCAAAAACAGACCAGACAACAACAACAAGCAAACAGGCAGCTGAGCCCTGATTGGCTTGAAAACACCCAAACTAGGAACAACAAGAGTGTTGTCCCCAGTGGAGTTGCCAATTCTGTTGAGGTAAATGTTCCCCTAGGGCTTTTTGGGTTGAAACCCTAGCATACTAAAAGTTGTGTATACAGAGAAACACACATTCACACAACCATTATGCTATTATAAGAAAATTCTAGGATAAACGTACCTTAGGTCCTACGTTTGAGAAGGTCCTCAAGGGTCCAAACCCTTCTTCAAGTTCCTCTTGCTCCTTTGTCCTGCAAAACAACAAATTTCAAAGAACACAACAGTATATGGACAAAAACTTATAAAGAAACCATCTTCATGTTATAAATAAAGGTAGTTAGTTATGAAATATAAATAACCATTCACATATGAATTCTAGCATGAATATCATAAACATAAAGAAGATTCATATCAAGAACCAAGACATGTGTTTCTTTTATTATAGACAAATAAAGTACAGAAAAGGAACAATTTCACCTGAGTCACCTTTAGCAGGCTCGAAGAAAAGCTTCCTTCCGGATCTGTTCCAACCTCAAGCCTTTAACAAACTCCTTCCATGACTTACTCCATGATGTCATAAGTAGTGGATGAAAATCAACACACAAGGAAACAAGGGTTTCCTGTACAAATGGGGGAAGTGTAGAAGGCACAAGGGACTTCAAACCTGGTCAGGGGAAAAATCTCAGCATAATAACCTTTCTCTCTCTTCTCTCCTCCCTTAGGCCTTCCCATTGAGGTCTTTTCATACCTCTCCCAAAGTAGTTTTTTTAGTTGGGAGTTGGTTGGGAATAGTTGGGCCACAGGCACTAATAGGTGATCAACAGGTAAAACCCGCGATCTCCGCCCGAAATTAAGGAATTTTATATTTTTTTAAGTGTTTTAATACATACACGCGGGTTGGGTATATACCTACCCACGTATACACGTGTTTAACTCAGGGAAATGTCGCGTATAAGGGATAAAACGCTGTTTTTTAAATTTTAGGATGAGGTCTGGAAGGAGGGGTTGCCCTAGGCCATGAGTGCAGCATCACAAACCATAAGAGTGAGATTTGGAGCTATAACACTACTTAAACAAGAAAATAATTGCAATGAATTGAACAAGAACAAGGAAGTAATACAAGTGAGGGACTAAAGCCTCTGGGTTCGGCACAAACCCAAGAGTTTCAACCCTCCAAATCTAACTCAAATGCAGGGCAATAGTGAACTTCTTGTTCAAAAAAATAAGAGTCAAATACATCATATGAAAGATGAGAATAACAATGTCAAGCACTAGGCTCTCAGTCGCTACTCCTATCTTCAACAAACATTTGAATCCTAATGAGCCTCTTGGTTGGTTTATTTAAAAAAGTAGCTAAGTGGAAGCTCCCTTGTAAGGAGGAATGCTCCTCTCCAAAATCTAGAAATTTGTGGATATGGTTCCCTTGATCTTCACATGCACTTGGAGTTCCTCGGCTGCTAGTGAATTTGAGATGTTGGTGAGAAATATTTGACCTCAAGCTGAGTTGGAGAGTTAATGAGGTGTAAAAGCCCCCTATATTTTCTCTGGATGTCTCCATAAATCCCCTGCATAATAAATATCTTCAAAAATGTTTTTTTTTTTTCCCGCATATTAATCAATTTAGGCCATGCAATATGAAAAACACCCTTTAGTCTTCTTACTAATCATATTATGGATAAAAATATGAATTTATGTGAGAAAAGGAAATTTTTAAGGGATATAGGATAACACAATGGACCTAAAAAAATACCTATTGATGGGTCCCGTCATCACCCCCTGCTGAAGGTGTTGCTCACTCTTTGAGAAACTTAGTCATTGATGTGAAGTTCATTCATGGCCCTGGTGGACTCTTTGACATCCCAAGGCATTTCAAATGGTGTGCCTTCCTATGGATAGAAACTCACATTTGCTTCTATGTCTGTCCATTCCTTTTGTTGTTTTGTTTGGTTTCTTCTCTCTTGTAGGCCCAACAATAAGGGAGGACTGAGTTTGAGTCTTATCCACCTAATCTTCAACCTTTGCATGATTATTTTGTATAGTGGGTTTCTCTCCAAGACATTCCTTAGTTTTTCTAGAGAGTGATACTCTCCGATTTTCAACTTGTGAGGTAGGGCATGCCATCTTCTTTGGAAATCCTGCAAACTTTATATCCCCAAAATCCTAAAGGTGTCCCCAAAATATAGGATGGTTTTTTCTTGGGCTGCGATGTGCCAAGGTGCCAATTCAGGATCATAGGAGATGATATTGTGGTTACTGATGATAACCTTGAGGCTCACTAATTCTTCTATGATGTATAAGGGATCCTTTTCTTCATTTTCCATCACCCTCTTTACTTCTTTAGCTCTTGTTTCCTCATGGGTCAACCAAGAGGCTAATTCCATTAGTTGAATGTCCCCCAATATTGAGTTGGGGTCCCATAAATTCATGTCTATGAGGATCAAATTTTGCATGTAAAACTCATCCAGTTTGGCTCTATCCTCAATACTTTCCTTTTTGAAAAATTCAATGAACTGTCTATATTGTTGGAAAGGTAAAGAGACATACTATGCTAATGTATTTATCTAGAATTGCATCCACTGCACCTTGAGGAAGATAACATAGGATTTGGATGGATTCCTACATTGTATGGCTTCCATAGATACACTTTCCATAGTGGAAAGTTATGTCTCTTTTCCCTGCAACTTCTCTCTTAGCCTTGTGTTCTCTGCCTGTATCTAATCCTTCATAACTGACTCTCTCAACTTTAAGTTGTTTAATTCATTTCTCATTTCATATACTTTTTCCTCCACGAGGCCCACTTCTTCTACCTTTTTGGATTTTTCAATTTGCATCGTTTTATGTGTTCTTCCCCTTTCCTTCTCCAACTCAAATAAGAGTGGTATAGAAAATTTGTAAGGTATAATCCTACCTCCTTCAAAAAATTTGTAGTAGGATTCTAGATTGGGTTGTGGATCATGCTCCTAAAGTTCTTAGAGGCATTTTTCCTCTTGTTTTGGTGTGGATTCCTCTTCTTGTATCATCTCCTGTTGCTCCTGTAGCAACCCCTTTTTCTCCTGTAGCAATCCCTGTTTCTCCTATAGCTCCTATGTTTTCTCTTGTAGCTCTTATGTCTCCTCTTGTAATTGGGAAATTTGTGTCTTGAGCCTCTTAAATGTGACTTCTCTAGTGGTGGGCCTCCCTGTGGGTAGCACAAGTTTCCTAGTCTTGGCTTTAGAAAAGGTAACTTCTTCAATCTTTCCCTCGCTAGGACCCACTTCCCTTTTTCTTTTTGATTCATCAATGGTGATAGGGATTTTTGAAGGAGCTTGAGGCTGCCATTTCCTTATCATGGTGCTCTTCCTTTTTTTAAAGTACAAGGGGCCTTCCTTGGTTGCCTTCTTTTGAGATTGACAGGTGTGCCAAGTGTGGCCAATGTGGAAGCCACTTCTTTCTCTGTGTTTCCTGGTGAGAGGGTTATATGTTGTCCTTGTCTTTCTGTCCCTTGAGACTTGGATGGAAACTCTGGGTTCTCTTCCTCTAGGCTTTATTTCTTTGCCTCTCTTTCCTCTGTTTCTTCTTTCTCCTTCTCTTCCTCCTTTCCTTCCCTACCCCCAATACTAAAGCCCAATGTTTCTTCTTGCTGTGCAGAGGTAATGGTTTGTGTTTTAATAAAAAAATCCCTGTCCATGTCTACAACGTAAATCCATAGCATAGGGTTCTTTAGGTGGCTTAAGGCATCCATAATAATTATCTTAATTAGGACATGGTGGAAATGTTCTGGTGCCTCCCTTCCCTCACTTTCTGGCTCATTTCAATGATATATTGTAAGAGGAAACATGGAACATTGAGTCTCTTAGGAATAGGTCATTCTTCTTTGAGCCTTAGCTCATGGAGTAATCTAAAATGATAGGCATACATAATGCTCAACCTCCCCTCATAGGATATGTATTTAAGGATGTGATAGGCCACTTCATCCCAAGGATAAGGTAGGTTCTCTCTTCCCAGTCCATTTTTATCTTCTACATGATTTTCTCTATGAATGAAGAAGTTTTTCTTGGCTATAAAACCTACTGATTTATCCTCCTTTCTCCATCGAACTCCCAAGGGTAGGGTAGTTACTCTACTTATGAGTTCAATATTTAAAGGGATAGAAAGTCCTCTAACAACAATAGTGGCACTATTTTCTCCCTGAGAATTTAGTGCCATGGAAAATTCTTGAGTTATCTCATCATCATATCCCTTTAATTGTTCAAAGAATCCCATCCATTGATGTCTCAGAAAAATGTCCATAATAGGAGGATGCTGATGGATTATTTTTGTGTCTATGGGTTCTCTTCTGTTGAAACCTCCCCCCATTGCTCATACTACTCCTCTTCTAGGTTATTTTGGGTGTATTTTCAATATTTGTCTCAGAGCAGTCTTGGGTGCAGAGATAATGTCAAGTTTTCTTTTTAACAAAGGAGGAGAAGGATGCTAATTTTTTCTATAAAAAACAAAGTTTTCTATGTCCCTATATCTTCTTCTCATATAATAAAATTTTAAAGGGAAAATATTGCAAAATTGTTTCCAATAGGATACCCAATTCAAACATAATTATTCATGCAGGTGTATGGGAATTAGAGAGGGAGTAGGCTACTTACTTGTTTCAAGATGACTCTCTTATGTGCATGAGGGTTTGAGGACAACTTCTGGTGGCTTTGGCTCCTTATCTCCCCTTAATTCTCCCCTGTAGCTTCCTTTTTGTACTCCTGTAGCAATTCACACCCTCCTGTAGCACTCGCAAACATAGTCTGTAACAACTCCATGGCACCCTAGGAAGTCTCTGGTAGCATCTAGCTCATCCTTCTCCAACTATTTTATAGAAATGAGCGATTATGCAAATGGAGTGGAGCCTTGTAATTTTTATTCCTTTTTTTGGTAAAGGCTCGAAGAACTTTAGTGAATTGGCTCTTGCATGAGTTTCCTTTTTTAACCATTTCCCCCACTCCTCATAATAATCACCCCATTTAAATTTCAATTTTCCACATTGCATGGTGGCTGAGTGAACTATAGTTAACTAATCAAAGGTGGCCAAATTTACTAGCCACCTCTAGCCCATAAAAATTCCATTCTCAATCATTGAACAAAATTTTTCCATTATGTGCATAGGGAAGATGTGAGGGTTGTCATACCTAAGCCTACCTGTGATGTTGAAGTGTTGGAGATGCCTGCATGTTGTTGCTGGGGTTCATAACATGATGATTTTGAAGGTGTTGATTTCCTTTGTTTGATTCTACATAGGTATTCATAGCATGATGATTCTTGACTAATGAAATCTATTTTTTTTTTAGTTCATGCCTCTTTCCAGTGCTCCTTCTGCTATTTTTGGAATGGATGGATGACCTGACATCTACTCTCTAGGGATGGTGTGTTCCTTATCAGCTTCAAAAATGGCCTCATGATGCCTCAGGGTGGCTGGATCTTCTACTCTGGGGTCGTAGAAAAATCTGGTTCAGGATTTTGTTGTAACTGTGCAAGATTCTACAGGAGGGATCCCCTTCCTATAGTATTCACTTCGTTCCTCCTCAAGGCCTCACATTGTGTAGAAATTCCTTGTGGATTCAAAATGCTAATTGTAGTATGCTAAAACAATAGACTTGAATCTACTCTACTTATCAACGGAAACAATTAAATGATCACAAAATCATGAAACATACAAGAGAAAGAATTCAATAAAAACATTGCACAATCATTTCCTAGGGAAAGCCACAACTAAAAACACCTTCTATTTTTATATTGCATTAGTAAGAAAATATGAGAAGATTACAATGCTTTGCTCAAGCCTGAGCAACGTCTGCACTATCTCTATCCTTCTCACTACTTCCTAGATAAGCCTAGGATAATACTTAACCAATTTTATGCTTGCCCAAGTCCATATTTCCTTGTGTTTTTTCCTTTGGAATTATCCCCCTATTAATTAGGGAAATTCATAAAAGGAATTGCATAATCCATCATAGGAATTCCTCTGTCTGCATGCACCACCTATACAATTCAGATGACTATACAACTAGTAGTACACTATCCCTGAACTCCAATCTCAACTGGGTAACTCTCATATCTGACATGCATGAGTTATTTATGAGTGAATCATCAGTCAATGATTTGATCACTGTAGGCAACACCTTACTACTAGACCTTCCATTAGTTCCTCCAAAAGTTGGAACTAGTTTAATTAACTTTAACTCAGTTAAACTGAATTAATTAATTAAAACTCATAATAAACTCAACTAGGGCTCCTATAATGTAGGAGACACTCTACATGACTCAAGTTAGACCCTTAAGTCAGATTAACTTATTTAACTAATACAGGTTATCATGTGATGTGGAATTATAATTTTATTCCTAATTTAATTCAAGGACAAAATTAAATTAGGATTTTCTTGTTGATTTTTCAACACTCCCTCTCAACAATAAAGGGATTATCTGTTACCTTGATCCTGCCTCTATGAAACTCAAATTTTCTTCTTGATAATGCCTTTGTTAAAATATCTGCACCCTGTTCATCTGTAGGAATGTACTCCAACGCCATGATTCTCCTTTGCACACAATCTTGTAGATGGTGATATTGGATGTCAATATGCTTGGAATGATCATCAAACACTAGATTCTTATAGAGTTTAATACCACTCTAATTGTCACATTAAATCACCTTAGGATCCGACTGCTGACAAAATAACCCAAAAAGAATCTTCCTCATCTAGATAGCCTCACAAGCTACTTGACTAGCATCAATGTACTCTGCTTCTACTGAACTAAGTGCAGCTGATCTCTGCTTCCTACTATACTAAGAAACTACTATTAACCCAACACTGAGAATTCCCCTTGAGGTGCTCTTCCTATCAGATGGATTCCCTTCTCAATCTACATTTGTGAAGCTTTACAAGTTCACTCCCTTTGTCGGTTTGTACCAAAGACCAGACTGTGTGGTGCCTTTGAGGTATCTCAACACATGTTTATATGGTTTCGAATAGAGTTTGGTTGGCTTAACCATTGCTTGACTAAGATGGTTAACTTCAAAACATATGTTCGTCACATGTTCAACAAATACATAAGTGAACCCACAAGCTACCTATAAATAGTGGCTTCCACTACCTCACCAGAAGTAGCATCTTCCTTCAATTCCCTGCTAGAGGAGTCTCTATGGGATTTCTGCTCTCCATGTGGAATGTCTTCAATATCTCAGTGGCATACTTTCCCTAAGATACAAATAGTTCCTCATCTCTTTTTCATACTTCCATACCAACAAAATAATTCATGAGCCCCACACCCTTCATCTAGAATGCTCTTGCAAGATCCTCTTTGCGAGATTTTACCAGCTTCTCATCAACAGTTAGAATTAAATCATCGACATATAATACTATAATAAAAAATTTACCTTCAACCACAATATGGTAAAGGTTTTCATCTGCTTCACTTTTGGTGAAGCCCAAACTGGTGAAATAACAGTCAATTCTGGTGTACCAAGCACTAGGTTCTTATTTCAATCCGTACAACACTTGCTTGAGTCTGCACACGTGTGACTCTCTATTGAAGGTTGTTGGAAACATTTGAGCACTACTGGGGGTGGGGGGGGGGGGGGTGAATCAGTGGTGTGATATTCTTATCAATTTTTTCCTTTTATTAGCTTCTTATTGAACCACACATATATGCACTAGCAACACATTAGATTATGCATGCATATAAACATATAAGCAGCTAAATCATAGACCATGTGAGAAACATAAACAAGAAACATGCACAAAATCATATCATCACACATAAGACACAATATTTCTGGTGGAAACCCTTCTGGGAGAGAAACCACCCTTGTTGTTGTTGCTCTCCTCTAAATTTCTATTATGTCAAGCAATTTATCTTTTACATAGGATTCTCATCAACACGGAAACTCGGCCTCATATACAAATTCCAACACCAATCAGCTGGGAGACTCGATACTACTAATCAACTCAAAATACTCAGTTCTCTACAGATCTCTACAAACTACCATCTATTGAAGGCAACCATGATGAGTCAATCCTCACACAATAACCATTAGACTATCCAACCACCATTGGATTAAGAAATTTTTTCCTTTTGCTGAAGCTTTGACATCACTGTCCACCTCCATGATGTCACTGCTCCAAACCACCATGTGGATCTCTTTTCATCTATTTTCAAATTGGATCCTAAGACACTATGCTTAACTAGAAATAAGCTCTGCAACGATGCTCTCAACAACAAAATCTCATCATTAATCAAAATATAAAAACAAATGCAAAAAACATGTTCTCTCTAATATCAAAACTGTGGCCACAATCAAATATGAATATAATAGATGCTCACAAGAATATAATGCCGCATAAAACAATTAGCAACATACAACACTAAGGCTATGCACCAAATGTAGTAGCAGCCTCTGTAAAACAAGTGTGAGGATCACTAACATATACTCCAACAACATACAAAAACTCTCCAAATCAATCACTACACCAACAACTCCAAATCTGATCTATTTTGCAACATGCTTCAGATATGGAGATTATTCAGTCAATATCACTCATCGAATGAAGCATCTAGGCTCTACATAAGATTTGAAGCATCAAAACTCAATGCAACCTTCTCCAACACACTCTCTAACATCCTTAACTCAATTAACTCACAATCAAAAATCTCACAATGACCTATCTCCAATATATAGATGAACTCAAGAGATCAAATCAATAATGACTTAGAACTACTGAGCTTAACAATCATGTTCATATGCTTGATTTCGATATGGGACAAGCTCAATGAATCAATCAACCACTAAATCCACTAGCATTTTTTGATAAGTTCAAGTTTAATTAGTTTTTGGAAGAAAATTGAATCTAGAATTGTAATTTGGGAAATTTGGAAAACGACCACAACAGAAAATCTGCAAAAATTTCCTTCGAAGAACATTTCGTTTCTTTCAATATAGACCAAATTTTGAAAAACTGTTAATTGGAAAACTAATTTGGTGTGTTCTACACAAAAATCATGTCTCAGAGTTTTGAGATCCATTGTGATTTACCTTGAAAATCGTCTGCAAAACTGTGACTTCTTTATCCAACGAATTTATGAGTTGGCATGTTTGAACAATAGAAAATATGTAAAAATTTCCTTCGAAGAACCTTTTGTTTCTCTCAAAATAGAACGAATTTTGAAAAAATTCTCAATAGAAATCTAATTTGGTCTGTTCTACACAAAACCCATGTCTCATAATTTTGAGATCCATCCTCATTTGCCCAGAAAATCTAACGCAAACTTGTCACTTCTTTATCCAACAAATTTATGATTTGGCATGTTTGACAATTTCCTCATGCAAGAGAACCAACATAAATTTTCTTCTCTTCATCTATTTTTTTTTTTTTTGAAATGGTTAAGTCAAAGTATTCTCAACAACTCTAACACCCGCAAAAAACTTTCCATCACCTTTAGCAACTTCACTATCCTCTACAACAACAACCTTAAGACATACAATTTCCTACATCACATGTGTAAGCACCTCCAACACAAGAAACATACAACTAAACTCATGAAGCAACAAACCAATGTCTCGAATACATATAGAGACATATGCAACAACCATAAAAACACCTATCTCCAAGACATATAGAGACATATGCAGCAACTATAACAACACCTACTAGAAACAAAACAAGATAAGTTATCCAACCAACTCATCAAGCCAACCTCAAACGAACATCACAACTAGAATCATATCCAAGTCAGTAGCCACAACATCATCTCCACTAGGTCTAGTCATCATCATGTTGACATCAATTCCAACCAACAAGACCAACAACAATCATGCATGATCAAGACCATGACCTTGTTGACATCAATGCCAACACAAAAACGCCAACAAGCTCCCCCTTTGCATTGATGTCAACCTCATCAACATGTGAGGTTGATCTCCATCCAAATTCTCTCCAAATTATCTCCACCTTTGACATCAATGGCAAGGGGTCAAATCCATATGAATAAGCACCATGAACTGAAGTAAATACTGGAGCATGCATCTCATGGCTGAAATATAAAGCATTAAGGATTGTCCATGCCTCAAATCATCATAGCAACAAGTAACATAATAGAACCAACTACCATTCAGAGTTGAATACCAATCGACAACTACAAGCAACAACATGCCAACATTAGGAAATCATAAGCATCATATGAACATCATCATAATATGTAATTGTGATCAACATCAATTATAACATCAACACACACACGAGCATGAATACATCACTCCTCCATGTAGCAACATCTACATGAGGAAACCACACACTATCTCCCTCATGACTACGTAGAAGAAACCACCATAACATCTCATCACATTAGGCCCAGAACCCCACTATCATAGCATAGTATGAGGCATTGCATGAACACCTCCAAGCATATCACACTACCAACAATGCATGGCTAAAGTAAATAGTAACAAATAATGCTTCCCCTGAACACATGCCATCTCCACTCTGGAGAGATATCAATTGTTGGGATGAAATGACCACTTCTGCTACAAACAATGATTCCTATGACAAATAGAAGCACCATATGGACTAAGACTCAACATTACCATGAATCAAGTGACATATACAATGATACATACATGGCTGTAGTAGTGAGACATGACCTCATACATAATCTCAAGTTACCATAACATGACCTCATGACTCATGACCATATGATCCAATGATACTACAATACAAGTACATGGCTCCATGAGCATTTTACATGATATATCAATGAAATACATGGCTGCTATGATCATCTGTTATGGACCAATGACCCAAATACATGATATATTAAGATTATTACATCATCATTAGCCCATACATTTGGCTCCAAAAATGACTCCATATGACTCCTCCAAAACATGCCTATCATCATGATGACTCAATCTACTATTAAATGGACTCAAAACCAATACATAATGATGAAACAATAGCAAATACATGGCTGTAGTAATCACCATAATACAACTCATACATGTCTAGTCCATGTCATAAGTTATCCAAATACATCCTCGAGTCATGATCATAATCTATGCATGGCTACACATCCTTTCAACCAGCTGTTAGTGGAAACCAAAAACATATACATGTGTTATCACCAAAAAATTGATCATCTAGCCAAAACTTACTAGATGGATCGAAGTACACCATGTAGGGCCAATTTTACTATAGTAAAATTTCTTTCACTATAATAAATTACTTAATAAACCACATTTGTTAAGTTATTTCTAGTTAAACCCATGAAGAATAATTAAATAAATCTTTATTTATTTAATTATCTTCTAGGAATAATTAATTAAACCATTGTTTAACTAATATACCTTGTCATAGTTGACCCAATCATGAGAAATAAATTGATAAATCATTATTTATCTTATTTTTCTCTAGGAATAGTTAATTAATCATTATTTTGTTATTATTCCTTGTCAAGTTTGACTAAATCCCCTAGGAATACTTAAATAAATCATTATTTGTTTATTATTCCTTAATCAAATTCCTTGAGATGATAAATAAATCATTTATTTATTTATTATTTCTAAATAAAATTATTTAACCAATATAAATACCTTTTCCCTCCAACCAAATATAATTAGATATTCCAAATGGTTATATTTTATTATTTTCCATTATTTGAGAATAACCTAATATTTTGTTGTAAATTAAAGGGTTTTACATTCATTCTTCACTTTTGATCATTTTCATTGTTGCACTCACTGTTGCAGCTTTGATTATTATCGTTGTCGCTCACCATTTTCATTTTCTATTTGAGTTCCCATTGAGCTCAAACATTTTGTTTGCTGGGTTTACACAATGTAGAAGAGAGGGAGACTATACAAAGTTGAAGACATTGAGGATAGCCAGGAACCCATCCCATAGAGGGGGACTGGTAACATTATTTGTTCCTTTCACAGGTGTCATCTAATAAAACATATTATTTACATTTGGTTTCCATTAGATTATTGGAGTTATTTGCGCTTATTTTACTATTCCATTTTGCTGTTTAACTATTTATGTTGCATATATCAGGACTTTAGTAGGTTTTTTTTTTATCATTTGCTATAGATCCACATTGTTTTACAGCCATTTTTACTGTTAAGACTATTTGTCATCCACAATCTAAAGTGTTTTCTTTTCGTACACACCTTCGAGAAGAACTCAAAATAACAACATGGATGAAAAATGTGCTCTTCTTTATACTCATGAAAGCATATATAAAACTGGTATAAACACTTGAGCGAAAAGGAACGAAAAAGATGAGATAAATCGTGAATCTCAATACCATGCATAGCTTGAGCTCAATATACCTCCAATAGATAGGTTGATCCTGTGGACCTCAATGTGCATGAGGATGAAATGAACTCATCATAACTACTACAAACTCCATCATATTCTCCCCCTAAGGCTGTGCACCTCTCATGATCTACAGTCCTTTATAATTATGCATGAACTAACCATGGAATACAGGAGGGAATGCTCTTCACTAGTTGAATAATTGAAGATACTTCTTTCTCCACATAGTCTTGGGCTTCTTATTCTCTTCCTTGACTTGATTCTTTTCTTCAACCTTCAACTATTTCTTTCCTTGCTTCATTGGTTTAGACCTAGATCCTCTTTGTTTTTGCTGCTTCTAACGGTTTTGGCTTGAATAACGGGACAAAAAACAATCTCTTGCCATATGGCCAAATCTGTGGAAAACATAGCACCCCACATGACCAATATATGAAGTAATATGATCAAATCTCCTATTTCTCATGCTAGATCTAAATTGTGCATGAAATGTGTCTCTCCTCCAATGATTAGGCCTGCAATCCATTGCCTTATGACCAAACATGTGGCATGAGTTACAATAACCATAAAAAAATATTTCTACATGTTATCCATTCTCCTTGGCTACTGGAATTGCTGGAATCTTAGCTGATATGGTCTATATAATATGCTCCAGCAATTGGATACAATATGCCCAAACTTATGACAATTGTAGCATTGTATCTCATGCATCAAAGGAATAAAAGGAATTTGCTTCCTTTGAAATCTAATGGAGTTGCCATGACCATCTCTAGGAGCAAAGGATCTTCTGAATGTAGATGCTCCTTGAGATTTGCTACTATGCTACTAGTTCTACTGCTTAATCGGCTATTGGTTTTGCTTGCTTTTCTTCTGTTGGTTATTTTGTTTTGCTAACTAGCTATTGGATTTGCTTCTTATTACCTTGGATCTCATTTTTACTTTTGATATTGTTTGCAAAATGTTTCTTTGGTTCTTCTTTGATGTTCTTACCTTAATGCAAACTAGATTGACCCTTTTGAAATCCAAGACCAGATTTATCCAATGGTGATCTTGGATTTCAAGAAAATTATCCAAGGCCGTGATACTCTTCTCCATCTTCCTCTGCTTTTTCAAGGAAACAATTTCAACTTCTAATTTCTCACATTCTTCTACATTTACTTGATTTTTTTTCCTCATTCATTCGTCAACTCTTTCAAATTTTTCCATTTTAACTTTTAAGCTCACCATCTCTTCTTTGATCTCTGCCTCCTTATCACCATAGATCTACAACAATTTTTCTTCATCCTTGCATGCAATTGTTAGTCTAGAAATCTCAACTCTAAGAATCTTAACATCATTCTAATATTCATGATGTGCATAAGCATGATATGAATATGAATCATCAAAGTTATAGAACAAAAAAAAATCATTAATGTCTAATCCTTTAGGTGCAAGATTTTATGATCTCTTCTCATCATCTGCTAAATCATGTGCACTAGAAGAATGAGACTATTGTGGTTGAGATTCTTGTTTTTGGAGGCTCTTCTTTTTGTTCTTCTTGTCGCTCTTCTTCTCATTTTCAAAATTGCTGTTGGTAACATCTCCAAATATGGATTCTAGCTTGTCCCACATATCTTTGGCACAATTCAAACTCACTAGTCTCTTCATATCACCATTATGAATATTATCATAGATTATACACCGTGCTTGTGCATCCTACTGCAAAAATTCATCTGGAATTGGATCTTTGCCACAACCTTCACACACTACTTTCCAAATGTTAGATCCACAAGTTAAAATTAAAGATTTTACATTTTTGTGCCATACCTTGTAATTTGCAGTGGTGAGGACAACCATTCTGAAAAATAAAAAAAAAAATCAATTTCTACCAACAAACCCTAGATCTACTTTCCAACGATCAAGTTGCAACTAAGAGCCCTGCACTGATACCAATTGTTGGAAACCTTTGAGCACTACTAGGGGGGGGGGTGGGTTGAATCAATAGTGTTATCTTCTTATCAATTTTTTCCTTTTAATAACTTCTTACTAAATCGCACATATATGTGTTGAAAATAGCAACAAGAAATGATAAAAACTGAATCCAGAAATTCCAGTTTAATTTGTCCTTGAATTAAACGGAGAATTAAAATCAAATTCTATTCTCATAGCAACTTCTAATAGTTAACTAGAGTGATTTGACTTAGTTATCCTATGAATTTCGAATTGGAAGTATTTCTGAAGTCATGTATATGTTCTCCCTATATCATAAGGGTCTAGGATGAGTAAAGTATGAGTTGTAATTAGTTAACTGAGTTTACTAAGTTAAGTCCAGTTAAATTAGTTCCAAAATGTTTGAGGAACTAATAGTGAGTTAACAATCAGTTGGTGCACTAATGCGTTAACTAGTGCTACTCCAGTTAACTAAAGATTCCCTCATCATAAACTCATGCATGTCGATTATGAGAAAGACCCCATTGAGACTAGAGTGCAGGGACAATGTACTATCAGTTGTATAATTTTTTGATTTGTACAGATGGTGCATAGAATCAGGAACTGAACCTTGAAGGGATTACACAATTTTGGATGCACTGGTTCCCTTTAAGATGGGCTAATCATCCATATGAATTGCACAATGAAATGGGGACTTGGAGAGCTGTAAAATTGACTAAGTGTTGGCCAAGAGCTTGATTATGAGTTGGAGATTGATTATACTAAGTGTTGGGATTGTTCTTGTGAGTACAATCATTGTATTATCATCTTGGATTTCTAATTAATGCAATAGAGATAGTAGGGGTTTAAAGCATGGCTTTCCCCAGATACTTATTATGTTATGTGCCTTTGATGTTCTTCCTCTTGTCGATTATTGTTTTCATCGATCTTTATGGGCTTCCACTGTAAAGAGTAGAAGTAGATTCTTGTCTCTTGTTTCAGTAGATTACATGAGCTTGTGAACTACATGAAAATATACAGTATGCACCAACAACACATTATATTATCCATGCATATAAACATATAAGCATCTAAATCATAAACCATGTGAGGAACATAAACAATAAACATGCACATAATCATATAATCACACATAGACAATATTTCTTGTGGAAACCCTTTCGGGAGAAAAACCACCCTACCTGCTACTGATCTACTCTGAATTTCTATTATGTGAAGAAATTCATCTTTTGCATAGTGTGCTGACTCCCATCATCATGAAGACTCGACCTCATATGAAAATTCCAACATCGATTGGCTAGGAGACTCGATACTACTGATCAACTCAGAATACTTAGTTCTCTACAGATCTCTATGGACTACCATCCGCTAAAGGCCACATGATCATTCAATCCTTGCCTACCAACCATTGGACTATCCAACCACTATTGAATTGAGAAAATTCTTCCTTTCACTGAAGCTTTGACCCTCACTACTCCACCTTCATGAAGTCACCTCTCCTCACCAACATGCAGATATCCTTTCATCTATTTTCAAACTCGATCACAATATATTATGTTTAAGTAGAAATAAGCTCTACAACCTCGCTGTCAACACCAAGATATCATCATCAAGCAAAATATAAAAAAAAAAATACACAAAACATGTTCTCTGCAATATCAAAACTACAACCACAATCAAATCTAAATACAAAAGACCCTCACAAGAATATAATGCTTCATAAAACAATTAACAACATACAAAACTAATGCTATGCACCAAATGTAGTAGAATCTCTTGTAAAACAAGTGTAAGGATCACCAACATATACTCTAGAAGAATACAAAAAATATCCAAATCAATTACTACACCAACAACTCCAAATTTGATCTATTTTGCAACATGCTTTAGATCTGGACATTATTTAGTCAATAACACTCATGGAATGAAGCATATAGGCTCTACACAAGATATGAAGCATAAAAAATCAATGAAACCTTCTCCAACAGACTCTCTGTTAACACCTAAATCTACCTTAGGCTGAAGGAAGGAAAAATTCATGGTAACCACAAACCACGCTCAGTCTGGTAGATAGCCCTACCAGAACATGAGAGGGCTCTCTCTTAGTCACGCTCAGCGAATAAGTAAACAGAATGGTCTGAGATGACTGACAGTGAAATATTGATCTTAGGCTAGTAAGTAAATATGGATACAAGAAGCAATTTTTATGAATGAATGAGTTTCTGGGATGGTATGGGACCAATAGACAACAATGAGCAGAGAATTTAATACAAAGGCACAGATTACTTCGTGAGGCAAGACAGGCAGAAAGTATAGAAATTTAGTTTGAAATAATGTGGAATGGAGGAATTTCTTAGGAGGGTGAAAAGGGCATAAGTACATAAATCCTTTTCAACAGAAGAAGAAAACTGAACATGAAATTTTCCCACAGGCAGAGCAATAAAAATGAATTCTACCTTATCTAACTTAGAAAATTTCACTGGAAATGAATATGAAATGAACTGTGAAACATTATGAAATGCATATGAAACATAAGAGAAACATTTTCTACACTCACAACCACATGAATCTCATGAAACAGAGCTGCTGCCTTTCATTAATCCTCTGTCAAAATATACAATGAAGAACTGAGTTTCTCTCCCATAGTCTCCCAGAAATTACGAGCCAACCTTTTTCAAATGGTTTGCATACAATAAATAGACTATGCCATGAGGAAATAGAACGACCAAGAGTTGGGGATTTTTCAAATCATTACAAAGTGGAAGTGGAAAGCCAACCATTAGTTACAGGTGCAGCGTTACAAAAATGACAAATGGCTTGGGTGACTGCTCGCCTTCCTTTGCCAATTGGATAGGAGCCCGCATTTAGTGAAAATGCTTTTTAAAAATTGCCTTAGTTGCTGAGAAAAAATAGTGTAAATGAGCGGGCCCACTTGGAGAAAGTCGCGAATCAAAATTTCGCAAAGCAGGCGCGATTTTGGCCTTTCTCTCTATATGCGTCGCGCCCAAATCTATACGCGCTGTGCCACTTTGGAGGTGATTTTGAGGTACTTGTTGGAGTCAAAAATGTGCCCAAGTGTGCTTGTTGGAAATACTAGCCTATATACTTTCCAACCCAAATGGAATTTCTGAAGTTTGTGCTCATTTGTCCCTCCAAAACTTCATTCTCCCAAGACTGCTTCCTGTGTGTCAAAATAGGGGCAGAGAGGTCATTTTTTGAGTGTTTTTCACCTCATGGAGACTCAAATCAAGCCCAAATTTCTTGTCCAAGCACCAATAGTCATGATTTTTCATGATGAATCCAAAAATGAAAACCATTTGTGATTTGGAGCTCCAAATCCTAAGCACCGTGCCGCACAGGGAGAAAAACCTTGTTTTGTGCCCAAAAATTTGTCATGTGACCAAAATTGTCCCAAAGTTTTTGAAATTTGGGCTGGAGGTTCTCTATGAAGTGATATGCTGAGCCAAAGAGGCTTCGTTCAATATCTGAAGTCTATCGAGCTCCCTTTGCTTGTTTTGCTTCTTCATTTCCTTCCTCAATTTCGCCTTCAAATTCCTGATTCGGGCCTTGCACACTTTGTTTCGCGCCATGTAATGGAAAGACATGTGTCTCAGCAATGCATGGTCCTTGTCTGCCTTGTCCAGCAGCCTCTCTAAGTGCATGTTAACTCTCTCGAGGTTGGCCTCCCGATCCTCATTAATTTCTTCCTCCAATGAAGTGAGCTCAACTCTTGTCCTTTGTGCAGCTTGGCGATGCTCACGAATGTTTTCTAGCTCCGTGATCGCTTGCTGATCCTCAAGTTGTTTGTTCCTCTACTCTAGATATTTCATGTTCCACTTAGCCCTCTCCAAGTCAAGGATAAGGCTTCGATCTCTGATTGCTGCTCCTGGATGATCTCTTTGAGCTGTGCACTTATCGGTTCTGTATCTATATCATCATCATGAAGGAGAACGGATTCGGTCTCTCATTCACCTAATAGCTCACCTAAAGGCCCCTCATCATGCATTGGCTCCTTACCTTTGTCCTGTACCTGTAGTGCTGATGTTGGAAGCGAGGCCCCTTCCACCCCGGGTGGAGATAACACTCGATTTACTGCTACAAACAAATGTCTAGCACCCCTCTGATATGTGATGAAAACCGACACACTAGCAGTCTCATGGTGCTCATACTGACGAGAAGGTTCACCCTCATGCTTAACCTCTGATAATACCTATGAAGTGTTGAAGAGGTCACGGGAGATGAAATCATCCCAAGTGATGCCCTGCAATCCCAACTGATGAACCACCAAAATCTTAATAAGGGAAAAGTGATAAACACTGTTAAGTTGCTACTGAGGGGTCTTGTACTGCATGAAGGTGTTCATCCTCTATATGTTCCTGCAAATGAAAAATGGGATGTTCATCATCCATACCCTGGTAAAGTGCATGAGCAACCTGATGTGATAGGCATATAGATGAGAGAACCTCCCCTCACAGCTGAAGTACTTCATGATCAACTTCATGAGTGCAGCATATTCATCTTTCAAATATCTGAATGGAAAGACTCTTGTGAGCTACCTCAAGCAACTAGCCTTAATGTAAGGCTCATAATGCTGCTGACCAACTTTCTGTTTCTTGTGCCATGGTTCTCCAACATTCAGTATACCGGTTGCCAATGAGACAGTTTTGGGTGTCAGTGTGAAGGTGACCCTGGCCAAGATAGAGTGATCTCCATGTAGGTGAAGCACAAAAAGACGGGCCAACTCATGATGAACTTGAACATTAGCCACTCTTTGACAAACCTCAAAACATGATAGATGATGGAAACATGACACAGCAAGAGGGCATGCCTGCAATTCTGTGAGGGTGGTTGGCTCATCCCTAACATGTTTTCCACTTTTATGATGTCTCTGGGGAGCCTGTTCTTCCGAGGATGAATCACTTTGTGTCTCCATCTCATACTCTGATGAATGCTCAGATGCCATGACTGTTGTGTGTACTGTACTTGGGCTGCCCTTTGATGATGGTGTGAAACTAGGTGTTGTTGTGATATATGTTGATTTGAGGGGTTTCACAGGCAATTTGGCACGTTTTCGGGCCTTTGTGGGTGTGCGCCGCATGCCAAACCCAGTGCGTCGTGCCCGTTTTAGTTTTACACTGTGGGGTCGCGCTCTGTGCGCCGCGCTCCTGAAATTGACTCCAAACTCACTCCAAACGCGTGCTTTGCACTCTCAATCACTTTGCTATGTTTCTCTATGACCTTGGTGTGCACAATGATTTGGTTGCTTGTGGAAACTTGTATATAAAGACCTTGGAGTCAAGGGTTTAATTTTTGCTTCTTCAAAACCCACTTTAATAGTGTTTCACTTTGACACTTTTCACTTATTTAATGCAACACTTGAATTTCACCTTTCCCTTTGAATTTTTAGCTAAAATGATGACGTTTTTGACACTCTTTGCAGGGATTGCATGACAGGGCATTTGGCCACGGAAACCATGACTGCACGTGAAGAAATTAATTGACGACTTTTTTTGAAAATTTTATCACAAATGACACTGTTTGACTTTTCTTCAAAACGGAGTTTTGAAGAACAGTCGAAATTTGTCCACATGACGATGAAACTCTCTGAATCATACCTTTGTAAGGGCCTTGCTCTGGCCTACATGGCTTTATTGGACATGGTTGAAGACCAAATTGATTAATCCCTAGACCTAATTATCGAAAATGACTTTTGTCCATTAAAGGACCAGACCTTGACTGTCATGGACTTTA
Organism: Pinus tabuliformis; assembly: GCA_031772625.1. Classification (NCBI taxonomy): domain Eukaryota; kingdom Viridiplantae; phylum Streptophyta; class Pinopsida; order Pinales; family Pinaceae; genus Pinus; species Pinus tabuliformis. Next base: position 93,957,262 of record CM062814.1, on the reverse strand, counting down.
GTGATCATTGACAAAAGACCTAAGCCAGCAGGAGCTAGAAATGAGGGGAAATGACTAGCATGACCTTTTCCGTCAGATTATGGCATGCTCCTAGTAGAATGCAGCTGGGTGAATGGAGCGGGACTCCTAAAAATGAAATGCATAAAGAGTTTTGATCTCTGACGGAGGACTGACCAGACTGACTCTAACACTCTCTAACATCCTTAACTCAATTAACTCACAATCAAAAATCTCACAATGATCTATCTCCAATATATAGATGAACTCAAGTGCTCAACTCAGTAATTACTCAGAACTACTGAGCTCAACAATCCTATTCGTATGCTTTGATTTCGATTCGGGATAAGCTCATTAAATCAATCAACCACAAAATCCACTAGCATTTTTTGATAAGTTCAAACTTAATTACTCTCTAGAAGCAAATCCAATATAGAATTGTAATTAGGGTAATTTGGAAAATGGCCACAACAGAAAATCCGTGAAAATTTCCTTCAAAGAACCTTTTGTTTCTCAGAATTTAGACCAATTTTTGAAACAAAACTCAATGGAAGACTAATTTGGTCCATTTTTCATAAAACCCATGTCTCATAATTTTTAGAGTCATCCTCATTTACCAAGAAAATCATCTGCAAAGCTGTCACTTCTTTATCCAATGAATTTCTCAGTTGACATGTTTGAACAACAAAAAATCTATGAAAATTTCCTTCGAAGAACCTCTCGTTTCTCTCAATATATACCACATTTTGAAAAAAATGCTTAAAGAAAATTAATTTGGTCCTTTCTGCACAAAATCCATGTCTCATAATTTTGAGATCCATCCTCATTGTCTCGAAAAATCTAACGCAAAACTATCTCTTATTTATCCAACGAATTTATGACTTGGCATGTTTGACAATTTCATCACGCAAGAGAACCAACATAACTTTTCTTCTATTCCTATATTGTTTACTTTTTGAAATGGTCAAGTCAAATTAATCTCAAGAACTCTAACACCGACAATAACCTTTCCGTCACTTGTAGCAGCATCTATACTCTGCAACAAAAGCCTCAAGACATACAATTGCCTCCATCACATGTGGAAGCACCTCCAACATAAGAAACATACAACTATACACATGAAAGAACAAACGAATGTCTCCAAGACATATCAAGACATATGCAAGAACTATAGAAACACCTATATATAATACATATAGAGACATGCAACAATTATAGTAGCACCTACTAGCAACAGAACATGAGAAACTCTCCAACCAACTCATTATGCCAACCTAAAACCAACATCACAACTGTAATCATCTCCAAGTCAGCAACCACAACTTCATCTCCACTAGGTCTAGTCATCATCATGTTGAAATCAATTCCAACTAACAAGACCACCACCAATCATGCATGATCATGACCCTGACCTTGTTGACATAAATTCCAACACAATAATGCCAACAAAGGTCTCAAATCCTTCTAGCTGCTCAATGTAAACCCCTTCCTCAATCACACCATTGAGGAATGTTGTCTTCACATCCATATTATGTATCTTCCATCCCATCTATGTTGAAATTGCTAGAATAGATATGATTGAATAGTATTGTTGGTGTCCGAGTATGAAGAAATTATTCAATCCCATTTCCTACATTAATTCATCTGCATACACTTTTCAAGGTAACACACAAGGTATATGTAGGACCAAGGTTACAATCTTACATTGAACAATGGTTCGTGTCTAAGAAATTAAAGCATCACTGTAATAGTAATGGAAATTAAATTACAGAAAGAAAAGCATTCACAACAATCTATGGAAATCTATAAAAACAATAAAGAAAATACAAGTAAAACAATATACATAAAAAGGACACACGCACAACACCTGATCATAAGAGTGGGCCCAAATCCCTGGTCAGGGCTATGCTTAATTCACATATTTGAGAAAAATATCAGAAGGTTGGAAATTTCATTAACAAGAGTTCCACTATTACAAGGCTCAATTCTTACATCGGCTAGCTCCCCTCTCTCTCTGAATTGTGTCTTTTAAATATAAAAATATCCAAAGGAAACTTGCAACAAACTTATCTCAATATTCAAGATGAGATTTGAGAGATCTGTCCATCATGATTCAACTGGAATACATCGGATTTGGTTATTACAATTGGGAAATTCTGGAAAACGGCCGCAACGGAAAATCTACAAATATGTCCTTGAAGAACCTTGATTTTCTCCCAATACAAACCAAACTTCTGAAAACTGCTCATTGAAAAATGTATTTGGTCCATTTTGAACAAAACCCATGTCTCAGATGTTCTAGATTCACTTTCATTTTCCAAAAACATACAATGCAAAACTGTCACTTCTAATGCTAGCGAATTCCTGAGTTAGAATATCTAATTATTTGTTCGAGACCAAATCTGGAATTTGGAAGATATCTTGGAGGCTAAAATCATGAGTGAGGTTATAACGAATGAATAAACCAAAATCATGCATAGTAATAATTAATTATTAAAAATAAATTAGATCAGAAATTATTTCTCCCCAAGAGCATAAATGATTATGAAATGGAATTATATAATAAATTATGGTAAATAATGTGATAAAAGAATAGTGCAAATAGATGAAATGAATGTTAAGAAGTGGTAATAATATTGCAAAATTAAGAGCCCAACATTCCCCCAAACTGAATATGTTGCATGCCCACACACAACCCAATGCCTCTGTATAAAGTAGGGGAAATAATGGTTTGAAAAATATGAGTGAATAATGCTTAGTGGTTTTTTTTATGACATTCTCCTAAACTTTTAATAAATCAAACGCTCATGTTATTTCACCTCAATTGTTTCTTTCAACAAAATAACGTGGAATGACATATATGGATTAACATTTGTTGAAGCTAATGTAGGTTGAGCTTGTGTAAGTGATGCAAAAGGTGGAATCCATGCAAGCTCAAAGAAAGTAATCAAAAAGTGTAGCAAGATTTCCTTCCCCAAAACTGATTAGTCTCCCTTTCATCAAGATTTCTATATCACATCTCATGAGTATCCTCAATCAGTAATTCATCGGGATTCAAAATTAGAATTAGGCCTCTTCATCCTTCCCCAAAATAATAGTAGTGTTTTTAAGCTAGGATTAAATAGAGATTGGGTAAAGAAACTATCTTTGGTTAAAGATATGAAACTTGTAGAATAAAGGAATTATAGATTAGATGATACAAAATGTCAAATATCAAATATCCTAAAAGTTTCATCCCTAACATATAAAGTAAATATTTATGACTCAATAATAGAGATAAATCATAACCACCATTATCTAAGAACTGATTAAATATTACTCCATGAACCATGAGTTCTAGCAAACCTTATATATGCAATAGTGGCTTTATCGATAATTAGTTTTGAGAAAACAAGGTAACCAAGTAGATGATAGTATTGATTTAACTTCTATACCATAGGCATGGCCACTGCTGCCAGTAGGCATCCATAGCCTCGACAGGGATGCCTTTTTAACCCATTGAGATGCCAGTGTCCCATTTATTAGAAATAAGTATATAGTTACAAAAACATTTCAATTTACTTAGATGTCTACTGAAGATCATTGTTCTGGCTTGGTAACCAGTTAATAAAAATGCCATTCACGGGAACTAACAAAAGTGAACAAGTTGGCTTATGATGAGACCTCCTATCCTTCAATTTTATGACCGAATGCCATTACCCCGGCTTGGTGACCGGTAGTGGTAATGTCACTCTATTAGGAACTGTGATCATGGTAGGTCGACTCGTGATGAGACCTCCTATCCTCCAGTTGACTATTTATGTTTTAAAATTTAACTATGGTTATTGTTAATCAATATAAGATCACTTAATAGATGGGGTGGCAAGCCATCTCCTTAAGAGCTAGGGATGGCGTAAAACGTTTTGTAACTATTTTCAACTCGGGTAATTTTTCTTCTCAAATATTAATAGCCTTCAAATGACTATTGATAAATATACTTTTCTTTGTTAAGATTGGGGTTTGAGGAATAATTCATTAGATAGTGATGGAAAGATTTAAGTACAATTTTGTGGTCATCATCATAAATTTTACAAAATCAGGGACTTGACAAATTAGGAAAGTTGAAAGTTGCAATGATGAAATCATTTTTTCATAATTATTCCTTAAAAAATAAAATTATGTTTATAGATAAATAAAGATAAATTAACTACCCAATCATTATGTCAAAGAGGACCTAGACAACTAAATGTATTTCCCCATTCACCAAGTTAATGTCGTCGTGCATGATTCAAGTTCCAATGTGTGTGGATAAGTGGGGGTTATAGATTGCTATGGATTATGGTGGTAATAATCGTGAGATGTATGAGTTGACGTGAAATTTTAATAACAATGATGACATGACATCATTGATATTAAATATAATACATTTTCTATCAAATGCAATACCTCCCCCCAATTAAGATATGATCATCCTCGATCATAGTTGAAACATCAATCAAATACACAGAGTTGATTAGGGACATATTTGAAGACTTACCTTGGCGGAGTATCAACATGTGTAGAGTAACAACACTAGGTACTTAGAAAATATCTCACCATGGAGTAGCAGCACCGGAGGAGTAACATCATTGAAAGTGTAACAACACTGAAGGAATAACAACACCGCGTACTCAGAAAAATTTCGGGAGTAATAGCATCGGCGGAGTAACAGCAGTGGCGGAGTAATAGCACCAGCGTAACAACACTGGAAGAGTAACAACACCGAGGGAGTAACAACACTGACTGAGTAACAACACTGGCGGAGTAACATCACCGGCTGAGTAATAGCACCAACAGAGTAACAACAATGGCTGAGTAACACCATTGGCGGAGTAACAACAACGGTGGAGTAACAACAGTGACAGAGTAACAACACCGACAGAGTAACAACACCGACAAAGTAACAACACTGGCGAAGTAACAAAATCGGCTCAGTAACAACACTGGCGGAGTAACAACATTGGTGGAGTAACAACACTGATGGAGTAACAATTGTGGTGGAGTTATAGCACTGGCGTAGTAACAACACTAGCAGAGTAACAACACCAGCAGAGTAACAACACTAGCGGAGTAACAACAATGACAGAGTAACAACAGTGATGGAGTAACAACACTGACGGAGTAACAACATGGGCAGAGTAACAGTATTGACGGAGTAACAACACCGACAGAATAACAACATTAGTGGAGTAACAACACTAGTGGAGTAACAAGACTGGCAAAGTAACAACACTGACGGAGTAATAGAACTGGCTGAGTAATAGCACCAACGAAGTAATAACAACGGCGGAGTAACAACACCGACTGAGTAACATCATCGATGGAGTAATAACATCGACGAAGTAACAACACTGGCAGAGTAACAACACTAGCGGAGTAACAACACCAACGGAGTAACAACACCAAATGGATATAACGAAACCATATACTAATAAGACTCAGGAACAAATGGATAAATATGTAGACACATCATGAAACTTGATAACTTCCTTTTATTTTGATGAAGGAACAAAATTTGTGACTTTGAACACATGAAAAAAAAAACATAAGAGGAATCAGAAAAGAAACAACAATTTTATTGAAAAACAATAAATAAATAAATAACTTAAGTTGCAACAGCTATGGTTTTGACTGGAGCAATGTTTTTTCCTAAGGGAATATCAATCTGTTTCCAGAAACAACAATCTGTCAATGGTAAATGAATGGAAAGTTGTTTTGGCGGAAATGACTTGGATTTTCAAATGGAAATCAATTCTCCATTTCTCTTGTTATAAATCCATTAGGTAATGAAAAATCCTTCATGTTGTTGGTGAGAAATAACGGGAATAATTTGTAACAAACTCTTATGATCAATTTCCATGTGTAGGCTTTAACCCTGTACAGAAATTACCTACATACCAATTCTTAAACAAAGAAAATAAACAATGCGAGAGCATAACCCATAAAACACATATGCACAGAGATTTTTCCCTGGATCCCAAAACCGGGACTACCAGCTTGATTTTTCATTATGTTCCTTTCAATGTTACAATACATATTTATACATGTCGAAGCATCCAATACCATGGACCGAAAACCATCGCATCCAATACCATGGACCGAAAACCATTGTGTCCAAGAAACATGTGCGAAAATCATGCACAAAACCATAAGTGGGTCCGCCCAACCTAACATATGGTCCAAAACCAAAATTTCCTGGGGCGCTGCCCCGGACCCCATAAAGTGGGGTTACGAGTGCCCTTCAAACCCCCTATTAACTACGTGGAAAGAATATAACACAACCCAAAAATATCCCACTTGTTGTTTTCTTTCCACAGGGGGCCACAGGAGAGCTTAGTCATTTTTCAGCCCTGAGATTCCCATTGCTTCTCTACACCAAGATAACTTCTCAGAGCTCACAGATTTTGTCAATGCATCTGCAGTATTCTTCAAAGTTTCCACCTTTACTAGCACCACCTTTCTGTCTTCTATCATATCCCTCACAAAGTGATATTGAACATCAATGTGCTTTGTCTTTGAATGATAAGCAGGGTTATTTGCCAAGAAAATTTCACTTTGGCTGTCACAGTCTATTCTTATAGCTCCCTGTACTAACCCCATACTTGAACACAATCACTGCAACCAAACTGCTTCCTTGCTTGCATGAGTGGCTGCCATGTATTCTACCTCTGTAGTTGATAGTGCCACTACAAATTGTTTCTTACTCATCCAACTGACTGCACCTCCAAATAGGTTAAACACATACCCACTTGTAGATCTTCTCTGATCCAGATCTCCAGCCTAGTCTACATCAACAAAGCCATGAATATCCAACACTCTGTCCAATCCTGGTCTTCCTTGGTAGCACAAACCATAATCACTAGTGCCACGCAAATACCTGAAAACCCGCTTCACTGCTATCCAGTGCTCCTTCCCAGGTTTTGACATAAACTTGCTCAATACTCCCACTGCATGTGCAATGTCTGGTCTAGTACAGACCATTGCATACATCAGGCTACCCACTGCACTTGCATATGGAACACGGGACATGTCCTCTTCCTCTTCTTGTCTCTTGGGACACTGTTCAGTAGATAACCTCACACCTACAGGAATAGGAACCTTCACTGGTTTACTATCCTGCATATTAAACCTCTGGAGTATTGTCTCGACATACTTCCTCTGGTTTAACCAGAGCTTCCTCTTTGACCGATCTCTTTGAATTTCCATGCCCAAAATATAGTTTGCAGCACCAAGATCTTTCATGTCGAATTTGGAGGACAATTGGGTCTTCAAATCCTGGATAATTTCTTTGTCATTTCCAACCAACAACATATCATCCACATACAAGACCAGATAAATAATACGGTCACCAATTAATTTAAAATACACACAATGATCTGCTTTGCTTCTGGTGAAGCCAAGTCCCCGTATAAATGTATCAAATTTCTGATACCACATCCTTGGTGACTATTTTAACCCATACAGAGACTTCTTTAACTTGCATACCAGTTCTTTCTTACCCTTCACCGCAAAGCCTTCAGGTTGCTTCATGTAGATTTCCTCTTCCAAATCCCTGTGAAGAAATGTTGTCTTCACATCCATCTGTTCTACCTCAAAATCAAAAGCAGCAGCAACAGATAAAAGTAATCTAATAGAAGTTACCTTGGCAACAAGAGAAAAAATATCACCAAAATCAATTCCCGACACCTGGGAATAACCTTTTTCTACCAACTGAGCTTTGTATTTCTCCACCTTTCCTTCTGCATTTGTCTTCTTCTTGAACACCCATTTTCTACCAATGGGTTTCCTTCCAACCGACAACTCCACCAGATCCCAAGCCTCATTTTTGTGCAAAGATGCCATTTGATCGACCATGGCCTCTTTCCAGAGTTTTCCATCCTTTGAATCCACTGCTTCCTTCACAGTTCTGGGATCATTATCAGTAACAGACAAAGCAAAATTTGAACTGAAAGCAGATGGACTATACCTTTCTGGCTGCCTTCTTTCTCGAACTGATCTTTTCACAGCCGGAGTTTGTGGCTCTTCATCTTCTAATTCCTCCTCTGTTGCAGAGTCTGATTCTTCCTCTTTTGGCTCAAACTCTATCTTCTCAGGTTCCTTTGGTTGGACTTCATGTTGAATAACATCTTTTACCTCTCTAAAAAACACATCTCGGCTGTACACAACCTTTCGTGTGACTGGGTTCCAAAGCTTATAACCCTTTAAACCATCCTTATACCCAATAAAGATGCACTTTTCAGATTTACTATCCAACTTGGTTCATTTCTCCTTTGGAACATGTACATATGCACACATCCAAATACCCTTAGATGTGAAAGAGAGGGTTTCTTACCAGTCCATACTTCTTGTGGAGTCTTATCCTCCAATGCTGATGAAGGTGATCTGTTGATCAGGTAACATGCAGTATCCACCGCCTCTGCCCAGAATTCCTGTCCTAACCCGGCACCACTGAGCATGCTTCTTACCCTTTCCATCAACGTCTTGTTCATTCTTTCTGTGACTCCATTTTACTGAGGTGTATATGGAGTAGTCTTTTGCCGTGCTATACCACACTTCTTACAAAATTCTTCAAATTCCTTGCTGCAAAATTCTCCACCATTATCTGTCCTCAGCACCTTTATCTTCTTCTCTATCTGATTTTCCACCAGAGCCTTAAATTCTTTAAACCTGTCAAAGACTTCAGATTTCTTCTTAAGAAAATATATCCATGTATTCCTTGAGAAGTCATCTATGAATGATACATAGTACACAGACTTACCCTGTGATGGAACCTTCACAGGTCCAAACACATCACTATGCACAAGCTCTAATATATGTTTCGTCCTCTTACCACCAGAGGGGAAACTCACCCGATTCTGCTTCCCATATACACAATTTTCACTGAAATCAAAATCCAGAGAGCTATTATTCATACCTTCTACCATACCTTTACCATGAAGTATTCAAAGGCCCTTCTCTCCAATATGTCCAAGCCTTTGATGCCACAACATGGTCTTCTCTCCAGAGAAAACTAGATTCTCTACTCCATTTTCAGGAACCATAGAACTATTGCACCCATCAACAACAGTGTTACCTTGCAGCTTGTACAGAGTTCCAATCTGAAATCCCCGCATTAATATCAGTGCTCCTCAAACCATCTTGCAGGTATCTTTCTCGAACACCATCTTTACACCTACATCATCCAACTTTCTTACAGAAATGAGATTTCCGGCCAATGCAGGAATATGTAGAGCACCCGGAAGTTTTCTAACCCTTCCACCTTGCAACTTCAACTTTACTTTTCCCCGACCAATGATTCTAGCCTTCCTATCATCTCCTAACAAGACATCACCACCATCGTATTTCTCATACTCGCAGAACCACTCTCTATGGGGAGTGAAGTGAAAGGATGCACCTGAGTCAATCAACCATGCCTCATGATCTACATGTGTACTTGAAGAAGCCAAGTACACATCCCCACCTTCATCTGAGGTGGTTTTTGCCTCTGCATAAGGAGCATCATCAGATCCCTTTCCTTTATCAGGAGCTTTAGATTTACAATCCCTTCTGAAGTGCCCTTCCTTTCCACATTTCCACCACACCACCTTTGTAGGTTTTCTTGGAGATTTAGATCTCCCTCTAGATTTAGATCTCCCACTCTATGACTTATTTTTGTTTCTGTTCTGGGACCGTCCTCGTACAGACAAGGCATCACCATTCTGGTTGTCCATATTTTTCCGTCTCATCTCCTCCGTCAGTAAGGCTGAGACTATTTCATCAAACTGCAAAGCAGTTGCATTGCTACCTATTGCAATAACCAGACTATCCCACGAATCTGGTAGAGAACACAACATACTGATGCACTTATCTTCATCTAAAATTTTAATATCAATAGATAATAAAAAGCTTACCACAGTATTAAACGCATTCAGATGCTCTGTCACCGAGTCTCCATATTTCATCCTATGGTTATACAACATTTTCCGTAGGAACAGTTTATTCACCAAAGACTTAGATTGGTACAAAGTCCCTAACTTGACCCACAAATCCTCTGCCGTAGCTTCCCCTGATACATTCAGCAATACTGAATCCGAGACACACAATCATATTGTGCTCTTTGCCTTCCAATCCAACTTATGCCATTCTTCATCGGTCACTCCCGATGGTTTAGTACCCGGATCTACCACGATCCACTGATATTTATCCACCAACAGATCCTCCATCTTGAGTTTCCACAACTCAAAATTCTGACCATTGAACTTCTCAATCTCTATCTTTCCACTGCTCGCCATCTTCTTTCACCACCAAAATCGATCTCGCAGATCTCCCACTGAACAGGGTCTACCACAGCCCTGAGCGAAACCCCTCAGCAACAAAGGCGTCCCCTTGAAGCCAAAACAGCTCTAATACCAAATGTAGGTTTTAACCCTGTACAGAAATTACCTGCATACGAATTCTTAAACAAAGAAAATAAACAATGTGAGAGCATAACCCATAAAACACATATGCACAGAGATTTTTCCCTGGATCCCAAAACCGGGACTACCAGCTTGATTTTCATTATGTTCCTTTCAATGTTACAATACATATTTATACATGCTGAAGCATGCAATACCATGGACCGAAAACCATCACGTCCAATACCATGGACCGAAAACCATTGCGTCCAAAAAACATGTGCGAAAATCATGCACAAAACCATAGGTGGGTCCGCCCAACCTAACATATGGTCCAAAACCAAAATTTTCTGGGGCGCTGCCCCGAACCCCATAAAGTGGGGTTACGGGTGCCCTTCAAACCCCCTATTAACTACGTGGAAAGAATATAAAACAACCTAACACCATGGAACCTCGAAAGAATCAAAATTATATGATATTAGATTTCTTAATAGATGCTAGGATGAAATTCTATTATTTCATTATCATTGCCTTCAATATTCACTTGCTCAAAAACAAATTGACCTCCTTTATTCTCCTCAGACTTGCAAAAAATGAGAATCTACCTGTAATAAAACATGTAATCATGAAAGAAGAGAGGTGATCAGGCTCTCTAAATCTAATAAATATGAAAAAAATTAACAAGTAGTTACTCTGTAAAACAAATCCATGAAAAACAAATAACAAAGTAGAGTTAATTTATTACCTGCGGGACAATGGTGGCCAACCATACTAACCAATAGTATTTTAATCATAACCTCTTTTTTTTCATCCAATTTGTGTGATTCCAAATCCAAATGAAAGTGAATTAATAGGGATATATCCAATTGAAACAAATTTAAAAATTCTATGATATGATATGTCAAATTTACTTAGAACAACCTGCATAACAAAGTCATTTTCGATTTCCCAACTTAGACCAATAGTTGATATTTTAAGCATAAATTTTTCATTTGATGACGGATTGAACCGATTCAAATTGAAGATTAAATTATATGCAAGTAAATATATCCAATAGAAACAGTTTTTGAAAACGTGAAGAATTGATGGGTCAAATGTACAAAGGAACAGTCGGAAAAACAGAGTTTTAAAGGTGTTGATTTACGATAGAAAGTTAGTATTTTTGTCATAACTTTCGCATACGATATTGAAATTGGGTGATTAAAATTGCATTGTAAACTAGATTAATAGGGTGATATACCATAGAAATAGGTTTCAAAATTCTAGTCATTTATGCCTCCAAAAATGGATTGTCCTAACTCTGTTCCTGAGCTGCGTACTCGACATACTGTAAATGTTTTGGTCTAAAATTTTTCATTTCAAATACAAATTGAGTGATTCAAATTGGATTATAAAGAAGAAGTAAAGGGGTACTTAGGATATAAATAGGTTTTGAAAATATGCCTATTTTTTCCTCAAAACATGATTGTACCGACTGTGATTTCAGTGGTTTTATCAAGCCTACACGCCCTAAGATATGATAATTATTTATTTATTGTTTCAAAATGATGATGAGTGTTTGTAGAAATCCATTTTTCAATATAATACATCTATATAAACAATTAAATTCAAATATTTACCATTGATATTGATGTACTCAACAAGTTTCAACAAACACAACTCATTCTACATATAACAAAAATGATTTATATACTTATTTGTTCTATTTTCTACACTAACCTATTCTACCCTAAAAAATAAAGCATACTTACATATAAGAGTACTTAAAATGGAGTCATTTTAGAAATAAGGCCTCAAGTGTATACACACCCAAATTTGAGAAATGTTTGTCAATAAATACTAGGGTATGAGAGACTAACTTCCCTTGAAAATATGGTGTCAAAAATTGTTGAAGTATCGAGTGACACTGCGAACAACTGATGGAATGAAACCAATCTTCAATATATCCTTTACTTTCTTGATTTCCAATAGTTGTCATATCATGAAGTTCTTGAGTTTCTAAAACAACTTGTTGACGCAGACTAGAAGAAACCTCCTTTTCTTCCATATCTTTTACAATTTTTGGATTTGGAGCATTTCCAATCTCAATATAAGTTTTCTGCAATTGCATAAGCGAGATAGGTTGGGTGGGAAGGGTAGGTAAAGTTTTCAATTCAACACTGTAAGCATTTTGTACTAGTTTATTATGGTGAGGGTGTGGAATGAGTTGAGTAGGATTTTGTGTAGGGCATGGAGGATTTTGATGATGTAGTTGATTGGGATGTGTGGATGATTTTGATATGCAAGCAAGGTGTTGTTGAAAATATGGAAAAGAATATGGATGATATTTTTGTGCTACAAGATGAGGGAGAGTAGTTATGTAATCATAGGATGAACCATGCCAAACTTGTGGACAATATTGATAGCGGTTATATTGAGATTGGAATGGCTGTCCTAACACATGAGTATTCCATAATAGATTATGCAAGTAAGACAATCGAGAGGAAGTGTTTTGAAACATACATGTAGGCCAAAGCTTCAATGGTTGTGAAATTGTTGCAGCTTCTCCATCTCTTGGAAATGTTTTCATCCCAGGTAAGAAAGATAAACTATCCATGAGATGCTCCTTTTGGCATTGAGGAAAAATCACTTCTTCAAATTCTGCTTGACTTTTCTTAATCTACAAAATGTGCAATTGTGAATTTAGAGAGCTAATAAAATCAACAATAAAATGTTCAAATAAATCATTGATTTCATCTCTTATATCTTAAGTTCTTGTAGCAGATTTGGAAAGGAAAGAATAAAATTCTCTAGAATTCTTACCAGCCTTGGATATTCTTTCTGAATACCTTATGCATAAATCACAAACATCATCATATGATAGCTAAAAAATGTCACATTTTCCTATCAGATTTAAGATTTCTAAAATTTCATCTTTGATCCCTTTAAGAATGAGTGTTTTTAAGATCTCTTTTTCCAAATGCTTATGCTTTGATTTTGGAAGGTTGTATTTAAATCGCTCCAAATAGTCCTCCAAGATTTCATCTTTGTATCATATTGAAAATATCTTCATTGGCATTGCAATAGTCTTGGTACTTATCCAAGAATACATTCTTCATGTCTTCCCATGTTTTGATGCAGTTCCCACCAAGGCTCATGAACCATCGGAGAGCTGATCCTTTTAGAGTAAGAGGAAACACTTTCAACCTTTGATCATTAGTACAATAATCATATCCTCTACAAAGTACTTCAAACTCAAATAAGAATGTATCTGGGTCCTCATTATCCAAACCATGAAAATTTGGTAGAGAAGATGGAGTAATTATGTGCATTTGTGTCACTCCTCTTAGATCACTAATATGGAATTAAAAAGTAAAAATGTGAGCCATTTCTTGCCATAATTGATCTGATAATCATCCTATGAGTGACCTCAGTGAAAGATTTATTAAACAGAAAGGTATTATAGACTCATGTGATGGTGTGTGTTTTGTGTTATTGAAACAACGGATCAATCAGATTGCCAATACACAGAAAATAAGTGGAAAGACAGCAGAGAAATACAGTAAGAAACACAAAGACACAAACAATTTTTAATAAGGAGTTCACCCTATTCTCCAGGGCTACGTCTCCGGTCCAACTTCTGTGATGGCCTTGTTTTATTGTGTCTTTCAGCAGAAAAATTACAATACAGGGACTCAATATGAGTTCTCTTGAAGTAGATTTTGCTTGGCAGGGTGGTTCTTGGATTCCCCAAGCCACTCGGAGTACACAGACTCTTGTTCTTCCTACCAGCTCTGTGACCCTTGGTCTACAGTGGAAAGAGCTAACTGTGATGCTCAATCTGGATAGATTCCTCTATGGGAAGTCTTGATTCTTCAAGCTCTCTGGTGCTCGATGCTGCCTGTGGTCAGCTTGGCCCTCTGTCTCCTCTACTTGGCTTTACTACTCTCTGTGCCCAGTCCTCCTCTCAGGGTTCACTGTCCACTGTCTCTCTTGGTCGCTTGGACTCTTCGCTCTCTCTCTCTCTGAATCCCCATTCGGCTGTCTCTGTTCATGGCTTTAGCCATTCGACCTCCATGCTTGTTCAATTCCTCTCCTTCTTGTGTCGATTTTCCTTCCGCCTGTGTGTTGGGAGTTCCCTGTTCGGCATCAGCATGAATGCTCAAGAAGTAGCCACGTGTCCTTATTAGAATAGCACCAGCCTGTTCGTCGATTCATTTCTTCGGTTATGTCGTGGATATGTCCTTTCTCCACCGTGGTGGTCAACAAATTCCAAATCCCCTTAAATCGCGGCTTAATTCCCTGTCGATTCCACTTCTATCTATCGGGCACAATCTCAACCATCTGATCTAGGCTCCTTTAGATCCAACGTCATATGCACGTTGAGCACGGTTGACTTGCTTGATCGATAACACACGATCACGGCAGTTTTTCTCTCACCTCTGCTGCCACGCATCAATTGCTGAGTGGGATCGCTCTCCTCTCCTCCAAAACCTCTTACCATTCAACGGTGCCCTGATCAATACCGCCGGTTTCCAGGTTGTGGGTCCCACCTTCGTACGGTGGTGCTTTTCGTTTCTTCACCCACGGTCCTCTAGCTCCCAATGTGACTGAGTGCTTAAGGCTCTACCATTTCAGCCGTGTTCGCCCAATGAGCACCAATCACGCATCGAAAAACAACTCCTTTTCCCATTCCGGGGCTCCCAGAGGCTACATCAAACTCCTGCGCAGTCTCCATGGGCCTCGATCAGCACGCTTTGACCAAGGTCCTCGTCGTTCCATGCCGGCTACCATGGCCACTAGTTTAGGGTGTTTTCGATTGCTGTTTTGGATTTAATTCGAGATTTGTTCAACTTGATTTAGTCACAGTTCTTTGACAGTCATTTATGGATCCAATTCGGATCACAGCCTCCCTGCTGAAAAGCTTTTGGACACCAAAAGTTGTTTTTTTCTTCAAGCATCGACTAAGTGAGGAAACTGCTGTTTCACTTGTCCAATCGCAATCCACTTCACTCTACTCGGCTTCGAACCTTTAAGCCCAATCCCGAGGTATTCCACCTGTCCACTGCATGTCATCCTTACCTTCCTGTCCAACACTATATCTTCCTGCAACTCATTAAGATATTCAGGTAGCAGGTCATCAACAGAAGGTAATTGACTTTGCTCTTCAGGGTCCTCAATCATTGAAGGTTCAAACAACCTCAAGCAATCTGCGTTCACGACTGAGTAGATGTGCATGTAAGCTGGCAGATCAAGGCGAAAAGCATTTTTACCAATCTTCTCAAGTATCCTGAAGGGTCCATACTTGAGAGGTTTTAGCTTCTTACCTTCACCTTGCATCCTGTCCTTGCTGATATATAGCCAGACTTGGTCTCCAACTTGAAAACTATGCTCCATCCAATGCTTATCATGCCTAGCCTTGTACTTGGCCTGGCTCTTTTCCAGCTATTCCTGTTGTTATCTCAAAATCAAGCCTTGGAAGGCTGCTAACTAGGAAGACTTCAAGTAACTATTTTAGACCTACTTTAGGTTAAGGCTTAGCCTCCTCAACCTGAGAGGACTCTCTCTAAATGGGTTAATGATTTTTACTTAAGATAAGATGGCTAACTCTTTGTGATATATCTGTGATAAATATGGATGCTGGAAAAACATAAAACAAATTTCCATTGGGCATATGGAGTCAACAACACCTCAGTAAACAATGATACTGCCTTTACATAGAAGTCAGGGCATTCAGCATTTGAGTATTCAGGATATAACACATATGGAACCACAGCTCATAAATGCATACAGGAAATCAGAGCACAATTAGTGAATTCTGAGTGATTATACATCTAAAAAACTGTGAAAGACATTAAGGAAAGGATAAAATCACACATTCTGAACATAGAAATCCTTCATGAATCCTGAGAAGTAAAGCAACCCAATTATATTACTGAAACTCTGTCTTTACATAAGCCAAAACAATGCTCTGTTATAAAATTTCCCAACCCCCATTACATTGTTGTTTCAGCTATATATAGAGTTCTTATTCTAACTGATTCGAGCTTCCTCCTCCAGCATGAGGGGAATTCGATAACTACCTCTAATGACACCTATCAACTATTTAACTAACTAATAAATACAATAAAGTGCTGACTGGAGTTTTTTAAGAGTTCTAAATTAACTATGACTCTAACTCCATTTTCCATGCATAATGGCTTTTCCTTGTTCTTTGACACCTGGTCTTCTTTCGATTTGAGTGAGCTGGATGTTTAATGCTCCATATTAACCTTGAACGTTGAATCTTTTAACTGCTCAGAAGTATTAGGAGATTTCCCTTGCTTCTTGGCTTCAGTTTTCCTTAAAAAATTCGAATATACAGAAGCATGTCTTCTAGCCTTTAATAACCCAAAACATGGAAAACTGTCATGTACTTGATGCGTTGTAAGCTTCATCGATGAACATGTATGCAAGCAAAAGTTCCTTGTGTGCAAATCATTTGATACCTCTTGAACGGTGATAAAGGGGCTTTACAACAGAAATTTTAAAATTGGGTTGAAATATTCCACCTTTTTTAAGCATCCACCTGTCTTGATCTGATTGACTATTGTTGCTCCAGCTGATGTTTGCACACCCTTTAGGCATTTCCCTTTCAAAATTCCCGCTCATAATTCAAAACTGTCTGTTTGCGTTAAAATCATCACCTACAGCAGTTTCGTAGCGCGCTACGAAACTGCTGAGTTTTTTTTTAAAATAACATCTTGCTTTTGCCCCGAGACCCTTATTAGCCGAATATTTGATTGCACAAAACTTCCTTAAACTTTACACATGTCGCACAGGGGTTTATGTTTTCTCAAAAAGACAAAGTCAAGCAAATTTGTCAAAATTTTAAAACAAAATCTTACTTGGCCTCAAAACTCATTTAGCAGGTAGCTGACCTAGCTGTGCCTTCAGATCTTCAATTTGTTTCTTCATAGCTTTATTCCCAGCTCTCAGTTGCATATTGATTCTTCTGATGTACCTGGCTTCTTTGATTGCTGGTACTGTCCAGGTGTGGAATTGTGCATGGCCATCAACCACTGAATTTAACTGAGATTCTAGGGTTTCACTCCCTTTCCATAGAGCTTTCCTATACTCTGCATGTAAGATTGCATGTTTTCTAGCTGCCTTCTTCAATTTGGTAATTTCATGTTTAGCTGTTTCTAATTGACTCTTTATGGCTGCTATATTTTCTCCTTGAGGTGTGATGGTTGTTTTGCTTGTGTCCTTTTGCGTTCCTTTCCTTGTTTCCTCTGTTCTTGGCAGTGCTTCCTTTACTTGCTGGAATTTCCTTGTTATAGGTCTTCTGGGTTTAAAAATGAATTCTTCAGCTGGCTCATCGAATTTAAGCCTTTTTGAGGCCTTAGACTTCTTGGTACCTTCTTGCTCTGACTGTGTCAAATCAATTTGGACTGGTTCAGACTGCTCAAATTCAATGGCCTGTAATAAATCATTCAAACTTGCCTTAGACACTGGGCTCTCTTCAACTGCTATGGCTTTACCTTTTCCTTATTTATCTGGCTTCTTGTCCTTACCCTCGAGACTGCTTCAGATGTGCTTGTTTAAGGTATAGTCTTCTTATCATGAGTTTTTTCCTTTGTTGATTTCTGAGGTTGATCTTGAATGATTAGTGGCTTCACTGGTTTTCTTAGCTGTGACTTTGGAACCCTTTTGGCTCTCGCCTCTTTTTGGAGCTCAGCTATCGTGAGATCTCTGGCCGGTTGAGGAGTGAGGCCAGTCTTGCTTTGGAATCCAGCCATAAAAATAAAAGAATTCCAGTCTCTGTCTATTTTCTGGAGGCCATCTAAAACCAGCAACTTGATCAAACCATGATGAAACAAAGAGGTCTCACAGTCCTCTTTCCTCAGCTGCACCTTATCACACATCTTACTCAAGCTACGGAACAAATAAAAAGGTAGGTCTATGGAGACTTTCCCAGTGAAATGCAAAAGCAGTTTGAAATGGTAAGAGTAAACCTTGTTGTACCTTCCTTCACAAGTCAAATACTTTTGTATGCAGGTGAGTAAAAGAGCATAATGTTCCTTGACATAACTCCTGGGCACTGCTTTAGTTAAATCTTCATTTACATATGCATCCTTTAAAAACTCCTTACAAGGATTCAGGTCAAATTTGAAATTCTTAAACCATTCCTCTTGTCCTCTTGGGATCTCTGTCACAGCAGATATTGCTTCTGGAGAAACCTGCACTTCTAACATGGCTACCTTTGAATTTAAACCAGTGAAGTTTAACGCAAATTCTTTAGTTACCTGCACATGTCCTCCTTGTAGCTTTTTGCAAAAGTTCCAGCACCCGGCATCTTTAAACGCTTTCTTCACCCCTTCATCTCTCAGCGTTATGTCCAGGCCCTCAGGTTCAGTCCTCTGACATTTATTGGATCTGTGCTCTTTTTTCTCCATTCTTTCTTCGAGATCTTCACATACAAAAACTAACAGCTCCGGTTGAAATCGTGATTCAGCTCTTTTTTAATTCAGCCTCGCTTGATTATCAGTCTCGCTTGAAATTTAAACTCTTCCATTTAAAACCTTTCAATACATAATCTGGAAGATTTGTCACTCATGCAGCACTCACGACCATCATTAAGGTTTATGCACGGTAAAATTTCTTGGGAATGATACTCTGTGCATATCAACAGATTTTAGTGGTGGTGATAGTGGCAAATGAGCGTTCAAACGTGATACGAGAGGTACATAAACTGACATGAGAGGACATAACTGATGACTCACCTAACAGACTTGACATTTCGAGAAAGATTCGCTGCGAAATGCATGAATCCATGATTTCGCAGCGCTGTTAGTTTTAAATTGTAATGATGTGCTGCGAAACGGCCTAATCATGATGCACTGCGAAAACGCTTATCCATGATTGCGCTGCGAAACTGGCGAATGGGATTACGCTGCGAAATTACTAAATGACATGGTGACTCAGATAAGACAAGATATGACTATAGAAAAATGATGGTGGAGGGGAACCAATGGGAGTTGAGTATGGTTTGAGTTAAAAACCTTTTTTTTAAAACTCCAAATCCTAAGTGAGGGAAAAAAAACGAAATCAACTTAACACAGACCTTTGTCATCGGACTAGGATAGAAATTGATATACATCAAATTTTTAGTTCTAAGTGATAACACCTGTATTGCCTGGTGGATCTCCTGGATTTGTTCAATGAACCTAGTTTCCCTATCCACATCACCGTGTCCATTAACCATGGTATCATTACCAAAGACAAAATCCAAGGGAGACCTTGGTATGAAACCAAAGTAGGTCTCAAAAGGAGATCTCTGGGTAGAAGAGTGTTTGGCTCTATTGTAAGCATGTTGCACATAACACAAGTGTTCATCCCAAAGCTTAGGGTGTTTGCTACAATATCCTCTCAGTAACTGGATCACTGTCCTATTAACTACTTCTATTTGGCCATCTATTTGTGGATGACAAGTTGTGCTTTTCTTTAATTTGGTGTCCATTACTTCCCACAAACTGGACCAAAACTTTCCCACAAATCAGGTGTCTCGATCAGATATAATAGAGGTGGGTAATCCAAAATGAACCCATACATGTTCAAAGAATAATTTTGCAGTTTGTTCAGCTATAATATGTTTACTACAGGGTATCAAAATACACATTTTTCTGAACCTATCCACAACAACATATAGATAATCATGACCTTTCCTAGATTTAGGTAGTCCTCCAACAAAATCCATGGAAATGCTTTCCCTAGGTTGAGAAGGAACTGGCAATGGAGTGTACAAGCCTAGTTTTCTGTTGTTGGGCTTGCTTTTAGCACACATAGCACACCCCTTTACATATCTAGAAACTGTCTCACTCATTCTTCGCCAATAACAGAACCTTTGCAGTTGTGCAACTGTTTTACTTACCCCAAAGTGACCTGATATCAAAGAAGTGTGTGCTTCCCTAATTATCTTTTCTCTCTCAGTTTGTGGAATGCAGAGTTTCCCACAATGATATAAGAGTCGGTCCTTCACATGATAGTCCAATTATTCTACTCTTTTGCCTTGACTCAAAGTTGCATATACATCTTTAAAGTCCACATCCTGAGCATACTGTTCTATGTAGCTTTCGTGCAGCACAGAATTATGCTTAAGTATGGTAGATGCATTTATAATGGGTCTAGATAACATGTCTGCAACCTTGTTATGTATGTCCTTTTTATATCTGATGACTAAATGGAACTGTTGTAGAAAACCCATCCATTTATAATGATTGTTGCAACTTAGTTTGGGAGTGTAGATATTGAAGTGGCTGATGATCGGTATGTATTACTGTTTCTTTGCCCATTAAGTAATGTTTCCACTTTTTCACACTCTGAACTAATGCATAAAATTCTTTATCATAGGTAGGATAGTTAACTATTGCAGGATTAAAATTCTTAGAATGATAACATATGGGTTTACCATGATGTGTTAACACTGCTCCCATGGCATAGTCACTGGCATCAGTTTGGATCTCAAATGGTCTTTGTAGATCTGGTAGTGCTAGTACAGGTGTTGTACTAATTTTTTCTTTCAAGGTGTCGAAGGCTTTCTGCTATTTGCCTCCCCACTGAAACACCTTGTTCAATCCTGTCAAAGCATGTAAGGGAGCTGCAATTGAGGAAAAATTTGAAATGAAATTCCTCCAATACTGTGCTGCTCCTAAGAAGCTTCTCACTTCTGTAGCAGACTTGGGTTTAGGCTAGTTTACAATGACTGCCACTTTAGAGGGATCTATTTTCAATTCACCTCCCCCTACTATATGACCCAAGTAATTTAGAGAGGTTTTTCCAAATTCACATTTGGAGAGTTTAAGATAATTTTTTTCTCTTTTCAAAACATCTAATGTCTGCTTAACATGCTTTAAATGTTCTTCCCACGTTTTACTAAAAATAAGAATGTCATCCATATACACAATAACAAAATCATCAAGAAAAGGTCTGAGTACATCATTCATTAATCTCATGAAAGTAGCAGGGGAATTGGGCAAGCCAAAAGGCATGAACAACCATTCATACAATCCCTACTTTGTTTTGAAAGCAGTCTTCCATGCATCTTGCTCTGCAACTCTGACCTAATGGTATCCACTGTGCAAATCTAGATTGGTGAAATAAACAGCTTCCTTCAATTGATCTAAAATATCATCTATGCGAGGAAGGGGATAACGATTTTTGGTTGTTATCTTATTCAATTCTCGGTAATCAATGCACATTCTCCACGATCCATCTTTCTTTCTCACCAAAATGATTGGTGACCCACATGGTGATGTGCTAGGCTTGATGAACCCTTTCTCGAGCAACTCCTGCACCTGCTTTTATATTTCATCATTCTCTAAAGCAGATAACTTGTACATCCCAATGTTAGGCAAAGGAACATATTGCTGCAAAATAATATCATGTACTATTCCCTTTTTGGGTGGCAGACCTTGAGGTTCTTGAAACAAGACATCATACTTAGAAACAATCTTTTCTATATCAGCGTGCTGATCAGAATTACAGCCTTCAAATACATTGGTTTTATCAGTTTTATTTTCCTTTACAACCATTAGTAAGAACTGTTTGCATGAATTTATCATTCTTTTCATCTGTCTTGAGTTTATGAGAGTATAATTATTCTTGAGCTTATGAGCTCTTACAAAGTATTCGATTCCACCTTTAACAAGTAGATACTTGTTCTCAGCTCTATAGAAAATAGCCTTTCTATCATACAAGTAAGGACTTCCTAAAAAAATTCCACATATATCCAAAGGAACTACATCTAACTCAACCTTATCTACAAATGCTGACCCAAAAGAAAACTTGAGTTTGCATTGTCTAGTCACTTGTAGTTGTGCTTTATCATTCAACCATCCTAATGGGTATGGCTTCTTATGAGGTGTAGTTGCTAATCCCAATTTCTTTACAATTGCTTCAGAAATCAGATTTACTTGTGAGCCACTATTAAACAAAGTATCAATCTTTTGATTTTTGGAAACAACTCGAATATGGAAAAGCTCATGCCCTTTTCTCTCATGTTCTTCATCAATAACAAATTGAGCAAAATTACTAGTAGATGCTTCAAAATTCTTACCTTTTATACCTGTGGCTGCAATGATTGTTTCATCTCCCGAGTCTGACCCCAAATCATTCTGAATAGCTGCAGTAGTCTTCTTCTTCTTTCCCTTAGACTTATTAGGTCTCAACTCTGGATGCAGAATCCAACATTGCTCATCATCATGCCCTCCTTTTTATAGTGAGTGCATGAGGCTTTGCCTTTCTGTGTAGTGTTAGCCTTCCTTGCTTTCCACTTCTGCTTTCTTTTCTCCTTGCTCTTGCTTACAGTGGGTTGGGATGGTCCCCAAACTTCTAGATTTGCATTCTTTCCTCTAGCTTCTAGATGAGTAGCTTGGACAGATACCTCATCTATACTAGTGGGATTAAACATAAGGATGGTATGCCTCATGTAGCTATGTAGACCACCAATGTACTTCAAAAAAGTTTCTGGTGATTCTAATGAAATACCCAACATCAATGCTCTCTTTCGGTACTCTTGAGTATACCCTTGTACACTTTTCCCTTTCAACTACCGAAGAGTTTGCCAACTCATCATGGCTTGTTGCATGTAGGCCAATGGATAGAACTGATTTTTGATTACAGTAACAAATTCACTCCAGACAGAGATGGTCTTACCATGCTTCCTCATATCAGCTTTGGTTCTGCCTTCCCACCAAACCAAGGTAGTGCCCCCTAGGCGAAGGCTTGCCAGCTGAATCTTGCTCTTGTCTGAGTCTATATTTTGTACTCTACAATACACATCAATTTGTCTAATCCAATTGTCCAAATTTTCAGCATTCAACTCTCCATCATATATAGGCAAATCAAATTTAACATCTAACTTAATCAAAGATGCTTTCTTATTATGCACAAGGCTGCTAGGAGGTGTAGGGAAGCTTTCTTCTTTCCCATTTCCTTTGGAGTGGTCATGGGAATGAGATTCATCTTCTTCTTTATCTTGCTTAGAGCCCGATGAATCTTCACCCTTATGCTTTCTAAAGTCCCTATACATTTCTTCTATCATAGAATTTATAGCTAGGAAACTTTCTATGAATTGAGGGTTTGGCCCTATAGAACCTTCTTTTGACATTGTCTTCCGAGAATAGACTCTCCCAATTTTAGGATTAGTTTACACCAACTCTCCTTCTCCTAATTTGAGCTTTGATCTACTGAGCATTCACAGCTAAACCAACACAAGCTTGTCTAACCTTACAACCTAGAGCTCTGATACCACTTGATCTGATAATCACCCTATGAGTGACCTCAGTAAAGATTTATTAAACAAAAAGGTATTACAGACTCATGTGATGGTGTGTGTTCTGTGTTATTAAAACAACGGATCGATCAGATTGCCAATACACAGGAAATAAGTGGAAAGACATTAGAGAAATACAGTATGCAACACAAAGACACAAACAATTTTTAATTAAGGAGCTCACCCTATTCTCCAGGGCTACGTCTCTGGTCCAACTTCAGTGGTGGCCTTGTTTTATTGTGTCTTTCAACAGAGAAATTACAATACAGGGACTCAATATGAGTTATCCTGAAGCAGATTTTGCTTGGTAGGGTGGTTCTTGGATTCCCCAAGCCACTCAGAGTACACAGACTCTTGTTCTTCCTACCAGCTCTATGACCCTTGGTCTATAGTGGAAATATCCAACTGTGATGCTCAATCTGGATAGATTCCTCTATGGGAAGGCTTGATTCTTCAAGCTCTCTAGTGCTCAATGCTGCTAGTGGTCAGCTCGGCCCTCTGTCTCCTTTGCTTGGCTTTACTACTCTCTATGCTCAATCCTCCTCTCAGGGTTCACTGTTCACTGTCTCTCTTGGTCGCTTGGACTCTTCGCTCTCTCTCTCTCTGAATCCCCATTCGGCTGTCTCTGTTCATGGATTTAGCCATTCGACCTCCGCACATGTTCGGTTCCTCTCCTTGCTGCGTCGATTCTCCTTCCGCATGTGTGCTGGGAGTTCCCTGTTCGACGTCAACATGAATGCTCAGGAAGTAGCCACATTTCCCCATTGGAACAACACCAAACTGTTCGTCGATTCATTTCTTCAGTTATGTCGTGGATACATCCTTTCTCCACTTTGGCGGTCAACGTATTCCAAATCCCCTTAAAGCGCGGCTTAATTCCCTGTCGATTCCGCTTCTGTCTATCGGGCGCAATCTCGGTCATCTAATCTGAGCTCCTTCAGATCCAACATCATACACAGATCAAGCGCGGTTGACTTGCTCGATTGATAACACATGATCACGATAGTTTTTCTCTCACCTCCACTACCACGCGTCGATTGCTGAGTTGCTTCGCTCTACTCCAAAACCTCTTATCATTCAAGGGCACCCCAATCAATACTGCTAGTTTCAAGGTTGTGGGTCCCACCTTCGTAAGATGGCACTTTTCGTTTGTCCGCCCATGGTCCTCTGGCTCCCAACGTGACCGAGTGCTTAAGGCTTTACCATTTCAGCCCTTTTCTCCTAGCGAGTGCCAATCACGCATCGAAAATCAGCTCCTTTTCCCATTTCGGGGCTCCCAGGGGCTACATCGACCTCCTGCATAGTCTCCATGGGCCTCGGTCAGCGTGCTTTGACCGAGGTCCTCGTCGTTCCATGCCGGATGCAATGGCCACTAGTTCAGGGTATTTTCGATTGTTGTTTTGGATTTCATTCGAGATTTTTTCGACTTGATTTAGTCACGGTTCTTTGACAGTCGTTTATGGATCTAATTCGGATCAATAATAGAATATGTTCTTCATGTGTTACTTTGAGGTTCCTCCTTCAGATATTCCTGTCAATTTTTTAGTGGAATGGGTGGTGCTTACATCACCACATTGAGTGAAATGATAAGATTTCTTCAAATTTCTACCTTTTTCTTCCTATTCATTAAAGAAAAAACAAATTGAAAGGAAATCTAAAGCTGAAGACCTGGAGTAGGGTGTCAAAATACCCTTCCTTCCCCAAGACAAGAAACCAAACAAGAAAATAATGCACACAAGGAAGCTTAAATCTCGAGACTTGGAGCAGGGCATTAAAGGACCATTCCCTCCCTAGGATGAGAGATTAGTTTTTCCAAAATAAAAAAATACAAAACTGCAGGAAAAATTTAAGTTGAGGACCTTGAGTAGGGCATCAAAAGACCATTCCCTCCCCAGGATGAGAGATTGGGCCTAAAGATAAAAACGGAAAACAATTAAAGAGAAACAACAAAACAAATAAATGACTACGCTTAGGACCTGGAGCAGAGTGAGAAAACTCCTTCTCTCTCCAGGATGAGAGATTGACCCTTTGGTCGATACAGATCGCGTATTGCACCTTGTTAGCCTTCCCTGGAAACGACACCAAAATGTTGGTGTCCGAGTATGAACAAACTATTCAATCCCGTTTCCTACATTAATTCATCAATCCGGGTGCGTACAATTTTCAAGGTAACACACAAGGTATATGCAGGAGAAAGGTTACAATCTTACATTGACCAAGGGTTCGTGACTAAGAATTAAAGCACTGCTGTAATAGTAATGGAAATTAAATTGCAGAAAGAAAAGAATTTACAACAATCTATGGAAATCTGTAATAACAATAAAGAAAATACAAGAAGTAGAAAAATATACATAAAAAGGACACGTGCACAACACCTGATCAGAAGAGTGGGCCCAAATCCTTGGTTAGGGTTGTGCTTAGCTCACATATTCGAGAAAAATATCAGAAGGCTGGAAATTTCATAAACAAGAGTTCCACTGTTACAAGGCTCAATTCTTACATCAGCTAGTTCCCCTCTCTCTCTAAATTGTGTCTTTTAAATATACAGACATCCAAATTAAAATTTCAACAAACTGATCTCAATATTCAAGATGAGATTTGAGAGATTTTTCCATCATGATTCAACTGGAACACGTCGAATTTGGTTATTACAATTGGGCAATTCTGGAAAACAGCTGCAACTGCAAATCTGCAAATATGTCCTTTGAAGAACCTTGATTTTATCCCAATAAAAACCATATTTTTGAAAACTACTCAGCGGGAAATATATTTGGTCTGTTTTGAAAAAAACCCATGTATCAGATTTTCTAGATTCACTTTCATTTGCCCAAAATGTCCAACACAAAACTGTCACTTCTTATGCCAACGAATTCTTGAGTTGGAATATCTAATTATTTTTTGAAGACCAAATTTACAATTTGGAAGAGATATTGGAGGCTAAAATCATGAGTGAGGTTATAACGAATGAATAAACCAAAATCATGCATAATAATAATTAATTATTAAAAATAAATGAGATCAGATATTATTTATCCAAAAGAGCATAAATGATTATGAAATGGAATTATATAATAAATTATGGTAAATAATGTGATAAAAGAATAGTGGAAATAGATGAAATTAATGTTAAGAAGTGGTAATAATAATAAAAAATTAAGAGCCCAACAAGTACCTTGCTACTCGAGCAAAGGTCTCCTCATAATCAATTCCCTCCACCTGAGAGAACTCTCTGGCCACAAATATGGCCTTGTGTTTCTCCACACTCCATATGTTGCTTGCTTTACCTTGTAAAGCCATCTAGAACTCACCACTGACTTGTCTACTGGTCTTGGGATCACTTCCCAAACAGTTTTTGTGATAATGGAGTCATACTCCTCTACAATGGAATCAACTTGTTGATGGTGCTTGACTCGCCAACATTAAGGGTATCTCCCCGATATGAAGTCCCAATCAGATCTCACACCATTTGGTGTAGGAGTCCCATTCGATATGATGGCCCAATTTACAAATTTTTAGAGATTTTCCTTGGCTCTAGCTGTCAGCATAAGAGAGTGATGCAATGGTATCTTCGAAAAGAAATATGAGTATGCAACAAAACTATGTCTAGGTTCTCTTACTGCAAAAAGGTTGGGGGGGGGGGGAGTGAGCCTCTAAGTGATAGGTAATAGTACTACCTAGGAAGATACACACATGAACCAGAAATGACTGTACAACGTCCAGTGAATATTCCATAGCAAACGTGACATTTTTTAAAACTAATGAACAAGATAAGATCTATCTACCATCCAATGGAATAGTCCACAACAGATGTGATGGTCGTTATAATCAGTAATTAAAGAAAATATTGTCTAGTATCCTGCAGAATAGTCCACAAGGATGAGACAACAGTGACAACCATTACAACACATTCCCAACAATATAAGCACTAAAACAACCAAAATAGTTAATCTATCTTAGTACATGTGAAAGCAAACATGAAATACAAATGCTCACAGAATAGTCTTACAAATATCCATAAGTCATGCATGGAAATGTGTTGGCCTGAAAAGGCTTCTATAATTAAGCAAAATCTCTAAGACACATATTTACATTGTACATCAATAGCCCCAATAGTGGGACATTGGAGCCACTCCTTGCTCCTCAAAGAATTGACTAACCTCTGATGATTTGCAGGAGGAGCCAAGGTGAAAAGTCCTTTGCTCATACGATGAGAGGGTATATATAACCAAGGGTGATACTTGCCCCTTGTGACTCTTTAACTACCCTCATGACTTTTCAACTGACATGAATCTTCATATTCATGTGTGTCCATTGGGCTTCCACTTTTCAAAACATTTTATTTACAATATACATGGTCCATAATATTGATGTGGCCTTTGAAAAATCATGACACAACTTGACATGACACTGCTGACCTGGACTAGCTTGATGATGTGGTAATGTCAATCCGCTATTGCTGCTAAGTGATATATGTCTTCTTGGATATGATTTCTCTTCCCCTCCATGTAGCTTGATGATGAAGGGTCTTAAATGATCTTTGGTATTGAGAGGTGGTTGCATGCATGTGTTCCTTTTGCTTGCTCTTGATAGGTTCCTTTGTCTATCAAACTACAAGTGAGTCTTGGGGCATGTTTCCTCCTTCTCATCCTTCATCATCTCGACATGATGTGATAATGTACCTTTTCCTGGAATTCACTCATGAAGGGACGACATCAATTCAAAAAATCCATAGTCTAAGATGATTCATTGTTATCCATGGACTAAGCCTGAGACAGGTGATAGGCTGGGAAAGAGGGCCCAATAACTGTGCATTATGCAGTTTTAGGTGGTAGGGAGAGAGGTTGATCACTGAGACTACACAAAGCACAACTAAGGCTTAACTAAGGAATTTTTAGCATTATCCTCAATGGTCGGAAAAATTGCGCATTGGTAATTGGAAGCCAGGATTGCAAATTTGAGACAGTCAGTGGTTAATGTGGGATGGGACCCTGGGAGATAGATCTGTGTAGTTTTTAGGGGCAAGGAGGGCTGGGCAGCAAAGAGACCTAGAGGAAATATCTCCACAATTCATGAGGTCAGTGAGCTTCGACTGAGTGAGGACACTAGGGAGCACTTCTTTACAGTTTTGGAGGCTAAGGGAGGTTGGGTTCTCTAAGCATTATGGGGTTCGAACAGGCAAGTGGAGAAGCTTGAGGGATGAGATTGTGAAATTCAGAGTTCAAGTCAGATTGGGAGGAATTGCTGTGCAATTCTGGGGATGAAGGAAGGTGGTTGAGCTTTGGAATTGCTTGGTGCAACTATCCTAGGGGACAGTGACTGTGCACTACGTAGTTCCAGGCAGCAAGGTTGCATCATTGAGGGTTGAGACTACGCTGTGCATAGTTCAGTTGGGTTCCGATGAAACTAAAATGCTCGTTCGAAGCTTTTTAGAAAAATGGCTAAGTGTGGGGTGAAGATGAACTTGTCATCACACACATAGCATACTTCGACGACACGAAAACATAGACCATCGAAACAACAAGAGAAAGAATTACCCTTTGTGTGACTGCCTCATAACAAGAAGCAACAAGTGCAACACTTGAGATAGACTTTAGGATGACCATGATGATACTTGTGTGATAGTGCTTAAATTTTTTTGTATGAGTGTGACCATTGTTTACATAGCTAGGAAAACTCAAATACAAAAATAACAACCTTCAAAATCACTAGAAAAGGTCCGCAAACATGACAAAATAGTCAAACATGCCAAAAGATGACAGTTGATCAAGCAAGCAAGAGGGGTGAAAGGACATTAAGAAAGCTCATGAAATGAGCTCAAGTGTTTGAAACAATCAAGGGAAAGACCAAGGAAGGCTCGAAAATTTGAGTGTAAGCCAAAATTTTAGAGGGTGTTGTAGCCGCTACAACAATTGGCAACACACTAGTTGAATTCCAGCTTCTCTGTCTTGGTTATTTTCTTTTGTGCAGGGCCTTGGTCCTTCAAGGAGTATTGACTCATCGTGTAAATTAATTTTTCTTCCCCACTTACCCCATGGGAAGACAAAAACCCCTATGTACATTCTTAGTTGAACACAACATAAGATTCAATGAGATCACAGTGTTTCAAATTGGGAAAGGTAGTTTAGCTTGCGAGGTTAAGATTTTCAGAGTATAGTTTTTCATCTTTGGTGTTGCTCCACTGCTAGCATGTAGGTTTTGACCCTATACAGAAATTACCTGCATATGAATTCTTAAACAAAGAAAATAAACAATGCGAGAGCATAACCCATAAAACACATATGCATAGAGATTTTTTCCCTGGATCCCAAAACCGGGACTACCAGCTTGATTTTTCATTATTTTCCTTTCAATGTTACAATACATATTTATACATGCCCAAGCATCCAATACCATGGACCGAAAAACCATCGTGTCCAATACCATGTGCGAATGCACAAAACCATAGGTAGGTTCACCCAACCTAATATAGGGTCCAAAAAAAAATTTCCCGGGGCGCTGCCCCGGACCCAGTAGAGGGGGGCTACCTGCCCCCCTCAAACCCCCCGAACAGGGGGGGCTGCTGCCCCCCCTGTGACCCCCCCGCTGCGCAACGAAGGGGGGCTACTGCCCCCGTTTAACTACGTAGGTTAGTCGTGGAAAGAATATAACACAACCCAACAATCTCCCACTTGTTTTTTTCTTTCCACAAGGGGCCACAGGAGAGCTTAGTCATTTTTCCAGCACTGAACCACCCATTGTTTCTCTACACCAAGAGAACTTCTCAGAGCTCACAGATTTTGTCAATGCATCTGCAGTATTCTTCAAAGTGTCCACCTTTACCAGCAACACCTTTTTGTCTTCTATCATATCCCTCACAAAGTGATACTGAACATCAATGTGCTTTGTCTTTGAATGATAAGCAGGGTTCTTTGCCAAGAAAATTGCACTTTGGCTATCACAGTATATTCTTATAGCTCCCTGTACTAACCCCATACTTGAACACAATCTCTGCAACCAAACTGCTTCCTTGCTTGCATGAGTGGCTGCCATGTATTCTGCCTCTGTAGTTGATAGTGCCACTACAGATTGTTTCTTACTCATCCAACTGACTGCACCTCCAAATAGGTTAAACACATACCCACTTGTAGATCTTCTCTGATCCAGATCTCCAGCCCAGTCTGCATCAACAAAACCATGAATATCCAACACTCTATCCAATCCTGGTCTTCCTTGGTAGCACAAACCATAATCACTAGTGCCACGCAAATACCTGAAAGCCCGCTTCACTGCTGTCCAGTGCTCCTTCCCAGGTTTTGACATAAACCTGCTCAATACTCCCACTGCATGTGCAATGTCTGGTCTAGTACAGACCATTGCATACATCAGGCTACTGACTGCACTTGCATATGGAACACGGGACATGTCCTCTTCCTCTTCTTGTGTCTTGGGACACTGTTCAGCAGATAACCTCACACCTACAGGAATAGGAACCTTCACCGGTTTACTATCCTGCATATTAAACCTCTGCAGTATTGTCTCGACATACTTCCTCTAGTTTAACCAGAGCTTCCTCTTTGCCCGATCTCTTTTAATTTCCATGCCCAAAATATAGTTTGCAGCACCAAGATCTTTCATGTCAAATTTGGAGGACAATTGGGTCTTCAAATCCTGGATAACTTCTTTGTCATTTCCAACCAGCAACATATCATCCACATACAGGACCAGATAAATAACACGGTCACCAATTAATTTAAAATACACACAATGATCTGCTTTACTTCTGGTGAAGCCAAGTCCCCGTATAAATGTATCAAATTTCTGATACCACATCCTTGGTGACTGTTTTAACCCATACAGAGACTTCTTTAACTTGCATACCAGTTCTTTCTTACCCTTCACCACAAAGCCTTCAGGTTGCTTCATGTAGATTTCCTCTTCCAAATCCCCGTGAATAAATGTTGTCTTCACATCCATCTGTTCTACCTCAAAATCAAAAGCAGCAGCAATAGATAAAAGTAATCTAATAGAAGCTACCTTGGCAACAGGAGAAAAAATATCACCAAAATCAATTCCCGGCACCTGGGAATAACCTTTTGCTACCAACCGAGCTTTGTATTTCTCCACCTTTCCTTCTGCATTAGTCTTCTTCTTGAACACCCATTTGCAGCCAATGGGTTTCCTTCCAGCCGGCAACTCTACCAGATCCCAAGCCTCATTTTTGTGCAAAGATGCCATTTCATCAACCATGGCCTCTTTCTAGAGTTTTCCATCCTCTGAATCCACTGCTTCCGTCACAGTTCTAGGATCATCATCAGTAACAGACAAAGAAAAATTTGAACTGAAAGCAGATGGACTATACCTTTCTGGCTGCCTTCTTTCTCGACCTGATCTTCTCACAGCCAGAGTTAGTGGCTCTTCATCTTCTGATTCCTCCTCTGCTGCAGAGTTTGATTCTTCCTCCTTTGGCTCAAACTCTATCTTCTCAGGTTCCTTTGGTTGGACTTCATGTTGAATAACATCTTTTACCTCTCTGAACACCACATCTCGGCTGTACACAACCTTCCGTGTGACTGGGTTCCAAAGCTTATAACCCTTTAAACCATCCTTATACGCAATAAAGATGCACTTTTCAGATTTACTATCCAACTTGGTTCGTTTCTCCTTTGGGACATGTACATATGCAACACATCCAAATACCCTCAGATGTGAAAGAGAGGGTTTCTTACCAGTCCATACTTCTTGTGGAGTCTTATCCTCCAACGCTGATGAAGGTGATCTTTTGATCAGGTAACATGCAGTATCCACCGCCTCTGCCCAGAATTCATGTCCTAACCCGGCACCACTAAGCATGATTCTTGCCCTTTCCATCAACGTCTTGTTCATTCTTTCTGCGACTCCATTTTGCTGAGGTGTATATGGAGTAGTCTTCTGCCATGCTATACCACACTTCTTACAAAATTCTTCAAATTCCTTGCTGCAAAATTCTCCACCATTATCTGTCCTCAGCACCTTTATCTTCTTCTCTGTCTGATTTTCCACCAGAGCCTTAAATTCTTTAAACCTGTCAAAGACTTCAGATTTCTTCTTAAGGAAATATATCCATGTATTGCTTGAGAAGTCATCTATGAATGATACATAGTACACAGACTTACCCAGTGATGGAACCTTCACAGGTCCAAACACATCACTATGCACAAGCTCTAATATCTGTTTCGTCCTCTTACCACCAGAGGGGAAACTCACTCGATTCTGCTTCCCATACACACAATTTTCACAGAAATCAAAATCCAGAGAGCTATCATTCATACCTTCTACCATACCTTTACTATGAAGTATTCAAAGGCCCTTCTCTCCAATATGTCCAAGCCTTTGATGCCACAACATGGTATTCTCTCTAGAGACCACTAAATTGTCTACTCCATTTTCAGGAACCATAGAACTATTGCACCCATCAACAACAGTGCTACCTTGCAGTTTGTACAGAGTTCCAGTCCGAACTCCCCGCATCAATATCAGTGATCCTCGAACCATCTTGCAGGTATCTTTCTCGAACACCGTCTTTACACCTGCATCATCCAACTTGCTTATAGAAATCAGATTTCTGGCCAATGCAGGAATATGTAGAACACCCAGAAGTGTTCTAACCCTTCCACCTTGCAACTTCAACTTTACTTTTCCCCGACCAATGATTCTAGCCTTCCTATCATCTCCTAAGAAGACATCACCACCATCGTATTTCTCATACTCACAGAACCACTCTCTATGGGGAGTGAAGTGAAAGGATGCACCTGAGTCAATCAACCATGCCTCATGATCTACATGTGTACTTGAAGAAGCCAAGTACACATCCCCACCTTCATCTGAGGTGGTTTTCGCCTCTGCAGAAGGAGCATCATCAGATCCCTTTCCTTTATCAGGAGCTTTAGATTTACAATCCCTTTTGAAGTGTCCTTCCTTTCCGCATTTCCCGCACACCACCTTTGTAGGTTTTCCTGGAGATTTAGATCTCCCTCTAGATTTAGATCTCCCACTCGATGACTTATTTTTGTTTCTGTTCTGGGACCGTCCTCGTACAGACAAGGCATCACCATTCTGGTTGTCCATATTCTTCCGTCTCATCTCCTCCGTCAGCAAGGCTGAGACAATTTCATCAAACTGCAAAGCAGTTGCATTGCTACCTATTGCAATAACCAGACTATCCCACGAATCTGGTAGAGAACACAACATACTGATGCACTTATCTTCATCTGAAATTTTAATATCAATAGATAATAACAAGCTTACCACAGTATTAAACGCATTCAGATGCTCTGTCACCGAGTCTCCATATTTCATCCTATGGTTATACAACATTTTCCGCAGGAACAGTTTATTCACCAAAGACTTAGATTGGTACAAAGTCCCTAACTTGACCCACAAATCCTCTGCCGTAGCTTCCCCTGATACATTCAGCAATACTGAATCCGAGACACACAATCATATTGTGCTCTTTGCCTTCCAATCCAACTTATTCCATTCTTCATCGGTCACTCCCGATGGTTTAGTACCCGGATCTACCGCAATCCACTGATCTTTATCCACCAACAGATCCTCCATCTTGAGTTTCCACAACTCAAAATTCTGACCATTGAACTTCTCAATCTCGATCTTTCCACTGCTTGCCATCTTCTTTCACCACCAGAATCGATCTCGCAGTTCTCCCACTGAACAGGGTCTACCACAGGCCCGAGCGAAACCCCTCAGCAACAAAGGCGTCCCCTTGAAGCCAAAACAGCTCCGATACCAAATGTAGGTTTTAACCCTATATAGAAATTACCTGCATACGAATTCTTAAACAAAGAAAATAAACAATGCGAGAGCATAACCCATAAAACACATATGCACAGATATTTTTTCCCTGGATCCCAAAACCGGGACTACCAGCTTGATTTTTCATTATTTTCCTTTCAATGTTACAATACATATTTATACATGCCGAAGCATCCAATACCATGGACCGAAAAGCCATCACATCCAATACCATGTGCGAATGCAGAAAACCATAGGTAGGTTCGCCCAACCTAATATAGGGCCCAAAAAAAAATTTCCCGGGGCGCTGCCCCCCTCAAACCCCCCGGACAGGGGGGGCTACCACCCCCCTCTAACCCCCCGTTTAACTACGTAGGTTAGTCGTGGAAAGAATATAACACAACCCAACATAGCAAGCCTAGACAATACCCTGACAAAGTCACACAGGAAATGAAGCATTGCTCCACTTCCAACGATCCTAGATAGTACCCTAGTGGATTTTCTTTCTTCACCTCTCTTCAAAGGAAGCCTTTATCTTCTTTCACCTTTATTTATTTATCTATTTATTTTGGGGCGGAAGAGGGATCTCAACTTATTGAGAGCAAGAGAGGTTGTTCCTTTAGAGAAGCATATAAGACCTCTAATTTAGGTTTGTTCATTTAGATTTTTCCCTTCTCCATGTCTACTAGTTGGATAAGCTTGAAAACACCAAAGCAGAGAACTGAGTATAGGCATGAGATTTCCAGAA
Organism: Pinus tabuliformis; assembly: GCA_031772625.1. Classification (NCBI taxonomy): domain Eukaryota; kingdom Viridiplantae; phylum Streptophyta; class Pinopsida; order Pinales; family Pinaceae; genus Pinus; species Pinus tabuliformis. The sequence goes on along the minus strand of CM062814.1, from coordinate 93,922,062 downwards.
TGGACATAGGTTCATGGTTGTACCAAAACTCTCCTTACAATCAGATTATATTTTCCGTTAGAACTTCATCAGTCAAAAGATGCAACCAACAAAAGAAGATGGACACAAGATTAGCCAAACATTGTAGTGTCACAAGACTCTTTGAACTTCAGCTACACACACACTTGGAATTCACAATGTAGTAAGGCACAACACTTATTTACGTAAGGAAAACAACAAAAATTTGAAGAAAACATAACAAAAAACAACCAAAGACTCTGCACATAGTGTGGGGCACAACCCCAAATCTTCATTGGAAATATTTTTTTAAGTCTTGGGCCATTGATAGGGAGAGAGTCAATCTTCCCTTCAAGTGATCGAAGATGATATGTGTGTTGGCCAAGATTTTCATGGACTGTGTAAGGACCAATCCTCAAGGATTGAAACTTAGTGTGTTTTCCTTTGTTCTTGTGGGCTTTTTCCCATTTCAATACTAAGTCACCCACACTAAAGCTATTCTTCCTTGTAGACTTTCTATCAAACCATCTCTTGATACGGCTCTAATGGCATGAAATTTTTTCTTTTTCTTTCAACCTTTCTTCCTGGAGCTTGTGTAATGTGTCCATCCTATGATAAACTAAAAGACAAGGCTTGTCTTGGGTTTCTTGGGACAATTGGAGAGGATGAAAGTAGATGTTTGACAAGAGGATGGCCTCTTTTTTGTACACTAGGAAGTAAGGGGAGATGTTCAAAGAAGGTTTAGGTGTGACTCGGTCAACCCATAAAGCATTCACCAAAGCAGAGTGCCAGTTTCACTACTCAAAGAATATGGTATTTTTGATGATATGAATAAGGTTTTCATTTATGGATTCTGTTGGGAAAAATACTGGGGGGGGGTGAATACATATTTAAAAAAATCACAATATTAATTTTCTTTTCCGAAATATATATGCGACTTCACTAAACCCAACTCGTATGTATGTGACTATTGTAAAAGGAATTAGTGTATGCTTAGTAAACTTGTAAAACAACAAATTCTTTATTTGTTAAACTTAAGCCATAATGTAATAGATTTATCAAGAATTTGATAAGAAGTAAGCAGGTGCATTAAGAATAGAATACAAAGTATCACACATAAGCAACACACATGAACACCATGATTTAAAGTGGAAACCCAATGCGGGAAAAAACCACCCGCTGCTATCATCTCTAACTTCCTTTTAATATAAAAATGTTTTTTATAATCTTGTACTAGTGTAGACTCATACTCGTATGTGGGAACCCACCCACAGAAGGATACAAACTTCTCTCATTCTCCAACTCCTACTGGAAAGGAGCTCCAACCTCCTGGCTCTTGTACTGGCATAAAATTGTACCAGTACACAGGCATTAACCTGCAAAAGGCTACAACCTTCACCCATTCTCCAGCTGCTACTGGAAGGGAGATCCAACCCCCTGATCTAATTACCAACTACTACTCATAGGAAGCTTCGACTTCCTCATTGAAGGATCCAACCCTTAAATACATCCGTGGACCAAATTTCACAAATTTTCACACTGGATCCACCTGCTACAATACATCATAACTTGTAGGCCACATTCCATCAAATTTTCAGACTGGACCATTACCAACACTTAAGATCAATATCAATAATCAAAATTTAACTCATCATTGTAACACAATCATTAATATTTGACATAACTGAATCAACTAATCACTGATACCCAAACAATTGAAACTTAATCAAAACTCAACCAATCAACTAGAATAGTCAGATCATTGTAACGAGAATATCAAACATCAAACTGCACATCACAGAAACCATATTTTGTTATTGCAGATCCTGATCAACCATATGCCAACATGTATACACTACTTTACTTACGGCAACCCTCGTGTATACATAATTTTCTATAGAGAAACCTGCGTACATATCTCATTATAGTAAAGACTTGTAATTCTTAATAAGACACAGAGTTGATGAGAGGTATTTTGAAATATTTTGTTAGCTTACAAAACCCTCATATGGTTGGCAACATCAATAATCTTTTCAACCAATCAACATGTAATCAAATTCAACTTCATCATTCAATCAGTTCTACTTCAGAAATTATCACTCAACCCAGATCAAGATGAGGACATCATCATTAGACAACAGAGAGACAAAAACACTGATAAGGCTGATTAGTCATTTATGAACAAAAACCATTCCTTTATATACACGACTTTGAAGAAATGAACCCACGTGTATACACGTCTTCACCGAGACCAACCTGCGTACAAATCTGTAAAAATGAATAGAAACCCTTCCTTTATATATGTGACTTTGAAGAAGTGATCCTGCATGTATACATGAGTTCATCGAGACCAACCTGCACACAAATTTGCAAATTTTGACCGAAAATTGCTTAACCTTTTAGAACTCCAGAAAGACCCAGATCATAATAATCAGAGATAAAAACATGTGTTAGTATTTAGATCTAGTCAATCCATGAGAAAATCACACAATGGAAAATCATTTCAGGTCTCATGATTTTGATCCATGATTGTATTCATTGGTGCTTACTTAGTTTAGATCAAGAAAAGCATCAAAAACCCATAACATGCATATTTTCTTTAGATCTAATTATTCATAATATTTCCATCACTTTAACACTCACATACTTCGATCTTCACCATACTCCAGGTCAAAACCATACTCCAGCCAATGGTTTTATTAGAGGGGATCAAAACAACCGTTGTTGGGCTCAATACCCCAAGACAATACCATAGTGCAGAAACTATGTGTGCATTTTCTTCTTCAAACTCCCATGTATACATGACTTGAACTTGAAAAACCCACATATAGTTCTTGAACTTCCAACTTTATCATCCTCTGCCTCTAAATTGTCATGCATTTTTCAAAACACTCTGTCACAACTGTAAACACATCCCGTTTATACCTTTAACAAGCAGATTTTCATCAAGAGACAACTTATCAAGTAGGTTTCCATTCATCAAATATGTTGTCATCAAGGAAAACTCATCAAATAGGTTGCCATCAAGGACAAAAACTAATTCATAATGCCAACAATCTCCCCCTTTGGACTTGATGGAAACCACTTTGGTGTTTGGGCACCATAACCTTTAAATATATCAAGCCAGGTACCAAGCTTTTTAAAACATCAAGCTACTCTCCAAACACCAACCTAAACACCAAGCTACTCTCCCCCTTTGTCTTCAAGGGCAAATGGCTGACCAATTTTGAAGGAAGACTTCCATATCTGAACTGCTGAATATGAATACTGACTACGCTCCCCATGAGCACATGCTGAATTCTTTGATCATGCTCTCCCTGAGCATATGTCGAAATCTATGAAGGATGTACAATGAAGTACATGACTCTATGACTCATATAACTTATCCTATCACCAAAAACGTACATCAATCACCCAATCACAATGGGTTTTCACATTTGACATCATTATTACATCAACTTCCCAAACACAGTGGGGTTTCAAAATTCATCATCTGTCCAAAAGGACTTGACCATAATAATCCATACATGGTTGAAATTTACAATAAGAACACCATAGGTCCTTATATGACCTTTACATCAAATTACATTTATAAAAAAAACCAAATACCTAAGCAAGACCATGATATTTATCAACAACTATCATACACCATATATGATTTGCACCATAAGAATATGTCAGCAACATCAAGAAAAACAACATGTATATGTCCATCATCAATTCATAAGATAAGACACTGTATATTTAATATCATCAACCTTTGACTAAGTATGCCACATATATATTTTCATATATATCTTCTATCAACTCATCCTCTTAACCTTATCAAGATCAACTTTCTCCTTTTCTTAGTAGAAAAAGCCTTAATCTATGCTCATAAAAAACATAGCCTTTCATGAATCAACTAAGCATATGCCATATCTCCAAGTAGTAATGTCTATATCTTCACAAAACCATTCACATCATATCATATACATGTGAAAGCACTATAGTCATCATCCATTAACACAACATCATCATCAAATCATCGTAGCAAGAACTGCATATTCTTTCCACAATGACCCTTAATATACCAAACATGTATCATCATGTTGATGGGCTGGAATTTTACACCAACAGTCAAGGGGATCTCACCGTTTTAGGTTCCCAACTAGATCCTATAGCTTGTGTGCTAGGGATCCCTTCCGGTATGTAGGCCTGACTGCCATTCAGTTTTGTAGAGCTAGCTACGGACGGAGGTGGGATATGAACTTAATCAAATGTATGAACTTTAATAAACATAAGAGAATAATTGACAAATGTCATGTACCATATATACCATGAATAGAAAAAATGTAAACCCAACATTATATATACTAGATAAAAAATGCTTAACAATAATTGCAAATCAGTTCACAACAATCAACCATTTATAAGCGTACATAACTGTGCAGTCAAGATAGATCATACTAATACAAAAAGAAATAGTTCACCGACATGAGTATAGAGTTAGTAAGCCAAATACCATTCATATGTAGCAAAACCAAATTTGAAGTATGAAACAAAATGTGAGGAGATCGCACATCAAATAGCTTTCAAGAACATTCGATCCATCAAGTGAAGAAAATACTCATTGCACAAGCACATAGAAATTTGAAGAATCCAATAGTGAAGACATACAATCAAACCTTGTATTATTTAGAAGGACATTAATTCTCTCAAGTAATATATATAAGTATCTCCAAAATAGTCCTCAGCAAAAAGCCCTTACAAATGGGGCATGAGGTTATATTTATAGGATAAAAGTGACCCTTTGTCTACCCTTGACTCTTGGACTACCTCATGACCTCTCATCTACGAGATGACTCTTGGCATTCTACATGACCTTTCACATTCACAGGGAATTTTGTGCTACTGTAGTACACAATGTCACAAAAATGGCTATCAATCTAATTGACTAATCTACTAATGGCAAGTTTCAGAATGTTGAGCACGAGATGTTTTGTCAGATAAGTGCGCCATAGGCTATATTATGCTGCAATAGGAGAGATCTGTGGTTGGTCTTCATCATGTCAGCATAAGCACTCAAGTGCATCTGGGAGGAGGGCATTCCGTTTGGCATGCACATGACTATTCAAGGTCCCCAACTTGGTGTAGAGCCTCACTGGTTCTACTACATAACGCTTGATATTTTCTTTGGTGATCGACATATCTCCCATACAGGCTGCTTGTCTATATGCCTGTACAAATTCCTATACTTCATTGTTGATCTCCTCCTGATTTTTTACTTGTCCAACCTCCCCTATAGAGGGGACCCCATGCAGTTGGATCACAGATTCCAAGATGCTAAACAACTATCTGTAGGATGCCAACAGCCTCTCCGCATATTTGGCTAATTTATCTTTGGAATGAACTTTGATACGAAGTTGGACCCTAGTATTTGCATAGCTATCCAATCTTTCCTAGGGACCACTACTGGGGCTTCTGGGTACTTTTCAGACCATTCGTGTATTCTATCCAATGCGGTAATAGCTTCTTTGAGCATGGTAACCCTCTCTTTTGTGTGAGTTTGAATGGCCATCATGGGTGCTATAGTGCGGTGAAGTTCTTCCATTTCCTAATAAACTACTGCCATGTTGTCCCTTAGGGTCTCTGTTTTTGATGCGATTATCGCTTGGAATTCTACTGAGCTTGTGTGTAATAAGTGTAGTGTCGCGTTCTCCTCCTCCATCCTTTTCTTCTCATGTTCTGCCATGGTGGCCCTTTTCTTGGATGCATACAACTTGTTTTTCAAGTCTACAATTTGTTTACTCATTCAAGCTATGTTGCGTTCTGTGGCAGTTCAATGGTAGCCTCGAAAGATGTTCTGACAAAGGCAATCATTTTAGGATTTGTCGTGATGTTGGGTACGATATCCGTTGCCATAGTTACTAACAATGGGTCGATTGGGTTCTTGCTGCAATATTTCTTCCTCTCTTGTATAATTTTGAGGTTTATTTCATCAAATGTGATTTTAGTGAGTCTAGGACCTCCTCGTCTTGATATTCTGAGATGCCCAACTCTTGGAGGGGAAGGTGTACACTAGTGAGGGGAGTAGTAGGATGTACATCTAAGGGAGGAAGCTCACCTTGTCCTGTGCCAAAGTCGGCTTCTTTGCTTGTCTCCCCTTGTTCAATTTTCTCAGTTTCCTTTTCATTGTACATTCTAAGCTCTTATTCCACTGCCCCTTTTCTCCCTCTGCTAGTGCCCATTGCCTCTTTAGTTCCTCCTCCATGTTATTCAGCTCTTGTTCTAATATTTTTTTCTCCTCTTGTTTTCTCCTCTCAGCTTCCTTTGCTTGTTTTTTCTTTTCATCTTCTTCTTGTTTTTTTCTGTCTATATCATCTTGTGCTTTCTTTTCTTCCTCCTACTGCCTTTTCTCCTCTTCTTCTCTTCTCCTTTTCTCATTTTGGCTTTGGTTGCCGGAGTCCTGAGATTATTTTCTTTCCAATTCTCTTTTTCTCTTGAGATCTCACTTCTTCCTTACCAATTTGGAATTTCTCTGTAATAGCGTAACTTCCTCTTCCTCGTTGTCTCTTATGGGGTCTTCAACCTCTTTTCCTTTGCGTTTCCTCGATTCCTCAGTTTCCTTTGGTGTTTTGTGCCATTGTTTCTTCACGGTTGAAACTCTTTCTCTGAGGCTTACGCCCTCCTAGGAATTGTCGAGGAGCTTGTCCTCTATGGCCTGCTGTTCATTTGGGTTGATTTCCCTTGTGGATTTTATACCAATTTCTAATCCCATCCTCGAGGTCCTTCTTAGTGTGGGCATAAGACCAATTGAATTTTGCCTTCTACCAATGGGCGGACATGAATTTCTCGGGGTCATATGTTTGGTAATTCAGTGTCACGAAATGGCTCCCATTCAAAGCTTTAGCTTATGCTTCTACCTGTTTTAAGTTTTCTACAACATATGTCCCAATAGTGAGAGGAAAAGGTGGCCATGGTTTCTTCTTGCCTTTGTTCAATATCTTCGAGAAACCCTGCGTCATTTGGTAACAGACCTCTCACAAAAGCATCTTATCCGTGATGAACTTGGGAAGAGCGTGAGGAGCTTTATGAGTATTGAACACTCTAACGACTGTTCCTTCATCAATGGGGAACCAATGAGCTACTTTGACCACGGTCTTCATGGCCCTCTGTGACATGCAAGGTGATTCTTCCCTGAATAGTAGTTGGTATAATGGGCTAATAAATGTTTCAGATATTACATCCAACATGCCTTTGTAAGTTGTGTCCCAGAAGACTTTGTAGTGGTAGTGGACAGGTTGGGCCATTGATGTGTCCCAATTACAGCTCCAGTGCTCAAAGTAGCACCTCGAACAGACAACATCAAGGAGGTATGATGACGTATAAAATTCAAGAGGCTACTCGAGGGGGTGGGATTTTTGCAGTAGCTATGTCTGTCTTCAAAGACGATGAGACGATGCTTTCCTAATTAAAAATAGTTCCTCGAGTGGTGACAGCATACGTGAGAGGGACCCATGTGCCAAAAAGACATCACAGTCTACCTTTCCATATAATTGGCACATCATTGTAGTGATTAACTGATATACTGTGTATCTCCTTTGTCATGTATGCTTGGTCTATCTTGTTGGGTTGTGTTATATTCTTTCCATGACTAGCCCACGTCGTTAACTAGGGGTTTAGAAGGGGGGCGGAGACCCCCCTTCATTGCACCGATTGCATATCAGGGGAAGTCACAAGGGGTTTGAGGGGTGCAGGTAACCCCACTCTATGGGGTCTGGGGCAGCGCCCCGAAAATTTTGTTTTTGGACCCTATATTAGGTTGGGTGTACCTACCTATGGTTTTGTGCATGATTTTTTGCACATGGTTTTGGACGCGATGGTTTTCAGTCCATGATTTTGGACGCGATGGTTTTCTATCCATGTTTTTGGACGCGATGATTTTTGGTTAATGGTATTGGATGCTTTGGCATGTATAAATATGTATTGTAACATTGAAAGGAACATAATGGAAAATCAAGATGGTAGTCCCGATTTTGGGATCAAGGTTAAAATCTCTGTGTATATTATGTGTTATGCTCTCGCATTGTATATTTTATGTGTTTTAGAATTTGTATGTAGGTAATTTCTATAGGGGTTAAAAGCTACATTTGGTATCAGAGTTGTGGGGATGCCCTTGTTGTTGAGGGGTTTCACTCGAGCCTGTGGTAGACCCTATTCAGTGGGAGATCTACGGGATCGATTATGGTAGTGAAAGAAGATGGTGAGCAGTGGAAAGATAGAGATCGAGAAATTTAATGGTTGGAGTTTTGATTTGTGGAAACTCAAGATGGAGGATCTGTTGGTGGACAAAGATTAGTGAATAGCAGTAGATCCGTGTACTAAAAAAACGGGAGTGTCTGATGAAGAATGGAAGAAGTTGGACTAAAGGCAAAGGGAACAATACAATTGTGTGTCTTAGATTCATTATTGTTGAATCTATGAGGAGAAGCTATTACAAAGGCTTTTTGGGACAAGTTAGGGACTTTGTACCAATCTAGGTCTCTGGTGAATAAATTGTTCCTACGGAAAATGCTGTATAACCTAAGGATGAAAGATGGAGACTCAGTGACATAGAATTTGAATGCATTTAATACAATGGTAAATCAATTATCGTCTATTTATATCAAAATTTTAGATGAAGATAAGTTCATTAGTTTGTTGTGTTCTCTACTAGATTTGTGGGATAGTATGGTTATTGCAATAGGTAGTAATGCAACTGCCTTGCAGTTTGATGAAATAGTCTCATCCTTGCTGACGAAGGAGATGAGATAGAAAAATATGGAGAGCTAGAATGGTGATGCCTTCTTTGTATGAGGATAATCCCAGAACAGAAACAAAAATAATTCATTGAATGGGAGATCTAAATCTAGAGGGAGATCTAAATATCCAGGAAAACCTATAAAGGTGGTGTGCTGGAAATGCGGAAAGGAAGGGCACTACAAAAGGGACTGTAAATCTAAAGCTCCTGACAAAGGAAAGGGATCTGATGATGTTATTTCTGCAGAGGCGAAAACCACCTCAGATGAAGGTGGGGATGTGTACTTGGTTTCTTCAAGTACACATGTAGATCATGAGGCATGGTTGATTGACTTAGGTGCATCCTTTCACTTCACTCCCCATAGAGAGTGGTTCTGCGAGTATGAGAAATACGATGTTGGTGATGTATTCTTAGGGGATGATAGGAAGGCTAGAATCATTGGTCGCGAAAAAGTAAAGTTGAAGTTGCAAGGTCGAAGGGTTAGAACTCTTCTGGGTGTTCTATATATTCTTGCATTGGCCAAAAATTTGATTTCTGTAAGCAAGCTGGATGATGCAGGTGTAAAAATAGTGTTCGAGAAGGATACTTGCAAGATGGTTTGGGGAGCACTGGTATTGATGCGGGGAGTTTGGATTGGAACTATGTACAAGCTGTAAGGTAGCACTGTTGTTGATGGGTGCAATAGTTCTGTGGTTCCTGAAAGTGGAGCAAAAAATCTAGTGGTCTCTGGAGAGAAGACCATGCTGTGGCATCAAAGACTTGGACATAATGGAGAGAAGGGCCTTCCAATACTTCATGGTAAAGGTATGGTAGAAGGTATGAGTAATAGCTATTTGGATTTTGAATTTTATGAAAATTGTGTATATGGGAAGCAGAATCAGGTGAGTTTCCCCTCTCATGGTAAGAGGGCGAAACAGATATTAGAGCTTGTGCACAGTGATGTGTTTAGACCTATGAAAGTTCCATCACTGGATAAGTCTATGTACTATGTATCATTTATAGATGACTTCTCAAGGAATACATGGAAATATTTCCTTAAGAATAGATCTGAAGTCTTTGACAGGTTTAAAGAATTTAAGGCTCTGGTGGAAACTAGACAGAGAAGAAGATAAAGGTGCTAAGGACAGATAACGATGGAGAGTTTTGTAGTTAGGAATTTGAAGAATTCTGTAAGAAGTGTGGTATAGCATGACAAAAGACTACTCATATACATCTCAGCAAAATGGAGTTGCAGAAAGAATGAACAAGACATTGATTGAAAGGGCAAGAAGCATGCTCATTGGTGCTGGGTTAGGACAATAATTCTGGGAAGAGGCGGTGGAGACAAGATGTTACCTGGTCAATAGATCACCTTCATCAGTGTTGGAGGATAAGACTTCACAAGAAGTATGGACTGGTAAGAAACCCTCTCTTTCACATCTGAGGGTATTTGGATGTGATGCATATGTACATGTTCCAAAGGAGAAACGAACCAAGTTGGATAGTAAATCTGAAAAGTGCAATTTATTTGGTATAAGGATGGTTTAAAGGGTTATAAGCTTTGGAAGCCAGTAACAAGGAAGGTTGTGTACAGCCGAGATGTCATGTTCAGAGAGGTGAAAGATGTTATTAAACATGAAGACCAACCAAAGGAACCTGAGAAGATAGAGTTTTAGCTAAAGGAGGAAGAATCAGATGCTACAACAGAGGAGGAATCAAAAGATGAAGAGCCACAAACTTAGGGTGTGAGAAGATCAGTTCGAGAAAGAAGGTAGCTAGAAAGGTATAGTCCATCTAATTTCTATTCAAATTTTGCTTTATCTATTACTGATGATGATCCCAGAAATGTGAAGGAAGCAGTAAATTTAGAGGATGGAAAACTATGGAAAGAGGCCATGGTTGATGAAATGGCATCTTTACACAAAAATGAGGATGGATCTGGTGGAGTTGCTGGCTGGAAGGAAACCCATTGGTAGCAAATGGGTGTTCAAGAAGAAGACAAATGTAGAAGGAAGGGTGGAGAAATACAAAGCTCGGTTGGTAGCAAAAGGTTATTCCCAGGTGCCGAAAATTTATTTTGGTGATACTTTTTCTGCTGTTTCCAAGGTAACTTTTATTAGATTACTTTTATCTGTTGTTGTTGCTTTTGATTTTGAGGTAGAATAGATGGATGTGAAGACAACATTTCTTCATGGGGATCTGGAAGAGGAGATCTAAATGAAGCAACCTGAAGGTTTTGTGGTGAAGGGTAAGAAAACATTGGTATGCAAGTTAAAGAAGTCTCTGTATGGGTTAAAACAATCACCAAGGATGTGGTATCAGAATTTGATACATTTATACGGGGACTTTGCTTCACCAGAAGCAAAGCAGATCACTGTGTGTATTTCAAATTAATTGGTGTCCATGTTATTTATCTGATCTTGTATGTGGATGATATGTCGCTGGTTGGAAATGACAAAGAAATTATCAAGGATTTGAAGACCCATTTGTCCTCAAAATTCAACATGAAAGATATTGGTGTTGCAAACTATATTTTGGGCATGGAAACTAAAAGAGATCAGACAAAGAGGAAGCTCTAGTTAAACCAGAGGAAGTATGTCGAGACAATATTGCAGAGGTTTAATATGCAAGATAGTAAACCAGTGAAGGTTCCTATTCCTGTAGGTGTAAAGTTATCTGTTGAACAGCGTCCCAAGACACAAGAAGAGGAAGAGGACATGTCCCATGTTCCATATGCATGTGCAGTCGTTAGCCTGATGTAAATGGTCTATACTAGACCATACATTTCACATAGAGTGGGAGTATTGAGCAGGTTTCTGTCAAAACCAGGGAAGGAGCACTAGAAAATAGTGAAGCATGTTTCCAGATATTTGTGTGGCACTAGTGATTATGGTTTGTGCTATCAAGAAAGACCAGGATTGGACAGAGTGTTGAATATTCAAGGCTTTGTTGATGCAGACTGGGCTGGAGATCTAGACCAGAGAAGATCTACAAGTGGGTATGTGTTTAACCTATTTGGAGGTGCAGTCAGTTGGATGAGTAAGAAACAATTTGTAGTGGCACTATCAACTACAGAGGCAGAATACATGGCAGCCACTCATGCAAACAAGGAAGCAGTCTGGTTGTAGAGATTGTGTTCAAGTATGGGGTTAGTACAGGGAGCTATAAGGATAAAAAGTAACAACTAAAGTGCAATTTTCTTGGCAAAGAACCCTGCATATCATTCAAAGACAAAGCACATTGATGTTCAGTATCACTTTGTGAGGGATATGATAGAAGACAAAAAGGTGTTGTTGGTAAAGGTGGACTCTTTGAATAATATTGTAGATGCATTGACAAAATCTATGAGCTCTGAGAAGTTCTCTTCGTGTAGAGAAAAAATGGGCATTTCAGGGTTGGATAAATGACTAAGCTGTCTTGTGGCCCCCTATGGAAAGAAAACAACAAGTGGGAGAATGTTGGGTTGTGTTATATTCTTCCCACGACTAGCCCACGTAGTTAACTGGGGGGTTAGAAGGGGGGCAAAGCCCCCCCTTCGTTGCATTGATTGTGTAGTGGGGAGGGGGGGAGTCATAGGGGGTTTGAGGGGTGCAGGTAACCCCAATCTATGGGGTTTGGGGCAACTCATCGGAAAATTTTGTTTTTGGACCCTATATTAGGTTGGGCAGACCTACCTATGGTTTTGTGCATGATTTTTCACACATGGTTTTGGACGCGATGGTTTTCGGTCCATGGTTTTGGACGTGATGGTTTTCGGTGCATGGTATTAGATGCTCCGACATGTATAAATATGTATCGTAACATTGAAAGGAACATAATGAAAAATCAATCTGGTAGTCCCGATTTTGGGATCTAGGGGAAAATCTCTGTGTATATGTGTTTTATGTGTTATGCTCTTGCATTGTTTATTTTCTTTGTTTTAGAATTCGTTTGTAGGTAATTTCTGTACGGGGTTAAAACCTACATGTCTTGACCTAACATTTTCTCGGGTGTTGCCACCATTCCCTTAATATGTTTTTCGTTGGGGTTGTGAACCCAGTGAGCCACCTGGTGTTAAAAGTCTACTACATCTCAGGCAATCTGTAGTAGGTGCTGATGTCTGTTGGAGAGATGGTGGCTATGGGTACCCCGTCATGACCCTTGATCATCCAGTCATCTGTATTTGTACACTACAAGATCCATTCAATGGTTTCCATGCATGGGAACATTGGGGGATGTGCGGCTACTTTATGTAACTTTGACTTCTTGACATTGATATATACCTAGAAGTCTTCCTGCGTTTCTGGAATATCTTTTTTAGAAAATTCCTTGTGGAAAGTATACCAGGAGAGCCTGGTGGTTTTACTTATGTTACAAGCAGTGTCTCTTAAGATAGGTGGCTCTCCTTCTAGATCGACCTCCCATGCCCTGCTTCAAGAGGTGCCTTTAGTAGCTTTAATGGTCGGGTGACCCAATTCTTCTTCGAAAGAAGAAATGGATATGCACTCGAGATCAACGTCACCTAGCATGTCAAAAACATAGTCCCGCGATGAGAGAGATGGCATGAAAATCAATTGAGACCGAAAATAGAGAGGATTCTTAGCAAGTGATAGGAATTTCACAGGGAAGTAAAGTCGCACAGTTGCAACTTTCAAGAATGTGACTAAGATCATAGGTCACAATGTAAATGAGGTTGCAAGGTCATGGTTTATGAAATATGATCGCAAGTTGCACAACAAGATGGTGGTCACAAGTCACAACCAGATGGAGGTCATGAAGTCACGTGGGGAATGGTTTCACGGCCGTATGATGTGCAACTAGGAGCAGAGAAGCTTAGAGAAGGCACTAAATGGCCTTAGGAGGCCAGGGTCACCCTCAGAGGGGTGGATTTTAGGCTTACAGATAAAAGTGAGGGGATCAGGGTTAAGACAAAACACACCTTTTGGGTGTAGGCACTGGGTTAAGATGTTAGGACAAACTATTAAGCACAAAATGAGAGAATTCTAAGTAAGAAAGGATAAACCCTAGTGTGAGGGTAAGCCAGAGGTTGGGAGGGGAAGATAGTGACACTTGGAAGGAAATAATGATTGCAGCAGAGAGGGTTGTTACTTACCAAAGCCGGATGCGTGCACGAACTCGAGTCGGAGGGACTTCTAGATTTCCGTGCGACCAACAGAACCTTGACAAATGTGACTCGTTAACTTTCTATTTATAAGATAATTGCACGTGTGGGGTCACGAGGGTTGGGAGTGTGCCTGTTGTAACCAATGTGACCATGCGGCCTTGGAGGTCACATAGTTGCAAGATCACATGGTCGCGTTGGAGGATGGAAGGATGCAGAGCAACCTTGCAACCTTGTGAGTTGCGGAGTCGCAGAGTCACAAAGTCACACATATGACTGACAGGGAAGCGAGGTGTATTGCGACCTTGCGACTTGTGAGTCACCGTGGTCACAATAGTTTCCATGGTTGCAATTATTATCTATAGTCACGTTTCGACCCTACGACTGACATGCCAAGGCAGGAACTAATGACTTGGTTTAACTTAGCTAAAAATTAGATTCCTCCTCAGGATTGCTAAGACTTATGAAATTTTCGGGCAAAACCTGGTGGGGCCAGAGGCTTGACCTGGTGTAGGGGCTCCAAAAATCTAAGGGTCTTCGGATTTTTGAAGGGTTTGTTGCAGCAACTACAACAATTGGTAATTCATTGGGAGAATCTAGTATCTCTGGCATTTACAAGCCTTGCTTAAGGGGACTTTAGTAAATATCACTTCATGGAGCTTAGGTCCCACTGATGGTATTCCAGGCCTTGCTTTCGAACTTGGTCGATTTTCCCGACTGGCCTGACATGATATTTGCACACGTAATAGGGCTACCTCCCGCTATCTTGGAACCAAAAGGGAAACTGAAGTTACACTATGAGCTTTGAAGTTTTCTTGGTATAGAGGTCATGATACTCTGGTGTTTCTCCGCCGCCAGTGAGCCTGAACAATACCCCGACGGAGTCACTACTTATAAATCGTGAACTTTGCTTCACTACCAGCGAGCCTAGTCAGTACCCCGATGGATTTGTTGCCTCACCACTTTGCGCAGGAAGCCTTTCTCAGTCCTTTAGCCCTTATTATGAAAGGGTGGAGGTTCTCATTGGAACTTGTTTACCTGTGCATATATGCACTTATTTGATGGAGGCTTGAAGTCTGGGAGAATGAGGGATCCTGAATTATTTGACTTGTAAAGAGGCCGTTTATGGTTTTTCAGATACCTTATTATTTTTTCTGAGATATATGTATGTTCATTATTGGTTTCTTCAGTTTCTCTTTCGTTCCCAGAACTACAAGTGAGCTAGAACGGCTTCAAGATTTTTAACCATGTAAGCAGCTGGGATAGAATGACATGAGCATGAATGAGGACCTATGCATGCCATCGAGTTCCCCAAGGGCACCAATCCGGCCCACAATACTCTTGTCGTGACTTAAGCTTTGGTCTATCAACAGTTCTGGAAAGCATTTGTGGGAGCCAAAGTGCAGGGCTGATTTAACCTTAACCTGCCATCTCAAGTTTATTCTGAAAGACAACAACTAAACTGGCGAAATGAAACTAACTGACAGCAAATGACGACTATTTACGAAAGAAATGGTAAACTATAGTACAAGGTGGGGCTAACAACTCTAGGGTTTCTAGGTGAAGTAACATTAGAGGTCATGGCCATTCACTGGGAGGGGTTCCACTTGCCCTCCCAAGGGTTTCAATTTGAAGGTGTGATAATCAATTTTTTCTATGATTTGGAATGGGCCTACCCATAAAGCCTGAAACTTTGTGTGTTTTCCTTTGTCCTAGTGGGCCCGATCCTACTTGAGCATGAGGTCCCCTACCTCAAACTTGTGGGACCTTGTGGATTTCTTATCGAACCACCTTTTGATCCGGACTTGGTGGATGTTGAACTTCTCCTTAGCTTTGGACCTTTCTTCTTCCAGTTTTACCAAGGTATCAATTCGACTTTGAAAACACGGGCACAGGGTGCCTTACGACCCTTGAGATAGCCTATGGGCGGGGAGATACAGATTGGGTGGTAGGATGGCTTCTTTCCCGTAGACTAGAAAATACGGGGATGTGTTGATTGACGCTTTGGGAGTGACCCGGTTAGCCCACAGAGCGTTACTGAGGGCATTTCTCCAGTTATTCTACTGCAAGAGTAGGGTTTTCTTGATGATACGAATGAGGTTTTTGTTAGTTGATTCTCCCAGACTGTTTCCTTGGGCATAGTAGTTGGCTGAATGTTTTAACACGATGCTATTTTCTAGAGAAAAATCATACAATTTCAAAGATGAAAAGTAAGTAGTGTTATAAAAACAAGGGAGGTTGGAACACTGAACCTAGCCATGATGTACTACTTAATAAAGGGTATTACCTCATCATCATTAATCTTTCACAATGGGTTTGCCTCTACCCATCGGGTGAAATAGTCAGTGGCTGTGAGTAATAAGTATGTATCTGTGTTGCTTTGACGAGTTAGGGATGATCTCGCCTATGACGTCCAAACCCCATTGTTGAAAAGGTTCCTTGACTGCTATGGGTTGTAGAGAAGCAGATGACCTTGCCTCTCTTCCTACATGATTTTGGCAAATCAGAAACTTTCGTACATAGGCATGAGTGTCCTTGAAAAGTGTGGGCCAGTAGAAACTTGCCCACATGACCTTGTGAACTGTGGTGTCACCTGCATAGTGACCTCCATCTGGTCTGTCATGTAGATATTTTAGCACTCGTTGGGCCTCATCATATTCTAAACATCTCAGTAATATATCGAGGTGGTGCTTTCTGAAAAGGTTCACTTTGACCATTTGATATGAGGTGGCTTTAAGCCTGACGACTCTCCTCTATTTAGCTGACATGGTTTCAAGAAAAGACCCCTGCACTAGGTATTGTTTTAAATCAGCATACCATGATGAGGAGTCATGTGAGCCAAGGAGTTCATTCTGGTACATTTCGATATCATGCTCCCAGCCTTCTATTTCCTGAGCCAGTCAATCAGACTCCATGTTCTGATGATCAACGACCTTGGTGGTCAGTTTACAGAGACCATGCCCTTTCACAGTGTGGGATGGCTTAAATTCTAAATCATATTTTTGGAGGGATGTCATCCAATTGGCTATCCTCTCCCCCAACGCTTGTTGTACAAAGAGGGATCTGATGATTGGATGGGGGATGATCACCATAACGTGGTTCTTTAGGATGTATGGTCTAAAGTGTTTCACTACTTTGTAAACTGCATAAGCCTGCTTATCGATGTTCGGGTAGTTTAGCTCTACCCCTAGAGGCCTATACTCATGAATGATATAGGACATTCATCATGATCACAGTCCTTTTGGGTAAGGACTATGACTAGTGACGAATCTGAAGCGAAAGTGTACAAGATAAAATCTTTGTTGAAATCGAGGCTAGAAAGGGAAGGTGATTCCATGATTACTGCCTTAATCCGATCAAAAGATTCCTTTTCTTCCCCAACCCATTCAAAAACTATATCCTTCCTTATCATGTTCTGTAAAGGTTTAACAATTTGTGCAAAATTTGAAATAAACTTGTGAAGGAAATTAATTTTGCCGAGGAAGGATTGCATACCATTTTTGGTGGTCAATAGATGGATTTGTGCTATGGCTTTTACATGGTCGAGATCTATGGTGATTTGTTACAGGGAAAAGTGTCTATTTAGAATTGCTCTATCCCACTAAGGTGTGACAGCTGCCTTAGAAACAAACAGAGAAGAGCTACTTATGTTTTTCCTTTGTGAATTATAGATAGAGAGGAATAGAAAGACCAACCTCTGTCTTGCACTAATCCTTTGATTCGATCCCTCTCTTCTTTGATAGTCCCCAGCTACCTGCTCCCTTGCATGCCCAGCTTCACAAAGTACCTGTAAGATCACAGAAACATAGCACTATACAAAGACATGGATCTATATTCATAAACAATCTAGGATCAGATGTAAATTGACCATACAAATGTAACAAGCATCAATGATACAAAAGCATGGAGGAAAACTCAAATAGTTTTTATTGATAAACAACAAAATATCCAGGAGGAGTTACAACCAGTTTTTCCGACCCAGCATCAACCTCCCAGCAAAGAAGCCCCTCTTCACCTCAAACAAAGCTTAGATCACCCAAGAATCTGATGTTTTATCTCTAGAAACCAACAACAATTCCTTACAATATGCAAAATTCCAGCCTCTAGATCTCTAGGATGAGGGATCCATATATAGATATCTGTAAGGGGGATGAGTCAGCTTGTGATTTGATTAGTGTCTTCTCTCTGACAGTTCTTGCTTCCACTTGGAGACTGAGGGCCTCTTACTCATCCTTGGTCGAATTCAGTGAGGCAAGTGTCACAAGAGAAGATTCTGGAAGCTTCCATTGCCTCTCCACCTTGCGGAATGACACTACCATTTGTCATTTCTCACCCATTGCATCCCACATAAGGGAATTTTGAAATGCAACGCACCCCCACAGTGCATTTGGGTGAGATGCAACGCACCTAGCCAGTGGAGCAGCTGCAATGATCTTGTTTTGACCAATTTTGAGTAGTTTTTCATGGAGAACTTCTGGGAGAAGTTGTAATCTGTTGACCTTGTTCCTTTAGGGGTTAGAACAACACTTTTAGGGACTTAGGAGCCCTTGGTTTATGGAAATTTCATGCTTGGGGCTGTAGGGTACAAAAATGTCTATAACAGTTGCCCCCTAAAGTATGAGGCCGTTAACCTTTTGGTGTCGGGTGAAATGCTTTATTATGAGGATCCGAAGTTCTTTCAATGCTGGGAGGAGACCTGTAATAAGATACAATACAATACATTATCTTCATAATATTTTCATGATCTAGCTAAGGTGGGCATTCCCATGCTTAGCTTTATAAATTCATTTTTATGTACATAGGAGAGACAACCGTCTGAGTGTAGACTGATGATTCTGATAGAGCCATCATCCTTTTGATAGGATGATTATCTGTGCTATAATGATGTACATTTAATGTCTTTATCTCCCTGAATATATATCGCAGCCTAGATGGATGAAACTAGATCCGGGGTCTTCAATCTCGTTCGATCTTCACTCGAAGTACAAGTCGATCCATTTGAGAAATGTTCTGAAGTCGAACATGGAAAGACATCACTTGATTACCAGTCAATGATGTAAACTGTTAACAAGCACGAGAGGAATCACCGATAATGATAATGACCCTCAAGGTACTGCAGTACAATTCACGTGGTGTGAATAAAGGACTTGGCTTCGAACTCCACACAAAATCTTGCCGTCGAAGGCCATTGATGTAAACCTGTCGCCGGAAGTGAGAAACTTGTCATTGAGGCATGCAAGTTTCAAAGTACTGAATGGGGTGTTCCTAGATCAACTTCTTGGATAATGAGCTGATGTCGACAAGAAGTGATCCGTCACAGGAGGGCCTTCATGAATCCCACATCAATGACACGGAACGAAGCAAATGATTTTGATGGAGGTGAAAACGATCTGGTGATATAAGGTTCAGGGTGGCGGTCATGAAAGAATGGAGTATAATGTATGGTAGTGGGTCAGACACAGGTGACTTCTCTGGATGAATTCTCTTGAACATATCGGTGACACTGATGTGATGGATTGGTAGCATTAACCCCAAATGTGGATGGTATGGCGTGGCCATGGTGATGTGACCGGTGAATGAAACAACCCAACCCGACTCGGACACGGAGCAGAAGTGTCATGTTCAAGAGCGACTTGCTACCAACAAAGTTTCTTTGAATTTTCTTCCCAATTTTTCCCCAGTGATTGCTGACCAGTACCTCTTTATTTTTGTCAAGCTTGAGGAGGATAACATATTCTTGTTCTATAATTTTCCCTTCGGGAAAACCCATCGCTATGTTTTAATGAGCCTAGCGATAGTGAAACTCGTTCTCGTCTAAAGACAAGTTTGTTGCTATTGATCTTTTTAACGAGTTTAACGACAAAGATAACTCGGTCCTTTTCAATTTTAGAGAGTCTAAAAAGGAACGTAAAGGTAACTCCAAAATTCCTTTTTCGTCATCTAATCCCTTAAGTCCGAAAAATTATAAAACAATACCAAAGGGATGGATTTTTGATACTTTTAATGAGCCGAACAAAACAAGCGCTCGATATTTTTGTGTAATAATCCCTCAGGTCCAAAAAGATTAAAATGTAGAGGAGGGATAGCACTTCCTGTCCCTTTAACGAGCTGGATAGGCCAATGGCTCAGAAATCTTTTCATATTTTACGAGTCAGTTGAAAAGAGCTTAAAGGAGACTCGTCTTTTGAGGAACGAGTGATAAAATAGGTAGCAGCTGATTCCAGGTAAGGTTTGGAATTTTTCAATCACGGCAGTGTCACAAGGATGGCTAGTGAAATCACTCTTCGCAGCTGTTCCTCAAAACGGGTAAACAATCCAATGGAGGTGAATGATCAGCCAATGAAAAAGTGGAGGTGATGGTGCAAACACGACCAAGGCTTTAATGGCTAAAGTACTACATTCACGATGGTTATTTATCGGGGAATAGTTCATTTTTTAACGAGCTTAAACGCGGGTGGAAACATTTGCTCATTTCTTATGTTTATTTTTTAACGAGCTTGAACTATGTGCTAAAACTGCTCGATTAATCTAGTCTTGTGATAAGAATGTCTCATATAAAGCGACAACTTTTAGAGTTTTGCCCCACATCCTTTCTTTATGCAAGTTAGGAAACGACCAATCCAAAAAAACAGATAAATGATCACTCTTTTCTTGCACTCCAAAAGGTTTGCATGCCCCCAGGTATAAAATAGAGTTTCAAGGTTACCCCTTCTTTATTCCGTTAAAACATTTGTTTTACCGAGAGAGGCCTACCTCTTACAGGTTACCAAAGATTGTTCTATTTACGGAGTAAACAAAACACTTCTTCGGCGATGTCTACCGAGATAAACAAAGGTGAGCGGCGGTGCTCGCAAACTCACATAACTTTGACAAGAGAATCTTGTTCCAGTACAACTCCCCCTTCTAATCACGGACGGGAGTACGAAGGTCATATTCTCTCGCGGAAACCTACCCTATACCCGAAGTTTTCCTGTCGAAGCAGACCACGATGTATGCCCCCTAGGTTTCAGTCATGTCCCCCCGAATCACTCGCGCTCATCGGGTGGACGAATTGGAGATTGAGACATTTCTTGCGTGAAAAGACCATTCAGGGATGGTATATGACTATTTGCTATGCGTGATCCGGGAAATGAAAGCTGGTCCACGAGCTTGACCACTCTTCCTTCGTGCGGAAAACACATTACTCTAAAGAGTGAGGAGACAATTGCTCCCATGCAATAAATATAGTCTCGTCAAAGGAGTAGATTGTAATCTAGGGGTCTTTAAACTACCATTACGTTCATGTGAACGGTTTTCCCTCTCAATGTTATGGGCACATTGGGAAGGATCCCTAATGGTCGACTGGTTCCTTTATCAAAGCCTGTTAGATTTCTCATCTCAAGCAAAAGCGATGGCGAACCAAGCGCTTTCCAAGCAGTTGAGGAAAGGATACTCACAGAAGCCCCTTCATCTATGATCGTACCAGCCATAACCATTCTATATATTTGAACAATAATCCGGAATGGTATACTAGCTGGTAAACGGGGTCTGCCTAGTTGATTCCAGTTGAAGGAGACAACTAGGTTGCTTGGAGGTGGGACCAAATAGACGGTCGGGTACGACTCTGACAAACTTCCTCCCTGCAGTAAAGGAACAGGTAAATTGCCCCCATGTTCGTTGGAGTCTGTGCTTATGAAAAGAATTTGGACGGTGTCATCCTTGTTCTCTTCAGTGACTGTATCTTCTGAAGATGGAACCTCTGAAGGCAAGACCGGGTCAACTGCCACCTCAACCTTTTGACTTTCGTCTGGTATGGATTCAGATGGTTTATCTTCAATGGCAGATGCTTCGGGCGACCACCTGAGCGGGCCAGCCAGATTTTCAACTAGTGACGAACTCGGCAAGGGTTTTTATATCCAGGAGGAAGTCATAACGGTGAAACTGGACGATCATCCAAAAATCTTTTAGCTTCGTCTAATAAGGGACAATGGTGGATGGCATGATCGCGTTTGCACAGTTTACAAGGAAATCTATATTTTCCTTTTTGTCCTGGGGCTTCACTTTCACTAGTTGACGGTGTGTTTTCAACATGATCATCAGAGGTTGACGACACCGGGTTGTGCAAACGAGGAGACCAGTCCCTTAAGATTCGAGGGATGCAAGGACAATCTCTGTGATAGTGGTCTCCTTTGCAAATGACACATGGCGATTTAGGCCTGGTTGGTGCAGTGTGTGGATTTTCGTTAGACGACACTCATTTGCCCCCATTCGATTTTGGCTCCTTGTTCTTCTTCTCTTTCTTCTTCTTTTCCTTCTTCTCCTTAGGTACTTCACTTTTGGCTTTACCAACCCCATCAAGCGAAGAGGAAGGAGGAGAGGAAGAATTAGAGGAAGTAGAAGGTTGGTGGGTAACTCTGGACTCGTCTAATTGCTGATTCGATTGTTCAGGAATTGCGGTGTTCTGAACGACAAAGGTTGAGAAGAGCCATACAGGCAAACCAATTGTCAGTCCTGGAAGTGACAATGTGGCCATATGGGGTGCACCAACATCTCCCCAAGAGGAGAAGGGACTAGGATTTCCTCCAAGGGGAATTCCTTGGTTGGTGGGTTCCATTTTCTCAACCCAAGATCAACATAGGAAAGGGGTAATGAGTATTCCATTTAAAATAAATTTTAGACGCTTTGACACAACTTGTTTTTTCAGTTTTTAAGAGTCGAGAAAAAACAAAAGATGACTCTAGTCTCCTTCGATTTTCAATGATCCTAAAGTGACAAGTGCTTAGATGGACCTTTTCCATTAAGGAGTTTGAAAAGGAACGAAAGGGACTACTCTAGAAGTCTAGGTAGAGGGAGTACCAAACCAATTGCAAAACTGCAGAAAATTTTTTACGGTACGACAGTCAATCTTCCCGAATGCTGTGTTCAGTGCATTGCGATCGATATGGTGGCAGACACGGCTTCCTATGGATAAAGGATTTAAGCCTATAGGGGTCTCCCAAAATATACTCGACGGTACGTGGGAGCACAAGTCCGTACTGGCACTTATCGTCTCAAAGTGGAGGAATCACCCAACCATTAGTGAGAACAACAGTTACCAGGCTTTACGACGCCGGAATACGTCTCTAGCCTAGACCTCTAAATGTTATGCGTTAAGTTCCAAAGCGTTGTTAGATTCATTGAATTTATTTTAAGTTGATCTTGCTTATGAAGTTTGCCTTTCGGGTTCACCACGAGATGTAGATGTAATTCCTAAAATGCAATCTAAAGATGATAAACAAACTTTTTATCTCTTTTGTGCAATGAAAATCCTAGCTACTAGGGAAAAGAAATACAGAATCTTTTCACAAAGAGCAAAGAGCACACTGTAAATGCACTTTCCTAAATCAAGCCAAACAGACTGTCTATATGCAAATGCACATGCATGTATTTGTTTTCGACTTTCTTAATATATAGATGCTAAAAAGAAAGCTGATGTACAAATCTGAATTTCTTTTCAAGCGATAAATATAAACAAGCTTCTTTTCGAAATAAAAAATAGAGACGATTACGAAACCTTACGATTTTGAAATGAATACTTGTTTTTGACACTAGACAATTACAAATTTAGA
Organism: Pinus tabuliformis; assembly: GCA_031772625.1. Taxonomy (NCBI): domain Eukaryota; kingdom Viridiplantae; phylum Streptophyta; class Pinopsida; order Pinales; family Pinaceae; genus Pinus; species Pinus tabuliformis. The sequence goes on along the minus strand of CM062814.1, from coordinate 93,898,616 downwards.
CCAAAAGCAATAGTAACAGGATAATCGACCATCAACAGCAATCAAACTTTGTCCTATGATCAAAATCGACACTTGCGACAGATTCAAATCAAAGGACGACAGTACGACTATGCTACTTTTGCAAAGGAAAACTGTAAATGACTCAACAAACACACAAAAACATCTACAGTTCTTTTGTACAAAGGAGGCGGAATAACAGCAAGGAAAAGGGGTTTCAAACAGACATATACTGATCATAGGCAGCAAAATTCAGGAATAGAATAGGAAAGAATGAATCACAGAAGCCACAGCTGCACAGAGCTAGTCTAATCAGCGCACCTGTAACACAGAGAATCTGAAATTTAGTGTAGGTTTCACACTCGGGAAGTGCACTGAAATTCAGAATCTCTGAATAGTACCTATGCTGGGCCAGAAACGAGACTCTGTTCGGGTTCCGGGTCACAGTTTACAGTTCAGTTCTTGGTTTTTGGCTGAGTAAAAAGCAATCAGTAATGCAACAATCAGGGGTAGATCTAAGGAGGATCTAAGAGCTATCACAAGGGCAATCAGATAGTTTGTGAATCAGTTGTTTAAATCATAAACAGATCCAGTGGATGGATTGAAGCGGCAGTTATCTACTTTGCATTTGTTATGGCAAATGCAGTTCGAATGCTACTTATAAGTTTATGAAACAAACAACAAAGAATGATAAACAAACAAACTAATTATCTCCCCAGTGGAGTCGCCATTTTGTTACAAGGAAAAGTGTCTATTTAGAACTGCTCTACCCCACTAAGGTGTGACAGCTGCCTTAGAAACAAACATAGAAAAGCTACTTATGTTTTTCCTTTATGAATTATAGATAGAGAGGAATGGAAAGACCAACCTCTGTCTTGCGCTAATCCTTTGATTCGATCCCTCTCTTCTTTGATAGTCCCCAGCTACCTGCTCCCTTGCACGCCCAACTTCACAAAGTACCTGTAAGATCACAGAAGCATAGCACTATACAAAGACATGGATCTATATTCATAAACAATCTAGGATCAGATGTAAATTGACCATACAAATGTAACAAGCATCAATGATACAAAAGCATGGAGGAAAACTCAAATAGCTTTTATTGATAAACAAGAAAAGATCCAAGAGGAGTTACAACCAGTTGTTCTGACCCAGCATCAACCTCCCAGCAAAGAAGCCCCTCTTCACCTCAAACAAAGCTTAGATCACCCAACAATTTGATGTTTTATCTCTAGAAACCAACAACAATTCCTTACAATATGCAAAATTCCAGCCTCTGGATCTCTGGGATGAGGGATCCATATATAGATATCTGTAAGGGGGATGAGTCAGCTTGTGATTTGATTAGTGTCTTCTCTCTGATAGTTCTTTCTTCCACTTGGAGACTGAGGGCCTCTTACTCATCCTTGGTCGAATTCAGTGAGGCAAGTGTCACAGGAGAAGATTCTGGAAGCTTCCATTGCCTCTCCACCTTGTGGAATGACACTGCTATTTATCATTTCTCACCGATCGCACCCCACAAAAGGGACTTTTGAAATGAAACGCACCCCCACAGTGCATTTTGGTGAGATGCAACGCACCTAGCCAGTGGAGCAGCTGCAATGATCCTATTTTGACCAATTTTGAGTAGTTTTTCATGGAGAACTTCTGGGAGAAGCTGTAATCTGTTGACCTTGTTCCTTTAGGGGTTAGAAAAACACTTTTAGGGACTTAGGAGCCCTTGGTTTATGGACATTTCATGCTTGGGGTTGTAGGGCACAAAAATTTCTATAACATGATTCCTTTATTGGTGATGATGTGGCCCAGTAGGTTTCCTTCTGAAACCACAAATATGCTCTTCTTAGGGTTGAGAGAGATCCCATATTTCCGACATCTTTTGGAAATATGTTTCAAGTGTTGTAGATGGTCACTCACACTCATTTTCTTTGAAAAAATGGTGACATCATCCAGGTAGACCACCACACTCTGACCCATTAGCCCTCGGAAAGAGATATCCATAGCTCTCTAGAAAGTCACCTCGACATTTATGAGTCTGAATGGCATATAGAAAAATGCAAATGTCCCCCACTTTGTCTGGAATGTTGTATTCATTTGGTATGATTCTGATACCAGAACCTGATTGTAACCGATGGATCCATCCAGTAGACAGAAGACTTCGGCTCCTGAGACGGTTTGGAGGATTTGCTCCATGGAGGGGATTGCATAGTTATCTTTATTTGACGCACTATTAAGGTTTTGGAAATTGACACATAGATGTATCTCTCTGGATTTTGTCCTCATTGGCACCAGATTAGATATGCATGTCGAGTGCCTGACCTTAAAAATAATGTGAGAATCCAACAATTTCTTTAATTCCTTCTATATGAGGGGTTCCAATGCGGGATGCACCTTCCTCAGTTTCTGCTGAAATGGTTTGACCCCCTCTTTGGTAGGGACAACATACTGAATAATCCAAGTATCATATGTCTTCAAGTCATCATAATTCCAAGCAAAGACATCACAGTACTTTCGAAATAAGCTGATGAATGCCTGTATTTCCTCTAGGGTGCACCCTATTCCCAAGTTAACATACTTTGGGTTTGACTTGGTTTTGAGGTTGATTTTCTCGTGCGAGATAGTGGAACTATGCATATTGGTATTCGACAGACCTCTGAAACAATTTTGGAGGTCGAATAATTTCTCCAACGACACCACCCCCTTAGGTAAGGGGTTTCCCTTCTGCGAATTTGCTTCATTTTGTAATGATTTCTCATGTTCCTCTTCGTTGATATCTGTGTCTTTAAATACTTTTGTGTTTTCCATGAACTCCATAATCTACTAGCCATCATTGAACATGCAAAAGTTATTTATGTTGTCCGGTACCACTGTCTTATACATAATTTCAATAGAAAAACCATCTCTAAGGGTTGTGAATCTAGCTACAACATTAGCTAGAGTGTTGGCGACAACATTGTTAAATCTAGGAACATAAATGATATTGAAAGCTTTGAAAGAATTTATGAGACACTTCTGAATCCCTAATCACTTTCAGGTAGTCTTCTTTTAGGTTGATGGCCTTTTTGAGGCCGAGAACCAATGCTTCATATTCCATAGTATTGTTGGTACATTGGAATTCTAACCCATAAGAGATAAAAAAATATATTCCCTTTGGGATTTAGCAGGACACAACTCTCTCCTACCCATCATGGGTTTTCTATCCATAATAATATAATGTCCATGTCTTCATGTTGAGGGAAGGTAAACTTGACGTATGTAAGTTTAAGGAAAAAATCTTGTTATCGAGGCTCGGGGTTTGCATGGGAATTTCAACCTAGGTATCCAGGGAAACAATTGATGTCTAAGGTTGATAGCACCTGAATAAAGATTCAAGGAGGCATACTCATAGATCTTGTTGAGCATAACTGCTTGGCACATTATTTACCCTGATCTAGTTGTTCCTTTCTTTGTAAGGAAACCACAAGTGAGACTAATTTGTGGCGAAGTAGCCCTAAAGCTTGCAAGACCAATCCTTGCTGAGAAGAAGACCATAGGCTTCTGGGATGTCCATGACGATTATGTCGATACACTGGTGAACTCGGGAATCAGAAGATAACGAAATGATGAAATTACTTAATTCTCTTATGGAGGAGACTTCATACCTGTTGAGTTGGATAATTTTGGTGTCGGTTTTTCCTGGTTGAATGTTCAGCTTCTTACATACTGACCAGGGCATAGTGTTGGTTGATGCGTCGAAATCGATGAGGTAGTTGTGGACATTGAAATTAAACATCTTGAAGGTTAAGAGTAATGGGGGAGTTGAGCCTCTCGAGTTGGTGTTTGTGGTATTCACTTTAGCTTGGAGGTTGACCAAAACTGGGGATCGACCTGCAGAGTTTCCCTTGTTTGACGTGGAGGGCTTAACAAGGGCAGGAGAAAAGGTGAAGGCTTTGGCTATTAGCTCATGTTGAGTGGTCAATTTGCACAACTCATATAATGAGATATTAGCTCACGTTTTCTTCAAATCTTCGATGATATTGTAATATAAATCCACGGATGAAGATTCTTTCATTATGCGCGGTGCTACCATGGTGGTTTTAGCGGTAACCCCTTTGGATGCATTCCTAGGTGTGGAAGAGTCTCTTTTCGTGCTGGTTGGTGATTTGTTCAGGCATAGATCATCCATTCCTCTAGGTGAGGAGGAGGATGGTTGGCTGGTATTGGTCGGGGGTAAGATCCTATGCAACAAAGCCTTTTTCTTGTCTTCCAGGGTAGGGTATGCTACAACACCTTTACTCCTAAGATTGTAACTTTTGGGAGGTTTTTGGAGAGCATCCTCGATGAAGGTTTCTTGTGTGGTGCACACATCTCGTCCATGGATGACCTCGAAAGTTAACACAATAGACGAAGAATCATCACCAAGGGGAGGATCACGTTCTCTCGAATCGTTAGTTTACTCTTCTGCTTCCCTGACGACTTGGTCTTCCAACAATTGGGTGACAATAACAGTAATGTTATGGAGCCATAGTGGGTAGGTTTTATCAGAGTGTGAGGCCTGATGGAAAGTGCAAAAGTTATATTTTCCTAACTCTTCCACATTGAAGGTTGAGCTGGGATTTTGTGAGACTTTAGGGGGAAGATTATTGGCCTTCCAGAAAAAGGGCTTAGCAGGCTTGGCCCCTCCCAAAGTATCACTAGTTCTTTTCTTTAGCTCAGATACTTTGTTAGTTAGTTTTTTTAGAGATTTGGTTAGTCCCTCGAAATCGAAGGAGTCTTTATCCTTATCTGTCATTTTACTTGAGGAGGCCTAGTTTTTCTTACCGAAGGACTTTGCGTCTTCACATGACTCATGTTCCAAGGAGCTGATTGAAAGAAGATCCTTTTCTACCTTGAGTGCAGCAACAAATTTCTCTACCAGAGTGAATTTTTCTTTGTTCTTAACGAACACGACAATGTCCCATGCCAGGGCCCTTGTGTAATAATCAATCATGATGGAATCATTGAAGGCTACATCCATGGAAAATTTGTTCAGAATGGTGGTGACACGTTGATTGAAACCTTTCACCTTCTCCTTCTTATGCCATTTCAACATGCTAAGTGAGGAGCATGGAAGGTGTCTTATCTTCTAAGAGTTTGTCCAGAAAGGATTTCCAGAACTCGTCCTATGTTCAGATGGAGGCGAAAAGTAGTGCCCGATACCAAGTGGCCGCTTTATTTTCAAGGGTGTATGGGAATAAGCGACATGATACATCGTCGAACTAGACCTTCATCATTTGCAAATCCAAGTAGAAATTGCTAATGTGGTCATCGATGGAGGTCCCTTTCTTCGGGTCGAACTTTGGGAGGTGTTTCTCAGAATGGTGAGGCATATCATGAAGTAGTCTCTAAGGTTTAAATGGGATTGAGCCATTCAGGCCAAGGGTGGGGGATGGCAGTTTTCTCTAAGGTTGAAAAGCAGGCAAAGATCATTACCTTCAGATTCACTATCTATGCCTGACTCCCCACTGGTGCGAGGGGGGCACTTTCCTTCTCTTCGAGGCACTCTGAGGTGTCCTAGATCTCTAATGTTTCTCACATTCCGTGTGTTTCTCATATTTCTTAGGAAACACTAATTGTTATAGAAGTTTATGTGGTATCTAACATAGTCCCCGACTCCTTGTCCAAAGATCCCATGAGTGCCCCCATTGAGAGGTTTATTGTTAATAGGGGTTTCCTCAATGATTCGTCAGTTGTTGCCATGTATTTCCTCTCAATGTATTCGGTTATTTTCTCCAGTAAAGGTATTCATAGGCTTACATTATTCATCTTCCGGTTGGATTTCCAATCCTTCGATAGATAGTCTCTCAATAGCATCCACATAGTCATCCACGACTAGGCTGATTACTGTGATATAGAGTTAACCAGGATGCCTTGACTCATATGTTGAAGATTGGAGTGCGAGAATTGGCTAGGGAGTTAGCAGTGAGAATGCATCTTAGACCCCTGGCGAATTGTCAAGTGATAGGGCACAAAGCCCTGAGTTGTTCATCAGTGACTTTGTACATAGGGAGTTCCTCTCCTCTGAGGGCATCTTCAAGGAGGGGCACATGGGATTCTTCCCGTAGTGGTTTTATGAAGGGTGGCCCGAAAGGGAGATTGTATGGTGTCTTAGGGGGCATTGGAGGTCGAGGTTGGTTACTTCCTTGATGGGAAGTCTTTTTGTGAGGAGGGATTTTAGTGCTTGCAATGGCCCTCCTTCTAGTGCCAAATCTGTTGATGGGCTGGAATTTTACACCAACAGTAAAGGGGATCTCCTCGGTGTATGTTCCCAAATAGAGCCTACACTATGCGTGTTGGGGATCCCTTCAGGTATGTAGGCATGACTGTCGTTCAGTTTTGTAGAGATAGCTTCAGATGGAGGTGGGATATGAACTTGATTGAATGTATGAACTTTAATAAACACAAGAGAATAATTGACAAATATCCTGTACCATATGTACCATGAATAGCCAAAATGTAAACAACACAACCTTACTGTTAGCAGGAATTTAGATAAGACTTATGTATACTAGATAACAAATTCTTAATGATTGCAAATTAGTTCACAAAAATCAACCATATATAAGCGCATAACTGTGCAGTCAAGACATATTATACTAATACCAAAAGAAATAGTTAATTAGCACGAGTATAGAGTTAGTAAGCCAAATACCATTCATACATAGCAAAACTAGATTTGAAGTATGAAATAACATGTGAGGAGACTGCACATCATATAGCTTTCAAGAACATCTGATCCATCAAGTAAAGAAAATACTCATGGCACAAGCACATAGAAACTTGAAGAATCCAATAGCGAAGACGTACAATCAACCCTTGTATTAATTAGAAGGACATAAATTCTCTTAATTAATATATATATATAGATATAGATATAGATATAGATATATATATATATATATATATATATATATATATATATATATATATATATATATATAGATATATATATATATATATATATATATATATATATATATCTCCAAAATAGTCCTCAGCAAAAAGCCCTTACAAATGAGGCATGAGGTTATATTTATAGGATAAAAGTGACCTTTGGTCTACCCTTGACTCTTCGACTACCTCATGACCTTTCATCTACCAGATGACTCTTGGCATTCTACATGCCCTTTAACATTCATAGGGAATTTTGTGCTACTATAGTACACAATGTCACAAAAATGGCTATCAATATAATTAACTAATATACTGATGGCAAGTTCCAGAATGTTGATCCCGATCTGTTCTATTAGATAAGTGCGCCATAGGCTATATTCTACCACAATAGGAGATATCTGTGGCTGGTCTTCATCATGTCAGTGTAAGAACTCAAGTGCATCTGGGAGGAGGGTGTTCCATTTGGCATGCACATGATTATTCATGGTCCCCAGCATGGTGTAGAGCCTCACTTGTTCTACTACATAACGCTTGATATTTTCTTTGATGATCGAGATATCTCTCATACAGGTTGCTTGTCTATATGTCTTTACAAATGGTTGTACTTCATTGTTGATATCCTCCTGATTTTTTACCTGTCCAACCTCCCCTATAGAGGGGACCCCATGCAGTTGGATCATTGATTCCAAGATGTTGAACAACTATCAGTAGGAGGCCAATGCCCTCTCCACATATTTGGCTAATTTATCTTTGGACTTAACTTTGATACGAAGTTGGAACCTAGTACTTTGCATAGTGATCCAATATTTCTTAGGGACCACTACCAGGGCTTCTAGGTACTTTTTAGAACATTCATGTATTCTATCCAATGTGGTCATAGCTTCTTTGAGCATGGAAAACCACTCTTTTATGTGATTTTGAATGGCCACGATGGGTGCTATAGTGTGGTGAAGTTTTTCCATTTCCTCATAAACTATTACCATGGTCTCCCTTAGGGTCTCTGTTTCTGATGCGATTACCACTTGGAATTATATTGAGATTTTTTGTAATAAGCAGAGTGTTGCATTCTCCTCCTCCATCCTTTTTTTCTCCTATTCCGCCATGGTGGCCCTTTTCTCAGATGCGTACAACCTGTTTTGAAAGTTTACAATTTGTTTACTCATTCGGGCTATGTTGTGTTCTGTGGCAGCCATGAAAGCTGTTCCATTAGAGGCAATGATTTGAGGATTTGTCGTGATATTGGGCATGATATCTGTTGTTGTAGTTACTAACAATGGGTTGACTGGGTTCCTGCTGCAATATTTCTTCCAATATTGTATAATTTTGAGGTTTATTTCATCAAATGTGATTTTAGTAAGATCTAATACCTCCTCATCTTGATCTTCTGAGATGCCCAGCTCTTGGAGGGGAAGGTGTCCACCAGTGAGTGGAGTAGTAGGAGATACATCTAAGGGAGGAATCTCACATTGTCCTATGCCAAAGTTGACTGCTTTGCTTGTATCCCCTTGTTCACTTTTCTCAATTTCCTTTTCCTTGTCCATCCTAAGCTCTTCTTCCTGTTGCCTCTTTTCTCCCTCTGCTAGTGCCTGTTGCCTCTCTAGTTCCTCCTCCATGTTCTTCAGCTCTTGTTCTAATATTTTGTTCTCCTCTTGTTTTCTCCTCTCAGCTTCCTCTACTTATTTTTTATTTTCATCTTCATCTTGCTTTTTTCTCTCTATCTCATCTTGTTCTTTCTTTTCTTCCTCCTGCTACCTTTTCTCCACTTCTTGTTTTCTCCTTTTCTCATTCTGGCTCTAGTTTCCGGAGTCCTGAGATTGTTTTCTTTCCAGTTCTTTTTGCCTCTTGAGCTCTCGCTTCTTCCTTGCCAATATGGAATTTCTTTGTATGAGTATAACTTCCTCTTCCTTGCTATCGCTTATGGGGTCTTAAACCTCTTTTCCTTTACATTTCCCTGATTCCTTGGTTCCCTTTGGTGTTTCGTGCCGTTTTTTCTTCACAGTTGAAACTCTTTCTCTAAGGCTTATGCCCTCCTAGGAATTGTTGAGGAGCTCGTCCTCTATGGCGTGCTGTTCACTTGGGCTGATTGCGCTCATGGAGTTATACCAATTTCTAATCCCATCCTCGAGGTCCTTCTTGGTGTGGGCATAAGACCAACTGAATTTCACCTTTTTGCAATGGGCGTCCATGACTTTCTCGGGGTCATATGTTTGGTAATTTAGTGTCACGAAATGGCTCCCATTCAAAGCTTCGACTTCTGCTTCTACATGTTTGAATTTTTCCACCACATATGCCCCAATAGTGATAGGAAAAGGTGGTCATGCTTTCTTCTTGCCTTTGTTCAATATCTTCGAGAAACCCTACGTCATTTGGTAACAGACCTCTCGCAGAAGCGTCTTATATATGATGAACTTGGGAAGAGCGTGAGGAGCTTTACGAGTACCGAACACTCTAACAACTGTTCCTTCATCAATGGGGAACCAATGAGCTACTTTCACGATGGTCTTCATGGCCCTTTGTAACATGCAAGGTGATCAACAAAAGATGATGAATAAGTATGTCCTTCCTTTTGTCCTCTTACCAATACAGCGCCTTATAAAGATAGTGATTTATAATTTGCTAATTTCAGTATGTTGTGATTTTGTGTTCATTGCATAAGTGCATAGCTGTATCTAAAAGACTTTGAAAGAACAGGAGCAAGAAGCATCCTCAATTTAGATCAGCAAAAGGGATAAGTTGTTTCACAAGGAGAGAAAAAGTATGCTAGAAGTGTTCCTTTTGGAAAGAGGAACAACAAAGGAGCATACGTCTCAAAAGTGCAAATGTCGTTCCTTTTGAAAAATGAACAACAGAACAAACTAATGTTGTTCATTTTAAAAAAGGAACATCAGCCATGAAAAATGTTGTTCCTTTGAAAAAGAACAACAAAAGACGCAAAAATTCCGTTCCTTTTGAAAAAGGAACAACAGAAATCAAAAATATGTTGCGCCTTTGGAAAAGGGACAGCAAACACTCCGTAGTGTCGTTCCTTTTGAAAAAGGAATAGCAAAAATCAAAATGTTGTTCCTTTTAGAAAAGGAACAACAAAACAAGGAAATGTCATTCCTTTGAAAAAGGAACAGCAGAAAAATCAAGAATGTTGTTCATTTTGAAAAGGAACAACAGAAAAATCAAGAATGTTGTTCCTTTTGAAAAGGAACATCAGAAAAATCAAGAATGTTGTTCCTTTTGAAAAGGAACAGCAGAAAAATCAAGAATGTGAACATCAGAAAAATCAAGAATGTTGTTCCTTTTGAAAAGGGACAGCAAAAACACGCAAATTCCATTCTTTTAGAAACGGAACGGCAAAAATAGAAATCTTGAGGGAGAAAAGGAGCAGTAAAAAATGACAAGAAAACATTTAGTTCAAGCATATGTACAAGAATGACTTAAAGAAAAGAACTTATGTACAAATTGTAAAAAGAAATGAATTCCTTAATGAATTACAGGTGTGGAAGACTTCTCTTCCTCTCCTAGAATCTCCATATCAGTGTCTCGGCGTAGCTGCTGGTAGAAGGATTCCCGAGTGAGTGGTTTACGATAGAGCGAACTCAGTGGCCATTTACTTTTAAGGCAGATCCAGAACCGTCAATGGTGATTAAAGTGAGGGTCCCATTGTCATGTACCTTATGGATTTCGTATGGTCCCAACCAACGTGTCTGGAGTTTCCCAGGGAAATCCTGAAACCAAGAGTCATACAACAGAGCCCAGTCTCCCTCATGGAAGACTTTGTTTTTGATGAGCACATCATGCCATTTAGCTCGCTGCTGTTGAATCAGTGCTGTATTTTGTAGTGCAGAGAGCCTAATTTCATCCAATTCATTGATCTGTTGTAGTCGATTAATCTGTGCCTCGCTTAGATCTAAGCCAACTTCCTGTGCTGTTCGTAATGTTTGGATTTCAAATTCTATAGGAAAAATGGGTTGTTTTCCAAACACTAATTGATAAGGTGAGTAACCAATGGTGCTTCTCCATGTTGTTCTATAGGCCCAGAGTGCTTCAGGTATTCGGGCAGCCCAATCACACCTATGTGACGCAATGGTTTTCGTTAGGATTGATTCTATTACCTTATTGCTGCTTTCTACTTGTCCATTCGCTCGTGGATGATATGGAGTAGTGATTTTATGCTGGACATGATAATTATTAAGTGTTGCAGCTAATCTATTCCCAGCAAATTGTGGTCCTCCGTCTGTAATTATTTCCCTTGGAAGGCAATAACGTACAAATAGATGGAACAGGAATTGTATGATAGAGTCCTCTGTGGCTCTTGGAAATGCTTCTGCTTCAACCCATTTGGTGACATATTTTGTTGCCACCAAGATATATGTTTTCTGATTTGATGAGGGGTTGATGGGTCCAACGAAATCAAGAGCCCCTCGCTCAAATGGTTCGATGACTAACTGTGGTTTCAGAGGAATCTCGTTAGCTTGACCAGGACGTCCTGCTCACTGGCAACTGTCACAGGCTTCGACAAATTTCTTTGCATCTCTGAAAATCGTGGGCCAATAATACCCTGTCTGTAATACTTTATGTTCATTTCTACGCTCAGCGAAGTTTCCCCCACATGGTCCATCATGAAAGGCTTCTAGGATGTCAAAGATTTCATCTTCTCGAACACATCTCCTGATATGCATGTCTGCCCTTGTGTGAAACAAATAGCCCCCAATCCACGAGAACCGAGTACTCTTCTGAACAATCTATTTTCGTTCATTAGGGGTTAGGTGTTTTGGTAGTTTACCTACTGCAAGGTAATTGGCAACATCAGCATACCAGGGTGTTTGAACGGCAACAACAAACAGATGTTCGTTCGGAAATTGATCTTCAACTACTGCTACATCAATTGGCTTTAGCATTCTTGAGAGAAAATCGGCTACAACGTTTTCTTTGCCAGGCCAATCCTTGATTGTGATATCGAATTCCTGCAATAAAATCAACCATCTAGTTATTCTGGCATTTGTGACAAGCTTATTTGCTAAATATTTTATGGCGGAATGATCTGTATACAAGATAACAGGATAGCTTGTAATATAATGTCTAAATTTATTGACTACATGTATTACAGCTAGGAATTATTTTTCAGTAACAGTGTAATTTAATTCAGTAGGGGATAAATTTTTGCTGATGTAATAGATAGCGTATGGTTTTTTATCCTCTTCCGGCTTAAGGACTGCGCCAATGGCTGTATCTGAGCCATCAGATGATATCTGAAATGGCAAATCCCAGTTTGGTCCTTGAAGGACTGGGGCTGTGGATACGAGCTTCTTTAAATCCTTGAAAGCACGTTCACATTTTTCTGTCCAAAGAAAATCAACGTTACCAGTTAGTGCATATAAAGGTGCAGCAATGTGTGAATAATGTCTATAATAACTAGAAAATCCAAGAAAGTTGCATACCTCTGTTTGAGTAGTAGGAGTGGGAATAAGCAAAAGTATTTGTATTTTGGCCGGGTCTCCCTGAATTCTGGCTGCTGAAACATAATGTCCTAGGATAAGTCCTTCAATCATCATCATGTAACATTTTTCGTGGCTTAAGCAAACCCTGGTAGATATGCAGCGTTGTAGGACTTTTTCTAGGGTGTCTAGTGCTGGATCAAAATCATCTACATATGGTGTAAATTCATCCATATATACTTCAAGTCCATCATTTATTAAATCTGCAAAAATGCTAAGGATAGCCCTTTGGAATGTGGCAGGAGCATTACATAGGCCAAAAGGTAGAAATCGATAGGCAAATGTTCCCCAAGGACAAGTAAAAGTAGTTTTGTTCTGGTCTTCAGGGGCAATCTGAATCTGATTGTATCCACTGAAGCCGTCCAGGAAAGAAAAGAATTTCTTTCCTGCTAAAGTATCTAGTACTTGGTCTATGAATGGGAGAGGAAAGTGGTCTTTTTGTGTTGCTTTATTGAGTTCCCTGTAATCCACACAAATTCTCCATTCCCCATTATTTTTTGGTACCACCACAAGCGGAGAGACCCATTTACTGTCAGAAATAGGATAGATAAAATTGACATCTAAAAGTTTTTGAAGTTCAGCTTTTACCACATCCTTTAGATGAGGATTAAGTCTTCTTTGCGATTGACGAACAGGTCTAGCATCTTTTTCTATATAAATGTGGTGTGTACACAATTGTGGATCGATTCCTTTCATATCAGGGTAATCCCATGCAAATGCTTCTTGATATTTTCTTAACAGACTGATGAGCTTTGTTTCTTGTTCAGGTGTGCGGTTGGCATTGATATTTAAAGTTTTTCCCGGTTCAATTTCCACAATTTTACTATTTGCAACATAAATAACAGGTATTGTTTGATCATGTGTATCTTTCAGAGGATCTTCTTCTAATTCATTATCAAATGATGCTTCTATCATGTGACATTGTGTGCAGGATCTGGATTCAGTTTGACTAATGAATTTGTTAATGGCATCATCTTCTGTTTGATCTTTAAAATCAAGTGCCTCTTGTATAGTCAATGGAGATCTAATGTTATCAGTAAGGTATGATACAGGGTGCTTGTTAGTTTTAATTATTTTGACACTTGGCTGCGCTTGAGGGTATAAAACTAAATTCTTGATATCAGGTCCTTTGGTTATGGTCATATTTCCTTTCCTGCAACCAATGTATGCATCGGCAGTGGCAAGCCAAGGTCTACCTAGGATTAGCGAATGTCCATCAAGTCTGGTTTTTGGATTAATTATCAGGAAATCGGTTGGATATTACCAGGAATCTACAGAGACCATGACATCATGTAGAGTACCCTCTGGTCTAACCATAGATCGGTCAGAAAATTCTAACAAAGTAGAGGTGGGTTCTACAGATGTAATGCCGAGCTTTTGATAGGTAGTGGTTGTTAAAATATTAATTGCAGCTCCTAGATCAACTAAGGCATTAGACAGGGTATGACCATAAATTTGAACAGTTACAATTGGATTTCCTGGGTCTTCATATTTAATGGGTGTTTCTTTCCCGGATAGTAAATCAGATAAAGTACCGACTACTTGGACTCTTGGATTAGTTGTTATATTCCTCCTTGGTTTCTTTATGCACAATTCTTTGATACTTTTTGCGTATATAGGAATGTCTTGAATGGCTTGGAGGAATGGGAATTTTATGTACAGATTTTGTAATTCTCCCAGAATGTCGAAGTTATGATACTGCAAAGGTCGAGGTATGACTAATCATTTTGGGAATGGAGGAGAGGATGTGGTTGCTTGATTATGAGTTTGCTGCGTATTTACATCCTCTTGTTGCAACTGATGTTCTCTTGATAACGGATCTTCAATATGAACTGTTTTATCTCCCTCAGTTTCAATAATACGTCTAGATCGTAACTGAAGATTGTTACACTCCCTCAGGTCGGGTCCTATTTCTGGTGATTCTATGATTTGAAGAGATTTGACCGGTCTGTTATTTGGATTAGGGTTGGGTTGGGCTGGGAGTTGCGGTCTCAGATTAGACTGGGGATTTTGTTGTAAAGCTGGCAGAGTAGGTTGAGGGAACGGGATAGTTCCTACTGGCTGGTGCATCGGTCTTTGCGAGTTTGTCTGCCAGGGTGAACTTTGTGAAGTAGGGGGAGTCCATTGTGGAGGATATGGGCTATTTTGCCAATATGGTGGAGTGTAAGGGAAATTCGGCCAACCAGATTGGCTTGCTTGATTCAGCCACGGGTTTGAAGAAGGAAACGACGGTGGTGACTAGTTTGAAAATGGGGGTTGGGACTGACTTTGCCACATACTATATTGTTGAGCATTATATTTTGGAGGCTGAAAAGAAGAAGTTGGGTCTAGAAACATACCAGATTGTCTCGACTGCCACTGGCAGCACTGGTTGATCAAGTACACCGATTCAGGTTCTTCCTCCGCTTCCTTATATACTGCTTTTAATCCAGGAAGTGAGGGGCAGCTTTCCATAAGATGATATTTTGTACAGATGGCACATGTTTGGACTGTATCCAGTGGACACTCCTTGTGACTATGCTTTTTCCTACATCGGGGACAAAAGATCGCCAAATTCTGTTCTGCCTCTATCTGCTTCTGTTTAGCCTGCATAATATAAAGTTGTGTAGTTAGTGTCCCTAGAATATCAGTTTTAAAATTTTCTAATAAATTTCCAATCTCTACACGTGTTACTCCTTTTGTTGATATTTTGTTGTCTCTTGCAAACCGATCATATTTTGCCGGTTTTACTCTTGTGCTGCCTCTCAAAATCCTAATACATAAATCAATGATGTCAGCAAAATTCTCTTGATAAATATCCCCTTTTCCCATGATGTTTAATGTTTCAATCCATTGTTCCTTCATGCCCCTTATCAATGCAGTTTTTAACACATTATCAGGTAAAGGTAGGGATGCATAAGGAGATCTTTGTAGATTGTACTGAAAACGTTCCACATACTCCTCTAATGTTTCTAAAGATTCTTTCATTTGATCCCAATTGTTGATGACCCCACCACCTAGTCCCATAAACCATCTTAAAGTAGCCCCTTTTAATGTAGAGGGGAATAATTTCAATTTCTGGGGGTCGGTGGTGTAATCATATCCCCTGCACAACACATCGAATTCGAATAAAAATGCATCCAGATCTTCTGATGTGAGACCGTGAAATGTAGGGATATGTTGAAGAGGGATAGCTTTCATGGGCACATTTGCTGCAGAATCCACTATAGGATATTGTAATGTAGAGGCTTGAGTATTTGGCTGGTTCTGAGCCATAGGATCGAATATATGCCAATAACCTTCTGGGATATCTAGGAGGGTATTCCTAGGTTGAGAGGGAACGGTTTTGGCAGGGATAGTTTTAATATCACTTCCTTTATCTGAGATAATGGGAATACCTGATGTTTGAGGAGATTGGATTCCTTCAACAATGATTTTCACAGTGCTCCCCTTATCTGGGCTATTTAATGGCTGATTTATTCCAATGGGAGATTTTGGTTCATCGGTTTCCCCTATTTCTCCTTCTCCTTCACAAAATTTGCTGAAATTCCCTTCCTGCAATAGTTCTGGAGTAGAATTTTCAATTTCTTGAAAGTCATGCTCTTCAATTTGACTATGCACCTCAACAAAGGCTACATATGGTGATCCTGTGGCCTGAAGGGAACTAGTAGGCTGTTTAGAAATGATTTTCCTGGGACCTACTGATGGCTGAGATTTTGTTTTCTTATAGATTTCATCTATGAAGGTTGTTCGGCCAAGGGTCACAAGCCCCTTAGCTTTTTCAGGTTTGGATGGAAGTTTAATATTCTTTTCTGGTTTTTTCTGCTTAGTCATGCACTCAAATGAACTACTAAATTCTATTCAAACAAAGCAACAAAAAATCTGTTAGGAAAGCGGACAGTGGAGCAGGGCTTTTACATGCTCCGAACGCAAGTTCTTACCTTCCATTTTTAAGATCCAACTCTTCCCTAGCAGGTTCGTACACTACTCTGAAAAAGACAAATGGATACACTCTTTCCCCAGCAATGGCACCAAAATGTAGAGCTATAAAAGGGGTCTCTTTCACCTCTAATTACCTCACATTAATATGTCAATCCGGGAGCGTTTTGTTATTTCAAAGAGTGACTCAGTCTGAGGCTATCATTTGTCAGAGTAATGCTAGTAGTACAACGTTCAACAAAAATACAAGAGTAAATGGATGCTTGTCTATAACTAAGTTACTTCAAATGAATAAATCACACACTCTAAAGCTAGGCAACTTATCAGTCAAGGGTTCGGCAGCGATAGCCCATCCCTTTGGAAATTGATGGAAAGGAAATTAGAGCATGGACCATGGGTCTGGGAGCTAGACAGTAAATGCCAAGGCTCACTACAGCCACAGATCGTCTCTCACACCAAAACAACAAATGCGAGTAAATGAAACGGCAGGTAGAAAAATGGAACAACAAATAAGAAATCGAACAGCAAATCTGGAATGGAACAACAGTGCTAAAATGGAACAACAATTCTGAAATGGAATAGAATTGAACAACTAAGTCTCGCGAGCAGTAATTAAGCTTTATTCTACTAACTCAAATGCACTCATTGTAATCAAACATCAATCTTTCATTCTCCAGGCAAATCAAGCAGCACACACTAATGGAACATCATTAATTACTAATAAGTTATGGAACAACGTTTGGAACTCGTACACACACACAACACACATGGAGAGTAATCTGATCTAGCATCAATCTTCCTCAATAGGAATACAACTGCGTTTCAAAATGGAACAACATTACTCCTGAATCGTAAAGAACACAACTTTCAGATAAATTCCATAACACGAATATACAACATAGGAGCTCTGTAACAAAATAGTAATAATATTCGGTCAAGAATAATAATATTCAATCAACTCTGAAAGGATTAGTAATATAATGCAGAGTCAATACAATAGTTCTGTCTGTGAAAACCTTAATGAATGAATCTTAACAGAGCATATGATAGCAATTTATAAAGCATATCAGATTACCGAATAACGACGATAAGCAAACCACGCAGACATCAAATCATAGTGATACAGAAGCAAGTGTCCTCCAGGGCCGGGCCCTTAGCATCTAAGGGTACACCGCTTCAAGTTAATCCAGACACATAGATAAGATAATCACCAAGTTTATATTAATGCATAAAACAAAAGTACAATGAACCAGTTTCAACGAGACTCGATGATCAAAGTTCGATCTTTAACATAAATTTACATAAAAGCATAATCCCCCAAAGCTAACTGTGTCATCCCTTTATATAAGGGTGACGGCAGAGATGTCTAAGCAATAAGATAAATAAAGCAATGATCCCTCAGGATCAAAGATCCTGAGGGATTCACCAAACTGTTAGTCCTTAATCACTTCTTTTCTCCTCCGCCGAGCTGGTGTCTTCTCCTCCTTTTCTGGACCAGTTTGCTTCAACCTGCTTAGCCTCGTTTGCACTCGGTCCTTCGTCAAAGGGACAGGAGTTACCCTATTCTTGTCTTTTTCTTTGGAATAGTAGCTCCTCATTTTCACCCCTTCCTACACAGGAGAATGACAACTATCAGCAATTAAGTCTTGCATACTAATCCCACATGTTTTGTTATAATTCTTTATTGTTTTCCACGTTCATGATGTAAAAAGGTTCACAAGTTCCACTGAAAAGCCATTGAAACGATCATCAAAAAAATACCTTTTTAGTACTCCACAGATGACTAGATATTTTCTATTAGAAATGATTATGGGCATGAGCCCTAATTTTGTAGGACATTTTTGTCCCAATTTTGTATATTATTTTGGACATAAAACTATATCTATGTACAAACAGTTTATCGTGATGATCATATATATATATATATATATATATATATATATATATATATATATATATATATATATATATATATATATATATATATATATATATATATATATATATATATATATACAGATGATACTTCATTTTTTTTTATTTTTTATTTTAATGTGATGAATGATTTATATGCCAATGTAATGCTTGGTTAGTGATAGAATATGCAAATGAATTTTCTGATCATGGAATATGAATAAATGTGATATAAACAAATGATCTTTGTAATAAATGCACTCCCAGAAATTGGTGATATAAATAAGGATCTCTCACATGATAGACGTTATTTAATTGAGATACCACCAGTTGTGAATCCAAGTAAACTACTAATGAATCAATACCAAGAGATACTGCCTCAAATAGTAAATTAATGACAGTAGTATATTCACCAACATTATTTGAAGCAGGACTAACACATACACCTCTTGAAACCAACAACTGGCCAGATGGATAATAAATCACCCAATCCGTGGAAGCTAGGTTCTGGGTGTGTCTACTAGCACCATTGGCAAACCCTAGATATATCAAATCGTTCATCAATACCTGCCAAAGAAGATAAAAAATATTGATATCGCTATGAAACCGATAGATAGATATACAAAAATATACAATATTTATAACCAAGCAAATGCTAGGCCGAATCCTAAGCAAAAACTTTGTAAGATAGAGCCCATTTCTAGGTTCTGCCAACTTGTTTCCCTCAAAATAAATCAACTCATAGGCTCCCTTTTACAAAACCTTTTTGAAAATGAAGGGAGCGTACCACATAGATTGAAGGCATCTTTGTCTTGGTCATAAACCAGGACAAGGTCACCTTCAGAGAAAACTCTAGAACAAACAACCTTATCATATTGAGTTTTTACTCTCTTTTTATGAGCTTCGTTGATTATGGTTGCATCTCGGTGCTGCTCATCGAGATGTTCCAAATGAATGAGGTGTTATTCAAGACTAAAAGTATCTGGAAGAAGTTCAACAACTAATTTAAGGGAAGGAATTTCACATTCCATAGGAAAAATTGATTCCAACCCATAAACTTGTTGAAAAGGAGTAAAACCAATGGAAGCCTTAATTGACATTCGGTATTCCCAAAGTGCCGGATATAACATAATGTGCCAATTGGATCGAGCTTTATTAATCATCATTTGTAGGATGGTTTTTAGGGATTATTCATGGCTTAAACCTTCCCATTGGCCTGAGGATAATACGGAGATGAATGCTCCTGCCGGAAACCCAACTTAAGAGCCAATTCAGACATCATCTGATTTTGGAAATGACTTCCATGGTTAGTGACAATATCTTTAGGAATACCAAATTGGGAAATAACGTGATTGAAGAGAAACAAGGTTGTTGTTTCACCATCAGTCTTGAAAGTAGGCATAGGCTCAACCCACTTAGTAAAGTAGTTTACAACTACGATGATATACTTGTGATTTCCTTCCAAAGGTGGATTGAAAGTAGTAAAATCAATACCTGACTTTGTGAAAGAAATGACGGTGATCACAGGGAAAATTGGAGCTGGATGCACACACATTTCTGAGTATAAACTTGATAGGGATGGAATCTCTTGACCACTTCAATACAATCCTTGAATATCTAAGGCCAAAATTAGCCTTCACACAAAATTGTTTGGGTTGTTGCAAGCCCATATAGATGACCACCACAAGCTCCACTGTGGAAATAATTAAGCATAGACTCAGTTTCTTCTAAGGTTAAACAACGTCTAAAGATTGAATCAACCCCATGACAATATAAAGTGTCACTTGTAATAATATAGCTTTTAGCCAGGTGACGTATTTTTCTACATTAATCCTTCGAAAGAGTGAGCAGAAACTTCGAAGTCTGGAGATATATAATAATATCTCCATACCAAAAATCTTTTGAGGAAATAAGAAAAAGATGTTCATCAGGAAAATATTACTCATAAACTATTTCTTTCTTGCAAGGCAACTTTGAGATCAATTATGCAAATACTAAGGATTTCTTAGACTTAGCAGATAAGAATTAGAAATAGAATTCTTGTAAAATGAAAATCCATCTATTGTTTTTGCCCCCAATCACTCACCTGCTGAGAACAAATTGAAATGGGTTGACGACTACTAAGACGAAAATTTTTCAAACCAGAATATAATGTCTAAGTCACTAGATAACATGGAAAACTACCAAAGCTAATTTCTCAATGGGAGAATAGCGTAGTTCAGGGCCCACTAAGCCTCAACTCAGATAATAAATTGCGTGCTCACAGAAAGCATCATCCTCCTAAATGAGAACTATACCAATAGTTGATTCTGATGTAGCAAGATATAAAAGGAAGTATCTACTATAATAAGGTGGACTCAACAAAGGAGCAGAGGTTAATGATTTTTTCAAAGCATCAAATGAACGTTGCGCGAAATCATTCCATAGAAATGGGACCCCTTAAGCAATATCATAAATCCTTTTGTAATCTCAGCGTAATTAGCTATAAATATCCTTAAGGAATTGGATTTTCCTTGCAGACTCTGAAGTTGATGAATAAAGGACAGGGGAGGCAACTAAAGTATTTCCTCAACCTTGAAGGGATCTATGTGAATCCCTTCAGTAGACATGATGAATCCCAACAACCGGCCGAATGTGATGGCGAAAACAAACTTATTCAGATTCAACTGGATTTTATAAAAATGACATTGTTCAAAAATCAATAGAATATGTTTAGGATGATTTATTCTCTTTCGAGAAAGAGCAGCTAAATCATCCAAGTAAGCTTCAATAACATGCTTGATATCGTGAAAAGCATATGACATGGCCCGTTGAAAGGTATCTCCAACATTTTTAAGGCCAGAAGGCATATTTTTATATGCAAATGTACCCCAAGAGAAAATAAAATCTGTCTTATGTTGATCTTCTAGACGAATAGTGATTTTATTATAATCAGAAAATCCATCCATAAACAAGAAAATTTCATTACCTACACATTCATCGATAATCTGATCAATAAAGGGCATGGGTTAATTATTCTTAGGACAAGCCTTATTTAGGTCCCTAAATTCAATTCATAAATGATCGTTCCTTGCTTCTTGTCGAATGGGACTAGATTCAACACCCACTTAGTCAAAGGAACTTGGTATATGAAACCCACCTTAAGCAACTTTTCAACCTCAGCTTTGATAGCTGCTGCTTTTCTAGGGTTTACCGGTGGAAGCTTCTGGCGAATAGGTTTTTCTTTTTCATATGTCTTGATCTAATGATGGACTATAGATGGATCTATCCCATACATTTCCTCATAATACCAAGCGAACACATCTCGAAACTATTTAAAGAGATCGGTATAAGTTTCAATTTCTTCAGGGGAACATGTCAGGTCTAATGAAGACATTTTCAATAACGTTGGGATTCCTAGAGATGTTCATTGGAACAGTTTGTGAAATGACATACATGTTACCCTTGGTTGAAAACTGTGCTGGAGCCAATGGATTTAAAATTGCATGAACATCACTAGTAGCTTAAGAACTAGAGATGCTTGATTCTACTTCTTGCAAATGAGGGAGGAAATATGACCAATGATGCAAATCATTCCACGGTCTTTCAACACCCATCATTTCTTCTAGAATTGCTTCTTCAGATGGTAAAACAATATCTAAGCAATCCATAGAATAAGTTGAATCTAGAGTCCAGGCTGGAGCAACATCCCCATCCAGCTCCTCTGGTGAAAAGGAGTAGGATCAGAGTCTGTAGTGTTAACAATAGATTGATAAGAAATTTTGGTTGCAGACATAAGAAATTCCATTCCACCTATCTGCCCCTCTGCCCCTCATATAATGTGGTGGTAGAAGAGGGTAAGGGCCAAAGATCTGAAAAATAATGAGTTCTAAAGAACTCTATTCGATAAGGTGCCTTGGATGATGAAATAACATTAAATGTAGCAATGGGAGTAGGAAAATGAAAGGTACCCATTAAGGAAGAGTACATTGCAACTCCTAGATTCTCTATAGGTTGCTTCATATTGTTAACTAATAGAATAGTAGATTCAAAAGATGCATTGGACTCACCCGGAGAATAATCCATCTAATCAAAAGTTACAATTTCTCCCTTCATGATGAAAATAGAGGATACATAATAATGATGATACAATAGCATCCATCTCGTAAATCCAATTTCCACCTAAAAGGAGATTGTAATCCAAATTTGCATCAACTATTTCTACTTCAATATTTACAACCTTACTCCCAACACAAATGGGAAAGGCTGGAATAATACCATGCGGTCTATAAGAATGACCATCAAATGTTGTTAATAGTGTTGGTGAAGGAACAACCTAAGTTGATCCAATAGCCTTCCAACATGATACATACATTACACATTTGGAAGCTCCCTAACCAATTACGGTTCAAAAGATATTGGTATTTCGATATGTAGACATGATTTGAAAATCCATATGATGTGGGAGTCTCTTCTTGATGTTCAAAATGTCAAATGTAAGAACAAGAGAGTTTTTTGGATCAACTAATCTGATCACAGTGAGTAATGCACTCCTTTGCACTGGGCATGACTAGAGTACCTCTAATGTCGACATGGCACAAGGACTCTGAGCTAGATCTTCTACAATAGAGTAGTTTTGAGCTGCCTTGAGATTAGGGTTAAATGTTGAACATTTTGTAGAGAATTTCGGCATCTGAGGTATATACTCGACTACGAACCTCTCAATATAGAGTGGATCTGAAACATCAGGAGTAGTCTTAGACTTAGACAATTCTGATTCGCCATAATCACGTTACCGTTAGCAACATCAATATGTGATAAACATTTGATGTATTTTCCCCTTCCTGGTTGCCCCTAGCAGGGGCACCGGTACTAGAATTCGTGCTAGAAAACAACTGCTTCCCTTTGGGAAAAGGGTTAGTTAGCGCAACTTGGGAGCTAGAAGACCCTTTCTAAACCAACAAGTGATGAGCATCTTGAATCTTAGGGAAAATATGAGTCAAACGACCACCATTGCATAACTTGCATGGAAACTTTACTTTCTTCTTAGACTCTTTTTTACTCCCTCCATCATCATTGTCGGGCTTATTTGCATTACCCTTCCCATCCTGATTCTTTTTCCTACCACGTCCTTTCTTCTTCCCATCGAATTATTGGTTTCCTTTGGGGTTATAAGTTTGAAAAACATTTATAAATGAAGGTTGAGAAGGCATAGGCACTTATGGTGATGCCCAAATAGAAGAAGCAGTTTGTAAAGACAACTATTGCAATTGATTTAGCAGGTTAGCCATGTCACTATCAATTGATCCGACTAACCCGTTAGCATGGGGACCTAGCTTCAGCTTGGCTAGATCAACCTTAGATCTAGGAGCATCAGGAAATTTTTTCTGAAGAACCTTAGATTGAAAATATATATGTTCTAGCTCCTGAGCTCTAAAAATAACCCATTCTTCAGTGAATACACTGAAGAGCAATACATCCTTAGAAATTTTAGGTTGCAAAGATTTGAGAAACCATTCAAGAAGGAATTATTGTGGAATATCGGCTTTAATGAGTCTCTTCCTTCTCCTCCATTCTTGGATATGACATGAAATGTGGGTTGCTTGGTCCTAGTGGAAATTAGCTAATAGTTAAATTCCAACATCATAACAAATGGGAAAATAAAAATGGTTTAAAAATGTGGTAGCCAAATCACCAAAAGAAGCAAAGGTGCCCCCCGGGAGTTCAATGTACCATTTAGCCGCATTCCCAGTTAGGGGGTGTTGAAATAATCTCAACCTGATTGAATCATCTATCAAGGAGTTTGATGAACACCATAATTGGAAATTGGTTATATGGTCTCCCAAATCTTCACTAGTCTTCCCTTCGAATTTGGGTATGTCTGATGGAAGTTTGGTTGGAATGAGAGGCCAGGCCAGGTTGTATTAGGTCAGATCATTGGTCAATTTTGATAGATCTGGAAAGTTTAAAGTTTCCAGGATAGGTAAGCGTGGAGGACCTTGAGGATTCCACTCGGTATGGGTAGAATTTCCAATGTTCTGAAAACAATACCTTATATTTGTGAAGGCACCAGGTTGCCTGAAGTAATTTGTAGAAAAACCTGTACCATAAGGAAAACCTTGTGCCCTAGAAAAAATTAGAGTTTTTCCAACTCCTGCCGAAAAATTTCCATATCTAGTGGAATTTCCCCCTAGAAAGGTGTTGAATGGATCAAAGATCCCTTGGTAAGGGTTCCATGCATTAGCATAGGGAGAAAAACTATGGAATAAACTCACGGAGGAATACGACATATTCCCATTTTGGCCTAAAGAGAACTGATTCCGAGCTCCAAGTTTGCCTACAACTTGGTTAGTCCATCCTTGGAGAGGATTATAAGTTTGACCCATGGAGGGAAAAGGTATTGATCCTAAATTTGGGTTAAAATGTGGTACATGACCACTCCAAAAAGGGAAACCTTGCAAAGAAGCTGACCCACTTGCCATGGAAGTCATAGACGTGGAATAAACTGATGGAAAACTTAACAAAACTGAAGGAATTACACTCTTAGGCATTCCAAAGGGGAAATAAATAGTGCCATAGTCAAAAGCTTGGGTGCCCCCACTCGAAGATGGAATGGAGGTAGAGCCAAAAATTGTTGTGTTAGGAGTGATTAAAGGTATGGAAATTGTACCTCCTCCTTGTACTGATAAAGGAGTTTGTACACTAGTAGCACTCATAGTTGAAACCATGCTACCAGTAGTGGTCATTGAAGGAAAAGATCAAAATATACCAGGGCTCGAAGGCCTGTGGGTCAGGGTATCGACATATAATAAAATGTCTGGATAATATGGAGGAAGAGGAGAGGAAGGAGTCAAAGAAGACTAAGGGAGTTCTTCAACCACTATAACATCTTCTGATTGGAAGAGGACTCTAGAAAGGACTGGAGTGTTCCTCTCCAAATCTTGACTTGCACTAGGTCTATTCTGTGAATCTATAGCTTGAACCAGAGGATCAATCTCCATTGCATATGCTGCCACTAATTGGAAATCACCAGAAAAATTGCTCCTACGCGTTCTATAAGAAGGCTCAACACTCATAGGTGAAATCCCATGAAGCCTCCTAGACCAACGAACTAGTCGATCAACCACTTTTAAATATTTTAAGAGGACTAATTAAAGACCAAAAAAATTTATAAAGCTAGGCCAACTAGGAGAAAAGAGCACGTTCTAACAAAGTCCCTAAAATATACAATCAATCAAGCTACTTCCAAGTATTTCCACTCTGGGTGATGAGGACTGGACTCAAAAATACAAGAAAGTGAAATCAAGGACCTTCCAAAAATAGTTGGGATAATGATGGCCCAGGCCTACCAGCAAAGGTAAAAAAATAGTAACGCTGACCTCCAAACAAAAGCCTTTGCCAGTGCAAGCACTCAAGCTTCACAAGGGTACCCTCCAGAAGTGCTAATGAATGGGATGCAACATCTGCCTCAAGTGTCGCAGGATTCCACTCTACATCCACCTATGTGATCCATAGGAATAACAACTGTGGGCACCAGTTCATATCAAAATCTGGGTGGAACAATCTCAGGGTAGGATCCGAGAAGTAGAAGAGGGGGTATATCTCTTCCTTGTCTTCACTCTCCCTCGTGCTTGACTCCCAGTCATAGAGCTTTCCTGGTCTTTCTAACGACACTAGATTTCACTCATTATTCAACGTCTATGTTTAATAGCTTGAGTGGCTTTGGAGAATTAACTCTCCACTAACCTATTCCAAGGCCCCAAAGAGCTAGACTTGTTGGTGTAATTAATGACAAATTAAAAAAATTCTAGTCCTTTTAATTTAAGTTCTTGATTTTAGAGGGTTGTTCTTTAAGTCACGTGTATAGTGAGAGTGAAACTTATGGTTTTTTGATGAAAAATAAATAAATATGAACTTAGCTATATGAAAATGCAACTATTTTCTTCGATGAAAATAGATTTCTACTTGGTTCTACGAAAAACTTATATAAGAAAAATATTTATTTTTTATTTTTTTAGAAATACACTCCACACATTCAAAATCTAACAAAAAGACTAAAACTGATTAAAATAACCAAATGCAAACTATAATGATGATGAAAGATCCTATGAATGATCATATAATAAGAAAATGTGTTTCTCTAGAAGATCAATATACCAACTTGACTATAAAGAGGGCGTACATTCAATGGAAAGCTTCTCTTGAAACCGGGCCAAACCAACTGAAAAAAGTTCACAATTTCTCAAAAACAACAAAAGAACTATGTTTTTGCCTTTTTCTTTTTAAAGGAACCTAAATAAATTTCTTGAGACGACAAAAGAATACTAAACTTCAAAGACCAAAAACAAGCATACAAAGTCCCAAAATTTAGAAGTTATGCACATCACCAATGTAATGATACCTGAAACAATAAAGGACCACAAAATTATATAGATTGATCTAAATAGCAATACAAAGAACTTCAGAAAAATGAAAAAAACATCAATAAATACTTTCAATATTGCCGAAGAGGCACTCAAAGACCATGAAAAATGAAATAGGTCAACCAAAAAGGGAAAGCAAAGTAAAGCAATTTGGAAATTGGGTTATAAACAAAACTGCAATTAGTTTCTTGTTCTGCAAAGTCAGAACAACCAATAACTTCCACAAGAACCCTTGAACCTGTTGTGCCCTACAACAACCCCCCATTTCATAACATTTTTATCACAAACAATTAACATATGAAATGGGTCCCTTTTAAAATTTTAATTGGCATTAATGAATTTGTTCGAAAAAGGTATGATAATCAAATGAATTTCTGAATAAAAGCCTTTTTGAATAAATAACAAGAAATTTTTGGTTAAGTCCGAAAAAGCAATCGCAAGATCGCTTGTTACCTTGGTCCTTTCCGATGCGATATCGCTATCGGCCATCAGCGATAGTCAATGCACACACAAAAAGAGCACATGTCTTTTCCCCGATGCGACGTAATATCGGCGATCGGCTATCGGCGCTGCCTCTTGTAAAAAACGCTTTAAGCCACGACCCGATGCGATATCGCTATCGGTAGTCGGCGAATCATTTGATATACATCTAGGGATTATGTTCGCGTGCTAATACGATGCAATGTCGCAATCAGCATTCGCCAAGATCTCTCCCAAACAATAATATCACTCACACCCCCGATGCAATGCGATGACGCTTAATGATGACCAGAATTCCTAAAAGGTGATTATTTCAAAGCTTTAAAGTTATATTTGAATCCGATTGACAAAAGCACAGATTTCAAAATGCCGTTAAATGCAGGGATAAGGTAATGCATGTGTATTTAAAGCTTTGCCCCTTCGATTTAACGAACACTTACGATTAAACCTTTGAAAAAATCTGTTGCACGCTTTAAGGGGTCATTCGGTTTAATAACTAAGTAATGGTCATTTATGGAGCTGCAGGCTGTAAAATCACCATCATTGCATCTGCGGTGCCTTCTCAAATCATTAGATCCGCAGCCACTTTTAGAATTAATCTTGCCACACTTCAAGTAATATATCTATCCCGTTATGGATTGTCATTGTTATTTCCTTGTTACGATTTCTCTTGCATTTGTGTAGAATTCAACTGTCGAGAGAAGCCTGAACATGATGGGAAAGAAATTCAAGAAGGCTGCAGGTTCTACTGTAACACCTGTCGCAGGTCAAGCTGCTATAGTTTCGAAGAAAGGCCTAATCTCACATACTACATGCACTGGTCTTCCTAGCACTACATGGCAGGGTACATATAATCTGTTAGAGGCCGAGCAACCAGAAAAAAAAGTGACTGAGGCTAGTGTGGATGAACAAAGGAAGTCTGAGGCAACTCTCAAAGACTTGGCCGACTCCTTTTTGCATAGAATAGCAGCCAAAGAACAAGTCCTACCTTACACTGATGTGGTACGCTAGGCAATTGAGGAAATTACCCTCACTGATAGAACTTTTCATACAAGGGATGGAAGGATTTTCGGGTCCTTCAAGCTTGATGACCTGAGGCGGATGTATCACTTGCCTGAACCTGAGCTAGTCTATAACAGAACCTTCGTGGAAAAGTTCGCGAACGAGAATGAATCACCATCCGAACCCCTCCGAGATTGGAGGCAGAACCCAGCCAAACACAAGCATGAAAGTTCGGGTAAGTACTCTAATGCTTCTTTGGCTTCTCCCTATTGCTATGCCGGGATTATGATGTGTAGATTGTGGGGATTACATGACTCTGCTAATATCCATATTGACATGGTTCCCTTAATGGAAGCGGCCGTCAATAGTACAATTATGGATTGGGCCACTATTCTATCTGATAAATTGGTCATAGCTGTTCGTGAATTTAGAGCCAAAACCAGAGTCACCGAAAGGAAAATCCCACCCTTTTATTACTCTGCTTACATTATGGATACCCTGTGTTTTAATTCTGAGTTTCCTGTCCTTGGTTGGAGATGGACCACCCATGATCCAACACCCATTCACTTGTACCATCGGAAATTATGGAAGCCCTCTTACAAGGACCATTTGTATCAAATTTGCAATGGTTTCATGGTGCCCATCCACTATTCTATTTTCGACAGACCCATCCCAAGAATTTCCTATGAAGCTTCTTTTGACCTACCAGCCGTAGCGCATTGGTTCGGGGAAGAGCATTTTACCTATATTAGAGTTTTTGGAAGCAAGGCTAGGCCACACGTTCTCCCTCTATACATCCTAGACAAATTGTTAGCCCGGGAAATCTCCTACCAGATTATGTCCGAGGGTGTCACACAAACTCTCAAAGATGAGAAAAAGAGAGGATGGCCCTCTTTTCCTTTAAGAATTGGAGTTTATACGCTGCAAAATTACAAGCATGCAGAAAAGGAAGCAGCAAAACTCCAAATGATATCCCTGGCCTCTATCCCAAACAGACTCTATGATCCAAAAAAGACTGCTTTCATTGCCCTGGAACAGGCCAAACTGTCAAAGATTGTCCATCAAAAAGATCAGTTTGATGACCTGTTCGCAGGTGCCGATTCAATAATCCAAACCAAACAGCTTGCTGCAATAAGATACGAAGATGTGGAGTTAACTGAATTC
Source organism: Pinus tabuliformis (assembly GCA_031772625.1). Classification (NCBI taxonomy): domain Eukaryota; kingdom Viridiplantae; phylum Streptophyta; class Pinopsida; order Pinales; family Pinaceae; genus Pinus; species Pinus tabuliformis. The sequence continues at coordinate 93,869,344 of CM062814.1, read as the reverse complement.
AATAAACTTAGAAAGCAAAGGTTGCAAACTTTGCCTCTAGATTTATTATCCACAACCCCAGCATCTTCCTCAAGCGAGCCTGGCCAGTAGCAGATACATCCACCTCCTGTTACAATTAAAGAGTATGATAAACAACAGGAGGAAAGGCAAAACAGGCTGCAGGCGGAGAAGCATAAAAGGGAGCAGATAGAAAGGCAGCAAAAGGCACAAAAGGATCAAGAGCAAAGAAAACAGAAAGAGTTAGAGGAACAGAGGAAGAAGGAAGAAGAAGAAAAAGCAAAGAAAGAACTGGAAGATAGGCAGAAAAGGGAATTGGAGGAGCAGCAGCAGAGAGCACAGGAGGAGCAGCAGCGGAAGGTATTCGAGGAACAGCAGAGGATTGAACAAGAAAAAGAACAGAATAAAGCCCACACAGAACAATGTGAGCAAATCTCCACCAATCCTGAATTGATTAAGGAATGGAACCAATTCGATTCCATTATCAGTGGTAAGGAAGCCTCCAAAGACTCAGACACCTCTAAAACAAGTAATGCTCTCGATACTACTTCTTCTCAGGTTCTAGAAGGAACCAGCGGCCCACCCATTTTACAGAATGTCGAGGTAATCACTCAAGACCCGTCCGATCAAATTGATCTCCAAGTGGAAGAAATTCCTCCCTTAGATATTTTCTACAGCCCAAAGCATAGAGCCATTGTTAGGCGCTCTAGGAAAAGATGAAGGCTTGATCAACCTTCTATTTCTCCTGAGCAAACCGTCACGGGCAATGTAGTCTGGAAGGGGGAATTGGACCCCTCCGAAGATCTGACTAAGCTGTCGCAATTTGCGGGAGCTTATTCAGCAGCAACTATTGACAAAGCATCAGAGGTAAGTCTTCTGTTGAAGACTAAAGATCATGAAATATATGCATTGCAGGCAGAAGTAATTGAGGCGAAAAATAAGGCAGCACAGGTAGAAGAGCAGTTGCTGGCTCAACAACACGAAAACAATTTGTTAACCCAGCAGCTGCAAATTGAAAAACAGAGGATAGACCAAAGTGAGGTTCAGAAGGCAAAAGAATTATCAGAGGCATTATCCCAGTTAAAAGCATCAAATGAGCTGATGATAAAATCTAAAGACGAGCAAATAATTCAGCTATCGGCACAGCTCGAAGGTATCAAGGACTCCCAGAGTATTGATGATTTCAGAGCAGAGGCAACTCGGATAAATGGCGCATTAATATCTCAGATCCAACTCTTGTGCCGACAACTTGCTGACGCTGAGTCATTATGTGAAACATCTACAGTAGTGTGTGAGCAAATAGAAAAGGCCAGGAATAAGCTAGATCAGGCCGAAGATGACATATCGGAATATATTGAGTGGCAAGACACTCCAGAAGGGAAAGCGACAAATTTGTCCCGAATCCATGTAACGTACAAGGACATACTCTTCATGGAATGGAACACTCAGGTAATGAAAGCTGAAAGGGTGGCCTCAAGATGTAAAATGATTGCCAGCAACATGATCAATCTAGTCAACGACACACTGTATCTGGCAAACATGATTTCACAATGCACACCTGGAAGCATAACAACAACAAACATGCTGGAGCAGAGAAATTACCCTGATCTGGAGAAACAAGGACGGTTAATCGCCGGAGTAAATACTTTAACCACCGACCCATACTGGCTCTTTCTGATTAAACCACATTCTCAAAGGTCGGCTCTTAACTGTTTAACAGATGCCCTCCGATATCTGATTTCCGACATTCAGGATGCCACATATGACGCCCAGCTAACTTCGCGCCTCAACACTCCACCAGAAGTAGAGCCAATGCTGGCGATATGTCAGCGAAGGAGTAAAGGCAAAGAGACCTCTGAATGAAGCATCGCCGCCGACTGCCAGATCGCCAGAAAAGAAGATGATATTTGTTAATGCCAATTTAGTAGCTTTTCAGTTTTTAGATATTTAGATATTTAGATTAGCATAGTATTTATAGATCCTTTCATTGTTTTGGAAAGGGTCGTAAAATTTTGTAAAAGACTTAAAGGCTGAAGTTTGCACTATTGTGCTTCAGTCTATATCCTTTTGTGAAACTCGACCGATGGTTCTTAATTTTGCTTAGAAGGCTGTTTTATGCAATTGTGCACTATTGTCATTTGTTTGGAATGCTTTCTAGTTGGAAGGAAGGACCGCGACATAGTGATTAATATACTGGATTGATCAAACAACTTACATGGTACTATTATCTGTATCTGTGCTCTTTTCTATTATATGAATTGTTGTGTTATTATCTTTGCTATTTTTGAATACATGTATGCAATATAACAACAAATCTTCATTTCATATCACTATTGAATGTTTTGTGATTTGTTATCTCTTTTACTCATGCGTGTAGCAATGATATAAATGACTAAGTGTAGTAATTCGCTATCATCGCTCTGCATAACTAATTATGCAGAGCAATCTTAAATGATTTAAACATCTATGCTTTAGTGTTAGAGTCATCTATATGCCTGCCATTAAGCACAGATTATCAAACGCTGCACTCTATAAATCGATAAGTCCCGGGATTAGATTATAGTTATTATATTTCTCTTATAGTTTAGTTATTCACTTATTACCACCTTATATCGTAAATCATTCATCCATCCCGTTTACTTATAATTCTTGGGAAACTGGTCCCATTATCCCCAGTCGGAGCCACTATCCCAAATGGAAAAGGAGCTGCACTAAGGTCCGGACCGGGTGGTTTCCCCGATGTTGTTGCAACGAATTTCGGGGCATCAACATTTTTGGTGCTAGAAGGAGGGCCTCGACTGTGAATGGCAAGCAGGCCCAAATCTGCAAGCCACTCTAAGAGTAATTCTCCCTCCAAATCCTCTCCTCCTTCTCAATCACATGTTGGTTCTCCGGCACACAATCGAGAAAAAGAGGAATCAACCACCACTGCTCACACCCATCATATTTCAGAACAACTAAGTCTTGAATCCCCTGAAGTTCAGTCTCTTATCCATAAACTTCAGAGCTTCTCGATTTCGCCTCAAAAATCTGAAGTATCACAAAGTAGTGCGACCTCGCAGTTCAACTTATCCCATCCACTTACCAGACTTCAGAGCGAAAAACTCGGTATTGAACCTACTGAGTTCCCTTTACCGAAAAGGAAAAAGGCTAAAAAGATTACTGAAGGATCTGATAGTGAAGACCTTTCTTCCATATCCTCCATCTCATCTCCTAATCTGCGAAGTCAACCATCCACTCCTCCGTTACACACTGTTGTTCATCAGGGAATAGGTACTACAGCATCTCAAACTACTCACTCTTCAACAATCTCTTCTCCTCAGTCATCTGGAATCCCAACAGTAGTAACAACTATTGTCGCTAGCATAATGGCAGATCCATGGACTACGCCAGGTGCAGTCAACATGCCCACACCATTGCATGATCTACCTGATGCTCCCGAAAAATGGTTGCCTAAATTTAATCCAGATAACGGAACACAAGCTGAAGAACATATTAACAATTTTATGTTAGCAGTTAACTTAAAAGGAGTGACAGAGCAAGATGTTGTTTTCAGGCTTTTCCCTTATACCTTACAAGGATCGGCAGGATCCTGGTACTTTTCCTTACCTTCTGGTTCTATTACCAGCTGGACCACATGCCAAGAGCAGTTCCTTACCAAATATGGAGATGACAGGTCTATAGCCACTTTAATAAATGACCTCTCCAATTTGAGAATAGAGCATAGGGAACCAATAAAGGAGTTTAATGCCCGATTTAATAAACTCCTAAATAAAATCCCTACCGCTTCAAAACCAAGTGAACAAATTAGAAGCGAATGGTATATTACCGCCCTCCCTTCCAACATAGCTATTTTTGTTGACAGGGCTGGCAAACCTACCTTAGCTGAAAATATGAAGGAAGCACTTGCTGTTGAGAAGCGCATCAACGCTCTAGAAAAGAAAGCTGCCTTGGAGGATAGAAAAGCTAAAAAAGTCTCATTTAAAGAGGATTCTAAGAAAAAAACCCCAAAGGACCCGTATGACATGGAAGGTTTACAAAAAGTCCTTAAAACATTGTCTAATGAAATGGTTGAGATTAAAAAACAGGTGGCCAAGACTTCAAACAAAAGACCATTTAGGACTTTCAAGAAAACTGAAGCAAAGCCACCCAATGTTATATCTAATGCAGACTCAGAACAGGAAGAAGAGGAAGAGGAAACAACCTCTCAAACAGATGATGAAGAAGAAGTAGTTGAATGCCACGGCATGTGGGATTTTATACTCCCAAACTCTGACACCGAGAATCAAGAAGAAGCCTTTCCTGTTACTACAAGAAGTAAAATCGCTTCTGAACCTACTCAGACAACTACAAAGAAAAGGAGCGCAGGTGCTGCCACACCAAAGGAAAACGTTCTCCCAAAGAAGTCGCCTGTAGCAGCTCCCCAAAACCAGCCTTCAACTTTTAATTCTCCTTCGACATCTAAGACACTAGTGGTATCTGACTCCATGGAGTATAATATTGTTGATGATATGAAAAAGACTAAGGCAAACATAACCATGTTTGAACTTAGTAAGTTAAAACATCAGCAGAAATTGCTTCTAAGAGAATTGAACGCTGTCCCCTCTTCTCCTCTTCCCAGTTCAAAAGCTGCTAATGATTCAGGACAACCCCCTCCAGGTATGGTTGAAGCTACCGATTCAGTTTTGATCGGAGATAGATCCAATTCTCATACTCCACCTTTCTTGCTGACCTATGAAATCTATAATCGAAATCTGCATAATCGTTTAATCGATTCAGGGGCTTCATCTAATATTATGCCAGCTTCAGTTTGTTCTAAACTGAACATAGAACCCCAGAAGTCTGCTATTCATATTGTACAGTTAGACAGAACCAAAGTACAGGTTGTAGGAGAAATTAATTCCGTGACTATCAGGTTGTCTGCTGATCCCAGAATTGTACAGAGAATAGATATCTTGATTGCTGACATACTTGAATTCTACGGTTTAATTTTGAGCAGAGATTGGTCCGAAAAACTGCATGGATACATTTCCACTGATTGGTCACATATGTGGCTCCCCTACAAGGGTAAGCCAAATCAAATAAGGATCGACCGTGAGAAACACATGACCCACACAGTAACCGATTTCGAACAAGAAAACCAGCCTGTGGCCTTCAACAACAACATTTTGGGAAATTATTCCTCAGAATCATTCTTTGGCAACTTTGTTGCCCAACCCTCTCCTTTTTCAGTTAACCATTGTACATCTCAAGTAGAAAATTTTTCACAAACCAATTTATCCAAATGTTTTAATGAAAATCAAAAGGATGTAAATATTTTTGTTAATTCTCCTTTATTTTGGTCTTTGTATTTTGATGGCTCTAAGTCCAGCGAGGGCTCAGGAGCAGGTTGCATTTTGGTTAGTCCGCAAGGTGAAAAGACAATGCTGTCCTGTAGATTAGAATTTGAGTGCACTAATAACACGGCCGAATATGAAGCTCTAGTGCAGGGATTATATAAGGCAATCGACCTTAAAGTCCAATATATTAAAGTATTCGGCGATAGTGAGATCATTGTTAAGCAGGTAAGAAATGCAATTCATTGCCTTTCAAGCCACCTTAAGCATTATCAATCGCTAGTGCAAGATCTTACTTCACATTTCTCAGCATTCAACATTTCCTCAATTCCTAGATCACAGAACTCAGCAGCCGATTTACTAGCCAACGTAGCTTCCAAACTTTTGCCTTCTGAAGACTATAGCCTTGATAGATTTTCTATAGAACTAATGTTTAGACCTTCAGTTCCTGATAACATCACTAACTGGAGGGTTTTCAACCATGACGAGGATATCTTGCAATTCTTAACCTCTGAAAAGTCCTATGACAATCAAATCATTGAAGAAGATGAGCATGATTCTCAAATGAAAAGAACATCTCAAGATAACGCGATTCCTAAGCCTGTAGTAAAGCTCGAAGACCTTTATGACATTAAAGACAGGTTTAAACCTGTAATTAATACAAAACTCCAAAGCTCTACTCTTAGGTTTGAATTGATCAATTTGGGAACAGATCAAGCTCCTCAAAATATCAACTTAGGATTAGGACTTTCTGTAGAAGAAAAGGAAGCATTTATCAAACTCTTAAAGAAAAACAAACAAGTTTTTGCTTGGAAGTATGACGACCTCAAGACATATGATACATCTATCATACAACATACTATTCCTATGCTTCCCAATCAAAAGCCGATCCAGCAGAAGTTAAGAAAAATACACCCGAATTTGGAGAGCCAGATAAAGTCGGAACTTAATAAGCTTTTAAAAGCAAAGATTATCTTCCCTGTCCGACACTCAAACTGGGTCTCTAATATGGTACCAGTCAGGAAGAAAAACGGCGACATCCGAATTTGTATCGATTTCAGAAACTTGAATAAGGCAAGCTTGAAAGATAACTTCCCATTGCCTACCATGGAGCAGATCCTCCAATCGGTAGCAGGATCTGAATTGATGTCCTTTCTCGACGGATTCTTAGGATATAATCAAGTGCTAGTTCATCCTGATGACCAACTTAAAACCACATTCAGAACAAAATGGGGGACTTATGCATATCAAAAAATGCCTTTTGGACTCATAAATGCAGGAGCAACATTCTAGAGAGCTATGGATATAGCCTTTAGAGGGTTAATTAACCGAACAGTAGTCGTCTACCTTGATGATATTACTGTATATTCTAAGAAGAGATATAATCACTTGCATGATTTAAATCATATTTTTCAGCGATGCAAAACACATGGTATCTCTCTTAACCCGAAAAAGTCTTTCTTTGCTCTTAACCAGGGTAAGCTTTTAGGTTTTATTGTATCTAAGGATGGCATTTATGTAGATCCTGATCGAATTAAGGAAATTTCTGAAATTCCTTTTCCACACAATAAAAAATCGATGCAGTCGTTTTTAGGCCAGATTAATTTCGTTAAACGATTTGTTCCAGATTTTTCACAGATTGTACTACCACTACAAACGATGATTAAAAAGAATTCAACCTTCAGGTGGGGATTAGAAGAAAAGCAAGCTTTTAATGACATTAAGCAATCAATAATCAATGCCCCAGCTCTGAATACTCCAAATCTTTCTAATCATTTTACATTATATACCATTGCATCCGACTTATCTTACGCAGCAGTGCTCACCCAGTTGAATGATGACAATTGGGAAGCGCCCATCTCGTTCTTTAGTTCAAACTTTCAAGGCGCCGAAATGAACTATTCCGATGTTGAGAAACAAGCTTTTGCTGTCTTTAAAGCAGTCAAACATTATCGACCCTTTCTTTTAAAAACCCATACTAAAGTGATCGTTCCTTTCTCGGCAGTTAGGCAACTATTAATCCAAAAAGAATTGGGTGAAAATAGGGCAAATTGGGTCGCGGCTCTCCAAGAATATGACCTAGAAATAAACCCAGCAAAGATTGTTAAAGGTCAAGGTTTTTGCAGGATATTAGCAGGAGCATTAAACATTCCGGAATCAAGCGATACAGAGCAAACTCAAGAAGTTAATCAGCTAAGTGTTCCCGATTCCGAATCTCAATATGCAGATTTGATCTTTTATTTAAAAAATGGTTATGCACCTACGAATTTGTCCTACAAGAACAAAAGGGCCATTAGATTGAAAGCTAAGAGTTTTTTGATTATCAATGATGTGCTTTTCAAAAGAAATTATGATTCTGTTCTATTAAGATGCCTTGAGAAACCTGAGGCTCAAAAGGTTTTGCAGGAGCTACATGACGGACCAGCAGGAGGACATTTTGGAGCTGATACAACAGCTCATAAAGTTATTCATGTTGGATACTATTGGCCTACTTTGTTTAAGGACGCTCACGAGTATGTAAGGAAATGTCTCAAATGCCAAACTTCCAGTGGAAGACAACAAAAACCAGCTTTCCCTTTGCAACCAGTCAACATTGAACAGCCTTTCGAACAATGGGGATTGGACATCATTGGAGAAATTAATCCACCTTCTTCCAGGCAGCACAAATATATCCTTACAGCCACTTATTACTTTACAAAGTGGGTAGAAGCAGTTCCATTAAAGACAACAAACTCTGAGGCGATCATTGAATTTATAGATCAGTTCATCATTACCAGGTTTGGTGTTCCAAACGCTCTTGTCTTTGATAATGCTTCTTATTTCTCAGGTAATGCAATGATTGATTTCGCTATCAAAAGAGGATTTAAATTAAAGTATTCTGCTAATTACTATCCTCAGGGTAATGGCCTAGCAGAATCAACTAATAAAAATCTAATCAAAATCATTAAGCGAACAATCGAAGAGAATCATAAGAACTGGCACAAATCCTTGGTATTTGCATTATGGGCCGATAGGATAACACAGAAAGCCTCCATAGGAACCTCTCCGTTTAATCTTGTCTACGGAAAAGAAGCAATTGTACCAACCAATCTTCTTCTTCCATCTCTAGCCCTAGTGCAATTTATTGACGAAACTCCTTCTTCCTCTATCCAGTTTAGATATGATCAAATTCTCAAACTTGAAGAAGAAAGGGAAAAGGCCAAGGTTACACACGCCAAACATCAGCAAGTCATTAAAGCAGCTTTTGATCTAGCTTCGTCTAGTCCTAAACAATTCCAAGTCGGAGATTTAGTTCTGAAATGGGACAAAGCCCATGAAGACAAAGTTAAACACTCCAAGTTTCAGAAACTGTGGCTTGGACCATTTCAGATCTGTGAAAAAATTGGCCATTCCACTTTTATACTGCAAAATCTATCAGGGGTGAGAGATTCTCTCCCTGGCAATGGTCTAATCTTGAAGAAATTCTTTAATTGAGGAGGTAACCCCTTCTCTTTATAGTTTGATAGTTTTTATATAGTTTGTAGGATTTGTAGAAAATAAGGATGTGGGATATCTTCCATTGACCTTTCGCTGTAGTTAAAAGTTGTCTCGCTGGGGCACTATTAATATTTGCTTTTGGATAATAGAGTCTTAAACGAAGAGAGATCATTTCTAGGAAATTAGATATCTTTCTATTCTGAGATCACAGTCTAACTTTTTTAAACTTCTCTCTGAACGTAGTTCTATGAGTCATCTTGGGTTTTCAAAATTGGTCTCCAAAGGTTATTTATATTAAAATAGGAGCTAATCCATCTTCAGCATCTTTAACTCTCAACCTGTCATCCATTTACTCTTAAGGAGACAGTTGTTCATCCCATTCACCAAAAGTTTATGATTACTCAGAGTGTAATTCTAAAATATAAAAGATTAAAGATAAGAGGTCTTATTACAAGCCTGCTTACCATGTTCATAGGAAAATAATTTAACTGACATTACCAAAACTGCATATCAAACAGGGTAATGGCTTGAAATTTCAAGACAAGGGGTCTCATCACGAGCCAGCTTGTTCAGTTTGATTACTACCCGTGAGTGGCATTGTCATTATCTGGCCACCAAACCAGGACAATGGCTTTTATCTTAAGCAAAGAAGAAAAGAAAGTGAAATTCAAAAAATGTGAAAATATGTTTTGAATTCATTCTGTTTAGTCACACTCTTAAGTGAATGGAACAATGGACAACAACATGGTTAAAAGGTAACCCTGCCGAGACTATAAACGTTTGCTGGCAGCAGAGGCTCTACCTATGACAGAGGAGTTTATTTTAAAAAGCTGATTTGGAAAAGTTTTCTGTTTTACCTTTATGAACCATTAAAGACTTGTTTTAAAACTTAAAATGCATTTATTTTCTTTATAAAAAGAGGAAGTCAACAGAAGAATTCTGTTTTATTCAGAATCAATAGACATCTAGTTATATTAGAAATTTCCTTTCCCTTATAAAGATTCTATTTGAAAAAGTTTAAGTATGTTTATCAGTCCAGAGATAACTGGTTCTACCAACGAATCGCCAATTGTTGTGCCCTACAACAACCCCCCATTTCATAACATTTTTATCACAAACAATTAACATATGAAATGGGTCCCTTTTAAAATTTTAATTGGCATTAATGAATTTGTTCGAAAAAGGTATGATAATCAAATGAATTTGTGAATAAAAGCCTTTTTGAATAAATAACAAGCAATTTTTGGTTAAGTCCGAAAAAGCAATCGCAAGATCGCTTGTTACCTTGGTCCTTTCCTATGCGATATCGCTATCGGCCATCGGCGATAGTCAATGCACACACAAAAAGAGCACATGTCTTTTCCCCGATGCGACATAATATCGGCAATCGGCTATCGGCGCTGCCTCTTGTAAAAAACGCTTTAAGCCACGACCCGATGCGATATCGCTATCGGTAGTCGGCGGATCATTTGATATACATCTAGGGATTATGTTCGCGTGCTAATACGATGCAATGTCGCAATCGGCATTCGCCAAGATCTCTCCCAAACAATAATATCACTCACACCCCCGATGCAATGCGATGACGCTTAATGATGACCAGAATTCCTAAAAGGTGATTATTTCAAAGCTTTAAAGTTATATTTGAATCCGATTGACAAAAGCACAGATTTCAAAATGCCGTTAAATGCAGGGATAAGGTAATGCATGCGTATTTAAAGCTTTGCCCCTTCGATTTAACGAACACTTACGATTAAACCTTTGAAAAAATCTGTTGCACGCTTTAAGGGGTCATTCGGTTTAATAACTAAGTAATGGTCATTTATGGAGCTGCAGGCTGTAAAATCACCACCATTGCATCTGCGGTGCCTTCTCAAATCATTAGATCCACAGCCACTTTTAGAATTAATCTTGCCACGCTTCAAGTAATATATCTATCCCGTTATGGATTGTCATTGTTATTTCCTTGTTACGATTTCTCTTGCATTTGTGTAGAATTCAACTGTCGAGAGAAGCCTGAACATGATGGGAAATAAATTCAAGAAGGCTGCAGGTTCTACTGTAACACCTGTCGCAGGTCAAGCTGCTATAGTTTCGAAGAAAGGCCTAATCTCAGATGCTACATGCACTGGTCTTCCTAGCACTACATGGCAGGGTACATATAATCTGTTAGAGGCCGAGCAACCAGAAAAAACAGTGACTGAGGCTAGTGTGGATGAACAAAGGAAGTCCGAGGCAACTCTCAAAGACTTGGTCGACTCCTTTTTGCACAGAATAGCAGCCAGAGAACAAGTCCTACCTTACACTGATGTGGTACGCTGGGCAATTGAGGAAATTACCCTCACTGATAGAACTTTTCATACAAGGGATGGAAGGATTTTTGGGTCCTTCAAGCCTAATGACCTGAGGCGGATGTATCACTTGCCTGAACCTGAGCTAGTCTATAACAGAACCTTCGTGGAAAAGTTCGCGAACGAGAATGAATCACCATCCGAACCCCTCCGAGATTGGAGGCAGAACCCAGCCAAACACAAGCATGAAAGTTCGGGTAAGTACTCTAATGCTTCTTTGGCTTCTCCCTATTGCTATGCCGGGATTATGATGTGTAGATTGTGGGGATTACATGACTCTGCTAATATCCATATTGACATGGTTCCCTTAATGGAAGCGGCCGTCAATAGTACAATTATGGATTGGGCCACTATTCTGTCTGATAAATTGGTCATAGCTGTTCGTGAATTTAGAGCCAAAACCAGAGTCACCGAAAGGAAAATCCCACCCTTTTATTACTCTGCTTACATTATGGATACCCTGTGTTTTAATTCTGAGTTTCCTGTCCTTGGTTGGAGATGGACCACCCATGATCCAACACCCATTCACTTGTACCATCGGAAATTATGGAAGCCCTCTTACAAGGACCATTTGTATCAAATTTGCAATGGTTTCATGGTGCCCATCCACTATTCTATTTTCGACAGACCCATCCCAAGAATTTCCTATGAAGCTTCTTTTGACCTACCAGCCGTAGCGCATTGGTTCGGGGAAGAGCATTTTACCTATATTAGAGTTTTTGGAAGCAAGGCTAGGCCACACGTTCTCCCTCTATACATCCCAGACAAATTGTTAGCCCGGGAAATCTCCTACCAGATTATGTCCGAGGGTGTCACACAAACTCTCAAAGATGAGAAAAAGAGAGGATGGCCCTCTTTTCCTTTAAGAATTGGAGTTTATACGCTGCAGAATTACAAGCATGCAGAAAAGGAAGCAGCAAAACTCCAAATGATATCCCTGGCCTCTATCCCAAACAGACTCTCTGATCCAAAAAAGACTGCTTTCATTGCCCTGGAACAGGCCAAACTGTCAAAGATTGTCCATCAAAAAGATCAGTTTGATGACCTGTTCGCAGGTGCCGATTCAATAATCCAAACCAAACAGCTTGCTGCAATAAGATACGAAGATGTGGAGTTAACTGAATTCAATAAACTTAGAAAGCAAAGGTTGCAAACTTTGCCTCTAGATTTATTATCCACAACCCCAGCATCTTCCTCAAGCGAGCCTGGCCAGCAGCAGATACATCCATCTCCTGTTACAATTAAAGAGTATGATAAACAACAGGAGGAAAGGCAAAACAAGCTGCAGGCGGAGAAGCATAAAAGGGAGCAGATAGAAAGGCAGCAAAAGGCACAAAAGGATCAAGAGCAAAGAAAACAGAAAGAGTTAGAGGAACAGAGGAAGAAGGAAGAAGAAGAAAAAGCAAAGAAAGAACTGGAAGATAGGCAGAAAAGGGAATTGGAGGAGCAGCAGCAGAGAGCACAGGAGGAGCAGCAGCGGAAGGTATTCGAGGAACAACAGAGGATTGAACAAGAAAAAGAACAGAATAAAGCCCACACAGAACAATGTGAGCAAATCTCCACCGATCCTGAATTGATTAAGGAATGGAACCAATTCGATTCCATTATCAGTGGTAAGGAAGCCTCCAAAGACTCAGACACCTCTAAAACAAGTAATGCTCCCGATACTACTTCTTCTCAGGTTCTAGAAGGAACCAGCGGCCCACCCATTTTACAGAATGTCGAGGTAATCACTCAAGACCCGTCCGATCAAATTGATCTCCAAGTGGAAGAAATTCCTCCCTTAGATATTTTCTACAGCCCAAAGCATAGAGCCGTTGTTAGGCGCTCTAGGAAAAGACGAAGGCTTGATCAACCTTCTATTTCTCCTGAGCAAACCGTCATGGGCAATGTAGTCTGGAAGGGGGAATTGGACCCCTCCGAAGATCTGACTAAGCTGTCGCAATTTGCGGGAGCTTATTCAGCAGCAACTATTGACAAAGCATCAGAGGTAAGTCTTCTGTTGAAGACTAAAGATCATGAAATATATGCATTGCAGGCAGAAGTAATTGAGGCGAAAAATAAGGCAGCACAGGTAGAAGAGCAGTTGCTGGCTCAACAGCAAGAAAACAATTTGTTAACCCAGCAGCTGCAAATTGAAAAACAGAGGATAGACCAAAGTGAGGTTCAGAAGGCAAAAGAATTATCAGAGGCATTATCCCAGTTAAAAGCATCAAATGAGCTGATGATAAAATCTAAAGACGAGCAAATAATTCAGCTATCGACACAGCTCGAAGGTATCAAGGACTCCCAGAGTATTGATGATTTCAGAGCAGAGGCAACTCGGATAAATGGCGCATTAATATCTCAGATCAGACTCTTGTGCCGACAACTTGCTGACGCTGAGTCATTATGTGAAACATCTACAGTAGTGTGTGAGCAAATAGAAAAGGCCAGGAATAAGCTAGATCAGGCCGAAGATGACATATCGGAATATATTGAGTGGCAAGACACTCCAGAAGGGAAAGCGGCAAATTTGTCCCGAATCCATGTAACGTACAAGGACATACTCTTCATAGAATGGAACACTCAGGTAATGAAAGCTGAAAGGGCGGCCTCAAGATGTAAAATGATTGCCAGCAACATGATCAATCTAGTCAACGACACACTGTATCTGGCAAACATGATTTCACAATGCACACCTGGAAGCATAACAACAGCAAACATGCTGGAGCAGAGAAATTACCCTGATCTGGAGAAACAAGGACGGTTAATCGCCGGAGTAAATACTTTAACCACCAACGCATACTGGCTCTTTCTGATTAAACCACATTCTCAAAGGTCGGCTCTTAACTGTTTAACAGATGCCCTCCGATATCTGATTTCCGACATTCAGGATGCCACATATAACGCCGAGCTAACTTCGCACCTCAACACTCCACCAGAAGTACAGCCAATGCTGGCGATATGTCAGCGAAGGAGTAAAGGCAAAGAGACCTCTGAATGAAGCATCGCCGCCGACTGCCAGATCGCCAGAAAAGAATATGATATTTGTTAATGCCAATTTAGTAGCTTTTCAGTTTTTAGATATTTAGATATTTAGATTAGCATAGTATTTATAGATCCTTTCATTGTTTTGGAAAGGGTCGTAAAATTTTGTAAAAGACTTAAAGGCTAAAGTTTGCACTATTGTGCTTCAGTCTATATCCTTTTGTGAAACTCGACCGATGGTTCTTAATTTTGCTTAGAAGGCTGTTTTATGCAATTGTGCACTATTGTCGTTTGTTTGGAATGCTTTCTGGTTGGAAGGAAGGACCGCGACATAGTGATTAATATACTGGATTGATCAAACAGCTTACATGGTACTATTATCTGTATCTGTGCTCTTTTCTATTATATGAATTGCTGTGTTATTATCTTTGCTATTTTTGAATACATGTATGCAATATAACAACAAATCTTCATTTCATATCACTATTGAATGTTTTGTGATTTGTTATCTCTTTTACTCATGCGTGTAGCAATGATATAAATGACTAAGTGTAGTAATTCGCTATCATCGCTCTGCATAACTAATTATGCAGAGCAATCTTAAATGATTTAAACATCTATGCTTTAGTGTTAGAGTCATCTATATGCCTGCCATTAAGCACAGATTATCAAACGCTGCACTCTATAAATCGATAAGTCCCGGGATTAGATTATAGTTATTATATTTCTCTTATAGTTTAGTTATTCACTTATTACCACCTTATATCGTAAATCATTCATCCATCCTGTTTACTTATAATTCTTGGGAAACTGGTCCCATTATCCCCAGTCGGAGCCACTATCCCAAATGGAAAAGGAGCTGCACTAAGGTCTGGACCGGGTGGTTTCCCCGATGTTGTTGCAACGAATTTCGGGGCATCAACAGAACCCAAATCCCAAACTGAAACCTTGCTAAAAAACACAAACCATAGGTTAACTAGGTTTTTCAACAAGAGGAAGATAGAGATTGAAGACTTGTAAGAAAGTAGATATTTATAGATAGTGAATGACCAGAAAACAACAAAAACCACGAGGCAACAAACTTAATTGGGCTAATTTTTTTGAAAAACTAATTCAAAATAAGGTATATGCAACTGTGTAAAGACACAGAAATGTGTATACACGACTAAAACAGAGGAAAATTGTGTATACGAGAGTCTATTTGGAGAAACTAGCGTGTATATGCTACTATGTCATCTGAAAAAAGCATATATAAAGCTCAATCAAGAAACAAAAAAATATAGGCCTGATCCAAAAGATTAGAGTTGATGCCTAGGAAGAAAAAAAGGTCACAAACACTATAAAATAAAGAAACCAATCAAACAGGCCATGATCAAGGAGAAACAACCCAATCTAGGAAAAACAAGAATGTTTTCCCCAATAGAGTCACCAATTCTGTTACAGGTAAAGTCACCCTAGGGTCTTGGGTTAAGAACCCCAACAGAGCAGAGGGCTTACAACATAAAGAGGCATGCAAATAGGTAGTCCTAATACTTAAACTATTGAATTAGGAAGAATATGTATTACCTAGAGGTCCTACGTTTGATGTCATTCCCGTAGGGTCTAAACCCTCTGCTCCTTCCAATGCTTTAGAACCTGCAACTCATTCAAGCAAAGCATATACAACAACATTTATAGAAATCATGTTCATGATATAGGTGTTATGTCATATAAGAATGTAAGAAAATAAGCATTAACATAATATTCATAAGAAAATCATTACATAGATTAATGAATTAATAGCTTAAATATGAGGAACAAAACAACACCTCTTTATTGATGTAAACTAAAGAAAGTACAAAATAACTACAACCTAAGTCATCTACCGGCTCCAAGTGAAATTGTCCTCTGGGTCCATCCTTCCCTGGCTTCAGCAATCCTCCTCCATAGGTATACACAAGGAAGTCATAAAGGGATGAAGGACATCTTAAGAAGGAAACATAGGTTTCCTATGAGTCTATATTGACCATAAAAATGCATATAACAAACACAGTATTAAGAGATACACAAGAATATGGAGGAAAACTCAAATGGATTTATTAGTAAAAGTCATAGAAGAGAGGATTACAACCACTTGGTTTGACCCAGTGCCATCCTCCCAGCTTGAAAGCCCTCTTCACCTCACACAAAGCAAGATCACCCAAAAATGTCTTCAAAGAGAAACCAGCATCACCTCTTTGCAAATTACCAAATTCCAACCTTTGGATCTCTTGGATGAGGGATCCATTTATAGATATTTGCAAGGGGGTGAGTCAGCTTCTGGGATTTTGATTAGTGTCATCTCTCTGATAGTTCTTAGTTCCACATGGATATTTTAGATCTCTTACTCATCCCTAGGTGAACTCAGAGAGGCAAGTGTCGAATGAGCAGTTTCTAGAAGATTCTCTGGGTTTCCACCTAGAAAACTGCTTGTGCCATTTGTCTGCTCTCGCTCATCGCACCTTTAGCACTGGGCAGTATGTATGGTCCTGGTTTGACCAGTTCTGAGTAGCTTTTCATGGAGAACTTCTGGGAGATGATGTAATCAACTGACCTTGCTCCTTTAGGGTATGAAACAACACTTTACTTAGAAGCCCTTGGTTTATGGACATATGTGATTGGGGTTGCAATGCCCAAATATGTCTATAACAATCCTCTATGTCATATCTTAAGCCATTGATATATTTGGCTACCTTCTCCATGTCATCCTCTGCATGTCCTGCTCTAATACTCAATCTATAAAACTCTTTTGTATATTCTTTAAAAAATATTCCTTTTTGCCTTAAAATTTGTAACTGTTTGAAAAGATTTAACTGATAATATTTTGGCATAAATTTAGATTTCATTTTACTCACCATTTTGTCCCATTTCTTGATCTTAGACTTTAGATGTTTGTAGTTCATCCCACCAAATAGTTGCATGACCCTTCAATCTGGTAACTGCAAATTTCACCTTCCTTTTTTCATCAACCTCTTCATAGTCAAAATATTTGTCCAATGAACTGATCCAATCCATTAGCTCTTCTGCATTGAGACTCCCCTCATACGCGGTAATTTCCACCTTTGGCTTTCCACCTACTTTAGCCAAAATCTTGATAACTTTGGTTATTTCATTGTCCTCCTCTTCTTCTTTCTCAGAATATTCTTCTGCAACACTAGCAACTCCTTCATCAAGTGTTCTCCTTTGAGCAGTCTCCATTATGTCCATCCTTGTACACAGACTTTGAATCTCCTCCAGCAGAATTGCATTTGATTTAGGTTTTCCCCGACCTATGCCAACTCCTCTCCTCGACGGCATGTTTACTGTAGTGAACTCAATCTCTGGGCTCTGATATCGAAATGACACAGGAGGCTGATGAAAACAAGGTGGTAGTCTTCTAAATAGACTATTGGTTACTTCATAACCAATCAGATGCGTTATAACGGATTCTGTACGTGGCTTACTTTACACTGAGGGTCCTACTTTTCCCTCAAATACATCGGTCCCACATTGACTTCCCTTTTGAAACAACAATTCACTCTACGTCATTAATCTCTTCCCTTTGGATATAACAGTCATCACTCACCCCAATCAGAAAAACAATTTGTTGATCCTCCACCCTTGATCAAAGCACGCTGGATCCAATGGTTCACAACAATATCGGCCACGGAACTTGCGCGACGCTTAACCACCTGTTAGCCTCCTGCTGCAGCAGGTTAATCATCTTTCATGATCGACATTTTTTCATGCCAAATATGTCGTGATATGCATGCTGCAATGCTCCATATTTGCTACAGATAGCCAAAAGAACTCTCCATAGGATTGTGCTAGTCTAAGGGCCATGGCTGTGTTCCAATTTTGATAAGCAATCCATTTTTCGGTCCGAGGCAGTTTTTTCAGTCGGAGGTACTCAGGCTGGAGTTCACTAACATCTCCCTTTTTCTCATCACTCTTATTATATAACTCCCTATTAGTTTTTCCCTTCCCCTATTAAAATCATGTATATAAATCCGCCTATGTAAATACCCCTCCCTGGCATTATAGCCATAATTCTACCAAGTCCGGCAAATCTCAGTCCATATGGGACTGTTTTTAGCCCATCCGCGTCATTGATGAACTAGTTTGACATCTGGTCAGCTAGTAACCTCTCCCTTAACCCCAAAGACCCCCAAAAAAACCCAT
The DNA here is from genome assembly GCA_031772625.1 of Pinus tabuliformis. NCBI lineage: Eukaryota > Viridiplantae > Streptophyta > Pinopsida > Pinales > Pinaceae > Pinus > Pinus tabuliformis. The sequence goes on along the minus strand of CM062814.1, from coordinate 93,851,034 downwards.
GATTTCACCTTTCCCCGTGAAAAATTTCACCCCACCGCTGTAAAAACCCACATTCCGCCCCTAACCCAAAGTGCCTGTGCATAAATATTAACCCGCACCTTTATTTAACCCCATAAACCCATTTTCCTAAGTTTATAACCCATCCACCGCGCATATTAAATTCAGAATATTCTTGCGAATATTCTCGCCCGTTAACCCCCTATCCCGTCGCGTCCACCGCCAGCCGTCCGATCCACAGCCCCGCAGATCTACGGCTGGCGGGCATCCTCATCCCCGACGCGCTCGGCCTTTAACGTCCGGGAGTTCGACGGTTTTGTCGCCGTACTCCCGCCAAGCGTCAGGCGCCGGCCTGTGGCGGAGCCCCTCCCTCTGAAACCGCCATCGCCCATAAGTGGTGCGCCACATACTGCTTACCGCCCTGCCAGGTGACGTCACCACCACGTCACCCCTTGCCCAGTCACCCGATGAGTCACCTGCCTGCGTGGCCTCCTGCCACGTCACTGCCACGTGTCCCCGCCACCGTACCTACCACATCATCGACCGTACGTGATGACATCATGCTGACGTCATCCCACCACGTCGCCATGCTGACATCACCCGCCGTACAATGCTGACATCATGCTAACATCATCAGCACTTTTTTGGGCGCAGAGGCGCAAAAATCGGACTTCGGAGCCCCGGAATCCAATTCTAAGGCAGTTTTTGATGAGCGATTTCATCGCAAGATTTTTTAGGCCGAAATGGAGAATCTTCAGGGAATCTTTAAGGAATCTTCTCACCATGCAGCCCCAGGAAGCCCAAAAAGGCGCAAAAATGATCCGTTTTCTTCACAGAGCATATCAAAAGGATCAGAAGACAATTTCAGATGATACAGAGGCCGAACAATGGCCACTTACTAGTGATTAGACCCGCAGCACATCAGATCCACAGTCCAGATTTTTTCAGAGAGTATCAGTGGAAGAAAAGACGCCAGAGAGAATCAGTCATGAGTTTTTAGGGGCTCAAGGCACCTGAACATTGATGAAGCCCCCAGAAAGTCAAATCGATAAGCATCAGCCCATCCTTGCCTTCAAATCACCGTCAAGGCATTCAAAGCACCAGGACAGCAAGGAAGCAGAGACCCATGCTCATTTATTGCAGAAATCACTGCAGCAAGCCACCAAGGACAACATCATTTATTCAGTTTTGATACATCGGCCCTGAGCACGGCCCGAGATATTTTTTGCATTTATTTTAGGATAGGATTAGGTCAAGTAGTCATTTTTATGACCTGATTAGGTCAAGATGTAATAAAAGCAGTAGATAGAAAGTTTTTCCCTATATATACCACCCTCTATATAGTTTTAAGGGTTGGTCAATTGATAATTTTCACTAGAGACTCGTTGTGTATACCTGAACTTTTCTGTAATCAAAGATTGCTTAAAGCTTGGAGAGTGAACTGTCTGTTGTTGATGAATGTGTTGAAGAGTTGAAGATGGAATTCCTGTGTTGCGGCCTGAAGCAATAAGTGCCTCTTATCTCTGTTTATGTGTTTGCCATTATCTAAATAGCAGGAAGAAAGAATAGCCTAGAATTAGTTTAAATACTCTCTATGCTCAATTCCTGCTATTTCTTGATGTTTTCTTCTGAATGAATTAGTTATGAACATTGAATTCCTTCTGGCTCATGTTTGCCCCAGTTCACCTGTGCTAGCCAATTACCTAGGGATTCTTAACTGCCCCTAGGTAGCGCCTTGTTACTTTCTCTGCTAATCTGTTGGAGAGATTCTTAACTGCCTCTCTTTCTTTAGCATTCAGTTCATCCATTAAACCTGAAAATTGCTTCAACCTCAGTTATCTTGCTCCATGTTCCCTCACTATTATTAAGGAAACACACCAGTAGTTCCCCTCCTCGACTCCACGCCCAATTGTTTGAAACATTCAGACTATACTCAGCCTCTCTACCTGAAAGTGTCAGTTTTCCCACCAAAACTCAATCAAAACCCCTGTGCATCATATCTAGCCTAAAATCACCCCTTCAACAAAGCTAAATCATAAAGAGATAGCCCTCTCTGACTGCAGGCAGGCTAGGGCCTGCAGTCCAAAGTTGGTTTGTGGTTACCTCGGCCGTATCCCTTTAGGAGTCAAAAGGGACAACCTGAGTGTTAACATAATGGCGACTCCACTGGGGACATGAATCATGTGTCTATTAGTGTGAATCCTCAATTTTGACCAGTTCGCCTCATTTTCTGGAGAAAGTGTTCCTTTTCTTCAGGGTTTTTCATGTTCAGCTCTGATCTGTGACGGTGGACAGAGATCAGGCACTTTAAGGTTGATTCATCCACCTGGCGACTCCACATCATCCTCATAATAAAGACTCCACTGGAGAAATGAACCCGAAGGAATTATATAAGCAGATCAGGCTCTCGACTTGGACTATCATCCAAGAAATCATGTTCTTTCTCTTGCACCAGATTTTGTTGTGCATATTGTACTTTAAAAGCGATTTTATGTCAGATTTTTATGTTTTTCCTTTGGAAAAGGTTGTTGAAAAGCCTCCTTGCACATCAGAGCAGCAGCTTTCAAATGCTGTGGAAGATCATCATACAGCCAAGGAGGAACCAAAAATAGAGTCCAGTCTTCTAGTTCCTGTACATACTCCTGTGCCTCGTAAAGTTCCTGAAAGATATAAGCCGCTCATTTTGCCTCCTGTGCTTGGTCCTCTGCCGACAAATCATCCTGAATATCTCCCTATATTTGATGGAGAGAATGGCACTACTGCCCAGAAACATATCCAGGCTTTTGAAGATTATCTTAATACATTTGAAGTGGAAAATGAAGATGTCAGTCTTAGACTATTTGCCCTTTCTTTGCAAATCGAAGCTAGGACTTGGTTTAAAGCGTTGCCTGAGGCGAGCATCTCTAAGTTTCAGCAATGTGCCAAGATTTTCCTTGATAGATGGATGATAAGAGGTAATCTCTTCTTGCTCATCGAAGAATAAAATCATTTAGAAAGGCATCCAAATGAATCTGTTCAGTAGTTTTCAGACAGATTCAATCAAGTTTATCAAGACATGCCTCTAAATATAAGACCTCCCCTTGATTTAGCTCTATTGCAATATCCTAGAGCATTTGACACAGAAATGGAATTCTGTCTGAGAGAAAGATGCCCATCCACTTTGAAACAGATGCAGGACATAGCTGTGGACGTAGAGGCAAATCTAAAAAGGAGGGAAGAACAACGCAAAGCAGAGCAAGAAGAAATATTTCATAGCGTGTTACAAAAGACAGAGGAAATGATGCAGCTGATCACATTGAAAGTGGAAAGTTCAGAGCACCAGAACAGATCTGTTTCACAATAGGAAAGTAGTGACATTCACGAACAAACCTGCCACAAAACAGATGACATATTCATCTAGCCATACATGATGGAGCAGTCTCCTGATATACTGTGTGAATATAATAGCTTCTCTTCTTTCAACTGTCTGCCCAAGTACGATCTGTATGATGATGATTATGAGCCTAACAACCAAATCAGCCTTGCAGAGGAATCAGATCCTATTTTGGCAGGAAGCAATGTTCAGGTTCAGCTACCTGAACCCAATGATCAGCGTGCCCGCCTCAGCTATGAAGAAAAGGAGGAAAACGTAGAGTGTGTTCATTTCAGTGAAGGAACTTTACCCTTTTGTTTTGAATTTTTTCAATTTATCAAGGATAACTATCATGCTATATATGATCAAGTGTCACCACGCATTGCTATTGACCGTCTGGAGGTTAATCAAGATATTGTTCGAAAGGTATCGCCTCTAGTTTTGCAGCCCCAAAGAGCTATTGAATATCAGATTGAGGAGGACCCAGAAGCAGAAGCATATGACCAGATGATCCAAGTGGATCCCCAGCCTCTTTGTTTTCAGCCACCTGAGTTATTCAAAGAAGAAGAAGACCAGCAGCCTGCTCAGATCAGTCAAGTCATATTCAAGCCTGATTGTAATAAATTGCAAACACCTTTGCAAGTTCCAAATGACGTATCCGCTGGCAGGCAGAATGATCAAAGAGATCAGTGCACGTCACCATCAACAGGCTGCAAGGCTCAGTATCGAGTCGTCAATGATATCCCGACTCCAAGGCATGGTAGTGATCATGAACCTTTGTACAGTCCTTTAATTCAGCCAAAAAATTGTATATATATGTTGCAGGACAGTTTTGTACAGTATTTAAACACCGCAAAGGAGGTCAGTAGCTTCTTGATCTTCTCAAAGATTGACAAAGCCATAACAAATTGCAAAATCTCAGTTGGTGTCACTAGCAACCACAAGTAGCAAAGCCCACTCATGTTATTATTACTTAAGTGGCTGCATTGGCTATTTCACTTCACCTAACAGCAAAGTAAGTGCTGGTTAGGGTAGGTAGGTAGGTAGGATCAATAAGGCAGCCAGCCAAGAGAAATTTGCAGAACACAGCAACAACTGAATACAAGGCAGTTTGACCTGCTGTTCTTGGCTTTTCACAAGGAAAAGCCATCCCCAAGTTGAGCCACTGTTAGCCTCTTGCTGCAGCAGGTTAATCATCTTTCATGATCGACATTTTTTCATGCCAAATATGTCGTGCTATGCATGCTGCAATGCTCCATATTTGCTACAGATGGCCAAAAGAAGTCTCCATAGGATTGTGCTAGTCTAAGGGCCACTGCTGTGTTCCAATTTTGATAAGCAATCCATTTTTCGGTCCGAGGCAGTTTTTTTCAGTTGGAGGTACTCAGGCTGGAGTTCACTAACATCTCTCCTTTTATCATCACCCTTATTATATAACTCCCTATTATTTTTTCCCTTCCCCTATTAAAATCATGTATATAAATCCCCCTATGTAAATACCCCTCCCTGGCATTATAGCCATAATTCTACCAAGTCCGGGAAATCTCAGTCCATCTGGGACTGTTTTTAACCCATCCGCGTCATTGAGGAACTGGTTTGACATCTGGTCAGCTAGTAACCTCTCCCTTAACCCCAAATACCCCCAAAAAAACCCATGATTTCACCTTTCCCCGTGAAAAATTTCACCCCACAGCTGTAAAAACCCACATTCTGCCCCTAACCCAAAGCTCCTATGCATAAATATTAACCCGCACCTTTATTTAACCCCGTAAACCCGTTTTCCTAAGTTTATAACCCATCCGCCGTGCATATTAAATTCGGAATATTCCTGTGAATATTCCCGCCCGTTAACCCCCTATCCCGTCGTGTCTGCTGCCAGCCATCCGATCCACAGCCCCGCAGATCTACGGCTGGCGGGCATCCTCATCCCCGACGCACCCGGCCTTTAATGTCCGGGAGTTCGGCGGTTTTGCCGCCGTACTCCCGCCACGCGTAAGGCGTCGGGCTGTGGCGGAGCCCCTCCCTCCGAAACCGCCATCCCCCATAAACGGTGCGCCACATACCGCTTACCGCCCCGCCAAGTGACGTCACCACCACGTCACCCCTTTCCCAGTCACCCGATGAGTCACCTGCCTGCGTGGCCTCCTGCCACGTGTCCCCGCCACTGTACCTTCCACGTCATTGACCGTACGTGATGATGTCATGCTGACATCACCCCGCCACATCGCCATGCTGACGTCACCTGCCGTACAATGTTGATGTAATCAGTACTTTTTTGGGCGCAGAGGCGCAAAAATCGCACTTTGGAGCCTCGGAATCCAATTCTAAGGCAGTTTTTGATCGCAGGATTTTTTAGGCCAAAATGGAGAATCTTCAGGGAATCTTTAAGGAATCTTCTCACCATGCGGCCCTAGGAAGCCCGAAAAGGCGCAAACATGATCCGTTTTCTTCACAAAGCATATCAAAAGGATCAGAAGACAATTCCAGATGATACAGAGGCCGAACAACAACCATTTACTGGTGATTAGACCCGCAGCACATCAGATCCGCAGTCCAGATTTTGTCAAAGAGTATCAGTGGAAGAAAAGACACCAGAGAGAATCAGTCATGATTTTTTAGGGACTCAAGGCACCTGAACATTGATGAAGCCCCCAGAAAGTCAAATCGATAAGCATCAGCCCATCCTTGCCTTCAAATCACCGTCAAGGCATTCAAAGCACCAGGACAGCAAGGAAGCAGAGATCCATGCTCATTTATTGCAGAAATCACTGCAGCAAGCCACCAAGGACAGCATCATTTATTCAGTTTTGATACATCGGCCATGAGCACGGCCCAAGATATTTTTTTCATTTATTTTAGGATAGGATTAGGTCAAGTAGTAATTTTTATGACCTGATTAGGTCAAGATGTAATAAAAGCAGTAGATAGAAAGTTTTGCCCTATATATACCACCCTCTGCATAGTTTTAAGGGTTGGTCAATTGATAATTTTCACTAGAGACTCGCTGTGTATACCTAAACTTTTCTGTAATCAAAGATTGCTTAAAGCTTGGAGAGCGAACTGTCTGTTGTTGATGAATGTGTTGAAGAGTTGAAGATGGAATTCCTGCGCTGCAGCCTGAAGCAATAAGTGCCTCTTATCTCTGTTTATGTGTTTGCCATTATCTAAATAGCAAGAAGAAAGAATAGCCTAGAATTAGTTTAAATACTCTCTATGCTCAATTCCTGCTGTTTCTTGATGTTTTCTTCTGACTGAATTGGTTATGAACATTGAATTCCTTCTGGCTCATGTTTGCCCCAGTTCACCTGTGCTAGCCAATTACCTAGGGATTCTTAACTGCCCCTAGGTAGCGCCCTGTTACTTTCTCTGCTAATCTGTTGGAGAGATTCTTAACTGCCTCTCTTTATTTAGCGTTCAGTTCATCCATTAAACCTGAAAATTGCTTCAACCTCAGTTATCTTGCTCCATGTTCCCTCACTGTTATTAAGGAAACACACCAGCAGTTCCCCTCCTCGACTCCACGCCCAATGGTTTGAAACATTCAGACTATACTCAGCCTCTCTACCTGAAAGTGTCAGTTTTCCCACCAAAACTCAATCAAAACCCCTGTGCATCATATCTAGCCTAAAATCACCCCTTCAACAAAGCTAAATCATAAAGAGAGAGCCCTCTCTGACTGCAGGCAGGCTAGGGCCTGCAGTCCAAAGTTGGTTTGTGGTTACCTCAGTCGTATCCCTTTAGGAGTCAAAAGGGACAACCTGAGTGTTAACACCACCCTTACGAAGCTGATAAGGATTATAAATCCTTGATCTATAATTGTTCGGGTCCATTTTTTGAATTAACACCCGATCACTTTATGACCTAATATCCATTGGATAGAAAAGGCCATCAAATCCTATGACTCACGGTTCTTCAACTAACACATGGGTTAAAAACAAGCCTAACCCCCACTATTGACTATGACATAAGAGTTTGAAATTGCGATCGACGGCAAGGAGTGAATGCGGGTCTCCAACCACGATCAATAAATTACGTACTCTCCTACCCCCGCCATTAATACTAAATGACCGCGATTAATGCATAAACACCAAGATTTAGAATTTAAAGTGTGAAAGCAGGGAAAATGCCGATTAAGTTTCAGAACACAGATACACAGAAGTAAAGGAGAGTCTTCACCAGATTAACACACAGTTGCACACTAAATCAATTTCTTCAATATAATAGCAATTACAGGTCTTGGCCCTCTCGACTCAATTACAGCAATTTATCTGACCTCTATCCCAATCTCAAAACCTATCTATCACTCAACTTTCGCCTCTCACTCAATTCTCATTCATCTCAACTAATTCCTTTCCATTACATTTTTTTTCTCTTTTATGAGTCAAATCCTATTCTAACTACACTAACAACTCGATCTCTATTTTAATCAATCTAACAATCAAATGTCTATTTTTAAGATCTATTACACACCTATGATAACAACTTATCCCTTAGTCTAAAATAAGACAATTTCCTAATTATTACAATATTGAAGTAAATATCATTTTCTAGAGATACAACCCTCTCTACTAAAACTGACTTTTGACCACTCAGGTCAGTGAAATTCAACTCATTTAGCCACAACATGTGAACAAACCATCACATTTCTAGCTAAGTCTAGATGCTCCTGCATCACCCTTGGATCCATAAGAAGGAGTAAGATATACAAAACTAGTTAGAGAAGAATATTGCACAACTTATATAGATAAAATCTATGAAATGACAACAAAGGAACATGAATGGGTTAACCTACTATAGAAGGAAAGTTCACTTGGGAGCATGATAGTTCTTGTACCTTAGACATAGAAGAAGAGTTGGAAAACTAATAGAATATGCTGCATGAATTATCCACAAGGCACTATGAAAGAATTACCAAATCATTTCACTGTATGATATCTAAGGTATGCAATATGCCTTCTTATGATGGCATGGGTGATGTAAATAATTTTCTTCACGATTATGAAAAATAAGTTCCAGAGAATCAAAGGTTGTTAGATTTGGATATAGCCCTGAAGGCTACCCTTGTTAGATGGTGGGATGAAAAAAAGAATAATATAGAAGGTTGGAAGGAATGTCGAATATTGATGTGGATAAGATTTGGATAGATATATATAGAAATAGAGATAAAATATGATAATGAAACTAATCCTAGGAAGCATATCTAGCTATGCACTACAACATGGAAGGAGATTCCACAACAAGAATGGGTACATGGATTCATTCATACATTAAAGACAATCTCTAAGAACTGGTACTTAGAAACAAAGCTTCAACATGGTACATTAAACTGGAAGACATGGTTGATGGATTAATATTAACATTTAGCTTTGAGAATTATTTCCCATACATAGATTTGGCCCTTCGGACAATTAAGAAGAGGATCTTTGACAATGCAACCCCATTGACATGGCAACAACCTGATTGGGCTGCATAGATAGAAAATGCGCTGGGATTCTATAACCGTACTATAGAAGAAGAAGATCCTCAAAACATCGAAATAGAGAATTCAAAGGATAACACAAAGTAACTGGACATGAGCCATAAATACCATATATAACAAAGCCACTAGAGACCAAGAGGGTGAACATAGGATCAGAGAAGGAACCTAATTTTTTAGCAATAGGAGACTATTGGGACGAAGAGACAGCCAGTAAAGTTATAGAGTTACTTCATGAATAAAAATAACTATTTCCCATTAAGTTTTCAAAAATGAAGGGTATAATAGGAGACTTAGGAGTTATGAAGATTTCCCTTAAGCCTAATGTGAATCTAGTCAAGAAAAGAAATTATAGGCTGAAACTAAAGTATAAGGAGAAAGCTTGATAAGATGATAGCAACAGGAATTGTTGAACCAATGGAAGAATCAGAATGGGCAAGTCCTATGGTGGTGCAAGAAAAGAAGACTCAAGGAGAGATTAGGATCTGTGTGGATCTGAGAATGTTAAATGATGCATGTTTACATGATCCCTTCCCTATCCCTTTTACAGATGAAGTGTTAGAGAATGTAGGAGGTCAAGAATCTTACTAATTTATAGATCAATTTTCAAGTTATCATCACATTAGGGTTGCACCTGAAGATCGGCATAAGACCACATTTTCTATAGAATGGGGCCCATATCAATACACAATATTGCCTTTTGGATTAAAGAATTCCCCTGCCATATTTTCTAGAGTGGTGGTTGCAACTTTTAAGGAATATGTCCACAATATTTTGGAAGTATATTTTGATGATTGGACAATATTTGTATTGTTAAGCAAACATATTGGAAATTTAAGACTTATGCTTGATAGATGTAGACAATATCACATCTCCTTGAACTTAATGAAGTGCATATTTTGTGTACCCTTTGCCATATATTTTGGACACATTGTGTGTAAGAAAGGACTAATTGTGGACCCTTCTAAGATTTCCATCATTGTGAATTTTCCTCCATCTAAGACAATAAGACAACTTCACAATAGATTGGGACATAATGGGTATTATAGGAAATTCATCAAGGGGTATGCGAAGATAACTACACCTATGGAGAAATTAATAAATAAGGATGTAACTTTTTAGTGGAATGAAGAATGTTAGAAGAGCCTCAAACTATTGAAATAAAAAATGGTAGTTGTGCCTATATTAATGTTTCCTGATTTGAATAAGGAATTCCATGTCCATGTGGATGCCTCTTGTATAACTTTGGGAGTAGTATTGGCACAACCTCGTGTAGGAGAAATTGATCATCCTATAGCTTTTGCAAGTTGAAATTTATCTAAAGAAGAAAATAATTACACCACTAAAGAAAGCAAAGGACTGGCCATGGTGTATGCTTTACATAAATTTAGAAACTATCTATTGGGAATATGCTTTAAAATATTTACAGATCATTATGCAGTGAAGTATTTGGTTAATAAGCCTGTATTAGGAGGAAATATTTGTAGATGGGTAATGTTATTACAGGAATATGACTTTGAAATCATTATTAAACTAGGAAGACTGAATGCAGGACCTGATCATCTATCAAGATTGGAAACAGGGGAAGAACCAACTAGCATACAGGATAATCTCTCTTATGCGTAGTTATTTGCAATCAAAGTTGTAGATATCATTTAGTTTTTTACCACAGGGATGGCTCCTTGAGAGTATACTACACAACAAAAGAAAGAATTAGTGGTTAAGGCAACTAACTTTTCATTAATAGTAGGACATTTATATAATATGGGACCAGATGAAATATGCACAAATATGTTCCTGAAAATGAAAGAAAGATGATTCTATCATAAGCTCATGGTGACATAGCTGGTGAACACTATGCAGGAAAAGCTTCTAGGTAGAAGATTTTGAGAGTAGGATTGTGGTGGCCTAAACTACATAAGGATGCAAAGGAGTATTACAAATCATGTGATATGTGTCAGAGAGCAGGAAAAACTTCAAGAAGAGATGAGATTCCATTGGTACCACAAGTTACATTGTAGGCTTTTGATAAGTGGACTATTGATTTTGTTGAACCCTGTTTCTGGGAAAATTAGTGTCTTGTCGAACGACTAACCCTCTAGGTTTGGAAACTACCCTAGAAAGAACAGTTTAAAGTAATTAAATGATTTTTCCTATGTGTAACAGATAAGAGGAAGATAGTGGAACCAATCTGGAATTTTCGCTTAATCCCCTACTTGATCTCTCTCTCCTTTGGCAGATCCTGCAACTCCTCCCTATACTTAACATGATTGGAGAGTACCTGCACAAGTACAACAAAAAAGGACTGTCAAAGCATCGTGATCTATTACAAAATAAACATTACAAAATCAGATATATAATGAACAAATGATAGCATTCACAATTGCACAATCATATGGGAGAAAACTTGAAGAGCTTTATTAATAGAAAGGAGAATTACGACCCAGTTGTCTGATCTAGCGCCATCCTCCCCGCTTCAATCCTTCTTCACCTCATGAAATAGCAATATCACACCAATAATAATACAATGGCATCTCCTCAATTACAAACTATCAACACTTACTTGCAATTCACAACATTCCCGCTTTCTGATCTCTTGGATTGGAGATCCATTTATCGATATTTACAAGGGTGGGAGTCATCCATGGGGTTTGATTAGTTTCATTCCACTTGTTACAATTGGTTCCACAAGAGAGGGGATTGGAGATGGTTTCCTAGTTCCCTTGTTCATCCTTGGGTGAATTCAGAGAGGCAAGTGGCACAAGAGAAGTTTCTAGAAAATTCCATGAGCAACCAACTAACAAACTATCCTTGAAATTTGTCCATCCTCGCCCATCACACCCTATAGAAGGTCTAAATAGTATGCATCGCACCTTGACAATGTAGCAGTCAGTATGCATCTCACTTTGATAGTGGAGCAGTCAGTATGGTTTAGTTTAGGCAGTTTCTAGATGATTTCTGAAGTGGATCTTTTGGGGAATGATGCACTCAGATGACTAAGTTCATTTAGGGTATGAAACAACTCTTTTAGGGGTTGATGAGCCCTAATACATCAACATATAAGTTTTTGGTTGATGTGCCCAAATATGTCTATAACAGTTTCCCCCTAAAGCATGAGGTCGTAAAAATTCATGTCAGGTGAAATGCTTTATCATGAGGATCCGAAGTTTCAAACTGGAAGGTGACCTGCATAAGTTACAATACAATACATCATCGTAATATGATTTTCATGATCTAGCTGAGGGAGGCATTCCCATGCTTAGCTTTATAAATTTCATTTCATGTACATAAATAATATCGTCGTCTACAGATACAGACTCGTGATTCTACAGATATAGAGTCGCAATCCATGATTAGGATGATCATCTGTGTAGATCCTTTGTACATTAATGTTTTTATATCCCTGAATATATCGCAGCCCAGATGGATGAAACTAGATCTGGGATCTTCAAACTCATTCAATCTTTGCTCGATGTACAAATCAATCCATGTGAAGAGATGTTCTAAAGTCAAACACGGAAAGACATCACCTGATTAGCAGCCAATGATGTGAGCTGTTAATAGACGCGAGAGGGATCACTGATAATGAAAATGATCCTCAAGGTACTATAGTACATTTCACGTGGTGAAAATACGTGATTCGATGTCAAAAGCCATGCAAAATCTTTCGGTCGAAGGCCATTGTTGTCAACCTGTCGCCGGAAGTGAGAAACTTGCCATTGATGTAAACAAGCTTCAAAGCACTGAAAGGGTTGTTTCTAAGTCAACTTCTTGGATAATGAGCTGATGTAAACAAGAAGCAACTCATCATAGGAGGGCCTTGATGTATCCCACATCTATGACTTGAAACAAAGAAAATGATTTCTGGAGGTGAAAATGAACCGACGACACAAGGTTCAGGAATGGCGGTTGTGAAAAATAAAGGTTGGAGATATTGCAACGTATGAGACTTTGACGAGATGATGAATTCTCAACTGAATGACTTCTCTTGAACATGTTGGTGATACTGAGATGAATTGGTAGTGTTAACCCCAAAAGATGGATGGTATGAAAGACCAATGGTATGATGACCTGTGAATGGAATAACCCAACCCAACTCAATCATGGAGATGAAGTGAAAGTGTCATGTTCAAGAGTGACTTGCTACCATAAATTATTCAAGTTTTTCCCCTTTTTCCCCATCATTGCTGACCAGTACCTCTTTATTTTTGTCAAGCTTGAGGAGGATAACATATGCTTGTTCTATAATTCACCCTTCAGGAAAACCTGTCACTATTTGAGGTTTTAACGAGTCTAGCGACAGTCAAACTTGGTCTTGTCTAGATGGACAAGTTTATCGCTATTATTTTAACAAGTTTAATGACAATGATAACTCGGTCATTTTCATGTTTAGAGAGTTTGAGAAGGGACGAAAAGAAAAATCGATAAGTTCTTTTTCTAAAATAATCCCTCAGGTCCGAAAAAGGATAAAATAATACAGGAGGCATGACGTTTCCAATACTTTAACGAGCTAGAAAAGACAAGTGCTCAACAATCTTTTCATGTTTAGAGAATCCGAAAAGAGTTTAAAGAGGACTCTATTTTTAGGAACGAGTGGTGTCTAGGGTAGAAACTAGTTCCAATGATGTTGGAACTTCTCAAATATGTTGATTTATGTGAAGAGGCTAGCTAATAAGACCACTCATTGCAACTGTTCCTCAAAAAGGGTAAAATAACCAAGTGAAAGCGTATGATCAGCCAAAGGGATGGTGGCAATGGGATGAACACGACCAAGGCTCAAAAGGCTGATAGAATGGAAATCACAAGGGTTAAAAATTGAAAATGGGTTCATTTTTATACAAGCTTGAAATGAAAAATTATGCTTGAGATTCAGTTTCATGTTTACACAAGCTCGAAATGAAAAATTATGCTTGAGATTCAGTCTCATTTTTACACAAGCTTGAAATGAAAAATTATGCTTGAAAATGGTTTGCATGCCCCCGACATGATAAAAGGGAGAGTCTCCTGTAACCAGATGGAAGTCACTGCGATGAATCAGGATGATTATCCAACACCTCTTTGTCTTCGTCCAGATAGACAAAGGTGAACGGGGTGATTCCCTTCACATAACCTATAGGGAAACTTATCTTTACCAATGGGTGCATGCCCCCCAAGCTTCATTACATTCACCTAAGTATACTACTCATGGCTATCAAGTGGATGGAATGAAGGTTCTTTTACGAGATCAAGTGAAAGACTCGACTGGGTTTTTACGAGATCTAATCAAAGACTCGACTTAGAACTTTGCTTCAGGGGTCCTTCTTTCATTTTTTGACGAGCTTGAGACAAGATAAGGAACTATGCTCATACCCTTTTGTTTCATTTTTTAATGAGGTTGACACAGTAAAAGAACCATCCTCACATTCCTTGTTTCATTTTTTAACGAGGTTGACACAAGACAAGGAACTATCCTCTGAGGTCTGTTTCATTTTTTAAGTGAGGTTGACACAGTATAAGAACTATCCTCGACTTTCGATCACAACCCATAAGAGGTCATGTAGGAGAGATCTGGTTCCAATGCCCCCAATACATAATGTACAACATCACTGAGTTGATCATCAGTTGATGTAGGTATGGAACAGGTTGCCACATAATTAACCCATGGTGGGGATGATACCATTGGTATAAATGGACCATTTAGGGACGATGGTTGACTATGAGCTATATTTGGACTGGGAAATGAAAGCTGGTCAATAGTGACAATTTTTCCTTCATGCGGGAAACAATCACTCGAAAGAGTGTTGAAACAATAGCTCCCATGTCATAAACATAGTCCTGCCCAAGAAGTAAATTATAATCCAATGGACCTGGGACTACCATCACGTTCAAATAAATGGTTTTTCCTCCCAAAGTAATGGGTAACTGAGGAAGGATCCCTAATGGTCAATTGGTTCCTCTGTTAAATCCCAACAGATTCTGTGTAACAGGTACAAGCGGTGGCGAACTAAGTGCTTTCCAAGTAGTTGAGGAAAGGATACTCACTGATGCACCTTCATCTATAATAGTTCCAGATACAATCATTTTACAAACTTGTACTATGATCTGGAAAGGCACATAAGAAGGAAGGCGGGATCCTGCCAACCGATTCCAATCAAAGGAAGTGACTAGACTACTTGGAGGGGGCACCATAGAAACGGGAGGCTTAACCCCTTGGGTTACGAGAACTGGAGGATTTTCCTCCTGTCTTGATGGAATAGGTGGATTCCCCCCAAGCTCATTTGAATCTAAAGAAACAAAAGAACTTGAATGGTATCATATTCACTCTCTTTGGGAAAGGTGCGATTTACCAAAGGTGAAATTGGGTCAACTGTTACCTCAACCTGTTGATTTTGGTCAGGTATCGACTCATACGATTCACTTTCAGAGAGAGTGGGTTTGATCGATGGTTGATTTTGGTTAGTTGGTTCATCAACTAGTGAAGGATTTAGGGAGAGTTTCCTATCACCAGATGGAAGTCGCTACGGTGAAGCAGGATGGTTATCCAACACTTTCTTGGTTTCATCCAGATGGGGACAAAGGTAAATGGGGTGATTCCCTTCACATAACCTACATGGAAACTTGACTTTTCCCTTCTTTCCATGAACTTTACTATCACTAGTTGATGGTGTGTCACCAACATGATCTCCATAGGTTTATGACATGGAATGATGTGAACGTGAAGACTATTCTTCTAAGATCTGAGGAATATCAGGACAATTTCGAAGAAGATGGTCTCCCACACAAAGTTTGCATGGATATTTGACTTTGTGAGGATTAACGAACAGTTTCTCATTAGCAGTTGCATTCAAATTAATGGTTGCTTGGTTGCCCCCTTGCTAAATTGACTTCTTCTTCTTCTTAGCCACCTAGTTACTAGTACCAATACTTTCACCAAGCGAAGAGGAAGAGGGGGAGGGAGAAACAAATGAGGAAGAAGGCAAAGGGTCAACTTTAGGATCAACTGGAGGTTGATTTTGTCCAGTTGGAGGTGTACTTGATTGTGGAGAAATCACGACATTTTGAACCAAGGAGGTTGAAAACAACCATACTGGCAAGCCAATGGTAAATCCTGGAAGGGACAATGTAGCCATATAAGGAGCACCAATATTTTTGAAAGAAGGAAAAAGACTAGGATTCCCATCAAAAGGGATTCCTTGATCAGTGGACTCTGGATTTGTTGCCATATGTTTCAACCTAAGATCAACTAAGGAATAGGGATGTTATTCATGGTCAATTAATTTTAATGACACTTGGACACAACTTTTCTTTTTCAGTTTTAAAGAGTCGAGAAAAAGCTAAAGATGACTCTAGTTTCCTTTGATTTTTAATGAGCCTGAAAGGACAAGTGCTCAGATGGACCTTTTCTTTTAGAGAGTCGAAAAGGAACGAAAGTGATTGCTTTGTAGAATCTAGACAAAGGGTTTACCAAACCAATCGCAAAACTACAATATACACCTTGGTGGTAAATTAAAGAGAAATTACCAAGGACTTATGTACGGCAGTCAATCTTCTCGAATACTGTGTTCAGTGCATTGCGATCAATAAGGCAGCAGACTTGGTTTCCTATGGATAAAGGATTTAAGCCTACTGGGATCTCCCAATATATACACGACAGTACAGGGAGCACAAGTTTGTGCTAGCACTTGTCATATCAAGGAGGAGGAATCACCCAACCTTCAATGAAAATGATAGCCACTAGTTTTAATGACGTCGGAACATGTCTCTAGCCTAGACCTCTAAATATGTTGTGTTAGATTCCAAAGCGTTGTTAAGTTCATTGAAGTTCATTTTAAGTTGATCTTTCTTAAAAGTTTTCCTTTGATATTTCACTGCGTGATGTATGTTTGCAATTCCTAAAATGCAACTATCATGATAAACAAACTTTTGATTTAGTTTGAACGATGAAAACCTTAGCTACTAAAGGATAGAGCAATCAGATATCTGACAAAGAGCAAAGAGCACATCTAATGCAATTTCCCTAGCTATTCCTATCAAGCATTCACAAACCAAAATATGCTAAAATGCAAATGCATGTATTTGTTTTCAGTTTTCCTTAATGTGAATGATTCAAAAAGGAAAACTAAATGTAGCAATGACTCAAAATATTTCACTCAAAATGACTATTTTCGACAATTTTTCTTCAAGGAGAGAAAGGAAGACTCAAAACGACACTTTCAAGATTGAAGAAATATGCTTTCGACACTTTGAATGTAAACAAATCAAATCAAATGCATCAAAAATAGTTTAATTGATTATCAAAGGAAGGAAGAATTTACGACACTTCACTTTTCGACAAAAAATGACGATTTTACGACACTTTTCTATCGAAACGAAAAATTGATTAACACCACTTTTCGACAATGGATTGTAAATGAGAAACAAATACACAAAACATTTACTAATCCTAATCTAAATTGAGGTTGATCTGAGTGATGTAAGTTGGCTTCAGTGATGAGGTATTGTTCAAATTCAGCAAGCAACCAAACAAGTCTGAAAACTAGTCAAAAAACCCTCAACTCCTAGATGGGAAATTGAGTTCAGTCAATCTCCTCACCTGGCCTTTGGAGACAATAGTATGATCATCGCACCTGGCCTTTGGAGACAATAGTATGCATCGCACTTTACTCTTTCGGGAAGTGGGATGCATACTAAGTCACAGTGGAAGACAGTGCGATGGTCCAAGGAGTGATTTCTAAAAGTGTTTTGGCTCAAATTGCAACAATTTTCAAAGAAATCAAACTTGGTTTTGATGAACAATAATGAGAAAAGTATTATGGGATGTCCTAAGAGGTTACTGAGCTACCAAAAGGGCATCTAGATGTGTTTTCAAGTCAAATGTTTAACTCATAAACTAAACTAGAGAATGACGAAAGCAACATTTATCTACTATGCAATTGCAAAGCAAGAGCAGTTCAAAATCTACCTAGCTGGCTTCAAACTTTGTGTATAGTTTATAGAATCGAACATAAAACAAACAATAACAAAAAACAAACATTTTTGCTTTCCCTAGCAGAGTTTCCAATTTGTTTCTGGGAAATTAGTGTCGTGTCGAACGACTAACCCTCTAGGTTTGGCAGGTACCCTAGAAACAATAGTTTAAAGCAATTCAATGATTTTTCCTATGTGTAACAGATAAGAGAAAGATAGTGGAACCAACCTGGAACTTTCACTTAATCCCTTGCTTGATCTCTCTCTCCTTTGGCAGATCCTGCAACTCCTCCTTGTACTAAACACACTTGGAGAGTACCCACACAAGTACAACAACAAAGGACTGTCAAAGCATCGTGATCTATTACAACATAAACATTAAAAAATCAGATATATAATGAGCAAATGATAGCATTCACAAATGCACAATCATATGGGAGAAAACTTGAAGAGATTTATTAATAGAAAGGAGAGTTACAACCCAGTTGTCTGATCCTGATCAGGTGCTCATGTCTTAAGTGTCATAAAATGCTCAAAATTTAAAGTGCTTAGAACTAGTTCAAAGTTGAATGACTGGAAATTTCTTGTCTTCCCGATTCCGGCGCTGCAAACAGTTCGAAAAATGGTCGCCGTATGAGGAAGTTATGGCAAAAAGAAGAATTTGTCCATAACATTATAAATTTTAATTTTTCAAAAATAAATTAAAAAAGGAATATTCCGCCTGCACGAAATCCAAGGCAACCACCCAAACATTAAATGTAACTGCAGTTAAGTTGGCGGAATTTCGGCAGGAGCGCCAAATTTGGTGGACCCGCCATAATTGGCGGAGCTATATGAAGTTAACTAAAGTTAGCTGGAGTTTTTCTAGGGGCAAACTGGAGAAACTTTAAATGGCCATAACTTTGGCTAGGAAAGTCGGTTTTGGACGATTTTTTTATTTTTTTTTATTTTGGGTATTTTCGACCTTCTGAAGCCATTGGTGCAGGTTGTACAGCCATCTGAGGTCATTTGTAGAGGTTTTTGAGCCGTGAAAGTTCTAGGAGCCACCAGGGCCCAGTTTTGTGAAGACTGGATAGGGTTGCAGGTATCCATTGGAGGTGATCCAATAGTCAATCCTGAAGGATTCAAGTGTTTTGAATCTATTTTTGCCATCTATTTCACCTGTAGATGCTTCTATTCAGCTGTATTTTCAATTTGAGCATTTAATAAAAACAAGGACAAGCCCGGTTGGGAGCTTTGGACCCAACAGACGTAGCCCTGGAGGGGGTGAACTGCTTTATCAACTTCTTTTGCATTTGTGGTTGATTTATTTTGCAGATCAAATTCATTTTAATGTGTTCAAAAGTAAAAGGAAATAACCCTTCTATGCTTAAATGGGTCATAAACAACTGAAAATTTCATGTGTTTTCTTTCTGCAAGACATGGAAATCTTTTAAACATGTTTAATTCTGAATTGAATACTTTGCAAACAAATTTCAAGTAGTTTCAAATTTAGATCAAGTTGGTATCAAAGCTCAGGGTTTTGTGCAAAGATCTTCTAACTTTCTTGCAAAGTATTGATGCTTACCAGGTTGAAACTCAAAAGAGGGGAAGGACAGTTGACTAGAGAACGAGAGAATCCTCAGTCAAGGAAGGCCAGAGAGCCATCACCTCCACCTTCAATTTCACCCTCAAGAGTCTCAGCAAAAGCTTCAAGGATGTCTGAACATGAAGGAGAAATTCCTATAGAGACAGATCCAAGAGAAGAAGAAAGAGTCTTCAAAAAGGCTTTCTTGGACCTCACTAAAATGGTGAGGATATTGTACCAAGAAAGAAATGAGAAATTGGCTAGAGAAGGGTCCAAACATCCACATGAAGGAGAGGGCTCTTCAGGAGGTAAGAAGGATGATGATCATTCCAAGAAAGGACATGGAGGAAATGGTGCTCCACCACCCCCATCTTCACCTTCTTCCTCTTCATCTTCGTCTTTTTCTGTTTATAAGCATAGATCCTCTGGAAAAAGTCCTTTTTTGAAGCTTGATGTAAAATTCGAATTACCTATGTTTAATGGTGAAGTGAATGCAGAAAATCTTGAAAACTAGATTAGGTAGTTGGAAGTTTACTTGAGGATCCAAAATATGCATGATGATGCCACAAAGATTCAGTTGGCTTCTTTGAGAATGGATGGAGCAGCACTGGTTTGGTGGGAGGCCAGGACTAAAGAGGAGATCAAAAAATTTGGTAAGGTTACCTTAACATGTCCTGAATTTCTGTTAGCCATTAAAAAATAGTTTTATCCTCTTGCTCACATGTAGAAGGCCATTATGAATTGGCAAAATTTCAGACAACTTAAGGGTCAGAGTGTTCAAGACTACACCCAAGAATTCAGGAGAAGATCTCTCTTGTTAGGGGTAGATTTACAGACCCAAGAAACCTTGCTGAAATACATCGGTGGCTTGCATAGCTACCTTAGACACACCATCTTGATGTTTAAACCTACTAGCCTTGACGAGGTTTGTGTCTAAGCTACCCATTTAGAGGCAAGGGGAAAAAACACATTTGAAGAGGGTAGAAACAAGCCCCCCAAGGGGAAAAACAAAGAGAAAACCTCCAAGGGAAAAGGAAAAAAGAATGCATCTGTCAAACAGGAGAGTGAGAAAGTGATCTGTAAACACTGTTCTAAACCAGGCCATGAGGAGAAAAACTGTTGGAAATTATATCCTGAAAAAAGACCTCAATTTAACAAATCCAAAGGGAAACAGAAAACTGCTGCTACTACGTCTACACCACAATATTTAGGGGAAGATTCAGGTGATGAAACCAAAATTGCAGCCATGGGTTTGAAAAGCTTGAAGGAAAAAGAAATTGAAACTCAAGCCAGCACTAGTACCTCAAACTGCCATGTACAAGCTCCTAATGAGGAAGAAAGAATTGAACTGTTTCATGTGAGGGTGATTTCAAAACATACTAAAATTGACACACTTTTTGATAGTGGGTCACAAGCAAACCTTATATTAGAGGACTTGGTCAAGCAGCTTAAACTTGAGACTGTTCCACATCCGAAGCCATATCCACTTAGATGGATTTGCAAGGATGCAAATTTACAAGTTTCAAGAATGTGCACATTGCGCTTTGCAATTACTGCACATTTTATTGACACAGTTGAACTTGATGTGGTACCTTTTGATATAGCAGGAATTGTTTTGGGATGTCCTTACTTGTTTGACAGGAAAGTTATCTTTCATCGCCATGAAAAAAAATATCATCTGTTCAAAGATGGCAAGGAGTTCATTGTTAGAGCTCATCGCAAGAAGACAGATATAGCGATGGTGAATGCAGGACAGGTAAAAAGGCTGGTCAATTCAAGTAAGAATTTTGTTCTTCTTATGATTAAGCCCAAGGTTGATGTGAATCATGAGTCATTTGACAATTGTGATCCAAAACTTAAATCAGATTTGTATGATGTAGTTGATGCATATCATGAGATGTTTCAGGAGCCTACAGGTTTGCCTCCTAAGAGGGAGATTCAACATGAAATCCATTTGCATCCAAATTGTCCTCTTCCAAACATAGGCATGTACCGCATGTCTATTATGGAGAATGCTGAAATAAAGAAGCAATTCAAGGACTTGTTGGACAAGGGTTTCATAAGGCAAAGTAATTCACCATGTGGGTCACCAATTGTATTGATTCCAAAGAAAGATGGCACTTGGCGTATGTGTGTTGATTTCAAGGCCTTGAACAAGATAAGGGTAAAGAATCATTACCCACTCCCAAGGATAGATGATTTGCTAGATCAGTTGAAAGATGCTCGATATTTCACTAAGCTAGGCTTGCGCAGTGGATATCATCAAGTAAGAATTGGAGAAAGTGACATTTGGAAGATAGCCTTTAAAACCAAACAAGGACTCTTTGAGTGGCTTATGATGTCATTTGGTTTGTGCAATGCACCTGCAACTTTCATGTGGGTAATGGATGATGTCTTGTGTCCTTTTCTTGATGATTTCATTATTGTCTACTTAGATGACATATTAATTTTCAGCAAGTCTAGAGAAGATCATGTCATGCATGTTAGAAAAGTACTTGATGTTTTGAAGAAGAATCAATTATTTCTTAAATTGTCAAAGTGTGAATTTGGAAAGACTTCTTTGGTTTATTTGGGACAAATAGTAGGAGGAGGTGCTTTGAGAATTGATCCTGCTAAGATTGAGGCTATTGTGAAGTGGCCTACTCCCAAATCCATAACAAAGGTAAGAAGTTTTTTGGGTGCAACTCAATATTGGAGGAAGTTTATCTCTAACTTCTCTTCTATAGCAGCTCCTATGCATGCAGTGACAAGTGTGAAGCATGCTTTCCAATGGGGAGGAAAGCAGAAAAAAGCTTTCGAATCTTTGAAAGAGAAGATTAGTTCAGCTCCAGTCCTTGCATTACCGGATTTGAGACAACCATTTGAGATACAAAATGATGCTAGTGATTATGCTATGGGTGCAGTTATTCTACAGCATGGTAAGCCTATTGCTTTTCATTCTGAAATGTTTAATGGTGCTATTGTAAATTATCCTACATATGATAAGGAGTTGTATGCGTTGGTAAAAAACGTCAAAAAGTGGAAACACTACTTGATGGGCAAAGAAACTATTATACATACCGACCATCAGCCCTTACAGTACTTGCAATCACAAAGCAAGTTACAACAGTCACGACACTTCAGATGGATGGGCTTCTTGCAACAGTTCCATTTGGTAATAAGGTATAAGAAAGGTACTTTGAATAAGGTTATTGATATGCTTTCAAGGCCTATTATTGGTGTTGTTACTTTACTTAAGAATGATTCCATTGTGCATGATAGTTACATAGAACAATATGCATCTGATGATGACTTTAAAGATGTGTATGCTAACTTGAGTAAAGGAAATCATGTAGAGGAAAATGACTGTCACATGCATAACAATTTGTTGTTTCATTTGGGCAAGTTGTGTATACCACAGGGGGAGAGGATAAATGTCATAAGAGAAGCTCATTCTTCTCTTATTGTTGGCCATTTTGGTGTGAGCAAAACAGTTGCACATCTACAGAGGTATTTCTATTGGCCTCGCATGGTAGATTTTGTTTCAAGGTTCATAAGAGGTTGTTCATTATGTGCTACAAGCAAGCCTAGCAACAGGAAGCTTGGTTTGTATACTCCTTTGCCGGTACCTTCTAGACCATGGGAGAGAATCTCTATGGATTTTGTAGGAGGTTTGCCAAAATCTCGAAAGCATCATGATTATTTATATGTAGTAGTTGATTGTTTCAGCAAAATGTGTATACTTATGCCTTGTAAGAAAACTATAACTGCTGAACAAATTGCTGAATTATTTTTTCATCATGTATGGATTCACTTTGGTTTGCCTACTTCCATTATTAGTGACGGGGATTCCAGATTTGTGGGGAATTTTTGGTCCAACCTATGGGAGATGATGGACACAAAGTTGAAGAAAAGTACTTCTTTCCATCGCAAACAGATGGAAAAACCGAAGTTGTGAACAAAACCATTGTGCACCTCTTGAGAGGTCATTGCAGCAAGCATCCCAAGCTTTGGGATGAACATTTTCACTACATACAGCATGCTTACAATCGTGCGAAGCACTCTTCCACAAACACCTCACCGTTTGAAGCTTTTTTTGGTTACTTGCCAAAATCACCTCTTGATTTCATTCTTGAGAAAGATGTTGCCATTGAGGGACATAGTGACATTGACAAAGCTTGTTCATTCATTGAAAGAATTCAGCAAATACATCAGCAAATTCAATAACAGCTTGAGAAGAGTCAAGGCAAGTACAAGGAAAGACACGACAAGCATAGAGTCGATCACAAGTTTCAAGAAGGAGATGAGGTATGGTTGTACATTAGTAAGGAAAGGATGCAAGGAGAAGGTAAAAAGCTGAAGCCTATTCGTTATGGTCCATTCAAAATCCTCAAGAAGGTTGGAAATAATGCTTTTCAATTAGATTTTCCTTCCTACATGCAAATGTATTCTATTGTTAATGTGGAGAACTACGTTTGTATGAACCTCCTTTGATTTATGATCATGAAAATGTTGTTCAGCTGCCATCTATAGAAGATTTCTCACCAGAATTCTTAGATGAGCTGAAAGAAGATACAATCCTTGACAGAAGGACACGCACTTCAAGGAGGGGCAGTGTAGATTATGTTTGGGTTGGTTTCAAAGGCAACAAACTGAACAAGGCAAAGTGGATGGAGGTGGAAAGAGTGAGGGAGCTGTACCCTCACCTCATTAACAGGTAGTTGAAGGCTTTTGGGGTCCAAAAGCTTCCCAATGGGGAGGCGTGATCAGGTGCTCATGTCCTAAGTGTCATAAAATGCTCAAAATTTAAAGTGCTTAGAACTAGTTAAAATTTGTATGAATAGAAAGTGCTCATCTTCCCGATTCCGGTGCCGCAAACGGTTCGAAAAACGGTTGCCATATGAGGAAGTTATAGCAAAAAGAGGAATTTGTCCATAACATTAGAAATTTTAATTTTTCAAAAATAAATTAAAAAAGGAATACTCCGCCTGCACGAAATCCGAGGCAACCACTCAAACATTAAATGTAACTGCAGTTAAGTTGGTGGAATTTTGGTAGGAGCGCCAAATTTGGCAGACCCGCCATAATTGGCGGGGCTATCTGGAGTTAACTAAAGTTAGCTGGAGTTTTTCTAGGGGCAAACTGAAGAAACTTTAAATGGCCATAACTTTGGCTAGGAAAGTCGGTTTTGGACAATTTTTTTTTTGATTTTGGGTACTTTCGACCTTCTGAATCCATTGGTGCAGGTCTTACATATATCTGAGGTCATTTGCAGAGGTTTTGGAGCCATGAAAGTTCTAGGAGCCACTAGGGCCCAGTTTTGTGAAGACTGGATAGGGTTGCAGGTATCCATTGGAGGTGATCCAATAGTCAATCCTGAAGGATTCAAGTGTTATGAATCTAATTTTTCCATCTATTTCACCTGTAGATGCTTCTATTCAGTTGTATTTTCAATTTGAGCATTTAATAAAAACAAGGACAAGCCCGGTTGGGAGCTTTGGACCCAGCAGACGTAGCCCTTGAGGGGGTGAACTGCTTTATCAACTTCTTTTGAATTTGTGGTTGATTTATTTTGCAGATCAAATTTCTTTTAATGTGTTCAACAGTAAAAGGAAATAACTCTGCTATGCTTAAATGGGTCATAAACAGCTGAAAATTTCATGTGTTTTCTTTCTGCAAGACATGGAAATCTTTTAAACATGTTTAATTCTGAATTGAATACCTTGCAAACAAATTTCAAGTAGTTTCAAATTTAGATCAGATCTAGTCCCATCCTCCCAGATTCAATCCTTCTTCACCTCATGAAATAACGAGATCACACCAACAAGAATACAATGCTCTCTCCTCAATTACAAACTATTAGCACTTACTTGCAATTCACAACATTCCAGCCTTCTGATCTCTTGGATTGGAGATCCATTTATAGATGTTTGCAAGGGTGTGAATCATCCATGGGGTTTTATTAGTGTCATTCCACTTATTACAGTTGGTTACACAAGAGAGGGGATTGGAGATGGTTTCCTAGTTCCCTTATTCATCCTTGGGTGAATTCAGAGAGGCACGTGGCATAAGAGAAGTTTCTAGAAGATTCCATGAGCAACCAACTAACAAAATGTCCCAAAAATTTGTCCATCCTCACCCACTGCACCCTATAGAAAACCTAAACAGTATGCATCGCACCCTGACAATGTAGCAGTCAGTATGCATCACACTTTGATAGTGGATCAGTCAGTATGGTTCAGTTTAGGTAGTTTCTGGATGATTTCTGAAGTGGAGCTTTTGTGGAATCATGCACTCATATGATTAAGTTCCTTTAGGGTATGAAAAAACTCTTTTAGGGGTTGATGAGCCCTAATACATAAACATATAAGTTTGGTGCTGATGTGCCCAAATATGTCTATAACAGACCCATAAACCCACCTAGAAAGAGGATTGGTGCAAGGTACATAATTACAACAACTAATTACTTGACAAGATGGGCTGAAGAACAACCAGTAAGGGGTTGTATCACAAATACTACTGCGAAGTTTATTTTGGAGTATATATTGTCTAGACTTGGATGTCCAAAGATTTTGATGAGTGACCAAGGTTCCCACTTCCTGAATAAAACTATTGAAGCATTGACTGAGGAATTCCAAGTTTATCATCAAAATAGTACTCCTTATCACCCTTAGGCTAATGGAACAATAGAAGCATTTAATAAGATTTTGGAGAAGTGCACTGAATAAGTTACGCAAGGTGAACAGAGATGAGTAGGACCTTAGAATTCCAATAGTTTTATGGTCCTATATGGCAACATGTAAAAAGTTGGCAGGTTAGACACCCTTCAGGTTAGTTTATGGGTAAGAAGTTGTGATTCCCAAGGAGTACATCATGCCTAGCTTGAGGATTTCAAAATTAATAGATATGGCAGACCCTGATATAATGGAGGAAAGAATGTCGCAGTTGATTACTTTGGAAGAAGACATTTATAACAATATTTCATCAATAAGTACACAAAGCAAGAGAAAAGGCTTGGGATGACAAGCATATTAATTAGAAGAAGTTCTAGGTAGGAGAACTTGTTATCCTCTATGACAATAGTTTTATGAAATTTCCAGGAAAATTCAAGATGCACTAGTTCGGCCCCTACATTTTCAAGCATATTACTGATGGAGGCGTAATTCAATTAGAGAAGTTAAAAAGAGATTTGATCCAAGAAAGAGTAAATGGTAGTAAGTTGAAGCTATGCAAGGACAAACCTATCCCTACAACCACACTCTAAGGAAGAAAGGGGAAAAGTCTTAGTGCCACCTATAGTTGAAAGTGGGCACTAGACTATAAACTAAGTTGGAGAGAGCTTCAATGTAGGGAGTTACTTCGCTACAATCTGGATTTTGTCGAAATACATAGGACCTACAACGTAAGACAAGATGTTTGCTACAATATGAATGTGTCAAATTTCCATCGAAAAACAAAAGTATGACTGTTAAAAGGGAAATTTAACGTTAAAATACACGTAAAGTTTCATTTATGAGGATAGAATAGCAAGATCTAGAGATAGATATGAAATTAATGAACACAATATAAATACAATCTGGATAAAATCTAAGCTAATGATGGGGTTATATATTCAGAATTGTTATAAAAATCCATGTCCCATGCAAATTTGGAACTTTTCTAAATTGAGAGTTCGAGTGTTGATAGTGTGAAGAAGTTGCAGAAATTCTCATTGTCGTATGACGTCTGAGAGTTCTTAGGAAGAAATTATTCATACTTTTTGTGAGAAGGTCTTATTTGGAAGCATGGAAGTAGTCATAGCAACCCCTGGTATGGCCGCAATAGCATCAACTACATCAGAATCATCACAAAAACAATGAATATCTCCACAGAAGAAAACAACCAAGGAAGAAAGAACAAAGAAGAAACAAGATAAGAAACTTGTCAAGCCTCAACAAGGAGTCAATAAAGATAGAGACAATAAGGAAGAAGTGGAGCATGCAGAGAAGATGGAAACATATGGTGCAACATTTCCATCAACTCTACCACCATATATTCCACCAAGAAAATAATATGCTAAACTAGTGAAAGACTTGAAGGATGTGAAGTTTAGCACCTTCAGACCCCTATTGCCAAAGGAGGTACCATTTACTGTGGAATTACTTGGGAAAATAACGCAACTGAATTTCACAGAATACGACTTCAATGATAGGAATAAATACCTACAGTTTGCATCAAACCAATATTTGAAATAATTAAACTACCCAGAGAGTGGTGTAATGAGGTTAGATCCGCAACAATGGGAAAATGGATTGATGCAGTTAGGATTGATGAATACGCTGAGTGTGTCGCACTTTGGTAGAAGTCCAGGGAGCACCACTTGTTTGCAATAATTTCTCATGCTAGTGCACGATGGATGGTTATGGATGGGAAATAATATCCCTATAGATCCAATGTTGATATGGAGAATCACTAGACTACCATATCAAGGGCAGAACCTCGTGGAATAATTCATTGGAAAAGATTAGGACCCATGCCATAGATGACAGCATGAAGAAGAAGTTCGCTCTGACAAAAGGAAAGAGGGGATATGATATAAACTCAATCAACTACCAGGTAGTTCACTTCGTGGCACACATATTGGCTGGGAAGATCATGAGAAAGTGTCTGGCTAATGAAGTCCTTATAGTGGTGGTTTCATTAGCTACACATTGTGCAAATGGGGTTCAATATAATTGGACTGAATACCTTTTCAAAGAATTTTTAGATGAATTCTGCTAGGTCTAGGAAAAAGGTTAAAAATGTCATTATGCTTAGCTAATTTTCATAATTGCAATGTTGGCATGGAGAGAAATGAAGGATTCGCAGTTCTCTCTGGTAGATTCAAATGTTTGTGAAGCCGCACAATATGCCTCACTATGATATACCACTCAACCATCACGAGTGATGGAGAACATGTTGTTTTTTGTGTTATATCACATGTATTTTCATATGTTGGTGAAATAGCACCCTTGCCTATCATCGAGCCTATATGAAAAATATAACGTTGTTTTGAAGTTCAAGGTTATATATATAGGCTTGAAGGGACACAAAGAAGAAATGACATCCACTGCCATAATTGGTAAAATATGATGATCTCATCGCATTGGTCCAAAAGTGGCCCATAGAATGGATGACTACGCCACAAGTAGAGGTAGAGGCAAAAGATAGTGTGACGGAAGAGGACACCTCACAGCATGGTGAAGCGAGTGGAAAGGACAAAGATAAGGATGAGCAGGAATCAGAGGAAGAGGAGAAACATGACGAGGGTCACCAGGATCCTCCTTAAGGAGATGAGAAGAATAAGGAGCTTGGAAAGATAGAAGAAAGGAGGAAGACATAGGGCGAAGCTACCACAAAGATTAAGAAGAAGCATAAGGCACATAAAATGATGGATATCAAGCAAACGATCCTTACTGATGGGGACCTAGAACAGATTGGGGATAGAATTCAGGAGCGAACAATAGAGTCATGGAGTAAGTGGGAAGCTCACTAGAACTCTCTTCTCACAGGTGTGCAAGAGAAAATTTCAAAACTTAAAATTTTGGCATAGACAATTAGATAGCCCACACAGGTAGTGGAGAGGATTGGAGAAGAGAGGAAAATAGAGCCTACACTTGCAGCAAGGTTAGCACCAATACCCATGAGAGCCCTACAATTTGACTTCGCTGAGGTACAACATCAAGAAAAAGGGTGGAAGCATGTGCACATGAACATCACAACAGTACCATTTTAGAGATTACATAAGCTACACTTGGAGATAATAGAGGAGCTGAAGCTATGTGAACAACACACTTTACAGATGAACATTCAATTATAAAAAGAGCGGGCTTCGCTATAGTAGAAGCTCCACCACATGATCTAGGAGAGGGATGAAGTAGTTCAACAACAACAACAGATCAAGGAGGTAGTTGAAGAAAAATGTAAAGAGATTCCAGACCTTGATGTCCATGAAAAAGATCTAGTAGAGGACAAGGTCGCGAAGCTCGACCTTGAAGTGAAAGTATACACGCAGAACATTACATATGTGCAACTTATATATGAAATACAGATCACTGAGCTGCAAATGAAGCTACAACCAACCATTCCATAGGAGGTAGGAGAATAAAGGGATACCAACCTAAAGGTTTCAGTGGTTGGTATCTCCGCAGTAGTGGCAGACTATGTGAAATTGTTGGACGAAAGTTTGATAAATTGGACTTTGCTGCAGGAAGATCCAAATGTGAAGAAATTACAAGAAGAGATTTAGCAGAAGAAGTAGTAGTGGGAAGAGATTCAGGCATCTGTGAAGACCTTACCAATCTTATAGAAGCTCGCTAAGATGAATGAGGGAAAGGCCCTCCATAAAAAGATTGAGCAACTGGAGAAGGAAGAACATGTTTTAACAGAGAAGACTTAGCCATGGTAGGATGAAGATCTACAACTATCGTAGGAAGTAGATGAGAAGATACAAGAGCTTTGACTAAGGGAGACAATGATGGTGTAGAAGGCTATAGAACATGTGACGAAAGCACTATTGGAAGAGGTGCACAACAAAGAAAATACGTTCATAGAGACTTTGCTTTAGTTCAACAATACTTACAACAATATTACAGAAAAATTAGAGGCAAATCAATTGAGTGACTCGGGACGAGTCACATTTGAGGTTTGGGAGTTTGTTAAGCACAACCCAACTTAGCCTAGTTTTTGGCAAAGACTCTACATTTTTTGCAGTGAAGTGCGCAGTGAAGAATGCAGTGGAGTGTGACGTGGACTGCACAACAAAGAATTTGGAATATACCACATGGTATAAGGGC
The DNA here is from genome assembly GCA_031772625.1 of Pinus tabuliformis. NCBI lineage: Eukaryota > Viridiplantae > Streptophyta > Pinopsida > Pinales > Pinaceae > Pinus > Pinus tabuliformis. Next base: position 93,820,903 of record CM062814.1, on the reverse strand, counting down.
ATCAGAGTGGATTGAAGCCCCTCATTTTTGTAAAATCATGTGATAATGTAAAGGATCAATGGGTTTTGGGACCATAGCTACTTGTTTTAGGGAGTCCATGGTATTTGGACCCTTGTATTATAACAATGTAACCCTTGATGTAATAGTATATATAGGGTCAAATAATAAGAAGAAAAGGAATCAAATTGATCTAGATCTGTGTTATGGTTGAACTTTTGTGATCTGTCATTGGAGAAAAGAATGTGAGGCTCTGCAGTCGAGTGCGCAAATGACCTGCGGCTTAGTACATAGGTCAAGAACTGTTTGTTGTAAAAGATTTCTTATTATAAGCAACAAATCTTGTGGACGTAGCCACACATTGGGGTGAACCATGGTAAAATTGGTGTCTTCAAGTGTATATTTTCTTTTTATATATTGTAGCATAATCATTTATTATAGTTGTACTTTATTTCAGTACAATGATGATTTATGGTGTTATATGGAATGTTTAAGTGATTAAATGAACGAAACGAAGTTATTTATGAATTTGTTGAAGCCTCGAAAATCATTGTGACAACATGGGGGAAAACCACCCAATCTTAACCTTGGAAGCAACTCCTTTTCCATTTGGTATAGTGGCTCCAACTAGGGATAATGGGACCAATTTCCTAGAGAGATTTGATAGTGTTGGTGGAGTGATATAAGATTTAATGGGAAATGATTAAGCTAAGTGTAATCTAATATAACTATTAAACACATGCATATATATTAATTTAACACTATCAAACTATAAATATACTCGGGAATAAAATACGATATGCGATCTACAATGATGTCTTACAACAATTGGTAATAAATATCATTCAACTGCCAAAAGAAATTGAATCGTTTAACAATAATCATTTTGGAAAAATAATTAGACAAAATGATTGAGAAAAATATATTACATATAAAAATCATTCATGTATTCAAAATAAAATCAGAGCTAACATCATACAGAAGTGAAATAATGCTAAACTATAATTCTAATTTTCATACATAAAACAATTGAAAAAGAATTATTGCTTAATACATAAATAAAACATGATCATAAGATAAAAGTTTCATATATGATAAGTCTTGCTCATGTGCTTCAGCAATATTGACCCACCTTCATTCAATCCAACACATTCTAAGAGTGCAGAAGTGCATTTCAATAGAGCATGCTAGAAATTTAAAGAAAAATAGATCTGGTTCCAGTCATTTCATCAAAACCTCGTCAAAAGTACAATATTGTAATGTCCTGAAAAGTGTTTTTGATCAAATTTCCAAACCTCTCTGTAAATGCATGAGAAGGGTTTAAATACTAAAATATATGCCTCAAAATAGATTATTACAAAAATAGTTGAGGAGGTTTCAAACAAGCTTCCTTAGAATATGAAAAAATAAAAATAAAAGAAAAATAAATTAATGACTAACTCCTTTTAATTTGATCTCTAAGGTCACAAATATCAGCCATTGGCTTGAGCTAAGGTGGATGGTTGATTCCATATTTAAATGCCCCACAAATATGGCATCTGTTAGTGCTAGCACCATATTCTGTGTAGATGTTGTTAAACACCTTAGAGTCATCCACTGGCTGTGTGGTTTCACTAGAAACTGCAAGTATGCTTCCAAATTCAACCTGTTTAACTATTTGATTACCTCCTCCTTTTCCTACGCTCCATGTTTCCATTGCTGCTCTAGTTGTTTGACATTTAGAAGAAACCCTGGTACACACTCCTTGACAATATTGGAAACATGAAGATTTTCGTTAATGGATTCTACTATGTTGTTTGTTTTTGTCACTGCTATCATTGTTTCTCTCTACCTGTTTCAACCAAGAATCCTAATCTGTAAACATAATATCTTTATGAGACTCTTCCAGCATTGGTAGGTCAGCCATTCTTCCATCCTCTGATTCTTACAAGGTAATAAATTCAAAAACCCTTTTGTGGATTTCGTCGTACTCAAAACTCATATCTATAACTTGGTTTGTTAATTTATCACTGGTCTCGCAATAAGGATTTATTTGTGAGATATTTTGGCAAAATACTTCCTTTTGTTCCATTAGTAGGGAATTGAGGTTGAGTGTTGATCTAGGTCCGGGTGTAATCAAGGACCCTTCCAAGACCTTTTACTTTCGTGATGTGTTAAATTGAATTTTTAAGAGAACATAAATGAATACATCTGCATGTTGTAAAGAAGAGGAACATGAAAATCATCAACACGTGAAAACATAAGTCGTTGATAACGAAGTTCATCCAAGAGGGACTACGTCTCTGGGCCCCAATGTAAATATGGTGTAGGCCGTTGCATTAAGTACAATCAATAGTGATGATGTACATAAGAGGTGATGTCGCTATCATACAAGGAAAATGCCCTCACACAGGAGTGGCTCCAAGAGATGTTCCACTACAGGAAGTCTCAGTCAAAAATACTCCTATCAGTATGACAAAAAACTCATGCATGATGATCATCCCACCAACATGGCATAAAAGGGAGCTCAATGCAAACATACATGGTGACAACATGAGTATCCCACCAACATGACGATAAAGGGATCTCAAACAAAACATGATGAATCATGACAAAAAGTACATCACACATATGATTCCACATCACATCAAGCAGGAATCATGAAAAAAAGTAAGAGACAAGATCCCACATCAAACAGGGCTCTGTGCAGCACAATGCATAGTAAATGAAGTACATGAACGCACTGCATATACCTCACATCCAAGGTCCATCTGAAGAAGAGGATGTTAGATTGTTGAAGTTCTTCGAACCATCAATCTCACGACATTGAATCACATGGAAATGACTGATCACACATGAATGCTGACACCTGCACTCTACTTAGAAAAGTGGCCCAAAAAATAGAATGCACAAATGGAAAATTTGAACACACCATCAGATTTGTGGCGTCGAATAGTGCAAAATCGTCTGTCAAATTTTTGAATTTTGAGAAAGTGGAAATCTGGGGCTCAAGGAATCTTTTAGATTCCCCTTAGATTCCTCAAATATTCCCTCCTTCGGGTCCTCTGAAAAGTAGATACTCAGATCAGGAAACTGACTGTGCCATCAAGTTCATCTCGCCGAGAGGTGTAAGATCAACATAAATTTTTTCCAATTTGGACAATGCAAAAATTTCACCCTCCTATAAATTTTTCTCAGCGATGGTTCCACCTGCATAAAAATTAATTAAAATTAACTCTGCCTCATTTTCTGTGCCCTCTCCTGGTTCCTCCATCTGCCTGAACACACTATGAAAATGAGGGTTTATATAAATTCTCAAGCAGATTACCCAAATAATTTGTGGCACATTGGTTAATAAAGAAATTTGTTGAGGAGGGGTCAGGTGGTCAAACCCTGCCCCTCCGATTTTAATTCGTTATTATTTTTTAAACAACTGCAAACATTATTGTTGGGGGTCGGGTCCGTATTGGGCGGCCTACCCCCATAATCCTCTGCAGCTTCGTATTGTTGGCGCATTAACATTTCATTGGCGCGTTGTGTGTATTGAAGTACCATGGTTGGTACGTATCATGGGTCGTTGTGTGTATTGGTGTGGGGAGCCGTCGTGTGGGTAGGGCCGGCCCTTCCGCTGGCCATGGGTTCAACTCCCACTGGCTCTGGGCTTCTAATGGTATGGTGGAGTTTTTGGGGGTGTGGGTCGGGTCCACTAGAGGTGGTCTGCGCCCACCCCATATTAACATTAATATGGTTGTTAATGCATGGATAGAGGAGGGTGGACCGACGGGGATCACAGCCCGTCGGTTCATTGCTGTGATTATATATATATATATATATATATATATATATATATATATATATATATATATAATTTTGTTAACATAATGACATTTTTAAATATTCAGATTTTAGGCTGAAGGAGACAAATTAATCAAGCCACAAATTCCCTTGGAATCCAGCCTAGGTTGGTCATAATCCGATGGCGGATTTTGTCCAAATTTCTATCTACTTAAGCATGCCCAGTCAACAAAAGTCAACTGAACTTTGACTGCTTCTAACTTTTGCATATGGGCTAATGCAACCATATGGCTGCCACACCCTAACACCTTATTAGGACTATTTCATCCTTATAAACCTTTAAAGCTCCATTCCCACATATACATGTCGTAAGTGTAGTTTGGTGCCTTTTCTTTAATTTTGGGACCACTTAAACTATCAGAACCCATTACATTATTAGAAGTGTTTTATTCCACTTTAGCCTTAAAGCCCCAATCAACACTTTTTATCGCAATACATAGAAACGTAGGAAATACACGGGAAACCCTGCTCCACACATATATCTAGATCTCAAATATTTTACATCCACGTTCATATATATCAGTAGTTCCGCTCTCGGTCCATCACCTTCCTATTGCATGCTTTGATCACCGATCCCCGATCGGCTGATCTCCACCGTTCATTCCCTTTTCCAATCCAACGATTCACAACTATTTCGGGAAGATAATTAACATAGGGATTAACCGCCCGATAAAGCGGTTTCCCTATTCACCCTTGTTGCTACATGTCGAAGGGTGAATGGGATTGGGTTATCACCATTCAATACTACTTACAGTTCTTCAGCCACCCGAAATACCATGCACTGTAGAAAACTACTTTTGCGATCCAACGGTCATGGTTGATTGCAATCTAACGGCTACGATTTAATCGCATATCGCATAGTTGCAATCCTCCAAGCCAAGCCCTGTTCACTCTAAAGCACCGATCTCATATTATTACGGACTCAATATGGATATAAGCCACCCTTTATGAGATTTCAAATTCGGATTTCGGATCCGATTCTGTATTATGCGATGATTCTTAGTGCAAATGAGACTTTTGCTCGTGGAACTAAAACTATGTAATAAACTTCGCCGACTCGACATCAAACAAGGATATTTCAAATAAAGCCTCGACTTCTATAAATCATACAATTTAGGCATTAAACATAAAAAAACAAAGGGATAATCACCCAGCCCGAATACAAAGAATCTGAAAGCATACAAGGGTTTTTGTAGGCTCAATAATCAATCATAAATACAACATCATTCATTCACAATAAAATAGTTACAGAATCTTGCCTTGGCCCAATTACACAAATGAAAGAGTATTGTTTTCAAAATATAATCCACACACTATTCTTGCTCTCGCTCTACTCAAATCTCTCCCGAATCTTTCCTCTCTAGCCTGATTCTTCAAATTAGTGGCCTCTATTCCTAACCTGCCTGTAGGCTTACAATTCCATCGTGAATCCTCCCGAATCCCCTCTCTCAGAAAAGACAGGAAAATACATATATTCCTAAGCTAACTATCTCCTCCATAATTAAAGGAATAGACTATACATTTAGAAATAAAATCCTATCCTAATCTGAATAAACTAAACTACTTGGCTTGATCTCCATGTAGGGAGGATCACTTTCCACTTATTCTCTAATTTCCTTAGTATTTGCAACAATATAACTACTTACATACTTTGAAATTAATAAAAATTAAATAACCAACTCTTCCTCCAAAATTTCATTAGCCACAACATGTGACCACACCATCACATTGTTGGTTAGGCCTATATGCTCCTGCATTAGACTCCTAAGGTTAAAAATAATCATGATATCTTGATCATGTGCTTCTGATCTGTGTCCTCTTAGATCCCATACTTTGTTCAGTGGTATGTCCTTGGTTATTGCTGTTTTTTGTTGTTCTCTCATTCTCCATACTTTATGCAACATTGTCCCATTATCTATGCTCTCACTATCTGTTGCTGTATTTTTCATATATCTTACTGCTTTTTGATCATCATCACAATTTATGTTAGACTTCCCCACCTTAATAGTTTACCATTACCTTCACCTGTACCATTCTTTTTAGCCAATCTTCCTTCCTTCTTTTGTCCTCTATTTAGTTTATTGGAATGTTGTTGTATGAGTCTCCACAACTCATCAATTTCTTTATCCACTTCACTTCTCAGATGATGAATAATATCCTCCTACAACTGGATGTGTCTTTGCAGAATAACATCATAATCCCTGTGCCAATATTTTTCCATAGACATCTCTAAAACGTGCAAATTCCTTCTCCATTGATCCCCTGCAACAATTCCAGTTCCTTCTTCCGGTTTTTCACTCATGGCTTCAATTCCTAGTATACCTGAAATTCCACAAATTTCTTGTAAACTAAGAATTCTTCCTGCTTGCTTAGGTACTTGGAATACCTCTTCTTCCAGTAACTTAATTTTTTCACCCTTAAGGATCATGGCATCATATTTTTCTTCTTCTGAAATGTCATCTTTAGCCTCTTCTTCATCAATAACTCCTTGTTGCACAATAGTAATCCTGTTACTATCATCTCTTGAACTCATCTCTAGTTCAATAATTCCATACTATAATCTCAACATCACTCCATCTTTCTGAAACATTCTGATCTCACCCTTCCTTACATCAATATGATCTTCGGAATCAACTCCTTGTTTTAAATTCACTTCACATTGCCTTGTTTCTGCATATAAATCTTCACTAGAATCAATAATTTTATTAAACACAAATTCTTTACCCTGTTTCTTCATTATGCCAACATTTTTGGCAACTTATTTTCCATATTTTTCATCCATGACAACTTCATTCTCATTCAGTTCTGGTTGTGCAGTACGATCACTCATTCTTTGGTTTTCTTACCCCTCCTCTAAAAGACTAGACTCATGCCCCAAATATGTCATCTCATTTGGAATTTCTCCCAAGATCTCTGCATGATCTTCACCAACTTCATTGTTTGCAACATCTGCCTTTATTCTTTCTTTACTTTGTCTTTCTTCAAGGTCAATAATCTTCAATAACTGTTTAACATCTACCAAGTCTTTTGTATCAACCTTCAGTAGTTGCTTTATTAAGTTATGGTATGTTCTATGCTTAGAGAAATTTACTTTTGTTTCTTATTATTATTCATAGATTAGCAATCACATGTGCATAAGTAAAGTGTAGATAGAACATTAAACGATTAACAGAAAACAAGCCAAGACAAGAGACACAAGATGTGGCAACTAGGCAGGGACAAACCCCACAACATGTGGGGAAACCATTTGATAAAATATTATTTTATCTTCTATAATTCAGTAGAGAGAAATAGTACAATAAATTTGATTTATATTATCACTAGCAAACCCTATATCAGAAGCATCAGCGTGAGCAGCTTCATCATCAAAACTAGGGAAGTCGATATCTCACAAACCGACCATCGGATCAGCTTAATTCCACCAACAAAACATGTGGCCTTCAGAGGAGGTCCAGATGGAGCTACAACGCAATTTAGAGGAGGAGATATGATGTTCAACACTAGTCAAACTTTAGATCTGTAGTTGCAGCTTCAGGTTCAGCAGCTTCCTTCCACATGTGTGAGAGAGAGTCCCTTTTCTTGTGTAGTAGAGAAGAGCCTCTTTTCTATGCAGGAGAGAGAGAGAGATGTGATGAGATGAGTGAGTGAAAATAAGGAAAATTCATCCTGTATTTATACACAACTATTGATGTTTGAATAGATGCGACTCTGAGCCTACATGAGTTGTAGGTCGGCATGATAATAATTCCATAATCAAAATAAATTCATATCTCCATAAATACTTATCGGAATCAGATGATCTTTAGATCAATCCTACACCTCTCGATGAGAGGAATCTAATAAAAATATTATTAGCCATGAATAATATGAGCCACATGATGTTTGGCCCTAGTTGCGAATTTAACACTCCCTCTCAACTAGGGAGAACTTCATCTGCAATCTGTTTATCGGTCGCTACTATTCATCCATCAAATGCACTACCCTAAAAAGCCTAACCCTTGCCTTGCTCTACCCTATTTTTCCTATTCTACTTTGTCTTGTTCTGTCCTGTATTGATCTGTACTGTTCTGCTCTACTCTGCTTTGTTCTGTTCTGCTCTGCTTTTGTCTGAATTATGAAGAAGAAGAAATTATCAAGGATGTATCATACTGACTCAAAGTTAGTCTCAAAGTATGTACCGCTGGTCCCAAACCAGTCTCAACCAACCCAAAGTTAGTGTCATAGTGAGTACAACTCTTACCACTGGTCCTAGACCAGTTTCATCCTCCACTGGCTCAAAGTCAATCTCAGAGTGCATACCACTGGTCCCAAACCAGTCTCAACTGACCTGAAGTCAATGTCATAGTAGGTACCACTCCTACCACTCGTCCCAGACCAATATCGCAGTATTAGAGAGTGTACCACTGGTCCCATACTAGTCTCAACTGACCCGAAGTCATCATCATAGTATGTACCACTCTCACTGGTCCCAGACCAGTACTGCACTAACCTTAGGTCAATCTCAGAGTATGTACCACTGGTCCCAAACCAATCTCATCCAATCTGAAGTTAGCATCATAGTGGGTACAACTCCTACCACTGGTCCTAGACTAGTATCATTAATCCCATATGAATTAAGGTCATCCTAGCGTAGGGAGTACGGTAGATATAGTGATGCATCCATTGGTACTACTATGGTCCCTAACTTCATTTCCTTGCTCATTGATCAGATGAGAGGTACTTCCCATGAGTCCCTAACTACATGGGTAGGATGCCTTGAAAGGAGAACTTAATCAATCCCATCCTCACAGGAGAACTAATCATCCTACTACACAATCACCATGGAGAACACATCATCTAGACCTCACAGGAGAACTAATCATCCTCCTACATAATCTTCATGAAGAACACATCATCCAGACCTCATAGGAGAACTAATCATCCTGCTACATAGTTGTTATGGAGAACACATCATCTAGACCTCACAGGAGAATCAATCATCCTACTACATACTCACCAAGGGGTGTACATGTACACCACTAGGGGATAGTGAATCACCTTGTGGTCATATGTCACTCCAAGAAGTACCTCGCACCCCTCTGGAGCTCCCAGAGATCAATGCATCATATAGGTTCCTCATCAGAGGGTCTTTGAACAACAGCAAGTTTTTCTCAGAAAGTCAGGAATTTGACTTTCCCTAGGGACTTTGTCAGAATGTTAGTGACCTATTCATCTGTACCAATATGTTGGAGTCTAATAGCTCCCTGTTGCACCATATCTCAAATATAGTGATACCTGATATCAATATGCTTGGAGTGATCATGAAATATGAGATTCTCTGACAGATGAATCCCGCTCTAGTTATCACATAGGATCATGGTGGTATCCAATGTAAATCTAAATAGCTCACTGAAGAACTTTCGCAACTAGACTGCCTCACAGGAGGCCATGCTAGCAGCAATATACTCTGCTTCAGCGGTGCTTAAAGCCACCGACTTCTGCTTCCTACTCATCCAAGATATCGAAGAAGATCCCAAGGAGAAACAACACCCGGAAGTGCTCTTATGGTCTTCCACATTTCCTTCCCAATCAGCATTAGTGTATCCAAGTAGTCTCACATCTTTGGCAGTGTATCTTAAAACTTAAGTAATTGTACCATGAAGATATCTCAACAAATTCTTGGCACCGATCCAATGTATGTGGTGAGGTTCAACCATATGTTGACTTAACGTCATATATCTAGACAAGAGTTCACTAAGAACATTAATGCTCTGACGAGTTGCCGATACTTGGTGGCATTTCGTAAAAGAGGTCCAGCAACACTACCGCTTAACTTCTTGAAGTCAAGCTCCACCGGGGTAGTCACAGGCTTGCAGTCCACCATAACGAATCTTTCCAATATCTTCACCACATATTTTCCTTGAGATAGGAAAATTTCCCTTGGCTTCTTCCACACTTCAAGTCCTAGGAAATAGTGCATTGGTCCTAGGTCCTTCATTTCAAATTCAGAAGCCGACTCCCTCTTACATTTGTGAATGAGAGGGTCTGCACCTATTAGAAAGAGGTCATCCACATACAACACCAGTATGAGAGGTTTGTCATCTTCAACCTTAAAGTAAAGATTAGGATCAGCTTCATTCCTAGTGAATCCAAACTTCATCAAGTAGCTATCGATCCTCTCATACCATGCTCGAGGTGCTTGCTTCAGCCCATAAAGAACCTTCTTCAACCTACATACATGATATTTTCGATCATAAATCTCAATTCCTTCAGGTTTCTCCACGTAGACCTCTTCTTTGATCGAACCATGCAAGAACGCAGTCTTGAAATCCATCTGAAGTAGGTTCCATCCTTGAGAAGTCGTAAGGGCTATGATCGAGCGGATGGTTGTATATCTGGCAATAGGTGCAAATATCTCATCATAGTCTATACCTTACTTTTGGGAGAAGCCACGAGAAACAAGACGAGCCTTATACTTTTTCGTACTTCCATATGCTACATGCTTTATCTTGTAAGTCCATTTAGAAGTGACAAATGTCTTGTCCTAGGGTCTTGGAACTACTTCCCAGACATCATTCTTCATAGTAGACTCATATTCTTCATTCATAGCATCCTTCCATACTTGATTCTTGATGACATCTGAGAATAATGAAGGCTTATTTTGTATGATCGTGCTCATGATGGTCAGGTATCCCTGATGCCTATTAGGTTTCTTACTTTCACGGAAGGTTCCTTGGGGCGTAGCATGTCCTTCAGCATCATCAAGTAGCCCCCTACGCCATGAAGGCCTCTTCCTAGAAGAGGAAGGCTCATGTGGAGGAGGATCAATCGGATCCATGGGTTCTCCCACGTTAGGCATTGTTTCAACATCCTTTTCTTTCAGTTCCTTGGTGTCGACTTCTTGAGAGCTCCTCAAGTCAGAAGACTGTCCACCTTTCTGAGAGCCATATCTTATTCAAAGGTGACATCATGACTAATCATGACTTCCCTTTGACCAGCTACATAGATTCTATAGCCCTTAGTATTTTCTCCATAGCCCACAAAGATTTGTTTCTTTCCAGATGCACCCAATTTATTCCTTTTCTCTTTTGGCACAAGAAAATATATAGGGCTTCCAAAAATTCTAAAATGAGATACGTCAGGTTTCTTATAGGTGAAAATTTCTTTATGAGTCTTAGAACCCAATGCTTGATTAGGGCATCAATTTTGTACATATACGGTGGTGTTTACAGCTTCGGCCCATAGAAACTTCAAAATTCTTTGATCATGGAGCATGGCACAGGCAGCGTCCACAATCATACGGTTCTTCCTTTCCACCACATCATTCTACACAGGAGTAGGTGGTGTAGTAGTCTCCCTCTTAATTACAGCCTCAGGTATTCCTGAGTGAACCAACTGTAATATATTTTGAGGTCTTTCTTTGGCTTGAGGGGAATGGTCCCCTTTTGAGTTTTCCTTCGGCACATCCTGGACATACACCTTCTTTCTCTACTCAGAATTCAGCCATCCCTATTACCATTTGTCTTAAATCAGGTAGGGCTTTGTAATGAAGGTGGGAAAACCTCTGATGCAAAAATTCAAATTGAAGAGATGTGTCACAAGACATGACACCCACCGGAATTCCACCGACCGGGTATAAGGAATCAACTCGAAACCTAAGAGTGAAGGCATATTTAACATTATTTTTCCATATTCATACCTTACCATCACTGAAGGTTACCTTATAGCCTTTGTCTTCCATTGCTGAGATGGACACCAGGTTATTTTTGAGGTCAAGTACATATAATACATCTTGTAAGTGGATCGTATTACCTTGATTCGATTTGAGAGAGACATTGCCTACACCTTTCACGTGATGTTTCATATTATCTCCAAGGACAATTTCCAGGTTAGTTTCTTTCTCTATCAGATTATGGAGAACTTATTTGTAACCAATGAAGTGCCTTGAGGCACCACTATCAATGAGCCAAATTCCCATTGAGTTCGAAGGAGCAGAGGTAGATAGAGCAACTGGTAGATAATATTCATCTTGCTTATTTCTTAGAAACAAAACTTGATTTGCATCATTAACTTTAAATAAATTCACGAGTATATCATAGATTTCCTTGCAGGTGTGCCGGTCAGAGATGTAGGCCATCAAGCACCTGTCAATAGAGTCCCAGATGATCTTCTTTGTTTTGACTTCTCTGGTTTTCCATTTGTTCCTGGTAGCAACAGATGCATTTGATGGAGGCTCAACAATATTGACTCTCACATGGTCCAACACTCCTTAATCTTCTAAGGTTAGATCAATAAACATCTTCCATCTGTGATAGTCAGATTTCTCACATAGCTTGTCTTCGGCAGGGAAGAGTGTTGAGGACCCTGTAATTCTTTTAGGATAGCCTTGTCAATCTTCCCTTCAGTGATTTCTCTTGCTCTTGCTCAGGCTTTGTCTTCACCTCACCTCTGATACCATGTTAAGTTATGGTGTGTTCTATTTTTAGAGCAATTTACTTTTATTTCTCATTATTATTCATAGATTAGTAATCACATTTGCATAAGTACAGATAGAACATTAAACGATCAACAAAAAACAAGCCAAGACAAGAGACACAAGATGTGGCGGCTAGCCAGGGACAAACCCCACAATGTATGGGGAAACCCTTTGACCATATCTTATTTTATATTCAATAATTCAGTAGAGAGAAATAGTACAATAAATCTGATTTATATCAGCAGTAGCAAACCCTAGATCAGCAGCATCAGCATTAGCAACTTCATCATCAAAACTAGGGCAGTCAATATCTCGCAAACCGACCGTCGAATCGGCTTGATTCCACCACCAAAAAATGTAGCCTTCAGAGGAGGTCGAGATGGACCTACAGTGCATTTCAGAGGAGGAGATTTGATTGTCAATGCTAGTCAAAGCAGTTGTAGCTTCAAGTTCAACAACTTCCTTCCACATCTATGAGAGAGAGTCTCTTTTCTGTGCAGTAGAGAAGAGCCTCTTTTCTGCGCAGGAGAGAGAGAGAGAGAGAGAGATGTGATGAGATGAGTAAATGAAAATGAGGAAAATTCCTCCTGCATTTATACACAGCTGTTGATGTTTGAATAGATGCAACTATTAGGCTTCTGAGCCTACATGAGTTGTAGGTCGTCTTGATAGTAATTCCATAATCAAAATAAATTCATATCTCCATAAATACTTATCGGAATCGGATGATATTTAGATCAATCTTAGACCTCTCCACGAGAGGAGTCTAATAAAAATATTATAAGCCATGAATAAGATGACCCACATGAAGTTTGGCCCTAGTTTCCAATTTTAACATTCTTTCCTTTAGCTTCAGTCCTCAATAGTTGTCCAATATCTACATAATTAGCTACAACTATGTTTAACAGCTGCTCTTTCCTCTGCATAATAAGATTATGTGAATGTCCTTCTTCTAACTTCTGAAAAATCATATCTTTTCTTTTCCTTTCCCTTATGACAACATTAAAAAATTTCCTTAATCAGTGTATCTTTCTAAATACACCATAAGATTCTCCATTTGGTTTGTATTAGCTTCATCTATTTTCCTGAGAAAAGTCTTTATTTCGTATTCATAAGAATGGATTTCTTCCTTTCCAAACACTTCTTTGATCTCAATAATTCCTTTTCCATCCTCCTTCTGAATTATCTTTTGGATGTCATCTGACTGGACATATTCCTTCACTTGACTGTAACTTTTCTCTTTATTCTTCATATGACTGTGGGTAGTCATCTTTTCACCTATTGAAATGACAGTTTCCAACAACTGCTTTTTTTCCCTCAAGTTTACATAACCTGCAAACACACAATAACTTTTAGTTTTCAAAATACAATACCTTTCATCCTCTTTTGATGATTCAAGCACCAATCTTCCATCATAAATCTTTTGGATTTCAGCAAATACTTCTTGTTGTGACTCCATTCCTTTTAGTCTCTCCTTCTCTAAAAAATCAATATGAATTTGTTGAAGTTCCCTGAATTCATTTATCAGCTTGCCATTCCACCTTTGTTGCAATAGATTCCACTTGACCCATTTCTTCATTCTCCATCTATATCTTCAGTATTCATCTATCTTTCTTTGTACTGTCAAACTAATCTCTTGTTCTTCATTCTGCTGCCAGTTGATATACTCCTACAATCTAATGGCTTCCTCAAATTCACTCCCATGTAGCTGATCATCTCTTTTAAATTGTTGGTTCCTTCCATCTTTATCTCGCTGTATTAATACCTCTATCTCCTTCATGTCTCTAAGGACATAACTTCCTTTTTATTCCTGCTCTTTCATGTCACCTTCAAATAATCTTAGCTCAATATCTCCGATTTCAGCATCATACTTATTAATGTTGTCTTCCATACTTACAGTCACATCATTAACTGAAGAGTCTAAACATTCACTTAACTCTATAAATGTTTGAGACATTTCATCCTTATCATGCATAGTAACCATTTCCTTTTCTTTATCAAGTTTTGAAAGCTTCATTTCTCTTGAATCAGGTTCCTTGAGCAATCTTTCCAAGAACTCTATTTCCATGTGAAATCTCTCCAAAAGTTCATCACAACTTCCATTCTCAACTTCATCTTTTTCCTGGAAATCCTCTTGAGTTATCATGTTTTCTGCACTATCATATTGCAAATTTCTTTCATCAATTTCATTAAAAAAAATCATTTGTTTACCTTCTTATAGAACCACTATGTCATTTTCATTAGACTTCTGGTCTATATCAACTTCATTTGATTGTCTTACACCAAACATAAATTCATTTATGAACTTTTTATGTTGCAATAAATCAGCACCTTCTTCCTCTAAAAGAAATTCTCCATCATACTTCACCTCAAGAGCTTCATTCCTGTTTGTGACAGTTTCACCAAACTGTCCATCATCCTCTATATATCCTGCAAACATGCACAAACTATGAGAATTAAAATCACAAGGCTTCATTGCCTCATCTTCTTCCCTTGTCATCATATCTTCTAATTGTTTTGAACTATGCCAATAGTTCATGAGATCTTCAACTAATCTCTCATTATCCTCTTCACCCAACATTTCACCCTGTTCTAGTCTACAAATGAAAACTTCCATTTCTGCCTCTACTTCTCTGAGGTTTTTTATCAACCCATTTACCTGTCTTTGTTGCAGCCTTCTCTGCAACTTAAGCCACTTCACTAGCTTCTTCTTCAATACCCAACCTTGTCTTTGGTTCTCCTCTAGCAACATCACTAACACATCGAGTTCTTCTCTTATCTCAGCCATTTCCTTGTCAATCTCTGCTTGACTCATCTGTTTCCTATGGATTGTTTGAGCACCCTTCTCCTTCATCTTGTAGCCTTCTTCTAAACCTTCCATATGACTTTCCATAGCCATATTCTCTTCTATGTGAGCATCTACACCTACAACCAATCAACTTCCTTCTAAGTTGATCTTCTCACCAAGCTTCTCCTCTGCCTGGTCTCCAAGTCCTCTTTCCTTAGAACTTGCACTGAGCAATCTTGCTCTCTCTCTCTGGTTGCTCCACTCACTTCTCTTAAGGACTCCTCTATCCCTATCTATTACAATCCTCAGCTGGAATGAGGTTCTAGTATAATCTCCAAGAACTTCCAAAAGTTCTTCTACAGTCTTATTGTTGTAGTCCTGTGCCCAAAATTGCCATTCATTCAACTACTGCTACTGTTATACCTTTGTAATCATAACTTCGTAAGCTAGACAACCTTCTTGCGAGAAATCTTCTTCTGTTTCCATGATCTGATACCAAGATTGATGCAACCATATGGCTGCCACACCCTAACACCTTATTGGAGCTATTTCACCCTTATAAACCTTTAAAGCTCCAGACCCACATATACATGTCGGAAGCGTAGTTTGAACTTTTGTGCCTTTTCTTTAATTTTAGGACCACTTAAAATATCAAAAGTCATTACATTATTGGAAGTGTTTTATTCCACTTTATCCTTAAAACCCCAATCAACACTTTTTATCGCAATACATAGTAATGCGGGAAATACACAGGAAACCCCACTCCACACATATATCCGGATCTCAAATATTTTACATCCGCATTCATATATATCAATAGGTCCTCTCTTGGTGCATCACCTTCCTATTTAATGCTCCGATCACTGATCCCCGATCGACTGATCTCCACCATTCATTCCTTTTTCCAATCCAACAATTCACAACTATTTCAGGAAAATAATTAACACAGGGATTAACTGCCTGATAAAGCAGTTTCCCTATTCACCCTCTTGTTATGTGTCGAAGGGTGAATGGGATCGGATGATCACCATTCAATACTACTTACATTTCTTTAGCCACCATAAATACCATACACTGTAGCAAACTAATTTCGTGATCCAACAGTCATGGTTCATCACTATCTAATGGCTACGATTTAATTGCATATCGCATAGGCGAAATCATCCAAGCCAGGCTCTGTCTAATCTAAAGTGTCAATCCAATATTCTTATGGACCCAATATGGATATAATTCACCCTTTATAACATTTCAAATCCGGATTTCGGATCTGGTTCTATATTATGCGACGATTCTTAGTGTAAATTGGATTTTCGATCACGGAACTAAAACTATGTAATAAACTTCGGTGAAATGGCATCAAATAAGGATATTTCAAATAAAGCCCCAACTTCTATCAATCATACGATTTAGGCGTTAAACATAAAAAAAACAAAGGGATAATCACCCGGCCCAAAGACAAAGAATCTGAAAGCATACAAGGGTTTCCTCAGGCTCGATAATCAATCCTAAACACAACATCATTCATTCACAATAAAATAATTACAAAGTCTTGCCTTGGCTCGACTACACAAATGAAAGATCTTTATTTTCAAAATACAATCCACACACTATCCTTTCTCTCGCTCTACTCAAATCTCCCTTGAATCTTTCCTCTCTGGCACGATTCTTCAAATTAGTGGCCTCTATTCCTAACCTACCCGTAGGATTACAATTCCATCGTGAATCCTCCCCAATCCCCTCTCTCAGAAAAGACAAGAAAATACATATATGCCTAAGCTAACCATCTCCTCCACAATTGAAGGAATAGACTATACATTTAGAAATCAAATCCTATCCTAATATGAACAAACTAAACTACTTGGATTGATCTCCACACAGGGAGGATCACTTGCCACTTATTCTCTAATTTCCTTAGTATTTGAATCAATATAACTACTTACATACTTTGAAATTAATAAAAATTAAATAACCAATTCTTCCTCCAAATTTTCATTAGCCACAACATGTGACCACACCATCACATTTCTAGCTAGGCCTAGATGCTCCTACATCATGGACTCATCTTGATGAACCATTCACACCACCATGATCAATATGACGAGATCTACGCTTTGGTCCTAGTTCCAAATCATTTTGATCACTTTGATTTTTGAGCTTCCATAAGCCCTCTTTGTCCTGTGTGTGACTTTGGAGCCACCTGGAACAAGTGCTTCTTTGATGAATTCATTGATTTTCATATTATCTTTAAATTTATCTATCATGGCTTGTATCTTCTAATCCTTTTTTGCTAAGTTGGCTTGGTGTTGTATCCTCATCTATTCTAATTCTCTTTGGAGTTGGGCTACTTGTAATTCTACTTTTTGATTAGATTTTTCTTGGGCTAATTGATGTTTTAGCAACATAATTTTATGTTCCTTTTCCTTCAGCAACATTCGGACCTCTGTTGTCTTGTCAATGTTTGATGTGTCATATGATCCTGTGAACTGTGACAGCTTGGTGAGATTCTCAAATGGGTCGATAGATGAGTCCTTCCACACAATATCCATTGATTCATTTTCCAAAGTCATAACAGCGATGGCATCTAGTTTTCTTTTCTTCTTTTGTCTTTTGACTACAACCTTATGGGTAGGATTGTAGAATACATCTAACATAGGTATTTCCTCAATTCTTAAAGCAATTTCTGAAGTAGGAATAGTAGGAATGATCTCAATGTCCTGAGTGCATGTAGCTCCTTCCCCTGTTGTTTCTAGATTTTCTTTATGCTAGGTTTTCTTGGGAGTTTTCATTTCAGATGTTTTCTCAAGGTTTTTGTCTGTGTGGATATTTTTATTGAACTACTCCCATTATTGTTCTAGGTCAATGATTGGATCTTTACCTGACTAAGTTGAAGCAGAAGAAACCTCTACCTATTTCTTTTCTAAGGCATGCTCAGCTGTCTCCTCTGTACTTCCAGCTGTGTCTTTTTCAGACTCTTTATTTATGTTTCCTCCGCCATTTTGAGACTGCCATTTTGAGTGCTCTAACTCATGATTAGACCTCTATTGGGTTTCCTCTTCATATTTTTCTTTGGAGCTTCCCTCCAATCTTACACTAGGAGTTGGCTCCTTTATTGGTTCAATCTGCAGTAGGTCTAATGGGACCTTTAATAATATATTTCTCCTGTACACATGGAAACCATTAATATCTTCCCGGGTCAAAAGTAGTGATGCCATATGTTGAACTTGTGAAAAGGTTTTTTCTTGTAGGAAGAGTTCATCAAAGGCATCCTCTTCGTGGGTGAGTTGATTAATTTTACCGTAATAGTAAATTCCTTAATAGTGTGTTGTGCTATACAACACCCCCCCCCCCCATTTCAATTTTTTTTAATCTTATTCTAAGATGTTAAATAGGAAATAAAGCCCCTTTAATTTTTAAGAAGCAATAAAACCTTTACATAGAGATAAATTTCTTTGTTTCTTTCTTTTTAAATAAAAAGTGCTCTAAAAAACTTTCTAAAAAACACACATCGCAAATCGCATTCGCTTAAGGCTAAGGTACGTTCAATGCAAATATTCATGTTGCAATACGAAATTACCACAAAAATATCAATCATATAGCTTCTTAAAACAATCCATTGACAAACATGCGATGCGATAAAACTATCACATATCGCATATCGTTGATTCTAATAAATATGTTTTAACGATCTGTTGAAACTTTGCGATGCGATATGATTCTCTCATTCCACATACCCTGAAAAACAAAAGAAGCTAGCCCCGAAACTTGCGATGTGATATACATCTATCGCATATCACAATCCCAGCACAAGCAAGTGAAGCTCACCTCAAGGACGTGCGATGCGATGTTAATAATAATAAAGTGGTTCAATAATAATAAAGGGAAAACATGATCCGGGCAAGTTAAATGAGGAATTTTCCAACTCTATATGCCAGGTCATCACTTATCGCAATCACGGAAATTCAAAAGACTCTTAGAACATGGAACTTATAACTCCCAACTTGCGATATGCGATTTCTCTTTAAATATTAAAATAATATATTTAAATCGCTAATCGCAAAACCGGAAGTTTATCGCCCACATTATAATAAGACCTTTGGAAACCTGTGATGCAATCTATTCATTGAGCATTAAAGTTTCACATCGTTGGCTATGGAAAAAAAGTAAGAATAGTTATGATTTTGGTCCTTCAAGATTTCATCCTTCGTGTTAATATTAATTTACAATACAAAATCTTTCGCACCAAATGCTCCTGCTTCAATTTTCGTCTGTACTAATCTCAACACTATCTTTACAAGCATTAGCTGCTTTGAGAGTTTTAGCCTATCAATGTCCACTATCTCATTTTGCAGTTTGAATCTCGAAGTATGTAGCCATCCAAAATGTTAAAGAAAGCTTGAAAGGCGAAAGTTCCCCTTGCAGTGGCGGAAGGACCAGAAACAAAACTGTGTTGATATCAGATACTACATGTCAATATTGGGGAAAATTTCATGGGAAGGCATATATGATATGTTAGAAAAGGAAAAGCCAAAGGTAACAGAAGGACATGTAACAACTGATGGACCTGCAGAGTTAGAAAACACACTTGGTGATTTAGCCGACTCTTTTCTTCATCGAATAGTGACCCACCCAAAGGTTTTGCCATATAATGACACGGTAAAATGGGTAATTGAAAGCATCAATATAATGGACATGACGCTCTTCACATCTAGCAGAAGAATGTTTGGATCCTTAAAGCCTGAAGACTTTAAGGAAATGTATCATATGCGAGAACTCTCGAATGTAGTATACACAGGTCAGTTGCATGCTAGGATGAGTCATCCTCCAGAGATCCAAACTATTCTCGAGATTTGTCAGTTAAATTCATGGGAGGAATAATAGATGCAATGGATCTTTTCAAAAGTTATTGCAATTCTATGTTTAACATGAAATCCCATATTTTGGGAAAGGTTGTTCCAACCACCCTAAGAACTGTTTACGAACAATCTGTTTATATTTTTGCTATAAAGACCCTTTAATGTCATTTTAGAAAGGGTCCTGAAATTGTATTAAATTAGATTCAAGAAGATAGCATTTCTGCACTTCTTAATTTACTTTTGTAGAGAACAGGGATCAAGGTTCAAACTTATTGTAAAGTGGTTTCAAGAGGACTTGCATATCTGTATATTTTTTAATTTTTCAGAATAGGAAGAGTGAACCAGACTGTTACTTCCATAAGAGGACTCAAAAACATATGGTACTTTTATCAATGTATTTTGTTTCATGTTATGCAATTAAATAGTCTTTCGATTTGATATTGTTGTTATATGTGAATGTTCATACAATTCTGCATTATATCACTTTTGAATAAGTTGGAATTGATATTTTAAATACATATGCTGACAATTGATGTTATTATGATACACGATATGTTTTATATCACTTTGTTTAAAGTGATCATCGTTCATGCTTAACTTTCTATAGCCAAGTGATTGATTTTCATTAGCATTTGATTACTAGAAATCATTATAAATCGCATTGATATGGGATTATTCAAGTTATATATAGATCTATTTGTATACTTTCATAAGTTTATTGTCCAAACCATATATCATCTTGTTATATATTTTAGACACCCATTCATCAAATCACACTTTATTGGGAAATTGGTCCCATAGTATCCAGGCGGAGCCACCATACTAAATGGAAAAGGAGTTGCTTTAAGGTACAGACTGGGTGGTTATCCCCCAATGTTGGTGAAACAATTTTAGAGGCATCAACACAGTGCCATTTGGGTCATATTGCCTTCCTGCAACAATAGCTAATTTCATAGACATAATAATATCTGCTTCCTTTAATGCATGTACATAATCGTGTAGTGCAAAAGCACCACATTGTAATGGGAATGTAGGCCAAATGGCCTTGTTTTTCTCTTTCAATACTCTCGTCAATCTTCCTTCTCCTTCTATTTGGTAGGCTATTTCTCTAGCCATTAGTTTGTTGAGGACATAATATGGGAGGACATGCGGTGAAGCAATGCTCCTAAAAACTCTGATGTAGGTGAATGTCTATTGGCCTTCTTCTGCTCTTTTAGTCAGAGCCACCATACCAAATGGAAAAGGAGCTACTTTAAGGTTCGAACCGAGTGGTTATCCTCCAATGTTGGTGCAATGATTTTAGAGGCATCAACACAATTCCATTTGGTTCGTATTGCCTTCCTGGAACGGTAGCTAATTTCAGAGACATAATAATCTCTACTTCCTTTAATGCATGTACATAATCATGTAGTGCAAAATCACCCCATTATAATGGGAATGTAGGAAAAATGGCCTTCTTCTACTATTAGCATTATGACATAGATGTGGCACTATGACATAGGTGTTGTCCTTGATGGCAACTCACTCAGATGACAAATCACAATTCAGACTCACAGAATGAAGAAAGAGTGCTATACGCAGGTTCCCCATTAACCAAGCTGCGTGTACACATGGGTTAGCAGACCAAAAGGTGCATATAACGTGCACACACACTTTCACAAAATTAAAGGCGCATACATGTTGGAAAACTAAGTTTTGGTCTATGGTATTTGGTCCATGGTATTTTGATAAATGGTATTGGTCCAAGGTATCTAGTCCAAAGTGTTGACCCAGGTATTTGGTCCAAGGTATTGGTCCTAAGTGGTTTTGGTCCATGGTATTGAGTAAGGCCTAAGACTATAAAAGGAGGAGAAGATCATTTGGAAAATGTACTCAAGTAATTGAATATCTGTTGAAGAGCAAGATCCAGTATACAGGCTTATTGGGTTATGGTGCATAGCTGGATCTGAACCAAGGATTAACCTTAGCGCTTGAAGAAGGATAAGTTCTAAAGATGGGTCAAGATCTTAAGGCTTGAAGTGAAGTATCTTTATGTGGTTTTGATCATTTATCTAAATAACTGGCACATGTTGTAGTCTGTAAATATGATGATCTGGGTATAATTGAAGTCTGAAATTGTTGTAAAGTTTGAATCATCATTCATAGATCTGTACTCAAGTTCACTTTAGAAAAGGCGCGTATACACACTGGTTCTGCATATCAAAACAACGTATACATCTTAAATTTGATTTTCATATCTGTACGTAGGTTCACCTTGAGAAAAGAGCATATGCACACAGGTTTGGCACATTGAAGTAGAGTATACCTCTTAAAATATGCTTTAGCTGCTTCTAGTTGCTGTTGTTGTGTTCTGGGTTCTGACTTGTATTCTGGTTACTATATTCTGATTACAGCAATCTAAAAGATCAGGGTTGTCAAAGTGATTGATTTATTCAGTTGTGGTTGGTACAAAGAAGATTAGTTGATGCATGGATATTTGATGATTGAATGATGCTATTGATGGATCCAATCTGAAAATTTATGAAATGTCGTCCCTAGAAGAAAATAGAAGTTTGTAGCCTTCTGTAGGCTGGCACCTACATACTAGTAAACATATCAGCTAGAACAAGAGATAGGGGGTTGCAGCTCCCTTCCACAAGAAACTAGAGAACAAGAGAAAGTTGTAGCCTTTTGTAGGTAAAATCCTACGTACTAGTATAAGACTGCACCAGTACAAAAATTGTAAAAAGAAGTTTCTAATTTAAAATGAAGATAGAGATGATTGCAGCAGGTGGTTTTCACCCACATTGGGTTTCCACCTTATATCTTGTGTTCTTGTGTGTGATTTTTTGTTCTATTTTCACTGCACCTGGTTACTGTTTAAATGGTTCTGATGCACTGATTAAAGATCAACATATGATGAATTAATTGAATCATAATTCTGCAGAATATATGCTAGTTGCCTTAAAAACAGTTGTGTATACACGCGAGTTCCATTAACTGAAGTAGCGTATATGAATCTGATTATGGAAATGAAAAGTTATTGATTTGATAATACTGATTCACAACCCCCCCCGGGTATTATTTCCAACATCTACTCCTTCAGTCCTCTCGTCAATCTGCCTTCTCCTGCTGTTTGGTAGGATATTTCACTAGCCATTAGTTTGTTGAGTACATAATATGGGAGGAAATGCAGTGAAGAAATGCTTCCAAAAACTCTGATGTAGGTGAATGTCTATTGGCCTTCTTCTGCTCTTTCATTCCTCTTATCAATCTCCATTCTCCTGCTGTTTGGTAGGCTATTTATCTAGCCATTAGTTTGCTGAGGACATAATATGGGAGGACATGCGGTGAAGCAATGCTCCCAAAAACTATTACGTAGGTGATATTCTAAATACATATGCTGACAATTGATGTTATTATGATATGCGATATGTTTTATATCACTTTGTTTAAAGTGATCATCATTCATGCTTAACTTTCTGTAGCCAAGTGATTGATTTCAATTAGCATTTGATTACCAGAAATAATTATAAATCGCATTGATATTGGATTACCCGGGTAATATATAGATCTATTTTTATACTTTCATAAGTTTATTGTCCAAACCATCTATCATCTTGTTATATATTTTAGACACCCATTCATCAAATCACACTTTGTTGGGAAATTGGTCCCATACTATCCAGTCCAAGCCACCATACCAAATGGAAAAGGAGTTTCTTTAAGGTTCAGACCGGATGTATCCCCCAATTTTGGCGCAACAATTTTAGAGGCATCAACATAGTGCCATTTGGGTGGTATTTCCTTCCTGGAATAGTAGATAATTTGAGAGACATAATAATCTTTGCTTCCTTTAATGGATGTACATAATCATGTAGTGCAAAAGCACCACATTGTAATGGGAATGTAGGCCAAATGGCCTTCTTCTGCTCTTTCAGTCCTCTCGTCAATCTGCCTTCACCAACTGTTTGGTAGGCTATTTCTCTAGCCATTAGTTTGTTGAGGACATAATATGGGAGGAGATGCGGTGAAGCAATGCTCCCAAAAAATTTGATGTATGTGAATGTCTATTGGCCTTCTTCTGCTCTTTTAGTCCTCTCATCAATTTTCCATCTCCTGCTATTTGGTAGTATATTTCTCTAGCCATTACTTTGTTGAGGACATAATATGGGAGGACGCGCAGTGAAGCAATGCTCCCAAAAAATCTGTTGTAGGTGATATTCTAAATGCATACGCTGACAACTGATGTTATTATGATACGTGATATGTTTTATATAACTTTGTTTAAAGTGATCATCATTCATGCTTAACTTTCTGTAGCCAAGTGATTGATTTTCATTAGCATTTGATTACCAGAAATCATTATAAATCAAATTGATATTGGATTACCCAGGTTATATATAGATCTATTTGTATATTTTCATAAGTTTATTGTCCAAACCATCTATCATCTTGTTATAGATTTTAGACACCCATTCTTCAAATCACACTTTATTGGGAAATTGGTCCCATACTATCCAGTCGGAGCCACCATACTGAATGGAAAAGGAGCTACTTTAAGGTCCAGACCAGGTGGTTATCCCCCAATGTTGGTGCAACGCTTTTAGAGGCATCAACACAGTGCCATTTGGGTTGTATTGCCTTCTTGGACCGGTAGCTAATTTTAGAGACATAATAATCTCTGCTTTCTTTAATGCATGTACATAATCATGTAGTGAAAAAGCACCACATTGTAATGGGAATGTAGGCCAAATGGCCTTTTGTTACTCTTTTAGTCCTCTCGTCAATCTGCCTTCTCTTGATATTTGGTAGGCTATATCTCTAGCCATTAGTTTGTTGAGGACATAATATGGGAGGACATGCGGTGAAGCAATGCTCCCAAAAACTTTGATGTAGGTGAATATCTATTTGGATCCTTCAAGCCTGAAGACTTGAAGGAAATGTATCATATGCCAGAACTCTCGGATGCAGTATACACAGGTCAGTGGCATGTTAGGATGAGTCATCTGCCAGAGATCCAAACTATGCTTGAGATTTGTAAGTTAAATCCGCAGGAGGAATAATAGATGCAATGCATCTTTTCAAAAGTTATCGCAATTCTAAGTTTAACATGAAATCCCATATTTTGAGAAAGGTTTTTCCAACCACCCTAAGCACTTTTTATGAACAATTTGTTTTTATTTTTTCTATAAAGACACTTTCATGTCATTTTAGGAAGGGTCCTAAAATTGTATTAAATTAGATTGAAGAAGATAGCATTTCTGCACTTCTTAATTTACTTTTGTAGAAAATAGGGATCAAGGTTCAAACTTGTTGTAAAGGGATTTCAAGAGGACTTACATTTCTGTATATTTTTGAAGTTTTCAGAATAGGAAGAGCAAACTAGACTATTACTTCCATAAGAGGACTTTATCAATGTCTTTTATTTCATGTTATGCAATTAAACAGTCTTTTGATTCGATATTGTTGTTATATGTGAATGTTCATACGATTCTGCATTATATTGCTTTTGAATAAGTTGGAATTGATATTCTAAATACATATGCTAATAATTGATGTTATTATGATATGCGATATGTTTTATATCACTTTGTTTAAAGTGATCATCATTCATGCTTAACTTTCTGTAGCCAAGTGATTGATTTGCATTGGAACTTGATTACCATAAATCATTATAAATCAGATTGATATTGGATTACCCGGGTTATATATAGATATATTTGTATACTTTCATAAGTTTATTGTCCAAACCATATATCATCTTGTTATATATTTTAGACACCCATTCATCAAATCACACTTTATTGGGAAATTGGTCCCATACTGTCTAGTTGGAGCCACCATACCAAATGGAAAAGGAGCTTCTTTAAGGTTCGTATCGAGTGGTTATCCCCCAATTTTGGTGCAACGATTTTATTGGAATCAACATTTTTGGCGCTAGAAGGAGAGCCTGACTATGAATGGCAAGTAAATCTAAATCTACAGGCCATTCTAAGAGTAAAACTCCCTCACCATCACCTCTAACTTCTCGTTTGCATTCCAAATCTCCTATTCCTAAGCGAGAAGTTGAAAAGAAAAATACAGAACCCACTGTTGAAATCCTAAACAAGCCAGATAGTTCTTCTTCTAAACCCCCTCAAGTACAATATTTGATCCAGAAATTGTCGGGGATTTCAATATCTCAAGAAGAGTCTGAGTTATCCCAAGGCAGTGTCACTTCTCAATATATCCCATCACAACCGCTAACTAGAGCACAGAGTGAAAAAATTGGAATCCCACCAGTTGAATTCCCTCTACCAAGTTGTAAAAGGGCTAAGAAGACACCATCAAAATATAACAACGAGGTTCTTTCATCATCATTGTCCATTCCATCCATATCATTGCAAGGTCAAACACCTACTTCCCAACTCCAGATCGTGATTCACAAAGGTACAAGAGCTACACCATCCTCTACCCAATCACCTTCAACCACTGCTTCACTCTCTTCTAATAATATCCCAATAAGGGCACAAAATCAACCTCAGCGAAGGCCATAGACCAACCCAGGGATTGTTAGAATGGTTGGAACTTTGACCCAATTGACAGCACATCCAGAAAAATGGTTACCTAAATTTAACCCTGATAATGGCCTGTTAGCTGAAGAACATATAAATACTTTCATGCTGTCCATTAATTTGAATGGAGTAACAGAAGAAGATAGATGTAAGATTATTCTCATATACTCTTCAAGGAGAAACATGATCATGGTACGTTTCATTACCATCAAAATATATTAATAGCTGGGATGCTTTTCAAGAGTAATTTTTAACTAAATTTGGAGATGATAAGTCTACAACAACTTTCATAAATGACCTCTCCAATTTGAAAGCCAAACCAAAAGAACCCATTAAGGACTTCAACTCATGTTTCAATAAGTTATTGAATAAAATACCTACGACGTCCAAGCCTAGTGAGGAGGTCTGAAATGAATGGTACATTTTTGCTCTTCCTTCAAACACAAGCATCTTCATTGATAGAGCTGCCAAACTGATGTTAACAGAAAATATGAAAGAAGTAATAGCTGTTGAAAAATGTATCTTGTCCGTAGAAAAGAAAAACGCATTAGAGGAAATAAAATATAAGAAAGTAACCTTTATAGATGAATCAAAGAAGAAAGTAACCAAAGATCCATATGACATGGAAGGCCTACAAAAGGTTCTTAAAACTATGTCCAATGGAATGGTAGAGATTAAAGAGCAGATAACTAAATCTTCATCAAAATGACCATTTAGGAATTTTAAAAGAAATCAGCCAGTAATTCCTCAACCTCCAAACATTATATCAAATGTAGAATCTAATTTAGATGATGATGAAGAAAAAGATAAAATTGTATCAGATGAAGAAATAGTTGAATGTCATGGAATGTGGGACTTTATTCTACCCAAATTTGATAACAAAAGTGAACAGGAAGCCCTACCAGTAAAAACCAGAAGTAAAAGTATCATACAGCCTAATTAGTCAAATCAAAAGAGGAAAAACTCAAATCCTGTTACTAAAGAGAAAATTCCCACGAAGAAAACTCCAATTTCATCTCCCCAAACAAAACCATCTTCATCCAATCCTCCATCATCATCAAAAACTCTAGTAGTTTCAGATTCCATGGATTATAACATAATTGAAGATATGAAGAAGACTCGAGCAAACATTTCTCTTCATGAACTTAGCAAGCTCAAGCATCAACAAAAGTTGTTGCTTAAGGAATTAAATGCAGTACCTTCTTCTCCTCTTCCAACTAGTGTATTATCCAAGGCTGCTAAAGGATTGGGTAGGCCACCATCTGATAAGGTGGATTCTACCGATGCCATTTTAATTGGGGATAGATCAAATTCTCATACCCCTCCTTTTCTTTTGACTTATGAGATATACAATAGAAATTTGCATAACTGCTTGATTGATTCAGGGGCTTCATCAAATATAATGCCAGCATCAGTTTGCTCCAAATTAAATATTGAACCTCAGAATTCTGCAGTTCATATTGTCCAATTGGATCGAACTAAGGTTCAAGTTTTAGGAGAAATAAATTCAGTTACTATTAGACTATCTGCTAATCCAAGGGTTGTTCAAATAATTGATATATTGATTGCTGACATCCCTGAGTTTTATGGTTTAATTCTTAGCAGAGATTGGTCTAAAAAGCTTCGTGGTTATATTTCAATTGACTGGTCTTACATTTGGCTTCCTTATATTGGGAAGCCAAATCAAATTAGAATTGACCATGAAAAACACCTGACTCACACAGTAACAGAATTTGAAGAAGAAAATGAACCAGTAGCCTTCAATAATAATATTCTTGGAAACTATTCGGTTGAATCATTTTTCGGGAACTTCAATGCTCAGCAATCACCTTTTTTAGTTAGTAATGTCACATCACAAGTTGAGAATTTTTCACAGAGCAATACATCTAAGTGTGTTAATGTTGTAGATAAACTTGTAGATAAACCTGTAGATAAGCATTTATTTTGGTCCTTATATTTTGATGGATCTAAATCTAATGAGGGTGCAGGGGAAGGATGCATTTTAGTCAGTCCTGAAGGAGAAAATACAATGTTATCATGTAGATTAGAATTTGAGTGTAACAATAATACTGTAGAATATGAAGCACTAATTCAAGGTCTAATAAAGCAATAGGCCTGAATGTCCAATATCTGAAATTATTTGATGATTCCGAAATTTTCATTAAACAAGTAAGAAATATTATTCATTGTCTTTCAGGAAACCTCAAACCTTATCAATCACTCGTTCAAGATCTTATTTCTCATTTTCTGGCATTTGATATCTCTCTTATTCCTAGATCAAAAAATGTAGCAACAGATCTCCTCGCTAATGTAGCTTCTAAGCTCCTTCCATTTGAGGAATTATAGTCCAGGTAGATTTTCTATTGAATTAGGTTTTAGACCATCCATCCAAGATAATGTCACCAATTGGCGTGTGTTCAATCATGATGAATATATATTTAATTTCTTAACATCTGAGGAATCTTATGAATACCAAATCATCGATGAAGGTGATCATGATCTACAATCAAAGCAGAAACTCAATGAAAACCATGTTCCTAAGTCTGTGGTTAAATTGGAAAATATGTACGATATTAAGGATAGATTCAAAAAATTCACTAATTCAAAACTTCAAAGTTCAACTTTAAGGTTTGAATTAGTAAATCTTGGTACCAATTCCAAACCACAAAATGTCAATCTAGGACTTGGAATTTCACCTGATGAAAGATTTGCCTTCATCAGATTATTTAAAAAATACAAAGGTATTTTTGCTTGGAATTATGAAGATCTAAAAACTCATGATGCCTCTATTATTCAACATACAATTCCAATTATTTCTGATGAGAAACTTGTACAATAGAAAGTATGGAAAATTCACCCCAATCTTGATAGTCAAATAAAATTAGAGTTGAATAAACTCGTTAAAGCCAAAATAATTTTTCCTATCAGACATTCGAAATGGGTCTCAAATTTGGTACTTATCAGGAAAAAGAATGGCGATATTAGGATTTGTATGGATTCTAGAAATCTCAACAGACCATGTCAAGAAGATAATTTCCCATTACCAACATTGGAGCAGATACTTCAATCAGTAGCTAGCTCAGAATTAATGTCTTTTCTTGATGGTTTTTCAAGATATAATCAGATCCAGGTACATCTAGATGATAGATTAAAGACTACATTCAGAACCAAATGGGGAGCATACGCTTATCAGAAAATACCTTTTGGTTTGATAAATGCTAAAGCTACTTTCCAATGAGCCATGGACATAACTTTCAAAGGTTTGATCAATAAAACAATAATTGTTTACTTGGATGACATAACTATCTATTGTAAGAAAAAGAGCAACCATTTGTATGATTTACGGCAAATATTGAAAGTTGCAAAAAATATGGGATCTCCTTAAATACTAAAAAATCATTCTTTGCTCTTAATGAAGGTAAACTCTAAGGGTTTATTGTATCCAAAAATGGCATATACATTGATCCTGATAGGATAAATGAGATTTCTGATATCCCTTTACCACATAATAATAAATCTATGTATTCATTCTTGGGATAGATAATTTTTGTAAAAATATTTGTTCCTAATTTTTCTCATATTGTTCTACCCTTTCAATCCATGATTAAGAAAAATTCAGTCTTCAAATAGGGACATAACAAAAGAGATGCTTTTGACTCAATCAAAAAAGAAATCATTAATGCTCATGCATTGAATACTCCAAATTTTTCTAATCATTCTATTTTTTATACTTTGGCCATTCAATCATCTTATACTGTTCTTTTAAAACAAATCAATGATCAACAGGTGGAAGCACCCATATCATTCTTTAGTTCCAATTTGCAGAGTGTTGAGCTTAATTATTCAGAAGTCGAGAAACAAGCCTTCGCTATATTTAAGTCTGTTAAACATTTTAAGCCTTTTCTCCTGAAAACACATACAAAAGTGATAGTCCCATTCTCTGTAATGAGGCAATTGCTAATTCAAAGAGAAGTAGGAGAGAAAAGAGCTAACTGGGTAACAACATTACAAGAATATGACATTGATATTAAACCAGCGAAAATTGTTAAAGGACAAGGTTCTTGCAGGTTACTGGCAGGAGCTTCCAATATACCAGATCATGAAGATTCAGGTAGTACTGCGCAAGTAAATGAGATAAGTATGATTGATTCTGAATCTCAATATGCTGATCTGATTTTTTCCTTGAAAAATGGATATGACCCCCTAAATTCAGCTACAAAAACAAACGTTCCCTAAGGTTAAAAGCCAAACACTATGAAATCATTGATAATGTGTTATTCAAGAGAAACTATGATTCTGTTTTGTTAAGATGCCTTGAATAATATGAAGCACAAATGATTTTACATGAACTCCATGATGGCCCAGCTGGTGGACACTTTGGAGGAGACACTACAACACACAAAATACTACATGTTGGGTATTATTGGCCAACGTTGTTCAAAGATACCCATGACTATGTGAGGAAATGTAAGATATGCCAAACTGCTAGTGGGAGACAAAGGAAACCAACCTTTCCTTTACAACCAGTTAATATTGAGCAATCATTTGAGCAGTGGGGTTTTGATATTATAAGAGAGATTGTTCCACATTCTTCCAAGAAGCACATATACATCCTTACAGCCACGGGAAATGGCTTAGCATAGTCAACTAATAAAAATCTCATCATGATTATTAAAAGAACTGTTGATCAAAGCCAAAAGAATTGGCATAAATCTTTAATCTTCACACTGTGGGAAGATCGTATAACTTAGAAGGCCTCAATAGGTACTTATCCTTTTAACTTAGTGTGTGGGAAAGAAGCTATTATTCCACCAAATCTAGCCCTCCCATCACTAGCCCTAGTACAATTCATTGAAGAAACTCCTTCTTTCTCTATTCAATTAAGGTTTGATCAAATTCATAAATTAGAAGAGGAAAGAGAAAAGGCCAAGATTACTCATGCTAAACATCAGCAAGTCATTAAATCCTCTTTTGATGCAAGTTCAGCCAGCTCAAAAATATTACAGATTGGTGATCTCATTTTGAAATGGGACAAAGCACATGAAGAAAAAGGTAAGCATACCAAATTTCAGAAGATGTGGCTTGGACCATTCCAAATTGTCAAAAATATAGGCTCATAAGCATTTCTACTACGAGACTTAATAGGAAAGAGAGATTCAATTCCTGTGAATGGGCTTATCCTAAAGAAATTCTTTCCCTAAGGAGGTAACCCCTTATTATCTGTACATATTTTTCTATGAAAATTTTGATTTCTTTCAGAAATAATGTTGTAAATAGTATACCATTGGCTTTTTACTATTGAAATCTCTTTGAAAATATATTGTGAATATCCGCTTTTAAAAAGTAGAAACTTTCAAGGAAATGATTACAGCTTTGGAAATTAGATAAACATTAGAAAACTCTGAGATGTTATTCGAAATTATGAAATCTTTCAAACCTGGAAAACATAGTGAATCATTTCAAGTTTTATCAGTTGAGAAAGGTTATTTTAAAAGTAAAGACTTTCTACAACTAAGAATCTACATCTCTATAATTGTCATCCAATAACTCTTAAGGAATCAAAGATTCACCCCATCCACTAGGTTTATGATTTTTTAGAGTGTAATTCTAAAATATATCTGACTTAAAAGAAAAGAGGTCTCATTACGAGCCTGCTTACCATCATCATAGGGAACTAATTAAATTGACATTACCAATACTGCATACCAAAACAGGGTAATGGCTTATAATCATAAAACAAGGGGTCTCATTATGAGCTAACTTGTTCAGTTCAATTACAATCAGTGAATGGCATTGTCATCTTTTGGCTTCCAAACCAGAGCAATGGGTTTTATTCGAAAAAAAATAAAAGATAAAAATAAATATATATATCTATATATATATATAGATATATATATATATATATATATATATATATATATATATATATATATATATATATATATATATATATATATATATATATAGATCAGGGAAAATTTTAGGGGCTAATATTCGCCCATGGGCTAATTTTCTATACTTTTTCCCAAAAAAAGATTCGCTAATTTCCATTTTTTTGTAAAACTGATTCACCCAAATTTTATAGAATGAAATTATTTTACCCTCAAAATCGCCAAAAAATTATATATAGACTATATAAAAATATTATAAATTTTAATATTTTACAAAAACATTTTATAGATTTCATATTATGGACTAGTGGGATTCGCGAAGGTTTCTAAACTTTAAGATAAATTTCCATCCTTAAAATTTTCCCTGATATAGATAGATCTCTCTGAATTTATCTTTAAAATAATATACTCTTTGATGGATGGGATAATGAATAATTGATGGTTAAAAGATAACCCTGTCGAGACTATAGACATTTACTGGCAGCAGTGGCACTCCCTGTGAAAAAAGAGTAAATTCAAAAGCTATGTTGGAGGAGCCCCCTACTTTATCTTTAACAACCAATCAAGGCTTGAAGAAACCAAAAATATTTTCATTTATAATACGAGTTTGTAAAAGAAATTGCAAAATTGATCAATTTTTCTTATTCAGAGTAATTTTGTTTATCTAACTAATTTCAAGATAGTTTTCTTTTCCTGAATTGTTTGTACTTGAGAAAGTGTTAGAAATTTCATCATTTTATTCAGAAATAACTGGTTTTTTCAGTGAATCGCCAATTGTTGTGTTATACAACACCCCCCCATTTCAAATTTTTTAATCTTATTCTAAGATGCTAGATAGGAAATAGGGCCACTTAAGTTTTTAAGAAGCAATAAAACCTTTACATAGAGATAAATTTATTTTTTTCTTGCTTTTTAAATACAATGTGCTCTAAATTTTTTTCTAAAAAACAAACATCGCAAATCGCATTCGCTTAAGGCTAAGGTACATTCAATCCAAATATTCATGTTGCAATGCGAAGTTACTGCAAAAATCTCAATCGTGGAGCTTCTTAAAACAATCCATTGACAAACATGCGATGCAATAAAACTATCGCATATTGCATATCGCTGATTCCAATAAATATGTTTTAACAGTCTGTTGAAACTTTGAGATGCAATATGATTCTCTCATTCCGCATACCCCGAAAACCAAAAGAAGCTAGCCCTAAAACTTGTGATGTGATATATGTCTATCACATATCACAATCCCATCATAAGCAAGTGAAGCTCACCTTGGGGACGTGCGATTCAATGTTAACAATAATAAAGTGGTTCAATAATAATAAAGGGAAAACATGTTCCAGGTAAGTTAAATGAGGAATTTTCCAACTATATATGCCAGGTCATCACTTATCGCAATCGCGGAAATTCAAAAGACTCATAGAACATGGCACTTATAACTCCTAACTTGTGATATGCGATTGCTCTTTAAATATTAAAATAATATATTTAAATCGCTAATCACAAAACCGAGAGTTTATCACACACATTCTAATAGGACCTTTGGAAACCTGTGATATGATCTATTCATTGAGCATTAAAGTTTCACATCATTGGCTACGGAAAAACAATAAGAATAGTTATGATTGTGGTCCTTCAAGATTTCATCCTTCGTGTTAATATTAATTTACAATACAAAATCTTTCGCATCAAATGCTCCTCCTCCAATTTTTGTCTGTACTAATCTCAACACTATCTTTACAAGCATGAGCTGCTCTGAGAGTTTTAGCCTATCACTATCCACTATCTCATTTTACAGTTTGAATATCGAAGTATGCAGCCAGCCAAAATGTCAAATAAAGCTTGAAAGACGAAAGTTCCCCTTATAGTGGCGAAAGGACCGGAAAAAAAAACTGTATTGATCTTGGATACTACATGTCAAGATTGTGGGAAAATTTCATGGGAAGGCATATATGATATGTTAGAAAAGGAAAATCCAAAGGTAACATAAGGACATGCAACAGCTGATGGACCTACAGAGTCAGAAAACACACTTGGTGATTTAGCCCTCTTTTATTCATCGAATAGTGGCCCACCCAAAGGTTTTTCCATATAATGACATGGTAAAATGGGTAATTGAAAGCATCAATGTAATGGACTAGATGCTCTTCACAGCTGACAGGAGAATGTTTGTATCCTTCAAGCCTGAAGACTTGAAGGAAATGTATCATATGTTAGAACTCTTGGATGCAGTATACACAGGTCAGTTGCATGCTAGGATGAGTCATCTGCCAGAGATCTAAACTATGCTTGATATTTGTCAGCTAAAGCCACAGGAGGAATAATAGATGCAATGGATCTTTTCAAAAGTTATTGCAATTCTATGTTTAACATGAAATCCCATATTTTGGGAAAGGTTGTTCCAACCACCCTAAGCACTTTTTACGAACAGTTTTCTCTTATTTTTTCTATAAAGACCCTTTCATGTCATTTTAGAAAGGGTCTTGAAATTGTATTAAATTAGATTGAAGAAGATAGCATTTCTGCACTTCTTAATTTACTTTTGTAGAAAACAGGGATCAAGGTTCAAACTTTCAGAATAGGAAGAGAAAACAAGATTGTTACTTCCATAAGAGGACTCAAATACATATGGTACTTTTATCAATGTCTTTTGTTTCATGTTAGGCAATTAAACAATCTTTTGATTCGATATTGTTGTTATATGTGAATGTTCATACAATTCTACATTATATCACTTTTGAATAAGTTGGAATTGATATTCTAAATACATATGCTGAAAATTGATGTTATTATGATACGCGATATGTTTTATATCACTTTGTTTAAAGTGATCATCATTCATGCTTGAATTTTTATAGCCAAGTGATTGATTTTCATTAGCATTTGATTACCAGAAATCATTATAAATCGCATTGATATTGGATTACCCGAGTTATATATAAATCTATTTGTATACTTTCATAAGTTTATCATCCAAACAATCTATTACCTTGTTATATATTTTAAACACCCATTCATCAAATCACACTTTATTGGGAAATTGGTCCCATAATATCTAGTGGGAGCCACCATTCCAAACGGAAAAGGAGCTACTTTAAGGTCTAGACAGGGTGGTTATCCCCCAATGTTGGTGCAATGATTTTAGAGGCATCAACACAGTGCCATTTGGGTCGTATTGCCTTCCTGGAATGGTAGCTAATTTCAGAGACATAATAATCTCTGCTTCCTTTAATGCATGTACATAATCATGTAGTGCAAAAACACGACATTGTAATGGGAATGTAGGCCAAATGGCCTTCTTCTTCTCTTTCAATCCTCTCGTCAATTTGCCTTCTCTTGCTGTTTGGTAGGCTATTTCTCTAGCAATTAGTTTTTTGAGGACATAATATGGGAGGACATGCGATGAAGCAATGCTCCCAAAAACTCTGATGTAGGTGAATGTCTCTTCCCCAAACCATCTGTCTACTGGAAATATATCTACTTCGGCCTCTTTAGAAAACCTAGGGGCAATTCTATCAAACACTGCTTTATGAATAGGTAGCATAACACCTTGAAATATTTTATAAAAATGGGGGTGGAATTGAGATTCCCACAAAATTTTATGGTATATATGGATGGGAAGCGGGTTCTATACAGTCCACTTCCATCCCATATTGGGAATCTGAGAACAAAAATAAATTGCATCCATAACAAAATCACTCATGAAGAAAGGGGGAAAAATCCTTAAAGAAGGACTTATTTTCCTTCTATATTCTATAATGGATTTTGCCAAATTGTCTGAAACAATTTGAGCCCAGTTCATAATTGTTGCTTTCATTGTTGCATCTATTAACGGGAGCCATTCCATGGAAAACTTGGTGCTATCGGGTCTATCAAATAACCTACATATCAATGCTGCTGCAAAACTATGAGGGGGAGAAATGGATGTCATTGTGTACATACAAGTTTTACCCCATTTGAGTTTTCCTCCACTTGGTCTCCAGGTCTGCGTAACACCTAATAGGTCCTCATTTTCTTTGGAAAATTTCTCAAGGAACTATTTGTTGTAGAGCTTTTGAGGCTCTGGTAACTGGTACATTAGTCATAGGTTGTTTGGTGAAAAATACCCCATGACTTCTTTCCTTTTATTCTTGAAGGTTCTGTGTGAGATTTCTACCTCATAAATTACCCATTTGATCATATCCATGTATGGTATTATCTTTGGTCTCGCAGCTATGCGGTGCAGGAATGAACACGTTGTTTCAAAATAGGAGGCATTAGATGACTCCTGAGCATTAGCCATGGCCTTTGTTACTAGTGGCCTGGGCTACTCTTCCTCTAACAAGTTATACATGACCTTCTATGTCACATGGTTCCTCCATCCTTGTTGCATGTGGTATCAGAGAAAAGCGACACCATGTCTGATTTCTCAGATGCAATCACCTTTCCCTTCTTCGCCGTTCTTTCTAACGATGTTTTCTGTGGAGGTTTCCTGAAATTGAGAAAATGGAAGTTATTGGATAAACAAAAGAGAGAATGACAGTGAGAATTAAATGATATAGTTAACCTCAAAAAGGTGACAAGAAAGGAGATTTTAATCAAAACACAGATGAAAATATATCATATCACGTCGAACCACTATTTAACATAAATTCCATTAAACTTATTAAATAGCCACCAAGGTCTCTTATCGTTGCCTTTATTACTCATTAAAGTACCACATTGCAAACGGGAAGGGAAAAACTTTAAGATGGCGAGCCTAAATTGTGAAAATGTCGATTTTGTGATTGCGATAAGATTATTGCAATATAGCAAATCTCATTATCTCATTTTTGGTTGGGTGTTTTCTCAAATTGTTTTAGAATTCTATTGGATGTGATATGAGTGACATATTCTTTACCATTTAGAGCATAGTTTTCCTAAATGAGTGATTACTTCATAAAGTGCTTTTCACTACTTGGTGGACTTAACTTATAATTTATAATATTTGTTTTTATTGGGTCTGTGTTTTATCGCACTTCACAAAATTTCGCATTTCATAAGGTTGGCTTTTGAGTAAATTTCCCGATATCATAAGTATTGACTCACTCTACAACAATATCGCATTTTGCATATTATGATATGCTTTGTGAGTTGCGTCTTTTGTGAGAGCCGATTTGCGGTTGCGATTAAGTGCTTCATTTTATGGGAAATGTCTTAAGTCTTACCTTTTAATGAAAATTTTAATGATATGTAAGTTAAATGCGGTGATCCCTTCCATCGCAATTCACGAATTTTGTTCGTTAATTAACCCTTTAACACACTTGATCTAGTGGTATGAAAAAAGGCGATAATTGCTAGTCTTAAATGGATTTGACTTGATATCTTGATTTATTTCTAAAAATTCAAAAGAAAGCACCTAAGTGCTAAATTTCTCTTGGAGGATTTTTTATAAAGGGTCCCCATTTATTAATAGAATATTAACTATTAACTAATAAATTGAGGTTGTTTGGGGGGGGGGGGGGGGGGGGGGTTGTTGAATCGCACAACAATTGCCGATTTGTTGGAAGCACCAGTTATCTCTGATTGCTTTTTGAAATTTCTAAAACTTCCAAAATAAAGGTAGTTCAGAAAATAGAAAATACATTAAATATAAGATAGGTAACATTTCTCTGAATAAGAAACAAAATCCACCTAATTATCATCCATTTGATTATCCTCTTCAAAATGAAAATTCCTTTCTCTACATCTGTCTCTACTTGGTTTTAAAGTTAATGTAGGGAGCTCTTGTAGATTAGATTTTAGATGTACTCATTTGTCATAGGTAGAGCCTTTGCTACTAGCAGGCATCCATAGCCTCGACAGGGTTACATTTTAACCAGCAACAATTTAGTATCCCATCTAGATAAGAGTGCAATTTTTAGAGATAAATTCAGATTCATATACTTCTTTTTTCTTTCTTTTCTAAACAATTTATTTTTTCTTAAAAATTTCATTTTTTTCTACTTAAAGGACATTGTCTTAGTTTGGTGGCCAAAATTGAAAATGTCATTCACTGGTTGTAACTCAACTGAAGAAGCTAGCTCCTGATGAAACCCCTTGTCTTTTGATTAAAATAATCTCAAACCATTACCCTCTTTTGATATGCAGTATTGCTAATGCTAGTTTATTATTTCCCTGTGAACATGGTAAGTTAGCTCTTGATGAGACCTCTTATCCTTTAAGTTCAAGAATATTTTAGAATTACACTCTAAAAAGAGAAAATTTTACTAAATGGGGAGAATCGTTGACTCTTTAAGAGTTTCTGGATGACAATTATAGAGTTAAGGATGCTTTTCTGCAGAGAGTCTTTGCTTTGTTAAAGATACTTTTCTTGACTGATAATAGAACGAAGGTTTCTTTATAGAGTTGAGATTTTGTAAAGGACAAATGATTTTGGTGGAAAACAAGCAGGTTTTAGAGAAATCTAACTTATCTTATGTTTCAAATGTGAAGATTATCTCCTCAATGATCTCTACTTATACGAGTGAAAAAGTCAAAATATAAATAAATAAATAAATAAAATTATTGAAAGGCCAAAAGTAAATGCTATTTAACTTTTATTTTCCTAGAAAAAGTAAAGGCAATAGTGTATAGGGATAGAAGAGGTTACCGTCTATGAAAAATATTTCTTCAATTTGCCCATTAATAGGTAGAGAATCTCTCTTGCCTGGTAAATCTTGTAATAAAAAGGTTGATGGGTTGATTTGCTCTGCAATCTGAAATGGGCCAAGCCACATTCTTTGGAATTTGATATGCTTACCTTTTTCCTCGTGTGCTTTATCCCACTTGAATAAAAGGTCTCTGAGATGAAAGGATTTAGGACTTACAGAATTTGCATCAAATGAGATTTAAATAATTGTTGATGATGCCCATGTGTGATTTTTGCTTTGTCTCTTTCTTCTTCGAGCTTGAGGATTTGTGATGGCCTTAATTGCATAGAAGAGGAAGGTGTTTCTTCAATAAATTGAATCAGGGCTAGAGAGGGAATAGCTACATTTGTAGGGAGAATAACCTCTTTCCCATAGACCAAATTAAAAGGAGAAGTGCCTATTGAGGCCTTATGTGTTATTCGATCTGCCCATAGAGAAAATGTTAAAGATTTGTGCCAATTTTTTTGACTTTGATCAATGGTTCATTTGATGGTTCTTATGAGATTTTTGTTTGTAGATTCGGCCAAACAATTTCCCTCAGGATAATATTTAGCAAAATATTTAAGTTTAAAACCTCTTTTAAGAGAAAATTTTGTCATAGCATTGCCTATGAAATAAGATGCATTGTCAAACATGAGGGCAGTCGATAGCCCAAATCTCATAATAATAAACTCGTCAATAAATTCAATGATGTTTTCAGAATTGGCTACCTTAAGTTGAATTTCTTCTACCCATTTCATGAGGTAATTAGTTTTTGTAAGGATATATCTATATTGCTTTGAATATTGAGGAACAATCTCACCTATTATGTCCATTCCCCATTGTTCAAATGGTTGTTCAATGTTGACCAGATTCAATGGTAATGCGAGTTTCCTTTGTCTTCCACCAACTGTTTGAAAAATTTTACATTTCCTTACATATTCGCATGCATATTTGAATAATGTTGGCCAATAATAGCCAACATGCATGATTTTATGTGTTGTTGTGTCTCCTCCAAAATGTCCACCAGCTAGTCCATCATGGAGTTCCTGCAAAACTTTTTTACCTCAGATTTTTCAAGGAATCTAAGCAAAACAAAATCATAATTCTTCCTAAACAGCACATCATTGATGATTTCATATTGCTTATCTTTTATCCTCAAATCCAATTTTCTTTTGTAACTAAGTTTCATAGGGGCATATCCATTTTTTAAATAAAAGATGATATCGACATATTTGGATTCAGTATCATTGAGGCTTACCTCATATATTTGTATATCATCACCTAAATCTTGTAGTGCTGGTAAGTTGAATGCTCCTGCTAACATTTTGCAAAAACCTTGACCTTTAACAATTTTGTTATAATATTCTGACACATAGGAAATAGTTAAGTATAACTTGGTCTAGTATAGAGTTAGGTAAAGTGTGTTTCTTTACTATGTACTTTTGTAACATACAATCTGACGGTCATGATATGTTCTAGACATGAAGTGATCTGATGGTTCATTCTCTCCTCAGTATTACTAACACTTGATCCATGGCTTAACACCCAATTGGTCCATGATTTGTATTTAAAGAGCATGGAGGGTCATTTGTAAGGTGACCATTCATGAGAGAAGATTATATAAATTTTCATTCTTTTATTAATAAATTGCCTGAAGTGGCTGCGTTGGCTCAGGTCGTGGTCTGTTTCCATCTTTGAGGGTTTTAACCATGTCAATAATACTGGTGTATTGATCTGTGATCTGTTTGTGAGTGATGTCCTCTAGTGTTGTATCTGAGGAACTTACCCTGTAAATTCGTACATGGTATCAGAGCTATTTGAGGGCTGCATCTGTTGGTGATCCAAATCTGATGCCAGTATTACTGCATTTGACTGTCATGTCCTAGATATACTATTTCTGACCACTTTCATGCCAAGAGGGCTACTCTATTGTTTTAAGAGCATCTGTTTTAGTGAGGAACCCCTTTCATTTCACTCGAAAAGGTTTCTGGTAGCCCTAGCTACGTCATTTTTAAGATCTAGAGGTATACAGTCTTTATTTGCAGTTTTAGTTATTCATTTCTCTATTTATTTCCATTTATTCAGTGCTCCATTTTATTTATTACTGAATCTATACCTTTGATTTCTACATATTCTTTTTTCCCTGCAACTCTATGCGATCTGGGAAAATTAGAAATCGCAAGGAAGGATTTTTCTCATGTGTATGCTCTTTTTCGCCACGCCTTAGTGTGATCTCCGAAAATCAGAAACATTGAGGAAAATACTTAGGTCCTAGAAAAAGCTAATTTCGCGCCATAAGGTTTGGTATTTTTTATATGTCCGTGTTGGGTTGTGTTGTTTTTTGTTTTGTAGGCAAAAAGAGATTTTTTAAGTAAGCACGCACTTTGTCGGCATCTTCAACAACGTTTCTTCAAAAAGCCATAACTTCTTCATCTGGAAGCCGTTTTCAGAGCCTTTTTTTAATTAGCCTAATTTTTTGAGATATTTCCTTTGGAACATTTATTTTCAACATCTACAGCTTCAGTTTCTATTAAAATGGAAAGTCCATGCCAATTTATTCTTGATATCACCATCTACTTCCAATGGTGGTCCTACATTGTGGATTTACTTAGAAGCAAAGGTATTTACATAATAGCCTCAAGCCAAGAAACTAAATCTAAAGATGAAGATAAGGTAGCCAAATGGGAAAATATGCAAGATCAAGTACATGGGTTGATAGGGATGTCTATTTCTCTAGACCTTAGATTCCATATCGCAGAACTTGATACCCCTAATGAAGCAATGAAATAAGTCACTAAAGTTTTTGGAATTAAAAATGAAATTAGAGCTCATCAACTCGAAAGTGAGTTTTCTACGTTGGACCCCAATAAGTTTTCTTCCATTGAAGATTTTTTGCCCAAGTTCAAGACCCTTAGACTTCTCTTGGACTGTGTTAAGGTTAAGAAAAAATATGGTAGCCTTATCTATTCCATTCTTACTAAGTTGGGACCAACCTACTCTGTATTTGTTTCCACCTTCCATTCTACTAGAGAAGCCTTCATTTCTCAAGGACAAGACTATAAGTACCCCTCTTTTGATGCCTTTTGTGATTCTTTAATAAGAGAACAAGAAAAACTCTTACATCTTGGCCTTCTTAATCTTGGAAACTCTTCTAAGAAAGTTTAATTGAGGCTTCTATGATCCATGTCAAGATTAAGAGAATTATTTGGCTAAAATCACATGATAGAATATTTGTCTACGCATTTTGAACCAACCAGTGTGGTTCATCATCAGGACAAGTTGAAGGATCAGATCCAGAATGCATGTTAAATAGTCAGAGCAGAACTCCCAATGGCTATAATTATTGACCAGGTAACGGCTAAATGACTAACTAACTGCTATATTAGACGAGGAAACGACTAGTTGGACCAGACTCAAGGAAAAGGGGGCAAAACCAAATAGTAAATTAAGCTGAGGTTTTTATTAAATTAAAAGTTAGTTACACTATTATTAAATTAAAAGTAAATTTATATAAAAGGTATATTAATTTAAGTATTAACCCTAACTACTAACCAGCTACTAAGGATTAATCAATTAATATCTTATCTTAGATTAAAATATTAATCTAATATTATTTTAATATTAAAATAATTAAATAATATTTTAGTTTAATTGTTTATTTAAATTGTTAAAATTTTTCTTTATTTTAATAATAAGCTATGATCTAAAGAAATTATTTTTCTTATAATAATTAAGTTGAATACTATTACTTATCTGTAATTCATGTGCTAGAAATAATTTATTTAATAATAACTAATAATAATTAATATATCTAATGAAGTTAATTGTGTTAAATAAATTTAAGGATATTATTACTATGATCTTATACTAGATCCCTACTATAATTATTATATTAATATTATTACTATTAGTGGTAGAGGTTATTAATATCTTAGTAATCTACTAGGAACCTTAGTTACTAGATTGAGGGAATTAGTAAATGAAATAAATTTATTATAGTTTTAGAATTAATTTAAGGGAACGGTAACTAACAACATAAATTCAATAGAATATAAATTAGTTATTTAAATACCTTAAACCGTATAATTTAACCCTGAAGAAAAGGATTAAATCAAACAAGGAAGAAGGCTAAAGAAGGAAGGTTAAAGGATAACAAGGGAAAAATTCTCGAACCAGCTACTAAAAGAGGGAGGGGGAGGAAACGACTAGGAGGTGAGGGCCGGGATCCAACATCTGCTGATCTTCCAACGTCTGAGGTTACTTTGGAACTTCACAATTTTTAACTTGTGGTTCACACATTTTCTCTAGGTTGGAAATTTTACTCGGTTAACTTCGAGTTCTTGTGAGAAGAAATTTGCATTTCAAGGAAG
Organism: Pinus tabuliformis; assembly: GCA_031772625.1. Lineage (NCBI taxonomy): Eukaryota > Viridiplantae > Streptophyta > Pinopsida > Pinales > Pinaceae > Pinus > Pinus tabuliformis. The sequence goes on along the minus strand of CM062814.1, from coordinate 93,777,547 downwards.
ACAATATTTATTATTTTACCAATTTCCTTGGGAAATTTTGTTTTGTTGTATTAATAGGAAATAATGCCTAATTAGGGGTTTGATACAATCATATATATATTTTTTAATAGGATTCTTCTTACTGAATCCTTTTTTAATTAGAGTTGTCTATATAAGTTTATATAGTTATAAATATTCTATTAACTTTGACATAAATACACACTTTGTATCTAAAAATTCTAATTCATATTTGTCTATATATATATATATATATATATATATATATATATATTATTTCTATCTTCTGTATGGTTTACGTCTGAATCTTTATAATATTATCTAAAAGAAAATGGTTTCTCTTATTCTAAAGCTATGCTAATCTTTTTAATTTGTGTTGTACAAATTTAAACCTACGTTCTTCCTCTTTGTGATTGTAATAGTAATAAATTTTATACGTAACCATGTTTCTACAACTCTAGCATCTCGTTGGAGTTAGAATATATATATATATACATACACACACACACACACTTGTATGTATACTGAAACATCTATATAGTTGTATACCTACTTTGAACTTATTGTTTCTTTTACATGCTCATATATATATATATATATATATATATATATATATATATATATATATATATATATATATATATATATATATATATATATATATATATATATATATATATATATATCAACTGTGGTTGATGGTCATTGTGTGACCACTATATTGATAGGTAATAATCCAGTAAAATCCTGACAAAGGGATCTACCCACCGGCTTTGGTCGGACCTAACCCTAAGGGTGTCGAGGAGATTTGACCTTGTGACCTCTCAATTAGAAAGGTTTAGCAACGAGAAATCGACCGAGGTTGATGGTCATTGTGTGACCACTATATTCACAGGTGATAATCCAGTAAAATCCTGACGAAGGGATCTACCCATCGGCTTTGGTCGGACCTAACACTAAGGGTGTCGAGGAGATTTGACCTCGTGACCTCTCAATTGGAAAGGTTCAGCAACGAGAGCTCGACCGACTGATTTATCCCTTGGGGCTTATTATTTTATTATTATTATTATTTTTAATATATATATTCTTTACCTATATCTAAATATATACTGTATCACCATGTGATAGAGTCCCCTGTATATTAATACTCTTATAACAACAATACTTACCGAACCTTTCACTACTATAAAAGAATATTCTTTTTGCTACTTCTACTACAATATTTCACATTAATGAAGACAAGTTGTATCTTTACCAAATATTATTTGCATATTTAAATCTGCTTGTCTTTCTTTAGAATTAACATTCGAATATGAGAATCTTCTTTAGAAATAACAATCAGATACTAGAGTTAAAAATATAAGGAGAGATAATTCACATACTCATATTCAATGAATAAACCATTTGTTTCCATTTCACTTTTGCATAGAGAATACAATTTAACTTCTAAAACATAACAAAATAAACAATTTCTGGCATTTAAAAAAAAAGTTAGAAACACCAACTTGAAAATTTCTTCTGGAAAAATAAGAGTCAAGTACTTGGTTCCTCCCTTCCATGACATAACTTCTACTAGTCCCCTTGAGCAATTAGGACTGCAATTATCTTCTCTGTATATATTTTTTCTTCTTCTCTTTAGTTTCTCAATCCTCCTCTTAGGAATTATGAGACAAAAGCTAGAAATTCAGATATTTTTATCCATCTACCACTTTTGGGTTGTTACTAATATTCTCCACCTCATCAATAGGTGGCATATAGTTAGCTGCTCATTAATGAGTTTTCGTTTCCCACTTCTGAAGAGAACTCCTTATCTTCTAGAGAACATTAAATTGGAAAATACAACAATTTTAGAATTAATTCTAATCACCCATATTACATGCCTAAGACTTGTTGATAAAATATTTTCTAAATTAAATTGCAAAATTTTTCTCTCTCAGCCATATGTACTTCAACCATTAGTTTCCCATTTTTTTTATATACTCATAAAACAAAACATAAATACAAGTTTACAAACAACAATTGTACATCAATTGTTACCAGTAAAATTACTAATAATTAATTATCTCTCTTTCACCTAATATACTTGTGAAAAAACAAAATTAAACTTATACACATCTATTTACAACAAAATCCTTAATTTGAGGGACATCACACAAATGAAGGGGTAAATTTAAGAGTCTTATTCAAACTGGAGGGGACAAATTTTGCATAGAAAGAGGGTTAAAACAAATAAATAAAGTTATGAAAAAAATCCCTGCATGACACCAAAACCAAGTTCCTTCATCAAAAACCTTTCAATAATCCTTAAGATCTTTAAAATACACCACAAAAAACCTTTGAAGCAAAAAAATAGATTTTTAATTGGGGACCAAGTCTGATGCACCCATTCTCAGAGTGCAGACCCATAAGCCATAACCCATTAAATCAAAAGATAATGGCGTGCTTCAAATAATACTTGTAAGAATCCTCAAATTGAAGATGATCTACTTTAATAATTGGGATATTTTCCACCTGATCAACTATGAAGGCTAACTCTGAGATATTTTTGGGAATAAGTTGTGTGGGCCTTGGCTTGGGGGTATCCTTGAAGGATTTTGATTGAGAGGTAGAGGACACAACCCAGCCTTTGGCTTCATCGTTTAAACTTGAAACTAAAAATATTGAAGTGTCCTTCCCCAAGCCATAATCTTTGAGTGAATTCCTTTCTAGAAGTTGCCTACCTCTATGAAGAAGTTGCATAAAAGCAATTGGAATTCTTGTTTGATATTGAATTTTGGTAGCAAACATAGAGAACAGATCAATGACTTTCACTTGAATACAGAAAATTGCCCCTTGAAATTGGTTTCACAAAGACTGAAAATTTTAAAGAATCTGAAGTAACAACTTCATATTGGATGCAGGAAAAGCCCTGTTGTACAAAAAAAATCTCTTGTTTACCCGATATGTAGCCGAAGCAACATGATAAGAGGATTTCCAACAAATGACATAGTCCTGAAGCAAATTTTTTCTCAAAAATAGGGTGATTGCTAAAGGCATTAGGGTTTCCATTGCAAGTTATCTCAAGAGTTACAATCACTAGATTCTATTCATGACTATTTCTTTAACTTGCTTATTTAATTATATTTCTTTTTTCTATTTTTTTTATTGTCTTCATTTTTTATTTGTGCAGTTCATACATCTTGACTCTGCTACATAAGTGGTTAAAAATTCAATTTGTGGTTTTTGATTTACTTAATTAATTTTTTTTTTCCCATGAAAAAAATCGTACTTTCCATTATATAATATATTGAAAATTACTTTCCTTGGCTGCTACCAATTAATTAAATTGTTTTATTTTAATAAGATTTATTATTCTCATAATGATTTGTTAGTCTAAAATTTTAATATTTGCTATTAATAATAATAACTCTCAATCACTTCTTGAATTATATAATGGTGACTCTATCATATAAATAGTTAAAAACCCTTTTTTAGTTTTCAATTTTAATTAATTAATTAATTTTATTTGATAAACTTTCTTATCCTCACAACAACTTACTAGTTTACAATTTTAATATTTTCTATTATCAATAATTATTGTCAAGTACTCCTTCAATTCAGCGCTATCTTATTACTTTAAACCTTTAAATTCATATATATATAAGAGTAATGATTGCATTCCACTAGGAATAGTCAGTAACGTCATAGAAACGACTACCATTATTTCACATGGTAGAACCAAAATTTCATAAATGCCATAAAGGGCCAACATGTCTCCGGAAACTTGAACCCATGTTACTTAAGAAATAAAGAAATAAAAAAAAAATTTATTTTAACATCCACGAGGCTAAAAATAGCCTATGGGACAGATTGCTTCTTCATCTCCTTGATGTATTCAGCCGTTTTTCTGTGAAGCCTCACAATAAATGCTCCTAGCTTCTCAAAAAACCCCTCTCTAAATACAATATCCCAAGAGCTAGCTGCCGACATATCTGCATAACTTTCCTTGTTTCCTTTGAAGGCCTAACATTCTAAAATGGAATTCTTTTCTATTTCCACTTTTTTGGAAGAACAAAAAATGCATACTCTTTCCTCCCACACATCTTTTGGCCTTTTCAAGTGTCGTGTTTGACAATGGAGTTGATGAGAATTAGTCCTTAACTGAGCAATAAGAATTTTGGCTCTCCAAGAGATATTGGTCTCTACATGCTTTTAGTTGATGACTATGAGTGGGATTAAACACTTCAATATAGTAATTTTCCTTTCTTCCTAGCTCCTTTTCCCAAGTACATTTGTGGAACTTATCCATAAAAAATATTTTATATATTTGTTGTTTATGGGACACGTGTTCAAGAAAATACCCAATTTACTAAACCATTTGTTATTTTGTTGCATCCAAGTCTTTTTTATATTGCACAATATGCCATTAAAGACAAACTTAGGCCATCTGACCTCTTCCATTTGCCCAATTTTTTTAAATACCTTATGACTCGCACCATAACAATTACTTCAATAGGAGCAACCCCTCTTTCACTTAACAAGATAGCAGAAGGAATTGCGCTTTTAATCTTGAATTTGTTTGTAATGAAATACTTTTGAATTTTCTCAATTTGTTTCCACTGCATGTCGGATGTACTGCTGGCCCATAGTTCACAACCATAGAGAATCATTGGAATCACTAGAAGCCCAAAAAGAGTTTGAGTGGTTTTCCAATCCTATAACTCTACCTCTCTACACCGATTTTGAAAAGCATAAAATTCTTTCCACCCCCCCCCCCCCCCCCCCAAAGTTATTTTCTTTCTACAACCATCCCAACTTATATTTTTGTTGAAGTTAATTCCGAGGTATTTGTAATCCGCAACTTCTTCTAGAATGTTGCCTTCAAAGTAAAACTTATACTAGTTATGTTTTTTTAGAGAAACCGCTACTTTTGTTTTCTTGATATTGACCTGTATCCCCACACTTCTACAAAAATTCTCAAGGGATAGTAATTTCTCTTGTGAACCAAGAGTTGATTTAGCAATCAGAATAAGTTCATCTGCATACAAAAGAATCCTTATAACAAACTTGCCCAAATATATACCATCACCCCCTTGTGAATTTAACCACTCCTCAATCTTGTCGATATATAAACCAAAAAGGATAGGAGATAGTGGACAACCTTGCTTGACCCCGATATTGCTTCTAAAAATTTCAGAAATGCCTGCTAAAGTTCTAACTTTCACCTCTTCATATAGCGTATGCACAACTTCTCTCAAATGTTTAGGAACCCCAAGTTCCTCACTCTGTGCTAAAGTTTATCCCGAGGAACCGTGTCAAACACTTTTATGGAATCAACAAAGCAACAAAAGACTTCTTCCTTTTTATCCCAAAATTTTCAATGATGTGCCTTAAAATTATACAATGATCAAATGTGGCATGTTTAGGTCTAAAACTTGCTTGCCTTTTAGTACACTTATCTCTTTCTTTTGCCCACTTGCTAATTTTATTTTCTAGCATGCTTCCAAATAGCTTTTCAAAAAAAGGGATTATCATTATGCTCCTATAAGTGGAGGGATTATTGACGTCACCACTCTTGAAAAGAGGTATTTCCAAACTAGTTGTCCAGTCTGCGGGGAGCCCCTATTGTATGATGTTGTTGAAAATTTTTGTAATGTGAGGTGAAAGAATCTTTGAGCCCCACTTTAGATATTCTGCTTGGAGTTCAACTAAGTCTTTTGATTTTCCAACACCCAACTTCTTGATACCCATCTCTATCTCTTGCACCGTGAATAATTCAATATTAGTGTTGACCAAGGGGGGAGGGTAAACCTTGGGATCCTACTCATAGAGTTGTCTTGCATAGTCAAATCATTTAGAACTTGTAATACTATTTCTAGTTTGTATCTTTCTCGGTTGGTGCTCCTTCCAAAATAATTTGGGATTATTTTTCCCACGAAAGATTACTTCTTCCCTCGAAACCATGAAATCAACATTTTTCTTGCTAAATAAATTATTCTAAGTTTTGAGATTTATGTTATCCTTGTTTGTCTCTTTCCATATTCTCCTCTCCTTTTTTCATTCCTCATCAAACCAAGCATTAACCGAAAAGCAATTTGTTTCAAACTTAATTTTTTATCTTTTGCACTCTATAAGTGTGCATTGAATTAAATGTATTAATTCATGATTATGAAGACAGTGAATCGTGATTTTCTCCCTCTTGAAGAGCCTCTCTAGCATAATTTTGAAGGTATTACAATTTTCTGGGGTCAAAAGAATTTTTCCCTTTGGGAGATTTTGGTGGAAATGCTGAATTTTTGACTCGAATTATTTCTTTCCAATCCAAGAGTAACTTAAATAAATTGGCTTGTCATCTGATTTTAAGTCTCAAAGTTGATCTCCAATCAAAACTAACTCCATTTTCTCACACAAACCATGCGAGCAAATTACATAATCTAGTACACTTGCTCCATTGTAAGTATCGCAAGTGAAATCACTGGACTTTGCCCATCTAGTCAAACCATTACAAATGACTAAATCAAAGGCCCCACATAGAGTAAGAAATTGTTCACAAAAGAGATTGCAACCCTTGTCCTTTGAAATTCTTTCCCACTGATGCCTACTCTCTTCTGTAAGCCAAATAGGGTCGCAGTCTTCTTTAGAGAAAAGAATGCTAGCTTGCTCACTTGCAGTCCTAGCATTGAAATCACCCACTATAAGGACTTCACCTAGCTGAAAATATGTTGCAATATCTACTTTTAAGTCTGAAAATGTATTTTTGTGATCAAGCCCTCTACCTTTATAGAATTTTTAAACTTATACCGCAAAATCACATGCTGCAATAATGATGTGGTTTCTGTTTTCTAAAATTTTAAATTATGCCACTTAAACTAAATTTCTTCGACAATATTCTTTTTAATATTAAAAAAAATCATAAAAATATATTTTTTAATTTTATTCAAAACCATTTACATACTCTATTTCCAAATATATATATATATATATATACTTCTTAAAAAATATAAACTACTCACATCCATTGTATTTAATATTCTAATCATTTAAAATTTATGAGAGTACAAATGATAATGAAATGAAAACGAAAGAGAACAAAGTTCATATACAAATACACCATACTTTCTTTAAATGAATTTAATTTTTTTCCTGATATTTTTCTTTTTAATTAATAATATATAGAGAGGGGCCATGAATTGGGATGCCTTGCCTTATCATTTAAAATTCAATTTTCAAGGAACACTAGTACTTTGACTTAAATAATTCATTATATCATTTAACTTTCGATCTATTTCAGGAAATGTTTTTGGAACTTCAAAATGTTTAAATGTAGAGAATTTGACGTAAGTAATTTATAATATTTTTGAATTTTCTTTTTTAAATATAAAAAGATTTATATTTTAAGTTATATATTATTGATAAAGATTATAAATTTATTTAAAATTATATCATTAAATGGTCATGAAAAATTAAGTGGAGAAGTGCTAATTTGTATGGTAGTGGTTAGGGATTTTTTAGTCACCACAAACTTTTTGTTGTAGAGATTTGGAGCTGGCGTTGCTGTGAATTAATGATCGTTCACCATTCGAGTGAGTTTCATTGTTAATATGTGAGATAGTTCGTGCCACTTGCATTGCTATTGGTGTTGCATGTGTGTAGCTCTTGCACGGTGGCCCTCTTTGTGTGCTCCTTACTTGAGGGTGACAAATCCAAGGGTTTTTCAAGGTTCTCAGAGTATGATTCATGCTTGTTTAAGAGATCTACTTGCAATCTAAGTTTTAAATCTCTGCGGGGCCTCTTTTTTCTCCTTGGGGACAGTCTCCCTAGGTTTTCTTCTATGGTCAAAATTGATTCTAGATGTGCCAAAAGGTGGATATTATTCCCAAACTTTTCTTAATATCTTCTAAGTCAAATCAAAGTATTTCCATTTTGAAGGAGAAAGGTTTGTTCGGTAAGTGCACTTGGCATTGGCCTAGTCCATCCTCTATTTATGAATGGGCTTCTAAAAATTGGGGGAGCTGGATCCAACTTTCTTTTATTGTGGAAAGGTTTCTATATCTTTATTTTTTAAAATAAAGAAGATAGGGAACAAATATTCAGATATGACCCTTTATTTATGGGTACTAAGGGTTGTTTCTAGCTCATTGGACCTTTGACTTTAATGCAAACATGGAAATTTCTTAAGCCTCGATCTAGGTGAGGCTTCAACAACTCCCCCATTTTTTATGGAGTGAATATACTTTTAGAGTATTTGGAAATAAGTTGGGTAAGTATATCTCTCATGTAGATTAGAAAGCCAAATTTTACACTTGTGCAAGAATTTGTGTGGAGAATGAACTCGATAAAGGACTCCATGAGGCTATTCAAGTAGAAATGGAGGGATGGAGTCACCATCAATTTCTCGATTATGAGCAAGTTCCCTTCAAATGTATCGTATGCCATGAGTATGGACAGTTTCCAAAAAAATAACCATTTGGTAATCTTCCTCTAACATCTTCAAAGCCTACCCCAACTACAAAGAAATTTGATGAGCAAGGGTTTGAATAGATATCTAATAAGAACCTCAACGTTCTTCCAACCTTGAATCTAGCTAACTTCCCCCTTCATATAACATATTTTGTGCTCTAAATTCACTTGAGGATAAAGAAGAAGTTCAAGATCTCAATTTTTCAAATCCAGTTAATTTAAAGATCTCTCCAAAAGAGGATGTGAGTCTAGCTAAGGTACTCCTAATTCCAAAAAGGGTGCAATATGGAAGAAATAGGAAGACTAGGTTGGTGACAAGGTTCTTCCATCTCTTTCACCTTCTTTGCTTCTTCTAGAGAAACTTGATCTCTATTTATTATAATGCACCTTCATGACTACTCTGCGGAATCTTAGTCTCTAGGTCTTCTAGAGAAACTCGGTCTCTACTTCTCTGTCCCAGAAGATTCCTTCCTTCGCTATCCCAAAAGAGACTTATTCACTGCCTCCTAGGAGATCCCTTCTTCACTACCCAAGAAGATACTTCTTCATTGCCTCGGAATATTCTCCTTCCATAGAAGGTATCTCTTCGATGCCCTAGAAGATTCTACTTCACTGCCCCAAAATATTCTACTTCATTTTCCCCAGAAGATTCTTTCTTCATTACCCTAGAAGTTTGGCTTTTTAGCTTTAGAGAAAATCCTTTTTCATTGCCTCTTTTTTCGCACTTCTTTTTGCACTTCTCTTTGCTGGAATGAGTTCAAAATTGATGCTTAGAATGGAGGCCCAGTTCCTATATTTATATCCCTCTTCACTTGGTCTTCAGGCCAACTTGACGGCTGGATGTAGGCCGAGTTGTTCTGGCATCTTCTTCCATGTTTGTAGGCCAACTTAAAGAGGTAAGGTGACAAGTTCTTTGGAGGATACTTTGCATAGAGAATATGACCTTTTACAATGTGTAACATGATTTCATTTACATGAAATTGACCCTTATATTTTATGACTAGATGAAAAATAAATACTAAAGACTCTCAATGGGAGTCTTGACTCAAAAAAAAAATCCCTTGCTCATGAAACCCATGAAGCAAGTCAATATAATAATTTCATTTTTTTATTTACATCTCTTTACAAAAAATCATAATTACATGTCATTATGAAGACCGAACCTAGTTACACTTTTCAACACTCCCTCTTAACTAGGGAGGTATTCATAATAGTACCTTGGACTTTCTCAATCTGAAGGATCACTCATAAGAAGAATTCAGATTTGTAACTCATTCGTATAACATCATACCAACCAACATTTATATAACAAGGCCTTGACTAACAACACTATCTATCCACAAGACCAATGATTTATAGAGATAATCATCATTGTCTCTCTCAGAACATACCCCACCCGGGTTCTCTTAGTATATGCTCCATAAGGGCTATTGTTTTCTTGGAATCCCTAGTCCAAAAGAATATCGGTCCTCCATGGCTACTCTTTAATGGGATTCCTTATCTCATCCCACAAGAGCATCAGATGCCAAATGATTACACCATCCTCCATTCTGTCTTCTCAAGTGACGCAAAGAAAAACATGTCTATCGCTCCTTCTTATACCCTGAGGTTTTATTTCATTCAAGGAATATACTCATATCTACCACAGAGGAATGTACCTAATATTATGGCTTAGGAATTTCTGAGTTTCTTCAGAGTAAGAAACTTCTTCTCAGGCTCCCTCTTACCGAGGGACCTATAGCAGCTCTTCATGTGGAGATCCTAAAACAATCAGCTGCATGAAGAGCTCCTTTCTTTGATGTCATGAATTTCTTATATGATAAGGAGTCTTCATCCTCTCGGAACTTCTATATATAGGACATAGATCACTTATCACTATTTTTCATGAGTCAGTCATGTCCTCAAATCATCAGAAAGTGATATATCATATTTTCCATCTGTCTTTGCTTCATGTCATTATGATTCAATTCCATATTCCTGGAAGGACATTACATCCTTCTATATGGTCCGTTCGGAATTGTTTCACAAATCTTCTCTTTTATAGTCCTACATAAGCCCATCTAGATGTTAGTTAAAAAATAATCAATGAACACTTCAAATCAGTGTTGCCTTTGTGATAATATTTCACCATGACATATTCCTGTAAGTATTTGCATCTTGCATGCAAATTGACACATCTCTCATATATTTAGTGTCAAGGGTCTCTATCTTTTCCTAACTTATATTAGAGTCTTCATATCCTTTCGAGATATATTCTAGTAAAATATTCTTGGACTTTGGATGTTGAATGCCTTCTATAATCTATTTTCAAGATCTCTTCCTTTCTTTTCTTGCACACTTCATTCCTAGGAGCTTCCAATCAGAGTTCCTTGATTGTAGTCAACTTCCTCATGTTGCATATATTATGTTGATTTCATCTAGTGTGACTTATGCTATTCTGCAATTCTTTGGAGGAGGAGATTCTTTCTTCTCTTGATCATATTTCCCGAGATGGAAATAGTGATCCATATTAACCATATGACATGACTTTTTACCATAATCTATGTGAGCATACATACCTCATCTTTCTTTCAATCATCCAGACTTCTTGTAGTAGCTTTATTCGAAAGGACTTTATCCTTTAGACCTGCTTTCTTGTTGTGTCATCATACCATCATCCTTTGAATCCCACAAGTTGGAATTCATGATGAAAACCTTTTGCTTCCTTTCTCTATTAGTGAATCCTTTGATGAGAATTTTGTCAAAGGAACTCGAGGATGTTTCATATCCTCATTTGGCAGATGTTTTCTTCTATGATGATCCCAAGCAATGATGACCTCTGCTTCTATAAGTATTAATGAGGTTTCCTAAGAGCTTCCTATTTTTGAAATCAATAGGATTTGTACCAAACATACTTTCTACTTCCCATGTCATGAGCTATTTGTAGGTTTTAACCCCGTACATAAATTACATGCATATGAATTCTAAAGCACAGAAAATAAACAATAGCAAGATCATAACACATGAAACAAATATACATAGATATTTTCCCCTGGATCCCAAAACCAGGACTACCAGAATGATTTTTCATTATTTCCTTTCAATGTTACAATACATATATATACATACCGAAGCATCCATAAACCCCAATCCATTAACCCTGGATTAGAAAATAAACATAGTTCCCTTGACTGGATCTACAAAATACCATGGACTGAAAACCATTGTGCCCAAAACCATGTGCGAAAACCATGCACAAAACCATAGGTAGGTCTACCCACCTAATATAGGGTCCAAAAAAACTTTTCCCGGGGTGTTGCTCTGGACCCCATAGAGGGGGCCTACCGCCCCCCTCAAACCCCCTATACATAACACAACCCAACACTATTATCTCTAATGATTTTATTATGATGATTATTTCTAATGCATCCTATCTGCTTTACATTTATTCCTATAAATAACTTATAGGTGGAAGAAACCTTCTAATGAAGAAGATAATCTTTGTCATCTTTTAGCTTCTTTGTATCAAGTTCTTTTCCTTCCTTAGTAGAATAGTATTCTTCCCTGTCCATTTTGTGATTTGGACAATTTCTTTTGTAGTGTCCAAAATTGTGGCAACCATAACATATTAACTTAGCCATGTTATTCTTTCTATTCTTTTGAGTACCGAACTTTCCAGACATTTATTTTCATTTTGACACTAATTGTAGCATATGATTAATTTTGTTCGCTTGGTCTTACATCATTTTTTTCTTTTAATATGGTTTATTTGATCTTATAGAGTGACCATAAAATCTGGAAATGGAGTAGTCTCTTTATTCCCATATAAGCTTGAATTGAAGCTACCCCATTCTTACGGTAGTGCATTTAGTACCACTGTGGTCATCTCTATATTAGACATAACTTCTCCTAGTTATTGTAGTTGATATCAAATTTCTAATATGCTCATGAAGTATGAGCCTATTCCATCTTCCTTGGATATATTTAGTTTGTAAATTTCTTACCTTAAGGATATTTCTCCTGCGGTACTTACAAAAAAAAAAAAAAAACTCTACTAGTTTGTCATATATAGCTTTTGCAGTTTCTAGCTTTGATACTATGGGGTTAGAGAGTCTTTTATAGATTCTATAAGAATCCTTTGGGCTCTCACTTCTCTTTTCATGTATTTAGCATGAGCTTGAGTATCTTATTTTGGAGGTTGGGTTATTGATCCCTTAATGTGAACCATGACTTCATTCTCAATAAGATTGAGGTCAGTCGTTTTCATCCATGCAAGGAAATTTAGTCATAGAATTACTTGTCAAATTGTTGCTTGATTCCTCCTTCTTCTTGATGTTGATAGAGGGAATTGTTCTTGAGTGATTGATGAGAGAGAGCTCGATTACGATCCTTTGATCATGTGATGATGTCTGAAGTGAAGTGATGATGTCTGAAGAGCTTCTAGGGTTTTTCTCTTTCTTCCTGCTTCCTTCATTGATCTAGGGTTTCTGTGATGTAGATCTTGAACTTATTGATTAACCTTTGACTTGATTCGATTCCCTCTTTGAAGATTTATCCTTGTGTGTCAACGTTCTTTGTATACCCCTTCTTGTCTTCAACACCTAAGCTCCAATACCATGTTGATAAATCTAGGGCATGTAATATTAACAATTTCTCTGCTTGATAATTGCTTGTGATATGTTAGTTCTTCTTTACTTATGATCTTTCACTTTGTTAGCTTATTAGTGTGTTATTTTCATCAAGATAATTATCAAAATAAATAACAACAAGTGATATCGTATATAGGGTTCTTCATTTAGGGCCAAAACATTTCACCTCTTGCGAGGAAAACCCAATCAAAATTATTCTTATAGATATTCAATTGATAAGTACCAAGACCATGACACTGACCCTTGACTCTAGTATCCTCTTCAAGAACCTTGTCACCAACTTGGTCTTCCTATTTTTTCCTTCTCTTGTTCCTTCTCTACTTCTTCTAGAGAACTCAGTATCTATTCCTATACTATGCCTTCATGACCACCCTAGAGAATCCCAGTCTCTAGGTCTTCTAGAGAAACTATGTATCTACTTCTCTGTCCTAGAAGATTCCTTTCTTCGCTATCTCAGAAGAGACATATTCACTTCCTCCCAGAATATCCCTTTTTCACTGCCCCAAAAGATATTTGTTTGTTGCCCCAGAAGATATTTAATCCGTGCCCCAGAAGATCTTATTTCATGGCCCCAAAATATTTTAATTCGTTTGCCCCAAAAGATTCTTTATTCGTTACCCTACAAGAGTGTGTTTTTAGCTTTAGAGAAAATCATTTTTCATTGCCTCTTTTTCACACTTCTTTATGCACTTCTCTTTGCTAGAACAAGTTCTACTTGATGCTTATAATTGAGGCCAATTTCCTCTATTTACACCCCTCTTCACTGGGTCTTCAACCTGACTTGACAGTTGGATGTAGGCTGACTTGTTCTTGCAACTTCTTCAATGTTTGTAGGCTGACTTGAAGAGGTTAGGTGACAATTTATTTGGAGGATACTCTACATAGGAAATATGACCTTTTACAAAGTGTAACATGACTTCATTTACATGACATTGACCCTTATATTTTATGGCTATATGACAAATAAATCCTAAATACTCTCCATGTGAGTCTTGACTAAAAAAATCCCTTGCTCATGAAACCCATGAAGCAAGTCAATACAATAATTTCATTTTTCTTATTTACATCTCTTTTGCTAAAATCATAATTACATGTCATTATAATGACTAAACCTAGCTACACTTTTCAACACACCCTCTTAACTAGAGAGGTATTCATAATGGTACCTTAGACTTTCTCTATTTGAAGAATCTCTCATAAGAAGAATTTCAGATTTGTAACTCATTTGTATAGCATCATACCAACCAACATTTATATAGCAAGGCCTTGACTAACAACTCTATCTATCCACAAGATCAAAGAAAAAATCTAGCGAGACCAATGATTTATATACATACTCATCATTGTCTCTCTCAGAACATACCCCACCCGGGTTCTCTCAGGATATGCTCCATAAGGACTATTCTTTTCTTGGACTCCCCATTCCCAAAATAATATTGGTCCTCCATGACTACTCTTTCATGGGATTACTTATCTCATTCCACAAGAGCATCAGATTCCAAATGATTACACAATCCTCCAATATGTCTTCTCAGGTGAAGCACAAAACAACATGTTTATCAGTCCTTCTTATACCAGGAGGTTTTATTTCATTAAAGGAATTTGCTTATTCCTATTGCAGAGGAATGTACGTAAGATTCTATCTTAGGAATTTTTGAGTTTCTTCCAATTAAGAAATTTATTCTCAGGCTCCCTCTTAACCAGGGACCTATAGCAGCTCTTCATGTGGAGAGCCTAAAAAAATTAGCTGCATGAAGATATCCTTTCTTTGATGTCATGAATTTCTTATACGATACGGAGTATACATCCTTTGGGAACTTATATATAGAGGGCATAGATCATTTATCACTTTTTTTCAGGAGCGAGTCATGTCCTCAACTCATCAGAAACTGATCTATCATATTTTCCATTTGGCTTTGCTTGATGTAATTTTTATTTCATGCCATATTTATGGAAGGAAATTACCTCCTTCTATATGGTATGTTTGGAAGTCTTTAAAAAATATTCCCTTTGACAGTCCTACATAAGCCCATACAAATGTTAGTTCAAATATAATCAACAAACACTTCAAATTAGTGTTGCCTTTGTGATAATATTTCACCATGACATCTTCATGTAAGTATTGACATCCTACATGTAGATTGACACATCTCCTAAATATTCATTGTCAAGGGTCTCTATCTTTTCCTGACTTTTATCAGAGTCTTCATATCCTTCCCGGAGATATTCTAATCAAATATTCTTGGACTTCGGATGTTGGATATCCTCTATAATCTATTATCGTGATCTCTTCCTTTCTTTTATTGTACACTTCATTCCTAGGAGCTTCCAATCAGAGTTCCTTGATTATAGTTAGCTTCCTCATGTTGCATATATTATGTTGATTTCATCTAGTGTGACTTATGTTATCTACAATTCTTTCGAGAAGGAGATCCTTTCTTCTCTTGTTAATATTTTCCAGGATGGAAATAATGATCCATATTAACCATATGACATGAATTTTTACCATAATCTATGTAAGCATACATACCCCATCTTTCTTTCAGTCATCTAGACTTTTTGTAGTAGCTTTATTCGAAATGGCTTTATCCTTTAGAATTGATTTCTTCTTGTGTCCTCATACCATTATCCTTTGAATCCCACAAGTTGGAATACCTGATGAAAGCCTTTTGCTTCGTTTCTTTATCAGTGAATCCTTTGATGAGAATTCTATCAAAGGAACGTGAGGATGTTTCATATCCTCATTCAGCAATTGTTTTCTTCTATGATGATCTCAAATGATGATGGCCTCTTCTTCTATAGGTATTAATGAGGTTTCCTAAGAGCTTCCTATTTTAGAAATCAGTAGGATTTGTACAAGACATACCATTGAGTCCCAAACTTACATCTTCCCTATACACCTTTTTAGCCTTTTTTTCCAGTTACTTGAACCACCAAGCTGTCAAATCATTGCATATTAGTTTAAAAAGAGCATATAAAATGGTTTCCTAACTATGTCTTGTGACTGTTGTTTGATCTAGATTTTTGCTCAGTCAGCTGTGGAATCTTGTCACTTTCCGTAGCCAGCTCAACTTTCCGCAACCTTTTTGTTGAAGTCTATGTTACAGGTGTCTACTGGAGAATCCGGCCACATGGGCAAGCTGCAAATGATGTGGACATGGAACGTGTCCCCTTGGTTCAGTCGAATCCCTCACAAAAGGCCATGGTCAAAGACAGTCAAAGCGGTGGTCAACCTAAGAGTTTTACGGTGGCAGAACTCTGTTTTTCACCACGTGAAGACTTGTGTGGCAAATTCCTCAATCTCTATAGGCGTGCTAACACCTGTAGACAACTCCATGAACCAAATCTAACAACCACTTTCCTTGGATTTAATCATCACGGCTACCATATTGCTAGATTTCCGTACGTGGTTATTCACGTGTCTATTTATCAGCGCAGATTTTAGGAAGTAGTTGTATCATCCTCAGTTATAAATAACGCGTTATCATACACATATTAGCTAGCTTTTTGTATGTAATTTCGACTGTTTTAAGAGCCCACTGTGCCGTGACTTAATCCTTATGTTATGACTGCATTTTAATACATGAGAATACAGTGTTTTTAAGTTCAATTTGTGACTGATTGTTGATTGGCCGAGGTTGCAGAGGGCCTCTGTACACCAAGGTTCTGTAATTACTATATAGTTTCATGCTTTCTTCCTTTATGTTACTGATGCCATAATCGTTTGCTCGTATATATTACACTGTTTATGGTATTCATGTTAGTTTTTGTCCATAGTTTCTTTTATGATTTCTAATGGTTGTTAACTGATCAGTGTTTTTCTTTCAAGTTCTAATAGATAGCCCGAGAAATTGCACATAGCTTTTTAATGACTAATGACATGAAATTATCTTGTCCTTCTGCTGATTTATTTTCTTAAGTTCTAATTCCAGCACTGTTTATTTCTTTTAGTTTTGTTTTTTTCATTTACTTTTTTGCAAGATAGATATTAGACTAGTCATGTCATTTTCAATTACCTCCTATAGCCAGAGCGAGTTGAATGGTGAGGGATTGGAGTATGAATGCGTAGTTTGATATTAGTTTATTTTTCTGCAAGTTAGTGATTAGATTACTCATGTCATTTTCGGTTACCTCCTATAGCCAGAGCGATTTGAATGGTGAGGGATTGAAGTATGAATGCGTAGTTTGATCTTAGTTTCATTTTATGCAATTTAGATATCAGATTACTCAATTTGTTTATGATTACCTCCTATAGCCAGAGCAAGTCGAATGGTGAGGGGTCAGAATATGAGTTGATGTAATATGATTTAGTTTAATTTTCTTACAGTTTTTGAATTGCTTTGAGTTCAGTTTTCATTTTATACAGTAGCAAGAATACTGGGTTTCATAGTCACTAGCTCACTGTTTGATTTAATTAGAATTTAGGTACATTTTTATTTTCTCTTAGTAATTGATTTCATCAATGCAAGTTTGAAAACCTTTTTGAAAACTTTGAAGTTTGGAAATTATTTTAGAGGTCACCATTTCCTTGAAAACTTATATCCATACTTGACTTTTAATTTTTCCATCTCACATTAGGGAATCAACAAAAGATAAACCCAAAAACAAACCAAAAATAAAAAATGACAAAGAAGTAAGAAATTGGTTGTCTTGCATATATAGTGCACTTCACTTTAGCAGTTTATGACTCCTGGATTGACAATTTATATAACAATTTAGGACACACTAAATCGACCAAAAATTTTGGCGCCATTGCCGGGGAAGTGAAACTAGGTAGCCAATTTCTTAAAAAAAAACAAGAAAATTTCAAGGAAGCTAAAATTGATAACTTCTCAAAATATGCTCTCCTCTTGCACCTAGTGTGACCTGGAGGATCAGAAAAGAGAGTTATTGGTTCAATAATTTCTTGAGTATGCTCTCTTCTTGCACCTAGAGTGATCTGGAATATCAAAAAGATAATTGTTAACTCAACTTGAAGAAAAATAAGAAAAATGACATGCATAGAGAAAGAGATTCTAGGGGAAGGTTTATAGCTAGGGCCAAGAGTTTGGTTTTTACAACTCCATCTACTTCAAGGTATAGACAAGATACACCTCCATCGTCTCCAAATCACACTCCCAGCCTTAGCATTCCTAGAATTCAAGAGGTAGTAGCTGAATTAGGAGACTCTCCCACACTATCCACCGAATTTGAGTTAGGAAAAGACCCTTTCTTTACTTCTATAGGAAAACACATGGTAATTGAGGAAGAAGAATCACCTGAAGAAGAAGAGGGAGAAATTCCTCCTTGTTCACCATTAGTAGAAGAAGCAGAGGACTCTGAAATCTCTGAGGAAACTATCATGACAGAGGAAGTAGTAAACAGATTTGGAGGAGGTAGAGGTAGAGGTAGAGGAGGAAGAAACAATGGAGGAGGCAGAGGTAACAACGGGGGAAATAGAGACGAAGATAACTCATTTGGATTTCCTATAGTTGATGAGCAATCTCGAACAAAAATGAAAAACATCTCACCATCTGTCCTCCCAAACTTTTATGGGTTGCAAAGTGAGGATCCTGAAACATTTCTATTTGAGTTTGAAGTCGTGCGCCGAACTTATGATTATATGGAAGACTCTCAAAAACTCATATTTTTTCCTTCAACATTGAACGGAGTTGCTCTAAAATGGTTCATGGGATTAGTCACTCAATCTATTAGGACTTGGAATGATATGAAGCAAACATTTTTGGATAGATACCTAGACTATTGTATGCCCACCAATCATAAAGATGAGGTATTCAAAATGGTGCAAAAAAAAGATGAAAACTTGGAGGATTTACTTGAAATATTTCAATACAACCTGAAAAGAGAAAAAATGAATAACTTAGATGAGGAAACCTTGAAAGACCTTCTATTAAAAGCCATTAGAGATGAATGGATAGATATTTTGAACATGATGGGAAAAGGAGATATATCTCAACTTCCACTTCATGATATAGCAGAGCTATGTGTCCATCTCTCAAGGGGAAAATCTAAAACTGGAAAAGGGCCTAGAGGTCCTTCTCTCATTAGAGCAAACAAATCTGCAACTGGATCAGTAAGTAGCGTTGAGATTGGCAACATGCTTGATGAGTTCAAAACTGATATTTTAGGGAGTCTTAGTGAACAACTAGACACCCTTAGGATAAAAAAAAAGCAGAAAGCGGAAGTTGAAGCTTTGACCATCTTTTTTCCGAAATGTAGGAAGAAACATGCCCTAAGGGAATGTCCCTTGGATGAAAAAGTTGTAGAAACATGTATGATTTTTTCGGAAAGCCATGAGACCAAGGATTGTCCTTCAATTCCTGGGCTCAAAGCTGTCTTTCAAGAAGACCCAAATTCAATTGAGTCTCTCTGTTTTGTTTCAAGGAGAACTTGGCAGGGGCAACAAAATCAAAGGTTTAACAACCCCAAGAACTTTCAACCCCCACCAAATTGGAATCCTTGGCAACATCCTTGGTCCCAACCTCAAAATCCATTTCAATCATGGGTACAAGGTATGCAAAATCCTTATGGGAGATTTTCTCAATTTTATCAATATCCTCCATCTTTTCAAAACCAACAAGCTTCACAACTTCCAAATCAAAATCCACAACTTTCATTGCCATTTCGACAACAACAACAACCTTCTCAACAGAATACAAATTCCTAACTCTTGCTTCCATTCCAACAAAAGACAAATCAACTACCTTCCCAGCCATTACCAAATCCCAATAATAAAAACCCTCAAAATGCTTACATGGTAGAAGGACAACAATTTCCTACCTATATGATTATTCCTCTCAATGATGTACACCTCAAATCTGGTAGAGTTTTAGACAAGCCTTCTATAGATGCTCAAAAGCAAAGAATTTCTGAGGAAGATTCTCTTGAAGCCAATAAAGGTTCTGAAGCATCTCTTCAAAACCCAAGCACTCAAAAAGAAAAATAAAAAGAGTCAACCCCCACAACTCCTATAGTTGAGAAACCTGCATTTTCATCCACACCTCCTTTTCCTGAAAGATTACAAATTGATAAAGGAGTGGAAAAACAAATCTTGTTGCCTGACTATGATTTCCTAGATGAATTAAAGAATGTCTGTATCAAGATTCCCTTGTTACAAGCCATTAGAGAGATTCCTATTCTAGCAAAAACAATAAAGGAGTTGAGTCTTAAAAGACCAGGAAGGAAACCAAGAGATACAAGAAGAATCCACCTGGTAGGAAAAAATGCAGATATCATGATGGGAAAAATTACCATGCAGAAGTATGTGGATCCTGGTAGTCCAATTGTCAAAACACATATCAATGGGGTAGAAATTCCAAATACTTTGATTGACTTAGGGGCTGCTATCAACATTATGAGTAGACAGACTATGGAACAGCTAAAACTTCCTAATCTTATTTTTACACCTACACTACTGCAACTTGCAGATCGATCAATTATCAAACCAGATGGTGTATTAGAAGACATTTCGGTCTCCTTAGATTCTTGGGAATATCCAGTAGATTTCAGGATTTTAACTCCCAAGAGTAATCTAGGAGGGCACCCACCCATCTTAGGAAGACCTTGGCTAGCCACAACAGATACTTTTATCAATTGTAGATCTGGGGATATGTATATTTCTGATGGTAATTCGGCAAATAAATTCAATTTGTATCCTCCAGCAAAAGAAATTACAGGAGTAGGAGATAATGAATGGGTCAATGATGAGGACACTATACAACCTATCTTTACCATTTCTGAAATCTGTGAAGATAGTCAAATTATGAACACATTAGAAAACTTTGAAACATCTTCAGAATATGACCACACACAATTTTAGTTAGATTCTGACATTGAGTATCTATCATCTAGACAAATGTCTCTTTACTCTATGGAAGATTTTGGTAGTTCCACCATTGAGATCTTTCCAGGTAAAACATTGAATATCAACAAAAACTTGGAAAAATCACAACAGGAAGAGCTAACCAAAATCTTGCAAAAACATTCTACTGCATTTGCATGGGAGTATATTGATATGAAAGGTATTGACCCTAAGACTTGCATTCATCACATCTACATCAAGGAAAATAGTAGACGAATCAAACAACCTCTGAGAAGGATGAATCCAAACCTTAGGGAGATAGTGAAAGAAGAGCTCTAAAAACTACTCAATGTAAACTTCATTTATCCAATTTCAGATAGCCGATGGGTTTCTCCTTTGGTTATAGTACCTAAAAAGAATGGTAAATGGAGGGTACGCATTGATTATAGGGAATTGAATAAAGCAACTTTGAAGGATCACTTTCCTTTACCCTTTATCAATCAGGAATTAGATACTCTAGTAGGAAAAAAGTACTTTTCATTTTTGGATGGTTTTAGTGGCTATAATCAAATTTAGGTAGCACCTGAAGATCAAGATAAGACCAAATTTACCTATCCATGGGGAACTTTTGCTTACCGAGTGCTTCCTTTTGGATTATGTAATGCACCCGCAACATTTCAAAGGGAAGTACTAGGAATCTTTTTTGATCTAATCCATGATTGTGCAGAGGTCTATATGGACGATTTTACAGTTTATGGTGATTCATTTGAAGAGGCATTAGAGAATTTGGAAAAAGTCCTTATAAGATGTAAAGAAAAAAACCTTTCATTGAGTCATGAAAAATGCTTTATGATGTTTACTGAAGGTATTGTTTTGGGACATCACATTTTCGGGGATGGGACTAAAGTTGATAGATCAAAAGTTGAAGTCATCTCCAAGTTGCCTATTCCAAATTGTCAAAAAGATGTTAGAAGTTTTCTGAGATTTACTAGGTACTATAGAAGATTTATAGAAAACTTCACCAAAATAGCATCTCCACTCTTCAAATTTCTTACAAAAGACTGTGAATTCAAATGGGATCCTGATTTTCAATCAACATTTGAAACTTTGAAAACAAGAATATCTAAAGCACCCATTTTGAGAGGGCCAAATTGGAAACTTCCTTTCCATATTTCTACAGATGCTTCAGATACAACTCTAGGAGTTGCATTGGGTCAAAAGGATTTAGTTCCTTATGCCATTTACTATACCAGTAAAAATTTGACTCCCACTGAGTTGAACTACACTGTGACTGAAAAAGAGTTCTTAGCTATTGTTCATGCTATCAATACGTTTAGACATTATATAACAGGCTATGAAACTTTTGTCCATACTGATCATTCTGCGATTAGATATCTAATGAAAAAACCTGTTACTAATGGCAGAGTTGAGAGATGGCTCTTACTTTTACAGGAATTCAATCTTACTATGTTGGATAGACTGGGGAAACGAAATATAGTAGCTGATTTCTTGTCTAGGATCCAAAATACTAACAAAGATTCTCCTGTAGAGGATAAGTTTCCAGATGAATGTTTATTTGCAGTAACTACTAAGACTCCTTGGTATGCAGATATTGCTAAATATTTGGTTACAGGGGAGCTACCTCCACATCTATTTCCTAGTGAAAAAAGAAGAATTATTCAGGAGAGTTCAAAATATTCATGGATTTCTAACGAATTGTTTAAAATAGGGCCAAATTGTGTGATCAGAAGATGTGTTATGGAAGATGAAATGCCTGACATCCTCAAGGCATTTCATGATGAACCATGGGGTGGACACTTTGCTGACAAAAGGAAGGCCTATAAAATCCTTTCTTTAGGATATTATTGGCCTTCTCTCTTCAAAGATACAAAAGAATATGTCAAAAGGTGTGATAGCTGCCAAAGAGTAGGGAAACCGACTCTTTCAAATGAAATGCCATTACAACCACAGGTACTCATCGAACCCTTTGAAAAATGGGCTTTACATTTCATTGGACCCATTAATCCACCATCTAAACAGAAGAAGTATATATTGATATGCACTGATTATGTCACTAAATGGGTAGAAGCCAAAGCATTACCTTTTGCTACTGAAAATCAGTTGTTAGTTTTCTTTATGAGGATATTTTTACTCGCTTTGGTGTCCCAAGAGAAATTGTGACAGATCAGGGAAGTCAATTTACATCCAACATGATGTAGAAGTTGATGGAAGAATACAAAATCAAGAACAAAAAAACTACTTCTTACCATCCACAAGAAAATGGCCAAGTGGAGTCTACAAACAAAGTTATTGAAAGCATCATCACCAAAACTGTTCATCTACACATAAGAGATTGGGCAGAAAGGCTTCCTGAAGCCTTATGGGCCTACAGAACTACATGGAGGAATGCAACAGGACATTCTCCCTATGAACTTGTTTATGGGAAAGAAGTCCTACTTCCCATTGAGTTTCAAGTCAAAACCTTCAAGATGGCAATTCAGTTGGGGATGGATCTATCAGAAGCCCAAAAGCACAGAATGGAGCAGCTGAATGAGCTAGATGAGATCAGACAATAAGCAATCCTAATAAATGATCTAGTTCAACATCAAAGAGCTAAGTGGCATGACAGATACATCAAAGAGAAAAAGTTTCAAGAGGGAGATTTGGCATTGCTATTTGATTCCAAGTTTAAAGACTTCAAAGGTAAATTTCAGACCCATTGGCTTGGGCCATATGAGATTGACAAAGTATTTAGCAATGGAGCAGTAAGAATCAAGACCATTGATGAATTTCAAACTCCTCTTATTGTGAATGGCCACAGATTAAAGATTTATCATAAGCCATTCTCAAAAGAGGAATTTGTCAAAATGTTTCAAGAGAATTCTACAATAAGGCTGGTGAAGAAGAATCCTTCTTCCCCACCAGCCTAGCCTTTGTTCCTTTCTATTCAAAAAAAAAAATATATTGTATAAGCCTGAAAACCAATCACTGATTGATGGTCTTATACAGAAAATGTAGAGTGAAAATCAGGGACACCTAACACTCTATATTTTCCAAAAAAAAAATCTCTCCTTCTTTCCCATTTTCACTTCACTTCATTGCCATCCCACTCCATCTCCATTTCATTTTCATTTCACTCCACTCCACTTCATCTCACTCCCTTTCATCCATTTCATTCCATTTCATCAATAAAAGTCTCTTTCATGACCATTTCCATTCAGTTAGTTATTATCTAACTATCTTTATTCAGCCAAGTGGGTGCTGTGTTAGTTTCCACAGCTAGAATCAGTTTCCGCAGCCAGAAGCAGTTTCCACAGCCACCACTCTGTTTTTCAAATTTACAGTCAAGATGTTAGTGAAATAATCATGAAAATGCAGGTATAACTAAGCATATGCTATGAAGACATGGAGCATCTATAGACATCAATAAGGAGCAGTTGATTAAGGGCTAATGGACAACAAATGACAAGGATTCCAAGGTATGAGCAAAAATTTCTTTCAAATAGCAATCAAAGGCACAATTTTGCATAGTTATTAAACCTTAAAGCTCCACTATATGCAATGATTATCATGATAGCTCCATTACCATTCCATGACATTATTCCATAAACCATGCATTTATTCCCTAAATAGTCTCATGATTAATTTTCGGGTTTAACTCATAGTTGACTGCAGTTTCACACTCCATTTGTAATCATGAGATGTGACCTATTTCATTACGGCTCCTCTCCACCGCATTTTTCGCAGCCATTCCATAAACGTGTAACATCTCATATGTAGCCGTTCAATTCAAAATTCCGAATTCACTTCACTACCCTGCCATTTTGTTAAAGCCACGGCTACATTACCACCTCGTTCACATACGTCTCCACTCCATTTTGTGAACTCACCTCGGCTGCTCATCCTCTGTTTCCGCTTACAGTTCCTGAACACTCTCGTTACTTATTATCCATCTTCCAATTGCAGCCACTGTTTGTTTTGCCATAAACCCTGCAACCTAGCCATCTTACCTCTGTTAAACCCTCACACACAGTTGAATTTCAAACAGGGGAAAGGATGGGATGATTATTAAGGGCAGAACTGGAAGGACCTAAGTTCTTAGAAGGTTACCCTCAAGTAAAAGATTTGCTGAAGAAAGAAAAATGGCTACGCTTCATTCAAAAATTTAAGGGCCATAATAAGGAGGTAACAAAAGCCTTTGCAAGGTCTTTCAATGGCCAGATGGTGGAAATTGGAGACCTGAAGTTCACGGTCACTAAAGCATCAATAGCAGCTGCCACAGACCTGCGGCAGGAAGGTGAGCGTTGGTTCAAAAACATAAGTGTGGACGAGCAAGCATGGAGAATCATATTATGTAACCCAGGTATGGATGTTATTGTATTTACAAAAGGAATTCCTATGCATGCATTAAAAGAAGAGTGGGCTAGCTTACTGTTAATCATTCAAAAGTTCATCACTTGTGAAGGCCGCTTTGGAGAAATGTACATGTACCATACTAGGTTATTGATGAACTTCTTAGAGAATCAAACCCTTACTCTGCCCTATTTCTTACTGCTGAGCTTGAAAAATATGAGCACCACAGTCCAAAAGAACATAGGAGACATAGAACCTCATTTATATCATCATGGACTTGTGAGGATTCTCATTGAAGACCAACTGAAGAAAAACAAAGATACTTGGGAACGGTTCTTAGTAAGAAATTACTTTCAAGAGCCATCTGAGGCACCTGAAAGAAATACACCAAAGACACCAAGAAGGAGTAGGAGAAAAGAAAAAAGTGCCATAATCCAAGACTCTCCTATTATCAAAACTAAAGAAGTCGGTCAAAAAGAGAAGGAAGAAAGAACTAAGGACAGAAAACAGAGGAAATTGAAAGGAAAAAGGAACATAGAAGATGTCTACCAATCACCAGAGCCATCTATAGAGGAAGACTATCAAACATTGTTTGAGAGACTAGTGCATATTCGAAAACAAGCTGCTACAGCCAAGAAGAAATAAAAAGGGAAACAGAGCATGGAAGAAGAGAGTACTAGCCCACAGTATTTAAGAAGAAGAAACAGGCTTAGAGGAAGGTGGAGTAAAACACAAGTGAAAGGACCCCACTTCATCGACTTGGGTGGGGAAACACCCGAGAAACCTCCAGCTGGCCGTAGTCCACCTCATCCTCAGCCAAATATTGAAACCAGCCCTCCAGATGTTGATGTAAGTCCTTCTCGGCCAGAATTAGAAAGCAGTCCTCCTCCTCAACAAGACTTTGAAGTCAGCCCAAGGAAAACACCTGAAATAGATCCAAGTCAGCAAGAGGTGTATGATTACCTCGAATCCTTAGAAAAGACAGCTGCAGGCCTGAGCACATCATCCACTCTGCCTCACATAACACAAGATGCACAAGTCCAATCCTTAAAACAAGAAGTGTTTGAATTGGAGGTTCTAAACAGGCACATTAAACAAGAAAATGAAGCATTAAAGGAGCAAAGAAAAGTGGACAAAATCATTCATGATAATACTATGCTACATTTGGGACTATGGTAGAAAAAGAACAAGAAACTAAAGAAAAAGTGCAGAAAGTTGAGCAGGGAATTAATCAATCTCAAATTCAGATGTTTGATAAGGAAACCCAGGATGGTGGTAGCACCAAGAAAGAAGAGAAGAGGACTGGATGTACTAGCATAGGCTTCAGAACATATGTACTAAAGGGGGATGACTAAAATTTTGGTTGCATGAGGACATGCAACACCTTCACAGTGGGGGTATGTTGAGTCCCAAACTTGCATCTTCCCTATACACCTTTTTAGCCTTTTTTTTTTCCAGTTACCTGAACCACCAAGCTGTCAAATCATTGCATATTAGTTTAAAAAGAACATATAAAATGGTTTCCTAACTATGTCTTGTGACTGTTGTTTGATCTAGATTTTTGCTCAGTCAACTGCGGAATCTTGTCACTTTCCGTAGCTAGCTCAACTTTCCACAGCCTTTTTATTGAAGTCTATGTTACAGGTGCCTACTGGAGAATCTGGCCACATGGGCAAGCTGCAAATGATGTGGACATGGAACGTGTCCCCTTGGTTCAGCCTAATCCCTCACAAAAGGCCATGGTCAAGGACAGTCAAAGCGGTGGTCAACCTAAGAGTTTTACGGTAGAAGAACTCTGTTTTTCACCACGTGAAGACTTGCATGGAAAATTCCTCAATCTCAGGAGGCGTGCTAACACCTATAGACTGCTCCATGAACCAAATCTAACAGCCACTTTCCTTGGATTTAATCGTCACAGCTACTATATTAATAGATTTCCAGACGTGGTTATTCACGTGTCTGTTTATCAGCACAGATTTTAGGAAGTGGTTGTATCACCCTCAGTTATAAATAACGCATTATCATACACATATTAGCTAGATTTTTGTATGTAATCTCGACTGTTTTACAAGCCCACTGCGCCGTGACTTAATCCTTATGTTATGACTGCATTTTAATACATGAGAAGATCGTGTTTTTAAGTTTAATTTGTGATTGATTTTTGATTGGCCGAGGTCGCAGAGGGCCCATGTGCACCAAGGTTCTGTAATTACTGTATAGTTTCATGCTTTCTTCCTTTATGTTATTGATGCCATAATTGTTTGCTTGTATATATTACACTGTTTATGGTATTCATGTTAGTTTTTCTCCATAGTTTCTTTTATGCTTTCTAATGGCTGCTAATTGATCAATGTTTTTCTTTCAGGTTCTAATAGAAAGCCCGGGAAATTGCACATAGCTTTTTAATCACTAGTGACATGAAATTATCTTGTCCTTCTGCTGATCTATTTTCTTAAGTTCTAATTCCAACACTGTTTATTTCTTTCAATTTTGTTTTGTTCATTTACTTTTCTGCAAGATAGATATTAGACTACTCATGTCATTTTTAGTTACCTCCTATAGCCAGAGCGAGTCGAATGGTGTTGGATTGGAATATGAATGTGTAGTTTGATATTAATTTATTTTTCTGCAAGTTAGTGATTAGATTACTCATGTCATTTTCGGTTACCTCCTATAGCCAGAGTGAGTCGAATGGTGAGGGATTGAAGTATGAATGCGTAGTTTGATCTTAGTTTCATTTTATGCAATTTAGATACCAGATTACTCAATTTGTTTATGATTACCTCCTATAGCCAGAGCAAGTCGAATGGTGAGGGGTCAGAATATGAGTTGATGTAATATGATTTAGTTTACTTTGCTTACAAGTTTTGAATTGCTTTGAGTTCAGTTTTCTTTTTATACAGCAGCAAGGATACTCGGTTTCGTAGTCACTAGCTCACTGTTTGGTTTAATTAGAATTTAGGTACATTTTTATTTTCTCTTAGTAATTGATTTCATCCTTGCAATTTTGAAAACCTTTTTGAAAACTTTGAAGTTTGGAAATTATTTTATAGGTCACCATTGCCTTGAACACTTATATCCATACTTGACTTTTAATTTTGTCATCTCACATTAGGGAATCAACAAAACATAAACCCAAAAACAAACCAAAAATAAAAAACGACAAAGAAGTAAGAAATCGGTTGTCTTGCATATATAGTGCACTTCACTTCAGCAGTTTACGACTCCCGAATTGACAATTTATATAGCAATTTAGGATGCACTAAATTGACCAAATACATACTTTCTTCTTCCCATGTCATGAGCTATTATCTCTAATGTTTTTATTACGATGCTTCTTTCTATTGCATCCTATTTTCTTTACATTTCTTCTTATCTATAACTTACAAGTGAAAGGAAAATTCTTATGAAGAAGATAATCTTAGTCATCTTTTATCTTCTTCCTTCTTTCTCTTCTTTGTCTTAGGTTCTTTTACTTCCTTAGTAGAATAATCTTCTTCCCTGTTCCTTTTGTGATTAGGATAGTTTCTTTTGTAGTTTCCAAAATTGTGACAACCATAGCATATTACTTTAGCCATGTTCTTCTTTTTCTTCTTTGGAGTACCGAACTTTCCAAATATTTCTTTTCGTTTTGACACTAATTGTAGCATATTCTTGATTTTCTTCGCTTGGTACGACATCATTTTTTTCTTTTAATATGGTTTCTTTGATCTTACAGAGTGACCATAAATATTTAAATGGAGTAGTCTATTTCTTCCCATATAAGCTTGAAGTGAAGTTACCCCATTCTTCCAGTAGTTCATTTAGTACCAGTGTGGTCATCTCTCTATTAGACATAACTTCTCCAAGTTCTTGTAGCTGATCTATACTTTCCGATATCCTCATGAAGTATTTGGTTATTCCATCTTCCTTGGATATATTTAGTTTGTAGAGTTCTTACCTTAAGGAGATTACTTCTCCTATGTTACTTATAGAAAACAACTCTACTAGTTCGCCATATATAACTTTTGTAGTTTCTAGTTTTGATACATATGGGATTAGAGAGTATTTTATAGATTTTATAAGAATCCTTTTGGGATCTCATTTCTCCCTTCATGTATTTAGCATGAGCTTGAGTATCTTCTTTTGGAGGTTGGTTTATTGATCCCTTAATGTGAACCATGACCTAATTCTCAATAAGATTGAGGTCAGTCTTTTTCTTCCATGCAAGCAAATTTACAACCCCAACTAATTTATTTCTTTCCTTGCAAAAAGACATTTTGATATTATTGGATATAGTCATAAACTTATTTTTCATATTTCTACTTGATTCCTCCTTCTTCTTGATGTTGATAGAGGGCTTTATTCTTGAGTGATTGATGAGAGAGAGCTTGATTTATGATCCTATTGATGGTGTTGCACTCGTTAACATGTCAAGGTATTTCCCTGGTAAGAAGTCCCATCTATACCTCTGCCATTTGGAGCAGGAGTCCCAACAGTGGGTAGTAAAATAGTGCCTTGACCGCAATAGCGTGTCAAGAGAGATGCATAGGGGTTTTAGCACATGGAGGGGAAAAAGAAGTATGTCCTTTAGAAGCCGGTAATAGTTCACAACCTGAAAGGAAAACATGAGTGAAATAACATCATAAGATGGAAAGAGTAATAGTACACAAACCAAAGTGATGAGTTAAACAAACAACACATCTGCAATGTGATTCATACAATTGCATAAAAAATAGTTCATACACAAATTCATACGTTAAATAACATACATTGCTAAAGCAACCATAATAGTCCAACTACAATAACAACATATGCATGAAAACATGTTGGCTCCATCATATATTATTAAGTGAAAGTTTCATCCATACATACACCATTAAAAACCACTAGCCCCAATAGTGGAACATTACAGTCAACACTGCCTGCTCCTCCAAAGATATGTACTCTCTCTACGCATTGGAGAATCCAAGGCATGTCACAATACTCTATAAGCCTCCTCTAAGCCTTTTCTATGAGTTATGAGGTTCTATTTATAACAAAGGGTGGGGTTACCCTTGACATTCCCCTCTGTGACTCTTTTCCTACCCTCATGACTCTTAAACTTCTTTATAAAACTCATGACATTACATAGTGATTTTTCACATTCCACCAGTGACACTTGGAATTTCACTTACAACCCAATTACAAATAATATACATTTTCCACATGTACCCATGTGAGAAAAAATAGGCTAGAGACAGCCTAATAAGACAAAACACTATGACTCCAAGGTTTGGGGAGAGACCAACTTGACAACATCCACTTGATGCTTCTTGGTCATGTATTGATGCCAAGCTTCATATTGTGTTGTGATGACCCCAAAGTGCTTGATGTTGTCTCGCTAAAAGTAGACTCTTGCCTCTATGGCATCCGAGCATATGGTCTTGGAGCCTGTGTTTGTCTCATCTTGAAGTATGCACAACATTGTTCTGAGTGTCGTTAGACCACTGATGTACTTCTACATGTTGTCTGCGCTCAGCTGCAAGTCATCACTGGTGGCCTTGCGTATTGATGTCTCCATGTACCTATATACCTCTGACTGAAATTGGTTCTCGTTCTTAGCTTTGTTGAGGGAAATTGCATTAGTTCACTCTCTTCCTTAGATGCTGGCTATTCCAAATCATGAACCTACATTGGCGCTATTTTCTCTGTCATTGCAACTTGCCTTTGTTCTTCTTCTCATTTCTACTTCTCAACTCTTGTTCTTCCTTCGACTCTTGTTCTGCTTGTTGTGATCTCAGTTCTGCTACCTGCAAGCTCTTTTTTCTCTCTTCCTTCACTCTGTTGTTGGGGTCCTCTAATTCCTTTTGCTTCTACTATCAAAGCTTCCTACATGAAGATTTAATTCACTTTCACTCTACAACTTTTTTCTCCCTTTGTTATGTTAACAAATTCCTCTTTCCTTGATCCTATACTAGATTTCTTCCTTCTGTCACTGCTACTAGTGTTGCTGCCATGTTAGTGTTGAGCATCTACATATATTGGCAAGTAAATTGGCACTTGCTTAATTGATTCCATAGTACTTCTTTCAGTGGTTTCTCTTGAAACAACTCTCTTTTGTGCCATGGTACAATGACTCCTAGAGATAAGCACTTCACAAGTGTGGTACCTATGGGACAGAATGGAAACTCATGGCAAGAAAACATTAGCTCTTACAAATCCAACTTCATAGCATGATCAAGCAAAAATCAGGGCATTTGATGAGAGGGATTATGTAGTTTTGACTAACAAAGGTGACTGAATGTTGTGGGAACTGTGCACTGTGTAGTCCTAGTAGTCAGTGTAGAAGCTTGATGACTAGAACTGTGTAATGAACAGTTTAGTCTGGGATAGGGCTTGGGAGGGACTACACATTGTGTAGTCTTAGTGACCAAGCTAGGAGACTGGATCCTAGAACTGTAGTGCAAGTTGGAGCCAATCCAGGACAAGATCTATGCAATTATAGAAGGCAAGGTAGAGGCCTTGAGATCACAAATTGCACAATGCATGGAGTGGATTGTGAGGTTCGTGTAAGGGGAGCCCAGATCTCCCCATGGGGAGTGTGTAGACAAGCAAATTTGGAGGATGGCATGATTTTGAGTGAAAATATGACTAAGTGTAGATGTGTGCATGAAAAACAAGTGCAACAATGGATCAAACTAAAGGAACATGAAACATGTAAAGGGAGTTTCCACAACGATGATCGTTGGTGCAAAAATGAGAAAAATAATGCGATGCTTGGAGAAGGAAACAACACTCTCACAAGCTAAACAAACAAAAAGTGATTAAAAAACCAATAAAAAGGTGATAAAAGAAAGACTCACTCCAAAAAGTGATGAAAATGCTCCGAAGGATCCTTGATCTCCTAGGGAAGTTAGAGCTTGATGATCGAATGCATAAGTGAGCTCTAGAGGCATCCATTACATAGATTTAGGCAACATGGAATTCATGATGCATATGCTTTAGACCAAGGACAAAAACGACACTTAAAATAAACTTCTAAAGATGGAAATATGTCACCTTCAGGAAACTAATAATAGATTCGCTACTTCCTAGGGATGTTTTTCCTGTTAGCTTCTTGCTTTTTTTTGGGAACACTGCCATGCACTGCCCAAAAATATTACATAGTTTTAGAAAGGAATGAGCAATTCTCTAGTTCATACACTGAGAAATTTCTGATCACACTAGGTTCTGTGCAATTTCTGGGTTGAGTGGATCTAGGATGCCTCTCAGGATCTGCGCAACTTCCCGGCTGAAGGTACGCTATTAACTGGATATGTGATATTCTGGAGCAGAAGGTTCACTTGTCTTGGAATTCTCTGTGCAGTTTCCTAGATGAAGACAAGATGCTAGCAGGGTCTGTGCAATTATGGAGCCGAAGCTTACTATTGGGTTGCACTACACATTTCCTGAGAGCAAGGTTGGTTTCCCTCAAGGATTATGCAGATCATCAAGGCAGTACTAGAACTGGATTTCAACCAAGTGAAGAGGTCAACTTATGGTTAGACGAAAAATAAGTAATCAAACACAAGCTATAAAGTGAAAGATAAATTCAAACAAAAACAAAAGTATCTGGGTAGTGCAAGACAAGCTGTTGAGATTTAAGGAGGTAGGCTCCAAAACGTAGCAAAGGCAAAATTTTGGAGGGTGGTTACAGCTGCTACAACATTGGCTTCCTCACTAACTTGAGTTAAAAATATAGTCCCTGCCATTCTCTCGATTGTAGGTTTTAACCCCGTATATAAATTACCTACATATGAATTTTAAGAACATAAAATAAACAATGTGAGAGCATAACACATAAAACACATATACACAACGATTTTCCCCTCGATCCCAAAACTGGGACTACCAACTTGATTTTTCATTATGTTCATTTCAATGTTACAATACATATATATACATGCCGAAGCATCTAAAGCCATGGACTGAAAACCATCGCGTCCAAAACCATGTGCAGAAACCATGTACAAAAGCTTAGGTAGGTTCGCCCACCTAATATAGGGTCCAAAAAAAATTTCCACAAGGTGTTGCCCTGGACCTTGTAGAGGGGGCCTACCAACCCCCCCTAAAACCCCTTGTGACCCCCCCAGTGCACAATTTGCACAACGAAGGGGGGGCTTTCCCCCCCTCTAACCCCCCAGTTAACTAGGTTGCAATTCGTGGAAAGGATATAACACAACCCAACATTTTCCCACCTATTGTTTTATTTCCACATGAGAGCTTAGTCATTTATCCACCCCTGCACTGCCCATTATTTCTCTACACCAAGGGAACTTCTCAAAGCTCACATATTTTATCAATGCATCTGCAATATTCTTCAACGTGTCCACCTTTACCAGCAACACCTTTTTG
This sequence comes from Pinus tabuliformis, assembly GCA_031772625.1. Classification (NCBI taxonomy): domain Eukaryota; kingdom Viridiplantae; phylum Streptophyta; class Pinopsida; order Pinales; family Pinaceae; genus Pinus; species Pinus tabuliformis. Next base: position 93,743,974 of record CM062814.1, on the reverse strand, counting down.
TCTTCTATCATATCCCTTACAAAGTGATACTGAACATCAATGTTCTTTTTATTTGAATGGTAAGCAGGGTTATTTTCCAATAAAATTACACTTTGGCTGTCACAATCTATCTTTATGGCTCCCTGCACTAACCCCATACTCGAACACAATCTCTGCAGCCAAACTTCTTCCTTGCTTGCATGAGTGGATGCCATGTATTCTGCCTCTGTAGTTGATAATGCCACTACAGATTATTTCTTACTCATCCAATTGACTGCACCTCCAAATAGGTTAAACACATACCCACTTGTATATCTTCTTTGATCCAGATCTCCAGCCTAGTCTACATCAACAAAGCCACAGATATCCAAAACTCTATCCAATCTTGGTCTTCTTTGGTAGCACAAACCATAATCACTAGTGCCACGCAAATACCTGAAAACCCACTTCACTGTTGTCCAATGCTCCTTTCCTAGTTTTGACATAAACCTGATCAATACTCCCACTGCATGTGAAAAGTTCTAGTATAGACCATTGCATACATCAGGCTACCGACTGCACTTGCATATGGAACATGGGACATGTCCTCTTCCTCTTCTTGTTTCTTGGGACACTGTCTAGCAAATAACCTTACATCAACAAGAATAGTAACCTTCACCGGTTTACTATCCTGCATGTTAAACCTCTACAGTATTGTCTCAACATAGTTCCTCTGGTTTAACTAGAGCTTCCCCTTTGCCTGATATCTTTTAATTTCCATGCCAAAGATATAGTTTGCAGGACCAATATCTTTCATGTCGAATTTGGAGGATAATTGGGTCTTCAAATCCTAGATAGCTTCTTTGTCATTTCCAACTAGCAACATATCATCGACATACAAGACCAAATAAATAACACGGTCACCAGTTAATTTAAAATACACACAGTGATATTCCTTGCTTCTCGTGAAGCCAAGTCCTTGTATAAATGTATCAAATTTCTAATACCACATCCTTGGTCATTGTTTTAACCCATACAAAGACTTTTTTAACTTGCATACCAATTCTTTCTTACCCTTCACCACAAAACCTTCAGGTTGCCTCATGTATATCTCTTCTTCCATATCCCCATGAAGAAATGTTGTCTTCACATCCATCTGTTCTACCTCAAAATAAAAAAAGTAGCAGCAATAGATAATAGTAATCTAATAGAAGCTACCTTGCCAACATGAGAAAAAATATCACCAAAATAAATTCCCAGTACTTGAGAATAACCTTTTGCTACCAACCGAGCTTTGTATTTCTCCACCTTTCCTTCAACATTTGTCTTCTTCTTGAACACCCATTTTCTACCAATGGGATTTCTTCTAGCCAGAAACTCCACGAGATCCAAAGCCTCATTTTTGCGCAAATATGCCATTTCATCAACCATGGCCTCTTTACAGAGTTTTCCATCCTCTGAATCTACTGCTTCCTTCATAGTTCTGGGATCATCATTAGTAATAGATAAAGAAAAAATTTGAACAGAAATCAGATGGACTATACCTTTATGGCTTCCTTCTTTCTCGGACTAATCTTCTCGTAGCTAGAGTTTGTGGGTCTTCATCTTTTGATTCCTCTTCTGTTGTAGAGTCTAATTCTTCCTCCTTTAGATCAAACTCTATCTTCTCAGGTTCCTTTGGTTGGAATTCATGTTTAATAACATCTTTCACCTCTATGAACACGACATCTCGGCTGTACACAACGTTTCTTGTTACTGGGTTCCAAAGCTTATAACCTTTAAACCATCCTTATACCCAATAAAGATGCACTTTTCAGATTTACTATCCAACTTTATTCTTTTCTCCTTTGGAACATGTACATATGCATCACATCCAAATACCCTCATATGTGAAAGAGAGGGTTTCTTACCAATACATGCCTCTTGTGGAGTCTTATCCTCCAATGTTGATGAAGGTGATCTGTTGACTAGGTAACATGATGTCTCCACCACCTCTGCCCAGAATTCTTGTCCTAACCCGACACCATTGAGCATGCTTCTTGCCCTTTCCATCAATGTCTTGTTCATTCTTTCTACAATTCCATTTTGTTCAGGTGTATATGAAGTAGTCTTTTGTCGTGCTATACCACACTTATTATAGAATTCTTCAAATTCCTTACTGTAAAACTATTCACCGTTATTTTTCCCCAGCACCTTTATCTTCTTCTCTCTCTGGTTTTCCACCAGAGCCTTAAATTTTTTAAACCTATCAAAGAATTAAAATTTCTTCTTGAGGAAATATATCCATGTATTCCTTGAGAATTCATCTATAAATGATACATAGTACATAGACTTACCTAGTGATGGAACCTTCAAAGGTCCAAACACATCACTATGCACAAGCTCTAATATTTGTTTCGCCCTCTTACCACCAGAAGGGAAACTTGCCTGATTCTGCTTCCCATATATACAATTTTGACAGAAATCAAAATACAGAGAGCTATTAGTCATACCTTCTACCATACCTTTACCATGAAGTATTCGAAGGCCCTTCTCTCCAATATGTCCAAGCCTTTGATGCCATAGCACGAGCTTTTCTACCAGAGACCACTAGATTTTGTGCTCCACTTTTAGGAACCACAAAACTATTACACCCATCAACAATAGTGCTACCTTGAAGCATGTACAGAGTTCTAATCTGAACTCCCCACATCAATACCAGTGCTTCCTAAACCATCTTGAAGATATCCTTCTTGACCACTATTTTTACACCTACATCATCTAGATTTCTTACAGAAATTAGATTTCTTACAGAAATTAGATTTCTTACAGAAATTAGATTTCTAACCAATGCAAGAATATTTAGAACACCCGGAAGTGTTCTAACCCTCCCACCTTGCAACTTGAACTTTACTTTTCTGCCACCAATGATTCTAGCCTTCCTGTCATCCCTCAAGAAGACATCACCACCATCATATTTTTCATACTTGCAGAACCACTCTCTATGGGGAGTGAAGTGAAAGGATGCACCTGAGTCAATCAACCATGCCTCATGATCTACACGTGTACTTGATGAAGACAAGTACACATCTCCACCTTAATCTGAGGTGGTTTTCACCTCTGCAGAAGGAGCATCATCAGATCCCTTTCCTTTGTCAGGAGCTTTAGATTTATAGTCCATTTTGTAGTGCCCTTCCTTTTCAAATTTCCAGCACATCGCCTTTACAAGTTTTCCTAAAGATTTAGATCTCCCTCTAGATTGAGATCTCCCACTCGATGACTTATTTTTGTTTCTGTTCTGGGACCATCCTCATACAGACAAGACATCGCCATTCTGGCTCTCCATATTTTTTTGTCTCATCTCATCCATCAACAAGGATGTGAATATTTCATCAAACTGCAAGGTAGTTTCGTTGCTACCTATTGCAATAACTAGATTGTCCCATGAATTTGGTAGAGAACACAACAAACTAATGCACTTATATTCATCTAAAATTTTAATATTAACTTACAATAACTGACTTACCATAGTATTAAATGCATTCAGATGCTCTGTCACCGAGTCTCCATCTTTCATCCTCAGGTTATACAATTTTTCCGTAGGAACAATTTACTCACTAGAGACTTAGATTGATACAAAGTCCCTAACTTGTCCCACAAAGCCTTCACCATAGCTTCCCCTGATACATTCAACAATACTGAGTCTGAGACACATAGTTGTATTCTGCTCTTTGCCTTCTGATCCAACTTCTTCCATTCTTCATCGAACACTCCCATTGGTTTAGTACCCATATCTACCATGATCCAATGATCTTTATCCACTTACAAATCCTCCATCTTGAGCTTCCACAACTCAAAACTCTAACCATTAAATTAATCAATATTTATATTTCCACTGCGCACCATCTTCTTTCACCACCAGAATCGATCCCGTAGATCTCCCATTGAACAGGGTCTACCATAGGCCCGAGCGAAACCCCTCAACAACAAAGGCATCCCCTTGAAGCCAAAACAACTCTTATACCAAATGTAGGTTTTAACCCCGTACAGAAATTACTTGCATACGAATTCTAAGAACATAAAATAAACAATGTGAGAGCATAACACATAAAACACATATACACAGTTATTTTCCACTGGATCCCAAAACCAGGACTACTAGCTTGATTTTTCATTATGTTCCTTTCAATGTTACAATACATATATATATACATGTTGAAGCATCCAATACCATGGACCGAAAACCATCGCTTCCAAAACCATGTGTGAAAACCATGCACAAAACCATAGGTAGGTCCACCCACCTAATATAGGGTCCAAAAAACATTTCCCGGAGGCACTGCCCCAGACCTCGTTGAGGGGGGCTACCTACCCCCCCTCAAACCCTCTAGACAAGGGGGGTTGCTGACCCTTGCTGCGCAATTGGAGCAATGAAGAGGGGGCTCTGGCCCCCCTCTAACCCCCTAGTTAACTAGGGTAGCTAGTCATGGAAAGAATATAACACAACCCAACATTGATCAGTCAACACATATACCAATCCAAGTCAACTGAGTTTTTTTGATTGGGGATGAGGGGTATATTGATGCACAAGTAATATAGACTATCAGAGTTTTAGTTTATCTCTAGTGTTGCTTCAATGCCAGCCACACTAGACAGTAACCCGATGGAGTCACTTCAGGAACAAAAGCATCGCTCCACTGCTAGCTAGCCTGGAAAGGACCCTGATGGAGTTTCTTTCTTCACCTCTCTATGCATGAAGCCTTTCTCTTATTTTGGAATTTTTTTTTTACATTTTTTTAGAGAACTATGCATAAGCACTTATTTATTTTCATGAAGTGGAAGAGGGATGATAACTTATTGAGAGAAAAGGAGATTTTCCCTTCAGAGAAGTATGTTATATATACCTCTCACATACTTGTTAAGGTTTTTCCCCTCACCTTACTCTACTTGAATAAGTTGAAAAAGGTTAACCGAAAATAGAAAACCGATTAGAGTAGGTGGTACTAGTTAAAAGTGCAAGCATTATGTTTTCACTAGGCCTTAGCCTGAACATAACATATTTTCCATCAGGGTACTAAAAGAATGCAAGATCTTCACAACGAGAGGGAATAAACAGATAACCAAATGTTAATAGTTTTACAAGTCCTCTTGTACATCACCTTGATTGTCTCAAGAGTGAAACACAGTTTCATGTGAAGCTAATACGACGGGTGTGTAAAAAACAAGCAAACAGGGAAGAAAAAGATCAAAGTAAAGAAAGAAAAGTGAGTAAGCAAAGAAAAACATGAAAGCAAAGCAAATAAGAAATCAAAGCAAGCAAGAAAGCAAAGTAAAAAAGAAAGAAAACACAACTGCTACTCCTAAGAAAAAATAGTGAATGGGCCTATTCATGTAAATTGATACTTCCAATGTAGCCATTGACGCATTGGTTGGCCCATGTTGGTGAAGGCATGGTCAAAAAGAAAGATATTCTGGTGAACCAACATGCAAGAAAGATAAAAAAATGAAGACAAACACGCTCAAAGTTTAAATGTGTCCATAGAAAAGAAAAGAGTAAAATCACAAGCCAAACACTTTGTGGACATACCATGGTGAAGCATCGCACTATGCACATATGACAAACACACACAAAGAAAACATATGAGAAAACATGAAAAAAGAAGAAAAATTCCACTTAACAACATACTTGCTACATATGACTCCTCCAATGCATGAGCAACAGGATCGTGCGATTCTGGTGGAGGATGTGAGATGTGCAGATCTGGTGAATTTTCAATGTGCGCAAGAGTGATGATGAGCGTGGGGTGATTCAATAGATTTCTGATTGGACGTGAAACTAACCTCAAGACAACAAGAACTTGACATAACCATCATCTCAGGCTGAAGTGCCTCAACAACTTGAGGGGTTTCCACTTCATCAATAGGTAGATCATCAAATATCGGTGGCTTGGAAAGATCAACAACAAGTGAATAAAAATCGTGATTGAATGAATGAGTAAATAGATAAGGAAAACCATGATTAGAAAATTCAATATGTACATCGACATCCTCATGATTTGACGAATCATACAAAGGGGTTGATGAGAAACAAAAACATTTCACCCTTTGAGTTTTCAAAAATGAAAGATGACAGATTGGGTGGATTCGAAAATAAATATTTGTTATCACCACAATCAAATGTTAGACTGACATCCCATGTGTCCAGTGAATGATCGGAAGTGGGAACATCCATGAATGAATTTTCACAAGAAAAATAAAAAATGTAAAGATCATAGAAGATGTAAGGATAGAGTGGATGAGGCGCAGGCAGAAGGAGGTCATCCTTCACTGTAATTTATTCTTCATATTCCCACAGATACACATAAAAAATGACAACATAGCTTGGCTACTCAACACTAACTCTGTCCACAACTTGATCCTTGTGAACATCACATGTGGAGTGAAGAATGGACAAACACAAGACACCAAAATATGGAGGATAAAAAAAACACGAGGGCGGAGGTAGATAAAATGAGTTCACATGAAAATAAATAGGCTTGTAGTCCAAATTTGCGTAGATATTGAGAGTAGGTGGGATGGGAGGATGTGACAGTTCAACAGATGGGTTCACAACTTCTCCACCTTGTCCTATGGAGCTAGAGATATTTGATGAAGAGCAGACAGAGGGTCACTTGTGACAATCAGGGAAAATTTTAAGCATGGAAATTTATCTTAGAGTTTAGAAACCTTGGCGAATCCCACTAGTCCATAATATGAAATCTATAAAAAAATTGTAAAATATTCAAATTTATAATATTTTTATATAGTCTATATATAATTTTTTGGCAATTTTGAGGGTAAAATAATTTCATTCTATAAAATTTGGGTGAATCAGTTTTACAAAAAAATGGAAATTAGCGGATCTTTTTTTTCAAAAAAGTATAGAAAATTAGCCCATGTGTGAATATTAGCCCCTAAAATTTTCCTTGGTGACAACAACCTTGTCTGTCTTAGATTTGGTAGCTCTAACACAGAGGTATGTTGGGAGGGGTTCAAATGATTCTAACTCATGAGAATTTTCATATATGTGAAGAAGATATTGGAACCGTTCTTTGAGAAATTTCCAATCAATTTCATCTTCAGAGATTTGAAAAGAAAGATTCAAGAAGCGCACCCAAAATTGCACAATAGATTCATCAAGTGCATTCCGTAATTCCAGGATTTTTTTTGAGTGCTTTATGGTCATAATGATAGAATTAATGGATTAACTCTCTGATCATGTGAACATATGAGTGAATAGATGTTGCGGGAAATGTGTCATGTGATTGGTCAACATTCCCATCAAGCATGTAAGCTAACAACCCACAAGAAGTGTCATCCAAGGAAACTTCATTCCTGTGACAGAAGCCTATGAAGGAAACTTCGTGCCTTAATAGGGCCGCTCCACCTTCACTGTCGTACTTAATTTGTGACAAGTCGTCAATGACATCCTCTAACACTTCAAAATCATGTTCATTAGAAAAACATTCCGGAGTTGAGATTTTGATGTAATTCATGAATGATGCACAAAGATTCAAAATAGAATTTGAGGAATCAACTTTTCATTTGGCCCTCCTTCTAGCGCCAAAAATGTTGACAGTGCTTGACCCACCAAAATTTCAAGGGATCTCCCTGGTAAGAGGTCCAAACTAGACCTCAGACCATTTGGAGTAGGAGTCCCAACAATGGGTAGTAAAGTAGTGCCTTGACCATAGTAGCGCATAGAGGTAAGTATGATAAATTTGTCGAAAGCAAGTGTGTGACCTTGCAGCGAGTCAAGTGAGATGCATGGGGGTTATATCACATGGAGAGGAAAAGGAAGTGTGTCCCTTAGAAGCTTGTAATAGTAAGCAACTTGAAAGGAACACATGAGTGGAATTCCATCACAAGCTGGAAAGCAGAATAGTCCACAAACCAACGTAACGGGTTAAACCAACAACATGTTTGCAACGACATTCATAAAATTTCATACAAAAATGCGTAAGTTAGGTAACATACATTGCTAAAGAAACCAAAATAGTCCAACTACAATAACAACATATGCATGAAAACATGTTGGCTATGTTATATATTATTAAGTGAAAGTTTCATCCATACGTACACCATTGAAAACCACTAGCCTCAATAGTGGAACATTACAGTCAACACTGTCTGCTCCTCTAAAGAGTTGTACTCACTCTATGCTATGGAGAAGCCAAGGCTTGTCACAATACTCTCCAAGCCTCCTCTGAGAAATGCTTAGCCAAAAGATTGGCTCCCAAAAGCCTTTTCCATGAGTTATGAGGTTCTATTTATAACAAAGGGTGGGGTGACCCTTGACATCCCCTTTGTGACTATTCGCCTACCCTCATGACTCTTCAACTTCTTTACAAAATTCATTAAATTACATATTACTATTCACATTCCACTAGTGACACTTGGAATTTCACTTACAACCCAATTACAAATAATATACATTTTCCACATGTACCCATGTGAGACAAAATAGGCTAGAGGAAACCTAACAAGACAAAAAACTATAACTTTGAGGTATGGGGAAAGACCAACTCCGTAACATCCACTTGATGGTTCTCAGTCATGTACTGATGCCAAGATTAGTACTGTGTTCTGATATCCCCAAACTGGTTGATGTTGTCTTATTGAAAGCAAACTCTTGCCTCCATGCCATTTGGGTATATGGTCTTGGAACCTATGCCTATCTCATATTGAAGTATGCGTAGTATTATCCTAAGTGTGGTTGGACCACTGATGTACTTATTCATGTTGTCTGCGCTCAATTGTATTTCATCACTAGTGGCCTTTCATATTGACTTTTCCATGTACCTGTCGACCTTCAACCGAACATGGTTTTCATGCTTAACTTTGGTGAGGGAACTTGCATTTGTTCACTCTCTTCCTTAACTGCTGGATGTTCTAGCGTATCAACCTGTATTGGCATTATTTTCTTTGTCATTCCACCTTGCATTTCTTCTTCTTCCCATTTCTTCTTCTCAAATCCTATTCTTCCTATGACTCTTGTTCTCCTTACTACGATCTCAGTTCTGGTACCTATAAACTATGCTTTTCTCTCTTCCTTCGCTTTGCTATATATGTCCTCTGCCTCCTTTTTCTCCTGCTATCAAAGATTCCTACGTGAATATTGAATCTTCTTTCACTCTGCACATTTGTTCTCCCTTTGTTATGTTAGCAACTTCCTCTTTCCCTGATCTTGTACTGGATTGTTTTATTTTGCCACTACTATTGGTCTTGCTACCAAGTTAGTTTTGTGCATCTGCATATATTGGCAAGTAAAATGGCTCTTTCTCAAATATTTCCCCAATACCTCTTTCAGTGGTTTCTCTTGAAACCACTCTATTTGGTGCCATGGTACAACAACTGTCAGAGATAAGAATTTCACGAGTGTGGTACCTATGGGACAAAACAAACACTCATGGCAAGAAAACATTAACTCTTACAAATCCAACTTCATGGCATGATCAAGTAGCTATCAAAGCATATGATGAGAGGTATTGCAATATTTTGATTAACAGGGGTGATTGACTCACTGTGGGAACTTCGTAGTCCTAGAATTCAGTGTGCAAGCTTCATGACTGGAACTGTGCAATGTGCATTTCAGTCTGGGACATTGCCCGGGAGAGACTGTGAATTGCGCAGTCTCAGTGACCAAGCTGGGAGACTAGTTGTTGGAACTGCGCAGTGTGCAGTCAAATCCAACGTAAGAGAGGCTTTGTGCAATTCCAGAAGCCAAGGTATAGGCCTTGAGCTCACATATTATGCAGTGCATGTAGTGGAGTGTGAGGTCTGGGCAAGGGGAGCCCAGATCTACCCACGGGGAGTGTGCAAACAAGTAGATCTGAAGGATGGCATGATGTTGAGTGAAAATATGAATAAGTGTATATGTATGCTTGTGAAACAAGTGAAGCAATGGATCAAACTAAAGGAACATGAAGCATGTGATGGGAGTCACTACAATGACGACCAATGGTGCAAAAACGGGAAACCTCATGCAATGCTTGGAGAAGGAAATGTATAACTTGAAACAAAAATTCTACAAGATAAAAATCTAGTGATCATTCAAAAAAACAAATGAAATAACACTCTCACAATCTAAACAAACAAAAGTGACAAAAAAAGCAACAAAAGGTGATAAAAGAAAAACTCACCATAAAAAGTGATGACAATGCTCCGAAGGCTCCTTGATCTTGTAGGGAAGTTAGAGCTTAATGATCAAATGCATAAGTGAGATCTATAAGAATCCATTACATAGAGTTAGGAAACATGGAATTCGTGACATGTATGCTTGAGACCAAGGACAACAACAACACTTAAAAAAAACTTCTAAAGATGGAAATGTGCACTTTCGAGAAACTAATAATATATTCCCTACTTCTTAGGGATTATTTTCCTCTTAGATTCTTTCTTTTCTCAGGAACACTGCCATGCACTGCAAAGAAAGATTTCATAGTTCTGGGAAGGACTAGGTAACTGTGTGGTTCATGCACTGAGTAATTTTCTAACCATAGTAGGTTCTGCACAATTTATGGGTTGAGTGGCTCTGGGCTTCCTCTCAGGCTCCATGTAATTTCCCAACTGAAGGCAAGATTTCAACTGGCTCTACTCAATTTTGGAGCCGAAGGCTCACTTGCTCGCTTGGACTGATTTGCACAATTTTTGAGCTAAAGACAATCTATCAGCAGAGTCTATACAATTCTGGAGCTGAAGCTCACTGTTGGGTTACACTGCACATTTCTTGAGAGCAAGGCTGGTTTCCATCACAAATTGTGAAAATCATCAAGGTAGTGTTAGAACTAGATTGTAACCAAATGAAGAGGTTATCTTGTGCTTATATGACAAAGAAAGTAAGCAAAACACAAGTTGTAAAGTGAAAGATAAATTCAAATGAAAACATGCACACCTGGGCAGTACAAGACAAGCTGTTGAGATTTAATGAGGGAGACTCCAAAACTAAATGAAGGAAAAATTTTGGAGGGTGGTTGTAGCCGCTATAATAGATCCTTTGATGATGTGATTATGTTTGAAGTGCTTCTAGGATTTCATTCTTTCGTCCTTCTTCCTTCTTCAATCTAGGGTTTCTATGATGTAGATCTTGAACTTCTTGATTAAACTTTGACTTGCTTTGATTCCCTCTTTGATGATTGATCCTTGTGTGTCAACTTGCTTTGTTTTCCCCTTGTTCTCTTCACCACCTAAGCTCCGATACCATGTTGACAAATCTAGGGCATGTAATGTTAACAATTTCTCTACTTGATAATTACTTGTGATATGTTTGTTCTTCTTTACTTATTATCTTTCACTTTCTTAACTTATTAGTGTGTTATTTTCATCAAGACAATTATCAAAATAAATAACAACAAGTGACACAGTATATAGGATTCTTCAGCCAGGGCCAAAACCTATCACCACTTAAGACGAAAACCCAATCAAAATTCTTCTTCTAGATCTTCAATTGATAACATGATAACACTTTGTAAATATTTTAAGGTAAAAGAAAGGAATCCCAGAGGTAACCACAAACCACTTGTAGGTTAAGGTCTAGTCCCCCTAACCTTGGAGAGGGCTCTCTCATTGGATCAATTATAAATCTAAGAAGACTAAATAGATTTGCATTTTAGACTAGTTATTAAGCTGAAATCTAGATGATATAGGATTTGATGTAAATGTTGGAAGTGAGGGCCAATGAAGTATAGGAATATAGCACATTAGGGCATGCACGATCCATCAAGACAACAGTGGCAAGGTAGGAACATATCTCAAGTCATTTTTCTATTGTAGTATAGAGAGGTGTTGGGCAGGAGATCCCACAAGGGCAATTTTTGGGCTTAAAGCACAGATTTTGGTCCAATTTTGTTATACAAATGTAAAGACTCTGCATTTTGTGGGTGTAGAGCACATAGTTGTTAAAGAGTCATAGGATTTGGTGGGCTCTAGTATTGTACCAATAATGTTGCAACTCCTGGGACTCCCTTCTTTACTTTTATCAACCCGGTAGTTCGTAACAAACTTGGAAGCGACGGTGTTGTATGCACAAGTACTAGCTCTTGCCGCAGCTGTCACTTGGTCAGCTGGCACAAGTACGCTAGGGGCTTAAGCCAACTTCTATGAGCTCTTAGAAGAATCTTTTTAACTGATGAACGAAAGCTAACTCAAAGGAAGCTAATCTACTTGCGGAAAGAACTGAAATCCAAAAAGTAACACAAACCCTAGCAAACCCTAATTCGACCAGCGAGTCCTACTGATGCAAAGGAGAAAATGCAAACTACTGGAAGAGATGCCATTACTTCTATGAAGGTAAAATACATGTGTCTAGACTACCTCTAGTTGAATAAAACATCTTTTGTATTTTTGATTAAGTCGTCAGTTTCATCATGCATATGCTTTCACTATTCTTTCACTGTGCAGGGGTGGATCAAGGAGGAGAAATGCTTGGAAGAGGTCAGGAAGGTTCAGAGAGGGTATAAGGAGTCCCTAACACCCTTCTAGAGAGTTTCACAAAGTTGGGCTATCAAGAAACCTCATTTGTAAGCTTCTACAGGAAGTCTGCAGGGGTTCTACAGGATGTTCAGGAATTTCTACAGGATGTTCAAAAGTTTCTATAGGATGTTTAAAAATTGGATCTTGGAGGATGGGTGAGTGAGGGAAGATGCATGAATGGATATGGAGGTAGGATAGGGGTCTGAAGTGGCCCAGGGACCGGTGGATGGAGTGGTTAGAAGGTGTAGATGGCTAAATTGGCTCAAAGAAGGCTGAAACAATGATTGCACAAAAAGGTAGGGTTACGTGGGCAAGAGGACAGATGTGAGATGAGGAACCTAGCTAGGAGATGGAATAGTTGGCTCTGATGAAGCTTAGGCAGATGAGAGAGTGGTAGAGATGCCCTGCACAATGTACCTTTAACCGAATCAACAATGTCTTACAAATAATCAAAGTCCTAGCTAATCTAATCTAATTGTCGATAAAACGAATGAACAACAACTTTATCTGGAAAGAAAACCATGTACATCAATCATGCAAAGAAACATTTCAGGGATCTGAACCCATAACTAACTTCTGCAAATGAAAACAGTACACTAAGGATTACATGGTCAAGCAAACTAGTGTTTTTTGTTGGGGCAGCACTGTTTCTTCAGTTCCAGCCCCTGATCCAATAAGGATGAGGCGAAACAGAGAGTGTTGTTGACCCTTTTTTGGAGCTTCTTCCTGTTATTATCCTTCCAATCCATGTTAAACATCTGAAGCAATTCTATTCATAAACATTGACCTATTTAACCAACACAACTAAATATGCCCAACAGAAATACGTTTTAAATGCATAAAAGGAGAACAATGATGCATAAAGGAAAGGTAACAGTACAAAAAGGAAGCCCTAGGCTCTCAGGTTGGGCCCAACCCTGAGAGCTATGGCTCCTATAGAAAACTCAGAGTTGATATAAAATCAGACTGCTTCTCATTATCAAAAAATAGTCATAAGTCAAGAGTTATGCCCAAAATGGCTACAAGAGAACAAAGTAGAGCTAACAACACTGTAGTGCAAAATATGCAATGGTTTCCAAAAGTCCCTCACAAAGGCTGAGGCCTTAACATTTATACACGACGAGGGCCCTAGATGGCCTCCTAAATCTATGGGACTTGGCTGCCCAAACTGTGAGTAGACAGCTCCTTCCAAAATCTGCTTGGCTGCCTTCTAGATCCGGTTTTGGTGGCCTTTGGAGCTCGGAGTTGGGGGTGAAGATTCCAAGGAAGGCTATTTAATGCCATAGACAACCCCCCTACGAATCCTCACCCCAAGCTTGGCTGTCTTCTAGCCCATGATTGCTCGGTTTTGCTCCAACATGTGTCAAAAAACCTGAAATGAGCATGTGTTAGCCACCTAGGAAGAGTGACTACCCTTATTCGTACAAATGAAATAAACATACTGAAAAATAATGCATAAGATATGAAAAATGAAGGATTGAACAAGGATAATTAGGCCAAATGAGCCCAACAAGTTACCAAATTTGGGGCTCATCATCACCCCCCTGCTAAAAGGATTGCTCATCCTCTAAGAAACTAGTCCAGCTCCTTGTCTTTCATAGCTTTAATCGCCACCCTCACAACCCAGGCTTTTGAAGTAGTATCCTCCTCGCTGTCATGGAATCCAACCTTCCTTTCCACCTCTTCCCACTGCTTATGCTCTTCTTCTTCTGTGCTTCCTTCTAACAATCCCAAAAGCAAAGGTGGACTTAGCTTGAGGCCGATCCAGCTGGCCTGGAGGTTCTGCATAGACTTCTTGTAGAGAGGCACTCGTGCCAAGGCCTCCCTCATTCTAGTTGGAGTGTGATATTCCCTGATTTTGAGGTTGTGGGACAATGTGTTCCACCTACAGGTGCAGGCATGAACATAATTGTCCCCTAATAATTGCTCCATATCCTCGAAGTGTGCTATGGCCTGAGCCTGCCAATCCATGTACTCTAATAAATCCTAAGAGTTGGTTGCTAGGTGCTGGTGGGCTGATATCAATGCTGTGGGGTCCCCTGGCTCTGCTCTAATCAGCAGTGGTTCATGTAGTTCTCGGTTCATGACATTTCTGACCTCTGCCGCTCTCTTTTCTTCATGGTTTAACCATGAGGTCATTGCCATCAGCTGCATATCCCCTACTCCTGTGTTGGGGTCCCATGAGGTTACATTTGGAAGGGCCAAATTATGAAGGTAGAAATTTGATAGCTTGGCCTTGTCTTCTAATGAACTGCTGTTACATAAATCCATGAACTGCTGGGGGTTTTGGATTTGGGAGATACCCCTCTGTGCCAATGTATTAATTTGGAATTGCAGCCACTGATCCCTTAGGTATATGCCATAGGATTTGGCCGACTGCCTACATTGCAGAGCATCCATTGCCCAACTGGCCATGCAGGCCAGTTGTGCCTCCTTTTCTTGCATTTGCTGTTTTAGAGATTGTATCTCTATGCCTACCTGCAATTCCCTTTCCTGTAGTTATCGGTTTAGTTCCTCAATATCACCTTGCATTCCTTCATTTTCTTGAAGTTCTGCTGTGGTGTCCTTGGCTGTTGTGTCCTCTTCTCTCCTCTGTCCCTGTAGCTGTAGCTGTTGTCTAAGCAGCTCATTCTCTTCTCTTATCTTGGCCTGTTGGGAGCTTTCCACATGCCGTACTCTTTCCAACTCCCTTTGTGTTTCCTTGAGCCTTCCCTCTAGAGGCCCTATATCTGATAACCCCCTTGGATTTAGCGATCCTCATCCAAGTGTGGGTTCGTACTCTTTCTTCCTCTAGTGCTAGAAACAGTGGCACTGTGAAATTTTGAGGAATAATTTTTCCGGCCTCCAAGAAGTTATAATAAGAGCCCAGGTTGGGTTGGGGGCTTGGTTCCACGATGACCTCGGTCTTCTCCTCCTCCTGTGGTGACTTAGCTGCTCTTTCCTCCGTCTACTCAGTTTCCTTCAACCTAGCCAAAGTTTCCTGTAGAACCACCTCGACATCCTGTAGAGAGCTTCTGGGTTCAATTTCTCCATCCTTTCCCTCCATGAGGATGTTTTCGGGCTCCCCTGCTCATAAGTAATGGATGTCTTGGAGGGGGACCTATCCCTTGGTGTGGTAGGGGTATCCAAAATTGTGATTGGCTCTTTTGATGGAGGCTGGGGTCTGCTAGTCTTAATTCTCACACTCCTTCTTGCTTTAAAATATAGAGGAATCTCCCTCTTTCGTTTTTCTTTTGGCTTGGGAGAGGTACCTAGGGTGGCCAGCATAGCTGCTGCCTCCCTAGCTAAAATTTCGGCCGATTTCTCCTTCTGATGTCTTTTTTCTGGACTTCCTGTAGAAAGTCCTGTAGTGGCTAGTTTCTGGCTTCCTGTAGAAGCCGTTTTTAAACTTCCTGTAGAAATAGCCTTCTGGTTTCCAGTAGAAGAGGATGGCACCGTTTTAGCCTGCTTGGCTGAGGGTGCTTTTTCCTTTAGCTTGGCTGAGCCTGCCTTAGGGATGCCCTCACTGGATTGGACTTTCTCAGTCCTTTCTACCCTGCTCTGTAGTCTCTTCTCCCTGTGTGTCGGTGTAATTTTACCACCCCCTATCTTGGTAGTTTGGCCTTTTTCTTGCATTCCTCTATGTTCTTTCTTTGGTGTTTTTCCCAGGGTTTCTTGCCTTTTAGTTTTCTTCCCTACCTGAGTGTGATCCTTCTCCTCGCTGCTGGAGGAAGTGAGCTCCTTGGCCAAAATTCGGATGTCATCATCTTTAGACATATTCCAAAAAATTTCCCAGGAGTGAGCGACAGTGTAAGTGTGGAGTGCATCTTCCACGAGGAGCTTGCTAAGCCCATGATGGGCTAGCTGGTCTGGTGTCCCCTCTCTCAGTTTGGTGGCACACTCAATCATGGATTGTAGGAGGAAGTAAGGAATGCTCAATTTTTTTTTGGAGGGTAGGTCCATTTGGTGCCCGAGTTCTATGAGCAACCGGAAATGATAGGCATACACGATGCTAAATCGCCCCTCACACGTAATATACTTCATAATTTGGAGACTGACTTCACTCCAGAACGGTTGTAGGCTAGTTCTTCGAACTCCATTCTTGTCCTCTGAAAATTGTTCCTCTGGCAAGAATAACTCTTTTTTATCTTTCTGACCCAATTTTCTCTCCTCCTTATCCCAGGGTACCCCCATCGGTAGATCAGTTACTCTGCTAATGAGCTGTGGGGTGAGTCTGAGGGTCAATCCTCTGAAGTTTATAACAGCTAATGTCTTTGACTTTGGCTTCAAGGACCTTAGGAATTCTTCTGTAATTTCGTCATCGTGACCTTGAAGCTTGTCACAGAATGACATCCAGTGTGCATGGGAAAAAATTCCATCACCTCAGGGGTTTCCCGTAATGTCATGGAGTCTGAAGGCTCTTTTTTAATGACCCCTCCTGGCATGGTAAAAAACATGTTTTTGTTGTTCTGAACTTGCATGCTCGTGTAAAGAAGGAGAGCTTTGGGATTTTTCTGCATAGAGTGCAGAGCTACGTCTCCGTTATGCAAACAGTCATATAAAATTCATAATTTTCCACCGGTGAGCCTTGACAGGGTCTCAAATTTTTCTACAGGATGGATTTTAATTCAAACCTGTTATGCTCTTAACCTGCAAAGTAATACCGAACATAGAATATGCGAAGAAAAGATACCCAGAACACAGAATATGCAAAGAAAATATACCCAGAACACAGAATAGCAATGATTTTATTACTCAGAGAGAAATGTTCACAGGCCTCTTCGAGGGGGCAACCTCCAATAGAGCAGAGCTCGATTACAGAACAAGACATGATACTCCTCGCAGGGAGTCTCTATCCTTTATATATGACTCATACATGCAATACCACGGGCCAATACCGTGGGTTTTATTAATACCATCTATCTAATACTACCGCCCATTTACCATTTATCTAATATTACCGCCCATTTGCAACTAACTGTGGTCCCATCATTAATTGCGGGTTAACAAATTACAAATATTAATATGGGCTTTATTGACTCTTGACTATAACGTGATCCCATGACATAAATAAGGGGGTTAGGGTGGGACCCTAACATGCCCTCCCCCTTAATACTAGCCTTGTCCTCAAGGCTGAAGCTGCGGAAACTGCTGAAAAATAGTGGCTAGTTCCCAAGTTGCATCTTCCGGAGAGGTGTCTTTCCATTTGATGAGGACCTCCTTAATCATGCGGCCGTGCAGGTGCTTGTCTCGTGTGTCTAGAACCTGTTCAGGTTGAAGCCAGATTGACCCTTCTTCGTACAATTCAGGTAGACTGGTTTGAACTCGGCAATTGTTCCCAATCACTTTCTTGAGGCACGATACATGGAAAACTGGGTGGATTTTTGCTGTAGGTGGAAAAGCCAACTTGTAAGCCACTTCTCCAATGCGCTGAAGTACTTGGTATGGTCTGTAGAATTTTGGAGAGAGCTTTTGAAACCCTTGTCTTTGAGTGATGTTTTCTTATATGGTTGCAGCCTCAGAAAGACCTGATCCCCTTCTTGAAATTGGCGCTCTGAGCGATGTTGGTCAGCCTGTTGCTTCATACGGTTCTGAGCTTGATGAAGATTCTCGCGCAGATGGGCGAGCATGGTTGCGCGGTGTTGTAGGAGTTGATCCACGGCTTGTACTTTGGAGCACCCCGTGAGATAAGAAGTAGGGGAAGGCGGAAGTTGACAATAGACTGCTTCATAGGGAGTCATTTTGGTGGTGGCATGACAGTTGGTGTTATACCACCATTCCGCCAAAGGTAACCACTGTACCCAAAGGTGTTGCTTTTCTGAAGTGAAACACCTAAGGTAGGGTTCTAGACATTTGTTGACGGCTTCGGTTTGACCATCTGTTTGCGGATGATATGAAGTACTGAGTTTGAGTTGAGTGCCTTGTATTCTGAAGAGCTCTTGCCAAAAATTACTGGTGAAGATGGGGTCGCGGTCGGACACAATAGAAGTGGGCATGCCATGCAATTTGAAGATCTGATCCATGAAAGTTTGAGCAACCAAAGTTGGTGTAAATGGTTGGGGTAGGGCGCAGAACTGAGCATACTTCGACAGTCGGTCCACAACCACCATGATGACTGACTTGTTCCCTGACTTTCGAAGACCTGTAATGAAATCCATGGAGACCTCTGTCCAAATTGACGCTGGAATGGGCAATGGTTGTAATGTGCCTGGTGTGTTGACGGTTTTCCCTTTGTGGCGTTGACAGACGTCACATTCTGCTACGAAAGTAAGGATGTCCTGTTTCATGCCGGTCCAAAAAAATGATCTTCTGGTGCGAGCATACGTCTTCTGAAAGCCCGAATTTCCTGCAATGGGAGATGAGTGCAATTCTGCCAAAATGCGACTTTTGAGGGTGGATGTTGGTGATATTAGGACTCTGTCCTTGTAGCGAAGAATATCATTCTGCCACGAGTAGCCCTTGCTGGAATTAGGATCTACCTGCAATTGAGAAATGAGTTGGGAGAGCCCGGGATGTGAAAAACATTCCCTGCGAGCCTCTTCAATCCAGTCTGGAATGGGGAGGGAAATTGCGAGCAGAGTACTTTCCTCCTCAAATTGGCGCGACAATGCATTTGCTACCCTGTTGTCTTTCCCTTTCTTGTAAATGATCTCATAATCATATCCCAGCATTTTGGCTAACCATTTATTTTGTTGTGGGGAAGATAGGCGTTGCTCCAAAAAATATTTAAGACTGTGATGATCTGTGCGGATTTGGAAACGTCGCCTCAACAAGTAAGGTCGACAGGTCTCGACTGCATGTAAGATGGCCATCATTTCCTTCTCGTAGGTAGATTGGCCCAGATTCCTCCCACTTAGTTGTTGGCTGGTGAAGGCCAATGGTCGCCCTTCCTGCATTAAGACCGCTCCAATACCTGTTCCCGAAGCATCACATTCAATGACAAATGATTTGGTGAAGTCCGGTAGTGCTAAGACGGGAGTGGAACACATGGCGGTTTTGAGAGCGGTAAATTCCTGTTGTGCTTCCTCGTTCCAGAAGAAGGAATTTTTCTTTAGGAGTTGCGTTAGGGGCTTCACTATGCAGCCATAGTTGCTGACAAATTTACGATAATAGCCTGTGAGACCCAAAAATCCTCTCAAGCTTTTCAAGGTCTTAGGTTGAGGCCATTCTTGCATTGCCTGGATCTTTTTGGGGTCCACCTTGACACCTTCACGCCCCACAATGTGGCCCAAATACTCAACTTCTTCCATGCCAAATGAACGCTTAGACATCTTGACAAATAATTTATGTGTGCGGAGCAGTTGCAAGAGTAGATCTACATGCTGAAGATGTGCCTCCCAAGTGCCACTATAGATGAGGATGTCATCGAAGAAGACAAGGACAAATTTTCTGAGATATGGTTTGAGGAGGTGATTCATAAGGCTCTGAAAAGTAGAGGGGGCATTACAGAGACCAAATGGCATGACCAGGAACTCATAATGGCCTTCATGAGTTCTGAAAGCCGTCTTGGGAATGTCGACTTCCTTCATGCGAATTTGGTGGTAGCCTGAGCGAAGATCCAACTTAGTGAAGAATTGAGCCCCATTGAGTTCGTCCAGCAAATCGTCAACCACTGGGATGGGAAATTTATCTTTGACTGTTAACTTATTGAGGGCCCTGAAGTCGAAACAC
Source organism: Pinus tabuliformis (assembly GCA_031772625.1). Classification (NCBI taxonomy): domain Eukaryota; kingdom Viridiplantae; phylum Streptophyta; class Pinopsida; order Pinales; family Pinaceae; genus Pinus; species Pinus tabuliformis. The sequence goes on along the minus strand of CM062814.1, from coordinate 93,723,877 downwards.
ATCCGCCACTCCCCATCTTTCTTGAGGACCATGACCACTGGGGATGAATAAGGACTAATGCTGGGACGAATGACACCTGCTTCCAACAATTCCTTGATGATTTTTTCTATTTCATTCTTTTGGGTGAACGGATATCTGTATGGCCGCACATTTGGGGGTTGGGCCCTGGAACCAATGTGATGCTATGATCATGTTCCCCTCGCGAGGTTGGAAGCTGATGAGGCTTGTCAAAGACCGTCTGATGTTTATTTAAAATCTGTTGCATCTCAAGATAAATTGGCAGAGACATGGTGTCGACTACCTGGATGGCATTAAATTGAGCTACCACTCCATGATGGCCCTTTTCTTACAATTTTTCCATCCTATGCGAGCTGATGATAGAGGGGGCTCCCGCCTGTAGTCCACGGAGGGTATGTGTGGAGTTGTTCTGCTTAAAACTCATATATAACTCTTGGAAATCCATTGCGATTGGCCCAAGAGTGCGGAGCCATTTCGCGCCTAAGGCAATGTTGCAACCCCCCATGTGTATTGCAAACATGTGGGTTTTCAATTGATAATCCCCCATTTGAAGTTTGACATTTTCACAGCGACCTTCACATTTCGTTGTGCCCCCATCTGCAATCTAGACTTGGAAGTTAGAAACTGCACTGACGAAATAGTGTGCTGCTTCAACGATCTTTTGATGGATGAAATTATGGGTACTTCCACTATCAATCAAGACTACTACTGGGCGATGTTTAAGAAAACCCCTGATTTTGAGAGTTTGAGGGGAACAAATTCCTACCAATGCATTTAGCGAAATAATTGGTTCATCAGATACAATCTCCTTTTGGTTATATTCTTCGATCGCCTCTGGTTCCTCAAGTGGTGGATCTTCCTCGGTGGAGCTGTAGTTAGTGGCATCTATTTGAAAAAACTTGGGCTCTTTGCATTTATGACCCGGGGAATATTTTTCATCACAGTAGTAACATAGTCCTTGCTTCCTTCTTTCGGCCATTTCCGCAGGTGACACCTTTTGAATCTTAAGTGTCTGAGTCGTATTGGGAGCCTGTGAGGGACGACCTTTAGCGGGGAAGTTGGGGCGGCTGGATTGGGCTGTTAATGCACGTTCCACCTTACGAGCTACCTGGCAAGCCTCTGTCCATGTGGGAGGGTGGTGGAGTAGAACCTGAGCTTTGATGGCTTCTTTAAGACCGCTGATAAAGCATTCCATGTAGAACTCATCTGTGAGACCCCTAGTGTGGAAGGCTAAGGCTTCAAAAGCAGTAATATATTCCTCCACTGTACCCGTCTATCGGAGCTTAGTGAGACGCCCCAAAAAAGAGTCTTCCTGTTCAAAGCGACTTCGAAGAGCTTTGGAAAATTGGGCGCAATTCTGAAAATGTCCATTGCAACACTGATGCCATTCCTTCCATTGCCATCGTTCATTGTCCAAGTACATGGTGCCCACCATAAGCTTAGTCCCCTCATCTATGATAAGATTCAATTGGAAATACTGCTCCATTTGTGCTAGCCATGCGTACGTGTGAGAGCCGTCAAATTTATGCATATCCAACCTGGGAGGTCGCTAACTGGGTGGTGGATGGGTGTGCCAGACGTGATGAGAGTGGCTAGACTCACCCTCATGGTATTCATGGCCATTATACGCCTCCTCGTGGGCTGGCTCCTTGCCCTTTGGGAGTGCATCATGTATCTGGAGACTTATTCCTTTAAGCTCAAGTTCGATATTCTTCACCGCAGTTTGGAGGGAGTTCACATGGTCTTCAATTTTGTCTATCCTTTCATTGGCCATCGCTTGAGCGCGAGTTTCTACCATACACCAACCTGATGAAAAATTGGGACCGCCTAAAAAATTTTTACTAAGAAATTGAATGGTACCACCTTGCTCAGCTCGTCGTCCTGATTCTGATGGGCTAGGTCACTAATAAGCGCCCCGGAAGATCTCAGACTTTTTTTTTTGAAAACTCCTAACAGAGTTTTACTCCTTCCTGATCAATACTGCAGTCGCCAAATCCTCAGAATGTCAATGCCGCCAAAAGTCCTGCGAAAATTATATCCAGGGATAGGAACCCTTCACAACTACTCCAATCTGGAGGATCTGAGATATCTGAATGGTGGAAAAACTGCTGCTACAGATCTGATGGAGTTGCGGGATGGATGTCGGCTGCTGCTGCACTTACTGATCTGGAATAAGTGATGTGTGATCCCCCGATAGAAAGGGAACTATGGTCTTAAGGAGTGTCAAGTGCTACAGATCGCAATATACATAAGGGTCTGACAGTAGTACTCGGCCCAATGTTTCAGGGCTCTAACTAAGGAGGATCGACCGTACCCTTAGCCGTACAACCCGACTACCCTATCGTACGGGCGAGTAATCTCTCCAAGTGCTGTTGTCGGTGTACTGTAGCCACAAGACGGTCGAAGGTTTATCTATGGCGAGGCTTCAAGGGAGCTAGGGGGCTTCCTATATACCCAGAGGGTACATGGAAGACAGTCCGTGCGCGGTTCTTTCTAATGCGCTACTACTCGAAGGGGTACCCATAGGGGTTACAAGGGAGTCCAACAGAAGTGACCACCTCTTGTATTTCCTGCGTGCATGCCTCCGCAAATCCGCAGGTTTATGCGCTTAACGACAGATCCCGTGGTTTAAAGATGCCGGAACACGTCTCTAGCCAAAAAAAAATTTGCTAAAATTTGGAGATCCCACCGAGCCCTGGAAAGTGCTCTAATACCACTTGTTATGCTCTTAACCTGCAAAGTAATACCGAACATAGAATATGCGAAGAAAAGATACCCAGAACACAGAATATGCGAAGAAAATATACCCAGAACACAGAATAGCAATGATTTTATTACTCAGAGAGAAATGTTCACAGGCCTCTTCGAGGGGGCAACCTCCAATAGAGCAGAGCTTGATTACAGAACAAGACATGACACTCCTCGCAGGGAGTCTCTATCCTTTATATATGAATCATACATGCAATACCACGGGCCAATAATGTGGGTTTTATTAATACCATCTATCTAATACTACCGCCCATTTACCCTATCTAACATTACCGCCCATTTGCAACTAACTGTGGTCCCGTCATTAATTGCGGGTTAACCACTTACAAATATTAATATGGGCTTTATTGACTCTTGACTATGACGTGATCCCATGACATAAATAAGGGGGTTATGGTGGGACCCTAACAAAAACCCTGGAGAAAATATCACATGCAGATTATGAAGACAATTTCATGCAGTGATAAGAAAATAGATTTTGCGTTCATAGATAGACTTTATTCACATTTTCCTTACCCTCTCAACACGTCGAATTCACCACCTTTTGAATTATTTTCATGGGAAAGTTATGTTCAGGCCTACCTCACTGAGAATTTCCACCCTCGACGTGAACAGTCCAAGCTTCTCTGTAATGCCAGGCTCCCTATAGCGCAGCTTCTTGTAGAAAGTGTGCACAGCTTCTGGAGAACGTTACAGTGGTTATGGACTTTCTGAGCAACAATAGGACGTTGGAACAGGCCAAGAAATCAGGCTAACAACTTGCAGAGGATTGAGGACGCGTACTCGGCTGCAAAATGGTTGTGAGTAAATGACCACAGTGCATCATAAGTGATTCAGCTGGTCGATTTTGAATTGTTGCGGAATTCATGGCACGGGGGTGAGCTGTCCCATTTGATCCCTTGGCCGACATCATAGCCATCATTCCGCGGCATGTCCCTGACCTCGTAATTCTTCCCTCTGCATTCACCACCGCCATTCCTGTTATACTGCTGCTTCTCTCCGACTAGTCGCTTCCCACGTGTCAATTGCCCGTCTTTTCGACATAACCAAGGCCATTCGGATCCGACGAGGCTGTCAGACTGGTTGTGGTGGCCAGTTGAATGGCTACCTGACTTGTTCAATCCGTTCATTCTCACAGTTATGCACATTTGGAGTATAGCTTATGTAATTTGACGAAATAAGGTTAGGCACTTACCTGTGCGGTCGTGGACGTGGGTTTTTTCAGGCTTCAGGATGAGGAATGCTGGATCTGCTTGCTGCTGCTTCGTGTACTGGTGGAGCTCCTCTTCATTGGCTGTTGCTGGCTACGAGACCTTGAGACCCGATTTCCTGGTGGTGTATGCTGCATGCACTGGCTTCATGAGCTTCTAGTGTCTCCATGGTATGTGCTCCAACCAGATCAGCTGCTACAAGATTCCTATAGGACATCCTGTAGCCGTTTCTCCTCCTGGGGTGCATGTCGAGATCATTGAATCGTGTTCACAGGTGCATGGTCCTAAGATTGCCTTGACAGGTATCGTTTTCGAGCCTCTGCATGCTTTATTTCCTCCTTAAAAACAAAATTATTTTATCTGAGAAAACAAAGTTCTAGTATGGCTGTGCAGGTATATTCAACCATATGGTAGCAAAGGCGGTGAAAGGAGGTGAAACAAGTGGAGGATGGAAGAAAAGAGTGGTTGCATGTCTCCTCAATGGGCTTCAAGCTTCAAATTCTTCTTCATAATCGGTCCTGGCCCACCCAAAGGCTCTACAGGATGTTTCCTGTAGAAATACAAAACTTCCTGTAGAAAGTCCTATAGCTTCCTGTAGAAGGCTAAACCATGACCAGATTGCATCCAAACCTTGGAAAAAATGAGTGTTCATGGAGGGGGCGTATGTGAGGTTGCCTTGTAGCTTGGTAGGGACCCTTGTCCTTGAGTTGAGAGGCCTCCTCTTTTCATTGTGTTCCTGCAACCTGCAACAATTTCTAGAGATTAAACTTGTTTTTTTTCTTTGTTTCTTCCTTATTCGTTGTTCTTTTCCTCTCTTTTTGTTTTTTTCTTCTTTTTTTTTCTCTCTTTTTTTTTTTTTTGAAGAGACAGCAGGGGTGCCTCAATGAGGTTTTCACCCCTACTATCTACCTTGGGTGCCTCAGATAGGTTTTCACCCAAGGATATTTTTTGTTCCAATTCTTTTTCAGAGAGACAACAGGGGCGCCTTAATGAGGTTTTCACCCCTACCATCTGCCTTGGGCGCCTCAGAAAGGTTTTCACCCAAGGATATTTTTTATTGCATTTTTCTTTTCCATTTTTTTTTATATGTATAATGATGCTCATGGTGTGCCCAAAACAGAGGCAGAACCCTCCTCTATGGCCAGAACTGATTTTTCCATAGTTTTGATGAACTCTTGCCTCAAAAGAGGTTTCCTGTAGATCTTTAGTCGATGCCCATTGACGAGCATGGGGAGGGCTTCTTCATCAATGGTCTGGATAAGGACAGAACCATTTTCATTATACTTCTCCACTACATATGGTCATAACCATCTTGTCCTTAGCTTCCCCTTGAAATCCTTATGTCTAGAATCATACAGCAGCGCCCAATCTCCCAACTGGAATTATTTGTCATTGAGGTGACGTTCATGCCATATCTTCCTCTGAAGCTGAACCACTTCTGAGTGGAGGAGGGCCTACATTTGGTGTTCATCTAACCCATTCAGCTGGAATAAACTTTCTTCTTGAGCATGGCCAAGATCTAGGTCCAACTGAGCTGCCATCCTCAATGTGTTGTACTCAAACTCGATTGACAGCAAAGCTCTCTTCCCATAGACCAGCTCATAAAGTGTGAAACTGGTTGTGGTCTTCTAAGTGGCGTTGTAAGCCCAAGTGGCCTCAACCAGGTGATCTGCCCAATCCTTTCTACTGCTGCTCACCACCTTAGTCAAAATCCCTTCTAATGCTCTATTACTGACTTCCACCTGCCCATTTGCTTGAGGATGATATGGGGTGGAAGTCCGACACTTGATCTTGTGATGAGCGAGCAAGTCTTCAATTAAGTTGGAGGTGAACTGGCTTCCTTGATCGGTGACTAACTCTCTTGGGTAGCCAAATTTGTAGAAGATGTTTTCTCTTAAAAATTTGCCACCTTTTCTTCTGTTGCTACTTTGATTGCCTTGGTTTCCGCCCACTTTGTCAGATAGTCTGTGCACACAATGATGTAAGACCTTTGCCTTGAAGGAGGGTTGATAGGACCCACAAAATCCATACCCCACTTCTCCAATGGCTCAAGAGTCACTTGAGGTTGGAGAGGCATTTCGTCCCTTGGAGTCGGTTTCCCCATCCTTTGGCATCAGTCACATTGGCTGATATATCTTCTGACATCTTGATGAAGAGTGGGCCAATAGTAGCCTGCCTGTAGAATTTTGAAGGCAGTCCTCTTGGCTGCAAAATGTCCTCCACAGGGCCCATCGTGACAGGTTAGGAGGATGTCAAAGACTTCCTCCTCCCTTACACAACGCCTTAAGATCTGATCAGTGCCAAGTTTGAACAGGTTGCCCCCCCATCCAAGTGAATGAGGCACTCTTCCTCACGATTCTGCTCTTCTCCTTTGAGGATAGATGCAGAGGGAACTGTGCTGAGACCAGGTAGTTTGCTATATCAGCAAACCAGGGAGAGAGTACTGAGATAGAAAATAGATGTTCATTTGGCATCTGGTCATCCACTGTTCCTTCTTCACCTGCAGGTAAATCCAATCTAGACAAGAAGCCAGCAACAACATTTTCTTTACCTGGTTTGTCAACGATGGTCAAATCAAACTATTGCAACAAAAGTAACCATCTAATAATACGAGCATTCACATCAGGTTTATTCATTAAATATCTAATTTCAGCATGATCAGTATGAAAAAATGTTTGATAGCCAGTGATGTAGTTTCAGAACTTGTTCAGGGAATGGACCACGGCCAGGAACTCCTTCTCAGTTACAGTATAATTCAATTCTGCCTTGGATAAGTTTTTGCTGACAAAGTATATGGCATATGGAAGTTTGTCCTCGACTTGTCCTAAGGATGCCCCTATGGCTTTGTTCAAGGCATCAGTGTGGATGTGGAAAGGTAGGACCCAATTTGGACCTCTTAAGATTGGCGCGGACACCAACTTATCCTTTAATTCATTTAGAGCCCTCTGATAGTTGTCAGTCCATTTAAACTCAACATCTTTTGCTAAGAGGCCAAACAATGGCGAGGCTAGCTTACTAAAGTCTTTAATGAATCTTCTATAATATCCCGCTAAGCCTAAGAAACTCTGAACATCTCTTACCTTCTGAGGAGGTGGAACCTTTTTGATGAGAGAAATTTTGTCAAGATCCACATGTAATCCTTGGCAAGAAATGGTATGACCTAACACAGTCCCTTCAGTCATCAGGAATTCACATTTTTCAGGGCTGAGGGACAGGTTCATCTCGATGCATTTGCTTAAAACTTTTCCTAGATTAGTCAATGCTTCTTGGAAGTTGGACCCATAAGGAGTAAAGTCATCCATGTAGATTTCCACCGAATCATGAACCAACTCGAAAAAGATGCTCAATATAGCTCTCTAGAAAGTGGCAGGGGCATTGCATAGCCCAAAGGGGAGGACTCGGTAGGCAAAGGTACCCCATGGACAAGTGAAGGTGGTATTATCCTAGTCCTCTGGGCAGATTTGGATTTGATTATACCCACTGAACCCATCTAGGAAAGAGAAAAACTTCTTTCCTGCCAGTCCATCCAACACTTGATCTATGAAAGGCAAAGGGAAATGGTCTTTCTTGGTGGATTTGTTAAGTTCTTGGTAATCTACACAGATTCTCCACTTCCCGTTCTTCTTGGGCACAAGCACTAGAGGTGAAACCCACTCACTATCGGAGATAGGGTAGATGAATTCTGCATCCAATAATTTTTGCAACTCTTCTTTGAAAATGTCTTTAAGGGCTGGATTCATTCTCCTCTGGGGCTTCCTGACTGGTTTACAATCATCTTTGATGTAGATGTGATGGGTGCAAACCGAAGGATGGACTCCTTTCATCTCTTTATAGCTCCAAGCGAAAGAATCTAAGTGATTGCTTAGTAAGATAAACAGTTCCTTCTCCTGGGAAGGAGATAGGGAGGAGCTGATCTTTAGAGTTCTTTCAGGACCAAACTCCACATTCTTAACTCTGGGAGAGGTTGGATCAGTCACAAAGAGGTCCACTAAGGTGTTGTCTTGGGTATCTTCCACCAATTCTTCTAAGGAGAGAGCACTAGGAGGTGGATTTTGAATCAACGTCTCAATCAAATCATCCTCGGTTTGAGGACCTCCCCTAATGGTTTCTATCATTCACAATGGTGCAGAGTAGACCTTGTCCTCATCTCCTTCTTCCAACCTGTTAGCCTCCTGCTACAGCAGGTTAATCATCTTTAATGATCGACATTTTTACATGCCAAATATGTCATACTTTTCTTGCTGCAATGCTCCATATTTGTTACAGATGGCCAGAGAAGTATCCATGAGAGTGTGCTAGTCTAAATGCCACTGTTGTGTATCATTTTTGATGAGTTGATCCATTTTGATGAGTTTTCAGCTAAGGAAGGTCCAAACAGCTTAATCTTGGTCTCCCTAGGTTTCAATTTCCTGTTGTAGAATATAGAGAATGAACATCTGTCCAAACAGCTTAATCTTTGCAGATTTGTAGATATGTATAGAAATAGGGGTGCTCAACAGCTTAATCGGAGCCCCTGGATGCAATAAGTGTAGAAGTAGATAGGAGCACAGCAAGAAGAAAGAGTGAAAAGCTGGGTATGCTAGTTCAAGTGCACCCAAACCAAAAAAGAAGAGAAAATGCTAGGTGAGTAGGTCGGGTCGGTAGCTTTGTGGTTGCAGAATCATGGCTTGCGATCCATTTCATATTGTCAAGTGTTATATCTATCATATCACAAGTTGAAGGCAGTTGTTCAATCGGAGGACTTCAAGCGAGGCATGTATAACTTCCCCTTCTTCCTCTTTCCCAAAATCACTCATTAATTTCCCCTAAAAGAGGTCAAGATCTGCTTGATACCTCTTAATTTCATCATTCTCCATATCATTTGCCTTGGTGAAGATCTGCTTCACTCAAGGAATGTTCACACTTCTTCTATCATTCATTTTCCCCCATTGATAGCCTAAGACATCATTCTTAGCACTCTTTCTCATCATTATCATATTAACTACTAACTTTATTATGTAAATCCTTATCTCTTTACCCCTCCCCTACTAAAACTATGTATATAACTCCCCTATATACTTACCCCCTCCCTCTGGTTGAAAAATAACCATAAGTTCGCTTGGGAATTGCTAAGTTTACCTGAAACTTAGCAAGAACCCTCATTGCCCCCCCAAACCATCTTCTAAATGCATTTGGACTTCTTCCATTTGCATAAAAACCCTTCCTCCGATGTAAAAATCCCTTCATTAACCTTGTTGTTACCTTTTTCAAGGCAAAAACCCTCCTCCGATCGGAGAGGCTTTCCCCCGATTGCAATGTCCCTTGTCCGATTACATATACATTCTTCCGATCCCTTTGGATCCCCCTCCGAAGCGATAGCGCTGTCGGGAGGTGCCCCCATCATATTTCCCTTATATATATATATATATATATATATATATATATATATATATATATATATATATATATATATATATATATATATCTGCATTTTTGTAAAAAACCCGCTTTATCGTATTAAACTAAAGTTTTTCATAAAACTTAGTTATAACGTAAACCCCGCTTTATCACATATCGCATTGCATTATACATATAAGGCCCAGCCCCGGGTTTCCCCAATCGTGATATAGCGATTAAATCGTTGCTGTCGGATTCGGGCCCTCCCATCCGATGGTCCTTGGTGATTTCGGACCACCCCTAATCGCCGTCCTTTAGCGCCCGAAAAGTGTTAGAGGATGACGTAGGGCCTGAGGCGAGTGTCAATTTCTTATTGGATCGGGCGGCTTCCGACACAAACCGGGCACGTACCAAAAGCAGTCCGATAATACCGCTTACCGCTCTCCCTTTCCGCTCCACGCCATTGCCACATCAGCATTACGTCAGCTTCCATTTCGCCATTGTTTTGACCTCTCCGCCCCGACGTGATATCGCCGACTTATCGGGAGCCGTTGGATCGAGCCCTCGGATCAACGGCCCTGATCTTGTCGCGCATTTCCATTTCACTCCACCCATATATGTATAAAACCTCTGCCCCGCCGATTGCCGAAATGCCAAGTTAATCGCAGCCGCCCATTCTGGGTCCTCGAATAAACGACCCATATTTAATCGCATCGCTCCACATATGGCTCCGACCAGCGGAGTCAAAATATTATAAAGGCGCGGCATAAAGGCATATCGGGTCTGATGGGTTTCGACGTTTCTATGTGGCAACCCCATGACCCCGCCAATAGCGAATTGCCGATGTAATCTCTGCCGTCCATCGTCCTCCCAGATCAACGGCCATGATTTGTTCGCGGCTCTCCCCATGTCCTACTGACGGAGCCGAAATAAATTAAAGCACAGCATATAGTATATCGGGTCCACTTACCCATTTTTACCAAATCCGCCGATATGAAAGCTCTGATGGGCGGACCCGATCTCCATAAAGAAAGGGCATATAAGCATTTCGGGTCTGCGACATTTCAGAGGTTTTATGTGTTGGGACCAATGGTCTGCCCCGATACGATTTAGCGCCAGCCGTTGGATCGGCCCGCGCCAGATCCAACGGCTAGGATTTAATCTCCGCTATAGTGCCGCTCCCGCCTATGTTTTTCATGAATTTTACATAGAAATTGGTCTTTTTCTGTGTAAAAAAAAAGGTGGCATTTGTTCATATTTTCACATATATGCATGTGCCCGACTCCCGATAAGGGAATTCATGCATCCATAAGCTTTCTGAGATCGCTCCAAGGCCCAATTTTTCTTCAGATAGCCAGTTTCGGGCTCGGTACAGTCAGCAGCATACAAATCCTCCTTTTTGCGGCATTTTTTGCAAGGTTTAATGCTATTTTTTATCAGCCAAGCACCAATTGCACCCAAAGGCCATGGAGGACATTAGCAGCAGTTATTTTTGCATTAAAAGGTAGAAGGGGGCAATGGGACAGTTTAAAGAGTATTAGCGGTGAGAAAAGGCCCAGATGCAGTGCCAAAGTGTATCAGGATGCGGCAAAGAGTATCAGTCCAGTTTTTCAAAGTAGATGAAAGCAAAGCAGGCTCAGCAAAGTCAACAAAGCATCATTCAGCCATTTAAGGCTCACCAACACTTCTTTTGTTACTTTAAAGCCACCTAAAGGCATAGATGAAGGCTTTCAAGGCAGAGTTATTGTAGAGACATTGTTCCCAGTCATATTTTTGGAGCAGCGCTGCTTCCTTAAATGCGTAGTTATCACACAGAGGACAACGCGTGGCTCAAGGAACTCTTTTAGTCCATTTTTGAAGCTGCAGGACCATGCACAACCCTAAAGAGCCATTTGATGAGGCTGCTTCCTCATGAACACCTGTTTTAGATATTTTATTGCATTTATTTCTAGCACAACTTGGCATTAGAAGAAATTATTGTACAGATCTCTTCTGAATCTGTTTTGATAGATATTTTGAGATATTTTCTCCCTTGACACCTGTTCAAGGGATGTTTGTAAATATTTTCTATGTAAACCACCCTCTGCACTGTTTTAAGGGTTGGTTGGTCGATAACTTCCTCTAGACTTGCATTGTATTTTCTGAGAGTCTCTATAATCAAAGATCGCTGGAATGTTTAGGAGATGAACTGACTGTTGTGTTTTGATGTCTGAAGAGCGACTATGGAATCCTAACACTTCTACATAGCCCAATAAGTGTTTCTTATCTCTGTTTACAATTTATATGTGTTTATGCCATCATTGTTTCACTATCTAAATAGCAGAAAGAAAGAATAGTTCAGAGCTCACTTAGTTGTATTCTGTTCTCAATTTCTATGATTTATCTATGTTTTCCTCTGAATTAGTCCTAAATATGAATACTGATTTGCTCATATTTACACTAGTTCCTTCATATATGAATGTTGTTTATGAATCCTTGATTGCTCCTATATAAATGTTCATTCACCTTCCCTTTGTTAGCATAATGAGAGCTACTTAGTTGCCTTTCATTCACTGACCTTCGTTCCATCTTTATTCCAGCTCGATATTGTTTTATGTGTAGCTATCCTGCTCTGTATTCCTCTTGTGACCAAGAAAACGCAACAGCAAGCCTAATCCATGACTCCATGACCAATGGTTTGAACTTCTCACACTATGCATCCCAACTCTATTTGAAAGAATCCTCCATCCCACCAAAATCAAAACAAAACCCAAGAAAATCATAACTAGCCTAAAATCAACCCAAAACAAAGCTAAATCATAAACATAGAGCCCTCTCTGATTGCAGGTAGGCTAGGACCTGCATTCTAAAGATTGGTTTGTGGTTACCTCGGTCGTATCCTTTAAGGAGCTTTAAGGACAACCTGAGTGATAACATAATGGAGACTTCGCTGGGGAACATCCTCAGATAAGTTCACGAATCAAGGTGGAAAGCTCCATTGGGAAGGAACGAGACCTTAAAAATTTTATTTCTAACCCTTATATTCTTAGAAATCCCCGAAAAAAACAAGCCAGAAGCTGGCTCCCAGGAAGAATTCACGTTATACAAGGTCAAATCTAGACCCAAATCCTATAGCTACCTTTGAAAATCTGAATCTGATCCAAAGAAACCTCAAGAAATTAGAGCTAAAGGAGGATTTTGTTGATTCTACTCCTGTGATAGTTCAGCCAAACTGTAGCCCAACCCTTGCCAAAGTTTTATTTCGTTCAACCCCTAGTTCCCCTTGTTCTTCATCCACCTCTCAAAGCACTCCTTCCACACCTCCATTAACTGTACATACTACCACTACTACTCCTATTATCCTAGCTGTTCCTATTGTCCCTCTTATCCCTATGAATATGGCTAACAGATATGCACCTTTGCAATTGCCTGCAAATCCCGGGGCTATGCCTCAGGATTACCAAACTAAAATCACATATTTTGATGGCACAAGTGCCTGCACAACCCTTCAACATACAAAGAAAATGCAGGATTACTTTGAAAGCTATGAGATTGATGATGATGGTGTGAGAATGAAGATTTTTGTCCAAATTTTGACAGGTGATGTCAGGACTTGGTTTAGAGCACTCCCAGCTAATTCCATAGCAGACCCAGAAGCCTTATACCAGTCATTTATCAACAGATGGGAGAAAAAGAAAGACCCCTGCACATACTAGCTGAATATGATACAATCAAAAGAGGTCCACAAGAAACAGTCTTGGACTATTGTGCAAGGTTCAATAGCGTTTATAATGCTATCCCAAAAAACTTAAGGCCCCCACCTGACCTTGCCTTATATAAATTCCCTAATGGATTCGACCCAGATATGGCCTACCAATTAAAAGAAAGAGCCCCTAACAGCCATGCAGACATGCAAAACGTGGCTGTCACTATGGAGGCAAATTTAATTGCCAAAAGAAACAGAGCTAGAACTGAGAGAAGAACCACCTTCAAGGAAGATCCCTCAGCCTTAGATCAAAAGCTAGATGCTATTATCAATGGCATGCACAGGCTGGGAGACAGAGTAGAGAGTGTTGAGAGGAAATCATCATGAGAAGGGAAACAGCCCAATACCATAAGGAACCCAAATTTCAGGAAAACTCGGAACTCAAACGCTGGTAGATCTAGCCCAGACCATGATATAAGACCTCCTTTCCAAGAAAACTATACAAAAGCATCCACATCTAGTGACGCCATAGAGGACACTCACATGAACTTGGTGGATTTGAAGAGTGAGCAACAAATTTTCCTAACTCAACAAGACCAAGATGAGCATGAGATAAATCAATTTCAGACTAACTCTGGTGAGTCTTTTGACTTTAAACAAGGTTATGATTCAACTATTTATGAATTCCACAAACAGTATAAGCTGAGGACAAGAACCATAGATGTGCCCGAAAAAGTTAAACCAAAGGAGGGCAAACAACCCAATCATATTAGAGGAAAGGCTATTATAACAGAAACAACTGATATAACTGTCCCAAACCCGCACCAAGTGACTGTAGAGGACATAACAGACATACAACCTTCTGTTGATCAGCCTCTACCACCTTCTTCCTCGAAAGAGAACTTGAACAGCGTTCCAAAAATCCCTCTTAAAACTGAAAAACCGCAAGCAATCAATTCCCATAACGTTGATATACAAGAGCAAATCGTTGATAATTCAAATGAAAAAGAAATAACTACCATCATCAACACCAAGACTCCATTGGAAAAGCCATTTAATTTAGAGGTAGAGATTGGCAAACTTAAAATATCCATCCCCCTCTCAGAACTTGCCAAACATGATGTGTATAGGCAACAAATTCAAAGATCACTTCAAATGCTAGAGGTCAAGGATGATGTAAATGTTTTAGATGATACCCCTGAGCTGTTGTTCAGTCATGAAGTTAATGTAAAATCAACATATGGATCTGTTCCACCCTTTTATGTCAGTTTGCACATTCATGACAAAGTCTTGCACAATGTTATGTTTTACTCAGATGCCTCACACAATCTTATGCCCAAAGCTGTAATGGAGAAACTAAACCTTGATGTCACAAGACCCTACAAAGATCTATTCTCCTTTGACTCAAGTCAGGTCAAGTGTTTAGGCTTAATCAAAGACTTATGTGTCTCCTTAGTCCAATTTCCCAACAAGACAATCCTAATGGACGTGGTGGTTGTTGACATCCCACCAAAGTATGGCATGCTCTTGTCAAGATCTTGGGGGGCAAAACTCCAAGGATATCTCCAATTAGACCTCTCCTATGCCACTATTTCAGTCTTTGGGCAATGAAAGAGACTGTATAGAGAAACACTGATGAAGTATGTGGTAAGTAGTAAGGAAAAGCCACAGAATTTCCCTATCTATTCAATCCATTCTGATATGGATTCTTTTAGTTTGTTTAATGATGAAACAAGTCCTCCAACTAATGAGAGGCCTTTGCCTTTAGAACAAGAAACATGCATCAATCAAGAATCGGTTGCCCATACCCAGGAAACTGTCAAAACAGTCAGTGCAACCAGCATACAAGAAGAACCACATGAAGCACAAAACCTAGGTCTGCCCAATCCTAAAATGACTGAAACTCTTAATGTCAACCACAAGCAAGAAATCACATGGTATTTAGAGTTTGATGGTTCTGTTAATAAGCTAGGAGCAGGGGCAGGAATATGGATTCACAATACACATAATAGCCATGCAGAGGGTCATGCTTACAGACTTAACTTCAGATGTACCAACAACATGGCAGAGTATGAAGCTCTCCTTTTAGGCCTTAAACTGCTCAAAGCTCTAGGAGCTGCAAAGGTGTCCATTCTAGGTGACTCTGATTTAATCATACAACAAATGAAGGGCAACTTCGTTACCAATGATAGAAGGCTAAGAGCTTATAGGACTACTGCCACTGCAATACTTGATACCTTCACTGAATCCAAACTTGCTAAGATTTCTAGAAACAATAACATGCATGCTCACAGCCTAGCTACTTTTGCTAGCACTTGCAAGCTTCCTTTTGAGTCTAATCATCAATTTACTGCTGAGATAAAGCACAGGCCTGCTGTCCCTAACAATGTTAAAGATTGGCAAGTGTTTGAGGATGATGCTCAAATCAACAATTTTTTTACCTTACAGCATGAGTTTTAAGGCCTAAACATTGATATGGATGTTATGGATGATCCACTGCAAGAAATAAACCAAATCCAGCAAACTGTAACAACTAGAAAATTGCTACAGCCAACCATCTTTGATGAAGAAAACATAGAAGAGCTGAAACAGATGCATTTTGGAGGAAATAGCCAAAACAGAGGCCGAAATAATTGATCTAAAGGACAATTTTCTCCCGATTGGCCTCACTCCACTAGAAGAACATGTTTGATGCAAATGATGTGCCCAAAAAGCCAAAAATGTAGCCTATAAAAACTGCCATAGAAGAATACAATATAGGGACAGCAGAGAAGCCCAAAATGATCAAACTATCTTAATCTTTGCCGCCTGATCAAAAGCCCAAATATGTTGATTTGTTCAAAGAATTCCAAGATGTATTTGCTTGGAGTTATGAGGACTTGAAGTCCTATGACACCTCAATTATTCAACATACCATTCCCTTAAAGCCAAATCAAAAGCCCTTCAAACAGAAACTGAGGAGAATCAATCCCGTGCTTCTCCCTTTAATTGAGAAAGAAGTGAAAAGAATGTTTGAAGCAGGTATCATAGCACCCATTAGATTTTCTGAATGGGTATCCAATCTTGTTCCCACAAGAAAGAAAACAGGTGAGATTAGGCTTTGTGTAGATTTGAGAAACCTAAACCAAGTCTCCCTTAAAGACCACTACCCATTGCCCAAAATGGACCACATCCTACAAAGAGTAGTGGGGTCATCTAGAATATCTTTTCTAGATGGATTTTCAGGTTTTAATCAAATACTGGTTCACCCAGATGATCAAGATAAGACAGCCTTTACCACACCGTGGGGAACATTTAAGTATGTGAAAATGCCTTTCAGCCTAAAGAACGCAGGTGCCACCTTTCAAAGGGCCATGGACATTGCATTTTCCAAGGAGATCCATGATTTCCCGGTTGTCTATCTTGATGATCTTACCCCTTTCTCCAAATCTAATCAAGAGCACCTAAGACATTTGAGACAAGTGTTCCTAACATGTAGGAAATATGGCATTTCCTTGAACCCCAAGAAGTCTTTATTTGGCCTTGAAGAAGGCAAATTACTTGGACATATCATTTCAAAAGATGGGATTAGAATTGATCCGCAAAGGATCCAACCCATTCTCCAAATCCCATATCCAAGAAACATAAAAGAGCTGCAAGCATTCCTAGGAAAGATCAATTTCCTAAGGAGATTTATCCCAAATCTAGCCGAGCTAATAAGACTGTTGAGCAACATGTTAAAGAAGGATGCCAAGGTAAAATGGTCTCTTGAAACCAAGGAAGCATTTGAGAGTATCAAAGTTGCCTTAACTCAAGCCCCAGTCCTCACAAGTCCTCAATTTGATAGGGAATTTATCATATTTTCATTTGCATCTGATAATACCATAGCTGTTGTCCTATTGCAAAAGGATGACCAAGGAAATGAAAAGCCAATTGCTTTTTTCAGCCGAGCCTTAAGAGATGCACCCCTGAAGTACCAAATCATGAAGAAGCAGGCCTATGCCCTTGTAAAAGCAATCAAAGACTTCAGAATTTACATTTTATATTCACACGTGATTGCCTATGTTCAAAATGCTGTTGTAAAAGACATATTAACCCAAGAGGGGTTAGAAGGCAAAAGAGGCAAGTGGATTGCTAACATTCTTGAGTATGACATAGAAATAAAACCAACCAAGCTAATAAAGGGACAAGGTTTAGCCAAACTGATGTCTGAAACAAACTTTCAAGCCTTAGACATCAACCAACTGGACAATGAACAAGAGCTGGTGACTCCACAGATCAGTGACACCTTTCTGCAATCCCCATGGTATGCTGATATATGCTTTGTATTGTTAAACCTGTTTGCTCCCCCAAGACTGTCCAGGACCAAGAAGAGATTTTTAAGAATGAAGGCTTTGAAATTTTGTGTCTTAGATGGTGCTTTATTTTGGAAGAATCACGAAGGCATATTGCTTAATTGTTTGACCATGAATGAAACTAATAATGTTATGAAAGAATTCCATGCAGGGGACTGTGGAGGACATCTATATTGGAAGTCCACTGCTGATAAAATTTTAAGGGCTGGTTTCTATTGGACCTCTTTGTTTGCAGATGTAAAGAAGTTTACTATCTCATGTCACAAATGCCAAATCTTTGAGGGCAAAAGAAAGCTGCTCCCCTTGCCTCTGAAACCCATCTCAACCGAGAAGCCTTTTCAACAATGGGGTCTTGACTTAATTGGAGAAATCCATCCCTCTTCCTCAGGCCAGCATAAGTGGATTCTAACTGCCACCGACTATTTCACCAAGTGGATTGAAGCCATTCCATGCAGGCAGGCCAATGACACTACCATTATCCAATTCCTTGAGTGTAATATCCAGTCTAGATTTTTCTGCCCTCAGAAGATCATTACTGACAATGCCGCTGCTTTCAAATCCAAAAAGATGATCAATTTTTGCCATAAATTCCATATCACTTTAGGCCATTCCACAGCCTATTACCCTCAAGGTAATGGCTTAGCCGAGTCATCCGACAAAAGCCTGATCAATATTATCAAGAAGACCTTAGAAGAAAACAAGAAGAACTGGCATAAAAAGCTCACCAATGCCCTATGGGTAGACAAACTTTCAACAAAGAGATCCATTGGAATGAGCCCTTATGAGCTAGTATATGGCATGGAAGCCAGATTTCCGTCTTCTTTTGGCATTCCTATTATCAAGCTGCTGCAAGAGGTTCAAGCTGAACCAAATGATATACAAAGGAGGATAAACCAAACAATTCATTTGCAGCAGACAAGAGAGCAGGTCTATGACAGAGCTCAAATTATGCAAGAGAAGCTCAAAAGGATGTTTGATAAGAGGACTAAGGCTGAGAATTTCTGTGTTGGCAACAAAGTTCTAATGTGGGACTCACGAAGAGAAGACAAGGGAAAACATGCAAAATTCAATTTCCTTTGGAGAGGGCCATTTGTTATTTCTGTTGTTTAGGGAAATAACACATATTTCCTCAAATCTGTAGAGGGCAGCACTGCTGAAGAAGGCCATGTAAATGGTTGTATGCTGAAGCATTATCATGATCCCTTTTGTTGAACATAACGCAGCTTTGTATATATCTCTTTGTACATTGATATTTGCATATATCAGCGCTTTTGTTTTTATTTTTGTATAAACAGTCTGATTGTTAGAGGAGCAGTAACAAAGTTTGTGAAGACACAGCCGATGCAAGTCCTCTATTTTTAAGCTCTGTCTCTACAGTAATCTCAGCAAAACAACAAGAGCAGCGCTGTCATGTCATGGTGATTTATGTTAAAGAGAAACTGTTTGCAGCTTGTAGTCTTCAATTCAACAGTATCAAAAAGAAAGGAGGATTTTCGGTTGACTTCAGCACCCTTTCAAAGACAAGAAAAGAAGAGCTCCAGTTTTATTCCCTTTTTTGTGTTTATTTCACAAGGCGGTTCTCAAGAAAAAGTGTATGCAATATCAAGCACGCAGAAGAAAGTAGGCGATGCTTTATTTTTCATAGTGTTTCAGTTAAGGAGGAGTGCTGCATTCAGAAGTTAAAGTTCTAGTCATTCAGAAATTAGCACAGAAGAAATTTTCAATTAACAGCAACTACAGAGGATCAAGGCATTCTGACCTGCTGTTCTTGGCTTTCATTAGGAAAAACCATCCCCAAGTGGAGCCACTGTTAGCCTCCTGCTACAGCAGGTTAATCATCTTTCATGATCGACATTTTTACATGCCAAATATGTCATACTTTGCTTGTTGCAATGCTCCATATTTGCTACAGATGGCCAGAGAAGTATCCATGAGAGTGTGCTAGTCTAAATGCCACTGTTGTGTATCATTGTTGATGAGTTGATCCATTTTGATGAGTTTTCAGCTAAGGAAGGTCCAAACAGCTTAATCTTGGTCTCCCTAGGTTTCAATTTCCTATTGTAGAATATAGAGAATGAACATCTGTCCAAATAGCTTAATCTTGGTATATTTGTAGATATGTAGAGAAACAAGGGTGCTCAACAGCTTAATCTGAGCCCCTGGATGCAATAAGTGTAGAAGTAGATAGGAGCACAGCAAGAAGAAATAGTGAAAAGCTGGGTATGCTAGTTCAAGTGCACCCAAACCAAAAAAGAAGAGAAAATGCTAGGTGAGTAGGTCGGGTAGGTAGCTTTGTGGTTGTAGAATCATGGCTTGTGATCCATTTCATATTGTCAAGTGTTATATCTATCATATCACAAGTTGAAGGCAGTTGTTCAATCAGAGGACTTCAAGCGAGGCATGTCTAACTTCCCCTTCTTCCTCTTTCTCCAAATCACTCATTAATTCCCCTAAAAGAGGTCAAGATCTGCTTGATACCTCTTAATTTCATCATTCTCCATATCATTTGCCTTGGTGAAGATCTGCTTCACTCAAGGAATGTTCACACTTCTTCTATCAGTCATTTTCCCCCATTGATAGCCTAAGACATCATTCTTAGCACTCTTTCTCATCATTATCATATTAACTACTAACTTTATTATGTAAATCCCTATCTCTTTACCCCTCCCCTACTAAAACTATGTATATAACTCCCCTATATACTTATCCCCTCCCTCTGGTTGAAAAATAACCATAAGTTCGCTTGGGAATTGCTAAGTTTACCTGAAACTTAGCAAGAACCCTCATTTCTCCCCCAAACCATCTTCTAAATGCGTTTGGACTTCTTCCATTTGCATAAAAACCCTTCCTCCGATGTAAAAATCCCTTCATTAACCTTGTTTTTACCTTTTTCAAGGCAAAAACCCTCCTCCGATCGGAGAGGCTTTCCCCCGATCGCAATGTCCCTTGTCCGATTACATATACATTCTTCCGATTCCTTTGGATCCCCCTCCGAAGCGATATATTGTCGGGAGGTGCCCCCATCATATTTCACTTTTATATCTATATATATATATATATATATATATATATATATATATATATATATATATATATATATATATATATATATATATATATATATATATATATATATATATATATATATATATATATATATATATATATATATATATATATATATATATATATATATATATATATATATATATATATCTCCGCATTTTTGTAAAAAACCCGCTTTATCGTATTAAACTAAAGTTTTTCATAAAACTTAGTTATAACGTAAACCCCGCTTTATCGCATATCACATCGCATTATACATATAAGGCCCCGCCCCCGGGTTTCCCCGATTGCGATATAGCGATTAAATCGCTGCCGTCGGATCCCGGCCCTCCCATCCGACGGTCCTCAGTGATTTCGGACCGCCCCCAATCGCCGTCCTTTAGCGCCCGAAAAGTGTCAGAGGATGACGTAGGACCTGAGGGACGTGTCAATTTCTTATTGGATCGGGCAGCTTCCGACACAAATCGGGCCCATACCAAAAGTGGTCCAATAATACCGCTTACCGCTCTCCCTTTCCGCTCCACGCCATTGCCGCATTAGCATTACGTCAGCTTCCATTTTGCCATTGTTCCGACCTGTCCACCCCGACGCGATATCGCCGACTTATTGAGAGCCGTTGGATCGGGCCCTTGGATCAACGACCCTGATCTTGTCGCGCATTTCCATTTCGCTCCACCCATATATGTATAAACCCTCTGCCCTGCCGATTGTCGAAACGCCGAGTTAATCACAGCCGCCCATTCTGGGCCCCTGAATCAACGACCCATATTTAATCGCATCGCTCCACATATGGCTCTGACCAGTGGAGCCGAAATATTATAAAGGCGCGGCATAAAGGCATATCAGGTTCGATGGGTTTCGGCGTTTCTATGTGGCAACCCCATGACCCCGCCGATAGCGAATTGCCGACGTAATCTCTGTCGTCCATCGCCCTCCCAGATCAATGGCCATGATTTGTTCATGGCTCTCCCCATGTCCTACTGACAGAGCCGAAATAAATTAAAGCACAGCATATAGTATATCGGGTCCGCTTACCCATTTTTACCAAATCCGCCGATATGAAAGCTCCGATGGGCCGGACCAAATCTCCATAAAGAAAGGGCATATAAGCATTTCGAGTCTGTGGCATTTCGGAGGTTTTATGTGTTGGGACTAATGGTCCGCCCCGATGCGATTTAGCACCAGCCGTTGGATCGGCCCATGCCAGATCCAATGGCTAGGATTTAATCTCCGATATAGTGCCGCTCCCGCCTATGTTTTTCACGAATTTTACATAGAAATTGGTCTTTTTCTGTGTAAAATAAAAGGCGGCATTTGTTCATATTTTCACATATATGCCCGTGCCCGGCTCTTGATAAGGGAATTCATGCATCCCTAAGCTTTCTGAGATCACTCCAAGGCCCAGTTTTGCTTTAGATAGCCAGTTTCGGCCTCGGTACAGTCAGCAGCATACAAATCCTCCTTTTGCGGCATTTTTTGCAAGGTTTAATGCTATTTTTGATTGGCCAAGCGCCAATTGCACCCAAAGGCCACATAGGACATTAGCAGCAGTTATTTTTGCATTAAAAGGCAGAAGGGGGCGATGGGACAGTTTAAAGAGTATCAGCGGTGAGAAAAGGCCCAGATGTGTGCCAAAGTGTATCAGGAAGCGGCAAAGAGTATCAGTCTAGTTTTTCAAAGTAGATGAAAGCAAAGCAAGCTCAACAAAGTCAAAAAAGCATCATTCAGCCATTTAAGGCTCACCAACACTTCTTTTGTTGCTTTAAAGCAACCTAAAGGCATAGATGAAGGCTTTCAAGGCAGAGTTATTGCAGAGACATTGTTCCCAGTCATATTTTTGGAGCAGCACTGCTTCCTTAAATGCGCAGTTATCACACAGAGGACAGTGCGTGGCTCAAGGAACTCTTTTAGTCCATTTTTGAAGCTGCAGGACCATGCGCAGCCCTAAAGAGCCATTTGATGAGGCTGCTCCCTCATGAACACCTGTTTTAGATATTTTATTGCATTTATTTCCAGCACAACTTAACATTAGAAGCAATTATTCCACAGATCTCTTTTGAATCTGTTTTGATAGATATTTTGAGATATTTTCTCCCTTGACACCTGTTCAAGGGATGTTTGTAAATATTTTCTATTTAAACCACCCTCTGCATTGTTTTAAGGGTTGGTTGGTCGATAACTTCCTCTAGACTTGCATTGTATTTTCTGAGAGTCTCTATAATCAAAGATCACTGGAATGTTTGGGAGATGAACTGACTATTGTGTTTTGATGTCTGAAGAGTGACTATGGAATCCTAATGCTTCTACATAGCCCAATAAGTGTTTCTTACCTCTGTTTACAGTTTATATGTGTTTATGCCATCATTGTTTCACTATCTAAATAGCAGAAAGAAAGAATAGTTCAGAGCTCACTTAGTTGTATTATGTTCTCAATTTCTGTGATTTATCTATGTTTTCCTCTGAATTAGTCCTAAATATGAATACTGATTTGCTCATATTTACACTAGTTCCTTCATATATGAACGTTGTTTAGGAATCCTTGATTGCTCCTATATCAATGTTCATTTACCTTCCCTCTGTTAGCATAATGAGAGCTACTTAGTTGCCTTTCATTCACTGACCTTCGTTCCATCTTTATTCCAGCTCGATATTGTTTTATGTGTAGCTATCCTGCTCTGTATTCCTCTTGTGACCAAGAAAACGCAACAAAAAGCCTAATCCATGACTCCATGCCCAATGGTTTGAACTTCTCACACTATGCATCCCAACTCTGTTTGAAAGAATCCTCCATCCTACCAAAAATCAAAACAAAACCCAAGAAAATCATAACTAGCCTAAAATCAACCCAAAACAAAGCTAAATCATAAAGAGAGATCCCTCTCTGATTGCAGGTAGGCTAGGACCTGCAGTCCAAAGATTGGTTTGTGGTTACCTCGGCTGTATCCTTTAAGGAGATTTAAGGACAACCTGAGTGATAACACAACCAAAGTGGTAAGTCATGCTCTAGCAGAGGTTGGGAAAGAGGGTATAATACTAGCTGCTTGGACATAGGACCATTTTTTATTGTCATGTTTCCCGCTCGGCAGCTTATGTAAGCATCCGTAGTGGCTAACCAAGGCATTCCAAAAATGATGGGGTATCCAGTAAGCTTTGCCTTGGGCTGAAGGACCAAGAAGTCCGCATGATACTCCCAAGAGTCAACAGAGACCAAGACATCCTCCACAATCCCTTCGGGAGTCACGGTGGAGCGATCTGCCAACTGTAGGATTGTCGAGGTCTTCCTTAAGGAACTCTCAAGGTTGAGTTTAAGCATGGTGTCCCTGGTCATCACATTAATGGCAACCCCTAGATCAATCAAGATATGGGGGATAATGGTTCCATTGATGTGGACATCAACTACAGGACTCCCAGGATCCAAATAATTTGGATAGATTACTTGCCCCAACATAAGATCGGACAGTTGTCCTATGACATTGATAGTTGAGGCATCTCTCTTTCGCCTGCCGAGGTGCCTAAAACACTTTTCCTTAACCAATTTGTTGTATATCGGTACATCTTTGATGGCCTAGAGAAGTGTTATTTTCACACACAACTGTTTCAGTTCCCCTAGAAGTTTAGTCTCCTCTGCGTTTGGTTGTGTGGTTACTGTTAGTCTCTCAGGAAAGGGTGGAATGGCTTTGGGTTCACTTTCCTGTTTGTCTTCCTCGTCCTTTGGGGGAGGAGTTTGGCGATCTGGAAGAGTCTTCTCGGATCACAGGTTGATCTCCTGGATCTCCACAGCATAGGTAGGACATGTTGTCTCCCCAGTATATACCTGTTGGGCCTGTCGGTTGTTGGGGTTCGGGTTTGGTTGAGCAGGCATTTGGGGTTGTCTTGGAGGAGCAGGAGGTAATGGTTGCGGTTGAGCCGCTGGTGGAGGCAAAATGGTGGGAGGAGTGTTGTACTGGGGCCTACACCCCGGTTGAGGTGCATTCCACTGAGGCTGTGGCTGGATATGTGAGTGAAACGGAGCAATGGGTTGAGCATGGTATTCAGGGGGATAAGACCACGGAGGAGGTGCAGACCAGGCAGGATGAGCAGGGGGACCCCATGAAGGCATGTGAGTAGACTAGTTGGGTTATAATAAGCTTGGGATGTCCCTTGCATCCCCTGCTAGTAAGGTCTAGGTCCATGCGGCCTCCTTTGGTTGAGGAAGTAGAGAGGTTCAGTGGGTGCCTCAGTCCCTTGGTATATGGCTTTAAATCCTGGTAAGGTTGGGCATTGGTTTGTGGGGTGGTCCTCCTCACAAACGAAACATACCACTATTGAGTGCAATGGACACTCATTCTTCGAGTGCTTCCTCGTACACCTGGGACAGAAGATGGCCAAAGCCCTCTCAGCTTCCTCTTTATTTTGCTGAATTCGGAAGCTATCAAGTTGCATGGCAATAGTCTGTCCCATCTCACTCTTGAGGTCTTCCATCTAGTTAGCAAACTCATGCTTGGAGAAGGTGGTACTAGCTGAAAGTGGGTTTCCCCTACCTCTTTTCCGGGCTGCCCTAGAGTGGTTTCTAAACACAGTCTTTATGTCCTCATAAGGCAGTTGGTAGATGTCTCCCCCAGCTAGCATGAGAAGGGTATCTAGAAGGTCTTCAGGGACTCCTCGGAGCAGAACCAGCTTTATGGATTTAGGGTCAAGTGTGCACCTGGCCCGTTTATAGCTAAGTTGGAACCTTTCCTCGTAATCTTCTAAAGACTCATCGCTTCCCATGGTCATCTGAAATATTTCTCCCTTAGTTTCCTTGGACCTACAGTAGTCCCGGTATTTGGTATTGAAAGCTTGCTGCATCTGAGCCCAAGTGGTGATATTGTTTCCAGGTAACCCTTTGAACCAGCCTAATGCTGCATCCTTGAGGGTAGAGGGAAAGAGTTTCAATTTTTGCTCATCTTCTGTACAATCATAGGTTCGACAAAGGACAACAAACTCAAACAGGAAGGTATCAGGGTCTTCAGTGGTAAATCCATGGAAATGAGGTAACGCCGAGGGACTTATGTTCTTCATTTTCATGTTCCTGTTAGTCTCTCGGATGGGGAAGGTACCTTATATTCTCTCGTCATTGTTTCCACCATTTCTATTATCAGCCATGGTTTCAATAGGAATGTTTTATTACTCTTCTTCTATTATAGGATCTTTGTATATCTCAAGAGGTTCACCTATAGGTTCTTCAGGATCACTGCCACCAAAGAAGAGAGAAGGGTGACTCAGTGAAGGGTGGGGGTGTTGGGTAGGAATTTTCTGGTATTATCTCTGTTCCTATGAGGCATGAAAGGATTTTTGGTTGTTTTTGCTTTTTCTCTGCTTGTACCTGCAAAACTGAAACAGATGGAATTGCAACTAACTAGAATCTATCTTTCGGGAATGAAAATGCGGAATTGAAATGAAAGTAGGAAAGGACTAATCTACTCTGCTGAAATCAAATTGCGAGAAAGAGATACTAGACTACGCTTGCAAAATTGAAATTCTATTTTACGCTTGCGGAATTGAAATTCTATGTTACACTTGCAGAATTGAAAGTCTAGTCTATGAAAGCAGGAAGTGTCTACTTTACTTTTGTAGAAATGAAATTGCAGAATGGAAATGAAATAAACTATTTAGCAAAAGCCGAGAGTAGGAAAATAGAAGAAAAGCAGCAATCACAAATACTATGACGCTTCCCCGGCAACGATGCAAAAAATATGGTGGGCTCCAGTATTGCAGCAATAATGCTGCAACTCTTGGGACTCCCTTCTTTACTTTTATCAACCCAGTAGTTCGTAACAAACTTGGAAGTGACGATGCTGTATGCACAAGTACTAGCTCTTGCCGCAGCTGTCACTTGGTCAGCTGACACAAGTCCGCTAGGGGCTTAAGCCAAATTATATGAGCTCTTAGAAGAAGCTTTTTAATTGATGGATGAAAGCTAACTCAAAGGAAGCTAATCTACTTGCGGAAAGAACTGATAGCCAATAAGTAACGCAAACCCTAGCAAACCCTAATTCTACCATCCAGTCCTACTGATGCAAAGGAGAGAATGCAAAATACTGGAAGATATGCCATTACTTCTATGAAGGTAAAATACATGTGTCTAGACTACCTCTAATTGAAGAAAACATCTTTTTGTATTTTTGATTAAGTTGTCAGTTTCATCATTCATATGCTTTCACTGTTCTTTGACTGTGTAGGGGTGGATCAAGGAGGAGAAATGCTTGGAAGAGGTCGGGAAGGTTCAGAGAGGGTCTAAGGAGTCCCTAACACCCTTCCAGAGAGTTTCACAAAGTTTGGCTATCAAGAAACCTCATTTGTAAGCTTCTACAGGAAATCTGCAGGGGTTCTACAGGATGTTCAGGAATTTCTACAGGATGTTCAGAAGTTTCTACAGGATGTTTAAAAATTGGATCTTGGAGGATGGGTGGGTGAGGGAAGATGCATGAATGGATATGGAGGTAGGATAGGGGTCTGAAGTGGCCCAGGGACCGGTGGATGGAGTGGTTAGAAGGTGTAGATGGCTAAATTGGCTCAAAGAAGGCTGAAACAATGATTGCACAAAGAGGTAGGGTTATGTGGGCAAGAGGACAGATGTGAGACAAGGAACCTAGCTAGGAGATGGAACAGCTGGCTCTGATGAAGCTTAGGTGGATGAGAGAGTGGTAGAGATGCCCTGCACAATGTACCTTTAACCGAATCAACAACGTCTTACAAATAATCAAAGTCCTAGCTAATCTAATCTAACTATCGATAAAATGAATGAACATCAGCTTTATTTGGAAAGAAAACCATGTACATCAATCATGCAAAGAAACATTTCAGAGATCTGAACCCATAACTAACTTCTGCAAATGAAAATAGTACACTAAGGATTGCATGGTCAAGCAAACTAGTGTTTTATGTTGGGGCAACACTATTTCTTCAGTTCCAGCCCCTAATCCAATAAGGATGAGGCGAAACAGATAGTTTGTTGACCCTTTTTTGGAGCTTCTTCCTGTTATTATCCTACCAATCCATGTTAAACATATGAAGCAATTCTATTCATAAACAGTGACCTATTTAACCAGCACAACTAAATCTTCCCAACATAAATAAGTTTCAAATGCATAAAAGGAGAATAATGATGCATAAAGGAAAGGTAATAGTACAAAAAGGAAGCCCTAGGCTCTCAAGTTGGGCCCAACCCTAAGAGCTATGGCTCCTATAGAAAACTCAGAGTTGATATAAAATCGGATTGCTTCTCATCATCAAGAAATATTCATAAGTCAAGATTTATGCCCAAAATGGCTACAAGAGAACAAAGTAGAGCTAACAACACTGTAGTGCAAAATATGCAGTGGTTTCCAAAAGTCCCTCACGAAGGCTGAGGCCTTAACATTTATACACCACGAGGGCCCTCGTTGGCCTCCTAAATCTATGGGACTTGGCTGCCCAAACTGTGAGTAGACAACTCCTTCCAAAATCTGCTTGGCTACCTTCTGGATCCGGTTTTGGTGGCCTTTGGAGCTCGGATTTGGGGGTGAAGATCCCGAGGAAGGCTATTTAATGCCATAGACAACCCCCCTACGAATCCTCACCCCAAGCTTGGCTGTCTTCTAGCCCATGATTGCTCGATTTTGCTCCAACATGTGTCAAAAAACCTAAAATGAGCACATGTTAGCCACCTAGGAAGAGTGACTACCCTTATTCGTACAAATGACATAAACATACTGAAAAATAATGCATAAGATATGAAAAATGAAGGATTGAACAAGGATAATTAGGCCAAATGAGCCCAACAAGTTACCAAATTTGGGGTTCATCGGGATTGTCCGCCTTTATTTTGATAATGTGATGTCAGTTGTAGAAAGATATACCCGTGGTCCGCAGACCATGGGATTGTATAAATAGAGCTAATATCTAAGTAGTTAGAGATACAATGTCTAAGAAATGAAGATGTATGCGAGATACCTCTAAAGTGTAAGTCTAAGTTTTGGGTCGTAGCATAGGTAGAGGCTCTGCAGCTAAGTTTACAGAGGCCTAGTAGTCGCAGCTGAGTGCATGGACCCCTGCAGCTGAGTGCGCAGAGCGAGTTTTTTCTGTAACCATTGAGAATCATTAATAAAGAGAAGTTTTCTATCATTCTGCATCTGTTATATTGGGTATGAATTTCACTTCTAATGCTTATATGATGCACAAATGTGTATAAATATATTGGTTAAGTGAACACAAGTAAGAACATCTATTTACGCGAAGCTAACTAAGATATGTTCATAAGATAATTAAGATACTTAGCCTAGTTTGAGAGACAACCTAGATCACTACTCTAGCAGTGCGAAAGGACTACAGACCCTGGTTAGGGTTGCATGAAAGACAATTGAAACACTTTGCGAAGGTACTAAAGGATAGAGAAGAGAGCGAAGCTATCTACGCGAAGGTACTAAAGGATAGAGCAAGGAGTTAAGCTACCTGCATGAAGGCACGTATAGTTGGAATAAATTGACATCACAACCATCTCAAGGGTGTGGAAACTTAGTTCTAGCATCCCCCCATACTGCTTTGGGTGAGACTTTAGTTCGCACTCTGTGGGCTGCTGCCGAAAGGGCCAGTAGTGTAGGGATTTGTTTAACTAACTAACGTTGAACCTAGGTTAGGCCCCCTCAAGCCAACAAATGGTTCCATTGCTGGGACCAGAACTGCATAAGAGATGTGGGATGTCATATCATTGGAATCCAACTAAGAAAGAAATTGAAGGCTGGTTGGACAGAAGGATTCACGAGTTCACGACACAAGAAAAAAAACTCGCGACTGTCAAAAGACCAGTGGCTAGACAGTTACCTGTATAGGGAGATCCACAAAATCCTTTTCACGTCCTTCCCTACTGAGTTATACGAGTGGATCACAAAGCTAGAAGATAGCCAAGGAAGGTGGAAACTTGACAGTCCTATTATGTGGACCACGGAGCTAGTGTGAAGGTTGGAAGCATTGGAGGATAAGATAACATGTGCCGTTGATCATTGGCTCGATTGCATTATAGGAGGATTTGTTACTGAGTTCGAAGTTGACACCTCAGTTAGCTATAATGAGGTAGAGTGACGTTTTTTCAAAGGACCGCGAGGTAAGTGCATAAAATATTTGAATACTTGGATTAAAATGTTGTTGTGCGAAACATAGGTTATGTAGTTACCTTGATGTTTAGGTCTACGTGAAGTGAAAGTATTTATAGGAACGAAGGAAATAACGGTCTAGAGAATAGCCCCTTGATTTCACCTTTGCGAAGGGATGAAGAAGAGCTAGTGAAGGTCTCTCCACGAAGTGCTATTCATCTCATAAGACAAATAATTCTGCAAATACCACCTCTACCCACACCACCGCCAGCTTCATTTCCATCACCTCCATCCTCACCCATACCACCCCCATCACCACTGTGATTCAGTATGGCAAACACAATGAAGTTTCCTTTGTTCAAAGGCTTGGGAAATGAGGACCCAGACCAATTCTAGTTCGTAGTGAAGGCTATATGGGAAGCTCAAGGTGTTACAGATGACCATATAAAGAAAGCAACACTCTTTAGCACCCCGCAAGATTGTGCGCTGACTTGGTATATTAGGTACTCCAACGATAACCTGAATGTGAGAGTAGCAGACATCAAAAAATCACTGAATAAGGAATTTAGCAGGCCTATAGATGAAGCGCAATCAATTATTGGATTCAAAGAGATCACGATGCTACCAGGTGAGACACCTTGGGAGTTAGATCAGAGGCTGAAATGTATGATTCGTGAAGCCAACATGAATTTGACGGATGGATAGCATCACGAGTGGTTTGTAGCTTCGCTACTACCCCACCTAAGGAGTGTGTTCTCGCAGCAGAAGATAATGAATCAGAAAGAAGCCTTGGAGATTACCATGAGACTACATGAGACCTCGATGCAAGATCCTAATCTAGGAGTTCAACAGATCCATGCGTAGATAAAGAATCTATGCCTAGAGATGAAAAGCTTGAAGCAGGATAGGATGGTTCGACCAAAAGTGCGTGAAGAAGTGTAGTGTGTGAAATGCAAGAGTTGGGGACATGAAAAATACCACTGCCTGATATTTACGACTTACCTTGCAGGAGGAGGATCGGTTCCTCTCAGGCCAGAAGCTCAACCAAGACCTAGTGCAGTGCATGCTTTGTGGTGTGCTATCTGTCAAGTAACTGAAAAGCATGCCACAGATAACTGCCACTTGTTACAAAAGTATACACAAGCTCTGCAATAGTTGTTCTACAACTTTTGTAGATTGGTGGGGCATGATGAGTGTACCTGTAGGCGCTATGAGTTGATGATGGATAGAATGCCCACCTACAAAGTTTAGGCTGAAACATTTCCCCTTGACCAAAATGCAGGGATGGAGTGAACAATATATCAGGATTTCGAACGAGACCAAGGTGAAGGAGGACCTGGTAGAGGTTGTGGAAAGTTGATTTGCTACAATTACAGAGGGCCAGGACACTATTCCCATGATTGTAGTAATCCAACGTGCCCATGTGCAAGTATTGCACGCTGTTTGATCATGAGACAAAAGATTGTCCTATGCTGATAGCTAGGATACGTGACAAAGGAGCACTACCACCTCCCCCGACTCAGAACCTACAGATGATGAGATTTGAGCCATGTGAGGAAGATCCGAACGTAAATATTGTGCTCCAAAGTGGAATCACGATAGGAGATGACAAGTGAAAACAACCAGAAGACAACACCTGGGTTCGCAAAGCCCCGATGAAAGAATTTAGTTTGATTTGGAGCGCACTCGAGAAACCTTCATGGAAGCTAAGAAGAGCTTCTTTGAGGCCTCCACATCAGGAATAAAAGATAAGCCTGAGCTAGAGATGGACCCATCTATGCTTACGAAACTGCACAACAGCAAGGTTATGAAAGGGTTACAAGAACTCATCAACAGATGTGCTGCGACCACACTAGGAGAACCGCACATAGTCTGGAAGATTGGAAAACATAAAACAAGGATGGGGCGTGAAATGAAACTTACCATGCAGAATGGAGAATACGAGATCGATTAATTCATTCTCGATCTTGGATCAAATGTGAATGTGTTACCGAAACAGACATGGGAGTGAATGGGGAGACTTGAACTACAATGGTCTCTGATTCAGCTGAGGATGGCGAACCAACAGAAAATCATACCCATGGGGAGATTGCAAGGAATAACTGTGTATATTGAGGAAGCAAGCGCGCTGGCGGATTTTGAAGTAATAGAGATTGTTGATGACAACAATCCCTTCCCTGTGCTCCTGGGAATTGATTGGGCTACTAATATGGACGAGGTAATCAATCTGAAGAAGCGAAAGATGATCTTTGAGAAGAAATCATTGCGTGTAATAATACCCCTAGATCCTAATGAAGGATTGCACTATACAAAACCAATTTGCGATTATGAAAGTGATGATGATTTGGACTGCATCTACAAGATAAGAACACGAGACCAATACTATGTGAATCCCACTGCAGATGGGTGGATTACATGGGAGTGCAAGAGTTCCTACACTTCGGATTTTGACGAAGAAGTATAACACTAGCAAAATCAGTTACACGAGGTAACTACGTTGAATTGCAATATGATGACCCGGTCGCTGCACTGTGTGTCATCAGAAGAAATAAATCTGCCTACTTATGATGGTATAATGAGGTAGATACCTTCTTGGATGCATCTGAAAGGGAGGTGTTGGAAAAGCAACGCTTCCAAGCCTTGGACTGGGTGTTGTGTGCTACGCCCGCAAGATGGTTGTTATAGACATTTTTGTGCCTAACAGCATGAAGCATGAAATCTCAATAATCTGAGGGATCCAAAGTCCCTAAACATGTTGTTCCTACCCCTAGAGGAACAAGGTCGGCAAACCACAGCACTGAAAATCAGTTCTCCACCTGAAAACACTCAAAAACAAGCTAATTTGGATCATGTCAACTGCTCCACTGAGCATTTGCGCTGAATGTCAACTGCTCCACTCTGTACTTGCGCTGAATGTCAAAAGCAATGAAGGCTACCTGTGCTGGGCGAGATTGGCCAAGTGGCACAGTCATTCTGCAAGGTGTCAAATGCCCAGGAAGCTTCCAAAGTGACACTTGGATCAGGGAATTCGCCTTGTGATGAGTAAGAGGATCTAGATCTCCAAGTGGAAGCAAGAAACTCCAAGTGGACTCAAGAACTGAAAAATAACTGAAGTGGGAGAGGACACTAGTCAGCTTCATGCCAGCCTCAAGCTGACTCATCCTTTCTCCAAAACTCCTATATATAGAGCTCTCTCATGAGGTCTAGGGAGGCTGGAATCTTGTGAATGTAAGGAAGTGTTGTTGGTTTGTGCATAGAACTATTGGGTGATTTGCTTGAAGGAGGTGAAGAGGAGATTTCTTTCTGCTGGGAGGTGTTGCTGGATTGGGCCTATTATGGTTGTAACACTCTCAGAACTTTACTTCTTCCATTAATAAAGCATTTGAGGTTCTTCTATATGCATGTGTCTCTGTGGCGTATTGATACTTGTATATTTGATTTATTCTAATCCTTGAATCAATTATGGATGTATGTTTCTTGTAGTTTCCCTTTCTTGTGCTTTTGTAGGATCTTTGTGTAGCTGGGCCAGTGAAAGAGCAAGGAGCTGGGAGCAAGCAGCAAAGAGGGAAGATTGGATCAACCATTAGCGGAAGATAAAGGTTAGTGGATCCCTTTCTCCTCTCTCTTACATCTCATAAAGAAGTAATCTTGAATAGATTTGCATTCAGTTGTTGCTGAGGTACTATCACCCTTAGAGTGGGATAGGGTCATTCTGTATTGGATACTTTTCCCAACAACAAATTGGCGACTCCACTGGGGATCGTATCTTGTTGGTTGTTTTTGTTTTTGCTATTCATTTCATAAACAAAGGGAGTACCGAATCGAACTGCATTTGGATCTTTCAAATGCAAAGTAGAGGGCAGCTACTCTAGCTCAGTTTCTGGGCAAGTTTATGATTTGAAGAGCTGATCCACAAGGACTCTAATAAGCTCTTAGTGATAGATTTTCATCCTCCTTGTCATCCCTTAGTGTGTACTTGACTGATAGCTTCTGATTTGGCCAAAAATTGTGAATTTTTGAGCAATCTGTGACCCGGAAACCAAGAGAAACGAAAGTTTCGTTCTTCAGTGCAAGCTGTGTGAAGGCTGTCTGCATTTCAGCGCAGTTCCTGAAGGGGCTACCTGCACTGAAGGTAAAACTACCTGTGTACCACCTGCGCTGGACCAGTCTTGCCTTGTGCTACTGGGGTTTCCTGCTGTTTCTTGCCCTTTTTTCACTCTTGTTTTTGCTGCCTGTTACCAGTCAATGTGCCTATCTGAAACCAACTTTCCTTGCCACTATTCCACCTCGGTTGTATAAAGAAACTGTGTTTTTTCTTTGTGTATTTCTTGTATCATTTACAGTTTCCCATAACGAAAGTGAACTAGTCTTGCTGTGACCTCTTAGATCTATACATGTGATAAAGTGTCGTTTTGATCTTAAGAGTTAGTTTGTTTGTTGTTCATAGCTGATTGAGATTTTGCTTTCGTCATTTGGTTTGAATTTATATATTTCTAGTGTCGAAACAAGTAAATCTTAAGGTGTCTTTTGATTTTGGACAAGCTTGTTTGCTTTCACTTGAAATTGAATTCAAAGTTATACAACAGCTTTCTTTTTGTGTCGCACAAACATTAAGAAAGAGAAAAGAAATACCTGCATTGTGCATGTGCATTATGACAGTTTGCATGTTGATTTAGGGGAAAATGCATTAGTGTGTGCTCTATGATCTGTGTGAAAAGATGTTATCTTTCTTTTCCCTCAATAGTTAAGATTTTCAAAGTTGAAAGATTGAAAAGCTTGCTTATCATCTTAGACTGCATTTAGGAGTGTTATCATACATCTCGTGGTGATCCATAAAGGCAAACTGCTAAACAATATCAACCTTAAAATAAATTGAATTTACATAACAACGCATTGAAACATAACACAAACACATAGAGGTCTAAGCTAGAGACGTGTTCCGGCGTCGTTAAACGTGATATCTTAGCGTTGAGTGGTTGGGTGATTCCTCCACGGTGAAGCGATAAGTATCAATACGGACTTGTGCTCCCACGTACCGTCACGTATATATTGGGAGACCCCTATAGGAACAAAGCCTTTATCCATAGGAAGCTGTGTCGACTGCCCTACTGATCGCAATGCAGTGAACACAGCATTCACGAAGATCGACCACTCGTACCGTAAAACGTATTCTGTGGTTTTGCGAAAAGTTTGGCACACCCTCTGCCTAGAACTCCAGAGCAGTTTCTTTTGGCCTTTTTCAAACTCTATAACTGAAAAAGTCCATCCGAGCATTTGTCACTTCGGGCTCGTTAAAACATCGAAGGAGACTAGAGTCATCTTTAGCTTTTTCTCGACTCTTAAAAAGTGAAAAAGCAAGTTGTGTCTAAAGCGTCGTTATAAAATTTATTTTAAACGGAACATAATCACCTCCTATTCCCGCGTTGATCTTAGGTTGAGAACATGGAACGCCCCAACCAAGGAATTCCACATGATGGAAATCCTAGTCCATTCTCCTCTTGGGGAGAAGTTGGCGCGCCCCACATGGCCACATTGTCGCTTCCAGGACTGACAATTGGCCTGCCTATTTGGCTATTCTCAACCAATGTAGTTTAGACCACCATGGTTCCTGAAAAGTCGAGTCAACAGTTAG
This sequence comes from Pinus tabuliformis, assembly GCA_031772625.1. NCBI lineage: Eukaryota > Viridiplantae > Streptophyta > Pinopsida > Pinales > Pinaceae > Pinus > Pinus tabuliformis. Next base: position 93,688,697 of record CM062814.1, on the reverse strand, counting down.
ATGAGTCCAGAGCTACCCACCAGCGTTCTACTTCCTATAACTCTTCCTCTAATCCTTCATCTTCGCAAGGTAGAGCCGGCAAAAGCCAAGCTCCCATGGAGAAGAAGGAGAAGAAGAAGAAGGAGCCTAAGGCGACTGGGGGCAAGCAAAAGACATCTGACAAAAATCCACACACAGCACAGACCGGGCCTAAATCACCATGTGTCATATGTAGAGGAGACCACTTCCATAGAGATTGTCCCTGTATTCCCCGGATACTAAGGGACTGGTCACCTCGTTTGCACAATTCGGGAGCATCAACCTCTGATAGCCATGTTGAATGCTCACCGTCAACCAGCGAAAGTGAAGGTTCAAGACAAAGAAGGGGAGCAAGATCCCCCTGTAAACTGTGTAAAGGCAATCACGCCATCCACCGTTGTCCCTTCTTAGACGAAGCGAAGAGAGTTTTGGAAGATCATCCGGTTTCACCGGTAATGCTTCCTCCTGGATATAAAAAACTCGTGCCATGTCCTTCGTTGGTTGAAAATACAGCTGGCCCGCTCAAGTGGTCAGCTGAAGCGTCAGTCATTGAAAATGAACCTACTGAATCCAGACCAGACGAAAGTCTAAAGGTCGATACGGCAGTTGACCCGGTTCTTCCTTCAAAGGTTTCATCCTCGAATGACACCGTCACTGAAGATTCATCTTCAAGTGACACCCTCACTGAAGAGAATAAGGATGACACCATCCAGATTATTTTCATCAACACAGACTCTGATGAGCATCAGGGCAATGCGCCCATTCCTTTATTGCAGGAAGGAACATCGTCAGGGTCATATCCGGCCATATATTCGGTCCCACCACCAAGCAACCTGGTTGTGTCCTTTGATTGGAACCAACTAGGCAGACCCCGGTTGCCAGCCAGTATACCATTCAGAATCATAGTCCAACTTTATAGAATGGTAATGGTTGGCACTATCATTGATGAAGGGGCATTTGTGAGTATCCTTTCCTCTATTGCTTGGAAAGCACTGGGTTCCCCGGCGCTTTTGCCTGAGATAAGAAATCTCTCGGGTTTTGACAAAGGAACCAGTCGACCATTAGGGATCCTCCCCAATGTACCTGTTACGTTGAAAGGGAAGACCGTTCAAATGAACGTGATGGTCGTTCAAGGACCCTTGGATTATAACCTACTCCTTGGACGAGACTATATATATTGCATGGGAGCTATAGTCTCCTCACTCTTTAGAGTAATGTGTTTTCCACAGGAAGGAAGAATGGTCAAGCTCGTAGACCAACTTTCATTTCCGGGATCACGCATCACAAATAGTCACATACCAACCCTCAATGGTCTATTCACCCAAGAAATGTCTCCACCCCCAGTCCTCATTCCCGATGAGTGCGAGTGATTCGGAAAGATGGGACCAGAACCCAGGGGGCATGCATCCTGGTCTGCTTCGGGCAGAGGAAACCTTGGGTATAGGGTAGAATTTCCGCGAAAGAATATGACTAGTCCATACCCCGTCCGTGGATGGAAGAGGGGTTGTTCTAGAACAAGATTCTTCTGTTAAGGTTACTTGTTTGACAACAGTCATTCACCATTGTCTACTTCGGTAGACAGTGCCGATGAAATGTTTTCGTTTGAAGATGTTAACAAAACAATCTTTGGGTAACCAGAAAGAGGCAAGCCTCACCCTTTAAAACAAATGTTTTATCGGATAATTAGGGGCAGCCTTGAAATTGTACTTTATACCTGGGGGCATGCAAACCTTTTGGAGTGCAAGCTAAGAGCGGTTATTTATCTGTTTTTGGGATTAGCCGTTTCCGAACTTGCGTAAAGGAAGGATGAGAGGGAGAAAAGCTTAGTGAAGATGAAGCTCTATAAAAAATAGAGATCTCACAGGAGACATTCTTATCTTATGACTGGTATTATCGAGCAGTTTTACCGCGGAATTTATGCTCGTTGAAAAATAGAAAAGCGAGATCCGAGCAGTTTTAGCACATAGTTCATGCTCGTTAAAAAATAAACATAAGATCGAGCAGTTTTACCGTGGAATTTATGCTCGTTAAAAAATAGAAAAGCGTGAGCAAGAGTTTCCCCCAGAGTTTAAGCTCATTAAAAAATGAACCTATTCCGGTAAATAACCATTGTGATCGTAAATTTATTAGCCATAAAAAGCCTTGGTCGTGTTTGCACCTGCCACCTCCATTCCATTTGGCCGATCGTTCACCCCCATATGATTGTTTACCCATTTTGAGGAACAGCTGCGAAGAGTGATTTCACTTAGCCATCCTTGTGACACTGCCGTGATTGGAAAATTCCAACCTGTACCTGGAATCTGCTGCTATCCCTGTTTATCACTCGTTCCTCAAAAGACGAGTCTTCTTTGAGCTCTTTTCTTCTGACTCGTAAAATATGAAAAGTTTGCCGAGTTTTGGCCTTCCAACTCGTTAAAATGACCGGAAGAGTTATCCCTCCTCTAGATTTTAATATTTTTGGACCTGAGGGATTATTACACAAAAAGGTCGAGCGCTTGTTTTATTCGGCTCGTTAAAGTTATCGAAAACTCATCCCTTCTGTATTGTTTTATACTTTTTCGGACTTAAGGGATTAGATGACGAAAAAGGAATTTTGGAGTTAACTTTCTGTACCTTTTCAGACTCTCTAAAAATGAAAAGGACCGAGTTTTCCTTGTCGTTAGACTCGTTAAAATGATTAAATAGCGACAAACTTGTCTTTAGACGAGAACGAGTTTCCCTATCGCTAGGCTCGTTAAAACATAGCGATGGGCTTGCCCGAAGGGCAGGTTATAGAACAAGCATATGTTATCCTCCTCAAGCTTGACAAAAATAAAGAGGTACTGGTCAGAAATGACTGGGGAAAAATTGGGAGAACCTCAAAGCTTTAATGGTAGCAAGTCGCTCTTGAACATGACACTTTGTCCTCCGTATCACATCGGGTTGGGTTGTTTCATTCACCGGTCTCATCACCATGGTCTTCGCCAAACCATCCACATTTGGGGTAATGCTACCAATCAAGGAAAATTTTAAGGATGGAAAAATTTCTTGAAGTTTAAAAACATTGGCGAATCTCACTAATCCCTAATATGCAAACTATAAAATGTTTATTCATATATTTTTAAAATTATTCAAATTTATAATGATTTTATATATAGCCTCTATACAATGTTGGCGATTTTTAAGGTAAAATAATTTTATATTCTAAAATTTGGGCGAATCGTCTTTTATAAAATTGGAAATTGGCGAATCTTTTTTGTGGAAAAATCATGGAAAATTAGCCCACTGGGCGAACATTAGCCCCTAAAATTTTCCATGCTACCAATCCATCACATCAGTGTCGTTATATGTTCAAGAGATGTTGTTCAGAAAGAGTCAACCGTGTCCCATCCACTGCCATACATTATCCTTCATCCACCCATGATCGCCACCCTGAATCATATCTCACAGATTGTTTTCACCTCCACTAAAATCATTAGCTCCGTTCCGTGTCACTGATGTGGGATTCATTAAGGCCCTCCTTTGACGGATCGCTTCTTGTTGACTTCAGCTCATTATCCAAGAAGTTGATCTAGGAACACCCCCCTCAGTACTTTGAAGCTTGCATGCCTCAATGGCAAGTTTCTCACTTCCGGCGACAGGTATACATCAATGACCTTCGACCAGAAGATTTTGCATGGTGTTCGACGCCAAGTCCTTTATTCACACCACGTGAATTGTACTGCAGTACCTTGAGGGTCATTATCATTATCGGTGATTCCTCTCGCGCTTGTTAACGGTTTACATTATTGACCGGTAATCAAGCGATGTCTTTCCATGTTCGACTTCAGCGCAATTCTCACATGGATCGACTTGTACTTAGAGTTAAGATCGAACGAGTTTGAAGACCCCGGATCTAGTTTCATCCATCCGGGCTGCAATATATATTCAGGAAATATAAAGACATTTGATATGTACATTATTACAGCAGATGATCATCCTACTCAAAGGATGATAATTTCAGCAGAGAATTATCAGTCTACCATCAGACGGTCGTCTGTTATATGTACCAAAATGAATTTATAAAGCTGAGCATGGGAATGCCTGCCTCAGCTAGATCATGAAAGCAGAATGAAAAATAATGTATTGTATTGTATTTATTACAGGGCACCTCTCAGCGATTGAATGAACTTCGGATCCTCCTGATAAAGCATTTCACCCGATAAACGACCTCATACTTTAGGGGGCAACTGTTATAGACATTTTTGTGCCTAACAGCATGAAGCATGAAATGTCAATAATCTGAGGGCTCCAAAGTCCCTAAACATGTTGTTCCTACCCCTAGAGGAACAAGGTCAACAAAACACAGCACTGAAAATCAGTTCTCCACCTGAAAACACTCAAAAACAAGCTAATTCTGGATCATGTCAATTGCTCCACTGAGCATTTGCGCTGAATGTCAACTGCTCCACTCTGTACTTGCGCTGAATGTCAAAAGCAATGAAGGCTACCTGCGCTGGGTGAGATTGGCCAAGTGGCACAGTCATTCTGCAAGGTGTCAAATGCCCAGGAAGCTTCCAAAATGACACTTGGATCAGGGAATTCGCCTTGTGATGAGTAAGAGGATCTAGATCTCCAAGTGGAAGCAAGAAACTCCAAGTGGACTCAAGAACTGAAGAATAACTGAAGTGGGAGAGGACACTAGTCAGCTTCATGCCAGCCTCAAGCTGACTCATCCTTTCTCCAAAACTCCTATATATAGAGCTCTCTCATGAGGTCTAGGGAGGCTGGAATCTTGTGAATGTAAGGAAGTGCTGTTGGTTTGTGCATAGAACTATTGGATGATTTGCTTGAAGGAGGTGAAGAGGAGATTTCTTTCTGCTGGGAGGTGTTGCTGGATTGGGCCTATTATGGTTGTAACACTCTCAGAACTTTACTTCTTCCATTAATAAAGCATTTGAGGTTCTTCTATATGCATGTGTCTCTGTGGCGTATTGATACTTGTATATTTGATTTATTCTAATCCTTGAATCAATTATGGATGTATGCTTCTTGTAGTTTCCCTTTCTTGTGCTTTTGCAGGATCTTTGTGTAGCTGGGCCAGTGAAAGAGCAAGGAGCTAGGAGAAAGCAGCAAAGAGGGAAGATTGGATCAACCATTAGCGGAAGATAAAGGTTGGTGGATCCCTTTCTCCTCTCTCTTACATCTCATAAGGAAGTAATCTTGAATAGCTTTGCATTCAGTTGTTGCTGAGGTACTATCACCCTTAGAGTGGGATAGGGTCATTCCGTATTGGATACTTTTCCCAACAACAATGGTGGGGTATGCACAAAGGACACTTTGATGATTGGTGCGAATGTAGGAGAATGATGCGAACACAATTTGGCTACTCAGCTGAGTCATGTGCTCGAATGTTATAATGTAACTGTTGAAGAGGAGGATGAGGATCCGTAGAATATTAAAATTCCATAAATAGAAGATCATCGTGAGGTTCAAAGACCACAAATTGAGAACCCTGATCTAAGCACATGAGTGGAAAATAAGCAGGTGAATATTGGTATGGAGGAAGAACCCAAATTTGTGAAGATTGGAGACTACTGGGATGATGCGACGATGGATAAGGTCACCGAATTAGTCTACAAATATCAGGACTTATTCCTGACCAAGTTTACAGATTTGAAAGGAATAATCATAGATATAGGAGTGATGGAGATCATGTTAAAGCCCGACACGAAGCCAGTTAAACAAATGCCTTACCGCTTAAATCCAAAATACAAGGAAAAGGTCCACGTAAACTAGAAAAAATGCTCGCAGCAGACATCATTGAGCTCATGGAAGAATCCGATTGGGTAAGTCCGATGGCGGTGCAAGACAAGAAGTAGAAGGATGAGATAAGGATATGTGTGGATCTCACAAAACTCAAAGATGTCTGTGTGCATGAGCCTTTCCCAACTCCGTCCACAGATGAAGTGTTAGACAATGTAGGTGGTCAAGAAGCATATTCTTTCATTGATGGGTTCTCAGGGTACCACTAGATCAAAATCATGTCGGAAGATAGGAGAAAGACAACCTTTGCGACTGAATGGGGTTGCTTTCAATATACTTTCATGCCGTTTGGATTAAATAATGCGGCTGCTATATTTTCGTGCGTGGTTTTTGCGGCATTCAAGGAATATATTCATATGTCCTTAGAGGTCTATTTTGATGATGGACTATATTTGGGCTAGTTAAGCACCATGTAGCGAGCTTGCGCTTGATGCTAGATACCTGTCTAAGATACCAAATCGTGCTCAACCTCAAGAAGTGTATGTTTCTCATTCCTTTTGGGAACTTATTGGGGCATGTCGTTTGCAAACAAGGGTTGACGGTAGACCCTACAAAGATCACGGTGATTTTGAACTTGGAAGCACCAAGAAGTGTTAAATAGCTAGGCGCTACTCTTGGACATACGGGATATTACAGAAAGTTTATCAAAGGTTATCCCCAGATCACCGTGCCGATGGAAAAATTGTTGAAGAAGGATGTCACGTTCTGTTAGAACGATGAATGTAAGAAAATCCTAAATATATTGAAAGAAAAGATGGTTACTACGCCAATTCTTGTCTTCCTGAACTAGAAGAAAGAGTTTCATGTCCATGTTGATGCGTAGCATATAGCATTGGGGGTAGTATTGACGTAGGATGGTGGAGAAAGCTTGGATCAGCCTATTTCGTTCGCAAGCCGTAGATTATCCAAAATAGAGAAGAATTATTCCACCATTGAGCACGAGGGGATAGCTATGGTATATGTGCTCCAAAAGTATCGACACTACTTGCTAGAAGGCCACTTTAAGATGTATACAGATCACTCCATGCTAAAGTACCCACTCAATAAGTCTGTGTTGGGGGCGTGAATTTGCAGATGGCTCCAATTGTTCCAAGAATAAGATTTTGAAGTTGTTGTGAAGCCTAAACAATTGAACACGGGACCAGATCACCTGTCATGCATCAAGACAAGGGAGGAACCTACTAGTTTGGAGGAAGTACTACCCAACGCACAACACTTCACTATGCACGTAGCGGATGGACATTTCGAAGATATAATACACTTTCTAACAATTGGAACTATGTCGGAAGGATACTCTGTCCAACAAGATAATGAATTAATGGTGTGCACAACAGACTTCTCTATCATTGTTGGGCATCTATACAATATGGGAAATGACGATATACTGTGAAGGCATGTACCTGAGTTTGAACGAAGCAGCATCCTCACGGATGCTCATGGGGGCGCCGCGGGAGGAAATTATGTAGGAAGAGCAACCGCATAGAATATTCTACACATCAGGTTGTGGTGGCCAACCCTTCATCAGGATTCAAAAGCATAATGCAAGTCATGTGATGTATGTCAGCAGACAGAAAGGCCATCGCAGAGGGATGAAATGCCTTTGAATACAAAAGTGGTGTTGCAACCTCTCAAAAAATTGGAAATAGATTTTGTAGGACCCATCAAACCTTAAGAAAAGACAAGCGCGACTGTCACAAAGCTTATATTTGAACATGTACTGACGCGATTTGGATGTTCGAAGATATTGATGAGAAATCATGGTACACACTTCATGAATGATACGAGTAGCACGCTAACGGAGGAATTTCATGTGTATCACCAAAAAATCACACCTTATCACCCACAAGCTAACGGGACAGTGGAGACATTCAACAAAGTGCTTGAAAACGTGCTGACCAAGGTATGCAATGTGCAACGAAGTGATTGGGACCTACGCATACCTGTAGTGTTATGGGCTTATCAAATGACATGCAAGAAACTGATGGGATAGGCACCTTTTATGCTTGTTTATGGAGTGGAAGCTATAATGCCTATGTAATACATCGTGCCTAGTCTACACATAGCAATGCTCACAGGTATGACGGATTGAGGAGCCATGGAGGAGAGGATCGCGCAGTTGGATGAGCTTGAAGAAGAGCAATTTTTGGTAGGATTTCACTAGCAGGTCCAAAACCAGCTTGAAAAGGCATGGCACAACTGACATATTACACTACAAACATTCAAGGTAAATGATATAGTTTTGTTGTATGATAGTAAGTTTGATAAACTCCCCAGAAATTTTAGGATACACTGGTTAGGGCCATATATTATTAAGAAGATTACTGACGAAGGCATGGTATAGCTGGTCAAGTTAAATGGAGAACCCTTCCCAGGAAAGGTGAATGGCAATTGTTTGAAGCCATGCATCGGCAATCCAACAATGTGAATATATGAAAGTGGCATAGTCTTAGTGCTCCAGGCAGCTGAAAGGAGGTTCAGGAATATAAACTACACTACCTGAGAGCTGCGCGATGTTAGGACTGCACGAAGCAGCGAAGTGTCACAAGGTCCACGATAGCGTGAAGATAGTTGCATTGACACGCAGGTCTGCTAGAAAGTGACTGTTAAAGTCACTATTCATGATTTGATGGTTGGTTTAAGGCTAAATGGAGTGGGTAGTAAGCATTTAAGGTGAACTTTATGGGCTAGATTCTCAAAAATCTGCCGCCATTCTAGCATTAATGAACTGAATGTGGGGGGAACAGTTTGTTGGGTGTGGAGCCTGATTATCTTCTATAGTACCCGCATATTGGACCCCAGTTCAAAATGGGGTGGCAACGCCGCCCGTAAAATAATCGTTGCCGTGGGGGGTCCAGGGGGGGCGGCAGCGACTTTTGGGAGCCCCCCCCTGGCGGGGGGTTTCGGGGGCAGCGCCCCCGAAGCTAAAAACAGCTGTAAAATTGCCTTGTAAAAGTATAGTAATTTCTAGTCAATCTGGGCTGTTCATTAGGCGGATGATCTGACGGTAGAACTTATGTTTAGTTTAGGGTTTTTTGCCCTAGAAGGCAACCCCTCTCTTTATATGAGGGCATTGTATTTGAGGCTGTGAGATAGATGTGTATTCGGTGAGCGAGAAACATAGAGGTGAGACTGTGAGAGAAAACAAAGGATATTACAGCGGTTTTGCTGTAGGTTGTATCTCTTCATTTTGCTGGATAATAGAAAGGAAGGACTGGTTGTTCGGGGTGGACGTAGCCCAAATTGGGTGAACCACGTATATCTGTGTCTCTCTTGTTTTGTGCATTTTCTGTGTTTATATTTCTGCAATATTTTATGTGTTCCATTGCTCTGTAATATATAATTTTCTAACAAGAGAGACACAAATATAAACACAGAACTTGTCCAAAATCTCCTTGAACATAGTCATGAAAGTATTTCTTATCATGTGTGGCATGGAATGAAGCCCCTGAATCTACCACCCAGGAATCAGTAATATTTTCGAAAGAAAGAATCAAAGCATCTTGTAACACCTCACCTGTCACATTTGCTTCATGATTGTTTTCTTGCTATGCATCTCCTTCTTTTCCCTTCCGAGATCTACAGTCTTTCTTTAGGTGTCCTTTCTTTCCACATTTCCAGCACACTATTCCTGATCTGGACATGGATCTGCCTTTCCTTGATTTACTGCGATATCCTGAGCTCTTTCCTCTTTCCATTTTTCTTCCTCTAGACTCTGCACTCAAAGCATTTCCCGATGTCTCACCGGAGCTTTTCCGTCGCATTTCCTCGCTAAGGATAGCACCGACAACATCATCAAACTTTAAAGTACTAGATCCAGAAATGGAGTTACTAATGGCCATTACCAAACCATTCCAACTTTCTGGTAATGAGCACAAGAATAACAGAGCTCTAACTTCATCATCAAAGTTTACCCCTACAGAACTTAACTGACTTGTAACTGTATTAAAATCACTTAAATGGTTTGCAACAAATCCACCTTCCGACATATTCATATTAAATAACCGTTTCATAAGAAATACCTTGTTTGAGGCCGAGGGTTTTTCATATAGTTTCGACAACGTCTGCATCAAACCCTTTGTCGTGGTTTCCTTCGAAATGTTGAAGGCGACTGATGCAGCAAGGCACAACCGTATTGTTCCGAGTGCCTTTCTATTGAGAAGGTTCCATTCTTCATCTTTCATACCCGTCGGCATCTTTGTTTTTCCGCCCAATGGTAGGTATAGATCTTTCTGATACAGATAATCTTCCATCTGCATCTTCCACAGCGAGAAGTTTTGGCCGTTAAATTTCTCGACCCTAAACTTACCATCTTCCGCCATTGCTCCCACTCGAACCAGGAATCCTTCTTTCCTGCGAGTTTATTAGCCAAATAGAGATTTGGCTCTGATACCAGTTGTTAGGACTCTGGACACCACATATCTCCACAATGGTATGATATTGTCCACTTTGGGCCTAAGCCCTCATGGATTTGTTTTTGGGCTTTACCCCAAAAGGCCTCATACCAATGGAGATATTTGTCCATCCTTATATACCCATGATCCTCCCCACTTCTAGTCAATGTGGGACTTTGGTCGTATACCAACACAGTTGAATTCGAATTCAAAAGGCACTCTAAATTACAAGTGACTATCCAATGAAAAACACTTGGAAATTTGAGAACTGAGTTGTTGCACACTCAAGTATTCATGAACCGAGACTTATTCAAGACTCTAAAAGTGAATTCGTTGTTTGAGCAACTACCTGAGACATTGAAATAACTATGGAGTAGCGCTCTGTCAGCACCGAGTAGTGACAGCTAAGGAAGTCGCATAGGAAATTGCAGAAGTGGAAGCCCCAGAGAGCGTCAAAATAATCGTTGAGGTCCCTAAATCACCATGAACACCAAGACCTAAGAAGGATAAGTAGGCCATGATACCAGTGCACGTCTCACCCAGAATCCACTAAGGACCAATCTCACCCTGCAGGAAAAGGGGAAGGCAATTAATTTGGAGGCCGATGAGGAGGAATTTGAAGAAATCTCGGTGGAAGAGGAGGATGTAGAGAAGGAATTTGAAACCCAGGGTGTGGACCTTATTACCTAGTTACCTGAATATGTTCCACTGTGCAAGGGTAAATCCAAGGTGTTGAAGGATATAGACGAGAACAAGAGCTCTCTGCAAACTCCACTGCTCCTAGATGATATTGTTTTTGAGGGAGCGCACTTGGGGTAGGTTCATGTGTTGAAATTCGAAGATTGGGACCTCGCAAACCACAATAAGGTCCTGCATTTAGTGACTGAGAAGCTAATGAACCAAAAGATAAACACGACAGCTAGAATGATTGAATTGGAGCTACGTAAATGGCTTAGAGGTGAAGAGAAGGCCAGGTTGCTAAACCTACTCTGGGTACTGCATTACCACCGTGCCCCAGTGACCATCTTCGTCATCAGGCCGTTACTCTTCTTCGTACATGATAGGTGCTTGTGTCTAGAGGAGCCCATCCCCATCACAGACCATCTAATTCATCAAATTACACAAATACCTTAATCGGCAGAGGATCCAGCAAACATTTCAGAGGGAAAAGGTGGCGTATTGGCCCTCGCGGAGGAAATGAAAACAAAGTTTGAGTTGGAGAAGAAGAAGTGAGGGTATGCCATCTCTAGCATCAACAGACTTGCATTCATGTTCATGACACAAATATTGTAAGGAAGTTGATGTGGAAGTGTCGCATGGATGAGGTGCCCATGCTAGTGGTTGCACTAGTGGCGCAATGCACAGAAGGATTCCAGTTCAACTGGGTGAACTATCTATGCAGTTATTTCCTTGCAAACTTTTGTGAGGCACAAGAGCAGGGAAAACCATTTCATTACACGTGGCTCCTATTTTCGATTGTACAGGTGACATGGGAGTTGCCCGAAGATAGCCAGTTCCCTTCGGTAGCATAGGACCTTCCAGAGGCAGCGAAGTACGCTTTTTTTTAGGTGACTAGGGACGTGCAGAGGATAAAGTAGAGCAATATATAATGGATACTAATAGAGATGAATATCCGAATCAGGATCAATCGCAAGCCACGGCTATCACCCATAGTCTACAACATTTTGCAGAGCTTTACGGAGTTCAAAGTGGATTTCCTCCATGTCTTCATCAGGGCATGGAAGGACCCTATGAAGTCGTGGCATGATTTACCATACTTGGCTACCTACGATGTAAAATTTGCAATCCTTGAGTATTGGTCGTCGAAGTGGCATGCTCTAGCTAGCTCTGTGATGGAAACAGACAAGTCCGCCATGCAATGGAAGAAGGAAGATACAAAACATCAGATGGCATGACTGGCAGAGAAGCGCAGAAAAGAAGAAGCAGTGGCTAAGGCCCAAGCAGGGTGTGACGCTGTAAAGTTGGCCGAACAAAAGTAGAAAATAGGAGAAGAAGAGCACGAAGGAATGAAGTCATCTTCACCCAAACTAGAGATAGAAACAGAACAAGGTGGTGTGGATCCACAGACAATGTCCACCCAGCTCAATCATCCACAACCACGAGAGAAGATAGTGCCACAGAAGAAAACAAAAGCATGAAAGACGTCTTTCGACCCAATCACCCTCACTAAGGGGTATTTTCATTATATCAATTAAATAGTGAGGGATTTCACTACAGAGGCCCTCTACCAATTCGAATAAAAATAACAGTTGATATTGGGGGCTCTTTGGATAGAGTTGCAGGAGTTGCAGGTTCTCACTCCATAGGTTGGCACAATGTCCACCAACCTCGTAGTCGACACTTCAGCTACTGAGGAAATGCTACACACAAGGGTGACCAATATGATAGTGCCACCAGATGGGGCACTTACTACAGAGAAGGAGGCCAACAGACCCACGGTGATCAGTTTGAAAGGGGTAGGGTTGAACATGGTTGCACTCTCTCGAGAGACACTCTACCTCTTACAAGATGGAGTCATCGCAGAACTTTGAGCCAGGGAGAGTCACACACTACAGGTGATGAGCGAGCAGTGCATCAACATTGAATAGTTGGGCATGCAACGCAATGAGGCAGTCGAGTAGAATCATTTGATTATGCAAGTGATAGAGGAAGCCTATTCTATGGTCCTAGAGTTGGAAATTTAGGTAAAAGAATTGGTGGAGGTGCGCGTCAATAAATTGGCCTCAGGAGTGTGTGATGGCAGAGAAGAGATGGCCAGGGTTCAGCTGGAGCTAAACCTGTAGATCGCAGAACTGTATTTGAAGGCTCAACCTTCAACTCCTCTAGAAATCAGGGAACAACAAACCATTGTTGTTACAGCAACAACAGTAGCGGTTGACAGCGCAGTGGCAAACTGCATGCATCTATTCGAGCAGTCATTCGAGGTCCTACCACCGTGCAAGAGGTCCTGAATGAAGAGCGCCTAGAGAAAGAGATGCGCGAACTACAATAGAAGTATGACGAAGTAAAAGGGACCACACAGATCGTTTCCCTTACACAGAGGCTTGCAAGGATGCAGCAGGTAAAGGCGCTCAAGGAACAGGTGGATGTCACTCAACATAAGGAAGCAGTCTTAAAAGTGTACCTACAACCATGGATCAATGAGGCTTATACAATTACAGCCTCCATTGAAGCAAAGCTCACACAACTACAAGAAACTCAACATAGTATTCAGGGTAGTAGTTCAGTAGCAGCAGTCACCGACTAGCACATGGAAGACGTCTAGCAGGCAGTTGCTCAGTGCGTTGCCGAAGTTGCAGGGATCCAAACAGAGTTGGGAGGTCTTCACGCTAAGATATCTGCACCTGCAGAGTGACTTGAGGGTGAGTCACGATGTTTATGTGGGGGTCTATTGGGCGTGGGATCCCATAAGGAAAGTTTTGGGGCTTAAAGCCTTGATTTTTGTCCAATTTTGTAATACAAATGTAAAGACTCCACATTTTGTGGGCATAGAGCACGTAGTTGTTAAAGAGTTATAGGGTTTTCCGCCCTTATTTTGATAATGTAATGTCAGCTGTAGAAATATCTACCCATGGTCCATGGACCATGGGATTGTATAAATAGAGCTAATCTCTAAGTAGTTAGAGATACAATGTCTAAGAAATGAAGATGTATGCGAGACAACTCTGAATTGTAAGTCTTAGTAAGTTTTGGGTTGTAGCATAGGTAGAGGCTCTACAGCTGAGTGCATAGAGGCCTAGTAGTCTGCAGCTGAGTGCACATACCCTTGCAGCTAATTGCGCAGGGTGAGTCGAGTATGTAACCATCAGGAATCATTAATAAAGATAATTTTTCTATCATTATGCATAATTATTTCCATTTATGCATCTGTTATATTGGGTATGAATTTCACTTCTAATTCTTATATGATGCGTGAAGGTGTATAAATATATCGGTTAAGTGAATTCAAGTAAGAACATCTGTTTACGTGAAGCTAACTAAGATCTGTTAATAAGATAAGTAAGATACTTATCCTAGTTTGAGAGATAGCATAGAACACTAATCTAATAGCACAAAAGGACTGCAACCCCTTGTTAGGGATGTGCGAAAGCCGATTGTAACACTTCATGAAGGTACTGAAGGATAGAGTAGAGAGAAAAGCCACCTACACAAAGGAAGGTATAGTTGGAATAAACTAACATCACAAACTTGGCTCCAGCATCCCCCCATACTACTTCAAGTGAGACTTCAGTTTGCTCTCCGTGGGCTGATGCCAAAAAGGACAGTAGTGTAGGGATTTCTTTGGCTAACTAACATTGAACCTGGGTCAAGCCCCCTCAAACCAACAAGAGGAATGAGGGAAACACATAAATATTCAATTAAATGTAACAAAGCATAAGGTTATGAATTCTGCTACATGACTTATAACCAAATATTTATAAGAAAAATGACAAATAAATAAAGAATTCTATCATGTATATATCCACAGTTATCTTGAGAATATGGGAATCAATTCAAGAAAGCAACTTCAGAAATGGATATTATATTAACACAGAGGAAACACAAGCTTGAAACCACACACCATAGGAATCTTTGAAATATATAAATAAGTATGCTCTGAGATTTATTAAAATGTTTACATGCAATGCCTCTCCTCTCAACAATTCTACATCATTCATTACATTGCACATTTAGCCTTTTATATTATTTAAGCCAAATACCATATACATTGTATTTCATCCACTGAGTGATCAAAAGGTGTGTTTGATCATTTCTAATAGAAACAATAATATTCAAGTTAATTATAGAAAATATTTTTAATCCTTGTCTACCTGACCCGAACAATAACAATCTCAGCAAACTTGCTTTATACAACTGTCTATATTCCTCTTGAAAATATTGACCTGCTTGTTATGATGCCAAAAATATTTCTGAAAATCCTTTGTATGCCTTATTGGTTCACCTTTGATCAATCAAAACCATAAGGCATTCCTGAGTATAAAATCATGACTATCGAAATAATTTAAACCATAAAACAAGTGAGTGGTAACCATAGCCTTGTGCCGTGAGTTCTAAACCCTTCAGTTGGGACAGGGGCCCAATTATTTGGAATATCATGTTACAACAGTTCCATCACACATGAAATTAGACCACATATATATCTGCCTGGGCCCATTCCTTGTCCTGATAGATCCTAGCTCTCTGAACTCTTTATAACTGTGGGCTAGCCCCCACATCAAAGCTCCTCTTCTGACAATTCCAATCGGTGGTTTCATTCGTTGCACACATTACATTTCACCAATTGCAATTAGCGATCACCTTTTGTTTGTGGCCCTTGGTCCTATGACACTTCATGTGCCCATGTTCATCCCTCTTATGAGAGCCCCTCTCCTGAAATTTTCAATTGGGGTTTCACTCTGATGCACAACAACCCTCAACCTTTGATTGCCCATATGTGATTGTTGAAATAATTTTTTCCACGTCACTGCCACATGTTAGCCTATGATTGGTGACACATGTCACCCATTTTTGGCATCTTCCGACCCTTGAAAATGCTAGATCTACTTGCCACATGTTCACCATACAGCCACGTCATATGCCATGTGGCATAATCAAAACCAATTACTTATTGCCACGTGTCCTTTTGGGAGGAGAGGTAAAAAGGCCTTACCATCTCTATGTGCAAGAAAATCCTTTGTAAATATGAAATTAACCTTCCTAACACTTTAACACTATAAGCCCATTTTATCATAATCCTAGCGATTACAAAAGTGACCACCCTGCCTCCTTTGCGCATCTCCGATTGTCGACTCCACCGACTGCCGATTGATCATAAACCTGTGGGATGCGGGATCTAGAACCTTTGGGATGCGGGATCTGGAGCTCTTGGATATGGGATGTGGAACCTCTGGGATGGGGGATGTGGGGTACTTGGGACCTCTAATCATCGAACGCCAATCCATCGCAATCATGCATCCCGCAACTTGTAATATGCATCCATCCTTCCATGCCTTGTAAACATCAATTATTAATCTCTAATATGCCTAATCAAATATTGGAGTTTGTTGGTTTTGGTCTGAGCTTCTATTTCCTACCCCTCCGAACCTCCGACTTGTGGTATTTGGGATCAACACTTAGGCATTTTTTCTCTCTTCTTCTGCTTTGCAAAGGGAAACTCTGATTTTCTCTATCTTTTGAGTCTGAGAACCATTTGGGGAGATCTATATCTCATTAGAAAGATAATGCAAATCTAATCCCCATGAAGACACCTATAACATGATATGAACTAGACTTCATATGTAAAACATCTTCCAAACATCCATACTGGTCTTAACCACAAGACCTCAAGGACTAAATGACTCAGACAAGCAACCTTTAGGCTATGAAACATAGTGATTCATAATCTAAATTGACCAAAATGAATAGTGAGAGGCTAATACCATTGATTCCTATTATAGGACTCTAACATCAGCTCCAATGGGGATTTAAGCCTCCTTGTGAGGTGCCAAGAAAAAAAAACAGACTAGTGGCCTAACTATTGGGCAATGGAGTCAACTTAAAAGCGGAAAAATTAATTGACTGATTGGAAATGGAAAACTTTAAAGGAAACAAAAAATTTACAGCTCATCACCAAAGTCTTAGGGCCTTCTCTTTGGGCTTTAAACCATGATGATAACTATATGTTGTTGTTGAAAATATATACAAAAGTTGATATATTCTCTCCAATGTAACGCGTAAAGTAAATGACTACTTGAGTGAGTTCTACTCACAATTCCCATGAGAAAGAAAAAGGAAAAAGAGAGTGGCAACTCAAAACTCAACTGATCCTGAAAAATAGAATCCATAAATAACACAGCTTCCCACAAATCCTACAACAAACTGGCCATGGGAAGACAAACCTCTTCTTTTGATGGCTCTAAAAGGACAATAAGAGAATATTCACAAACATAATTGGTTACCTTCACTTAATGATAAGTAAGAGGACTCCATTCTAGAGGAAAGGGAAGATCTAGTTCATTTATCTTATCCTCTTTAATTGAGGCAACCAAATTATACACAACGATGATATGCATATCCAGGACAATTTGTTTTTCTTCATCAACCTCTTTATCTTTTGTAACTGGAGGCAAATATTCATGTGTAAGAGGTTCTAAAACAACCCCTTCTCTTTCACTATTCTCCTCTCATTGATTTATTTCATTGTGCTAAATTTATTCCTTAGGTTCAAGAATACCAACATGCTGCATTTCTTCATCGACCTTTGTCTAATCAGTTTCATCTTCAGATGCAAAAATTATTTCTTGCTAGGATTATTCATAAATATCTAGGCAACATACCTCTTCTATTTTTTGTTCTTGACATTGGGAAGAAATTTCACAAAGGGCTTATTTAATTTCATCATCCAAACATTATTCATCCCCATAAATATTCTCTAGATATCGGAAAAATTCTTCAAAACATGCACAACATTTTTCAGCAGGAGGTAGGTGCAGACAAAATTATTTAAAATTCTCATAAATTATTGTGTGAAAACCTATAAGAGAACATAGATTGGAAGGTGGAAAACTTTCATACCAAGATCTAGCTTTGTCTTCTAAAGTTTCCATGAACATTTTCATTAAATAGTCCTCAGGAAAATTAACCCCAAGGTTATGTACATGCAAATGAAACTTGAACAAATGTAAAGAAACATCATCTCCTTTTTTATATTTAAATAATGGGAGATAGGTCAGCCAATCAACACGAGGCATAGGATTTGGAAAACTAGGAATAACAGATCTATTCATAGGTGCATACTTAGCATTTATTCTTGCAGAACCCATGTTAAAAACAATAGTTAGAAATTAATGTCCTCTGATCAGTGGAGTCACTGTGAATGTTCGATCTTCTGGATCCTTTGAATTTCGAAGTCATTAGGTGAATGATTCAGCCTTTATGTGTCTAAATATTGTCCATCATCAATAATCAGATCTTCAAATTTCATAATATTTCCCAGGGAAGATATAAAATTTCATTCAATCCCCAACAACGACCCCAGAATTTTAGCACTTCGTAAATCCGTTAAGGCTGAAGAAAGGAATCCCAGAGGTAACCACAAACCACTTGCAGGTTAAGGTTCATGATGAGTCTCATCAATAGGTAAATTATATGGGCCTTATATCCACTCTCTATCTTGTTAAAACCAACTTTTCTCACATTTCTTTACATGTTTTATTATATTTTTCGTAGTGATAAGGGTAAAGGTGAGATGTTATGTCATGTGGAATAATGTGCATTAATTGCAAGATTTGCAGCAGTTTTTGGCTAATTGAAGTGTAGGGACTCGAAGTAGACAAGAAAAATGGAATTTAGGAGATTGGCCCCCCCTCCTTAACTCCTCAATCACTCGAAGACTCCTCCACCAAATCTCATTAGCCCAGAGTTACAAGAAGCCAAGCCCACTAAGTTCATTGGCAGCCAAGCAAGTGATATTTGAAGACAAGTTTATCTCAAGTTTGGGAGTAAAGCATCCCTAATTTTAAGGAAGATGTTGGTAGCTTCAGTTGTATAAATAATAAGGCCTAGGGCCTCATCATTATTCAAATTTTTATTATATCCAAGTGGCAATTTCGAGCTTAAGATATTGTGACTATTGTTCTCATGTTATTTTTGACATTTTGGTGATAATGAAAAGGGTTTCTTTGATCCAACAATGAGTCGACTTCAAGGGCTAAAGGTCTTGGGTTAGGGCCCAACCCTAGCAGCAAAGGTTCCTCTTCTTTTTGTACATGTATCCTTAGATTAGAATCATAAGTTAACTACTGAAATTATTTCTATTTTGTTTCATTTGCAAGTATTTGAATGATTGTTTAGTTTTTCTTCCATTAGTGGAAGAAGTAGATGAATGTTACCGTAGTGAAAGAAAAGACTTCATAAAATCTTGTGACATTGGCCTCATCCTCATCTCCCTCATGGGATCATGGTTTGAGGTCCCCACTCTCACAACCCCAAAAAACAAAAGTTATATTTTGGTTATTGCATAGCTTAGGGTTTCTTGTTGAGTAGGTCATTGTTCATGACTTCTTAGAAGCACTTGCAATTTTCATGTTGGTTTCTTAAGTTCGTTGTGGATTATAAAGAATTCGATTTCATAGATCTGATCCACTAGCCACCAATAAATCAGTTTCTAAAATTCACCTCATCTTTTCCACATTTACATAAAGTTGTGCATAAATAAAGAAATGATTATGTGTTGTAGGAGTTGCTAATCTCCAGGGAGAAATCATTCCACCAACCTCATCTAAGTCTTCTTCACCTCTCACCAAACCCTACCAAAAATCAATTCAGATTTTTGTTTTGTAGCCACCATGGGCAACCACCTGTAGAGCTATAAAAAGGATCTCTTTCACCTCTAGTTATCCCACATTAGAATGTCAATCCGGGAGCGTTTGGTTATTACAAAGAGTGACTCAATCCGAGGCTATTTGTCAGAGTAATGCTAGTAGTACAGTGTTCTTAAAAATACAAGAGTAAACGGATGCTTGCCTATAACTAAATTACTTCAAATGACTAAAGCACACACTCTTAAAACTAGGCAACTGATCAGTCAAGGGTTTGGTGACGATAACCTGTCCCTTTGGAAATTGACGGAAAGGAAATAAAAGCAAGTAAAATCACACATTCAAGAAACTAAGCCACTTACCAGTCAAGGGTTCGGCAGAAATAGCCTATCCCTTTGGAAACTGATGGAAAGGAGATTAGAGTATGGATCGCAGGTCTGGGAGCGAGGCAGTGAATGTCGAGGCTCACTACAGCCTTGGATCGTCTCTCACACCAAAATAACAAATGCAAGTAAATGGAACAACAAATAGCAAAATGGAACAACAAGTAAAGAATTGAACGGCAAATCTGAAGTGGAACAACAATAATAAAATGGAACAACAATCAAACAACTAAGTCTCGTGAGTCATAACCAGACTTAATCTATTAACCCAAATGCACTCTTCTCAATCAAATCTCAATCTCTCACTCTTAAGGCAATTCAAGCAAGACTCACTAATGGAACAACACTAACTATCGATAAGTTATGGAATAGCGCCAATAGGTCATACACACATAACACTCTGAAACAGTAATCTGATCAATCCTAATTTAACAGCATCATTTCTTAATACAACTCTGAATGAATCTATGACGTAAATGTTCAGTACAAGAGCTCTGTAACGAAGCAGTAATAATATTCGGCCAAGACTAATAATCATTCAATCAACTCTTGAAAGGATCAGTAATATGGTGTAGAGTCAATACACAATTCTATTCGTAGAAACCTTAATGAATTAATCTTAACAGAGCATGTAATGGCGATTTGTAAAGCATATCAGATTACCGGATAACAACAATAAGCAAACCACACAGAAATCAAATCGTCGTGGCACAGAAGCAAGTGTCCTCTGTGTTATAGCTCCAAATCTCACTCTTATGGTTTGTGATGCTGCACTTATGGCCTAGGGCAACCCCTCCTTCCAGACCTGGTCCAAAAATTTAAAAAACAGTGTTTTATTCCCTATACGCGACTTTGCCCTGTGTTAAACGCGTGTACACGCGGGTATGTCATACCCAACCCGCGTGTATCTATTAAAACACTTAAAAAAATATAATTTCCTCTTTTTCGGGCGGTGATCGCGGGTTTACCTGCTGGATCACCTGTTAGTGCCCGTGGCCCAACTGTTCCCAACCAACTCCTAACTAAAAAACTACTTTGGAGAGGGTATAAAAAGACATCAAAGGGAAGGCCAAGGGGAGAGAGAAAGGAGAGCAAGATTATTATGCTGAGATTTTTCCCTTAGACCAGGTCTGAAGTCCTTGGTGCATCCTGCACTTCCCCCATTTTGCATAGGAAACCCTTGTTTCCATGTGTATTGGTGATCATTCATCCTTGACATCATCATTGAGTAAGACTTGGAAGGAGCTCCTTTCGGTGGCTTGGCAGGCTGAATTCTGGTGAAGTCCACCTCGGTTTTTCGGCAGAGTTCCTTTCCTTGTACTTACTTAATGTATTTCGGCCATCATGTTCCCCTTCTGACCTCATACATTAGGGGGCATCTGTTATAGCTCCAAATCTCACTCTTATGGTTTGTGATGCTGCACTTATGGCCTAGGGCAACCCCTCCTTCCAGACCTGGTCCAAAAATTTAAAAAACAGTGTTTTATTCCCTATACGTGACTTTGCCCTGTGTTAAACGCGTGTACACGCGGGTATGTCATACCCAACCCGCGTGTATCTATTAAAACACTTAAAAAAATATAATTTCCTCTTTTTCGGGCGGTGATCGCGGGTTTACCTGCTGGATCACCTGTTAGTGCCCGTGGCCCAACTGTTCCCAACCAACTCCTAACTAAAAAACTACTTTGGAGAGGGTATAAAAAGACATCAAAGGGAAGGCCAAGGGGAGAGAGAAAGGAGAGCAAGATTATTATGCTGAGATTTTTCCCTTAGACCAGGTCTGAAGTCCTTGGTGCATCCTGCACTTCCCCCATTTTGCATAGGAAACCCTTGTTTCCATGTGTATTGGTGATCATTCATCCTTGACATCATCATTGAGTAAGACTTGGAAGGAGCTCTTGTTGGAGGCTGGAGGCTGGAACGAATCCGGGAGGAAGCTTGCTTGGAGCCTGCTGAAGGTGTTCAGGTGATATCTTTCCGATATATGTACTTTATTTGCCTTTATATATAAAGAAACACGTCTTTGTTCCCGAATAATCTTTCTTTATGCTTATGAGATTCTTGTGTTGAATTCTTATGAAAGTAGTTACTTAAAGATTTTTTATAACTAACTTTATAGCATAAAGATGATTTATACATAAACTTCTATACATGTACTGTTGTGTTCTTTGATTTGTTTGTCTTGCAGGTCAGAGAAAGAAGAAGGGAACTCCAAGAAGGGTTTGCACCCTAACGGTCTTCTCGAACGTAGGACCTTAGGTATGTACCCTAAACATTAGAATTTGCTTAAAAGTAAAAAAGATGGCTGTGTGTGTGTGTTTCTTTGTATAAGCAATTTTCAGTCTGGTAGAGTCTTAGCCCAAAGGACCCTAGGGGTACTTTCCCTTCAACCACTCTGGGGTCGGGCCCTTAGCCTCAAGGGTACACCGCTTTGAGTTAATCCAGATGCAGAGATACGGTAATCACTAAGTTTTATATTAACACATAAGACAAAAGTACAACGAACCAGTTCTCAACAAGACTCAATGATCAAAGTTGATCTTTTACAGAAGATTACATAAAAAACATATATCTAGGTTAACAATGCTGTCCCTTTAAATAAAGGTGACGACAGAGATGTCTAAGTAACAAGATAAATAAAGCAACAATCCCTCAGGATCAAAGATCCTGAGGGATTCGCCATACTATCAGTCATTAATCTTTTCTTTTCTTTTCCGCCGAGCTGGTATCTTCTCCTCCTTTTCCGGGCCGATTTGCTTCGATCTGCTTAGCCTTGTTTGCATTTGGTTTCCCTTCAAAGGGACAACAGTTATATCATCTTTATCTTTTCCTTTGGAACGACAACTCTTCGTTTTCACCCTTTCCTGCACAAAAGAATAACAATTATCGTTTATTAAGTCTTTGTATATTAATTCACATGTTTTGTTATGATCCTTTACTGTTTTCCGGATTCATGATGCAAAAAAGTTTACAAATTCTACTGAAAATCTATTGAAATGATCATCGAAAGCATACCTTTTTGGTACTCCACACACCCCCCTGCTTACCCTGTTTCATGCCCTCATGAAAACATTGTAGTTGAGATGCAAGGCAGTGGGAGAATAGGCTGGAGAAGGAATCTCATGCGGAGGCCTAGAGCCATGATGAGTGACTAAATAGTCAAAGAACTGACCTGTTTGACCCTCAGGCATCTCATACAGGGCTTGATATCCGGGTGCAGGGTGCCAAATAATTGGACTGCGAAATCTATATCCTAACCAGGATGGCCCTGCTTTCAAAATACTCTCGCCATAGAGGTTCAAACGGTTGGTAGCTAATTGAAATTTCTCATACTTAAATGGTTCCCTGAGCTGTATGTTTGGATTAGAGATTCGGTACCGAAATTTGGCTACATCAATGGCGAGGTCTTTGATAGAAAGAAAATACTCTAAACTTTGTCGAATGAGTGCCTGATGCATAGGTCCTAACGTTTCAATAACACCTAGAGTTCTCATAAGGTTTCTATGTGCTTTCCATAACTGCACTGGGTCCCTAGGCTCAGCCCTTACCCACAAGTCTAGGCCATTTTCCTACCTCTGGAAAGTGTTATAGGCTTTGAGCCATTTAATCTGATTAACCCCGAATGAGATGAATGCTTGCAACTGAATGTCCCCAACGAAAGGACCAGGGTTCAATTCAGTCTCCTGATCTAGCACGAGGTTATGCAAATAAAATTCACACAGCAATCTCTGGACCTTCACCCCATAATGTTTACAACAGTCTATAAAGTCGTTGACAGTGTTGATATGTATAGTGGCACCTGCTTTAACAGCTTTTATTTTTAATTGTAAATATCGTTCTAGTAGAAACAAAGCATAGTTTTTGGCAGGGGTCCTACATGCTAAAACGTCATTGTATAAAGAACCAAAGGTATATATCTGCTTGATAATAGTATCTAGCCTACGAGTTACCTTTGCAGCTTTCTCTTGTTCCTTCCGCCATCCTTCAAAGGCCTGGCTTTCGGATTGATTGACGTTCCTTAGCTGCTGCTGTAACTCTTCATATTTCGCACGAGGGACCGTTTGCTCTCTAAGTTGTTCAGCTTCTTGCTGGGCTTGCTTCATCATCTTATGCAAGGTTCTTGTCTTCGGATCTCTTTTCCATAGGTCAGTGGAGGCCGGGAGTTTTACCTGAACTTTCTTATTACGCTGTTTGGAGTTCAGAACCCTTATTACCCCTGAGGGTGGTGCCTCTATCTGAATTTCCTTGTTCTCCTTTTATTTTTTAACACGAATATCAGCTTGTTGTTGTTCCTCTTCAAATGGAACAACAGTCTGTTCCTCAACATTATTTGGAATAGCCATCTGTTCCTCAGCAGGGTTTGGAACAACAGTCTATTCTTTAGCAGGGTTTGGAAGAGCAGGGCGATCATTGGTCCTTCGCCTTTTTGCCTTATGGGATTTTACTGCAGTGGCCCTCTTTTTCTTCCCTGCAGTCCTCCTTACCTTCTGGTTTTCTTTCAGAATTCTAATTTGCTGTCGGAGCTGGACTATTGTATTCAATAATTTCTGTCGTTCCTTTCGCAATTTCTTAATTTCCAGCATTTCGTTAGAAGGGGCAGCAGGCTGTCTACTAGCCTCTAGATCTTTCTCTCGGGGTGCTTCTTCGATGTTCTTTTCTGGCTGTTCTGGGGTAGGAACCTTGGCTGGTTCCGTTTCTTCCTGGACAACTACTTGTTCTGCTCCGGAATTTCCTCTGGTGACTTGGGGACAGAGTGTTCCCGTTCAGTATCTCTTATCTCCGCTTCATCATGACCAGGCAGTTTTCCTTCTTCTGCCTCTACTGCATGTGATTTTTCAGAGGCATTTTCTTCTTGGGGTTCGCCATGGAGGTCTTCTGGACTGGAAGGTTGGCCATACTCACCCACATTGGCCAAAACTGCGGCCAATTTGTCTTCTCCCACTGGATCTTGTGGTGGGCTACCTTCCTGCTATCCTATTTCCTCCTCTTGCTTAGATTCGGAATGCTCAGCTTCTATTTCTGTTTAGGAATTCTCAGCTGCTTCCTCATTTTCCTTTTCGGATTGCTCAGGCCTCTCTTCATATTTCTCTATCTCTAATTCTAGTCGTGAGGGTTGATCGTCCTCGATTACCACTGGCTGGCTGGTGCTCCCCTGGAGCTTTTCCAACCTTCCTCTTATTCGAGCTAACCAGGCTGGTTTTCTGGTCCTCTCTGGCTGTTCGGGTGTATTGGTGACATGCCTACGCTTTGTCGATTCTTGGTGTAATTCTGGTTGTTTAGATGCACTAGCAACATGTTTTTGTTTTACCAATTCTCTGGGTTTTTCTGGACGTTCTGGTGTGCTTGTAAAATGTTTTCGTTTTGGGGATGGTGCTGTCACTCCCCCCTCAATCATTGCAATCAGTTCGTCCCAGCTGCTTCGCTGCTGGGTAAGACTATGACTAACTATTAGTCGAATTAATCCATGGTGACTGACGACTGACTCTGCATGCTGTGCCTCTTTTAGGCTTCGTGCAACATCATGCAGTAATGAATTCAGAAGTGCAGGTAGATTTACAGAGCATTTTTGCTTTAAAACAGCTAAGAGCTTAAGATGTCATGGCCTTACCACGTCTTTCCTCCCTTCGCAGGTAATGTAACTCTGAACTGTTCTCGCTAATTCGGTCCAGGGTTCTCCAAGGGTTGCTGGCAGAACTCCCTTCCCCTTAATTGTCAAGCTCTGGCCTTCGTCCTGGAAAATTTCCATAATCTTCTGTAATCTTTCCTTCTTCAGTGTCCATACTGGTCCGGTGGCTGGTAGTCCCGAGACTTCTGCAATTATGTCGTCGGTGATCGCTATCCGCTTCCCCCTTATTGTGGAGTGGTTCTCCTGCAGGTTCTACAAGAATTCGATCGCTATTGTTTCATTAGACTCCTGCAGCCGACTAAAATAATTCAGCCACCCTGCTCTTTCCAGGATCTCCCGGGCAGCAACGAAGACTGTCAACTTCAGAGGCTCGCTTCTAATTGCCCTTCCTCCCATGGTTTCACTGTGGATCCTCAATGGAACAGCACTTCTTGTGCTATTTGAAACACAGAGAGGGTGCCAATCGCAAAAAAAACACAGAGCATGCAACAAAAATGGATTATGGACAGCAGCTTGCGTAAAAATAGAAATGTCATGTCGTTAAGCCATGCCATGTCGTCGTACACTATCTTTCCCGAATAGTGAGCTGACACGTATTAACCTCCCCCCCCACAATGTGATAGGCTATCCCAGCCGTCAAATAAAGGAGCAACACCCGATCTACAACCAAGTCATAAAGGAACAACGTGTGGAATTATGCCATGTTTTAGAAAGACAACGAATTACCGAAATCGAGGCGGAGAGTTGATCGCATATTACGTAAGAGGCTACTGTGATTTGATATGAGGCTAGGGGATAGGACGTCTGTCGTACTTTCCAAATCTCAAGTGGTCATTGTCACTTCCTTTGCCATGATTGGTGGTAATAAATGTTCATGCGATGTATAAATCAGGAAATAATATATGATTAGTTCCTTAGGATATAAGAAACAAAAGGGTATTAGTATCTAACCCATTGGAATAACTAATGTGACTTCAATACCATTAATAGTGCTCTGCTGCCGACAGGTGTCCATAACCTTGGCAGAGTTGTTACTTTCGCCCCTGGGACCATGATCCTTTGTGTATACTTAGGAATGTTGTTATGTCAAAGTGCAGGCCATTATGCTGGCTTGATGACCAGTTAATCATAATGCCATTCACGAGGAAGGAGTGAAAAATGGGCAGGCCGGCTCGTGATGAGACCTCCTGTTCCAAGGTTCAATTTTTTGATATACCTTTAGGACCATATCCCTGGTGTGGTGGCCATAGTGGGAATGCCACTTCACTTTCATCCTCATGATCATGGTAAGCTGGCTCTTGATGAGACCCCTTATCCTGCATTTGACATCTCATGAATCATGTTCACACACATTTTTTCTTTTTCATAGAGTCTTTTCCCTATTATACACAAAGGGTGGTTCAACACTCCTTAAGAGTAGGAATGGTGGAAGAAGTCTTATCATCTCAATAGGAAGATACAAGCCCTTTGGTCTTATTCCTAAATAATAATCAAAGGGGGTTAAAGGGATCAGCATGAAAAAAATAACCAATCAGACCAAGATTAGTAAAACAATGACAACAAAAGTTAAGAAATAAGTATATCCTTCCTTTTGTCCTTTTACCAATACAGAGCCTTATAAATATAGCGATTTATGATTTGCAGATTTCGGTATGTTGTGATTTTATATTCATTGCATAAGTGCATAGCTGTATTTTAAAGACTTGAAAGAATATGGGCAAGAAGCATCCTCTCATTGAGATCAGCAAAAGGAGTAAGTTGTTTCACAAGGAGAGCAAAAGTATACTAATGGTGTAAATGCAAATGCCGTTCCTTTTGAAAAAGGAACAACAACAACCAAAAATGTTGTTCCTTTGAAAAAGTGACAACAAACACACCGCAGCGCCGTTCCTTTTGAAAAAGGATCAGCAGAAGAAGCAAAGTTGTTCCTTTTGGAAAAGGAACAGTAAAAAATCAAAGATGTTGTTCCTTTGAAAAAGGAACAGCAGAAATCAAAAGTGTTGTTCCTTTTGAAAAGGAACAACAAAAAATCAAAGATGCTGTTCCTTTGAAAAAGGAACAGCAGAAATCAAAAGTGTTGTTCCTTTTGAAAAGGAACAACAGAAAATCAAAGATGTTGTTCCTTTGAAAAAGGAACAGCAGAAATCGAAAGTGTTGTTCCTTTTGAAAAGGAACAACGGAAAATCAGAAAGTCAAGAATGTTGTTCCTTTTGAAAAGGAATAGCAAAAAAATCCAGAATGTTGTTCCTTTTGAAAAAGGAACAACGAAACACGCAAATGCCGTTCTTTTAGAAACGGAACGGCAAAAATCAAAATTTTGAGAAAACAAAAAAAACATTGAGTTCAAACATATATACAAGAACATCTTAAAAAAAGAACTTGTGTACAGACTATAAAAATAAAGGAGTGAATTCCTTAATGAATTACAGGTGAGGAAGATTTCTCTTCCTCTCCTAAAATCTCCATATCAGTGTCTCGACGTAGCTGCTGGCAGAAGAAATCCCGAGTAAGTGGTTTGCTATAGAGATGAACTCGGTGGCCATTCACTTTGAAGGCGTATCCAGAACCGTCAATGGTGATTAACGTAATGGTCCCATTTTCATGCACCTTCTGGATTTCATATGGTCCCAACCAACGAGTCTGGAGTTTCCCAGGGAAGTCCTGAAATCGAGAGTCATATAACAGAGCCCAGTCTCCCTCATGGAAGACTTTGTTCTTGATGAGCGCATCATGCCATTTAGCCCGCTGCTGTTGAATCAGTGCTGTATTTTGTAGTGCAGGGAGCCTAATTTCGTCCAATTCGTTGATCTGTTGTAGTCGATTGATTTGTGCCTCGCTTAGATCTAGGCCAACTTCCTGTGCGATTCGTAAGGTTTGGATTTCAAATTCTATGGGGAAAATAGGTTGTTTTCCAAACACTAATTGATAAGGTGAGTAACCAGTGGTGCTTCTCCATGTTGTTCTGTAAGCCCACAACGCTTCAGGTAGTCTAGCAGCCCAATCACGCCTATGTGACGCAACGGTTTTCGTTAGGATTGATTCTATTATCTTATTGCTGCTTTCTACCTGCCCATTCGCTTGTGGATGATATGGAGTAGTAATTTTATGCTGGACATGATAATTGTTGAGTGTTGCGGCTAATTTATTTCCAATAAATTGTGGTCCTCCATCTGTAATTATTTCCCTTGGAAGGCCATAACGTACAAATAGATGGAACAGGAACTATATTACAGAGTCCTCTGTGGCTCTTGGCAATGCTTCTGCCTCAACCCATTTGGTGACATATTCTGTTGCCAACAAGATATATGTTTTCTGATTTGATGATGGGTTTATGGGGCCAACGAAATCAAGAGCCCATCGCTCGAATGGTTCAATGACTAATTGTGGCTTCAGAGGCATCTCATCGGCCTGACCAACTCGTCCTGCTCGCTGGCAGATGTCACAGGCTTGGACAAATTTCTTTGCATCTTTGAAAATCGTGGGCCAGTAGTATCATGTCTGCAATACTTTATGTCCAGTTCTACGCTCGGCGAAGTGTCCACCACACGGTCCATCATGACAGGCTTTTACGATGTCAAAGATTTCATCTTCTCGAACACATCTCCTGATATGCATGTCTACCCCTGTATGAAACAAATAGCCCCCAATCCATGAAAATCGAGTACTCTTTTGAACAATGCGCTTGTGCTCATTAGGGGTTAAGTGTTTTGGTAGCTTACCTACTGCAAGGTAATTGGCAACATCAGCATACCAGGGTGTTTGAACAGCAACAACAAACAGGTGCTCATCTGGAAATTGATCTTCAACTGCTGCTGCATCGATTGGTTTTGGTATTCTTGAGAGGAAATCGGCTACAGGGTTTTCTTTGCCAGGGCGATCCTTGATTGTGATATCGAATTCCTGCAATAAAATCAACCACCTAGTTACTCTGGCATTTGTGACAGGCTTATTTGCTAGATATTTAATGGCAGAATGATCTGTATATAAAATAACAGGATAGCCTGTAATATAATGTCTAAACTTATTGACGGCATGTATCACAACTAGGAATTCTTTTTCAGTAACAGTGTAATTTAATTCAGCAGGGGATAAATTTTTGCTGATGTAGTAAATGGCATATGGTTTTTTATCCTCTTCCTGCCCAAGGACTGCACCAATGGCTATATCTGAGGCATCAGATGATATCTGGAATGGTAAATCCCAGTTTGGTCCTCGAAGGACTGGGGATGTAGATACGAGCTTCTTTAGATTCTCGAAAGCACGGTCACATTTTTCTGTCCAAAGAAAATCAACATTACCAGTCAGTACGTATAAAGGTGCAGTAATGTGCGAATAATGTTCTATAAATCGTCTATAATAACTAGAAAATCCAAGAAAGTTGTGTACCTCTGTTTGAGTAGTAGGGGTGGGAATAAGCAAAAGTATTTGAATTTTGGCCGGGTCTACCTGAATGCCGGCGGCTGAAACATAGTGTCCTAGGATAACTCCTTCGGTCATCATCATGTAGCATTTTGCGTGGCTTAAGCAAAGCCTGGTAGCAATGCAGCGTTGTAGGACTTTTTCTAGGGTGTCTAGTGCTGGATAAAAATCATCTCCATATGGTGTAAAATCATCCATATATACTTCTAGTCCATCATTTATTAAATCTGCAAAAATTCTAAGGATAGCCCGCTGGAATGTGGCAGGAGCATTACATAGGCCAAAGGGTAGAACTCGATAGGCAAATGTTCCCCAAGGACAAGTAAAAGTAGTTTTGTCCTGGTCTTCAGGGGCAATCTGAATCTGATTGTATCCACTGAAGCCATCCAGGAAAGAAAAGAATTTCTTTCCTGCTAAAGTATCTAATACTTGGTCTATGAATGGGAGAGGAAAATGATCTTTTTGTGTTGCTTTATTTAGTTCCCTGTAATCCACACAAATTCTCCATTTTCCATTCTTTTTTGGCACCACCACAAGTGGAGAGACCCATTTACTATCAGAGATAGGATAGATAAAATTGACATCTAAAAGTTTCTGAAGTTCAGCTTTTACCACATCCTTTAGATGAGGATTAAGTCTTCTCTGCGGCTGACGAACAGGTCTGGCATCTTTTTCTATATAAATGTGATGTGTACATAATTGGGGATCAATTCCTTTCATATCATGGTAATCCCATGCAAATTCTTCTTGATATTTTGTTAACAGATGGATGAGCTTTGTTTCTTGTTCAGGTGTGAGATTGGCATTGATGTTTAAAGTTTTTCCCGGTTCAATTTCCACAATTTTACTATTTGTAACAGAAGTAACGGGTATCGTTTGGTCATGCGTATCCTTCAAAGGATCTTCTTCTAATTCATTATCAAATGCTGCTTCTATCATGTGACACTGTGGGCGGGATCTAAATTCAGTTTGACTGATGAAATTATTAATGGCATCATCTTCTGTTTGGTCTTTAAAATCAAGTGCCTCTTGTATAGTTAATGGAGATCTAATGTTATCAGTGAGGTATGATACAGGGTGTTTATTAGTTTTGATTATTGTGACACTTGGCTGTGCTGGAGGATATAAAACTAAATTTTTGATATTTGGTCCTCTGGTTATAGTCATATTTCCCTGCCGGCAGCCAATGTAAGCATCGGCAGTGGCGAGCCAAGGTCTACCTAGAATTAGCGGGTGTCCATCAAGTCGGGTTTTTGGATTGATTATCAGGAAATCGGTTGGATATTCCCAGGAGTCTACAGAGACCATGACATCATGTAGAGTACCCTCTAGTCTCACCACAGATCGTTCAGCTAGTTCTAACAGGGTAGAAGTGGGTTCTATAGATGTAATGCCAAGCTTTTGGCAAGTAGCGGTTGTTAAAATATTAATTGCGGCTCCTAGATCAACTAAGGCATTAGACAGAGTCTGACCATAAATTTGAACAGTTACAATTGGATTTCCTTGGTCTTCATATTTGATGGGTGTTTCTTTCCCAGACAGTAAATCAGATAAAGTACCGACTACTTGGACCCTTGGATTAGTTGTTGTATTCCTACTTGGTTTCTTGATTTACAATTCTTTGATAGTTTTTGCATATATAGGGATGTCTTGAATGGCTTGGAGGAATGGGATTTTTATATACAGATTTTGTAATTCTCCCAAAATTTCAAAGTCGGGATATTGTATGGGTTGAGGAATGACCAATCGTTCTGGGAATGGAGGAGAGGATGTGGTTACTTGGTTATAAGTTTGATGCTTGTTTACATCCTCTTGTTGTGATTGTTGTTCTCTAGGTAACTGATCTTCAATATGAACTGTCTTATCTCCCTCAGTTCCAATTATACGTCCAGATCTTAGCTGAAGATCATTGCACTCCCTCAGATCGGATCTTATTTCTGGTGATTCGATAATTTGGAGAGATTGGACCAGTCTGTTATTTGGATTGGGATTGGGTTGAGCTGGAAGTTGCGGTCTCAAATTAGACTGGGGATTTTGTTGTAAGGCTGGTAGAGTAGGTTGAGGGAGCGGAATAGTTCCTGCTGGCTGGTGCATCGGTCTTTTCCAGTTTGTCTGCCGGGGTGAAATTTGTGAAGTAGGGGGAATCCATTGTGGAGGATATGGGCCATTTTTCCAATATGGTGGAGTGTAAGGAAAATTTGTCCAACCAGATTGGCTTGTCTGATTCAGCCATGGGTTTGAAGAAGGAAACGATTGTGGTGACCAGTTTGAAAATGGGGGTTGAGATTGATTTTGCCACATACCATATTGTTGAGCATTATACTGTGGAGGATGAAAAGAAGAGGTTGGGTCTGGAAGCATACCAGATTGTCTCGGCTGCCACTGGCGACGCTGGTTGACCAAGTACACCGATTCAGGTTCTTCTTCTGCTTCCTTATATACCGCTTTCAATCCAGGAAGTGAGGGGCAGCTCTCTGTAGGGTGATAGTTTGTACAGATGGCGCATGTTTGGACTGTATCCAACGAACATTCTCTGTGGCTATGTTTTTTTCTGCATCGGGGGCAGAAGATCGCCAAATTCTATTCTGCCTTCATCTGCTTCTGTTTAGCCTGCACAATATCAAGTTGTGTAGTTAGTGTCCCCAAAATATCAGTTTTAAAATTTTCTAATAAATTTCCGATTTCTACTCGTGTTATTCCTTCTGTTGATACTTTTTTGTCTCTTGCAAACCAATCATATTCTGTCGGTTTTATTCTCGTGCTACCTCTCGAACTCCTGATACATAAGTCAAGGATGTTAGCAAAATTCTCCTGATAAATATCCCCTTTTCCCATGATATTTAATGTTTCTATCCATTGCTCCTTCATGCCCCTTATCAATGCAGTTTTTAATACATTATCAGGTAAAGGTAGTGATGCATAAGGAGATCTTTGTAGATTGTACTGAAAGCGTTCCACATATTCCTCTAATGTCTCATTCGGTTTGGCTATCATTTGAAATATTTCGTCTTTTAATTCTCTGGACTTACAATAATCTTGATATTTCTTTAAGAATGATTCTTTCATTTGATCCCAATTGTTGATAACCCCACCACCTAATCCCATGAACCATCTTAAAGCATCCCCTTTTAATGTAGAGGGAAATAGTTTCAATTTCTGGGGATCAGTGGTGTAATCATATCCCCTGCATAACACATCGAATTCGAATAAAAATGCATCCGGATCCTCTGATGTGAGACCATGAAATGTAGGGATATGCTAAAGAGGGATAGCTTTCATGGGCACATTTGCTGCAGAACCCACTATAGGATATTGTAATGTAGAGGTTTGAGCATTCGGCTGGTTCTGAGCCATAGGATCGAATATATGCCAATAACCTTCTGGGATATCTAGGAGGGTATTCCTAGGTTGAGAGGGAACAGTTGGGGTGGTTTTAATAGCACTTCCCTTATCAAGGATAATGAGAATACCTGTTGTCTGAGGAGATTGGATTCCTTCAACAATGATTTTTGCAGCACTCCCCTTACCCGGGCCCTTTAATGGCTGGTTTGTCTCAATAGGAGATTTTGGTTCCTCGGTCTCCCCTGTTTCTCCTTCTCCTTCACAAAATTTACTGGAATTCCCTTCCTGCAATAGTTCTGGAGCAAAATTTTCAATTTCTTGAAAGTCATGTTCTTCAGTTTGACTATGCACCTCAACAAAGGCTACATATGATCCTGTGGCCTGAAGGGAAGTAGTAGGTTGTCTAGAAATGATTTTCCTAGGGCCTACTGACGGCTGAGATTCTGTTTTCTTATAGATTTCGTCTATGAAGGTCGTTCGGCCAAGGGTCACCGGCCCCTTAGCTTTTTCGGGTTTGGATGGAGGTTTGATATTCTTTTCTATTTTCTTCTGCTTAGTCATGCACTCAAATGAACTACCATTCCAACAAAGCAAGAACAAATTTGTTAGGAAAGCGGATAGTGGAGCAGGGCTTTTACATGCTCCGCACGCAGGTTCTTACCTTCCGTTTTTAAAATCCAACTCTTCCCTAGCAGGTTCGTACACTACTTTGAAAAAAAACAAATGGCTACACTCTTTTCCCCAGCAATGGCGCCAAAAATGTAGAGCTATAAAAGGGGTATCTTTCACCTCTAGTTATCCCACATTAGAATTTCAATCCGGGAGCGTTTGGTTATTACAAAGAGTGACTCAATCCAAGGCTATTTGTCAGAGTAATGCTAGTAGTACAGTGTTCTTAAAAATACAAGAGTAAACGGATGCTTGCCTATAACTAAATTACTTCAAATGACTAAAGCACACACTCTTAAAACTAGGCAACTGATCAGTCAAGGGTTTGGTGATGATAACCTATCCCTTTGGAAACTGACGGAAAGGAAATAAAAGCAAGGAAAATCACACATTCAGGAAACTAAGCAACTTACCAGTCAAGGGTTCGACAGCAATAGCCCATCCCTTTGGAAACTGATGGAAAGGAGATTAGAGTATGGATCACAGGTCTGGGAGCGAGGCAGTGAATGCCGAGGCTCACTACAGCCTTGGATCGTCTCTCACACCAAAATAACAAATGCAAGTAAATGGAACAACAAATAGCAAAATGGAATAGCAAGTAAAGAATTGAATGACAAATCTGAAGTGGAATAACAATAATAAAATGGAACAGCAATCAAACAACTAAGTCTCGCGAGTCATAACCAGACTTAATCTATTAACCCAAATGCACTCTTCTCAATCAAATCTCAATCTCTCACTCTTAAGGCAATTCAAGCAAGACTCACTAATGGAACAACACTAACTATCGATAAGTTATGGAACAATGCCAATAGGTCATACACACATAACACTCCGAAACAGTAATCTAATCAATCCTAATTTAACAGCATCATTTCTGAATACAACTCTGCATGCATCTATGACGTAAATGTTCAGTAAAAGAGCTCTGTAACGAAGCAGTAATAATATTCGGCCAAGACTAATAATCATTCAATCAACTCTTGAAAGGATCAGTAATATGGTGTAGATTCAATACACAATTCTATCCGTAGAAACCTTAATGAATTAATCTTAACAGAGCATGTAATGGCGATTCATAAATCAAATCAGATTACCAGATAACAACAATAAGAAAACCACGCAGAAATCAAATCGTAGTGGTACAGAAGCAAGTGTCCTCCGGGGTCGGGCCCTTAGCCTCAAGGGTACACCGCTTTGAGTTAATCCAGATGCAGAGATACGGTAATCACCAAGTTTTATATTAAAACATAAGACAAAAGTACAACGAACCAGTTCTCAAGAAGACTCAATGATCAAAGTTGATCTTTTACAGAAGATTACATAAAAAACATATATCTAGGTTAACAGTGCTGTCCCTTTATATAAAGGTGACGGTGGAGATGTCTAAGTAACAAGATAAATAAAGCAGCGATCCCTCAGGATCAAAGATCCTGAGGGATTCGCCATACTATCAGTCCTTAATCTTTTCTTTTCTTTTTCACTGAGCTGGTGTCTTCTCCTCCTTTTCTGGGCTGATTTGCTTCGATCTGCTTAGCCTTGTTTGCATTTGGTTTCCCTTCAAAGCGACAACAGTTATCTCGTCTTTATCTTTTCCTTTGGAACGACAACTCCTTGTTTTCACCCTTTCCTGCACAGAAGAATAACAATTATGAGTGATTAATTCTTTTTATATTAATTCACATGTTTTGTTATGATTCTTTATTGTTTTCTGGATTCATGATGCAAAAAGGTTTACAAATTCTACTGAAAAACTATTGAAATTATCATCAAAAGCATACCTTTTTGGTACTCCACACCACCTTGAGCAAATCAAACCATCCTAAAGAGTTGGGTTGATGCTTGGGCAGTTTGCACCTTCCGAAATCCCCATACCTTATTCCACCATCATACACCTTCCCAACACTTCCTTTCCCCTTCCCTACCTTCCTATATTTTTAAGCTAAGTTTCCTGTAGTAACTACATGAAATTCTTTAGCAACTACAAGAAACTATATAGCAACATGTTTAAGACTATTTTGGGAAGAAATAATGATCCGAGCCTAGGGTAGGCCTTCCATTGACCTCCATACCCCTTAATGTCATTTTTGACCAGTTTTTCCATACCTTTCTCCCCTACAAAAGATTAGCTTGATTAGTTTAACATTTACATTTCTAAATTGAATTACCAAAAGATTGTTTTATGCAAGATTTAGCTAATGCATGCATACATCAGCCTTAACAATATTAGGATCATTTCTATGCCTACTTAGTCTAGATAACTAGATGATAGAATGCAAGGTTAAATTAGGTCTCTTTTGCAAGTAATATGTGTTGATTCCTAGCTAGGTGATTTCATGTCATTTTCATAGAAGTTTTTATTCAGCACTTTCATTTCCTTAACATAGGCAAGAATTTACTTTCTACATTAAAGATAGCTTGACATTCACTATCAATAGTCAGCCTCCTTCTGGTCAATAAAAGACTGGTTTGAAAAACTCTAGTGGTCTATCGTCCCGTTGAGAAGTGACAAGAGTAGAGTTTTTCATATGTTGTGCATATAACACTGTCACTTCCAAGTTTGTACGAACCCTGGTTGATAAAGTAAAGTCGGTTGCCCTAGGAATTGTAACATCCTTGATGCAATATTGTTATAGACATTTTTGGGCACTCCAACCCCAATCAAACATGTCCATAAACCAAGGACTCCTAAGTCCCTAAAAGTGTTGTTCCATACCCTAAAAGAACAAGGTCAGCTGATTACATCATCTCCTAGAAGTTCTCCATGAAAAAATACTCAGAACTGGTCAAAGCTGGACCATCTCACCAGCTCCATGGTCAAAGTGCGCTGCATCCCACCTAAATGCACATGGGAGGTGTGATGCATACTGAAAAGCCCTTCTATGGGGTGCGATGGGCGAGAGTGGACAAATGGCAGAGTCAATTTGTGAGGAGGATGATCATGGAATCTTCCAGAAACTTCTCCTGTGACAATTGCCTCTCTGCATTCGCCCAGGGATGAGTAAGAGATCATCAATCTCCAAGTGGAATCAAGAACTATCAGAGAGAGTACACTAATCAAATCTCAAAAGCTGACTCACCTCCCTGCAATCATCTATATATGGATCCCTCATCCCAGAGATCTAGAGGCTGGAATTTTGTATCTTGTAAGGAAGTGTTGTTGGTTTCTTGGTGTAACATCATAGTGTTGGGTGATCTAAGCATTTCATGAGGTGAAGAAGGGCTTTCTTGCTGAGAGGATGACGCTAGGTCAGAACAATTGGTTGTAATCCTTTTTGCTATTCTTGATATTAATAAAGCTATTCAATTTTTCCTCCACATTCTTGTATGATTGATGATATATGCATTTGTGTGGTCAATATATATCTGGTGCTATATTGTTTATGATAGTAGATCTCTGTTCTTGGATAGTGTTATGTTTCTTTGATTCCACAGGTGCTCTTTGAAGCTGGGTAGATGAGGAAGCGAGTGGCAGAGATCTATCAGAAGGGAGAGGAATCAAGCAAGGAACCAAGCGCAAGACAGAGGTTGCTCTCCTTTGTTCCCCTCTTATCTACTTCTCACAAGGGAAAACGAAAGTAGTTTTAGTTTGTTTGTTTCTAAGATAGCTACCAGTCTTAGTGGGATAGTAGCTCTGCATAGACACTAGATTTCCCAATAACAAAATGGAGACTCCATTGGGGAGTGAATAGATTGTTTGTTTGTCTATATTTGTTTGCTTTATAAACTTACAGACATAGCCTGAAGTCAAGCCAGCTAGCCTTCGAACTGCATTTGATATGCAAGTGCAAAGTAGACCAATGCTGCTTTAGTGTATCTCCGGGTTTTGTTTATGAAATGAACAATCGATTTACAAACTCTCTAATTGCCCTTGTGGTGGCTCTAGTAACCTCCTTAGATCTACCCCTGTGATTTATTTACTGATTATCACTTGCTTGGCCTAAATCCCTGAACTATGCTACAAACTGTGATCAAGAACTGGATCAAAAGTCTCGCACTGTACCATCGCACCCTCTCTTCAAGGAGATCAGTATGCATCGCACTTCCCGTGCGCTGTAGGTGGGATGCATACTGGAATCCCTGTGTAACAGGTGCGCTGGTCAGAGAAGGCTAATTTTGCCTCCAGACTTTGGTTTTTCATCACTCTTTTCAGCTGTATTCAGGAGTTTTGCTGTCTATAGTCAGTATACCTCTATGGAAACCCCCTTCCTTGCCATTATTCCGCCTCCATTGTGCAAAGAACTGTAATTTTTTTTATGTATTGTGAGCCATTTTCAGTTCTCTTTTACAAAGAAGTAACGTAATTGAACTATCGTTTCTTGATTTGGAAGTGTCGCAAGTGTCGTTTTCAGTCATAGAAGAGAATCCAATTGTTCTTGATAGTCGATTACACTGTTACTCTTGTATTTGATTTGAATTCGTAGTTTTTCAAGTGTCAAAAGCAATTTTCCCATTCCAAATCGCAAAGTGCCATCATTGTCTTCATTTTGTCTTGAAAAGAAGCTTGTTAGTAATGTCACTTTGGAAAATAATTCAGATTTGCACTTAGCTTTCTTTTTATCATTCACACATTAAGAAGGCTGAAAACAAATACATGCATGTGCATTTGCATTTAGACTGTTTGTTGGTTTGATTTAGGACAGTGCATATAGTGTGTGCTCTCTGCTCTATGTTGAAAGAATATCATCTCTCTTTCTTTAGTAGCTAGGATTTTCATTGCAAAAAGAAGATTAAACGATTGTTTATCATCTTAGATTGCATTTTCGGAATTGTATATCTACATCATGTGGTGAACTTGAAAGGAAAATTTCTTAAACAAGATCAACTGTAAAATAAATTTAATGAATCTAAAAATGCTTTGGAACCTAACGCACAACATTTAGAAGTCTAGGCTAGAGACGTATTTCGGCATCGTAAAGCCTGGTAACTGTTGTTTTCTTGTTGGTTGGGCGATTCCTCCACTTTGAGACGACAAGTGCTAGTACAGACTTGTGCTCCCATGTATCGTCGAGTATATATTGGGAGACCACAATAGGCTATATCCTTTATCCATAGGAAGCCATGTCTGCCGCCCTATCGATCGCAATGCATTGAACACAACATTCATGAAGATTGACTGCCGTACTGTAAAAAGTATTCTACAGTTTTGCGATTGGTTTGGTAATCCCTCTGTCTAGATTTCCAGAGTAGTCTCTTTCGTTCCTTTTCAGACTCCTTAAAGGAAAGGGTCCATCTGAGCACTTGTCACTTCAAGCTCATTAAAAATTAAAGGCGACTAGAGTCATCTTTTGTTTTTTCTCGACTCTTAAAAATTGAAAAAACAAGTTGTGTCAAAGCGTCTAAAATTCATTTAATTTGGAAACATATTTCCCCTTGATTTTTAGTTGATTGAATAATCCGCAATCGTGGATTAAAGTCAATTGAAACCCCGTCGTTCACGGAGGCTTACGAGTCAACCTTCTTTGTCTCTAGAATCAAAATTGTCACGGATGAAGCGAACTCATTTAACTGGTTCAAAATCCCCTAGTAAAGTTGGAACAAGTGTTCTGACACCATCAGAGGCTCCGGTTACTCCAAAAATTTCTAGTATCCCTACCTTTATAGAAGAAGTTCCGCAGCCACCAAAGGACAGTAGAGATGATCCTAGTGTGAAGGTAAACACTTGTATTATTGAACCAACTCCATCTACAACTGATTCGGAAGGTGCTATTACCAAACATCTATCGCTGCAGAATCTATACCTTTTTCGACATCGGAAATATTTTATGGACCTGACGGTCTACCTCTTCCACCTAGTCTGATTGCTATAGAAGAGATTGTGGAGGATCCTCCATCTAGTACTCCATCGCAATTTTGAGTCGGGATCACCCTATATCCTTCTTCATTAGAAATTAGTCTGACGTTATCGGAAGCTCCTGTAGAATCGCTAGGAAATCTTTTGGATAGACTAGAAATGCCTGAACAACCATTGACATCTAGAACTGTGTCATCTGACACAGCGACGGCAGAACTTCCAACTGTCACTCCAACAATGTTCACCGACATACCATCTGTCCCAACTAGCTCTCAACCGCTAGATGGGACCCACTCAGGGGCTATTTTGACAGTATGGTCCATTCCTGTTTGTTCATCCAGAATAATATCTGGGAGCTCTTACGTTGAGTCTCAGCAAATTGATCCTTCACGGTGTCAATTTGGGCAGTCCGGTCCTCAAGGACAAATCATTCCTTTGAGTACCAGATTACCACCGTATGGGGGGAAATATACTCTTTCATTGTCTCCTCTGGGACAATAACGATACGAGAGATCACAACAAAATTCAGATTATGCTGGAATTACAACTAGCGGTTGGGTGCCAATACTGCCTCAACAACCAAGAGTGGTATACTCGATGCAACAATGTTTACCTATGTCAAATATACCAACTACGCTGGATATTGTGATGGTATTGGAAGTACAAGCATTGCCTATTGTATGCCAACCTCAAGTTTCTCAGGTCGTAATGCAACAACCTCTTATCCCTGCAACTCGACCACAATCGCCAACTAGTGGAACAACACAGGCCCAAACGGGTACATTTACCCCTCATCTTGGTCAAACAGCCAGTATTGGACAACAGCACATGGATTCACAACCATGGCTGGTGCAATATCAACAACTGCAATTCCAACAAGTTTACGAAGGATCTGAGCAACAAATATTTGCAAATAATGAGCAGACGTATATTCAAAACGGTCAAAATCAACCATTCTATAATGGTTATGCCCATCAACCTTACCAAAGTTACCAGCATCAAATGCATTATGCTGGTATGCAAAGACCGACTGCTCAGGCAATTCCATCCTATCCTGGGTATGCTTTGCCAAACCTGAATCAACAGTTACCCTTCGTGGTGAATTTAGAGTTACCGGATCTAAATCGGCTAACGAACGATCCAATTGCTTACGCCCCTTGTTGGTCAGCGATTCCGCATAAAATTTCGTCAGATATTCCTAAATTTAATGGAAATCTGGGTGAAGACCCGTCGAATCATGTGATGACCTTTCATCTATGGTGTTCATCAAACACCCTAAACGATGATTCGATTAGGCTTCCCCTTTTTCAGAGAACGTTAATTGCTCCAGCAGCAAAATGGTATATCGAATTACCTAGAGCTTCGTTTGATAAATTCAGTACCATGGCCACAACCTTTTTAACCCATTTTCAGCTACCCATAAGGTACGAAACGGGAACAAAACTTCTTTCCAATTTTAAGCAAACGACGACCACTCACATATCCGATCATATTCACGAGTGGTGACGTCGTCATAGAATGGTAAAAACGTACGTTCCTGATCAGCTTTTAGCTAAATGATTTATTAATTCATTATTACTTTCCATTACAGAAGATGTGGCAAAGGGAGGAGTCATCACTGAAGAGCAAGTTATTGCTCGTGTGCAATATTTAGACTTGATTTATACTCAGTCTGGTACGCTCTATGATAAAATCCCTGACGCTCCCAAACCGGAATTTTTCGTTCCTCCTCCTCCTAAATCGAACAATGACTCTCATGCCGGCGATGGCATGATTGGTACGACAGACACGAAATCAACAAAGGCTACATCTAAAAAGGCCCGTAATATTTCTAGTCAAAATGTAAAAGAAGAACTTCTCGCCTCGAACGTAAATGTTGTCTCAACAGACAAAGGCAAAGAAACCAAGCAACTAGGAGGCAAGAAGAAAAAAAAAGGGAAGAAGAAGAAAAACGAGGAATCATCACCTGAAAAATCTTCTGCAAACCCTTCTGGAGATAAGAAACCAAATCGTCCATGCCTTATATGTGATGAGGATCACTGGGTAAGAGATTGTCCATATAAAGCTGAGCTTAAAAAATTATTCAAGAATTCAAAAACCTCGACGGTATTAACTGATCCGTTTCCAAATCCAGGAACAAATCTGGTTGCTAGTGACAATGCTTCCCCGTCCCAAGTGTTGATGTTGTCGGTTTCGAAGAAACAAAATGATTCTTTGATAACGACAAGAAATAAAGATTACGGGAATCCACAGCTGTCGAACGACAAGGATAAAGATCAACCTAGTAGTTCGAGAACAACTTCGACAGAAGTTGCGCCGCCCATCATTCCAGAGCTAACAATAAAACCGCCAAAGGGAGTAGTACACAAGTTGACATTTAATCCTCATGCCAGAGCAGCATAACATTATAATATAGTGGAAGATCTGGCCCAATCGCCATCTGCTATGTCGACACTTGAGGTACTGCAAAATTGCCCCTCCCAAAAGCAGGCTTTATTATCAGCAATAGGTGGGATTGACCCAAAGGATTCTAATCTTGTGTCCTTTAATCACAAAGGATATGATCCTCAGTTACCAACTCAACTAGCTTTCCTCATTCAAGTGAAAGCCCTCAACAAAACTGTTCATCGAACAATTATTGATGAGGGAGCATCTACATGTATTATGTCGATGAGTTGCTGGAAAACTTTAGGATCTCCAACCTTGTCGCGATCTTCGATGACATTAAAAGCATTTGATGGACGAACATATACCCCATATGGGATTTTAAATAACTTGCAAGTTGAATTGGGGGGGAAATAATAGAAATAGATGTTGAAGTAATCGACGGAAACCTCGATTACAACATCCTACTAGGAAGGCCCTGGATATATGCTATGGCTGCGATTGTGTCGACCTACTTTAGGAAGATTGCATTTCCCTTCCAAGGAGGAATTACAATTGTCGACCAAAAAACATTTCTCCCCAATAATTCACAAGTTACGGGAAGCATTCCAATGATCCATGGAAGCAACCATTTGCTTGAAAATATTAGAGTAGGCCTCCTAAAAGACCCTGCCTTAATGGGTACTTTTGCCCTACCACCTCTGACTAATCTGGCAGAAGTGGCCACAGTGGAAACCTGCAATATGAAATCTTCTATATCTAATGGATTCGAAAGATTCCTAAACATTTTGTCAGCATGGATCATTGCCATTTTAGAAATATTGTAGCAATCGATTTTATTGGCCTGGGGGGGCAAACCCAAATCAATGCTCATCGAGTGTTTAGATAGATAGGTCTAAGGAATATGGAACCTCTTTAGATCCTTGGTCGCATGTACATTCTACAGACGAAGGAATCATTCAATCAATGATGATAGGAGAGGCACCATGGGAAGATTACCACCATCACTCCCATCTTCCGAATTACCACGAAGATTATTCCAGCAACCTTAATCATCCTTCAGTTTTTTATTTTCTATCAAATACTGTAAATACGGTGGATTTCGAGGATGGTTCTTATCTCGTGTTGAACTCGTTAAAAAATGAAACAAGGAGTCATTAGGATAATTCTTTTACTATGTCAACCTCATTAAAAAATGAAACGACTCCCTTTCCAAATCGAGTCTTTGATTATGATCTCGTAAAATCAAAGTCGAGTCTTTCGAAGATCTCGAAGGTAAGCCTTCATTCCGACCGTCGAGATGAATGCAATAAAGCTTGGGGGGCATGCACCTCGATTTACGTTATTATGATGGGGGCATGCAAACATATCATGAGCAGTGTTATCGTAGGGTTCAAGCTCATTAAAAAATAAACCTACCATGAGCAGTGTTACTGCAGGGTTAAAGCTCGTTAAAAAATAAACCCGCCACGAGCAGTTTTTATGTGAAGTTCAAGCTCATTAAAAACTATACCTAAGAAATGAGCAAATGTTTCCCCCAGAGTTCAAGCTCATTAAAAAATGAACCAATTTCCGGTAAATAACCATTATGAATGCATTATCATCAGCTTTTTGAGCCCTGGTCGTGTTCTCGTCATCACCTCCACTCTATTTTTGCCGATCATTCACCTCCTTTTGATTGTTTACCCTTTTTGAGGAACAACTACAAAGAGTGATCCTGTTAGCCATCCTTGTGACATTGCTGTGATTGGAAAATTCCAAACCTTACTTGGATTAGCTGCTACCTGAATTTATCACTCGTTCCTCGAAAAACAAGTCTCCTTTAAGCTCTTTTCATCTGACTCGTAAAATATGAAAAGATTGCCTAGTAATTGGCCTCTCCAGCTCGTTAAAGTGACCGGAAGTGCTATCCCTCCTTTAGATTTTAATCTTTTTGTACCTGAGGGATTATTACAGAAAAAGATCGAGCGCTTGTTTTGTTCAGCTCGTTAAAATTACCGAAAATTCATCCCTTTTGTATTATTTTATAATTTTTCGGACTTAAGGGATTATATGACGAAAAAGGATTGTTGGATTTTTCTTTACGTCCATTTCAGACTCTCTAAAATTGAAAATGGCTGAGTTATATTTGTCGTTAAACTCGTTAAAACCGAATAGCGACAAAATTTTCCATACAGACAAGAACGAGTTTCACTATCGCTAGGCTCGTTAAAACATAGAGAAGGGTTTGCCCGAAGGGAAAATTATAGAACAAGCATATGTTATCCTCCTCAAGCTTGATAAAA
Organism: Pinus tabuliformis; assembly: GCA_031772625.1. NCBI lineage: Eukaryota > Viridiplantae > Streptophyta > Pinopsida > Pinales > Pinaceae > Pinus > Pinus tabuliformis. The sequence goes on along the minus strand of CM062814.1, from coordinate 93,644,281 downwards.
ATAAAGAGGTACTGGTCAGCAATGACTGGGGAAAAATTGGGAAGAAAACTTGAAGAAACTTTATTGGTAGCAAGTTGCTCTTGAACATGACACTTTCACTCCGTATCCGAGTCGGGTTGGGTTGTTCCGTTCACTGGTCATATCACCATTGGTCCATCACACCATCCACATTTGGGGTTAACACTACCAATCCATCATGTCAGTGTCACCAATATGTTCAACATAAGTCACTCAGAGAATTCACCTGTGTCTCATCCACTGAAATACATTTATGCTCCATTCTTTCATGACCGCCACCCTAAACCTTATATCATCAGATCGTTTTCACCTCCATTAAAATCATTTTCTCCGTTCCGTGTCATAGATGTGGGATTCATTAAGGCCCTCCTATGACGGATTTCTTCTTGTTGACATCAGCTCATTATCCAGGAAGTCGATCTAGGAACAACCCTTTCAGTACTTTGAAGCTTGTATGCCTCAATGGCAAGTTTCTCACTTCCGGCGACAGGTTTACGTCAATGGCCTTCGACCGAAAGATTTTACGTGGTGCTCGACACCAAGTCCCTTTTTCATGCCACGTGAATTGTACTGTCGTGCCTTAAGGGTCATCATCATTATCAGTGATTCCTCTCGCGCCTGTTAGCAGCTTACATCACTAGCTGGTAATCAGGTGATGTCTTTCCATATTCGACTCCAGAACATCTCTCACATGGATTGACTTGTACTTTGAGTGAAGATCGAGCGAGATTGAAGACCCCAGATCTAGTTTCATCCATCCAGGCTGCGATATATATTCAGGAAAATAAAGACATCAAATGTACATCATTGCTGCACAGATAATCATCCAATCTAAGGGATGATGGCTCTACCAGAATCATCAGTCTGCACTCAGACGATTGTCTATCTTATGTACATGAAAATGAATTTATAAAGTTGAGCATGGGAATGCCCACCTAAGCTAGAACATGAAATTACTATGAAGACAATGTATTGTATTGTATCTTATTAACGGTCGCCTTCGAGCTCGAAAAAACTACGGATCCTCATGATAAAACATTTCACCCGACATAAAAAGATTAATGACCTCATGCTTTAGGGGGAAACTGTTATAGACATTTTTGGGCACTGCAACCCCAATAAAACATGTCCATAAACCAAGGACTCGTAAGTCCCTAAAAGTGTTGTTCCATCCCCTAAAAGAACAAGGTCAGCTGATTACATCATATCCCAGAAGTTCTCCATGAAAAACTACTCAGAACTGGTCAAAGTTGGACCATCTCACTTGCTCCATGGTCAAAGTGCGCTACATCCCACCTAAATGCACACGGGGGGTGCGATGCATACTAAAAATCCCTTCTATGGGGTGCGATGGGCGAGAGTGGACAAATGGCAGAGTCAATTTGCGAGGTGGATGATCATGAAATCTTCCAGAAACTTCTCCTGTGACACTTGCCTCTCTGCATTCGCCCAGGGATGAGTAAGAGATCATCAATCTCCAAGTGGAATCAAGAACTATTAGAGAGTGGACACTAATCAAATCTCAGAAGCTAACTCACCTCCCTGCAATCATCTATATATGGATCCCTCATCCTAGAGATCCAGAGGCTGGAATTTTGTATCTTGTAAGGAAGTGCTGCTGGTTTCTTGGTGTAACATCATAGTGTTGGGTGATCTAAGCTTTTCATGAGGTGAAGAAGGGCTTTCTTGCTGAGAAGATGACGTTGGGTCAGAACAATTGGTTGTAATCCTCTTTGCTATTCTTGATATTAATAAAGCTATTAAAGTTTTCCTTCACATTCTTGTATGATTGATGATATATGCATTTGTGTGGTCAATATATATCTGGTCCTATATTGTTTATGATAGTAGATCTCTGTTCTTGGATAGTGTTATGTTGCTTTGATTCCACAGGTGCTCTTTGAAGCTGGGTAGATGAGGAAGTGAGTGTCTGAGATCTATCAAAAGGGAGAGGAATCAAGCAAGGAACCAAGCGCAAGACAGAGGTTGGTCTCCTTTGTTCCCCTCTTATCTACTTCTCATAAGGGAAAATGAAAGTAGTTTTAGTTTGTTTGTTTCTAAGATAGCTACCAGTCTTAGTGGGACTAGCAGCTCTGCATAGAAACTAGATTTCCCGATAACAAATACTGAGGCTCATCACTTTTTGGTGTCATTTCCAGGGAGGTGTATAGGTACATGTGATTTATGTTTTCCTTTCTATTTGACTTTAAGTAAATAGATACAATTCCTTATTTCCTTTTTCTTTGCATTCAATAGATAGTTGTAATTTATTCTTTTTTTCCATTCTACAAGTAGTCTCATTCAGCAAATAGTTGCAATTTCTGCTTTCTTTCCATTCTGCAAGTAGGTCTAAAAAACCCAAAAAAAAGAAAAAACAAATTTATTTCATGCCTTTTAGGAGTAGAGCCAACTCATGAAAATTTTTGTCAAATACCCCCACACCATCAAACATCAACCTTCCCTCTTCTGCAATGGTTGTGAGCTAGAGGACCCATTAGGCCAACAACCAAAGATCTTTGAAGAGCCTATTAGGGAAGAAGAAGAAACCATTCCACCAACCTACACCATGGTTGAAAACAAAAATGGGATTGAAAACAAAAATGGAGCTGAAAACAAAACTGAGGGGGATTATCTGATCAAAGAAACTAATGGAGATACTAGGATGAAAAACATAAGCCTATCTTCCCTTCCTCACTTCCATGGATTAACCTCATAGGATCCTGATACCTTTTCATTTGATTTTGTTGTCATCTACAGAACTTATGATTATACCTCAGATGACCAAAAGTTGAATTTTTTCCCATCCACCCTTAAGGCTGCAGCCTTGCGTTGGTTAATGGGTTTACTTAGGGACAACATCACTACCTAGGCTAAAATGCAACAAGCCTTGAACAACAAGTATAGGTATTATTGTAGGTCCAAAGACACAAAAGAGGAAATCTTCATAATGACTTTGGGACATGATGATTCTTTGGAAGATTATGAGGAAAGGTTCTAACTTAGCTACAAAAGGGTTAGATGCACCCTCGATCCTAAATCACTCAAGCCATTCCTTCTTAGAGGGATCATGGAAGATCTCCTAGAAACCCTAAACATGATGTCAGGAGGGGACATCTACCAATTATCTTCTGATGATATTAAGATAGTTTTAAAAAATCATTCTAGGGTAGTCAGAAAGAAGGGTAGGGCTAGTCAAGCTTTGGCCAATTCAACCTCCTCCAACACATCCATTGAAAGTGAAATTGGGAACATGTTGGAAGACTTTAAGAGTGAAATGATGCACACTCTTGCTTCACAAATGGACACCATGTAGATCAATAGGAATCAGGAGGAAGAAAAAAGAGCCTTAGCTGTCTTTTTCCCTAGATGCACTAGGAGGCACCCTAGAAATTAATGTCCATTTAACCTTATAGAGATCTGCTTGGTCTATGAGGAGAAACACTCCATAGATATGTTCCCTTCTTTGCCTAGATTGAAAGTGCATCACGAAAGTGAAGGTGTGACTAAAAAACTTTGCTATATCAACCAAAGGAGGCCTCAAGGACCTCGACCATACCAACAAGGCATGCAAGTGGTGTCCTATTCATATTACAACCCTAAGAAAAATCCATCAATTCCCCCTTGGTTTCCTCCTTCTCATCCTTCATGTTCCACACCTTCTCCCTAGTCTTTTGCACCTCAATACCATTCCAAACCTGCCAATCAATCATTTCAACCATATTCTCCCCAAAAACCTCAGTGGAATACACCATCACAGGGGTGGAGGTCCCCATAAAACAAATTTCCAGCCTCACTACCTCCACCTCCATCTCAACCACAACTCCTTCACCCTGCTCCACCTAAGAAACCTTATATGCCTACTCAGCGAAATTCGAACCTGAACAATAAACATGCACAACAAATCTATAGTGGAGAGACATCCTACCCTTCCTATGCTGTGGAAATTCAAGAAATCAACCTCAGGTCTGGAAGATGCTTCCAGATAATCAACCTCCATGTCCACCTGAGGAGCTTGAAGAGGAAAAGGAAGAGAGTGTTCCTCAAGCCAATCCACCTCCTTTTTATGAGAGATTAATCCATCCTATCTAGCACACCACAAAAGAGACTGAAATTCTGGGTGAATTGAAAAATTTGTGTGCTAAAATCCCATTCCTCCAAACCATCCAGGATGTCCCCATCTATGACAAATTAATTAAAGAGAAATTCTTCAAACATCCCAGGAGGAGAAAGAAAGACACCCCTACCATTAATTTCATTGGAAAACTATCTGACTTAATGTTGGGGTGAGTGATTTTCTTGAAGTATCAAGACCCTATAAGTCTTTTGGTAGAGCGGACATTGATGTTATCATTGTCCCCCATACCTTGATTGATCTTGGGGCTTCCATAAATGTGATGACTAAGGAGACTATGCTTAAATTGAATCTCCAAGGATCATTAAGAAAGACCACATTAGTCTTGCAGCTTACAGATGGATCCACAGTAGCTCCTGAGGGATTTGTTGAGGATCTGATGGTCTCCATTGATTCCTAGGAATACCCTGCCGACTTCTTAGTTCTCAAACCTAAGACCAAGTTCAATGGTTATCCTCTTATCCGTGGAAGGCCATGTTTATCCACTGCTAATGCTTACATACATTGCAGGGTTGGGAATATGACCATTAAAAATGGGCATTTGTCTAAACAATTGGTCTTGTACCGTCTTTTGAAACCATCTCTAGAGCATCAATTACCTTTATGGTTGGAAGAGGAGGAGGAAGATGAAGTCTACTCTGCCACATCTTATCCAATTTGTACCCTAGATGCTACTATAGGAGGGGGGAACCCGAGGAAAACAACCTAATTGATCAAATCCTCCAGAATCAATCCCCCAACATTGTGTCTCTTGATGAGTTAGTAAAGAAAGTTGAATCTAACCTTTGGAATGATTTATGGCTAGTTGAATCAAGTTCTACTCATGTCAAGATGATAGAATTTGGTCCAAATAGAACATTGAAAATCAACCCCTCTCTCTCTGCACATCAGGAAAAGGAGTTATGTGACATGCTAAGAGAGCATCTAGATGCCTTTTCCTAAAGTTATAAGGAAATGAAGGGAGTTCACCCTTCAGTGTGTACTCACCATAATTACATTAAGGAAGGCTACAAACTAGTGCAACAACCTTAGAGGAGAATGACCCAACTCTCAAAGACATAGTTAAAGAAGAATTGCACAAGTTATTGGATGCATGGTTCATTTACCCCATCTCAGATAGTGAGTGGGTGTCTCCTTTGGTTTTGGTCCCAATGAAGAATGGAAAATGGAGGATCTGTGTGGACTACACAGTGCTAAACAAAGCCACCAAAAAAATACCATTTCCCTATACCTTTCATTGATCAAATCTTGGATGGTCTTCTAGGAAAGAAGTTTTTCTCTTTCCTAGATGGATTCAATGGTTACAATCAGATCTAGATCAACCCAGAGGACCAACTCAATGGTTTAGATGAATTCAGGATACATGACCTCCTACACATAGAGGTGGCTCAAGTACAAAGAAAGGTTTGGCATGACAAAAATATCAAAGACATTTTTTCAATAAGGTGATTGGGATCTTCTATATGAATCCAGGTTCAAGGAATTCAAAGGCAAATTGATGAACAAATGGTTGGGCCCATCTCTAATAGAGAAATTCCATGACAATGGGGTTGTGCAAATAAGGAATATTGATGAAGAAAGTATCCCCTTGTTGATCAATGGACATAGATTGAAGACTATAAAATACCTATGTTAAGGGAATAGTTCATCAGTACCATTAGTAAGGAAGTGAATGTGCTTGGAAGTGTCTCTGCTTCCAGCTCACAAAATTCTTGAAGACTATTTTATTTTTGAAAAAATGAAAAAATAAAAAAGGAAAAAAAATAAGGGACCTAGGTGAACACCTCTATGAGGCTCTTAAGGCCAACTTTTGGGTTGAAAACCTCCTTGAGGCAGCCCAAGACTGAAATAAAAATGGAAATGAAAAGATCCTTGGGTGAAAACCTCCCTTTAGGCTTTTAGGGAAGGAAGACAGGTTGAAAACCTCCTTTGAGGTGACTTGTGTGTCTTTCAAAAAAAAGGGAGAAAAGAAAAAAACAAAATGACATGGCAGGGACCTCATACCTACCCACTAATAAAATTCTGTGATTTTGTAGGTTTTTAAAGGAAACAAAGGACTCAAATTTAAGAGGAAAAAATCCAAGAAGCACCCCATTATTCCTTCATTCACTTCATATCTCGCATGTCTACCATGTCCCCATCATTCTTCCTCACTTCCAGGAATCAAAAACCAATTTGTATGTACTTTTCTGACTTCTACAGGGTTTCCTATAGTTACTATAGGAGTTTCCTGTAGTAGTACAAGATGTCTTAAAACTCTACAAGAATGAAATTACGATTGGAAAATGATGATGCATGCATGTTCCAGGTTGAAATAGGGGACCATAAACCTCACCACCTCTCATCCAACACCAACTCATGACCATGCCACCCTCTATGTCCATAAAAAACCATTAAGAAAAATATAAAAAATACAAAAAATACAAAAAAGAGTCCAAGGGCCATGCCATCACTCGCCTCACTCACTTACCACTTCATCTCCTCCATTTCCATCCTTCCACTCCTACATCACCACACATTACTCCTCCAAAGTAAAAATAAAAATAAATAAATAAATAAAATGATGAAAATGACAGCTACATGATTTCCTGTAGTAACTAAAAGAAACCTTATAGCAACTTGTGCTCTCATGGCAGCAGTTATCCATGCATTCTCCTTCGGTAACAAGGCAAGCAAAGAGCTCCAATACCCCTGCAAACACTATGACTCCCATCCAGAGCTCAGTAGCAGTAGCAGCAAGACCAAACACCTTCATACAACATCAAAGAGGACAACCACATCAACATGAAGAAATATATAAAAAAAGGACCAAGGAAAAGCACGCACTTGAGCAAAAGGAAGCACAACAAAGCCACCCTCTAGCATGTAGAAACCAAGTGAAGGAAGGCACATATATGGAACCTCATCTAAATTCTTCCCTAATTACGATATAGTAAAAGTGAAGGAATATGAAAAAGTCAATTTTATAAGCTGGAGGTGGCCATTTAACTTGGCCACCCTTAGCTCGCAAACAAAAAGTGAACTCCTAGTTAGCTTGACATGTGGAAACATCACATCAAGAAGAATGAGTTGAAAAGGTGGCCAAGTTAAGTTTTGTGATAGTGGGTGATGATTACAAAGAGAGGTTGCATGATAACTAACAATGGGCTAATGGTCCCAAAGAGGAAATATTGTACACTGCCAACCAATACAACACTCCAAGTAATCGACCATAAAAAGAAAATATTTCAATATCTCATGCACCAATTATTCATTTGGAGATCAGAGAGGACCGGGAGCACCTTGGAGAGCCATTGACGAGAAAAACTTGTTTCAACCACCCTACAAGAAACAAAAACTACGAGAAATACAGGGAGCTACAGGAAACAGTGAAAATTCACAGAGAACACAAAAAGGAGGTGCATAGGGTCCAGTTGCTAAGAAATTATCCTCATCCAAAGCATCACAGTGAAAGGTAGGTGGCCCATATATCCTCTGCTTTGAATTGATAGCTAGGAATAGAAAATCTTTGGTTTCTAAGTGGTTATAGTGGGCCTAGGAGTTTTAAATAATTGTGAACAATCTGAAAATTGTGTGGAAATAGGGAGAAATTTCAGCCATCCACCACCCTCAATCACCCTAAAAACTAAGTCTAGCCTAACAAACTCCCAATATTGGGTGAGTATTTTGTCTTTGAGGTTTTTGCGAGTCTCATGTTTATGTATATTTTCTTCCAGATCCATTGCATTCAATTTCTTTTTTGATTGACGTTTCAAACCAGAAATGGTGGTTCATCTTCAGTATGTGAAAGAATTATTGAAAGATTTGTCTTATTTTATAAATATATAGAGATGTATGAGATGCTTAGCCGACAGATATTCGAAACGTCGATCAAAAAATAAATTGAATGCGATGGATCTGGAAGAAAATCTACATAAACTCCCTATAGTCAGTCAACTAGAAAAGGAACATGTCAAGAGGGTTTAACAAAAGGGAACCCACAGAGACATCCAAGATTCTCCTCCATCCCCCTTGGTAGAAATATTTAGAAGACATAACTAGTTGGGATTATTTGAGATGTTCATAGGGTATGATGATGATGTAGCTCAAGAATTTTCCATGATATTTAACCCTCAGGCTATGATCAGTGCTACCACTATGGTAAGAGGAAATTCAATTACGATTACTCCTGATGTAATTAACAGAATCACTACACTTCCTTAAGGGATGCCATGGAGAAAGGAGGATAAGGCTACAAGCACTTTTGCAAAGAAAAAATTCTTTTTAAGGGATGAAGAGCCAATTGAGGAAAAAATGAGATAAGAAGGGAAAGCCTTCCCTACCCTTGGAATGAGGTGAGCTATCATATTCTCAAATATATCTTTTGTGAAGTGAGGCTCAATATAGTATATGGCTATCAATTTAGACTCCTCTATGAGTTGAGATTTAGGGAGGGGATACCCATTGAAAGAAGACTCAGTATACCCTACATATTTCTACAATCAATAATATACATGAGCTTAAAAGTCTAAGAGGGAAAAAATCAACAATTGGCACACCATGGACTTATTAAGCTAATACTAGAGGATGCCCTTAGCTAGCTCAAAATCCCCATTCAATGGTACACATTCAGAGAAATGGACAAAGAAGTTGCGATTGAAATACAAGCCCTTGAATATGATAGGGACAATACCTCTAGTGTTGAAGAGGAGGCATAAGAAGAAGAAGAACCTAAATATGGAGAATAAGATATTGAAGAGGAAGAAGAAGAACCAAAAGAGGAAGAGGATGCAAAAATAGAGAAAATAGAGGAAGAAGAAGCAAAAGAAGAAGGAGAAGAGGAGAAAAGTGAAAAGAAAGAACATAAGGAAGAAGCAAGCCCTGAGGAATGCACCGAGGAAAGGGAGGAGTCTCCAAGGTTGTCTCTTCAACCCACTGAGAGGGAGGTAGTTGCTTCCTTGGCTACCCTAAGCACACCTGTCAAGTCAAAAGGGAAAAGACAAAGATAGACTCCCCTCTATTTCAAAACAAGGAGGAGCACTAGGATCAAACAAGGGAAAGCACAAACACCCACTAGAACTCCAATGCTTATTGAGGACTCACCCAAAGAGAAAGAAAATATAGTTTCCCTAGAAATGAAAGGTGAGTAGGGCACCTAAAAACAAGATTCCCCACAGTCTCCCATCACCTATGTTATGAGGCTAGTCACCAAGACATAATTAGCAAAGAAACGCAAGGGACATTTCACCCCATTTCAGAAAGGAAAAATCCTTCTATAGGAAACTCAGACAATCCTACAAGAAACTTTGTCAGCACTTCATGAAACATAGAAAAAGTAGCAGGAAGGAAAACAAGGATAGAGGGAAGGAAAGGAGGAAACAACACACGTACAAGAGGGGGCAGATTCTCCGAAGACATATAAGGGAGAGTCCCAAGAGTTGTAGGAACCTATCCCATAGCCCAATATGAGCTCTTATCACATATTGATTAAGGGAGGCAAAGTAATACCATAGAAATTTGCCACCCCTCTCTTCTTTGAGCTTGAGAAGCGAAGAGGAAAGAAACATAGCTAGATGAAAATTTCCAAATCAAAGAAGGTAGAAGATGTGGGCCATATGGAAGAGAATCTACTAGAGATGGGTAGAGAGTTCAATAGAATAAGAGATAGGGAACAAATTATGAGATCTCAACTAGAGGCAGAAAACACATAGATAAGGATGTAGTTATAGGATGCCACCAAAATCATATTCCTTGTACCTCAAAGATCAATGGATGTAATTTCAGATAAAGAAACTAGCATAACATGGTACTATGCCTTTCCAAGACTACATTTAGTTCATTGAGCTATGTGACAAAAGCACCCTAGAGGATGAGGCTAATATATTTGAATTCTACTTGCACAACTTGGCCTTAACAAACTTGAATGTGTGGGACCCCAATGCAAAGTCAGGGGATGTTAGGCCCCTATAATACTAGTGTACCCCTTATTATTATTAGTACAACCCCCTTATTATATTATTGTACCCATGTAGTCCCCATATTGTTACTATTGTGATCCATAGAAGCCCACAATTGTTATTATTGTGCCCTTACATTATTACTGTTATGTCGGCTTTGATTATATTATGACCCCTTAGACTCCTATATGTAGAAAGGAGGTCTTCTCATTTGTATCATCCAAGAATTTTTCATTTGTGTAATGTAAAGGATATTTTCCCCTCGAAGAGGCTGAATTCTAAGGCGTTCAACTATCTTTCTATTTTTGTGAGATGGTTTCATAACATTTGGTATTAGAGTTGTGGGTTCTAGGGTTTCGCTGCCCGAAACAGGTCATTGTGAAATTTTTGCTATAAATTTTTTGATATGAAGTTTCAGAATCTACAAAACAAACACATTTGAGAAGAAGTCATTTTGAACCTTGCGTCCAAATTTCAGTTCTTTTTGTGCTATATTTTCGGAGATATGAAGTGAGGAAGTTAGGGTTTTTGCAAGCTCTAGAATTTCATCTAAACCAGGTAATCATGGAATTTGCACTATAACTCTTTCACTATGAAGTTTCAGAAGCTACAAAAAAAAACAATTTGAGATGAAATTATATTAAACCTCGGCTTCAAATTTCTGATCCTGTCTCACTATATTTGTGGAGATATAATCTGCGGAAGTTAGGGTTTTTGGAGACTCCTAAATTACATTCAGAATAGGTCACCTTGGTAAAATCATCATAACTTTCTCTCTGAGCAACAAATTAAAATTTCATAAGAATATACAGAAAGAGGATGGATTTTAGTTTTCTGTTCATAGTTTTCAGATCTGAAGATCGAAACAGTGACACGTGGAACGTTGTACAATTTCGCTATACTGAAACATTATATAATCAGGTCATCTTAGGAGATTGGGCATAACTCTTTCTTGGAGACTCAAATTCTAATCAGACTTGCGAGGTTAGAAAGAGGAATCTGAGGGATACTACAGAGATAATTTTAAAACTTTGAGATTTGAAAGTATATAGTTACAGTCATTTTAAGATCGAGCTCTTGAAATTAAAAAAAAAGGCAATATGAGGAAGTTTGATGGAAAGGATCCAGTAAATTGGATACTACAAATGGAGAAATATTTTGATCTACATGGTGTACCACTATTACAAAAGGTATGTATTGCATCTTCATATTTAGAACAAGATCAACTTTTATGGTATAAAGGCTTTGTTCTCGTAAACAACTTGTTACGTGGCCAATTATCACGGAGGAAATTATATCACATTATGAGAATACAAAGAGCAACACCTTCTTTAGAGTAACACCATAACAATTGGAAGAAAAAAGAGAAAAAGGGCTTTGTTACAAAGTGGAAAGAAAAATTATGGCAACAAGGAATTCTACCCCTCACAACTATAAATATGGAATTGTTGTTTCTCCTAGCCTTCAACAACCTACAAGGGTTACACCACAACAATTGGAAGAAAAAAGAGAAAAAGGGCTTTGTTAGAATTCTGATAGCAAATGCACTAAAGGTCATAAGTGTGGTGAGAAGAAAATATTTTACATATAGTATGAAGAGGAGGAAGAAAAGGATCGAGAAACATCAAAAGAAGAGGATATACACCAAGACCCAACCCCAGAGAAAGAATAAATGAATCTGACCATATCTTGTAAAGCATTGGCAAGAATTACCACTCCTTAAACTCTCAAGATAGAAGGGCATATCAAGAAGAAAAGGATTCAAGAAGTGAAAGATCACATCAAGAAAGAAGAAATGAATCCAACCATATCTTGTAATGTATTAGCCGGAATTACGACTCCTCAAACTATCCAGATAGAAAGACATATCAAGAAAAAAATATTCAAGAAGTGAAAGATCACATCGAGCATCAAGAAATGAATCCAACCATATCTTGAAAAGCATTGGAAGAGATTACCACTCCTAAAACTCTCAATATAGAAGGACATATCAATAATAAAAAGGTTCAAGCAGTGAAAGATCACATCAAGCATCAACAACAAGTTCTCCAACTTTTAAAGCATAACACCACTTTGGTGCAAAATCGAATGAAACAACAGGTAGATCAACATCATAGTGAAAAATGTTTTGATGTAGGTGATTGTGTATTTTTACTGGTACATCTCAAGCAAGCTATTTATGAGAAGGAAATTTTGGCAATACTACATGCACTTAAGAAATTGCGACCTTACCAAATGGGAAGACACTTCAAGGTAAAAATGGATCATGATAGTCTTAAATACTTTTTATAACAACTATTATATCTAGAAGAACATAAAAAATGGGTCACAAATATGTTGGTTTATGAATTTGACATCATCTATAGAAAAGGGAAGCAAACTTTTGTTGCAGATGCACTCTCAAGAAAGGATGAGGATGTGGAAGCATTATTTTGTGCTATTTCTATTATCCAACCAGATTGGATAAATGAAGCAAGGGATGAATGGAAGAAGGACGAAGAAGTATGGCCACTCATTCAAAAGTTGCAGAAGATCCCAATTCAAACAATATTTCCAGAACTTGAAGAGGAAGGAAAAATCATATTGGAACCTGGAGCAGTCATAGAAACAAGAACCCGACAGCTATGAAATCGATCAATTTCAGAGTATCTCATCAAGTGGAAGAACTTACCCACTGAATATTCCACATGGGAGGACAAGAATTTTATACAAAAGAATCAAGAACTACTCAAGCGTTGAGGACAACACTTTTTGAAGGAGAGGGGCATGATAGGTCCCTATACTACTAGTGTAACCCCTTATTGTTATTAGTACAACCCCCCGTATTATATTTTTGTACCCATGTAGTCCCCATATTGTTACTATTGTGCCCCATAGAAGCGCACAATTGTTATTATTGTGCCCTTACATTATTGTTGTTATGTCAGCTTTGATTAGAAGGATACATGTGCAAACTCCTATATATAGAAAGGAGGTCTTTGGGTATGTTAGAAGGTAGAAAGGAGGAAGAGGAAAGAGACTAGTGGGATGAAATAGAAAAGAATGCACGGTTTTATCCACAAGAGGAAACTCCATAAGCAAAGGCCTGAGATGTCAGAGAGGTGACAAGAGGTATGAAAAATATGGACATAAACTAAGTTTCTCAAAGGATGAGAAACACTTTCAGTAGGGGGTGATCATGAGGCTCATCAATATGTAAATTATAAGGGCCTTAATGCCACTCTCCATCTTATTAAAATCAACTTTTCGCACATTTTTTTACATATTTTATTATATTTTTCTTAGTGAGAAGGGTAAATGTGAGATGTTATGTCATGTGGCCTAATGTGCATTAATTGCAAGATTTGGAGCAGTTTTTGGCCAATTTAAGTGTAGGGACATGAAGTATACAAGCAAGGGGGATTTTAGGAGATTGGATCCCCCTCCTTAACTTCTCAGGCATTCAAATATTCCTCCACCAGATCTCATCAGCTCAGGGTTACAAGCAACCAAGCCCACTGAGTTCATTGGCAGCCAAGCCAGTGATAGTTGAAGACAAGTTAATCTCGAGTTTGGGAGCCAAGCCTCCCTAATTTTAAGTAAGATGTTGGTAGATACAGTTGTATAAATAAGAAGACCTAGGGCCTCATTAGGATTTGACTTTTTATTATAGCCAAGAGACAATTTCGAGCTTAAGATATTGTGACTATTGTTCTCATGTTATTTTTGACATTTTGGTGACAATGAAAAGGGTTTCTTTGGTCCAACACTGAGTCGAATTAGAGGGATAAAGATCTTGAGTTAGGGCCCAACCCTAGCAGTAGAGGTTCCTCTTCTTTTTGCACATGTATCCTTAGATCAGAATCATAAGTTAACCATTGAAATTGTTTTTGTTTTGTTTAATTTGCAAAGTATTTGAATGATTGTTTAGTTTTGCTTCCATTAGTTGGAGAAGTAGATGAATGTTATAGTAGTGAAATGAAAGACTTCAGAAAATCTTGTGACATTGACCTCATCCTCATCTCCCTCATGGGATCATGGTTTGAGGGCCGCACTCTCACAACTCCAAAAACAAAGTTATATTTTGGTTATTGCATAGCTTAGGGTTTCTTGTTGAGTAGGTCATTGTCCATGACTTATTAGAGGCGCTCGCAATTTTCATGTTGGTTTCTTAAGTTTTCTATAGATTATAAATCATTCCATTCCATAGATTTTATCCACTAGCCATCATTAAATCAACTTCTCAAATTCAACTCATCTTTTCCACATTTACATAAAGTTGTGCATAAATGAAGGAATGAATATGTTTTGTTGTAGAAGTTGCTAATCTGTAGGGAGAAATCATTCCACCAGGCTCATCTAAGTCTTCTCCACCTCTCACCAAACCCTACCAACCATTAATTCGGATTTGTGTTTCGTAGCCATTGTGGATAGCCACCTTGAGCAAATCCAACCATCCTAAAGGGTTGGGTTGATCCTTGGGTAGCATGCACCTCCCCCATACCTTATTCCACCATCAGACACCTTTCCATCACTTCCTTTCACCTTCCCTACCTTTCTATAACTTTCAGCTAAGTTTCCTGTAGTAAACCAGGATATCCTATAGTAATTACAGGAAATCTTGTAGCAACTATAGGAAACCCTGTAGCAGCTTGTTTAAGATTGTTTAGGGAAAAAATAATGATTAGAGCCTAGGGTAGGCCATTTTGGTGTTCATATATGAATCATACCATTCACCCAATTTCACATTAATTGTCAACTCGAGGATTGAATGGTTCTTTCAAAGCTATCATGCAAGGTATATGTAGGCCACAAGTTCCCTACCCAGCATTGAACATTCAATCGTAACATAACAATGTGTAACATAAATTTATAAGTGTAACAACAAATAAGAGTAACAACAAGTGAAGAATCACAACAAAAAACTAAAATCATTACACAAAAAAGAGATAACACAACAAAAAATAAACCTACACACACATCTAATCCAACAGTTCCTGGTCAAGAGAGTGGGCCCAACTCCCTCATCAGGGTTTTGGAAAGATCGAGATCTATAAAATACTCAAAGGATCAGAAATTGTTTTAATAAAAATATCATTACAAAGGTTTTCTATTACAAATCAAAACTATTGTATATCTCCTAGCGGCGGCTTTCCCAACCCCGTAATCAATACTTATACATTTCATAAATCAACTGATAATGCCTAATATTACGACAACGGTTTATTGAGATACAAGATAATTCAAAGAAAGTACTTGTGCTAGCCGATAGGTTGATCCACTGCTTGCATCTGATATCCATAGATAACACTACTAGCTCAATAATCATCATACGTTGAATCATGCCTTTAATCATCATTCCTCCACATCTACATGAAAACTTAATAGCAAGTCACTTTAGGTAATAATACCTTACGACTACGTTTCAATGATTAATAATTCCCAAAGACATGACAATAGGTGTACCTTCGCTATTTAGAATGAAAATCAACCAAAAAGGGCATGAAATGAGTTCAAGAAAGGGATAAAAAGGTGGGTAAAAATAGGCAAAATTAGCAACCAACATGTCCCCTCAAATAGCCTTTCTGCATGTCCTCATGCAACGCGTCTCCTACATAGACCTATGTTAAAGCCACTGTGGTCAACATGGATCTATGCAAGGTCATGCTTCAGAACCATTTCTATTCCAGGAACCTTATATTCATCTATGTGAAGGACTTCCTTCCACCAATCATTGTGTACCATGTAAGTTGTTGTGTACTCTTTAGATGGAAACCAAACAATGGGAAAGAGAAATATCAGACCCATCCATTAGGTCCCACAGGTTTGAATGCATGCAATATACCATGGTACTTTGTCCAAAGCCTAAACAAAATTAGGGGACCGAAAAGGTTCGTGTATCCCTATTGCAGTTGATGACAACACCCATCATTTTTGACAGCTGGCCTGGGCCTCCTTCTGAAAAGTAAAACTTTTCTTTGCACACATGTCAGCACACCACTTCTTTGTTTCCGACATCTAGCCCCTATATCCTTCTATTTTCAAGAAGGTACGATGTTTGTTAAAAATATTCATAGTCTAACAATGCTCAGCCCGAACTACAAGTGGCCTTGATCGCTTAGTTCTCTTCAAACATGTCGAAGGATTTCTTCCACTTAACCTGGTCAAGTGTGAAGGAGGTGAAGGCTCTCATCTCAATATCCCCCACATATGGCACTGGGTTTAACGATTGATGAGTCCCTAGAAAATAATCATGGATGTACAGTTTTCACATCAAGTGCTAGTTCAGAATATTGCATCCCTTCAAGATCCGCATAAACTATATTAGATCATTGATTTCGTGACTTATCTCCTGATGGAGGCTATCCAAACAGAAGAACATGTACCATTCATGGAGGAACAATGAATAACTATGAGTAGGAGGTTGGCATGCCATTACCTGTTGCGCTAGAGCGAACATTTCACCCTTGTCAACCTTCAGTAGTAGCACCTGTTCTTCTAGTTCCTTAATTCTTTTTTTCTGCTTTTCCTGTTGATGCTTGGCTTTATCCACCTGAGTCACATAATTGGTCGCTACTCTCATAGCTTGTTCTTGAATCCCTTGCACTCTTTTCTAGTGGGTTTCCAAAGAGATAGACCCTCGTTGAAGATGAGATGTAGTAGCCTGCCATTTATGGATTTTAGTGGTGAACAAGAATTCCCAGGACTCAAACATATGCGACACTGGTTCAATATGTACTGCTTCTAAAGTGGTTTCGATTCCAAGATTTGTAGTAGCCCAAGCAATATTCTTCTTGTGCTTCTTCACCCATCTCCGTAAGTGTAACACTTGCTTCCTTAACTTAATAATCTCCAATTTTAATTGCATATTTTCTTTGAATTATGATCGCTACCTTTCTTGGATGGGGGGCTTTATTTTTGTGAATTGTTCAATAAATTCTCAGTTAATAATGACCTCCCCCATTGGTTTCACAAATGGTGTTGGACTTGGCGGGTTGATGTCAAGAAATTCATCCACTGGTTCCTGCTTCACCCTTATTTCCTCTCTTTTCTCCTCAACTCGGGAGGGTGGTCCCAGAATTTTCCTCCGCAGATCTTGAAACTTCTATGTTTTCTCTGAGTGACTCTAGAGACTCTATAGGCCCTCACAGAGTATCATTTTCTACCTTTTTCCTGTGGTTTCTCTGGATGCTCTATTTTCCAATTATCCTCCTCCATCTACTTAAAAATCGGTTTTGGCAATTGCGGGTCGATACCAACAACAATGTTTTCTTTTAATGGCTCTGTGCAAACAACACCAGCCATGGTTTCTTCATCTTTCCCCTCATTTTACACTAATTCTTTTCTAACTATGTCAACCACCATTCCTTCGATTTGTCCAATTTCTCCACCAATTGACACTAGTTCTTGTGTGACAGAGTCGATAATAGCGCCTCTTGCTATCCCTACAAATTTCAGTATCGAGAGAGAGATATTTTATTTCACCGAGTGTCTAGGGGTGTGAAATTTCCTTACCCCTCTTGGAAGGGAGGTAGAAAGAGGAGAATGAAGGATGTCCTCCTCGATTTCCATCCTTTATGCACCTGTTTTTTTAATTCCTTATCCTTCCTCTCTCTTTTCTACATTTTTGTTCTCCTTTTCTTGTGACATTTGCTTTTCCTGTCTGGCCGTTTTTTCGACCGTCAACACTAGTTCTTATTTAACAACATCAACCATGACTTCCACTGATTTCTCTGTCACTTTGGCAGGCGATGATGGTTCTTGTGTAAATACACTGCCTACAATTTCTTCTATCAACTTAGTCGTTGACGTTGGTTCTTGTGTAACAATGTCAACTGCACTTCCACTTCCATCGCTCTTGTTTCTAGGTCGGATTTCGACACTGGTCCCTGTGTAGCAGCACCATCTACAACCCCTTCTAGCTCCTTTCCTTCTTCTTCCAAGTTAGCAATCGATGTTGGTTCTTGTGTAATAGCATCGTCTGTAACCCCTTTCTCAATTCGTGAATTTTTGGAACATGCTCCATCAACAATACTTCCACTTATTCAACAATTGATACTAGTTCTTGTGTAACATCATCATTTATAGCTTCTTCTTCTTCCACTAATCCCTCTTCCTCTCTTTCTGGCATCATAGGTGCAAGTTCTTCTTCTGCCAACTCAGTGAGTTGTGGCCAAGCCACAAATTTTTTTAATAAGGTATGCACCACCACCAGCTGGACAAGCTCGTAGTTTGTGAGGACTACTAATGGTTGTCGCGACCAAGAAGTAGAACGTGCCATTAACTACAGATTATTCCATAAGAAATGTGGCATGTACAAAGAATGAACATGGTAGAACATAAGGCATGCAAGAAGTTTGAAATGGTATTTGAACAAGGTAGAAAGCCACCCTTCGCAATTGATGTATCGCACCATGAAATACACAACCTCGAACCATGGATGTGGCGAAGACTTCCAATCATATCCCATTCCCTTTTGAATCACAGTGTCCCCTGCTTGCAAGAATAATTCCTGAAATTCTGGTAGAGACGATTTCCGAGTGGACCATTTCAGCCCACCGTAAGGCAATATGCTAATAGTCAAAATAAATTCCTCTGTGATAGGAATGTCCAACTCATGAACTCTGGAATAATTCCCATCCAATTTCATTGCAAATTCAACTATAACGACTTCACCGAATCCAGGAAACCTGTAAAAATAGGTATGCCACACTGCATACATCTGGATGGCATGAGACCTCTGTTGTATCTTTAGGTTCATTCCTAAAAACTCTCCCAACCGTTTTGAAAATTTCTCTATAGTAGCACTCAGAGTAGTAGAAAAATAATTGAGGAGAGTGTTAGCTTGTAAGGTTGTGATGCACAAGGATTGCTATTGCAAGGGATGCGATGAAAGGGAAATATGGGTGAACATTATGGAAAAATCCATGGTGGATTATGGTAAATAATGGAAATTATTACATTGCATTGGAAAGGACCATAATTCAATTCAATTATACACAGTTCAAGTTCCAATGCATATACATAATTACGTAAGGTGTGGTGAAGATCAAAATGTTAATGTGGAGTGTACGAGTTGTCGTGGGGTTCAACAACAATTATGATGAATCATCATTGTTGTTAAATATGACACATTTAACATTAATATAGTACCTCCCCCCAACTAAGGTATGACCATCTGAGCTTATGTTTAGTCATGTCATAGGTGAAATGTCAATCAAATCCACGAAGTCAGTTGGGGACGTACCTTTTGACTTACCTTGATGGAGTAACAACACCGAAGGAGTAGCAACGCCAGTGTACTTAGACAAAATCGTGATGAGCAGAGTAACAACGCCGAAGGAGTAACAAAGCCAATGTACTTAGACGAAATCATGACGGACAAAGTAACAACATCGAAGGAGTAACAAAACCAGAGCAACAACACTAATGTAGTTAGAAAAAATCACGAGCTTACCTTGATGAAGTAACAACACCAGTGTAGTACTTGTAAGAAAAATAATAATATAGTAACAACATTTTATTATATATATATATATATATATATATATATATATATATATATATATATACTCAAGAGGTGCATTGGAAGAATTCTTTGCACTAAAAATTTCAAAATCAGAATTATCATAGAGATGTTTAATAAAGGAGTCTTTGGAAACTGGATGATGATACAATCTGAGGCAATGTCCATTTACGACCATGGGAGTATGTGCCTCATCAATTTTTACAAGTCTAATAGTCTTGTTAGCAAACATTGTGTCCACTTTATATGGACCCATCCATCTATTTCAGAGTTTTCCTTTAAAATATTTTAACCGAGAGTCATAGAGCAACGCACAATCTCCTCCTTCAAACACCTTTTTCTTGATAGATTTATCATGCCATTTAGTTCATTGCTACTGAATTGCAGAAGTGTTTTGGATAGCTACCAAACAAATTTCATTCAACTAATTTAATTGTTCTAGTTGGTATTTCCGGGCTTCTGAAAGATCCAAACCTACTTCCGAGGTTGTCCTGAGCATCTTAATTCAAATTCCATTGGAAACAAAGGGGATTTCCCATAGACAATCTCGTATTGTGAAAATATTGTTGTGTTCCACCATGTTGTTCTATATGCCCAAAGTGACTCAGGAAGCCTTTTAGCCTAGTTTCGGCAATGGTTTGCTATAGCCTTTGTAAGGATAGTATCAAATACTTTATTTGTACTCGTGACTTGACCATTCGCTTAAGGATGATATGGAGCTTTCACCCTTTGCTTGATTCCATACTTCTTCATCAGTCCTGCTATCGATGTGATGTGAAATACATCCCTCCATCTGAAACTATCTCTCTAGGAGATCCATACTGGCCAAAAATTTCTTTTAATAAGAAATCTAAGACAACCTGTTATGTTGCTTTCACAATAGCCTTGGCTTCTACCCACTTTTTCACATTTAAATCCATGTAGGCCAGAATGTGGACCTTTTGATGTGAGGGTGGATTGAACAACCCAATGAATTTAATAACCCATTTCTTAGAGGGCTCAAGAACAAGTTGAGGCTATAACGACATCTCATCCGACTGACCAGGTTGTCCCATCTGCTGGTAGCTATCGTACCCTCAAACATATTTCCTTGCATCACGAAAAGTAGAGGGCCAATAGTGCCCCACATGTAATACCTTATGACCTATCCTCTTATATTCAAAATTACCTACATAGGGGTCATCGTGAGCAGCTTTCAGGACATAATAGATGTCATCTTCGCTTCTATAGTGTCGGGTTTGTTGATAAAATCTTGTACATAAGAGGTATCCCTCTATCCACGAATAACGAGCACAATGGTGGATAATCCTTCACTGCTCTCTATATGGAAAGTGTTGAGGTATTTTTCCTATAGCAATATAGGTAGAAATATATGCATACCATGAAGTGTGAGTAGAAATTGTAAAAATATGTTCATCTAGAAAACTATCCTCTACAGGTGCACCTTCGTCACTAGTATCCAGCCTAGACAAGAAATTTGCAACTACATTATCTTTCCCTGGCTTATCTAGAATGGTAATATCAAATTCTTGAATTAATAATAACCATATCGTAATACGACCAAGAGTTATCTGTTTTTACATCAAATACTTGATGGATTTATTATTAGTGTGCACAAAATTGGGATACCATGTAATGTAATGCCAAAACTTATTAATAGAGTAAATAACAATCAAAAACTCTTTTTAGTTATCGTATAGTTTAGTTCAGCAGGAGTCAAATTCTTACTAACGTAATAAATCACATACGGTTTCTTGTCCTCCTATTGTCCCAAGACTGCCCCTACTATTATGTGAGAAGCATTTGTAGAGATATGAAACAGGAGTTTCTAGTCAGGACCATGTAATATCAGAGATTTGCAAACTAGTTCTTTGATTTTCACAAAGGTTGTTTCACATTCATCTATCCACACAAATTCTGCATCCTTAGGTAACAATTTTAAAAGTGGGAATGCTAGCTTAGAATTTTTTCCACAAAACGTCTATAATAGCTACTATAACCAATGAAACTATGTACCTGTGGCAGTTTCTTAGGTGTAGTAAAATTTAATATTACCTCTACTTTGGTAGGATCAACCTAAATTCCTGCAACTAAAAGCATGTGTCCCAACACTATTCCTTCCTTCATCATCATATGGAATTTTCTTGTACTAAACACATATTTCATTAAAATTGGAATTTTTTTATTACAAAGAGATCACTAGAATTGACTATTTTGGTTATTTTAAAATTCCATATCCTTTGGTTTTCTTACAGGTTTCTTAGAGTAGTATTCTTTAATTTTTTTGGTAGGTTTGTCCTACATAACATGAAGTAAGGGAATTTTGAAAATTAAGTTTTATAATACCCCTAAAAAGTCAAATTCAAGACGAGGACTCTGTTTTCTCAAGGATATTCTCTCAGGATAAGGTGGACCAATCTGACATCCTCTAGTAACAATTTTTTGACAAGGGGGTTGTTGTTCCATAGGAATTTATGTTGACTCACCCCCAGTTGTTTTTAAAAAATTCCTAGGTTCTGGTTCTGAGACTTCATCATCAATATGTTTAACAATTATTGGTGAAATCTAATGATTTACCACCCGACCAGACTAAAGATTTAATTCGTTACACTCTGTGGTGTAGATACTGTATGCAGGAAGGTTGAATGTCTCAACCTTATGAACCCCCCTGTTGTTTGGATTTGGGTTGCAATAAACAAGAAGTTGTGAATGAAGAGGAGGATTATTGGTGGAGGCATTAGAGGGAAGTTGTAATTGTTGTTGTGGCATAGGCTGGGAGAATTGTCCCGAAGGAGGAGGAGGTCCATGCCAATTCTGGAACCGTGAAGGATCTAGACCATACTAAGGGTACCATGGTTTCAAGGGCATTGGATATTAACAGGACTTTGGCCAGGAAGGTGAAAAAGGTATAGAATGAGGCCTAAAATTCAAATTATTAAACTACTGAGAAGGGTCTTGAGGCATACCTTGATTCATTTTTTGTGGCTGTGGTTGCCATGGTTTCCTTGATCCCATGAAGTACAACTAATATACTTCTTCATTTTCTCCCTTAAAAACCACCTTTAGCCCAGGAAGAGATGGACAATTATTAGTGGAAGGGATCTATTCACATATTACATAGGTCTTGACAGTATTCAATGGACATTCTTTTAGCGGGTACTTATTTCCACACTAAGGGAAAAAAATAAACATGGCCCTCTCTGCTTCCATATAATTCCATTTCACCTATAAAACATCCATATGTGAGGATAGTGTACTCAAGGTATTAGTCCTCAAGTTGTCCAACAAGTTTCCAATTTCTTCTTTCGTAACTCCACCACTGGATGTCTTGAGGGTTTGGATCCCCTACCTCTACCTCGCAACTCCACGTGAACACTTAATGAATAATTCACAGATGGTGTCAAAATATTACTTTGATATATCTCCCTTTCCTACTACATTCAAAAGTTCCAAAGATTCCTCCTTTAGTGCCTAGAGAAAAAATATTTTCAAGATTTCTTTATCTAGATCACTATGGCCTGATCTCTTCAAATTGTATTGAAAACGTTCCACAAAGTCCTCCATGCTCTCATACTCTTTCTTCATAATCTTAAAAATTCCTTCCTTAACATCTCGAGATTTGTAGTAGTCTTGATACTTTTCGAGGAAAATCATTTTCATATCATCCTATGTAGTAATAGATTTCATTCCTAAATCCATTAACCATCTCAAAGTTGTTCCCTTTAAAGTGGAGGGGAATATTTTCACTTTATGTGCATTAGAAATATAGTCATACCCTCAACAGACAACATCGAATTCAAACAAGAAGGTGTTCGGATCTTCAAAATAAAGACTATGAAAGCTAGGTAATGATGTCAAAGGAATATGATTCATAGATGCATCTCCCCAGATATCAGCAATTGGAAACTCGATCGAAGAAGTTGCAGGAGCCATGAATATCTTCCAAAAATATTCACTTGGAATCTCAACAGGTTATGGTTGCTCTATAATGCATGGTTGATTCTGTTTAACAACCCTCCCTTGATCAAATGGTTCATTGAATTCCCTCAAGTATTCTTATTCTTCTTCTGAACTCATAATGTTTGGTTCTCCCGATCCTCTGCTTACTACTTCTTCTTCCCTGAATTATGCTTCTGTTATTGGGGGAGTTTTTGTTCGTGAAACTGACTGCCCTCCAGATCTCGTATCAGATCTCACCCTAACAAAATATCACAAATATGCTCCTGATTCAGCTCTTGAAATGATTTATTGGATATAGTTATTTCTACCTAGACCTTTCCTTCCTCTTTTTGGGGGTCTTCCTCTGCCCCTTTTATTTGTATCTCTATTCATGCAATCAGAAAATAAAAGGAAAAAATTCAAATAAATTGAAATCTCAAGACATGGAGTAGGTTTAAAACTTCCCTCCCCAGGATGAGAGAGTGGCCCCTAAAAAGAAAGCAAACTAACAACAAAATTATAAGCTTGGGACTTGAAACAGGGTAAAAAAAGATTCCCTTCCCAGGATGAGAGAATGGTTCTTATGAAAGAAACAAACATTCTAATTCTCAAGACCTGGAGGAGGGCGAAAAAATTCCCTCCCTAGGATGAGAGAATGGTACTATGGTCAATACCGGTCATACTTTCACGCCTTTGATAGGCTCCCCTACAACGATGCCAAAATGTTGGTGTTCAGATGTTAATCATACAATTCATCTAATTCCACATTAATTTTCAACCCGGGACTCGACTACTTATTTTAAGGCTATCATGCAAGGTATATGCAGGCCACAAGTTCCCTACCCAACGTTGAACATTCAATCATAACATAACAATGTGTAACAACAACTTATAACTGTAACAAAAAATAAGAGTAACAACAAGTTAAGACTCACAACAACACATTGAAATCATTATGCAACAAAGAGATAACAAAATAGAAAATAAACCTACACACACATCTAATCCAACAGCGCCTGGTCAGGAGAATGGGCCCAACTCCCTGATCAGGGTTGTGGAAAGATCAAGATCTTTAAAATACTCAAAGGATCGGAAATTGTATTTATCAAAATATCATTATAGAGGTCTGTTGTTATAGCTCAGAAATATCATATATATCCTAGCGGTGGCTGTTCCATCCCTGTAATAAATACTTATACATTTCATAAATCAACTAACATTTTCTAGTATTATGGCAGCAGTCTGACTACAAATACAAAATGGTTTCTTGAGATACAACATAATTCAAAGATAACACTTATGTTGGCCGAGATGTTGATCCACTGCTTGTATCCGATATACACTGATAATGTTGCTAGCTCAATAGCCATCATATGTTGAATCATGCCTTTGATAATCATTCCTCCACATCTTCATGAAAACTTAAGTTAGCAAGTCGCTTTAGGTAATAATCCCATATGACTATGTTTTAATGATTAACAATTCACAAAGACATGACAATAGGTATACCTTTTTTGTTTAAAATTAAAATCGACCAATAAGGGCATGAAATGAGTTCAAGAAAGGGGTAAAAAGGAGGGTAAAATTTGGAAAAATTAGCAACCAACAGGACTTCCACTTGACCTCCATACTGCTCAATTCCATTTTTGACTAGTTTTCCCATACCTTTCTCCCCTGCAAAAGATCAGCGTGATTAGTTTAACATTTACATTTCGAAATTGAAAAACCAAAAGATTATTTTATGCAAGATTTAGATAGTGCATTCATACATAATTCTTAACAATATTAGGATCATTTCCATGCCTACTTAGTGATAATAACTAGATGATAGAATGCAAGGTTAACTTAGGTATCTTTTGCAAGTAATGTGTGTTAATTCCTAGCTAGGTGATTTCATGTCATTTTCATAACAGTTTTTATTCAAGACTTTCATTTCCTTAACATAGGAAAGCATTTAATTTATGCATTAAAAATATATTTACATTCATTGTCAATAGTCAGCCTCCTTCTAGTCAGTAGAAGACTAGTTTGAAAAACCCTAGTGGTCTATTGCCCCAATTGAGAAGTGACAAGAGTAGACTGTTGCATTTTTTGTGCGTATAGCACTGTTACCTCCAAGTTTTTACGAACCCCGAGTTAATAAATTAAAGTTGGTCTCCCTAGGAGTTGCAACATCCTTGCTGAAATACTAGGGCTCATTAGTCTTATCCCCCTAACCTTGGAGAGGGATCTCTCATTGGATCAACTATCAATCTAAGGATACTGATAGGATTTGCATTTTAGACTAGTTATTAAGCTCAAAGGTAGATGATATAGGATTTGATGGAAATATTGGATGTGAGGGCCACTAAAGTATATGATTATAGCACATTAGGCCATGCATGAGCCATCAAGACATAGGCAAGGTAGGCACATATCTCAAGTCATTTGTCAGTTGTATTATAGCGAGGAATGAGGGAAACACATAAATATTCAGGTAAATGTAACATAGCATAAGGTTATGAATTCTACTACACAACTTATAACCAAATATTTAGAAGAAACATGACATAGAAATACATAATTCTATCATGTATTATATCCACAGTTATCTTGAGCATACAAGAATGGATTCAAGACAACAACTTCAAAAATGGATATTAGATTAACATAGAGGAAACACAGACTTGAAACCACACACCATAGGAATCTTTGAAAAAAATAACTAAGTATGCTCTAAGCTTTATTAAAATGTTCACATATAATGCCTCTCTTCTCAACAATTCTCCACCATCCATTACATTTCACATTTAGCCTTTTATATTATTTAGGCCAAAGATTAGATCCATTGTATTTCATCCATTGAGTGATCAAAAGGTGCGTTTAATTGTTTCTAATAGAAACAACAAGATTTAGGTTAATTATAGAAAATCTATTTAATCCTTATCTGCCCAACTTGAACAACAATAATATCACCAAACTTTCTTTATACAACTATCTGTATTCCTCTTGAAAATATCGACATGCCTGCTATGATGCCAAAAATCCTACAAAAAATCCTTTGGATGCCTTATTGGGTCACTTTCGATCAATCAAAACCATAATACATGGAGGAGTGTAAAATCATGATATTGGAAAGGATTTAAACCATAAAACTAGTTAGCAGTAACCATAGCCTTATGTCACGAGTGCTAAACCCTTTAGCTGGGATAGGGGGCTAATTCTTTGAAATATTGTGTTACACAACTCCATCACACATGACATGGTGCCACATATATATGCACTTGGGACGATGCCTTGTGCTAATATCTCCTAGCTCTCTGAAATATTTATATCTATGGGCTATCCCCCACATCGAAGCTCCTCTCCCGATAATTCCAATCGACGGTTTCATTCAGTGTACACATTACTTTTCACCAATTGCGATCGGCGATCACCTTTTTCATGTGTCCCTTGGTCCTCATGTGACTCTTCATGTGCCCATGTTCATCCCTCTTATCAGAGCCCCTCTCTCAGCATTTTCAATCATAAGTTCTCTCTGACGCACAACAAGCCTCAACCTCCGATTGCCAATATACGATTGTTGATGTCATCACTACCATGTCATCGCTACATCACTTCCATGTGTCAGCTTGTGAGTGGTGACATGTGTCACCCATTTTTGGCCTCTTCTGACCCTTAAAAATTCTAGATCCATTTACCATGTGTCCATCGTACTGCCATGTCATATTCCACATGGCATGATTAGAACCAATTACTGATTGCCACGTGTCCCTTTAGGAGGAGAGAGAAAAAGGCTCAACCTTCTGTATTTTTGCAATAAAATCATTTGTAAATATGAAATTAACATTCCCAACACTTTAACACTATAAGCCCATTTTATTGCAATGCCGACGATTACAAAACGTGACCACCATGCCTCCATTTCGAATTGCCGATTGTTGTCCTCGCTGACTGCCAACTGACCATAAACCTATAGAATGCGAGATATGGAACCTTTGAGATGTGGGATTTGGAACGTGCAGGATGTGGGATGTGGGGTACTTGGGACCTTTGGTCACCGAATGCTAATTTGTCGCAATCCCACATCTCGCAACTCTTGATATGCAGCCACCTTTCCATCCCTTGTAAAAGCTAACTGTCAATCTCTGATATGCCTGATCGGAGATTGGAGTTCAATATTTTTGGTCTGACCTTCCATTGCGTACCCCTCCAAACCTCTGACTTGCGGAATTTGAGATAAACACTTAGGCATTTTTTCTCTCTACTTCTTCTTTGTAAATGGGAACTACAATTTTCTCTATCTTTTGTGTTTGAGATCCATTTGGGGAGATCTATAGCTCGTTGGAAAGCTAATGCAAAGCTCATACCCATTAAGATAGTTGTAAGATGATCTGAACTAGACTTCATATTCAAAACATCTCCCAAAAATCCAGACTGGTCTTAACCACAGGACCTCAAGGAGTAAATGATTCCTTGGACAAGCAACATGTAGGCTATGACACATAGTGGCTCATAGGCTAAATTGACCAAAATGAATAGAGAGGGGATAATACCACTTATTCCTATTATAGGATTCTAACACAACACATAACACTACTAGGGAACTTTTTTAATAGACTTCATTTTCCCTTAGGGAATTATAAAAGGCGTGATTTTTCCATTAATCATTAGTTCACCTATCTTGAATTTACACTCATCATTAGCATACATGTCAGCTTCTCTGTTGGAGTCTCTTACGACATGGAAATATTTTTTGCATGGGATATCTTGTGCAATTTTCCTTATCCTTTTCAATATGTTTTCCATAGATTTCTCCTTTAGGAGGGATCCTTTTACTGGATGATGTAGGATTAGAAGAGAATCTCCCATAACCGTAAGTGTGTCCACCTGATGTTCTTTGGCTAACAAAAGTACTTGGTAGAGACCATATATTTCTACTTGATTATCTTTCATATAAAAAACACCCCATGGGTAGTTGAACACATTGTCCTCCTCGGGGCCATGGAGTACCCATCCCCCTCTTGCCATGCCTATCTTTATCCCATTAGAAGTTTCCATAGGTTAATTGCAATAATTTTTTCCACACAATTTTTTAAAAAGGGACATAAAATAAAAATATAATCCACTATTTCTCCTTCAACCTTACATAATAAATTAGCTTGTATCAATCTAATTCCCTTTTTACCCATTATCCCATGTAACAATATTGTTTTCCATAGCCATCTAAGAAAATATTTTTTTGAGAGGAATTGAAAGATTCTAAACTATCTTCCACCACCATAAACTTTTTCCATGAAGTTTTAGTTCCATTTTTTCCTTATAACCAAATTTTGTTGTGTAAAATCTAATAGTGTAGGCTATATATTTTATTATTTTTCAATACATCATTAATGTATAGAACATCAATATGTAATTCATTGATCACAAGGTTGTGACTTGTCATGTGGAATGTGTCGATTGGATTTTAATTACAAGTCTTTTAATAGACCATGTTAGGTTCATTATAGGTCACCCCTTTTTGAAATTTTTTTACCATGAAGCATGGGCATGGAGGAATACCTCGATATAAAGTCATAATTTTCCCAAGTAGTTTCATCTTCAAGTAAATTCTTCCACTTAATAAGGTACTCATTGAAACTTCTCCAGCAAAGGACTTTGGTCTTGAATTCTAGTGCCCCTTTAGGTTCTAGTATTTGTTTCCCTTCTTCATCTAAAATGGGTAATTGTGTTTCTATCATAATTGTTGGAACCAAGTTTTTCTTCAAACATAAAACATGGAATACACGATCTAAGTTCCCTTTGTTTGGAATGTCTGGTGGATACACTACTTGATTGACTCTCCTTCGAACCTAATAAGGGCCATAAAACTTAGCCACAAGTTTATTATTTTAATAGTTTTTAAGTGAGTTTTTCTTATAAGGTTGTAATTTAAAAAACACTCGGCCCCCCATTTCAAATTCATGGTTATATATTTTCAAATCAACTTGTTTCTTTATTCGATTCCTTGAGATGACTTTTTAAGATGAAAATAATTCGTCAAAAGTTGTTAAGTAGTATTTTACAACAATATCCTTGAATTTGGAGAAGAAATATTCCTTTATTGATGGTGGAGGATATTCATACAAGGCTTCAAATGGAGACATTTTGGCCCACATGTGGTATATGGTGTTATGCCACCATTAGCTAATTGTGCCACCAAGATTGACAATGATTCAAAATATTCCTAAGGTAACTTCAAGGCACCTATTAACTTTTTCAATTTTCCCTTCCATTTGAGGGTGGTATGAAGTGCCCATCTTTCATTCACAAAATTCAAGCATGAAGAACACTTCATAGATGCATGATTATTGAAATTTCACATATGTAACATCTCCCTATATTCTTGAAAGACAATCTACATCTGGATTTTAATTTTCCCTTATTATAGAGAATTAAAAAAAAACCCTTGTTTTTGCTAATCCATTCATGTTGTTCTTGTGATAGGCTCTTCTAGCTTAACAATTATTTTACATACTATCCACATGTTGTTGAGGCATAAAGCATGGACAACATTTATTTATTGTACATAGAATTTATTAGCTCTCTGGAATTTAATTTCCAAATTTCAAAGGAATTGAGGTGGTTTTCTTGCATTAACACTACTTCTATCCTATTACGTGAAGCATCACATTCAAGCACAAACATTTTAATTAAATTTAAATTGGCCAAAACTAGGGTTGAAATCATTTAGGTTTTCATTTCCTTGAAACATTATTGAGTAGTATCATTCCAACCAAACATTCTTCTTTAATAATGTTGTTAGTGGGGAAACATGTTCTACATAAGTCTTTACAAAGCTTCTATAATAACCTATAAGACCTAAAGATCCTCATAGAGGTAAGATTTTTGGATTAGGCCATTTAATAATTGCTTCAATATTCTCAGTTTCCACCTCAATTCCTTCTACGATACTATAAGGCCCAAGAATTCTATTTCTCATTTGTCAAAGCTACAGTTGGATTTGTTTGTGAAGAATTATTTTATTCTAATGATTTCAACACAATATCTACATGCTTAGGGTGTAATTTCCAATTACTACACACAAGTATATCATCAAATAATAACAAAATGAACTTCCTTAGGAGAGGATGAAATAGATCATTCATTACTTATTGAAACGTAGCAGGGGCATTGGATAAGCCGATGGGAATAACATGGAATTTGTACAGACCTCATTAGTATAAAAGCTAGTTTTTGGAATGTCCTCTTCACGTATTCTTATTTGATAATAACCACATTACATATCAAGTTTCAATAAATATTTAGACCATGGAGTTCATCTAATAGTTTGTCCACAAATGGAATAGAGAACATATATTTGATGGTGATTTTATTCAATGCATGATAATAATTACACTATCTATAGGAACAATCCTTTTTCCTCACTAATGTCATTGGCGCAAAAAAAGCACTCTTGCTTCTAGCTATAACAACATAATCCAATAACTTTTGAACCAAACATTAAATTTTTTATTTGTGACTATGAGATTGTTTGTGATATTCTATTCTAACTAGATTCGTACTAATGGTCAATTCTATGATGTGAACAAATTTCTATATTGAGCTAGAAGGAGAACTTGAGTTAGGTCTTGAAACATAGTATTTTATTTCTTGAGAATTTCATCAAAATTTTTAGAAACATTGACTTCATTAGAGAAGTATTATATGTGAGAATAACATATAAAGCATCAATTATTGTCATCCTTTAGTGAAATGGTGGAATCCTTTTATTAAGCGGGATATACTTGTAGTTTGGTTTTGGCATTGTGAATTATGACAATTGGGGGATGAGAGAGTGTGGAACATCCGGTGAGTGGAATGTATGTGGATAAGTATGGGTGAAAAACAAGATACATCTAATGTTAGTTCATCCAAACTCATGCCTATGTTCTCGTGCCCTAACTTGTTATTGCATTCTAATGGTTTAGAATGGTGAGTGGTGGAATGAGTTATGAGAGTATGAATAGTTGGTAACCTACTCTCACAAATTCCAACTTGGTTCTACTAGATGGGCACATGTACATAGGGAGGAAAGGACGAGGGTTTGACAAGGGATAATCATGGGAGAGAAGGATAAAGGGTTAGCAAAGGAGATATGCAAGAATTGGCAAAGATTTTGAATATTTATGTACAAAAATTGTAGAATTGGATGGTGGATGCAATGATAGGGAATGGCATAGAAATTGGTGAGCATAGTGAGGGAACATAAGTATGAGAATGGTGTAGATACTTGATTGCATAATTCAATGGCGGATGTAGGGATAAGGAATGGAAAAATAACTAGTGGACACAATGAGGGAACACAAGGATGTAAATGGCATAGTGATTGGTTGACATAGTGAGGGAACACATAGATGAGAATGGTACAATTACTAATGGACATAATGAGGGCCCACTATAAAGAATGGCTTTGATTACTACTTGTGTGATATCAATTAGATAATCAGATATATATATATATATATATATATCTTATTTTTCTTCAATACATTACTACAATGAATAGGACATCATATACATAATATGTTGGATATAAGGTAATGAACTACTTCGATACCAACTTGTGTGATATCAATTAGATAATCATATATATTTTATTTTTCTTCAATACATTATTACAGTGCATAGGACATCATATACATAATATGTTGGGTACAAGGTTGTCATGACCTGACCTTTCATGCAGAAACTGGAAGTTAATTACAATATTTTAAATATACCTAACACCCATTGGAATTTAATTACAATAATCTAAATATACCATGTTAGATTCATTGCAAGTAGCCTTGTTTTTATGTCATGTTATCTCATATTCCTAATCTAAGATGATATTGCCACTATGTTAGGTTCATTGCAAGTAGCCTTGTTTTTATGTCATGTTATCTCATATTTCTAATCTAAGATGAGAACGTCATTAAGATACCCTCAAACCAACTCCATTTTATAGCCTTGTCACACCAAAAGAGAAAATTCTATCATTGTATCCAACCATTTGCCAATACATATTTAGTATGACAAGCTCATCATGCCTATAATTAAATTGTGACCAATCTAACAGTATTCTCCTAATCTCACATTATCACCTTTATCTTAACTTATCTCCTTCTCCTATAATTAAATTGTGGCCAATCTAAGAGTCTTCTCCTAATCTCACTTTATCACCTTTATCTTAACTTATCTCCTTCTCCTATCTCCCTAGGAATCCATCTTCCAACTAATGGAAATAATTTTAGTAATTTTTTCCAAACATTTTGGGGCCCATTGAATAAACTTTTTATCCATCCTTATCCAAACCTTTTCTAATCTTATTTGATTCCCTTCATCACATGAATTATATGTTGTTAATATTGATGTTGTGCATTATTAAAAAAAATACTTTCAAGATATATTTAGTAATACTTAAAAGGACACTATTAAGAATTAATTAGTTGTCAAAAGTTGCAATACCTAGATTTAAAATGAAATAAATGTGCAGAATCAATACTCTTGCAAATTAATCCTTAACAAGATTGTCTCCCTTCTAAGTCACCAACTAATTACTAATAAACAATTACATATATTCAAAATTACTAATAGATAATTGCATAGAAGAATGTTTTCATAATATTTATAAGAGGAAAAGATATATTTATAAATATTCAAAACAAATCAAAATATTCTTGAAGGAAATGTGATAATTGTTTGAAGAAACAAATAATGTAAAGATTTTATAATTCTAGCCACTCATTAAAAAAAATCAAAAATATATTATATCTTGACTTTGTTAAATAGACTATAGATAAAAAAAATCAATATTTTTGAAGGAAATAAATTATTTCAAACATTAGCAAAGAAAAATTTATTTCAAGGGTAATCTTGATGCAATAAATGCTTATAACTACTCTTCAAGATATATTTAGCAATAGGTTGAGGGACACTATTAAAAATTAATTATTGCTTATAACTACTCTTCAAGATATATTTAGCAATACCTTGAGGGACACTATTAAAAATTAATTAATTGTTAGAAGTTGTGATACCTAAAATTAATTGAAATAGATGTGTAGCATCAATCCTGCTACAAACTATTGATAAAAGTGTATCCTTTCTTCATCACCAACTAATTACTAATAAACAATTACATACACATGTGAAAATATAACACAACAACTGTAACATACATCTTACAAATTGATCCAGGTGGATATTGGTGGCCACCCACCAACCCATTTGGACCCCCACAACTGTCTCTTTCAGTCTTTTCAGTTTCCTAAATTGTAGCACAGTTTACTATTTTTAGCAGTTTGTCGGGTCCTGAACTTCCGGAGCCGTTTTGAGGCCCTAAACGATGTTTTTTGGGATTCTGGGGCAACATGGGTCCATGGACCGATGTTGCCTCCCAAAGTGGTAGTACTCGGATAGATCTTTCTAACAAGCTATCATACGCGTCAAACGGAGATCGTATGCCAAAGTTACGACCCCGGGAAATTGATGTACCAATTTACCCAAACGGGGCCCACAATTTGGCGTTTCATCTTCTGGGGTTAGGTTTCGGGATGTGAAGAGTTTTCCATTGTTTCTCAACAATAAATAGGCCTTCGAGCCTCATTGTAACACAGTTCGGAACAGTTCAGAGGCATGTAGCCGCCACATCTCTTCTCAGAGATAAGCTACCATTGCCCTAGCTGGTTTCTTTCCATTTCTGTTTGTAAGAATATTTCAGTATTTTACAGTAATGAAATGAAGCATTATTTCCGCTGCATCTCTGTGTTTAAGGTTATTACATCTCTGTATTTATGATTATCTCTGTAATCTATTGCGTTCCTATCTAAATCCGGATCAGTGGTATCAGAGCGGTCTGCTTTTTCTCGGTTTTTCTTTGCATGTCCCCAACGAGGTCGGGATATAAGGAGTTAGGGCTTGAACTGGTCGAACCTTTGCAAGACCAGCCTCGTAAATCCCGACGGCCTCCCATGGCGGATGAGAAGAAAGACGAGGGGGCAGGAGATCCTATCAAAATCTTGCTCGAAGAAGCGCTCGAGCGGCAAAGGAACGCGATGATGGATAGCTTTGCGCAGATCCTTCAGCGGCTACCCAGAGGCGACGCATCGACTTCCAAAAGCGACTCTGGAAATGCCACGCCGTTTAAGGTACAAGTTAATTTTGAAATCCCCATCTTTGATGGTCAAATAGATGCAGATGCCGTAGATAAATGGTTAAATCTGCTAGATGGGTATTTTTCTGTTCATGAATTTTCAAGTCGGGAAAAGATTGTTTTCGCTCTTCTCAAAGCAGCCCCCCACGTCAAGGACTGGTGGGAAACCTACTGCGAGCAGAAGGATGAAAGTACAGGCTCACTATTTTCAGCCGCACCCACTTGGAATGACTTCCGGGATGCCATCAAGGAGCAGTACTACCCTGTCGGAAGCTATGAGGACAAATACATCAAATGGACCACACTGCGACAGGGACGAGACCAAGATGTGCCAGAGTTCACAAACATTTTTCATACCCTTCGCACACAGTTGGGTATCAAAGATTCTGAGCTGCATCTGGTACTCAAATACCGCGGCTGCCTGCACAGATACATCCAGGAAGAGATGGTGTTCTTGAACATCTCCTCACTCGGCACAGCATACCGATACGCTGTCAAAATCGAGCAAAAGTTCAAACAGAAGAAGCGAGACTTTGGATCTGCAAATCCGAAGCCCAAAGGACAAAGCCAAGGCGGGGTGACCCAAGACAACCCGTCGAAGCCGCAAGAAAAGAACAACACCACGAAGCCGAGGAAGGACACAGGAAAGTGGTGTGAGTTCCACAAGAGTCCCACTCATAACACAAGTGAGTGTCGGACCAAGCAGTCGTTGGTGGCCGAGTTGAAGGCTTCGGAATCAGATGCATGTTCCGACCCTGAGCCAGAACCCGACAAGGGGAATGGCAAAGGGAAGGAGATCATTGATGCAGATCCCAGCGCCATTGTTGCCACCACCAAGATCCAGAAAGATGAGCCCGAAAATCCAGAGGAAGGGAAGCGTCTTTTCCACTCACAGATGTGGGTGAAGGGTTCGCCGCTGCAATTCATTGTCGACAGTGGCAGCCAAAAGAACCTTGTTTCAGCAGAGGTGGTGAAGCGGTTGGGCCTACCGACTACACCACACCCACAGCCATACAGTATCGGGTGGCTTCATGAAGGACGAGATCTCAAAGTTCGCCAGTAGTGCCGCCTTCCCTACAGCATCAAACCCTTCACAGACGAGGTATTGTGTGATGTTACACCTCTGGATGTTTGTGATGTATTATTAGGCCAACCATACTTGTGGAGGCGACATGCTGTGTATGAGTCAAGGCCTCGTGCTGTCATTATTTCTTTGAATAATTCATTATACAGGATACCAGAGGTAGCCCCACCTACTGCCACATCCTTGATCACTACCAAAAAAGGCAGCAAGCTCATATCACAGACCAGGAAATTCATCTGTCTGGTTCACTCCCAAAGTAAGGGGAAGATCGTTGCTACATCCATGACCCCTGCAAAGGGTTCCTCCACGCAGCAGCAGCAGCAAAGGGATACGGTCATGACAGAACACAGGAACAACTTCTCCTCACCCACAAGGGTACCACACAAGTTTCAAGTGGGCGACAAAGTCTGGTTGCATCGACAAAAGGAACGCCTTACCAGAACCCATCAGAAGCTCAGACCACTCAGACATGGTCCTTACAACAGTACCAAGGCTGTGGGGAACAATGCTTTGGAGCACATCATTCCTCCATTCCTTCGCCTGCACCAAGTGTTCAATGTGGACCATCATCGACCATGCTTCCCACCATCATTGGACACATCAGAGATTGCAGGACAAGTTCAGCAGATGGAGGAACTCAACGCAATGGGGACCATTGCTTCCTAAGGGGGGAGGAATGATCCAGGTGGATATTGGTGGCCACCCACCAACCCATTTGGACCCCCACAACTGTCTCTTTCAGTCTTTTCAGTTTCCTAAATTGTAGCACAGTTTACTATTTTTAGCAGTTTGTCGGGTCCTGAACTTCCGGAGCCGTTTTGAGGCCCTAAACGATGTTTTTTTGGGATTCTGGGGCAACATGGGTCTATGGACCGATGTTGCCTCCCAAAGTGGTAGTACTCGGATAGATCTTTCTAACGAGCTATCATACGCGTCAAACGGAGATCGTATGCCAAAGTTACGACCCCGGGAAATTGATGTACCAATTTACCCAAACGGGGCCCACAATTTGGCGTTTCATCTTCTGGGGTTAGGTTTCGGGATGTGAAGAGTTTTCCATTGTTTCTCAACAATAAATAGGCCTTCGAGCCTCATTGTAACACAGTTCGGAACAGTTCAGAGGCATGTAGCCGCCACATCTCTTCTCAGAGATAAGCTACCATTGCCCTAGCTGGTTTCTTTCCATTTCTGTTTGTAAGAATATTTCAGTATTTTACAGTAATGAAATGAAGCATTATTTCCGCTGCATCTCTGTGTTTAAGGTTATTACATCTCTGTATTTATGATTATCTCTGTAATCTATTGCGTTCCTATCTAAATCCGGATCACAAATCCAAGCACACAAACCACTCAAAGCATCCAAACACAAATGTACAGCCCATTCAAGGCAAGAAACACAGACTAAAACAAAGAAGAGAATGATATGGTTATGCAAAGCAAATAAAAGATACTGTGAATTTTGAAGTCAATGTCAAACATATACATAATAATCATAATCTAAAAATGTGACATTGGTGCCCTCAAATGGAACAGGCTTAGATCCACATCTAACATTGGATCTATCATGCATGTAGAGGGATCAAATTCATTGAGATGCAAACCTTTCCTCAAATTATACACTCCAAAAATAAGGTTTGCACCAAGGGATTTGATTCCTCTTGGCCCAGGATAGATCTAGCGTTAGATGGATCTAAGTTGGTATAAATTTGATTAAAAAATTATATTTTTATACAGTAGGCTTGGTCTATATTGAAATTGGGCTTGAGGAATTTTGATTTTGAAATAAATGATTAAACAAAATTTGATTTCCAAAAAATATTCTTCATCTAATACATTATCCAATGGATGATACAAAAAGTATTTGAATGATTTTCAGTTTCAAATCAAAAAATAAGAAATTTAATTTAAAAATCATTTAGTCCCCCGCCTATTAAGAACATTGGAATCATATAGTTTTGTTTGGTTACTAATGTGTCTCTGGAATTCATACCATCAAGCAATTCGATCATTGCATTCAAACCTGTCACTTCAGGATCACCACATTCACACTTGTCACTATCGGCCTCATAATAGACTTGGTAATACACAATTATGCTAAAGGATTAAAACCTAATGTGAGATCTCGAACCATAACGGGAATCTGACTAACTCTCAGTATATTTATCAGAGGACGTAAGCTTTGGTTTGTTTTTCTTTGAGAGGTGGAAATCAGAACCCAATCCGACTTCACACTACTAAGAGCTACAATCATGGAGGTTACTGATCTAAGTTATCGTTCCAAGCAACCATAGGTCCTAGCCGCATGGAGCTAGCAATCATGCAGGTGGCTGTTGTAGGTGGCTGAAATGCTCCAGTTGTAGGGAGCATCGTGTATGTGTGAGGATACAACCAAAATTTTCATATTTCAACATTATGACTACGAACCATTCATATTTCAACATTATGACTACGAACCAAAATCCTAATTCACACATGTGTTCGGACCCTGCAATTTAAGACCATATGAACCAATCAGACTTGTGTGAGCCAAACCAAATAAGAGAGAAGAAGAAGATGTTTGATGACAATGTCCAAAGAAGGTTATTTTGACTTGTATTTATAACCATCCAAGGGTCTTGGTTGACTTGACCTTTTTCACATATGTGGTTTTTCATATTAAAATTATATTTTTTCTTAACCAATTTAAATTATTCAAAGGGCTAGGAGGGAAGGGATATTTCTTGATAAGGAAGGTTGTCCAAAGGAGGGATTTTATCCCTAGCCTGCCAAATTAACACTCCCCCTACCAAATTAACACTCCCTCTCCTTAAAAGTGACTCCTTGTTTCTTGTCCATAAAAATCCAAAACAAACAAGGAGTCACTTCTATTTTCTTGTCCATAAAAATCCAAAACATTTTTTTCTCATTTAATTGTTTAATTTCAAAATAAAATCAAAATATTTCACTCCATTATCAAGTGAGCTATAATTCATTGAAAAAATATGTACCAAATACCTTACCAAATTATCATCCAAAATATAAGATAGCATTATGAAATTCTACATGGTGAATTCCGTCTCATTTTCATTACCATATACCCTCATAATTTCCTTCATATGAGAGACTTCCCTTATTGAACCATGTCCAAATAGCATAATTTCATTAGCATGTAACAAATAAGTAATTAACATATAGTACGATGATATGAGAACTTTGATGATCCCTCCACATATATATTAATTTACTTAATCTCTTTACTACTAAGAGAAACAATAAAGGAAACAATAATAATTAAAGTGAGATTTAATTATTAGATATTTTTTTTCCTACTAAACTTAATTATAAACATTTATATGAAATTGCATAATTTTTATATTTAAATGTATTTTAATGCAGTGTATTTAGACATTTTTTGAAATATTCAAAATATATAAATTGCAAAATCCAAATGTATTATTACATGAAAATTTAGTATATAAATTGCAAAATCCAAATGTATTATTACATGAAAATTTAGTAATAATAGTGTTTCAATCCTCTCACCATAAAAACTCTGGGGCACCCAAAAACTTGAATATAACAAATTTTATTAAAATCTTAACCGAATTTATTAGACAAAGGCCTTAAAAAATTGAATAGGCTTTAATAAAAATGAATATGAATCACAATTCAGAATATTAACGGAGACTTTTTCACTAGTCAAAACGGTTTAAATGCCATTCCGTAGTAGATGTGGGACCATTTTTGGAATGGATGCATGCCGTCCTTTGGAGATGGAGGAGTCCACCTCCATGAACCTGTCCTTAAATTATAAACAAGCGCTACTTCTGGTTGTAGTTTGCCAATGTAACAGTTCCACCATGGTAAGAGGCAGAGGTGATCCCCTACTCCTATGCAATCAAAGCATTCATCCGGGCTGGGCAAAACGGGAATCCTAAAATGCTCCCAATCCGGCCTCACACTCTCCTCCTCCCTTATAGTCTTAAAGTCCTCCCATATCAATTCAGGCACGGCATGCGTCTCCAGTAACACTTGACGGCATGCTGAAACCCACAATACCCAACGGTTCTACACGAAGGTGCCCTAAAAAGTAGTACGCACCATCGCAATAAACCATCTCGCGTTTGATGCCAAAATTCGGATCCTTGAAGAAAATTAGGTCAGGCCGAAGATGACCCGCAATATTCCATGTCTTTTCAAGATTACTGGCATCGTAGAGTTCTACGAAACATCGTGCCGCCCGGTTGGCTTGCCCCAACACCACCACTTTAAAAATGTCTTCCGGTGGCCCGTCACCTTCAACCACGATTGAGTCTTCGATAATGGTCGTTATCAATGACATGTGAGCAAGCTCGATGGAAGTGGCCGTATAAGGATTGCAAACGCGAATATCGGGGTGCTCCACCAAGAGTAGGCCTGCCGCTGATGATCTACAGGTGACTCCAACAACGCCGAAGTTGAAGTTGGAAGGTATTTTCTCTGTTATGAAACCAAGGGAGAAGCAGGGTTTCCATGTCCATCTGTAGAAGTCGAAAGCCAAACAAGGCATTTCCGCCTCCTCATAGCAGAGTAGCAAACATGGCTGCTTGTTGCTGGGTGTCTCTGGCCATATATTGGTTAAGAATAATTTAGATGAAAGGATGGCGTTCCATTCTTGGCACACTCTCCGATACCTGTAGACAAATTCAGCGGGTAACCACGCAAATATTTTCCTTCCCAAATCCGGAGGAAAATCGTTCCAGTCAAAATCAGCACCTTGCCCTTCCATTCTCGTTTCTCGTTTTGGTGCAACGGTTTGTGAGAACAATTAGTTGTGCAACTGTATTTAAGCGACGGGGAAGCTGCAATGAAATCGGTTTATATATGGATGGTCATGACCCATACCCTTTGATCAAACAATCACGTCTTTTAAGGTTAATTAAAATTGTTAATTATATCTTTTTTTTAGGGTTAGGTTATTGCAATAATAGACTATTTTTAGGTGGTCTTATAGGCCATTTTGTAATGTAATGGACTTTAAAATATCATGCATGCATTTAATTAGTTTTAGGCGATCTTATAAATTATTTTTTAATCGGGCGGTAGACTTTAAAATATTATTATCATCAGTTATCTTAATCTCTCACTTTGTTATAATCACTAAGACTTTAAAATATTAATCATGTACTAATAATAATAGAGTTAGTTTAATCTTTCACTTTCTTGAATGGTTATAATCACTAAAAACAATTATACGGGAAGTTAGGTGAAACCTATAATTTTCACCTTATTTCTTGTTTTTAAAGCTAAGTTATCTAAAGTTTGTAAAGAAATATTATGGGAAAATTATAAAAAAAATGTAATTAGTTTTTTTTAATATGTTTATGCATTAGTTATTTTTAAGTGATTTCATAAATTATTTTTAAATCTGGTAGATGTTAAAATAATATTCATGTACTAAGAATAATAGGGTTATTTTAATCTTTCACTTTCTTGAAGTGTTATAATCACTAAAAACAATTATAAGGAAGTTAAGTGAAATATATCACTTTCACATTGTTTCTTTAGCTACCGTCTTTAAAGTTGTAGGATTCCATATGTGAAGTTTCATTTTCACTAAATAAACATTATGAGAAAATTATAAAAAACGTAATTAGTTTTTATTTTAATACCATTCATGCCTTAATTATTTTTAAGTGACCTCATAAACTATTTTTTAATTTGGTAGACATTAACATATTATTCATGCACTAATAATAATAATCAAACCATCTTAATCTTTCACTTTCTTGAAGTGTTATAATTACTAAAAACAATTTCACTTTCTTGAAGTGTTATAATCACTAAAAACAATTATAAAGAAGTTAAGTGAAATATATAACTTTAACATTGTTTCCTTGGCTAGGGTGTCTAAAGTTTAGAAGATTCCATATGTGAAGTTTCATTTTTACTAAATGAACATTATGGGAAAATTATAAAAATTTTATTTTATCTATTTATAATTAACATGAAGTAATAACAAATTATTATAAAGAAATAACAAATATAAAAAACATGAAAAAAAAAAATTATATATATAATTTTACTAAAATATAATTTGAAAAATTATATTATTGTATGAGAGGTGTATTCTACAACCAAGTGTAAGTATGTCACATTCTTAAAAAAATAATAAAAATAATTTTGGCTAATGTCACCCAATCTTGAATTATATATCTTTCTAATCTTATTAA
This sequence comes from Pinus tabuliformis, assembly GCA_031772625.1. Taxonomy (NCBI): domain Eukaryota; kingdom Viridiplantae; phylum Streptophyta; class Pinopsida; order Pinales; family Pinaceae; genus Pinus; species Pinus tabuliformis. Next base: position 93,602,321 of record CM062814.1, on the reverse strand, counting down.
TGGACTAAGATTATATTAAAATATAACTATGTATTTGAATGGATAGTAAACTATCTCATGTGTTTAAGAGTTCCTTTATCATATAAGTGAATTTGAATGGATCATAAATTTACCTTTAACAAAAGAATTTAACACATTAAAATTCCAAATTAGGTAAAATTTTAAACATTTTTACTCTTTACTAAAGCCAATGACATTTCTTAAATCAAAGGAAAAAACTTAATTCAACACAAAGAATCGAGAATCTTGCTCCAAAATCTTTTAATATTTCTTTTAACTAACATTTATAAAATAATTTTTATTAAAGGAAAAGCCATACCCAAGGGATATATTAAAATCTTTAAAGACATAATATTTCCACATCAAAGTTGTAATATTTGAAAATATTAATTTCATGTAGTTTTATTATAAATTTTGATATCATGTCAGGTAAAAAACATCATTAAATCTAATATTGATATTATAATTAATATTAATATAATTAAATTTAATAACTTTGGATTAATGCAATATTAAGTTTAATATAATATTGAATTTGTTATATTATAATATATATTAATATATCATGATACATATTAACTCTACATATATATGGGGGGAAGAACAAAGACACAGTGACACAAGTGGAGAGATAGGAGGAGTGACAAGGGAGAGGAGGAGATACAATGAAGGAGAGGGAAAAGGAGGAATGAAGAGAGAGAGAGACGAATGAGAGATGGAGAGAAGGGTATGAGAGAGAGATGGGGAGACAAAAAGATGGAGAGGGTAGAGAAATAGTGATAAGGTTGGACGGCAAAGAGAGAGAGAGATAGAGAGGGGGGAGTGATAGTGACAAGGTTGGAGGGAAGAGAGAGAGGGGGGGTGTGATAAGGACAAGGTTAGAGAGAGATAGAGATGGGGGGAGAGGGAGGAAGGTAGGTGAGACAGGGAGAGAGGGGAAGGACTGGAGAGAAGACTTGAGAGAGAGGAGGAGAGAGGGAGGGATAGAGAGATGAAGTTGGAGGGGGAGAGAGGGAGTGAAGAAAAAAGACAAAGAGAGAGAAAAGTGGAGAGAGAGGGAGTGAAAAGGGAGAGAAGAAGAGAGAGAATGTATGTTTTGGGGTGAGATCGAGAGATAAAGAAGGAGAAATGGAAGGAAGGGGGGAGAGAAAGAGAGAGGAGGGAGGGAGGGAGATAGTGACAAATTTGGAGGACGAAGAGAGAGAGGGGGGGAGATAGAGACTTAGAGTGAGGTGGGAGAGAAAGTGACAGAGGTGAAAGAAGAGAGAGAGGACATGAGAGAGAGGAGAGAGGGAGGGAGAGAGAGGGATTTGGAGGGGGAGAGAGAGGTAGGTAAGAAGAAAGACATATAGAGAGAATGGTGGAGAGTGAGAGGGAGTGATAAGGTAGAGAGAGAGAGAGAGAGAGAGAGAGAGAGAGAGAGAGAGAGAGAGAGAGAGAGGATAAATAGAAGGGGGAGAAAGGGAGAGGAAGAGGAAGAGGGAGGGAGAGATAGATAGATATGGAGAAAGAGTGTGTATGCTTTGGGGGTGATATAGAGAGAGAAAGGAGAGCCAGAGGGAGATAGAGATATAGATGGGAGGTGAAGAGAGGGAAGAAGAGAGGGGTAGAGAGAGGGAGGGAGGTTGGGAGAGATAGATATATATGGAGAGAGAGGGTGTGTGTGTTTCGGGGTGGAGGGTTGAGATAGAGAGACAAAGAAGGAGAGATGAAAGGAGATATAGATATAGATGGAGGGGGGAGGGAAGAATATTTATTGCACACGATGCATTGATTTCAATGTAAACGATGATTTATAATCCTATTTGATTTCTACACTAGATTCATTGATTTTAGTGCAGATGGTGATTTCTAACCCTATTTGATTGCTTGCACTAGATGCATTAATTTTAGTCTAGATGTTGATTTCTAATTATATTTGATTCGTCACACAATATCATTGATTTCAATGTAGAAGTTTATTTCTAATCTTATTTGATTGTTTGCATTAGATGCATTAATTTTAATGTAGATGTTTTCTAATCCTATTTGATTGCCCACATCAGATGGATTGGATGTTGTTAATCTTGAGTTTGTAAAATATTAAAAATATTTTTCAAGGTTAGATGGAGGGGAGAGATCAAAGAATATTTCTTGCACTAGATGCATTGATTTCAGTGTAGATGATATTTTCTTAGAATTATATTCAATTGCTTGCATGAGATGCATTGATTTCAGTGTAGATGTTGATTCCTAATCCTATTTAATTTCTTGCTCTAGATGCATTTATTTCAGTGTAGATGTTGATTTCTAATCCTATTTGATTTCTTGTACTAGATGCATTTATTTTAGTGTAGATTTGGATTTCTAATCCTATTTGATTGCTTTCACTAGATGCATTGATTAAAGTGTAGATGTTGATTTCTAATCTGAGTTGATTGCTTGAATTAGATGCATTGATTTCAGTGCAGATGTTGTTTTCTAATCTTATTTGATTGCTTTCATTAGATGAATTATATGTTGTTAATATTGACGTTGTGGATTATTAAAAAAAAAAATCAAGATATATTTAGTAATACTTAAAATGACTCTATTAATAATTAATTAGCTGTCAAAAGTTGTAATACCTAGAATTAAAATGAAATAGATGTGCATAATCAATCCTCCTGCAAAGATAAAATTAATCCTTGACAAGATCGTCTCCCTTCTACATCACCATCTAATTACTAATAAGCAATTACATATATTTAAAATTACTAATAGATAATTGCATAGAATAATGTTTTCATAATAGTTATAAGAGGAAAAGATATATTTATAAACATTCAAAAAAAATCAAAATATTCTTGAAGGAAATGTGATAATTGTTTGGAGAAACAAATAATGTAAAGATTTTATAATTCTAGCCACTCATTAAAAAAAATAAAAAATATATTATTTCTTGACTTTGTTGAATAGACTATATATAAAAAATCATTAGAATATTTTTGAAGGAAATAAATTATTTCAAACATTAGCAAAGAAAACAATATTTCGAGAGTAATCTTGACACAATAAATGATTAAAACTACTCTTCAAGATATATTTAGTAATTCCCAAAGGGACACTATTGAGAATTAATTAGTTGTCAGAAGTTCTGATACCTAAAATTAAATGAAATAGATGTGTAGCATCAATCCTCCTACAAACTATTGATAAGAGTGTATCCCTTCTTCATCACCAACTAATTACTAATAAACAATTATATACACATATGAAAATATAACATGACAACTGTAAATTAAAAAACGTTATCGTCTAAATCCAAACACACAAACAACTCAAAGCATCCAAACACAAATGTACAAGCCATTCAAGGCAAGAAATACAAACTAAATTAAACAAGAGAATGATATGCTCACGCAAAGCAAAGAAAACATAGTGTGAATTTTGAAGTTAATCTCAAACATATACATAGCAATGATAATCTAAAAATGTGACATTGTTGCCCTCAAATGGAACCGACTTAGATCCATTTAACACTGGATCTATCATGCATCGAGAGGAATAAAATCCATTGAGATGCAAACCTTTCCTCAAATTATACACTCCAAAAAGAAGGTTTGCACCAAGGGATTTGATTCCTGTCGGCATGGGATAGATCTAGTGTTAGATGGATCTAATCTAGTATAAATTTTATTAAAAAATTATATGAAAAATTATATTTTTACACCGTAGGCTTGGTCTATATTGGAATTGGTCTTGAGGAATTTTGATTTTGAAATAAATGAGTAGACAAGATTTGATTTCGAGAGAATATTCTTCATCTAATACATCATCGAATGGATGATACGAAAAGTATTTGAATGGTTTTCAATTTCAAATCAAAGAATAAGACATTTAATTTAAAAATCATTTAGTTCCCCACCTGTTAAGAACATTGGAATAAAATAGTTTTGTTTGGTTACTAATGTGTCCCTGCAATTCATACCATCAGTCATTTCGATCGTTGCATTCAAACCTATCATTTTAGGATCACCACATTCACACTTGTCACTCTGGGCCTCATAATAGACTTCGTACTACACAATTATGCTAAAGGTTTTAAACCTAATGTGAAATCTCGAACCATAACGAGAATGTGACTAACTCTCAGTATATTTATCAGAGGACGTAAGCTTTGGTTTGTTTTTCTTTCAGAGGTGGAAATCAGAACCCAATCCAACTTCACACTACTAAGCATTAAATTATCCTTGAATTGTCTCTTGTGATGCCCTATTATATAGAAACACTTTAAACGCAAGTTATTTCATGCCTCGTATTATTATATATTACATTTTATATAATAATTGGAAGCTTAAAATTTATTGTTGATTACCCATAAGGTTTTTAGCAGTATTTAACGGGATCCAATTCAAAGAATTTAATGGGATTCCACATTCACACCTGTCACTCTAGGATGATAGTGGTTTCATGACATGCTTTGTTACTCACAAAAACAAACAAAAAATCATTTTTATACATGCGACCATTCATTTATAAAATATGTGTCATTATATATTTAAATAAGCTTACTTCTATATTAATTTACCATTGTTCTATTCTATTACAATCACATTAGCCTAATTCTTCTCTTTAATCTACAATTTTTCAAGACAATTCAATCTTCTAATAATCAATAAAAATTGTAGATAGAATAGTAAATACAATGAACAATAAGAGAAAAATAAGAAACACTAGGTTTGATCAAAGATCGGAGAAAAACCCCACAAGGGGGAAAGCCTTTCAATTTTCTCTTCTTATTAGATTGGCATACAATGTTAAGCAAAGAGAGTACAAAATTCCAATTCTTCAATAACAAGACTATCCAGAAAAATCAACCAAAAAATATCCAAGAGATGATCCCAATAACAATACTGATCTAAGTTAGCATTCCAAGCTTACGGTCAACTGTCAAGACCTGCAATCAATTATCAACAGAAACCATAGGTCCTAGCCACATGGAGCTAGCAATCGTGCAGGTGGTTGAAATGCTCCAATCATAGGGAGCACCCTATATGTGTGAGGATACAACCAAAATTTTCCTATTTCAACATTATGGCTATGAACTAAAATCCTATTTCACACGTGTGAGTTCAGACCCTATAATTTAAGACTGTATGAACCAATTTTTGCAAACTGTCTTCAGACTTGTGCGAGCCCAACCAAATAAGACAGAAGAAGAAGATTTTTGATGATGATGTCCAAACAAGGTTATTTTGACTTGTATTTATAGCCATCCAAGGCTGTCCAATTTCTCTTTAGAGTTGACTTGACCTTTTTTGAATATGTGGGTTTTCATATTAAAATTATATTTTCCCTTAACCAATTTAAATTCTTCAAAGGAATAGGAGGGATATTTATTGATAAGGAACATTGTCCAAAAGAGGGATTTTATCCCTCACCTGCCAAATTAACACTCCCTCTCAGCTAGGGATAAATTACTGGTTGCAACACGTGTCCTATCTCAAATATCAAATAAAAATATCTTTTCTCATATGTTGAACACTCTCGAATCCAAAAGAAGAAGAATTTGACATCAAAGGGGAGGTCAAGCTACAACCCTCTATCCATCAATTGTTATATGGGAGTTCCAACTCAACCCACATCATGAAGGAGCCCAGCTCAACCCATTATCATAGGAAAATAGGCAGGATATGATTTACCATGATAGGTAAGGATCACAACCATCCTATTTTCTATTGATCTTCCCATCAAGACCCTCAAGAGTCAAGTGGTAGAACACATGCATCCAAAACCTTGGGAGGAGATACACAGTTACCTTATAAGGTAAGGATAAAAAATAAACCAATGCACTTGGGGGAGATACACACTTACCCTGTGAGGTAAGGATCATACACACCCAAGTCATCATCTCAACACATTGGCCAGACGGGGAGGAATAATCACAACAAGCCTAGCTTGTGGGTAGGACGCATACTGGGGCATACTCGATAGGGGATATACACACTTACCATGATTTAAGGATTAGACACACCCTGAGATGAAAATACGGGAGATACACACTTAACGTGAGTTAAGGATCAAACACACCTATTGCCCATGATTTCCCTCGACCCCAAGAGCTCTTCGGATCAATTCCTTACTATGGGAGCTCAAACAAAGGGAAGAGCATAAATGAGTTTCCTCGATTAGTCAGGACCCTTACCTCGGAGTGTCACATCCATTAGTCCAAGCTATGTTTTGAAGACCAATAACTTCCCTTCTGAAAAATCCTTGGTGAGTATGTCTACATTCTACTCATCAGTCGAAATATGATGAAGTTTCATGGCTCCTCTCTGCACCATGTCATGTATGTAATAATAGTTGATCTCAATATGCTTGGACTTGTCATGGAACACAACATTTTTTTCTAATTGGATCCCACTCCTGTTGTCGCAATATATCATTGTCATATCTAGGACCTGCTCAAACAACCCTCCAAAGAGCTTCCTTAACCAAACTGCCTCATAGATGGCCATGCTAGCAATAATATACTCCACCTTTGCCATACTCAAATCCATATACTTCTTTTTACTTCTCATCCAAGATATCATGGAAGATCCAAAGTTAAAGCAACACCCAAATGTGGTCTTCTTGTCAATAACGTTTCCAGCCCAGTCAACATCAGTGTATCCATGTAGTCGTACATCTCGTGTAGTATATCTCAGAACAAGATTGATATTCTAATGCAAATATCTCAAAATGTGCTTAGTGGCAATCCAATGTGCATGACGCGGCTTAGTCATGAATTGACTCAAGGTGTTCACAGCAAAACATATGTCTAGACGAGTGTTTATAAGAAACATCAATGCTCCAATTAATTGACAATATTATGAAGGGTAAGATAAGTTGGGTCCAACAACATCTCCACATAACTTATTGAATTTCATCTTAAAAAATTATTAGGAATTTAAGTGAAAACTAATCACTAAAAACAATTATCAAGAAGTTAAGTGAAAAATAGTGCCTCCACATTGCTTCCTATGAAATTTCCAAAACTAGAACCCTATTGCAGCAACTGGTGTTATTTCTTCTAACTGATAATTAATTATTCAATTTGTTGTTGCAACAACATTGAAATAAACACATTGAAACCTTCACAAATAAAATTGTGGAAAAATAAATAGTGCTGGAAACTGAGAAAATACTAGCACATGCACAAAAATTAACACCGTTATTTTCGGACAAAAGTCCCTGGAAAAAACCAACATGGAAAAACTGGTACAACAATTAGGGGTTTTATTATTATGTAGCAGTGAAAATGTGAGTACAATATATGGATTCCCAACTAGCAATCCAAACAACAGGAAAATCTGGGGAAAATGATTTCAAGGGAAGTACCCTTCTTCCACAAGCAATCCCATCACAACTTCCTTTAGAAAACTCAACCTCTTAGACCCTTTATGTCATCCTCTCTGCTACTCTGCATATACCCTATGACATCAAGCCTCCAACCTTCCTGTGATGAAGTAATTATGCCTATCTCTGTTGAGGAAATCACCTCCCTAACACTATGTACCCTCTACCTGGCCTCTGGAACTGAGAACAAATTTTTCTCCAACAAATCAAATTGCTTCTTTGAAGCTACTGCATAGTCCTCTACGTTTCCTCACTGGGAATAACTCAAACCTCTTATTTTTGCCTCTCTGGATATGGAAAACTTCCTTCGAATCATTTTCCCTGCACCTCACTATCTTTGCTGCCTCACTGAAGCTTGAAATCTCGAGCAACTGACTGCGACTACTCTAGAGAATTGGATTCTCCAAGTGACTCTTATGTATTCTCCATTACCACCTTGATCCCTTCTTATATCTTCCTATTGGCACTCCAACAACCAAGATTAAATCTTGATCGATGGCTCATATTATGTATGGATCGATTTATATGAGTTTCTAGCGAATTCTCACCTTGACTGAATTAATTATGATTAATTATCTATATTCCCTAAGTTTAGACTTAGGAAATATTTAAAAATCGACTAATAATCTAATTAAGCCATCTTTAGGTGGAATTTCCATAAACTATTTCTGGGTTTTCGAGATGTCATATATTCTAGCCTCTCCATAAAATTTCATGGCTAGAACACACCTGATGCTACAAAAACTAACACTTCCTTCACCACGGTGTCCAATGTTGCAGGATTCCATATGTGAAGTTTCATTTTGAACATTATGGGAAAATTATAAAAAATGTAACTACTTTTCTTTTATAATTAACACTAAGCAATAACAAATTATTATAAATAAATAAAAATTATTAAAAAATGACGGAAAAAATAAATTATATATATCTATATATATATTATTAAAAAATAACATGAACATTTGTTTTTTTACGCCATAGGCTTGGTCTATATTGGAATTGGGCTTGAGGAATTTTATTTTTGAAATAAATGAATGCACAAGATCTGATTTCAAGAGAATAATCTTTGTTCAATACATCATCCAATGGATTTTATGAAAAGCGTTTGAATGGGTTTTCGATTTGAAATCAAAGAATAAGAGCTTTAATTTAAAAATCAATTAGTTCACCACATGTTAAGAACATTGGAATCAAATATTTTAGTTTGGTTACTAATGTGTCACCAAATTTCATATCAAGCAATTCAATCGACGCATTCACACCCGTCACTTTGGGATCACTGCATTTGTTAATTTTTGCAACTAGGGTCAAAGTCCACCTTGGATAGATCAGATGACCAAGATAATGATTACATTAAATTCCTGTTTTTGAGAGGACCAAAATCAACCTAAAGATCACCCCAATTGGTGAAACAAGAGTTGATTTTTAAATTATTTTATCCACTCGTGTATAATAGAATGGGTTTGCCCTAAGCACATGTAAAATTGGACAGGCCATCCTTAACCCCAAGTGGACCCTCATGGAAGCCTATAAAGAGAAGAGACCGCAATCTCATTTCCACACATTGATCAAGTCATCTTCTACTCTCTTCTTTTGTCTTGGTTTGCACAAGTCTAACAAAAGAAGTTCACGCAAGGGTCTGAAATCACAGGGGTGAAGCTCGAATGAATCTAGGGTTTTTGTTTCTCAGATGCAGGCATGTAACTGAGCTTTTTCATCCTTAGACACACCCACACAGTGGCTAAGGGAGTGTCCAGGAAGTCTTGGACGCTCACACAGAGGCCTGAAGGGAGCATCCAGGGTTTCTGAAGCAAATCCGACAATGTTGGTCTGTAGACACTCACACAAAGTGGTCAAGTGAGCATCCGAGCAGTCCCAGACACACGCATAGTAACTAGAAGAGAGAATTTAGGGGTTTGGATTAGTTTTGTGTGGGATTGACCCCATATACACACATACAGTCTTCCTCAGAGTGTCCAGGTTAGGCATAGATGCCCTCACGTAGTGGTTAAGGGAGTGCCTAGGGAGTTTCAGACACACGCAGTCAATTTTGTTGGGAGCATCCATGGTTTTTATCTATGGTTTAACAATTTCTTTCAATTGGCTTCAATGGTCTAATGGATCAATGGTTTCTCTCCATTGTTCTGTAAATCTGCAATATGTTCTATAAATATTTGCTACAAGTTTATATATTGGGCTCATTGTACTCTCTAATGAATTTTTTATGACGATCTAATAAAGAAGAAGATTTGAAAGGGTTTATGAATATCCCCTGTCTCTTATGGTTGTGTTGTTGTCTTCTCTGTCATTGCATATATTGTTCTATCTTCAGTTATAGTTTATGATTGGACACATTGTTAATAATTGGATGCATTGTTAAATGAAGAAGTAAATTGGGCTAAAGTAATTGATATAACATAGAACAATCTAAAACGTTAACATGGTATCAGAGTTGAGGTGAAGCACAACCCCAAAAAAATAGAAGCATTGAAGCCATCATTTTTAGAAATAAGATTGCCTAGTCAAGGTCAAGATGTATTCCTCTACCTTCAAGGAGCATGAAAAGTTGGGTGACGTATCAAAATTTGTTGCATGGAAATTCAAGATGGAGATCATAGCTCGCAAAAATTATGTGCTAGAATACATTCAAGGAAGGATGCCTAAGCCTCCAGAAAATGCTTCTTCTTCCCTCAAAAACAAGTACAAGAAAGGTGAGTCCAACGCAAAGCAAATTATAATTGATGGTTTACAAAATCATTTACTTGTGTACATTGGGAATTTAATAAAGTATAAAGACATGTATGACAAGATATTCGTCGTGTATGAAATCAAAATTTTGAATTAAATCATCATCTTGGAAGATCAACTCAAGGAAACCAAGATGAACAAAGGATAATTTGTTCAATCCTAGATTATGAGGATATCTCACCTTAGAGATCAATTGTAGAGGGTTGGATAAAATTTCCTGAGAGGGAAATAGTAGTTGTGACTCTTAGAGGTATCCCTCCTATTTGGGAAACCTTCATTACTACAATAAGAAACAACAATGTCGTTCGGTCATTTGATGAAATTGTGGGTAATCTTACTTAAAAATAATCTAGGATGAAAGTAAGAGGAAGGATTCAAAAGCATGAAGAGGGAGAGCCCGTTGGATATATCACTCATGACAGAAAGAATAAGGGAAAAGGAGGTCCATAAAGGAAGCCTCCTTCTCAAAATGAAAAAGGAAGGAATGTCAAATCTTTATCTCATATGGAATATTATAATTTGTACAAGAAAGGTCATTATGCTTGAGATTATCCTAAGAAAAGAAAAAAGACCACGTTACAACACCAAAAGAAACAACAATAATAAAAGAAGAAAAGAAAATCAAAGGAATAACCGTGATAGAATATAAGAAAGAAGAAGAAGAGATTCCTCAAGTGACCATGAAGAATATCATTCTCCTAAAAATTAGTCAAGAGTTCCCAGGTATGAAAGTAATGTTGTAATAAATCTGAATACATTCTTATTTATGCCCTTACTAGTTCTTCTCCATCGAATTTGTGGGATAGTTGGTTGGTTGATAGTGGGGACACTCATCATTTCTCTGGATACAAGTAAGTCGTCTCTAATCTAGTAGAGAGGGAGACTAAGTTGAATATTATTCTTGGAGACAACTCCACTCATCCTGTGAAAGGTTTTGGGTTTGTCAAATTTCAGTTGAATTATGGGGAATCAGTTATGTTGCATGGTCTTATGTAATGAATAATTTGGTATTTATATCTGCATTGGAAGATAAAGGGATGAGGGTTTCCTTCATCAAAGGAAATTTTTTGACTTGGTCTGTTGATTCCCCTATAAGAGATTCTTTCACATTAGGATCAAGATTTGAAGGACTCTATAGAGTCATTAGAAGGCCACTTCTAGCATTGGTTCATAATACCAATCATCTAAGCGATTTGTGGCACTATAGACTGGCTCATCTTCACTATGATTCTCTTCCAAAATTTAAGAAACTGGTCTCAGGTATTCTCAATGATCAATCCCATCATGATGGATTTTTCCCAAGATGTGCAAGTGGAAATAAAATAAGGGGACCATTCCCCTCTAGTGAGAACAAGACAAATGACATCCTCCATATCATTCATTTTGATATATGTGGTATGATGCCTGTGCAGTCTATTGGTGGTAATCTCTACTACATCACCTTCATTGATGAGTTTTAAAGAAAGACATGGTTATGCTACCTTAAGCATAAGGATGAAGCCTTTGAAATGTTCAAGGAATTCAAAGCCTTGATCGAAAATAAAACATGGAAGAGAATCAAAGTATTCAAATCCGACAATGGAGGGGAATACATGTCAAATGAATTCATAGAATTTTGCAAGAAAAAAGGGATCAAGAAGGAAACAATTGTGACATATACTCTCAAACAAAATGATCTAGCTGAAAGGAAGAACAAGTCTATATTAGAAGTTTCCCATGCCATGATCCATGATCAAAACGTGTCAAAGTTCCTTTGGGAAGAAGCCACACATGTTTTCGTATATGTTCAAAACAGGGCGCCTCATCAAGCATTAGAAAATAAGACCCCTAAAGAAATATTCACATGTTTGAAGCCCAATATTATCCATCTTCATTAGTTTGGATGCCCCGTATATTTTCATGTGCTGAAGGACAAAAGAAAAAAGTTGGAAGCTATAGGAATAAAATGTATGTTTGTGGATTACTGTCAAAATTATAAAGCATATAGAATATATATATTCCTGGTCAAAGGACGGTTGAAATTACCAAGGATGTAACATTTGATGAAGATGCAACTCTTGGAAAAGAAAGAGACCTTCCACCGCCTACTCCTACCAAGAAATAGAATTCTGAATGGAATGTTCTAGATGGTCCTTTCATGCTTGAGTCTGATATTAGTGATGATCCCATGGAGCCTATGGATCCTCTAGATCCTCCTCCAGGTGATCCTCCTAATAGGAAGAGACCAATTTGGCTTCACAATACACTATAGAATGCTAAAAGAAATGTTCCCATTCATAGATCATTTAGGGAAAGGAAGAAACCATGTAGGTATGAGGGGTATATTGAAACCATGAGCACTATGATTCAAGTCGAACCTTCCTCATTCAAAGAAGTTGTAAAAGGTCAAGTTTGGAAGGATTTTATGGCCGAGGAATATGAATCAATTTTTAAAAATGATGTACATGATGTTGTGCCAAGACTGGATGGGAAGTCTATTGTGAGTTCAAAGTGGATATTCAAGATAGAACATGGAATTGATGGTGACATTGAGAGATACATAGCGAGGTTCGTATATCAAGGACTCCCTAAGAAAGAGGGAGAAGATTATGTTGACATATTTTCTCATGTGGCTCGATATATAACCATATGTTTGATAGTTTCCCTTGTTTTTAGTCAAGGATGGACTCTTCATGATATGGACATAAAGAGAACATTCCTTCATGGCATTGTTGCAAAAAAAATTGTCACCTTGACATTCTGCAATCTGTGTGAGTCCATTACCACTCATACATTCCTCCTTTGCAAGTCTTAAGCCTCAGTTCTTCATATCAAGCCTTGAAAATAAGAGAAAGTCTTCAAAAGTCTCTAAAACTTTGGTTCCGCACTTTCTCTTAGCATTACCTGTGGTCCCGCACCTAAAGGTCATGTCCCCTGTGCACTTGACCTCTCTGTCTCTGTGTTATGGGTGCGGACCCCTGTAAAAGTAAAAAGGGCGCAAGTATATTCTTAAAAACTCACTTTGAGTCATTTCTAGAAGCTTCTGGAAGGAATCTTGAGGTGGCAAGTTCGTTCCCTTAAGGTTCATGCATCCCATACCTTAAGGAGCTAACCCCTTGATGTGAGGAGCTTATCCCTTTGAAGGAGGACTCTATCCCTTCATAGGTGGACTTGTAACCTCCTTCCTCTGCACTATAAAATGAGCATTGGACTGGTTACTGGGGAGGTGGAAAGCTAAATATTTTTGAGGTGAAATGTTGATGGAACTTAGTCTTCCTAATTGAGCTTTTATGAGGAGATATTACATACCTCTTTGATCTCATTTGGAAGAGTGTAAGGCTTGTCAAAGTAAAGGAGATTCCTATTCTAGACCTTGGGAAGAGCTTGTTCAACATCAAGGCTGAAAAGGTTGTAAGGTTCTTCTACTTCAAAGTTAATACAAATAAGTTTGTTTTTCTCAATAAGCTGTGTTTTATGGTTTATTTTATGGATTCCTTGATCACCATAATGAACATGATTTATGATATTAGCTATGCATGTGTTATTTGATGTTTTCTTGTTTGTGTTTGCAGGTTCTCAAAAGAAAACTCTTTCAGATGGTTGAAGGTTGGCTACTACAAACTAGCGTTGGACTTAAGGTAGGGTCTAAACACCTCTATAGTTTTTATTAATGAATCGTATATGTTTAGAGAAAGATAGATTTGCTTGTTTGCTTGTTGCTAGATATCTTTAGATACTAGGGAGATCGGCCTTGTCTACAAGATCGATTTATCCGGCCAACAAATTGGCGACTCCGCTAGGGAACTGAATTTGGTTTTTGGTTTTCCTTTGTCTTTGACTTGAGAAACTTGTTCTTGTTTCTGGTTTTTTCTTGATGTGTGTTGGATTGGGTAGTTTTTAGGACCTGGATTATCATTTTTTTTCGAAGTTTTCAAGGGACTGCACTTTCTCTTTATAGATAGTGTAGGCATCTCCACACTTTTCCTTTAATACACAGAGCGGTACCGCATCTGGTTCTTCTGGAAGCCTGCGGACCCTATGAATTTTTTTTTAAAACCTAAAAATGTTTTCTTCCAGTTAAGTTTAGGTTTTATTTACGGCTTTTAGTGTCTACCCAGATCTACATGTGTTCTGTCAAAAATATCTTATGAGTGAATTCCATTGGCATTTTTGTTTTAGATAATTTTCTAGAAGTTTTGCATGCCTGGAGTGGTTTTCACTTGGTCTATGTAGTGACTCAAAGATCAGAAGCTTGAGAAACCTTAGATTACCCTAGTGTCTTTTCGTCTTCTTGATGAGTCTGACTGGTTTGTGAAATCTATCCTTTGTGAGAAATAGACTTACTTTTCTCTTTGCAAATCTTTGAACGAACTTGGTTATAAGTTTTGAATTTTATTTTTATAAAAGTAAACGTATTTGGATGTTTTTTTATTGACTTGTTATTCTGAACGAATTAATCCTTAGTTTACAGAACAACTAAGTAAAATGTCCTCAAAAAGAATTCAAGCATTTATACAATTAGGTTTTTAGAAGTTTTTAGATCTCAAGATTAGTTTTGTAGTTTTGAGTGTTTTCTAGAACTTGTAGATCTCTTTTGAAAGAAATTGTTTTTTGTAGTTTTGAGTGTTGAAAAAAGAAAGGGATTTATTGTGAGCATAATTAGTAGTCTCGTTTTGAGTTCTTATTGAAAGAGACAAAAGGATTTTCTTTTTATTTACATGTTGAAAGAAAGATTTGTTTCTCAAAGAATTGCATTCTCGAACTCTTTCTTTTAGCTAGAAATTCATTGAAACAAAAATGAATTGTTTATCATTTTAGGTACATTTTTTAGTGTTTTTGGAGTCGAGTCTTCACACCATCAAAGTTTCATTTCCATACCTATTAACTTAAAGAACAACCCATAAAAGTAACGCTTAATTAAAATTGATCTAGCAATCTTTTTTATTTATAAGGCTCTTATCACCAATATAGCTTAGGCTAATATCTTGGAGTAGGGAGTAATTAACTCTCCAAGATAGTTAAAACAAACAAGTAGCTATATCTTACGGTAGGAAATAAATTCAATTGTAATTGATACATTCTAGGAAGCTTCTCTTAAAGAAGTCAATCATGAGATCATGTCCGAACCTTTGAGACATCAAGTCTATTTCATTGGGAAAGATAGAAGATTTGCAAGTATTATAAATGGTAAACCTCAGATTAACCATTGTTGAGGAGCTTGGGGTCACTTGTTGGTAAACCTCGGATTGATCATGTCGAGAAGCCTTCAAAATTGAGCTTTGTTACTGTGCCCTTGCATGTAGATCAGATCGTAGACTGTTCCTCCGGTTGTATTTGTTGTTGTTGGTAACAATATATATCTTATTTTTCTTCAATACATTACTACAATGAATAGGACATCATATACATAATATGTTGGATATAAGGTAATGGACTACTTCGATACCAACTTGTGTGATATCAATTAGATAATCATATATATTTTATTTTTCTTCAATACATTATTAAAGTGAATAGGACATCATATACATAATATGTTGGGTACAAGGTTGTCATGACCTGACCTTTCATGCAGAAACTGGAAGTTAATTACAATATTTTAAATATACCTAACACCCATTGGAATTTAATTACAATAATCTAAATATACCATGTTAGATTCATTGCAAGTAGCCTTGTTTTTATGTCATGTTATCTCATATTCCTAATCTAAGATGATATTGCCACTATGTTAGGTTCATTGCAAGTAGCCTTATTTTTATGTCATGTTATCTCATATTTCTAATCTAAGATGAGAACGTCATTAAGATACCCTCAAACCAACTCCATTCTATAGCCTTGTCACACCAAAAGAGAAAATTCTATCATTGTATCCAACCATTTGCCAATACATATTTAGTATGACAGGCTCATCATGCCTATAATTAAATTGTGACCAATCTAACAATATTCTCCTAATCTCACATTATCACCTTTATCTTAACTTATCTCCTTCTCCTATAATTAAATTGTGGCCAATCTAAGAGTCTTATCCTAATCTCACTTTATCACCTTTATCTTAACTTATCTCCTTCTCCTATCTCCCTAGGAATCCATCTTCCAACTAATGGAAATAATTTTAGTAATTTTTTCCAAACATTTTGGGGCCCATTGAATAAACTTTTTATCCATCCTTATCCAAACTTTGGTGATTTTTTTTAATACTTCTCCAACTCATCAGTGTACCACAAACTATTATTTAAAAGGAGTCCTCATGAACTTTTTACCCTTTGCTCCATGGGTTTGGCTAAAAGAATAAATATTCATCAAACCCCATCCTCCATTTGCTTTTAATTTGGATGTACTTCATTTGCTTTTAATTTGGTTGTCCTTTCACTTCATCAAAGGGATCACTTCTAATTTCTTATTTCTTGTCCATAAAAATCCCTCCATTTGCTTTTAATTTGGATGTCCTTTCACTTCACCAAAGGGATCAGTTCTATTTTCTTATTTCTTATCCATAAAAATAAAAAACAAACACGGACTCACTTCTATTTTCTTATTTCTTGTCCATAAAAATCCAAAAGGGATCACTTCTATTTTATTATTTATTTTCCATAAAAATCCCTCCATTTGCTTTTAATTTGGATGTCCTTTCACTTCACCAAAGGGATCACTTCTATTTTCTTATCTCTTGTCCATAACAATCCAATTTTTTTTTTATCATATTAAGGCAAAGAGAGAGAGGGAGTGATAAGGTAGAGAGAGAGAGAGAGAGAGAGAGAGAGAGAGAGAGAGCAGGAGGAAAGATAAATAGAAGGGGGAGAGAGGGAGAGGGAGAGGAAGAGGGAGGGAGAGATAGATAGATATGGAGAAAGAGTGTGTATGCTTTGGGGATGATATAGAGAGAGAAAGGAGAGCCAGAGGGAGATAGAGATATAGATGGGAGGTGAAGAGAGGGAAGAAGAGAGGGAGGGAGGTTGGGAGAGATAGATATATATGGAGAGAGAGGGTGTGTGTGTTTGGGGTGGGGGTTTGAGATAGAGAGACAAAGAAGGAGATATGAAAGGAGATACAGATATAGATGGAGGGGAGGTGGGGGAGACAGAAGAATATTTATTACACACGATGCATTGATTTCAATGTAGATGATGATTTATAATCCTATTTGATTTCTACACTAGATTCATTGATTTTAGTGCAGATAGTGATTTCTAACCCTATTTGGTTGCTTGCACTAGATGCATTGATTTTAGTCTAGATGTTGATTTCTAATTAATATTTGATTGGTTGCACCACATCATTGATTTCAATGTAGATGTTTATTTCTAATCTTATTTGATTGTTTGCATTAGATGCATTAATTTCGGTGTAGATGTTTTCTAATCCTATTTGATTGCTCGCATTAGATGGATTGGATGTTGTTAATCTTGAGACTATAAATTATTAAAAATATTTTTCAAGGTTAGATGGAGGGGAGAGAGAGCAAATAATATTTCTTACACTAAATGCATTGATTTCAGTGTAGATGATATTTTCTTAGAATTCTATTCTACTAATTGCATGAGATGCATTGATTTCAATGTAGATGTTGATTCCTAACCCTATTTAATTCCTTGCTCTAGATGCATTGATTTCAATGTAAATGTTGATTTCTAATCCTATTTGATTGCTCGTACTAGATACATTTATTTTAGTGTAGATTTGGATTTCTAATCCTATTTGATTGCTTTGATGCATTGATTAAAGTGTAGATGTTGATTTCTAATCTCATTTGATTGCTTGAATTAGATGCATTGATTTCAGTGCAGATGTTGTTTTCTAATCTTATTTGATTCCCTTCATCATATGAATTATATGTTGTTAATATTGACGTTGTGGATTATTAAAAAAATACTTTCAAGATATATTTAGTAATACTTAAAAGGACACTATTAAGAATTAATTAGTTGTCAAAAGTTGCAATACCTAGAATTAAAATGAAATAAATGTGCAGAATCAATACTCTTGCAAAGAGAAAATTAATCCTTATCAAGATTGTCTCCCTGCTACGTCACCAACTAATTACTAATAAACAATTACATATATTCAAAATTACTAATAGATAATTGCATAGAAGAATGTTTTC
Source organism: Pinus tabuliformis (assembly GCA_031772625.1). Taxonomy (NCBI): domain Eukaryota; kingdom Viridiplantae; phylum Streptophyta; class Pinopsida; order Pinales; family Pinaceae; genus Pinus; species Pinus tabuliformis. Next base: position 93,584,125 of record CM062814.1, on the reverse strand, counting down.
ATAATATTTATAAGAGGAAAAGATATATTTATAAACATTCAAAACAAATCAAAATATTCTTGAAGGAAATGTGATAATTGTTTGAAGAAACAAATAATGTAAAGATTTTATAATTCTAGCCACTCATTAAAAAAAATCAAAAATATATTATATCTTGACTTTGTTGAATAAACTATAGATAAAAAATCAATATTTTTGAAGGAAATAAATTATTTCAAACATTAGCAAAGAAAAAATTATTTATAGGGTAATCTTGATGCAATACATGCTTATAACTACTCTTCAAGATATATTTAGCAATACCTTGAGGGATCAAATCCATTGAGATGCAAACCTTTCCTCAAATTATACACTCCAAAAATAAGGTTTGCACCAAGGGATTTGGTTCCTCTGGGCGCACAGGATAGATCTAGCCTTAGATGGATCTAAGTTGGTATAAATTTGATTAAAAAATTATATTTTTATATGGTAGGTTTGGTCTATATTGAAATTGGGCTTGAGGAATTTTGATTTTGAAATAAATGAGTAGACAAAATTTGATTTCCAAAAAATATTCTTCATCTAATACATCATCCAATGAATGATACTAAAAGTATTTGAATGATTTTCAGTTTCATATCAAAAAATAAGAAATTTAATTTAAAAATCATTTAGTCCCCCAAGAACATTGGAATCATATAGTTTTGTTTGGTTACTAATGTGTCTCTGGAATTCATACCATCAAGCAATTCGATCATTGCATTCAAACCTGTCACTTCAGGATCACCACATTCACACTTGTCAGTATCGGCCTCATAATAGACTTGGTAATACACAATTATGCTAAAGGTTTTAAACCTAATGTGAGATCTCGAACCATAACGGGAATCTGACTAACTCTCAGTATATTTATCAGAGGACGTAAGCTTTGGATTGTTTTTCTTTGAGAGGTGGAAATCGGAACCCAATCCGACTTCACACTACTAAGCATTAAATTATCCTTGAATTGTCTCTTGTGATGCCATATTATATAGAAAAACTTTAAACGCAAGTTATTTCATGCCTCGTATTATTATATATTACATTTTATATAATAATTGGAAGCTTAAAATTTATTGTTGGTTGCCCATAAGGTTTTTAGAAGTATTTAATGGGATCCAAGTCCAAGAATTTAATGGGATTTCCACATTCACACTTGTCACTCTAGAATGATGGTGGTTTCATGCCAAGCTGTGTTACTCACAAAAACAAACAAAAAAATTATCAAAAACAAATAAAAAAAAATTATCAAAAAAATAAAAAATAAAATTTTTTTACACATGCTACCATTCATTTATAAAATATGTGTCGTTATATATTTAAATAAGATTAGGTCTATGCTATTACAATCATATTAGCCCAATTCTTCTCTTTAATTTACAATTTTTCAAGACAATTCAATCTTCCAATAATCAATAACAATTGTAGATAGAATAATAAATACAATGAAAAATAAGAGACAAATAAGAAACACTAGGTTTGATCAAAGACCGAAGAAAAACTCCACAAGAAGGGAAACCTTTCAAATTATTCTTCTTATTAGATTGCCATACAATGTTAACCAAAGAGAGTACAAAATTCCAATTCTTCAATAACAAGACTATCCAGAAAAACCAACCAAACAATATCCAAGAGATAAGCCCAGTAACAATACTGATCTAAGTTATCGTTCCAAGCAACCATAAGCAACCATAAGTCCTAGCCGAATGGAGCTAGCAATCATGGAGGTTACTGATCTAAGTTATCGTTCCAAGCAACCATAGGTCCTAGCCGCATGGAGCTAGCAATAATGCAAGTGGCTGTTGTAGGTGGCTGAAATGCTCCAATTGTAGGGAGCACCCTGTATGTGTGAGGATACAACCAAAATTTTCATATTTCAACATTATGACTATGAACCAAAATTTCATATTTCAACATTATGACTACGAACCAAAATCCTAATTCACACATGTGAGTTCGGACCCTGCAATTTAAGACCATATGAACCAATTTTTGCAAACCTACTTCAAACTTGTGTGAGCCAAACCAAATAAGAGAGAAGAAGAAGATGTTTGATGACAATGTCCAAAGGAGGTTATTTTGACTTGTATTTATAACCATCCAAGGGTGTCCAATTTCTCTTTAGAGTTGACTTGACCTTTTTCACATATGTGGTTTTTCATATTAAAATTATATTTTATCTTAACAAATTTATCTTGAGTTAGGGCCCAACCCTAGCAGTAGAGGTTCCTCTTCTTTTTGCACATGTATCCTTAGATGAGAATCATAGGTTAACCATTGAAATTGTTTTTGTTTTGTTTAATTTGCAAAGTATTTGAATGATTGTTTAGTTTTGCTTCCATTAGTTGGAGAAGTAGATGAATGTTATAGTAGTGAAATGAAATACTTCACGAAATCTTGTGACATTGACCTCATCCTCATCTCCCTCATGGGATCATGGTTTGAGGGCCGCACTCTCACAACTCCAAAAACAAAGTTATCTTTTGGTTATTGCATAGCTTAGGGTTTCTTGTTGAGTAGGTCATTGTCCATGACTTATTAGAGGCACTCGCAATTTTCATGTTGGTTTCTTAAGTTTTCTATAGATTATAAATCATTCCATTCCATAGATTTTATCCACTAGCCATCATTAAATCAACTTCTCAAATTCAACTCATCTTTTCCACATTTACATAAAGTTGTGCATAAATGAAGGAATGAACATGTTTTGTTGTAGAAGTTGCTAATCTGCAGGGAGAAATCATTCCACCAGGCTCATCTAAGTCTTCTCCACTTCTCACCAAACTCTACCAACCATCAATTCAGATTTGTGTTTCGTAGCCACTGTGGATAGCCACCTTGAGCAAATCCAACCATCCTAAAGGGTTGGGTTGATCCTTGGGTAGCATGCACCTCCCCCATACCTTATTCCACCATCAGAAACCTTTCCATCACTTCCTTTCACCTTCCCTACCTTTCTATAACTTTCAGCTAAGTTTCCTGTAGTAAACCAGGATATCCTATAGTAATTACAGGAAATCTTGTAGCAACTACAGGAAACCCTGTAGCAGCTTGTTTAAGATTGTTTAGGGAAAAAATAATGATTAGAGCCTAGGGTAGGCCTTTTTGGTGTTCATATATGAATCATACCATTCACCCAATTTCACATTAATTTTCAACTCGAGGATTGAATGGTTCTTTCAAAGCTAGCATGCAAGGTATATGTAGGCCACAAGTTCCCTACCCAGCATTGAACATTCAATCGTAACATAACAATGTGTAACATAAATTTATAAGTGTAACAACAAATAAGAGTAACAACAAGTGAAGATTCACAACAACAAACTGAAATCATTACACAAAAAAGAGATAACACAACAAAAAATAAACCTACACACACATCTAATCCAACAGTTACTGGTCAAGAGAGTGGGCCCAACTCCCTCATCAAGGTTTTGGCAAGATCGAGATCTATAAAATACTCAAAGGATCAGAAATTGTTTTAATCAAAATATCATTACAAAGGTTTGCTATTACAAATCAAAACTATTATATATCTCCTAGCGGCGGCTTTCCCAACCCCGTAATCAATACTTATACATTTCATAAATCAACTGATAATGCCTAAGATTACGACAACGGTTTATTGAGATACAAGATAATTCAAAGAAAGCACTTGTGCTAGCCAATAGGTTGATCCACTTCTTGCATCTGATATCCATAGATAACACTGCTAGCTCAATAATCATCATACGTTGAATCATGCCTTTAATCATCATTCCTCCACATGTACATGAAAACTTAATAGCAAGTCACTCTAGGTAATAATACCTTACGACTACGTTTCAATGATTAATAATTCCCAAAGACATGACAATAGGTGTACCTTTGCTATTTAGAATGAAAATCAACCAAAAAGGGCACGAAATGAGTTCAATAAAGGGATAAAAAGGTGGGTAAAAATAGGCAAAATTAGCAACCAACATGTCCCCTCAAATAGCCTTTCTGCATGTCCTCATGCAACTCGTCTCCTGCACAGACCTGTGTTAAAGCCACCGTGGTCAACATGGATCTATGCAAGGTCATGCTTCAGAACCATTTCTATTCCAGGTGTTATAGACAATTTTGTGCCTTACAGCAACAAGCATGAATTGTCAATAATCCAAGGGATCCAAAGTTCCCTAAACATGATGTTCCTACCCCTAGAGGAACAAGGTCAGTAAACCAACAGCTCTCAGATCAGTTCTCCACCTGAAAACACTCAAAAACAAGCAATCCTGAAATCAAAGCAGGTGCTCCACTGGGTTTCTGCGCTGAAACACAACTGCTCCATGGTGTACCTGCGTTGCAAAGCAGGCAGAACAAAGCCCACCTGCGTTGGGCGAGTTTGGACATGTGGCAGAGTGAGTCATAGCTTTGGAATCTTCCAAAAATGACACTTGGATCAGGTATTTCGCCTTGTGATGAGTCAGAGGCTTTGTTTCTCCAAGTGGAAGCAAGGTTCACCAAGTGGACTCAAGAACTGAAGATCAACTAAAGATTAACTGAAGAGAGAGAGGACACAAGGCAGCTACACATCAGTTGCAAGCTGACTCATCCTTTCTCAATTCATCTATATATTGAGCTCTCTCCTATGAGCTCAGGAGGCTGGAATTTTGTGCAAAGTAGTGATATGCTGTTGGTTTCATTCTTGAGTTATTGGGTGATTGTTTGAGAGAGGTGAAGAAGAGCAATTCTTTCTGCTGGGAGGTGTTGCTGGGTTGGAGCCTGCAATGGTTGTAATCCTCTCAGAACCTTTATTTCTTCATTAATAAAATCTATTGAGGTTCTTCTATGTGCTTTTGTTCAATTATATATTGTGATGATTGCATGTTTGGTTTACACTAATCCATGAACCAGTTATGATTGCATGCCTCTTGTAGTTTCCTTCTTTGTCATTGTGCAGGATCTCATTGTAGCTGGGCGAGCAGAAGGACAAAGAGCTAGGAGAAAGCGGCCAAAGAGGAGAGTTTGGATTCGACATTAAGCGCAAGGCAACGGTTAGTGCTTCCTCCATTCTCTTTTGCTTTCATAAAGAAGTAAACTTTCAGTAGTTTGTTTTACAGTTGTTGCTAAGGAACTGTCACCCTTAGAGTGGGTTAGGGTCATCCGAGTCGGATACTTTTCCCTACAACAAACTGGCGACTCCGCTGGGGATCGTATCCATTTGATTGTGTTTGTAGTATCTTTGCTATTCATCTCCTGAACAAAAGAGTACCAAATCGAAAAGCTTTTGACTATATCAAAAGCGAAGTAGAGGGGCAGCTACTCTTGCTCATTTTCTGAGCAGATTCATGATTTGAAGAGCTGATCTACAAAGATCCTTGTAAGCTCTTAGTGATAGCTTTGCACCTTCTAAATCATCCCTTTAAGTGTGCTTGACTGAATGCTTCTGATTTGAGCAAAAACCGTGCATTTTTTAGAAAATTATGACCCGGAAACTGTGAAAACGCAACTCTCGTTTTCCAAAGCAGGTAGTACACAGGCTACCTGCTTTGCAACGCAGGTCCCGAACTAGCTACTTGCGCTGAGAGCCAGTTTGACTGTGCAGAGCCTGCGTTGACCCAAATTTGCTTAGTGCATTTGGGGTTTCCTTCTTTCTCTTGCCTGTTTTCACTTAGTTTTGCTGCTAGGTGTCAGTCTTGTGCCTGTTTTGAAACCAATATTACTTGCCATCATTCCGCCTCTGTTATATAACGAAATTGTACTTGTTCTTTGTATTTCTTGCTCATTTACAATTTCCCATAACGAAAAGTAAACTAGTCATGCTTTTGGCCTCTTAGATCTGAACCTGTGTTAGGCGTTTTGCTGGTCTAAAGAGTTAGCTTGTTTGCTGTCCATAGCTGATTAGTCATTTTACTTTCGTTAGTTTGGTTTGATTTCATGTATTTCCAGTGATTAAGCAAGTGAATCTTAAGGCGTCTTTTGATTTTGGACAAGCTTGTTTACTTTCGCTTTAAATCGAAATCAAAGTTATATAACCACTTTCTTTTTGTATCCATCCACATTAAGAAAGGGAAAAGAAAATACATGCATTGTGCATTTTGCATTTGAAAAAGTTTGCATGATGATTTAGGAGAAAGTGCATTAGTTTGTGCTGTATGAACTGTGTGAAAAGAATTTGCTTTTCTTCTCCCTCAGTAGTTAAGATTTTCATCAGTCAAAAAGATTTGAAAAAAGCTTGCTTCTCATCTTAGGCTGCATTTAGGAATTTGTCATATACATCTCGTGGTGAACCTTGAAAGGCAAACTTTAAAAAGATCAACTTAAAATATACTGAATGAACCTAACAACGCATTTGAAACATAACGCGAACATCTAGAGGTCTAGGTAGAGATGTGTTCCGGCGTCGTTAAACATAGTGACTGTCGATCTCTACGAAGGTGGGTGATTCCTCCTGAGAGTCGGTGGCACTAATACGGACTTGTGCTCCCACGTACGATCGCGTATATATTGGGAGACCCCTATAGGCAATTATCATTTATCCATAGGAAGCCATGTCGACCGCCCTACTGATCGCGATGCAGTGAACACAGCATTCACGAAGATCGACCACCCGTACCGTAAAACGTATTCTGTGGTTTCGCGAAAGGTTTGGCACACCCTCTGCCTAGATCTCCGGAGCAGTTTCTTTTGGCCCTTTTCAAACTCCATAACTGAAAAGGTCCAACCGAGCATTTGTCACTTCGGGCTCGTTAATACATCGAAGGCGACTAGAGTCATCTTTAGCTTTTTCTCGACTCTTAAAACATGAAAAAGCAAAGTTATGTTTAAAAGCGTCTAATAAAATTCATTCAAATCGGAAACACAAATTTTCCCCTTTATATTTTAGTTGATCGAGTAATCCGCAATCGTGGGAGAAAGTCAATTGAATATCCTTCGTTCTCGGAGGCTTGCGAGTCAACCATCTTTGTCTCTGGAATCGAAAACAATCCGGACAAAGCGAGCTCGTCGAACCAGTTCAAAATCTCCTTTAAAAGTTAGAACAAGCGTTCCAACAACATCTGAGATTCTGGTCACTCCAAACATTTCTGGAAACCCTGCCTCAATAGAAGAAATTCAATCGCCACAGAGGGACAGTAATACTGATCCTAGTCTGGGGGCAAATACTCGTATGACTGAACCAGTTCCATCTGTAACCGGTCCAGAGAGTTTTGTTCCTCAAACATCCGTCGCGGTCGATACAACCCCTTCTTCGGCACCGGAAATCTTTTACGGACCTGACGGTCTTCCTCTTCCACCTGGTCTGATTGCGATACAGGAAATTATAGAGGAACCACAAGTATCCACTCCAATTCAAATTGGAGTAGGGGTCACTCTATTTCCTGCTACAACAGAAGTTTGTCCATCACCAGTGGAAGTTCCTGTAGAATCACTAGGTAATCAATTGGATAGACTAAAAATGACTGAACAACCGTCGACATCTAGGACTGTGTCGAATGACACGGCGACGGCAGAATTACCTACTGCAAATCCAACAATGTTCGCCGGCATACCATCTGTCCCAACTAGCTCGCAGTCGCTAGAAGGAGTCCAGCAAGAGACTATCTCGACAGTATGGTCTGTTCCTGTTTGTTCCGGAGTAATGTCTGGTAACTCTCATGGTGAGGCTCATCAAATTGACCCTTTTGGGAATCTAATTAGGCCATCCAGTCCTCCAAGGCAGGCAGTTGCCTTGAGTTCTGGGTTGCTACCGTATGGGGGGCAGTACCCATACGGGAGCTCTCAACCTTATTCAAGTTATGGCGGAATTGCAACGAGTAGTTGGGTACCTGTGCTATCCCAGCCACCGAGAGTTGTATATTCTATGCAACAGTGTGTACCTGTGACAAACATCCCAACTACACCGGCTATTGTGACCGTGTCGCAAGTTCAAACAATGCCTGTTGTGTGTCAACCTCAGATTGCTCAGGTTCTCGTGCAACAGCCACTTGACCCTGCGACCCAACCACAATCACCTACTGGTGGGACAACACAAGTACAGTTGGGTACAACTACCCCACATCTTGGTCCAATGGTTAGTGTAGCGCAACAACCCATGGTGTCGCAACCATGGATAATGCAATACCAACAGCCGCAATTCCAACAAGTGTACCAAGGTTCTGAACAGCAAATATTTGCGAATACTGGACAACCATATATTCAAAATGGTCAAAATCAGCCACTTTATAGTGGTCAAGTCCATCAACCGTATTCGTCATACCAACATCAGCTCCATTATGCTGGTATGCAAAGACCGACTGTTCAGGCGATTCCATCGTATCCTGGTTACGCTTCACCTAACTTGAACCAGCAGTTACCATTCGTGGCGACTTTAGAGTTGCCTGATTTACATCGGTTAACAAACGATCCAATTACTTACGCCCCTTGGTGGCCAGTGATTCCACACAAACTCCCATCCGACATTCCTAAATTCAATGGAAATCCAGGTGAAGACCCATCGAATCATGTGATGACATTTCATCTATGGTGTTCGTCGAACACTTTGAATGACGATTCGATAAGGCTTCGCCTCTTTCAGAGGACATTGACAGGTCCAGCAGCAAAATGGTATATAGAATTGCCTAGAGCTTCGTTCGACAATTTTGGCTCCCTTGCCACGACATTTTTGACCCACTTTCAATTACCAATAAGGTATGAAACAGGAACAGAGATATTGACTAACTTCAAACAGACAACCGCAACTCATATATCAGATCATATACATGAGTGGCGACGTCGACGAAGAATGGTTAAAACATACGTTCCTGATCAGCTTTTAGCTGAGTGGTTTATAAAGTCATTACTTCCAGCTATAACGGAAGATGTAGCAAAGGGAGGAGTCATAACAGAAGAGCAAGTTATCGCCCGTGCACAATACTTAGATTTAGTATATACTCAGTCCGGCACGCTCTATGACAAAATACCAGACGCCCCTAGACCATAGTTTTCAATCCCTCCTCCTCCTAAATCAAGCAGTGACTCTCATGTCGGCGATGGCGTGATTGGCACGGCAAACACGAATCCGAAAAGGACCAATCAAAAGAAGGCCCGTAAGGATTCGAATCAAAATGCGCATGAAGAAGTTCTTGCTTCGGAAGTAAATGCCGTATCGACAGATAAGGGCAAAGAAACCTATCAACCAGGAAGCAAAAAGAATCAAAACAAAGGGAAGAAGAATAAACAAGGTGGGTCATCCCCTAAGAAAAATTCTTCAAACTCTCCTAGGAATAGGAAACGGCCTCCGTGTCACATATGTGACGACGATCATCGGACGTCAGATTGTCCGTACAAAGCTGAGTTCAAGAGATTCGTAAAGAATCCGCACACTCCAGCCGTATTAACCGATCCGTTTCCCGACCCAAGTCAGAATCTGGTTGACAGTGGAAATACTTCCCCATCACAAGTCATGATGTTGTCAAGTTTTAAGCACCAAGATGATGCTTTAATTTCAACATTAAACAAAAGCCGTGGGAATTCACAGCTGTTGAATGGCGAAAGGAAAGGTCGACCAGGCAGTTCGACAACAACTTCGACAGAAGTTGAGACGCCATCCAACACAAGAAGCATTCCATCGATCCATGGAAGCAATCATTCTATCCAATATATTGGAGCAATTTTCCCAAAAGGCCCTCCTTTAATGGGCACTTTTCCCCCACCACCGCCAAGTAATCTCGCGGAGTTGGATGCAACGGGATATGAAGCCTTCTATTTTTAATGGATCTAAAAGTTTCGAGGATAGTTCCTTTCTCAAGTCAACCTCGTTTAAAAAATGAAATAAGGAGTAAAAGAGGATAGTTCTTTGCGATGTCAACCTCATTAAAAAATGAAATGTCCCCTTTATGATTTGGGAGGCACGCGCCTCATCTGCATTATTATGCTGGGGGCATCACCGAGCAGTTTTGGCAATGTTCATGCTCGTTAAAAAATAAACGCAAGAATCGAGCAGTTTTTGTGCAGAAGTTCATGCTCGTTAAAAAATAAACGTAAATTGTGAGCAATCTTTCCCTAGCAGTTCAAGCTCACGCATAAAAAATGAACCGGTAAACAACCTCGAGAAATGTAACCTTTGAAAGCCATATTAAAAGCCCTTGGTCGTGTTTATATGCCATCACCTCCATCCGTTCATTTGGCCAATCGTTCACCTCCATATGTTTGTTTACCCATTTTGAGGAACAGCTGCGAAGAGTGATTTCACTTAGCCATCCTTGTGACACTGTCGTGATTGGAAAGTTCCAACCTGTACCTGGAATCTGCTGCTATCCCTGTTCATCACTCGTTCCTCAAAAGACGAGTCTTCTTTGAGCTCTTTTCACTGACTCGTAAAATATGAAAAGTTTGCCGAGTTTTGGCCTTCCAGCTCGTTAAAGCGACTGGAAAGCTATCCCTCCTTTAGATTTTAATCTTTTTGGACCTGAGGGATTATTGCACAAAAAGATCGAGCGCTTGTTTTGTTCGGCTCGTTAAAGCAACCGAAAATTCATCCCTTCTGTATTGTTTTATACTTTTTCGGACTTAAGGGATTAGATGACGAAAAAGGAATTTTGGAGTTAACTTTTCGTACCTTTTCAGACTCTCTAAAAATGAAAAGGACCGAGTTTTCCTTGTCGTTAGACTCGTTAAAATGATTAAATAGCGACAAACTTGTCTTTAGACGAGAACGAGTTTCCCTATCGCTAGGCTCGTTAAAACATAGCGATGGGCTTGCCCGAAGGGTAGGTTATAGAACAAGCATATGTTATCCTCCTCAAGCTTGACAAAAATAAAGAGGTACTGGTCAGCAATGACTGGGGAAAAATTGGGAGAACCTCACAGTATTAATGGTAGCAAGTCGCTCTTGAACATGACACTTTGTCCTCCGTCCGCTTCGGGTTGGGTTGTTTCATTCACCGATCGCAGAATCATGGTCCTCGCCACACCATCCACAATTGGGGTAATGCTACCAATCCATCACATCAGTGTCGTTATATGTTCAAGAGATGTGGTTCTGTAAAGAGTCAACCCTGCTCCACCCACTGCCATACATTATCCTTCATTCATTTCATGACCGCCACCCTGAATCATACATCACAGTTTGTTTTCACCTCATCATTATCACTAGCTCCGTTCCGTGTCACTGATGTGGGATTCATTAAGGCCCTCCTTTGACGGATCGCTCCTTGTCGACATCAGCTCATTATCCAAGGAGTTGATCTAGGAACACCCCCCTCAGTACTTTGAAGCTTGCATGCCTCAATGGCAAGTTTCTCACTTCCGGCGACAGGTATACATCAATGACCTTCGACCAGAAGATTTTGCATGGTGGTCGATGCCAAGTCCTTTATTCCCACCATGTAGATTGTACTGCCGTACCTTGAGGGTCATCATCCTTATCGGTGATTCCTCTCGCGCTTGTTAACGGTTTACATTATTGATCGGTAATCAAGCGATGTCTTTCCATGTTCGACTTCAAGAAATTCTCACATGGATCGACTTGTACATCGAGTGAAGATCGGAAGAGATTGAAGACCCCGGATCTAGTTTCATCCATCCGGGCTGCGATATATATTCAGGACGTAAAGACATTTGATATGTACATCATTGCAACAGATGATCATCCTTCTCAAAAGATGATAAATTCGGCAGAGAATTATCAGTGAAGGACGATAAATTCAGCGGAGAATTATCAGTCTACCATCAGACGATCGTCTGTTCTATGTACCAAAATGTATTTATAAAGCTGAGCATGGGAATGCCCGCCTCAGCTAGATCATGAAAAATGTATGAAAAATAATGTATTGTATTGTATCTTATTACAGGACACTTCTCAGCAGATTGAATGAACTTCGGATCCTCTCAATAAAGCATTTCACCCGATAAACGACCTCATACTTTAGGGGGCATCTGTTATAGACAATTTTGTGCCTTACAGCAACAAGCATGAATTGTCAATAATCCAAGGGATCCAAAGTTCCCTAAACATGATGTTCCTACCCCTAGAGGAACAAGGTCAGCAAACCAACAGCTCTCAGATCAGTTCTCCACCTGAAAACACTCAAAAACAAGCAATCCTGAAATCAAAGCAGGTGCTCCACTGGGTTTCTGCACTGAAACACAACTGCTCCATGGTGTACCTGCGTTGCAAAGCAGGCAGAACAAAGCCCACCTGCGTTGGGCGAGTTTGGAAATGTGGCAGAGTGAGTCATAGCTTTGGAATCTTCCAAAAATGACACTTGGATCAGGTATTTCGCCTTGTGATGAGTCAGAGGCTTTGTTTCTCCAAGTGGAAGCAAGGTTCACCAAGTGGACTCAAGAACTAAAGATCAACTAAAGATTAACTGAAGAGAGAGAGGACACAAGGCAGCTACACATCAGTTGCAAGCTGACTCATCCTTTCTCAATTCATCTATATATTGAGCTCTCTCCTATGAGCTCAGGAGGCTGGAATTTTGTGCAAAGTAGTGATATGTTGTTGGTTTCATTCTTGAGTTATTGGGTGATTGTTTGAGAGAGGTGAAGAAGAGCAATTCTTTCTGCTGGGAGGTGTTGCTGGGTTGGAGCCTGCAATGGTTGTAATCCTCTCAGAACCTTTATTTCTTCATTAATAAAAGCTATTGAGGTTCTTCTATGTGCTTTTGTTCAATTATATATTGTGATGATTGCATGTTTGGTTTACACTAATCCATGAACCAGTTATGATTGCATGCCTCTTGTAGTTTCCTTCTTTGTCATTGTGCAGGATCTCATTGTAGCTGGGCGAGCAGAAGGACAAAGAGCTAGGAGCAAGCGGCCAAAGAGGAGAGTTTGGATTCGACATTAAGCGCAAGGCAACGGTTAGTGCTTCCTCCATTCTCTTTTGCTTTCATAAAGAAGTAAACTTTCAGTAGTTTGTTTTACAGTTGTTGCTAAGGAACTGTCACCCTTAGAGTGGGTTAGGGTCATCCGAGTCGGATACTTTTCCCTACAACACCAGGAACCTTATATTAATCTATGTGAAGGACTTCCTTCCACCAATCATTGTGTACCATGTAAGTTGTTGTGTACTCTTTAGATGGAAACCAAACAATGGGAAAGAGAAATATCAGACCCATCCATCAGGTCCCACAGGTTTGAATGCATGCAATATACCATGGTACTTTGTCCAAAGCCTAAACAAAATTAGGGGACCCAAAAGGTTCGCGTATCCCTATTGCAGTTGATGACAACACCCATCGTTTTTGACAGCTGGCCTAGGCCTCCTTCTGAAAAGTAAAACTTTTCTTTGCACACATGTCAGCACACCACTTCTTTGTTGCCGACATCTAGCCCCTATATCCTTCTATTTTCAAGAAGGTACGATGTTTGTTAAAAATATTCACAGTCTAACAATGCTCAGCCCGAACTACAAGTGGCCTTGATCGCTTAGTTCTCTTCAAACATGTCGAAGGCTTTCTTCCACTTAACCTGGTCAAGTGTGAAGCAGGTGAAGGCTCTCATCTCAATATCCCCCATATATGGCACTGGGTTTAATGATTGATGAGTCCCTAGAAAATAATCATGGATGTACAGTTTGCACATCAAGTGCTAGTTCAGAATATTGCATCCCTTCAAGATCCGCATAAACTATATTAGATCATTGATTTCGTGACTTATCTCCTGATGGAGGCTATCCAAACAGAAGAACATGTACCATTCATGGAGGAACAATGAATAACTATGAGTAGGAGGTTGGCATGCCATTACCTGTTGCGCTAGAGCGAAAATTTCACCCTTGTCAACCTTCAGTAGTAGCACCTGTTCTTCTAGTTCCTCAATTTTTTTCTTCTGCTTTTCCTCTTGATGATTGGCTTTATCCACCTGAGTCACATAATTGGTCACTACTCTCATAGCTTGTTCTTGAATCCCTCGCACTCTTTTCTAGTGGGTTTCCAAAGAGATAGACCCTCGTTGAAGATGAGATGCAGTAGCCTGCCATTTATGGATTTTAGTGGTGAACAAGAATTCCCAGGACTCAAACATATGCGACAATGGTTCAATATGTACTGCTTCTAAAGTGGTTTCGGTTCCAAGATTTGTAGTAGCCCAAGCAATATTCTTCTTGTGCTTCTTCACCCATCTCCGTAAGTGTAACACTTGCTTCCTTAACTTAATAATCTCCAATTTTAATTGCATATTTTCTTTGAATTATGACCGCTACCTTTCTTGGATGGGGGGCTTTATTTTTGTGAATTGTTCAATAAATTCTCAGTTAATAATGACCTCCCCCATTGGTCTCACAAATGGTGTTGGACTTGGCGGGTTTATGTCAAGAAATTCATCCACTGGTTCCTGCTTCACCCTTATTTCCTCTCTTTTCTCCTCAACTTGGGAGGGTGGTCCCAGAATTTTCCTCCGCAGATCTTGAAACTTCTATGTTTTCTCTGAGTCACTCTAGAGCCTCTATAGGCCCTCACAGAGTATCATTTTCTACCTTTTTTCTGTGGTTTCTCTGGATGCTCTATTTTCCGATTATCCTCCTCCAGCTACTTAAAAATCGGTTTTGGAAATTGCGGGTCGATACCAACAACAATGTTTTCTTTTAATGGCTCTGTGCAAACAACACCAGCCATGGTTTCTTCATCTTTCCCCTCATTCGACACTAATTCTTGTCTAACTATGTCAACCACCATTCCTTCGATTTGTCCAATTTCTCCACCAATTGACACTAGTTCTTGTGTGACAGAGTCGATAATAGCGCCTCTTGCTATCCCTACAAATTTCAGTATCGAGAGAGAGATATTTTATTTCACCGAGTGTCTAGGGGTGTGAAATTTCCTTACCCCTCTTGGAAGGGAGGTAGAAAGAGGAGAATGAGGGATGTCCTCCTCGATTTCCATCCTTTCTGCACCTGTTTTTTTAATTCCTTCTCCTTCCTCTCACTTTTCTACATTTTTGTTCTCCTTTTCTTGTGCCATTTGCTTTTCCTGTCTGGCTGTTTTTTCGACCGTCGACACTAGTTCTTATTTAACAACATCAACCATGACTTCCACTGATTTCTCTGTCACTTTGGCAGGCGATGATGGTTCTTGTGTAAATACACTGCCTATAATTTCTTCTATCAACTTAGTCATTGACGTTGGTTCTTGTGTAACAATGTCAACTGCACTTCCACTTCCATCGCTCTTGTTTCCAGGTCGGATTTTGACACTGGTCCCTGTGTAGTAGCACCATCTATAACTCCTTCTACCTCCTTTCCTTCTTCTTCCAAGTTAGCAATCGATGCTGGTTCTTGTGTAATAGCATCGTCTGTAACCCCTTTCTCAATTCGTGATTTTTTTGTAGCATGCTCCATCAACAATACTTCCACTTATTCAACAATTGATACTAGTTCTTGTGTAACATCATCATTTATAGCTTCTTCTTCTTCCACTAATCCCTCTTCCTCTCTTTCTGGCATCATAGGTGCAAGTTCTTCTTCTGCCAATTCAGTGAATTGTGGCCAAGCCACAAAATTTTTTAATAAGGCATGCACCACCACCAGCTGGACAAGCTCGTAGTTTGTGAGGACTACTAATGGTTGTCGCGACCAAGAAGTAGAACATGCCATTAACTACAAATTATTCCATAAGAAATGTGGCATGTCCAAAGAATGAACATGGCGGAACATAAGGCATGCAAGAAGTTTGAAATGGTATTTAAACAAGGTAGAAAGCCACCCTTCGCAAGTGATGTATCGCACTATGAAATACACAACCTCGAACCATGGATGTGGCGAAGACTTCCAATCATATCCCATTCCCTTTTGAATCACAGTGTCCCCTGCTTGCAAGAATAATTCCTGAAATTCTGGTAGAGGCGATTTCTGAGTGAACCATTTCAGCCCACTGTAAGGCAATATGCTAATAGTAAAAATAAATTCCTCTGTGATAGGAATGTCCAACTCATGAACTCTGGAATAATTCCCATCGAATTTCATTGCAAATTAAACTATAACAACTTCACCGAATCCAGGAAACCTCTAAAAATAGGTATGCCACCCTGCATACATCTGGATGGCGTCAGACCTCTGTTGTATCTTTAGGTTCATTCCTAAAAACTCTCCCAACCGTTTTGAAAATTTCTCTATAGCAGCACTCAGAGTAGTAGAAAAACAATTGAGGAGATCGTTAGCTTGTAAGGTTGTGATGCACAAAGATTGCTATTGCAAGGGATGCGGTGAAAGGGAAATATGGGTGAACATTATGGAAAAATCCATGGTGGATTATGGTAAATAATGGAAATTATTACATTGCATTGGAAAGGACCATAATTCAATTCAATTATACACAGTTCAAGTTCCAATGCATATACATAATTACGTAAGGTGTGGTGAAGATCAAAATGTTAATGTGGAGTGTACGAGTTGTCGTGGGGTTCAACAACAATTATGATGAATCATCATTGTTGTTAAATATGAAACATTTAACATTAATATAGTACCTCCCCCCAACTAAGGTATGACCATCCGAGGTTATGTTTAGTCATGTCATAGGTGAAATGTCAATCAAATCCACGAAGTCAGTTGGGGACGTACCTTTTGACTTACCTTGATGGAGTAACAACACCAAAGGAGTAGCAACGCCAGTGTACTTAGACAAAATCGTGATGAGCAGAGTAACAACGCCGAAGGAGTAACAAAGCCAATGTACTTAGACGAAATCATGATGGACATAGTAACAAAATCGAAGGAGTAACAGAACCAGAGCAACAACACTAATGTAGTTAGAAAAAATCACGAGCTTACCTTGATGAAGTAACAACACCAGTGTAGTACTTGCAAGAAAAATAATAATATAGTAACAACATAATATATATATATATATATATATATATATATATATATATATATATATATATATATATATATATATATATATATATATATATACTCAAGAGGTGCATTGGAAGAATTCTTTGCACTAAAAATTTCAAAATCAGAATTATCATAGAGATGTTTAATAAAGGAGTCTTTGGAAACTGGATGATGATACAATCTGAGGCAATGTCCATTTACAACCATGGGAGTATGTGCCTTCTTAGCGCTTGAAATTTCACCTCAGGCTGAGAAAGGTAAACCTCAAGGCAACATCAAACCATTTAGCCTCGTAGCTAGCCCTACAGGGCAGGAGAAGGCTCTCTCCGGTCTATCTCGTAAAATCTTCAATAGATAAGATGACCAATAAGGTAACATTGATATTAGTCTAGTAAACTAATCAAAGAGGTTGATTTAGGGTTTTTAGGGTTTTTGGTGGCAAATTGAGGAGAGGGCAATTTTGGGTGCGGGGATTGGACACAGTTTCTGTAGGGGGTTCCTTGGGGCCAGGTAGGAGACAGTTTTGATGCCTTTAATTGAGGTGAATGGTCAGGAATGAAAGATGAGGAGCTAAAGAGAGCAAACAATCACTTTGAATTCTCTTTAGACAGAAGAAAACATTGAAATTAAACAAACTTAAAAGCAGAGCATGGCAAGCATGAATTCTTACTTTAACACTTCATTTGTTTAATGTGCAGAAGTAAAAGAAAGGAAATGAATCACATAACAAGCTTACAAGAACATTGAGAAACACACCATCCACACATGAGTCCACAAGAATCCCAAATAGGACTGCAAAACCCTGGTCTTCCTTAGCCAAATATTGCAGAGATATAGTGAAATAATACAATGATAGCTTCTCCCTCAAGAGTCCAACCATGAAAATGAGCAAAAAAGTACATAATATAGATGATCTAACCTCTTTCCCTGCCTCCATGGGTTGAGCTCACTATCCTAGGAGCTGTTTCAACCACTTCTAAACTAAGCACTACAAACTAGGCAGTCAAAACAACTTGCCTGTATAAACTTGGAAACCAATTCATACATTTAATTTTTACCCTTTTCATAAATGAATCTTCTAGAAGAGTTACAAGAGGGTAAAAGTGTCTAAAAAGTGTCACAATTACATTAAAGAGGACCATCATTAACCTCAAAAAGTCAAACTGAGTCAAATCTGCGTTTTCTGGGCTGTACAATGCATTTCTGGACAAAACTGCCTGACAGGTCGCGCCCCCTGCCTGACGGGTTGCGCACCTTTAGAGCTCTGTTTGGAGTACTTTCATGTGGCAAAATTGAGCAAAAATGGGCTTGTTGGAAAGTTCTGTGAGTCTACTTTCCAACCCAACTGGAATTTTTGAATTTGGAGTTCATTTTCCCTATCAAAAACCAATTCTCCCAAGACAGATTTCTGCAGTTCAAAAAAGTGGCAGAAAGTCAAATTTTGCATGTATTTTGACCTTCTGGAGGCCCAAAACTCCATAAAAACTCAAGTCCATCCATGGGAATATGTAAATTTGCATAAAAAATCAGGAAATGCTGAGATTTTGTGAAAAGGAGTTGCCATGATGAAGTGTCTCACCGGGGGTGAGACCCGTTAAAGAGCCAAAACCTGTAAATTACCAAAAAATGCCAAAATTACCCAAAATTCTCAAAATTTTTTGGGATTTGAGCTGTTGCTAGGCTATTGAGTGCCATGATCTTTGAGTGAAGCCTAAGCCAAGATACGGAGTGGATTTTGCCTCTTTCTCCTTTTCAGTGCCTCGGTCAACCGCCTTTGAAACATTTTCATCTTTGCCTTGCACACATGCATTCTTGCCCAGTAATGGTTTTTCATGTTCCTCAGCAATTTCTTCTCTTGGTTGGCCTTAGCAAACAGCCTCTCCAAGTGTGCGTTCTCCTGGATGAGCATGTACTCTCGGTCAGCAGGCAATGGATCACCGGGTCTTCTTCGGTTCAAGACTCGGTCACTACAAATCCTCCATAACTCATCAAGTGCCTGCTCATCTTCCAACTGTTTGTTGCGCTACTCAAGGTAGGTGATGGTCCATTGTGCACTCTCTAGTCTCCTCTGTACCTCAACCTCTGACACTGATGCTTGGTCATCACTCTGCTCATATGTTTCGGTTTCTGACATGTTTGAGGAGCAGAGTGGACAAAATGTACTGCTGTTTCTGCTTGTAAAAGTACTGAACTCTATGTTGTTTCAAGGGGACAATGACATGAGGGAAATGTTAGGGGAGGGACCTCTTGCACAAGGAATTGGGAATATATGAATAACAGGGAATTTAGGGAATACATTGCAAACAAATATTTGCATATATACAGGCATACATGTACATAACAAGGATATAGGGAATCATTTACAAAATCACTGCATATAGGAATACATGTATAATCAATGAACATAAGGGAATACATGTATGTAACAAGGGGACATTTGGAAACTTATTTACAAAACCTTTCACATATTCGCCAAGAAATTTTTATGTTTATAGCATGCATATGGTGAAGCAAGAGTAGGGTTTGAGTTTTTGATGCTTTGGGAGGGGGAAAGGGTTTGCAATTATTTACAACATAGCATGGGGAAAATAGATATGAATGCAAATATGAGTAAAAATGGAAGGAGGGAAACAATTTACCAAGGGGAATACCTTTAAACAACACAAACCCTAGCACATTTACACATTAACAATGCAGCCATATAGTGTCTTTTCACTTGCATGATTTGATTCTTAAACACAAGCATGAGGGCCTTCAATCATAACCAACAACCAAATTGAAGTGTAGAGGGCCTACCTTACAAAATTTGAAAATTTGTGGCTCCTTGGCAAGTTTACTAGCAAATATTTTATGGAGAAAACCTTGACGGGTCGCGCCAGTGTAATTTTTGCACTGGCAGAGGGTGCCTGACGGGTCGCGCACATTTTAGGAGGCTTTTGGAGGCCTTCCCAGTGTCCGAATTAGGTGCCGGATAGCTCGTTGGAAAGGTATTTGAGTCTAACTTCCAAAAATACTATAAATTGTTAATTTGGAGTTGATTTGACCTGTCAAAAAGCAAATCTCCCAAGACTGGTCAAAAAGTGCCAAATGAGGCTGCCTGAAGGAAGAGTGTTGTTGCAGTCAACTTTTGAATGCCTTATTCAACCCCAAATGGAGCTCATGATAGCTCATTGGAAAGCTATTTGTGTCTAGTTATCATTTTACCCATAAAAAAAATCATTTGGCCAACCAAGCTGGGAGAAAACTTGATTTTCCCAAGGTCACTTCAGAGGTGTCTTTGATTCTCCTGAGGCAATGATATTCTTGACATTTCTCTCAAACCATGACACCTGTGTAAAAAGTGAAGGAGGTTTTTCTTCCTTGGCATGTTGTGAGAAAAAACCTCTCTTTTTTTTGCAAAATTCATCTCTGATTTATCTGAAACATTGCTTGAGTGAAACTTATCCCGATGTGTGGAACAAGGAATGTTGTCGAAATGGAGCGAAATGAAGGGGATAGGGGGCTTCTAAATTCTTGGGGTAATTTTTGGGAGTGGGGAGGGATGTTAGAAAGCAGGGGAAAGTGGAATCTCAGAGATTGAGCAAGGGGAAAGGGTCCAAAAGGGTAAAACACAGGCCAAACCTAGAAAATTGCCAGGTTGTAGCTAGAAACTAGGGTTTGTGCAAAAATGAGGATTTTAGCGGATCTAAGGGATGGGAAGTGTTTTATAAGGTACTTTAAGGATAGGGGAAGGTGTATGAACATCAGGAAACAATTTTTGCCGATGATTTGACCGTCCAAGAGAAATTGGCTTCAAAACTCTAGGAGAGGGAAATGACCTTGCCTAGGCACAACTGAAGCATGAACAAGATGTAAAATGACTCATTAGACACTGACATGATAATGAAAAACCTATGAATGATGATAGACTCATTTGAATGATGACATGGACCGCCATTTGGACAACTTTAGAAGGAGTAAAATCAAACCCTAGACCTAATGCCTAGTGACCAAATTTTGCTTGAAGACTCACTGAAATGACAAAATTTGACCTTGACACTTAAAAATCACTTTTTAAGAGAACATTTGATCACTGGAGGAAGGGTGGAAAGACTGACACTAACATGCCTCATCTATTTTTACAAGTCTAACAGTCTTGTTAGCAAACATTGTGTCCACTTTATATGGACCCATCCATCTATTTCAGAGTTTTCCTTTAAAATATTTTAACCGAGAGTCATAGAGAAACGCACAATCTCCTCCTTGAAACACCTTTTTCTTGATAGATTTATCATGCCATTTAGTTCATTGCTGCTGAATTGCAGAAGTGTTTTGGATAGCTACCAAACAAATTTCATTCAACTAATTTAATTGTTCTAGTTGGTATTTCTGGGCTTCTCAAAGATCCAAACCTACTTCCGAGGTTGTCCTAAGCATCTTAATTCAAATTCCATTGGAAACAAAGGGTATTTCCCATAGACAATCTCGTATTGTGAAAATATTGTTGTGTTCCACCATGTTGTTCTATATGCCCAAAGTGACTCAGGAAGCCTTTTAGCCTAGTTTCGGCAATGGTTTGCTATAGCCTTTGTAAGGATAGTATCGAATACTTTATTTGTACTCGTGACTTGACCATTCGCTTAAGGATGATATGGAGCTTTCACCCTTTGCTTGATTCAATACTTCTTCATCAGTCCTGCTATCGATGTGATGTGAAATACATCCCTCCATCTGAAACTATCTCTCTAGGAGCTCCATACCGACCAAAAGTTTCTTTGAATAAGAAATCTAAGACAACCTGTTATGTTGCTTTCACAATAGCCGTGGCTTCTACCCACTTTTTCACATTTAAATCCGTGTAGGCCAGAACGTGGACCTTTTGATGTGAGGGTGGATTGAACAACCCAATGAATTTAATAGCCCATTTCTTAGAGGGCCCAAGAACAAGTTGAGGCTATAACGAAATCTCATCCGACTGACCAGGTTGTCCCATCTGCTGGTAGCTATCGTACCCTCAAACATATTTCCTTGCATCACAAAAAATAGAGGGCCAATAGTGCCCCACATGTAATACCTTATGACCTATCCTCTTATATTCAAAATTACCTACATAGGGGTCATCGTGAGCAGCTTTCAGGACATAATAGATGTCATCTTCACTTCTATAGTGTCGGGTTTGTTGATAAAATCTTTTACATAAGAGGTATCCCTCTATCCATGAATAACAAGCACAATGGTGGATAATCCTTCACTGCTCTCTGTATGGCAAGTGTTGAGGTATTTTTCCTATAGTAATATAGGTAGAAATATATGCATACCATGAAGTGTGAGTAGAAATTGAAAAAATATGTTCATCTAGAAAACTATCCTCTACAGGTGCACCTTCGTCACTAGTATCCAACCTAGACAAGAAATTTTCAACTACATTATCTTTCCCTGGCTTATCTAGAATGGTCATATCAAATTCTTGAATTAATAATAACCATATCGTAATACGACCAAGAGTTATCTGTTTTTTCATCAAATACTTGATGGCTTTATTATTAGTGTGCACAAAATTGGGATACCATGTAATGTAATGCCAAAACTTATTAATAGAGTAAATAACAATCAAAAACTCTTTTTAGTTATCGTATAGTTTAGTTCAGCAGGAGTCAAATTCTTAGTAACGTAATAAATCACATACGGTTTCTTGTCCTCCTATTGTCCCAAGACTGCCCCTACTATTATGTGAGAAGCATTTGTAGAGATATGAAACAGGAGTTTCTAGTCAGGACCATGTAATATCAGAGATTTGCAAACTAGTTCTTTGATTTTCACAAAGGTTGTTTCACATTCATCTATCCACACAAATTCTGCATCCTTAGTTAACAATTTTAAAAGTGGGAATGCTAGCTTAGAATTTTTTCCATAAAACGTCTATAATAGCTAGTATAACCAATGAAACTATGTACCTGTGGCAGTTTCTTAGGTGTAGTAAAATTTAATATTACCTCTACTTTGGTAGGATCAACCTAAATTCCTGCAACTAAAAGCATATGTCCCAACACTATTCCTTCATCATCATATGGAATTTTATTGTACTAAGAGAAACATGTGTTTTCTTACATCTTTTAAGGACTTTCTCTAAGGTTTCTAGACCTTCTTCAAAGGAATCCCCAAATGGGGTGAAGTCATCCATGTAGATTTCAACACTATCATTGACTAGATGAGAAAAATATCCCTAATATTGCTTGTTGGAAGATAGCAGGTGCATTATAGAGACCAAATGGGAGGAATCGATATGTAAAAGTTCTCGAGGGGCATGTAAAGGTAGTTTTATCTTGATCCTCATGGGCTATTTGGATATGTGTGTACCCACTAAATCTGTCCAGAAAGGAGAAGAACTTCTTTCCAACTAATGTATCAAGGACTTGGACAATAAAAGGTAAGGAAAAATGATCCTTCTAAGTTTCTTTATTTAATTCTATGTAATCTACACAAATTTTCCGCTTTCCATTCTTTTTCAAAACAATGATTAGTGGGGATACGCATTGAATATCCGAGATTGGGTAAATAAATCCCACATCCAATAGTTTTTGTAATTCGTCTTTGACAATGTTATTTAAATAAGGATTCAAACTTCTTTGTGGTTTCCTAACATGTCGACATTATTCTTTAATGTATATGTGATGAGTGCATAAATCAGCAAGGATCCCTTTCATGTTTTGATATTCCCAATAAAATGCTTCTTTCTATTCCCGAATGACTTTTAGTAACCATTTAGTCTGGGAAGGTGAAAGGTCATGATTAATGTTCAATGCCTTCCCTGGTTCAATTTCTACAGGAATATTGTTACGGGGTAGAATTATAGGAATGTTTTCAACTTTAGTATCTGGTTCGATAACTTCCCAAACATTGCATCTCATAACAGATTCTAATAGCTGGCAAGTTGAATCAGAAATGGAATTAGAACTATTGATAAAAGTACTAATGGAATCATCTTCTGTTTCATCCTTAAAATAGAGGGCTTCACCAATAGCAAGAATTGGTCTAATTTATTTATTTTTAGGTTCGAGCCCCTTCGCAGGTAGTGGTTTTTGTGTTAAGGTAAACCTTGGTTTATCTGATGAACTTGGTTCTGCAGGGGGATAAAGAATGAGATTCTTTGTAACTTGCCCATTAGATATTACTATATTTCTCGACCAACACCCAATGTAAGCATTTGTGGTTGCAAGCCAAGGTATTCCTAAAATCAAAGGATGCCCACCAGCTAGGGATTGGGTATGTAACACTAAAATATCAACACGGTACTTCCACAAGTCTTCAGAAATGGTTATATCTTCCAAGTTCCCTACTGGTCTTATAGTAGAGAAATCTACCAATTCTAGGATCGTGGGAGTGAGTTTAAGGTTCCGCAGACCCAAGGTAATCACAGTTGCAGAATTTATAACATTAATTTCTACCCCCAAGTCTACAAGCACATTTGGGATATCAACCCCATTAATATGTACTGTAAGAATCGGGTTCCCTGGATCCCCATACTTAACAGGTATAGATGTCCCCAACATTATATCTAACAATTTTCCCATAACATGAATAGTGAGTAGATCCTTTGGTTTTCTTCCAGGTTTCTTAGAGTAGTATTCTTTAATTGTTTTGGTAGGTATGTCCTACATAACATGAAGTAAGGGAATTTTGAAAATTAAGTTTTATAATGCCCCTAAAAAGTCAAATTCAAGACGAGGACTCTGTTTTCTCAAGGATATTCTCTCAGGATAAGGTGGACCAGTCTGACATCCTCTAAGTAAGATTTTTTTGACAAGGGGGTTGTTGTTCCATAGGAATTTATGTTGACTCACCCCCAGTTGTTTTTACAAAATTCTTAGGTTCTGGTTCTGAGACTTCATCATCAATATGTTTAACAATTATTGGTGAAATCTAATGATTTACCACCCGACCAGACTAAAGATTTAATTCGTTACACTCTGTGGTGTAGATACTGTATGTAGGAAGGTTGAATGTCTCAACCTTATGAACCCCCTTGTTGTTTGGATTTGGGTTGCAATAAAGAAGAAGTTGTGAATGAAGAGGAGGATTATTGGTGGAGGCATTAGAGGGAAGTTGTAATTGTTGTTGTGGCATAGGCTGGGAGAATTGTACCGAAGGAGGAGGAGGTCCATGCCAATTCTGGAACCGTGAAGGATCTAGACCATAATAAGGGTACCATGGTTTCCAGGGCATTGGATATTAACAGGACTTTGGCCAGGAAGGTGAAAAAGGTACAGAATGAGGCCTAAAATTCAAATTATTAAACTACTGAGAAGGGTCTTGAGGCATACCTTGATTCATTTTTTGTGGCTGTGGTTGCCATGGTTTCCTTGATCCCATGAAGTACAACTGATCTACTTCTTCATTTTCTCCCCTAAAAACCACCTTTAGCCCAGGAAGAGATGGACAATTATTAGTGGAAGGGATCTATTCACATATTACATAGGTCTCGACAGTATTCAATGGACATTCTTTTAGCGGGTACTTATTTCCACACTAAGGGCAAAAAATAAACATGGCCCTCTATGCTTCCATCTAATTCCATTTCACCTATAAAACATCCATATGTGAGGATAGTGTACTCAAGGTATTAGTCCTCAAGTTGTCCAACAAGTTTCCAATTTCTTCTTTCGTAACTCCACCACTAGATGTCTTGAGGGTTTGGATCCCCTACCTCTACCTTGCAGCTCCACGTGAACACTTAATGAATAATTCACAGATGGTGTCAAAATATTACTTTGATATATCTCCCTTTCCTACTACATTCAAAAGTTCCAAATATTCCTCCTTTAGTGCCTAGAGAAAAAATATTTTCAAGATTTCTTTATCTAGATCACTATGGCCTGATCTCTTCAAATTGTATTGAAAACGTTCCACAAATTCCTCCATGCTCTCATACTCTTTCTTCATAATCTTAAAAATTCCTTCCTTAACATCTCGAGATTTGTAGTAGTCTTGATACTTTTCGAGGAAAATCATTTTCATATCATCCTATGTAGTAATAGATTTCACTCCTAAATCCATTAACCATCTCAAATTTGTTCCCTTTAAAGTGGAGGGGAATATTTTCACTTTATGTGCATTAGAAATATAGTCATACCCTCAACAGAAAACATCGAATTCAAACAAGAAGGTGTTCGGATCTTCAAAATAAAGACTATGAAAGCTAGGTAATGAAAGCTAGGTAATGATGTCAAAGGAATATGATTCATAGATGCATCTCCCCAGATATCACCAATTGGAAACTCGATCGAAGAAGTTGTAGGAGCCATGAATATCTTCCAAAAATATTCACTTGGAATCTCAACAGGTTATTGTTGCTCTATAATGCATGGATGATTCTGTTTAACAACCCTCCCTTGATCAGATGGTTCATTGAATTCCCTCAAGTATTCTTATTCTTCTTCTGAACTCATAATGTTTAGTTCTCCCGATCCTCTGCTTACTACTTCTTCCCTGAATTATGCTTCTATTATTGGGGGAGTTTTTGTTCATGAAACTGACTGCCCTCCAGATCTCGTATCAGGTCTCACCCTAATTAAATATCACAAATATGCTCCTGATTCAGCTCTTGAAATGATTTATTGGATATAGTTATTTCTACCTAGACCTTTCCTTCCTCTTTTTGGGGGCCTTTCTCTGCCCCTTTTATTTGTATCTCTATTCATGCAATCGGAAAATAAAAGGAAAAAATTCAAATAAATTGAAATCTCAAGACATGGAGTAGGTTTAAAACTTCCCTCCCCCAGGATGAGAGAGTGGCCCCTAAAAAGAAAGCAAACTAACAACAAAATTATAAGCTTGGGACTTGAAACAGGGTAAAAAAAGATTCCCTTCCCAGGATGAGAGAATGGTTCTTATGAAAGAAACAAACATTCTAATTCTCAAGACCTGGAGGAGGGCGAAAAAATTCCCTCCCTAGGATGAGAGAATGGTACTATGGTCAATACCGGTCATACTTTCACGCCTTTGATAGTCTCCCCTACAACGATGCCAAAATGTTGGTGTTCAGATGTGAATCATACAGTTCATCTAATTCCACATTAATTTTCAACTCGGGACTCGACTAGTTATTTTAAGGCTAGCATGCAAGGTATATGCAGGCCACAAGTTCCCTACCCAACGTTGAACATTCAATCATAACATAACAATGTGTAACAACAACTTATAACTGTAACAAAAAATAAGAGTAACAACAAGTTAAGACTCACAAAAACACAATGAAATCATTATGCAACAAAGAGATAACAAAATAGAAAATAAACCTACACACACATCTAATCCAACAGCACCTGGTCAGGAGAATGGGCCCAACTCCCTGATCAGGGTTGTGGAAAGATCAAGATCTTTAAAATACTCAAAGGATCGGAAATTGTATTTATCAAAATATCATTATAGAGGTCTGTTGTTATAGCTCAAAAATATCATATATATCCTAGCGGTGGCTGTTCCATCCTTGTAATAAATACTTATACATTTCATAAATCAACTAACATTTTCTAGTATTATGGCAGCAGTCTAACTACAAATACAAAATGGTTTCTTGAGATACAACATAATTCAAAGATAACACTTATGTTGGCCGAGATGTTGATCCATTGCTTGTAGCTGATATACACTGATAACGTTGCTAGCTCAATAGCCATCATATGTTGAATCATGCCTTTGATCATCATTCCTCCACATCTTCATGAAAACTTAAGTTAGCAAGTCGCTTTAGGTAATAATCCCATATGACTATGTTTTAATGATTAACAATTCACAAAGACATGACAATAGGTATACTTTTTTTGTTTAAAATTAAAATCGACCAATAAGGGCATGAAATGAGTTCAAGAAAGGGGTAAAAAGGAGGGTAAAATTTGGAAAAATTAGCAACCAACAGGACTTCCACTTGACCTCCATACTGCTCAATTCCATTTTTGACTAGTTTTCCCATACCTTTCTCCCCTGCAAAAGATCACCGTGATTAGTTTAACATTTACATTTCAAAATTGAAAAACCAAAAGATTCTTTTATGCAAGATTTAGATAGTGCATTCATACATAATTCTTAACAATATTAGGATCATTTCCATGCCTACTTAGTGATAATAACTAGATGATAGAATGCAAGGTTAACTTAGGTCTCTTTTGCAAGTAATGTGTGTTAATTCCTAGCTAGGTGATTTCATGTCATTTTCATAATAGTTTTTATTCAATACTTTCATTTCCTTAACATAGGAAAGCATTTAATTTATGCATTAAAAATAGATTTACATCCATTGTCAATAGTCACCCTCCTTCTAGTCAGTAGAAGACTAGTTTGAAAAACCCTAGTGGTCTATTGCCCCAATTGAGAAGTGACAAGAGTAGACTATTGCATTTTTTGTGTGTATAGCACTGTTACCTCCAAGTTTGTACGAACCCCGAGTTAATAAATTAAAGTTGGTCTCCCTAGGAGTTGCAACATCCTTGCTGAAATACTAGGGCTCATTAGTCCTATCCCCCTAACCTTGGAGAGGGATCTCTCATTGGATCAACTATCAATCTAAGGAGACTGATAGGATTTGCATTTTAGACTAGTTATTAAGCTCAAAGGTAGATGATATAGGATTTGATGGAAATACTGGATGTGAGGGCCACTAAAGTATAGGATTGTAGCACATTAGGCCATGCATGAGCCATCAAGACATAGGCAAGGTAGGCACATATCTCAAGTCATTTGTCAGTTGTATTATAGCGAGGAATGAGGGAAACACATAAATATTTAGGTAAATGTAACATAGCATAAGGTTATGAATTCTACTACACAACTTATAACCAAATATTTAGAAGAAACATGACATAGAAATACACAATTCTATCATGTATTATATCCACAGTTATCTTGAGCATACACGAATGAATTCAAGACAAAAACTTCAAAAATGGATATTAGATTAACACAGAGGAAACACAGACTTGAAACCACACACCATAGGAATCTTTGAAAAAAATAACTAAGTATGCTCTAAGCTTTATTAAAATGTTTACATACAATGCCTCTCCTCTCAACAATTCTCCACCATCCTTTACATTTCACATTTAGCCTTTTATATTATTTAGGCCAAAGATTAGATCCATTGTATTTCATCCATTGAGTGTGTTAGTGTCGGTCTTGAAAGCCCTCCATCAGTGATCAAAGCTCTTTGCATTTGCATTAGTAGGTGTCCCATCAGTGTCAAAATTTGCATCCCGTTAGGCATGCCATAACCCTGATGGAGGAGCTGGTCTATTCATATCCCTTTTGGCTTTGCTGGATCAGGTCATATCAGGTCATTGAGTTTGTCAAAATGCTCTTGTTTGGTCTTAATGTCAAAATTCTAGGTCTATGGTTTTGGTCAGTTGTCTTAGCAAGGTTAGCAAGGTCATGTTTATGAGAGTCCTTGACTGACCAGCAAGCCAGAGGGAGGATGGTAAACATGTTCCTTTGAAATTTTCATCATGTATAGCTCTTTTATAACCTTGGATTTAAAAACTCTGTTTTTAAAGCCAAGGTCATGATAATTTTTGTAAAAAGATTAAGTGTCCAAGAAATCTTCAGAAAGGCAGCAACAACCCTGGTCCCCTTGCCACAGTTCTTCAGATGATCTCCCTACAAAAAGAATCAGGCGAAAGCACTCAAAAAGTCAACTTCAGGATAAAGGAAATCAAGAAAATCAGTGTTTTTAAAAAGTGACAAAATAGACTTTATAAAGTGGGTTTTGGATGAAATTTTTTCAAAAGTGAGATTATAAAAGGTAATTCTCCCTCCTTTAACTTTCATTGTGCATTTCGAGCTTCTAAGAGTGATTGTGAGAGAGTGCAAGTCGAAGAAGGCGAAGATACAGTGTTTCGGGCAGTTTCCAGGTGCGCAACCCGTCCAGGCTCGTGCGCGACCTCTTGGGTGGTGCGCAACCCCTCCAGCAGCTTTCGGCAGTGCAAAATCACAACGGGCGACCCGTCGAGCTGTGCACGACCCCTCCAGGGCTGTGCGCTACCCGTTTAGCTGTTTGCCACCAAACTGCAAACAAATTCCCTCATTCCTCTTCAAACTTGCTAAATCGGTCGAGGTAGGCACTCAATTCATGAAGGATGATGTGGATGGTGAAAATACTGATGTGTGTCATGGTTTTATCATTTAAATTTGCAAGTGAATGGATTAATATGGCTGTTGCTAATGTTGGTGAAATGCTAGGGTTTATGACTGTTTCAAGTGTTTATTGTCCCATTGATCCCTTCCTTTTTTCCCCAATCATGCTTGCATCTCTGTCCTATTTCATTTGCACATAAAATGTTGCTCTACCCCCATCCCTAAGTTATAAACCCTACCCCTCTCACAAGCACTCAAACCCTAATTTCTTCTACCATAAGCATGCAAAACTAAAACAAAAAGAAAGATTCATTGTAAAGACATAAGAGAGTCATGTAAATTTAATGTGCTGTGTATTTAAAAACATGTACAAACCCCTATATATCCTTGACATCCCCTTGTACATGAAATACTTTCCCTTGATGTGAAAATGATGAGTATGTACTCCTTAATGTGCATGTAACCCTTAAAGAATAAAAGAGCAGAATCTGCCTTATAACACACATGAACTCCTCAGTGAATTTGGTGTATGGTGTCCTTATGCCCCTATTGATATCTGTATCCCCTCACATGTTCATTATTATACATGTTTTTTCCCATATGAGATGTTCTTTGCAAATGATTTCCCATGTTTTATGCACATGATTTCCCGATGTTAAACTGTTCCTATATGCATGATAATGTGTAAAGTTTCCCTTGAAAATTCCCTGTTATTATCATATATTTCCATTCCTTGTTCAGAAATTCCCTCCCCTAACATTCCCCTCATGTTTCTCCCCTTGAAAAAGCATAGAGCTCAGTATTTTTGCAGGCAGAGGCAGCAATTCAATTTGTCCTTCAGTTTTCCCACCTTGCTCCAAAACCATGTCAGATACCGGGACTTATGAGCAAGGTGATGACCATTCATCATCAGCAGAGAGTGAGGAACAGAGGAGGCCTCGGAGAGGGGGTAAGGGAGGTCATCATAAGAGGGAGGAGCCTATTTCTTTGGCAGCATTGCAGGCTTGTCCATTGGCACTGAATTGTTTCCGGTACATGTCATGCTATCAGTTTTGTGAGAGGCTTTCACAGATTCAGCACCATAGAGAGTTAGCCCGCTTGTTTGTCCTACACCTCCATGATGGACATGTCACTCTTGCAGGGGTGAATTTCATATTGACACCCGAGGTGATCTCAGAGGCTACAGGTATACCGAATGTGGGTGAGGTGTGGTCGAAGCGCAGACTTCTTGATTTTGTTCACTTTGAGCCCTATGTCCGGTCATCATATGTGGAACAGTTGGCGGGTATTTTCCCATTCAGATTTCTTCGGAGTGAGTATGCCCCTCTCATGAGACTTATCATGCAGTATTTCACCTGTGAGGGCAGATTTTCACGGGTGTATTCATATCACGTTCGCCTATTGATGCATTTCACCCGGGTGAGGATGATGAACCTCCCGACCTTCCTATTTCAGAACATTCAGAGGATGGTACCCATGTTGCAGAGGAAGACCCCGGCCCAGCAGTACATGAGCCTTTGTCACTATGGTTTGATCTAGCTTATAGTTTCTCATCAGTTGACTCAGCAGGGCATCTCATGGGAGGAGTTCATCTCCCGTGAGTTTTTCACAGTGCCACCTCAGCCACATCAGGAGGTTATTCATGAGGAGGGAGGACCATCTCAGCAGCCTGATGCTCCCATCACTCGACATGTCAGCTCCACTCCCATGGTCACTTACCAGAAAGGCCCAAGGGCCTTATTTGCAGCAGCTAGGCGAGTACTATCTCCACAGCAGGTGGAAGGGGTCTCGCCTTCATCTTCAGAGCAGCGAGTGCTTTCTCCACATCAGGTGGAAGGGGCCTTGTTATCTTCATCAGCACAGATACAGCAGAGGGGCAAAGAGCCCCTGGTTCATGAGGATCCAGTGATCGATCTTGAGGTCAGTTCCCCTAGCCAGGAGGCAAAGGAGATCATTCAACAGCTCAGGGCCGAGAATGAGACTTTGCAGCGGAGACTTGAGGGTGCTCAGTGGACCATCACATATTTAGAGCAGCGAAACACTCAGCTAGAGGAGGAAAAGGCACTTGATGAGCTATGGAGGATTCATAGTGACCGAGTCCTCAACCGTAGGAGACCCAGTGATCCATTGCCTGCTGATCAGGAGTCCAGGCTTATTCAGGTGAATGCCCATTTGGAGAGGCTGTTGGCGAAGGCCAACCAAGACAAGAGGCTGCTGAGGAACATGAAAAACCACTATTGGGCTAGGATGCATGTTTGTAAAGCAAAGTTGAAAATAGTCCAAAGAAGGTTGACCGAGGCTCTTGGGAGGAAGAAGAAGGCCAACCCACTCCGCATCTTGGCTGAGGCTTCTCTCACCCATCATGACACTCATTAGCCTCATCACAGCACCAAGCACAAAAAATTTTGGAAGTTTTGGCTCATTTTTGGCATTTTTGGGAAATTTACAGGTTTTGGCTTCTCAAGGGGTCTCACCCCCGGTGAGACCCTTTGTCCTCGTAGCTCCGTTTTGCGAAAACTCAGCATTGATGGATTTTTCATGCAAAGTTACACATGCCTATGGATTAGCTTGAGTTTTCATGGTGTTTCGGGTCTCCAAAAGGTCAAAATACAGCCAAATTTTGACTTTCTGCCCCTTTTTTGAGCTGCAGAAGTAGTCTTGGGAGAATTGACTTTTGATTGGGCAAATGACCTCCAAATCCAAAAATTCCGGTTGGGTTGGAAAGTAGACTCAGAGAACTTTCTAACGAGCTAACCTACACCTCATTCGGACACCGGAAAGGCCTCCAAACAGGGCTTCAAAGTGCGCGACCCCTTCAGCTCGATGTGCGCAACCCCTTGGGAAATTTTTGCCAGATTTGACCAGTTCAGCCCAGAATTTACAGTTCAGCTCCAGTTTGACTTGCTGAGGTCGATGGTGGTCCTTTTGATTGTACTTGTGGCACTTTTTAGATACTTTTACTATTGTTTTACTCTTCTAGAAGTTTTCCTCATGTAAAAGAGTAAAATTGACTGTATGAACTGGTTTCCAAGTTTTTAGAGACAAGTGGTTTTGACTGCCTATTTTGTAGTGCTTAGTTTAGGAGTTGTTCAAACAGCTACTAGGATGGTGAGCTCGACCCCTAGAGATGGGGAAGAGGTTAGATCATCTATATTATGTACTTTCATGCTCATTTTCATGGTTGGACTCTTGAGGGAGGAACTATCATTGTATATTTTGCTTGTATCTCTGCAATTTTTGGCTAAGGAAGACCAGGGTTTTGCAGTCATCTTTGGGATTCTTGTGGACTCATGTGTTGATGGTGTGTTTCTTCATGTCATTGTAAGCTTTGTTATGTGATTCATTTCCTTTCTATACTACTGCATATTAAACAAATGAAGTGATAAAGTCAGAATTCATGCTTTGCCATGCTCTACTTTTAAATTTGTTTAATTTCTATGTTTTCTACTGTCTAAAGAGAATTAAAATCCATTGTTTGCTCTCTTTAGCCTTCTTATTTTTCTTCCAGATCATCCATTTCAGCTAAAGACATCTACACAAACTCCTACCTTGCCCCAAAGATCCCCCTGCAGAAACTGTGTCCAATCCCCGCACCCTAAATTGCAGATCCTCAAATTGCCACCAAAAACCCCAAAAACCTCAAAATCAACCTTTTAATCAGTTTACTAGCCTAATATCAGTGTTATCTTGATTTCTCATCTTATCCCATTGAAAATTTGCCGAGATAGACCGGAGAGAGCCTTCTCATACCCCGTAGGGCTAGCTACGAGGTGAAATGGTTTGATGTAGCTTTGAGATTTGCCTTTTCAGCCTGAGGTGAAATTTCAAACGCTAACAGAGTGATCAAAAGGTGCGTTTAATTGTTTCTAATAGAAACAACAGTATTTAGGTTAATTATAGAAAATCTATTTAATCCTTATCTGCCCAAC
Source organism: Pinus tabuliformis (assembly GCA_031772625.1). Classification (NCBI taxonomy): domain Eukaryota; kingdom Viridiplantae; phylum Streptophyta; class Pinopsida; order Pinales; family Pinaceae; genus Pinus; species Pinus tabuliformis. The sequence goes on along the minus strand of CM062814.1, from coordinate 93,550,291 downwards.
TTGAACAACAATAATATCTCCAAACTTGCTTATACGACTATCTGTATTCCTCTTGAAAATATCGACATGCCTGCTATGATGCCAAAAATCCTACAAAAAATCCTTTGGATGCCTTATTGGGTCACTTTTGATCAATCAAAACCATAATACATGGAGGAGTGTAAAATCATGATTATGGAAAGGATTTAAACCATAAAACTAGTTAGCAGTAACCATAGCCTTATGTCGCGAGTGCTAAACCCTTTAGCTGGGATAGGGGGCTAATTCTTTGGAATATCGTGTTACACAGTTCCATCACACATGACATGGTACCACATATATATGCACTTGGGACGATGCCTTGTGCTAATATCTCCTAGCTCTCTGAAATATTTATATCTATGGGCTATCCCCCACATCAAAGCTCCTCTCCCGATAATTCCAATCGACGGTTTCATTCAGTGCACACATTACTTTTCACCAATTGCGATCGGCGATCACCTTTTTCATGTGGCCCTAGGTCCTCATGTGACTCTTCATGTGCCCATGTTCATCCCTCTTATGAGAGCCCCTCTCTCAGCATTTTCAATCATAGGTTCTCTCTGATGCACAACAAGCCTCAACCTCCGATTGCCAATATACGATTGTTGATGTCATCACTACCATGTCATCGCTACATCACTTCCATGTGTCAGCCTGTGAGTGGTGACATGTGTCACCCATTTTTGGCGTCTTCTGACCCTTAAAAATGCTAGATCCATTTACCATGTGTCCATCGTACTGCCATTTCATATTCCACATGGCATAATTAGAACCAATTACTGATTGCCATGTGTCCCTTTAGGAGGAGAGAGAAAAAGGCTCAACCTTCTGTATTTTTGCAATAAAATCCTTTGTAAATATGAAATTAACATTCCCAACACTTTAACACTATAAGCCCATTCTATTGCAATGCCGACGATTACAAAACGTGACCACCATGCCTCCATTTCGAATTGTCGATTGTTGTCCTCGTTGACTGCCAACTGACCATAAACGTATAGAATGCGAGATATGGAACATTTAAGATGTGGGATTTGGAACGTGTAGGATGTGGGATGTGGGGTACTTGGGACCTCTGATCACCGAATGCTAATTTGTCGCAATCCCACATCTCGCAACTCTTGATATGCAGCCACCTTTCCATCCCTTGTAAAAGTTAACTGTCAATCTCTGATATGCTTGATCAGAGATTGGAGTTCACTATTTTTGGTCTGACCTTCCATTGCCTACCCCTCCAAACCTATGACTTGTGGAATTTGAGATAAACACTTAGGCATTTTTTCTCTCTACTTCTGCTTTGTAAATGGGAACTACAATTTTCTCTATCTTTTGTGTTTGAGATCCATTTGGGGAGATCTATAGCTCGTTGGAAAGCTAATGCAAAGCTCATACCCATTAAGATAGTTGTAAGATGATTTGAACTAGACTTCATATTCAAAACATCTCCCAAACATCCAGACTGGTCTTAACCACAGGACCTCAAGGAATAAATGATTCCTTGGACAAGCAACATGTAGGCTACGACAAATAGTGGCTCATAGGCTAAATTGACCAAAATGAATAGAGAGGGGATAATACCACTTATTCTTATTATGGGATTCTAACAAAACACATAACACTACAAGGGAACTTTTTTAATAGACTTCATTTTCCCTTAGGGAATTATAAAAGGCATGATTTTTCCATTAATCATTAGTTCACCTATCTTGAATTTACACTCATCATTAGCATACATGTCAGCTTCTCTGTTGGAGTCTCTTACGACATGGAAATATTTTTTGCATGGGATATATTGTGCAATTTTCCTTATCCTTTTCAATATGTTTTCCATAGATTTCTCCTTTAGGAGGGATCCTTTTACTGGATGATGTAGGATTAGAAGAGAATCTCCCATAACCGTAAGTGTGTCCACCTGATGTTCTTTGGCTAACAAAAGTACTTGGTAGAGACCATATATTTCTACTTGATTATCTTTCATATAACAAACACCCCATGGGTAGTTGAACACATTTTCCTCCTCGGGGCCATGGAGTACCCATCCCCCTCTTGCCATGCCTATCTTTATCCCATTAAAAGTTTCCATAGGTTAATTGAAATAATTTTTTCCACACAATTTTTTAAAAAGGGACATAAAATAAAAATATAATCCACTATTTCTCCTTCAACCTTACATAATAAATTAGCTTGTATCAATCTAATTCCCTTTTTACCCATTATCCCATGTAACAATATTGTTTTCCATATCCATCTAAGAAAATATTGTTTTGAGAGGAATTGAAAGATTCTAAACTATCTTCCACCACCATAAACTTTTTCCATGAAGTTTTAGTTCCATTTTTTCCTTATAACCCAATTTTGTTGTGTAAAATCTAATAGTGTAGGCTATATATTTTATTATTTTTCAATACATCATTAATGTATAGAACATCAATATGTAATTCATTGATCACAAGGTTGTGACTTGTCATGTGGAATGTGTCGATTGGATTTTAATTACAAGTCTTTTAATATACCATGTTAGGTTCATTATAGGTCACCCCTTTTTGAATTTTTTTTACCATGAAGCATGGGCAAGGAGGAATACCTCGATATAAAGTCATAATTTTCCCAAGTAGTTTCATCTTCAAGTAAATTCTTCCACTTAATAAGGTACACATTGAAACTTCTCCAGCAAAGGACTTTGGTCTTGAATTCTAGTGCCCCTTTAGGTTCTAGTATTTGTTTCCCTTCTTCATCTAAAATGGGTAATTGTGTTTCTATCATAATTGTTGGAACCAAGTTTTTCGTCAAACATAAAACATGGAATACACGATCTAAGTTCCCTTTGTTTGGAATGTCTGGTGGATACACTACTTGATTGACTCTCCTTTGAACCTAATAAGGGCCATAAAACTTAGCCACACGTTTATTATTTTAATAGTTTTTAAGTGATTTTTTCTTATAAGGTTGTAATTCAAAAAACACTCGGCCCCCCATTTCAAATTCATGGTTATATATTTTCAAATCAACTTGTTTCTTTATTCGATTCCTTGAGATGTTAAGATGAAAATAATTCGTCAAAAGTTGTTAAGTAGTACTTTACAACAATATCCTTGAATTTGGAGAAGAAATATTCCTTTATTGATGGTGGAGGATATTCATACAAGGCTTCAAATGGAGACATTTTGACCCACATGTGGTATATGGTGTTATGCCACCATTATGCAAGATATAGCTAATTGTGCCACCAAGATTGACAATGATTCAAAATATTCCTAAGGTAACTTCCAGGCACCTATTAACTTTTTCAATTTTCCCTTCCATTTGAGGGTGGTATGAAGTGCCCATCTTTCATTCAAAAAATTCAAGCATGAAGAACACTTCATAGATGCATGATTATTGAAATTTCACATATGTAACATCTCCCTATATTCTTGAAAGACTATCTACATCTGGATTTTAATTTTCCCTTATTATAGAGAATTAAAAAAAAAACCCTTGTTTTTGCTAATCCATTCATGTTGTTCTTGTGATAGGCTCTTCTAGCTTAACAATTATTTTACATACTATCCACATGTTGTTGAGGCATAAAGCATGGACAACATTTATTTATTGTACATAGAATTTATTAGCTCTCTGGAATTTAATTTCCAAATTTCAAAGGAATTGGGGTGGTTTTCTTGCATTAACACTACTTCTATCCTATTACCTGAAGCATCACATTCAAGCACAAATATTTTAATGAAATTTAAATTGGCCAAAACTAGGGTTTAAATCATTTAGGTTTTGATTTCCTTGAAACATTATTGAGTAGTATCATTCCAACCAAACATTCTTCTTTAATAATGTTGTTAGTGGGGAAACATGTTCTACATAAGTCCTTACAAAGCTTCTATAATAACCTATAAGACCTAAAGATCCTCATAGAGGTAAGATTTTTGGATTAGGCCATTTAATAATTGCTTCAATATTCTCAGTTTCCACCTCAATTCCTTCTACGATACTATATGGCCCAAGAATTCTATTTCTCATTTGTCAAAGCTACAGTTGGATTTGTTTGTGAAGAATTATTTTATTCTAATGATTTAAACACAATATCTACATGCTTAGGGTGTAATTTCCAATTACTACACACAAGTATATCATAAAATAATAAAAAAATGAACTTCCTTAGGAGAGGATGAAATAGATCATTCATTACTTATTGAAACGTAGCAGGGGCATTGGATAAGCCGATGGGAATAACATGGAATTTGTATAGACCTCATTAGTATAAAAGCTAGTTTTTGGAATGTCCTCTTCACGTATTCTTATTTGATAATAACCACATTACATATCAAGTTTCAATAAATATTTAGACCATGGAGTTCATGTAATAGTTTGTCCACAAATGGAATAGAGAACATATATTTGATGGTGATTTTATTCAATGCATGATAATAATTACACTATCTATAGGAACAATCCTTTTTCCTTACTAATGTCATTGGCGCAAAAAAAGTACTCTTGCTTCTAGCTATAACAACATAATCCAATAACTTTTGAACCAAACATTCAATTTTTTATTTGGGACTATGAGATTGTTTGTGATATTCTATTCTAACTAGATTCTTACTAATGGTCAATTCTATGATGTGAACAAATTTCTATATTGAGCTAGAAGGAGAACTTGAGTTAGGTCTTGAAACATAGTATTTTATTTCTTGAGAATTTCATCAAAATTTTTAGAAACATTGACTTCATTAGAGAAGTATTATATGCGAGAATAACATATAAAGCATCAATTATTTTCATCCTTTAGTGAAATGGTGGAATCCTTTTATTAAGCGGGATATACTTGTAGTTTGTTTTTGGCGTTGTGAATTATGACAATTGGGGGATGAGAGAGTGTGGAACATCCGGTGAGTGGAATGTATGTGGATAAGTATGGGTGACAAACAAGATACATCTAATGTTAGTTCATCCAAACTCATGGCTATGTTCTCGTGCCCTAACTTGTTATTGCATTCTAATGGTTTAGAATGGTGAGTGGTGGAATGAGTTATGAGAGTATGAATAGTTGGTAACCTACTCTCACAAATTCCAACTTGGTTCTACTAGATGGGCACATGTACATAGGGAGGAAAGGACGAGGGTTTGACAAGGGATAATCATGGGAGAGAAGGATAAAGGGTTAGCAAAGGAGATATGCAAGAATTGGCAAATATTTTGAATATTTATGTAAAAAAATTGTAGAATTGGATGGTGGATGCAATGATAGGGAATGGCATAGAAATTGGTGAGCATAGTGAGGGAACATAAGTATGAGAATGGTACAATTACTAATGGACATAATGAGGGCCCACGATAAAGAATGGCTTTGATTACTACTTGTGTGATATCAATTAGATAATCAGATATATATATATATATATATATATATATATATATATATATATATATATATATATATATATATATATATATTATTTTTCTTCAATACATTACTACAATGAATAGGACATCATATACATAATATGTTGGATATAAGGTAATGAACTACTTCGATACCAACTTGTGTGATATCAATTAGATAATCATACATATTTTATTTTTCTTCAATACATTATTAAAGTGAATAGGACATCATATACATAATATGTTGGGTACAAGGTTGTCATGACCTGACCTTTCATGCAGAAACTGGAAGTTAATTACAATATTTTAAATATACCTAACACCCATTGGAATTTAATTACAATAATCTAAATATACCATGTTAGATTCATTGCAAGTAACCTTGTTTTTATGTCATGTTATCTCATATTCCTAATCTAAGATGATATTGCCACTATGTTAGGTTCATTGCAAGTAGCCTTGTTTTTATGTCATGTTATCTCATATTTCTAATCTAAGATGAGAACGTCATTAAGATACCCTCAAACCAACTCCATTCTATAGCCTTGTCACACCAAAAGAGAAAATTCTATCATTGTATCCAACCATTTGCCAATACATATTTAGTATGATAGGCTCATCATGCCTATAATTAAATTGTGACCAATCTAACAGTATTCTCCTAATCTCACATTATCACCTTTATCTTAACTTATCTCCTTCTCCTATAATTAAATTGTGGCCAATCTAAGAGTCTTCTCCTAATCTCACTTTATCACCTTTATCTTAACTTATCTCCTTCTCCTATCTCCCTAGGAATCCATCTTCCAACTAATGGAAATAATTTTAGTAATTTTTTCCAAACATTTTGGGGCCCATTGAATAAACCTTTTATCCATCCTTATCCAAACTTTGGTGATTTTTTTTAATACTTCTCCAACTCATCAGTGTACCACAAACTATTATTTAAAAGGAGTCCTCATGAACTTTTTACCCTTTGCTCCATGGGTTTGGCTAAAAGAATAAATATTCATCAAACCCCATCCTCCATTTGCTTTTAATTTGGATGTCCTTCATTTGCTTTTAATTTGGTTGTCCTTTCACTTCATCAAAGGGATCACTTCTAATTTCTTATTTCTTGTCCATAAAAATCCCTCCATTTGCTTTTAATTTGGATGTCCTTTCACTTCACCAAAGGGATCACTTCTATTTTCTTATTTCTTATCCATAAAAATAAAAAACAAACAAGGACTCACTTCTATTTTCTTATTTCTTGTCCATAAAAATCCAAAAGGGATCACTTCTATTTTATTATTTCTTTTCCATAAAAATCCCTCCATTTTCTTTTAATTTGGATGTCCTTTCACTTCACCCAAAGGGATCACTTCTATTTTCTTATTTCTTGTCCATAAAAATCCATTTTTTTTTTAACATATTAAGGCAAAGAGAGAGAGAGAGGGAGTGATAAGGTAGAGAGAGAGAAAGAGAGAGAGAGAGAGAGAGAGCAGGAGGAAAGATAAATAGAAGGGGGAGAGAGGGAGAGGGAGAGGAAGAGGGAGGGAGAGATAGATAGATATGGAGAAAGAGTGTGTATGCTTTGGGGATGATATAGAGAGAGAAAGGAGAGCGAGAGGGAGATAAAGATATAGATGGGAGGTGAAGAGAGGGAGGGAGGTTGGGAGAGATAGATAGATATGGAGAGAGAGGGTGTGTGTGTTTGGGGTGGGGGTTTGAGATAGAGAGACAAAGAAGGAGATATGAAAGGAGATACAGATATAGATGGAGGGGAGGTGGGGGAGACAGAAGAATATTTATTACACACGATGCATTGATTTCAATGTAGATGATGATTTATAATCCTATTTGATTTCTACACTAGATTCATTGATTTTAGTGCAGATATTGATTTCTAATCCTATTTGGTTGCTTGCACTAGATGCATTGATTTTAGTCTAGATGTTGATTTCTAATTAATATTTGATTGGTTGCACCACATCATTGATTTCAATGTAGATGTTTATTTCTAATCTTATTTGATTGTTTGCATTAGATGCATTAATTTCAGTGTAGATGTTTTCTAATCCTATTTGATTGCTCGCATTAGATGGATTGGATGTTGTTAATCTTGAGACTATAAATTATTAAAAATATTTTTCAAGGTTTGATGGAGGGGAGAGAGAGCAAAGAATATTTCTTGCACTAAATGCATTGATTTCAGTGTAGATGATATTTTCTTAGAATTCTATTCTATTGAGAGATGCATTGATTTCAATGTAGATGTTGATTCCTAACCCTATTTAATTCCTTGCTCTAGATGCATTGATCTCAATGTAAATGTTGATTTCTAATCTTATTTGATTTCTCATACTAGATACATTTATTTTAGTGTAGATTTGGATTTCTAATCCTATTTGATTGCTTTGATGCATTAATTAAAGTGTAGATGTTGATTTCTAATCTCATTTGATTTCTTGAATTAGATGCATTGATTTCAGTGCAGATGTTGTTTTCTAATCTTATTTGATTCCCTTCATCAGATGAATTATATGTTGTTAATATTGACGTTGTGGATTATTAAAAAAATACTTTCAAGATATATTTAGTAATACTTAAAAGGACACTATTAAGAATTAATTAGTTGTCAAAAGTTGCAATACCTAGAATTAAAAGGAAATAAATGTGTAGAATCAATACTCTTGCAAAGAGAAAATTAATCCTTAACAAGATTTTCTCCCTTCTACGTCACCAACTAATTACTAATAAACAATTACATATATTCAAAATTACTAATAGATAATTTCATAGAAGAATGTTTTCATAATATTTATAAGAGGAAAAGATATATTTATAAACATTCAAAACAAATCAAAATATTCTTGAAGGAAATGTGATAATTGTTTGAAGAAACAAATAATGTAAAGATTTTATAATTCTAGCCACTCATTAAAAAAAATCAAAAATATATTATATCTTGACTTTGTTGAATAGACTATAGATAAAAAATCAATATTTTTGAAGGAAATAAATTATTTCAAACATTAGCAAAGAAAAAATTATTTCGAAGGTAATCTTGATGTAATAAATGCTTATAACTACTCTTCAAGATATATTTAGCAATACCTTGAGGGACACTATTAAAAATTAATTAATTGTCAGAAGTTGTGATACCTAAAATTAATTGAAATAGATGTGTAGCATCAATCCTCCTACAAACTATTGATAAAAGTGTATCCTTTCTTCATCACCAACTAATTACTAATAAACAATTACATACACATGTGAAAATATAACACAACAACTGTAACATTAAAAAACATCGTCCAAATCCAAGCACACAAACCACTCGAAGCATCCAAACACAAATGTACAGCCCATTCAACGCAAGAAACACAGACTAAAACAAAGAAGAGAATGATATGGTCATGCAAAGCAAATAAAAGATACTGTGAATTTTGAAGTCAATCTCAAACATATACATAATAATGATAATCTAAAAATGTGACAAATGGAACCCGCTTAGATCCATCTAACATTAGATCTATCATGCATCTAGAGGGATCAAATCCATTGAGATGCAAACCTTTCCTCAAATTATACACTCCAAAAATAAGGTTTGCACCAAGGGATTTGATTCCTCTGGGCTCAGGATAGATCTAGCCTTAGATGGATCTAAGTTGGTATAAATTTGATTAAAAAATTATGTTTTTGTACCGTAGGTTTGGTCTATATTGAAATTGGGCTTGAGGAATTTTGATTTTGAAATAAATGAGTAGACAAAATTTGATTTCCAAAAAATATTCTTCATCTAATACATCATCCAATGAATGATACTAAAAGTATTTGAATGATTTTCAGTTTCATATCAAAAAATAAGAAATTTAATTTAAAAATCATTTAGTCCCCCCAAGAACATTGGAATCATATAGCTTTGTTTGGTTACTAATGTGTCTCTGGAATTCATACCATCAAGCAATTCGATCATTGCATTCAAACCTGTCACTTCAGGATCACCACATTCACACTTGTCACTATCGGCCTCATAATAGACTTGGTAATACACAATTATGCTAAAGGTTTTAAACCTAATGTGAGATCTCGAACCATAACGGGAATCTGACTAACTCTCAGTATATTTATCAGAGGACGTAAGCTTTGGTTTGTTTTTCTTTGAGAGGTGGAAATCGGAACCCAATCCGACTTCACACCCATTGGAATTTAATTACAATAATCTAAATATACCATGTTAGATTCATTGCAAGTAGCCTTGTTTTTATGTCATGTTATCTCATATTCCTAATCTAAGATGATATTGCCACTATGTTAGGTTCATTGCAAGTAGCCTTGTTTTTATGTCATGTTATCTCATATTTCTAATCTAAGATGAGAACGTCATTAAGATACCCTCAAACCAACTCCATTCTATAGCCTTGTCACACCAAAAGAGAAAATTCTATCATTGTATCCAACCATTTGCCAATACATATTTAGTATGACAGGCTCATCATGCCTATAATTAAATTGTGACCAATCTAACAGTATTCTCCTAATCTCACATTATCACCTTTATCTTAACTTATCTCCTCCTATAATTAAATTGTGGCCAATCTAAGAGTCTTCTCCTAATCTCACTTTATCACCTTTATATTAACTTATCTCCTTCTCCTATCTCCCTAGGAATCCATCTTCCAACTAATGGAAATAATTTTAGTAATTTTTTCCAAACATTTTGGGGCCCATTGAATAAACTTTTTATCCATCCTTATCCAAACTTTGGTGATTTTTTTTAATACTTCTCCAACTCATCAGTGTACCACAAACTATTATTTAAAAGGAGTCCTCATGAACTTTTTACCCTTTGCTCCATGGGTTTGGCTAAAAGAATAAATATTCATCAAACCCCATCCTCCATTTGCTTTTAATTTGGATGTCCTTCATTTGCTTTTAATTTGGTTGTCCTTTCACTTCATCAAAGGGATCACTTTTAATTTCTTATTTCTTGTCCATAAAAATCCCTCCATTTGCTTTTAATTTGGATGTCCTTTCACTTCACCAAAGGGATCACTTCTATTTTCTTATTTCTTATCCATAAAAATAAAAAACAAACAAGGACTCACTTCTATTTTCTTATTTCTTGTCCATAAAAATCCAAAAGGGATCACTTCTATTTTATTATTTCTTTTCCATAAAAATCCCTCCATTTGCTTTTAATTTGGATGTCCTTTCACTTCACCCAAAGGGATCACTTCTATTTTCTTATTTCTTGTACATAAAAATCCATTTTTTTTTATCATATTAAGGCAAAGAGAGAGAGGGAGTGATAAGGTAGAGAGAGAGAGAGAGAGAGAGAGAGAGAGAGAGAGAGAGAGAGAGAGAGAGAGCGAGAGAGAGAGAGAGAGAGAGAGCAGGAGGAAAGATAAATAGAAGGGGGAGAGAGGGAGAGGGAGAGGAAGAGGGAGGGAGAGATAGATAGATATGGAGAAAGAGTGTGTATGCTTTGGGGATGATATAGAGAGAGAAAGGAGAGCGAGAGGGATATAGAGATATAGATGGGAGGTGAAGAGAGGGAGGGAGGTTGGGAGAGATAGATATATATGGAGAGAGAGGGTGTGTGTGTTTGGGGTGGGGGTTTGAGATAGAGAGACAAAGAAGGAGATATGAAAGGAGATACAGATATAGATGGAGGGGAGGTGGGGGAGACAGAAGAATATTTATTACACATGATGCATTGATTTCAATGTAGATGATGATTTATAATCCTATTTGATTTCTACACTAGATTCATTGATTTTAGTGCAGATATTGATTTCTAATCCTATTTGGTTGCTTGCACTAGATGCATTTATTTTAGTCTAGATGTTGATTTCTAATTAATATTTTATTGGTTGCACCACATCATTGATTTCAATGTAGATGTTTATTTCTAATCTTATTTGATTGTTTGCATTAGATGCATTAATTTCAGTGTAGATGTTTTCTAATCCTATTTGATTGGTCGCATTAGATGGATTGGATGTTGTTAATCTTGAGACTATAAATTATTAAAAATGTTTTTCAAGGTTAGATGGAGGGGAGAGAGAGCAAAGAATATTTCTTGCACTAAATGCATTGATTTCAGTGTAGATGATATTTTCTTAGAATTCTATTCTATTGAGAGATGCATTGATTTCAATGTAGATGTTGATTCCTAACCCTATTTAATTCCTTGCTCTAGATGCATTGATTTCAATGTAAATGTTGATTTCTAATCCTATTTCATTGCTCGTACTAGATACATTTATTTTAGTGTAGATTTGGATTTCTAATCCTATTTGATTGCTTTGATGCATTAATTAAAGTGTAGATGTTGATTTCTAATCTCATTTGATTGCTTGAATTAGATGCATTGATTTCAGTGCAGATGTTGTTTTCTAATCTTATTTGATTCCCTTCATCAGATGAATTATATGTTGTTAATATTGACGTTGTGGATTATTAAAAAAATACTTTCAAGATATATTTAGTAATACTTAAAAGGACACTATTAAGAATTAATTAGTTGTCAAAAGTTGCAATACCTAGAATTAAAATGAAATAAATGTGCAGAATCAATACTCTTGCAAAGAGAAAATTAATCCTTAACAAGATTTTCTCCCTTCTACGTCACCAACTAATTACTAATAAACAATTACATATATTCAAAATTACTAATAGATAATTGCATAGAAGAATGTTTTCATAATATTTATAAGAGGAAAAGATATATTTATAAACATTCAAAACAAATCAAAATATTCTTGAAGGAAATGTGATAATTGTTTGAAGAAACAAATAATGTAAAGATTTTATAATTCTAGCCGCTCATTAAAAAAAATCAAAAATATATTATATCTTGACTTTGTTGAATAGACTATAGATAAAAAATCAATATTTTTGAAGGAAATAAATTATTTCAAACATTAGCAAAGAAAAAATTATTTCGAAGGTAATCTTGATGCAATAAATGCTTATAACTACTCTTCAAGATATATTTAGCAATACCTTGAGGGACACTATTAAAAATTAATTAATTGTCAGAAGTTGTGATACCTAAAATTAATTGAAATAGATGTGTAGCATCAATCCTCCTACAAACTATTGATAAAAGTGTATCCTTTCTTCATCACCAACTAATTACTAATAAACAATTACATACACATGTGAAAATATAACACAACAACTGTAACATTAAAAAACATCGTCCAAATCCAAGCACACAAACCACTCAAAGCATCCAAACACAAATGTACAGCCCATTCGACGCAAGAAACACAGACTAAAACAAAGAAGAGAATGATATGGTAATGCAAAGCAAATAAAAGATACTGTGAATTTTGAAGTCAATCTCAAACATATACATAATAATGATAATCTAAAAATGTGACAAATGGAACCCGCTTAGATCCATCTAACATTGGATCTATCATGCATCTAGAGGGATCAAATCCATTGAGATGCAAACCTTTCCTCAAATTATACACTCCAAAAATAAGGTTTGCACCAAGGGATTTGATTCCTCTGGGCTCAGGATAGATCTAGCCTTAGATGGATCTAAGTTGGTATAAATTTGATTAAAAAATTATATTTTTATACCGTAGGTTTGGTCTATATTGAAATTGGGCTTGAGGAATTTTGATTTTGAAATAAATGAGTAGACAAAATTTGATTTCCAAAAAATATTCTTCATCTAATACATCATCCAATGAATGATACTAAAAGTATTTGAATGATTTTCAGTTTCATATCAAAAATTAAGAAATTTAATTTAAAAATCATTTAGTCCCCCCAAGAACATTGGAATCATATAATTTTGTTTGGTTACTAATGTGTCTCTGGAATTCATACCATCAAGCAATTCGATCATTGCATTCAAACCTGTCACTTCAGGATCACCACATTCACACTTGTCACTATCGGCCTCATAATAGACTTGGTAATACACAATTATGCTAAAGGTTTTAAACCTAATGTGAGATCTCGAACCATAACGGGAATCTAACTAACTCTTAGTATATTTATCAGAGGACGTAAGCTTTGGTTTGTTTTTCTTTGAGAGGTGGAAATCGGAACCCAATCCGACTTCACACCCATTGGAATTTAATTACAATAATCTAAATATACCATGTTAGATTCATTGCAAGTAGCCTTGTTTTTATGTCATGTTATCTCATATTCCTAATCTAAGATGATATTGCCACTATGTTAGGTTCATTGCAAGTAGCCTTGTTTTTATGTCATGTTATCTCATATTTCTAATCTAAGATGAGAACGTCATTAAGATACCCTCAAACCAACTCCATTCTATAGCCTTGTCACACCAAAAAGAAAATTCTATCATTGTATCCAACCATTTGCCAATACATATTTAGTATGACAGGCTCATCATGCCTATAATTAAATTGTGACCAATCTAACAGTATTCTCTTAATCTCACATTATCACCTTTATCTTAACTTATCTCCTTCTCCTATAATTAAATTGTGGCCAATCTAAGAGTCTTATCCTAATCTCACTTTATCACCTTTATCTTAACTTATCTCCTTCTCCTATCTCCCTAGGAATCCATCTTCCAACTAATGGAAATAATTTTAGTAATTTTTTCCAAACATTTTGGGGCCCATTGAATAAACTTTGTATCCATCCTTATCCAAACTTTGGTGATTTTTTTTAATACTTCTCCAACTCATCAATGTACCACAAACTATTATTTAAAAGGAGTCCTCATGAACTTTTTACCCTTTGCTCCATGGGTTTGGCTAAAAGAATAAATATTCATCAAACCCCATCCTCCATTTGCTTTTAATTTGGATGTCCTTCATTTGCTTTTAATTTGGTTGTCCTTTCACTTCATCAAAGGGATCACTTCTAATTTCTTATTTCTTGTCCATAAAAATCCCTCCATTTGCTTTTAATTTGGATGTCCTTTCACTTCACCAAAGGGATCACTTCTATTTTATTATTTCTTATCCATAAAAATAAAAAACAAACAAGGAATCACTTCTATTTTCTTATTTCTTGTCCATAAAAATCCAAAAGGGATCACTTCTATTTTATTATTTCTTTTCCATAAAAATCCCTCCATTTGCTTTTAATTTGGATGTCCTTTCACTTCACCCAAAGGGATCACTTCTATTTTCTTATTTCTTGTCCATAAAAATCCATTTTTTTTTTTATCATATTAAGGCAAAGAGAGAGAGGGAGTGATAAGGTAGAGAGAGAGAAAGAGAGAGAGAGAGAGAGAGAGAAGGAGGAAAGATAAATAGAAGGGGGAGAGGGAGAGGGAGAGGAAGAGGGAGGGAGAGATAGATAGATATGGAGAAAGAGTGTGTATGCTTTGGGGATGATATAGAGAGAGAAAGGAGAGCGAGAGGGAGATAGAGATATAGATGGGAGGTGAAGAGAGGGAGGGAGGTTGGGAGAGATAGATATATATGGAGAGAGAGGGTGTGTGTGTTTGGGGTGGGGGTTTGAGATAGAGAGACAAAGAAGGAGATATGAAAGGAGATACAGATATAGATGGAGGGGAGGTGGGGGAGACAGAAGAATATTTATTACACACGATGCATTGATTTCAATGTAGATGATGATTTATAATCCTATTTGATTTCTACACTAGATTCATTGATTTTAGTGCAGATATTGATTTCTAATCCTATTTGGTTGCTTGCACTAGATGCATTGATTTTAGTCTAGATGTTGATTTCTAATTAATATTTGATTGGTTGCACCACATCATTGATTTCAATGTAGATGTTTATTTCTAATCTTATTTGATTGTTTGCATTAGATGCATTAATTTCAGTGTAGATGTTTTCTAATCCTATTTGATTGCTCGCATTAGATGGATTGGATGTTGTTAATCTTGAGACTATAAATTATTAAAAATATTTTTCAAGGTTAGATGGAGGGGAGAGAGAGCAAAGAATATTTCTTGCACTAAATGCATTGATTTCAGTGTAGATGATATTTTCTTAGAATTCTATTCTATTGAGAGATGCATTAATTTCAATGTAGATGTTGATTCCTAACCCTATTTAATTCCTTGCTCTAGATGCATTGATTTCAATGTAAATGTTGATTTCTAATCCTATTTGATTGCTCGTACTAGATACATTTATTTTAGTGTAGATTTGGATTTCTAATCCTATTTGATTGCTTTGATGAATTAATTAAAGTGTAGATGTTGATTTCTAATCTCATTTGATTGCTTGAATTAGATGCATTGATTTGAGTGCAAATGTTGTTTTCTAATCTTATTTGATTCCCTTCATCAGATGAATTATATGTTGTTAATATTTACGTTGTGGATTATTAAAAAAATACTTTCAAGATATATTTAGTAATACTTAAAAGGACACTATTAAGAATTAATTAGTTGTCAAAAGTTGCAATACCTAGAATTAAAATGAAATAAATGTGCAGAATCAATACTCTTGCAAAGAGAAAATTAATCCTTAACAAGATTTTGTCCCTTCTACGTCACCAACTAATTACTAATAAACAATCACATATATTCAAAATTACTAATAGATAATTGCATAGAAGAATGTTTTCATAATATTTATAAGAGGAAAAGATATATTTATAAACATTCAAAACAAATCAAAATATTCTTGAAGGAAATGTGATAATTGTTTGAAGAAACAAATAATGTAAAGATTTTATAATTCTAGCCACTCAATAAAAAAAATCAAAAATATATTATATCTTGACTTTGTTGAATAGACTATAGATAAAAAATCAATATTTTTGAAGGAAATAAATTATTTCAAACATTAGCAAAGAAAAAATTATTTCGAAGGTAATCTTGATGCAATAAATGCTTATAACTACTCTTCAAGATATATTTAGCAATACCTTGAGGGACACTATTAAAAATTAATTAATTGTCAGAAGTTGTGATACCTAAAATTAATTGAAATAGATGTGTAGCATCAATCCTCCTACAAACTATTGATAAAAGTGTATCCTTTCTTCATCACCAACTAATTACTAATAAACAATTACATACACATGTGAAAATATAACACAACAATTGTAACATTAAAAAACATCGTCCAAATCCAAGCACACAAACCACTCAAAGCATCCAAACACAAATGTACAGCCCATTCAACGCAAACGCAAGAAACACGGACTAAAACAAAGAAGAGAATGATATGGTCATGCAAAGCAAATAAAAGATATTGTGAATTTTGAAGTCAATCTCAAACATATACATAATAATGATAATCTAAAAATGTGACAAATGGAACCCGCTTAGATCCATCTAACATTGGATCTATCATGCATCTAGAGGGATCAAATCCATTGAGATGCAAACCTTTCCTCAAATTATACACTCCAAAAATAAGGTTTGCACCAAGGGATTTGATTCCTCTGGGCTCAGGATAGATCTAGCCTTAGATGGATCTAAGTTGGTATAAATTTGATTAAAAAATTATATTTTTATACCGTAGGTTTGGTCTATATTGAAATTGGGCTTGAGGAATTTTGATTTTGAAATAAATGAGTAGACAAAATTTGATTTCCAAAAAATATTCTTCATCTAATACATCATCCAATGAATGATACTAAAAGTATTTGAATGATTTTCAGTTTCATATCAAAAAATAAGAAATTTAATTCAAAAATCATTTAGTCCCCCAAGAACATTGGAATCATATAGTTTTGTTTGGTTACTAATGTGTCTCTGGAATTCATACCATCAAGCAATTCGATCATTGCATTCAAACCTGTCACTTCAGGATCACCACATTCACGCTTGTCACTATCGGCCTCATAATAGACTTGGTAATACACAATTATGCTAAAGGTTTTAAACCTAATGTGAGATCTCGAACCATAACGGGAATCTGACTAACTCTCAGTATATTTATCAGAGGACGTAAGCTTTGGTTTGTTTTTCTTTGAGAGGTGGAAATCGGAACCCAATCCGACTTCACACCCATTGGAATTTAATTACAATAATCTAAATATACCATGTTAGATTCATTGCAAGTAGCCTTGTTTTTATGTCATGTTATCTCATATTCCTAATCTAAGATGATATTGCCACTATGTTAGGTTCATTGCAAGTAGCCTTGTTTTTATGTCATGTTATCTCATATTTCTAATCTAAGATGAGAACATCATTAAGATACCCTCAAACCAACTCCATTCTATAGCCTTGTCACACCAAAAGAGAAAATTCTATCATTGTATCCAACCATTTTCCAATACATATTTAGTATGACAGGCTCATCATGCCTATAATTAAATTGTGACCAATCTAACAGTATTCTCCTAATCTCACATTATCACCTTTATCTTAACTTATCTCCTTCTCCTATAATTAAATTGTGGCCAATCTAAGAGTCTTCTCCTAATCTCACTTTATCACCTTTATCTTAACTTATCTCCTTCTCCTATCTCCCTAGGAATCCATCTTCCAACTAATGGAAATAATTTTAGTAATTTTTTCCAAACATTTTGGGGCCCATTGAATAAACTTTTTATCCAACCTTATCCAAACTTTGGTGATTTTTTTTAATACTTCTCCAACTCATCAGTGTACCACAAACTATTATTTAAAAGGAGTCCTCATGAACTTTTTACCCTTTGCTCCATGGGTTTGGCTAAAAGAATAAATATTCATCAAACCCCATCCTCCATTTGCTTTTAATTTGGATGTCCTTCATTTGCTTTTAATTTGGTTGTCCTTTCACTTCATCAAAGGGATCACTTCTAATTTCTTATTTCTTGTCCATAAAAATCCCTCCATTTGCTTTTAATTTGGATGTCCTTTCACTTCACCAAAGGGATCACTTCTATTTTCTTATTTCTTATCCATAAAAATAAAAAACAAACAAGGACTCACTTCTATTTTCTTATTTCTTGTCCATAAAAATCCAAAAGGGATCACTTCTATTTTATTATTTCTTTTCCATAAAAATCCCTCCATTTTCTTTTAATTTGGATGTCCTTTCACTTCACCCAAAGGGATCACTTCTATTTTCTTATTTCTTGTCCATAAAAATCCATTTTTTTTTTATCATATTAAGGCAAAGAGAGAGAGAGGGAGTGATAAGGTAGAGAGAGAGAAAGAGAGAGAGAGAGAGAGAGCAGGAGGAAAGATAAATAGAAGGGGGAGAGAGGGAGAGGGAGAGGAAGAGGGAGGGAGAGATAGATAGATATGGAGAAAGAGTGTGTATGCTTTGGGGATGATATAGAGAGAGAAAGGAGAGCGAGAGGTAGATAGAGATATAGATGGGAGCTGAAGAGAGGGAGGGAGGTTGGGAGAGATAGATATAGATGGAGAGAGAGGGTGTGTGTGTTTGGGGTGGGGGTTTGAGATAGAGAGACAAAGAAGGAGATATGAAAGGAGATACAGATATAGATGGAGGGGAGGTGGGGGAGACAGAAGAATATTTATTACACACGATGCATTGATTTCAATGTAGATGATGATTTATAATCCTATTTGATTTCTACACTAGATTCATTGATTTTAGTGCAGATATTGATTTCTAATCCTATTTGGTTACTTGCACTAGATGCATTGATTTTAGTCTAGATGTTGATTTCTAATTAATATTTGATTGGTTGCACCACATCATTGATTTCAATGTAGATGTTTATTTCTAATCTTATTTGATTGTTTGCATTAGATGCATTAATTTCAGTGTAGATGTTTTCTAATCCTATTTGATTGCTCGCATTAGATGGATTGGATGTTGTTAATCTTGAGACTATAAATTATTAAAAATATTTTTCAAGGTTAGATGGAGGGGAGAGAGAGCAAAGAATATTTCTTGCACTAAATGCATTGATTTCAGTGTAGATGATATTTTCTTAGAATTCTATTCTATTGAGAGATGCATTGATTTCAATGTAGATGTTGATTCCTAACCCTATTTAATTCCTTGCTCTAGATGCATTGATTTCAATGTAAATGTTGATTTCTAATCTTATTTGATTTCTAGTACTAGATACATTTATTTTAGTGTAGATTTGGATTTCTAATCCTATTTGATTGCTTTGATGCATTAATTAAAGTGTAGATGTTGATTTCTAATCTCATTTGATTTCTTGAATTAGATGCATTGATTTCAGTGCAAATGTTGTTTTCTAATCTTATTTGATTCCCTTCATCAGATGAATTATATGTTGTTAATATTGACGTTGTGGATTATTAAAAAAATACTTTCAAGATATATTTAGTAATACTTAAAAGGACACTATGAAGAATTAATTAGTTGTCAAAAGTTGCAATACCTAGAATTAAAATGAAATAAATGTGCAGAATCAATACTCTTGCAAAGAGAAAATTAATCCTTAACAAGATTTTCTCCCTTCTACGTCACCAACTAATTACTAATAAACAATTACATATATTCAAAATTACTAATAGATAATTGCATAGAAGAATGTTTTCATAATATTTATAAGAGGAAAAGATATATTTATAAACATTCAAAACAAATCAAAATATTCTTGAAGGAAATGTGATAATTGTTTGAAGAAACAAATAATGTAAAGATTTTATAATTCTAGCCACTCATTAAAAAAAATCAAAAATATATTATATCTTGACTTTGTTGAATAGACTATAGATAAAAAATCAATATTTTTGAAGGAAATAAATTATTTCAAACATTAGCAAAGAAAAAATTATTTCGAAGGTAATCTTGATGCAATAAATGCTTATAACTACTCTTCAAGATATATTTAGCAATACCTTGAGGGACACTATTAAAAATTAATTAATTGTCAGAAGTTGTGATTAACATTAAAAAACATCGTCCAAATCCAACCATCCAAACACAAATGTACAACCCATTCAACCCAAGAAACACAGACTAAAACAAAGAAGAGAATGATATGGTCATGCAAAGCAAATAAAAGATACTGTGAATTTTGAAGTCAATCTCAAACATATAAGATACTGTGAATTTTGAAGTCAATCTCAAACATATACATAATAATGATAATCTAAAAATGTGACTAATGGAACCCGCTTAGATCCATCTAACATTGGATCTATCATGCATCTAGAGGGATCAAATCCATTGAGATGCAAACCTTTCCTCAAATTACACACTCCAAAAATAAGGTTTGCACCAAGGGATTTGATTCCTCTGATAGATCTAGCCTTAGATGGATCTAAGTTGGTATAAATTTGATTAAAAAATTATATTTTTATACCGTAGGTTTGGTGTATATTGAAATTGGGCTTGAGGAATTTTGATTTTGAAATAAATGAGTAGACAAAATTTGATTTCCAAAAAATATTCTTCATCTAATACATCATCCAATAAATGATACTAAAAGTATTTGAATGATTTTCAGTTTCATATCAAAAAATAAGAAATTTAATTTAAAAATCATTTAGTCCCCCAAGAACATTGGAATCATATAGTTTTGTTTGGTTACTAATGTGTCTCTGGAATTCATACCATCAAGCAATTCGATCATTGCATTCAAACCGGTCACTTCAGGATCACCACATTCACACTTGTCACTATCGGCCTCATAATAGACTTGGTAATACACAATTATGCTAAAGGTTTTAAACCTAATGTGAGATCTCGAACCATAACGGGAATCTGACTAACTCTCAGTATATTTATCAGTGGACGTAAGCTTTGGTTTGTTTTTCTTTGAGAGGTGGAAATCGGAACCCAATCCGACTTCACACTACTAAGCATTAAATTTTTCCACATTCACACTTGTCACTCTAGGATGATGGTGGTTTCATGCCACGCTGTGTTACTCACAAAAACAAACAAAAAAAATTGTTTTTACACATGCGATCATTTATTTATAAAATATGTGTAGTTATATATTTAAATAAGATTAGGTGTATGCTATTACAATCATATTAGCCCAATTCTTCTCTTTAATTTACAATTTTTCAAGACAATTCAATCTTCCAATAATCAATAACAATTGTAGATAGAATAATAAATACAATGAAAAATAAGAGACAAATAAGAAACACTAGGTTTGATCAAAGACCGAAGAAAAACTCCACAAGAAGGGAAACCTTTCAAATTATTCTTCTTATTAGATTGGCATACAATGTTAACCAAAGAGAGTACAAAATTCCAATTCTTCAATAACAAGACTATCCAGAAAAACCAACCAAACAATATCCAAGAGATAATACTGATCTAAGTTATCGTTCCAAGCAACCATAAGTCCTAGCCCCATGGAGCTACTAACCAATTTTTGCATCCTAATTCACACATGTGAGTTCAGACCCTGCAATTTAAGACCATATGAACCAATTTTTGCAAACTTACTTCAGACTTGTGTGAGCCAAACCAAATAAGAGAGAAGAAGAGAAGAAGAAGATGTTTGATGACAATGTCCAAAGGAGGTTATTTTGACTTGTATTTATAACCATCCAAGGGTGTCCACTGCATTTTAAGACCATATGAACCAATTTTTGCAAACCTACTTCAGACTTGTGTGAGCCAAACCAAATAAGAGAGAAGAAGATGTTTGATGACAATGTCCAAAGGAGGTTATTTTGACTTGTATTTATAACCATCCAAGTCTGAAATAACCTCCTTTGGACATTGTCCAATTTCTCTTCCAAAATATGAGATAGCATTATGAAATTCTACATGGTGAATTCCACCTCATTTTCATTACCATATACCCTCATAATTTCCTTCATATGAGAGACTTCCCTTATTGAACCATGCCCAAATAGCATAATTTCATTAGCATGTAACAAATAAGTAATTAATATATAGTACGATGATATGAGAACTTTGATGATCCCTCCACATTTTTTTCTCATATATTAATTTACTTAAGCTCTCTAATACTAAGAGAAACAATAAAGGAAACAATAATAATTAAAGTGAGATTTAATTATTAGATATATTTTTTTCTACTAAAATTAATTATAAACATTTATATGAAATTGTATAATTTTTATATTTAAATATATTTTAATTATTAGATATTTTTTTTCTACTAAAATTAATTATAAACATTTATATGAAATTGTATAATTTTTATATTTTAATATATTTTAATGCAGTGCATTTAGACATTTTTTGAAATATTCAAAATATATAAATTGCAAAATCCAAATGTATTATTACATGAAAATTTAGTAGTGATAGTGTTTCAATCCTCTCACCATAAAAACTCTGGGGGACCCAAAAACTTGAATATAACAAATTTTATTAAAATCTTAACCTAATTTATTAGACAAAGGCCTTAAAAAATTGAATAGGCTTTAAAAAAAATGAATATGAATCACAATTCAGAAAATTAACGGAGACTTTTTCGCTAGTCAAAACGGTTTAAATGCCATTCCGTGGTAGATGTGGGACCATTTCTGGAATGGATGCATGCCGTCCTTTGGAGATGGAGGAGTCCACCTCCATGAACCTGTCCTTAAATTATAAACAAGCGCTACTTCTGGTTGTAGTTTGGGAATGTAACAGTTCCACCATGGTAAGAGGCAGAGGTGATCCCCTACTCCTATGCAATCAAAGCATTCATGCGGGCTGGGCAAAACGAGAATCCTAAAATGCTCCCAATCCGGCCTCAGACTCTCCTCCTCCCTTATAGTCTTAAAGTCCTCCCATATCAATTCAGGCACCCTTTCAATCTCCTTCCACGCCCAGGGTGATGAACCGATTGGGGTGCGACGGTGGTCACTCTCAAACTCCCAAATACGAATCCGATCTCTACGAAACCCTTCTCTCATTGCTGCAACGACGAGTAGCCGCGACCCGCAGGTGACAAGCCGAGGGGAGGAGAGGCGATGATTACGCAGTTCTTCAGGGAAGGGCGCAAGAAGTAGGGGCACCGGAGTTTCTGCGTCTCCAGTAACACTTGACGGCATGCTGAAACCCACAATACCCAACGGTTCTACACGAAGGTGCCCTAAAAAGTAGAACGCACCATCGCAATAAACCATCTCGCGTTTGACGCCAAAATTCGGATCCTGGAAGAAAATTAAGTCAGGCCGAAGATGACCCGCAATATTCCATGTCTTTTCAAGATTACTGGCATCGTAGAGTTCTACGAAACATCGTGCCGCCCGGTTGGCTTGCCCCAACACCACCACTTTAAAAATGTCTTCCGGTGGCCCGTCACCTTCAACCACGATTGAATCATCGATAATGGTCGTTATCAATGGCATGTCAGCAAGCTCGATGGAAGTGGCCGTATAAGGATTGCAAACGTAGAAGTTCACCAAGAGTAGGCCTGCCGCTGATGATCTACAGGTGACTCTAACAGGGCCGACAGGGCCGACGCGGGGCCGTAGTTTCTCTGTTAGGAAACCAAGGGAGAAGCAGGGTTTCCATGTCCATCTGTAGAAGTCGAAAGCCAAACAAGGCATTTCCCCCTTCTGATAGCAGAGTAGCAAACATGGCTGCTTGTTGCTGGGTGTCTCTGGCCATATACTGGTTAAGAATAATTTAGATGAAAGGATGGCGTTCCATTCTTGGCACACTCTCCGATACCTGTAGACAAATTCAGCGGGTAACCACGCAAATATTTTCCTTTCCAAATCCGGAGGAAAATCGTTCCAGTCAAAATCAGCACCTTGCCCTTCCATTCTCGTTTCTCGTTTTGGTGCAACGGTTTGTGAGAACAATTAGTTGTGCAACTGTATTTAAGCGACGGGTATGCTGCAATGAAATCGGTTTATATATGGATGGTCATGACCCATACCCTTTGATCAAACAATCACGTCTTTTAAGGTTAATTAAAACTGTTAATTATATATTTTTTTAGGGTTAGGTTATTGCAATAATAGACTATTTTTAGGTGGTCTTATAGGCCATTTTTTAATGTAATGGACTTTAAAATATCATGAATGCATTTAATTAGTTTTAGGCGATCTTATAAATTATTTTTTAATCGGGCGGTAGACTTTAAAATATTATTATCATCTAATAATAATAGAGTTATCTTAATCTCTCACTTTGTTATAATCACTAAGACTTTAAAATATTAATCATGTACTAATAATAATAGAGTTAGTTTAATCTTTCACTTTCTTGAAGGGTTATAATCACTAAAAACAATTATACGGGAAGTTAAGTGAAACCTATAATTTTCACCTTGTTTCTTGTTTTTTAAGCTAAGTTATCTAAAGTTTGTAAAGGAATATTATGGGAAAATTATAAAAAAAATGTAATTAGTTTTTTTTAATATGTTCATGCATTAGTTATTTTTAAGTGATCTCATAAATTATTTTTAAATCTGGTAAATGTTAAAATAATATTCATGTACTAAGAATAATAGGGTTATTTTAATCCTTCACTTTCTTGAAGTGTTATAATCACTAAAAACAATTATAAGGAAGTTAAGTGAAACATATAACTGTAACATTGTTTCTTTAGCTACATTCTTTAAAGTTGTAGGATTCCATATGTGAAGTTTCATTTTCACTAAATAAACATTATGAGAAAATTATAAAAAACGTAATTAGTTTTTTTTTAATACCATTCATGCATTAATTATTTTTAAGTGACCTCATAAACTATTTTTTAATTTGGTAGACATTAACATATTATTCATGCACTAATAATAATAATCAAACCATGTTAATCTTTCACTTTCTTGAAGTGTTATAATTACTAAAAACAATTTCACTTTCTTGAAGTGTTATAATCACTAAAAACAATTATAAAGAAGTTAAGTGAAATATATAACTTTAACATTGTTTCCTTGGCTAGGGTGTCTAAAGTTTAGAAGATTCCATATGTGAAGTTTCATTTTTACTAAATGAACATTATGGGAAAATTATAAAAAATTTATTTTATCTATTTATAATTAACATGAAGTAATAACAAATCATTATGAAGAAATAACAAATATAAAAAACATGAAAAAAATAAATTATATATATAATTTTACTAAAATATAATTTGAAAAATTATATTATTGTATGAGAGGTGTATTCTACAACCAAGTGTAAGTATGTCACATTCTCAAAAAAATAATAAAAATAATTTTGGCTAATGTCACCCAATCTTGAATTATATATCTTTCTAATCTTATTAATGGACTAAGATTATATTAAAATATAACTATGTATTTGAATGGATAGTAAACTATCTCATGTGTTTAAGAGTTCCTTTATCATATAAGTGAATTTCAATGGATCATAAATTTACCTTTAACAAAAGAATTTAACACATTAAAATTCCAAATTAGGTAAAATTTTAAACATTTTTACTCTTTACTAAAGCCAATGACATTTCTTAAATCAAAGGAAAAAACTTAATTCAACACAAAGAATCTAGAATCTTGCTCCAAAATCTTTTAATATTTCTTTTAACTAACATTTATAAAATAATTTTTATTAAAGGAAAAGCCATACCCGGGGGATATATTAAAATCTTTAAAGACATAATATTTCCACATCAAAGTTGTAATATTTGAAAATATTAATTTGATGTAGTTTTATTATAAATTTTGTTATCATGTCATGTAAAAAACATCATTAAATCTAATATTGATATTATAATTAATATTAATATAATTAAATTTAATAATTTTGGATTAATGCAATATTAAGTTTAATATAATATTGAATTTGTTATATTATAATATATATTAATATATCATGATACATATTAACTCTACATATATATGGGGGGAAGAACAAAGACACAGTGACACAAGTGGAGAGATAGGAGGAGTGACAAGGGAGAGGAGGAGATACAATGAAGGAGAGGGAAAAGGAGAAATGAAGAGAGAGAGAGACAAATAAGAGATGGAGAGAAGGGTATGAGAGAGAGATGGGGAGACACAAAGATGGAGAGGGTAGAGAAATAGTGATAAGGTTGGACGGCAACGAGAGAGAGAGATAGAGAGGGGGGGAGTGATAGTGACAAGGTTGGAGGGAAGAGAGAGAGGGGGGGTGTGATAAGGACAAGGTTAGAGAGAGAGAGAGATGGGGGGAGAGGGAGGAAGGTAGGTGAGACAGGGAGAGAGGGGAAGGACTGGAGAGAAGACTTGAGAGAGAGGAGGAGAGAGGGAGGGATAGAGAGATGAAGTTGGAGGGGGAGAGAGGGAGTGAAGAAAAAAGACAAAGAGAGAGAAAAGTGGAGAGAGAGGGAGTGAAAAGGGAGAGAAGAAGAGAGAGAATGTATGTTTTGGGGTGAGATCGAGAGATAAAGAAGGAAATGGAAGGAAGGGGGGAGAGAAAGAGAGAGGAGGGAGGGAGGGAGATAGTGACAAAGTTGGAGGATGAAGAGAGAGAGAGGGGGGGAGATAGAGACTTAGAGTGAGGTGGGAGAGAAAGTGACAGAGGTGAAAGAAGAGAGAGAGGACATGAGAGAGAGGAGAGAGGGAGGGAGAGAGAGGGATTTGGAGGCGGAGAGAGGGGTAGGTAAGAAGAAAGACATATAGAGAGAATGGTGGAGAATGAGAAGGAGTGATAAGGTAGAGAGAGAGAGAGAGAGAGAGAGAGAGAGAGAGAGAGAGAGAGGATAAATAGAAGGGGGAGAAAGGGAGATGGAGAGGAAGATGGAGGGAGAGATAGATAGATATGGAGAAAGAGTGTGTATGCTTTGGGGGTGATATAGAGAGAGAAAGGAGAGCCAGAGGGAGATAGAGATATAAATGGGAGGTGAAGAGAGGGAAGAAGAGAGGGGTAGAGAGAGGGAGGGAGGTTGGGAGAGATAGATATATATGGAGAGAGAGGGTGTGTGTGTTTGGGGGTGGAGGGTTGAGATAGAGAGAAAAAGAAGGAGAGATGAAAGGAGATATAGATATAGATGGAGGGGGGAGGGAAGAATATTTATTTCACACGATGCATTGATTTCAATGTAAACGATGATTTATAATCCTATTTGATTTCTACACTAGATTCATTGATTTTAGTGCAGATGGTGATTTCTAATCCTATTTGATTGCTTGCACTAGATGCATTAATTTTAGTCTAGATGTTGATTTCTAATTATATTTGATTTGTCACACGAGATCATTGATTTCAATGTAGAAGTTTATTTCTAATCTTATTTGATTGTTTGCATTAGATGCATTAATTTTAATGTAGATGTTTTCTAATCCTATTTGATTGCCCACATCAGATGGATTGGATGTTGTTAATCTTGAGTTTGTAAATTATTAAAAATATTTTTCAAGGTTAGATGGAGGGGAGAGATCAAAGAATATTTCTTGCACTAGATGCATTGATTTCAGTGTAGATTATATTTTCTTAGAATTATATTCAATTGCTTGCATGAGATGCATTGATTTCAGTGTAGATGTTGATTCCTAATCCTATTTAATTTCTTGCTCTAGATGCATTTATTTCAGTGTAGATGTTGATTTCTAATCCTATTTGATTTCTTGTACTAGATGCATTTATTTTAGTGTAGATTTGGATTTCTAATCCTATTTGATTGCTTTCACTAGATGCATTGATTAAAGTGTAGATGTTGATTTCTAATCTCACTTGATTGCTTGAATTAGATGCATTGATTTTAGTGCAGATGTTGTTTTCTAATCTTATTTGATTGCTTTCATTAGATGAATTATATGTTGTTAATATTGGCGTTGTGGATTATTTATTTTTTTTTTGACTTTAACGGTTAAATTTTTATTCAAAGGGCAGCAAAACAGCTACCGCTTGCTTTTACATTGGATTGATTTACTCAATTCATTTCTCTCTGAGTTCATAGAGTCCTCTGGTCCTTAATCAATTTTTGGCTCAGGATCGCCTTTTGGAGAAGAACGCTGTGTCTCTGCCGTGGGTTCGTTACCTTGGTGTTACCTGCTGCCTCTGAAGACCTGAGCTAGCTTTTCTGGGGCTGTCCTCTCATTCTGTTGCCAGGAGCGAAACGGGACTGAGTTAATGAATATCGATTTCCATTTCCAATCTTCAGACAACCTTCCAGCGCCTTGAAATTTCGATTATGGTTTCAACTGTTATCTACAGTTTGATCCCTTGGGTAACCACTTGCTGTCGTTGATCAAATCGATGCTCTTACAGATTCAGTGTAAAGATCAGCTTGCGCTGTTGCTGAAGTCATAGACCTCTTTGTAGGAGGCGATTCGAAGACACCTGCGGATATAGAATGGCATCTTGTGGTGATTTCTCTTCATAAATCCTGTTTTGTAGTCTTGCTGGAATATCCAAGTGACACTCGACCTTCTCTTTCAGATATTGCTCTAGATCCAATGACCGAATCCCTAACAGGGTCAATTTTCCTTGTGGAGTTTTTACAAAAAAAATTGATAACTCTCCTCCTGATCTAAATTTTCATCTTGAAAACCATACATCTGTGCAAAAAAAGTGTGTTCCAGATTGAAACATGAGCCAGATTTGGAGCAAAAAACCTTGTAGAAACAGAGAGCCTAATATTTATTCTGCTGCCATTCTCCACAAGCTTATGAGTTAAAGGACAGAGGAGATCCAGTCTTTTGCTGTCGTTCTTGGTTTACTTCAGAAGTAAGGATGTGGAGTCTGTGATTACACTTTTATTTCTTCTTTAAACACCCCTGCAAACAGCTATCTGTCTAATTTACAACGTTCAAGCCAGATCCTGCTTGGAACAGAGAATGAAGGGCTAGCCAGGAACAGAGGATCCAATGCATCTTACATTTCTTGGTTGCCTGACCTTGTTGCTTGGTGAAACTGATTCCTGAAGCTGAAACATTGGTTGTAATTCTGGATTCACTAACTAGACTTCTTGAGCCTTAAACTGATTTGCTTTCCTGGTCTGCATTCCAGAGCAGGGCAGTGGGCAGAGACAACCTTGGGAGTGAGTTTGATTAGATATGAAATTTTCTTGAAATACCAGTTCTTATACCCGGCTGTTCTGATATGTAATCTTGGTGTTTTGCAGCATGTTTGTGAGTACAGTGGAGAGGCTGCGCATCATGAGGAGCTCAGAAGCTCGTGGATTAGGGACTAATATTTTCTGCCTTGTCTCAGTTAGAAGGCTTCTTTTGCCTATAGATTGGATTCATAGAGCTTCTTTCACTCAATGATTGTCAAGCTGAGGGGAGATTCCGAAACATCTGGATCAGTAGCTGAGCCCCACAACCCCGTGAAGAACTGAAATCCTGGTTAATCCGATTATGGGATGGTGCAGTGAGAATCATCCAAGTTTACTGATAGGATTCTTTGGCTTCTGGCAGCTCCAAGGTTGGCTTCAGAATCAGCTTGAGTATTAAGCTGCCTCATGATGTGGAAGAAGGAGATTTTCCGAAACTTAGCTAGCATGGGTCTTATTTTCTTGAGGATTCGACCTAAATGGATCTGCATCTGATTCGAGGGAGAATTCATTGCTTGAATGATGAGCCGAGAGTCTCCGAAGACCGTCAATGTTTGAATGTTCCGTTTTAGAGCCAGATTTAGCCCCTGCCACAAAGCTAGGGCCTCAGCCCTATTATTTGATTCGATTCCCAGACCCCAATGGTACTTGATTAGAGTAGACCCATCGGGATTCAGCAGCACTCCACCTCCACCCGCAGCTCCTGGATTGCCTTTAGAGGCCCCGTCGAAGAACAGGCAATGGTCATCTAGTGCCGATCTCCACTTAAGAAATTCCTGTTCTTCCAGTCGGATTTCCCACTTAGCATGGCAAGTGGTTGGAATAGTAGGGATGGGTTGATTATTCGGAGTGATTTCTTTTAGCCACAGTTCCTCCTCATTGTCCAGCTTAACTTCATTCCTTAGGGCTGGCTTAGCTTCCAGTGTCTCTCCCAACAAAGCTTTAATTTTGGATATAACGTTGTTTACAGTGCAGATTTCTCCTCTGAAGATTCTGTTGTTCCTTTCCAGCCATAATTTCCAGCAGATGTATTTAGGGGTCCACATCCAAGCAGACTTAAGGAGGTTTTTATTGTTGGTGCAGATTGGAGGCAGCTTGGCCCACTTGTAGAACAGGGATGGCACATTTCTTGGTAGCTCAATCTTGT
Organism: Pinus tabuliformis; assembly: GCA_031772625.1. Lineage (NCBI taxonomy): Eukaryota > Viridiplantae > Streptophyta > Pinopsida > Pinales > Pinaceae > Pinus > Pinus tabuliformis. The sequence goes on along the minus strand of CM062814.1, from coordinate 93,519,997 downwards.
CCGCCCTTGAACTCAGAACCCCTTTCCAGACTGCCTTGGCGAAGGGGCACAGCAGCATCAGGTGATCAGCTGTTTCTTCCTCTGAAATACATAAAGGGCATCTGGAAGGCCCTTCCATTCCCCGTTTTCTCAGGTTGTCTCCTGTGAGAATACTATTATGAGCAAGTGTCCAGCAGAAAAAGTCTATTTTAGGGAGAGATGGAAAGCTCCATATGAATTTCCATTGCGTTGGGTCTGGAGGGACATTCGGGACAGCAATTAAACTTTTGTATCCTTCAGCTACCGAGAAGGAGCCAGTATGGGAGCCCCACCCTCTTTTATCCTTGGCTGTTGCTGATAAAGGTGATTTCCCTTACAGATTGTCTAACAGTAAAGAAGCTTCAGATTGCAAATGGTGTGGTACCTCCCCGAGATTCCAGCTGTCCCATCTTCTTTCAGCATCCTCCGTCCAGTTGGTTATGTCCCACAAGGTTTCCTTGTTGTTGGAATGCAGCCATAGTTTAATATTTGCCAGGTCTTTAATATGATGAAGAGGCTGGTCTCCAAGAATCTGATCATTCCAAATTCTTATTTTTTTCCCATTACCTGGGATCCAATAGAGGTTGGGGCTGAAGTTGTCCAGAGCAGCGATACAAAGTTTGGATATTGGGGAGCCTTTGGAATTTTTTGGAGGGAGGTCCAAACATCTCAATCGTTGACCTTGAAAGTATTTTTTCCACAGCACTTTCTTGCTCCAGCTTATTTTCCCTGCCACAATATTCCACAATATTTTTGAGCCAAGAGCTAGATTTTGGGCAGCCAAGTCTCTCATTTGCAGACCTCCTTCTGTGAAAGGTTTCTTAATGGTATCCCAATTTACTAAATGAAGCCTTCTTTCATTGTTTTTCCCCCCTTCCCACAGAAATCTTCTCAGCATACCATCCATTTTACTGAGAAAGGTTTTGGGAGCGAGGAGAATGGAGTGCTGAAACAGAGGCATGCTTGTTAAGACAGATTTTATAAGGATAATTTTCCCAGCAGTGTTCAGCCAGGAGGCTCCCCAGGCATTAATTCGGAGCTTGAGTTTGTCCAAAAGGGGTATCCAATGGGAAACTTTGGGGATGGATTTGAAAATTGGGATCCCAAGATATTTGAAAGAATCCCAATCTTGACAGATTTTCATTTCAAGAAGCCTAGCTATATCAGCAAGGTTTTTGGCTGAGCAATTCCAGCCATAGATTGTACTTTTTGAATAGTTAATCTTGCTGCCGGATGCTTCCTTATATATGTCCAGTTCCTTTTTGAAAGAATTGGCCGAAATAATGCTCGCTCCACCTAGCAGCAGGGTATCGTCGGCGAATTGAGCATGGTTTATTTCTTTGACATTTTGCACCATTCTGAGACCTGGCAGAATTTGGGTTTGCTGACAGTAGTCGAGCTGGAAACTCAGCACTGAGGCTTGTATAGCATAGAGAAGCGGGGACAGCGGACAGCCTTGCCTTAATCCCCTAGAAGCTGTAAAAAATTCAGTTGATCTTCCATTTACCAGCGGAGCAATCCAAGGAGAGGCGATACAGGCTTTCACCCAATTTGTGAAATTTGTTGAAAAGCCCATTTTTGTCATAACTGCAAATAGGAAGTCATGCCTCACCCTGTCAAAGGCATTAGCCAGATCTAGTTTTATTACCATTCCTTTCTCTTTTCTCTGGACACTTGAATGAACTGCCTCTTGAACCAGTACAATATTGTCCAGTATCTTTCTCCCTTTGATGAAGCCTCCTTGGTTCTCCGGAATGATATCCGGCAATATATTCTTGAGGCGCATGGAAATTATTTTGGTAATAAGTTTATAGCTGGTATTACACAACGAAATGGGGCGAAATCTACTGAACTCAGAAGCTCCTTTTTCTTTCGGGAGCAAAGCCAGGAAGGCTGAGTTGGTGCTGCCTCCTATCTTGGTACACGATTGGGACTTCCTTACCATTCTCAGAAGGTCTTTGTTGATAATTGACCAGCAAGACTGAAAGAACCTGGCAGTGAACCCATCAGGCCCTGGCGCTTTATCCGGATCCATGCAATCCAGAGCTTTCTTGAGCTCATCCATGCTGATCGGGGCAGTCAGCATATTATTGACAGGGTCTTGCACACAGAAGGGGATCAGGTTATACGGATATGCTTGGGGATCGATAGGCTGGTCATCAGGAGCTGAATAGAGATCTTTAAAAAAGGAGAATGCTGCTCTCTTTATGCCCTCAAAATCATTAACCACTGTGTCTTGGAATCGGATTTCTGAAACATTTTTGTATTGCTTTCTGGCTTCAGCATGCTTGTGGAAGAAACTAGTATTTTTGTCGCCAGCTTGTAACCATAAATTTAAAGATTTTTGTCTCCAATACTCCTCTTCGTCCCTGCTGGCTTTATGAAAGGCTTTTTGTAACTCAACTTCTTTTTGGAGCAGACTTTGGGTAATAACTGAATTCTCCATTGAGGATTGGAGGGCAGTAAGATTTTCTATAGATTCTTTTCGCTTGGCAGCAGGAGTTTTCAAAGCTTTAGCCCACTCCTTGAGCTTTCTCTTAAGAGCCCGCAACTTTTCTTCCCATACGAAGAAAGGGGATCCCTGAACTTTCCGGTTCCAGACTTCAGCAACCACCTCATTGAACCCCTCTTGCTGGATCCATAAAGGGCTAAATCTAAATGGAATGGGACCAAGAAAATTATCCATGGAAAGCTCCAGACTTATGGGCTTGTGGTCAGAGGTGCAGTTGGGCAGAATTTTGGATGAGGTCATTAGTCCACTAGTGAGGAAGGAGGTTTGGACAAGGAATCTGTCCAAGCGAGCTGCTATATGGCTGGGACCTAGTCTTTTATTAGACCAAGTGTATTTCCCAGAAGAGGGTTTTATGTCCTCCAAATCCCAATCGATCATGATGTCTTCTACCCATTCTCTGGCAGGGTCCCTTACAGGTGAACCACCTTTTTTCTCTTCAACAGCTAGAGTAACGTTCAGATCCCCTGCAATAATGATATTTCCTGGATTGTGCAAAACAAGAAAGGACTGGAGCGAGTCCCAACAAATTTTTTTCTCCGATGGCAAGACTGGAGCGTAAAGGTTAAATAAACTTACTTGTTGACCAGAGTCTTTGTGAAGGAGCTGAGTGAAAATCCAGTGCTGGCCACTTTCTTCTTGAATCAAGTCGTATTTGGAGCTGTCCCAGAAGGAGGCGATCCCACCAGAAGCACCTCTAGCACTGACAGCTCTACCAGGGCCTTTGCGCCAGAATGTTTTGCAGGATTGGAGGAGAAGAGAGTCCTCCATCTTTGTCTCCTGGATGAGAAGGATTTCAGGCATATGCAACCTTACAATATCTTTCAGGGCCTCTTCTTTCAGCCTGCTACCTAATCCTCTGCAATTCCAGGAGACGTATTTCATTATTTACTGGAGGGGGGGGGAGTGGCCCCTTTTGGAGCCTTGTTGTTCTTGCGCCCAGATCTGGTATTCATCATTCCCTTGAGGGTTTTCTGGGAACCTTGGAGAACATCCATGTAGGTTTTCTCCTCTCTTTGTTTCTTCTTGGATTTTCGGCCCCTGGTTGTTTTGATAGGGGAGATTTGAGAGTTGTCTGATTCAGATTCTCTTTCTTCTGATTCTTCTCCTGATTCGGTGGCAAGACTAATATGCTCGTCATCGCCTGCTTTTCCCCCTTGATCTGCCTTGGTTAGTTGGGGATTTGATTCTTCTTCGGATTCTTTCCTTTCCTTCGGCTGACCTTCAGTTTCTTCATGTTTCTCTGAGGCCTCCCCCTTTTCAGCTGTGGATGGGCCTCCATTTGAGACTGTTTTGGTTTTGGCATTGGTCTGGGGGTTTCCCTTTGGCTCTGTCTGCTTCTTCTCGTTTGGTTTTGAGACTACCTTTCCTTTTTTTATTTCCTTCCATCCTTCTTCTTCCTCTTTGTCCCCTGATGGGGCTTTAGGGCAGTTTCGTTGAAAGTGGCCGTGTTCATGGCAGATCCTGCATTTAAATGGAAGTTGTTCGTAGTCCAACTTCTGGTAGTGGTGCCAGTCTCCCACTGTCAGCTTGATAGCTTCCGGTAGCCCAGCTTCGAGATCCACTTCCACGCATATTCTGGCACAGGTGTATTGGCCCTTGTTATCAGCTTTGTCGATGAATCTTCCCAGTCCATTTCCTATCTTTTGCAGTGCTTGATAGCTCCAACAGTGTATTGGCAGATTGGGGAGCCGAACCCAAACAGGGACTTCCTTTGGGACATCGACTGAGGGGTCAAAGTCGGGTGTCCATTTATTCAGAAAGAGGCCTTGGTTTCCCATGAAATATGGGCCATTTCTGAACACCAGATCTCGGTCTTCTTTGGTAGTAAATTCAAATATGAAGAAGCCCCTTCCAACCGCATAGCTGATCACATTGTTTGGAAGCAGGGGTCTCCAGTTTCTTTGCACCCATTCATCAGTCGATTTGGTTGTTGGCCATCGACCCATAAATTGCCCTACTAAACCTCTGTCAGCTAGGGCAAGGGCGATTTTGATTGTCTGATCTTCTGGCAGAGCAATTTCTGGAATTTCTTCTAATTTTTTGATAAACTTCGGGGCTTCAGCCTGCATTCGTTTTTTCCCTCTTTGTGTAAGAATCCTCCTGAAGGCTTCTGTAGGCGAGATCGGAGGGGTGGGAGAGGTCTCCGCACCCCCTGGAGCAGCCATGGCGGCGGCAGCTGGTCGCAAACCTAGCAGCGGGCATTACCAATCGCGCGTGCGTTTTTTTGTTTCTTCTAGGTTCCTCATGAATTTTCATTGCGTTGTGGATTATTAAAAACAAAAAAATCAAGATATATTTAGTAATACTTAAAATGACTCTATTAATAATTAATTAGTTGTCAAAAGTTGTAATACCTAGAATTAAAATGAAATAGATGTGCATAATCAATCCTCCTGCAAAGATAAAATTAATCCTTGACAAGATCGTCTCCCTTCTACATCACCATCTAATTACTAATAAGCAATTACATATATTTAAAATTACTAATAGATAATTGCATAGAATAATGTTTTCATAATAGTTATAAGAGGAAAAGATATATTTATAAACATTCAAAACAAATCAAAATATTCTTGAAGGAAATGTGATAATTGTTTGGAGAAACAAATAATGTAAAGATTTTATAATTCTAGCCACTCATTAAAAAAAATAAAAAATATATTATTTCTTGACTTTGTTGAATAGACTATATATAAAAAATCATTAGAATATTTTTGAAGGAAATAAATTATTTCAAACATTAGCAAAGAAAAAATTATTTCGAGAGTAATCTTGACGCAATAAATGATTAAAACTACTCTTCAAGATATATTTAGTAATTCCCAAAGGGACACTATTGAGAATTAATTAGTTGTCATAAGTTCTGATACCTAAAATTAAATGAAATAGATGTGTAGCATCAATCCTCCTACAAACTATTGATAAGAGTGTATCCCTTCTTCATCACCAACTAATTACTAATAAACAATTATATACACATATGAAAATATAACACGACAACTGTAATATTAAAAAACGTTATCGTCTAAATCCAAACACACAAACGACTCAAAGCATCCAAACACAAATGTACAAGCCATTCAAGGCAAGAAATACAAACTAAATTAAACAAGAGAATGATATGCTCACACAAAGCAAAGAAAACATAGTGTGAATTTTGAAGTTAATCTCAAACATATGCATAATAATGATAATCTAAAAATGTGACATTGTTGCCCTCAAATGGAACCGGCTTAGATCCATTTAACACTGGATCTATCATGCATCGAGAGGGATCAAATCCATTGAGATGCAAACCTTTCCTCAAATTATACACTCCAAAAAGAAGGTTTGCACTAAGGGATTTGATTCCTGTCGGCATGGGATAGATCTAGTGTTAGATGGATCTAAGCTAGTATAAATTTTATTAAAAAATTATATGAAAAATTATATTTTTACACCGTAGGCTTGGTCTATATTGGAATTGGTCTTGAGGAATTTTGATTTTGAAATAAATGAGTAGACAAGATTTGATTTCGAGAGAATATTCTTCATCTAATACATCATTGAATGGATGATACGAAAAGTATTTGAATGGTTTTCAATTTCAAATCAAAGAATAAGACATTTAATTTAAAAATCATTTAGTTCCCCACCTGTTAAGAACATTGGAAAAAAATAGTTTTGTTTGGTTACTAATGTGTCCCTGCAATTCATACCATCAGTCAATTCGATCGTTGCATTCAAACCTATCATTTTATGATCACCACATTCACACTTGTCACTCTGGGCCTCATAATAGACTTGGTACTACACAATTATGCTAAAGGTTTTAAACCTAATGTGAAATCTCGAACCATAACGAGAATCTGACTAACTCTCAGTATTTATCAGAGGACGTAAGCTTTGGTTTGTTTTTCTTTCAGAGGTGGAAATCAGAACCCAATCCGACTTCACACTACTAAGCATTAAATTATCCTTGAATTGTCTCTTGTGATGCCCTATTATATAGAAACACTTTAAACGCAAGTTATTTCATGCCTCGTATTATTATATATTACATTTTATATAATAATTGGAAGCTTAAAATTTATTGTTGATTACCCATAAGGTTTTTAGCAGTATTTAACGGGATCCAATTCAAAGAATTTAATGGGATTCCACATTCACACCTGTCACTCTAGGATGATAGTGGTTTCATGCCATGCTTTGTTACTCACAAAAACAAACAAAAAATCATTTTTTATACATGCGACCATTCATTTATAAAATATGTGTCATTATATATTTAAATAAGCTTACGTCTATATTAATTTACCAATGTTCTATTCTATTACAATCACATTAACCTAATTCTTCTCTTTAATCTAAAATTTTTCAAGACAATTCAATCTTCTAATAATCAATAAAAATTGTAGATAGAATAGTAAATACAATGAACAATAAGAGACAAATAAGAAACACTAGGTTTGATCAAAGATCGGAGAAAAACCCCACAAGGGGGAAAGCCTTTCAATTTTCTCTTCTTATTAGATTGGCATACAATGTTAAGCAAAGAGAGTACAAAATTCCAATTCTTCAATAACAAGACTATCGAGAAAAATCAACCAAAAAATATCCAAGAGATGATCCCAATAACAATACTGATCTAAGTTAGCATTCCAAGCTTACGGTCAACTGTCAAGATCTGCAATCAATTATCAACAGAAACCATAGGTCCTAGCCACATGGAGCTAGCAATCATGCAGGTGGTTGAAATGCTCCAATCATAGGGAGCACCCTATATGTGTGAGGATACAACCAAAATTTTCCTATTTCAACATTATGGCTATGAACTAAAATCCTATTTCACACGTGTGAGTTCAGACCCTATAATTTAAGACTGTATGAACCAATTTTTGCAAACTGTCTTCAGACTTGTGCGCGCCCAACCAAATAAGACAGAAGAAGAAGATTTTTGATGATGATGTCCAAACAAGGTTATTTTGACTTGTATTTATAGCCATCCAAGGCTGTCCAATTTCTCTTTAGAGTTGACTTGACCTTTTTTGAATATGTGGGTTTTCATATTAAAATTATATTTTCCCTTAACCAATTTAAATTCTTCAAAGGAATAGGAGGGATATTTATTGATAAGGAACATTGTCCAAAAGAGGGATTTTATCCCTGACCTGCCAAATTAACACTCCCTCTCAGCTAGGGATAAATTACCGGTTGCAACACGTGTCCTATCTCAAATATCAAATAAAAATATCTTTTCTCATATGTTGAACACTCTCGAATCCAAAAGAAGAAGAATTTGACATCAAAGGGGAGGTCAAGCTACAACCCTCTATCCATCAATTGTTATATGGGAGTTCCAACTCAACCCACATCATGAAGGAGCCCAGCTCAACCCATTATCATAGGAAAATAGGCAGGATATGATTTACCATGATAGGTAAGGATCACAACCATCCTATTTTCTATTGATCTTCCCATCAAGACCCTCAAGAGTCAAGTGGTAGAACACATGCATCCAAAACCTTGGGATGAGATACACAGTTACCTTATAAGGTAAGGATAAAAAATAAACCAATGCACTTGGGGGAGATACACACTTACCCTGTGAGGTAAGGATCATACACACCCAAGTCATCATCTCAACACATTGGCCAAACGGGGAGGAATAATCACAACAAGCCTAGCTTGTGGGTAGGATGCATACTGGGGCATACTCAATAGGGGATATACACACTTGCCATGATTTAAGGATTAGACACACCCTGAGATGAAAATAGGGGAGATACACACTTAACGTGAGTTAAGGATCAAACACACCTATTGCCCATGATTTCCCTCGACCCCAAGAGCTCTTCGGATCAATTCCTTACTATGGGAGCTCAGACAAGGGGAAGAGCATAAATCAGTTTCCTCGATTAGTCAGGACCCTTACCTGGGAGTGTCACATCCATTAGTCCAAGCTATGCTTTGAAGACCAATAACTTCCCTTCTGAAAAATCCTTTGTGAGTATGTCTACATTCTACTCATCAGTCAAAATATGATGAAGTTTCATGGCTCCTCTCTGCACCATGTCATGTATGTAATAATAGTTTATCTCAATATGCTTGGACTTGTCATGAAACACAACAATTTTTTCTAATTGGATCCCACTCCTGTTGTCGCAATATATCATTGCCATATCTAGGACCTGCTCAAACAACCCTCCAAAGAGCTTCCTTAACCAAACTGCCTCATTGATGGCCATGCTAGCAATAATATACTCTGCCTTTGCCATACTCAAATCCATATACTTATTTTTACTTCTCATCCAAGATATCATGGAAGATCCAAAGTTAAAGCAACACCCAAATGTGGTCTTCTTGTCAATAACGTTTCCAGCCCAGTCAACATTAGTGTATCCATGTAGTCGTACATCTCGTGTAGTATATCTCAGAACAAGATTGATATTCTAATGCAAATATCTCAAAATGTGCTTAGTGGCAATCCAATGTGCATGACGCGGCTTAGTCATGAATTGACTCAAGGTGTTCACAGCAAAACATATGTCTAGACGAGTGTTTATAAGAAACATCAATGCTCCAATTAATTGACAATATTATGAAGGGTAAGATAAGTTGGGTCCAACAACATCTCCACATAACTTATTGAATTTCATCTTAAAAAATTATTAGGAATTTAAGTGAAAACTAATCACTAAAAACAATTATCAAGAAGTTAAGTGAAAAATAGTGCCTCCACATTTCTTCCTATGAAATTTCCAAAACTAGAACCCTATTGCAGCAACTGGTGTTATTTCTTCTAACTGATAAATTAATTATTCAATTTGTTGTTGCAACAACATTGAAATAAACACATTGAAACCTTCACAAATAAAATTGTGGAAAAATAAATAGTGCTGGAAACTGAGAAAATACTAGCACATGCACAAAAATTAACACCGTTATTTTCGGACAAAAGTCCCTGGAAAAAACCAACATGGAAAAACTGGTACAACAATTAGGGGTTTTATTATTATGTAGCAGCGAAAATATGAGTACAATATATGGATTCCCAACTAGCAATCCAAACAGCAAGAAAATCTGGGGAAAATGATTTCAAGGGAAGTACACTTCTTCCACAAGCAATCCCATCACAACTTCCTTTAGAAAACTCAACCTCTTAGACCCTCTATGTCATCCTCTCTGCTACTCTGCATATACCCTATGACATCAAGCCTCCAACCTTCCTGTGATGAAGTAATTATGCCTATCTCTGTTGAGGAAATCACCTCCCTAACACTATGTACCCTCTACCTGGCCTCTGGAACTGAGAACAAATTTTTCTCCAACAAATCAAATTGCTTCTTTGAAGCTACTGCATAGTCCTCTATGTTGCCTCACTGGGAATAACTCAACCCTCTTATTTTTGCCTCTCTGGATATGGAAACTTCCTTCGAATCATTTTCCCTGCACCTCACTATCTTTGCTGCCTCATTGAAGCTTGAACTCTCGAGCAACTGACTGCGACTACTCTAGAGAATTGGATTCTCCAAGTGACTCTTATGTATTCTCCATTACCACATTGATCCCTTCTTATATATTCCTATTGGGACTCCAAAAACCAAGATTAAATCTTGATTGATGGCTCACATTATGTATGGATCGATTTATATGAGTTTCTAGCGAATTCTCACCTTGACTTAATTAGTTATGATTAATTATCTATATTCCCTAAGTCTAGACTTAGGAAATATTTAAAAATCGACTAATAATCTAATTAAGCCATCTTTAGGTGGAATTTCCATAAACTATTTCTGGGTTTTCGAGATGTCATATATTCTAGCCTCTCCATAAAATTTCATGGCTAGAACACACCTGATGCTACAAAAACTAACACTTCCTTCACCACGGTGTCCAATGTTGCAGGATTCCATATGTGAAGTTTCATTTTGAACATTATGGGAAAATTATAAAAAATGTAACTACTTTTCTTTTATAATTAACACTAAGCAATAACAAATTATTATAAATAAATAAAAATTATTAAAAAATGACGGAAAAAATAAATTATATATATCTATATATATATTATTAAAAAATAACATGAAAATTAGTTTTTTTACACCATAGGCTTGGTCTATATTGGAATTGGGCTTGAGGAATTTTAATTTTGAAATAAATGAATGCACAAGATGTGATTTCAAGAGAATAATCTTTGTTCAATACATCATCCAATGGATTTTATGAAAAGCGTTTGAATGGGTTTTCGGTTTGAAATCAAAGAATAAGAGCTTTAATTGAAAAATCAATTAGTTCACCACCTGTTAAGAACATTGGAATCAAATATTTTAGTTTGGTTACTAATGTGTCACCACATTTCATATCGAGCAATTCAATCGACGCATTCACACCCGTCACTTTGGGATCACTGCATTTGTTAATTTTTGCAACTAGGGTCAAAGTCCACCTTGGATAGATCAGATGACCAAGATAATGATTACATTAAATTCCTGTTTTTGAGAGGACCAAAATCAACCTAAAGATCACCCCAATTGGTGAAATGAAAGTTGATTTTTAAATTATTTTATCCACTCGTGTATAATAGAATGGGTTTGCCCTAAGCACATGTAAAATTGGACAGGCCATCCTTAACCCCAAGTGGACCCTCATGGAAGCCTATAAAGAGAAGAGACCGCAATCTCATTTCCACACATTGATCAAGTCATCTTCTACTCTCTTCTTTTGTCTTGGTTTGCACAAGTCTAACAAAAGAAGTTCACGCAAGGGTCTGAAATCACAGGGGTGAAGCTCGAATGAATCTAGGGTTTTTGTTTCTCAGATGCAGGCATGTAACTGAGCTTTTTCATCCTTAGACACACCCACACGGTGGCTAAGGGAGTGTCCAGGAAGTCTTGGACGCTCACACAGAGGCCTGAAGGGAGCATACAGGGTTTCTGAAGCAAATCCGACAATGTTGGTCTGTAGACACTCACACAAAGTGGTCAAGTGAGCATCCGAGCAGTCCCAGACACACGCATAGTAACTAGAAGAGAGAATTTAGGGGTTTGGATTAGTTTTGCGTGGGATTGACCCCATATACACACATACAGTCTTCCTCGGAGTGTCTGGGTTAGGCATAGATGCCCTCACGTAGTGGTTAAGGGAGTGCCTAGGGAGTTTCAGACACACGCAGTCAATTTTGTTGGGAGCATCCATGGTTTTTATCTATGGTTTAACAATTTCTTTCAATTGGCTTCAATGGTCTAATGGATCAATGGTTTCTCTCCATTGTTCTGTAAATCTGCAATATGTTCTAGAAATATTTGCTACAAGTTTATATATTGGGCTCATTGTACTCTCTAATGAATTTTTTATGACGATCTAATAAAGAAGAAGATTTGAAAGGGTTTATGAATATCCCCTATCTCTTATGGTTGTGTTGTTGTCTTCTCTGTCATTGCATATATTGTTCTATCTTCAGTTATAGTTTATGATTGGACACATTGTTAATAATTGGATGCATTGTTAAATGAAGAAGTAAATTGGGCTAAAGTAATTGATATAACATAGAACAATCTAAAACATTAACATGGTATCAGAGTTGAGGTGAAGCACAACCCCAAAAAAATAGAAGCATTGAAGCCATCATTTTTAGAAATAAGATTGTCTAGTCAAGGTCAAGATGTATTCCTCTACCTTCAAGGAGCATGAAAAGTTGGGTGACGTATCAAAATTTGTTGCATGGAAATTCAGGATGGAGATCATAGCTGGCAAAAATTATGTGCTAGAATACATTCAAGGAAGGATGCCTAAGCCTCCAGAAAATGCTTCTTCTTCCCTCAAAAACAATTACAAGAAAGGTGAGTCCAACGCAAAGCAAATTATAATTGATGGTTTACAAAATCATTTACTTGTGTACATTGGGAATTTAAGAAAGTATAAAGACATGTATGACAAGATATTCGTCGTGTATGAAATCAAAATTTTGAATTAAATCATCATCTTGGAAGATAAACTCAAGGAAACCAAGATGAACAAAGGATAATTTGTTCAATCCTAGATTATTAGGATATCTCACCTTAGAGATCAATTGCAGAGGGTTGGATAAAATTTCCTGACAGGGAAATAGTAGTTGTGACTCTTAGAGGTATCCCTCCTATTTGGGAAACCTTCATTACTACAATAAGAAACAACAATGTCGTTCGGTCATTTGATGAAATTGTGGGTAATCTTACTTAAAAATAATCTAGGATGAAAGTAAGAGGAAGGATTCAAAAGCATGAAGAGGGAGAGCCCGCTGGATATATCATTCATGACAAAAAGAATAAGGGAAAAGGAGGTCCATAAAGGAAGACTCCTTCTCAAAATGAAAAAGGAAGGAATGACAAATCTTTATCTCATATGGAATATTATAATTTGTACAAGAAAGGTCATTATGCTTGAGATTATCCTAAGAAAAGAAAAAAGACCACGTTACAACACCAGAAGAAACAACAATAATAAAAGAAGAAAAGAAAATCAAAGGAATAACCGTGATAGAATATAAGAAAGAAGAAGAAGAGATTCCTCAAGTGACCATGAAGAATATCATTCTCCTAAAAATTAGTCAAGAGTTCCCAGGTATGAAAGTAATGTTGTAATAAATCTGAATACATTCTTATTTATGCCCTTACTAGTTCTTCTCCATCGAATTTGTGGGATAGTTGGTTGGTTGATAGTGGGGACACTCATCATTTCTCTGGATACAAGTAAGTCGTCTCTAATCTAGTCGAGAGGGAGACTAAGTTGAATATTATTCTTGGAGACAACTCCACTCATCCCGTGAAAGGTTTTGGGTTTGTCAAATTTCAGTTGAATTATGGGGAATCAGTTATGTTGCATGGTCTTATGTAATGAATAATTTGGTATTTATATCTGCATTGGAAGATAAAGGGATGAGGGTTTCCTTCATCAAAGGAAAATTTTTGACTTGGTCTGTTGATTCCCCTATGAGAGATTCTTTCACATTAGAATCAAGATTTGAAGGACTATATAGAGTCATTAGAAGGCCACTTCTAGCATTGGTTCATAATACCAATCATCTAAGTGATTTGTGGCACTATAGACTGGCTCATCTTCACTATGATTCTCTTCCAAAATTTAAGAAACTGGTCTCAGGTATTCTCAATGATCAATCCCATCATGATGGATTTTTCCCAAGATGTGCAAGTGGAAATAAAATAAGGGGACCATTCCCCTCTAGTGAGAACAAGACAAATGACATCCTCCATATCATTCATTTTGATATATGTGGTATGATGCCTGTGCAGTCTATTGGTGGTAATCTCTACTACATCACCTTCATTGATGAGTTTTAAAGAAAGACATGGTTATACTACCTTAAGCATAAGGATGAAGCCTTTGAAATGTTCAAGGAATTCAAAGCCTTGATCGAAAATAAAACATGGAAGAGAATCAAAGTATTCAAATCCGACAATGGAGGGGAATACATGTCAAATGAATTCATAGAATTTTGCAAGAAAAAAGGGATCAAGAAGGAAACAATTGTGACATATACTCTCAAACAAAATGATCTAGCTGAAAGGAAGAACAAGTCTATATTAGAAGTTTCCCATGCCATGATCCATGATCAAAACGTGTCAAAGTTCCTTTGGGAAGAAGCCACACATGTTTTCGTATATGTTCAAAACAGGGCGCCTCATCAAGCATTAGAAAATAAGACCCCTAAAGAAATATTCACATGTTTGAAGCCCAATATTATCCATCTTCATTTGTTTGGATGCCCCGTCTATTTTCATGTGCTGAAGGACAAATGAAAAAAGTTGGAAGCTATAGGAATAAAATGTATGTTTGTGGATTACTGTCAAAATTATAAAGCATATAGAATATATATATTCCTGGTCAAAGGACGGTTGAAATTAGTAAGGATGTAACATTTGATGAAGATGCAACTCTTGGAAAAGAAAGAGACCTTCCACCGCCTACTCCTACCAAGAAATAGAATTCTGAATGGGATGTTCTAGATGGTCCTTTCATGCTTGAGTCTGATATTAGTGATGATCCCATGGAGCCTATGGATCCTCTAGATCCTCCTCCAGGTGATCCTCCTAATAGGAAGAGACCAATTTGGCTTCACAATACACTATAGAATGCTAAAAGAAATGTTCCCATTCATAGATCATTTAGGGAAAGGAAGAAACCATGTAGGTATGAGGGGTATATTGAAACCATGAGCACTATGATTCAAGTCGAACCTTCCTCATTCAAAGAAGTTGTAAAAGGTCAAGTTTGGAAGGATTTTATGGCCGAGGAATATGAATCAATTTTTAAAAATGATGTACATGATGTTGTGCCAAGACTGAATGGGAAGTCTATTGTGAGTTCAAAGTAGATATTCAAGATAAAACATGGAATTGATGGTGACATTGAGAGATACATAGCGAGGTTCGTATATCAAGGACTCCCTAAGAAAGAGGGAGAAGATTATGTTGACATATTTTCTCATGTGGCTCGATATATAACCATATGTTTGATAGTTTCCCTTGTTTTTAGTCAAGGATGGACTCTTCATGATATGGACATAAAGAGCACATTCCTTCATGGCATTGTTGCAAAAAAAATTGTCACCTTGACATTCTGCAATTTGTGTGAGTCCATTACCACTCATACATTCCTCCTTTGCAAGTCTTAAGCCTCAGTTCTTCATATCAAGCCTTGAAAATAAGAGAAAGTCTTCAAAAGTCTCTAAAACTTTGGTTCCGCACTTTCTCTTAGCATTACCTGCGGTCCCGCACCTAAAGGTCATGTCCCCTGCGCACTTGACCTCTCTGTCTCTGTGTTATCGGTGCGGACCCCTGTAAAAGTAAAAAAGGCGCAAGTATATTCTTAAAAACTCACTTTGAGTCATTTCTAGAAGCTTCTGGAAGGAATCTTGAGGTGGCAAGTTCGCTCCCTTAAGGTTCATGCATCCCATACCTTAAGGAGCTAACCCCTTGATGTGAGGAGCTTATCCCTTTGAAGGAGGACTCTATCCCTTCATAGGTGGACCTGTAACCTCCTTAGAGTAGTATTCTTTAATTTTTTTGGTAGGTATGTCCTACATAACATGAAGTAAGGGAATTTTGAAAATTAAGTTTTATAATACCCCTAAAAAGTCAAATTCAAGACGAGGACTCTGTTTTCTCGAGGATATTCTCTCAGGATAAGGTGGACCAGTTTGACATCCTCTAGTAACAATTTTTTGACAAGGGGGTTATTGTTCCATAGGAATTTATGTTGACTCACCCCCAGTTGTTTTTACAAAATTCCTAGGTTTTGGTTCTGAGACTTCATCATCAATATGTTTAACAATTATTGGTGAAATCTAATGATTTACCACCCGACCAGACTAAAGATTTAATTCGTTACACTCTATGGTGTAGATACTGTATGCAGGAAGGTTGAATGTCTCAACCTTATGAACCCCCCTTTTGTTTGGATTTGGGTTGCAATAAACAAGAAGTTGTGAATGAAGAGGAGGATTATTGGTGGAGGCATTAGAGGGAAGTCGTAATTGTTGTTGTGGCATAGGCTGGGAGAATTGTCCCGAAGGAGGAGGAGGTCCATGCCAATTCTGGAACCGTGAAGGATCTAGACCATACTAAGGGTACCATGGTTTCCAGGGCATTGGATATTAACAGGACTTTGGCCACGAAGGTGAAAAAGGTACAGAATGAGGCCTAAAATTCAAATTATTAAACTACTGAGAAGGGTCTTGAGGCATACCTTGATTCATTTTTTGTGGCTGTGGTTGCCATGGTTTCCTTGATCCCATGAAGTACAACTGATCTACTTCTTCATTTTCTCCCTTAAAAACCACCTTTAGCCCAGGAAGAGATGGACAATTATTAGTGGAAGGGATCTATTCACATATTACATAGGTCTCGACAGTATTCAATGGACATTCTTTTAGCGGGTACTTATTTCCACACTAAGGGAAAAAAATAAACATGGCCCTCTCTGCTTCCATATAATTCCATTTCACCTATAAAACATCCATATGTGAGGATAGTGTACTCAAGGTATTAGTCCTCAAGTTGTCCAACAAGTTTCCAATTTCTTCTTTCGTAACTCCACCATCGGATGTCTTGAGGGTTTGGATCCCCTACCTCTACCTCGCAGCTCCACGTGAACACTTAATGAATAATTCACAGATGGTGTCAAAATATTACTTTGGTATATCTCCCTTTCCTACTACATTCAAAAGTTCCAAAGATTCCTCCTTTAGTGCCTAGAGAAAAAATATTTTCAAGATTTTTTTATCTAGATCACTATGGCCTGATCTCTTCAAATTGTATTGAAAACGTTCCACAAATTCCTCCATGCTCTCATACTCTTTCTTCATAATCTTAAAAATTCCTTCCTTAACATCTCGAGATTTGTAGTAGTCCTGATACTTTTCGAGGAAAATCATTTTCATATCATCCTATGTAGTAATAGATTTCACTCCTAAATCCATTAACCATCTCAAAGTTGTTCCCTTTAAAGTGGAGGGGAATATTTTCACTTTATGTGCATTAGAAATATAGTCATACCCTCAATAGACAACATCGAATTCAAACAAGAAGGTGTTCGGATCTTCGAAATAAAGACTATGAAAGCTAGGTAATGAAAGCTAGGTAATGAAAGATAGGTAATGAAAGCTAGGTAATGATGTCAAAGGAATATGATTCATAGATGCATCTCCCCAGATATCACCAATTGGAAACTCGATCGAAGAAGTTGCAGGAGCCATGAATATCTTCCAAAAATATTCACTTTGAATCTCAACAGGTTATGGTTGCTCTATAATGCATGGTTGATTCTGATTAATAACCCTCCCTTGATCAAATGGTTCATTGAATTCCCTCAAGTATTCTTATTCTTCTTCTGAACTCATAATGTTTAGTTCTCCCGATCCTCTGCTTACTACTTCTTCTTCCCTGAATTATGCTTATGTTATTGGGGGAGTTTTTGTTCGTGAAACTGACTGCCCTCCAGATCTCGTATCAGATCTCACCCTAACAAAATATCACAAATATGCTCCTGATTCAACTCTTGAAATGATTTATTGGATATAGTTATTTCTACCTAGACCTTTCCTTCCTCTTTTTGGGGGTCTTCCTCTACCCCTTTTATTTGTATCTCTATTCATGCAATCAGAAAATAAAAGGAAAAAATTCAAATAAATTGAAATCTCAAGACATGGAGTAGGTTTAAAACTTCCCTCCCCAGGATGAGAGAGTGGCCCCTAAAAAGAAAGCAAACTAACAACAAAATTATAAGCTTGGGACTTGAAACATGGTAAAAAAAGATTCCCTTCCCAGGATGAGAGAATGGTTCTTATGAAAGAAACAAACATTCTAATTCTCAAGACCTGGAGGAGGGCGAAAAAATTCCCTCCCTAGGATGAGAGAATGGTACTATGGTCAATACCGGTCATACTTTCACGCCTTTGATAGGCTCCCCTACAACGATGCCAAAATGTTGGTGTTCAAATGTGAATCATACAATTCATCTAATTCCACATTAATTTTCAACCCGGGACTCAACTAGTTATTTTAAGGCTATCATGGAAGGTATATGCAGGCCACAAGTTCCCTACCCAACGTTGAACATTCAATCATAACATAACAATGTGTAACAACAACTTATAACTGTAACAAAAAATAAGAGTAACAACAAGTTAAGACTCACAAAAACACATTGAAATCATTATGCAACAAAGAGATAACAAAATAGAAAATAAAACTACACACACATCTAATCCAACAGCGCCTGGTCAGGAGAATGGGCCTAACTCCCTGATCAGGGTTGTGGAAAGATCAAGATCTTTAAAATACTCAAAGGATTGGAAATTGTATTTATCAAAATATCATTATAGAGGTCTGTTGTTATAGCTCAAAAATATCATATATATCCTAGCAGTGGTTGTTCCATCCCTGTAATAAATACTTATACATTTCATAAATCAACTAAAATTTTCTAGTATTATGGCAGTAGTCTAACTACAAATACAAAATGGTTTCTTGAGATACAACATAATTCAAAGATAACACTTATGTTGGCCGAGATGTTGATCCATTGCTTGTAGCTGATATACACTGATAACGTTGCTAGCTCAATAGCCATCATATGTTGAATCATGCCTTTGATCATCATTCCTCCACATCTTCATGAAAACTTAAGTTAGCAAGTCGCTTTAGGTAATAATCCCATATGACTATGTTTTAATGATTAACAATTCACAAAGACATGACAATAGGTATACTTTTTTTGTTTAAAATTAAAATCGACCAATAAGGGCACGAAATGAGTTCAAGAAAGGGGTAAAAATGAGGGTAAAATTTGGAAAAATTAGCAACCAACAGGACTTCCACTTGACCTCCATACTGCTCAATTCCATTTTTGACTAGTTTTCCCATACCGTTCTCCCCTGCAAAAGATTAGCGTGATTAGTTTAACATTTACATTTCGAAATTGAAAAACCAAAAGATTCTTTTATGCAAGATTTAGATAGTGCATTCATACATAATTCTTAACAATATTAGGATCATTTCCATGCCTACTTAGTGATAATAACTAGATGATAGAATGCAAGGTTAACTTAGGTCTCTTTTGCAAGTAATGTGTGTTAATTCCTAGCTAGGTGATTTCATGTCATTTTCATAACAGTTTTTATTCAAGACTTTCATTTCCTTAACATAGGAAAGCATTTAATTTATGCATTAAAAATAGATTTACATTCATTGTCAATAGTCAGCCTCCTTCTAGTCAGTAGAAGACTAGTTTGAAAAACCCTAGTGGTCTATTGCCCCAATTGAGAAGTGACAAGAGTAGACTGTTGCATTTTTTGTGCGTAGAGCACTGTTACCTCCAAGTTTGTACGAACCCCAAGTTAATAAATTAAATTTGGTCTCCCTAGGAGTTGCAACATCCTTGCTGAAATACTAGGGCTCATTAGTCCTATCCCCCTAACCTTGGAGAGGGATCTCTCATTGGATCAACTATCAATCTAAGGAGACTGATAGGATTTGCATTTTAGACTAGTTATTAAGCTCAAAGGTAGATGATATAGGATTTGATGGAAATATTGGATGTGAGGGCCACTAAAGTATAGGATTATAGCACATTAGGCCATGCATGAGCCATCAAGACATAGGCAAGGTAGGCACATATCTCAAGTCATTTGTCAGTTGTATTATAGCGAGGAATGAGGGAAACACATAAATATTCAGGTAAATGTAACATAGCATAAGGTTATGAATTCTACTACACAACTTATAACCAAATATTTAGAAGAAACATGACATAGAAATACATAATTCTATCATGTATTATATCCACAATTATCTTTAGCATACAAGAATGAATTCAAGACAACAAATTCAAAAATGGATATTAGATTAACATAGAGGAAACACAGACTTGAAACCACACACCATAGGAATCTTTGAAAAAAATAACTAAGTATGCTCTAAGCTTTATTAAAATGTTTACATACAATGCCTCTCCTCTCAACAATTCTCCACCATCCATTACATTTCACATTTAGCCTTTTATATTATTTAGGCCAAAGATTAGATCCATTGTATTTCATCCATTGAGTGATCAAAAGGTGCGTTTAATTGTTTCTAATAGAAGCAACAAGATCTAGGTTAATTATAGAAAATCTATTTAATCCTTATCTGCCCAACTTGAACAACAATAATATCACCAAACTTGCTTTATACAACGATCTGTATTCCTCTTGAAAATATCGACATGCCTGCTATGATGCCAAAAATCATACAAAAAATCCTTTGGATGCCTTATTGGGTCACTTTCGATCAATCAAAACCATAATACATGGAGGAGTGTAAAATCATGATTATGGAAAGGATTAAAACCATAAAACTAGTTAGCAATAACCATAGCCTTATGTCGCGAGTGCTAAACCCTTTAGCTGGGATAGGGGGCTAATTCTTTGGAATATCGTGTTACACAGTTCCATCACACATGACATGGTACCACATATATATGCACTTGGGACGATGCCTTGTGCTAATATCTCCTAGCTCTTTGAAATATTTATATCTATGGGCTATCCCCCACATCGAAGCTCCTCTCCCGATAATTCCAATCGACGATTTCATTCAGTGCACACATTACTTTTCACCAATTGCGATCGGCGATCACCTTTTTCATGTGGCCCTTGGTCCTCATGTGACTCTTCATGTGCCCATGTTCATCCCTCTTATCAGAGCCCCTCTCTTAGCATTTTCAATCATAGGTTCTCTCTGACGCACAACAAGCCTCAACCTTCGATTGCCAATATACGATTGTTTATGTCATCACTACCATGTCATCACTACATCACTTCCATGTGTCAGCCTGTGAGTGGTGACATGTGTCACCCATTTTTGGCCTCTTCTGACCCTTAAAAATTCTAGATCCATTTACCATGTGTCCATCGTACTGCCATGTCATATTCCACATGGCATAATTAGAACCAATTACTGATTGCCACGTGTCCCTTTAGGGGGAGAGAGAAAAAGGCTCAACCTTCTGTATTTTTGCAATAAAATCCTTTTTAAATATGAAATTAACATTCCCAACACTTTAACACTATAAGCCCATTTTATTTCAATGCCGACGATTACAAAACGTGACCACCATGCCTCCATTTCGAATTGTCGATTGTTGTCCTCACTGACTGCCAACTGACCATAAACCTATAGAATGCGAGATATGGAACCTTTGAGATGTGGGATTTGGAACTTGCAGGATGTGGGATGTGGGGTACTTGGGACCTCTGATCACCGAATGCTAATTTGTCGCAATCCCGCATCTCGCAACTCTTGATATGCAACCAGCTTTCCATCCCTTGTAAAAGCTAACTGTCAATCTCTGATATGCCTGATCAGAGATTGGAGTTCACTATTTTTGGTCTGACCTTCCAATGCCTACCCCTCCAAACCTTTGACTTTCGGAATTTGAGATGAACACTTAGGCATTTTTTCTCTCTACTTCTGCTTTGTAAATGGGAACTACAATTTTCTCTATCTTTTGTGTTTGAGATCCATTTGGGGAGATCTATAGCTCGTTGGAAAGCTAATGCAAAGCTCATACCCATTAAGATAGTTGTAAGATGATCTGAACTAGACTTCATATTCAAAACATCTCCCAAACATCCAGACTGGTCTTAACCACAGGACCTCAAGGAGTAAATGATTCCTTGGACAAGCAACATGTAGGCTATGACACATAGTGGCTCATAGGCTAAATTGACAAAAATGAATAGAGAGGGGATAATACCACTTATTCCTATTATAGGATTCTAACACAACACATAAAACTACTAGGGAACTTTTTTAATAGACTTCATTTTCCCTCAGGGAATTATAAAAGGCGTGATTTTTCCATTAATCATTAGTTCACCTATCTTGAATTTACACTCATCATTAGCATACATGTCAGCTTCTCTGTTGGAGTCTCTTACGACATGGAAATATTTTTTGCATGGGATATCTTGTGCAATTTTCCTTATCCTTTTCAATATGTTTTCCATATATTTCTCCTTTAGGAGGGATCCTTTTACTGGATGATGTAGGATTAGAAGAGAATCTCCCATAACCGTAAGTGTGTCCACCTGATGTTCTTTGGCTAACAAAAGTACTTGGTAGAGACCATATATTTCTACTTGATTATCTTTCATATAACAAACACCCCATGGGTAGTTGAACACATTGTCCTCCTCGGGGCCATGGAGTACCCATCCCCCTCTTTCCATGCCTATCTTTATCCCATTAGAAGTTTCCATAGGTTAATTGCAATAATTTTTTCCACACAATTTTTTAAAAAGGGACATAAAATAAAAATATAATCCACTATTTCTCCTTCAACCTTACATAATAAATTAGCTTGTATCAATCTAATTCCCTTTTTACCCATTATCCCATGTAACAATATTGTTTTCCATAGCCATCTAAGAAAATATTGTTTTGAGAGGAATTGAAAGATTCTAAACTATCTTCCACCACCATAAACTTTTCCATGAAGTTTTAGTTCCATTTTTTCCTTATAACCCAATTTTGTTGTGTAAAATCTAATAGTGTAGGCTATATATTTTATTATTTTTCAATACATCATTAATTTATAGAACATCAATATGTAATTCATTGATCACAAGGTTGTGACTTGTCATGTGGAATGTGTCGATTGGATTTTAATTACAAGTCTTTTAATATACCATGTTAGGTTCATTATAGGTCACCCCTTTTTGAAATTTTTTTACCATGAAGCATGGGCAAGGAGGAATATCTCGATATAAAGTCATAATTTTCCCAAGTAGTTTCATCTTCAAGTAAATTCTTCCACTTAAGAAGGTACTCATTGAAACTTCTCCAGCAAAGGACTTTGGTCTTGAATTCTAGTGCCCCTTTAGGTTCTAGTATTTGTTTCCCTTCTTCATCTAAAATGGGTAATTGTGTTTCTATCATAATTGTTGGAACCAAGTTTTTCGTCAAACATAAAACATGGAATACACGATCTAAGTTCCCTTTGTTTGGAATGTCTCGTGGATACACTACTTGATTGACTCTCCTTCGAACCTAATAAGGGCCATAAAACTTAGCCACAAGTTTATTATTTTAATAGTTTTTAAGTGAGTTTTTCTTATAAGGTTGTAATTTAAAAAACACTCGGCCACCCATTTCAAATTCATGGTTATATATTTTCAAATCAACTTGTTTCTTTATTTGATTCCTTGAGATGACTTTTTAAGATGAAAATAATTCGTCAAAAGTTGTTAAGTAGTATTTTACAACAATATCCTTGAATTTGGAGAAGAAATATTCCTTTATAGATGGTGGACGATATTCATACAAGGCTTCAAATGGAGACATTTTGGCCCACATGTGGTATATGGTGTTATGCCACCATTGTGCAAGATATAGCTAATTGTGCCACCAAGATTGACAATGATTCAAAATATTCCTAAGGTAACTTCAAGGCACCTATTAACGTTTTCAATTTTCCCTTCCATTTGAGGGTGGTATGAAGTGCCCATCTTTCATTCACAAAATTCAAGCATGAAGAACACTTCATAGATGCATGATTATTGAAATTTCACATATGTAACATCTCCCTATATTCTTGAAAGACTATCTACATCTGGATTTTAATTTTCCCTTATTATAGAGAATTAAAAAAAAACCCTTGTTTTTGTTAATCCATTCATGTTGTTCTTGTGATAGGCTCTTCTAGCTTAACAATTATTTTACATACTATCCACATGTTGTTGAGGCATAAAGCATGGACAACATTTATTTATTGTACATAGAATTTATTAGCTCTCTGGAATTTAATTTCCAAATTTCAAAGGAATTGGGGTGGTTTTCTTGCATTAACACTACTTCTATCCTATTACCTGAAGCATCACATTCAAGCACAAACATTTTAATGAAATTTAAATTGGCCAAAACTAGGGTTGAAATCATTTAGGTTTTAATTTCCTTGAAACATTATTGAGTAGTATCATTCCAACCAAACATTCTTCTTTAATAATGTTGTTAGTGGGGAAACATGTTCTACATAAGTCCTTAGAAAGCTTCTATAATAACCTATAAGACCTAAAGATCCTCATAGAGGTAAGATTTTTGGATTACGCCATTTAATAATTGCTTCAATATTCTCAGTTTCCACCTCAATTCCTTCTACGATACTATATGGCCCAAGAATTCTATTTCTCATTTGTCAAAGCTACAATTGGATTTGTTTGTGAAGAATTATTTTATTCTAATGATTTCAACACAATATCTACATGCTTAGGGTGTAATTTCCAATTACTACACACAAGTATATCATCAAATAATAACAAAATGAACTTCCTTAGGAGAGGATGAAATAGATCATTCATTACTTATTGAAACGTAGCAGGGGCATTGGATAAGCCGATGGGAATAACATGGAATTTGTATAGACCTCATTAGTATAAAAGCTAGTTTTTGGAATGTCCTCTTCACGTATTCTTATTTGATAATAACCACATTACATATCAAGTTTCAATAAATATTTA
This sequence comes from Pinus tabuliformis, assembly GCA_031772625.1. Classification (NCBI taxonomy): domain Eukaryota; kingdom Viridiplantae; phylum Streptophyta; class Pinopsida; order Pinales; family Pinaceae; genus Pinus; species Pinus tabuliformis. The sequence continues at coordinate 93,495,431 of CM062814.1, read as the reverse complement.
TACCATGGAGTTCATCTAATAGTTTGTCCACAAATGGAATAGAGACATATGTCTGATGGTGATTTTATTCAATGCATGATAATAATTACACTATCTATAGGAACAATCCTTTTTCCTTACTAATGTCATTGGCGCAAAAAAAAGTACTCTTGCTTCTAGCTATAACAACATAATCCAATAACTTTTGAACCAAACATTCAATTTTTTATTTGTGACTATGAGATTGTTTGTGATATTCTATTCTAACTAGATTTGTACTAATGGTCAATTCTATGATGTGAACAAATTTCTATATTGAGCTAGAAGGAGAACTTGAGTTAGGTCTTGAAACATAGTATTTTATTTCTTGAGAATTTCATCAAAATTTTTAGAAACATTGACTTCATTAGAGAAGTATTATATGTGAGAATAACATATAAAGCATCAATTATTGTCATCCTTTAGTGAAATGGTGGAATCCTTTTATTAAGCGGGATATACTTGTAGTTTGGTTTTGGCGTTGTGAATTATGACAATTGGGGGATGAGAGAGTGTGGAACATCCGGTGAGTGGAATGTATGTGGATAAGTATGGGTGAAAAACAAGATACATATAATGTTAGTTCATCCAAACTCATGGCTATGTTCTCGCGGCCTAACTTGTTATTGCATACTAATGGTTTAGAATGGTGAGTGGTGGAATGAGTTATGAGAGTATGAATAGTTGGTAACCTACTCTCACAAATTCCAACTTGGTTCTACTAGATGGGCACATGTACATAGGGAGGAAAGGACGAGGGTTTTACAAGGGATAATCATGGGAGAGAAGGATAAAGGGTTAGCAAAGGAGATATGCAAGAATTGGCAAAGATTTTGAATATTTATGTACAAAAATTGTAGAATTGGATGGTGGATGCAATGATAGGGAATGGCATAGAAATTGGTGAGCATAGTGAGGGAACATAAGTATGAGAATGGTGTAGATACTTGATTGCATAATTCAATGGTGGATGTAGGGATAAGGAATGGAAAAATAACTAGTGGACACAAAGAGGGAACACAAGGATGTAAATGGCATAGTGATTGGTTGACATAGTGAGGGAACACATAGATGAGAATGGTACAATTACTAATGGACATAATGAGGGCCCACGATAAAGAATGGCTTTGATTACTACTTGTGTGATATCAATTAGATAATCATATATATATATATATATATATATATATATATATATATATATATATATATATATATATATATATATATCTTATTTTTCTTCAATACATTACTACAATGAATAGGACATCATATACATAATATGTTGTATATAAGGTAATGAACTACTTCGATACCAACTTGTGTGATATCAATTAGATAATCATATATATTTTATTTTTCTTCAATACATTATTACAATGAATAGGACATCATATACATAATATGTTGGGTACATGGTTGTCATGACCTGACCTTTCATGCAGAAACTGGAAGTTAATTACAATATTTTAAATATACCTAACACCCATTGGAATTTAATTACAATAATCTAAATATACCATGTTAGATTCATTGCAAGTAGCCTTGTTTTTATGTCATGTTATCTCATATTTCTAATCTAATATGAGAACGTCATTAAGATACCCTCAAACCAACTCCATTCTATAGCCTTGTCACACCAAAAGAGAAAATTCTATCATTGTATCCAACCATTTGCCAATACATATTTAGTATGACAGGCTCATCATGCCTATAATTAAATTGTGACCAATCTAACAGTATTCTCCTAATCTCACATTATCACCTTTATCTTAACTTATCTCCTTCTCCTATAATTAAATTGTGGCCAATCTAAGAGTCTTCTCCTAATCTCACTTTATCACCTTTATCTTAACTTATCTCCTTCTCCTATCTCTCTAGGAATCCATCTTCCAACTAATGGAAATAATTTTAGTAATTTTTTCCAAACATTTTGGGGCCCATTGAATAAACTTTTTATCCATCCTTATCCAAACTTTGGTGATTTTTTTTAATACTTCTCCAACTCATCAGTGTACCACAAACTATTATTTAAAAGGAGTCCTCATGAACTCTTTATGCTTTGCTCCATGGGTTTGGCTAAAAGAATAAATATTCATCAAACCCCATCCTCCATTTGCTTTTAATTTGGATGTCCTTCATTTGCTTTTAATTTGGTTTTCCTTTCACTTCATCAAAGGGATCACTTCTAATTTCTTATTTCTTGTCCATAAAAATCCCTCCATTTGCTTTTAATTTGGATGTCCTTTCACTTCACCAAAGGGATCACTTCTATTTTCTTATTTATTATCCATAAAAATAAAAAACAAACAAGGACTCACTTCTATTTTCTTATTTCTTGTCCATAAAAATCCAAAAGGGATGACTTCTATTTTCTTATTTCTTTTCCATAAAAATCCCTCCATTTGCTTTTAATTTGGATGTCCTTTCACTTCACCAAAGGGATCACTTCTATTTTCTTATTTCTTGTCCATAAAAATCCAAATTTTTTATATCATATTAAGGCAAAGAGAGAGAGGGAGTGATAAGGTAGAGAGAGAGAGAGAGCAGGAGGAAAGATAAATATAAGGGGGAGAGAGGGAGAGGGAGAGGAAGAGGGAGGGAGAGATAGATAGATATGGAGAAAGAATGTGTATGCTTTGGGGATGATATAGAGAGAGAAAGGAGAGCCAGAGGGAGATAGAGATATAGATGGGAGGTGAAGAGAGGGAAGAAGAGAGGGAGGGAGGTTGGGAGAGATAGATATATATGGAGAGAGAGGGTGTGTGTGTTTGGGGTGGGGGGTTGAGATAGAGAGACAAAGAAGGAGATATGAAAGGAGATACAGATATAGATGGAGGGGAGGTGGGGGAGACAGAAGAATATTTAATACACACGATGCATTGATTTCAATGTAGATGATGATTTATAATCCTATTTGATTTCTACACTAGATTCATTGATTTTAGTGCAGATAGTGATTTCTAATCCTATTTGGTTGCTTGCACTAGATGCATTGATTTTAGTCTAGATGTTGATTTCTAATTAATATTTGATTGGTTGCACCAGATCATTGATTTCATTGTAGATGTTTATTTCTAATCTTATTTGATTGTTTGCATTAGATGCATTAATTTCAGTGTAGATGTTTTCTAATCCTATTTGATTGCTCGCATTAGATGGATTGAATGTTGTTAATCTTGAGACTATAAATTATTAAAAATATTTTTCAAGGTTAGATGGAGGGGAGAGAGAGCAAAGAATATTTCTTGCACTAAATGCATTGATTTCAGTGTAGATGATATTTTCTTAGAATTCTATTCTATTGATTGCATGAGATGCATTGATTTCAATGTAGATGTTGATTCCTAACCCTATTTAATTCCTTGCTCTAGATGCATTGATTTCAATGTAAATGTTGATTTCTAATCCTATTTGATTGCTCGTACTAGACACATTTATTTTAGTGTAGATTTGGATTTCTAATCCTATTTGATTGCTTTGATGCATTGATTAAAGTGTAGATGTTGATTTCTAACATCATTTGATTGCTTGAATTAGATGCATTGATTTCAGTGCAGATGTTGTTTTCTAATCTTATTTGATTCCCTTCATCACATGAATTATATGTTGTTAATATTGACGTTGTGGATTATTAAAAAAAATACTTTCAAGATATATTTAGTAATACTTAAAAGGACACTATTAAAAATTAATTAGTTGTCAAAAGTTGCAATACCTAGAATTAAAATGAAATAAATGTGCAGAATCAATACTCTTGCAAAGAGAAAATTAATCCTTAACAAGATTGTCTCCCTTCTACGTCACCAACTAATTACTAATAAACAATTACATATATTCAAAATTACTAATAGATAATTGCATAGAAGAATGTTTTCATAATATTTATAAGAGGAAAAGATATATTTATAAACATTCAAAACAAATCAAAATATTCTTGAAGGAAATGTGATAATTGTTTGAAGAAACAAATAATGTAAAGATTTTATAATTCTAGCCACTCATTAAAAAAAATCAAAAAAATCAAAAATATATTATACCTTGACTTTGTTGAATAGACTATAGATAAAAAATCAATATTTTTGAAGGAAATAAATTATTTCGAACATTAGCAAAGAAAAAATTATTTGAGGGTAATCTTGATGCAATAAATGCTTATAACTACTCTTCAAGATATATTTAGCAATACCTTGAGGGACACTATTAAAAATTAATTAATTGTCAGAGGTTGTGATACCTAAAATTAATTGAAATAGATGTGTAGCATCAATCCTCCAAGGGATTTGATTCCTCTTGGCGCAGGATAGATCTAGCCTTAGATGGATCTAAGTTGGTATAAATTTGATTAAAAAATTATATTTGTATACTGTAGGCTTGGTCTATATTGAAATTGGGGACTTGAGGAATTTTGATTTTGAAATAAATGAATAGACAAAATTTGATTTCCAAAAAATATTCTTCATCTAATACATCATAGAATACATGATACGAAAAGTATTTAAATGATTTTCAGTGTCAAATCAAAAAATAAGAAATTTAATTTAAAAATCATTTAGTCCGCCGCCTATTAAGAACATTGGAATCATATAGTTTTGTTTGGTTACTAATGTGTCTCTGGAATTCATACCATCAAGCAATTCGATCATTGCATTCAAACCTGTCACTTCGGGATCACCACATTCACACTTGTCACTATCGGCCTCATAATAGACTTGGTAATACACAATTATGCTAAAGGTTTTAAACCTAATGTGAGATCTCGAACCATAACGGGAATCTGACTAACTCTCAGTATATTTATCAGAGGACGTAAGCTTTGGTTTGTTTTTCTTTGAGAGGTGGAAATCAGAACCCAATACGACTTCACACTACTAAGCATTAAATTATCCTTGAATTGTCTCTTGTGATGCCATATTATATAGAAAAACTTTAAACGCAAGTTATTTCAGGCCTCGAATTATTATATATTACATTTTATATAATAATTGGAAGCTTAAAATTTATTGTTGTTTGCCCATAAGGTTTTTAGAAGTATTTAATGGGATCCAAGTCCAAGAATTTAATGGGATCTCCACATTCACACTTGTCACTCTAGGATGATGGTGGTTTCATGCCACGCTGTGTTACTCACAAAAACAAACAAAAAAACTTATCAAAAATAAACAAAAAAATTATTTTTACACATGCCACTATTCATTTATAAAATATGTGTCATTATATATTTAAATAAGATTAGGTCTATGCTATTACAATCACATTAATCTAATTCTTCTCTTTAATTTACAATTTTTCAAGACAATTCAATCTTTCAATAATCAATAACAATTGTAGATAGAATAATAAATACAATGAAAAATAAGAGACAAATAAGAAACACTAGGTTTGATCAAAGACCGAAGAAAAACTCCACAAGAAGGGAAACCTTTCAAATTATTCTTCTTATTAGATTGGCATACAATGTTAACCAAAGAGAGTACAAAATTCCAATTCTTCAATAGCAAGACTATCCAGAAAAACCAACCAAACAATATCCAAGAGATAATACTGATCTAAGTTATCGTTCCAAGCAACCATAAGTCCTAGCCGCATGGAGCTAGCAATCATGGAGGTTACCATAGGTCCTAGCCGCATGGAGCTAGCAATCATGCAGGTGGCTGTTGTAGGTGGCTGAAATGCTCCGTGTATGTGTGAGGATACAACCAAAATTTTCATATTTCAACATTATGACTAAGAACCAAAATTTCATATTTCAACATTATGACTACGAACCAAAATCCTAATTCACACATGTGAGTTCGGACCCTGCAATTTAAGACCATATGAACCAATTTTTGCAAACCTACTTCAGACTTGTGTGAGCCAAACCAAATAAGAGAGAAGAAGAGAAGAAGAAGATGTTTGATGACAATGTCCAAAGGAGGTTATTTTGACTTGTATTTATAACCATCCAAGGGTGTCCACTGAATTTTAAGACCATATGAACCAAGTTTTGCAAACCTACTTCAGACTTGTGTGAGCCAAACCAAATAAGAGAGAAGAAGAAGAGAAGAAGAAGATGTTTGATGACAATGTCCAAAGGAGGTTATTTTAACTTGTATTTATAACCATCCAAGGGTGTCCAATTTCTCTTCCAAAATATGAGATAGCATTATGAAATTCTACATGGTGAATTCCGTCTCATTTTCATTACCATATACCCTCATAATTTCCTTCATATGAGAGACTTCCCTTATTGAACCATGCCCAAATAGCATAATTTCATTAGCATGTAACAAATAAGTAATTAATATATAGTAGGATGATATGAGAACTTTGATGATCCCTCCACATTTTTTTCTCATATATTAATTTACTTAAGCTCTCTAATACTAAGAGAAACAATAAAGGAAACAATAATAATTAAAGTGAGATTTAATTATTAGATATATTTTTTTCTACTAAAATTAATTATAAACCTTTATATGAAATTGTATAATTTTTATATTTAAATATATTTTAATTATTAGATATATTTTTTTTTTACTAAAATTAATTATAAACATTTATATGAAATTGTATAATTTTTATATTTAAATATATAATTTTTATATTTAAATATATTTTAATGCAGTGCATTTAGACATTTTTTGAAATGGATTTAGACATTTTTTGAAATATTCAAAATATATAAATTGCAAAATCCAAATGTATTATTACATGAAAATTTAGTAGTGATAGTGTTTCAATCCTCTCACCATAAAAACTCTGGGGCACCGAAAAACTTGAATATAACAAATTTTATTAAAATCTTAACCGAATTTATTAGACAAAGTCCTTAAAAAATTGAATAGGCTTTAAAAAAATAATATGAATCACAATTCAGAAAATTAACGGAGACTTTTTAACCAGTCAAAACGGTTTAAATGCCATTCCGTGGTAGATGTGCGACCATTTCTGGAATGGATGCATGCCGTCCTTTGGAGATGGAGGAGTCCACCTCCATGAACCTGTCCTTAAATTATAAACAAGCGCTACTTCTGGTTGTAGTTTGGGAATGTAACAGTTCCACCATGGTAAGAGGCAGAGGTGATCCCCTACTCCTATGCAATCAAAGCATTCATGCGGGCTGGGCAAAACGTGAATCCTAAATTGCTCCCAATCCGGCATCACACTCTCCTCCTCCCTTATAGTGTCAAAGTCCTCCCATATCAATTCAGGCACCCTTGCAATCTCCTTCCACGCCCAGGGCGACGAACCGATTGGGGTGCGACGGTGGTCACTCTCAAACTCCCAAATACGAATCCGATCTCTACGAAACCCTTCTCTCATTGCTGCAACGACGAGTAGCCGCGACCCGCAGGTGACAAGCCGAGGGGAGGAGAGGCGATGATTACGCAGTTCTTCAGGGAAGGCCGCAAGAAGTAGGGGCACCGGAGTTTCTGCGTCTCCAGTAACACTTGACGGCATGCTGAAACCCACAATACCCAACGGTTCTACACGAAGGTGCCCTAAAAAGTAGAACGCACCATCGCAATAAACCATCTCGCGTTTGACGCCAAAATTCGGATCCTTGAAGAAAATTAAGTCAGGCCGAAGATGACCCGCAATATTCCATGTCTTTTCAAGATTACTGGCATCGTAGAGTTCTACGAAACATCGTGCCGCCCGGTTGGCTTGCCCCAACACCACCACTTTAAAAATGTCTTCCGGTGGCCCGTCACCTTCAACCACGATTGAGTCTTCGATAATGGTCGTTATCAATGGCATGTCAGCAAGCTCGATGGAAGTGGCCGTATAAGGATTGCAAACGTAGAAGTTCACCAAGAGTAGGCCTGCCGCTGATGATCTACAGGTGACTCTAACAGGGCCGACAGGGCCGACGCGGGGCCGTAGTTTCTCTGTTAGGAAACCAAGGGAGAAGCAGGGTTTCCATGTCCATCTGTAGAAGTCGAAAGCCAAACAAGGCATTTCCGCCTTCTCATAGCAGAGTAGCAAACATGGCTGCTTGTTGCTGGGTGTCTCTGGCCATATACTGGTTAAGAATAATTTAGATGAAAGGATGGCGTTCCATTCTTGGCACACTCTCCGATACCTGTAGACAAATTCAGCGGGTAACCACGCAAATATTTTCCTTTCCAAATCCGGAGGAAAATCGTTCCAGTCAAAATCAGCACCTTGCCCTTCCATTCTCGTTTCTCGTTTTGGTGCAACGGTTTGTGAGAACAATTAGTTGTGCAACTGTATTTAAGCGACGGGGAAGCTGCAATGAAATCGGTTTATATATGGATGGTCATGACCCATACCCTTTGATCAAACAATCACGTCTTTTAAGGTTAATTAAAATTGTTAATTATATCTTTTTTTAGGGTTAGGTTATTGCAATAATAGACTATTTTTAGATGGTCTTATAGGCCATTTTTTAATGTAATGGACTTTAAAATATCATGCATGCATTTAATTAGTTTTAGGCGATCTTATAAATTATTTTTTAATCGGGCGGAAGACTTTAAAATATTATTATCATCTAATAATAATAGAGTTATCTTAATCTCTCACTTTGTTATAATCACTAAGACTTTAAAATATTAATCATGTACTAATAATAATAGAGTTAGTTTAATCTTTCACTTTCTTGAATGGTTATAATCACTAAAAACAATTATACGGGAAGTTAAGTGAAACCTATAATTTTCACCTTGTTTCTTGTTTTTTAAGCTAAGTTATCTAAAGTTTGTAAAGGAATATTATGGGAAAATTATAAAAAAAATGTAATTAGTTTTTTTTAATATATTCATGTATTAGTTATTTTTAAGTGATCTCATAAATTATTTTTAAATCTGGTAAATGTTAAAATAATATTCATGTACTAAGAATAATAGGGTTATTTTAATCCTTCACTTTCTTGAAGTGTTATAATCACTAAAAACAATTATAAGGAAGTTAAGTGAAACATATGACTTTCACATTGTTTCTTTAGCTACATTCTTTAAAGTTGTAGGATTCCATATGTGAAGTTTCATTTTCACTACATAAACATTATGAGAAAATTATAAAAAACGTAATTAGTTTTTTTTTTTAATACCATTCATGCATTAATTATTTTTAAGTGACCTCATAAACTATTTTTTAATTTGGTAGACATTAACATATTATTCATACACTAATAATAATAATCAAACCATGTTAATCTTTCACTTTCTTGAAGTGTTATAATTACTAAAAACAATTTCACTTTCTTGAAGTGTTATAATCACTAAAAACAATTATAAAGAAGTTAAGTGAAATATATAACTTTAACATTGTTTCCTTGGCTAGGGTGTCTAAAGTTTAGAAGATTCCATATGTGAAGTTTCATTTTTACTAAATGAACATTATGGGAAAATTATAAAAAATTAATTTTATCTATTTATAATTAACATGAAGTAATAACAAATTATTATAAAGAAATAAAAAATATAAAAAACATGAAAAAATAAATTATATATATAATTTTACTAAAATATAATTTGAAAAATTATATTATTGTATGAGAGGTGTATTCTACAACCAAGTGTAAGTATGCCACATTCTCAAAAAAATAATAAAAATAATTTTGGCTAATGTCACCCAATCTTGAATTATATATCTTTTTAATCTTATTAATGGACTAAGATTATATTAAAATATAACTATGTATTTGAATGGATAGTAAATTATCTCATGTGTTTAATAGTTCCTTTATCATATAAGTGAATTTGAATGGATCATAAATTTACCTTTAACAAAAAAATTTACCACATTAAAATTCCAAATTAGGTAAAATTTTAAACATTTTTACTCTTTACTAAAGCCAATGTCATTTCTTAAATCAAAGGAAAAAAGTTAATTCAACACAAAGAATCGAAAATCTTGCTCCAAAATCTTTTAATATTTCTTTTAACTAACATTTGTAAAATAATTTTTATTAAAGGAAAAGCCATACCCTAGGGATATATTAAAATCTTTAAAGACATAATATTTCCACATCAAAGTTGTAATATTTGAAAATATTAATTTGATGTAGTTTTATTATAAATTTTGTTATCATGCCATGTAAAAAACATCATTAAATCTAATATTGATATTATAATTAATATTAATATTATTAAATTTAATAACTTTGGATTAATGCAATATTAAGTTTAATATAATATTGAATTTGTTATATTATAATATATATTAATATATCATGATATATATTAACTCTAGATATATATGGGGGGAAGAACAAAGACACAGTGACACAAGTGGAGAGATAGGAGGAGTGACAAGGGAGAGGAGGAGATACATTGAAGGAGAGGGAAAAGGAGGAATGAAGAGAGAGAGAGACGAATGAGAGATGGAGAGGGTAGAGAAATAGTGATAAGGTTGGATGACAAAGAGAGAGAGAGAGAGATACAGACGGGGGAGTGATAGTGACAAGGTTGGAGGGAAGAGAGAGAGGGGGGGTGTGATAAGGACAAGGTTAGAGAGAGAGAGAGAGATGGGGGGAGAGGGAGGAAGGTAGGTGAGACAGGGAGAGAGGGGAAGGACTAGAGAGAAGACTTGAGAGAGAGGAGGAGAGAGGGAGGGATAGAGAGATGGAGTTGGAGGGGGAGAGAGGGAGTGAAGAAGAAAGACATAGAGAGAGAAAAGTGGAGAGAGAGGGAGTGAAAAGGGAGAGATGAAGAGAGAGTGTGTATGTTTTGGGGTGAGATAGAGAGATAAAGAAGGAGAGATGGAAGGAAGGGGGGAGAGAAAGAGAGAGGAGAGAGGGAGGGAGATAGTGACAAAGTTGGAGGGTGAAGAGAGAGAGGGGGGGAGATAGAGTGAGGTGGGAGAGAAAGGGACAGAGAGGAAGGAAGAGAGAGAGGACATGAGAGAGAGGAGAGAGGGAGGGAGAGAGAGGGAGTTGGAGGGGGAGAGAGAGGTAGGTAAGAAGAAAGACATATAGAGAGAAAGGTGGAGAGAGAGAGGGAGTGATAAGGTAGAGAGAGAGAGAGAGAGAGAGAGAGAGAGAGAGAGAGAGAAGGAGGGAAGATAAATAGAAGGGGGAGAAAGGGAGAGGGAGAGGAAGAGGGAGGGAGAGATAGATAGATATGGAGAAAGAGTGTGTATGCTTTGGGGGTGATATAGAGAGAGAAAGGAGAGCCAAAGGGAGATAGAGATATAGATGGGAGGTGAAGAGAGGGGTAGAGAGAGGGAGGGAGGTTGGGAGAGATAGATATATATGGAGAGAGAGGGTGTGTGTGTTTGGGGGTGGAGGGTTGAGATAGAGAGACAAAGAAGGAGAGATGAAAGGAGATATAGATATAGATGGAGGGGGGAGGGAAGAACATTTATTGCACACGATGCATTGATTTCAATGTAGATGATGATTTATAATCCTATTTGATTTCTACACTAGATTCATTAATTTTAGTGCAGATGGTGATTTCTAATCCTATTTGATTGCTTGCACTAGATGCATTAATTTTAGTCTAGATGTTGATTTCTAATTATATTTGATTCGTCACACCAGATCATTGATTTCAATGTAGAAGTTTATTTCTAATCTTATTTGATTGTTTGCATTAGATGCATTAATTTTAATGTAGATGTTTTCTAATCCTATTTGATTGCCTGCATCAGATGGATTGGATGTTGTTAATCTTGAGTTTGTAGATTATTAAAAATATTTTTCAAGGTTAGATGGAGGGGAGAGATCAAATAATATTTCTTGCACTAGATGCATTGATTTTAGTGTAGATGATATTTTCTTAGAATTATATTCAATTGCTTGCATGAGATGCATTGATTTCAGTGTAGATGTTGATTCCTAATCCTATTTAATTTCTTGCTCTAGATGCATTGATTTCAGTGTAGATGTTGATTTCTAATCCTATTTGATTTCTTGTACTAGATGCATTTATTTTAGTGTAGATTTGGATTCTAATCCTATTTGATTGCTTTCACTGGATGCATTGATTAAAGTGTAGATGTTGATTTCTAATCTGAGTTGATTGCTTGAATTAGATGCATTGATTTCAGTGCAGATGTTGTTTTCTAATCTTATTTGATTACTTTCATTAGATGAATTATATGTTGTTAATATTGACGTTGTGGATTATTAAAAAAAAAAATCAAGATATATTTAGTAATACTTAAAATGACTCTATTAATAATTAATTAGTTGTCAAAAGTTGTAATGCCTAGAATTAAAATGAAATAGATGTGCAGAATCAATCCTCCTGCAAAGAGAAAATTAATCCTTGACAAGATCGTCTCCCTTCTACATCACCATCTAATTACTAATAAGCAATTACATATATTTAAAATTACTAATAGATACAAATGAGGATTGGCAGGGACCCATGGGTAGGATGTAATGAAAACTTTGTTTTATCCCCAGGTCTTCTCAGACATCTAGGAAGTAAGGGCATTTTCACTCTGAACCAGGTGGAAAAGACAGGCCACTCTACTATGTGGGGACATGCCTGGAAAAACAATGAAGAGCTAGGAATAAACAACATGTGGAAGAACGAATGGTGCTCATTCATCCAAGAGCTCAAACGCTCCAATGTCAGGCTTAAAAATGATCCAGACATGCTGATTTGGGCTCAGGGAGAATCAGGAGATTACACCCCAAAAGATGGATATAAATTCTTAATGTCAAAGAAAGGCTGGGGAGAACCAGAGTGGTGGTCGAAACACATTTGGAAGTTAAAATGCCCAGCTAAGGCCAGGATCTTTTTTTGGTGTTTGCTAAAAAGAAAAGTTCCAACTTGGGATATTTTGCGAGCAAGGTATATGGTTGGGCCACGGAGGTGTCCTTTGTGCAAGACAGAAGAGGAAAAAATAAGTCACCTTTTTATATCTTGTTCAGAATCAAAAAAGATCTAGGGGGAGATAAGCAGATTACTAAGCATTAAGGCACAATGGGGGATCGAACCCATGGAAGAAGCTTGGGAAAGATGGTGGCAGAATTACCCTGAGGGGAATATGAGAAACCTCCCTCTCATTTTCTGTTGGGGGGTATGGATAGCTAGGAATAAAAGTCTGTTTCAAGAAAAGGAAACCCCGACATCTGTTACTGCAATTAACTGTGCTGCTATTTACTCAGCTATCCCTATCCCTGAAGTTAAAAATCCCCGTGCTCAACACAAGCCTGTTATTATTCAGGAGGGCATCCCCTGGGCCTTTTTCGATGGAGCATCTCAAAATAACAGGGCTGGTGCAGGAATGTGCATTCATCTAAACTCTGATCACTCCCTAAAAGCATCTGTAGGTTTAGGTTCTGGCTCTAACAACTTTGCCGAGCTGTCCGCCTTGCGTCTTCTTCTCTGCTGGCTTCTTCAAAGAAACATCTTCACAATCCAGATCTTCAGAGACTCTCTCAATGTCATAAACTGGGTCAATGGGAATTCTATATGCCAAAATCAAATATTGAAGATCATTTTGGAAGAAATTCTGTTATTAAAATCATCATTTAACAGCTTTATCATATGTCATGTCTACAGGGATAAAAACGTTGAAGCAGACCAGCTTTCTAAGAAAGGTCTACAGCAAGCTATGGGAAGCTGGACAGTAGTCGAAGAAAGACAGGGGCAATCTCATTCTTCTGATCTGCCTCCTTTTGATCCTCTTCAGTGACAGCGGTTCTCTATTTATTTTTGTTCTGCTCATGGTTTTCACTGTTTATATTTTTGGCATGTATTTTGTTTTTGGTAATTACAAAGAGAAAACTTCTTTTACTTTACCTAACAGTCTCATACAAAGAACTTACAGCTATGTAAAGGGTTGTTTTCCTTCATTGAAGGAGACCCTAATATAATTTTTGTCAAAAGTATGATGCCTCTTGAAGGGAGGAAGGTAAAATAGGTAAATTCTGAATTCTCAAACAGCAGTATATGATAAACTTTCAGTAGTCAGTCAGTCAAAAAAAGACTGAGAGCTTTTTTGTGCTTATGAAGTGACTAAACAACAGTCATCTGAATCAACAGAAATGCTAAAAGCATATGCAATGTAACTTTTTATTTTCTTAATAAAAAGTTCGCTTTTTCTTCGGAAAAAAACAAATTACTAATAGATAATTGCATAGAATAATGTATTCATAATATTTATAAGAGGAAAAGATATATTTATAAACATTCAAAACAAATCAAAATATTCTTGAAGGAGATGTGATAATTGTTTGGAGAAACAAATAATGTAAAGATTTTATAATTCTAGCCACTCATTAAAAAAAATCAAAAATACATTATTTCTTGACTTTGTTGAATAGACTATAGATAAAAAATCATTAAAATGTTCTTGAAGGAAATAAATGATTTCAAACATTAGCAAAGAAAAAATTATTTCAAGAGTAATCTTGATGCAATAAATGATTAAAACTACTCTTCAAGATATATTTAGTAATACCTAGAGGGACACTATTGAGAATTAATTAGTTGTCAGAAGTTGTGATACCTAAAATTAAATGAAATAGATGTGTAGTATCAATCCTCATACAAACTATTGATAAGATTGTCTCCCTTCTTCATCACCAACTAATTACTAATAAACAATTATATACACATATGAAAATATAACACGACAACTGTAATATTAAAAAACGTTATCGTCTAAATCCAAACACACAAACGACTCAAAGCATCCAAACACAAATGTACAAGCCATTCAAGGCAAGAAATACAAAATAAATTAAACAAGAGAATGATATGGTCACGCAAAGCAAAGAAAACATAGTGTGAATTTTGAAGTTAATCTCAAACATATACATAATAATGATAATCTAAAAATGTGACATTGTTGCCCTCAAATGGAACCGGCTTAGATCCATTTAACACTGGATCTATCATGCATCGAGAGGGATCAAATCCATTGAGATGCAAACGTTTCCTCAAATTATACACTCCAAAAAGAAGGTTTGCACCAAGGGATTTGATTCCTGTCGGCATGGGATAGATCCAGTGTTAGATGGATCTAAGCTAGTATAAATTTTATTAAAAAATTATATGAAAATTTATATTTTTACACCGTAGGCTTGGTCTATATTGGAATTGGTCTTGAGGAATTTTGATTTTGAAATAAATGAGTAGACAAGGTTTCATGCCACGCTGTGTTACTCACAAAAACAAACAAAAAAACTTATCAAAAATAAACAAAAAAATTATTTTTACACATGCCACTATTCATTTATAAAATATGTGTCATTATATATTTAAATAAGATTAGGTCTATGCTATTACAATCACATTAATCTAATTCTTCTCTTTAATTTACAATTTTTCAAGACAATTCAATCTTTCAATAATCAATAACAATTGTAGATAGAATAATAAATACAATGAAAAATAAGAGACAAATAAGAAACACTAGGTTTGATCAAAGACCGAAGAAAAACTCCACAAGAAGGGAAACCTTTCAAATTATTCTTCTTATTAGATTGGCATACAATGTTAACCAAAGAGAGTACAAAATTCCAATTCTTCAATAGCAAGACTATCCAGAAAAACCAACCAAACAATATCCAAGAGATAATACTGATCTAAGTTATCGTTCCAAGCAACCATAAGTCCTAGCCGCATGGAGCTAGCAATCATGGAGGTTACCATAGGTCCTAGCCGCATGGAGCTAGCAATCATGCAGGTGGCTGTTGTAGGTGGCTGAAATGCTCCGTGTATGTGTGAGGATACAACCAAAATTTTCATATTTCAACATTATGACTACGAACCAAAATTTCATATTTCAACATTATGACTACGAACCAAAATCCTAATTCACACATGTGAGTTCGGACCCTGCAATTTAAGACCATATGAACCAATTTTTGCAAACCTACTTCAGACTTGTGTGAGCCAAACCAAATAAGAGAGAAGAAGAGAAGAAGAAGATGTTTGATGACAATGTCCAAAGGAGGTTATTTTGACTTGTATTTATAACCATCCAAGGGTGTCCACTGAATTTTAAGACCATATGAACCAAGTTTTGCAAACCTACTTCAGACTTGTGTGAGCCAAACCAAATAAGAGAGAAGAAGAAGAGAAGAAGAAGATGTTTGATGACAATGTCCAAAGGAGGTTATTTTAACTTGTATTTATAACCATCCAAGGGTGTCCAATTTCTCTTCCAAAATATGAGATAGCATTATGAAATTCTACATGGTGAATTCCGTCTCATTTTCATTACCATATACCCTCATAATTTCCTTCATATGAGAGACTTCCCTTATTGAACCATGCCCAAATAGCATAATTTCATTAGCATGTAACAAATAAGTAATTAATATATAGTAGGATGATATGAGAACTTTGATGATCCCTCCACATTTTTTTCTCATATATTAATTTACTTAAGCTCTCTAATACTAAGAGAAACAATAAAGGAAACAATAATAATTAAAGTGAGATTTAATTATTAGATATATTTTTTTCTACTAAAATTAATTATAAACCTTTATATGAAATTGTATAATTTTTATATTTAAATATATTTTAATTATTAGATATATTTTTTTTTTACTAAAATTAATTATAAACATTTATATGAAATTGTATAATTTTTATATTTAAATATATAATTTTTATATTTAAATATATTTTAATGCAGTGCATTTAGACATTTTTTGAAATATTCAAAATATATAAATTGGATTTAGACATTTTTTGAAATATTCAAAATATATAAATTGCAAAATCCAAATGTATTATTACATGAAAATTTAGTAGTGATAGTGTTTCAATCCTCTCACCATAAAAACTCTGGGGCACCGAAAAACTTGAATATAACAAATTTTATTAAAATCTTAACCGAATTTATTAGACAAAGTCCTTAAAAAATTGAATAGGCTTTAAAAAAATAATATGAATCACAATTCAGAAAATTAACGGAGACTTTTTAACCAGTCAAAACGGTTTAAATGCCATTCCGTGGTAGATGTGGGACCATTTCTGGAATGGATGCATGCCGTCCTTTGGAGATGGAGGAGTCCACCTCCATGAACCTGTCCTTAAATTATAAACAAGCGCTACTTCTGGTTGTAGTTTGGGAATGTAACAGTTCCACCATGGTAAGAGGCAGAGGTGATCCCCTACTCCTATGCAATCAAAGCATTCATGCGGGCTGGGCAAAACGTGAATCCTAAATTGCTCCCAATCCGGCATCACACTCTCCTCCTCCCTTATAGTGTCAAAGTCCTCCCATATCAATTCAGGCACCCTTGCAATCTCCTTCCACGCCCAGGGCGACGAACCGATTGGGGTGCGACGGTGGTCACTCTCAAACTCCCAAATACGAATCCGATCTCTACGAAACCCTTCTCTCATTGCTGCAACGACGAGTAGCCGCGATCCGCAGGTGACAAGCCGAGGGGAGGAGAGGCGATGATTACGCAGTTCTTCAGGGAAGGGCGCAAGAAGTAGGGGCACCGGAGTTTCTGCGTCTCCAGTAACACTTGACGGCATGCTGAAACCCACAATACCCAACGGTTCTACACGAAGGTGCCCTAAAAAGTAGAACGCACCATCGCAATAAACCATCTCGCGTTTGACGCCAAAATTCGGATCCTTGAAGAAAATTAAGTCAGGCCGAAGATGACCCGCAATATTCCATGTCTTTTCAAGATTACTGGCATCGTAGAGTTCTACGAAACATCGTGCCGCCCGGTTGGCTTGCCCCAACACCACCACTTTAAAAATGTCTTCCGGTGGCCCGTCACCTTCAACCACGATTGAGTCTTCGATAATGGTCGTTATCAATGGCATGTCAGCAAGCTCGATGGAAGTGGCCGTATAAGGATTGCAAACGTAGAAGTTCACCAAGAGTAGGCCTGCCGCTGATGATCTACAGGTGACTCTAACAGGGCCGACAGGGCCGACGCGGGGCCGTAGTTTCTCTGTTAGGAAACCAAGGGAGAAGCAGGGTTTCCATGTCCATCTGTAGAAGTCGAAAGCCAAACAAGGCATTTCCGCCTTCTCATAGCAGAGTAGCAAACATGGCTGCTTGTTGCTGGGTGTCTCTGGCCATATACTGGTTAAGAATAATTTAGATGAAAGGATGGCGTTCCATTCTTGGCACACTCTCCGATACCTGTAGACAAATTCAGCGGGTAACCACGCAAATATTTTCCTTTCCAAATCCGGAGGAAAATCGTTCCAGTCAAAATCAGCACCTTGCCCTTCCATTCTCGTTTCTCGTTTTGGTGCAACGGTTTGTGAGAACAATTAGTTGTGCAACTGTATTTAAGCGACGGGGAAGCTGCAATGAAATCGGTTTATATATGGATGGTCATGACCCATACCCTTTGATCAAACAATCACGTCTTTTAAGGTTAATTAAAATTGTTAATTATATCTTTTTTTAGGGTTAGGTTATTGCAATAATAGACTATTTTTAGATGGTCTTATAGGCCATTTTTTAATGTAATGGACTTTAAAATATCATGCATGCATTTAATTAGTTTTAGGCGATCTTATAAATTATTTTTTAATCGGGCGGAAGACTTTAAAATATTATTATCATCTAATAATAATAGAGTTATCTTAATCTCTCACTTTGTTATAATCACTAAGACTTTAAAATATTAATCATGTACTAATAATAATAGAGTTAGTTTAATCTTTCACTTTCTTGAATGGTTATAATCACTAAAAACAATTATACGGGAAGTTAAGTGAAACCTATAATTTTCACCTTGTTTCTTGTTTTTTAAGCTAAGTTATCTAAAGTTTGTAAAGGAATATTATGGGAAAATTATAAAAAAAATGTAATTAGTTTTTTTTAATATATTCATGTATTAGTTATTTTTAAGTGATCTCATAAATTATTTTTAAATCTGGTAAATGTTAAAATAATATTCATGTACTAAGAATAATAGGGTTATTTTAATCCTTCACTTTCTTGAAGTGTTATAATCACTAAAAACAATTATAAGGAAGTTAAGTGAAACATATGACTTTCACATTGTTTCTTTAGCTACATTCTTTAAAGTTGTAGGATTCCATATGTGAAGTTTCATTTTCACTACATAAACATTATGAGAAAATTATAAAAAACGTAATTAGTTTTTTTTTTTAATACCATTCATGCATTAATTATTTTTAAGTGACCTCATAAACTATTTTTTAATTTGGTAGACATTAACATATTATTCATACACTAATAATAATAATCAAACCATGTTAATCTTTCACTTTCTTGAAGTGTTATAATTACTAAAAACAATTTCACTTTCTTGAAGTGTTATAATCACTAAAAACAATTATAAAGAAGTTAAGTGAAATATATAACTTTAACATTGTTTCCTTGGCTAGGGTGTCTAAAGTTTAGAAGATTCCATATGTGAAGTTTCATTTTTACTAAATGAACATTATGGGAAAATTATAAAAAATTAATTTTATCTATTTATAATTAACATGAAGTAATAACAAATTATTATAAAGAAATAAAAAATATAAAAAACATGAAAAAATAAATTATATATATAATTTTACTAAAATATAATTTGAAAAATTATATTATTGTATGAGAGGTGTATTCTACAACCAAGTGTAAGTATGCCACATTCTCAAAAAAATAATAAAAATAATTTTGGCTAATGTCACCCAATCTTGAATTATATATCTTTCTAATCTTATTAATGGACTAAGATTATATTAAAATATAACTATGTATTTGAATGGATAGTAAATTATCTCATGTGTTTAATAGTTCCTTTATCATATAAGTGAATTTGAATGGATCATAAATTTACCTTTAAGAAAAGAATTTAACACATTAAAATTCCAAATTAGGTAAAATTTTAAACATTTTTACTCTTTACTAAAGCCAATGTCATTTCTTAAATCAAAGGAAAAAAGTTAATTCAACACAAAGAATCGAAAATCTTGCTCCAAAATCTTTTAATATTTCTTTTAACTAACATTTGTAAAATAATTTTTATTAAAGGAAAAGCCATACCCTAGGGATATATTAAAATCTTTAAAGACATAATATTTCCACATCAAAGTTGTAATATTTGAAAATATTAATTTGATGTAGTTTTATTATAAATTTTGTTATCATGCCATGTAAAAAACATCATTAAATCTAATATTGATATTATAATTAATATTAATATAATTAAATTTAATAACTTTGGATTAATGCAATATTAAATTTAATATAATATTCAATTTGTTATATTATAATATATATTAATATATCATGATATATATTAACTCTAGATATATATGGGGGGAAGAACAAAGACACAGTGACACAAGTGGAGAGATAGGAGGAGTGACAAGGGAGAGGAGGAGATACATTGAAGGAGAGGGAAAAGGAGGAATGAAGAGAGAGAGAGACGAATGAGAGATGGAGAGGGTAGAGAAATAGTGATAAGGTTGGATGACAAAGAGAGAGAGAGAGAGATACAGACGGGGGAGTGATAGTGACAAGGTTGGAGGGAAGAGAGAGAGGGGGGGTGTGATAAGGACAAGGTTAGAGAGAGAGAGAGAGATGGGGGGAGAGGGAGGAAGGTAGGTGAGACAGGGAGAGAGGGGAAGGACTGGAGAGAAGACTTGAGAGAGAGGAGGAGAGAGGGAGGGATAGAGAGATGAAGTTGGAGGGGGAGAGAGGGAGTGAAGAAAAAAGACAAAGAGAGAGAAAAGTGGAGAGAGAGGGAGTGAAAAGGGAGAGAAGAAGAGAGAGAATGTATGTTTTGGGGTGAGATCGAGAGATAAAGAAGGAGAAATGGAAGGAAGGGGGGAGAGAAAGAGAGAGGAGGGAGGGAGGGAGATAGTGACAAAGTTGGAGGATGAAGAGAGAGAGGGGGGGAGATAGAGACTTAGAGTGAGGTGGGAGAGAAAGTGACAGAGATGAAAGAAGAGAGAGAGGACATGAGAGAGAGGAGAGAGGGAGGGAGAGAGAGGGATTTGGAGGGGGAGAGAGAGGTAGGTAAGAAGAAAGACATATAGAGAGAATGGTGGAGAGAGAGAGGGAGTGATAAGGTAGAGAGAGAGAGAGAGAGAGAGAGAGAGAGAGAGAGAGAGAGAAGGAGGGAAGATAAATAGAAGGGGGAGAGAGGGAGAGGGAGAGGAAGAGGGAGGGAGAGATAGATAGATATGGAGAAAGAGTGTGTATGCTTTGGGGTGATATAGAGAGAGAAAGGAGAGGCAAAGGGAGATAGAGATATAGATGGGAGGTGAAGAGAGAGATAGAGAGAGGGAGGGAGGGTGGGAGAGATAGATATATATGGAGAGAGAGGGTGTGTGTGTTTGGGGGTGGAGGGGTGAGATAGAGAGACAAAGAAGGAGAGATGAAAGGAGATATAGATATAGATGGAGGGGGGAGGGAAGAACATTTATTGCACAAGATGCATTGATTTCAATGTAGATGATGATTTATAATCCTATTTGATTTCTACACTAGATTCATTAATTTTAGTGCAGATGGTGATTTCTAATCCTATTTGATTGCTTGCACTAGATGCATTAATTTTAGTCTAGATGTTGATTTCTAATTATATTTGATTCGTCACACCAGATCATTGATTTCAATGTAGAAGTTTATTTCTAATCTTATTTGATTGTTTGCATTAGATGCATTAATTTTAATGTAGATGTTTTCTAATCCTATTTGATTGCCTGCATCAGATGGATTGGATGTTGTTAATCTTGAGTTTGTAGATTATTAAAAATATTTTTCAAGGTTAGATGGAGGGGAGAGATCAAATAATATTTCTTGCACTAGATGCATTGATTTTAGTGTAGATGATATTTTCTTAGAATTATATTCAATTGCTTGCATGAGATGCATTGATTTCAGTGTAGATGTTGATTCCTAATCCTATTTAATTTCTTGCTCTAGATGCATTGATTTCAGTGTAGATGTTGATTTCTAATCCTATTTGATTTCTTGTACTAGATGCATTTATTTTAGTGTAGATTTGGATTCTAATCCTATTTGATTGCTTTCACTGGATGCATTGATTAAAGTGTAGATGTTGATTTCTAATCTGAGTTGATTGCTTGAATTAGATGCATTGATTTCAGTGCAGATGTTGTTTTCTAATCTTATTTGATTACTTTCATTAGATGAATTATATGTTGTTAATATTGACGTTGTGGATTATTAAAAAAAAAAATCAAGATATATTTAGTAATACTTAAAATGACTCTATTAATAATTAATTAGTTGTCAAAAGTTGTAATGCCTAGAATTAAAATGAAATAGATGTGCAGAATCAATCCTCCTGCAAAGAGAAAATTAATCCTTGACAAGATCGTCTCCCTTCTACATCACCATCTAATTACTAATAAGCAATTACATATATTTAAAATTACTAATAGATACAAATGAGGATTGGCAGGGACCCATGGGTAGGATGTAATGAAAACTTTGTTTTATCCCCAGGTCTTCTCAGACATCTAGGAAGTAAGGGCATTTTCACTCTGAACCAGGTGGAAAAGACAGGCCACTCTACTATGTGGGGACAGGCCTGGAAAAACGATGAAGAGCTAGGAATAAACAACATGTGGAAGAACGAATGGTGCTCATTCATCCAAGAGCTCAAACGCTCCAATGTCAGGCTTAAAAATGATCCAGACATGCTGATTTGGGCTCAGGGAGAATCAGGAGATTACACCCCAAAAGATGGATATAAATTCTTAATGTCAAAGAAAGGCTGGGGAGAACCAGAGTGGTGGTCGAAACACATTTGGAAGTTAAAATGCCCAGCTAAGGCCAGGATCTTTTTTTGGTGTTTGCTAAAAAGAAAAGTTCCAACTTGGGATATTTTGCGAGCAAGGTATATGGTTGGGCCAGGGAGGTGTCCTTTGTGCAAGACAGAAGAGGAAACAATAAGTCACCTTTTTATATCTTGTTCAGAATCAAAAAAGATCTGGGGGGAGATAAGCAGATTACTAAGCATTAAGGCACAATGGGGGATCGAACCCATGGAAGAAGCTTGGGAAAGATGGTGGCAGAATTACCCCGAGGGGAATATGAGAAACCTCCCTCTCATTTTCTGTTGGGGGGTATGGATAGCTAGGAATAAAAGTCTGTTTCAAGAAAAGGAAACCCCAACATCTGTTACTACAATTAACTGTGCTGCTTTTTACTCAGCTATCCCTATCCCTAAAGTTAAAAATCCCCGTGCTCAACACAAGCCTGTTATTATTCAGGAGGGCATCCCCTGGGCCTTTTTCGATGGAGAATCTCAAAATAACAGGGCTGGTGCAAGAATGTGCATTCATCTAAACTCTGATCACTCCCTAAAAGCATCTGTAGGTTTAGGTTCTGGCTCTAACAACTTTGCCGAGCTGTCCGCCTTGCGTCTTCTTCTCTGCTGGCTTCTTCAAAGAAACATCTTCACAATCCAGATCTTCAGAGACTCTCTCAATGTCATAAACTGGGTCAATGGGAATTCTATATGCCAAAATCAAATATTGAAGATCATTATGGAAGAAATTCTGTTATTAAAATCATCATTTAACAGCTTTATCATATGTCATGTCTACAGGGATAAAAACGTTGAAGCAGACCAGCTTTCTAAGAAAGGTCTACAGCAAGCTATGGGAAGCTGGACAGTGGTCGAAGAAAGACAGGGGCAATCTCATTCTTCTGATCTACCTCCTTTTGATCCTCTTCAGTGACAGCGGTTCTCTATTTATTTTTGTTCTGCTCATGGTTTTCACTGTTTATATTTTTGGCATGTATTTTGTTTTTGGTAATTACAAAGAGAAAACTTCTTTTACTTTACCTAACAGTCTCATACAAAGAACTTACAGCTATGTAAAGGGTTGTTTTCCTTCATTGAAGGAGACCCTAATATAATTTTTGTCAAAAGTATGATGCCTCTTGAAGGGAGGAAGGTAAAATAGGTAAATTCTGAATTCTCAAACAGCAGTATATGATAAACTTTCAGTAGTCAGTCAGTCAAAAAAAGACTGAGAGCTTTTTTGTGCTTATGAAGTGACTAAACAACAGTCATCTGAATCAACAGAAATGCTAAAAGCATATGCAATGTAACTTTTTATTTTCTTAATAAAAAGTTCGCTTTTTCTTCGGAAAAAAACAAATTACTAATAGATAATTGCATAGAATAATGTTTTCATAATAGTTATAAGAGGAAAAGATATATTTATAAACATTCAAAACAAATCAAAATATTCTTGAAGGAAATGTGATAATTGTTTGGAGAAACAAATAATGTAAAGATTTTATAATTCTAGCCACTCATTAAAAAAAATCAAAAATATATTATTTCTTGACTTTGTTGAATAGACTATATATAAAAAATCATTAGAATGTTTTTGAAGGAAATAAATGATTTCAAACATTAGCAAAGAAAAAATTATTTCGAGAGTAATCTTGATGCAATAAATGATTAAAACTACTCTTCAAGATATATTTAGTAATTCCCAGAGGGACACTATTGAGAATTAATTAGTTGTCAGAAGTTCTGATACCTAAAATTAAATGAAATAGATGTGTAGCATCAATCCTCATACAAACTATTGATAAGAGTGTATCCCTTCTTCATCACCAACTAATTACTAATAAACAATTATATACACATATGAAAATATAACACGACAACTGTAATATTAAAAAACGTTATCGTCTAAATCCAAACACACAAACGACTCAAAGCATCCAAACACAAATGTACAAGCCATTCAAGGCAAGAAATACAAAATAAATTAAACAAGAGAATGATATGGTCACGCAAAGCAAAGAAAACATAGTGTGAATTTTGAAGTTAATCTCAAACATATACATAATAATGATAATCTAAAAATGTGACATTGTTGCCCTCAAATGGAACCGGCTTAGATCCATTTAACACTGGATCTATCATGCATCGAGAGGGATCAAATCCATTGAGATGCAAACGTTTCCTCAAATTATACACTCCAAAAAGAAGGTTTGCACCAAGGGATTTGATTCCTGTCGGCATGGGATAGATCCAGTGTTAGATGGATCTAAGCTAGTATAAATTTTATTAAAAAATTATATGAAAATTTATATTTTTACACCGTAGGCTTGGTCTATATTGGAATTGGTCTTGAGGAATTTTGATTTTGAAATAAATGAGTAGACAAGATTTGATTTCGAGAGAATATTCTTCATCTAATACATCATCGAATGGATGATACGAAAAGTATTTGAATGGTTTTCAATTTCAAATCAAAGAATAAGACATTTAATTTAAAAATCATTTAGTTCCCCACCTGTTAAGAACATTGGAATAAAATAGTTTTGTTTGGTTACTAATGTGTCCCTGCAATTCATGCCATCAGTCAATTCGATCGTTGCATTCAAACCTATCATTTTAGGATCACCACATTCACACTTGTCACTCTGGGCCTCATAATAGACTTGGTACTACACAATTATGCTGAAGGTTTTAAACCTAATGTGAGATCTCGAACCATAACGGGAATCTGACTAACTCTCAGTATATTTATCAGAGGATGTAAGCTTTGGTTTGTTTTTCTTTGAGAGGTGGAAATCAGAACCCAATCCGAGTTCACAGTACTAAGCATTAAATTATCCTTGAATTGTCTCTTGTGATGCCCTATTATATAGAAACACTTTAAACGCAAGTTATTTCATGCCTCGTATTATTATATATTAAATTTTATATAATAATTGGAAGCTTAAAATTTATTGTTGATTACCCATAAGGTTTTTAGCAGTATTTAACGGGATCCAATTCAAAGAATTTAATGGGATTTCCACATTCACACCTGTCACTCTAGGATGATAGTGGTTTCATGCCATGCTTTGTTACTCACAAAAACAAACAAAAAATCATTTTTTATACATGCGACCATTCATTTATAAAATATGTGTCATTATATATTTAAATAAGCTTATGTCTATATTAATTTACCATTGTTCTATTCTATTACAATCACATTAGCCTAATTCTTCTCTTTAATCTACAATTTTTCAAGACAATTCAATCTTCTAATAATCAATAAAAATTGTAGATAGAATAGTAAATACAATGAACAATAAGAGACAAATAAGAAATGCTAGGTTTGATCAAAGATCGGAGAAAAACCCCACAAGGGGGAAAACCTTTCAATTTTCTCTTCTTATTAGATTGGCATACAATGTTAAGCAAAGAGAGTACAAAATTCCAATTCTTCAATAACAAGACTATCCAAAAAAATCAACCAAAAAATATCCAAGAGATGATCCCAATAACAATACTGATCTAAGTTAGCATTCCAAGCTTATGGTCAATTGTCAAGATCTGCAATCAATTATCAACAGAAACCATAGGTCCTAGCCACATGGAGCTAGCAATCATGTAGGTGGTTGAAATGCTCCAATCATAGGGAGCACCCTATATGTGTGAGGATACAACCAAAATTTTCCTATTTCAACATTATGGCTATGAAATAAAATCCTAATTCACACGTGTGAGTTCGGAACCTATAATTTAAGACTGTATGAACCAATTTCTGCAAACTGTCTTCAGACTTGTGCGAGCCAAACCAAATAAGACAGAAGAAGAAGATTTTTAATGATGATGTCCAAACAAGGTTATTTTTACTTGTATTTATAGCCATCTAAGGCTGTCCAATTTCTCTTTAGAGTTGACTACCTTTTTTGAATATGTGGGTTTTCATATTAAAATTATATTTTCCCTTAACCAATTTAAATTCTTCAAAGGAATAGCAGGGATATTTATTGATAAGGAACATTTTCCAAAAGAGGGATTTTATCCCTGACCTGCCAAATTAACACTCCCTCTCAGCTAGGGATAAATTATCGATTGCAACATGTGTCCTATCTCAAATATCAAATAAAAAATATCTTTTCTCATATGTTGAACACTCTCGAATCCAAAAGAAGAAGAATTTGACATCAAAGGGGAGGTCAAGCTACAACCCTCTATCCATCAATTGTTATATGGGAGTTCCAACTCAACCCACATCATGAAGGAGCCCAGCTCAACCCATTATCATAGGACAATAGGCAGGATATGATTTACCATGATAAGTAAGGATCACAACCATCCTATTTTCTATTGATCTTCCCATCAAGACCCTCAAGAGTCAAGTGGTATAACACATGCATCCAAAACCTTGGGAGGAGATACATAGTTACCTTATAAGGTAAGGATAAAAAATAAACCAATGCACTTGGGGGAGATACACACTTACCCTGTGAGGTAAGGATCATACACACCCAAGTCATCATCTCAACACATTGGCCAGACGGGGAGGAATAATCACAACAAGCCTAGCTTGTGGGTAGGATGCATACTGGGGCATACTCAATAGGGGATATACACACTTACCATGATTT
This sequence comes from Pinus tabuliformis, assembly GCA_031772625.1. Taxonomy (NCBI): domain Eukaryota; kingdom Viridiplantae; phylum Streptophyta; class Pinopsida; order Pinales; family Pinaceae; genus Pinus; species Pinus tabuliformis. The sequence goes on along the minus strand of CM062814.1, from coordinate 93,468,146 downwards.
AAGAATTAGACACACCCTGAGATGAAAATAGGGGAGATACACACTTAACGTGAGGTAAGGATCAAACACGCCTATTGCCCATGATTTCCCTCGACCCCAAGAGCTCTTCGGATCAATTCCTCACTATGGGAGCTCAGACAAGGGGAAGAGCATAAATCAGTTTCCTCGATTAGTCAGGACCCTTACCTGGGAGTGTCACATCCATTAGTCCAAGCTATGCTTTGAAGACCAATAAATTCCCTTCCGAAAAATCCTTAGTGAGTATGTCTACATTCTTCTCATCAGTCGAAATATGATGAAGTTTCATGGCTCCTCTCTGCACCATGTCATGTATGTAATAATAGTTGATCTCAATATGCTTGGACTTGTCATGAAACACAACAATTTTTTCTAATTGGATCCCACTCTTGTTGTCGCAATATATCATTGTCATATCTAGGACCTGCTCAAACAACTCTCCAAAGAGCTTCCTTAACCAAACTGCCTCATAGATGGCCATGCTAGCAATAATATACTCTGCCTTTGCCATACTCAAATCCATATACTTCTTTTTACTTATCATCCAAGATATCATGGAAGATCCAAAGTTAAAGCAACACCCAAATGTGGTCTTCTTGTCAATAACGTTTCCAGCCCAGTCAACGTTAGTGTATCCATGTAGTTGTACATCTCGTGTAGTATATCTCAGAACAAGATTGACATTCTAATGCAAATATCTCAAAATGTGCTTAGTGGCAATCCAATGTGCATGACGTGGCTTAGTCATGAATTGACTCAAGGTGTTCATAGCAAAACATATGTCTAGACGAGTGTTTATAAGAAACATCAATGCTCCAATTAATTGACAATATTATGAAGGGTAAGATAAGTTGGGTCCAACAACATCTCCACATAACTTATTGAAGTTCATCTTAAAAAATTATTAGGAATTTAAGTGAAAACTAATCACTAAAAACAATTATCAAGAAGTTAAGTGAAAAATAGTGCCTCCACATTGCTTCCTATGAAATTTCCAAAACTAGAACCCTATTGCAGCAACTGGTGTTATTTCTTCTAACTGATAAATTAATTATTCAGTTTGTTGTTGCAACAACATTGAAATAAACACATTGAAACCTTCACAAATAAAATTGTGGAAAAATAAATAGTGCTGGAAACTAAGAAAATACTAGCACATGCACAAAAATTAACACCGTTATTTTCGGACAAAAGTCCCTGGAAAAAACCAACATGGAAAAACTGGTACAACAATTAGGGGCTTCTATTATTATGTAGCAGTGAAAATATGAGTACAATATATGGATGCTCAACTAGCAATCCAAACAGCAAGAAAATCTGGGGAAAATGATTTCAAGGGAAGTACCCTTCTTCCACAAGCAATCCCATCACAACTTCCTTTAGAAAACTCAACCTCTTAGACCCTCTATGTCATCCTCTCCGCTACTCTGCATATACCCTATGACATCAAGCCTCCAACCTTCCTGTGATGAAGTAATTATGCCTATCTCTGTTGAGGAAATCACCTCCCTAACACTATGTACCCTCTACCTGGCCTCTGGAACTAAGAACAAATTTCTCTCCAACAAATCAAATTGCTTCTTTGAAGCTACTGCATAGTCCTCTGCGTTGCCTCACTGGGAATAACTCAACCCTCTTATTTTTGCCTCTCTAGATATGGAAAACTTCCTCCGAATCATTTTCCCTGCACCTCACTATCTTTGCTGCCTCACTGAAGCTTGAACTCTCCAGCAACTGACTGCGACTACTCTAGAGAATCGGATTCTCCAAGTGACTCTTACGTATTCTCCATTACCACATTGATCCCTTCTTATATCTTCCTATTGGGACTCCAACAACCAATATTAAATCTTGATCGATGGCTCATATTATGTATGGATCGATTTATATGAGTTTCTAGCGAATTCTCACCTTGACTTAATTAATTATGATTAATTATCTATATTCCCTAAGTTTAGACTTAGGAAATATTTAAAAATCGACTAATAATCTAATTAAGCCATCTTTAGGTGGAATTTCCATAAACTATTTCTGGGTTTTCGAGATATCATATATTCTAGCCTCTCCATAAAATTTCATGGCTAGAACACACTTGATGCTACAAAAACTAACACTTCCTTCACCACGGTGTCCAATGTTGTAGGATTCCATATGTGAAGTTTCATTTTGAACATTATGGGAAAATTATAAAAAACGTAACTATTTTTCTTTTATAATTAACACTAAGCAATAACAAATTATTATAAATAAATAAAAATTATTAAAAAATGACGGAAAAAATAAATTATATATATCTATATATATTATTAAAAAATAACATGAACATTTGTTTTTTTACGCCATAGGCTTGGTCTATATTGGAATTGGGCTTGAGGAATTTTAATTTTGAAATAAATGAATGCACAAGATGTGATTTCAAGAGAATATTCTTTGCATAATACATCATCCAATGGATTTTATGAAAAGCGTTTGAATGGGTTTTCGATTTCAAATCAAAGAATAAGAGCTTTAATTTAAAAATCATTTAGTTCACCACCTGTTAAGAACATTGGAATCAAATATTTTAGTTTGGTTACTAATGTGTCACCACATTTCATATCGAGCAATTCAATCGACGCATTCACACTCGTCACTTTGGGATCACTGCATTTGTTAATTTTTGCAACTAGGGTCAAAGTCCACCTTGGATAGATCAGATGACCAAGATAATGATTACATTAAATTCCTCTTTTTGAGAGGACCAAAATCAACCTAAAGATCACCCCAATTGGTGAAACGAAAGTTGATTTTTAAATTATTTTATCCACTCTTGTATAATAGAATGGGTTTGCCCTAAGCACATGTAAAATTGGACAAGCCATCCTTAACCCCAAGTGGACCCTCATGGAAGCCTATAAAGAGAAGAGACCGCAATCTCATTTCCACACATTGATCAAGTCATCTTCTACTCTCTTCTTTTGTCTTGGTTTGCACAAGTCTAACAAAAGAAGTTCACGCAAGGGTTTGAAATCACAGGGGTGAAGCTTGAATGAATCTAGGGTTTTTGTTTCTCAGATGCAGGCATGTAACTGAGCTTTTTCATCCTCAGACACACCCACACGGTGGCTAAGGGAGTGTCCAGGAAGTCTTGGACGCTCACACAGAGGCCTGAAGGGAGCATCCAGGGTTTCTGAAGCAAATTCGACAATGTTGGTTTGTAGACACTCACACAAAGTGGTCAAGTGAGCATCCGAGCAGTCCCAGACACACGCATAGTAACTAGAAGAGAGAATTTAGGGGTTTGGATTAGTTTTGCGTGGGATTGACCCCATATACACACATACAGTCTTCCTCGGAGCGTCTGGGTTAGACATAGATGCCCTCATGTAGTGGTTAAGGGAGTGTCTAGGGAGTTTCAGACACACGCAGTCAATTTTGTTGGGAGCATCCATGGTTTTTATCTATGGTTTAACAATTTCTTTCAATTGGCTTCAATGGTCTAATGGATCAATGGTTTCTCTCCATTGTTCTGTAAATCTGCAATATGTTCTATAAATATTTGCTACAAGTTTATATATTGGGCTCATTGTACTCTCTAATGAATTTTTTATGACGATCTAATAAAGAAGAAGATTTGAAAGGGTTTATGAATATCCCCTGTATCTTATGGTTGTGTTGTTGTCTTCTCTGTCATTACATATATTGTTTTATCTTCAGTTATAGTTTATGATTGGACACATTGTTAATAATTGGATGCATTGTTAAATGAAGAAGTAAATTGGGCTAAAGTAATTGATATAACATAGAACAATCTAAAACATTAACATGGTATCAGATTTGAGGTGAAGCACAACCCCAAAAAAATAGAAGCATTGAAGCCATCATTTTTAGAAATAAGATTGCCTAGTCAAGGTCAAGATGTATTCCTCTACCTTCAAGGAGCATGAAAAGTTGGGTGACGCATCAAAATTTGTTGCATGGAAATTCAGGATGGAGATCATAGCTGGCAAAAATGATGTGCTAGAATACATTCAAGGAAGGATGCCTAAGCCTCCAGAAAATGCTTCTTCTTCCCTCAAAAACAAGTACAAGAAAGGTGAGTCCCACGCAAAGCAAATTATAATTGATGGTTTACAAAATCATTTACTTGTGTACATTGGGAATTTAAGAAAGTATAAAGACATGTATGACAAGATATTCATCGTGTATGAAATCAAAATTTTGAATTAAATCATCATCTTGGAAAATCAACTCAAGGAAACCAAGATGAACAAAGGATAATTTGTTCAATCCTAGATTATGAGGATATCTCACCTTAGAGATCAATTGTAGAGGGTTGGATAAAATTTCCTGACAGGGAAATAGTAGTTGTGACTCTTAGAGGTATCCCTCCTATTTGGGAAACCTTCATTACTACAATAAGAAACAACAATGTCGTTCGGTCATTTCATGAAATTGTGGGTAATATTACTTAAAAATAATCTAGGATGAAAGTAAGAGGAAGGATTCAAAAGCATGAAGAGGGAGAGCCCGCTGGATATATCACTCATGACAGAAAGAAGAAGGGAAAAGGAGGTCCATAAAGGAAGCCTCCTTCTCAAAATGAAAAAGGAAGGAATGAAAGATCTTTATCTCATATGGAATATTATAATTTGTACAAGAAAGGTCATTATGCTTGAGATTATCCTAAGAAAAGAAAAAAGACCACGTTACAAAACTAGAAGAAACAACAATAATAAAAGAAGAAAAGAAAAACAAAGGAATAACCGTGATAGAATATAAGAAAGAAGAAGAAGAAATCCCTCAAGTGACCATGAAGAATATAATTCTCCTAAAAAGTAGTCAAGAGTTCCCAGGTATGAAAGTAATGTTGTAATAAATATGAATACATTCTTATTTATGCCCTTACTAGTTCTTCTCCATCGAATTTGTGAGATAGTTGGTTGGTTGATAGTGGGGACACTCATCATTTCTCTGGATACAAGTAAGTCCTCTCTAATCTAGTAGAGAGGGAGACTAAGTTGAATATTATTCTTGGAGACAACTCCACTCATCCCGTGAAAGGTTTTGGGTCTGTCAAATTTCAGTTGAATTATGGGGAATCAGTTATGTTGCATGGTGTTATGTATGTGTCGGGATTAATGAATAATTTGGTATTTATATCTGCATTGGAAGATAAAGGGATGAGGATTTCCTTCATCAAAGGAAAATTTTTGACTTGGTCTGTTGATTCCCCTATGAGAGATTCTTTCACATTAGGATCAAGATTTGAAGGACTCTATAGAGTCATTAGAAGGCCACTTCTAGCATTGGTTCATAATACCAATCATCTAAGCGATTTGTGGCACTATAGACTGGCTCATCTTCACTATGATTCTCTTCCAAAATTTAAGAAACTGGTCTCAGGTATTCTCAATGATCAATCCCATCATGATGGATTTTTCCCAAGATGTGCAAGTGGAAATAAAATAAGGGGACCATTCCCCTCTAGTGAGAACAAGACAAATGACATCCTACATATCATTCATTTTGATATATGTGGTATGATGCCTGTGCAGTCTATTGGTGGTAATCTCTACTACATCACCTTCATTGACGACTTCTAAAGAAAGACATGGTTATACTACCTTAAGCATAAGGATGAAGCCTTTGAAATGTTCAAGGAATTCAAAGCCTTGATCGAAAATAAAACATGGAAGAGAATCAAAGTATTCAAATCCGACAATGGAGGGGAATACATGTCAAATGAATTCATATAATTTTGCAAGAAAGAAGGGATCAAGAAGGAGACAATTGTGACATATACTCTCAAACAAAATGATCTAGCTGAAAGGAAGAACAAGTCTATATTAGAAGCTGCCCATGCCATGATCCATGATCAAAACGTGTCAAAGTTCCTTTGGGAAGAAGCCACACATGTTTTCGTATATGTTCAAAACAGGGTGCCTCATCAAGCATTAGAAAATAAGACCCCTGAAGAAATATTCACATGTTTGAAGCCCAATATTATCCATCTTCATTTGTTTGGACGCCCCGTATATTTTCATGTGCTGAAGGACAAAAGAAAAAAATTGGAAGCTATAGGAATAAAATGTATGTTTGTCGGTTACTGTCAAAATTATAAAGCATATAGAATATATATATTCCTGGTCAAAGGACGGTTGAAATTAGCAAGGATGTAACATTTGATGAAGATGCAACTCTTGGAAAAGAAAGAGACCTTCCACCGCCTACTCCTACCAAGAAAGAGAATTCTGAATGGGATGTTCTAGATGGTCCTTTAATGCTTGAGTCTGATATTAGTGATGATCCCATGGAGCCTATGGATCCTCTAGATCCTCCTCCAGGTGATCCTCCTAATAGGAAGAGACCACTTTGGCTTCACAATACACTATAGAATGCCAAAAGAAATGTTCCCATTCATAGATCATTTAGGGAAAGGAAGAAACCATGTAGGTATGAGGGGTATATTGAAACCATGAGCACTATGATTCAAGTCGAACCTTCCTCATTCAAAGAAGTTGTAAAAGGTCAAGTTTGGAAGGATTTTATGGCCGAGGAATATGAATCAATTTTTAAAAATGATGTACATGATGTTGTGCCAAGACTGAATGGGAAGTCTATTGTGAGTTCAAAGTGGATATTCAAGATAAAACATGGAATTGATGGTGACATTGAGAAATACATAGCGAGGTTTGTATATCAAGGACTCCCTAAGAAAGAGGGAGAAGATTATGTTGACATATTTTCTCATGTGGCTCGATATATAACCATATGTTTGATAGTTTCCCTTGTTTCTAGTCAAGGATGGACTCTTCATGATATGGACATAAAGAGCACATTCCTTCATGGCATTGTTGCAAAAAAAATTGTCACCTTGACATTCTGCAATCTGTGTGAGTCCATTACCACTCATACATTCCTCCTTTGCAAGTCTTAAGCCTCAGTTCTTCATATCAAGTCTTGAAAATAAGAGAAAGTCTTCAAAAGTCTCTAAAACTCTGGTTCTGCACTTTCTCTTAGCATTACCTGCGGTCCCGCACCTAAAGGTCATGTCCCCTGCGCACTTGACCTCTCTATCTCTGTGTTATGGGTACGAACCCCTGTAAAAGTCAAAAAGGCGCAAGTATATTCTTAAAAACTCACTTTGAGTCATTTCTAGAAGCTTCTGGAAGGAATCTTGAGGTGGCAAGTTCGCTCCCTTAAGGTTCATGCATCCCATACCTTAAGGAGCTAACCCCTTGATGTGAGGAGCTTATCCCTTTGAAGGAGGACTCTATCCCTTCATAGGTGGACCTGTAACCTCCTTCCTCTGCACTATAAAATGAAGCATTGGACTGGTTACTCGGGGGGTGGAAAGCTAAATATTTTTGAGGTGAAATGTTGATGGAACTTAGTCTTCCTAATTGAGCTTTTATGAGGAGAGATTACATACCTCTTTGATCTCATTTGGAAGAGTGTAAGGCTTGTCAAAGTAAAGGAGATTCCTATTCTGGACCTTGGGAAGAGATTTTTCAACATCAAGGCTGAAAAGGTTGTAAGGTTCTTCTACTTCAAAGTTAATACAAATAAGTTTGTTTTTCTCAATAAGCTGTGTTTTATGGTTTATTTTATGGATTCCTTGATCATCATAATGAACATGATTTATGATATTAGCTATGCACGTGTTATTTGATGTTTTCTTGTTTGTGTTTGCAGGTTCTCAAAAGAAAACTCTTTCAGATGGTTTAAGGTTGGCTGCTACAAACTAGCGTTGGACTTAAGGTAGGGTCTAAACACCTCTATAGTTTTTGTTAATGAATCGTATATGTTTAGAGAAAGATAGATTTGCTTGTTTGCTTGTTGCTAGATATCTTTAGATACAAGGGAGATCGGCCTTGTCTGCAAGATCGATTTATCTGGCCAACAAATTGGCGACTCCGCTAGGGAACTGAATTTGGTTTTTGGTTTTCCTTTGTCTTTGACTTGAGAAACTTGTTCTTGTTTCTGGCATTTTCTTGATGTGTGTTGGTTTGGGTAGTTTTTAGGACCTGGATTATCATTTTTTTTCGAAGTTTTCAAGGGACTGCACTTTCTCTTTACAAATAGTGTAGGCATCTCCACACTTTTCCTTTAATACACAGAGCGGTACCGCATCTGGTTCTTCTGGAAGCCTGCGGACCCTATGAAATTTTTTTAAAAACCTAAAAATGTTTTCTTCTAGTTAAGTTTAGCTTTTATTTACGGCTTTTAGTGTCTACCCAGATCTGCATGTGTTTTGTCAAAAATATCTTATGAGTGAATTCCATTGGCATTTTTGTTTTAGATAATTTTCTAGAAGTTTTGCATGCCTGGAGTGGTTTTCACTTGGTCTATGTAGTGACTCAAAGATCAGAAGCCTGAGAAACCTTAGATTACCCTAGTGTCTTTCCGTCTTCTTGATGAGTCTGACTGGTTTGTGAAATCTATCCTTTGTGAGAAATAGACTTACTTTTCTCTTTGCAAATCTTTGAACGAACTTGGTTATAAGTTTTGAATTTTATTTTTATAAAAGAAAACGTATTTGGATGTTTTTTGATTGATTTGTTATTCTAAACGAATTAATCCTTAGTTTACTGAACAACTAAGTAAAACATCCTAAAAAATAATTCAAGAATTTATACAATTAGGTTTTTAGAAGTTTTTAGATCTCAAAATTAGTTTTGTAGTTTTGAGTGTTTTCTAGAACTTGTAGATCTCTTTTGAAAGAAATTGTTTTTTGTAGTTTTGAGTGTTGAAAAAAGAAAGGGATTTATTGTGAGCATAATTAGTAGTCTCGTTTTGAGTTCTTATTGAAAGAGACAAAAATATTTTCTTTTTATTTACATGTTGAAAGAAAGATTTGTTTCTCAAAGAATTGCATTCTCGAACTCTTTCTTTTAGCTATAAATTCACTGAAAGAAAAACGAATTGTTTATCATTTTAGGTACATTTTTTAGTGTTTTTGGAGTCTAGCCTTCACACCATCAAAGTTTCATTTCCATACCTATTGACTTAAAGAACAACCCCTAAAAGTAACACTTAATTAAAATTGATCTAGCAATCTTTTTTATTTCTAAGGCTCTTATCACCAATATAGCTTAGGCTAATATCTTGGAGTAGGGAGTAATTAATTCTCCAAGATAGTTAAAACAAACAAGTAGCTATATCTTGCGGTAGGAAATAAATTAAATTGTAATTGATACATTCTGGGAAGCTTCTCTTAAAGAAGTCAATCATGATATCATGTCCGAACCTTTGAGACATCAAGTCTATTTCATTGGGAAAGGTAGAAGATTTTCAAGTATTATAAATGGTAAACCTCGGATTAACCATTGTCGAGGAGCTTGGGGTCACTTGTTGGTAAACCTCAGATTGATCATGTCGAGAAGCCTTCAAAATTGAGCTTTGTTACTCTGCCCTTGCATGTAGATCAGATCGTAGACTGTTCCCCTGGTTTTATTTGTTGCTGTTGGTAACCTTAGTGTCCATAAACTTAAGATCATTTCCTAAGGTGACGGTGAAGGATGGGTCTCACTATACCTGGAGAAGACATTAACTAGACTCACTTGGACTCTCTAGGGGGTTCTCTTCAATCGAGATGGTTTTGTGAAGAAACTTGTGCCAGTCTGTTTCATTAAGTAGGTTGTCGGGGTAACTGTTCCAACTGCCCTTTTTGTATTAAAATTCTATGATGTTGGATTTCATCACCAACTAGTGTTTTTAGTACGGGAAGTTACTATTTGTGTGTGGTTTGAACTCTTAGATATTTTAGGTGTGTGATTCAATTGTTTGTTTCTTTAGAGACTTTAGGTGGTTTTATGGAATTTTTTCTTTGTTTGCGTGTGAGTAATTAAATACTTAATCGTGGCTGAATTACAAAGACAATCTCATAGACTCCGGGGGAAACCTCCTGAGTATACACCAAGCCAGATTGAAGGGCTATGAGCTCTTGTATCACCTAGTGACAGTAGAGTTGGGTCACCAGAAGCCGGAGAGTCATCTTTAATTGTTCATCTTGATTATCAAGTACAAGCAACAGAGTATATTTATGAACCAATTTCATTTTCCGAAGTTACTGGTAGTATTTCTGCTACCAGTGAATTAGCTGAAGAACCTGAAATTTCTGAGCCTGAAACTGAACTTGCTGCTACTCCATCTTCAGGATTTGCTTCTCCAACTTCTAGTGGTCCTGGTTCACCCAGGGTAGGAAATATCATTACCCAAAATCTTCCTTCTGGACTCATTTCTATTGAAGAACTTGTTAGTACAAATGAAGATATAATTCTTCCTAAAAATCAACCAACTTTAGAGCTTAGGGAGCATGAATCAATATTCTACAGTCCTTTTAGGAGTGACGCTTGGTACGTATCATTAACAATTTTTTTAGAAAACCTTGGTCTTAGTTTTTCACCACCTCGAATTCCTTTTCATCCAACACCCAGAGGTTATTATCCTCCGTTGAATATGTCGAGATAGTCATCCATGTTTTCCCGAACACCGGAAACATTTTTATATGGCGGTCCTTCTGTTCCTTTGGGGTACGAGTCACTTACTGGTACTTTTTTAGGAGGATATCCTCAACCAATTGAACATGAGATATCAACTGGTAATAATGGAACTCAAGCGTTGAGCGTAGAAGAAATTCTTATGATGTCTGGTACTATTCCAAATCCACAACCTCAAGGTAGTCAGTTACGGCCTGGGGGGCAACCCCAAGGTAGTCAGTTACCGCCTAGAGAGCAACCTCAAGGTAGTCAGTTACCACCTAGGGGGCAACCTCAAGGTAGTCAATTATCGTCGGGGGGGGGGCAACCTCAAGGACAGTACATACCGTCAGGACAATACATACCTCAAGGTCAACCCTAGACTCAATACATACCTCAAAGTCAACCCCAGTATCAATATATACCTCAAGGTCAACCCTAGTTTCAGTATGTGCCTCAAGGTTATCAACCTCAAGGTCAGTACCCAACTCAAGGTTTCCAACCAACTTCTGGTCAACCATTTGTATAAGGAGATGGAAATTTACTACTTAATTATCAGCCCTACGCTCAACCCGATTATGGTCCTCCGTATGCACAACCTTTTATGGGTCCATACCCCGGAACGAATATGGTGTGGGATCCATCTCAACAGACTATGCAACCTAATTTGCAGTTATCAAGTCAACCTGGACAACCTTTGGTTTCTGGTCCAACCCAGCAACCTGTCTAGCCTACTGTTCAAACCTCTACATCTGGTATAGTTCAGCAGCCTAGGCCTAGTTCACCTCAAACTGTTGCTGTAACTTCTGCGGCTTTTGTTCAACGTACCACACCTGTTTCTGGTGTATCAGTAGCTTCGGTTTCTACCATAGTCAGGACCCACAGTTCATACTTTGGTCCAGATGCCTGTAGGACAAGCTGGTCCAAGTATGGTTGTCAGAAGTCAACTGCAATTTACTTATCAACTGTACGAGGGATAGTACCAATTTGCTCCTACTATACAAAACCCAGTTTATCAGTATCAACCGTACCCTGGATATACTTATCAACAACCTCAACAACCCTAGTTTGGTCCGGTTAATCCTGGTTTTCCAGGAGGTTATAATATTCCTAATGCAAATCCAATTCCAGGTTATCCTGGATATCCTCCTCCTGGGGCCGGTCTTGTTACCCAAGGTTTTTGAGACCCTAACCATCAATTACCTTTTACTGCAACTTTGGATTTACCTGATTTGTTGCGCCTTACAAACGATCCGATCTACTATCTTCCGTATTGGCCGCCAATGCCTAATAAGTTGCCCAGTGATATCCCGAAGTTTGAGGGTAATTCAGGAGAAGATCCGTCAAATCATGTGATGACTTATCACCTCTGGTGTGCATCTAATTCCATTATTGATGATTCAATTCACTTACGTCTTTTTCAACGAACTCTGATTGGTCTTGCTGCCAAATGGTACATTGAGTTACCATGAGGCTCCTTTTATAATTTTAGTTAGTTAGCTACTTCTTTCTTAACTCATTTTCAGTTGCCTATCAGATACGACAATGGCATGGAATTATTAACTTCATTTAAACAATCCACGTCCACATATATTTCCGATCATATTCATGAATGGTGACATAGAAGGCGTTTAGTGAAAGTTTTTATTCCGGTTCAAATTTTAGCATAATGATTCGTAAAATCATTATTACCTAAAATCACTGAAGATGTAGCTAAGAGCAAGTAATTTCTCAGGCTCAGTACCTTGACCTCATCTATACGCAATCAGGTACTTTACATGAAAAAATCCCCGACCTTCTGAAACACAATCAAATAACTGCAGCTCCTTCAGGGTCTCATGCTGCTAATGGTATGATTGGTTTAGTTAGTACCAAAAGCAAGAATAAATCTTCAAAGAATTCTTCTCCTATTATAACTTTACCAGATTCCCCAACAGGAGACTCTTCCGCTGAAATGCCTGCCGATATCCATGTCGTAGAATCATCTACGGCCAAATCAAAATCCGGTGGTAAAAAGAAGGGGAAGAAGAAAAATAAAAAAACTCAGAAGAGAAAACAGATAAAAATGAATCTACCAAAACGAAACGTAAACCTCGCTATCCTTGTCTCATTTGTGATGAGGAGCATTTTACAAGAGACTACCCACATCGAGCAGAGGTTTTGAAAATCGTCAAAGGTTCTCAAACGCCTGTTGTCTTGAAGGATCCTTTTCCTAATCAAGATAGTAAGATGATCGGTTCTTCCTCAAATGCCTTAGAAGAACCCATTATGATGATGTCTCATGTCAGGATTGCGACACGATCGCAAGATTATGGTAGTAAAAATCTTGTTGGTGGTAAAGAAGCAGAATCTTCTAATTCAAACCCATCAACTACAACTCCTCTTGGTTCTGATCCACTACAGATCGAGAAGCCTAACCCTAACTTAGTAATCAAACCACCTGCTAAAGGTATACTTCGGAAATCAGCTTTCAATACACATGCGAGAGCTGCTCAAAATTATAACATTGTTGAAGACTTAGCTATTTCCCCATCAACAATGTCAGCTTTGGAGGTGCTGCAATCATGCCCAACATAGTGTAAATTACTATTGTCGGCTATAGGAGCTATTGATATTCAAGATTCGAACCTAATAATCTTCGATTTAGAAAATAGTACACCCCACCTACCTCATCAAATTGCTTTTCAGATTCCAGTGTTAGTCAAAAATAGACCTTGCTTTCGGACTATGATTAATGAGGGAGCTTCTACGTGTATTGTGTCGATCTAGTGTTGGAGATCGCTTGGTTCTCCTTGTTGGGTCCCTATAATACTAGTGATTACCCCATTACTATTGTAGTTATACCCCTTATTTATATTGTTGTGCCCCCATTACCCCCATATTGTTATTAATGTGTGATCCGGATTTAAACAGGAATGCAACAAATTACAGAGGTAACCATATACACAAAGATGCAGCGGAAATAATACTTCATTTCATTAATGGAAAATACTGAAATATGCTTACAAACAGAAATGGAAATAAACCAGCTAGTGCGATGGTAGCTTATCTATGAGAAGAGATGTGATGGCTACATGCCTCTGAACTGTCTTACAATGAGGCTCGAAGGCCCATTTATTATTGAGAAACAATGGAAAACCCTTAACATTCCAAAACCTAACCCTAGGAGATGAAACGCCAAACTGTGGGCCTCGTTTGGGGGTAATTTGGTACATCAACTTCCCGAGGTCGTAACTTTGGCATATGATCTCCGTTTGACGCGTACAATAGCTCATTAGAAAGATCTATCCGAGCACTATCATTGTTGGAACGGGCAACATGGGTCCATTCCATGGAATGGACCCATGTTGCCCTCGGATTCCCCAAAAAACGTCGTTTAGGGCCTCAAAACGGCTCCGGAAGTTCAGGACCCGAAAAACTGCTAAAAATAGTAAGTTGTGCTACAATTAAGGAAACTGAAAATGCTGAGAAGGACAATGGTGGGGGTCCAGGTGGACTTGGCAGGTGGCCACCAATATCCACCTGGATCATTCCTCCCCCCTTAGGAAGCAATGGTCCCCATTGCGTTGAGCTCCTCCATGAGATGAGGAAACTTCTGCTGAACTTGTTCCCTGGTGAGCCACTTGCCCTGCTGAAGGAGTTGGCCTGCTTTGACAACTCGATACAGTTGGATATTCTGCTGGCGGGTGTTCTTGATCTGTGTGTCCATGATCCGATCAGTTGCAGCTTGTTCCATGCAATCTGGATTTAATTCTGTGGGTTTGAGCTGTTCTGCAATGTCAGATGTGTCTAGCAATGGTGGAAAGTATGGCCGAAGGCGGTCCACATTGAACACTGGGTGCAGGCCAAGGAATGGGGGAATGCTGAGCTCAAATGCATTGTCTCCCATAGCCTTAGTAATGGTGTAAGGACCATATCAGAGTGGTCTCAATTTCCGATATGCTCCAGTAAGGCGTTCCTTTTGCAAATGCAACCAGACTTTGTCGCCCACCTGAAACTTGTGTGGCACCCGATGTTGATCATGTCGCTGCTTGTACTTGGCATTTGATTTCTCAAGAATGTCATGGACCCGCTGGCGAATATGTTGGATGCGCTCAATGAAGCTGGTGGCCTTATCTGTTTCGGACTGGACATGAGCTGAATTCATGTGAGTAGCTGCAAGTGGCATGGCCACATCAATGGGGCATAGTGGCTGGAATCCCAAACCCACCTGAAAAGGGATATGGCCAGTGGAGCTGTGAAGAGCTCGGTTGTAGCTGTGCTGAACATAGGGGAGGCTCTCGTCCCATGTGCGTGGATGATTTGAGTTATACATGCGCAGAATGTGCACAATCATCCTATTGACAACCTCTGTCTGGCCATCAGTTTGAGGATGGAAGGCTGTGGACTTTGTGAGTTTGGTGTCCAGCATTGACCAGAGACTGGACCAAAATGTGCTGAGAAACCGACTGTCTCGATCTGAGATGATAGACTGTGGGATCCCAAAGTGCACCCACACTCGTTCAAAGAAGAGTTTAGCAGTGGATTCTGCTGTGATATTCTTCTTACAGGCCACCATAATGGCCATCTTCAAGAACCTGTCGACGACCACAAAAGCACAGTCATTTCCATGCTTAGTGGAAGGAAGGCCTGACATGTAATCCATGGAGATGGATTCCCAAGGTCGACTAGGGGTAGGCAACGGGGTATAGAGGCCGTGCTTCTTAATGGCCGGTTTGGCAATGGCACAGGCAGTACATGATCGGATGTACTTCCCAACATCCTGTCGAAGATTCGGCCAATAGAAATAATTTTGCAGTACTGCCACTGTTTTCTCGACCCTGAAATGCCCAGCAGCCCGACTGTAGTGTGCTTCCCAAATCATCTTGGCACGCTCGCTTGAAGGAACACAAAGGTGACCGAGGTGGCATAATAGGGCATCCTGGAGGTGAAAATCTGCAACCTGCCGACCCTCCAAGAGTGTCTGGTATGTGTGGCCGAATTCTGGGTCGCTTTTGTAGAGAAGTGGCCAATCAGAAGTCTCGTGCCCACAAGAGTTGAGCACGGTGGTTAGCGCCATGATCGGTGGTCGACTGAGGCAATATGCAACATTATTGGTGCTGCCCTTTTTATACTTGATATTCAAGTGAAACTGTTGCAGGTATGTAGACCACTTCTGATGGCGATCATTCTGCAATTTCCCTTGGGTCTGTATGAACTGCAGAGGTCGGTGGTCTGTGTGGATGACCGTTTCCTTCCCCAAAATGTAATGCTTCCATTGTCGGCAGGCCTGTACAATGGAATACATCTCTTTATCATAAGTGGGGTACTTCCGGACTGTGTCTGAAAGTGTTTCACTGTGATATGCCACCGGATGTCCATGTTGAGTAAGGACTGCCCCAATAGCATAGTCAGAGGCATATGTCTCGACCTCAAATGGTTGTTGTAAGTCTGGTAACGCGAGCACTGGTGCCGTGCAGAGGCGATCCTTCAACTCCCTGAATGCCTTCTGTTGAGATTCAGACCAAAAGAATTTTGCTTTCGCCCCGCCCTTGGTGACTTGACTCAAGGGCCAAGAAATATGAGAAAACCCCAACACAAACCTGCGGTAGAAGTTGGCAAGACCTAGAAAGCTGCGGAGCTCTGTTAGAGTGGTTGGAGAGGGCCAATCCCGAATGACTTGGATCTTGGCTGGATCGACATGCACCCCCTGTTCATCAATGATGTATCCCAGATACTGAACCTGGGTCATGCCAAAAGTGCATTTCTCCAAATTGGCACATAGCTTGTGTTGCCGCAGTGTTTGGAGAACCTGTCGGATGTGGTGGAGGTGCTCTTCCCAACTCTGGCTGAAGATCATAATGTCATCCAAGTATACTACTACAAAGGAGTTGGTGAATGGCCGCAAGATGTCATCCATTAGCCTCATAAAGGTTGCAGGAGCATTCGTCAATCCGAAAGGCATGACCAACCATTCGAAGAGGCCCTCCATGGATTTGAAGGCAGTCTTCCACACATCGGAGGGTTCGATTGGTACCTGGTGATATCCCAACTTCAGGTCGATCTTGCTGAAATATTTCGCCCCCTTTAGTTGGTCTAGGAGGTCATCAATCCGCGGGATCGGGTACCTATTACGAACAGTGATCTTGTTCAGTGCCCGATAGTCAATACAAAGTCTCCACATCCCATCCTTCTTATGTACAGACACGATCGGGCTCCCACAGGGCGATGAACTCGGACGGATGTGACCTTTCTGCAGGAGCTCCTGAATCTGCCTCTTGATTTCATCGTTCTCCAGAACGGAGCGCCGATAAATTGGTCCATTGGGTAGTGGCGCACCTGGGGTCAGATCGATGGAGTGCTTGACTTGACAGTGCAGAGGAACCCATGCCGGGGAGGTGAAGATGTCCTCGTACTCCTCCACAATCTTGTCCATCTGTAGTTGTCGTGCAGAGGGGCCCCGTTTGGAGGCCGCGGCCACTGTCTTCTTCTTTCCTTGAGGGCGTATCATCAGGAAAACAAATTTCCTGGTTTTGGAAATGATCTTACTGCATTGTTTTGCAGTAATCAAAGAGAGGGTGGCAGGTGGTGCTACCTCTGGTATCCTGAACAACTTATTTCCCAATGTAATAATAACAGCACGGGGCCTTGATTCATACACAGCATGTCGCTTCCACAAGTATGGTTGTCCTAGTAATACATCACAAACTTTAAGGGGAGCAATGTCACACAATACCTCATCCGTGAAGGGCTTGATGTTGTATGGAAGGCGACACTACTGGCTCACACGAAGATCTCGTCCTTGGTGAAGCCACCCAATGGTGTATGGTTGTGGATGTGCTGTGGTCGGTAAGCCCAACCGCTTCACGACCTCTGCTGAAATGAGGTTCTTTTGACTCCCGCTATCAACAATGAACTGTATCGGGGAGCCCTTTACCCACATCTGGGAGTGGAAGAGACGCTCCTCCTCCTCTGGATCTTCGGGTTCATTTTTCTGGATCTTTGCGGTAGCAACAGTGGCGCTGGGGTCCGCATCAATGATCTGCTTCCCTTTTTCATACCCTTTATCAGGTTCTGACTCAGAGTCGGAACATGCATCTGATTCTGAAACCTTTAGCTCAGCCACCAGTGACTGCTTGGCCCGACACTCACTTGTGTTGTGAGTGGAGCTCTTATGGAACTCGTACCATTTTCCAGTGTCCTTTCTCGGCTTCGCGGCACTGTTCTTTGCTTGCGGCTTCGGCTGGTTGTCTTGGGCTATCCCGCCTTGGCTTTATACTTTGTTATGTGGTTTAGGGGCACCTTTCCCCTGCTTTGGATTCGCAGATCCAAAGTCTCGCTTCTTTTGTTTAAACTTCTACTCGACCTTGACGGCATACCGGTATGTTTGTTACACTAAAAAATGTCACCTTGACTACTTACAGTTAGTATGGCTCAAATCAACAGTCATGCTACCCTCTTAGGCAAGTCTCATGCCTCTGTTATCCATCTCAAACTCAAAGAAGAGAGAAAAGTCTTGTAAAAACTATGTTTATCTCTGGGGTCGCAGGTTCTCTCTAGCCTTACCTGCGGGGACGCTGACCATGTTCACAAAATCTGCGTCCATGGACGCTCTGTATGTTAAGGGACAGGTGCGTCCCTCTGTAAAAGGCAAAATGCGCGAGTTTTATCTTGAAAAAGTTACTTGTGGTTACTTCTAGAACATTCTAGAGGTCGGTTTGATGAAATGGATGCGCCTCCAGTTGGTTCATGTATCTCTATTAAGGGGGAACTTATCCCATCAATAAGGGAGCTATCCCACCCATAGAGGGGGATGATCCCATTGATAGTGGACCTGAATAACCTCTTTACAGCACTATAAATAAAGGCATTGAGCCAGAAGGAGGAGAGGTTGGAGCTATACATTTTCTTTGGGTAAATGCTGCAGGATTTAGGTCTTCCATTAGAGCCCTTGTGAGGAGAGATTGTCTTCACTTGATTCTACTTGGGAGAGGGTGAGCTTTGTCAAAGTAGAGGAAAACCCTTGATGGACCCTGGGAGGAACTTGCACAACACCAAGGCCAGGTTGTAAGAGTTTCTTTGTTTCGTTATTAATACAAACTGGTTTATTTTTCTCAATAGCTTGTGTTAATGAGTTATTTCATGTGTTCCTTGGTCTGCATGTTGAATATATGTTTTATTATATGAAATGCAAGTGCTTGGTAATTGTTTGATTGTTTGTGGTTGCAGGAATTGACTTGAAGGAGGAGCTCATCCGGATCGTCAAGAACGGACTTCAACAACAGCGTTTTGGAATAAGGTAAGCCTAAACACTTGTAGTTTTCATGTTGTAAAAGGTGTATTTAGAGAAAGATCACTCCTTTTTGTCTTGTTTGTCATTAGAATGTCTTAGACTTCTAGGAAGGTCAGTCGTGTCCGCACCCTTGACAAATTCCGTGTGACAAATTGGCGACTCCGCTGGGGAAAGATTCCATTGATGAGAAAAGTCTTTTCCTTTATGTGAACTTTGCTTTGAGAAAATTGGTTTATTTTTCTGGTTTTGGCTCTGTGATTCTGTCTCTGGGTGGGTTAGCTTAGGATTAGTTTTATTTTGGTTTTTCTTGAGTTTTTCAGACGGACGCATCCTCTGAGTGCTGCACAGTGCGTCCCTGGACGCACTTTTGCTGTGTGCACAGAGCGGGCCCGCACCTGTGCTAACGGGTTGCCTGCGTCTTCCTGTAAAAATTTAGGAAAACTCCTTTTTTGCTTTAATTGCTTTTAGATTTTGTTTTTTCTTAGTTTTTTCTGCCCAGATTCATTAGTCCCTTGTCCAGAATCTTCACCTAAGCTTGTTCCTGCTTTTAGCTTTCATCAATTGGGTGTTTTGAGTCTCTTTTTTGAGAAATTCTTAATTTGATTTCCTTTGGTCATTACTTGGAGGTTTCTCTCAGTCTTTTCACAATTTTGCATCTTTTTGCTTTTGTTTTTGCAAAAAAATTTCCCCCTCATTCGCCGGGGGGGGCTAAATTGTGTATGAGTGTTAATCGTCTTTGAGTGTTTTTATGTTTTGATCTTTGGAACTCTCACCCAATTTTCTCGACTTGCACTTGATTGGTTCTTAGATTACATTAGAATCATCTTGTGTTTGAGAATTCTCTTGCATAGATCACATTTGCATAATTAGAGTTCTCAGTTTCAGAATATGAATGAAAAATGTGCATAGATTACATTTGCATACTTTTCATGTGAATTGTGCATAGATTACAATTGCATAGTTTACATTCTGAAAAATCAATCGTAGATTTAGATCAGCTTTCTTTGATTTGAATTTACACAAAAAATAAAAATAAAAATTGGTTTGGAATTGATTTGCATTAGTTTTTCTTGATGAAATTAGTGCATTAGAGAATTTGTTAAATTTTCTCTTAATGATCAATTTTTTGCATTGTTGGAAGTGAATGGAAACTCTCTCCTTACTCTAGTTAGGATTCATCGAATTGAAAGGATTACATTATCATATTCGATTGCATTCAGTTGAGTCGGGTCATAACACCATTGGTTTCATCTCCATTTACCCATTTGAGTAATAACAGCCTTAATAACACAGCGCTTAATTAAAATTCATCTAGTAATTTTTACATTTCTAGGGCTCTGAAGCACCAACATAGCTTAGGCTACGGTCTTGGAGTAGGTGAGTACTTAACTCTCCAAGACTACAAAACCAAACAGATAGTTTATCTTGGATAGAATCAAATCCAATTGTTACATTTACACTCTGGGAAAGCTCCTCTTAAAGGAGAAGCACGAGCTCGTGTCCGAACCAGTGAGGGGATCATTCCCCCCTCGTTGAGAACGACACCAGACAGTACGTATTACAAACGGTAAACCTCGGATTAACCATTGTCGAGGAGCCAGGCGTCACTTATCGGTAAACCTTGGATTACTGTCAAGGAGCCGGTAAGGGGATTGAGCTTGCTACTCTGCCCTTGCGTGCTGTCGGAGTTTAGACTGTTCCCCCAGGTGTACTTGTGGCCGTTGGTAACCTTAGTGACCATAATCTCTAGGATTCTACCCAAGGTGACGGTGGAGGGAAGGTCCCACTGTACCTGGAGCAGACGTCGGCTATACTCACTTGGATTTTCTGGGGGGTTCACTTCACTCGAGACGGTTAAAGTGGAGGAACTTGGTCCAGTCTATTCATTAAGCAGGTTGTCGGGGTAACTTTTCCACCCACTATTTCTGTACTGGATTCTGCGAGGTTGGGCTTAATCACCAACTAGTGTTTTCGGTCCGGAAGGCTACTGTTTGTGTGTGGTTTGACTCCTAGATTTGATAGCGCGTGTTAATTTGTTTGTTTTTACTTTTAGAGACCATAGGTGTGAATTGTGAATTTTAGTTGTTAAGTGTGAATTGTGAATTGTTAATTTTAGTTTTAAATTGTTAATAAAATTCACTGAAGTTGAATATAATGGCAAATGTTCCGGAATTTATCAACCTAGGAACCCCTCCTAATGAGAATCCTAGTACTTTTCCTTACTTTGGAAACGTTGGTCCTCCTTATATGGCTACTTTGTCATTACCTGGATTTACAATAGGTTTACCGATATGGTTACTTTCAACTTCGTTGGCCCAAAATACTCCAATTGTTCCATCTCAACCGGATGCTTCACCTCAACAGAGTTCACCATCTCAACATCACCAACCTTCTGTTGACCCTTTACCTTCTTCGCCTAATTTTTCTTCCTCCATTTCTTCCTCTTCGCCTGGTAAAAGCCTTGAGGCTAGTAACCAGGAGGCTAAGAAGAAGAAGAAAGGGAAGAAGAAGAAGAAGAAGAAGAAGCAAAATAAGAAAGAAGTCAACCAACCAACCATGGTTGTAAGTGTTAGTTGTGTTGAGGAAAATTCCGACATGCATCGTAAACCCAAATACCCTTGCAGGCTTTGTAAGGGTGACCACTTCCTTGTCAATTGTCCTGGTATTCCAAAGGTCTTGGAAGTATGGTCAGAAAAATCTCATCAACTTTCCATTGATCCATCAACCAGTGATAGTCAGGTTCCTGGGAAAAAGGGTAAAGTTAGGTTTCCTTGTAAGTTATGCAAAGGGAGTCATCAAACTCACATTTGCCCTCACATGGATGAAGCCTCAACATTGTTGGAAAACCTTACTGTTCCACAGCAAGAATTTCCAACTGGTTACCGTAAACTTTCTCCCAACCTACCGTCACCTGACGGAGTGATTGATCTAAATTCAAGTACAGTCGATCACACTCTCCCATTGGAGAGTGAAACTCATGTCACTCAGGTTGATGATCCATTAGTTGATCAAGTGGTCGATTCAATTTCACATTCGATCGATCACACTCTCCTTTTCGAGAGTAAATTTCATACCGCTGATGTTCTTCTTATTACATCAGATTCTTCTATGCCGGGGGGCATTTCACCTGTTTCTACAGAACCCCCTCCAAGTACTGAGGTCTTTTCCTTTGACTGGAATAGACTGATAGAACCTCGTCTTCCTTCCTCCATCCCTTTCCAAATCATTGTCAAGGCTGGTGGTAGGGACATACATCGTACTCAGGTAGATGAAGGTGCTTCTGTTAGTATTTTATCCTCAGCTGTTTGGAAAGCTTTGGGTTCCCCTCAGCTTGCGCCTATTACGCAGAATCTGAAAGCTTTTAACAGAACAATTAGTGAACCTTTAGGGATCCTTCCTAAGTTTTCTATCACCTTGGAAGATAAAACTGTTTGTGTTGATCTTATGGTAGTTCGAGGTCCCTTGGATTTCAATTTACTCCTTGGGCGAGACTATGTTTATGCAATGAAAGTTGTCGTATCGACACTCTTTCGCGTGATGTCTTTCCCTCACAATGGCAGTATTGTGACTGTAGACCAGTTTTCGTTCCCTAGTCTTGTTTCAACTACCAATAATATGACACCCCTAAATGTTCCTGACTCCAAAGTGGTATCTACCCTGCCACGGGTTAATTATGTGGCAACTGGTCCCATGTTTTCAGTTACCGATGTAAGTGAGCCTCTCACTGTTGATGTAGATCCGGTAATTGACATGGAAAACTCTATGGGATTACTTGAACACGATGTTCTTATCCCTTTTGAGCCCCTTGACATGTGTTCCTTCCAGAGAAGTATTCTTCCTTCGGATGAAGACCTCTTGGAAGCCATGATCAAGGTGTGTCCATTGACATGTCTTTCCTCCAGTTGGAAGCCATGATCAATGTTACGAGGACAGTTCTTTTCCTGTGTCAACCTCGTTAAAAAATGAATCAGTTAGGTGAGGATAGTTTCTTCTAGTCTCAACCTCGTTAAAAAATGAAACTGGAAGTCATGAGCATAGTTCCTTGTCTTGTGTCAAGCTCATTAAAAAATGAAACAAGGAGTTGTGAGGATAGTTCCTTTTACTGTGTCAACCTCGTTAAAAAATGAATCAGTTAATGAGCATAGTTCCTTGTCTTGTGTCAAGCTCATTAAAAAATGAAACAAGGAGTTACAAGGAAAGTTCCTTTTACTGTGTCAACCTCGTTAAAAAATGAATCAGTGAGCACGAGGATAGTTTTTTCCTGTATCAACCTCGTTAAAAAATGAAATAGGCTAGCATGAGGACAGTTCTTTTACTGAGTCAACCTCATTAAAAAATGAATCAGCTAGATTTTAGGATATATAGGTAGATTGTAGAAAGTAGGGTTTGAGGACAGTTCCTGTTACTGAGTCAACCTCATTAAAAAATGAATCAGGTTTGAGGACAATTCCTATTACTGAGTCAACCTCGTTAAAAAATGAATCAGGTTTGAGGACAGTTCCTGTTACTGAGTCAACCTCATTAAAAAATGAATCAGGTATGAGGATAGTTCTTTTCTTGTGTCAACCTCCATAAAAATGAAACAACTCCCTTTTCAAGTTAAATATTGAAAGTAAACCTTCATTTCATCCAGCCGGTTGAATGCAATGAAGCCTGGGGGGCATGTACCTCGCTTTGCATCATTATGCTGGGGGCATGCGAACTTTTTGAGCATAGTTCCTTGTCTTGTGTCAAGCTCGTTAAAAAATGAAACAAGGGTAGGTTAAGTAGGTAGATTAGTCATGAGCATAGTTCCTTGTCTTGTGTCAAGCTCATTAAAAAATGAATCAAGGTTTTTAGAGCATAGTTCCTTGTCTTGTGTCAAGCTCATTAAAAAATGAATCAAGGTTTTTAGAGCATAGTTCCTTGTCTTGTGTCAAGCTCGTTAAAAAATGAATCAAGGTTTTTAGAGCATAGTTCCTTGTCTTGTGTCAAGCTCGTTAAAAAATGAATCAAGGTTTTTAGAGCATAGTTCCTTGTCTTGTGTCAAGCTCGTTAAAAAATGAATCAAGGTTTTTAGAGCATAGTTCCTTGTCTTCTGTCAAGCTCGTTAAAAAATGAATCAAGGTTTTTAGAGTAGAGTTTTTGTTAGGTAGTTACGAGCATAGTTCCTTATCTTGTGTCAAGCTCGTTTAAAAAATGAAACAACTCCCACGAGTCTTTCCAAGATCTTGAAAGTAAAGCTTCATTCCATCCACCTCATTGAATGCAATGAAGCTTGGGGGGCATGTACCTTGATTTGCATCATTATGCCGGGGGCATGTGAACTTGTAACAAGCATAGTTTTTCGTTTCAAGCTTGTGTAAACATGAAACTGAATCCGAGCATAGTTCTTTTCCTGTGTCAAGCTCGTTAAATAATGAAACAAATCCTCCTCTAATTGAGTCGAGAGTTTGACTAGACCTCATAGATGTTAGGTTGTACGTTTAGGTTAGTTATTTCAGTTTTTGCATAATTTTCTTACAGTTTTAGGTCGAGTCTTTCAAATGATCTCGTTCATGAACCTTCATTTCATCCAACTGGTTGAATGAAATGAAGCTGGGGGGCATGCGCTCTAACAGTTATGCTTAGGGGGCATCAAGCACAGTTTTATCTCTGTTTCAAGCTTGTGTAAAAATGAAACTAATTTGAAGCATAGTTTTTATCTGTTTCAAGCTTTTGTAAAAATGAAACCTATCTCGAGTCAATTTCAGTTATTTTCAAGACTCGTTAAACTCATGAAAATCCCGAGATTATTTTGCTATTTTTCATTCTCGTAAAACAAATGAAAATGCCGAGTTCTTTCCGTCTTTTCCTGCTCGTAAATTAAATTGAAAGTCGGTCATATGAGTACATTTTTATCCCTTTTTCGAACTCATTAAAATTTACGAAAAAGTGAAAACCATGAGTACATTTTTATCCCTTTTTCGAACTCGTTAAAACTTAAGAAAAAGTGAAACCTTGGAGTTCTCTTTTAAGCCCTTTTCAGACTCTTAAAACATGAAAAGATTGCCGAGTGTTTCTTTTACACTCGTTAAAACGGAATTAAAAGACGGTCCCCTTTTAGCTCTTTTCTGACCGTAAAATCAGGAAAAGATTGCCGGGTTTTTGTCGTTTCAAACTCGATAAGGAAATAAAACGACGTGTCCTTGATCGCTTTTTACTTTTCAGGTCAACGACACTATTATGAAAGTACTCCTTGGTCGCAAGATCAAGCGGTTCCCCCAGGTATTATTTTATACTTTTTCGGGCTTGAGGGACACAAATGTACGAAAAAGTTCAACGTGGAGTCTCCTTTAGTTTTTTCAGACTCTCTAAAATTGAAAAACACCGAGTTTCTCCTATACTGGACTCGTTAAACTTTTACAGTAAAGGACCTGTTCAATTACAAACAGGAACGAACCACTCCTTCCTAGGGTTCGAATTTAAACTAGGTTGGACTTGTCCGAAGGATGAGCTTATAATCAAGCATATGTTATCCTCCTCAAGCTTGTTAAAAATAAAGAGGTACTTGCCAGAAATGGTGGGGGAAAAGAGAGAAGAATGAACCTGTTTGTTACCTTTTGTCTCAAAAGAAACTTTATTACCGCTCTTGAACATGACACTTTTCATTCACCTGGGTTGGGAAATCTTTTACCTCACAGTTGACCAAATCACTTTGAAAGTCTTTAACCGGGTTCCAGGGGTTAACTTTGAGTTATACGTCACCAAGCCATCTGTTGTGTCGTTATGTGTTCAAGAGGTCTGCAAGCAAAAACTTTCATCTGCAAAATACTTGTCATCCATTTGACCATCCCTGAGTCAGTCCTTACAGCAACATTTCTTCAACTTGAACAATGATTTCGTGTTGCGGGCTTGCCTGCAACGGGTCGCTTTCTATCGACATCGACACATTATCTAGAAAGATGACTTAGGAATCGACAATACCTTGAAGTCTGCATGCATCAATGGCAGGTTTCTCGCCTTTGACGTCAGTTTACATCATTGACTTTCGATCAGAGGATTCCGTGAAGTGTTCGACATCAAAACATCTATTCACATTTCACGGGTTGTGCTTGGTACTTTGAGAACCATTGACATTACTGGTGGTTTCTCTCACGCTTGTTAACAGTTTACATCATTGACTGGTAATCAAGTGGTTTCTACCATGTTCGACATCGAATCATTTAATCACATGGTTAGAATCGTACCAATTCGGGAAGTAGAAGTGAAGACCCTGGATCTAGTCTCTACCATCCAGGCTGCGAGGAGTTTTGTATTCATTATCTATGTAGACTAATCATAAACAGATGGCTGCGTCCATATTGTGTCTACAAAAGTCTATAAAAATGATGTACTGCAAGATCATTCCTGTATCAGAATAGTTAGTCCATTAGTTAAAGTTTTGAATCTGAGTATGGGAATGCCTACCTCAGTGATGATATAATCTTATCCATGTATTTTGTGTTGAAAATTGCAGGTTCCAACCAGGCCATCCACAAGGCAATCCTTGAAATGATAAAGCGCTTCACCCTTCCTAGAATTACAAAACCCTATTCTATTCCAGGCTTCGCACTTTAGGGGGCAATCTGTTACACTAAAAAATGTCACCTTGACTACTTACAGTTAGTATGGCTCAAATCAACAGTCATGCTACCCTCTTAGGCAAGTCTCATGCCTCTGTTATCCATCTCAAACTCAAAGAAGAGAGAAAAGTCTTGTAAAAACTATGTTTATCTCTGGGGTCGCAGGTTCTCTCTAGCCTTACCTGCGGGGACGCTGACCATGTTCACAAAATCTGCGTCCATGGACGCTCTGTATGTTAAGGGACAGGTGCGTCCCTCTGTAAAAGGCAAAATGCGCGAGTTTTATCTTGAAAAAGTTACTTGTGGTTACTTCTAGAACATTCTAGAGGTCGGTTTGATGAAATGGATGCGCCTCCAGTTGGTTCATGTATCTCTATTAAGGGGGAACTTATCCCATCAATAAGGGAGCTATCCCACCCATAGAGGGGGATGATCCCATTGATAGTGGACCTGAATAACCTCTTTACAGCACTATAAATAAAGGCATTGAGCCAGAAGGAGGAGAGGTTGGAGCTATACATTTTCTTTGGGTAAATGCTGCAGGATTTAGGTCTTCCATTAGAGCCCTTGTGAGGAGAGATTGTCTTCACTTGATTCTACTTGGGAGAGGGTGAGCTTTGTCAAAGTAGAGGAAAACCCTTGATGGACCCTGGGAGGAACTTGCACAACACTAAGGCCAGGTTGTAAGAGTTTCTTTGTTTCGTTATTAATACAAACTGGTTTATTTTTCTCAATAGCTTGTGTTAATGAGTTATTTCATGTGTTCCTTGGTCTGCATGTTGAATATATGTTTTATTATATGAAATGCAAGTGCTTGGTAATTGTTTGATTGTTTGTGGTTGCAGGAATTGACTTGAAGGAGGAGCTCATCCGGATCGTCAAGAACGGACTTCAACAACAGCGTTTTGGAATAAGGTAAGCCTAAACACTTGTAGTTTTCATGTTGTAAAAGGTGTATTTAGAGAAAGATCACTCCTTTTTGTCTTGTTTGTCATTAGAATGTCTTAGACTTCTAGGAAGGTCAGTCGTGTCCGCACCCTTGACAAATTCCGTGTGACAATGTTGCGCTGAGCGAGGGGATGTTTAGGAATTGTATTTCTTCCTGGATGTACTTGTGCAGATAGCCACGGTATTTGAGTATCAAATGTTGCTCTGAATCCTTGATACCCAACTTTGTGCAAAGGGTATGGAAAAGATTGGTGAACTCCGGCACGTCTTGGTCCCTTCCCTGCCGCAGCGTGGTCCACTTTATGTATTCATTCTCGTAGCTCCCGACAGGGTAGTACTGCTCTTTGATGGCATCCCGGAAAGAATCCCAGGTGGATGCGGCTGAAAATAGTGAGCCAGTACTTTCATCCTTCTGCTCGCAGTAGGTTTCCCACCAGTCCTTGACGTTCAGGACCTCAAAATGGCTCCAGAAGTTCAGGACCCAAAAAACTGCTAAAAATAGTAAGTTGTGCTACAATTAAGGAAACTGAAAATGCTAAGAAGGACAATGGTGGGGGTCCAGGTGGACTTGGCAGGTGGCCACCAATATCCACCTCGATCAATGTGCCCATAGAATCCCTCTATTGTTATTTTTGTTGCTTTATATTATTATTGTTAGGTCGACTGGATTATATTGTGACTCCATAGACTCCTATATATAGAAAGGAGGTTTTGTCATTTGTATCATCCAAGAATTGTTCATTTATGTAATGTAAAGGAGGTTGCTCCCTCGAAGAGGCTGAATTCTAAGGCGTGGATCTCTCTTTTCTATCTTTTTGTGAGCTAGTTTCATAACATTTGGTATCAGAGCTTTGGATTCTAGGGTTTCGTTGCTCCAAACAGGTCATCGTGGCATTTTCACTATAACTTTTTTCTGTGACGTTTCAGAAGTCGCAAAAAAAACCCATTTGAGAAGAAATCACGCTGAACCTTGGGTCCGAATTTCAGAGCTTTTCACGCGATATTTTCGGAGATATGATCTCAGGACGTTGGTCTTTTTGCAGACTCCGGAATTACACTCAAAACAGGTGACTTGGGTAAAATCGTCATAACTTTCATTCTGAGCATCGGATTGAAATTTTGTAAGAAGGTACAGAAAGAAGACGGACTTTAGTTTTATTTTATATATTTTTTAGAGTCAAAGGTTGAAACAGTGACACGTGGCACTTCATACAAGTTCGCTCTACTGAACTAGTCTATAATCAGGTCACTGCGGGAGATTGGGCCTAACTCTTTCTTGGAGAATCCAATTTGGTTCAGACTAGTGGCATTAGAAAGAGGACATAGAAGGCTACTACAGGTCACAATTTCAGAACTAGATGATTCGAAATTACAGAGATACATCAGATTTAATATCAGGCTTCTACAAAGTAAAAAAAGGTGTGTAGTTTTTATTTTTTATTTTTGCATAAGCTTGGTTTGAAGGAATTCAAAGGGCATAGTAAAGCATTATTATCGGTAACTGATGCCCCGAGGAAAGAAAATGCAAACACGTAGTAAGGAACCTGAAATCTCTAGCATGACTCATGAAGAAGAGGAAGAAATGCAACATGATATATCAAAATTACAAGACCAAGTGCAACAACTGTCCCTTGCACAAAAGGGAACAGAATCTAAGATGGATGGTTTAAAGAAAGATGTAGAAGCTAAGATGGATGGTTTAAAGAAAGGTGTAGAAGCTAAGATGGACTGTTTAAAGAAAGGCATAGAAGCTAAGATGATTGACGTGGAAGCTAAGATGGATGATTTGAAGATAGATTTGAAGACAGACATGGACGAATTGAAGATAAATATGAATAAGTTGCTACAAGAAATCGTCCCTAAGGGTGAAAGGGTACTAAAGGAAACTCATGATGAGAACAAAAGAAATGTTAATCATGATTCCATAGACGCTAATGTTGGATTGAAGAATCACCATATTCCAAAAATTGATATGAGGAAGTTTGATGGCAAGGATCCCGCCACATGGATATTACAGATGGAGCAATTCTTCGATCTCAATAATGTGCAAAACACACAAAAGGTACGTATGGCAACTTTATATTTGGAACCAAATCAATTTGTATGGTATCAATGGCTTTGCTCTCGTAAACAATTTATCACTTGGGCAATTTTTACGGAAGAATTGATAGCACATTATGAGGATACAAAAAGAAACACTTTTTTTAGCCAATTGATAAGTCTCAAACAAAAGGGTTCAATAATGGAGCACATTGAGGAGTTCCAAAAATTGAACATAAGGGTAAAAGATATTCCAGAGGAGCATAGGATTGATGTGTTCATAGGGTCTTTAAAGGATAATATCCAACATGATGTTCGACTTTGGGAACCTGATTCATTAGAGAAGGCATTCAGGTTAGCAAGAAAAATGGAAAGCAAAATTATGGCAACCAGGAAGCATACCACTCACAACTATAAAGACAGAAGTGCACTTGCCCCTAGTCTTCCACAACCTATAAGGTTGACACCACAACAATTGGAAGAAAAAAGAGCAAAAGGGCTTTGTTATAGTTGTGATAGCAAATACACTAAAGGTCATAAGTGTGCTGAGAAGAAATTATTCTACATAGATTGTGAAGAGGAAGAAGAAAAGGAGCAAGAAAGGTCAAAAGAACAGGATATGTTCCAGGAACAAAGCCTAGATGAAGAACAAATAAATCTGACCATATCTTGTAATGCATTGGCGGGAATTACCACTCCTCAAACCATCAAGATAGAAGGACAAATCAAGAAGAAAAAGGTGATAGTGTTGATTGATTCAGGAAGCACCCACAATTTTATTCATTGTAGGGTAGCAAAAGAATTGAATTGCTTCCTATATCCAGCACCAGAGTGTCAAGTGATGATTGCAAATGGAGGAACAATAAATTGCTCTGGAAAGTGCCATAATATCAAGCTATCCATGGGAGAATATGTATTGACTAGCCCAATGCTTTCCATTCCAATGGGAGGTGCTGATGTTGTACTAGGAGTCCAATGGCTACAATCCTTGGGTACAATAGCTTTTAATTTTCAAGAACTTTTCATCAAATTTTCTGTGGAAGGAAAGGAAGTTGAATTAAGGGGTATTGCAGGGAAACCAGGAAAGATAATCAGCTCTAATGGTATGACAAAGCTTCTAAAAAAGGAGCAAAGGGGTGTAATTGCACAATTATGTTCGCTAGATGTTTCCACATTAGAATCATCTATTTCTCCAGATCTCCAAAAAGTCCTGGACAATCATTCCAAGGTATTTGAGACTCCCAAAGGTCTCCCACCTATGCGTGATCATGATCATGCTATTCATTTGATTCCAGGAAGTGTTCCTCCAAACATCAGGCCGTACAGATATCCCTATGTCCAAAAAAGTGAAATTGAACGTATGGTTGCAGAAATGCTAGAGGCTGGTATAATTCAACCGAGTCAAAGTTCTTTCTCTGCTCCAGTAGTATTGGTGCACAAGAAGGATGGATCATGGCGCATGTGTCCGGATTATAGGGAGCTCAACAAGCTCACTATTAAAGATAAGTTCCCCATTCCTGTCATTGATGAATTACTGGATGAATTGCATGGATCAATTTACTTCACCAAGTTGGATCTTCATTCAAGATATCATCAAATCAGAATGAAGATTGAAGACATTCCAAAAACGGCATTTAGAACTCATGAGGGTCATTATGAATTTTTGGTCATGCCTTTTGGCCTTACCAATGCACCTTCAACATTTCAAGGTTTGATGAATTCAATTTTCAAACCATTCCTTAGAAAATTTGTGTTAGTATTTTTTGATGATATACTTATCTACAGCAAGTCTTGGAAGGATCATGTTGAACATGTTGACAGGGTGCTACAACTATTGGAAGAGAAACAATTATATGCCAAAAGATCCAAATGTTTCTTTGGAGTCCAGGAGGTGGAATATTTGGGTCATATTGTATCTCATGAAGGAGTTAAGGTAGACCCTCCAAAATTAAAGCCATTAAGGAATGGAAAATCCCCACATCCATAAAGCATTTGCGCGGATTTCTTGGGTTGACAGGGTATTATCGCAAGTTTGTTAAGAATTATGGGAGAATAGCAGCACCTCTAACGACATTATTGAAGAAAGATGCATTTTCATGGACTCCGGAAGCAACAAAGGCCTTTGAACATCTTAAAGAGGCAATGTGCCAAGCACCGGTCTTAGCTACACCGGACTTCACAAAAACCTTTATTGTGGAATGTGATGCTTCAGGAAATGGAATTGGTGCTGTTCTAATGCAAGATGAAAGACCCATTGCTTTTGAAAGTCGTCCAATCAAGGGAAAGTTTTTAAGCAAAGCTATTTATGAGAAGGAAATGTTGGCAATACTCCATGCACTTAAGAAATGGCGACCCTACCTAATGGGAAGACACTTCAAGGTAAAAACGGATCATGATAGCCTTAAATACTTTTTAGAACAAAGATTATCCTCTGAAGAGCAACAAAAGTGGGTCACAAAGATGTTGGGTTATGACTTTGAAATCATCTACAAAAAAGGGAAGAAAAATGTGGTGGCAGATGCACTCTCAAGGAAAGATGAGGATGTGGAAGCATTTTTGTGCGCTATTTCTATCATCCAACCAGATTGGATAAATGAAGCAAGGGAGGAATGGAAGAATGACGAAGAAGTGTGGGCACTTATTCGAAAGCTACAACAAGATTCCGGTACGTCTGATACATTTAGCTGGAAAAATGATTCGTTATGGTACAAAGATCACTTATACCTCTGTAAGAATTCCCAGCTAAAACAAAAGATTCTTATGGAATTGCACACTTCTCCCTTAGGAGGGCACTCAGGATTTTTAAAAACTTACCACAGGGTTAAGAAGGAATTTTTTTGGGATGGCCTTAAATTAGATATTCAAAAGTTTGTGGCAGAATGTTTGGTTTTCCAACAAAATAAAGTTGAAACAATTAAGACACCGGGTCTATTACAACCTTTATCCATTCCAAGCCAACGTTGGGAGGAGGTATCAATGGATTTTATCACAGGTTTACTGAGGGAAAGAGTGTCATCATGGTGGTAGTTGACAGACTTACCAAGTATGCACACTTTTGTGCATTATCACATCCATTTAAAGCCAGTACAGTTTCTACTGCATTTATGGAAACAATTCAAAAGCTACATGGAAACCCAAAGATTATTGTAAGTGACAGAGATCCCATTTTCACTGGAAATTTTTGGACAAAATTATTTTCTTGTCTTGGTACTCAGTTAGCTCATAGCTCATCTTATCATCCTCAATCTGATGGGCAAACTGAGATAGTAAACAAATGTTTGGAAGGATATCTTCGTTGCTTTGTATCTGATAAACAGACACAATGGGTCAAATGGTTGCCTCTGGCTGAATGGTGGTATAACACTTCCTTTCATACAGCAACAAAAATGACCCCATTTATGGCACTTTATGGGTATCAACCACCATCCATCACATCATATTTAAGAGAAAATTCTAAGGTTCAGGCAGTGGAACATCACATCGAACATCAACAATAAGTCCTCCAACTCTTAAAGGATAACCTCGTGTTGGCACAGAATAGAATGAAACAACAAGCAGATCAACATCGCAGTGAAAGAAGTTTTGATGTAGGTGATTGGGTATTCCTACGGCTACAACCATATAAGCAAATGTCCCTCAAGCAAGCTAAGAAGGATAATAAATTATCACCAAAGTATTATGGTCCGTACAAGGTGTTGCAAAAGATTGGTACTATGGCATACAAATTGGAGCTTCCTGCAGCTTCTCGATTGCACCCAGTTTTCCATGTTTCATGCTTAAAGAAGGTTATAGGCGACAAGCTCCCAGTTCAAACAATATTGCCAGAACTTAACGAGGAAGGAAAAATTATATTGGAACCGGAAGCAGTTATAGAAACAAGAACTCGACAGCTACGAAATCGATCAATTTCAGAGTACCTTATCAAGTGGAAGAACTTATCCGCTGAAGATTCCACATGGGAGGATGAGAATTTTATGCAGAAGTATCCAAAACTACTCAAGCGTTGAGGACAACACTTTTTTGAAGGAGAGGGGCATGTTGGGTCCCTATAATACTAGTGATTACCCCATTACTATTGTAGTTATACCCCTTATTTATATTGTTGTGCCCCCATTACCCCCATATTGTTATTAATGTGCCCATAGAATCCCTCTATTATTATTTTTGTGGATTTATATTATTATTGTTAGGTCGGCTGGATTATATTGTGACTCCATAGACTCCTATATATAGAAAGGAGGTTTTGTCATTTGTATCATCCAAGAATTGTTCATTTATGTAATGTAAAGGAGGTTGCCCCCTCGAAGAGGCTGAATTCTAAGGCGTGGATCTCTCTTTTCTATCTTTTTGTGAGCTGGTTTCATAACACTCCTGCACTCAATTAGTCTCCGACAATTCTAAAGGCTTTTGATGGCTGAGGGTTCCATCCTTTTATCATTTTGTAGGATTTACCTATAGGGGTCGAAGGTAAAATTGTAAATCTAGATGTGGAAGTGGTTGATGGCCCTCTAGATTACAACCTTCTCTTAGGTTGCAGTTGGTCTTATGCTATGACTGCTATTGTTTCATCCGTCTTTCAGCTTATCAAGTTTCCTCATAATGGAAATATCGTTACGATAGACAAACTGACTTATTTTTCATCTGACCCAGCCTCTTCAGATAGTATTCAGCATGTCGATAAAAAAACTATCCCTTACAAGGATGTTGGGGTAGGTTTGATTAAAGATTCTGGTTTACTAGGAACTTTTTCCTTCCCTCCTCCTAACGTATCACCTTCTATTGCAAATATTCATATGATTTTATCGAACACTATTGCTTTTGATGATCCTTGGATTGTACCTTTCAATTCTGAGGTGGATTCATTTGGTAACGTGATGCCTTTGAGTCCCTTTGAAATTGCATATCAGGCTGTATAGTCATTTTCTGACTCTTGTTCAACCGAAACTGATCCAATGAATGTGGTCCATGGGGAATCACTTTTAATATCAACCTCAACTTCAACAACATTTTCTGATCCTGTTCATACTAATGAGCAGATTCATGAACTTTTGTCTGTTGATGATTTACCATGGGAAGATCTTCATCATCGATCTTCATTTTTACCTGAGCTTGATCATTTTGAAAATGATTTTTCATCTATTTTTACCACTAACTATGTCAAAGAACCACAGAATCCATTACAACATCCTGATTCTGAGTTAAATTTGGGAAATATCTCTCGAACGGTTCCTATTGACATTTCACTTAAACCCGAAATTATTGAAAACATTCATATAGGTGCTTCATGTACGGACGATCAAATCCAAACTTATAAATCCCTATTTCAAGAATTCTGCGACGTGTTTGCCTGTTCATATGAATAAATGCCAGGAATCGATCCATTAATTATTGTTGATGAAATTAAAACTTACCCAAATGCTAAACCTATATGGCAACGTTTGCATGAAATACATCCGAGAAAAGCTGCTACTATTAAAGCTAAAGTTGAAAAATTACTTCGAGCAGGTTTCATTTACCCAATTCCTTTAACGGATTGGGTATCGAATATTGTTCCTGTTAACAAAAAGCAAGGAATGATAAGAATATGTATCGATTATAGGGATATTAATCGAGCTTGTCCTAAAGACAATTATCCAACCCCCTATATCGATCAAATTATTGATGATTGGGACGACAGTGAAATGTTCTCCTTTATGGATGGTTTTTCCAGTTATAATCAAATCAACATACTCCCTGCTGATGAACCTAAAACGACTTTCATTTGTCCATGGGGGACATTTGCTTATTGCAAATTACCTTTTGGATTGAAGAACGCTGGAGCAACTTTTCAAAGGGCTATATCTTACACATTTCATGACATCAAGCACATTGTGCAGACTTATCTCGATGATTTACCTGCCCATTCATTACATAGAGCCGATCATCTCACTCATTTACAAGAAATCTTTATGAGATGTAGGCATTATCAAATTAGGCTGAATTCACACAAATGTGTATTCTTTATAGAAATGGGTCATTTACTGGGATTTGTCATTTCAAAAGCTGGCATTCATGTCGATCCCTCGAAGGTTGAAGCTATCGTCAAATTACCTCCTCCTTCGACTCTTCACCAACTCCAAAGTTTGCAAGGGAAAGCAAACTTTTTACGTCGTTCATTCCTAACTACGCCGAGATAATGAAAGGTTTTACCAGGTTGTTGAAACAGAATACTCCATTCTTTTGGGATGAGATTGCTGACAAATATTTTGATGCACTTAAACACACATTGACCCATGCACCGTTACTGCATCCTCCCAATTACAACCATGATTACTTTTTGTACCTCATCGCTTCTCATTCGACCATTGGGATGTTTTTAGTTCAGGAATATGAATTCAACAGTGAACATGTGATTTACTATCTTAGTCGAACACTGAACCCGACTGAGCTTAAATATTCACATGTGGAGAAATTGGCATTGGCAGCTGTTCAAGTTGTCCAAAGATTTTGTCACTACATGTTATTACACAAAACCACGGTAATTTCTGACTGTAACCCTATGATGTATATCTTGACCAAAAAATTGCTAGGGGGCAAGTATTCCAAATGGATAGTTATCCTATAGGAATTTGACTTGGAATTTGAAAAATCCAAGGCAAAGAAATCTTTTGTTTTTGCGGAACTGATGTGTGACTTCCCACATACTGATATTGAAACTGTGGCAGAAGAGCCCATTGCGGACAAATCGTTGTTTCTTATCAGTACTCTTGATCCATGGTATGGAGATATTATTGTTTATCTCTAAACCCAATATTTTCGGCCTGAAATCTCACAATCTCAATGATGGAAAATATGTTTCCAATCCCATAAATACAATATTATTGGAGATGCACTCTATCATCGTGGGGCGGATTCTATTTTCTGACATTGTCTAACTCATGAAGAAGCTGAAAAGGTTCTGAATGACTATCACTCTGGAGCATGTGGCGGTCATATGTCTGGGTATTCCACAACCCAAAAGATATTCTGCACTGGTTATTTGTGGCCATCCCTATTCAAAGATTGTATCTATGCAGTCCCGAAATGCCACAATTGTCAAATTTTTTTATCGTAAGATGTGTGCTCCACCCACTCCTCTCCACCCTATAATTGTTGTCGGTCCTTTCGCAAAGTGGGGTATCGACTTTATTACATGTAACCCTCACTCGGTCGAGGGGCATGCGTATATAATCCTAGCAGTAGATTATTTTACTAAGTGGGCCGAGGTGATGCCTACATTTTCGACAAACGACAAAACCGCTGCAACTTTCATTTTCAATCATATAATTGCTAGATTCAGTGTTCCTCAAGCTATTATTACTGATCATGGTAGTCATTTTCGAAACATCATGATGATTGAACTGACAGATCAACTTGGCCTGCATCATGATAGTTCTACTCCATATTACCCACAGGATAATGGTCTGGTTGAAGCTATCAATAAAGTTCTAGTCACTATGATCCAACGAATCATTGGTATTCATAGGTCGAATTGGCATAACATGTTATTTTCAGAACTTTGGGCATATCGAACCTCAGTAAAAACATCAACTGGTTTCACTCCTTTTCAACTGGTCTATGGTTTGGAGGTAGTGTTATCCATTGAATGTGAAATTCTGTCATTGCAAATAGCCATAGAATTACTCCAAGCCACTTCTAAAGAGGAGAAACATTTTTTGTACTTAGCTCAGCTAGATGAGAATCGACGAAATGCTACATTAGCAATCGAAACTCATGCGAAACAAATAAAAGATCGGTATGACCGAAATGTTACACCTCGTAATTTTTCAGAAGGAGACCTAGTTTTACTATACGATCAAGAAAACGATAAGCTAGGGGCTGGAAAATTTGTACCTATGTGGCATGGTCCTTGTATTGTTAAGCAAAAGATGGAAAAAGGGGCCTATGAATTGGTAGATTTTGACGGTGTCTCTTTGGGTAAACCCAGAAATGGGCTTTATCTGAAGAGATATTCTGCTTAAATTTTGGTGTGGAGATTTTTGTTAGATTAGTTTCTTTCTAGCTGGTGTGTTTTAGATTAGAAAAGTGTGCCTAGTTTAGAGAGTGATTTTATCATTATTCCTGCTTATCTTGATTTTACCCTTGATATTGCAAATTTCGACGTCTCTTCAAACATACATTGGTTTTGCTGATGGTGCTTGTCGTAATACACAAAACATTGTTTCTGTTAGCGCTTGAAATTTCACCTCAGGCTGAGAAAGATAAACCTCAAGGCTACATCAAACCATTTAGCCTCGTAGCTAGCCCTACGGGGCAGGAGAAGGCTCTCTCCGGTCAATCTCGGCAGATCTTCAATGGATTGAGATGACCAACAAGGTAACACTGATATTAGGCTAGTAAACTGATTAAAAAGGTTGATTTGGGGTTTTTGGGGTTTTTGGTGGCAAATTGAGGAATTGCAATTTTGGGTGCGGGGATTTGACACAGTTTCTGCAGGGGGTTCTTTGGGGCGAGGTAGGAGACCGTATTGATGCCTTTGATTGAGGTGAGTCGATGGAAAATACCGGTGAGGAGCTAAGGAGGGAAAATAATAACTTTGAATCCTCCTTAAACAGTAGAAAACATTGAAATTAAACAAACTTAAAAGCGGAGCATGGCAAGCATGAATTCTTACTTTAACACTTCATTTGTTTAATATGCAGAAGTAAAGAAAGGAGATGAATCACATAACAAAAGCTTACAAGAACATTGAGAAACACACCATCAACACATGAGTCCACAAGAATCCCAAAGAGGACTGCAAAACCCTGGTCTTCCTTAGCCAAAAATTGCAGAGATACAGTGAATAATACAATGATAGCTTCTCCCTCAAGAGTCCAACCATGAAAATGAGCAAGAAAGTACATAATATAGATGATCTAACCTCTTTCCCTGCCTCCATGGGTCGAGCTCACTATCCTAGGAGCTGTTTCAACCACTTCTAAACTAAGCACTACAAACTAGGCAGTCAAAGCAACTTGCCTCTATAAACTTGGAAACCAATTCATACATTTAATTTTTACCCTTTTCATAAATGAATCTTCTAGAAGAGTTACAAAAGGGTAAAAGTGTCTAAAAAGTGTCACAATTACATCAAAGAGGACCATCATTAACCTCAAAAAGTCAAAAAGAGTCAAATCTGCGTTTTCTGGGCTGTACAATGCATTTCTGGACAAAACTGCCTGACGGGTCGCGCCCCCCTGCCTGACGGGTCGCGTCCCTTTGGAGCTCTGTTTGAGGCACTTGCAGGTGGCCAAATTGAGTAAAAGTGGGCTTGTTGGAAAGTTTTGTGAGTGTACTTTCCAACCCAACTAGAATTTTTGAATTTGGAGGTCATTTTCCCTGTCAAAACTTAATTCTCCCAAGACTGGTTTCTGCAACTCAAAAAAGGGGCAGAAAGTCAAATTTTGGATGTATTTTGACCTTCTGGAGGCCCAAAACTCCATAAAAACTCAAGTCCATCCATAGGCATATGTAACTGTGCATGAAAAATCTAGAAATGCTGAGTTTTTGCAAAAAGGAGTTGCCCTGATGAAGGGTCGCGCGGGGGGTGAGACCCGTTAAAGAGCCAAAACCTGTAAATTACCAAAAATTGACAAAATTACCCAAAATTCTCAGAATTTTTTGGGATTTGTGCTGTGGCTAGGCTATTGAGTGCCATGATCCTTGAGTGAAGCCTCAGCCAAGATACGGAGGGGATTTGGCTTCTTTCTCCGTTTTAGAGCCTCGGTCAACCGCCTTTGAAACATTTTCATTTTGGCCTTGCACACATGCATCCTCGCCCAATAATGATTTTTCATATTCCTCAGCAACTTTTTCTCTTGGTTGGCCTTAGCCAACAGCCTCTCTAAGTGTGCATTCACCTGGATGAGCATGGACTCTCGGTCAGCAGGCAATGGATCACCGGGTCTTCTTCGGTTCAAGACTCGGTCACTACGAATCCTCCATAGCTCATCAAGTACTTTCTCCTCCTCCAACTGTTTGTTGCGCTGTTCCAGGTAAGTGATGGTCCATTGGGCACCCTCAAATCTCCTATGAAAAGCATCATTTTCAGCTCTGAGATGTTGAATGATCTCCTTTGCCTCTCGGCTAGGAGAACTGGCCTCAAGATCAATGACCTCAGTGTCTGGGACTCCTGATGGACCCTCATGGATCATGGGCTGTTTGCCCCTCTGTGCTGCCTGTGCTGATGAAGAAAGCGAGGCCCCTTCCACCTGATGTGGAGATAACACTCGCTGAGCTGATGATGAAGGCGAGACCCCTTCCACCTGCTGTGGAGATAGTACTCGCCTCGCTGCTGCAAATAAGGCCCTTGGACCTTTCTGATAGGTGAACAGAGGTGAGGAGCTGACAGGTCTAGTGACAGGGATGTCATGCTAGTGTGATGGTCCTCCCTCCTTGTGAACAACCTCAGGATGTGGCTGTGATGGTGTTGTGAAAAAGTCACGAGAGATGAACTCCTCCCATGAGATGCCTTGCTGAGTCAACTGATGCAAGACTATGAGCTGAATCAAACCATAATGACATAGGCTCCTGTACTGCTGGGCTGGGGTCTTCCTCTGTAACATGGGCACCATCCTCTGAATGTTCTGAAAGAAGAAAACCGGGATGTTCATCATCCTCACTCGGGTGAAGTGCATCAAGAGGCGAATGTGATATGAGTACACCTGTGAAAATATGCCCTCACAGGTAAAATAGTGCATAATAAGCCTCATGATGGGAGCATACTCGCTCCGGAGAAATCTGAATGGAAAAACACCCGCCAAATGTCTCTTGAATGGTGGCCGGACATAAGGCTCAAAGTGAACAGTATCTAGCATCTTGCGCTTATGCCACACCTCACCTACATTAGGTATCCCTGTAGCATGTGAAATCACCTCGGGTGTCAATGTAAAGTCCACCCCTGCAAGGTTGACATGTCCATCATGCAAATGTAAAACAAAGAGGCGGGCCAACTCTCTGTGATGTTGAATCCGAGAGATCCTCTCACAAAACTGATAACAAGACATGTACTGAAAACAAGTAACTGCCATAGGACAAGCCTGTAATTCTGCCAAAGAGGTGGGCTCCTCTCGCTTATGATGTCCACCCTTACCACCCTTACGAGGCTTCCTCTGTACTTTGACCTCTGTAGATGATGAATGGTCATCACTTTGCTCATAAGTCTCGGTTTCTGACATAGTTTAGGAGCAAAGTGGACAAACTGTACTGCTATCTCTGCCTGTAAAAAGGGCTGAATTCTATGATGTTTCAAGGGGAAAAAGACATGAGGTAAATGTTAGGGGAGGGACCTTTTA
The DNA here is from genome assembly GCA_031772625.1 of Pinus tabuliformis. Taxonomy (NCBI): domain Eukaryota; kingdom Viridiplantae; phylum Streptophyta; class Pinopsida; order Pinales; family Pinaceae; genus Pinus; species Pinus tabuliformis. Next base: position 93,427,507 of record CM062814.1, on the reverse strand, counting down.
ACAAGGAATTGGGAATATATAAATATAACATGGAATTTTTAAGGAAAATGTTGCAAACCATTATGCATGTAGGAATACATATTTCAGGGATATTGGGAAATCATTTGCAAAGATCACTGCATATGGGAAAAAACATGTATGAAAGTGAACATGGGAATATGCATACATGTATTAATAGGGGAGATAGGGAAACATATGCACAAAACTGCTGACATATTCACCAACATTTTTATTGTTTACACATGCATATGGTGGAGGGAAATTAGGGTTTGAATTTGCGATGCTTTGGGAGAGGGGTAGGGTTTGCATTTTTAGTGATTAAGGAGAGGGGAGGATTTGTATTTCATTTATAAAATAGTATGGGGAAAAAGAGATATACATATAAGTGTGAGTGAAAGGGGAAGGAGGGAAACAAATACAAAGTAAAAAAAAAAAACACCTTGAAACAACACAAACCCCAGCACATTTTGCCCATTAACATTGCAGTCATATGAAGAGGTTTCACTTGCAAAATTTTGATCATTAAACATGTTCATGATATCCACCATTCATAACCAGCAACCATTCCATGTTTAGAACACCTACCTCAAACGATTTGATGGCTTGGAGGGCATTTGAGCGAACTTGTTTGGAGTTTGCAGAGATACAGTTCAACGGGTCGTGCACCACGCCCAATGGGTCACGCCCCTCTGACGGGTCGCGCCCGTTGTTTTTCTGCACTGGAAACAACCCTCTAACGGGTCGCGCGCACCTGACGGGTCGCGCACCTGGCCTGACGGGTCGCGCACCAGTCTAATGCCTGAAATCACTCTGTTTTTTCTCCTTTCTCTCAATTACTCTCTCAAACCTCTCTTGCAAGCGTCTAGGATGCATAATGAGAGTGATAGGAGGGAATTTGGGTTTTATAAGTTTCATTTGAAAAAAATTCATTCACAAACCCACTTTCTAATGTTTTCTTTTTGACACTTTATAACACTGACTTTTTGGTTTCTTTTGTCCTGAATTTGACTCATTGAGTGCTTTGACTTGATTCTTTTTGCAGGTAGATCATCTGAGGGATCTTAGCAAGGGGACCAGTGTTGCATTTTGTCCGCTGAAGACCTTTGAAATTTCATCACTTATTTACAAAAAGTTGAAAAATGACCTTGGCTTTCAAAAACAGAGTTTTTAAGTCCAAGGTGAAGATTAGCTATACCAGATAAGAAATCTTGAAGAAACACTTTTATAATCATCCCTCTGGCTTGCTGAATACTCATTGACTTTTCAGACACATGACCCTGTAAACATATTTGACCAAAACCCTAGACCTAGGAAATTGACCTCAAGACAAGATAAGACAAGCTTGAAAGAGCTTAATGACTGAAATGACCTGAACCAGCAATGCCAAGAGGGGTACAACACACCAGCTCCTCCATCAGGGTTATGGCATGCCTAACGGGATGCAAAAATTGACACTGATGAGACACCTACATATGCAAATGCAAAGAGTTTTGATCGCTGGTGGAGGGCTTCAAGACCGACACTAACATTGGCTCCAATGGGGATGGTAGCTCCTTGGAGGTACCAAGAACCTTAGACCTCTGGGAGAGCAGACCAGTGCATTCAACCATTAGGCGATGGAGTCATTATTTGACAAACAATACAAGACTTTGACTCATTTATTGACTGAAACCTAACTCAAACCGACTCAATTATGAAACCTACATGACTTAAAACTGACTCAAAAATGACTCATGACTGACTTAAATAAAACAAAAACTTGCAAAGCTTATTGAAGGGCAGCAGTACATCAAGATTTGAAATCATGATGACAACCACCTGTGTTTCTTACAAAACAATATACCATCAAACTTTATCATAATGCCAATGTAACCAATCAAGCAGATGCCTCCTTGACTGATTCTCCCAATCAGAACTTCTGGTCAACAATACAAACCTATCACTGGGCATCCAAAAACATAATTTACCATGATCTCCTTCATCACTGAACACAACAATAATCACTTTCACTGCTGGCTGTAACAAATCTGCCATTAGATCCTGAAAAACATGAAGATTTGCCATTGCCACCTCCTGCTGAAAGAACAAGGTTTCCTTTGCTTCAAATTCTGATCTACCTTCATCATGTGCTTCAGTAAAAGTATGCTCATAAGCTTAAAAAAAACTCCGAACAAGTAGATGAGCAGATCTCCTCTTGAAATAACATTTCAAAACATGAGACATATGAGAAAGAATTTGAAATAGAATCCTGAATGGTCTGATCTTTCGTAGTTTGAATATATGGTAAGTCATCCTCATATGATATGATAGCCAGATTCTCATTACATTCATCAATCATGAGAAAAGAAATTTCAGATGTTTCGTGAAACCCAACACTAACATTTCTATCAGCTATCATAGATTCATCCAGAGAAACCTTTTCACTTACTTGAACGAAGATCTTGTCTTGTTTTTCACAGAGGCAATGAACTACCTCCTCATGAAGATCTAGAGTTGGTGAGATGAGAGCATTTAGGTCTGCTACTCCATTTTCTTCATTTGAGGCAGCCGCGACAATACAACTCTCTTTTATGAGATCCAGAACAACATGTTTTGCCTCATCACAATTTATCTCCTGATCTGATTTATCATCATCACTTTTTGAGATTGGAACATTACTTTCCTGCGTTACCTGCATGCTGTCTTCTTCTATGGACAGATCTGAAACAACATTTGCTCTTTCCTCATTTTCAACCATATGGAAATCTTCAGCCTGCTGATCTTGACAAGTATCCTCTAAGATTTCTGTGTGCTGCTGAAATGGATTCTCATACAGAGCCTCCATGATCTCAACATCCATGAAATTATCATCTTCATAATATTTCTCAAGGCTTTCAATAAAACTATAAGCATGCTTGCAACAATCATGTTGGAGAGGTAAATCCCCTCTACGGATAGAGGCGATCCCTACTAGCCCAATAGGGGTCTAGCAACAATCACACAATGCTGCCACGCATGTTCCTAGTTACAATTAAACAAGAAGTAAAGAGCACCTACTTGGATTCCTGCGCTGTCGTTGGACGAAGAGATGTCTCCTTCACTCCTTCGCTTCGGCTGGTCACAGTCCTCCGCGATCCCCGCGAACGGACACCTGCACACACGAAGAGAAGGCAAACGCAAGCGTGAAATCTAGTAAAAGTAACTATATGCCAGTCAGAAAAGACATAATTCACATTTATCCATTGCATAAACAAACGAGAATGGAACAATAATAGCAGTCATCTATTATTAATCAGAATAGAGAAGAGTACAACCAAATGTTCTGACGTCGATAAACTTCTCAGGAGGGATCAGTCAGCATGTATCTCAAGCATTCACCTTTGAGGATGGTTCTCCCAAGACAAACAACTCTCTCTCTCTCACACAAATGTCACAAACAAACTTCCCCAAGCAATCAATCACTTCCACTCCTAACACACCAAACCTATAGCAGCAATCTGAGCACTACAAGCTCTGTACAATCCAAGCTAAGTCTAGCTAGTTCCCACTAGTTTCTAACTAGCTGCTCATGGTAATGGTGGAAGTTTATATAGGAGAAGGAGTCTCCTAAAAAGGTGGAAGGATGAGCTTATCTTCAAGGGGAGTAGTTGCAAAGGGTCGAACAGACATGCCATAGAAGGGAGTCGATATTCACAAAGCTAACAACCAAGCCTGGAGAGATCTGGAAGGCTGGTTGTTTGAACAAATTCGCCCAAACTGGATCAGCGCGGATTATATGGAGACTGCCGCGCTGTCAGCACATAACAATAACTGAACAAGTCATGTCAGCGCGGAAGAACACGGGAAAGCCGCGCTGTGCGTCATCGCGGAAAAGTGATGTTCTTCCGCGATGGCAGCGCACGAAATACACTGTGAGGCGCTGGTCATCGCGGTTATTTTAGGAACAGACGCGCTGATGCACAAAACTTTGGAAAAATGGGTTTTTAAGCCAGTTCAGGGATCAAACACTTCGTGATTGTGACTTCTGGACACAGCAGGGTGACTGACAGGAAGGCAGTGATAAATTACTGTGTAACAGATGCCCCCTAAAGCATGAAGACCGAGAGAGTGGGAGGGGTGAAATGCTTTACAACACACGCCGAACTGGAACACCACCAGGAAGTACCGAAAAATCTCTGACAATCATATACATGCAGTCTAGGCATGGGCGCAGCCATCCAAAAGACATGCGAGACTGGTCTATGGTATGGACGCAGCCACCCAGCTAAAGAGACCATAATAATGACAAGGTATGGTCGCAGCCATCCATGAAGACTCAGGTATGGGCGCAGCCATCCATCAATGAGTCATGTAATGATTATCCACAAAATCGCAACCTGGACCACAGTGAGCAAGGATCCAGGGTCTTGCGCTCCATCTCGACCCGAACAGAGTACAAGTCCAAACATGTGAATACAGGGGTTGGAGTCGAACATGCATGAACATCGTCTGATTACCGGCCAATGATGAGAACCGTTAACAGACGCGAGAGGTACCACCAATAATGACAATGGCCCTCAAGGTACTATAGGTACAATCCGTGGCGTGTGAATCAATGAGCTGGTGTCGAACACCCACGGAATCATTCGATCGTAGGTCAATGATGTAAACCTTGCGTCGAACACGAGGAACCTGCCATTGAGGCATGCAGGCTCCAAGGCACCTGGAAGGAGTCTCTAAGTCACTTTCTCGGATAATGAGTTGAAGTCGACGAGAAGTGGCCTTGATCGAAGGTGGGCCATGATGATTCCCACATCATCGACATGAGACAGAGGTATAATAATTTGTGATGAGATAGCGAACGAGGTTGCATTGTGGCAGAGGACAACTTCTCTTGAACATATAACGGCACTGTAACGGATTTGGCAGTACTTGACATCAAATGAGCAGCGGATAGGATGATGACGGCAATGAACAGATGAGAGGTCAAATAGGATATCCCAAACCCATGGAGGCTAGTGAAAACGAGATGAGATGACCCCACCCAGACACGAAACAGCGGAGTGCCATGTTCAAGAGTGACGTACTGCCGAGACGACTGTAATCAAAGTTCCATTTTCCCCACCTTTGCAGGCAGGTACCCCGATTATTTTTGGATGACAAGCTTGACGGGGGTAACATATGCTTGATGTGTGTCATGTTGACAATATCCGATGTCATTGAGTGTTTAACGAGCCTGACAAAGGAAAAACTTGGCTTCTTTTCTTGTTTCGAGAGTCTGAAAAGAATGCGGAAAAGGAGACTCCAGGGGGGTCCTTTTTCGTACAGTTGTGTCTCTCGAGCCCGAAAAAGTATAAAACTGTGCTCGAAAGAACCGCCCGGTCATTACAACCGAGGAGTACTTTTCATGAATAGTGTCCCCGACCGGAAAAAGTAAAAAAGTGGTCGAAGACACGTCGTTTTAGAGCCAATATCGAGTGCGAAACGACAAACACCCGGCGATCTTTTTGGTTTAACGGTCAGAAAAAGAGCTTAAAAACGACCGCATTTCGTTCCCTTTAACGAGCTGAAAGGAAGCTCGGCCATCTTCTCTTGTTTAACGTCGGAAAAGAGCTTAGAGACGACACTTTGGGGATCACATGAATCGTGGACTGTCATGACCAAGCTGCGATACCTGTACCTGCACAAGGGCACTACCCGCATAAATCCATTCGATATACGTAAAAAACATATTGAAACATGCTTGAAAACAGAACCAAGGCTAGTTTTATGGCTAAAAATGGTAAAAACCCAAAAAATATGGTAATTTAGGAGTTTTTACTATAAATAGGGGGGTAATAAGTCATTTTTACCATTTTACTATTTGGAGTGCGAAGAACGTGGAGAAGCCAAAAAGTTGACGGAGCGATTTCCAGCCCATCCGGAGACCATTTTCAGATCTGCTTCTTCCAGGTAGGTTCTCATTCCTTTGCCCTGCATTCTGGTTCATTTTAGGAGTTTTTTAACGGTTGAATGGGCCCAATTGGGCATTTTTTATTTGCATGGGTGCGCCCTCGGTCAGCGCGGAAATTTCCCACGGGGTCGCGCTGACCGAAAAATAGCCAATGTAACCAACTTCGGCTCAGCGCGGAAAAGGCGTGTTCTTCCGCGCTGACCTCGCATTTTTTACACAGAGCCGCCATTGTCATCGCGGCTGTCCCTAAAACAGCCGCGATGGCGCGGAAAAGTTTTGTTTTTTAATAAATGAACGTAAATTTCTCCATGAAAACAATTCTGATTGGTTTTTATTGTTCATGCAGGACATCATGGCCTTTCAATGGCAAGAGAGAGTTCACGATGTAGAGGATGTGGCTGCTTGGGGAGACGTGAATTGCTGCAACGCCATGCGGGCGTGCGGATTCATGAAATTCTTCCTTACGCCGCGTCTGAGGGCCCAACATGATCTGCTGGAGCTGCTGATCAGGGCATGGAACTTGGTGGACCAAAAATTCACCATCCGTGGTCACGACATTGAGTTTGACCACATGGATATCTTTTTCTTGACTGGGTTGTCGCGCCGAGGTGCGAGGCCCATCTTGGAGGGGCAGCGACCTAGCGGCGGTACTCTGGATGACCTGATGGCTGAGGTTTGCCCGGGGGCGGTGAAAACGCGGAGTGGGAAGTGCTCGATCCCCACAGTGAGAGACATAGTGCTGCGCACCATCCTGTTCATGGTGACCCGGGCGGCAGGTAGCATGGCGAATCACGAGGCGTCCAAGACCCATCTCCTACTAGCTCTCGAGTGCCTCGAGCCTACCGTGTTTGATTGGTGCACGGCAGTGGCCAACAACATGAAGAGGCAATTGAGCAACTGCCGTCGTGGGGAGACGAAGCAGTTCGGCTATGGATCGATCCTGGTCCCGCTCATTCTGGAGCGAGTACCAGCCATGCGACTGCAGTCTATGGCTGTGGATGCCCCCAGAGATCCTCGAGAGACGAGGGCCTCACGATGGGCTCGGATTATGCCACGTGGGGGTGGCGGCCGACCACATAGCTGGGGGGCATTTTTCAGAGACTGGTTGGACCAGCAGGAGATCTTCGTACAGGATTGGCCATATGCGGGGATGGATTTCCGCAATGATCCTGACTTGGTGCTGCCTCCGGGTGAACAGTGGGATGATGCAGGTATGACACTTTTTGTCTTTTGAGTTTTGTATTGTTTTTTAATTTTTTATGTACATGTCCTAATAAATGTCTTGTCATGCAGATGTGGGGCCTACTAGACCGATTGGCCTGGCTGCCACGGCACGGAGAGAGGGCCCGGGAGCCGGAGCTTTGGCCTTAGCCCCTCCAGGGGCCAACACACCAGAGATTGTGGCTCGCAACCTTGAGGGGTTGCTGGAGGGGGTGCCGGACTTCCAGGGGGTCGAGGAGGTTCTTGTGGAGCATCAGATCCACACAGTGGGTGTGGAACCCAGAGTGCACCGCCTTCTGAGGCGGGTGGCACGAGCGGCTGTGTACTACAGAGAGCACCATCCAGCCGATTAGTCACCTAGGTTTTATTTCCACTGTTTATTTTGAGACATTATGACTCAGATGTATTGAGATTTTGGGACATGTACTTCTATTTTTGAGCGTCTCAGTGCGCCACACGATATATATATATATACATACCGATTTTTGGATGAGTCGTTGTTACATGTGATGATGTGTTATCTTGTGTTATGCGTTTGTTCAGTACAATTTGTGATCTTATGTATGAATTTGCACGACACTCGACTCATGGATTTTATATGTTTAATGCAAGCTTAAAAACACACACGTGCAAACTATGCTTGAAATGATTTATTTACATATGCTTATGGTCTTACTATGCTGTTCTATACTTCCTTGTATGATGTTTATCTGTTTCGCAAATGTCTATCTAATACATGATTTGCCAATGCATCAGTCAACGTATTTAATCGTCTCGGAATATGCTGATAAGTAATGTAATCGAAATTCCGTTCTAACAATCTTACACGTAGGTACAACCTTAATATGCGCTGGTCTCTGACGGAATATCGCCTGTTGAGTTGATGGACAACCAGCTGGGAGTCCAGGTTCACCACTAGCTCTCGGATGCCGAGGTCAACTGCTTCGGCAAGTAATTCTATTACAGCACTGTACTCGGCAACGTTGTTAGTGGTACGACCTAGGCATACACCCTGCAGGTTTATCAACTCCCCGTGAGGATCGTAGATCACCCACGCTGCCGAAGACAAATTACAAGTACTACGGCAGGCACCATCAGCGAAACCAACATAAGGAGTACGAGACATCTGCGCAGGAAAGAGAAAGCATAATAAGGGGCAAAAATACGCCTTCACACCAAAGCAAAAGAAACTCATGCAGTAAAAAAAACTCAAAAACACACGTATATACTAAGTGATTGTGAGCAGCTATGCATAGTACTTCTTCAGATACAGCCCATTTCGGGGCTTGTCAAGAGGATTTCCTTCATAATCAATCAACTCATATGCGCCCTTTTGTAAAACACGTTTCACGATGTAGGGACCTAACCACATGGATTCGAGTTTTCCTGCCCCCAGCTTATCCTTAGCTTGATCGTAGAGCAGTACTAAATCTCCCTCAACAAAGGAACGAGGATGAATATTCTGATCGAAGTGAGCTTTGACTCTCTTCTTCTGCGCTTCGATAGCCAGAGAGGCCAAACGACGAGTCTCGTCTAACCGTTCTAGGTAAAGAAGCCGTTCCTCCACCGGAGTGGTGTTGGGAAGCAACTCGACAGCTAATTTTAATGAAGGAATTTCACATTCGACGGGAAGGGTAGCCTCCAGTCCATAGACCAGTTGAAACGGGGTGAAACCGGTGGCATCCTTCACAGAAGTCCGGTAGGCCCACAAGGCTGGGAAAAGCATTAGATGCCAGTTTGACTTGTGTATATTGACGGTGCGTTGGAGCATGGTGATCAAAACTTTGTTCACGGCTTCAACTTGACCGTTAGATTGAGGATAGTACGGTGACGAACTATCTTGACGCAAGCCTAACTGGCTCGTTAACTCTGTCATCATATGATTTCGGAAATGCTTTCCGTGATCTGTAACAATAGCCTGAGGGACTCCGAAGCGAGTGATGATATGATTGAATAAAAACTGCGCCGCTGTGTGACCGTCTTCGTTTAATGTAGGCATCGCTTCGGCCCACTTGGTGAAATAATCCACGGCAACGATAATGTACCCATGCCCCCCGGCCGAACGAGGGTTACAGGACGTATAATCGATGCCCCATTTGGCAAATGGACCTACGGTTACGACAGGGTGCAGTGGTGCAACAGGTGCACGCATCTTCCGGTGGTAAACCTAGCATTCATGGCATGCACGTACAGCAAGGATGCAATCCTTGAATATAGAGGGCCAGAAATAACCAGCGCGGAGGATCTTTTGAGCGGTAGCGTATCCGGACATATGGCCGCCACAAGCGCCGGAGTGGCAGTCATTCATGACTCGCTCAGCTTCCTCGAGAGTTAAGCATCGGCGAAGAATAGAATCGACGCCGAGGCGGTACAGGGTGTCGCCCAAAATGCGATACGGTTGAGCCTGATGACGTATCCGTCGTCGAGCTTCCTTTGATGTATTGGGGCGAAACGAAGACGTTTGTAAATATACAATGATGTCCCCGTACCATGGGTCGAGAGTGCTGATGAGAAAGAGCGTTTCATCCGGAATTTGCTCCTCTGAATGAGATGGTGCAGACTGAGATGGTAAGGAACAGAGCAGTTCAGCAAAGACCAGTGATTTCTTAGACTTGGCGGCAGTAAATTCCAAGTCGAACTCTTGGAGGATTACGATCCACTTCGAGTATTTGCCCCCCAGCAACTGACGTGACAAAATATAGGTCATGGGGTTGCAGTCAGAGATCACGGTCGTTGTGCGCAACAGGATGTAATGACGGAAACGTTGGACGGCACAGACAGCGGCCAATGCCAACTTTTCGACATATGCATAGCGAGTCTCCGTATCGAGGAGGTTGCGACTAAGATAGTATACAACGTGCTCCGAGCCATCGTCGTCGTCTTGCACTAAAACCATGCCGATGGTGGTATCGGCAGCGGCCAGATAAAGGGTGTAGTCACGGTGGTAATTTGGAGGTTTTAGGAGCGGAGCTGAGACCAGAAGGTCTTTAAGACGCTCAAAAGATTGCTGAGCGATAGCGTCCCAATGAAAGGGCGTGTCTCGCTTTAGTAATCGCGTGAAACCCTTGGCCACCTCGGCATAATTTGGGATGAATCGTCTGAGAAAATTGGCTTTTCCCTGCAAGCTTTGTAATTGCTGTAGAGTGGCAGGGGGAGGAAGATTCACAATGGCCTCGACTTTAAGGGGATCCAAGCGGATGCCCTCTCGGGAGACGATAAACCCGAGTAGTCGGCCAGATTCCACGCAGAAGACACACTTATGCGGATTGAGTCGAATACGGTAGTGTCGACAGCGAAGGAAGATTTCGCGTAAATGAGATGGATGGTCTTGACGTTTAGCTGAATGAGCGGGTAGGTCATCCAGGTAAGGTTGTACGATGTGTCGGATATCATGAAAAGCATACGACATCGCACGTTGGAAAGTGGCGCCGGCATTTTTGAGACCGAAAGGTAGCTTCTTGTAAGCGAAGGTGCCCCAAGGACAAATGAAAGCAGTCTTGTGCTGGTCTGCGGGGGCTATGTTGATCTGGTTGTAACCAGAGAAGCCGTCCATGAACGAATAAATTTCGCTTCCTGCGCAATCATCAATAAGCTGATCAATAAAAGGCGTAGGAAAGTTATCTTTTGGACAGGCGCGGTTGATATCGCGATAGTCAACACAAACCCGAATAGTGCCCTGTTTTTTATTGACAGGAACTATATTAGATACCCATTCCGTGAGGGGAATGGCATAAATGAAACCAGCTCGAAAAAGCTTTTCAACTTCGGCCTTGATGGCTGCAGCCTTTCGAGGATGCACCGGGCGTAAACGCTGACGAACAGGCTTAGCCCCAGGATAGGTAGGGATTTCGTGCTCCACGATACTGGGGTCAATGCCGGGCATTTCTTCGTAAGACCATGCGAAAACATCACGAAATTCACGAAATAGATCTTTGTAGATTTGAATTTCCTCAGGAGTACATGTGACTCCAATATGAATATTTTCGACAACCCCTGTTTTGACAGAGATGTCGATAGCCAAAGTCTGCGTAATGTTACCCATGTTCCCTTCCGAAGACACTTGATATAACTGGATAGGTGTTTGGAGAGGGATATGTGGGAGACATGAAGCAAACTTTCCGAGACACGTGGCCATTTCCGAATGAGGAGGGAGAAACGAAGAGCGATGGTGGTGATCTGACCAAGGGAGCTCTTCGGGAGACATAGTCTCGATAATAGCCTCGTCGGATGGGAATGATTCCTTCAGGGGGTCCGAAGTGGCCTTCTCTCCCAACCAAGGGAAGGTTTTAGGTGAATCGGGAACGCTGCCTGGAATAGCAGGTTCGGAGGTTGAAGCCGATGCAGCAACTATTTCGATGTAGTTGAGCTCGGCTGGGCTCAACGGCATCATCTCGCCCCAGGTGTCTTCTTGATTCACGGGAGGGAGAACCCATGGATCAGAATGCGTTGTGATCATGTTAACGGAGGCGAGATTTGGAGGTGGGAGGGGAAAGACTCCCATCAGGGAGGGATCTTTAAATAATCCGGCACCCACACTCTCGAGCGATTTGAAGGTATGCTCCACGAATGGTACATTCCCTTCAGAAGAGGAAGCAAAAAAGGACAGCTGGTCCACCGTGACGATTTTTCCTTGATGGGGAAAACGAACGACACGGAATAAGGAGGAAGCCACGGCTTGCATGGCATAAGTCCAGCTTCGTCCTAGAAGGAGGTTGTAAGTGAGATTAGCGTCAACGACTTCAACCTCGACTTCTACAGTTTTCCCTTCTAAAGAGATAGGTAAACGCGGGAGGATACCAAGTGGACGAGATTCTCTTCCATCGAACGCCTCTAGGGTGGTGGGAGACTGGCTCAGAGCAGGCGAACCAATAGCCTTCCAACAAGCAACCGACATGATGCAGGTTGAGGCTCCTTCATCAATGACAGTACGGTGAATCGTCTTGCCTTTGATGAGAACTTGTATAAGGAAAGCCACCTGATGAGGCAATCTCTGCGTGAAACCTTCGAGGTCAAAAGAAATTAGATCCGAATCTGCCGGGTCGATGCCACCAATCGCTGATAGCAGGGACTTCCTCTGGGAGGGGCAGCTCTGGAGGACTTCTAACGCGGACATAGCAGACGGAGCCTGAGCTAAGTCCTCGACAATGCTATAATGCTGAGCGGCACGAGCATTGGGGTTATAAGATGACTTCCTGAGTACACCTTTGGGAGGGGGTCGGGGGATCGTCTCGGTGCTGGGCCGTTCAATGTGAAGAGGGCCAGAACTAGACGCGGGAGCGCTGGAGGGGACCTCCGGCTCCTTCCCGGCTGAAGATGGATATTCTTTCGTTCGAGTCGTAACGTGGACGGGGATGGTTCCCGCCATGAATACTTGAGAACCGAACGAGGAAGAGGATTGAGAAGGGTCTGCCACCTGATGCGTCTGCTGGGATGGGAAAGGCTCTTTAAGCACGGCGGGGGACCCTGAAGCACCTTTTAAAAGCCGACTAACCTCGGACCGCCTGGGGCAGTCCTTGGTGTAGTGATCCTCCTCACAAATGAGGCAGGGATACTTAGGCTTCCGCTTGGCTCCTTCCTCGGCGGGAGGTTTAGGAGGATTCTGCTTAGGTTGTCCGGATTTTTCTTTGGCCTTTCCTTTCTTTTTGCCTTTCGAGGATTTGTCTGCCGCGGTGGACTGAACGGCATTCACCTCGGAGGTATTCCCAGGAATAGATGGGCTCTGAGAAGCATTCTCGTTAGAGGCGTTTTGTTTCTGCTTCCCAGAGTTTGCGGTTGATTTCTTACTTGATGAATTCACGGAGCCAATAACTCCATCAACAGACGGTTTCGGTGGAGCTTTGGTTTGTCCGTGCCTCGGGGCATCTGGCAAATAGTCATACAAAGTACCTGACTGAGAATATACTAAGTCGAGGTATTGAGCTCGCGCAATCGCTTGCTCTTCAGTTACACACGCCCCCATTGCAATATCTTTGGCAATTTTAGGGACAAAGGACGTGGTAAACCAGTCGGTCAGGAGTTGAACGGGAATCCAAAATTTAATCAAACGACGGCGCCGTCTCCATTCATGTATATGATCGGAGATGTGCGTTGCCGTATCCTGTTTCAGAGACGTGAGCAAATGGGTCCCAGTCTCGTACCGAATGGGTAACTGAAAATGAGTAAGAAAGGCCATAGCCAACGAGTTAAAGTCTGAAAACATACCGCGATTAAGTTCGATGTACCATTTTGCGGCTGAACCAGTGAGGGTCCTCTGGAAGAGGCGCAGTCGGATAGAATCATCAAGCCATGAGTTAGATGAACACCAAAGGTGATATGTCATTACGTGGGCTTGAGGATCCTGTCCGGCTTTGCCGTCGAATTTGGGACAGTCACCTGGTATTTTGGTCGGAACCGGTGGCCAATATGAGTTATGCAAAATAGGATCATTTGTTAACTTGGACACATCGGGTAGTTCCAACGTAGCCAAAAATGGTAGCTGCGGGTTGAAGGACATCTGTGGCTGAGGGTTCGAGGCGGTATTAGGGTTCCACCCAGATTGGGGTTGCCCCCACGAACTTTGTCCAGACGGACCTGGCCCGAAAGGACCGGCCGCATAGGAATTTTGTCCCGATGGGCCTGGTCCGAAAGGACCTGGCACATAGGGAGTTTGTCCGTAGGAGTTTTGTCCGTGTGCGGACGACTGTCCCTGTGTTTGCCCCCCAGCTCCCCATGAATTAGCAGCTTGCCCGCCAGGTTGACCATATTGATAATTTTGATAGGGAGTGACCTGTGGTTGCTGATAATTTTGGTAAGGAGCATACTGATTTTGCCCCTGGGGTTGCTGGTAGCCATGTGACTGCTGGGTCGCATACGGAGCCTGGTAGGCAGGCTGCGTTTGATATGGAGGTTGATAACCTGTTTGAGTCTGAGGCCCAGAGTACTGTCCTTGAACCGGTTGAGGTTGGACCACATGTCCCGAAGGTTGACTTGGTCGGATTCGAGATGGACCTGGTTGGCCAGCAGGATAGCCTTGCTGAACGCCAGGTTGTCCATGTGCCACCAAGGGTTGTCTTCGCGGAGCGGGTGGTCGAATTGGTTGGATAGCTGGTTGACGCCGAGGCTGGCCAGCTTGTCCAGGTTGACGGTGAGGGTAGACCCCGGGTTGATTTGGCTGTATAGACGGTTGGCCCGTTTGTCCCCCACCGTAACCGGGTTGGGAAGAGGGTTGGGCTTGCTGTACGGCAGGCTGCCCTCTTTGGTATATAGGCTGGGCAGAGGGTTGCCCCCCTTGCCCAGAAGGATTTGTGATTCGAGGGGTAGGTGGGCCCTGTTGAACATAGGGTTGTCCACCCTGGCCATGGGGATACCCTTGCTGGACGGCTGGTTGATTTGAAGGATTGTAAACTGAGCCAGTTTGTCCAGAGGGGTACCCTGGCTGGAAACCAAGCTGGTCTTGAAAAGACGGTTGCTCTGGCTGCCCAGTAGGTTGATTCTGATATGGGTATGGCGGACCTCCCATGTCCATAGGTTGTTCCTGGTAAGGTTGACCTTGTGGATGCCCAGATTGTCCTGGGTCAGGCGGGCCATACAATGGTTGCCCTTGAGGGGGCTGCACGTAGAATGGCGGGTCCTGATTGGGTGGTCCTATGGGCTGCCGAGGAGGGTCTCGGTTTCCAAAGTACTTAGTAGTGTGGTCATACATGACATTCAAAGATTCCTCGTTCTCTTCGAAAGGGCGACGAGGGAGACCTGAGATTTCCTCAAGGAACTCACCATTTGCATCGAAGAAGAAAACAGGACCATCGTAATCTGGGTCCGTTATAGGTTCCCCATAAGCATCATACGGTCCTGATCCTGGAATGCCTCCAACAAAAGAACCAGCTTGAGGAACTTCAGACGAGGGAATCGGTACAGCACTGACGACCGGAGTCGAACGCGCTACACAAACAGTAGGTTGAGTGGGAACTGAGGTGACGGGCGGGTTGAGTTCTGACGTGAGGGGTGGGAAAAGAGGCTGCGAAACAAAAGGGCCGGTCGAGGCAGCGAGAGTAGGATCCCATATAGTGGTAGAAGTTGTTCTAGCATCATACCTATCCCTTAGCGATTGATATCGTGGAGGGAGGGGAGATGAAGACGGGATCGGGGTCTCAATGTCTGTGACCGCGGGTGTCTCGATGTCTGTGACTGCGAGTGTCTCACCCGTGCTGGAAGCTGCCCCCTCCATCGGAGATGACATACCTAAAGGGGTACGGGGGGTTTGGGGGGTATCCCAATCTTCTTCCCAGACGGGATTCCAATCCTCCAAGTAATCTGGGTTGCCTGGGGACCGTGCGTTGATAGGCTGGATACTCGGAACAATGGGAAGAGTACCGCCTACAACTGGTACCTCGGGAGCAACAGAGGATTGAGAACCTTGGTCACTTATACCGGAAGTTGATGGGTCAGCCAGGATGACCAGACCCCTTAGAACTCTTAAAGGAAACTATCGATAAAAGCCTACTCAAAACTATCGCACACAAGACCTAGAAAAGGTGATGTTATCGTGGCCAAATTAATTTTAAGACGCAAGGACCAAACTTGACCTTTTCATATTTAAGGAGTCGAGAAAAGGACAAAGATGACTCCAGTCTCCTTCGAATGTTTAATGAGCACGAAGTGACAAGACGCTCACAGGCACCTTTTCGTTTAGGGAGTCCGAAAAGGATCAAAAGCGACTGCTCTGGAACTCTAGGTAGAGGGTGTGCCAAACTCTTCGCAAAACCACAGAATACTTTTTAGGGTACGGGTGGTCAATCTTCGTGAATGCTGTGTTCACTGCATTGCGAATTGTAGGGCGGCCGACTCGGCTTCCTATGGATAAAGGATAAAAGCCTAGTGGGGTCTCCCTATATACTCGACGGTACGTGGGAGCGCAGTCCGTATTAGACCACTATCGAGTCACAGAAGGAGGAATCACCCAACCTAATGTGAAACAACAGTGACTATGTTTTAAGACGCCGGAACACGTCTCTAACCTAGACCTCTAAATATTTGCGTTTAGTTCCAATGCGTTTTTAGATTCATTTGGTTCATTTTATAGTTGATCTTGAGATTAAGTTTCGATTTCAAGCTCTATCGTATGTTCGCTCACAATTACTTAGATGCAATCTATATGCAAAAGAATTTCGTTTCGTTCGATGAATTCTAGCTACGAGAGAGCAAAGAATTTTTTAAACAAAACGAATACAAACAAACAAGCAGCTAAATGCAACTAAAGCGAGGAAAGGAAACTTTTCTTTTGAAAATGCAAATCAATGAAATGTTCTTTTCCTTTTCGAATTTTAAAGCAAGCTACTAATTCGTTTTCTTTTTAGTGACATAAAACACCTAAAGGAATTTGGAGGAACCTGAACACCAAGTAAACTACTTAATGAGAGCACACAAAGTTCCCAAAAACACTCAACCGAAGTCTCGAAATCAAAAGGAAACAAGGCAATGCACGAGCTATGTGATCTAAGCTCTGCAAAACAAGCAAGGATCGCAAGCAAGGAGGAAGCGAAAAAGACCACTTGGAAGCACAATCCAATACACTCTGACAATCACTGAAAAAATGCGAAAACGAGTCTAGAACGAGCTGGTCAATCAAGCAAACAGGGATCCTCACGGGAGGCTTGACACACACACGGCCACTAGATGTCCTAGGGTTCAGAGTGCGAAATCAATAGAGAAAAGCAAACATCCGACGGACCAGAGTCGCAACCAGTCAATTAGAGACCCAAACACAATCCAGCAATCGCAAAAGTAAGGATGAAAACACGAACCAAGCAGCTAGAAGGGAAGTTGTTTGCAAACTCAAAACCAAGCAAAACGAAACCCTATGGAGTTGAGCTCCGTAATCAAACAGTTCAAAGTTCAGAGAGTGAAAAACAAGTCATCAGACAAGTGGGGAGAAGAAGGGAAAGTCACAGCAAGAGGTTTAGGAGGTCAATTTGGACAAAAATGAGTTTTTCAGGCTCAGCGCGGGTAGCCTTCAGCAACTTGGCGCTGACAGGGGGAGGCCTTCAGCAACTTTGCGACGTCAGCGCGGAAAGTCAGGGAAAAGGCGCGCTGCCCTAGAAGAAACGAGGTCAGCGCGGATATAAGGCACACAGACGCGACGACCAAAATCACAAAGAAGAGTGGGCGCGATGTCAGCGCGGAAGAACACGAATAAAGCGCGCTGCCCTTGAAAACGAGGTCAGCGCGGCTGTTAGACGTACAGGCGCGATGAAGAGAAAACCAAAGAACAGAGTCGCGATGTCAGCGCGACTGTTCCGAAATAAAACGCGTTGAGAGCAAAAAACAAGGAAAACCGAAATAAAACTTCCCAAACCAAAGGCAGGAGCTTTTCAATGATAAAAATGCTTCCCAGAAACGCCCAGAAAGTTCATAAGCAAAAAGACAATCCCAAAAACTCGAAAAGAGATCAATCAAAGCCAAACACAAAAGTGGACTCAAGAGACAAAAAGGCTGATCCCCAGCGGAGTCGCCAAATTGTTGGAGAGGTAAATCCCCTCTACGGATAGAGGCGATCCCTACTAGCCCAATAGGGGTCTAGCAACAATCACACAATGCTGCCACGCATGTTCCTAGTTACAATTAAACAAGAAGTAAAGAGCACCTACTTGGATTCCTGCGCTGTCGTTGGACGAAGAGATGTCTCCTTCGCTCCTTCGCTTCGGCTGGTCACAGTCCTCCGCGATCCCCGCCAACGGACACCTGCACACACGAAGAGAAGGCAAACGCAAGCGTGAAATCTAGTAAAAGTAACTATATGCCAGTCAGAAAAGACATAATTCACATTTATCCATTGCATAAACAAACGAGAATGGAACAATAATAGCAGTCATCTATTATTAATCAGAATAGAGAAGAGTACAACCAAATGTTCTGACGTCGATAAACTTCTCAGGAGGGATCAGTCAGCATGTATCTCAAGCATTCACCTTTGAGGATGGTTCTCCCAAGACAAACAACTCTCTCTCTCTCACACAAATGTCACAAACAAACTTCCCCAAGCAATCAATCACTTCCACTCCTAACACACCAAACCTATAGCAGCAATCTGAGCACTACAAGCTCTGTACAATCCAAGCTAAGTCTAGCTAGTTCCCACTAGTTTCTAACTAGCTGCTCATGGTAATGGTGGAAGTTTATATAGGAGAAGGAGTCTCCTAAAAAGGTGGAAGGATGAGCTTATCTTCAAGGGGAGTAGTTGCAAAGGGTCGAACAGACATGCCATAGAAGGGAGTCGATATTCACAAAGCTAACAACCAAGCCTGGAGAGATCTGGAAGGCTGGTTGTTTGAACAAATTCGCCCAAACTGGATCAGCGCGGATTATATGGAGACTGCCGCGCTGTCAGCACATAACAATAACTGAACAAGTCATGTCAGCGCGGAAGAACACGGGAAAGCCGCGCTGTGCGTCATCGCGGAAAAGTGATGTTCTTCCGCGATGGCAGCGCACGAAATACACTGTGAGGCGCTGGTCATCGCGGTTATTTTAGGAACAGACGCGCTGATGCACAAAACTTTGGAAAAATGGGTTTTTAAGCCAGTTCAGGGATCAAACACTTAGTGATTGTGACTTCTGGACACAGCAGGGTGACTGACAGGAAGGCAGTGATAAATTACTGTGTAACAAATCATGAACCAAATTTAATGATGGATAAGATGCTTGATATCTTTCAATGAACAAGGCATGAAAATCCTTTAAAGAGTAAATACAAGCAGGCGGCAAACTTTCATAACATGATTGGGCTTTACCTTCCAGAGTGGCCAGGAATATCTTCATCAAGCAATCTTCAGGAAAATCCACCTTCAACTTGCGAATATGCATGTGAAATCTAACTAGATGTAAAGCAACATCCTTCTTACCATCATAATTAAATATAGGCAAATTCCTTGACCAATCTACCTTCGGAATTTTATTTGGAAAACCAGGGATGTGATCTTGGCTCAAGGGAGCATATCTTCTTGCGATCCGATCCATCTTGAAAAGCTCAAAGCTACTGATCTCTCTACAGTGAATTCACCATGAAGCATTGATCTCTGGATTTTTCAGTGAAGGAGTCGCCAGTGAATGATTTCAGCCTTGCAAGTGTCTGATCGTTGTCCACTATCAACAATCAGATCTGAACTTGATACATGTACTGGGGTAAAATGCAAATGAAGTGTTATATTCACAAGCTCACGGAGATGGACTGAAGCAGCGTTTGTCTACTTCCGCTTATGCAAAGCAAAAGCGTTTCGAAGGCTACCTCGCATAACTTCAGGCTCCGTCTAAGACTTATGAAGCAAACACATCAATCAACAGACAAGTTGTTCTCCCCAGTATGGTCGCCAGTATGTTAGCGCTTGAAATTTCACCTCAGGCTAAGAAAGATAAACCTCAAGGCTACATCAAACCATTTAGCCTCGTAGCTAGCCCTACGGGGCAGGAGAAGGCTCTCTCCGGTCAATCTCGGCAGATCTTCAATGGATTGAGATGACCAACAAGGTAACACTGATATTAGGCTAGTAAACTGATTAAAAAGGTTGATTTGGGGTTTTTGGGGTTTTTGGTGGCAAATTGAGGAATTGCAATTTTGGGTGCGGGGATTTGACACAGTTTCTGCAGGGGGTTCTTTGGGGCGAGGTAGGAGACCGTATTGATGCCTTTGATTGAGGTGAGTGGATGGAAAAGATCGGTGAGGAGCTAAGGAGGGAAAATAATAACTTTGAATCCTCCTTAAACAGTAGAAAACATTGAAATTAAACAAACTTAAAAGCAGAGCATGGCAAGCATGAATTCTTACTTTAACACTTCATTTGTTTAATATGCAGAAGTAAAGAAAGGAGATGAATCACATAACAAAAGCTTACAAGAACATTGAGAAACACACCATCAACACATGAGTCCACAAGAATCCCAAAGAGGACTGCAAAACCTTGGTCTTCCTTAGCCACAAATTGCAGAGATACAGTGAATAATACAATGATAGCTTCTCCCTCAAGAGTCCAACCATGAAAATGAGCAAGAAAGTACATAATATAGATGATCTAACCTCTTTCCCTGCCTCCATGGGTCGAGCTCACTATCCTAGGAGCTGTTTCAACCACTTCTAAACTAAGCACTACAAACTAGGCAGTCAAAACAACTTGCCTCTATAAACTTGGAAACCAATTCATACATTTAATTTTTACCCTTTTCATAAATGAATCTTCTAGAAGAGTTACAAAAGGGTAAAAGTGTCTAAAAATTGTCACAATTACATCAAAGAGGACCATCATTAACCTCAAAAAGTCAAAAAGAGTCAAATCTGCGTTTTCTGGGCTGTACAATGCATTTCTGGACAAAACTACATGACGGGTCGCGCCCCCTGCCTGACGGGTCGCGCCCCCCTGCCTGACGGGTCGCGTCCCTTTGGAGCTCTGTTTGAGGCACTTGCAGGTGGCCAAATTGAGTAAAAGTGGGCTTGTTGGAAAGATCTGTGAGTCTACTTTCCAACCCAACTAGAATTTTTGAATTTGGAGGTCATTGGCCCTGTCAAAACTTAATTCTCCCAAGACTGGTTTCTGCAACTCAAAAAAGGGGCAAAAAGTCAAATTTTGCATGTATTTTGACCTTTTGGAGGCCCAAAACTCCATAAAAACTCAAGTCCATCCATAGTCATATGTAAATTTGCATGACAAATCTAGAAATGCTGAGTTTTTGCAAAAAGGAGTTGCCCTGATGAAGGGTTGCGCGGGGGGTGAGACCCGTTAAAGAGCCAAAACCTGTAAATTACCAAAAATTGCCAAAATTACCCAAAATTCTCAGAATTTTTTGGGATTTGTGCTGTGGCTAGGCTATTGAGTGCCATGATCCTTGAGTGAAGCCTCAGCCAAGATACGGAGGGGATTTGGCTTCTTTCTCCGTTTTAGAGCCTCGGTCAACCGCCTTTGAAACATTTTCATTTTGGCCTTGCACACATGCATCCTCGCCCAATAATGATTTTTCATATTCCTCAACAACTTTTTCTCTTGGTTGGCCTTAGCCAACAGCCTCTCTAAGTGTGCATTCACCTGGATGAGCATGGACTCTCGGTCAGCAGGCAATGGATCACCGGGTCTTCTTCGGTTCAAGACTCGGTCACTACGAATCCTCCATAGCTCATCAAGTACTTTCTCCTCCTCCAACTGTTTGTTGCGCTGTTCCAGGTAAGTGATGGTCCATTGGGCACCCTCAAATCTCCTCTGCAAAGCATCATTTTCAGCTTTGAGATGCTGAATGATCTCCTTTGCCTCTCGGCTAGGAGAACTGGCCTCAAGATCAATGACCTCGGTGTCTGGGACTCCTGATGGACCCTCATGGATCATGGGCTGTTTGCCCCTCTGTGCTGCCTGTGCTGATGAAGAAAGCAAGGCCCCTTCCACCTGATGTGGAGATAACGCTCGCTGAGCTGATGATGAAGGCGAGACCCCTTCCACCTGCTGTGGAGATAGTACTCGCCTGGTTGCTGCAAATAAGGCCCTTGGGCCTTTCTAATAGGTGACCAGAGGTGAGGAGCTGACAGGTCTAGTGACAGGGATGTCATGCTGGTGTGATGGTCCTCCCTCCTCGTGAACAACCTCAGGATGTGGCTGTGATGGTGTTGTGAAAAACTCACGAGAGATGAACTCCTCCCATGAGATGCCCTGCTGAGTCAACTGATGCAAGACTATGAGCTGAATCAAACCATAATGACATAGGCTCCTGTACTGCTGGGCCGGGGTCTTCCTCTGTAACATGGGCACCATCCTCTGAATGTTCTGAAAGAAGAAAACCGGGATGTTCATCATCCTCACCCGGGTGAAGTGCATCAAGAGGCGAATGTGATATGAGTACACCTGTGAAAATCTGCCCTCACAGGTAAAATAGTGCATAATAAGCCTCATGATGGGAGCATACTCGCTCTTGAGAAATCTGAATGGAAAAACACCCGCCAAATGTCTCATGAATGGTGGCTGGACATAAGGCTCAAAGTGAACAGTATCTAGCATCTTGCGCTTATGCCACACCTCACCTACATTAGGTATCCCTGTACCATGTGAAATCACCTCGGGTGTCAATGTAAAGTCCACCCCTGCAAGGTTGACATGTCCATCATGCAAATGTAAAACAAAGAGGCGGGCCAACTCTCTGTGATGTTGAATCTGAGAGATCCTCTCACAAAACTGATAACAAGACATGTACTGAAAACAAGTAACTTCCATAGGACAAGCCTGTAATTCTGCCAAAGAGGTGGGCTCCTCTCGCTTATGATGTCCACCCTTACCACCCTTACAAGGCTTCCTCTGTACTTCGACCTCTGTAGATGATGAATGGTCATCACTTTGCTCATAAGTCTCGGTTTCTGACATAGTTTAGGAGCAAAGTGGACAAACTGTACTGCTATCTCTGCCTGTAGAAAGGGCTGAATTCTATGCTGTTTCAAGGGGAAAAAGACATGAGGTAAATGTTAGGGGAGGGACCTTTTAACAAGGAATTGGGAATATATAAATATAACAGGGAATTTTTAAGGAAAATGTTGCAAACCATTATGCATATAGGAATACATATTTCAGGGATATTGGGAAATCATTTGCAAAGATCACTGCATATGGGAAAAAACATGTATGAAAGTGAACATGGGAATATGCATACATGTATTAATAGGGGAGATAGGGAAACATATGCACAAAACTGCTGACATATTCACCAACATTTTTATTGTTTACACATGCATATGGTGGAGGGAAATTAGGGTTTGAATTTGTGATGCTTTGGGAGAGGGGTAGGGTTTGCATTTTTAGTGATTAAGGAGAGGGGAGGATTTGTAGTTCATTTATAAAATAGTATGGGGAAAAAGAGATATACATATAAGTGTGAGTGAAAGGGGAAGGAGGGAAACAAATACAAAGGAAAAAAAAAAACACCTTGAAACAACACAAACCCCAGCACATTTTTCCCATTAACATTGCAGTCATATGAAGAGGTTTCACTTGCAAAATTTTGATCATTAAACATGTTCATGATATCCACCATTCATAACCAGCAACCATTCCATGTTTAGAACACCTACCTCAAACGATTTGATGGCTTGGAGGGCGTTTGAGCGAATTTGTTTGGAGTTTGCAGAGATACAGTTCAACGGGTCGCGCACCACGCCCAACGGGTCGGGCCCGTTGTTTTTCTGCACTGGAAACAACCCTCTGACGGATCGCGCGCACCTAACGGGTCGCGCACCTGGCCTGACGGGTCGCGCACCAGTCTAATGCCTGAAATCACTCTATTTTTTCTCCTTTCTCTCAATTACTCTCTCAAACCTCTCTTGCAAGCGTCTAGGATGCACAATGAGAGTGATAGGAGGGAATTTGGGTTTTATAAGTTTCATTTGAAAAAATTTCATTCACAAACCCACTTTCTAATGTTTTCTTTTTGACACTTTATAACACTGACTTTTTGGTTTCTTTTGTCCTGAATTTGACTCATTGAGTGCTTTGACTTGATTCTTTTTGCAGGTATATCATCTGAGGGATCTTGGCAAGGGGACCAGGGTTGCATTTTTTCCGCTGAAGACCTTTGAAATTTCATCACTTATTTACAAAAAGTTGAAAAATGACCTTGGCTTTAAAAAACAGAGTTTTTAAATCCAAGGTGAAGATTAGCTGTACCAGATAAGAAATCTTGAAGAAACACTTTTATAATCATCCCTCTGGCTTGCTGAATACTCATTGACTTTTCAGACACATGACCCTGTAAACATATTTGACCAAAACCCTAGACCTAGGAAATTGACCTCAAGACAAGATAAGACAAGCTTGAAAGAGCTTAATGACTGAAATGACCTGAACCAGCAATGCCAAGAGGGGTACAACACACTAGCTCCTCCATCAGGGTTATGGCATGCCTAACGGGATGCAAAAATTGACACTGATGAGACACCCACTTGATCGCTGATGGAGGGCTTCAAGACCGACACTAACAGTTTCCACAGCTTGGGTTATCTATTCACCCTCTGATGAGTTAGTATCTATGCATGGGGTAAGCCTCGGTCAAACAACGAATAACATTGCAGAGTATAGTGCAGTGATTGAGTTATTATCTGAATCCATCTCATTTGGGATTCAGAGTTTGATTGTTAGGTTAGATTCTGAACTCATTGTATTACAGCTTAACAGGATTTATGCGATTAGAAATCCAGTGTTATTAAGATTATTTTTGAGAGTCCGTCTCTTGGAATGTGAATTTGATTATATTGAATATCAGCATATTCCAAGACATTTGAATACATTAGCAGATGCAATTGCTTCTCATATGATAAATAGACATTTGCAATAATCAAAATAGTAAATCTAAAACAAATTCAATAACATGTTACACAAGATAGCCAGTAATAGTGATATATCATAGCATAGAAATGTGTCAAATATACATCGTCTTCAACCATAGGTTGAAAAAAACCTTATGATTGGAAAAATGATAGTACAAAAAGACATAAAATGTCGTATGAGTCTACAAAAGCGATCATCCTATCCTTGGTAATGATCACGATAAGAAACCACTGCTCGGGCCACCCTGTAAAGGAACCTCCTAAGAGGTCCTGGGACCCCAATCACATATCGTTGTATCCTAAGTGGAATATCATCTATGCCAGTCTTTGGAATATACACTGTTAAATGCTCTAGATGATTCTCCAATTCAGTCAGGGTCTCTGTAGATTGGTCCTGTGGGGCCGGTACTGCTGTAGCTAGGTGCCTCCTCTCATAAGGCTAGAGAGTGGCTAGTCATCGTAGACCCACATCTGCATTTAAAACATTTTATTATCAGTTTTGGACGATTTAGAAAACAACAAAAAAATTAGTTAAAACTTAGAAAGTGTTGAAAATGATTTTACCTGAATCATCCCACTGCTCTCCTGGTGGAAGAATCATATTTAGGTCACCACGATAATCCATCCTGGC
Source organism: Pinus tabuliformis (assembly GCA_031772625.1). Taxonomy (NCBI): domain Eukaryota; kingdom Viridiplantae; phylum Streptophyta; class Pinopsida; order Pinales; family Pinaceae; genus Pinus; species Pinus tabuliformis. The sequence goes on along the minus strand of CM062814.1, from coordinate 93,402,430 downwards.
ATATGGTAAATCCTGAATCACAAAAAGTTGGTTCCTCAACCAACGAAAATACTCAGGTGGAAATTGAACAAACTCTGAACCCTCCTTAGGATAACAGGCCATCACTACAACCCAACGCATTATCCTAGGCTCTCGAGGAAGACCAGCCTCAACAGAAAATTTTTGTGGGACCAGCATAGGGACCCTCTCTAGACCAAAGATCACAACCAGGAAACCATATCCAAAGTTTTTTAGTTGTTCATTCTTTGCTCTAGTTAGTTGGCCTTTTACATCCGCCAACATAGCCTCACACTAGTTGAAGATGGTACCTCGATAACAGTCTGCAACCATTTGCATCTAGGATCCAGTAGCTACATGCAATGCTGCACTCCCGCATAGTCTGGTGACAGTGAATGAAATAACCTTAAGTTTAGGACGGTCGATAGTTTTAATATCGATTCATTTGTCCTTTGTTTGATCATTGAAAAATTCCAATTGGAGACTAGCGACAGACTAACCACCTGGCCTAGTCTCGAAAAGAGATAATCTTTCGCCTCTCTTGGGCAAACCAGTCAAAAAATATATGTCCTCTAGCTCAAATTCGAGCCGGTGGCAACAATCATGAAACATTAGTCCTGTATGCTCCACCTCTCTACCATCCATTGCAAGAAGTCTACTTGAGCCCTCATGCATGGTATAGCCCAGAATTTAAACAGTCCACATGCTCTCAATGCATTCAATATGGGTGGATGATTTATTGTGTCAAGATCCACATTCTCATGCTTGAGTTCTTGCCAAATAAGCATTTTGTATGTCTTACAATGCAAAAAAGACGTATTAGAACAATTTAGTTTGAAAATTTTTGGGCGGAAATGGAGAAATTTGAATTTTTAAATCCATTCCGCAGGGTCCACACCCGCTGGTTACAGACAGTGTGTAGGTCCGCATGAGTCATAAGCAATAGGTGTGGACCCAGGAATTTTTCCTTTGTAGAAAAAAGTCGGGGTTCGCAGGGGCCGCATGTTGCACCTGCAGACTCCCGCAAGCGATATTCTAAATCAAATTCTCCTTGAAAAATCAATTTTAAAGCCTAAAAATGAAATGTAAATGGTTGAAATGCAAGATAAGGATGATGTGGATTACCTAGAGCTGACGGTTTTTGATTCCAACAGACGGATTTTCCACAATATTCACAGGAAGTTTCTTACCCAAAATCTCTCACTTCTCACTCTGAAATCAAATTGTAAAAATGAATTTACAAAAGCCCTTTTTATAAGCTTTTTTGAATAAATGAATTTTTAATTTATTTATTTTTCACTTTAAAAAGGTAACTTTTTGATGCATTTTTATTTATCTTAAACAGCTATGAGTAATGTTTTGAGTTTTTGTGCAGAATATTGGATTTTTCGGGGAATATTGATCATTTTCAACAAAGAGTGCTTTTATCACTTTTTCGGGCTCTTTCAAAAACTTACGAAAAAGCGAAACATTGGAGTCCTCTTTAAGCTCTTTTCTGACTCATAAAATATGAAAAGATTGTCGAGTTTTTTCCTTTTTAAACTCGTTAAACAGAATTAAAAAGGTGGTCCACTTACAGCTCTTTTCTAACCGTATAAACATGAAAAGATCACTGTATTTTTGTCGTTTCAATTTCGATACTAGTTCTAAAATGACGTGTCTTCAATCGCTTTTTTACTTTTTTGGATCCGAGCCACTAATTATGAAAACTACTCCTTGATCGTAATGGTCAAGTGGTTCTCTCAAGTATTATTTTATACTTTTTTGGGCTTGGGGGACACAAATTTACGAAAAAGGACATCCATGGAGTTGTCTTAAGTTTTTCTTCTAACTCCCTAAAATTGAAAAACATCGAGTTTTTCCTATACTGGACTCGTTAAAATTTAACAGTAAAGGACATGTTCAATTTTAAACAGGAACAAACCACTCCTTCTTAGGGTTTGAATTTTAAACTAAGTTGGACTCATCCGAAGGATGAGCTTATAAACAAGCAAATGTTATCCTCCTCAAGCTTGTCAAAAATAAAGAGGTACTTGCCAGAAATGGTGGTGGAAAAGAGAGAAAAATGAACTTGTTTATTACACTTTGTGTTTTAGAAAAGCAATTAACCACTCTTGAACACGACAATTTTTGTTCACTTGGGTTGGGAAATCCTTTGCCTAACAGTTAATCAAACCATATTGAAAGTCTTCAGCCAGTTTCTGGGTATTAGCTTTGGGTCAATTATCACCAAACCATCTGCAATGTCGTTATGTGTTCAAGAGGTCAGTTCAAATAAACCATTCAACTACAAAATATCTGTCATCCATTTTGACCATCCCTGAGTTAGTCCTTTCCAAATATATTTTTTCAAAACTTGATCTATGATTTCATGTTGTGGGCTTGCCTACGACAGATCGCTTTCTATCGACTTCAGCTCATTATCTAGAAAGATGATCTAGAAATCATCAATACCTTGGAATCTGCATGCCCAAATGGCAGGTTTCTCGCCTTCGACGATAGGTTGCATCATTGACCTTCGATCAAAGGACTCTATGACATGTTCGACATCAGCTCATTTATTCACATTTCATGGATTGTACTGAGTACTTTGAGAGCCATTTACATTACTGGTGGTTTCTCTCACACGTTAACAGTTCACATCATTGACTGGTAGTCAAGTGGTTTCTACCATGTTTGACTTCGACACATTCATTCACATGGATAGAATCATACTAGTTTGGGAAGCATAAATCAAGACCCTGGATCTAGTTTCTACCATCTAGGCTGCCAGGAATTTTGTTATTCATTATACAATGGACTATTCATAAATAGATGGTTGCGCCCATACTGTGTCTACATGTGTCTATACTCTTGTTGTATTACAAAATCATTCCTGTATCAGAACAATTTAGTCAGTTTTAATCTGAGTATGGGAATTCCTACCTCAGCAATGATATGTTCACATATATATATTTTGCATTGAATGTTTTTACAGGTTCCAACTGGGACATCCACAGGATGATCCTTGAAATGATAAAGTACTTCACTCTTCATAGATGACAAACTCTATCTTCATCTATTACAAACTTCACACTTTAGGGGGCAATCTGTTGCACAAAAAATTGTCACCTTGACATTCTACAATCTGTGTGAGTCCATTACCACTCATATGTTCCTCCTTTGCAAGTCTTAAGCCTTAGTTCTTCATATCAAGCCTTGAAAATAAGAGAAAGTCTTCAAAAGTCTCTAAAACTCTGGTTCCGCACTTTCTCTTAGCATTACCTGCGGTCCCACAGCTAAAGGTCATGTCCCTTGTGCACCTGACTGCTCTGTCTCTGTGTTATGGGTGCGAACCCCTGTAAAAGTCAAAAAGGTGCAAGTATATTCTTAAAAACCCACTTTGAGTCATTTCTAGAAGCTTATGGAAGGAATCTTGAGGTGGCAAGTTCGCTCCCTTAAGGTTCATGCATCCCATACCTTAAGGAGCTAATCCCTTGATGTGAGGAGCTTATCCCTTGAAGGAGGACTCTATCCCTTCATAGGTGGACCTGTAACCTCCTTCCTCTGCACTATAAAATGAAGCATTGGGCTGGTTACTAGGGAGGTGGAAAGCTGAATATTTTTGAGGTGAAATGCTGCTAGAACTTAGTCTTCCTAATTGAGCTTTTATGAGGAGAGATTACATACCTCTTTGATCTCATTTGGAAGAGTGTAAGGCTTGTCAAAGTAAAGGAGATTCCTGTTTCGGGCCCTAGGAATAGCTTGTTCAACATCAAGGCTGAAATGTTGTAAGGTTCTTTTACTTCAAAGTTAATACAAATAAGTTTCTTTTTTCTCAATAAGATTTTATGGTTTATTTTATGGATTCCTTGATCACCATAATGAACATGATTTATGGTATTAGCTATGTAGGTGTTATTTGATGTTTGCTTGTTTGTGTTTATAGGTTCTCAAAAGGAAACTCTTTTGGACGGTTGAAGGTTGGCTGCTACAAACTAGAATTGGACTTAAGGTAGGGTCTAAACACCTCTATAGTTTTTATTAATGAATCGTATATGTTTAGAGAAAGATAGATTTTCTTGTCCGCTTGTTGCTAGATACCTTTAGATACTAGGGAGATTGGCCTTGTCCAGAAGATCAATTTATCTGGCCAACAGGCATGTTATAGAAGAAGTATATGTTGAACAACCACAGGGATTTGAAGTGAAATATCGAAGAACACATGTTTTCAGGTTGAAGAAGGCATTGTATGGTTTGAAGCAAGATCCACGGGCTTGGTATGAATGCATTGACAGTTACTTAATGAACTTGGGATTCACAATAAGCAATGTCGATCCCAACGTCTACTTCAAGGTAGTCCAGGGTCTGCCACTGATTTTGGTTTTATATGTTGATGATCTATTCTTGATAGGTAGTGAGCCTCTGATGATCGAGTGTAAGAGGGAGCTAGCCTCTAAATTTGAGATGAAGAACCTTGGTCTCATGCACTACTTTTTAGGTCTTGAGGTGTGGCAAAGGCCTTGTGAGATTTTCCTTTCACATGGAAAATACATTATGAAGTTGTTGGAAATATTTTGAATGCCTGAATGCAAATCCATGGCTACAATGATGGAAATGGACTTTAAGAAATTATGTGGAGAAGCTACAAGACTCGATTTGGAAAATTCATACGAGTATAGACAATTAATTGGGGCTCTAATGTTCCTTGTGAATGCCCGTCCAGACATATGGTATGCAATAAACACAATGAGTCAATTTTTGATGGAGCCCCTCCATGCACATTGGATTACTTCCAAACACATATTGAGATATTTGCATGGGTCAATCACACTTGGTCTAATATATTTTGCCAGAGATATTCAACTCTATGGATACCTTGATGCTCATTGGGAAGGAAATGTTATTGACATAAAGAGAACATCTAGATGTTTCTTTAGCCTTGGATCTGCCATGATATCCTGGATGAGTAGGAAACAAAAGTCTGTAGAAATTAGCACTGTCGAAGTAGAATACATTGCCGCTAGCATGACTAGTTGCAAAGTAGTTTGGTTGAGGAAGCTGTTTGGAGATCTATTTGAGTAGGTCCTAGACACTACAGTGATATATTGCAACAACAAGGGTGGGATCTATTTGGAAAAGAATCCCATGTTTCATGACAAGTCCAAGCACATTGAGATTCGATATCATATTCGAGACATGGTACAAACAAGAGTTGTTAGATTCCATCACATATCTATAGATGAGAAGATTGTAGATATTCTCAGCAAGGCATTACTAAAAGGAAAGTTCTTTGTCTTAAGAGAGAAACTTAGACTAATGGATGTGGCCCCTCTGGATAAGGGGAAGTATTGATGGGGGACACTGAGCCAACTCTTTCCACCTTGTTTGAGCTCCTAGGGTAAGGAATTGAGTAGAAGCCTCATGGTGTTGAGGGATCTTTGGAAAATAGGGTACTTTGATATCTATTACCCATAGGGTTGAATATGATGCATGGTCATAGATGTTGCTCCCCTATATGTTCTATGCATAGTATACCCCAAACCTTCAAGAAAGGCTTGTTGGGAATATCGCTCTCTTTTGGCCAACAAGTTTAGAGTGTACTTGGGGTGTACAACCCAAGTCGATTATGATGCAGGTGTTCTACCACATGACTATTAAGTCATTGATTAGAAAATCAGTAGGAAATAGGATTGGGTTGAGACTTGCTCCCCTTTTGAGATTCTGGGTTGAGAATGAGATCCCCAATGAGATTACAGGGTCGAAGAAGTGCTCCCCTTTATGATTAGTTATCCTATTGCTAATTATGAGTGGAAGCTGGTGCTCCCTGATTCTTCTCCTTTTAGATTAGATAAATTTTCAACATATAGATATGAGCAGAGACAACCAAAGCATGACGACAACATGATAGGATGATGTGATGATCAATATACAGATATTGGTAGGTGGAATTCTTCCCAGTTGAGAGGAAGTGTTAATTTTTTCAACTAGAGTTAAATTTCACCTTGGACAACTCCGACGACCGATATGATGATTTCATTAAATTCCTCTTTTCAAGAGAAACAAAATTGACCTAAAGATCACCCCATTTGGATAAGTGGACGTTTATTTTGAATTATTTTATCCACTCATGTATAATGGAATGGATCGGCCCTAAGCACATGTAAAATTGGACAAGGTCAACCTTAACCCCAAGTGGACCGTCATGTAAGCCTACCAATAGAAGAGACCTCAAGCTCATTTCCACACATTGATCAAGCCATTTTCTACTCTCTTATTTTGTCTTGGTTCTCAAAGTTATGATGGAAGAAGTTTGCGCAAAGGTCTGGAATCACAGGGGTGAAGCTTGCACGGATCTAGGGTTTTTGTTTCTCGGACATAGGCATGTAACTGAGCTTTTTATTCCCCATAAGCACACACACAACTACTAATGGATGTATGAATTTACAGGGTAAGTTCCTTAGATAAAAAACCAAGACACCACTCACAAATAGATCACAGATCAATACACCAGTATTCTTGACGTGGTTAAAACCCTCAAAGAGGGAAACAGTCCACGGCCTAAGCCAATGCGGCCACCTCAGGAAATTTATTAATGTGTTGGGTCCCTATAATACTAGTGATTACCCCATTACTATTGTAGTTTCATCCCTTATTAGTATTTTTGTGCCCCTAGTATCCCCCATATTGTTATTACTGTGCCCCATAGAATCCCTCTACTATTATTTTTGTGGCTTTATATTATTATTGTTAGGTCGGCTGGGTTATATTGTGACTCCTTAGACTCCTATATATAGAAAGGAGGTTTTGTCATTTGAATCATCGAAGAATTGTTCATTTATGTAATGTAAAGGAGATTTCCACCTCGATGAGGCTGAATTATAAGGCGTTGATCTATCTTTTCTATCTTTTCTTGAGCTGGTTTCATAACATTTGGTATCAAAGCTTTGGATTCTAGGGTTTCGCTACTCCAAATAGGTTATCATGACATTTTCACTATAACTTTTGTTTTGCGACATTTCAGAAGCTAAAAAAAAACCCATTTGAGAAGACATCACACTGAACCTTGGGTCCAAATTTCAAATATTTTCGCACTATATTTGTGGAGATATGATCTGAGGAAGTTGGTCATTTTGCAGACTCCTGAATTACATTCCAAACAGGTGACCTGGGGAAAATCATCATAACCTTCTCTCTGAGCATCGGATTGAAATTTCATAAGAAGTTATAGAAAGAGGATGGATTGTAGTTTCTTGTAGATATGTTTCAGAACCAAAGGTCAAAACAGTGACTCGTGGCATGTCATACAAGTTCGCTCTATTGAACTAGTATATAATCAAGTCACTGTGGGAGATTTCACATAACTCTTCCTTGGAGAATCCAATTTCGGTTAGAATGGTGGCATTGGAAAGAGGACACAGATGGATACTACAGGTTGCAATTTTAGAACTGGATGATCAGAAAGTACAGAGATACATCAGAGGCAATATCGAGCTCCTGCAAAGTGAAAAAAAGTGTGTAGATTTTTTAAAATTTTTGCTTAAGCTTGGTTTGAAAATTTATTTTGAAGGAATTCAAAGGGCATAGTAGAGAATTATTATCAGTAACTGATGCCCCAAGGAAAGAAAATGCAAACACCTAGCAATCAACCTGAAATCTCTAGCATGACTCATGAAGAAGAGGAAGAAATGCTATATGATATATCAAAATTACAAGAACAAGTGCAACAAATGTCACTCTCACAAAAGCTAACAGAAGCTAAGATAAATGGCATGGAAACTAACATAAAGGGTGTGGAATCTAATATGGATGATTTGAAGATAGATTTGAAGATAGATTTGAAGAGAGACATGGAAAATTTGAAGACAGATTTGAAGACAGACATGGCAGATTTGAAGACAGATTTGACAAATTTTCTACAAGAAATTCTTACTAATGGTGAAAAGGTAGTAGAGGAAACTCATGATGCGAACAAAAGAAATGTTAATCATGATTTCTTAGACTCTAATGTGGGATTTAAGACCCACCATATTCTAAAAATCGATATGAGGAAGTTTGATGGCAAGGATCCCGCAACATGGATATTACAGATGGAGCAATTTTTTGATCTCAATAATGTGCAAAACACACAAAAGGTACATATTGCAACTTTATATTTGGAACCAAATCAGTTTGTATGGTATCAATGGCTTTGCTCTTATAAACAAATTATCACTTGGGAAATTTTATGGAAGAATTGACAACACATTATGAGGATACAAAAAGCAACGCTTTTTTTAGCCAATTGATAAGTCTCAAACAAAACGGTTCAATAATGGAGAACATTGAGGAGTTCCAAAAATTGAACATAAGGGTAAAAAATATTCCAAAGGAGCATAGGATTGATGTGTTCATAGGGTCTTTAAAGGATAATATCCAACATGATGTTCGCCTTTGGGAACCTGATTCATTAGAGAAGGCATTCAGGTTAGCAAGAAAAATGGAAAGCAAAATTATGGCAACCAGGAAGCATACCACTCACAACTATAAAGATGGAAGTGTTGTTGCCCCTAGTATTCCACAACCTATAAGGTTGACACCACAACAATTGGAAGAGAAAAGAGCAAAAGGGCTTTGTTACAGTTGTGATATCAAATACACTAAAGGTCATAAGTGTGCTGAGAAGAAATTATTCTACATAGATTGCGAAGAGGAAGAAGAAAAGGAGCAAGAAAGGTCAAAAGAAGAGGATATACTCTAGGAACAAAGCCTAGATAAAGAAGAAATTAATCCAACCATATCTTGTAATGCATTGGCAGGAATTAGCACTCCTTAAACCATCAAGATAGAAGGACAAATCAAGAAGAAAAAGGTAATAGTGTTGATTGAGTTAGGAAGTACCCACAATTTTATTCACTGTACGGTAGCAAAAGAATTGAATTGCTTCTTATATCTAGCACCAGAGTGTCAAGTGATGGTTGCAAATGGAGGAACAATAAATTGCTCTGGAAAGTGCCATAATATCAAGCTATCAATGGGAGAATATGTATTGACTAGCCCAATGCTTTCCATTCCAATGGGAGGTGTTGATGTTGTACTAGGAGTCCAATGCCTACAATCCTTGGGTACAATAGCTTTTAATTTTGAAGAACTTTTCATGAAATTTCCTATGGAAGGAAAGGAATTTGAATTAAGGGGTATTGCAGGGAAACCGGGAAAGATAATCAGCTCTAACGGTATGACAAAGCTTCTAAAAAAGGAACAAAGGGGTGTAATTGCATAATTATGTTCGCTAGATGTTTCCACATTGCAATCATCTATTTCTCCAGATCTCCAAAAAGTCTTGGACAATCATTCCAAGGTATTTGAGACTCCCAAAGGGCTCCCACCTATTCATGATCATGATCATGCTATTGATCTGATTCTAAGAAGTGTTCCTCCAAACATCAGGCCGTACAGATATCCCTATGCCCAAAAGAGTGAAATTGAACGTATGGTTGCAGAAATGCTAGAGGCTGGTATAATTCAACCAAGTCAAAGTTCTTTCTTTGCTCCAATAGTATTAGTGCACAAGAAGGATGGATCATGGCGTATGTGTCCGGATTATAGGGAGCTCAACAAGCTCACTATTAAAGATAAGTTTCCTATTCTAGTCATTGATGAATTACTGGATGAACTGCATGGATCAATTTACTTCACCAAGTTGGATCTTCATTCGGGATATTATCAAATCAGAATGAAGACTGAAGACATTCCAAAAACAACATTTAGAACTCATGAGGGTCATTATGAATTTTTGGTCATGCCTTTTGGCCTTACCAATGCACCTTCAACATTTCAAGGTTTGATAAATTCCATTCCTTAGAAAATTTGTGTTAGTATTTTTTTATGATATACTAAACTACAGCAAGTCTTGGAAGGATCATGTTGAACATGTTGATAGGGTGCTACAACTATTGGAGGAGAAACAATTATATGCAAAAAGATCCAAATGTTTCTTTGGAGTACAAGAGGTGGAATATCTGGGTCATATGTATCTCATGAAGGAGTTAAGGTAGACCCTAGCAAAATTAGAGCCATTAAGGAATGGAAAATCCCCACATCCATAAAGCATCTGCGAGGATTTCTCAGGTTGACAGGGTATTATCGCAAGTTTGTTAAGAATTATGGGAGAATAGTAGCACCTCTAACAACATTATTGAAGAAAGATGCATTTTCATGGACTTCATAAGCAACAAAGACCTTCGAACATCTTAAAGAGGCAATGTGCCAAGCACCGGTCTTAGCTAAACTGGACTTCACAAAAACATTTATTGTGGAATGTGATGCTTCAAGAAATGGAATTGGTGTTGTTTTAATGCAATATGAAAGACCCATTGCTTTTGAAAGTCGTCCAATCAAGGGAAAGTTTTTACACAAAGCTATTTATGAGAAGGAAATGTTAGCAATACTCCATGCACTTAAGAAATGGCGACCCTACCTAATGGGAAAACACTTCAAGGTAAAAACGGATCATGATAGACTTAAATACTTTTTAGAACAAAGATTATCCTCTAAAGAGCAACAAAAGTGGGTCACAAAGATGTTGGGTTATGACTTTGAAATCCTCTACAAAAAAGGGAAGCAAAATGTGGTGGCAGATGCACTCTCAAGAAAGGATAAGGATGTGGAAGGATTGTTGTGCGCCATTTCTATTATCCAACCAGATTGGATAAACGAAGCAAGGGAGGAATGGAAGAATGACAAAGAAGTGTGGGAACTTATTCGAAAGTTACAACAAGATTCCAGTACGTCTGATACATTTAGCTGGCAAAATGATTCTTTATGGTACAAAGATCGCTTATACCTCTGTAAGAATTCCCAACTAAAACAAAATATTCTTATGGAATTGCACACTTCTCCCTTAGGAGGGCACTTAGGATTTTTAAAAACTTACCACAGGGTTAAGAAGGAATTTTTTTGGGATGGCCTTAAATTGGATATTCAAAAATTTGTGGCGTAATGTTTGGTTTGCAAACAAAATAAAGTTGAAACAATTAAGACACCGGGTCTATTACAACATTTATCCATTCCAAGCCAACGTTGGGAGGAGGTTTCAATGGATTTTATCACAGGTGTACCCAAGTCTGAGGGAAAGAGTGTCATCATGGTGGTAGTTGACAAACTTACCAAGTATGCACACTTTTGTGCATTATTACATCCATTCAAAGCCAGTACAGTTTCTACTACATTTATGGAAACAAATCAAAAGCTACATGGAAACCAAAAGATTATTGTAATTGATAGAGATCCCATTTTCGCTGGAAATTTTTGGACAGAATTATTTTCTTGTCTTGGTACTCAGTTAGCTCATATCTCATCTTATCATCCTCAATCTGATGGGAAAATTGAGATACTAAACAAATGTTTGGAAGGATATCTTCATTGCTTTGTATCTGATAAACAGACACAATGGGTCAAATGGTTGCCTCTGGCTGAATGGTGGTATAACACTTCCTTCCATACAACAACAAAAATGACCCCATTTATGGCACTTTATGGATATCAGCCACCATCCATCACATCATATTTAAGAGAAAATGCTAAGGTTCAAGCAGTGGAACATCACATCGAACATCAACAACAAGTCCTCCAACTCTTAAAGGATAACCTCATGTTGGCACAGAATAGAATGAAACAACAAGCAGATCAACATCACAACGAAAGAAGTTTTGATGTAGGTGATTGGGTATTCCTATGGCTACAACCATATAAGAAAATGTCCCTCAAGCAAGCGAAGAAGGAAAATAAATTATCACCAAAGTATTATGGTTCGTACAAGGTGTTGCAAAAGATTGGTACTATGGCATACAAATTGGAGCTTCTTGTAGCTTCTCGATTGCACCCAGTTTTCCATTTTTCATGTTTAAAGAAGGTTATAGGTGACAAGCTCCAAATTCAAACAATATTGCTAGAACTTGACAAGGAAGGAAAAATTATATTGGAACCGGAAGTAGTCATAGAAACAAGAACTCGACAGCTACAAAATCGATCAATTTTGGAGTATCTTATCAAGTGGAAGAACTTATCCACTGAAGATTCCACATGGGAGGATGAGAATTTTATACAGAAGCATCCAGAACTACTCAAGCGTTGAGGACAACACTTTTTTGAAGGAGGGGGGCATGTTGGGTCCCTATAATACCCCATTACTATTGTAGTTGCATCCCTTATTAATATTTGTGTGCCTCTATTATCCCCATATTGTTATTATTGTGCCCCATCGAATCCCTCTACTGTTATTTTTGTGTCTTTATATTATTATTGTTAGGTCGGCTGGGTTATATTATGACTCCTTAGACTCCTATATATAGAAAGGAGGTTTTTTCATTTGAATCATTGAAGAATTGTTCATTTATGTAATGTAAAGGAGGTTGCCCCCTCAAAGAGGCTGAATTATAAGGCATTGATCTATCTTTTCTTGAGCTGGTTTCATAACATAATGTAAAAGAAAGAAAAATTACATAATATTCTCTCATGAACGGTCACCTAAAAAATGACCCTTCATGCTCTCTAAATAGAGATCATGGACCAATAGGGTGTTAAGCAATAGATCAAGTGTCGATAATACTGAGGAGATAATGAACCATTAGATCACTTCATGTCTAGAGCATATCATGACTGTCAGATTGTAAGTTACAAAAATTACATACTAAAGAAACACATTTTACCTAACTATACACTAGGCCAAGTTGTAATCAATTATTTCCTATGTGTTGCAATATCCTAACACCCCCCCTTAAGAACAACTTGGAATAGGATTGATGGTTGTACAAAGATGACACGATAGGAGAAGGAATGAGGCATTAGATCCTATCCCCCCTTAGTGAAAACTTCTTGAACTCCAACCATAAATCGAAGTTTAGTAAACTTCGCCTTTGTGAGAGCCTTTGTAAAGATGTCTGCAACTTGACCATCGATTGAACAATATTACACTGCAAGAACATGGTCATGAATGAGCTTTCTGATGAAGTGCGTGTGTAGTTCAATGTGTTTGATGTGCTGATGTTGGACTAGATCTTTGCATAGTTGAATGGAACTTTGATTATAACACCAAAGTGTAATCGGATGTTGCTGCTGAAAACCAAACTCTGATAGGATTAGACGAAGCCAGTGGGCTTCCTTACTAGCTTCAACGACACCAAAATACTCTACTTCTGCTTAAGAAAGAGAAATGGCACATTGTTTCTTGTAAGCCCATGTAATAGGTCCAGAACCAAGAGTGAAGACATAACCTGTAGTAGACTTCCGATCATCAGGGTCACCAACCCAATCAAAATAAGTGAAACTAACCAATAGAGGAGATGCTTCTACACTTTAATGAATCCCAAACTGAATTGTACCCAAAACATAATGAAGTATTCTTTTAGATTCTTTCCAATGACTTTCATGTTGGTTTTTCATAAACCGAGCAACAAGGCCAACAACAAAGGAAATGTCAAGACGAGTATGGGTCAGATACAGAAGTTTTCCAACAAGCTAACAATATAAGGTAGCATCAAATTCATGGGAAGTATAAGTGATTGAAATTTTGGCTCTAGAATGAAAGGGAGAGGGGGATCACTTACAATATTCCATGTGAAAGTGGCATAGAATATCGCAGGCATACTTAGACTGGGAAAGGAAAATACCTTCTTTTGATTGCAAGACTTGAAGACCAAGAAAATAATGCAAGTGTCCTAAGTCTGTCATTTCAAACTGATTTTTAAGGCTAGACTTCACATGGTTTATAAGGTCGGGATCACTACCAATAAGGATAATATCATCAGCATAAAGAACAAGAATGATGATAAGCTTACCCACTTTCTTGGTGTAGACAGTATTGTCAGAATGACACCTAGAAAGGCCAGTATCTAAAATAAAGTTATCCATTTTGGCATACCAACCCCGAGGGGCTTGCTTGAGACCATAAATGGATTTCTTAAGATGACATACAAGGCTCGGTTTTGTTTGTATAAATCAAGGAGGTTGTTCCATATAGATTTCTCATGCAAGTCCCCAGGCAATAAGGCGGATTTAACATCCATATGATGGACTTCCCATTTGAAACAGGAAGCAAGGGAAAGAACTAGGTAGATAGAGTTCATTTTGGGAACAAGGGAGAAGGTTTCAGTATAGTCAATACCTTCAACTTGTGAAAAACCCTTAGCAACAAGACGAGCTTTAAGTTTATCAACTTTTCCATCTGGTCCAAACTTGGTTCTGTAAACCCATTTGCACCTAACAAGTTTTTGTCCCTTTGGAAGAGGAACAAGGTCCCATGTATCATTTTTCAATAATGAACGCTATTCTTCATTCATAGTTGTGTCCCAATCTAGATAACTTAAAGCTTCTACAACGGTGTCAAGATCATAATTTGTGGAAGCTTGAGCCAATAAAGAAGATGCTCTATCAAAATGAGAACGTTTACGATGTTGATATGTAGGATCATCTGCAAGAGAACCTACTACATCCCAAGTAGTGTGGACCCATTTTGGAAGCTAAGGAGATGAAGGAGGATCCTGAGAAGGTGGGGGAAGATTGTCATCCTTTATATCATCATCTGAAGAAGAAATAGTCTTAGAAGGAGAAGGGATAGAGAAAAGTGGCACATCCATTGAACAAGGATCGTAGGCCGACATATTTTCAGCAAATTGTACATCTCTTCTAATGATAACATTTTTGGATTTAGGTTGAAGAAGTCTATATCCTTTGACATCTTCAGAATATCCAACAAAGATACATTTTTTACTCTTAATTTCTAAGGCTTTATGTTTATCATTTAGAATATGGGCCCATGCTTCACTTCCAAAAACACGAAACTGACTTTCATCTGGTTTAATTGAGCTCCATGCTTCTTCTAGAGTGATATTCTTTAAAACCTTAGTAGGAGTGAAATTTACTATGTAAATTACACAGTTAATTGCTTCTGCCCAAAAATTAAGACTAAGTCCTTTATATTGAAGCATACAATTATCCATTTCCTTTAAGTTGTGATTCTTCCTTTTAGCTACACCATCTCGCTGTGGAGTATATCGAACAATATGTTACAATTGAATTCCATGCTTAGTACAAAAGTTGATGAATTTGTTGTGAACATATTCTCTGCCATTATTAGATCTTAGCTTAAGAGTTTGAAGTCCAGATTGTTTCTCAACAAAGGCATTAAAGGCCAAGAACATGTTAAAGACTTCACTCTTGAGTTTTAATAAGTATACCCAAGTGCGTCTGGAGAAACTATCAATGAAAGTTAAGAAATACTTGTATGCAGAGAATGAAACAACTAGAAGTGGACCACATAAATCACTATGCACAAGTTTTAAAGGGGTTGAGGTGTGCCAAGAGGCACATTTTTCAAAACTATCTCGATGATATTTTCCGATTACACATCCAGAACAAACACCATCTCTGCATGATACCATAGGAAGACCTGTCACCATATTTTCTTTACATAGATTTTGAAGGGAGTGATAGTTTAAGTGACCAAATGGCTCATGCCAAAGTTTGCTCACTTCATCATTATGAGAAAAAAATACTGAGGGAAGAGTTCATGACCCAAATTTGTTAAACTTATACAACCTTATGGAATCATAAAAAATTCTAGTAGCTAAAATTTGTTCAGGATCTCTTAGGTCCTTAATTACAACATCATGAGGTGAAAATTCAATGGTTTTACTTTCACCTGAATGAGTTATCTGATATACAAATAGAAGGTTGCAGGATAAGGTAGGAACACATAATACATCATTAAATTGACCATTTTCTAAATGAATAGCTCTAATCCCTGCAACATTAAGAGATCTATCATCACCAACATATATATTTTTTGTGTTACAATCATTTAAAGAAGAAACAATGGCTTTGTTTTTTGCCATGTGATAAGAAGCTCCAGAATCAATGAGCCACTCTTGAGAATGAGAAGAAGATGCATAACTAGACCGAGATGCTTGAAACCACATGCAAAAAGTGTTATTCCTAAAGATGAAGTTGAAGTTGAAGAGTGATCCAAATGGATGTTATCGTTCTTCATTGTTGCTTCAAAGGCTTCCATCTTCTTAAAGCATTTGGATTCTAATTGGCCATCACGATTACAAAAGTTGCAATGTCTATTTGTCTTCTTCCCTTTGTTTTTAGTTTTCTTATCATTTGTTGAGTTGATTTTTCATTGTGAGACTGAAATTGTTTAGGACCCTTGTTTGGTTTAGGACCATTATTTTTAGGATGTTGCTTCTTAGGATTCTTTGAACTTGGTTACTGTTGGGATGCTAAGGTTTCCTTAGAAGAGTTTCCAGTATTAAGAAGACCAAGATGTAATAATTTTTCTTGCTCTCTTATTAAAGAATCACCAAAGGAATCAAAAGAGGGGGACTTGTAGTCTTGTCCTTGAGAAATAAAAACTTATAAAGTAAAATGGAAGGTGAAAACAAACACATAGTAGGTTGGTCCTAACTTAGTAAGAATGGAATGGATAAGGCTACCATCTTCTTTCTTAACCTTAACACCTTCCAAGAGAAGTCTAAGGGTCTTGAACTTGGATCAAAAATCTTCAATGAAAGAAAAATTATTGGGGTCCAATGTAAGAAACTCATTTTCGAGTTAATGGGCTCTAATTTCATTTTTAATTTCAAAAACTTTATTGAGTTGTTTCATTGCTTCTTCAGGGGTATCAATTTCTGCGATATGGAATCTAAGTTCTGGAGATATAGACATCCCTATCAACCCACATGCTTGATCTTACTTATTTTTCTATTTGGCTTTCTTATCTTCATATTTAGGTTTAGACTCTTGGCCTAAAGCTATTCTATAAAGACCTTTACTTCTAAGTAAATCCACAATGTAGGAAAGCCATTGGAAGTAGTTGGTGCTATCAAGAATAACTAGCCATGGAATTTTCATTTTTTAAAGGAACTGAAGTAGTAGATGCTGAAACTAAGTGTTCCAATGGAAATATTTCGAAAAATTAGGCCGATTAGAAAAAACGACACTAAAAACGGCTTCTGGATGAAGAAGTTATAGATTTTTGAAGAAAAGTTGTTGAAGATGTTGACGAACTGCATCAATGTTGGGAAGTGAATGATAATGTTATATTTTAAACCCCCCCTTCCAAACTTAATCTAATTAGCTCACTTTAAAAAAGCTTTCTTTATGTGACCCACTTTTATAAATAAGTGAAAGTCACTTTTACAATTGTACTTTATGAACTATCCACTAAATTGTAACTTAAATAAAAGATAAAGTGACTTTAGAATTATAAGTGACTCACTTTTTATAGTGGGTGAGAATATTTTTACATAAAGTAACTTTTGAACATAAGTTACATGTGTTTTTTGAAAAAGTAACTCAATAAAAATAAAGAAAAAGTAACTCAACAAAAAGAAATACTTGAACCTAAGACTTCTATTCTTATAAAGTAACTTTGGACCAAGTGAGCTAGTTCAAAAGGTTAGTAATTTTTGGAAAGGAGGAAGGGGTAATTTTTTTTTTTTGCTCACTAAAGCTTTGGGGTGCGTTTTTACTTCAAAACCCCTTTTTGCTTAAAAAACAAAAAAAACAACCACACAAACCGAACGAACAAGCAAAAGCCTTACGACTTAAAGTTAGATGCGGCAAAAAACTATATATTTTCCTCAATGTTTCAGATTTTTCAAGATCACAGTAAGGCGCAACGGAAAAGAGCATACACATGAGAAAAATCATTTCTTTCTACTTCTGCTTTGCCCAGATTGCACAGAATCGTAGGGAAAAGAGCATACACAAAAATCAAAGGTATAAATCTCGTAATAAAATAATATATAGAAGACTATAAACTGAAATAAATAGAGAGATAAATAACTATAACTGCAAATAAAGACAGTATACCTCTAGATCTTAAAAATGATGTAGCTAGGGCTACCGAAAACCTTTTCACATGAAACGAAAGGGATTCCTCACTGGAACAGATGATCCTAACAAAATAGAGCATTCCTCTTAGCCTGAAAGCAGTCAGAAATAATAGATCTATGAAATGACAATCAGATGCAATTGTACCGGCTTCAGACTTGGATCGCCAATAGATGCGACCCTCGAATAGCTCTGATACCATGTAGGAATTTGTAGGGAAAGTTCCTTAGATAGAACACCAAAGGACAACACTCACAAAAAGATAAAAAATCAATACACCAGTATTCTTGACGTAGTTAAATCCCTCAAAGAGGGAAACAGTCCATGACCTGAGCCAACGTAGCCACTTCAGGAAATTTATTAATGTAAAAGAAAGAAAATTTACATAAGCTTCTCTCATGAATGGTCACTTAAAAAATGACCCTCCATGCTCTTTAAATAGAGATCATGGACCAATCAAGTATTAAGTGATAGATCAAGTGTCATTAATACCAAGGAGAGAATGAACCACCAGATCACTTCATGTCTAGAACATATTGTGACCGTTGGATTGTAAGTTACAAAAGGTACATACTAAAGAAACACACTTTACCTAAATATACACTAAACCAAGTTGTACTTAATTATTTCCTATGTGTCAGAATATCCTAACAAGGGGGTGTCCAAGAAGTCTTGGATGCTCGAACAAAGGCCCTAAGGGAGCATCTCGGGTTATTGAAGTAGATCAAATGGTGTTGGTCCCCGAACGTTTGCATAGAGTGGTCAAGTGAGCGTCTAGGAAGTCCCAAATTCACGCATATTAAGTGGAAGAGAGTGTCTAGGGGTTTAGACCAGTTTTGCGTGAGTTTGACCCCGTACGCATGCAAACAATCTTCCTCGAAGTGTTCAGGTTAGACACAGATGCCCTCACACAGTGGTTAAGGGAGCATCCATGGAGTTTCAAATGCACACAATCAGTCTTGTTGGGAGTGTATAGGGTTTTGATCTAACATTTAGCAGTTGGCTTCAGTGCTCTGATGGATCAAGGGGTTCTCTCTATTGTTCTATAGATATGCAGTCTATTATGTAAATCTCTATTGCAAGTTTATGTATTGGCTCATTGTACTCTCTTCTAAAAGATTTTTATGATGATCTAATAAAGAAGAATATTTGAAAGGGCTTTCCCCCTTCTGGGGCTTTTCCCTGGTCTTGGACTAACCTGCTGTCTCTTATGGTTGTGTTGTTGTCTTCTTCATTATTGCATATATTGTTCTATCTTCAATTATAGTTTATGATTGGATACATTGCTAATAATTGGATGCATTGTTAAATGAAGAAGTAAATTGGGCTAAAGTAATTGATACAACATAGAACAATCTGAAAAATTAATATCATTCACACCTGTTACTCTAAGATCGCTACATTAAAACCCGTCACTTTAGACCTCATAATAGACTTGGTACTATGTGACAATGTTGAAGTTCTTAAACCTAATGTGAGATCTCGAACTATAACTGGAATCTTGCTAACTCTCATTATATTTACCAGAGGGCATAAGCTTCGGTTTGTTTTTCTTCAAGAGGTGGAAATCATAGCCCAATCCAACTTCACACTGTTAAGAATTAAATTATCCTTGAATTGTCTGTTGTGATGCCATATTAAATAGAAACACTTTAAATGCAAGTTATGCCATTCCTCATATTATTATATATTACATTTTATATAACAATTGGAAGTTTAAAATTTATTGTTGGTTTCCTATAAGGTTTTCAATGGTATTTAATGAGATCTCATTCAAAGAATTTAATGGGATCGCCACATTCACGCCCATCACTCTGGATGTTGATGGTTTCATGCCATGCTTTGGCACTCTCACAAACAAACAAAAATTTCATTTATGAGATCAACCACATTTATTAATGTGGATGTGCTAATATACATGATATTAAAAATAATGTGAAAAAAATACATTATACATATAATTTGATTAAAAAATAATATGAAAATTTCTTATATATAATTTTCCATGGACAAACAAGAGGAACCTTTAGGTTATTGAAGCACTAGAATCTATTACAAAGTGAATTACCAGCTATTCGGTTGTTGGTTCAAGCAGTTGATAAAGAAAGAAAGAAATGAAAATTGAATGGAAACCAAAAATAAATTACACAAGTAAAACACAATGTTTACGTGGTAAAACCTTGACAGGGTGTCAAGGAAACATCCACGGGGCAAGGGATTGGATTCTTTATTTGATCAAGAATGATTCTCCAAGATATAGTAGTTTGGGCATTCATCAGTTTTATATAAGAACCTCCTCCGTTACATAACCGTTGTTTCAGTATAAAACTAACTGAACAGTAACTAATACAGTTTTACACATATTTACATAATTTGTTGTCAAATTCAACAAACTTTGCCTTGACAACAATTTTCCTAATCCCTTGCCCATGCCCATTCATCATCTCTTATGCAATCCAAGAGAGGCTAAACACCATCACAACTTCTCTACTGTAACTGGCTTCGTGAATATGTCTACACAATTCTCCCATGTATGGACCTTATTAAGAGATACTTTTCTGCCATCGATCGCATGTCTCATAAAATGATACCTTACATCAATGTGTTTGGTCTTGTTATGATAAGCTGGATTTGTAGCCAAGTGAATAGCACTTTGACTGTCACATAGTACATTCACTTTCTCCCGCGTCCTTCCAATCTCATCAAGTAGACCCTTTAACTAGATTGCTTCTTTATGGGCATCTGAAGCAGCTATATATTCTACTTCAGTAGTGGACAATGCAACTGTTTCTTAAAGCTTTGACATCCAACTAATTGCTCCACCTACAAGAGTAAAGACATAACCTGTAGTAGATCTCATTTTATCCAAATCACCTACATAATCAACATCCACATATCCGCAAACCAATCCTTCACTACCATTAAAAATGATGCAATGATCACTTGTGCCTCTTAAATATCGAAGCACCCATTTCACTGCTCGCTAATGTTCTTCACTTGGATTTTCCATGAACCTACTGACAACTCCAACTGCATGTGAAATGTCAGGTCTTGTAGATACCATCGCATACATTAATTTTCCTACAACATTCGCATATGGTACATGAGACATATATTGCTTTTCTTCATCAGTTCTAGGACTCAAAACAAAAGAAATCTTAAAATGGGAAGCTAATAGAACATTAACAGGTTTCACACTGTTCATACCAAAATTTTCAAGTACTCTTTCCACATACTTCTGTTGTGATAACCAAAGCTTACCATTTTTCCTGTCTATGTGTATCTCCATGCCCAATATATGTTTTGTTGCTCCAAGATCCTTCATATCAAACGTCCTAGAGAGCTAAGTTAACCTGTTGATCTATTCAATGCTTTTGCTTGAAATAAGCATATCGTCAACATACAAAACTAAGATAATGAATATGCCATTGAAAATCTTGAAGTATACACAATGATCATACTCACTTCTAATAAATTTCTAGCCCACCATAAAGGAGTCAAACTTCTTGTACCATTGCATGGGAGACTGCCTCAGGTCATACAATGATTTCCTGAGCTTGCAAACTAATCTTCTGCTATGACCTTGTACAAAACCTTCTAGTTGTTCCATATATATCTCTTCATCCAAATCACCATGTAGAAAAGTTGTTTTAACATCTAACTGTTCTAACTCAAGGTTAATTAATGTAGTTAGTGCCAACATAGTACGAATAGAAACAAGTTTTACAACTGGTGAAAAATCTCATGAAAGTTAATACCTTCAACCTAAGAATACCCTTTTGCTACTAGTATCGCCTTATACCTTTCGATACTTCCATCAATTTTCTATTTCAATTTGAAGACCCATTTGCATACAACAACACTTATCCCTTCAGGAAGTTCTACAAGGTCCCAAGTATTGTTCTTGGCTAAGGAATCCATTTCTTCTTCCATAGTCATTTTCCATTTTTCGCTATTCGTATCATCTACTACTTCTTAATAACAAGAAGGTTCCTCGTCTTCAGTAATCAAAGCAAAATATTGATACCTTTTGGGAGTTTTTCTTTCCCTTGTAGACCTTCTTAGAGTGACTAGTTGTTGAACTGGTTTAGAAACTTCAATATCTTCCTTTGTATCTTCAACACCTTTTCCTCCAGAAGTCTCTCCTTCCTTTCGACTTTCAAGAAAAGGTCTAGCCTCCAACTGAATTTGTTGATTTGGTGATAGTTGTTCTTGTTCAATTCTTTCAACATTTGATTTTAAAAGAGAAGATTCATCAAATGTTACATCTCTACTAATGACTATCTTCAATTAATTAGGATCCCACAACCTGTATCCTTTCACCGCATAGTCATACCCAACAAATGCATAACATTTCAATTTTGGATCTAATTTTGAACGGTGATTTTTAGGAATAAGAGCATAGGCATCGCAACCAAATATCCTTAAATGTGAATAATCACAAGCCTAACCTGACCAAACTTCTTCAGGAATTTTAAAATTAATTGCTACTGAAGGTGATCTATTAACTAAATGATAAGAAGTGGATACTGCTTTTGCCCACAACTCCTTTTGCATGTTAGCATTGCTGGTCATGCTTCTGGATCTTTCCATAAGATTCTGATCCATACGTTCAGCAACACCATTTTGCTGAGGAGTATAAACAACAGTTTTGTGTTTAACAATTCCTTCATCCTTACAATATTATTCAAATTCTAGAGAAGTAAATTCACCACCATTGTCAATTCTTAAACATTTAATTGATTTTCCTATTCTTTTTTCTACGATTGCTTTAAATTGTTTAAAGACATTGAATACATCAACGTTCTTCTTCAACATAAAGACTCAAAATTTACAGGAGAAATCATCAATAAAAATTAAAAAATATAAAGCACCTCCATATGATACAACAGGAGATGGTCCCCACATATCAAAATGAATATAGTCCAAAATTTCTTTACTATTATGACTTCTAGTTTTAAACTTTTATTTACATTGTTTTCCATACACACAATGTTTACAGAAATCCAACTTTAAGGATTTCAAATCAAGAAGTAATTTATAGTTCATCAGTACCTAAGGAACTTTCTCGCTCATGTGACCCAATCACTGATGCCATAGGCGAGTACCTTCTTCTTCTTTCTCGGACACATTGCTTCATTGACCTGAGTACGTCCTTTGAGTCTGTAAATATTTCTGACCTTTTCTACTTTTATAACAACTAGGGCACCTTTTGAGACTTTCAGCACTCCATTCTAACTTGTAAACTTATAACCATCTCAATCCAACACTCCCAAAGAAATCAATTTTTTCTTCAATTCAAGTACATGTCTAACACTAATTAATGTTCTAACTACGTTATCATACATTTTAACCCTGATATTTCCCATCCCAACAGTCTAACATGATACATAATTACCCATAAACACAGAACTACCATTTACAACTTCATATGAAGTAAACCAATTTCTGTGTGTACACATGTGATGAGAAGCACTAGAGTCTAACAGCCAACTTTCAAAATCCTGAGAGACATTACACACAGATAAAGTTTCATTTATCATACATAATTCTTCAGTCATACTTGAATCAACCTGATTTTCTTCCTTCTTTGGGTTATCAGACTCTTTTCATTTCCAATAGTCTTTCTTGAGGTGTCCAATTTTATTGCAGTACCAACATTTTGCCTTACACTTCTTTCCCTTTGATTTTGATATGGAAGATCCCCTTGTTTTTTTTCCTCTTTCCTTTGACCATCCTCTAGCTATCATGGCTTCTAGTTTAGCTGTTTCATACTGGATTTCCTTTGTACTTCTTCACTTAAGATAGCTCCCACAACTAATTCAAATTTCAAAGAATCAGTAGTGCTCAAACTGATTGAAGTTATGAAGAGAACATAACAAGGTTATAGCTTTGTCTTCTTCCTGAATTTTAACTTCCATATGTGATAATTGGCATATAAGTGTATTAAAAATATTTAAATGTTCTGCAACTTTTGTACCCTCCTTCATCTGTAGACTATACAATTGTCTTTTCAAATAAATTCTATTGGTTAATGATTTTGTCATATATAGTTTTTCCAGTTTTTCCCATAAACCTGCAGCTGTACTCTCTTCAAAAATGTTGAAGAGAACTTCATCCGCCAGGCATAACCTGATGGTACTGAGAGCTCGGGCATCCAAGTCCTCCCAGTCTGAATCTGTCATGCTAGCAGGTTTCTTATTTGCTCCGTCCAAAGCTTTGTGCAACCCTTGTTGCACAAGAAAATCCCTAACTTTCAGTTTCCATAGAGTAAAGGTATTCTTGCCGGTGAATTTCTCCAACTCGAACTTTGCATTAGTCATCTTGGCAATTTTCTTCCTACTAACCCTTCCTCCTAGAGTTTTTGTTTTTCACCTCCTAAGATTTCTGTTTTTCACCTAGGGTTCTCTGATTACTTGAGTTTCCCTTTTTTCTTTTTTCTTTAAAAAAAATGAAATAAATAGAAAACCTACTCCAATTTCTATTACTCCATAATTATGTTCCTTTCCAAAAAAAATTGCTCCTTTTTTTTTCAATTTAATGAAAATCTGGAAAATTCTTCTACAGTTTTCTAGAATAAATATCCCTGGTTTTTTGAACTCACAAAAAATAATTTCTGAAAATATTTGCTTTCAAATAAATAAAAAAGATAAATTTTCACAAATACTCGGATTTTTCGGTGATTAACAATACTAGATTTTCCTTCAGAAACGCTCTTCACGCAGTAACAGTGGCCTCCTCATCCTTGTTCAACAAAAAACGAAAAACTACTCCTCAATTTGCAAACAAGATGAACCGCAACTTGCTTACTTTGCTTTCCTCCGACGATGGACAACATTCCTCAACAATGGACAACGTTCCTCAACTTGAGAGAACTGATTCAACAATGCGATTGTTCCTCTTACTCAACACAACAACGTCAGGGTTTCTTTTCTAACGCAGCAAGATTTCTTTTCTAATCGTCGCGGCTCACACAATCACGCCTCTGCAAAGGAAAAATGACGACTCACAGCCAACCGTTGGTTTATTCTCTCTGTGTTAATGGCAATTACTTTACCAAAAATTGTCTTTGCGTTTGACAACAAATTTCCTCCCTCTCCAATGGTTTGACTTCAAACTATCTCTACGTAGGGTTTTCCAAACATCAGACAGGCTCACTGGCTTTCAAGATGAGACGTCTCGATCCTCTTACAGTGTCTGAATTAATGGTAGTTTCTTCCAAGCTGAGGCATCTCGATCCTCTTACAGTGTCTGAATTAATGGTAGTTTCTTCCAAGCTGAGGCATCTCGATCCTCTTACAGTGTCTGCGTTAATGGTGGTTGCTTCCAAGCTGAGGCGTCTTGATCCTCTTACGGTGTCTTCGTTAATGGCAATTGCTTCCAAGATGAGGCATATCAATCTTCTTACGGTGTCTGCATTAAAGGCAGTTGCTTCCAAATAGCGAACAAGCTCACTGGCTTTCAAACTGATTTGACAGCAAATTTCCTCGATTTTCGAACTGTGCTCCCATACCGATTGTTGGTTTGAGCAGTTTATAAAGCAAGAAAAAAATGAAAACTGAATGGAAAACAAAAATAAATCACACAATTAAAACACAATGTTTACAAGGTAACACCTTATGCACAGGGTCAGGGATTGGATTCAATCAATTTCCTCGATTTTTGAACTGTGCTCTGATACCAATTGTTGGTTCTAGCAGTTGATAAAGAAAGAAAGAAATGAAAACTAAATGGAAAACAAAAATAAATTACACAAGTAAAACACAATGTTTACATGGTAACACCTTGACCAGGTGTCAAGGAAACATGCATGGGGCAAGGGATTGAATTCTTTATTTAATCAAGAATGATTCTCCATGATACAATAGTTTGGGAATTCATCAGTTTTATATAAGAGCCTCCTCCGTTACATAACCATTGTTTCAGTATAAAACTAACTTAATAGTAACTAATACAGATTTACACATATTTACATAATTTGTTGTCAAATTCAACTTCGGTTCCCTTGATCGATTCTATGACCAACGATAGATAATAACTACCCCTCAAATAGAACTCAAAGAGAAACCCTTCCCAAAAAGTGTTGAGCTGAAATCATATTTCAAGGATTCTTGCACTATTCAACTACAAGAGCGCTAGAAAGTGAGAGCTCCCTCCCTCCCCCTTTTTTTTATCAATTCTTAAGAATGATTTCCCTTCTTTGGTTCTTATTGTCCAACTAAAGTACAGAATGGGTGCTTTCCACTCTTGAAATCAAGTTGGGTTATAGTTTTTCTATGACTTTGTATGTCTTGAGCATCCTTGGGATGATCTTGTAGTACCTACAACGTGGAAAGAATAAGGTTAGTCTGTGGCAGAAATTTTCCTTCTACTAGATTTTTTTTAAAGAGGTGAGAAGAGATAGTACATCAAGTTGTTTGCAAGTGACAACTTGATCATGTTCTCTAAGGATCCTAAATGAGATAACTCTAAAATAACTTCTATCTCTAATTATCACCCACCTATAATTTATATGAAATCTAATTAATTAATTACTTTACCCTCTATATATTCTTCACCAAATACAAAAATGGCAATTAATTTTCCATTATAATCTCAAAAACAAGAAATGCTAAAAAGTTACACTGACATCATACCCAAAAAAAAATAAAATCTTAAAAGAAATAAATACACACTTTTTACTTACGAAAAATCAACATTTTAAAAGAGAAAATAAAAATCTAAACTTAATAAGTGAGTAAGTAAGCACAGAGAAAACCTTACATTAACACCTCCTTACCTCTCCTATAACCTTACATTACCACCTCCTATAAATATTTTATGTGGATTCTTAATATCCATGTCACATTGAAATCAAAGTAAACCTTATCATGGTCCTCCTATAAATATTTTATGTGGATTATTAATTTCCATGTCACATTGAAATCATAGTAAAACTTGCCTTCGTCTATCAGCAAGTATTGTGACATTTAAATCATAGTAAGTATTGTGAGATTGATTTCAGATTAAAACTATGGTAAACTATCCATGCTACAACAGCTTAAAACAAATGCAACAGTTATCTAATTGAAAAATTATTACTTTAAAAGTTCAATTTAATGTTGAAACCACGTTTAAAATCATAAATAAAATCAATCTGAAAAAGAAGACAAACGTAATTTTATTAAATTTACTTTATATATCATAATGATTTTTAAATAAAAAATACAACTGTGTATAAAATTATAAATAAAATTAATTTGAAAAAACAAGAAAAGGAAGGCTAAACCAGTCAACATTATGCTCCTATATTTATGTATATGAATTCATCTTGTAAAAAAGGATACAAATGGTTTAGACCATAGGAATTCCAACCAAATTAGACATATACTTCTCATTATTAAATCATATAAATTTAATAAGACTTTAGCCAGGATTAATTGTGATTCACGTACATAATGTATACATGTATTTAATTATTTATTATAAAGAAATTGTAAGTCACTAGTGGTTGAGTTGAGAGGTTTATTCTACAACCCATTATATGGGAGATGTGTAATTTGATTGTGCTAAAATTCTAGTTAACACGTGTCTTTTCAAAAAAAAATATTCTTTAAATAAATAAATGTGTATTTTAATAAAAAACAAAAATGAATATACACGTTTTACTCTCTCAACCATAAATAAAATATTTAGATGTCCATATAAAATATCATAATCTTATATCAATTTTATAGAGAAATAAAATAACCTAAAATAAAAAATAAAATAAAAATCCTTACTTTTACTTTAGAGCATGAGAAAGTTGTATAATCTTTATACTTTTTAAAAATATTTAAGTACATCACTTAAATAAACCCTAGAAAAATATTTTAGTACATTACTCAAATAATGTTTTTAAACATTTATGTTGGTTAATTTATTTCAATCTCAATTTCATGTAGTGAGTACATGCCGCCTGGTTTAAATATAACTAAATTAAAGTTAAAAACTGTGGAGATTTAGCATATGGTTTAAATATAACTAAATTAAAGTTAAAACTATGGAGATTTAGCAAATGGAAGTCTATATAACTGCAGGCAGAAACCAAAACTAGAAGAAAAGAGGTAAATTTGAAAAACAAGAGATTTGAAAAAAGGAGGCTATATTTAATTATAGAGAATCAAGTTATGCAATTTGTAAATTTTAAAGATTTTGATAACAAAATTGTTAATTATTTCCCCTTTATTAATGTACCTCATTTTATGATTTTTTTCTTTTAAATACGAAATTTGGTTTTCGTCATAAAATGTACATTACCTAACATAAAAAGCTTAATGCCAAATCCTAAGTGTTGGTACAATTATATACATAATACATCACCAAACATCAAAAGTATCAACTAAGGATCATAATCAGTAGAGTTGATGCACTAGATGTGCGAGAAACATATAATCTATCTACTTGTCTAGTATAGTGGAAAAGAAAGTAACTTAAATCAAACTAATCTCAATCCTTAGATGTTTTAAAGCTTACTTAGAACTTATTGGGAAATAATGAAAAATCCTATTATGAACTTAAAGAAGAAATATGATCTTTAGAATACTTTGCTAATGAAATGTATGCTCTCACACATTAACTAATGCACAACTTTAACTCGTATCAGAAATCTATCATTAACAAGTACAACAAACTATTTGCTACAAAATGGTATGGGAATCTGTTTTCTACAGGAATTAATCAGCGAAGGAATTTAACTATTACTAAAATCAACAGAAATCCAAGCAACATTATGAACTAGAACAATGGACTATTGTCTATTCTAAAATATGTATAAACCTACAAATCGACAATATTAGTAAATATAACTTTATCCTGCAAACCAAAGCAATCTCATTTACTTATAACACAGAAAATCAATCTTCTGGCCTTTAGGAGAAATACACACAGCTATAAATATATTAAATATATTGATAACACTCTTTATTAAAGCATTAGTTCATACAACTATTTAGACACTCCTGTATTCAAGAAATTACTCCTTCACACTGCAAACATATCTATCAATTGATTCAGAAAAACCGAGTATTAATATGGTACTGAAAAGAGAGTATCTTTACGGTACTACGTAATGAATGATAATGATAAATTAGATCACACGACTATTGAAACAAAATGCTAATTCTAATCAACTATAGAAAAATCTCACCAGGATGATGTTGGTGGGCCCTTGCCAATACAAAACGGCAACTTAAAGAAACCTATAATCTACTAAAATGTAAAACACAATTTCATAATGGTCACATATGTATTAATCTTTGGAAGAAGATCTTACAACTGTTTCCTGAGTGAAATTAAAAGCATAATCAAATGTTACATATGAGTGTTTAGACTAGCAACATCTACCCCATTCCTATCATCTACAGGTCCTCAAAAGAGAAACGACATGGTATATAAAAATCATAGAAAAATCTCAAAAAGGTTGGTTTCATTTTTCTTCGCATCGCAGGTTTTATCCTCATGACACGTAGTTTATGAGGATAAAACATATCCTTTTAATTTTGGCACATTTACCAACTGCTTCTTAGTCAAAACCACATGCTTTGTTCTCCTAGTGTAGGCACTAGATCACAATGAATCTCAGTACCAGAATGTTCAAGAACTCCTGTTACAAGTACCAGATGAGAAATATGAGGTATAGGTATCAGACAACTATTGCGTGGTGCAGAAATTCTTGTTGCTAGTTTTAACACGAGTATTGGATGAAGGGTTGGTCATGACCGAAGTCCCTATCTAATAAAAGTCCATCATAACTTAATCAGAGATTTGAAGCAATTTAATAACTACTCTAACCATTAATAAATCATAAAATTATGCTTAAAGAGTTGTACACCTCATGCACAGCAAAAAGGCCAACAAGGCATAGTCCATGGTGTCTTAGAGGGATAACTTGGAATATTTATGGCAATAATAGGTGTCGATGGAGGAAAAATTGGATGACTTTAGATATTAAAAAAGAGGCTCAACATTCCCCCATGCCTATTTCATTGTATGTCCTCATGCAACCCATAATATTCAAGACTGCAAAATTTGTGTATGCCATGGCTGAATTACATATTGTTTATTTTTGTAGCACCGGATGTGTTCTAGCTACGAATTTTTGTGGAGAGGCTAGAATACATGTATCCTCCAAAACCCAAAAATAGTTTCTGGAAATTCCACCTAGAGACGACTTAATTAAGATAATTAATCTTTTTTTATGGTGCCTAAGTCTAAACTTAGGAAAACTGATTAATTAAAGGGTATTAATTAATTCATAGTGAAATCTTCTATAAGAAGACATGGATTGAGTTCTAGTCAATATTATCCATCGATTATGTTTTAATCTTGGTCGTTGGAGCCTCAACAAGAGATTATAAGAAGAAATTTGATGGGGGTTAGAGAACACACTTAGAGCCACTAGGAATTCAATATTGCCAAGAAATCGAACTCCAGAGTAGTAGTTGTGTGTTGTCAGAGGTGATTCATTAGTTTCAAAGTAGTGAAAGA
Source organism: Pinus tabuliformis (assembly GCA_031772625.1). Classification (NCBI taxonomy): domain Eukaryota; kingdom Viridiplantae; phylum Streptophyta; class Pinopsida; order Pinales; family Pinaceae; genus Pinus; species Pinus tabuliformis. Next base: position 93,372,070 of record CM062814.1, on the reverse strand, counting down.
GGTGCGAGGATAGTATGGTTGGAAGGAATTTTTTCCAGTATGGTCAATGCATAATAGAGAGACAACACACTCCATAGAGAGGATGACGCAGTGCAGAGAGGAAACACAAAGATTTAAAGGGAGATCCCTATTTTGCGAGGAGAAGTCGAGATTCAACGCAGGAGCCAGAGTGGGATCCCAGAGGCTAGAAGATCGAGTTTCTAGAGCAGCAGTTGATCAGTAGTGTGAGAGAGATGTTGGTTCAAGTAAGGTTGATGCAGAGGCAACAAGGAGCAGCTCATCTTGAAATAAGGCCAATGCCAAATCACGGTGGACGTGATATTTTTCTCACTAGACTTCTATCAGTCATTTTATCTGTATGGAAAGATAGATTTGAGCTTCCGTATATTTTTACTCAAACTTACCATTGCATAATAATAAAACCCTCAACTGCTACACCAGTTTTCCCAAGTTTGGTTTTTTTGGGGACATTGTTCCAAAAATAACAGTGCTTATTGTGTGTGTGCATCTATTCTCTAATGCTTTTATTTCTTTTGCAATATTGTATTTGTGAAGGTTGCAATGTATATGCTTAGATATTTGTCGTAGGAAACTGAAAGTAATTTGTTTGATTAATTTAACAAATAAACAAAACATTATCAGTTGTTGCAATAGGATTTAGAGTCATTGAAGTTTCACATGGTATTATAGCAAAGTTCATAAGTTGGAGAGCTCAACACAGAAGGAAGGAGGCAATTTGAATCTCTGTAGAGGAAACAATTCGAAACCCTCTAAGGCAACATAGTCCCTTGGTCCAAGAGGGTCAGTTTTTGAGGAAATTTATTTCTCTGAGAGAGTTGATAGAGAAACTAAATTTTGAAAATCAAATATTGACAAAGGGAGAGAGAGTAGCAGGAGTATTTTCTTTGTAGAGAGGATCTTCAATTGGGATGCAAATTTTGTAGCAGTTTTCTAGTACAAATAATGTCAAGAGGAAGGAAGAGCATACAATGAGGGTGTTCTTTACTTAGGGGAATTCTAACATAGAATTTCAAATTTTCCTAGCAGATCAGTAGTAGTTGTGTGAAAATTTTATCACTCCATAAGGGAGTGTGAATAGCTGGGAAACAATTGTGCAAAGGAGAAGAGGAGGAATTCGACATTTTTTTTGAGATGGTATCAACAGGGTTGAGAGATCAAGGTTAGTTGGAGGAAGCCTTCAACTATGTGATATGGAAGGCTATAATTTCCTGCCTTCTAGATGAACATGATCTCAAGACTTACATCGATAGTGTGGTAGTTGTACCCACAAATGCAGATCCGCTTAATAAGTACAAGAAGGAGATGGCGAAAGAAAAGAGGTTGATTCTCAATGGGGTTCGAGATGACGCGGTATCTCACATAACCGGAAAAGATACTGCCCGACAGATGTGGGAAGCACTTGCTGCGCTATACGAAGGATATTCTGAGCAACAAAAGATGTATCTTGAGGAGAATATGAGATGCAAGAGGATGAAAAAAAGGGAGCGTATAGACCCCTTCCTTACTAGGCTTTAAGATTTCCGAGATCAATGTATTTAGTAGGGTTAGTGCCCCAACCTAAAGAATTGGTGTGGTTAGGTCTTAACAATGTTTCTGAAGAATGGCAAGCTTTTGTCCAGAGTATCATGGGTAGAGAAACACTATCAGTTTTCAGTCGTATGCGGGTTGATCTGCAGCAAGAGGAGATGAGGTGATACTTGGTGAAAAATACCATCATTGGAAGTAATAGGAGCAGTGGGACGGAGCAATCAAAGGAAGAGGAAGATGTGGCCCTCGCATCAAAGGGGCAATAAAAGCAGTGCAGGAGGAAGAAGAGTGTTTCCAAGATCAAATGTTTCAGGTGTGGTGAGATTTTCCACTACAACACTCAATGTCCTCTCAAAAAGAAGGACAAGGAGGAGAAGTAGGATCAACAAGCTGCATCCACGGAGATCGAGAGGATGTCCTCCAGATTGGAGGAAGAGTTTGCCATGATCACCGAGATACCTCCAGGGGTGAGGTAGGATGATTTGGTTTTGTAGCCCTAGAGAGATATAAGATGGGCATGATTCTTGAGGAGGTACACATCATGAATCAATACCTTACTACGGGATCCCATATCATGCAGTAGCAGGATGGACTAGTGGAAATTGGTGCAATCAAGTTCCAGAGCGACATATGTAGCTAGTAGCAGTCAGAGACTGAGCAACACAGAGGAGAGTTGGAAGTAGTGCAGTTGGCATAGAGTAGATTCAGCAGTAGTAGTGCAGAGGATTTAATAACAACACAAAGTTTAGCAATAGTCAGGTGATAGATGCATCATACTGACCATACTTGATTCAATATTTTAGATGTTTTTATGTTGCAGTTGTTGCAGTTTCAACAACAACATATGGAGAGGGATTTATAGTGTTGGCAGTAGTTCATCAGCGCTAGCAGTAGCATGAATGCAACATTTCGTTATAGTTGCGCATTTGTTGGTGGGAAGTAGCATCCGAACATCAACAACATAACAGGAGGTGGTGCAGAGACATGGTGTTGCTTCAGTGGGTTGCAATGTTATAACACTTTCCTTCCTAAGAGGGAGTGTTTATTTTTGTAGCATCATATGTGTTCTAGCCACGAAATTTGGTGGAGAGGCTAGAATACATGTATTCTCCAAAACCTAGAAATAATTTATGGAAATTCCACCTAGATATGACTTAATTAATATATATATATATATATATATTGATGGTGCCGAAGTCTAAAATTAGGAAAACTAATTAATTAAAGGGTATTAATTAAGTCATGGTGAAATCTTCTAGAAGAAGACATGGATCAAGTTCTAGTTAATATTAGTCATCAATTATGTTTTAATCTTGGTCGTTGAAGCATCAACGAGAGATTATAAGAAGAAATTCAATGGGGGTTGGAGAACACACTTGGAGCCACTAGGAATTCGATATTCTTGGGAAATTAAACTCCAGAGTAACAATTTTGTGTTTCTGAAGGTGATTCAGTAGTTTCGAAGCAGTGAGAAAGGGGTAGGGATAGTAAGTTCATAAGGAATTTTTTCCAATCTGTTGAGTGCATAGCAGAGAGACAACTTACTCCACAGAGAGGTTGATGCAATATAAAGAGGAAACATAGAGCTTCAAAGGGAAATTCATATTTTGTTGAGGAGAAGTCAAGATTTAATGGAAGGAGTAGTGGGAGCCTGGAGGCCAGGAGATCGAGTTTCCAGAGCAGCAACTGGTTAGCAGAGTGAGAGAGACATTGGTCCAAGAAAGGATGATGCAGATCTGTGTAGGGTGACGCAGAGCCAGTGCAGAGGCAGAAAGGATTAGCTCATCTTGAGCTAAGGTCAGTGTCTGATCACTGGTGGAAGTGATATTTTTTTGCACTAGACTTTTGTTAGTCATTTTTCCTATATGGATATCTAAATTTGAGCTTCCATAGGTTTGTACTTAAATTTACTACTGCATAATAATAAAACCCTCAGCTACTGCACTGGTTTTCCAAAGTTGGGTTTTACCAGGCACATTAGTCCAAAAATAATAGTGTTTGTTGTGTGTGTGCATCTATTCTTCCAGTGTTTCTATTTCTTCTGTAGTATTGTATTTGTGAAGACTGTAGTGTATATGTTTTGATATTTTCCATATGAAACTATAGGTAATTTGTTTGATTAACTTAACAAATAGAAGAAACATTATCGGTTGTTGTAGTAGGATTCAGGGTCACAAAATTTTCACACATATCAATGGATTGGGCTAACAAGTCATGCTCGACAATCTCCCTTTTAAGCTCCTTCTTAATAACTTTCGCGTACTTGACCAAATGAAGGACTTTATTGAGCTTCTCTATCAACTCTAACTTGTCATCCTGCAGTCTCTGGTTTTACACCTTAAGGGGCATTCTCCATTTTAATGTGGCCATCCAAAATTGCGTTCTCCCTTACCTCTTGATTCAGATTTTCAACCTTATTTTAAAGTCTCTTTACCTTTACTTGGGGTTGAAATAGTCCATTGGAAGACTAAGATTCCTGCCTCTTAATTCTCTTTTCATCTAAACATTCATCCCTCAGGTCTCTCAAATTTTTTGTGACTAATTCTTTTGTTTCACTGATTACCTCAATGGGGGTGTCATCCACTCCTGAGAATGTTGGGATATCCCCTAATTTTTCTGATACTGCTTGGATGGAGGGGATATGCATCTATCGTATCATACTCCTTATGGTTCTTCAAGTAGGGCCTGAAGGTTTACAAATTTCAGGAATAAGATTTATAGCATGTTCCTCAGTCAATCATTTCCTCTTCATTGGAGTTTGTATTTTTACCACTGTGGGATTTTATTTCACTGCATCTAATTTATCTGTAATAGTCACTCCTGCACCTTTATCTTTAATAGGTGAAATTCCTTCCTGTGTTTTACCCTTTGACTTAGGATTCTTTTCCAGTTTATTTTTTTGTGCTTCTTTTACCTCTTAAACCACATCAGATATGATATTGTTGGATTCATGCTCATATTCTTTGGACTTTTCCTGTTGGTACCTACCTTTCTTATCAAGTTTCTTGCTACTTTCCCTTATTTTTCCAATCACATATTTTTGAATATCTCCTTTTTGGTCTTGGCTAGGGCTTTCTGAAGGGAAGTCTTGAGTAAGAAAAGTTTTCCATATTCTTTTTCTTTTTCTTAGTTCATGAAAAATTAACAATTTGATTAGCCTGTAATGATACATACTTGTTTCTTGCTTCTTGGAGACCGTATTGACTCCTTTTGAAATTTGATGCAAACTTTTACATAAGAAGAAAGGAAAATTGACCTGTGGACCCTCTTCAAAATGTAGTAGCAATCTTAGATGGTACCGGAAAGTAAAATAATACCTACCTTCACAAGTCAGAAATTTCAGAAGGCTAGTGAGAATGGTCTGATATTCTTTCTTGATTCCACTCCTTGGAATCCGTTGACTCAACACTAAGAATGGATTCCGTATGTGTTGGTCAAATGGCATGCCTTTGAAATAATTTTCCTTGCTTTGAGGTAGCCTTGTAGCCTCAACGATTGAATTCTCGTTCACCACCATTTCAAATCTTCCCAACTTGACTTTCTCACTGTCAAATTTTTGGGAAAACACTCTAGAAACCCCATTCTGGTACCCAATGAATTTCTCTAAAAAGACCACCCATCCAGGATGTTTGTATTTAGCTTTACAAGCCTGATACACCTGTGATTCTTTGTAGATCTAAAAGACCAGCTCAGGGTGGTCAACCCACATGCTTGTTTTTAGAATAGGGTCTCAGAAATGGACACCTAAGGTTTAGTACACAAGGCTTAGTACTGAATGTAGACAACAATGGGTGCAGTTCGAAGAAGGTCGATGAATATGGATGGGGGATGAATGGAAATAGTTGTTATCTAGAAATATTTTTTGTCAAATCACTATGGCGATGACGATGGGTGGAGTCATGGTCGAATGATACTTTAGATAATCAATGTTTGTTTGTGGGAATAATGAGCCATAGGTAGTGTTTAATGTAGTGGTAGGGAGTGAGAAATTATATGACTACATATACATTCCTTTATGATTGCGCAGCTAATCGGGAAGAGAAAAGTGGATGATGTTAAATTTGAGGTACAGAGAGATAAAATAATTACAACCAACCATTATCATAGTTAGAAATGGATAAATACATCAAGGTTCGCAGTAGGAGAATGATAGGAAGAATTGGTTACAAATATACATGGAGATAAAAACAATTTAATTCATAATTTTTAAATGATTCTTAATCAGAAAGAGTAAATACAAATTAACTCATTTTTTCTAATTAATGATGATACTTTATAAGACTAAAGACAACAATTGCAATATCTTTATATTAATATGCAGCCTATAGTACCAGTACCGAATGCCTAAATTTTCTGTTTCTTTCATGTTTGAAAAATTCGCCTGGTAGCCAAGATTTTTTGACCCGTGTCATCTCAACTGATAGCTAAGATGTTCTGACTTCACATTGCAAATGATGGCAACGATCATTATTTCTTGTTCTCGTATTAATTCAGATTGTTGGTGGAGGAATTATTTACTAGGTACCAGAATAATACATCTGCTAATGTCTGTAAATTTTGTGAATCACACAGGTACAAAAATCTTCTTAAATTGTAACGAAAGTGGTGTACAAAGAGGATAATTTGTTGATCAAGTCCCAAGCTCTATAACAGGGAAGTACTATAACTTGGTAATGCAATATTTCTATTGTTGATATGCATAAACTTTCTCTTTTTGGGATCAGATCATGGTTTCCCTTTAACATTTCCATTTTATTGTAGAAAATAACCTAACTACTATTGTTCTATGGATTTTTCTCGAGCCCATATCAGTTAATGGTCATCGGTATTTTCAATTTTAAGGAGTCTGAAAAACTTAAAGAAAACTCCTTTTCACTTACCAGTGGATTTTTCTTGAGCTCGAGCTAGTTCATGCTCACTAGTGTTTTCAATTTTAAGGAGTTTGGAAAACTTAAAGAAAACTCCATTTCACTTACCCGTGGATTTTTCTCGAGCCCGGTCTAGTTCGTTCTCACTGACATTTTCAATTTTAAGGAGTCTGAAAAACTTAAATAAAACTCCATAGGTTCCTTTTCCATAAATAATTTACGAGGGATGGTTAAAGGAATAAAATTACACTTGGTAAATGTCCTTTGTTGTTTATCTACAGGGAAGGAAACACGGTTAGTTACACAAAAAAAAAAATTATTCCTACCTACCTACATATATACAAATTTGAAACTAATAAGAAACTTATAATGATGACTAAGTAAGAGTAGCACCCCCCTCATTTACTAGCTTCATTTTGGAATTTTGAAGAACATGTTTGATAAACTCTTCTTTAGACAACGACTTATGGTAAACGTTTAGTTTATGCCCATTCACTATGAAAGAACTCTTATCTACATCAATAGTTGTTATCTTGATCGAACCATTATCATAGACTGTATCTACCTCATAAGGTCCCAGCCACCATGTTGAAAGTTTTCCTTGGAAATTTTTAAATATGTTGTCATACAACAAGGCTGAGTCACCTGGATGAAAAAGTTTCTTCTTAATAAACTTATCGTGCAATTTGATTCTATGATCCTGAACAAGCATCATCCTTTGAAGAGCAGCTTGTATAATCTCATTCAATGCATTCACTTGCATTAAAATTTGTTTTTGTGCCTCCTCCAAATCCATTCCCAGCTGCATGGTAGTTCTAAAAATTTTTACTTGAAATTCTATAGGAAGTAGTATTTGTTTCCCGCACACCAATTCATAGGGAGTATGGCCTGTTGTGTTTCTCCAAGTTGTCGTATAGGCCCACAAAACCTCAGGTAATCTATTAGCCCAGTATTTATGATATATTTGACCTGCCTTGGTAAGAATGGCCTTATTAACTTTATTGGTAGAATCTACTTATCCATTTGTCTGGGGGTGATAAGGTGTATATTTTCGATGTCTGATTCAATACTGCTCAATAATAGCTTTGAACAACATGGAAGTGAATTGAGTGCCCTGATCAGTTATTATATCCCTTGGTACACCAAAATGGGTAAATATCTTTTCAAATAATAAATTAACAATAGATTTTTCATTAGCAAAATATACTGATTTAGCCTCTACTCATTTGGTTACATAGTCTGTAAATATGAGAATATACTTCTTCTTTTTGGACATAGGAGAAATTGGTCCTGCAAAATCTAATGCCCATTTATCAAAAGGTTCGATGATTACTATTTAGTCAATTTAATGTTCTAAATTGCTCTACATAAATCATCGGTCCGGATATCATAAACTGATGAAGTGTAGTGCACTATATGTGCTAGATGACCCTTCTTACTTCATTGTTTTTGAGTTTTATGTTGTTTTGGGTGTTTTTGATCCTTTAATCCCTAATGATTTACAATGTACTTAACAAAATATTAAATCTAACTTCTGTAAAGACTGCTAAGAACCTAAAGAAATGAGATCTTAAAAAGAGCTTAAGTAAGATTTGGAAGCAAAGTTTAATCAAAAAATAAAAACAGAATTTATATTTCTAATCATATCATTATTTCCAAATCATGAGCTACGAACTTAAAAAGTAAAATTGCAACTACTGTCTATTCAACTTCAAAAACAAGACTAAATGAAATAATGAAAACTGAAAGTGAAATTGCAACTATTATCTAATCCATTACAAGAATAAAACTAAATGAAATACTAAAACTGAAAGTGAAATTGCAACTATCTATTATGGAAACAAACCAAATGAAATACTAAAACTAAAAGTGAAATTGCAGCTATCTATTATGGAAACAAACCAAATGAAATACTAAAATTGAAATTGAAATTGCAACTATCTATTATGGAAACAAAACTAAATGAAATACTAAAATTGAAAGTGAAATTGCAACTATCTATTATGGAAACAAAACTAAATGAAATACTAAAACTAAAAGTGAAATTGCAACTATCTATTATGGAAACAAAACTAAATGAAGTGCTTAGTTACTCTGCCTCTCAATTTTTGGAGAAAAACCTCCTTTTGATGGCATTTTGAGGGATATTGTACTTCATTATTCTAAGAAAATAAATGCAAGAATACAGAAAAGACTCATTGCATGAATGAAGTATTCAACCGCTTAGTTTAAGATGAGTCATCAACTAGAAGGTATTTTTAGAAACATTCATCTACACCATGAGTCAGTAAACTAGTAAGGAAATGGCAAGAGCAATAATGGTACTGATCAATTTAATTGAAAACCTAAAGACTGATGAAACAACATAATATTTGGAAGCACTGATGACATACTAAGTAAAGATTTTTCCACAAAAATTCAAAGTGAGTTTGAAATGTATATGCTTGGCGAACTGAAATACTTTTTAGGGCTTCAAATTTCTTAGAAGGATAAAGGAATATTCATATATCAAACCAAGTACATCAAATAAATGCTCAAGAAATTCCAGATGGAAGATTGGAAGCTAGTCCTTACCCCCATGATAACTGGTTCCAAATTAAGCTTAGAAGACTCATCAAAGGATGTGGACCAAAGGTTGTATAGATCCATGATTGGTAGTCTCCTATATGTGACGGCCTCCTGTCCAGATGTGATGCAGGTAGTTGGACAAGTAGAGCAATTCCAGGAAGCATGAAATTAATCTCATATCATTGCCATCAAAATAATTCTTCAATATCATAAGGGCACAACGGAATATGGTTTCTGGTATCCCAAAGTAAATTATCTGGTCATCCAAGCCTATAAAGATGTAGATTGGGTAGGAAGTGTGGATGATCGTAAGAGTACCAGTGGAGCAATGTTCTATCTAGCCAATTGCCTTGTCTCATGGTTAAGTAAAAAGAATTCTTAAATCCCGTTATCCACAGGGGAAGAATAATACATCATGGCAGCAGCTTGTTGTACTCAAGTTCTCTAGATGAAGAAAACCTTGCAAGATCTTCAAGTTAAGTTTGATGAGCCTATTTCCATCTTCCATGATAACTATAGTTCCATTAGTCTCTCCAAAAATCTTGTGATGCATTCCAAAACAAAGCATGTTCCGATCAAATATCATTTCGTTAGAGAGCAGGTAGCCGAAAATAATATCAAAACTGAATAGGTTGGCACAAAGGAACAAATTGTTGACATATTTACCAAACCATTACATCATAAAGCATATGAGTATCTTTGCCAAAAGCATTGGATTCTCCCAATTTCTCATTAGAATCTTTATCTTATCTAACTAAGTAGAAAGGGGGAGTGGAGTTGTGTACAGGTCCGCAAAATGACAGTTTGTCAGGGGGAGTTACCCTTTTCCATTGATGACAAAGGGGGAGATAAGGCAGTAGAAAGAGGTGTCATGATCATAGGGGGAGTACTTATGTTGCCATCAATACCAAAGGGGGATATTGTTGATCAATGGTTGTCATTGATGTCAACCCAAGCAACACCAGGGGCTACCCCAATATTGCATGTGCATTTTGACTTAACAAAGTACTATATTCTGAGTCAAGGATATTGTAGATGGATTCTACTCGTCAAAAATTTTCCGTTGATATATGGCACACCACGTAATTCTTCATGGTTTGAGAGATATTCGTGTTTGAAGTTAGTAACCCTAGTTAGTGGGCTAAAACCCTATGGGGTTGTGGCTTGGAACTCATAATTGGTTGTGGTCATTGAATAATCAATAATTAATAATGTTATTTTTCTCTCCTAAAATCCCTCCAATGTTCACTTGTTGAGGACTCTCTCAACTCAAGACATTCATATAAATAGTGACCCTCATATCCTCCTCTTGTAGGGATTTTGTGGCTTCAAACAGGTCATCATGGAAGTTTCGCTATAAAAATTTTTCTACGAAGAGTCAGAAGTTGAAATTAAAACCCATTTGAGCCGACATATTGATTCACCTCGACAAATTTAATATCTTGTTTTTCTATTTTTTCAGAGATATTTTTTTTTTTCACATGTGGTTCACGGATACCCATGGTCAATGGGAAGCCGCTACGTCCACGGTAAGAACTGGGTAGCTCATACCCCGAAGGGGAGCACACCCCTCGGCCTATGCTGACCTGACCCCAAGAGCTTTCGGGAATTGACCCTGTGACCTCCCGATTGGCGAGGCACTGATTTGACCGATTGAGCTAACTCTTGGGGCTAGATTTTTTTTTTCAGAGATATTATCTGAAAACGTTAGGGTTTTTATAGGCTCCTGAATTCCATGTCAAACAAGTGATGTTGGGAATATCATCATAAATTTCTCTCTGAACATTAGATTCAAATTTCGTAAATAGTGACATAAATAGGACAGACTGTAGTTTGTTGGGTATTGTTTTCAAGGCCGAAGGTTGCAACAGTGACACGTGGCACTTCGTCCAATTTTTCTCTACTAAACTACTCTATAATCAGGTCATCGTGGGATATTGGACATAACTCTTTCTTGTAGAATCCAATCTTGATAAGACCTATGGGGTTGAAAGAGGAATCATAGGGATACCACAAGACAACATTTTAGACCCTGGAGATACGAAATTACATGGATATAATAGATTCAATATCAAGCTCCTAGAAGGAAAGAAAACGCATGCATTCAAGGATCACTACAATAAGTACCTCACGTCAACAATCAAGGGTAAGTCTCCTAGAACAAGGTATGTATGATTAGCATTTACATTTGAATTTTGAATATCATCTCTGACATATCTTTTTACAGGACAACGTAAGTATATACATGGTCTCGTTTATATCTTTATGCCTCTATAAGTCATAATTAGTTTTGATACCACATTTTGGATGTCCTATTCTTGATACTACACATTTGATGCTACATATTCTTGATGCTACACCAAGTCTGCTAAATCTATATGATGTTGTAAGTTCATGTTACTTGTTTTGTCATAGTTTATAGAATGGTCTTTGCTTTTGTACTTAGAACTTGGTCCATCACAAGTCTAGGGTTTGTCATCAATTTTTATTGTATATATCTTTAGGTCAGTTTTGGATATAGTCTTTCATAGAGTCCAGGCCTATAAGAGTGGGAGTCTTTGTCTACTACTGAAACAAGTCAACAACAAAAGTGACAATCACACTTAAAGTACTCATTGTAATTTTAATTTGTATTTATGCATTATTACGCACTTAGATGTGTTTTGCAGGCTGAGGTAAGTTGAAGGGTATTTTGTTTTCTTTTGGGATTGGTTTCACCGGGAAAAATTTGCATGCAATTAGAAGAAGATTCAAATACAAAATCCAGCAAGAATTCACAAACAAAAGTATCAAATCAAAGGAAGCATTGCAGTGAGACATCCTTGAAGACATGACAACCATCTAGATATCGCGAATTATTTTTAAGGCCAAGAGTCATCATTGTAAAGTTGTAAAGGAGCCATCATTGTAAAGATTGTAAAAGAGTCATTTTGCCTAGATTTGAAGAGGTAGCATTGGGAGGTATAGGAATCATTGTTGGTGTTATCACTGGGCTAGAAAGAGTTGGGTTTTCTCAACCTCTAACCTAGTGCGACTATTTCATACCACTTGGACTGGAAGTTGACCCTTCCAATCTAAGAGGGATCTCTCAAATGTTTATCAAATTTACTTGAAACAACTCAAAAAAAAAATGACTAACTCATGATTTCTTTTTTTTGTTTTGCAGGTGAAGAAAAATGTGATGACTGCCACCATTGGGCATGGATTCAATTAAAACAAATTATGGCCAACAACAGTGTTTAATGGAAACTAAGGCATCTATAGATTTAAAACTGATATCAAATTAACATCCATAGTCATACATAGTAAATGAAGGAAATTGGAGCAGTTTGACAATATTTCCAAGTAATCAAAATACTATGTAAAACATAAAATAACATGGTAAGAACACATGAAATCCATGACATGAATATCAGGTACAAAAATAGAGTTGCTGCAAATTTTTTATTAATAGGATCAAAAGATTACAAAAGGCTAGTTCTTCACATTATCCATCAACTTTTCTCAAAGTTGAAAAGCTACCTATTTATAGAGAAAATATCTCTTTACATTAACTTGCCACTTGGACCAAGTTCGATCCACTATCTAAGAGACCTATTCCTATTTTTCTTCTAACTGACAGAGTCCTCATAGGGATTTTACGTTTTACATAGTTGGAATTCAACTAGGACTCTACTAGCTTTTAAAACTCTAACCAATTTCTGTTGATGAAGATAACCAAGCCCAATTGTTTGTTGAATTTGTTGGAGTGTCATTACACCTTTGACACGTTGTTGACGATTTTTTTTTTTTTTTACTATCTTCTTTAATGAGATTTTTGTTATGCTAATGTGGCTATGTGTTGACTTGGCATTCTGAAAAATAGGAGTATTGCATGATGAAGTGGACACCCTTCATGATCTATAACCATCTGGAGTTTGGATGCTTGATATTCAAAAACTTAAAAAAAGGCAGAAAACAGAGTTTTTTGTAGTTTCGTAGTAAAAAACATAGTCTTGAGCAGTTTCGTAGCAACTTCAAAAAACGCCCTTATGCTACCTCTTTTCTCTCTTTTCTAGTTCTGAGGTCTTCTTTGATGTTTGTAAGCTAAGCACATGCTTTTATAACTTCCGTAGCTGAGTTTTAGACCAAACTTAACCTCCATGGAAAGCTACATCAATTTCTTAGCAAATTCTCAGCTTGATTATGGGGAGTTGCTACGAAATTTCTAAATTATGAGGGTTTTTATTTTTCATGGTTTTTAATTCCTCATTATTACTCCTATTACCATTTTTATCCAGGTGGATATTGGTGGCCACCCGCCAATTCCACTTGGACCCCCACCATTTCTTCTTTCAGTTTTTTAGTTTCCTTAATTGTAGCACAATTTACTATTTTTAGCTGTTTTTCGGGTCCTAAACTTCTGGAGTCATTTTTGAGGCCCTAAACGACGTTTTTTGGAAATCTACCGCCAGCGATTTTTTGCCAAAAATCATCTTTTCCGTCATAGTCCTCGAAGAGATAATTCCAACTGGCTATCATGCGTTTCAAAAAGAGATAATATGACCAAGTCACGACCCCAGGAAGTTGGTTGTCCAACTCACCCCAACGGGGCCCATAAACTCTTGGTGTTACATCTCCTCGAGTTAGGATTTTGGCTGTTTAGGGTTTTCTCTTATTGTTCAATAATAAAAAGGCCCTTGAGCCTCATTGTAGTTCAATTCAGAGGCATGTAGCCACCACATCTCTTCTCAAAGATAAGCTACCATCGCCCTAACTAGTGTATTTCTATTTCTGTTTGTAAGAATATTTCATTATTTTACATTAATGAAATGAAGTATTATTTCCGCTACATCTCTGTGTTTATGGTTATCTCTATAATTTTTTGCATTCCTGTTTAAATCTGAATCAGTGGTATCATAGCGGTCTATTTTTTTCTCTATTTTTCTTTGCATGTCCCCAACAAGGTGGGGATATAAGGAGTTAGGGCTTGAATTGGTCGAACCTTTACAAGAACAGCCTCACAAATCCCAACAGCCTCACATGGCAGATGAAAAGAAAGACGAGGGGGTAGGAGATCCTATCAAAATCTTGCTCGAAGAAGCACTCGAGCGACAAAGGAACGCGATGATGGATAACATTTCCCATATCCTTTAGCGGCTACCCAAGGGCGACGCATTGACTTCCAACAGCTACTGTGGAAATGCCACACCATTTAAGGTACAAGTTAATTTTTAAATCCCCATATTCAAGCGTCAGATAGACACAGATGTCGTCGATAAATGGTTAAATCTACTAGAGGGTTAGTTTTTTGTTCATGATTTTTCCAGTTGGGAAAAGATTATTTTCGCTATTCTCAAAGCAGCCCCCCTTGTCAAGGACTGGTGGGAAACTTACTGTGAGCAGAAGGATGAAAGTACAGGCCCACTATTTTCAGCTGCACCCACTTGGAATTCATTCCAGGATGCCATCAAGGAGCAGTGCTACCCTGTTGGAAGCTATGAGGATAAATACATAAATTGGATCATGCTATGGTAGGGTAGGGACCAATACGTGCCGAAGTTTACCAATATTTTCCATACCCTTCGCACAAAGTTGGGTATCAAGGATTCGGAGTAGCATTTGGTACTCAAATACCGTGGCTGCCTACACAAGTACATCCAGTAAGAAATAGAATTCCTGAACATCTCCTCGCTCGATACGACATACCAATATGCCGTCAAGGTCGAGCAAAAGTTTAAACAGAAGAAGTGAGACTTTGGATCTATGAATCCGAAGCAAGGGAAAGGTGCCCCCAAACCGTAGAATAAAGGACAATGCCAAGGTGGGGTGGCCCAAGACAACCCACCAAAGATGCAAGCAAATAACAACACCTCGAAGCCGAAAAAGGACATGGGAAAGTGGTGTGAGTTCCATAAGAGCTCCACTAACAACACAAGTGATTGTCGGGCCAAGCAGTCACTAGTGGCCAAGCTAAAGGTTTCAGAATCAGATGCATGTTCCAACTCTACCTCAGAACCCGAAAAGGGGAATGACAAAGTGAAGCAGATTATCGATGTAGATCCCAACGCCATTGTTGCCACCACAAAGATCCAAAAGGAGGAACCTGAAGGTCCATAGGAGGAGGAGCATCTCTTCCACTCCCAGATGTGGGTAAAAGGCTCCCTGCTACAGTCCATTTTCGACAATGGGAGCCAAAAGAACCTCATTTCAGAAGAGGTCTTGAACCGGCTGGGCTTACCGACCACAGCACATCCACAACCATACACCATCAGGTGGATTCACCATGGATGGGATCTTCATGTGAGCCAGTAGTGTCGTCTTCCATACAACATCAAGCCCTTCACGGATGAGGTATTGTATGACATTGCTCCCATTGAAGTGTGTGATGTATTATTAGGAAAACCATACTTGTGGAAGTGACATGTTGTGTATGAATCAAGGCCCCATGATATTATTGTTACTTTTGGAAATAAGTTGTATAGGATACCAGAGGTAGCACCGCCTACTGCCATCTCTTTGGCTACTACAAAACAATGCAGTAAGCTCATTTCCAAAACCAGGAAATTTTTTTTCCTGATGATACACCATCAAGGAAAGAATAAGACAGTGGCCATGACCTCCAGACAGGGCCCCTCCGCACGACAACTGCAGATGGACAAGTTCGTGGAAGAGGACAAGGACATCTTCACCTCCCCCACAAGGGTTCCTCTACATTGTTAGGTCAAGCACTCCATCGATCTGACCCCAGGTGCACTGCTTCCCAATGGACCAATCTATCGGTGCTACATTATGGAGAACGATGAAATCAAGAGGCAGATTCAGGAGTTGCTGTAGAAAGGTCACATCCATCCGAGTTCATTGCGCTGTGGGAGCCCAATCGTGTTGCTACAAAAGAAGGATGGGACTTGGAGACTCTGTATTGACTATCGGGCGTTGAACAAGAACACTATCCGTAATAGGTACCCGGTCCCACAGATTGATGACCTCCTGGACCAACTGAAGGGGGGAAAATATTTCAGCAAGATCGATTTGAAGTTAGGATATCACCAGGTACCAATCAAACCCTCCGATGTGTGGAAGACTGCGTTCAAAGCCAAGGAGGTCCTTTTTGAATGGTTGGTTATTCCTTTCGGATTGACGAATTGTTATTGGGAAATCTAGTGTCTATGCAAAGCTGCTAGTCCCACTAAGGCTGGTAGCTACCTTAGAAATAAACAAACTAAAACCACTTTCGTTTTCCTTTATGAGAAATAGATAAGAGGGGAATAAAGGAGACCAACCTCTGTCTTGCGCTTGGTTCCTTGCTTGATTCCTCTCCCTGCTGATAGATCTTTGCCACTAGCTTCCTCATCTACCCAGCTTCAAAGAGCACCTATAGAATCAAAGCAACATAACAATATCCAAGAACATAGATCTATTATCATAAACAATATAGGACCAGATATATATTGACCACACAAATGCATATATCATCAATCATATAAGAATGTGGAGGAAAACTTGAATAGCTTTATTAATAATCAAGAATAGCAAATAGGATTACAACCAATTGTTTTGACCCAGCATCATCCTCTTAGCAAGAAAGCCCTTCTTCACCTCATGAAAAGCTTAGATCACCCAACACTATGATGTTGCACCAAGAAACCAACAGCACTTCCTTACAAGATACCAAATTCCAGCCTCTGGTTCTCTGGGATGAGGGATCCATATATAGATGTTTTCAAGGGGGGTGAGTCAGCTTTTGAGATTTGATTAGTGTCCTCTCTCTGATAGTTCTTGATTCCACTTGGAGATTGATGATCTCTCACTCATCCCTGGGCGAATGCAGAGAGGAAAGTGTCGCAGGAGAAGTTTCTGGAAGATTCCATGATCCTCCACCTTGCAGATTGACCTTGTCATTTGTCCACTCTCGCCAATTGCACCCCATAGAAGGGATTTTCAAGATGCATCGCACCTCCCGTGTGTATTTAGGTGGGATGCAGTGCACTTTGACCATGGAGCAGGTGAGATGGTCCAGTTTTGACCAGTTCTGAGCAGTTTTTCATGGAGAACTTTTGGGAGAAGATGTAATTAGTTGACCTTGTTCTTTTAAAGGTTGGAACAACACTTTTAGGGCTTAATAGCCCTTGGTTTATGGACATTTATGATTGGGGTTGCAGTGCCCAAAAATGTCTATAACAGTTGGCCCCTAAAGCATGAAGTCGTTAATCTGTTGATGTCGGGTGAAATGCTTTATCATGAGGATTTGAAGTTTTTTCAAGCTGGAAGGCGACCTGTAATAAGATACAATACAATACATTATCTTCATAATATTTTCATGATCTAGCTGAGGCAGGCATTCCCATGCTCAGCTTTATAAATTCATTTTCATGTACATAAGACAAACAATCGTCTGAGTGTAGACTGATGATTCTGGTAGAGCCATCATCCCTTAGGTTGGATGATTATCTGTGCAGTAATGATGTACATTTGATGCCTTTATTTTCCTGAATATATATCATAGCCCGGATGGATGAAACTAGATCTGGGGCTTCAATCTCGTTCGATCTTCACTCAAAGTACAAGTCGATCCATGTGAGAGATGTTCTGGAGTCGAACATGGAAAGACATCGCCTGATTACCAGCCAATGATGTGAGCTGTTAACAGGTGCGAGAGGAATCACCGATAATGATGATGACCCTAAAGGTACTACAGTACAATTCACGTGGTGTGAATAAGGGACTTGGCGTCGAACACCACGCAAAATCTTTCGGTTGAAGGCCATTGATGTAAACCTGGCGTCGGAAGTGAGAAACTTGCCATTGAGGCATGCAAGCTTCAAAGTACTGAAAGGTTTGTTCCTAGATAGACTTCTTGGATAATGAGTTGATGTCGACAAGAAGCGATACGTCATAGGAGGGCCTTAGTGAATCCCACATCAATGACATGGAACGGATCAAATGATTTTAATGGAGGTGAAAACGATTTGGTGATATAAGGTTCAGGGTGGTGGTCATGCAAGAATGGAGCGTAAATGTATTGCAGTGGGTGAAACACATGTGAATTCTCGGAGCGACTTCTCTTGAACATATCGGCGACACTGACATGATGGATTGGTAGCGTTAACCCCAAATATGGATGGTGTGATGGACCCATGGTGATATGACCAGTGAACAGAACAACCCAACCTGGCTCGGATGCAGAGTGAAAGTGTCATGTTCAAGAGCGACTTGCTACCAATAAATTTTTTTCAAGTTTTCTTCCCAATTTTTCCCTAGTCATTGCTGACCAGTACCTATTTATTTTTGTCAAGCTTGAGGAGGATAACATATGCTTGTTCTATAATTTTCCCTTCGGGCAAACCCATCGCTATGTTTTAACAAGCCTAGCAATAGTGAAACTCGTTCTCATCTGTATGGATAAGTTTGTCACTATTCGATTTTAACAAGTTTAACGACAAGGATAACTTGGTCCTTTTCAATTTTAGAGAGTCTGAAAAAGGGACGTAAAGAAAACTCCAATAATCCTTTTTCGTCATATAATCCCTTGAGTCCGAAAAGGTATAAAACAATACAAAAGGGATGAATTTTCGGTACTTTTAACGAGCCGAATAAAACAAGCGCTCGATCTTTTTGTGTAATGATCCCTCAAGTCCAAAAAGATTAAAATCTAAAGGATGGATAGCACTTCCCGTCCCTTTAACGAGCTGGAGAGGCCAAATGCTTGGCAATCTTTTCATATTTTACGAGTCAGTTGAAAAGAGCTTAAAGGAGACTCGTTTTTTGAGGAACGAGTGATAAATTCGGGTAGCAGCTGATTCAAGGTAAGGTTTGGAATTTTCCAATCACGGCAGTGTCACAAGGATGGCTAACAGGATCACTCTTTTCAACTATTCCTCAAAAAGGGTAAACAATCAAATGGGGGTGAATGATCGGCCAATACAGAGTGGAGGTGATGATGAGAACACGACCAAGGCTTCAAAGGCTGATGATAATACATTCATGATGGTTATTTACCAGAAATTGGTTCATTTTTTAATGAGCTTAAACTCTGGGGGAACATTTTCTAATTGCTTCTGTTTATTTTTTAACGAGATTGCATTCCACGTTAAAACTGCTTGATCAATCCAGTCGTATAATAAGGATGTCTCATATAAAAACGACATTTTTCCAAAGCTTTGCCCCGCATCCTTTCTTTATGCAAGTTAGGAAACGACCAATCCTACAAGTTTAAAGGGTTAGAGGACCTACAAATTTAAAAAATAAATGATTGATCTTCACTTGCATGCCAAAAGGTTTGCATGCCCCCAGGTATAGTGAAGTAGAATTTCCAGGTTACCCCTCAATTTGCAGACAAAACATTTGTTTTATCAGGAAAGGCCTACCTTTTCCAAGTTACCCCTCAATTTGCAGACAAAACATTTGTTCTATCGGGAAAGTCCTACCTTCTAACAGAGGTATCTTATTCCAGTCTAACCCCATTTTCCTAAACAGACGGGTATGTCAACCAGTCATATATCCTTCATGGAAACCTACCCTATACCCAAGGTTTTCCTGTCGAAACAGGCCAAGGTGCATGCCCCCTGGGTTTCAGTCATATCCTCTAAATCACTCACGCTCATCAGGAGGACGGACTGGGGATTGATGAGACATTCCTTGCGTGAAAAGACCATTCAAGGATGGTATATGACTATTTGTTATGTGTGAACCAGGGAATGAAAGCTGGTCTACGAGCTTGACCACTCTTCCTTCATGCGGAAAACACATTACTCTAAAGAGTGAGGAGACAATGGTTCCCATGCAATAAATATAGTCATGTCCAAGGAGTAGATTATAATATAGGGGTCCTTGGACTACCATTACATTCATGTGAACGGTTTTCCTTCTCAATGTTATCGACACATTGGGAAGGATCCCTAACGGTCGACTGGTTCCTTTGTCAAAGCCTATTAGATTTCTCATTTGAGGCAAAAGCGATGGAGAACCAAGCACTTTCCAAGCAGTCGAGGAAAGGATACTCACAGAAGCCCGTTCATCTATGATGGTACCGGCCATGACCATTCTGTATATTTGAGCAATGATTCGAAATGGTACACTAGCCGGTAAGCGGTGTTTGCCTAGTAGATTCCAATCGAAGGAAACAACTAGGTTGCTTGGTGGGACAGAATAGATGACCGGATATGACTCTGACGAACTTCCTTCCTACGATAAAGGAACGGGTAGACTGCCCCCATGTTCATCAGAGTCTGTGCTTACGAAGAGAATTTGGATGGTGTCGTTTTTGTTCTCTCCGGTGATTGTATCATCTGAAGATGGATCCTCTGAAGGCAAGACTGGGTCAACTTTCGCCTCAACCTTTTGACTTTCGTCTGGTGTGGATTCAGATGGTTTATCTTCAGTGATAGACGCTTCGGCCGACCATAAGGGCGTGTCAGCTAGATTTTCAACTAGTGACGGACTCGGCAAGAGTTTCTTATATCCAGGAGGAAGCCATAACGGTGAAAGTAGATGGTCGTCCAAAACTCTTTTAGCCTCATCTAAGAAGGGACAATGGTGGACGGCGTGATCGCCTTCACACACTTATTAAGGAAATTTACATTTTCCTTTTTGTCCAGGGGCTTCACTTTCACTAGTTGACGGTGTACTTTCAACATGATCATCAGAGGTTGATGACACCGGATTGTGCAAATGAGGAGACCAATCCCTTAAGATCCGAGGGATGCAAGGACAATCTCGATGATAGTGGTCTCCTTTGCAAATGACACATGGCAATTTAGGCCTGGACGATGCAGTGTGTGGATTTTTGCTAGACGATGCTTGGTTGCCCTTTTTCGCCTTTGGCTCCTTCTTCATCTTCTCTTTCTTCTTCTTCTCCTTCTTCTTCTCGGCTACTTGATTTTTGGCTTTACCAACTTCATCAAGCGAAGAGGAAGGAGGAGAGGAAGAATTGGATGAAGTAGAAGGTTAGGGGGTAACTCTGGTATCGTTTAGTTACTAACTTGAGTGTTCAGGAATCATGGTGTTCTGAATGACAGAGGTCGAGAAGAGCCATACGGGCAAGCCGATTATCAATCCCAGAAGCGACAATGTGGCCATATAGGGCACACCAACATCTCCCCAAGAGGAGAAAGGACTAGGATTTCCCCCAAGGGGAACTCCTTGGTTGGTGGACTCCATTTTTATCAACCTAAGACCAACGTAGGAAAGGTGATATTTATTCCAATTAAAATAAATTTTAGACGCTTTGACACAACTTTCTTTTTCAATTTTTAAGAGTCGAGAAAAAATAAAAGATGACACTAGTCGCCTTCGATTTTTAATGAGCCTAAAGTGACAAGTGCTCAGATGGACCTTTTCCTTTAAGGAATCTAAAAAGGAACGAAAGAGACTGCTCTGGAAATCTAGACAGAGGGATTACCAAACCAATCGCAAAACTGCAGAATACTTTTTATGGTACGACAGTCAATCTTCCCGAATGTTGTGTTCATTGCATTGTGATCGATAGGGCAGCAAACACGGCTTCCTATGGATAAAGGATAAAACCTATTGTGGTCTCCCAATATATACTCGATGGTACGTGGGAGCACAAGTCTGTACTGGCACTTATCGTCTCAACGTGGAGGAATCACCCAACCATCAATGAAAACAACAGTTACCAAGCTTTACGACGCCGGAATACGTCTCTAGCCTAGACTTCTAAATGTTGTGCGTTAGGTCCCAAAGCGTTTTTAGATTCATTGAATTTATTTTACAGTTGACCTTGCTTAAGAAATTGGCCTTTCAGGTTCACCGCGTGATGTAGATGTACAATTCCTAAAATGCAATCTAAGATGAAAAACAATCGTTTAATCTTCTTTTTGCAATGAAAATCCTAGCTACTAAGGAAAGAGAGATGATATTCTTTCAACATAGAGCAGAGAGCACACACTATATGCACTGTCCTAATTCAAACCAACAAACAGTCTAAATGCAAATGCACATGCATGTATTTGCTTTCAGCCTTCTTAATGTTTGAATGATAAAAAGAAAGCTAAGCGCAAATCTGAATTATTTTCCAAAGCGACATTACTAGCAAGTTTCTTTTCAAAACAAAATGAGGACAATGACGACACTTTGCGATTTGGAATTGAAAACTTGCTTTTGACACTTGAAAAACTACTAATTCGAATCAAATACAAGAGTAACAGTGTAATCGACTATCAAGAACAATCGTATTCTCTCCTATGGCTGAAAACGACACTTGCAACACTTTCAAATCAAGAAACGACAGTTCAATTACGCTACTTCTTTGTAAAAGAGAACTTAAAATGGCTCAAAATACATAAAAAAATTTACAGTTCTTTGCACAATGGAGGCGGAATAATGGCAAAGAAGGGGGTTTCAATAGAGGTGTACTGACTACAGGCAGCAAAACTCCTGAACAAGCTGAAAAGAGTGAACACAGAAACCAAAATGTAAGAGCAGAAGAGGCCTTGTCTGATCAGCGCACCTGTAACACAGGGAAAAAGAGATGCAGCACACCTACTACACTCAGGAAGTGCGATGCATCCAGATTCCAGAGAAGAGACAATGCGATGGTCTAGGGACGAGACTTCAACTGGGTTTCGGGTCACAGTTTGCAGCTCAGTTCAGGGATTTAGGCCAAGCAAGTGGTAATCAGTAAATCAATCACAGGGGTAGATCTAAGGAGGTTACTAGAGCCACCACAAGGGCAATTAGAGAGCTTGTAAATCGATTGTTCAGTCCATAAACAAAACCCAGAGATAGACTGAAGCAGCATTGATCTAATTTGCATGTGCATAGCAAATGCAGTTTGAAGGCTAGCTGGCTTGACTTCAAGCTCTGTCTATAAGTTTATAAAGCAAACAAATGTAGACAAACAAACAATCTATTCACTCCCCAGTGGAGTCGCCATTTTTTTTATCGGGAAATCTAGTGTCTATGCAGAGCTGCTAGTCCCACTAAGGCTGGTAGCTACCTTAGAAACAAACAAACTAAAACCACTTTCGTTTTCCTTTATGAAAAATAGATAAGAGGGGAATAAAGGAGACCAACATCTGTCTTGCACTTGGTTCCTTGCTTGATTCCTCTCCCTGCTGATAGATCTTTGCCACTAGCTTCCTCGTCTATCTAGCTTCAAAGAGCATCTGTAGAATCAAAGCAGCATAACACTATCCAAGAACATAGATATATTATCATAAACAATATAGGACCAGATATATATTGACCACAAAAATGCATATATCATCAATCATACAAGAATGTGGAGGAAAACTTTAATAGCTTTATTAATAATCAAGAATAGCAAAGAGGATTACAACCAATTGTTCTGACCCAACATCATCCTCTCAGCAAGAAAGCCCTTCTTCACCTCATGAAAAGCTTAGATCACCCAACACTATGATGTTGCACCAACAAACCAGCAACACTTCCTTACAAGATACCAAATTCCAGCCTCTGGATCTTTGGGATGAGGGATCCATATATAGATGTTTGCAAGGGGGGTGATTCATATTTTGAGATTTGATTAATGTCCTCTCTCTGATATTTCTCGATTCCACTTGGAGATTGATGATCTCTTACTCATCCCTGGGCGAATGTAGAGAGGCAAGTGTCACAAGAGAAGTTTCTGGAAGATTCCATGATCCTCCACGATGCAGATTGACCCTGCCATTTGTCCACTCTCGCCCATCACACCCCATAGAATGGATTTTCAAGATGCATCGCACCTCCCATGTGTATTTAGGTGGGATGCAGCGCACTTTGACCATGGACCAAGTGAGATGGTCCAGTTTTGACCAGTTTTTCATGGAGAACTTCTGGGAGAAGATGTAATCAATTGACCTTGTTCTTTTAGAGGTTGGAACAACACTTTTAGGGACTTAAGATCCCTTGGTTTATGGACATTTATGATTGGGGTTGCAGTGCCCAAAAATGTATATAACACGAATGATCCTACAACCTTCATGAGGCTAATCGATGACATCTTGCGACCATTCACTTACTCATTTGTAGTGTTATACTTGGATGACATCCTAATATTTATCCAGAGTTGGGAAGAGCACCTCCACCACATCCGACAGGTTCTCCAAACACTACGACAACACAAATTATGTGCTAATTTGGAGAAATGCACTTTTGTCATGACCCAGGTTCAGTATTTGGGATACATTATTGATGAATAGGGGGTGCATGTGGATCCAGCCAAGATCCAAGTCATTCAGGATTTGCCATCTCCAACCACTCTAACAGAGCTCCACAGCTTTTTAGGTCTTGCCAACTTCTACTACAGGTTCATGTTGGGATTTTCTCATATCACTTGGTCCTTTAGTCAAGTCACCAAGGGAGGAGTGAAAGCAAAATTATTTTGGTATGAATCTCAACAGAGGGCATTCACAGAGTTGAAATATTGCCTCTGCTTGGCACCAGTGCTCGCATTACTAGACTTGCAACAAAAATTTGAGGTCAAGACAGATGCCTCTGACTATGCTATTGGGGTAGTCGTTACTCAACACGGGCATCCAGTGGCATATCACAGTGAGACACTTTCTGACATAGTCCGGAAGTATCCCACTTAAGACAAAGAGATCTATTCCATTGTGCAGGCCTGCCAACAATGGAAGCATTAAATTTTGGGGAAGGAAACGGTCATCCACATAGACCACCGACCCTTGCAATTCATACAGACCCAAGGAAAATTGCAGATGATCACCATCAGAAGTGGTCCAGATACCTGCAACAGTTCCATTTGAATATCAAGTATAAGAAGGGAAACACCAATAATGTTGTAGATTGCCTCAGTCGACCACCGATCATGGCATTAACCACCATGCTCAACTCTTTTGGGAATAAGACTTCTGATTGGCCACTTCTCTACAAAAGCGACCCAGAATTCGACCACCCATACCAGACACTCTTGGAGGGTCTACATGTTCTAGATTTTCACCTCCAGGATGCCCTGTTATGCCACCTGGGACAATTTTGTGTTCCTTCAAGTGAGTGTGCCAAGATGACTTGGGAAGCACACTATAGTCGGGTTGTTGGGCATTCCAGGGTCGAGAAAATGGTGGTAGTACTGCAGAATTATTTCTATTGGCCGAATCTTCAACAGGATATCGGGAAGTACATTAGATCATTGACTGTCTGTGCCATTGCCAAACTAACCATCAAGAAGCAAGGCCTCTATACCCCGCTGCCTACCCCTAGTTGACCTTGGGAATCCATATCCATGGATTATATGTCAGGCCTTCCTTCCACTAAGCATGGAAATGACTGTGTTTTTGTGGTCGTCGACAAGTTCTCGAAGATGGCCATTATGGCGGGCTGCAAGAAGAATATCACAGCCGAAGCCACTGTTAAACTCTTCTTTGAACGAGTGTGGGTACACTTTGGGATCCCATAGTCTATTATCTCAGATCGAGATAGCAGGTTCCTCAGTACATTTTGGTCCAATCTCTGGTCGATGCTGGACACCAAACTCACTAAGTCCATAGACTTCCATCCTCAAACTGATGGCCAAACAGAGGTTGTCAACAAGATGATCATACACATTCTGTGCATGTACAATTCAAAGCATCCACACACATGGGATGATAGCCTCCGCTATGTTCAACATAGCTACAATCGCGATCTTCACAGCTCAACTAGCCACATCCCTTTTCAGGTGGGCTTGGGATTCCAGCCACTATGTCCCATTGATGTGGCCATGCCATTTGCAGCTACTCATGCAGATTCAACTCATGTCCAATCCGAAATAGATAAGGAAAACAGCTTCATTGAGCACATCCAACATATTCGTTAGCAAGTCCATGACATTCTAGAGAAATCAAATGCCAAGTACAAGTAGCGACATGATCAACATCTGGTGCCACACAAGTTTCAGGTGGGCAACAAATTCTAGTTGCATTTGCAAAAGGAACACCTTACCAGAGCCTATCAAAAAATCAGACCACTCTGATATGGTCCTTACACCATTAAGGTTGTGGTATACAATGCATTTGAGCTCAACATTCCCCCATTCCTTGGCCTGCACCGTGTGTTCAATGTGGACTGCCTTCGGCCATACTTTCCACCATTACTAGACACATCCGACATTGCAGAACAACTCACATCCACAGAGTTAAATCCAGATTGGATGGAACAAGTTGCAACTAGTCATATCATGGACACACAGATCAAACACACTCTCCAGCAAAATATCCAAGTGTATCGAGTTGTCAAAGCAGGCCAACTCCTTCACTAGGGCAAGTGGCTCACCAAGGACCAAGTTTGGCAGAAGTTTCGTCATCTCATGGAGGAACTCAATGCAATGGGTACCATTGCTTCCTAAGGGGGGAGGAATTATCTAGGTGGATATTGGTGGCCACCAACCAATTCCACTTGCACCCCCACCATTTCTTCTTTCAGTTTTTCATTTTCCTTAATTGTAGCACAGTTTACTATTTTTAGCAGTTTTTCGAGTCCTAAACTTCTGGAGCCGCTTTAAGGCCCTAAACAACCTTTTTTGGAAATCTACCGTCAACGATTTTCTATCAAAAATCATCTTTTTTGAAGTATTCCTTGGAGATATCTTTCCAACAAGCTATCATGCACGTCAAACAGACATAATATGACCGAGTCAAGACCCCGAGAAGTTGGTTGTCCAACTCACCCCAACGGGGCCCATAAACTCTTGGTGTTACATCTCCTTAGGTTAGGGTTTTGGTTGTTTAGGGTTTTCTCTTATTGCTCAATAATAAAAATGCCCTTGAACCTCATTGTAGTTCAGTTCAGAGGCATGTAGCCACCACATATCTTCTCAAAGATAAGCTACCATCACCCTAGCTGGTGTATTTCCATTTCTATTTGTAAGCATATTTCAGTGTTTTACATTAATGAAATGAAGTATTATTTCCACTGCATCTCTGTGTTTATGGTTATCTATGTAATTTTTTTCATTCCTGTTTAAATCTAGATCACATTTTGACTATATATAAGGTTGAGTTGATTGGTTTAGGTATAGTGAAGACAAAATTGATAATTTTACCATATCATGGAGTAGCATCTACTTCAACAATGATATTGAGATTTCTCTTTTTGATTTCAACCTTGATCATTTCAATTTGGGTTTCTTGTGTTGTGACTTGTCCCTATAAGCTTTTCAATGTGCTTGTAACCAGCTATTCCTTTTGTACATGTGCTTCAACATGTTGTGCAAAGGAAAAGTCCTCCTTATCATCCTTTTAGATTTGTCTGTAGTTTCATCATAAAATTCTATTTTCTTTGACATTTCATTTTTCCATTCTTCAAATTCAAGTTTGGATTTGATAACTTCTTGTCTAGCTTCTCTTAACTGTTCTTGTAGAACATCTATTTCACTATTTTCTTGAATAACCTCCTTGCCTTTATTTTTCTTTGCTCGCTTCTTTGATGGTTTTGTTTTTTCAATGGTACTTCAAGAATCTCCCCAGCTTGTTGCATTGATCTTGTGACAGGTTTCCTTGGCCTAAAAATGAAACCCTATTCTTCTTGATCAAAGTCTAGTTTCTTAGCCCCATTGCTTTTCTTCTTGGTTTCAATTTGGGTCACTTCTATAGGTTGCTCAATTGGGCTTTCTTCAATTTATATAGCTTCTAGAATATCAGTTAGCTTTCCCTTCTTTTTACTATGTTCTCTATTCTGTCTTCTAGTCATCTTCCTTTTGGTGCTTGTGGATGCCTCTGTTACAGGTTGCTCTGCCACTAGTTGCTTCCCTCCTACTAATTGTTTCTCTTTTCTAGGGGTTGTAGATTTAGATTTTGGAGTTTTCCTACAGGGGGTAGCAACATCTAATTCATACCCACTTAATAAAAAGAAGGTAATCCAATCTTGGTTTAACCTATTTAACTCTACAACCAACAACAATTTGATAAGTCCGTAATGAAAAACAGAGGTACTGCTTCTATCTAGTTTAGCTTGAACCTTGTCAACGATTTTCCCTAGAATTCTAAAGAGATAGAAAGGGATATCTAAGGGTTGTTTACCTATGAAGTGGAGCACCAACCTGAAGTGGTACTGGTAGACCATATGGAACCTTCCTTCGCATGTAAAATATTTTTGAATAACCATCAGCAACTTGGAATAATTCTCCTTAAGGTAGGTTTTGGAGATGCCTACTGTCACATCAATCCCTCGATGTTCTTCCTTCAAAAATTCATCACAATTCTGTAGCTATAATTTATGGACTTTAAATCACGTCTCTCTTGACCTTGGGATTTTAGTAGAATGGGAAATGATGTCTGGAGAGACAGTCAAACTAAATATGCCAACCTTGGTGCCAATCCTGGTGAAATTGATGGCGAAGTCTTTAGTAATTTGTGCATGAAAACCCTACAATTTTTGGCAAAATCGAAGGCATCCCATGTTGGAAAATGACTGTACAAAAGCAAGGTCTTCTTCAAGCAATTTCATATCCGTGGGCTCATAATGCACTACAACATCACCTTTATACTATTTTCTAGATGCCATGCTACCAACATGTCAGGAGTTTCTTGTGAGTTGCTTCCTCTTTAACTGCAAATCAATTTGAGAACACGTGGAAAACCCTATTACAGTGACAACACTTGTGAACTTTTGGTAGCAGCAGATGGTAAAAATTGGAAAAGGAAAGATAAGGATGAATGAAAAGAAGTGGAGCACATGAGAATAAAGGAATTTTATGACTCAGCACAACTCTGACATCACTAAAAATCATTTAAAATAATAGCATTACACAACAACAATCTTTCGTAGTGAGACAAGTGTTAGGATGGACCGTTTTTCTACGAAAGTGCCAGGAACTTTCGTAGAAAATTCTTGGTTTTCTAAACTGGAGTTGCTACGAAAGTTTGTAAAACAGTCAGATGACTCAATTATGAAACGATGACCTTTATAGAAATGGAATCATGACCTTTCCTCTTTTATGATGACCCTATCAAACACTAAATGTACTATATGACAAATTTTACATGAATCTAAACATAAAAACCCTATCTAAAATGACTAATCAAACTGAAAATCATTTCTAAGGGTTATCATGGATAACAGTTGGGATGATGTCATGGTTGGGTTGTAGTTCATAGAGTGATTGGGTATTTTTTCAAGTACATGAAAATCATTGTACATCTTATTGTATCGTGGATTGTTGTCCCTAGTTTGGGAATCCACAGTTTTGTCTTATTTAACTCATTATAGGGTGACAAGGAGGTTCTAGGCAGGCGTATGAAGTCACCTACAAGTTAGGGCATGTAAACACTTTAGGGTGGTAGGTTGGTGCTAGGGCGAGTTGTGGCTGACTAGGGTGTTGGGGCATCCATTCAGTTGATTACTGAAGAAACTAGGGCGTTGGGGTGTCCTTCTAGTGGGAGCTAGAGAAGAATTATTTTCTAGAATTCTATGAAGTTGTTTCTTTCATTTCAGTTGGGGCTAAAGATTAAATAATATATTAGAAAAGTGTTAGGTGGTTTTTGACCTAGAGGGGGTTTTCCACCTAAACGTCTTGTTCTTACTTTTTTCTTTTATTTACTATTATTACTACATAAACATTAATAATAATTGAAGATTAACTAATGCTCTGAAAAGATTTAAAAGTGCTAATTTCAAGGCATACTGATTCACCCCTCCCTGCACCCCCCCCCCACTCAATATTTCCAAACAAAATCTTGTTGGAAATCTTCCCCATATACTATGAAGTCATCCATATTGACTTCCACACAGTCTTGGGTTAGATCAGAGAAAATAGCAAGGAGATCCCTTTGAAAGGTGGCAGGGGCATTGCATAACCCAAAAGGAAGCACCTTGTAGGCATAAGTACCCCATGGACAAGTGAATGTAGTCTTTTCTTGGTCTTCAGGTGCAATTTGAATCTAATTGTAGCCTTTAAATCCATCCAAGAAGGAGAAAAAAAAATTCCCAGATAAAGTATCCAATGCTTGATCAATGAAAGGAAAGGGAAAGTAGTCACTAAAGGTATCCTTATTCAGTTCCATAAAATCCACACAAATCCTCCATTTACCGTTTTTCTTAGGAACAATGACTAGCAGTGACACCCACTTACTATCAGAAATAGGGTAAATGAAGTTGGCATTTAAGAGCTTTTGAAGTTCTTCTTTCACTATGTCTCTTAGGGTTGGGCTAATCCTTCTTTGAGGTTTCCTAACTAGTCTAACCTCATCATTTGTATAGATGTGATCCATGGATGTGTTGGGGTGGATCCCTTTCATGCTAGAATAATCCCATGCAAAATAACCATATTGCCTTTTAATCATTGGAATCAATTGTTCTTGTTGCTCTATTTATAGACCAGGATTAATATATAGATAATTTCCAGGGTTAATTTCAACAACATGGACATGAGACTCTTTACCTTCACCTATTGTTGTTATGGCAAACAATTTGGAGGTAGAAGGATGACATGCTTCTTGAAAATCAGAGCTAAAATTTGTTCATATTCTTGAAAGGATTGTGGGAAATCAATACATCCTATTATGACTAAAAATAAGTTCAAACTTGATCTTCGATTTGTTCTTGAAGACCTTTAGATTTTTCTATTGTTAAAAATGGTTGAGCACATTCCTCCTCTCCATATGGGTTTTCTATCCATAAAGGGATTTTTGTAACGGGTTGGCCAGGAGGAAATAAAAAAATCTTTTGGTTTTGAAATCCGTTGGAAATTGTCATCTCTGCAAACCAGCACACAATAAATGCATCACCAGTGGCTAACCAGGGTCAACCCAGTACTAATGGATGTCCAGGTTAGGAGGATTTTGGATGGATCACAAATAAGTCTACATGATATTCCCTAGAAGCTAGTACACCTATGATGTCATCCTGGCTTCGTGCAAGTATAAGGATGGATTTATCTGCAAATTCTAATAGTGTTTGAGTTGACCTCAAGCCTTCTAATTGCAGCTTTTGGATAATATCCACATTCATGACATGTATTGTTGCACCTAGATCGACAAGAGTTGTTGGTAAAGATATGTCATCAATATGTATAGTCACTACTAGATTCCCAAGATCTATGTATTTAGAAGGCATCTCTGATATGATATCTGAAAACTGGCCAACTACCTTATAATAGGGGGATCCTTCCTTTTTCTTCTCATATTTTTTATGCAAATATCCCTTACAATCTTGGCATAAATAGGAATGTCTTTGATAGCTTGTAGCAAGGGTATCCCTGTACAAATATTTTGTAATTTAGCTTCTAAATCATATCCTAGTGAGACCTCAGGATTTTTGAAATGTAATATCTCTTGATAGGGTGGTTGAGTAACCTCCTGAGATGGTTTATGTTGTGTGGTCGAATTTATTGGTGCTGGAGGAGGATTTTCTTCTTCATCAGGAGGATAATTTTCCTCTTCACTAGGTATTTCTTTATCTTCGGGAGGTTCACTCTTTGGTTGTTCTTCTTGAATGATAATTGTAGGTATTGTTTTATTTAAGACCTTCCCAAACCTTAGTTGAATTTCATTGAATGGGACTAAAGTGATGGTGTAGGTACGGAAGGTTTGTAGCTCCATATTTTGTACAGGTTGAGTTGGCTTATTATTAAGGCTTGGAATCAGTTGTGCAAGAAATTGAGTAGGTCAAGGAGGATTTCGGTTCAGTGGCATTTTTTGTTGGTTTGAATTCATGGGTAGAGTAAGATGTTGTGGATTTTGGTTCATGGGAAGTTGTTGTTGAGGAAATGAAGGCAGTAGGGTGGATTAAACACTGGCAATAGATGAGAAATATTTGGAGGATATTATGTATGTTGGATAAGAAGGTGTTTGGTAGGGTTGTGGAGGGATATTACCATAGGTAGTCCCCCTCAAACCTTGTTTACAAGAATATCCTTATGATGGTTGAGGCACCCATTGAGAGTAAGGAATTTAAGGGGCCCACTACTGTTTTGTATACTGCATGGGAGGGTCTTGGATCATCGAGGGGTTTTATTCCCTCCAAGGTCTCCTAGGGGGATAAGGTGAATGTTTTTGTTCTATTCCCCCTTTGTAAATAGCTTGTGACCCAGGCAATGAAGGGCATTTATCAATTCGGTGATTAGTCATTCAAATTTCATAGACCTATATGACATTAAAAGGGCATTCCTTTTCAGGATGTTTCTTCCTACAACGAGGACAAAACATGACTAAAGTAATTCTTTCCTTTTCTTGTTTCCTCCTACTATTGAGGGTATCTAGCTAGTTACTTATTGTACTTACAATATCAGTTTTAAGATTTTCCAACAGATATCCCAACTCTATCCTAGTTACACCACTTGTGGTTGGTTTGACAACTCGACTTGTAAGTTCTTTTGGACTTTCCTAGCTTTGGCTTGACTACGAGAGTGTTTCTTACAGTGATATGCAATCTCGGTAAATTATTTTTGATAAACATCGCCAGAGCTTATGAGAATAACTAATTCTATTCAGTCATACCTTACACCTTTTAGAAAGATGGTTCTAACTGTGGCTGTGTCGAGAGAGACTTGCTTGGTCTTTTGGTAATTGTAAAGGAACCTTTCTAAGTAGTCTTCTAGGGTTTCTTCTTTAATTTGTTTCATTTTAAAGATGTCATTGTAGCAAAAGTGATGTACAAAGAGGATAATTTTTTGATCAAGTCCCAAGCTATATAATGTGAAAGTACTATAACTGGGCAATGCAATCTTTCTATTGTTGAGATGCAGAAACTTTCTCTTTTGGGGATCAGATCATGGTTCCCTTTTAACATTTCTATTTTATTGCAAAAAATAACCTAACTACTATTGTTTTGTGGATTTTTCTCGAGCCCATATCACTTAATGGTCACCAGTATTTTCAATTTTAAGGAGTCTTAAAAACTTAAATAAAACTCCACGGGTTCCCTTTCCATAAATAATTTACCAGGGATGGTTAAAGGAATAAAATTACACCTGGTAAATGTCCTCTATTGTTTATCTATAGGGAAGGAAACATGGTTAGTCACACAAAAAAAAATTATTCCTACCTACCTACATATATACAAATTTGAAAATAATCATAAACTTATAATGATGACTAAGTAAGAGTAGCACCCCCCTCATTTACTAGCTTCATTTTGGAATTTTGAAGAACATGTTTGATAAACTCTTCTTTAGACAATGGTTTATGGTAAACCTTTAGTCTATGCCCATTCACTATGAAGGAACTCTTATCTACATCGATAGTTGTTATCTTGACCAAACCATTATCATAGACTATATCTACCTCATAAGGTCCCAGCCATTATGTTGAAAGTTTTCCTCGGAAATTTTTAAATATGTTGTCATACAACAAGGCCGAGTCACCTAGATGAAAAATCTTCTTCTTAATAAACTTATCGTGCAATTTTGTTCTCTGATCCTGAACAAGCATCGTCCTTTGAAGAGAAACTTGTATAATCTCATCCAACGCATTCACTTGCATTAAACTTTGTTTTTGTGCCTCCTCCAAATCCATTCCCAGCTGCATGGTAGTTCTAAAAAAATTTACTTGAAATTCTATAAGAATTAATACTTGTTTCCCGCACACCAATTCATAGGGAGTATCACCTGTTGTGTTTCTCCATGTTTTCGTATAGGCCCACAAAGCCTTAGGTAACCTATTAACCCAATATTTATGATATAGTTGACTTGGCTTGGTAAGAATGGCCTTGATTAATTTACTGGTAGAATCTACTTATCCATTTGCCTGGGGGTGGTAAGGTGTAGATTTCTGATGTCTGATTCAATACTGCTTAGTAATAGCTTTGACCAACTTGGAAGTGAATTGAGTGCCCTCATAAGTTATTATGTCCCTTGGTACACCAAAATGGGTAAATATCTTTTCAAATAATAAATCAACAACAGATTTTTCATTAGCAAAATATAGTGATTTAGCCTCTACCCATTTGGTTACATAGTCTGTACATACAAGAATATACTTCTTTTCTTTTTGGACATAGGAGAAATTGGTCCTAAAAAATCTAATGCCCATTTATCAAAAGGTTTTATGATTAATGTTTGGTCAATTTAGTGTTCTAAATTGCTCTACATAAATTATCAATCCGGGTATCGTAAAATGATGAAGTGTAGTGCATTATATGTGCTAGATGACCCTTATTACTTCATTGTTTTTTAGTTTTATTTTGTTTTCGGGGTTTTTGATCCTTTAATCCCTAATTATTTACAATGTATTCAACAAAATCTTAAATCTAACTTCTATAAAGATTGCTAAGAACCTAAAGAAACGAGATCTAAAAAAGAGATTAAGTAAGATTTAGAAGCAAAGTTTAATGAAGAAATGAAAACAAAGTTTCTATTTCTAATCATATCATTATTTCCAAATCATGAGCTACGAACTTAAAAAGTAAAATTGCAACTACTATCTATTCAACTTCAAAAACAAGACTAAATGAAATATTGAAAAATGAAAGTGAAATTGCAACTATTATCTAATCCATTACAAGAATAAAACTAAATGACATACTAAAAGTGAAAGTGAAATTGCAACTATCTATTATGGAAACAAACCAAATGAAATAGTAAAACTCAATTTGAAATTGCAACTATCTATTATGGAAACAAACCAAATGAAATACTAAAATTGAAAGTGAAATTGCAACTATCTATTATGGAAACAAAACTAAATGAAATACTAAAACTGAAAGTGAAATTGCAACTATCTATTATGGAAAAAAAACTAAATGAAATACTAAAACTGAAAGTGAAATTGCAACTATCTATTATGAAAACAAAACTAAATGAAGTGCTTAGTTACTCTGCTTCTCAATTTTGGGAGAAAAACCTCCTTGTGATGGCATTTTGAGGAATTATCTACTTCAGTATTCTAAGAAAATAAATGCAAGAATACAAAAAAGACTCATTGCATGAATGAAGTATTCAACCACTTAGTTTAAGATTAGTCATCAACTAGAAGGGCTTTTTAGAAACATTCATCTACACCACGAGTCAATAAACTGGTAAGAAAATGGCAAGAGCAATAATGGTACTGATCAGTTTAATTGAAAACCTAAAGACTAATGAAACATCAAATGAAACAAACTACTCTACACTACTGAATTCAACTTCTAACCACTGATAAAAACTAGAAAGAAATTAAGCAAAGAGAAATATATTCTGTACTGAAAGAAGTTATTCTGCATTAGTAAGAAAATGATAAAGACTGCATTATAAACAAGGTTAGTAAATGGTTATGAACACTATGGAAGAAACAATGAATTTGTAGTCAACTAGAGAATATAAAAAAAAAAGATGAAATAAAACCTTAGTCAGTGCAGGGGCCCTCTGCAACTACTTAGGTTATGTGTACTTAATCAAAACTCCAAGAAACTCCTTCACATATCCATGAAACTTGCGTTCTTCATATTAAAAAACGCAGGAAGTGAGTTTTCAAAATTATAGAAGAGTAATATGAACTTAATACATCAGGAAATTTGAACTGGTTCTGAGTTCTTTACACAAGTATTTAGAAGAAAATTATACAACTGTTTGTGGAGAAAAATAAGCTACAGCCAAAAACATGTGGCAGACAGGCACACGGAATTTTCTTCCTCAATTGCTGGAGACATAAATCTAAGATGATGGTTGTTGGATTCGGTTGCACAGATGGCTGTTAGAGTCTGTGGGTTCGGGAAGTTGTTTCGGATCCCATCACTGTGAAACATGTACAAAACAGAGTCTTGTTGCCTTTGGTATCTACATTTGACTTCTTCATTGACCAGACTCTTGTACCGTCCTCCTTGTCGACCTGGGTGAGGTGAATAGGACACGATCCATGTCATGATGATTTCCAAGCTGCCCATGTAGTTAGTTTCTCCTTCTGACACCTGGAACCTGTTAAAGCATAGAAGTAGCCGTGGAACAACCGATTAGCTGTAGAATAGGTTGTGTTCCATAGCTAAAAGACAAAAACTTATTCAAACAGCAAAACATAAAATCATAACATGTAAATCACAAAAATGTTCTCCTTAAGGCAATATATACTGGCTATTGATGACAGGGATGCATTTTCTTCATGGAAAAACAAAGAAAAGGGAGGAGAAGAGTTACTAAGGAAAGGGCAGTCTTGAGGCTCAACAATTACCTGTGCTTGAAGAGGAATATCATCTGTTGGGATAGGTTTCCCCATTATTTGACAATCATAACAGCTAGTCACACATTTCTTTGCGTCCTTAAAAATAGTGGATCAATAATACCCAAAATGTAACACTTTATATGTAGTTCTTTTGTCGAAAAAATGTCCACCACCCGACTCATTATGGCAAGATTTGAGTGTCTTTCATATCATCTTCTCATACACATCTTCTAATCACCAGGTCCGGTTCAGTGTAGTATATACAATCCTCGTGCCGCATTTAATTAGCACTAAGTTTTATGATTCTATATTTTTCTCTTGAAGACAATTTTTGTGGAAATTTTTTTATAACCATATAATACCTACATATGCATTCCAAGGAGTGTAAGTAGAAATAGAAAATATTTTTTCATCAATAAAATCATCATTAACTAGTGCACTTTCACCTTTGTTGATAAGTCTATAAATAAAATCAGTAACAATATTATCTTTTCCGAGTCTGTCAATGATATTAATGTGAAACTCTTGCAATAGTAACAACCATCTAGTAACACGAGCATTAGTGATACGTTTATTTATTAAGAATCTAATAGTTGAATGGTATGTGTGTGAAAAAATGTCATGCCTATTTATGTAATATCTAAATTTATTAATGGCATGGACTACTGATAAGAATTCCTTTTCAGTGACGATGTAGTTTAATTTTATAGGAGAGAGATTTTTGCTGAAAAATAGATAAAATAGGGAATTTGATTCTATCTTTGGCCCAAAACAGCACCCAGAGCTATGTCTAAGTCATCAGTACAAATATGAAAAGCGAGGGTCCAATTTGGTCCTCTCAGAACTGTAGCAGTTGACAGTGTTTGTTTAAGAGTTTCAAGGGAAATTTGACTGTGAGAATCCCACTAGAATTCTCATCTTTGTTAATTTTTTGAACATAGGAGAGATTATTGTTGTAAAATTTTGAATAAATCTTCTATAATACCCGACATTCCCTAGAAATCTTCTAACTTATTTTTGATAACTAGGAGTTTTGATTCGAGCGATTATTTCAATCTTAGCAGGGTCTACTCTTACCCCAGTACCAGAAATGTGATGGCCTCACACGACACCCTTAGTAAGCATCATTCTATATTTTTAATTTCTAATGGAAAGGTTGGTCTCTTGACACCTGATTAAAACTTTCTCTTGGTTGTCTAAAGTTGTTGATCAGTGGTTTCCAGTGATGTTAACCCAAGAAGCACCAGGGGCTACCCTGATCTTGCATGGGAATTTTTACTTGAAAACTTATTCTATTATGAGTCAAGGATCTTCTATATGGACTCTACTCACCGAGATGTTTCCGTTGATATATGGCACGTCACATAATTATTCACGATTGGAGAGATATTCATGTTTGAAGTTAGTAACCCGAGTTAGTGGACTAAAGCCCTATGGGGTTGTAGCATGGCACTCATAATTGGTTGTGGTTATTGAATAGCCAATAATTAATAATATTTTTTTCTCCTAAAATCCCTCCAATTTTCACTTGTTGAGGACCCTCTCAACTCAAGACATTCATATAAATAGTGACCCTCATATCATCCTCTTGTAGGGATTTTGTGGCTTCAAACAAGTCATTGTGCCATTTTATCTATAAATTTTGTCTTGCGAAGCTTTAGAAGCTGAAATAGAAACCCATTTGCCAACACATCTTGGTGAACCATTTGACCAAATTTTTAGATCATGGTTTGCTATATTTTCTGAGATATGATCTGAGGAAGTTAGGGTTTTTGTAGGCTCCTGAATTCCATGTCAAACAGGTGATGTTGGTAAAATCGTCATAACTTTCTCTTTGGGCATCGGATTCAAGTTTCATAAATAGTGACAAAGATAAGACGGATTTTAGTTTGTTGGATATCATTTTAAGGGCTGAAGGTTGCAACATTGACACGTGGAACTTCGTACAAGTTCGCTCTACTGAACCAACCTATAATCAGGTCATCGTGGGAGATTGGAAGTAACTCTTTCTTGAAGAATCCAATCTTGATCATACTTGTGGGGTTGGAAAGATGAATTAGAGGGCTACTACAGGAAAACATTTTAGACCGTGGAGATCCGAAATTACATGGATGCAAGAGATTCAATATCGAGCTCCTAGAAGGCAAGAAAAATCATGCATTCAAGGATCACTGCAATAAGGACCACACATCAATAGTCAAGGGTAAGTCTCCTACAACAAGGTATGTATGATTAGTGTTTACATTTTAATTTTGAGTATCATCTCTGACATATGTTTTTGCAGGACAACATAAGTATATAGAGGATCTCAGTTATATCTCTATGTCTCTATATGTCACAGTTAGTTTTGATACCACATTTCTGATGTCCTATTCTTGATACTACAAATTTGATGTTATGTTTTCCTAATGCTACACCCTGTCTTCTAAATATATATGATGTTGTAATTTCATGTTACTTTTCTTGTCATAGTTTATATAATGGTATTTGTTGTTGTACTTAGAACTTGTTCCATCACAAGTCTAGGGTATGTCATCAGTTTTTATTGTATATATCTTTAGGTTAGTTTTAGATATAGTCTTGCATAGAGTCCAAGCCTATATCAAAAGTGGGAGTCTTTGTCTACTGCTACAACAAGGCCTATATTAAGAGTGGGAATATTTTTCGACTTCTACAACAAGTCAACAACAAAAGTGACAAGCACACTTCAGGTATGCATTGTAATTTTAATTTGTATTTATTCATTATTATTCACTTACATGTTTTTTATAGGCAGAGGAAAGTTGAAGGGTATTTTCTTTTTTTTTGGGATATTATTTTTCCGTAAAAATTTTGCATTCAGGTAGAAGAATATTTAAGTACAACATCAAGCAAGAATTCAAGAGCATAAGAATCGAATCAAAGGAAGCATTGCAGTGAAAAATCCTTGAAGACATGACAACGATCTAGATATCGTGAAGTATTGTTAAGGCTAAGAGTCATGATTGTAAAGTTGTAAAAGAGTCATTTATAAAAGAGTCATTATTGTAAAAGATTCATTTGTAAAAGTGTCATCATTGTAAATTTGTAAAAGAATCATCATTGTAAAGATTGTAAAAGAGTCATTTTTGACAAAGTCATTCTGCCTAGAGTTAAAGAGGCAGTGTTGGGAGGTATATGAGTCATTGTTGGATTGATGTCATGGTTGGGTTGCAGTTCATTGAGTGATTGGGTATTTGGTCAAGTATATGAAAATCATTGTACATCCTATTATATCATGGATTTTTGTCCCTGGTTTGGGAATCCACAGTATTGTTTTATTTCAGTGATTAACTGGAAGGGAGGTGCTAGGCAGGCGTATGAAGTCACTTACAGGTTGGGGCTTGTGAACACATCAGGGTGGTAGGGTGGTGCTAGGGCAAGTTGTGGCTCACTAGGGTGTTGGGGCATCCATTCAATTGATTACTGAATAAACCATGGCGTTGGGGCATCCTTCCAGTGGGAGATGGAGAAGAATGCTTTTCTATAATTCTAGGAAGTTGTTACTTTCATTTCAGTTGGGGTTGAAGATTAAAGAATTTATTAGAAAACCATTCAATTCTTTTTGACCTGGAGGGGGTTTTCCACCTAAAATTATTGTGTCTATTGTGTTCTTGTATTTACTGTTATTTCTTCATAAATATTAATAATTATTGAAGATTAACTAATGCTGTGAAAATATTTAAAAGTGCTAATTGCAAGGAATACTGGTTCACCCCCCCCTCTCAATATTTCCAACAATTGGTATTGGAGCTTGGTTCCCTTAGTAACAACTTAACCATTGGAAGGCAGTTTCCAGAGCATATATATGGGAAATTCAAAGAAGCAGGTTACAAGGATTTCAAAGGAAGGTACAGGTACAACAAAATTTTAAGAACATGAGTATTATGTACCAACCCCTGATTTTGATGTAGACAATTACTGGATATTGGAATCTAGGATGGAAGTAAATTTTCAAGCACATGGAGTATGGGAATCAATTGTTTCTGGAGACACATCTACCAACTAAGCTAAAAGGTACAATTCAAAGGCCATGAATGTAATTTTGAATGTTTTTCCAAATTTTGTGAAAACAAAATTTGGTCAATGTTCAAAAGCTAAAGCTCTTTAGGAAAAGATTCATAATATCTATTCAACAAAGAAATAAGGTCAAGATATTATTGAAAATTATATCCTTCTGGTTATGATGAAGAAATGAGTAAAACAGAGTTTCAAAATCAAGTGATCAAGGTGATAAGGGAACTCAAAAGTCAAAAGGAAAAGACAAGACTTTTGGAAGCAGAATTGAAGATAAGAAAATAACTCATCAAAGAAAATGAAGAGTCTGAGAAGATGATTAGCAGTCTTAGAACCCAACTGGAAGAAATCAAGAATATAGAGACACGAGACCTCAAGATATAATTCCAACAAAAGCAACAAGAACTCAACACAAAATTTGTAGAGAATAGTGGGATCACACAACAGATGCAGGAAGCAGAAATTGAAAGGAAGGATTCTAATCAAAGATACATATCTGCAGTTGACCAAAAGAAAAAGGAATTAGAAACATCTTCAGTAGAAATAAGCATGCTTAGGATTAAACATGAGAAGTAGAAGGAACATATATAGGTTCCCAATAGAGAAGTAGAGAATACTACTCTTCTCAAGATACAGATTGAGGAGGCAGAAAAAAGAAGGGAGATATTGAAAAGATGGTTTCAAGAATATCTTGCACAAAACAAAAAAGATCTTGATGTAACCCATGATGAGATCAACAAATTCAATGGATTGCAAAAACAAACTTACAAGATAAGATAGATGAAGAAGTAAAAAACAAGGCAATTAAAGATGGTAAAGCTCCAGTTGATGAAGGTACAAGCTCCACAACTTCACAGGATGATTCTAAGAATGAAGTGGATCAAAGTGACAATCCAAAGAAGAATGTTGCAACTCCAAAGAACAAGACCAAATCGATCAAGATCAAAGGAAGAAAACAAACTACAACACCGCCTCCAAAGAAGAATGAAAAATCTTCCAGGTATTATCGTATATTTAATGGTAATTGTTTTTCATGCACTAACCATGGACATATGGCTAGGGATTGTGAAGTTTTTTACAGTAACAATCATTATCTGCAAAACCCTAGAAGCAAGTTTGTAGGATCACGAGACAGGTTCCATGATGATTTTGTCAGAAGAGAATATGTTTTAGACGGGCCAAACATTGAACATTTCAAATGTGATAACTATGGCCATAGCGCTCGTGGTTGTATATATAATATGGAATCACCTATGGGAAACATTGAATGCTTCAAGTTCCATAACTATGGGCACATGGCTTGAGATTGCAGGAATAAGAATTTCTGGAAAAGGAAACAGGTACAGGAAGACCAAGCAGATAAAAGGGTTTCAGTAGTTATGCTTTTAGGATTTGTAAAATAAAAATGTCATAAGGAATTAGCAATTGCTTCAAATAATGACTCAAGTCAAGATGGCCTGTTAGGTGAGTCACCATTTTGAAAAATTTGGCTTGTTGACACCTTGATGTTTGTAGAGGAAGAGTCTAAGCAGTAGTATATGGCAGAATTCTATGATTGACAGGAAGGTAGTTTGAACAAGATGGAATTTTCATTATAGGTTCAGGGGGAGCAAAACAATTGAAGGATTACAAGTTCACAAAGGAAGTATTCTCTTCAAGAGAAACACATACAGGGAACAAATCCACATGGATTCAAGAAAGGAAGTGCTGACAACAATCTTTATGTGAAAGTGGATCGAGATAACCTAGTAATTATCAAAGTATATGTAGATGTTATAATATTTGGAAGCACTGATGACATATTAAGTAAAGATTTGTCCACAAAAATGCAAAGTGAGTTTGAAATGTCTATGCTTGGCAAACTGAAATACTTTTTAGGGCTTCAAATTTCTCAGCAGGATAAAGGAATATTCATATATCAAACCAGGTACATCAAATAAATGCTAAATAAATTCCAGATGGAAGAGTGGAATCCAATCCTTACCCCCATGATAACTGGTTGCAAATTAAGCTTACAAGACTCATCAAAGGATGTCGACCAAAGGTTGTATAGATCCATGATTGGTAGTCTCCTATATGTGACAGCCTCCCGTCCAGATGTGATGCAGGTAGTTGGACAAGTAGAACAATTCCAGGAAGCATGAAAATAATCTCATATCATTGTCGTCAAAATAATTCTTCGATATCTTAAGGGCACAACGAAATATGGTTTTGGGTATCCCAAAGGAAATTATCTAGTCATCCAAGCTTATACAGATGTAGATTGGGCAAGAAGTATTGATGATCATAAGAGTACCAATGGAGCAGCATTCTACCTAGCTGGTTGGCTTGTCTCATGGTTAAGTAAAAATAATTCTTAAATCGTGTTATCCACAGGGGAAGCATAATACATCGTGGCAGCAGCTTGTTGTACTCAAGTTCTCTGGATGAAGAAAACCTTGCAAGATCTTCAAGTTAAGTTTGATGAACCTATTTCCATCTTCTGCGATAACTACAGTTCCATTAGTATCTCCAAAAATATTGTGATGCATTCCAAAACAAAGCATGTTCCGATCAAATATCATTTCGTTAGAGAGCAAGTTGCTGAAAATAATATAAAAATTGAATATGTTGGCACAAAGGAACAAATTGTTGACATCTTTACCAAACCATTACCTCGTGAAGCATTTGAGTATCTTTGCCAAAATCTTGGGATTCTCCCAATTTCTCACTAGAATCTTTATCTTATCTAACTAAGTAGAAAGTGGGAGTGGAGGTGTGTACATGTCCGCAAAATGACAGTTTGTCACGGGGAGTTACCCTTTTCCATTGATAACAAAGGGGGAGATAAGGCAAAAGAAAGAGGTGCCATGATCACAGGGGGAGTACTTGTGTTTCCATCAATACCAATGGGGGAGATTTTTGATCGATGGTTGTCATTGATGTCAACCCAAGCAACACCAGGGGCTACCCCAATATTGCATGTGCAATTTGACTTAACAAAGTACTCTATTATGAGTCAAGGATATTCTAGATGGATTCTACTCATCGAAATATTTCCGTTGATATATGGCAAACCACATAATTCTTCATGGTTTGAGAGATATTCATGTTTGAAGTTAGTAACCCCAGTTAATGGGCTAAAACCCTATGGGGTTGTGGCATGGAACTCATAATTGGTTGTGTTCATTGAATAATAAATAATTAATAATGTTTTGTTCTCTCCTAAAATCCCTCCAATGTTCACTTGTTGAGGACTCACTCAACTCAAGGCTTTCATATAAATAGTGACCCTCATATCCTCTTCTTGTAGGGATTTTGTGGCTTCAAACAGGTCATCATGGAAGTTTCACTATAACTTTTTGTCTATGAAGAGTTAGAAGTTGAAATTAAAACCCATTTGAGCAGACATATTGATTCACCTTGCCAAATTTAATATCTTGTTTTTCTATATTTTCGGAGATATTATCTGAGAACGTTAGGGTTTTTATAGGCTCCTAAATTCCATGTCAAACGAGTGATGTTGGGAAAATCATCATAAATTTACTATGTTCTCTATTTTTTCTTTTAGTCATCTTCCTTTTGGTGCTTGTGGAAGCCTCTATTACAGGTTGCTCTGCCACTGGTTGCTTCTCTGCTACTAATTTTTGCTCTTTTCTAGGGGTTGTAGATTTAGATTTTGGAGTTCTCCTAGAGGGAGTAGCAGCATCTAACTCATACCCACAAAAGAACAAGAAGGTAATCCAATCTTGGCTTAACCTATTTAACTCTTTAACCAACAACAATTTGATAAGTCCGTGATGAAAAACATAGGTACTGCTTGTATCTAGTTTAGCTTGAACCTTGTCAGCCATTTTCCCTAGACTTCTAAAGAGATAGAAAGGGATATCTAAGGGTTGTTTACCTTTTAAGTGGAGCACCAACCTGAAGTGGTACTAGTAGACCATATGGAACCTTCCTTCACATGTAAAATATTTTTGAATCACCATCAACAACTTGGAATAACGCTCCTTAAGGTAGGTTTTGGAGATGCCTACTGTCATTTCAATCCGTTAATGTTCTTCCTTAAAAAAATTCATCAAAATTCTATAGCTGTAACTTCTGGACTTGAAATCACATCTCTCCTGACCTTGGGATTTTAGTAGAATGGGAAATGGTGTCTGGAGAGACAGTCAAACTCAATATGCCAACTTTGGTGCCAATCCCAGTGAAATTTATGGTGAAGTCTTTAGTAATTTGTGCATGAAAACCCTACAATTTTTGGCAAAATCAAAGGCATCCCATGTTGGAAAATGACCGTACAAAATCAGGGTCTTCTTCAAGCAATTTCATATTCGTGGGCTCATAATGCACTACAACATCGCCTTTGTACTATTTTCTAGATTCCATGCTATCAATATGTCAGGAATTTCTTGTGAGTTGCTTCCTCTTTACCTGCAAATCAATTTGAGAACACATGGAAAACTCTATTATAGTGACAACACTTGTGAACTTTTGGTAGTAGCAGATGGTAAAAATTGGAAAAGGAAAGATAAGGATGAATGAAAAGAAGTGGAGTGCACGAGATTAAAGGCATTTTATGACTCAGCACAACTCTGACATCACTAACAATCATTTAAAATAATAGAATTAAACAACAACAAGCTTTCGTAGCGAGACAAGTGTCAGGATGGACCGTTTTTCTACGAAAGTGCCAGGAGTTTTCATAGAAAATTCTTGGTTTGCTGAACTGGAGTTGCTGCGAAACTTTGTAAAATGGTCAGATGACTCAATTATGAAATGATGACCTTTATACAAATGAAATCATGACCTTTCCTCTTTTATGATGATCATATCAAACACTAAATGTACTATATGACAAATTTTATATGAACC
Organism: Pinus tabuliformis; assembly: GCA_031772625.1. Classification (NCBI taxonomy): domain Eukaryota; kingdom Viridiplantae; phylum Streptophyta; class Pinopsida; order Pinales; family Pinaceae; genus Pinus; species Pinus tabuliformis. Next base: position 93,327,186 of record CM062814.1, on the reverse strand, counting down.
TAAACATAAAAACCCCATCTAAAATGACTAATCAAACTGAAAATCATTTCTAGGGGTTATCGTGGATAACAGTTGGGATCATGTCATGGTTGGGTTGCAGTTCATAGAGTGATTGGGTATTTTTTCAAGTACATGAAAATCATTGTACATCTTATTATATCGTGGATTGTTGTCCCTAGTTTTGGAATCCACAATTTTGTCTTATTTAACTCATTATAGGGTGACAAGGAGGTTCTAGGCAGGCGTATGAAGTCGCCTACAAGTTAGGGCCTGTAAACACTTCAGGGTAGTAGGTTGGTGCTAAGGCAAGCTATGGATCACTAGGGTGTTGGGGCATCCATTCAGTTGATTACTAAAGAAACTAGGGTGTTGGGGCGTCCTTCTAGTGGGAGCTAGAGAAGAGTTATTTTCTAGAATTCTAAAAAGTTGTTTCTTTCATTTTAGTTGGGGCTGAAGATTAAAGAATATATTAGAAAAGTGTTAGGTGGTTTTTGACCCAGAGGGGGTTTTCCACCTAAAAATCTTGTGCTTACTTTGTTATTTTATTTACTATTATTAATACATAAACATTAATAATAATTGAAGATTAAATAATGCTCTGAAAAGATTTAAAAGTTTTAATTTCAACGAATATTGATTCACCACTCCACCTCCCCCCCCCCCCCCCCACTCAGTATTTCCAAACAAAATCTTGTTAGAAATCTTCCCCATATACTATGAAGTCATCCATATAGACTTCCACACAGTCTTGGGTTAGATCGGAGAAAATATCAAGGAGATCCCTTTGAAAGGTGGCAGGGGCATTACATATGATCTGATAATCACCCTATGAGTGACTTCAGTTAAAGGTTTATTACATGAAGGTATTGCAGACTCGTGCTAGTGTGTGTCTATGTTATTTAGGCAATGGATCGATCAGATTGTAAATACACAGACACTTGAAATGGAAAACAACAGAGAAATACAGTAAGCCATTATAAATAACACAAGAATTTAATAAGGAGTTCACCCTATCTCTAGGGCTACATCTCCGGTCCATCTCTCAGTGGTGGCCTTCTCTTATTGTGTCTTAAAGCAAAGAATTACAATGAAGGAGCTCAATGTGAGTCTCCTAAAAAAAATTTGCTTGGCAGGGTGGTTCTTGGATGCACCAAGCCACTAGAGTACACAGACTCTTTTCCTTACTAGCTCTGTGACCTTTCTGGTCTTCAATGGAGAGAGCCCAATGTGGTGCTCAGTCCGGACATATCCTCTCAGGGATGGCTTGAATCTCTCAAGCTATCTAGTGCTCGATGCTTCCTTTGGTCAGCTCAGCCCTCTATCTTTCCTTTCTTTGTTCTTCCTTTGTGTGTTCAGTCTTCCTTTCGGTGTCCCTTATTATTCTTCTCTCTTTTTCTGCTTTGCCTGTGCATGGCTTTAAGGCAATTTGAGCTCATTTCTGTGTTAGAGTCGGTCCTTATAGCCCTCCTTCAGAGATCTTTTCGCTTTTGCATATCATTTTTAGGTGTCTCGCTTGTTCCACTTCGTTGCATTTTGCTAGGAGGATGCCATTGATTGACGAGGGGGTCTTGTTGTCTTGTGTTTCCTCATGCTTGTACCTGCAGGGTTAGTCCAAATTCCTAAACAATTACCAAAGTTTATTGTCATAAATAATTAGTTTCGGTAAAGAAGAGTCTTTAGTCCTAGAGTCTATGGTTTTCAGTCCTTTGCATATATGTAATAGAAGCCTGCAGGTCATGAGGATGGTTTCAAAGATTTTCATTTTATATTCTTTCTCAAAAAGAATTTAAAGACATTTTTAGTCCAAAAATCTGTTTTGGAACTAAAAATTTTAAATATTCATTTTGTAATAATTGTATTTGTTTCATCACAAGAAGATCTAGATGCAAGCCTCTGATCTTTGCCAAAGCCAAATGCCAGATCCCTGCAAAAATCAACAAAAATGATCAGTCTGAACCTCAGAAAAGCATGAGAAATCAAAAAGCAGTGTTGTATGGAAAGACCAAAAGTGAAAAGTGCCAAACCTTACAAAGTGGGTTTTGAAATCAATTTTAATCAAATGAGATATTTTGTCTACTTATAAAAAGGGAAAACAAGTTCATTTGCATACAAATTCCCAAAGCAACATCGTGTCTAAGCGTTTGAAGGCAAAAACCGTGTTTACAAACCCGTGGACAGTGTTACAGGTGTGCGCTGCACATAGGAAGTGCGCGCTGCGCGTTGGGTGGTGCGCTGCGCATTGGGCAGTTTGAGCCAGTGCAAAATTACATAGGCGATGCGCGTTGGGTGGTGCGCTGTGCATTGGGGTTGCGCGCTGCGTGTTGGATCTCAGCCACATGAAACATTTGTCTATGCGTCCAGAACTCAACCAAACTTACTCCTAGCTTGCAAATAGGTAAGTTCTTGCTGCCTAGTAATGATTAGGGTGTTGAATATATGATTCAAAGAGGGTATTTAATGTATTGGGTTTTGGGAAAATGAAACCCTAGGTTCATAACAGAGGCATCCCTTAAATTGTTTAAAAAATATGTGGGTGGTTTAGTAAGATGTCCCTCATCCTCCATTGATGACAAACCAACTCCTTACTCATTTGTGCACCCTAATCTAACATTCCAAAGAGCACAATTTGTATTTTCCTCATTTGTCAAAAGGGGACTGTTTTTGTCAATTTATTGAAAACAGAGCATTGATAATTATGGCATGGTTTGTTTGATGTTGTGGCAAAATTACTAAAGTTTTGAGTATACATTGAAAATTGACTCTTCACACCTATATCACTCTATATATCATAGACATCTTGACACCAAAGCCATGTCAGACACAGAGTCAGAGTATGAGCATCAGTATGACAGTGATTCTACAGCAGAGGATAATGTGCCACGAAGGTCTCGTAGAGGTGGCAAAGGTGGTGAGCCTCTCAGGGAAGAACCTACTTCTTTGGCTCAATTGCAAGCTTCTCCACTTGCAATGGATTGTTTTCGGTATCAATCATGTTTTGAATACTGTGAGCTAATCTCACGAATCCAGCATCATCCGGAACTAGTCCGTTTATTTGTTCTACATTTACAAGACGGTCATGTAAACCTTGCTGAAGTGAATTTCACCTTGTCACCCAAGACTATTGCTCAAGCCACTCGGATACCAAATGTAGGGGAGGTATGGAGTAAACGCCAGCAGTTAGACAGATTCTACTATGAGCCATATATCAAGCCCGGGTATTTAAGACATTTGAGTGCAGTTTTTCCTTTTAGATTCCTGAGGGATGAGTATGCACCATTGATGAAACTCATCATCCGATATTTCAGTTGTGAGGGAAGATTCTCACGTCCATATGTGTACCATATTCGTTTGTTGATGCATTTCACAAGGGTACGTATGATGAACATTCCATTTTTCATGTGTCGCAACATAGAGAGGATGGTGCCTTTAGTACAAAGGAAGAGCCCAACACATCAGCATAAGAGCATCTATCATTATGCATTGATTAAAATCATAGTGATGTATCAGTTGGCACAGCAGGGCATTACTTGGGAAGATTTCATCTCCCGTGATTACTTTGTAGCATTATAGCCACCTCCTGAGATAGTTCATGATGAGGGAGCACCTTCACACCAGCTAGGCATTCCCGAGACTGAGCATATAAGTGCTCCTCCATATGTGACATACCAGCGAGGCCACGGGGCCTTATTTGCATCTACACGACGAGTATTATCTCCACCCGGGGTGGAAGGGGTCTCGTTGACTTCATCAGCACAACGAGTGTTATCTCCACCTCATGTGGAAGGGGCCTCGCTTTTGACAGCAGCACCGCAGGTACAGGATAAGGGAAAGAATTCCAAGCGTGAGGAGAGGCCCTTAGGTGATCCATCAGGTTTTGTCACTATTCATGATGATGAGACAGTTTCAGAATCAGAGGAGACCCAATATATCAGGATTATCAAAGAGCAAGGTACGGACATTCGAGCTTTGCAAATTCAGATGGAGATGGCAAAGTCAAATATCAGGTATCTAGAGCAACAGAATAAGCAGCTTGAGGACTAGCACATGATCATAGAGCTACAGAACATTCGTGAGAATCGCCAAGCTGCCCAACATAGAGAAATTGAGTTCACCTCTCTGGAGCAACAGTTAAATGAGGATCGAGAGGCTACTCTCGAGAGGGTCAACATCTACTTGGAGGAACGACTGAAAAAGGCCAATAGAGACAATGCATTATTGAAACACATGGCTATGCATTACAAGGCCCTGAACCTAGTTTGCAAGGCGCGAATTAGGAGTCTAAAGGCAAAATTGAAGAAAGCGGTCAAAAAGAAAAAAAGAGAAAAAGAGCTTGATCATCTTCGGATTTTGGCCAAAGCCTCTTTGGCTGAGCATGATACTTGATTAGGGACCCCCAGCCCAAATTTCAAGGAATTTGGAGAAAATTTTGTCAATTTTGAATTTTTTGGCTCTAAAAACAGGTTTTTTGGCTCAACGCGCAGCGCACTACCCATAAGATTGGGAGGTCCAAATCACAAATGGTTTGCATTTTTGCATTTTTCATGATGAAATATACCTGCTCAGCTATTTCCAAGGCATTTCATCAAGGTTTGGGTCCCCAAAGGGTCAAAAAACATGCAAAAAATGACCTCACTGCCCCTTGTTGGACACACAGGAAGCAGTCTTGGGAGAATGAACTTTGGGAGGGGAAAATGGACACCAAATGGGAAAATTCCACTTGGGTTGGAAAGTAGACATCCAGGGCTTTCCAACAAGCCAACCTGAGGAATTTGGATTCCGGGAAGTGCCTCAAAATCAGCCTGAAAAGTGTGTTGCGCGTAAAAATCAGGGCGCTTCGCATTGAGGATTTTGGCCAATTTTTCACCTTCCAGCTCAGAATTTCGGCCAGTTTTGACCAGTTTCACCTCTTGATGTAATTTTTGGTTTTCCTTGATGTAACTTGATGTATATGATGTAATTTTGGTACTATATTACCTATTCTAGATGATTCATTCACAAAATAGCAAAAATTTAATGAATGAATCAATTTCCTAGCATATAGGGGTTAGTTGTTTGACTACCTAGTTTTCAGTTCCTTGTTTAGAATTGGTTGAAACAGCTCCTAGAAGGAGGAGCTCGACCCCTATAGATTAGGGAATGAGGTTAGCTTGATCTATATATGTAAATTTTCATTCAGTAGCACAGGTTGGACTCTTGGGGAAGAGGCTTTGAGACTTTATTGTACATTTTACTTCAGCATTTTGGCAAAGGAAGGACCAGGGTTTTGCAGCACTGTTTGGAATTCTTGTGGCTTTATGTCTTGATGGTGTGCTTCTTTCAGTACTTGTAAGTTTTTTATGTGTATCATTTTCCTTCTCTCATCTTCTACAATCGAACAAATCAAGTGTTAAGGTAGAATTCATAATCTGTAATGCTCTGCCTTTAAGTTTGTTTGATATCCTATGTTTTCATTCGTTTAAGGAGAACTCTTGAGGTTTTCTTGCTCTCCTTATCTCCTCACCTGTCTAATCTATTCACCTCATTGCTTTTAAAGCATCAAAACAATTGCCTACCCTGCTCCAATCAGACCTCTGCAGAAGCTGTGTCTCATCCCCGCACCCAAAATTGCCTTTCCCTTTGATTCAATAAAAACCCCAAAAAATCACCTTTAAACCTCTGCACTTAATACCTAGCCTAAGATTAGTTACAATTTCAGTCATATCGAGCCTCATTGATTATATTTTTCCGAGATTGACCCGGAGAGAGCCCTCTCATGTCCTCGTAGGGCTAGCTACGAGGCTGAGCGTGGTTTGATGTTGCCTTGAGTTTTGCCTTCCTCAGCCTGAGGAAAATTTGAGCGTTAACATAGTGGCGACCATACTAGGGAACGATTAGAATGGTTTGCCCGTTGATGTCATTTCTCTCATAAGCTATAGACGGAGCCTGAAGATTAGCCAGGTAGCCTTTGAAATGCTTTTGCTTTGCATTAGCGCAAGTAGATCAAAGCTACTTCAGTCAATCTCCGATTTAGCTTTTGACCGTGACATTCGAAGCACCCCAGTACATTTGCAAACTCTGAGCTTTTGGATGATAAGTTGAGAGTTTTCACAGGCTGACTAGTTGTTTTGTTCCTTGATATTTTAAAAATAACAAGCTGGCTTCAGATCCTAGTCTCATATTTAAATCTCATTCATGTTCGGCTATCTTTAAGTATTTTGAAGAAATTGATTTTGACGAGAGGTTTGAACTATCGTTGTTTAAAATTAAATCTGAAAGTGCACTTGAGTCTCTAGTTCTCAATCCTGATTTTGCAGATGCCCTTGAAATTGAGAGAAACAATAAAGTGATTTAAAATTTTATCCTACGACAACTTCAGACAGATATTCAAGCTGCAAATCTGTTTGATTTTCTAGAACTGCATCTACCAACATTGGATCTACTATCACGGCTGCTGCCTCGCACGAGCAGACCGAACCCCCTTTCCTCTCCATTTCTCCCATAATTACATATCCAGAATCTACAGTCAATTCCCCTTCTTCATCCCACGTGGTTTCCCTTCCACATACACCCCTACATACCGCACATACTTCAGCTACACCCACTCCTCCAACTACCCCTAGACCAAATCCCCCAAAAGCGATGGCAGCCTGGTTTGCACCCCTCGCTTTGCCTCAAGTTTTGAATGACATGCCTGCAGATTATCAAAGTAAAATTCCTTTGTTTGATGGCACACCTCAGAATATCACAGCTCAACAACATGTGGATAAGATGGCAGATTTCTTTGATCTTCATGAAATCGATGAAGAAAATGTGACTATGAGGTTATTCGTGCAGAATTTTGGTGGAGAGGTAAGGAAATGGTTTAGAAATCTTCCAGCCAGAAGTATTCCTACATTAGATGATCTCAAAAGACAATTTCTAGAACGCTGAGAAGTGAAGAAAGATCCGCTGCAAATCAATGTCGAATACACTAAGCTTAAAAGGAATGTTGGAGAGTTCGTTCAAGACTATTGTATCAGATTCAATGCAGTATACAACGCAATTCCGGATGATTTAAAACCAACCAGAAAATCAGTGCTGCTCAAGTTTCTCGATGGTTTTGATCCAGACATGGCATACCAACTAAGGGAGAGATATCCGGCCACCTTGGAAGAGATGAAGAAATTGCAGTCAGTGTCGAAGCAAATTTGAATGATAAGAGAGCTAGAATGAAGGCTGAAAGGAAGGTTACTATAAAGGAAGAAGCTTCTACATCAGACCAAGTTCTTCACAAGGTAGAAAAAATGATTGAAAGGTTAGCTATTGACAAACCTGAAATGCAGATTTGGAATCCTAATTTTCGTGGTCAGCAATAGCCACAATTTAGGATCAAACAGCGTGAGCAGCGAACAAAAGACACACCATCACAACAGTAGCAAGTGAAGACACCTCTCCAGCAGAATTTTGTTGGTACTAAGTCAGATGATGATGATCAGGTAGTTGGAGAAGAAAATCATTTTTTTACTCCTGATGATATGCCCACATTTATCACTGAAGATGATGAAAAGACAGCGAGATCAGCAGTTCAAAATGATGCAGATTTTATCTTAGCAAACGAGATCGCTTTGGAGGAAGAGTCAGATGAGTATCAGAGAGGTTATATGCATGCATTGTCCGCTCAGTAGTGCCAATTATCACTAAGAGGCAGAAATGTTCCCATAAATCCCATCCAAAAGAGAAAAGAAGTTCCAGCATCCAAAGAGGAAACATCAGCTGCATCAAAGAAAGGTAAGGAGAGTGTTGACCCTATGACCAGCAAGCCTATTCCAACAAAAGAGATCCCAACAGATGAAAAGGTAAATCAGATCAACATACCAAAGGATAAGCCTGAAAAGAAAGATGTTCCAGCCAAAGAAGTGGACAAGACTTCTTCGTTTAATTTGGAGAATGAAATTTCTAAATTGAAGATGTCTATTCCATTAACTGAGCTCATGAAGAATAGCAGCTATAGAGGACAAGTCTCCAGAATTCTGAATTTTGACCCAATGTCTGATATGGTCAGTGTTGAGGATGATCAGCCGGAATTGATATTTGGATCAGCATTAAGTGGTGAGTCGGAAGTACCTCCTTTTTATATAAGTTTAAGGTTGCATGAGTTTGTATTGCATAATGCTATGTTTGACACTGGCGCTTCCCACAATCTTATGCCAAAGGCCATCATGGAAAAGTTGGGTTTGGATATCACCAGGAAATATCATGATCTCTACTCCTTTGATTCCAGCAGGGTGAGATGTATTGGGTTAATCAAAGATTTGGTTGTAAGTTTGGATTAGATCCCTACAAAGAATGTCTTGATGGACGTTGTTGTGGCTGACATTCCTCCTCGCTTTGGTATGCTCCTTTCTCGATCTTGGGGGGCAAAATTGCAAGGAACAATTCAGCTTGATTTCTCCTATGAAACGATTCCCGTGTTTGGCCAAATGAGAAAGTTGTACCGGGAACAGAAAATGAAATATATGATCACCAACAAGGAGAAACCAATCAATCATCCTATCAGTTATTTACATACAGATCTTGAATCTTTCGTTTTGTATTCAGATAGTTTAAATGATATTGATAGTCAGTTAATTGTAATAAATGATATCCCAGAAATAGCAGAGAATTTCAGAGAAGTCCTAAGGAAAGAACGTCAGGAACAGCAGAGCATCACCGAGCAATCAGCTGAAAGTAATGGACAGCAAACAGAAAAATCACAACAGAAAACCTTTCAGCACTTGGCAGAAGAAGAAGACGGTTTATGGACCATGGATTTTGATGGAGCACTAGGTAATGATGGTGCTGGGATTGGTATTTGGGTACGTAGTCCTTTTTCTGTTTCAAAGTACCAAGTAATGTTCGGGTATGTTCTTATAAACTTGCTTTTGATTGTTCAAATAATGAAGCCGAATATGAAGCTTTGATTGCTGGCCTGAAAATTTTAAGAAAGCTAAATGCTAAGAGGATTGTCGTGTATGGAGACTCTGAATTAGTAATCAAGCAAGTTAAAGGTGAATATCAAACAAAACACCCTCGGATGAGGGCATACCGGAATGATGTTTTAGATATATTGAAAGTATTTTCAGATTATACATTGACGTGTGTGCCTCGTGTTCAAAATAGCATTGCAGATGCACTTGCTAAGGCGGCCAGCAATCTGAAAATTCCTATGAACTCAAGTAATAAATTTGAAATCCATGTGAAGCACCGGCCCACTGTCCCGGATAATCAAAGACATTGGAAATTTTTCCAAAATTATGAGGAGATCAATGATTTTCTGCAAAATAAAGGTGAGTTCGAAAATGTTTTAATGGATGCAGAACATGATGATGGTAGCAATGAGTTGCAAATAAATTAGATGGAAGTATTACAGCTCAAAGATAATGTAATTCCTAAAGGTTTGATACCTTTAGAGGAGCTTTTTGATCATGATGATGTAGCCTGCAAACCAACATTGCAGCCAACAGAAAAAGGAGTTGAAGAGGTAAATATTGGAACGACTCAGGATCCTAAGACGGTAAATTTATCCAAATCATTGACACCAAAGGTAAATGAAGAGTATATCAGATTGTTGTCTTCATTTGCAAATGTTTTTGCATGGGATTATTCCGATTTGAAAACATATGATACTAATATCATTCAGCATACTATTCCAATCAAACCAAATCAGAAGCCATTCCGACAAAAATTGAGGAGGATCAATCCTAAGCTGGTGCCATTGATAGAAAAAGAAGTGAACATGTTGTATAAGTCAGGAATCATTGTGCATATCAGATTTTCCGATTGGATATCAAATTTGGTACCCGTAAGAAAGAAAACCGGTGAGATCCATTTATGTATTGACTTCAGAAATTTGAATAAGGTGTCCTTAAAAGACAATTATCCGCTGCCCAAAATGGGCCATATATTGCAGCGAGTAGTTGGAGCATCAAGGATGTCACTACTCAACGGCTATTCAGGATACAATCAGATTTTAGTGCATGAAGATGATCGTGACAAAACTGCGTTCACCACTCCATGGGGAGCGTTTCATTATGCAAAGATGCCATTTGGTTTAAAGAATTCAGGTGCTACATTTCAGCGCACAATGGACATGGCCTTTGCTAACGAGAAAGATGTATTTTTGGTTGTTTACCTTGATGATTTAACTGTATTTTCAAAGACTGATTAGGAGCATTTATATCATCTGAAAGTTGTTTTTCAAAAGTGCAGAAAATATGGCATTTCGCTGAATCCAAAAAAGAGCCTTTTCGCCATCAGTGAAGGCAAGCTCTTGGGCCACATCATATCAAAGGACGGCATCCGTGTGGACCCCGCACGTGTTGAAACCATTCAGCAACTTGGAAAGCCCCAGACCAAGAAAGAAATACAATCATTCAAGTAAACTTAATTTTCTGCGTCGCTTCATTCCAAATCTAGCTGAGCATCTTAGAGAAATCACGAATATGCTGAAAAAGGACAGTCAGATAAAGTGGACTGAGGAGGCGGTAAGATCATTCAATTTGGTAAAATTAGCTCTTTCTTCAGCCCCTACTTTGATCAGTCTGGATTACACACAGGACTTCATTTTGTTTTCATTTTCTTCTGAGCACACATTGGCAGCCGTATTAATGCAAAAGAGAGAAGGAGTTGAAAGACCCATTACCTTTTTCAGTCGGATTATAAGAGACAGAGCATTGAAATACAATATCATTGAGAAACAAGCACTTGCGCTTGTAAAAGCTTTGAAAGACTTTCGTGTATATATACTGCATTCTCACATAATAGCATACGTTCCTAGTGCAGCAATTAAAGACGTTTTGGTACAGGCAGACCCAGAGGGAAGACGAGGTAAGTGGATTGCTGCATTGTTAGAATATGACGTGGAGATTAAACCAACTAAGTTGATCAAAGGACAAGGACTTGCAAAACTAATGGCTGAAACAAATCTACAAGTCAAGGAAAATTTTAAGGATGGAAAATTTTCTTGAAGTTTAAAACATTGGCGAATCTCACTAATCCCTAATATGCAAATTATAAATGTTTATTGATATATTTGTAAAATTAATCAAATTTATAATTATTTTATATATAGTCTCTCTATAATGTTGGCGATTTTTAAGGTAAAATAATTTTATATTCTAAAATTTGGGCGAATCGTCTTTTATAAAATTGGAAATTGGCGAATCTTTTTTGTGGAAAAATCATGGAAAATTAGCCCACTGGGCGAACATTAGCCCCTAAAATTTTCCATGCTGCAAGTTCTAGACATAAATTTGATTGCTGCCATGACCGATGAAGATGAAGAGAGTATGCCAGTTCAGGTATCTAATATGTTTCTTTCTTCTCCTTGGTATGCTGATATTGTATATGTACTTTAGAATTTGTCTTCACCTCCCGGAGTGCCTAGAAATAAGAGTAGAACGTTGAAATTGAAAGCTGCCAAATTCTGCATAATAAATTCTGCATTATATTGGAAAGGCCCTGGTGGAATGTTATTGAATTGTTTGGTAGAGGAGGAAGCTCAAAGAATTGTGGAGAACTTTCATAAAGGAGATTGTGGGGGCCATTTTTTTTGGAAAACCACAGCAAATAAGATTCTAAGGGTGGGATATTATTGGCCTTCGCTGTTTTCAGATGTGTTTAAGGCTGTTAAGAACTGTCATGAATGCCAAATTTTTGAAGGAAAGCAGAAACTACAGCCCTTGCCTCTCAAACCTGTTGAAGTTAGTGCGCCTTTTTAGCAGTGGGGATTGGATTTCATTGGAGAAATTCATCCAACCTCATCAGGACAACATAGATGGATATTGACTGCCATGGACTATTTTACAAAATGGATTGAAGCTATTGCTACTCGACAGGCCACGGATGCGGTAATCATTTCTTTTCTTGAAACCAATATTTTGTCATGTTTTGGATGTCCTAGTAAGCTAATCATAGATAATGCAGCAGCATTCAAATCAAATAAAATGGTGGAATTTTGCTATTAATACAATATCAGCCTAGGACACTCAACTGCATATCATCCTCAAGGTAATGGATTGGCCGAATCATCTAATAAATCTTTGGCTAATATCATAAAGAAATTGTTGGAAATTAATAAAAAGAACTGGCACAAGAAATTGGTGAATGCTTTGTGGGCTGATAGGGTGAGTCAGAAAAAGTCTATTGGCATGTCTCCTTTCGAGTTGGTATATGGCACAGACACGGTTTTTCCTACTTCGCTTGTTGTCCCAGTAGTCAAATTGCTTCAGGAAGCTGGTAGTGACGAAGATCCCATGCAAAGGAGGATTAATCAGATGATACATTTGCAGCAGACACGGGAGGAGGTATTGCAAAATACTTTCAAATTGCAGGAGCGCATCAAAAAGATTTATGATAGGAAGGCAAAAACAGACACTTTTCAACTAGATGAGGTAGTTCTGAGATGGGATGCCCGGAATGAAGACAAAGGAAAACACGGCAAATTTGAAAACTTATGGAAGGGTCCTTATAAGATTGCAGCATATCGTGGCCAAAACGCTTTCCTTCTCAAAGAAATGAATGGAGATGAATGTCCTGGAGGGCCGATTAATGGTCGGTTGTTAAAGAGATACTACTTCTGAGTATTTTCTGCTCATTTCATCATAATTGTACATATTGTTTTACTTCTTTTTTATTGCATATGTACACTAACTTCTCATCTTCAGTCTAGGGCCCGCAGTGAAGGCTATAATTATGGAGATGAAGGTTGGTTAGTTTAAGATTTGTCGAGTCATTTTATCAGTCCTTTCAGTTTTCAAAATCGAGTCAGTTTAGGTCAGAGTTGTATTCAGTTTTCAGTCAAATCTGCAGCCAATAAATGTGTCAAAGTTTTGTGTTAGATGCTGAAATAATGAATCCATCACCCAATGGATGAAAACACTGGTCCTCTCCCCAGAGATCTGCCGTTCTTGGCGTCTCCAAGGAGCCACCATCCCCGTTGGAGCCAATGTTAGAGTCGGTCCTTACAGCCCTTCGTCAGAGATCTTTTCGCTTTTGCATATCATTTTTAGGTGTCTCACTTGTTCCACTTCGTTGCATTTCGCTAGGAGAATGCCATTGACTGACGAGGGGGTCTGGTTGTCTTGTGTTTCCTCATGCTTGTACCTGTAGGGTTAGTCCAAATTCCTAAACAATTACCAAAGTTTATTGTCATAAATAATTGGTTTCGGTAAAGAAGAGTCTTTAGTCCTAGAGTCTAGTGTTTTCAGTCCTTTGCATATATGTAATAGAAGCCTGCAAGTCATGAGGATGGTTTCAAAGATTTTCATTTTATATTCTTTCTCAAAAAGCATTTAAAGACATTTTTAGTCCAAAACTCTGTTTTGAAACTAAAAATTGTCAAACTTCATTTTGTAATAATTGTATTTGTTTCATCACAAGAAGATCCATATGCAAGCCTCTGATCTTTTCCAAAGCCAAATTCCAGATCCCTGCAAAAATCAACAAAAATGATCAGTCTGAACCTCAGAAAAGCATGAGAAATAAAAAAGCAGTGTTGTATGGAAAGACCAAAAGTGAAAAGTGCTAAACCTTACAAAGTGGGCTTTGAAATCAATTTTAATCAAATGATATATTTTGTCTACTTATAAAAAGGGAAAACAAGTTCATTTGCATACAAATTCCCAAAGCAACATCGTGTCTAAGCGTTTGAAGGCCAAAACCGTGTTTACAAACTCGTGGATAGTGTTACAGGTGTGCGCTGCGCATAGGAAATGCGCGCTGTGCTTTGGGTGGTGTGCTGCGCATTGGGCAGTTTGAGCCAGTGAAAAATTACACAGGCGCTGCGCGTTGGGTGGTGCGCTGCGCATTGGGGTTGCGTGCTGCGCGTTGGATCTCAGCCACAGGAAACATTTGTCTATGCGTCCAGAACTCAACCAATCTTACTCCTAGCTTGCAAATAGGTATGTTCTTGCTGCCTAGTAATGATTAGGGTGTTGAATATATGATTCAAAGAGGGGATTTAATGTATTGGGTTTTGGGAAAATGAAACCCTAGGTTCATAACAGAGGCATCCCTTAAATTGTTTAAAAAATATGTGGGTGGTTTAGTAAGATGTCCCTCATCCTCCATTGATGAGAAACCAACTCCTTACTCATTTGTGCACCCTAATCTAACATTCCAAAGAGCACACTTTGTATTTTTCTCATTTGTCAAAAGGGGACTGTTTTTGTCAATTTATTGAAAACAGAGCATTGTTAATTATGGCATGGTTTGTTTGATGCTGTGGCAAAATTACTAAAGTTTTGAGTATACATTCAAAATTGACTCTTCACACCTATATCACTCTATATATCATAGACATCTTGAAACCAAAGCCATGTCAGACACGGAGTCAGAGTATGAGCATCAGTATGACAATGATTCCACAGCAGAGGGTAATGTGCCACGAAGGTCTCGCAGAGGTGGCAAAGGTGGTGAGCCTCTCAGGGAAGAACCTAATTCTTTGGCTCAATTTCAAGCTTGTCCACTTGCAATGGATTGTTTTCAGTATCAATCATGTTTTGAATACTGTGAGCTGATCTCACGAATCCAGCATCATCGGGAACTAGTCCGTTTATTTGTTCTACATTTACAAGATGGTCATGTAAACCTTGCCGAAGTGAATTTCACCTTGTCGCCCGAGACTATTGCTTAGGCCACTGGGATACCAAATGTAGGGGAGGCATGGAGTAAACTCCAGCAGTTAGACAGATTCTACTACGAGCCATATATCAAGCCCGAGTATTTAAGACATTTGAGTGCAGGTTTTCCTTTCAAAATTCTTGAGGGATGAGTATGCACCATTGATGAAACTCATCATCCGATATTTCAGTTGCGAGGGCAGATTCTCACGTCTATATGCGTACCATATTCGTTTGTTGATGCATTTCACAAGGGTACGTATGATGAACATTCCATTTTTCATGTGTCGCAACATAGAGAGGATGGTGCCTTTAGTACAAAGGAAGAGCCCAGCACATCATCATAAGAGCATCTATCATTATGCATTGATTAAAATCATAGTGATGCATCAGTTTGCACAGCAGGACATTACTTGGGAAGATTTCATCTCCCGTGATTACTTTGCAGCATTACAGCCACCTCCCGAGATAGTTCATGATGAGGGAGCACCTTCACACCAGCCAAGCATTCCCGAGACTGAGCATATAAGTGCTCCTCCATATGTGACATACCAACGAGGCCACAGGGCCTTATTTGCATCTACACGACGAGTACTATCTCCACCCGGGGTGGAAGGGGTCTCGTTGACTTCATCAACACAGCGAGTGTTATCTCCACCTCGTGTGGAAGGGCCCTCGCTTTCGCAGCAGCACCGTAGGTACAGGATAAGGGCAAGAAGCCCAAGCGTGAGGAGAGGCCCTTAGGTGAGCCATCAGGTTTTGTCACTATTCATGATGATGAGACAGTTTCAGAATCAGAGGAGACCCAATATATCAGGATTATCAAAGAACAAGGTACGGACATTCGAGCTTTGAAAATTCAACTGGAGATGGCAAAGTCAAATATCAGGTATCTAGAGCAGTGGAATAAGTAGCTTGAGGACCAACACATGATCATAGAGCTACAGAACATTCGTGAGAATCGCCAAGCTGCCCAACATAGAGAAATTGAGTTCACCTCTCTGGAGCAATAGGTAAATGAGGATCGAGAGGCTACTCTCGAGAGGGTCAACATCTACTTGGATGAACAACTGAAAAAGGCCAATAGAGACAATGCATTATTGAAACACATGGCTATGCATTACAAGGTCCAGAACCTAGTTTGCAAGGCGCGAATTAGGAGTCTAAAGGCAAAATTGAAGAAAGCGGTCAAAAAGCAAAAAAGACAAAAAGAGCTTGATCGTCTTCGGATTTTGGCCGAAGCCTCCTAGGCTGAGCATGATACTTGATTGGGGACCCCCAGCCCAAATTTCAAGGAATTTGGAGAAAATTTTGTCAATTTTGAATTTTTTGGCTCTAAAAACAGGTTTTTTGGCTCAACGCGCAGCGCACTACCCATAAGCTTGGGAGGTCCAAATCACAAATGGTTTTCATTTTTGCATTTTTCAAGATGAAATATACCTGCTCAGCTATTTCCAAGGTGTTAACACCCAGGTTGTTCCCTTTGACTCCCAAGGGAATACGGCCGGGGTAACCACTAACCAAGCTTTGGATTACAGATCCTAGCCAAACTATAATCAGAGAGGGCTCTCTCTTTAAGATTTATCTCTATTTTGTGAGGATTTTAGGCTAGTTATGAGTTCAGTTTCTATTTGAGGTTTTGTTTGTGAACTGTTGATTGAGAAGGGCATGAAATGTTTGAGGGATTTCTAGTCCATTGGGCATATGGAGTCAGAAATTGAGGAGGTCCTGATGTCTGTGATGGAGAAGGATTTACTCTAGAGCTAGACAGCTATTCATGATACAAATTTTGGTTTATAAATGAAACAGAGTGAAATGGAAACTTATATATAGTGTGACTGTAAGTTGAGAAAGGGCAGAATCTGTTCAGTAGCATCTAAGAATTACTGCACAGAAACTGTCAAAGATTTATAGTAATTTGGAGCATTTAAGAATTCCAATTTAACAGATAAACATGAAGAAAACATTTATAACAATGAAATATTGAATTCAGGGTGTCTCCATGGACAAATCCTGAGTTATTCTTCTTCTTTCTTGTTGAGATTAGACCACATATGTGAGAAATGAAATACACAAAAATACAACACAGATAGAGATAGAGAAACTTATTGTATCAAGCTATAGCACTAGAATTCTGCAGCATTCAATGGTTCCAACACAACATACATCAGAAAAGACAATCTCTGAGATTCCAAAGCTTCTTTGTATTATTTCTCCCAAAATCCAGTCGAGTTCTCTTTCTGAACAAGTAACAACAACCCCTGCAAGCTTATGCGAGGGGGAATATATACAATCGGTTCTACAAATATCTGAACCGCTGAGTCATTTTGATAATTAAATACGCTCACCAACTTTACAAAATAGCAGATAAAGAAGTTATTACTGATCTTAAATACAAAATGAATGCTCTTTAATTCTGTCAGAAGTCCTTTTTGACCTTTGGAGGCCACTGATTCGGTTGAGCGTTCTGCATAAATGCTGAATGATGTGTCTTTATGGCTTTGTCATGCTGTAGCTTTCTCGGCCCTGTCATCTATAACTGTCAGTGCTGCTTTAGTGGCCGAATCTTTCTGCTGAGTTGGCTCAGTCCATCTTTCTTTAATCATACTGAATGCATCAAATTTTCCTATACATGATGACTTATGTTTTTGATGAAAAAATTTGATGAAAGGCTTTTGATTACAGTATCAATTGTATCATTTTGGTCCACCATTCTTGTGTGGGCAATTGATGTCTCAAAATTGCATCCAAGGTCTCATCTGCCTCTGTATATTTGTAGACGTTTGGAGGCACTTCAAACAAATGCTTGATCTCATTCATAATAAAAAATAAATTCTCTACTCTATCATAGAGATTTTGCCCAGATGCTGGCCCTGTTTCTTCTGAAGTACTTGGTATTACAGTGATCTGATTTGTAGCAAATGTGTTGACCCTCTTTGCATAATTCTCATGTGAAAGCAGCCTACCTGCGCTGTTCGGTAAGCCAGGAAGACCTCTGCCTTGTAGTGCTGCAAACTTGTCCATGAACCTGTTTACTTATGTCTGCATGTCCTGGCTTCTTCTTTCCAGTGTTTGTACCAGGCTTCTTAATGTAAGGACCCTCTTTATCAGCAAAATGGTTTCAGTTCTGTTGGGAATTCCCATTGCTGCCAGGTGAGGACCTGTACGGTTATTGAGCACATTAATCATTCTATTGGCTACCTCAGGCATGTTGCCTAGAGATGCCCTTGATCTCTGGACTTCTCTGTGTGCTTTCCTATGAGCTCCATTTGCTCATGAATAGTCTCAATGTACTGCCACTGATCTGTGATTGATTGGCCAATGTTGGCCCATAAAACTATCTTAAGCTCAGCCACCACTTTGTCAAGGGTGAGCTCCTTCTCCAGCTCCTTTATATTCTCCTTAAGGGCGTTTATTTCCCTCCCTTTTTCTGCCACATTTTGCTTTGACTTGTCATATCTTTCATTGAGCTTAGCCAAATTCTCCCTGGCTTCATTTAACTCTGCCATTTGGGCTTCTAGGGCCTGAATTTCATTCTTCAGCTTCTGCATATCAAGGCTTGGAGCCTGCTCTGTTGTTGGTGCTGGTGCTGATGTAGATGGTGCTTCCTGAGCTGTCTGTTTTGTAGGAGGAGCACTAGTTTGAGGAGATTCCTCAAGGTTGATTATTTGTGGAGGGGGTTGTGATGTTTGGCCAACTTCCCTCTGTTTTAGGGCTGCCTGCAGTGCTGCCTCTGATTCTCCCAATTTCTCCTGTGTCTGGATCAGTTGTTTGTATAACGATACCAACATAGCAGCTGCATTGTGATCATGTCTCAGCTGAGAAACCTCTTCTGTCTGAGGATGAAGAGTTGCTGGAATCTTGATCATTTTTCTCAATGCTGCCATATCTGCATCTCTTAGCTTCAGCAGTGCTTGTACAGCCTTGATGTCCTTGGGATCATGCCCAAGTTCTATGATTATATCCTCTAAAGCTTTGATTCGGTTGCCCTTTGCTTGAGAGGATGATTTCTCCAACTCAAGTTGGGCAGCTGTATTGTTTAGGCTATTTTCCAGCCTAAGATTTACCAATGTTTTGTCTGCAAGAGTGGCATACACCATCTCACCCGTTTGCTTATGCAATTCAATCTGATCCATAGGGTGGATGTCTTTTGCAAGGACCTCAAGGTTGGTCCTTATGTAGTCTGCAACTGACTGTGGCTGCAGCATGGTTGGCATGAAATGACTCATTACCATTTTGCCCTCATGTACATCGTATGCAGACATCAACCTCTGTTGGTTTGTAGGAGCCATGTTTAATAAGTGGTTGTAGAGTTGTATCTTGAGTGGCTCATTCCTCTTTTTGATATCTATAAACTGTTGTTTGATGCCTGCTTCAGCTCCCTTTTGGTGGCTTGAGGAGCTGACTTCTCCTCCAACTGTCCTTTCCTGTTCCTGCTGAAAGGAACTTGCAGATGCCTCCATACTCGGTGGGCCCATGCCCAAAGAATGCCCAATAGGCATTTCTTCCTCAGAGAGGGGATTCATTCTATGCCTTTTCTCCCCGTGAGTTGTGGAGGTGGTGAGGGGAGTCTCCTACTCTCTATCCCTCTTTTTCCCCTTTTCTTCTTGTTGTGGAGTTTGTAGCACTGAAGCCTCCACTGTCTTTTCTTGCCTAGGGGGCACATTCTCTTGAGCCTGTTGCTCAGTGGATATTGGGGCTTCAGGTGTTTGTTCTTGCTGTTGTACTTGCTGCCCCTCTTTTCGCCCTCCTTCTTGTTGTTCTACCTGTTTTTCTGCTTGCTTTTCTGCCATAGGAGGTGGCTGTTCTTGCTGATGTGCTGTTGAAGATGATGCAGCTGCTCCAAGCTGCCTTTGGTATGAAGAGGAAACCTGCCCACAAGTTTCCAAGTCAGCCTCTTTCTCAATATTTTTTGCTTCTCTTTGTAGTATTTTCTCTCTAGTCATTGGCTCTTCTAGGGTGCCCTCTTCCCAACTTAGTAGATTGGCATATTTCTCAATATGAGGCAATTTAATGTGAGCATAGCCACCCAATTTATGTTTTATCCTCCTGAGAGAAATGAAATGATTAGGGTCATAAGGTACCCATTTGAAACTAGTTTCTAATCGGAGGCCCTCTAGGATCATATCTGCTTCCTTCCATCACTCCTCCCTTATTTTGTAAAGGAAAGGGCCTAGCTGGTTCCTGACTTTTAGCTGCACTTTCTTGTTTTTACTATGGAAATGGATTTGGTCTGCATTTCCAAACTGCCTGAAATATTCCAAGGCAAATAGTCTCATAGGGACATATCTTGGCAGCCTATAAGGGTTCAGCTCACAACCATATACTCTGATCACTGTATGGTGTTGGTAAAAATACCAATCACCAATGCTGTAGGACTTAGAGAGATGGAGAATTCTTTGCATTTCTTTGGTTAATCTCGGAGGAGGAACACCATATAACAAAGTCATTGCTGGATGAATGAAAAGGTCTATGAATTCACAGTATGTGTATGGTGAACGGGAGGTGCAATGAAAAACTGAGGTCCAAAATACTACAGACCTTGGATTCCCCTGGGCATCAAGTTTCTTGAGGGGAATGGGGAAACTGTCTGGTTGATAAAATAGGAACAGATGATAGATGTATGAGGTGTATCTGAACACCTTTTCCCTTTCTAGATTCATCAGTTGCTCATGAATCTTGTTTGCAATATATTCAGCATAGTCATAGTGCACAGCAGGAGGTTTCCCATGAGAAAATATGGACAACATGGCCATTATGGTATCATCAACATCTTCAACTCCCTTGTAGCCCAAGACATAGCTAATCAAATCCACCAGCATCCTCCCCAAGTCATTGAGATATGGATGTCCAATAGGAGGTGTTCTCAGAGCTTCAGAGCTTGGCTGAATGAATAACTCATTAATTTTGATGATTTGGGCACTGGACAGGTTCCCCCCTTTCTTTAGTAAATCCAACATGGAGAGAGGAGTCAATGGTCTTGCAGAATGAAAGTTGAGCATTTGATTTATGGCCTCAGGGGTGATATGGAACAAGACTGCACCTGAGGGATTGAGAACAGCTCTCTGGCATGGATCATAGCATTCACAGCATCTATGGATCAAGTCTGGAAGGGCATTGACTTGAGGGAGGTTGTAAATGGGCAAGTTGGAGTCCCAAATCCCTAAAATATCAGCTCCACTGAGGTGTTGAGCTTTCAATTCATTTAGCATATGAATATTATACTTAGAATTTATTGGGAACCAGTCTAACATCTGATAATCAATATCTCCTAGGGCCTTCCATTCTAACTCTCTTTGTGGGGCATTCAGAGGTTGAATATTCAGGGCTACTGGTGTTTCCATGGTTAAGTAGTAGAATGACTTGTATTAGAACTGGTGTTACTAACAGAGCAACACAGAGGAGTATCTCTGGAATAGATAGGTGAATTGCAGAGGAACAAAGGGAAAATTGCAGTGACAGCAATTGAAATACTGCACAGAGGACTGATAGAGTAAATGTCAAGCCTGAAAAACTTTCTTCACGGTGAATTAGAGCAGCTGGGTCTTGAGTTCACGAATGCGCGAACTAACTGTGTTTTTAGGTAAATTTAGCTAAATGCAGGTTCTGCAGGGGAGTTTTCGACCCAACAATTGAAAATAGGTACTGATTGCTGGAGTTTGCTGGTAAATACAGTGTTTTCTCAGTCTTTTTAACTAGCTTTGGAGAATTATGGAGAAAACCAGGCGCAGAGGGAATAATATGGATAAATACCTTATGAATTGCCGGCAATAGTTACAAATGCAGGTGTAATGGACGCGCCCACGGTCTCTGTAGCGATTTTTGCAGGTTGGCGCTTGTTTGGTCATAAAATGCATGCAAGGGGAGAAATAGTTGTTTTTGCAAAAAGTGAGAAAAACGCAATTTTCGGCAAAAATATGGACTTTTGGGTCATTGGTGCCTTTTTTGTATGATGTCAGCATGACGTCCTCTAGTGGGGTCAGGGTCGGGTGACGTCAGCATGACGTCATCGGGTGAGGTGGCAAGCTGTGAGTGGTCCACGGGGATGCATAGCTGGCGGACATGTCGGAGTGCTGGCGGGCGGGGGCGCTGATGCGGCGGTGAGTTGGCCTGACGTGGGCATGACGCAGCAATGACGTGGGCGCAGCGGGACCAGCGGTAAACCAGAAACGGTAAATGGTATTTCTCGGACCGCTATTGATACGGTCGTGGATTTGTCAGAGGGCGACCCGAGAGAATTTGGGGGTGACGCGTGGCGAAGGCCTGACGTCACCCTCTGAAGTTTCTCGGGTGATAAAGGCAGTACATCAGGACCGACCCGATATGGATCTGGGCATCAGATGGGAAAGCCCAGATCCGACGGTCGACAGGTTGATGAGATGTAAGGAAAATATGGAATGCGGGGCCAATAAAATATTATTATTCTCTGAACTGTGTGCCCAGCGGAACTTTGTAAAAAGTGGGTTTTTATGGTTTTTTGCAGTGTTACGTGTTAAATGGGTTTATACACAGATTTATTTACAAAGCACGTTTAGGTTATTAATCCAGGCGAATCCCGGATTAATCCCACAATTAATTTTCCAGCGCTCTTTGGGTCGCGCTCAATGGTTTTAGCACTTAAAAACATTTGAAACCAAACTTAGAGCTATAATACTCGGGGAAGGGGATACATTGGTATTTTTTGGGGTTTTTTGCATATTTTACATAGTAATAGGGGGAATAGGGGGTATAGGGAGTTAAATAGTAGAAGTTAGGGGTTAATATGAGTAGAAGAGGTGGATGAGGAGGGGAAACACTAAGTTTTGTATGGAATAAACTTAGTTTAGGGAGTAGATCAAAATGAAAAGAATTTTACACAAGAAATGTGGCTTTTAAAGAAACAAGAACCACCATAAGACCTTGGTTACTTTCATGAACATGGCTGGCAATGGGATGTTAGCAATGAATGTGAGGGGGGAGACTAGGAAGTTAGACATGCTCTATTGTGTTGCTACAAATGATAGGGAAGAGGAGCTTCTCTTATCCATTGATGCTTCCTTTATGTTAGACCAGCAAAATTCAGTTGAAAGGAATGACATTTCTGCAACCCCATCTACCTACCCATCTACTTGCCTAGCATTTTTTGTTTCTTCATGGAGGGTGCACTTAGACTTGCAGACCCTCATGTGCCTTTTCTTTTCCTTTGGCTTTTTCTTTTGATTTTCTATCTAGAACTACCCTTATTGCTTCCAAGGCCCCAGATTAAGCAGTTGGGAACCTTAATTCTCTACCTAACTAGTGGTCTGCCAAGATTGAACAGTTTGGACAGACTTCTTTCTCTATTCTACAACAAGAAATTGAAACATGGCATGATCCAGATTAAGCTATTGGATCACCCATCCAAATTTTAAGTCAATATCAAGCTTATGTACACACATTGTCTTCTCTTGGAAATATGGGATCTTTGCATCACCAAAGCAGAGCATATTTGGAACTTTTATTTGCCCATCATGAAATATGAAACCTATTGGTATAGGTATCTAACAGTGGCTCCACATGGGGATGGTTTTTCTTCTTGAAAGACCAAGAACAGCAGGTCAGAATGCCTTGGCCCTTTGACTTCTCTTTACCAAAACTTGGAGTTTTTCTTCCTTGAAATCTCAAAATTGGAATCTGTCATACTTGTGGACCTTGCTGAACTAAAGCCTTTTCCTGTTTCTGCAAGACCTTTCAAACTGAGCTATTCACATGCTGAAAGAAAACATTATATACAATATATTATGTACAGGGGAACAACCATGCTATGTTCATGGAAAGTAGTCAAAATAGTGCTTCAACATCCTGCCATTCACAGGACCTTCATCCAAATCAGTCTCATCAAGACCTTTAAGAAAGTAAGTATTGTTTCCTTGCACTGCTTGGATAACAAATGGTCCTCTCCAAAGGGAATCAAACTTTCCATGTTTTCCTTTATCTTCCCTTCTTGAATCCCACTTGAGGACTTTGTCCCCAATGTTAAAGTCTTCAGCCTTAGTCCTTCTGTCAAAAGCTTTCTTTAACTTTTCTTGTAAAACTTGAACTCTGTTATAAACTTGGTCTCTAGTTTGCTGCAAGCATACCATTTGATTGATCCTTCTTTGTATGTCATTGGGCTCAGCTTGACTTTCTTGAAGTAGTTTGATAACAGGGATCCCTAGTGATGAAGGAAATTTGGTTTCTAATCCATAAACTAACTCATATGGGCTGACCCCAATGGATCTCTTGGTTGTCAGCCTATCCGCCCATAAGGCATTCACAAGCTTCTTATGCCAATTCTTTTTATTTTCTTCCAACACCTTTTTTATGATGTTTACAAGGCTTTTATTTGATGATTCAGCTAGGCCATTTCCTTGAGGATAGTATGCAGTAGAATGGCCCAAGGTAATGTGGAATTTGTGGCAGAAGTTCACCATCTTCTTGGATCTAAAGGCAGCATCATTGTCTGTTATGATCTTATCAGGACAACCAAATCTAGACAATATGTTATTCTCCAAAAACTGAATGATTGTTGAATCATTTGCCTATCTACATGGGATGGTCTCAATCCATTTAGTGAAATATTCTGTGGCTGTGAGGATCCATCTATGTTGGCCTGAAGATGAGGGATGAATTTCCCCAATGAAATCCAAGCCCCATTGTTGAAAAGGTCTCTATGTTGCAACAGGCCTCAAAGGAAGTGGCAGTAACTTTCTCTTTCCCTCAAACACTTGGCATTTATGACATGAAGTGGTAAATTTTTTGACATCAGAGAAAAGAGTGGGCCAATAATAACCTGCCCTCAATATCTTATCCACAGTGGACTTCTAGTACAAATGTCGACCACAATCACCTGCATGAAATTCTTTCATGACATTGTTAGTCTCATTCTCAATTAAGCAGTTTAACAGTATACCCTCATGGTTTTTCCAAAGAAAATTACCATCCATGACACAAAATCTTGAAGCTTTCATTTTTAAGAACCTACATCTAGTTCTGGACAATCCTGGGGGAGCACACAGGTTTTGTAACACATAACATATATCAGAATACCAAGAGGATTGTTCAAAGGCTGCATTGATCTTTGGAGTCGCCAGCTCCGGTTCATTGTCCATTTGGTTAATGTCTAAGGCTTGAAAGTTTGCTTCTGTCATTAGTTTGGCCAAACCTTGCCCTTTTATCAATTTTGTAGGTTTTATTTCAATATCAAATTCCAAGATGTTGGCAATCCATTTGCCTCTTCTGCCCTCTAGGTTTTCTTGGGTGAGTATGTCTTTCACAATGGGACTTGGCACATAAGCTATAACATGGGAGTATAGGATGTAAATCCTAAAGTCTTTAATGGCCTTGACCAAAGCATAAGCTTGCTTCTCCATGATCTGATATTTGAGGGGTGCATCTCTAAGAGCTCTACTAAAGAAAGCAATGGGTTTTTCATTTCCTTGGTCATCTTTCTGTAATAAGACAGCAGCAATGGTATGGTGGGAGGCAAAGGAGAAAATGATAAATTCTCTGTCAAATTGAGGATTTGTTAAGACTGGAGTTTGGGTAAGGGCCAATTGTATTCCTTCAAAAGCTTGATTTGCTTCTACTGTCCATTTCACTTTTGAATCCTTCTTAAGCATGTTATTTAGTAATCTGATCAATTCTGCTAGGTTTGGGATAAACCTCCTTAAGAAGTTAATTTTTCCCAAGAAAGCTTGTAATTCTTTGATGTTTCTTGGGTGGGGCATTTGTAAGATAGCTTGTATCCTGTCTGGGTCAATTCTAATGCCATCCTTTGAAATGATGTGACCTAACAGCTTACCTTCTTCTAAACCAAACAGAGATTTCTTAGGATTTAAGGAAATTCCGTATTTCCTACATGTTAAGAATATCTGTCTCAAATGCTTCAAGTGTTCTTGGTCAGATTTTGAGAAAGGTGTGAGGTCATCTAAATAAATAACAAGGAAGTCATGAATCTCTTTGGCAAAAGCAATATCCATTGCTCTTTGAAATGTAGCCCCTGCATTCTTCAATCCAAAAGGCATTTTTACATATTTGAAGGTTCCCCATGGGGTTGTGAATGCGGTTTTGTCTTGATCATCAGGGTGTACTAGGATCTGATTAAAACCTGAGAATCCATCAAGTAGTGAAATCCTTGAAGCCCCTACCACTCTTTGGAGAATGTGATCCATCTTGGGTAAGGGATAATTGTCCTTGAGGGATACTTGGTTTAAGTTCCTTAGATCAACACAAAGTCTTATCTCACCAGTTTTCTTTCTTGTGGGCACCAAATTTGAAATCCAGTCTGAAAACCTGATAGGTGCTATGATACCCGCTTTAAACATTTTTTGTACCTCTTTCTCAATTGAAGGGAGAAGCATAGGATTTATCCTTCTCAATTTTTGCTTGAATGGCTTTTGATTAGGCTTGAGAGGGATGGTGTGTTGGATAACAGAGGTGTCATAGGATTTTAAATCCTCATAACTCCATGCAAAGACATCTTGAAACTCTTTGAAGAGGTCAATGTATTTAGGCTTCTGATCAGGAGGTAAGGATGCAGACAATTTTATTATCTTGGGCTTTTCAACAGTTCCAATGTTGCATTCTTCAATGGCAGCATTAAGGGGCTGCATTTTTGGTTTTCTAGGGACATCATTTGAGTCAAAAATATCCTCCAATGGAGTTAGGCCTGTTGGAAGAAAATTGTCTTTCAATTGTATCACTTCAGCTTCAGCATCAGCCACTTCTTCACAACTGATTTGTTGAATTTCTTGTATGTTGTCTTTGTTAAAAATGGTTGGATGTAGCATTTGGTTAGCTGTTTTGGGTGATACCGCTATTTGGTCTTGTTCACATATAGTTTGTGACTCACTTACAGCCTCTGCATCAATGTTTAGTCCTGAAAATTCTTGCTGTAAAGTCAAGAAATTGTTTATTTGTGTGTCATCCTCAAATACTTGCCAATCCTTGATATTGTTTGGGACAGAGGGTCTGTGTTTAATCTCAGCTGTAAAGCAGTGCTTGGGTTCAAAAGGTAGTTTGCATGTGCTTGCAAATGTGGCCAAACTGTGAGCATGGAGATTATGGGTTCTAGAAATTTTGGTAATTTGAAATTCAGTGAAGGAACTTAGTAATTCAACAGCAGCAGACCTATAAGATCTCAGTCTTTTGTCATTAGTAACAAAATTTCCCTTCACTTGTTGGATAATTAGGTCTGAATCCCCCATGACTGAAAGTTTTGTGGCTTGTAAGGATTTTACTAGTTTGAGGCCTAGCAAAAGAGCTTCATATTCTGCCATATTGTTGGTGCATCTGAAATTTAGTCTATAGGCTCGACCTTCTGCATGATTGTTTTGTTTGTTATGTATCCAAACTCCTGCTCCTGCCCCTAATTTGTTGACTGACCCATCAAATTCAATGAACCATAGGATTTCTTGGTCAAGGGAGGAATTGTCAACCACCATGGGGCTAGGCATCAACAACTTGAGATCTTGGCTTACACTTGGTTTTTCTTCTTGAACACTTTCATTTGTTGACCTTTCAACCATTATTTCCTGAGTAGCAGCTTGTTCATTTATATCCTGATCTTGTTTGAATGTCTTAGTTTCATCATCATTTGTAGAACCTGTATTATCATTGAAGAGAATATAGGAGTCAATGTCAGAATGGACAGCATATATGGGGAAGTTTTGAGGTTTTTCTTCACTGCTTACCATATATTTCATCAGTGTTTCTCTGTATAGTATTTTTGGTTGCCCAAAGACAGATATGGTGGCATAGGACATGTCTAATTGAAGAGAACCTTGAAGTTTAGCCCCCCATGATCTTGATAACAACATTCCATATTTAGGTGGAATATCAGCAACTACAACATCCATCAAGATTGTCTTATTGGGGTATTGAACAAGTGAGACACAAAGATCCTTTATCAGGCCTAAACACTTGACTTGGCTTGAGTCAAATGAAAATAGGTCCTTATATGGTCTTGTAATATCTAGATTTAATCTTTCCATGACTGATTTGGGCATCAGGTTGTGGGAAGCACCTGAGTCAAACATTGCATTGTGTAATATCTTATCATGAACATGCAGGCTGACATAAAAAGGTAAGATTCCTGTAACTGTTGTCTTTCCATCAACCTCTGGGCCGAAAAGTAGTTCTGGGGTATCATCCAACACATTAACATCATCTTTTTTATGAGTAAGCTGAATGGATCTCTTAATTTGTTGTTTATAGATGTCATGTTTGGCCAACTCTAAGAGAGGAATGGCTATTTTCAGTTTTCCAATTTCAGCTTCCAAGTCAAAAGGTTTTTCAGATTGGGTTTTGGTGTTCTAGTTGACAACCTTTTCCCTTTCTATGGATTCCTTAGAGCTTTCTCCTTGATTCTCATTTTGATCTTGGGGTTTGTCCTTTTTACTCATCTTTTGAGAAATATTGATGGGTTTATGCTGCAAGGATGATGTCACCACTGGCTGTTGATTTGAGGGAGATGCTTCAGTTATTTCTTCCACTGTTACTTCTTTTGTGATTAGATTAGTTTTATCACTTGGCTGTGTGACAACAGCCTTTTTAGGTTGTGGAGTTCCCTTTGTTTTGTCAGGCTGTGTCACATTTATTGTTCTACTTCTCAATTTATATTGCTTATGAACCTCATAAACAACTGTATCATAGCCTTGTTTGAAATCAAATGACTCACCTGATTTGGTTTGGAACTGCTTGATATCATCATCCTTATGATCTTCTTGTGTTAAAAAGACTTGATTTCCACTGTCCAATCCCATTAGGTTGATGTGAGGGTCCTCATTAGGCTCACTAGATGTGGAAGCCTCAGCATAATTCTCTTGAAAAGGGGGTCTGACATGTTGGTCAGGATCAGTTCTTCCCACATTGGGATTTTGATTCTTTCTAAAGTTTTGGTTTCTTACGTTGCTTGTTTGCCCTTCCCATGATGCCTTTCTTTCTATGGTTTCCACTCTGTCCCCAAGTCTATCCATACCTTTGATGATTGCGTCTAACTTATGCTCAGATGCTGAAGGTTCTTCCTTAAATGTAGTTCTTCTTTCAGTTCTGGCTCTATTTCTCTTGGAAATCAGATTTGCCTCTACACTTACTGCTATGTCTTTCATGTCTGCCAAAGTTGCAGGGGCTCTTTCTCTCAATTGATATGCCATATCAGCGTCAAACCCATCAGGGAACTTTATTAATGCTAAATCAGGTGGAGGTCTGAGGTTTTGAGGAATAGCACTATAGATAGAATTGAATCTAGTGCAATAGTCCGAGATAGTTTCTTGTGGACCTCACTTTATGGTGTCATATTCAGATAAAATATGTAGAGGGTCTTTTTTCTTTTCCCATCTGTTTAGAAAGGACTGGTAAAGGGCAGTCGAATTAGCTATAGAGTTTGCAGCCAGTGCCCTTAACCAAGTTCTTACTTCACCTATCAGACTTTGTACAAAGATTTTCATTCTCACATCATCATCATCTATCTCATAGTTTTCGAAGTAATCTTGCATTTTCTTGGTATGTTGTAAGGCAGTGTACGTGCTGGTTCCATCAAAATAAGTGATTTTGCCTTGGTAATCCTGAGGCATGGCCCCAGGATTGTTTGGCAGCTGGAGTGGTGCATAACGATTAGCCATGTTTGGTGGGATAAGCGGGACAACTGGGACAGTAGGGACAACAATAGCAGTTTGTGTGTTAGGTGTTGACAATATGTTTTGTGAAGTGGATGATGAAGAGGGGGAGGAATGGGTTGTATGGAGGTGAAAGGTTGGCTTAGAAGGGGTGGGAATAAAGGTATGCTGAACTGCCTCAGGGCTAGATTCAGGAGATTGCTCTGGTTCCTTTTGGCTCTTTTGAGTTTTATGGATCAAATTTGGATTCTCGAAAACAGGAGGAGGATTTGGGTCAGGATTTAACCTGGTGTGCCTAGTCTTCCTTTTGGGAGCCAGCTTCTGAACTTCTTTTTGGTATTTTAGGATATTTTTAGAACTATTTCAAGGGACTGCTCAAGCTGTTTCTAGAACCACTGTCTAAAGACAGACAGCAGTTTGAAAAAATATGCTCAGTCCCCAGTGGAGTCGCCAATTATGTTAACACCCAGGTTGTTCCCTTTGACTCCCAAGGGAATACGGCCGGGGTAACCACTAACCAAGCTTTGGATTACAGATCCTAGCCAAACTGTAATCAGAGAGGGCTCTCTCTTTAAGATTTATCTCTGTTTTGTGAGGATTTTAGGCTAGTTATGAGTTCGGTTTTTGTTTGAGGTTTTGGTTGTGAACTGTTGATTGAGAAGGGCATGAAATGTTTGAGGGATTTCTAGTCCATTGGGTATATGGAATCGGAAATTGAGGAGGTCCTGATGTCTGTGATGGAGAAGGATTTACTGTAGAGCTAGATAGCTATTCATGATACAAATTTTGGTTTATAAATGAAACAGAGTGAAATGGAAACTTATATATAGTGTGACTGTAAGTTGAGAAAGGGCAGAATCTGTTCAGTAGCATCTAAGAATTACTGCACAGAAACTGTCAAAGATTTATAGTAATTTGGAGCATTTAAGAATTCCAATTTAACAGATAAACCTGAAGAAAACATTTATAACAACGAAAGATTGAATTCAGGGTGTCTCCATGGACAAATCCTGAGTTATTCTTCTTCTTTCTTGTTGAGATTAGACCACATATGTGAGAAATGAAATACACAAAAATACAACACAGACAGAGATAAAGAAACTTATTGTATCAAGCTACAGCACTAGAATTCTGCAGCATTCAATGGTTCCAACACAGCATACATCAGAAAAGACAATCTCTGAGATTCCAAAGCTTCTTTGTATTATTTCTCCCAAAATCCAACCGAGTTCTCTTTCTGAACAAGTAACAACAACCCCTGCAAGCTTATGCGAGGGGGAATATATACAATCGGTTCTACAAATATCTGAACCGCTGAGTCATTTTGATAATTAAATACGCTCACCAACTTTACAAAATAGCAGATAAAGAAGTTATTACTGCTCTTAAATACAAAATGAATGCTCTTTAATTCTGTCAGAAGTCCTTTTTGACCTTTGGAGGCCACTGAGTCGGTTGAGCGTTCTGCATAAATGCTGAATGATGTGTCTTTATGGCTTTGTCATGTTGTAGCTTTCTCGGCCCTGTCATCTGTAACTGTCAGTGCTGCTTTAGTGGCCGAATCTTTCTGCTGAGTTGGCTCAGTCCATCTTTCTTTAATCATATTGAATGCATCAAATTTTCCTGTACATGATGACTTATGTTTTTTGATGAAAAAATTTGATGAAAGGCTTTTGATTACAGTATCAATTGTATCATTTTGGTCCACCATTCTTGTGTGGGCAATTGATGTCTCAAAATTGCATCCAAGGTCTCATCTGCCTCTGTATATTTGTAGAAGTTTGGAGGCACTTCAAACAAATGCTTGATCTCATTCATAATAAAAAATAAATTCTCTACTCTATCATAGAGATTTTGCCCAGATGCTCGCCCTGTTTCTTCCGAAGTACTTGGTATTACAGTGATCTGATTTGTAGCAAATGTGTTGACCCTCTTTGCATAATTATCATGTGAAAGTAGCCTACCTGCATTGTTCAGTAAGCCAGGAAGACCTCTGCCTTGTAGTGCTGCAAACTTGTCCATGAACCTGTTTACTTATGTCTGCATGTCCTGGCTTCTTCTTTCCAGTGTTTGTACCAGGCTTCTTAATGTAAGGACCCTCTTTATCAGCAAAATGGTTTCAGTTCTGTTGGGAATTCCCATTGCTGCCAGGTGAGGACCTGTACGGTTATTGAGCACATTAATCATTCTATTGGCTACCTCAGGCATGTTGCCTAGAGATGCCCTTGATCTCTGGACTTCTCTGTGTGCTTTTCCTATGAGCTCCATTTGCTCATAAATAGTCTCAATGTACTGCCACTGATCTGTGATTGATTGGCCAATGTTGGCCCATAAAACTGTCTTAAGCTCAGCCACCACTTTGTCAAGGGTGAGCTCCTTCTCCAGCTCCTTTATCTTCTCCTTAAGGGCCTTTATTTCCCTCCCTTTTTCTGCCACATTTTGCTTTGACTTGTCATATATTTCAATGAGCTTAGCCAAATTCTCCCTGGCTTCATTTAACTCTGCCATTTGGGCTTCTAGGGCCTGAATTTCATTCTTCAGCTTCTGCATATCAAGGCTTGGAGCCTGCTCTGTTGTTGGTGCTGGTGCTGATGTAGATGGTGCTGCCTGAGCTGTCTGTTCTGTAGGAGGAGAACTAGTTTGAGGAGATCCCACAAGGTTGATTATTTGTGGAGGGGGCTGTGATGTTTGGCCAACTTCCCTCTGTTGTAGGGCTTCCTGCAGTGCTGCCTTTGATTCTCCCAATTTCTCCGGTGTCTGGATCAGCTGTTTGTATAACGATACCAGCATAGTAGCTGCATCTTGGTCATGCCTCCGCTGAGCAACCTCTTCTGTCTGAGGATGAAGAGTTGCTGGAATCTTGATCATTTTTCTCAATGCTACCATATCTGCATCTCTTAGCTTTAGCAGTGCTTGTACAGCCTTGATGTCCTTGGGATCATGCCCAAGTTCTATGATTATATCCTCTAAAGCTTTGATTCGGTTGCCCTTTGCTTAAGAGGATGCTTTCTCCAACTCAAGTTGGGCAGCTGTATTGTTTAGGCTATTTTCCAGCCTAAGATTTACCAATGTTTTGTCTCCAAGAGTGGCATACACCATCTCACCCGTATGCTTATGCAATTCAATCTGATCCATAGGGTGGATGTCTTTTGCAAGGACCTCAAGGTTGGTCCTTATGTAGTCTGCAGCTGACTATGGCTGCAACATGGTTGGCATGAAATGACTCATTACCATTTTGCCCTCATGTACATCGTATGCAGACATCAACCTCTGTTGGTTTGTAGGAGCCATCTTTAATAAGTGGTTGTAGAGCTGTATCTTGAGTGGCTCATT
Organism: Pinus tabuliformis; assembly: GCA_031772625.1. Classification (NCBI taxonomy): domain Eukaryota; kingdom Viridiplantae; phylum Streptophyta; class Pinopsida; order Pinales; family Pinaceae; genus Pinus; species Pinus tabuliformis. The sequence goes on along the minus strand of CM062814.1, from coordinate 93,294,620 downwards.
CCTCTTTTTGATATCTATAAACTGTTGTTTGATGCCTGCTTCAGCTCCCTTTTCGTGGCTTGAGGAGCTGACTTCTCCTCCAACTGTCCTTTCCTGTTCCTGCTGAAAGGAACTTGCAGATGCCTCCATACTCGGTGGGCCCATGCCCAAAGAATTCCCAATAGGCATTTCTTCCTCAGAGAGGGGATTCATTCTGTGCCTTTTCTCGCCGTGAGTTGTGGAGGTGGTGAGGGGAGTCTCCTGCTCTTTATCCCTCTTTTTTCCCTTTTCTTCTTGTTGTGGAGTTTGTAGCACTGAAGCCTCCACTGTCTTTTCTTGCCTAGGGGGCACATTCTCTTGAGCCTGTTGCTCAGTGGATATTGGAGCTTCAGGTGTTTGTTCTTGCTGTTGTACTTGTTGCCCCTCTTTTCGCCCTCCTTCTTGTTGTTCTACCTGTTTTTATGCTTGCTTTTCTGCCATAGGAGGTGGTTGTTCTTGCTGAAGTGCTGTTGAAGATGATGCAGCTGCTCCAAGCTGCCTTTGGTATGAAGAGGAAACCTGCCCACAAGTTTCCAAGTCAGCCTCTTTCTCAATATTTTTTGCTTCTCTTTGTAGCATTTGCTCTCTAGTCATTGGCTCTTCTAGGGTGCCCTCTTCCCAACTTAGTAGATTGGCATATTTCTCAATATGAGGCAATTTAATGTGAGCATAGCCACCCAATTTATGTTTTATCCTCCTGAGAGAAATGAAATGATTAGGGTCATAAGGTACCCATTTGAAACTAGTTTCTAATCGGAGGCCCTCTAGGATCATATCTGCTTCCTTCCATCCCTCCTCCCTTATGTTGTAAAGGAAAGGGCCTAGCTGGTTCCTGACTTTTAGCTGCACTTTCTTGTTTTTACTATGGAAATGGATTTGGTCTGCATTTCCAAACTGCCTGAAATATTCCAAGGCAAATAGTCTCATAGGGACATATCTTGGCAGCCTATAAGGGTTCAGCTCATAGCCATATACTCTGATCACTGTATGGTGTTGGTAAAAATACCAATCACCAATGCTGTAGGACTTAGAGAGATGGAGAATTCTTTGCATTTCCTCGGTTAATCTCGGAGGAGGAACACCATATAACAAAGTCATTGCTGGATGAATGAAAAGGTCTATGAATTCACAGTATGTGTATGGTGAATGGGAGGTGCAATGAAAAACTGAGGTCCAAACTACTACAGACCTTGGATTCCCCTGGGCATCAAGTTTCTTGAGGGGAATGGGGAAACTGTCTGGTTGATAAAATAGGAACAGATGATAGATGTATGAGGTGTATCTGAACACCTTTTCCCTTTCTAGATTCATCAGTTGCTCATGAATCTTGTTTGCAATATATTCAGCATAGTCATAGTGCACAGCAGGAGGCTTCCGAGGAGAAAATATGGACAGCATGGCCATTATGGTATCATCAAAATCTTCAACTCCCTTGTAGCCCAGGACATAGCTAATCAAATCCACCAGCATCCTCCCCAAGTCATTGAGATATGGATGTCCAATAGGAGGTGTTCTCAGAGCTTCAGAGCTTGGCTGAATGAATAACTGATTAATTTTGATGATTTGGGCACTGGACAGGTTCCCCCCTTTCTTTAGTAAATCCAACATGGAGAGAGGAGTCAATGGTCTTGCAGAATGAAAGTTGAGCATTTGATTGATGGCCTCAGAGGTGATATGGAACAAGACTGCACCTGAGGGATTGAGAACAGCTCTCTGGCATGGATCATAGCATTCACAGCATCTATGGATCAAGTCTGGAAGGGCATTGACTTGAGGGAGGTTGTAAATGGGCAAGTTGGAGTCCCAAATCCCTAAAATATCAGCTCCACTGAGGTGTTGAGCTTTCAATTCATTTACCATATGAATATTATACTTAGAATTTATTGGGAACCAGTCTAACATCTGATAATCAATATCTCCTAGGGCCTTCCATTCTAACTCTCTTTGTGGGGCATTTAGAGGTTGAATATTCAGGGCTACTGGTGTTTCCATGGTTAAGTAGTAGAATGACTTGTATTAGAACTGGTGTTACTAACAGAGCAACACATAGGAGTATCTCTGGAATAGATAGGTGAATTGCAGAGGAACAGAGGGAAAATTGCAGTGACAACAATTGAAATACTGCACAGAGGACTGATAGAGTAAATGTCAAGCCTAAAAAACTTTCTTCACGGTGAATTAGAGCAGCTGGGTCTTGAGTTCAGGAATGCGTGAACTAACTGTGTTTTTAGGCAAATTCAGCTAAATGCAGGTTCTACAGGGGAGTTTTCGACCCAACAATTGAAACTAGGTACTGATTGCTGGAGTTTGCTGGTAAATATAGTGTTTTCTCAGTCTTTTTAACTAGCTTTGGAGAATTATGGAGAAAACCAGGCGCAGAGGGAATAATATGGATAAATACCTTATGAATTGCCGGCAATAGTTACAAATGCAGGTGTAATGGACGCGCCCACGGTCTCTGTAGCGATTTCTGCAGGTTGGCGCTTGTTTGGTCGTAAAATGCATGCAGGGGGAGCAATAGTTGTTTTTGCAAAAAGTGAGAAAAACGCAATTTTCGGCAAAAATATGGACTTTTGGGTCATTGGCGCCTTTTTTGGATGACGTCAGCATGACGTCATCAGGTGGGGTCAGGGTCGGGTGACGTCAGCATGATGTCATCGGGTGAGGTGGCAAGCTGTGAGTGGTCCACGGGGATGCGTAGCTGGCGGACATGTCGGAGTGCTAGCGGGCGGGGGCGCTGATGCGGCGGTGAGTTGGCCTGACGTGGGCATGATGCAGCAATGACGTGGGCGCAATGGGAGCAACGGTAAACCAGAAACGGTAAATGGTATTTCTCGGACTGCTATTGATACGGTCGTGGATTTGTTAGAGGGCGACCCGAGAGAATTTGGGGGTGACGAGTGGCAAAGGCCTGACGTCACCCTCTGACAGTTTTTCGGGCGATAAAGGTAGTACATCGGGACCGACCCGATATGGATATGGGCCGTCGAATGGGAAAGCCCAGATCCGACGGTCGACGGGTTGATGAGATGTAAGGACAATATGGAATGCGGGGCCAATAAAATATTATTATTCTCTGAACTGTGTGCCCGGCAGAACTTTTTAAAAAGTGGGTTTTTATGGTTTTTTGCAGTGTTACGTGTTAAATGGGTTTATACACAGATTTATTTACAAAGCGCGTTTAGGTTATTAATCCAGGCGAATCCCGGATTAATCCCACAATTAATTTTCCAGCACTCTTTGGGTCGCGCTCAATGGTTTTAGCGCTTAAAAACATTTGAAACCAAACTTAGAGCTATAATACTCAGGGAAGGGGATACATAGGTATTTTTTGGGGTTTTTTGCATATTTTACATAGTAATAGGGGGAATAGGGGGTATAGGGAGTTAAATAGTAGAAGTTAGGGGTTAATATGAGTAGAAGAGGTGGATGAGGAGGGGAAACACTAATTTTTGTATGTAATCAACTTAGTTTAGGGAGTAGATCAAAATGAAAAGAATTTTACACAAGAAATGTGGCTTTTAAAGAAACAAGAACCACCATAAGACCTTGGTTACTTTCATGAACATGGCTGGAAATGGGATGTTAGCAATGAATGTGAGGGGGGAGACTAGGAAGTTAGACATGCTCCATTGTGTTGCTGCAAATGATAGGGAAGAGGAGCTTCTCTTATCCATTGATGCTTCCTTTATGTTAGACCAGCAAAATTTAGCTGAAAGGAATGACATTGCTGCAACCCCATCTACCTACCCATCTACTTGCCTAGCATTTTTTGTTTCTTGATGGAGGGTGCACTTAGACTTGCAGACCCTCATGTGCCTTTTCTTTTCCTTTGACTTTTTCTTTTGATTTTCTATCTAGAACTACCCTTATTGCTTCCAAGGCCCCAGATTAAGCAGTTGGGAACCTTAATTCTCTACCTAACTAGTGGTTTGCCAAGATCGAACAGTTTGGACAGACTTCTTTCTCTATTCTACAACAAGAAATTGAAACATGGCATGATCCAGATTAAGCTGTTGGATCACCCATCCAAATTTTAAGTCAATATCAAGCTTATGTACACACATTGTCTTCTCTTGGAAATATGGGATCTTTGCATCACCAAAGCAGAGCATATTTGGAACTTTTATTTGCCCATCATGAAATATGAAACCTATTGGTATAGGTATCTAACACAATGCATTTCATCAAGGTTTGGGTCCCCAAAGGGTCAAAAAACATGCAAAAAATGACCTCACTGCCCCTTGTTGGACACACAGGAAGCAGTCTTGGGAGAATGATCTTTTGGAGGGGAAAATGGACACCAAATGGAAAAATTCCACTTGGGTTGGAAAGTAGACATACAAGGATTTCCAACAAGCCAACTTGAGCTCAATTTGGATGCCGGTAATTGCCTCAAAATCAGACTGAAAAGTGCGCTGCGCATTGAGGATTTTGGCCAATTTTTCACCTTCCAGCTCAGAATTTCAGCCAGTTTTGACCAGTTTCACCTCTTGATGTAATTTTTGGTTTTCCTTGATGTAATTTGATGTATATGATGTAATTTCGGCAATATATTACCTATTATAGATGACTCATTCACAAAATAGAAAAAATTTAATGAATGAATCAGTTTCCTAGCATATAGGGGTTAGTTGTTTGACTACCTAGTTTTCAGTTCCTTGTTTAGAATTGGTTGAAACAGCTCCTAGAAGGAGGAGCTCGACCCCTATAGGTTAGGGAATGAGGTTAGCTTGATATATATATGTAAATTTTCATTCAGTAGCACAGGTTGGACTCTTGGGGAAGAGGCTTTGAGACTTTATTGTACATTTTACTTCAGCATTTTGGCAAAGGAAAGACCAGGGTTTTGTAGCACTGTTTGGAATTCTTGTGGCTTTATGTCTTGATGGTGTGCTTCTTTTAGTACTTGTAAGTTTTTTATGTGTATCATTTTCCTTCTCTCATCTTCTACAATTGAACAAATGAAGTGTTAAGGTAGAATTCATAATCTGTAATGCTCTTCCTTTAAGTTTGTTTGATATCCTATGTTTTCATCTGTTTAAGGAGATATCTTGAGGTTTTCTTGCTCTCCTTAGCTACTCACCTGTCTAATCTATTCACCTCATTGCTTTTAAAGAATCAAAACAATTGCCTACCCTGCTCCAATCAGACCTCTGCAGAAGCTGTGTCTCATCCCCGCACCCAAAATTGCCTTTCCCTTTGATTCAACAAAAACCCCAAAAAATCACCTTTAAACCTCTGCACTTAATACCTAGCCTAAGATTAGTTAAAATTTCGGTCATCTTGAGCCTCATTGATTATATTTTTTCGAGACTGACCCGAAGAGAGCCCTCTCCTGTCCTTGTCGGGCTAGCTACGAGGCTGAGCGTGGTTTGATGTTGCCTTGAGTTTTGCCTTCCTCGGCTTGAGGCAAATTTGAGCATTAAAAGGTTGTTCGATTCCCCTTCCACTTCCATTAGTTTTCCTGCTACAGCTTCGCTTGGAGGTCCCTGTTCCGACGTCATCATCAAACTCACAGGGAGTGGCCACATGTCCTCCTGCAGCTGCGCCAACTCGCTTCGTCGGTTCGATTTTTTCGTTACGTCGTGGAATGAGTCTTATGCCACCTTGGCAGTCCAATCAGATGTCAAATTCTTATAAATCATAGCTAAATCCCCCATCGATTCCACTTTCCCATCAGGCGCGATCTCAGCCGTTAGATCTAGGGCCTCCAGATCCGACGCCATTCGCACATTTCATGCAGTTGACTTGCTCGCCCATTAGCACGCGATCAGCAGTGGTTTTCTCTCTCCTCCGCTTGCCATGCATCGAGCGCTAAGTGGAATCGCTCCATTTTCGCCAATTCTGCTTACTACTTGAGGGTGCCCCCGATCAATACCACCGGCTTTCGGAGCGTGGGTCCTGCCTTGACCTTTATCCTTTTACCCATGGTTTTCCCGGCTCTCCATGCAACCGAGAACTCGGGGCCTCTCCTTCTCGAGGGGTAATCGTGCATCAAAATCTTCCTCTATTTCCTGATCCGAGCTTCCCAAGGGCTAGTTTCGCCTCCTGCGCAGTCTCCATGGGCCTCGGTCAACACACTTTGACCGAGGTCCTCGTCGTTCCACGCTAGTTGCTAACTGCCATTGTTCAAGGGTGTTTTTGATCATTGTTTCTTAATTCTTTGATGTCTGTCCCGACCTGATATAGTCATGGTCCTCTGACAATTTTTCATGGATCCAATTCGGATCACGGCCTTCCCACTGAAAAAAGCTTTTGGACCACCAAAAGTTGGTTTTCATGTTATAAAATTATATATTACGGAGCAATGGAACACATAAAATATTGCAAAAATACAAACATAGAAAAACGCATAAAACAAGAGAGACACAGATATACGTGGTTCACCCAGTTTGGGCTACATCCACCCCGAACAGCTAGTCCTTCCTTTCTATTATCTAGCAAAATGAAGAGACACAACCTACAACAGATCTGCTGCAATATCCTCTATTTTGTCTCACAGTCTCACCTCTCTGTTTCTCGATCACAGAATACACATATATTACATAGCCTCAGATACAATTCCCTCATACAAAGAGAGGGGTTGCCTTCAAGGGAAAAAAACCCTAAACTAAACATAAGTTCTACCGTCAGATCATCCGCCTAATGAATGACCTAGATTGACTAGAAATTACTCTACTTTTACAAGGCAATTTTACATTTGTTTTTAGCTTAGGGGGCGCTGCCCCCGAGCCCCCGTTGGGGGACCACTGGCCCCCAGACCCCCCAGCTGGGGGGGATCAGCCCCCTCGGACCCCCGCGGGGGGGACAAGTCCGCCCCGCACCCCCCCGCGTGGAGGGGTGTACAAAATTCCTGGGGTATACATCTGGTTGAAACAAAGACCTCTGAACAATCATGCTCCACACACAACAATCCGGGGAAAAACCCAACCTAATAAGATCTTATTATCATTGGCCAAAACCCTGGCCAATCCGACCAAGTGAGCCTTCACCACTCACCTCCAGGTCTTGCATTATAATGAAGTCCTTCCAGCCTTTTATAAGCTCCATTACATATAATACTACAGGCAGAATACTATGGGTGCACAATACCATGTGCCCCAAAACCATCACTGTTTAACCTGGTCAACTTTGACTCTCTCCTGAGTCAAGTTTACCTAACATTTCAATCATCGACTAAGTGAGGGTATTGTTTTCTCACTTGCCCAATCTCAATCCACTTTGCACTGCTTGGCTTTGAACCTTTGAACCCCACTCTGAGGTACTCAACATCCCCTGTGCGTGTCGTCCTCACCTTCGTATCTAGCACTGTGTCTTCCTGTAATTCATTAAGATATTTAGGTAGCAAGTCATCGATAGAAGGCAATTGACTCTGCTCTTTATGATCCTCAATCATTGAGGGTTCAAACAATCTCAAGCAATCTACATTTACAACTGAGTAGATGTGCATGTAAGCTGGGAGATCAAGGAGAAAAGCATTTTCACCAATATTCTCAAGTATTTTGAAAGGTCCATCCCTGATAGGTTTTAGCTTTTTACCTTCACCTTGCATCCTGTCCTTGCTGATATACAGCCATACCTGGTCACCAACTTGAAAACTATGCTTCATCTGATGCCTGCCATGCCTAGGCTTATATTTGGCTTGGCTCTTCTCCAACTGTTCCTGTACTGCCTGGTGGATCTCCTGGATTTGTTAAATGAACCTAGTTGCCCTATCCACATCACTGTATCCCTCAACTATGGTATCTTTACCAAAGAAAAAATCCAAAGAAGACCTTGGTGTGAAACCAAAACAAGTCTCAAAAGTAGGTCTCTATGTAGAAGAAAGTTTTTCTCTATTGTGAGCATGCTGCACATAGCACAAGTGTTCATCCCAAAGCTTTAGATGTTTGTTGCAATATCCTCTGAGTAACTAGATCACTATCCTGTTAACTACTTCTGTCTGACCATCAGTTTGTGGATGAAAAGTTGTGCTTTTCTTTAGTTTGGTGTCCATCAGCTCCCACAGACTTGACCAAAACCTCCCCACAAATTGGGTGTCTCGATCAGATACAATGGAAGTGGGTAATCCAAAATGAACCCATACATGTTCAATGAACAATTTTGCAATCTGTTTAGCTATAATCTGTTTATTACAAGGTATCAAAATACACATTTTGCTGAACCTATCCACAACAACATATAGATAATCATGACCTTTCCTAGATTTAGGCAGTCCTTCAACAAAATCCATGGAAACACTTTCCCAAGGATGAGAAGGTACTGGTAAAGGAGTGTACAAGCCTAGTTTTCTATTGCTGGGCTTGCTTTTAGCACGCATGGTACATCCTCTTACATATCTAGAAAATGTCTCATTCATTTTTTGCCAATAACGAAATCTTTGCAGCTGTGCAACTGTTTTACTTACCCCAAATTGACCTAATATCAGGGAAGTGTGTGCTTCTCTAATTATCTTTACTCTCTCAGTTTGTGGAATGCAAAGTTTCCAACAATGGTATAAGAGTCGGTCCATTACATGATAATGTTGTTGGGAAAAGTATCCATTTGGAATGCCCCTGTCCCACTCTAAGGTGTGATAGTGCCTTAGCAACAAACAAGGAAAACTAATTGAGTATTCTTCTTTATGAAATGTAAATGAGGAGAAAGGATGTAACTAACCTGTGTCTTCCACTAGTTTGTTGATCCAATCGCTCCTCTCTTCAGTGGCTCCTAGCTCCTTGCTCCTTCACCGGCCCAGCTTCACTGAATTCCTGCAAGATCACAAGAGAGAGAAACTACATGAAGATATAGATATACATTCATAAAAAGCTCAAGATCAGATTAAGCTAAACATGTAAGCATAACAAAACATCATTGATACACAACATGTAGGAGAAACTCAAATAGTTTATTGATAGAATAAGAAAGTCCAAGAGGAGATACAACCAAGTGATTTCTGATCCAGCATCTACCTCCTAGCAAAGGAATCCCTTCCTCTCCTCCAACAAAGCATAAATCACCCAATGTACTAATCTCAATCTCAAACCAACAACAATTCTCTGCAAAGTACAAAATTCCAGCCTCTGGATCTCTGGGATGAGGGATCCATATATAGATGTAAGCACAGAGGATGAGTCAGCTTATGTTTTGACTTGTGGCTTCTCTCTGTCAGTTCTTGCTTCCACTTAGAGGTTGAGAGCCTCTTACTCATCACTAGTCGAATTCATTGAGGCAAGTGTCACTCGAGAAGATTCTGGAAGCTTCCATGGTCTTTCCACCTCATTGAATGAGCTTGCCATTTGTCATTTCCCGCTCAGCGCACCCTGGTAGTGCATCCAAGTGCATTGCAACGCACCTAGCCAGTGCATTTGGGTGCTTTGCAACGCAGGCAGCTAGTAGAGCATCTGAATTGATCCTGAATTGACTGTTTCTGAGTGGTTTTTGGTGGAGAACTTCTGGGAGAAGCTGTCATTGGTTGACCTTGTTCCTTTAGGGGAAGGAACAACTCTTTTAGGGACTTTGGATCCCTTGGATTATGGACATTTCATGCTCAATGCTGTAAGGCACAAAAATGTCTATAACAGTTGCCCCCTAAAGTATGAGGCCGTTTATCGGGTGAAATGCTTTATTAGGAGGATCCGAAGTTCATTCAATGCTGGGAGGAGACCTGTAATAAGATACAATACAATACATTATTCTTCATACTATTTTCATGATCTAGCTGAGGCGGGCATTCCCATGCTCAGCTTTATAAATTCATTTTTTATGTACATAGGATAGACAATTGTCTGATGGTAGACTGATGATCCTGCTGAAATCATCATCCCTTTGGTAGGATGATTGTCTGTGCTGCAATGTTGTACATGTCAATGTCTTTATTTTTCCTGAATATATATCGCATCTCGGATGGATGAAACTAGATCCAGGGTCTTCAATCTCGTCCGATCTTCACTCTAAGTACAAGTAGATCCATGTGAGAAATGTTTTGAAGTCGAACATGGAAAGACATCGCTTGATTACCAGTCAATGATGTAAACTGTTAACAAGCGCGAGAGGAATCACTGATAATGATAATGACCCTCAAGGTACTGCAGTACAATTCACGTGGTGTGAATAAAGGACTTGGCGTTGAACACCACGCAAAATCTTTCGGTCGAAGTTCATTGATGTATACCTGTTGCCGGAAGTGAGAAACTTGCCATTGAGGCATGCAAGCTTCAAAGTACTGAAGGGGGTGTTCCTAGATCAACTTCTTGGATAGTGAGCTGATGTCGACAAGAAGCGATCCGTCAAAGGAGGGCCTTGATGTATCCCACATCATTGACACGGAACGGAGAAAATTATTTTGATGGAGGTGAAAACGATCTGATGATATATGGTTCAGGGTGGCGGTCATGAAAGAATGAAGTATAATGTATGGTAGTGGATGGGACACAATTGACTTCTCTGGATGACTTCTCTTGAACATATCAGCGACACTTATGTGATAGATTGGTAGCATTTACCCCAAAGGTGGATGGTATGGCGAGACCATGGCGATGTGACCGGTGAATGGAACAACCCAACCTGACTCAGGCACGGAGCGGAAGTGTCATGTTCAAGAGCGACTTGCTACCAATAAAAGTTCTTTGAGTTTCTTCCTTTTCCCCAGTCATTGCTGACCAGTACCTCTTTATTTTTGTCAAGCTTGAGGAGGATAACATATGCTTGTTCTATAATTTTCCCTTCGGGCAAACCCATCGCTATGTTTTAACGAGCCTAGCGATAGTGAAACTCGTTCTCGTCTAAAGACAAGTTTGTCGCTATTAATGTTTTTTAACGAGTCTAACGACAAAGATAACTCGGTCCTTTCATTTTTAGAGAGTCTGAAAAGGTACGTAAAGTTAACTCCAAAAGTCCTTTTTCGTCATCTAATCCCTTAAGTCCGAAAAAGTATAAAATAATACAGAAGGGATGAATTTTCGATAGTTTTAACAAGCCGAACAAAACAAGCGCTCGATCTTTTTGTGCAATAATCCCTCAGGTCCAAAAAGATTAAAATCTAGAGGAGGGATAGCTCCTTCGGTCGCTTTAACGAGCTGGAAGGCCAAAACTCAGCAATCTTTTCATATTTTACGAGTCAAATGAAAAGAGCTAAAAGAAGACTCTTCTTTTAAGGAACGAGTGATAAAATGGGTAGCAGCTGATTCCAGGTAAGGGTTGGAATTTTCCAAGCATGGTAGTGTCACAAGGATGGCTAGTGAAATCACTCTTCGCAGCTGTTCCTCAAAATGGGTAACCAATCATATGGAGGTGAATGATCGGCCAATGAAAAGTGGAGGTGACGGTGCAAACACGACCAAGGCTTTAATGGCTGATAATGTTACATTCACGGTGGTTATTTACCAGAGGATAGTTCATTTTTTAACGAGCTTAAACGCGGGTTGAAACACTTGCTTGATCTTATGTTTATTTTTTAACGAGCATGAACTATGTGCTAAAACTGCTCGATAACATGGTCTAGTTTTGATTCTTACCATAAATAGCTTTGCCTTTTCAAAGATAGTACTGTACCCTCAATTGCTGCATCAAACTAGTTAGAAATGAATAACATTTGTTTGAAAATGAGATTAAAACACTAATATTTCACTTTGAACTAAGTAAAAAGCAATAAAAAGTGTTTTTTACCTCTCATTTTATCATTTCATTTGAACTTGGTTTGTTGGAGCTTTGGAGGTGCCTCTTCCCCCTTGATTTTCATCAGCTGATTTCTGGAGATTCTGTGGACGATTCTCGGCGCCGTCTGGACCAGGTAGGAGCTAAACCTGAGCTCTTTCATTTCATGGTTTCCTTTCTGCATTCTGTGCTTCTTTATTTGCTTTTCTGAGCCCCTGGGGTTTGATGGGGTCGCTCTACCATCAGCGCACCTTGGGCACTCGAAACCTGCGTTGAATGTCAAGCAGTATGAAGGCAGTTTGACCTTCAACGCAGGTGGAACACTGTGCAGGTGCGCTCGGCGTAGAAAAGGATTTTGTTGCACAGTTTTTGATGAAAATTTTTTCCTGTTTCTCATCAAAACCAGGATCTAACTCCTCTCATGTTTGTCTTTGCAGAGATATTGGAGCAAAATGACCCTTACATGGCGAGAATGAGAACATGAAGAAGAGGACATGATTACCCTACATGATCCTGTTACAGTGAACGCGCTGCGGAACTGTGGTTTGCTGAAGTTCTTCCGCATCTCTAGCATGAGACAGCAGATCAACCTTTTGCAGTATTTGCTCGATGCTTGGGATCCTATCAACCAAGTTTTCCAGATTAGGGGCAAATCCATCCCCTTGACTGCAGTAGATGTTTACTTCTTGACTGGCTTGTCGCGGCGGGGTGCCCCTATTTCTTTGTTATGTTCGGCCCAAGGGAGTGACTCTGTGAGAGATTATGTCCGCCAGTATTGCAGGGAAGGATCTCAGCCGAGTAAAGATGGCAAGATCATCATCCGAGACGTCGCTGACAGGTCCCTCAAGTCTATCCTGTTCACTTTTGGTAGGATGGCCGGGAGTGCATCTCTTCATGTAGCCAACAGGTCCTATATGCAGCATGCCTTGGAGTGTCTCCAACCGAAAATATTCAACTGGTGTGATGCAGTACTTCTGGTGATGAAAAGCCAGTTGACCAAGATAAAGGATGGGAAGTTGAAGAACTTTGGGTTTGGTTCTATTTTGACCGCCTTTGCCTTGGAGAAAATACCACTGATGCAGCCGCAGTACATTGCACTCGACATACCTTCTCCTACTGAACCACGCATGCAGAGATGGGTTGACCACATGTCTAGGCATGCTCGTCAGTCTCAGATTTCTTTTTCTGATACCTTCTTCAGGTGGTTCGATCAGCAGGAGATGGCTTATGCCGAGTATCCATATGCTGGCATGGATTTCCGGGGTGATCCGGATTTAGTACTACTGGATGGCGAGCAGTGGGGCGCTATTGGTAAAATCTTTGACCATGTCACTATTTACTGTTTTTATTTATAATGTCCTTGTGCTTTATTCTATCAAGACTTTTAATCAAACTCTTGTGTTCATGCAGATGTTGGTCCTGTTCGTCCAGTAGTCCGTCTGAGAGTGTCGGTCGCTGCCCCAGCAGGAGAGACTGCCGATAGGGTTATCCTTCGTGACCTTGATGTGGCCGAGACCCTCACAGCTGTGCAGGAGCAGGTTGAGAGCCTTACTCTCTGTATTCTAGATGTGAGGATCAACGAGTTACCTTTACAGTTGCAGCGGCATACTACTGGTGTGCCTAGACGATGGACTCGTCTCTTACGCATGATCGCACAGGCTGTGACGTGCTATCACGAGCATCATTAGACTAGGGTGCCCCCTAGCATTTTGAGTTTTTGGGTCATGTGACCAATTTTGTCTAGGTTACAGAACATTATATGTAAACCATAAACAGTTATATATATATTTTGATTTTTGGGTTTTATTCCGGTTGAGTTATATGATCCACATGTAAAACATTGATGATGTGTTTTCTTTTTACAAATGTCGCAAATGTCTATCTAACACATAGTTTGCTAATGAGTCGGTTAATGTGTTTAAGTTTCTGGAAATATGTTGGTATTGAATAAAATCAAATTATCTTTCCAAAATCTTAACTCTTAGGAACATGCGATAAATAGCTCGATTTCGGACGGAATATATACCATTGAGTTGTAGTATTACGAGTTGTGAGTCTAGCCTGACGATTAGTCGGCGTATACCATGGGTGATGGCATCAGAGAGAAGTTCTATCAATGCGCTATACTCAGCGATGTTATTCGTTGATCGAACGATACATACACCTCTGAAACTTACTAACTCGCCACTTGGATCAAAAATGGCCCAGGCCGCGGAGGACAGGTTCCGCGAGCTACGACTCGCTCCGTCGGCATATCCAACACATGTCTCCAAAAGGTTTGACATCTGCAATAAATGTAAAAAGGTGGATTACTCAACCAAAACGAACACTTTAGCGAAAACAAAATACAACAAAAGCATATTGGTTACTATTTAAGCATAGTAACGCTTAAGGTACAACCCATTACGGGGTTGCGCCAGTGGAATTCCGTCATAATCCATTAACTCGTAGGCTCCTTTTGTTAACACTCATTTAACAATATAGGGGCCCATCCATAAAGAATTAAATTTACCTACTCCCAATTTATTGGATTCTTGGTCGTAAAGCAAGACCAAGTCACCTTCTAAGAAGACACGGGGTTTGACATTTTTGTCGAACTGCGCCTTAACTTGTTTCTTATGGGCTTCGTTAGCCAGAGCGGCATCACGACGGGTTTCATCCAATTGGATTAATTCCAAGAAACGGGCCTCTTCTTCTGAAGTTCCGGGGAGGAGATCAATTGCGAGTTTAAGAGACGAGATTTCACACTGGACTGGTAAGACTACTTCGAGGCCATATACCAGTTGGAAGGGTGTGAACCCGGTTGCATTCCTTACCGATGTTCGGTAAGCCCACAAGGCTGAGTACAGGATTAAGTGCCACCTTCTTTTGTGAACTCTGATCATCCTTTGTAACATACGCTTCAGGACCTTGTTGATCGCTTCAACTTGTCCGTTGGCTTGCGGATAATACGGAGTAGAGCTGTCGTGAGACAATCCTAGATTGGCAGCTAATTCAAGCATCATGTGATTGTGAAAATGCGATCCATGATCTGTGACTATAGCCTGTGGTATGCCGAATCTGGCGACTACATGATTGGAAAAGAAAAGGGCAGCTGTTTCACTAGTGTTATCTAATGTAGGCATCGCCTCAGCCCATTTGGTAAAATAGTCAACTGCGACTATGATATACCCATGCCCCCCGGTCGAGGTGGGGTTACATGTCATGAAATCGATGCCCCATTTGGCGAACGGCCCAATAGCAACTATTGGATGTAGAGGTGCGGCTGGTCTTCTGGTTTTGCTATCAAAAATTTGACAAGCATGGCAACTTCTGACTGCGGTTATGCAATCCTTGAACATGGTTGGCCAGAAGTATCCTGCTCGTAAGATTTTTTGTGCTGTAGCATAACCAGATTGATGCCCCCCACAAGCTCCTGAATGACACTCATTCAGAGCTTTCTCGGCCTCCTCATGGGTGAGGCACCTTCTCAGAACTGTATCGACACCACGCCGATAAAGTGTATCACCGATGATCATGTAGTCTTTTTCTTGGTATCGTATACGTTTCTGTTCTGAGTGAGAGGTGTTAGGCCTAAACTTTTGGGTTTGGAGATAAATTATTATATCTCCATACCACTCATTGCTTGTGGATATCAGAAACAAATTCTCGTCCATGATTGACTCTTCGGATGTTTCATCGTTGGACGAAGATGGGAGATCGCATAATAATTCTGCAAAAACTAGAGCTTTCTTTGATTTGGATTTTACGAATTCCAGATCAAACTCTTGAAGGATTGCTATCCATTTTGAATATTTTCCCCCCAGCAACTGTCGCGACAATATATAAGTCATGGGGTTGCAATCAGACAGAATGGTAGTTTTCCGAAAGAGGACATAGTGTCGAAACCTTTGTATCACTTGAACAGCTGCAAGCGCTATTTTTTCAACATAAGAATATTTACTTTCTGTATCATTTAAGTTTTTACTTAAATAATATATAGGATGTTCAATTCCATCGACTTCTTGAACTAAAACCATTGCGATGGTCGTATCTGCTGCAGCCAGATACAGGTTAAAATCTCTTTGATAATCGGGGGCGTACATTAATGATGCTTTCATCAAGGAATATTTTAAAGCATCAAAGGAAGCTTGCGCAACCTGATCCCAGACGAAGGGTACCTCCTTTTTCAAAAGACGTGTATAACCTTTAGCAAGTTCGGCGTAATTTGGAATGAACCTCCTCAGAAAGTTTGCTTTCCCTTGGAGTTTCTGAATCTGAAGCAAATTTGAAGGTGGAGGCAAATTTATGATTACCTGTACCTTGCACGGGTCAAGACGAATCCCATCCTTGGAGACTACAAAGCCTAGTAAACGACCAGAACTGACGCAAAATACACATTTGTGTGGATTGAGTCGTATCTTGTAGTGTCGGCAACGTAGAAATATCGCTCTTAAATGCTGCGGATGATCAGTCCGCTTTCACGAATGAGCCGGAAGGTCGTCGAGGTAAGGTTGAACGATGTTCTTGATGTCATGGAAGGCATAATTCATTGCCCTCTGAAACGTTGTCCTCGCGTTCTTTAAACCAAAGGGTAATTTTCGATATGCGAATGTGCCCCACGAACAAATGAATGCAGTCTTTGACTGGTCCTGTGGGCGGATATTTATTTGATTATACCCGGAAAATCCATCCATGAATGAAAAGATTTCGCATCCGGCGCATTCATCAATTATCTGGTCGATGAAGGGTGTAGGGTAGTTGTCTTTTGGACAAGCCCGATTTACATCCCTATAATCGACACACACTCTAATTGTCCCTTGTTTCTTCATAACAGGGACAATATTCGATACCCAATCGGTTAGAGGAACCAGGTAGATGAAACCAGCATGGAGAAGTTTTTCAACTTCTGCCTTAATGGCAGCGGCTTTCTTGGGGTGCACCTGCCTGAGCCGTTGTCTTACCGGTTTGACATTTGGATACATCTTAATTTCGTGTTCAACGATACTTGAGTCGATGCCTGGCATTTCACTGTATGACCAAGCAAAGACATCTCTGAATTCGCGAAAAAGAGCGTTATATATTTCCAGTTCTGAAGGAGAACAACATTTTCCAACATAAATATTCTCTACAACATCTGTTTTAGTCGAGATATTTATGGCTATAGTCTCTTCAATGTTGGATAAGTTTCACTCGGAATCCACTGTATTTACAGTATTTGAAAGAAATTCAAAAACTGAAGGATGATAAAGGTCATCTTGAGTATCTTCTTCATAATCCGGAAGAAGGGAACGATGGTGGCAATCATTCCATGGTGCCCCTTCAATCAACATTGATTATACGATTCCTTCGTCGGTTCCATGCACTCGCAACCAAGGATCTGAAGGCGTACCATATTCTCTAGACCTATCTACCCAAACGCTTGACGAGCGTTGATTCGGGTTTGCCTCCCATGCTAGAAACATTGATTGCTACAATATTTCTATTGGGCTTGGGGGCAAAACCATTCCATGATCCATGTTGATATCGTTTTGTGAAATCTTTGCGGAAGATATCATATTGCAGGTTCCTATCGAGGCTACTTCCGCCAGATCGATTGGAGCCGGAAGAGCGAAAGTTCCCATTAGTATAGGATCTTTTAGTAGGCCTACTCCGATATTCTGAAGTGAATGGGGGCTTCCATGGATCATAGGAATGCTTCCTTTAACTTGAGAACCATTAGGGAGGAAGTTTTGTTGATCGACGATTGTAATCCCTCCTTGAAAGGGAAATGCAATCTTTCTGAAATAGGTCGACACAACAGCTGCCATGGCATATATCCATGGTCTTCCTAGTAGGATGTTGTAATCAAGATTCCCATCGATGACTTCAACATCTATTTCTACTGTTTTTCCCCCTAGTTCAACCTTCAAGTTATTTAGGATACCATACGGGGTATATGTCCTTCCGTCGAATGCTTTTAATGTCGTTGAAGATCGCGACAAGGTTGGAGATCCTAAAGTTTTCCAGCAACTCATCGATATAATACATGTAGATGCCCCCTCATCAATAATTGTTCGATGAACAATTTTGTTGAGGGCTTTCACTTGAATAAGGAAAGCTAGTTGGGTTGGTAACTGAGGATCGTATCCTTTGTGGTCGAAGGATACAAGATTGGAATCCTTAGGATCAACCCCACCAATGGCTAATAACAAAGCCTGCCTTTGGGATGGGTAATTTTGTAGGACCTCAAGAGTCGACATAGTGGATGGCGATTGTGCCAAATCTGCCACTATGTTATAATGTTGTGCCGCTCTAGCGCGGGGATTAAACGTCGACTTGTGTACTACTCCCTTTGGCGATTTTATTGTTAATTCAGGAATGATGGGTGGTACAACTTCTGTCGAAGTTGTTGTCGAACTACTTGGTTGATCTTTATCCTTGTTGTTCGACAGCTGCGGATTCCTGTAATCTTTTTTCCTTGTCAAAATCAAAGCATCATTCTGCTTGTTCGAAATCGACAACATTAGCACTTGCGACGGGGAAGCATTTCCACTATCAACCAGATTTTGTCCCGGATTTGGAAACGGATCAGTTAACACAGCTGAGGTTTTCGAACTCTTAAAGAATATTTTAAGCTCAGCTCTGTACGGACATTCTGCAATCCAATGATCCTCATCACATATATAACATGGATTTTTTGGTTTCCTATTTCCAGGAGGGTTCGAAGAAGTTTTTCAGGAGACGACTCATCCTGTTTCTTCTTCTTACCTTTGCTTTGCTTCTTCTTGCTTCCTGGTTGTTTGGTTTCTTTGCCCTTATCTGCTGATACGGCATTTACTTCCGAAGCAAGAATTTCGTCTTTTGCATTTTGATCTGAAATCTTACGGGCTTTCTTGGACGTAGCCTTTGTTGATTTCGCGTTTGTCGTGCCAATCACGCCATCGCCGACGTGAGAGTCATTGTTTGATTTAGGAGGAGGAGGAATTGAGAATTCTGGTCTAGGGGCGTCAGGTATTTTGTCATAGAGCATGCCAGACTGAGTATAGACCAGGTCTAGATATTGTGCACGAGCGATGACTTGCTCTTCCGTTACGACTCCCCCCTTTGCCACATCTTCCGTTATAGTAGGAAGTAACGACTTGATAAACCATTCAGCTAATAGCTGATCGGGAATGTACGTTTTTACCATCCTACGACGACGTCGCCAATCATGTATATGATCAGATATGTCAGTGGCCGTTGTCTGTTTGAAGTTGGTTAGGATTTCCGTTCCCGTTTCATACCTTATCGGATTGAAAATGGGTTAAGAAAGTCGTGGCTAAGGTACTGAAATTGTCAAACAAGGCTCTAGGCAATTCAATATACCATTTTTCCGCTGGACCCGTTAACATCCTCTGAAAAAGGTGAAGCCTTATCGAATCATCATTTAGGGTGTTTGATGAACACCATAGATGAAATGTCATCACGTGATTCGATGGATCTTCACCTGGATTTCCATTAAATTTAGGAATGTCTGATGGAAGTTTATGAGGAATCGCTGGCCACCAAGGGGCGTAAGCAATTGGATCGTTTGTTAACTGGTGTAAATCGGGTAACTCTAAAGTTGCCACGAATGGTAACTGTTGATTCAGGTTAGGTGAAGCATACCCAGGGTACGATGAATTGCCTGAGCAGTTGGCCTTTGCATACCAGCATAATGTAGTTGATGCTAGTACGACTGATATGGTTGGTGGACATGACCACTATAAAGTGGTTGATTTTGACCGTTTTGAATGTACGGCTGTCCACTATTCGCAAAGATCTGCTGCTCAGAACCCTGGTACACTTGTTGGAATTGCGGTTGTTAGTATTGCACCAACCACGGTTGTGAAGCCATGTTCTGTTGCGCTATACTAACCGTTGGACCAAGGTGTGGGGTAATTGTACCCGTTTGGACCTATGTCGCTCCACCAGTTGGCGATTGTGGTTGAGTCACAAGGTCAAGGGGCTGTTGAATTACAACCTGAGAAATCTGAGGTTGACATACAACAGGCAACGATTGAACTTGTGACACTGTCACAATAGCAGGTGTAGTCAGGATGTTCGACATAGGTACACATTGTTGCATAGAATATACAACCCTTGGTTGTTGGGGTAGTATAGGTACCCAACCACTTGATGTAACTCCAGTATAACCTGAATACTGTTGTGAACTCCCGTATGGATATCCTCCCGGAGGGGGTAATGAAAGGGCGTACTACCCCCCATACAGTGGCAATCCGGAACTCAAGGGAATTGTCTGCCCTTGGGGACTGGATTGCCCAAATTGACCTCCAAATGGATCAATTTGGCGAGTCTCAACATAAGAGTTGCCGGATATTATTCCGGAGGAACAAACAGGAACGGACCATACTGTCGAAATAGTCCCTGGATGGACTCCTTCTAGCGGTTGTGAGCTAGTCAGGACAGATGGTACGCCGGCAAACATTGTCGGAGTGACGGCAGGGAGTTCTGCTGTCGTTGTGTCAGCCGACACAGTCCTAGATTTTGACGGTTGTTCAGACATTTTGAGTCTATCCAAAAGATTTCCTAGCGATTCTACAGGAACTTCCACTGGTGGTAGACTAACTTCTGATGTCGAAGGAAATAGAGTGACCCCGACTCCAAAATGTGTTGGAGTACTTGCTTGCGGATCTTCTACAATTTCCTCTATCGCAATCAAACCAGGTGGAAGGGGAAGACCGTCAGGTCCGTAAAATATTTCTGGTGCTGAAGAAGGGGTTGAATCAACAGCGACAGATGTTTGAGGAGCAAGACTCTCCGAACTGGTTACAGATGGAACTGGTTCAGTAACACAAGTGTTTGCTCTCATACTAGGATCAGTATCACTGTCCCTCTGTGGCTGTTGAACTTCTTCTGTAGAGGCAGGGTTTCCAGAAATGTTTGGAGTAACCGGAATCTCGGATGTTGTTGGAACACTTTTTCTAACTTTAATAGGAGATTTCGAACCGGTTAAACGAGTTCGCTTTGTCCGTACTGTTTTCGATTCCGGAGACAAAGACGGTTGACTCGTAAGCCTCCGCGAATGACGAGGTTTCAATTAACTTTATTCCACGATTGTGGATTACTCGATCAACCAAAATACAAAAAGGGGAAATTTGTTTCCGAATTAAATGAATTTTAGACGCTTTAGACACAACTTTCTTTTTCAATTTTAAAGAGTTGAGAAAAAGCAAAAGATGACTCTAGTCGCCTTCGATGTTTTAACGAGCCCGAAGTGACAAATGCTCGGATGGACTTTTTCCGTTATAGAGTCTGAAAAAGGCCAAAAGGAACTGCTCTAGAGTTCTAGGTAGAGGGTGTGCCAAACTTTTCGCAAAACCGCAGAATACTTTTTAAGGTACGGGCGGTCAATCTTCCCGAATGCTGTGTTCAGTGCATTGCGATCAGTAGGGCAGCCGACACGGCTTCCTATGGATAAAGGTTTTATGCCTATAGGGGTCTCCCAATATATACTCGACGGTACGTGGGAGCACAATCCGTACTGGCGCTTATCGTCTCTCAGGAGGAATCACCCAACCATCAGTGAGATCGACAATCACCAGGTTTTACGACGTCGGAACACGTCTCTAGCCTAGACCTCTATGTTGTGTGTTAAGTTCCAATGCGTTGTTAAGTTCATTCAATTTATTTTAGGTTGATCTTTCTTAGAAGTTTTCCTTTTTGGATCACCACGAGATGTATGATACAATTCCTAAATGCAGTCTAAAGATGATAAGCAAGCATTTATCTCTTTTCAACAATGAAAATCCTAGCGACAAGGGGAAAAGGAAGACACGAACTTTTCTCAAAGAGCATAGAGCACACTATAAATGCACTTTTCCTAAATCAAACCATACAAACTATCAATATGCAAATGCACAAATGCATGTATTTGTTTTTGCTTTAATATTGATGCCTAAAAAGAAAGCTGTTGTACAAATTTGAATTCGATTTCAAGTGAAAACATAAACAAGTTTCTTTTTGAAAGCAAAAAGACGATTACGACACTTTATGATTTTGAAGTAAACACTTGTTTCGACACTAGAAATGCATAAATTCAAACCAAAAGATAAAAGTAAAAGTGCAATCAACTGTCAATAGCAAACAAACTTACTCCTAAGATCAAAACGACACTTATGACAGGTTTAGATCTAAGAGCGACAGTATGACTAGTTTACTTTTGTAATGGGAAACTGCAAATGATGTAACAAATACACAAAGAAAAAATACAATTTCTTTATACAACTGAGGTGGAATTGAGGCAAAGAAAAGGGGTTTCAGATAGGTACACACACTGATAACAGGCTGCAAAAAACAGAGACAAAACTGAGCAAAAGGAAGCAGGGAACCACAGCTGCACAAGGCAAGGGCTGATCAGCGCACCCCCAACACAGAGAAACTGAACTTCAGCGCAGGTAGCCCTCTCGGGACCTGCGTTGAAATGCAGAACCTCTTCACAGAGCCTGCGCTGAAGCAGAAACGAGAATTGTCTCTAGGTTCTGGGTCACGGTTTGCAGTTTAATCTACAGTTTTTGGCCGGATAAAAGCTATCAATTAGGTACAATTAGGAGGATGATTTAAAGGAGGACTAAGATCTATCACAAAGGGCTGTTAGAGCACTTGTGGATCAGTTTGTTCAGATCATAAACAGGCCCAGTGAGTGGACTAGAGTGACAGATCTCTACTTTGCATTTGTAAATGGCAAATGCAGTTCGATTCAACACTCCTAAGTTTATGAGAAGAACAACAATAGAAACACAAATAGACTAACTAGATACGTTCCCCAGTGGAGTCGCCAATTTTTTGTTGGGAAAAGTATCCATTCGGAATGCCCCTATCCCACTCTAAGGTGTGATAGTGCCTTAGCAACAAACAAGGAAAACTAATTGAGTATTCTTCTTTATGAAATGTAAATGAGGAGAAAGGATGTAACTAACCTGTGTCTTCCACTAGTTTGTTGATCCAATCGCTCCTCTCTTCAGTGGCTCCTAGCTCCTTGCTCCTTCACCGGCCCAGCTTCACTGAATTCCTGCAAGATCACAAGAGAGAGAAACTACACGAAGATATAGATATACATTCATAAAAAGCTCAAGATCAGATTAAGCTAAACATGTAAGCATAATAAAACATCATTGATACACAGCATGTAGGAGAAACTCAAATAGTTTATTGATAGAATAAGAAAGTCCAAGAGGAGATACAACCAAGTGAGTTCTGATCCAGCATCTACCTCCCAACAAAGGAATCCCTTCCTCTCCTCCAACAAAGCATAAATCACCCAATGTACTAATCTCAATCTCAAACCAACAGCAATTCTCTGCAAAGTACAAAATTCCAGCCTCTGGATCTCTGGGATGATGGATCCATATATAGATGTAAGCAGAGAGGATGAGTCGGCTTATGTTTTGACTTGTGGCTTCTCTCTGTCAGTTCTTGCTTCCACTTGGAGGTTGAGAGCCTCTTACTCATCACTAGTCGAATTCATTGAGGCAAGTGTCACTGGAGAAGATTCTGGAAGCTTCCATGGTCTTTCCACCTCGTTGAATGAGCTTGCCATTTGTCATTTCCCGCTCAGCGCACCCTAGTAGTGCATCCAAGTGCGTTGCAACGCACCTAGCCAGTGCATTTGGGTGCTTTGCAACGCAGGCAGCTAGTAGAGCATCTGAATTGATCCTGAATTGACTGTTTATGAGCGGTTTTTGGTGGAGAAATTCTGGGAGAAGCTGTCATTGGTTGACCTTGTTCCTTTAGGGGTAGGAACAACTCTTTTAGGGACTTTGGATCCCTTGGATTATGGACATTTCATGCTCAATGTTGTAAGGCACAAAAATGTCTATAACAGATAATCCAGTTCTTCTACTCTCTTGCCTTGACTCAAAGTTGCATATACATCTTTAAAGTCTATATCTTGAGCATATTGTTCAATATAGCTTTCATGTAGCACAAAATTATGCTTAAGTATAGTAGATGCATTTATAATGGGTCTAGATAACATGGCTGCAACTTTGTTATGTATGCCCTTTTTATATCTGATGACTAAATGAAACTATTGTAGAAAACCCATCCATCTGTAATGTCTTGATTGCTGCAACTTAGTTTGGGAGTGTAGATATTGAAGTGGTTGATGATCAATACGTATTACTGTCCCTTTTCCCATTAAGTAATGTTTCCACTTTTTCACACTCTGAACTAATGCATGCAATTCTTTATCATATGTAGGATAGTTAAATACTGCATGATTAAAAGTCTCAGAATGATAACATACAGATTTTCTATGCTATGTCAACACTGCTCCCATGGCATAGTCATTGGCATCAGTTTGGATCTCAAATGGTCTTTGCAGATCAGGCAGTGCTAGTACAGGGGTTGTACTAATCGTTTCTTTCAAGGTGTCAAAGGCTTTCTAATGTTTGCCTCCCCACTGAAACACCTTGTTCAATCCTGTTAAAGCATGTAAGGGAGCTAAAATTTAGGAAAAGTTAGAAATGAACTTCCTCCAATATTATGTTGCTCCTAAGAGGCTTCTCACTTCTGTAGCAGACTTGGGTTTAGGCCAGTTTACAATGACTGCCACTTTAGAGGGATCTATCTTCAATTCACCACCCCCTACTATATGACCCAAGTAGTTTAGAGACGTTTTTGCCAAATTAACATTTTGAGATTTTAACATAAAGTTTTTCTCTTTTCAAAACATCTAGTATCTGCTTAACATGCTTTAAGTGTTCTTCCCACATTTTACTAAAAATTAGAATGTCATCCAGATACACAATAACAAAAACATCAAGAAAAGGTCTGAGTACATCATTCATTAATCTCATGAAAGTAGTAGGAGCATTAGTTAAGCCAAAAGGCATAACCAGCCACTCATACAATCCTTGCTTTGTATTGAAAGAAGTCTTCCATGCATCTTTTTCTGCAACTCTGACCTGATGGTATCCACTGTTCAAGTCTAGCTTGGTGAAATAAACAGCTTCCTTCAATTGATCTAAAAGATCATCTATGCGAGGAAGGGGATAACGATTTTTGATTCTTATCTTATTTAGTGCTCGGCAATCAATGCACATTCTCCACGAGCCATCTTTCTTTCTCACCAAAATGATTTTTCAGCCACATGGTGATGTGCTAGGCTTGATGAACTCCTTCTCAAGCAACTCCTACACCTACTTCTTGATTTCAGCATTCTCTAAAGATGACAACCTATACATCCCAATGTTAGGCAATGGAGCATCTTGCTGCAAAATAATATCATGTACTAGATATCATTTTTGGGATTCAACTGCGTTAAGTAAGTCATTCAAACGTATGACCATTTCCATGAGAGGTAGTCGTAACTGACTAATTTCTCATGATTTTTGAATAGTTCACTTAGCACTCATTGCATCGGGTGATGCTCACAGGGGTGAAGAAGTGGGATTGAAACTAGTGAAATGTGGAGAACGAATCACATAGCATCAATCATCACTTCCGGGGCTTGCACCCGGTAACCAGGACTTCCCAGGAGGTCACCCATCCCAGAACTCCTCTGGCTCAAGCGCGCTTAACTGTGGAGTTTTTCCCCACAATCAAGCCCACTTAGCTTGCTACCCCATTTGCAAAACCTTAGCAAGTATTGTGCCTCATGAACCATTCAAGTAGAGATCCCTTGACTCTTTTTGAATTTAAGTATGGGGGATTTACGCAGTGCATTATATTAGATATCATTTTTGGGATTCAACTGCGTTAAGTAAGTCATTCAAACGTATGACCATTTCCATGAGAGGTAGTCGTAACTGACTAATTTCTCATGATTTTTGAATAGTTCACTTAGCACTCATTGCATCGGGTGATGCTCACAGGGGTGAAGAAGTGGGATTGAAACTAGTGAAATGTGGAGAACGAATCACATAGCATCAATCATCACTTCCGGGGCTTGCACCTTTTTGGGTGGTAGACCTTTAGGTTCCTGAAACAATATATCATATTCTAAAACAACCTTTTATATATCAGCTTTCTGTTTAACATTACAGCCCTCAAATACATTGGTTTTATCATGTTTCTTTTCCTTTACAACCATCAGTAAGAATTGTTTGCATGAATTTATCATTCTTTTCATCTGCCCTGAGTTTATGAGAGTATAATTATTCTTTAGCTTATGAGCTCTTACAAAGTATTTGATTCCATGTTTAAAAAGTAGATACTTGTTATCAGCTCTGTAGAAAATAGCCTTTCCATCATACAAGTAAGGACTTCCTAAAACAATTCCACATATATCCAAAGGAATTATGTCTAACTCCACCTCATCTACAAATGCTGACCCAAAAGAAAATTTGAGTTTGCACTGTCTAGTCACTTGTAGTTGTGCTCTATCATTCAACCATCCTAATGGGTTTGGTTTCTTGTGAGGTGTGGTTGCTAATCCCAATTTCTTTACAATTGCTTCAAAAAAAAAATTTACTTGTGATCCACTATCAAACAAAGTATCAATCTTTTGATGCTAGGAAATAACTCAAATTTGGAAAAGCTCATGTCTTTTTCTCTCATTTTCTTCATCAATAACAGTTTGAGAGAATTACTAGTAGATGCTTCAGAATTCTTACCTTTGATACCTGTGGCTGCAATGGTTGTTTCATCTCTCGAGTCTGACCCCAAATATATCTGAATAGTTGTAGCAATCTTCTTCTTCTTGCCCTCAAGCTTCTTAGGTCTTAGATCTGGATGCAGAATCCAACAATGCTCATCATCATGCCCATCCTTTTTACAGTGAGTGCATGAATCTTTGCTTTTCTGTGCATTGTTAGCCTTCCTTGCTTTCCACTTCTGCTTTCTTTTCTCCTTGCTCTTGCTTGCAGTGGGTTGGGATGGTCCCCAACTTCTGGATTTCCATTCTTTCCTCTAGCTTCTAAATGAGTATCTTGTACAAATACCTCATCTATAATAGTGGGATTGAACATGAGGATGGTATGCCTCATGTAGCTATGTATACCACCAATGTACTTCAACAGGGTTTCTGGTAAGTCTAATGAAATTCCTATAATCAATTATCTCTTTCTAAATTCTTGAGTGTATCCTTGCACACTTTTCCCTTTCAACTGCCGAAGAGTTTGCCAACTCATCATGGCTTGTTGCATGTAGGCCAATGGGTAGAACTGCTTTTTGATTGTAGAAACAAATTCATTCCGGATAGAGATAGTCTTACCATGTCTTTTCATATTAACTTGGGTTCTGCCTTCCCACCAAACCAAGGCAATGCCTCCTAGGCGTAGGCTTGCTAGCTGAATCTTTCTCTTGTCTGAGTCGATGTTCTGTACTCTGCAATAAACATTAATTTTTCTAATCCAATTGTCCAACTTTTCTTCATTTAACTCCCCATCATATATAGGAAAATAAAATTTAACATCTACTTTGATTAAGGATGCTTTCTTGTTATGCACAGGGCTATTAGGAGGTGTGATAAAGCTTTCCTCTTTCCCTTTTCCCTTGGAGTGGTCATGGAAGTGAGCCTCATCTTCTTCTTTTTCTTGTTTAGAGCCTGATGAGTCTTCATCCTTATGTTTTCTAAAGTCCGTATATATTTCTTCTACCATGGACTTTATAGCTAGGAAAATTTTTATGAATTGAGGGTCTGGCCCCACAGAACCTTCCTCTGACATTGTCTTCCAAGGATAGACTCTCCTAGTTTCAGGATTAGTTTCCACCAACTCTCCTCCTCCTATTTTGAGCTTTGATCTAGTGAGCATTCAACAGGTAAACCAACAAAACCTTGTCTAACCTTTATAACCTAGAGCTCTGATACCACTTTATTTGATAATCACCCTATGAATGACTTCAGTTAAAGATTTATTACATGAAGGTATTACAGACTCATGTGCTGGTGTGTGTCTGTGTTATTTAGGCAACAGATCGATCAGATTGCAAATCAACAGACACTTGAAATGGAAAACAACAGAGAAATACAGTAAGCCATTATAAGAACACAATAATTTAATAAGGAGTTCACCCTATCCTCTAGGGCTACGTCTCTGGTCCATCTCTCAGTGTTGGCTTTCTCTTATTGTGTCTTAAAGTAGAGAATTACAATGAAGGAGCTCAATGTGAGTCTCTTGAACAGAATTTTCTTGGCAGTGTGGTCCTTGGATGCCCCAAGCCACTAGAGTACACAGACTCTTTTCCTTACCAACTCTGTGACCTTTCTGGTCTTCAATGGAGAGAGCCCAATGTGGTGCTCAGTCCAGACAGATCCTCTCAAGGATGGCTTGAATCTCTCAAGCTCTCTGGTGCTCGATGCTGCCTTTGTTCAGCTCGGCCCTCTGTCTTTATTTCTGCTTTGCTTCACTATCTTTCCTTTCTCTGTTCTTCTTTGTGTGTTCAGCCTTCCTTTCTGTGTCCCTTCTTCTTCTTCTCTCTTTTTCTGCTTTGCCTGCGCATGGCTTTAAGGCCATTCGAGCTCATGGCTGTTTGATTCCCCTTCCACTTCTGTCAGTTTACCTGCTACAGCTTCTCTTGGATTTCCTTGTTCCAGCATCATCATCAAACTCACAGGGAGTGGCCACATGTCCTCCTGCAACGGTGCCAACTCGCTTCATCGGTTTGGTTTTTCTATTACGTTGTGGAATGAGTCTTCTGCCACCTTGGTAGTCAAATCAGACGTCAAATTCTTATAAATCACGGCTTAATCCCCCATCATTTCTTCTTTCCCATCCAGCACGATCTTAATCGTTAGATCTGGGGCCTCCAGATCCGACGCCATTCGCACGTTTCACGCAGTTGACTTGGTCGACCGTTAGCGCGTGATCAACAGTGGTTTTCTCTCTCCTCCGCTTTCCACGAATCGGGTGCTGAGTGGAATCACTCTGTTTTCACCAATTTTGCTTACCTCTTGAGGGTGCCCCCAATCAATACCACCGGTTTTTAGAGTGCAGGTCCCGCCATTAATTTTAGCCTTTTCCCCATAGTTTTCCCGGCTCTCCATGCGACCGAGTGCTCAGGGCCTCTTGTTCTCGAGGGTTTTTGCCCAGCTAAGTGCTAATCGCACATCAAAATCTGTCGTTGTTTCCTGATATGGGCTTCCCAGGGGCTAGTTTCGCCTCCTGCACAATCTCCATGGTCCTCGATCAGCGCACCTTGACCGAGGTCCTCATCGCTCCACGCTTGCTGCTAACTGCCACTATTTAGAGGTTTTTTTATCATTGTTTCTTAATTCTTTGATGTTTGTCCCGACCTGATACGGTCATGGTCCTCTAACAATTCTTCATGGATCCAATTTGGATCAACATAACCCAAAAGGAAGCACCTTGTAGGCATAAGTACCCCATGGACAAGTGAATGTAGTCTTTTCTTGGTATTCCGGTGCAATTTGAATCTGATTGTAGCCTCTAAATCCATCCAAGAAGGAGAAATTTTTTTTCCCAGATAAAGTATCCAATACTTGATAGATGAAAGGAAAGGGAAAGTAGCCTCTAAAGGTATCCTTACTTAGTTCCCTAAAATCCACAAAAATCCTCCAATTACCATTTTTCTTAGGAACAATGACTAGTGTTATCACTCAGGTTGTCCTTAAGCTCTGGAAAAGGATACGGCCGAGGTAACCATAGACCAACTTTGGACTGCAGGTTCTAGACAACCTGCAATTAGAGAGGGCTCTCTCTTTTAGATTTAGCTTTGTTGAAAAGGATTTTAGGCTAGGTCTCGGGTTTAGAGGGTTTTTGTTTTGTTTTTGGTGGGAAAATTGATGTTTTCAGACAGAGAGGCAAGGCATAGTCTGGAAGTTTCAAACCATTGGGCATGGAGTCGAGGAGGAGAACTGCTGGAGAATTTCTTCGGTCGCAAGAGAGGGAAAGTGGAGCAAGATAGCTGAGCATGAAATAATATTTTCAGGTTAAAATGATGGGAAAAATGCTAAGTGATGAGAGGCAGTTAAGAATCTCTCAGTCAACTTAACAGAGGAGGTAACAGAGCGCTACCTAGGGGCAGTAAAGAATCCCTAGATAATTGGCAAACACAGGTGAATTGGGGTAAACATGAGCCAGGAGGAATTCATATTCATAACCAATTCAATCAGAGGAAAACATAAAGAAATAGCAGAAATTGAGCATAGAGAGTATTTAAACTAATTCTAGACTATTCTTTCTTTCTGCTATTTAGATAGTGGTAAATAATAAACAGAGGTGAGATGCACTTATTGCTTCAGGCTGCAGCACAACAATTCCATCTTCCTATCTCCAAAAACATTCATTTACAACAGACAGTTTTCTCTCCAAGCTTTCAGCAATCTTTGATTATAGAAAAAACTCAGGTATACAATGCGAGTCTCTGGTGAAAATTCTCAATCAACCAACACTTGAAACAATGTAGAGGGCGTATATATAGGGCAAAACTATCTACAGAGTTCCTTTATTACATCTTGACCTAATTAGGTCATAAAGAAAAATGACTACTTAACCTAATCCTATCCAGAAATAAATGCAAAAAATATCTCGGGTTGCGCTCAGGGCCGCCGTATCAAAACTGAATAAATGATGATATCCTTGGTGGCTTGCTGTAGTGTTTTCTGAAATAAATGTGTATGGGTTTCTGCATCTCTGCTGTCTGTCTACATTTAAAGCTTTAACTGTGATTTGAGGGCAAGGATGGGCTTATGCCTCTTGATTTGACTTTCTGTGGGGGGGCTCATCAATGTTCAGGTGCTTCGAGCCCCTAAAAATCTTTGGCTGATACTCTTTGGAAATAAACAGATGTTGTACTGGCGTGCTGTGTGTTAAATCATCATTTAATGGCTGTTTTTCGGCCTCTGTTTTCTTCAAAATTGTTTTCTGGTCCTCCCGGCAAGCTTCGCGAAGAAAAATGGGTCATTCGGCGCCTTTCGGGCCTGCTGGGGGCCACAGAATGAAAATATTCCCTAAAGATTCCCCATTCAGGCCCAAAAAATCTAGTTGCAAATCGCTCATCAAAAACTGCCTCAGAATCTGATTTCGGGGCTCCGAAGTGCGATTTTTGCCCTTCGTGCCAAAAAAGTGCTGATGACGTCAGCATGACGTGACGTTGTACGGCGGGTGACGTCAGCGATGACGTCAGCATGATGACGTGGCAGGATGACGTCAGCATGATGTCATCATGTACGGATGGTGACGTGGCATGACACGTGGCAAGGGGCCACGCAGGCAGATGACTCGACATGTGACTAGGCAGACGGGGGTGACGTAAGCAGTGACTGGGCAGAGGGGGTGACATAAGCGGTGACGTAACCGGGCAGGAGGCGGTAAGTGGTTTTGTGGCGCACCACCTTTGGGGGGGAAGTGGTTTTGTCAGAGGGGGCTCCGCCACAACCCAGGAGCTGACGCGTGGCGGGAGGTACGGCGGTAATACCGCCCATCTCCCGGACGCTAAAGCTCAGGCGTTTTGGAGATGGGACGGCCTGCCCACCGTCGATCTGCGGGGCGGACGATCCGACGAATGGCGGCCAAGATAATACAGCAGGGGGATATGGGCGGAGAATATACAGAGAATATTCTCTTTTTAATATGCGCACAGGTGGGTCTAAACAATGGTTTATGCGGGTTACGGGGGTTATATGGGTTTAATACGTGCGGGTCAATGTATTTATGCACAAAAATTTGGTTTAGGGGCGGAAAAGGGGGTTTTTGAGGGTTTAGGGCTAGGGAAAGGCTATTAATCTGGCCAGGTGTCGGATTAATCCCTTTTAAGACACGGATGGGCTAAAAACAGCCCCGGATGGACCATTTTTTCCCGAACTTATAAAAATATGGCTATATTGCGAGGGAGGGGATATTCACATAGGGGAATTTTATATACAAAGTTTTAGTAGGGGAAGGGGGAAGACTGATAGGGAATTATATAATACTGTTAGTAGTTAATATGACGGTGATCAGCAAGCACTAAGGTCAGGGACCTTAGGCTATTTTGGGAAAAAGACCTTGAAAAGAAATAAAAATCCTTGAGTGAAGCTGATCTTCACCAAGGCAACTGATATGGATGATGATGAATCTAAGAGGAATCAAGCAGATCTTGACCTCTTTGGGAAGTTAGTAAGGGACTTGGGGAATTAGAAGAAGGGGGGAGTTAGTTATGTCTACCTTTGAGATCCTTTGCATGAACACTGCCTGCACTGTGATCTGTAAAAATATAACACTTTGTACCACAAAATTGATCATAAATTATCATTCTGCAACCACACAGCTACCTACCCAGCCTACTCTCCTAAAAAAAATTCTTCTTTTTGGTTTGGGTGCACTTAGACTTGCAAACCCAGATTTACAGTTTTTTCTTTTGAATTTTTCCTATCTAAATCTACACATATTTATGCCAAGGCCCAGATTAAGCAGTTGGGTCCCTTTGATTCTCTACCTATCTACAGATCTGCCAAGATTAAACTATTTGGACAGATGCCATTCTCTATATTCTAAAACAGGAAATTGAAACCTAGGGAGACCAAGATTAAACTGTTTGGACCTCCATTAAATGAAAACTCTTCAAAACTGGAACAACTCACCAAAAATTGGAATTAGCAGTGGCATTTGGACTAGTACACTTCATGGCTTTCTTCTTTGGTCTCTTCTGGAAATATGGAACACTGCAGCTTGCAAAGTATGACATATTTGGCATGTGAAAATGTCAATCATGAAAAATGATACCCTGTTGCAACAGGAGGCTAACAACTAGCAGTGACACCCACTTACTATAAAAAATAAGGTAAATGAAGTTGGCATTTAAGAGCTTTGAAGTTCTTCTTTCACTATGTCTTTTAGGGTTGGTTTAATCCTTCTTTGAGGTCTCCTAACTGGTCTAACCTCATCATCTGTATAGATGTGATGCATGGATGTGTTGGGGTGGATCCCTTTCACGTTAGAATAATCCCATGCAAAAGAACCATATTGTCATTTAATCATTTGAATCAATTGTTCTTGTTGCTCTATTTATAGACCAGAGTTAATACATAGATACTTTCCAAGGTTAATTTCAACAACATGGACATGAGACTCTTTACCTTCACCTATTGTTGTTATGGCAAACAATTTGGAGGTAGAAGGATGACATGCTTCCTAAAATTCAGAGCTAAAAATGTGTTCATATTCTTGAAAGGATTGTGGGAAATCAATACATCCTATTGCGACTAAAAATAAGTTCAAACTTGATCTTCGATTTGTTCTGGAAGACCTTTAGATTGTTCTATTGTTAACAAGGGTTGAGCACATTCCTCCTCACCATATGGGTTTTCTATATATAAAGGTATTTTTGTAGTGGGTTGGCCAGGAGGAAATAAAAAAATCTTTTGGTTTTGAAATCCGTTGGAATTTGTCATCTCTGCAGACCAACATGAAATAAATGCATCACCAATGGCTAACTAGGGTCAGCCCAGTACTAATGGATGTCCAATTTTGGAGGATTTTGGATGGATCACAAATAAGTCTACATGATATTCCCTAGAAGCTAGTACGCCTATGATGTCATCTTGGATTCATGCAATTCTAAGGATGGATTTATCTGCTAATTCCAATAGTGTTTGAGTTGACCTCAAGCCTTCTAGTTGCAGCTTTTGCATAATGTCCACAGTCATGACATGTATTGTTGCACCTAGATTGACAAGGGTGTTTGGTAAAGATATGTCATTAATATGTATAGTCACTATTGGATTCCAAAAGTCTATGTATTTAGAAGGCATCTCTGATATGCTATATGACAACTGGCCAACTACCTTATAATAGGGGGATCCTTCCTTTTTCTTCCCATATTTTTTATGCAAATATCCCTTACAATCTTGGCATAAATAGGAATGTCTTTGATAGCTTGTAGAAAGGGTATCCTTATACAAATATTTCATAATTTAGCTTCTAAATCATATCCTAGTGGGACCACAGGATTTTTGAAACGTAATATCTCTTGATAGGGTGGTTGAGTAACCTCATGAGATGGTTTATGTTGGGTGGTAGAATTGATTGGTGTTGGAGGAGGATTTTCTTCTTCATCAGGAGGATAATTTTCCTCTTCACTAGGTATTTTTTTTATCTTTGGGAGGTTCACTCTCTGGTTGTTCTTCCTGAATGATAATTGTAGGTATTGTTTTATTTAAGACCTTTATAGACCTTAGTTGAATTTCATTGAATGGGACTCAAGTGATGGTGTAGGTACGGAAGGTTCGTAGCTCCATACTTTGTACATGTTGAGCTGGCTTATTATTATTAGAATCAATTGTGCAGGCAATTGAGTAGGTCAAGAAGGATTTGGGTTCATTGGCATTTCTTGTTGGTTTGGATTCATGGGTAGAGTAAGATGTTGTGGATTTTGGTTCATGGGAAGTTGTTGTTGAGGAAATGAAGGCAGTAGGGGTGGATTAAACCCTGGCAATAGATGAGAAATATTTGGAGGATATTGTGTATGTTGGATAAGAAGGTGTTTGGTATGGTTGTGGAGGGATATTCCCATAGGTAGTCCCCTTCCAACCTTCTTTACAAGAATATCCTTATGATGGTTGAGGCACCCATTGAGAGTAAGGAATTTAAGGGGCCCACTACTATTGTGTATACTGTATGGGAGGGTCTTGGAACATGGAGGGCTTTCATTGCCTCCAAGGTCTCCTAGGGGGATAAGGTGAATGTTTTTGTTCTATTCCCCCTTTGTAAATAGCTTGTAACCCAGGAAATGAAGGGCATTTATCAGTTGGGTGATTAGTCATACAAATTCCGTAGACCTCTATGACATTAAAAGGGCATTCATTTTCAGGATGTTTCTTCCTACAATGAGGACAAAATATGGCTGAAGTAATTATTTCCTCTTATTGTTTCTTGCTACTATTGAGGGTATCTAGCTGGTTACTAATTGTACTTACAATATCAGTTTTAAGATTTTCCAATAGATATCCCAACCCTATCCTAGTTACACCACTTGTGGTTGGTTTGACAACTCAACTTGTAATTTCTTTTGGACTTTTCCTAGCTTTGGCTTGACTACGACAGTACTTCTTACCGTAATATGCAATCTTGGTAAATGATTTTTGATAAACATCACCAGAGCTTAAGAGAATAAGTAATTCTATGCAGTCATCCCTTACACCTTTCAGAAATATGGTTCTAACGGTGGTTGCGTCGAGAGAAACTTGCTTGGCCTTTTGGTAATTGTAAAGGAACCTTTCCAAGGAGTCTTCTAGGCTTTCTTCTTTGATTTGTTTCATTTTAAAGATGTCATTCTTGACATCCCTAGCCCTACAGTAATCCTGCTATTTATGAATAAATGTTGCTTTCATATCATCCCAAGATAAAATAGTGTGTTCCCTTAGACTCATGAACCATCCTAATGCTGAGTTTTTTAAGGTGGCCGGAAAAAGTTTTAGCTTTTGAGCATTATCCATATAATTATAACTTCTACATGGCATATCAAATTCGAATAGAAATGAATCAAGATCCTAGAATGAAGTAACGTGGAGGGGTAACGATGACAACATAATTTTCTTCATGGTGACATTCCTGGTAATGTCGAGAATTGAAAATCAAAACATGTCTACTTCACTGGTTTCTGGATTTTCAACTCTTTCTCCTTCTCCATCCATCTTCTCATTCCATAATTTGAAAGTTGTGGAAGTAGGTGATGTCTCTCCTCTGGATGATGGTTCAACCACTAGGTTATCTAGAATGTACCAATGTACTATCCCAACTGCATTCTAAACTTCCTCTACTACTATCTTTGTTTCTCTTCCAGCCTTCTTTTCTTTAGGCTGCTTTACTAATGTCTCCTCTGCTACTTGATGAGGTGTATTCTCAATTTGTATCGTAGCTTCAGATTCACCGTTTTTCTTTCTATCTAACATTACTGCCACCGGATTTTTCTCCTTTAGAGTTTTTCCTGCATAGCAATTAGCAGAATTAGTTGGGTTAACAATATTGGGATCATATAGGTTTTTTGGGATTTTTTATGAAACAAACCTACCTTTCCTATCTCTATTTCTTCTAATGAAATTTTAATTACTTACTGAAAGAGAGGAAAACCTAACTTCGGAGAAACCCCACCAAAGCGGATGCGTAGGTTCTTACCTCTCATCTTACCATCTTCTCTCCACCCTTAGGTCATCCTCAATATCACTCAAAAACCATAAAAAAAACTAAACCATTACCTATTATCGTTTAGAGCTCCCCGACAACGGCACCAAAAATGTTGGTACAATTATATACATAATACATCACCAAACATCAAAATATCAACCAGGGATCATAATTAGTTGAGTTGATGCACTATATGTGAAAGAAACATGTAGTCTATCTACTTTTCTAGCATAGTGGAAAAGAAAGTAATTTAAGTCAAACTAATCTCAACCCTTAGATGTTTTAAAGCTTACCCAGAACTTGTTGGGAAATAATGAAAAATATTATTGTGAACTTAAAGAAGAAATGTTATCATTAGAATACTTCACTACTGAAATACATGCTCCCACATGTTAACTAATACACAACTTTAATTCATACCGTAAATCAATCATTAACAAGTATAGGAAACTATATGATATAGAATTGGTACAGGGATCTATTTGCTATAGGAATTAATTAGTGTATGAATTTAACTATTGCTAGAATAAACAGAAATCCAAGCAAGATTATGAACTATAACGATGGACTATTGCATGTTCTAAAAGATGTATAAACCTGCAAATAGACAAGCTTAGTAAATATAACTTTATCCTGAAAACCAACGCAATCTCATTTACCTATAACATAGAAAATCAATCTACTAGCCTTTAGGAGAAATACACACAACTATAAATATATTGATAACATTATTTATTAAAGCATTAATTCATACAACTCTTTAGACACTCATGTATTCAAGAAATTACTTCTTCACGCTACAAACATAACTATTTGTTGATTCATAAAAAAAATATTAGTAAGGTACTGAAAAAAAATAAAAATAAATAAATAAATAAATAAAAATAAAAAAATAAACATAAATAAAATAAAATAAAAAATAAAAATCAAATCAAACCAAAATAAATAAATAAATAAAAAATAAAATTAAAATAAAATAAATAAAAAATAAAAAATAAAATATATAAAATAAAATATAAATAAATAAATATATAAAAATTAAAATATATAAAAATTAAATAAATAAATAAATAAAATAAAAATAAAATAAGAAAAATAAAATAAAATAAAGTAAAATAATAATAATAATAATAATATTATTATTATTATTATTAATTAATTAATTAATTAATAATAAATAAATAAATAAAATAAAATAAAAGATAAAAAATTAAAATAAATAAAAAAATAAAAAACTGTGTAATGAATGATACTGATAAATTAGATCACACGACTATTAAAACAAAATGCCAACTACAATTAACTACATAAAAAGGCCATTGGGATGATGTTGTTGGGCCCTTTCCAAGACCAACTGACATCTTAAAGAAACCTACAGTCTACTGAAATGTAAAACACAATTTCATAATGGTCGTATCTATATTAACCTTTGGAAGAAGAGCTTACAACTAGTTCCTGAACGAACTTAACAATATAATAAAATGTTACATACGAGTGTTCAAACTAGAAATATCTACCCTATTCCTAACATCTACAGGTCCTCCTTAAATAGAGAAACGACCTGGTATATAAAAATCATAGACAAATCTCATGGAGATCAGTTTCATTATTCTTCACATCTCAGGTTTTATCCTCATGACACGTAGTGCATGAGGATAAAATATATCTTTGTAATTTTGGCACATTTACCAACTGCTACTGATCTATTTTTTTATCATTAGTTTTTTTGTGCTAATAACAATTATAGATTTATAAACATGTGCTTGCTTCTTTCTTTTTTTGTTGAGGTTTCCTTAGTTGTTGATGCTTACAAACAGGTAAATTTCCTTAAGTTAAACAAGACATTCATGAAAAAATAGCTTCAGAAACTAATAATGAACAAAAAACATGTATAGTACAAAAACCCATCAAAAAGACACATTAACACAGTGTTTTGATGAAGGAGTTCACCCCTCCTAAGCTACATCTCTTTTATCGAGCTTCCATGGCTTGGGCCTCTATATTAGCTCAATATGGCAAAAATGTTGTTTACAAAGCTCTATGGCTCCTAATACCTACACCAATGTGTTTAGAAGGTCCAAATTAGCCAAGAACACTTCTTTTTTATCTCAATTTGATCGCAAACTGAGCAAGTTATGCTTCATCCAATTTTTCCTAGGAAACCTCCGCTAAATCTGGTGAGACTCCAGTTAAGTCCACCAAAACTAGTATTTTCCGCCTAATTTTGCGCCGTCAAATCGCCACCAACTTAATCCAAATTTTAAGCATGATTAATTAATGTTTAAACGGAATTAATTTAGTTAAAGTGTGAGTAGCGCTAAGCACTTCCGCTGGTTGGCCCTTGGACGCGTGGTTGAGGTCATATGGGGTGGGGGCTACCTGAAGGGATGGCTCCCACCACACTGCTATCGGCATCAAACTAGGACATAAAACAATGTGTGCGACCCTCCTTTAAAGCGCACCCTCGGTGGTCTATTGGTAATACATGGGAATTATGAGGGGGAGGTCACGGGTTCAAACTCACCCTCACCCCATCACATATTTTTCCATATTAATATACACCATCATTAGTCTGAAACTTTGGAACTATAGCATTTAACATTATTATGCCATTCGTACTTTGGTTAATATTGAATGTGGATCTAATAGTTGATATATATATAAATAAAAATAAATTTGAATTCCACATGGAGCCAATTAGGCAATTTCCCTTTCACACAACCACAATGGAGAATCCGTTGGTGATACTTGTCACAGCCCCATTGGGTGAAAACTGAAGAAGATTCCCCTTGCTGACTGGACTGCTGAATGGACTACCATGTCCTCATTTTGTCCCATTCTACAATTTTTTTAGTTGTTTAGGAAAACAAACAACATGCATTTTCTCCTTCATCCGGACTCTGTTTTCGATGAAACAAATTGTGTTGCAATCATCTTGATGAGAAGGACGCAGCCATATAGTTTTCAAGCCAATATGAGAACTCTTAATTTTAAGCTAAAAACTGAACACCTGATTATCTACTTTAAAAATACATAAGAGAGATCTTGGTCAAAACCACATTATCTGTTCTCCTGGTACGGGTATTGGATCACCATCAATCTCATTACTGGAATGTTCCAAAACTCCTATTAGGAGTACCAAATGGCCAATATGAGGTACATGTACTAGATTACTGCTGTGTGGTGTGGGAACACTTGTTGCCAGCTATACCATGAATACTGAATGATGGGTTGGTCATGACTGAAGTCCCTGTCTAATAAAATTCCATCATCACTTAATCAAAGATTTATAGAAATTTAATAACTACTTTAACCATTAATAAAATATAAAATTATGCTTAAAGAGTTTTATACCTCATGTACAAAAAAGGTAAACAAGGCATAGTCCATGGTGCACTAGAAGGATAGAATATTTATGGAAAAAATAGGTGTCAGTAGAGGAAAAATTGGATGACTTTAGATATCGAAAAGCAGGCTCAACATTAATATCTTATACGTGTATTGAGATGATATATCAAGTATGCAAAAATAATATTGTGGATTTAGAGGAATTGAATCGTCCACCAAAGTCTAGGAGGAAGGTGTTTATAATAAAGTTAAAGGGTTTAATTGTGCACCAAATATCATTATGTTATCGACAAAATAGAGATGGTAGATAACATCAAAAAACAAGGACAAAGAGAATCCTTTGGGCTTGCCTAATATCTAAATTAGTAATTGTGTAATTTATCTTTCATCAAAGGATTTTGGCTTGAGTAGTTTGGTGAATAATTTGTTTTCCCAACTAGATGGGTCAAGGTCTATGGAGACATGTTGCAATCAGATTGTTAATGGTATGTATGAAATATTTGTATCTAGTGTATGTTTAAAATGTGGTAAGAAATTCATAATTTAATTTTCCCTTGAATTAAATTAGGAAAAATTTGTAATTCCGGATCACAAGGCAACAAGAATGAGTTAACTAAGTTAGTTTTACTTATTTTGCTCAGTTAATTCGAGTTGAGGTTAACTAAGTTAGTTTTACTTAGTTTGCTCAGTTAATTCGAGTTGAGGGCCTAACTTGAGTCATGTAGAGTGGTTCCTAAATTTTAGGAGCCTACGTTGAGTTTAACTTGAGTTGTAATAATTTAATTCATTTAAACTGAGTTAAAGTCAGTTAAACTAATTCCAACGGGTGGAGGAACTAGTAGGAGGTCTAGCAGTGGGGTACAACTTCAGTGTTCAACTAGTTAACTGATAAATAAGCTATAATTAACTCATGCATGTATAAAATTCGAGTTACCCAGTTGAGATTGAAGGTCAAGGGTAGTGTACTATCTATTGTATAATTTTTTGAGTTGTACAGCTAGCCCATGTAGTCAGAGAAGGGCCTATAGGGATTGCCTAATTCTAATTGGGAATTTCCCTAATTAATAGGGGGATAATTCCCAAGGAAACAATGCAAGGAAATAGGAGCTTGGCATGTAGCAAAATTAGCTAAGTATTGACCAGAGTAATCTTGTGATGTAGTGAGATAGATTATACTAGTGTAAAGGTTGCTCGGGCTTGAGAAAGCATTGTATTTCTTCTCTATTTTCTGACTAATGCAATACAGATAGGAAGCGGTTTTGAGAAGTTGTTTTCCCCTTAGATAAATCTCAGAGCATATGTGAGTGAATCTTGTCTTATGTTTATGTTGTGATTTCTCAATTATTTACTTATTTTCACTGATGAGTAGAGTAGATTCAAGTCTTTTGTTTTAGAAAATTTCATAAGCAGTTTTAATCTACAAGGAATTTCTACATGGTATCAGAGCAGGAATCACAATAGAAGAGTAGAAATTGAGTTTGTCTGTGAAGGTGAATCGAATTTGCAGTATCATTCTTTAGAGCCAGTAGGATGTTGTTCTATGGATTAATACTCAAAGCTCAAATTATATTTCTTGGAAGGAAAGGATGGAGGCAGTGTTAGAAGATTGTTTAGATTCAGATTTGATACATTTTCTTACCTTATTTTCTTATCTTTATATTATTTTTCAAAGATTTTTGTGTGTAGAATACGATAATTCAAGTGATATAGATTCTAGATAGGATTCAATGGATTTTCATTACTTTATCCCCTTAATGAATTGGTTTAGATCACGAAAGGCATTATTTACTTATGATTTGAACAGTTAATTGAACAGGGATATTTGATATCAGATGTTGTTCCCTAGAATAGTTGAGGAAGAACAAATTATGAGGAGTTGTTTGGGTTAATTATAACCAGTTGAACGAGATCGACTTCTATCATGGATGGATATATTGAAGAAGATATCTTGGCCTTGTTATTCTGGGGAGACGTTGGAGATTTTGTAATTTGAATAAATCATCCTCAGAATCCTTATATTCTCAGGATCGATTTTCTATTTAAAAATAGACTCGTTTGTAATATAAAAATGAATAATTGAACCTCGGTAATAGAGTTAGAGTGCGAGCTATAGTCATTTTGATCTATGTTATAAAATTTTACAGAAATTCCCTATAATTTACTCATTATAATTTAATGTAGTCTTTTGTGGTTCGACCTTAACTTATTTCTTTGAGTTAGCTATGAGGCAGTTGAATTCCAATGATCTTGGGCCTAGTCCTAGAACTAATACTATTCTTTCTTGTATTAAAAAATTTGTATTTTGATTTCAGTCTTTGTTCTACAATTATTCAATTTCACTCTATATCTAATTGTTGATTATCATATTTGTTGTTACAGTATGAGTTTTTGCAGCAGTTACAGTGGAATATCATAGAGTTATATTTATTGTAATTGATTCTTCGAGTGTTATATTTCCTTGTTGTCTCCTATGATTAATGTAGATTTGTTACTTCTAAATATTTGATATTATTTTCAAAGATTCATTTCTAGTCATAGTGTTGTTCCTTTCTTGCAGACACAGTTTCCTAGGAAACAACTTTGTATTTAGTTGAATTACTTCACTGTTTTTGGTAGGAAACTTAATGCTTTGATTCTTTTAGCAATCTTGATTGTTTAAGCTTGAAGTATAGAATTTAAGAGTGAATTGTTTCTTTCAGTAAGTCCAAGCTGTTCCTTTTATTCACATGTCCTTACTTTTCATTAGGATCATGCAGATTAGATAATATTAGCACTACCTCTTGCACAAACTGTGTGGACAACCTTGAAATAAACAGACGAAACTCTAGGTTGATGATTTAATGTGTAGAGGTCAGTTGGTCCTTTAGGAACAACTAAGCACCCCAACATTTTGGCGTCGTTGCTAGGGAGGTTATCAAAGAAGTGTTAGCCGTATCTCTGAAGGGTTGGGTATTAAAGACAAAAGGTAAGAACTTGCGCATGCACTAAGTAAAAAGGCTTGTGCCAGTGCCTACCCGCAGCTGATACATTTAGATCTCTTAGTGTGTATGACTAGGCAAAAGCCTAGGACTACAAATTAGATAGTTATAGATAAAAACTCTACCTCAACAACCACTAAAACCCAAGGTCAACCTAGCCTTGGAAGAATGAACTTTATAGACGAAATCATTCGTAAATCAGAGTCTCAAGCATTGGTAGGTCCCTAAAAAATATCTAGGAAGGGTTCTATTGTTTCCCCTTGAGTAGCAGGGTCATCCATTGTAGCTCACGTTGATATTCACGACATAACCGAAGGATCTGAGAAAAGCTTTCAATATACATCTATTAGGCATCTCAGACCTTCTAGTAAAAGTGGGGGGAATTCTTGCAATTTAAGAGAGGGGGAAGGTGAAATGAGTGAGCCATACCCATGACGTTTTGAGCCAAAATTTCTTGCAACACATGTTGTAAGGAAAGAACCTGGAGTTCCTGATCTAAATAGTTTTGTGAGGCCTACTCAAGGTTTGAACTCTAAGAAGCATATCACTTTCTAGATAGTACCTCCTGATCAAGAAATTCCTGAGGATTAATGGCAGGTTTTTAACCAAATGGAAAATGCAGCTCCAGGAACACAAACTTCGACCATAGAATATCCCATTGTCGATCCACGAGCCAATACACCAATGAAGGCTATCATGTTACAGAAACATCCAAATCTCCATGGAATGGCTTCTAAGGATCCTGACACTTTTGTTTTTGAGTTTGGTGTTTTATGCCGAGGTTATGACTATACCACTGACCCTCAAAAATTAAACTATTTCCTTATACCTTAAAGGA
Source organism: Pinus tabuliformis (assembly GCA_031772625.1). Classification (NCBI taxonomy): domain Eukaryota; kingdom Viridiplantae; phylum Streptophyta; class Pinopsida; order Pinales; family Pinaceae; genus Pinus; species Pinus tabuliformis. The sequence goes on along the minus strand of CM062814.1, from coordinate 93,251,793 downwards.
AACAGCCTTAAGATGGTTCATGGAATTAGGAGGCGGTACCATAACCTCATGGGATAAAATGAAAGAATCATTTCTTACTAAATATTAGGACTATTGCCAATATAGTGATTTAAAAGAAGAAATATTTAAAATGATACCAAAAGAAGATGAAAATTTCGAAGAATATGTTGAAAGGTTTCAATATAATTTTCAAAGATCACCTTACACTACCTTACCTAGAGAAGTATTGAAAACTACTTTGATTAAGGGCATGAAATATGAATTTATACAAATACTTAATCTAATGGGAAAAGGTGATATTTCCAAAGAAGAATATGAAAATATCATAAAACTATGTACCAGGTGCTCACGAGGAAGTATATGAACCAAATTTGGAATTTGGGATCTTCTCAGCAGAAATGTAGGTGAAGGAGTAACTCAAGTAGAAATTGATAATCTCTTAGAATATTTTAAAACTAATATTTTGAGTAAAATGCCTACACAATTAGATGTCCTAAAGATAAATAAAAAACAGGTTGATGCAGAAAAGACCCTGCCTATTTTCTGTCCTGGCTGTCAAAAGAAGAAAATTTGCAAAGAGTACCCATTGGACATAGTTGAAATATGTGCTATGTGCGCTAAATATCACTCAACGAAATTTTTTCCCTCAATCCTTGGATTGAAGGATGTATTCAATTAAGCTAAGGAAGATCTAGAGCCACTGTATCTCATGGCAAAATGATGTTAGTGGGAGACTCTCCCTCCAAGTATGATGCAAGATCCTACTCTATTTTATTCAAGACAATATGCTCGACAAAAGATTCCTGGATCAGCATGGTAGGGTCAACAACCTTTTAATACCACTTGGAAATATTAGCCATACTCCACACCATCTTGGATAAATCAGTCATTCACTAGACCCTTGTGGCCAAATCTGTAGAATTTTCTTGTAGATTCAAACTGCAGATTGTAATATGCTAAAATAACTGACTTGAATCTAGTCTACTCATTAGTATTAAACAACATTTTGTCATTGTCCCTGTACTCCCCATTCCTCGATCTTGGAGGACCTCTACAGTGAGCCCTACATGCTTTCCCATCATGAAGAGCTTGCCATTATGTCCCTCTTCATGAGCAGAACATTTCGCTTTTGCATGATTTCCCAAGAATATTCCTTTTATCCCAGTTTTCAAGATCGCCGCTAGTGCTCCATTCCTTCCTCACGTCGATTTGCAGATTTTGAAACCAGGATTAGTGTCGTATGGTGCAAGTGAGCCCTTCATAACTCGTGTCGATCCTTTTTTGGCTAGTTTTTTTAAATATGGAGTCGAAGCTTCCAAGTCTAGCAGCTTCGTAACGGAAGTCTGGTAAATTGTTGGGCTGGATAGAGCTGAGAAATTTAGTTTGGGCTCCCTTACCTTATTAAGATGGAACAAACCCAAGAAATAATACCTCTCCCATAATAAGAGGAACCATCTCCCCTCCATCAAAGTTTTATAAACTCCTCCTTTTCCAAGCTCAACTAGTATTTTTTGGAGCTTGAATAACCAAAAAGATATCTATAGCTTGTAGCCTTCTAGTTTATGTTTGTGAAGGGAGAATAGTGTATTTGGTTTTGGTTTGGAACTAAATGGAAGAAGCCTTAAACTTCCATTTTAGAGGTTATCCATGAAATGCTAGTAGAGGTGTGGGAACCCTGATACCTCAGAGGAGACCTGCAACGTCAAGGCTTTGGTTATATCTCTTTCTGAAGTTATATCAATACAACTAATGGTTTATTTCCTACATTGAGTGTTATCTTACATTTAATTGCTTAAGACTCCTTGGCTTTTTAAGTAGATTTAATGTGATTGTATGATATCACGTTTGTTGTTGTCTCTTGTGTATTTGTTTCAGGTATCTAAAGGAAGAAATGAAAGGAAGTTGGATCAAGGAAGCGGGATCATCATCAAGTGGATTAGAGTTCTAAAAGGTAGGCCCTCTTATTCGATTCTAGTCTAAGGAAGTTTACATTAAATTGTTTGTTTATGTCTAGACCCGCTCTCTCGAGCTAGAGAAATTGTCTTTGTCCACATTGAGAATTTACCCACACCACAAAACTCATACTAAAGTCATTGTGCCTTTCTCAACAGTTAGGCAATTACTTTTTCTAAAGGAATTGGAAGAAAAGAAGGGCTAACTGGGTTAATGTTGTGAAAGAATATGACCTAGAAATCAAACCTACTAAAATTGTGAGATGCCAAGGTTTTTGCAGATTGATCACCGGAATTAATGATCCATCAATTGATGAAGCTACAGTTAATATTGATCAAATCACAAAGGTACATCCTATTGATACTAAATCTCAATATGTTGACTTAATATTTTATTTTAAAAATGGTTATGCTCCATCCGAGCTTGATTATAAAATAAAAAGGGCATTAATATTGAAATTTAATCAATATCAACTCATCAATGATGTTTTGTTTAGAAAAAACTACGATTTTGTTTTATTAAGATGTTTGGAATAAGCTGAAGAAGAAAAGGTTTTACAGGAACTTCATGATGGGCCAACTAGTGGGCACTATAGCGGAGATATAACTGCTCACAAAATCCTACATGTTGGATATTATTGGCTAACCCTATTCAAAGACACTCACATGTATGTGAGAATATGCAAAAATTTTCAAACTTCTTCAGGAAGACAAAAGAAACCATCTATGCCTTTGCATTCATTCAACATCGAACAACCTTTCAAACAATGGGGACTGGACATAATAGGTGATATTGTTCCTCATTCTTCCAAAAAACATAAATACATTTTCACTGCAACAGATTACTTTACAAAATGGGTAGAGGCAATACCTTTGAAGCAAGCCAATTATGAGAGCATTACTAAATTCGTTGATCAATTTATCATCACTAGGTTTGGTGTCCCTCATGCTCTTATTTTTTACAATGCTTCTTATTTTTTTGGAAATACAATGACTGAATTTTCTTTGAAAAGAGGATTTAAACTTAAGTATTCTGCAAATTACTACCCTCGGGGTAATGGTTTAGCAGAATCTACTAATAAGAACCTTATCAAAATTATTAAACGAACCATTGACCAAAATCAAAAGAATTGACACGAGGCTTTAATATTTTCCTTATGAGCTGATAGAATAACTGAGAATACCTCAATAGGTACTTCCCCTTTTCATATGGTGTATGGGAAAGAAGTTATCTTTCCTCCCAATTTAACACTTCCCTCATTAACCCTAATACAATTTATTGAAGAAAATCCTTCTTCCGCTCTACAATTGTGAATGTCTCAAATACTTAAATTGGAAGAAGAAAGAAATAAAGCAAAACAGGTTCATGCCCATCATTAATAGTTGTTCAAAGCTTCATTTGATATAAATTCAGTCAAGGATAAAAAATTTGAAATTGGAGACTTGGTTTTGAAATGGGATAAAGTGCATGAGGATAAAGGAAAACATATTAAATTTCAAAAACTCTAGCTTGGTCCCTTTCATATCTTTGAGAAGGTAGGTACATCAACTTTTATCTTGCAAGATTTACAAGGGAGGAAGGATATTCTTCCTCAAAAGATATTTTTCTTAAATAGAACGAATGTTCTCTTGCAAAATATGTAAATAATCTTATAGGAAAAATAGCTTTTTTAGTTTTAAATAATGTTAAGTAGTACACTTTTGAAGTCTACATTGGAAGTTTCTCTCCATTATTAAGGTGTTAACTTACTCAATAAAGAATTAAGAAAGAGAAATTATAAATTGAAATTTGGTATTGTATTTATTTAAAAACTTTGAAACATGATAACCATTTAATTGTAAAATATTTTGGCTTGGAACTCTTAAAGAATCTGTTTGTTTTTAAATCAATTTTGAAAATTTATTTTTAAAAAACAGAAATTATTATGAAGCTTTAGCATCTTTCACTTAAATGGTCATCCAAAACTCTTGAGTAAATGAAACCTCCCCATCCATTAATTTTAAATTTTTTAGTGTAATTCAAAAATATAAAAAACTTAAAAGATAAGAGGTCTCATCATGAGCCTACTTACCATGATCATGGGAAACTAATAACATTGACATTATCACTATTGGAAACCAAACCAAGATGATGGCTTATAGTTACAAGACTGTAAGACAAAGGGTCTCATTATGATTCAGCTTGTTCAATTTTATTATAACTTGTGAGTAGAATTATCATAATCTGGCCACCAAACCAAGACAATGGATTTTGAGTAAAACAAAGAAAAAAATATAAGAATATATATAATTTCAAAAAAAGAAAAAAACCATTCATTTCCTCTAAGAATGCTACGAGAAAGTGGATGGGACACTGGTTTATTTTGGTTAAATGATAATCTTGTTGAGGCTATGAATGCCTACTGGAAACAGTGGCTCTACCAGTGACAAATAATTTTATCTATATGTTAAGCTTCAAATAATTTTTACTTTACTTTTTCAACCTATTAGTGACTAATTTACACAATAAATATTTTCATCTATAACAAGCTTTGAAAATATTTACAATGAAATAAGTTCTTTCACTTCAAAGTTATCCCTATCGATCTAAATTTCAATCATTTTTAAACTTTCTAATATTTCTTGATAAGGTCAAGATCTTATCTATTATTAAAGTGATTACTTGTTTCATCCAGTGTGTTGCCAATTGTTGTAGTACTCAACAACCCCTTATTATCCTTAGACTTAGAATAATAAATAATGGGGAACCTTTAAATTTTGGAGGAAATAATCCTTTTTTGTTTTAATAAAATAGGACAAGTTTCATATTTTTACCTTTTAATAAATAAAACAAAATTTCTTTCAAAGGCATATATAGCGAAATGAAATTTTTTCTTTAGGCTTAAGGTACTTTTCCATAGTTTCTTAGGAAATAATATGCAAGTATAAAAATCCTCGATAACTATGTTTCCATTATAAAACCTTTGAAAAGAATTATCAAAGTTTTTAAAGGCCTTTTACACAAATAAATGAAAATATTATAAAATTTTGCCCTACTAAAAAACCACACGTGAAGCGCTAATTGGCTTATCGACATTAGCAGTTTCAAAGCAAGTACCATAAGAAATTTTCCAATAGTGATATCGCATTCTGTCAAGTAACATCACCGATATCACATTATGTTAAGTGTCGATCATTGTTATCGTGTTCCATCAAGTCTTGACACTCCGATATTAGACATCCCGCATCCCAATTTGCGAACTATCAAATGACTTGTGATATCAGAGTTTGCATGTTGCGTGTTTTTATTCATATCATATGTTACCAAAACGTCGATAACGTTTTGTCGAAAAGCGATTTGTCGATACAGTGACAGGTGTCAAATCCACGTGAACAAATGTTCAAAAATTAAATGGCCACCCTGTGTGATTTATAGTTTTGAGGTTTTAAACGATTTGTCATAATTTTGATGTAATGCAGAAGGATTTCTTCATTAAAACTCGCATTCAATTGAAAATACTATTTTCATTCACGAGTTCTTGCCACTCATCCTTGTTTTCTTTTTAATAGGTGAATTTCAATAAACAAAAGTTAAAGGAAATGTCAAGGATTATCAAGGCAAAGAAGAAGTTTGTAATTCAGTCACAGACAATTTCACCTCCTGAAGAAGTTGCCAAGATGTCACCTTTATTTACAGATACTACATGCACACCATATGCAGGGTCCTCCTCTTGGGAGGTCATATACAAACTATTCGAGTATTAAAACCCAGGGTGATTGAGAAACAAAGTACTACTATAGATGCTCCCACTTTGGATGTTGGTGCTATATGGAGTGATGTGGCTAATTCATCTTTTCATAGAATTGTTGTCCGTCTCAAAATCTTTCCCTACACATATATGGTGAGATGGGTCATCAACCATCTGTATATTATGGGTAGAGACTATCCCACGAATCTAGTAGAGAACACAACAAATTGATGCACTTATCTTCATCTGAAATTTTAATATCAATAGATAGTAACTTACATACCATAGCATTAAATATGGTTAGATGCTCTGTCATCGAGTCTCCATATTTCATCCTCATTTTATACAACTTTTGCCATAGGAACAGTTTATTCACCAAAGACTTAGATTGGTACAAATTCCCTAACTTGTCCCACAAATCCTTAGACATAGCTTCCCCTGATACATTCAGCAATACTGAATCTGAGACGCACAATCGTATTGTGCTATTTTCCTTCCGATCCAACTTCTTCCATTCTTAATCGAACACTCCCGTTGGTTTAGTACTTGGACCTACCGTGATCCACTGATCTTTATCTACCAACAAATCCTCCATCTTGAGTTTCCATAACTCAAAACTCTGACCATTAAATTTCTCGATCTCTATCTTTCCACTTCTTGCCATCTTCTTTCACCACCAGAATAGATCTCGCAGATCTCTCACTAAACAAGATCTAAGAAAAACCCCTCAGCAATAAAGGCGTCCCCTTGAAGCCAAGACAACTCTGATACCAAATGTAGGTTTTAACCCTATACAAAAATTAATTTCATACGAATTCTAAAACACAAAAAATAAACAATGTGAGAGCATAACACATAAAAAACATATACACAAAAATTTTCCCTTGGATCCCAAAACCGGGACTACCAAATTGATTTTTCATCATGTTCCTTTCAATGTTACAATACATATGTATACATGCCAAAGCATCTAATACCATGGACAGAAAACCATCGCGTCCAAAACCATGTGCGAAAACCATGCACAAAACCATAGGTAGGTCTGCCCAACCTAATATAGGGTCCAAAAAAAAAAAATTCCCGGGGTGATGCCCCATCCCCCTCAAACCCTCTCACTACGCAATCTGTAAAATGAAGGTGGGTCTCCACCCCCCTTCTAACCCCCCGATTCACTACGTAGGCTAGTGATTGAAAGAATATAACACAACCCAACATTCTCCCACTTGTTGTTTTCTTTCAACAAGGGGCCACGGGAGAGCTTAGTCATTTATCCAACCCTGCAATGCCCATTGTTTCTCTACACCAAGAGAACTTCTCAGAGCTCACAGATTTTTTCAACGCATCTGCAGTATTCTTTAAAGTGTCCATCTTTACCAGCAACACATTTTTGTCTTCTATCATATCCCTCACAAATTGATACAGGACATCAATGTGCTTTGTCTTTGAATGGTAAGCAGGGTTCTTTGCCAAGAAAATTGCACTTTGGTTGTCACAGTCTATCCTTATAGCTCCCTGTACTAACCCCATACTTGAACACAATATATACAACCAAACTACTTCCTTACTTGAATGAGTGGTTGCCATGTATTCTACCTCTGTAGTTTATAGTGCCACTACAGATTGTTTCTTACTCATCCAACTGACTGCACCTCCAAATAGGTTAAACACATACCCACTTGTAGATCTTTTGTGATACAGATCTCCAGCCTAGTCTACATCAACAAAGTAATGAATATCCAACACTCTGTGTAATCCTAGTCTTCCTTGGTAGCACAAACCATGATCACTAATGCCACGCAAATACCTGAAAACCCGCTTCACTGTTGTCCAGTGCTCCTTCATTGGTTTTGACATAAACCTGCTAAATACTCCCATTGCATGTGCAATGTCTAGTCTATTACAGACCATTGCATACATCAAGCTACCGATTGCACTTGCATATGGAACATGAGACATGTCCTCTTCCTCTTCTTGTGTCTTGGGACACTGTTCAACAGATAACTTTAACCTACAGGAATATGAACCTTCACCGATTTACTATCCTGCATATTAAACCTCTATAGTATTGTCTCGAAATACTTCCTCTGGTTAAAACAGAGCTTCCTCTTTGCCCGATCTCTTTTCATTTCCATGCCCAAAATATAGTTTGCAGCACCAAGATATTTCATGTCGAATTTGGAGGACAATTGGGTCTTCAAATCATGGATAATTTCTTTGTCATTTCCAACCAACAACATATCATCCACATATAAGACCAGATAAATAACACAGTCACCAATAAATTTAAAATACACATAGTGATCTGCTTTTCTTCTAGTGAAGCCAAGTCCCTGTATAAATGTATCAAATTCTTGATACTACATCCTTGGTGATTGCTTTAACCCATACGGAGACTTCTTTAACTTGCATATGATTTCTTTCTTACCCTTCACCGCAAAACCTTCAGGTTGCTTCATGTAGATATCCTCTTCCATATCCCTATGAAGAAATGTTGTCTTCACATCCATCTATTCTACCTCAAAATCAAAAGCAGAAGAAACAGATAAAAGTAATCTAATAGAAGTTACCTTGGCAACAGGAGAAAAAATATCACCAAAATCAATTCTCGACACCTGAGAATAACCTTTTGCTACCAACTGAGCTTTGTATTTCTCCACCCTTCCTTCTGCATTTGTCTTCTTCTTGAACACCCATTTTTTTCCAATGCGTTTCCTTCCAGCCGGCAACTCCACCAGATCCCAAGCCTCATTTTTGTGCAAAGATGCCATTTCATCAACCATGGCCTCTTTCCATAGTTTGCCATCCTCTGAATCTACTTCTTCCTTCATAGTTCTAGGATCATCATCAGTAATAGATAAAGCAAAATTTGAATAGAAAGCAAATGGACTATACCTTTCTAGTTGCCTTCTTTCTCGAACTAATCTTCTCACACCCGGAGTTTATGTCTCTTCATCTTCTGATTCCTCTTCTGCTATAGAGTCTGATTCTTCCTCCTTAAGCTCAAACTCTATCTTCTAAGTTCCTTTGATGGGACTTCATGTTTAATAACATCTTTCACCTCTCTGAACACCACATCTCAGTTGTACACAGCCTTCCTTATTACTGGGTTCCAAAGCTTATAACCCTTTAAACCATCCTTATACCCAATAAAGATGCACTTTTCATATTTACTATCCAACTTGGTTCTTTTCTCCTTTGGAACATGTATATATGAATCACATCCAAATACCCTCAGATGTGAAAGAGACGGTTTATTACCAGTCCATACCTCTTTTGGAGTCTTTTCCTCCAACGTCGATGAAGGTGATCTATTGACCAGGTAACATGCTGTCTCCAATGCCTCTGCCCATAATTCTTGTCCTAACCCGGCACCACTGAGCATGCTTCATGCCCTTTTCATCAACATCTTGTTCATTATTTCTGCAACTCCATTTTGCTCAGGTGTATATGGAGTAGTCTTTTGTCCTGCTATACCACACTTCTTACAGAATTCTTCAAATTCCTTACTGCAAAACTCTCCATCGTTATTTGTCCTCAACGCCTTTATCTTCTTCTCTATCTAGTTTTCCACCAGAGCCTTAAATTCTTTAAACTTGTCAAAGACTTCAGGTTTCTTGTTAAGGAAATATATCTGTGTATTCCTTGAGAAGTCATCCATAAATGAAAGATAGTACACAGAATTACCCAGTGATGGAACCTTCACAGGTCCAAACACATCAATGTGCACAATCTCTGATATATGTTTCGCCCTCTTACCACCAGAGGGGAAACTTACCCGATTATGCTTCCCATATACACAATTTTCATAGAAATCAAAATCTAGAGAGTTATTACTCATACCTTCTACCATACCTTTGCCATGAAGTATTCAAAGGCCGTTCTCTCAAATATGTCCAAGCCTTTGATGCCACAGCATGGTCTTCTCTCTAGAGACCACTAGATTTTCTACTCCAGTTTCAGGAACCACAGAACTATTGCACCCATCAACAACAATGCTACCTTGCATCTTGTACAGAGTTCCAATTCGAACTCCCCGCATCAATACTAGTGCTCCTTGAACCATCTTGCAGGTATCCTTCTCAAACATTGTTTTTACACCTGCATCATCTAGCTTGCTTACATAAATTAGATTTTTGGCCAATGCAGGAATATGTAGAACACCCAGAAGTGTTCTAACCCTTCCACCTTGCAACTTCAACTTTTCTTTTCCGCAACCAATTATTCTAGGCTTCTTGTAATCCCCCAAGAAGACATCACCACCATCATATTTCTCATACTCGCAGAACCACTCTTTATGGGGAGTGAAGTGAAAGGATACACCTGAGTCAATCAGTCATGTCTCATGATCTACCTGTGTACTTGAAGAAGCCAAGTACACATCCCCACCTTCATCTGAGGTGGTTTTCACCTTTGCACAAGGAGCATCATCAGATCCCTTTCCTTTATTAGGAGCTTTAGATTTACAGTCCCTTTTGTAGTGCCCTTCCTTTCCGCATTTCTAGCACACCACCTTTACAAGTTTTCCTGGAGATTTAGATCTCCCACTCGATGACTTATTTTTGTTTCTATTCTGGGACTGTCCTCATATAGACAAGGCATCACCATTTTGGTTCTCCATATTTTTCCGTCTCATCTCCTCCGTCAGCAAGGATGAGACTATTTCATCAAATTGTAAGGCAGTTTCATTGCTACCTATTGCAATAACCAGAATATCCCACGAATCTGGTAGAGAACACAACAAACTGATGCACTTATATTCATCTGAAATTTTAATATCAACAGATAATAATTGACTTACCATAGTATTAAATGCATTCAGATGCTCTGTCACCGAGTCTCCATCTTTCATACTCAGGTTATACAACTTTTTTTCATAGGACCAGTTTATTCACCAAAGGCTTAGATTGGTACAAAGTCCCTAACTTGTCCCACAAAGCCTTAGGCGTAGCTTCCCCTGATACATTCAGCAATACTGAATCTGAGATGCACAATCGTATTGTGCTCTTTTCCTTCTGATCCAACTTCTTCCATTCTTCATCGAACACTCCCGTTGGTTTAGTACCTGGATCTACTACGATCCACTAATCTTTATCTACCAACAGATCCTCCATCTTGAGTTTCCATAACTCAAAACTCTAACCATTAAATTTTTCGATCTCTATATTTCCACTGCTTGCCATATTCTTTCACCACTAGAATCGATCCCGCATATCTCCCACTGAACAGGGTCTACCACAGGCTCGAGTGAAACCCCTCAGCAACAAAGGCATCCCCTTGAAGCCAAAACATCTCTGATACCAAATGTAGGTTTTAACCCCATATAGAAATTAACTGCATACAAATTCTAAAACATAGAAAATAAACAATGCGAGAGCATAACACATAAAACACATATACACAGATATTTTCCCCTAGATCCCAAAACCAGGACTACCAGATTGATTTCTCATTATGTTCCTTTCAATGTTACAATACGTATTTATACATGCCGAAGCATCCAATACCATGGACTGAAAACCATAGCATCCATAACCATGTGCGAAAACCATGCACAAAACCATATGTAGGTCCACCCAACCTAATATAGAGTCCAAACAAAAATTCCCAAGGTGCTTCCCCGAACCCCATAGAGGGGGGCTACCCGTCCCCCTCAAACCCCTCAGACATGGGGGGGCTGCCGCCCCCCTGTGACCCCCCCATTCACTATGTAGGCTAGTCGTGGAAAGAATATAACACAACCCAACAAGGTCTTCCTCTTGGGAGGTTATATACAAACTATTCGAGTATTAAAAGTCAAGGGTGATTGAGAAACAAAGTGCTACTGTATATGCTCCTGCTCCGAATGTTGGTGCTATATGGAATGATGTGGCCAATTCATTTTTTCATAGAATTGTTGCCCGTCCCAAAATCTTGCCCTACACAAATATGGTGAGATGGGTCATCAACCATCTGTATATTATGGGTAGAGTTTTTATAACTCTGAAGAAGACAATCATAGGATCATTCAAGGTCAAGGATTTGAGGAAAATGTACCATTTTCCACTACCAAATAAAAAGTATGATACTCAATTTGTTCATAAGTTTATGCATGAGAATCAAAACTCAGTAGAGCTTATCAAAGAATGGAGAAGTGACCACAAGCGTGAGGATAGGGGTATGTATTCATTAGCTTCTATTGTTGGCCCTTTCCCTCATGTTGTTGTTATGATGTGTCGTTTATACGATTACCCTAATGCAGAAGTTCTCAGAAGAATGGGTACCGTTAATAGAGGTTTCTTCTGATGGTTATATTATGGATTGGGAAAATATATTGTCTAATAATTTAACTACTCAAATTCATAGTTACAGACAGAAGCACAATGTTAACAATAGAACTCCTCCTCCTTTCTTTATGAGCGCCTATGTCATGGACGCTATTTATTTTTCTTATGATTTTCCATCTATAGGATGGAAGTGGACAATTCAATACCCTACCCCCATCCATGTTTACCTTGATATCTTGTGGGAATCCAAGTATCATTCTCATTTTATAAAAAAATCATGAAATTATCCTCCCCATTCACTAAGAGGTCTTTGGTAGGAAAGTTCCTAGACTCTCTATAGAAGCTAACAATGACTTAATGTCATTAGGAAGGTGGTTCAAGGAAGAGTCATTTACTTATATTCGAGTGTTTGGCAGTCTCACCCATCCTCATGTTTTTCCTCGTTTTGACCCTGATAAATTATTGGCCAAAGAAATTGCATACCAAACAATTGGGAATGTTTTGACTAAATTACTCAAAAATCCCAAGAAAACTACATGTCCTTCTTTTCCTATTTCTTGTGGTATATATGCATTCGAAATTTTCAGACATGCTCTTTTTGAAATTGACCAAATTAAAGCTTTAAGTTTTCCAACCATCCCAAGAAAACAATACAATCCACATGGGGTAAAAAAAGATGTCACAGCACAAGAAAGAATCAGGAAATTTGTAAGTGAGCCTGATAAATTTGATGATTTATTTGTGATGGTTCCAAAGTATTACATGGTTGAAAAGTTAGTTGTAGATTGACTAACACCTCAAGAATTGATTGAGTTCAATCAATATGGTAGTCAAAGAATAGTCCATTTTCCAGAAGTTTTGTTAAGACATTCTCGACAGAATCCTAAAGTTTCAAATACATCAACCTCCTCATCAAAGGATCCAATTATTTCTCAAGTCTCCAAGATAGCTATTGCAGTTGTTGAGCAAACAAAGTTCAAGAAGAAAATAAATTGGATGAAGTTTGGGAGGAATTTAATCACATCCTATCAACTGAAGAGACTCAGGATATAAACACTATAGTCGACAAAGAAATAACGCAGATTCCACAGACTAAAGGGACAACCTAATTCACAGTTGAGGCTCCTGATAAAACTATTGTTGCTAAAGAGCTGGAAATCATCCCAGAATTTCTTACATCAAAGGCAATTCTAAAAATTGAAGAAATCCCTCCTTTAGATATGTTTTACCATCCAAAACACAAATCAGTTGTGAGCAGTTCAAGAAAGAAGAGAAAGATGGAACAGACACAAGCATTAGTTTCAAATGGGACTCATTTTCAAGTTCTCTGGAAAGGAGCCCAAACATCCCCTGACGAAGGATTAAACAGACTCTCACAATTTTCAAGAGCTTATGCTAGTGCTACTATTGATAAAGAAGTAGAAATTCAACTACTTATGAAGGAAAAGGACTAGAGGATTATTCAATTAGAACAAAGTCTCTAGAATCAAAGGCAAGTGATTGAGCAACAATGGCAAGCAAACCTTGTTGAATTACAGAAAAGTTTCAATCACTTGAAACTACAATTTTAATTTGAAATCAAAGATAAATCTGCACAGGTACAAAAGTTATAACAAACGATTAATCAGTTGAAAGAAAATCTAGAAACAAATGAAGTTATAAATAAGCACGATAATTCGATACACTGCTTGCTAAACAACAGGTTATCTTTTGTCATAAATTAACTTTAATTCATGATTTGTGTAAGACCAGTGATTATTTGGTTAACTAGTTGTCCAATATGAGGACATTCTATGAATAAATTAATGAGAAAATCTCCGATCATATAGATTGGAAAGGCAGTGTTGAAGGAAGATCAGTTGATCTTCCTCGAATTGAAGAATCTCAAAAGGATATCATTTTCAATGATTAGGACATCAAGATGAAGCAATTAGAAATGGTTATCATCGGGGCCAGAAATCTTGCTTCTAATTTCACTGAATATATCACCAATACCTTATTGGAGGCCAATCTAATACAAAAATTCCTTAAGGAAACCTTACCATATGTCAAACCTCTGAAGTTGTCTTGGCAAGAAACATCAAAGAAGAAGGTTGAAGACATCCAAATTTTATCAAAAGTAAACCTCAAAAGTTATTGGCATTTCTTGGTAAAGCCACATAGTCAATGGCTTGTGTTGAGGTGTCTTTCTAATGCAACAGCTCAACTCCTCCCAGCACTCAGTGATGCGGTATTTACGGGGTAGATGTGCATGCAACCAATTCATCCCCCCAACTGAAGCCAATGATGAACATAAGTGGACTCATAGAATGAATGAACAATCAACCTGCAACACAGTCATAAATTTCTTGTTACAACATAATGTTGTCTTATCTTTTCTTTATCCTAGCTTAGTTTTTTGGAGCTTGTTTGAAGACTTTTATTTTTATTTTGCTATTTTTGTAATATTAATAGATTATTTAAACCCCTCTCATGTATTTAGAAATGGGTTCTAAATTCTTGATAGACAGCGTTGAACTTGCACTATTTTTTATTCCAAAGTTATCTAATTGAAGAAGTTGAACTGGAAGCTATCTTTTTCATGAGAATAGCCTTGATGTATTGGGTATTATTATCTTTATATTGTTGCTATGTTTCATCGAGATAGATAGTGAATTTCTTATAAGTTGTTTCATTATATGAATGCTTTGTAAACATTCAGACATTGTCACTATTCATATGTAGGAGTGTATTATTTGTGATTGTACATGAAATAATGAGATCTTATATGTGATTATTTTAACCAACTAAATTAATTAACTATTTAATTAATTTAGTTCATGTTATCTATTTTCTTTTCATAAAGTGTTTAATGATCTATATTGTTACATGCTTTGTGAAATATGTTTATGAATCACATATAAAGAGATATTATCCCAAGAGATACGTAGAATAAGTTTATTGATTAATATCATATTTTGTTTTAAATTACTCCATTCTTCTCATTTTATTTCGATTATTCAGCTATATTTCTTTAATGGGAAATTTGTCCCTTTATCCCTAGACGAAGCCACCAATTCCAACGGAAATGAAGTTGTCTTAAGTTCCAGACTGGGTGGTGTTATCGGGAAATCTAGTGTCTATGCAGAGCTCCTAGTCCCACTAAGATGGGTAGCTATCTTAGAAACAAACATATTAAAGTTACTTTCATTTTCCTTTATGAGAAGTAGATATGAGAGGATCAAAGAATACCAACCTCAATCTTTCGCTTGGTTCTTCGCTTGTTCCTTCTCCTCACCGACAGTTCTTTGTCGCTTCTCCCTTGACCACTCCGCTTTAAAGAGTACCTGTAAAGTCAAAGCAGCATAATACCTTCAAAGTGCAGAGATCTACAATCATAAGCAATATAGGACCAGATATATTTAGACCACACAAATGCATATATTATTAGACATACAAGAATGTGGAGGAAAACTTGAATAGCTTTATTGATATAAAGATTAGAAGAGAGGATTACAACCCATTGATCTGACCCAGCGTCATCCTCCCAGCATGAAAGCCCTTCTTCACCTCATGAAAAGCTTAGATCACCCAACACTATGATATTCCACCAAGAAACCAACAACACTTCCTTGCAAGATACAAAATTCCAACCTCTGGATCTTTGGGATGAGGGATCCATATATAGATGATTGCAGGGAGGTGAGTCAACTTCTGGGATTTTGATTAGTGTCTTCTCTCTGATAGTTCTTGAATCCACTTGGAGATTGATGATCTCTTACTCATCCCTGGGTGAATTCAAAGAGGCAAGTGTCATAGGAGGAGTTTCTGGAAGATTCCATGATCATCCACCTCGCAAACTATCTCTACCATTTGTCCATTCTCACCCATCGCACCCTACAGAAGGGCTTTCTAGTATGCATCACACCTTTTACACTGGACAGGTGATATGCATCGCACCCTTAGCACTGAGCAACCTGTATGGTCCAGTTTTGACCAATTCTGAGCAGTTTTCTATGGAGAACTTCTGGGAGATGATGTAATCAGTTGACCTTGTTTCTTTAGGGCATGAATCAACACTTTTAGGGACTCAGAAGCCTTTGGTTTATGGACATATATGATTGGGGTTGCAGTGCCAAAAATGTCTATAACAGTTGCCCCCTAAAGCATGAGGTCATTAATCTTTTGATGTCGGGTGAAATGCTTTATCATGAGGATCCGAGGTTTTTCGAACCGCAAGGTGACCTGTAATAAGATACAATACAATACATTATCTTCATAATATTTTCATGATCTAGCTAAGGTGGGCATTCCCATGCTTAGCTTTATAAATTCATTTTTGTGTACATGGGACAGACAACCGTCTGTGTGGTAGACTGATGATTCTGATAAAGTCATCATCCTTTGATTCAGATGATCATCTGTGCAGCGATGATGTACATTTGATGTCTTTATTTTCCTGAATATATCGCAGCCCGGATGGATGAAACTAGATCTGGGGTCTTCAAACTCGTCCAATCTTTGCCCAAAGTACAAGTCGATCCATGTGAAAAATGTTCTAGAGTCGAACATGGAAAGACATCGCCTGATTACCAGCCAATGATGTAAGCTGTTAACAGGCGCGAGAGGAATCACCGATAATGATGATGACCCTCAAGGTACAACAGTACAATTCTTGTGGTGTGAAAATGGGACTTGGCATCGAACACCACGCAAAATCTCTCGGTCGAAGGCCATTGATGTAAACTTGTCACCTAAAGTGAGAAACTTGCCATTGAGGCATGCAAGCTTCAAAGTACTGAAAGGGTTGTTCCTAGGTCGACTTCTTGGATAATGAGTTGATGTCGACAAGAAGTGACATGTCATAGGAGGGCCTTAATGAATCCCACATCTATGACACGGATTGGAGCAAATGACTTTTGGAGGTGAAAACGATCTGATGATACGGGGTTCAGGGCGGCGGTCATGAAATAATGAAGCGTAAAGGTATTGCAGCGGATGAGACACAAGATGGGTTGGTGAATTCTCCAATCATTGCTGATCAGTACCTCTTTATTTTTATCAAGATTGAGGAGGATAACATATGCTTTTTCTATAATTTTCCCTTCGGGAAAACCCGTCGCTATGTTTTAACAAGCCTAGCGACAGTGAAACTCGTTCTTGTTTGCATGGACAAGTTTGTCGCTATTGGTTTTAACGAGTTTAACGACAAAGACAACTTGGTTCTTTTTCAATTTTAGAGAGTCTGAAAAGGGACAGAAAGGAAACTTGAGTGATCCTTTTTCGTCATGTAATCCCTTAAGTCTGAAAAAGTATAAAATAATACGAAAGGGATGAATTTTCGATAGTTTTAACGAGTCGAACAAGACAAGCACTTGATCTTTTTGTGTAATAATCCCTCAGGTCCAAAAAGATTTAAATCTAGAGGAGGGATAGCACTCCCAGTAGCTTTAACGAGCTGGAGAGGCCAACTGCTTGGCAATCTTTTCATATTTTACGAGTCAGACAAAAAGAGCTTAAAGGAGGCTCGTTTTTTGAGGAACGAGTGATAATTTCAGGTAGCAATTGATTCCAGGTAAGGTTTGGAATTTTCCAATCACAGCAGTGTCACAAGGATGGCTAATATAATCACTCTTTGTGACTGTTCCTCAAAAGGGGTAAACAATCAAATGGGGGCGAATGATCGGCTAAAACAGAGTGGAGGTGATGATGAGAACACGACCAAGGCTCAAGAGCTGGTGATAATGCATTCACAATGGTTATTTACTGAAAATTGGTTCATTTTTTAATGAGATTAAACTCTGGGGGGAAACATTTGCTCATTGCTTAGGTTTAATTTCTAACGAGCTTGAACTTCACATAAAACCTGCTCGTGCCAATCGTATGATAGGGACATCTCCTTGGTATATTCCATTTTTATGGAGCTTGCACCTTTCGAAGCTTTGCTCCGCATCCTTTCATTATGAAAATTACGAACGACCAATCCTATGAGTTTAAAGGGTTTCAGAATCTACAAACTAAGAAAATAAATGGTCGTTCTTCACTTGCACACAAAAAGGTTTGCATGGCCCCACGTATAGTGAAGAAGAGTTTCCAAGTTACCCTTCAATTTGCAGACAAAAAATTTGTTCTATCAGGAAAGGCCTACCTTCTGACGGAGGTATCTCATTCCAGTCTAATACCCTCTTCCTATATGGACGGGCGTCAGACCAATCACATTCCTCCGTGGAAACCTACTCTATACCCAGAGTTTTCCTATCGAAGCAAACCAGGGTGCATGCCCCCTAGGTTTCAGTCCTGACCCCCGAATTACTTGTGTTCTTCCGGTGGACGGACTGGAGATTGATGAGACATTCCTTTCATAAAAAGACCATTTAGGGATGGTATTTGACTATTAGCTATGTGTGAGCCGAGGAATGAAAGTTGGTCTACGAGCTGGACCACTCGGCCTTCATGCGGAAAACACATTACTCGAAAGAGTGAGGAGACAATGGCTCCCATGCTATAAATATAGTCATGCCCAAGGAGCAGATTATAATCTAAAGGTCCTTGAACTACCATTACGTTCATATAAACGGTTTTCCTTCTCGAAGTTATAGGCAAACTTGGAAGGATCCCTAACAGTCGACCTGTTCCTTTATCAAAGCTTGTTAGATTCCGCATCTTAGGCAGAAGAGATGGAGAACCAAGCGCTTTCAAAGCAGTTGAGGAAAGGATACTCACAAAATCCCTCTCATCTATGATAGTATCGACCATGACCATTCTGTAGGTTTGAACAATGATTCGGGATGGTACACTAGCCGGTAAACAGGGTCTGCCTAGTAGATTCCAATCGAAGGAAACGACTAGGTTTCTTGGAGGTGGGACGGAATAAACGGTCGGGTATGACTCTAATGAACTTCCTTCCTGTGGTAAAGGAACGGGTAAATTTCTCCCATGTTCATCGGAGTCTGTGTTTACGAAAAGAATTTGAACAATGTCATTCTCATTCTCTTCGGTGATTGTATCATCTGAAGATGGACCTTTTGAAGACAAGACCGGGTCGACTGCCGCCTCAACCTTTTGACTTTCGTCTGGTATGGATTCAACGGGTTTATCTTCAACGATAGATGCTTCTACCGACCACAAAGTTGTGTCGATCAGATTTTCAACTAGCGATGGACTCGGCAAGAGTTTCTTGTATCCAGGAGGAAGCTGCAGCGGTGAAGGGGGAAGATTATCCAAGACTCTTTTAGCTTCATCCAGGAAGGGACAACGGTGGACGGCGTGATTGCCTTCGCACAATTTGCAAGGAAATTTACGTCTTTCTTTCTATCCAGAGACTTCATTTTCACTATTGATGGTGTGCTTTCAACATGATAGTCAGAGGTTGATGACACCGGATTGTGAAAACGAGGAGACCAGTCCTTTAAGATCTGGGGGATACAAGGACAATCTCGATGATAGTGGTCCCCTTTGCAAATGACACATGGAGATTTAGGTCTGGATGGTGCTGTGTGTGGATTTTCGCTATATGATGCATGGTTACCCCTTTTTGCCTTTGGCTCCTTCTTCTTCTTTTCCTTCTTCTCCTTCCCCTTCTTATCCTTCTTAGTTACTTGATTTTTTGCTTTACTAACTTCATCAAGCGAAGAGGAAGGAGGAGAGGGAGAAACGGACGAAGTAGAAGGTCGAGGGGTAACTCTAGTATCGTCTAGTTGTTGACTTGATTGTTCAGGAATCACGATATTTTGAATGATGGAGGTCGAGAAGAGCCACATTGGCAAGCCAATCGTCAATCCTGGAAGTGACAATGTGGCCATATGAGGTGCACCAACATCTCCCCAAGAGGAGAAAGGACCAGGATTTCCTCCAAGGGGAAATCCTTGGTTGGTGGACTCCATTTTCTCAACCTAAGACCAACGAGGGAACAGTGACGTTATTCCGATTAAAATAAATTTTAGACGCTTTGACACAACTTTCTTTTTCAATTTTTAAGAGTCGAGAAAAAACAAAAGATGACTCTAGTCGCCTTCAATTTTTAATGAGCCTGAAGTGACAAGTGCTCAGATGGACCTTTTCCTTTAAGGAGTCTGAAAAGGAACGAAAGAGACTACTCTAGAAATCTAGACAGAGGGATTACCAAACCAAAAACTGTAGAATACTTTTTACGGTACGGCAGTCAATCTTCCCGAATGTTGTGTTCAGTGCATTGCGATCGATAGGGCAGCAAACACGGCTTCCTATGGATAAATGATATAGCCTATTGTGGTCTCCCAATATATACTCGACGGTACGTGGGAGCACAAGTCCATACTGGCACTTGTCGTCTCAAAGAGGAGGAATCACCCAACCTACGATGAAAGCGATAGTTACCAGGCTTTACGACGCCGAGATACGTCTCTAGCCTAGACTTCTAGATGTTGTGTGTTAGGTTCCAAAGCGTTTTTATGTACATTGAATTTATTTTACAGTTGATCTTTCTTAAGAAATTTTCCTTTCAGGTTCACCGCGTGATGTAGATATACAATTCATAAAATGCAATCTGAGATGATAAACAATCGTTTAATCTTCTTTTTGCAATGAAAATCCTAGCTACTAAAGAAAGAGAGATGATATTCTTTCAACATAGAGCAGAGAGCACACACTAGATGCACTATCCTAAATCAAACCAACAAGCAGTCTAAATGAAAATGCACATGCATATATTTGTTTTCCGCTTTCTTAATGTGTGAATGACATAAATAATGCTGAGTACAAATCTGAATTATCTTTTCAAAGCGACAGTACTAACAAATTTCTCTTCAAAAACGAAAGGAAGATAATGACAACACTTTGAAACTTTGAATTGAAAACTGCTTTTGACACTTGAAAAACTACTAATTCAAATCAAATACAAGAGTAACTGTATAATCGACCATCAAGAACGATAGGATTCTTTTCTTTGATTGAAAACAACACTTGCGGCACTTCCAAATCAAAAGACGACAGTTTGATTACGCTACTTTTTGTAAAAGAGAACTATAAATGGCGCACAATACATAAAAACATTCACAATTCTTTGTACTATGGAGGCAGAATCATGCAAAGGAAGGGATTTTCCACAGTGGTATACTAATCACAGACAGCAAAACTGTTGAATAAAGCTGAAGAGAGTGAACAAAGAAACCAAAATCTGGAAGCAAAAGAGGTCTTATCTGATCAGCGCACTTGCAACATAGGGAAAGTGCGATGCAGTGCACCTACTACACACGGGAGGTGTGATGCATCCAGATTCCCAAGAGGAGACGGTGCGATGGTCCAGGGACGAGACTTCAACTTGGTTCTTGGTCACAGTTTGCAATTTAGTTCAGGGATTTAGGCCAAGCTAATGATAGTCAGTAAATAGAAATCACAGAGGCTGATGTAATAAGGTTACTAGAGCCACCACTAGGGAAATTAGGATGTTTACAAATCGATTGTTCATTTTATAAACAAAACCTGGAGATAGACAGAAGCAGCATTGATCAACTTTTCACTTGCATAGAAAATTCAGTTCGAAGGCTAGATGGCTTAAATTTACGCTCCGTCTGTAAGTTTATAAAGCAAACAAGTATAAAAAAGCAAACAAGCTATTCGCTCCCCAGTGGAGTTGCCATTTTTTTATCAGGAAATCTAGTGTCTATGCAGAGATGCTAGTCCCACTAAAACGGGTAGCTATCTTAGAAACAAACATATTAAAGTTACTTTCGTTTTCCTTTATGAGAAGTAGATAGGAGAGGATCAAAGAATACCAACCTCGATCTTTCGCTTGGTTCTTCGCTTGTTCCTTCTCCTCACTGACAGGTCTTTGCTGCTTCTCCCTTAACCACTCCGCTTCAAAGAGTACCTGTAAAGTCAAAACAACATAATACCTTCAAAGTGCAAAGATCTACAATCATAAGCAATATAGGACCAGATATATATTGACCACACAAATTCATATATTATCAGACATACAAGAATGTGGAGGAAAACTTGAATAGCTTTATTGATATAAAGATTAGAAGAGAGGATTACAACCCATTGATCTGACCCAGCGTCATCCTCCCAGCATGAAATCCCTTCTTCACCTCATGAAAAGCTTAGATCACCCAACACTATGTTATTCCACCAAGAAACCAACATCACTTCCTTACAAGATACAAAATTACAACCTTTGGATCGTTGGGATGAGAGATCCATATATAGATGATTGTAGGGAGGTGAGTCAGCTTCTAGGATTTTGATTAGTGTCTTCTCTCTGATAGTTCTTGATTCCACTTGGAGATTGATGATCTCTTACTCATCCCTGGGCGAATTCAGAGAGGCAAGTGTCACAAGAGAAGTTTCTGGAAGATTCCATGATCATCCACCTCGCAAACTGTCTCTGCCATTTGTCCATTCTCACCCATCGCACCCTATAGAAGGGCTTTCCAGTATGCATCGCACCTTTTACACTGGGCAGGTGAGATGCATCGCACCCTTAGCACTGAGCAACCTGTATGGTCCAGTTTTGACCAGTTCTGAGTAGTTTTCTGTGGAGAACTTCTGGGAGATGATGTAATCAACTGACCTTGTTCCTTTAGGGCATGAAACAACACTTTTAGGGACTTAGAAGCCCTTGGTTTATGGACATATATGATTGGGGTTGCAGTGCCCAAAAATGTCTATAACAAGTGGTATTCCCCAATGTTGAGGCAAATATTTTCTAGCCTTCAACAATAAGTTGGGGGGTGATGTTGGGCTTCAGAATTGATAAAATTTATTACCTTATTTTCTTATCTTTATATTAGTTTTCTAAAAAAATTGTGTGTAGAATATGATAATTCATGTGATATAGATTCTAGATAGGATTCAATGGCTTTTCATTACTTTTCCTATTTAATGAATCAATTTAAATCATGAAAGGAATTGTTTACTTATGATTTGAACCATTAATTGAACAAGGGTATTTGATATCGGATGTAGTTCCCTATAATATTTGAGGAAGAACAAATTATGAGGAGATGTTCGGGTTAATTATAACCAGTTGAACGAGATTGACTTCTATTATGTATGGATCAGTTGAAGAAGAGATATTGGCCCTGCTATTCTGGGGAAACGTTGGAGATTTTGTAATTTGATTAAAGCATCATGAGAATCTTCAAATTCTTAGGATAGATTTTCTATTTTAAAATATACTCGTTTGTAATTAAAAAAGGAGGAATTGAACCTTGGTAATAGAATTAGAGTGTGAGCTATAGTCATTTTGATCTATGCTATAAATTTTTATAGACATTCCTTGTAAATTTAATGGAGACTTTTGTGGTTCGACCTTTGAGTTATCTATGGGGCATTTGAATTCCAACGATATTGGGCCCAATCCTAGAACTACTATTGTCCTTCCTTGTATTATTAAATTCATATTTTACTTTTAGTGTCTTTTCTACAATTATTCAATTGTGCTCTAGATCTAATTGTTGGTTATCGGATGTGTTGTTACAGTATGAGTTTTGCAACATCTACAGTGGAATATCATAGAGTTAGATTTATTACAATTGATTCTTCGAGTATTATATTTCCTAGTTGTTTCCTATGATTAATGTAGAGTTTTTAATTCTGAGGATTTGATATTATTTTTGACAAATTCATTTCTAGTCATAGTGTTGTTATTTTCTTGCAGGTGCATTTTCCTAGGAAACAACTTTGAATTTAATTGAATTACTTCATTGTTTTTGGTAGGAAAATTAATGCTTTGATTCTTTTATCAGTCTTGATTATTTTAGCTTGAAGTCTAGAATTTAAGAGTGAGTTGTTTCTTTTAGTAAGTCTGATTTATTCCTTTAATTCACATGTTCTTACTTTTCATGAGGATCATGCACATTAGATAATATTAGCACTACCTCTTGCACAAAATGTGTGGATAGCCTTGAAATAAATAAACAAAACTCCAGGTTGATGATTTAATGTGTAGAAGTCTGTTGGTCCTTTAGGAACAACTAAGCACCCCAACAAAGATAATGGGCTGAAGGAATTCATAGACAATGATATTCCTAAGCCTCCAATAATTGATGCTCGAGATTTGGCAGAGTGGAAGAAATGTGTGGTAAAGGCGAGGAGGATAATACTAGAAGGAGTTTGAGATCATATTGTCTCAAATATCCATGGGAAGGATACCCCATATGAAATGTGGCAAACCTTGACAGACTTTTTTCAGAATAATAGTGACCACAGGAAGCTGGAAATGATGGACAAGCTTCGGAAAATCAAGATGCAAAAGAATGACACAATTTTGCAATACATGAGCAAGTTTATATAGTGTCGTGATGAACTTGGCAGGGCCGATGTGGCTGTCCCAGAAGAATATTTGGTAGATCTATCTATGTTGGTTTTTCCCAAGAGGTGGCACAGTTATCAGGATTGCGTGAATGGTAGAGACAATCTACCGAGTTGGGAGCGTTATGGTCTGATCTAGTGCAGGAAGAAATAAGGAGGGACAACCGAGATGGGACCTCATCTAAAGAAGAGGAAGAGGACCTTGCATTAGCCAGCAAAGGAAATAAATCCAAGGGAAATAAGTCCCAAGGCGAGGAGGGTAAGAAGAAATACTTTTCCAACATCAAGTGCTTTCACTGTCATGAATTCAATCACTATGCCATGAAATGTCCACAAAAAAAGGAAAGCAAGAAGTACTCTGCAGTAGTAGCAGTAGCTAAAGCTCTAGCTTCCCAAATCAAGCTTGATTTTAATCTCCTTGCATGCATGGAATGCAGAGTAATGGGAAGCATGTCATATCTCGACTGTAGTACTTCGTTCCATATGACGGGGAATAAATATCTCTTCAATGACTTGGAGGAGAAAGACCTCAAGTAGAACATTGAGTTTGGATATGATGGAAGGTATAATGCAACTGGTATCGGTACAGCTACTTTTCAGAAGGATTTTGGATCCCCTCTCAGACTCAAGTATGTGATGTTTGTTTTGGTTCTAAAGAAGAATCTTGTTTCCATTGAGGTATTGGAAGACCGTGGCTACATTGTGATATTTAGCAAAGGAAATGTTTTCCTTAGACAATCGCCACAGGATAGGTGAAGCAAATCAGCGTGCGAATCAAGAACCTGTATGCACTTGAGGTCAAATATGCATGTAAATCCTTGAGGAGTGAGGAAAAGGTTAGAGACTTGGTGGTTCATAGGGAGAATAATTTACATCTCAAAAATGGATCCTTAGAAGCAGCCTCAACAAGTTGTGCAGCAGCCACAATTGGAGAAACAGAGAGGAGACAGAGTGGAAACATCAACTCAAGAAGTGACCTCTAGTAGGGGCAAATTTCGAGCAAAGTGGGAATAGGGAGAACATGTAGCAATACCTCCAGGTTTGAGGTGGGGTGATGTGAAGCAATAGTCCCAAGAGTTGAAAAACTTTGGGCAGGGTCCATTGAGGTGTTTTTGTCTCATTGATCATTACCTTGTTATGGGGGCCATAGTATTCAGTAGAAAGAGGATCAATGTCAGTCAAATACTAAGGACTTCAGATCAATTTTGACAGCAGAGTAGGAGGCTTAGTAGCAGAGTCAGCAGTAGCATAGTTTTCTCAATATATAGTTGCAGATTGATTCAGTAATTTTTTTTTATATTTTTTTTCTTATGTTCTTCAGTTGGAGATGTTGTAGTAGAAAAAACAACAATGAGAAGTATTGCATGCAATACATTCCAAAGGTGTTGGGTCGGTGTCGATGTGAATCCATTTCTTGTTGAGGAGTGTTGAAAATGTAGCAAGAAATTCTTAATTTAATTTTCCTCTGAATTAAATTAGAAGAAAATTGCATTTCCACATCACAAAATGACAAGAATGATTCAACTAAGTTAGTTTCACTTAGTTGGCTCAATTAATCGATTTGAGGGCCTAAATTGAGTCATGTAGAGTGGTTCCTAAATTTAGGGATCCTAAGTTGAGTTTAATTTGAGTTGTAATAATTTAATTTAGTGAAACTTAGTTAAAGTCAATTAAACTAGTTCCAATTGTTGGAGGAACTAGTAAGAGGTCTAGCAGTGGACTGCGACTTCATTGTTCAACTAGTTAACTAATAAATTAGCCATAATTAAATCATGCATCCATGAAATTCCAGATACCCAGTTGAGATTGGAGTTCAAGGGCAGTGTGCTATAAGTTGTATAATTTTCTGAGTTGTACAGGTGGTGCATGTAGTTAGAGAAGGGCTTATAGGGATTGCACATTTCTAATTGCGAATTTCCATAATTAATTGGGGGCTACTTCCCAAGGAAATAACACAAGGAAATAGGAGCTTGGCATGCAATAGAATTGGCTAAGTATTGGCCAGAGTCAGCTTATGAGGTAGTGAGATAGATTATACTAATGTAGAGGTTGCTCGGGCTTGAGAAAGCATTATATTTCTTCTCTATTTTCTAACTAATGCAATACAGATAGGAAGGGGTTTTGAGCAGTTGATTTCCCCTTAGATAAATCTCTGAGCATATAAGATTGAATCTTGTCTCATGTTTATGTTGTGATTTCTTGATCATTTAATTGTTTCTGCTGATGAATAGAGTAGATTTAAGTCTTTTGTTTTAGCAAATTATATAAGCAGTTTGAATCTACAAGGAATTTCTACAGTGTCATATTGGTGGCCAATCTTATCGAGGTCACCTATTCTCCTCCAAAAAATCTCATTCCAATTTAGAAAAAAATATATAATTTATTTTACAATAAAATTCACATTTTTTATTATAAATTATAAATATAAACAAAATAAATTTTAAGAAAATATTTTATAATACATTATTAAATATTTTATAAAAATATTTAAATTAAATTTATAAAATATTTAAATAAAATAAAATTGAATAAAATACCACATAATAATAAATAACAAATATGTGATATTCTTTGTTTAAGTTTGGAACATCAACATATTAATGCATAAATTTGTTTTTTCTTAAGTTGTTCCATAGGCATGTTAAACCATGACTTTATTGGGCTATTATTAAATGGCTTTGTATTATCTGGTTGGTTGAGGTGAGAACGTAGCTTCCCAATTCAATTCAATATGATCAAGAGATGGAGTGTAACTTAGGTCCACGAATCAAGACAAACCAAAAGGTTGTCTCTGAGTATGTCGTTGACTACATCCTGAATGATGGAGATACCAAATCGAAGCACTAGAAAGAGCAGGAAGCCTACCAGTGAGTCATAGATGATGTCATAGAGCATGAGAGTCACTTCGATATTTTATTCCCATGTGTAGCAACAAGTTTAAAAATATTACTGAATGGACAAGCAAACAGTAGCGGGCTTTGTCAAAATAAGGAAGTATTTGTCAAAATAAAGAAAAAATAATAGTGATGGTACATATGACATTAAGATTTCATAAATATTTGAGTTTACAATGTAATAATTGTATAATAAGAGTGAAACCAATTATATTGAAAAAAATAGATTTAAACAATTTTAAAAAATAATAATATTAATTTATAATGTTCAACTGTGGAAAAAGATGTAAATTTTTTCCTCAAAGCAAATTAATAAGCAGTCAACTCAAAACTGAACACAATATATCCTGCTTGCAGCGGGTATAATACATGCATGTTGATTAATTTATTTCAATCTCAATTTCATGTATATGAATCTAGAGAGAAAGTAAATGAAAATTTATTTTAGTGATGGTCATAATAAAACATTTCAATGCTTAAAGAGAATGAGTAGTTAAAAGTAAAAAAATTCAAGGGGATATGTAATTCATTTAGTTCTTAATATCAGATTAATATGTAGCATTTTAAAAATAATATTAATAATAAAAAATTCAATGTGAATCATAAATACTTTAATATGAGGGGTTAATTAATATTGAAATGTTAAAAATATATTAATAACAAAAAAATTTATTTTAACATGAGTATAGTCCATAAATAAAATATTTCAAGAATATGAATATATATATATAGATTGAAAAAATAAAATTTTATGGCTAAAATATCTCATTATGGACTTTAAAAAAGTATATTTTTTGGTCAATTTTGTTTAAGATCAAGCAAAGATGTGTTATGATTACAAGTTTAAGTTGTGTAGTGTAAGCAATCCATGTTCCCATGTAATTTAAACAATGAAATATTAACCCCCCACCCAAAAACACACACACACTAATATATATATATATATATATATATATATATATATATATATATATATAACAGTGAAGGAAAAGAAGAATCAATGCATAGTAGAACCATTGGGAGCTCGTAAGTCTACGATAAGTCTCGTTGTTGTTGAAGGATAGGCGTTATGGCATTGGGCAAATTACTCCTATTGTTTCTCTACCACCAAGTGTTAATATTTCCTTTATTCTCGTTGATATGGCTAGTAGTTCAAATTTTGGTTTCTCAGCTGAGTCACAAAAAGCAGCTCAAGAGAAAAGATGGTCATGGTTAACTAAGTATACTAGTAATGATCAGAAAGATGTTTTGTTTGATGATAAAGTAGTTGAACAAGAATTCAATCCCCAGCCCAATTGGGAATTACCTTCTATAGAAACTAATAAAATTTACAAACTACCCATCTTCGAGTTTCGTGTTGCTACTCTTTTTAGGTTTTCTTATGTAAATGCTCCAGTTTCAGTAGGGCAGAGTGTCTATCATATTCCTTTAATCAGAAAAGAAGATATTGAAAGGGGTTTGAATCATGGATATAAGTACATTCATATTGGACTCATTCAATTTGGTATCAACCCTCTAGTCAGACCAGGTTTAAACAATTCATGTCTTACATGTGTTCTTGACACCAGACACAATAAGTTTGAAGATGCTTTAATAGGCGGTTTTCAAAGCCCCTTAAATAATGGTCCAATCTAGTCTTTACTAGTTCTGCGATACCAAGTGTCATTAACAGATCCATATATAAATGATTTTCTACAAGCATATATTCAGTTTCATGGGTATGACACTACTGCCCAGTCACATATAGCACAACTACAGTTACATGTATGTATCCATTTGTTTCTTCAAGTATGCCTCCTTTAAATCCTAGTTTGTTGACCCTGGAAACACAACACCTTTGCAGGTAGGGTTTTGTGATTTAAGTTTACCATCTGAATGGAATAGGCAATATACCGTGATGTCACAAAAATCTCCAAAATTGGCTAATACTTCCTCTAAACAGTTAAAAACTGTAAAAAGACCAGATGGTAGTACAAGTCTCAGGTTCCAATCAAACTCCTCACAAAAAAATTTAGTTAGAAGTCAGTCCTCCAGATTACCTCGCCAAGTACTTATTTCATCACCAATTTATAAGTATTTGAATAAGCATAAGAACAATCTGTTAGCAGACTGCATTTACTATGATGGAGATAAAGAAGAGAAAACAAAAAAGCAATACCAAACAGTGGTAACAAATCACCATTTAGGACATCATTCAAATTGTCCTAAATGTATCATGCCTCCAGCAAAAGATCAATGTATGATCTCCCTCCCCATAGAGAAGCCAGGAAATATAATGGAATTACCAGCAAGAAGATTATATCCAAGTAATAGTACACATAAATTCAAGGATGGTGTTGTTCAAAGTGACCTTCAGTTTTTGCATTACAGAATAACTATAGATCCAGAACCTTCTGAATTCACTAAAATGCAAAAATATGGTAATTATCAGTCAGTTAGTATAGCCCAAAACATAGATGACTTAGCCAGCGAAGTGGTTGAAGTCAAAGAACATGTCAGAAAAATTCACCTGAGTATTGGTACCATGTATGCTTCTCAAGATACATATGAAAACCAGCTCAAAATAATCAATGATCAGCTAGGAGTAATAAGTAGAGTTGTAACTAGCCTTGAAGCATCTATATTCAAGTTTGATAGTCCCCCTAATTACTCTGAGATAGAAGAAGAAGGCCAAAAATTCACATTGGCCAAAGCCGTTGGAAATTCACAACAACTCTCACTTAAAATGATGAATAGAAATGATAGCAAGAAATCTGCTTTAATTCAAAGCACTAACCTAGCCCGGGAAAAGTTGGATCTACTAAAACAAAAAAATTCAAAAATTTATGTTCTATAGAAATCAAGATGGCAAGCCAGTCAGGAGATGAAGGATCATCAAATCCCCCAAAGATATAAAGGAATGAAATATTTAATTTTTCAAACAAAAATGAAAGAACAACAGGACTTGACATTGGATCACAATCAAATAATAGTCACTTTAGCACATGGACACAGAATCTTGCCTCTACATAATTCAACTACGATCCATCTTCTACTTTCAGGTCCAATAAGCAGGGGAATATTTTCTTTATAAATTTTGATTGTTTAACAAGGTATCAAACCCTCATTCTTTTGCAGTAGATAAATGCTTGGGCTTCCCAAAAGAAAGTTGATACAAAAGCCTCATGGAAAGATATAGTAATTCTCCTCACATGAAATTTAATTGGAAATGAAAGACTATTAAAAAAGATGAAAAGAATGAAATTCTAGATAGTGATGATCCACTCCAAGAAATACTAATGGCTCTCTCCCATGAATTTTTGGGAGTTATATCTTCTGATAATAAGCACTTCGCCCAAACGTTTATGAGTCAAAGACTATGCAGTTTAGATCTCCTATCAGAATATTATTGCACCATGCAGAATCTGTATTATAAGATTCTTGATCATCACAACACTGCATATCTTAGGCATTACATAGCATCTATGCATGGTAAGATTCCAGAATTGGTTCATCAGTCACTTTTAGCCCAGGATATTTCTATTGATACATTATTATTAGCAACATTACACCAGCATATACTCACAATATTGAAAAATGATTGTGCATCATATAAGACCAAGAAAAATGTCAAAAAACAGTTACATTTTAGTCCTGCTATTTGTGACTCATTTTCAGAAACATATCATTTTGGATGTTATAAGACACCTCCAAGAAGGGTTCTAAAAGAAACCAAATTGATAAATGTCAATGCAAAACCAATCAATATTCCTCTAGAACAAAGAAAAGATACTCATCTCCGAAGAAAAGATCTAGATTTATATTCAGAAAGAGGAATAAGCCAGCCAAACAAAAAAAAAGTTTTATCTGTGGTAAGCTCGGTCATTGGGGAAAAAATTGTCCCAATAAAGAAAAGTAAAAGATTCAAAAGAAAATTTCTTCTATATTTAAATCTCACATGATCCAAAAGAATGGGATCTTTTTGCTCAGTCTGATTCTGATTTTGAATGCTTTTCTGTTACTCAAACAGACAGTTCCTCAGATCTAGATGAAGATTTTAGACAAATCTGTTTAGATGATAATCAAAGTGATTGTACATATATCTCTAATTGCTTAATGTTCTCCTTCTCTACTCTTAAACAGCAAGTGGAAGAATTAGAAAAGGATAAAGCATCTCTACATCCCAGTTTACTCATACCTAGAAGAAGGATACAAGAGAAAATAGATCATTTGAAAAATGATCTCCCTCAAACTTCTATTAAACTAGAAGATTTCCAAGATTGGGATCTTCCTTTGACCCCCAGTATTACAGAGAAAATATTGGAAAAAATTCACCAGGTTGAAAACGGTTTAAAAGAAGATAGGGCACAGATGAGGGATCTTGCTCACAAAATCAAAATTCAAATGCAAGAATTAGATGACTTAAACTTGAAGTTTGTTTTTCTCTTTATTGCAGATTTTTAGACAACTTTGACCACACATAATCAAGCCAACAATGAAAATATCCAAGGTATCAGTAGGATTGATGATAGGATGGTAATCCTTGTAAATATAAAAGTCTATGGATATAAAGAATATACTCTAGATGCCCAGATTGATACAGGTGCTATGAGTAGCTGTTGTAAATACAAAGCAATCCCTGCTTACTACTGGAAGCCTAATCAACTTCAATTCAGAGCAGTCAATAAATAGATTATCCAAATTTCATATATTGCTCCAAATTTTCCTCTACTACTTGGAGCAACAGAAGTTTTTGTGACTCTATTTAATTATGATACATGAGAAGATATATTATTAGGACAAGATTTTATGAAAAATATCATGCCCATTACAATTGACAAAAATCTAATCATTTTTAATGTACAGGGAAGTAAGATTGCAGTACCAACCAAGAACAGATATACACTAAAGATTAAGCCAGATGAAGCTCTTAATCAAGAGACTACTCTAGCTGATCTAAGTAAAATCTAGAAAATTGTTAAGCATTCAGATACACATGGTGTTACTGTTCTTGCAGATATTAGTCAGAAAATCAAAGAAAATTGTACTTCTGATCATCCTGATGCATTTTGGTCCAGGAAGAAATATTTTATCTCTCTTCCATTCAAAAAAGAAGGCACAATTATGGCTCAGAAAACATCTGCAAATCATATGAGCCCTTGAGAACAAGAATTGTGTAATAAATAAATCCAAGATCTGTTGTTTAGAAATCTTATTGAACCTTGTAAAAGTTCATGGGCTTGTCCTTCATTTTATTTCAACAAACACTCTGAGAAAAAATGAGGGAAAAAGAGACTGGTTATAAATTACAAGGCTTTAAATGAAGCACTAATGTTGATCAAGTATCCTCTCCCCAATAAAGAGTTACTCTTATCCAAAATTGCTAAAGCAAATGTTTTTAGCAAATTTGATTTGAAAAGTGGATTTTGGCAAATTGGGATTATCCTAAAGGATACAAAACAACCTTTGTAGTACCAAGAGGACAGTATCAATGGACTATCATGCCTTTTGGCTTGATGAATGCTCCCTCATAGTTTCAGAAAAGGATCGAAGATATCTTTAAATATTTCTCTTTTATTATTGTATATATTGATGATCTTCTTGTGTATAGCAGAGATATTGCAGAACATAAAAGTCATTTAGAGAGTTGTTATCAAACAGTCCATCAACATGGACTTTCCCTCTCTAATTCATATGATAAATTCATTATTTCCAAAACTCGCATTGAATATTTGGGATTGTTTATATCCCAGGGGAAAGTCAAATTACAACCTCATGTTCTATGTTCATTAGCTAACCTTACTGATATTCTCCCAGACATCAAAACTGTACAAAGGTTTTTGGGATGCTTGAATTATATAAGACAGTTCTATCCTAAACAAGCAAAATATACAAAAGTTCTACAACAATGTTTAAAAAAGGGAAGCATTTGGTCTAATCAAATGACTCAAGCAGTTAAACATATCAAGCAAAAGATTGAGCAGCTACCACCTCTCACTCTTCCTCAAGAAGATCTTCCATTATACTAGAAACAGATGCATCAAATTGTTGCTGATGGGAAATCCTTTTATAGAAACATGGGAAAAGAGAAGAATTTTGTGCTTATATTTTAGGTACATTTTCTAGTCCAGAATTAAATTACCCTTCTTCACACAAAGAAATTCTTGTTGTAAAGAAAGGAATTGAAAGATTCAAATTATTCCTTAAGAGCACTCATTTTATAGTCAAAACTGACCTCGGGCATATGAAAGGAATGCTCCAAAACAAAAGACTTCTAGAACAAGGTAACTCCAGAATCATGAGATGGGCTCTTTGGCTAGATGGATATGACTTTGATATAATTTATAAAGCACACAAAGAAAATTATCTTTCTGATATTATGACAAGAGAAGGATCAGATAAATCAAAAGAAAAGGCCATCAAGAATTTTGAAATTGGAGAAAGCTCATCCTCCTCTAAAAAATCTTGTGTTGAATTATGTCCCCAATGTCATTATTCATTTTTCACATATTGCCTTCCGGTTAAAATTAGAAGATTTCCCACTAAAATTCAAAAGATTATTATAGAGAAACGGTTTTGCTCTATTGATGCCAAGATGGGTTACAGTCTTCCTCTTGCCCGTATAAATAATGTTCATATTTATTTTGGGTCAATGATGCATCCATACAGAAGAATTGTATATGTTTTTGACCCAGCATTGAATTGGTCAAATTATTACTGTATTCTACAGACAACCCGAATTTATGATAGAGTTTCCATAATTATGTATTGTGAGGACGTTGTGTCCCCATTTTGTATTTGGAGCAAATGGATGAATTTGCCAATTGCTTCATTTGTTCCAAGAAAAGAAGACCGAGGAAGGTTAACTCAATTTATAGCTCTGTCAATTCTCCATCAAGATATGAAAGATGGGGCTGAAAGATATGGCATATTTGCGTTTGATTTGTTGTACAAAGGTATAGGCGTAGTAGAATTAGAAGATGGTTCTTTTAGAATGCAGTTAAACTTCTTTGGAGAAGTGGGCATCCCTCCAAGTTATTTAGATCCATACATGAGCTTCTCTTCTTTTTCTGCCAACTTCGGTAGCGAACCCCCATGGTTACAAAATCTACCAAGATTAGATTTAGATAGGTTTGTCGAAGAATACGATTCTAGTCCTGACACTAGTGATTATGATACAGACAAAAGTCCTAAAGGAGAATGGTAATTATTGGAGGTCCTATGTATATATCTTTTAGTACAAAGCTTTAATAAATAAGTTTTGGCTTTCGTGGGTCCCCCTTGACAGGAATCTCCACTTGTATCACATCACTTTACTTTCTGTAAAAGGTTCTCCATTATTGTACAGGCTTTTGTGGATTCTCCTTATTAGAATCTCCACTTTGTATCCCATCACTTTACTTTCCGTAAAAATTCTCCATTATTGTACAGGCTTTCGTGGGTTCCCTTTTTCAGGAATCTCTACTTTGTTTCATATCATGTTACTATTGAAATATTTAGTAAAATTCGTAGTTTGGGAAAGGATGATTGGGAGACCTCTTTGTTTTCATATATATGGAAGCAAGAGCCTTTGTCCAAGACGTCTTTGGTTTTACTAAGATTTTCATGAAATAGAAGCTTTGTGGTAATTTTCAAGAGATTAAATCTGTGTTTCATCTATCGTGTTCTTCGTATCAGTGTTCCTAGTAATTGTGGTGTCAGAGCCATCATCCATATTCTTTCAGAATGAAGGAAAAGAAGAATCGGTCCGTAAGAGAACCACGGGGAGCTCGTAAGTCTGAGATAAGTCTCGTTGTTGCCGAAGGATAAGCATTAGGGAATTGGGCAGATTACTCCTATTGTTGTTCTACCACCAGGTGTTTCTATTTCCTTTATTCTCATCGATATGGCTAGTAGTTCAAATTTTGGTTTCTCAGCTGAGTCACAAAAAGAAACTCATGAGAAAACATGGTCATGGTTAACTAAGTATACTAGTAATGATCAAAAAGATGTTTTGTTTGATGATAAAGTACTTGAACAAGAATTCAATCCCCAACCCAACTAGGAATTACCTTTTATAAAAACTAATAAAATTTACAAAGTACCCATCTTCCAGTTTCGTGTTGCTACTCTTTTCAGGTTTTCTTCTATAAATGCTCCAGTTTCAGTAGGGCAGAGTGTCTATCAGATTCCTTTAAACAGAAAAGAAGATATTGAATGGGGTTTGAGTCATGGATATAAGTACATTCATATTGGACTCATTCAATTTGGTATCAACCCTCTAGTCAGACCACATTTAAACAATTCATGTCTTACATGTGTTCTTGACACCAGACACAATAAGTTTGAAGATGCTTTAATAGGCGGTTTTCAAAGCCCCTTAAACAATGGTCCAGTCTGATCTTCAATGGTTCCGCGATACTAAGTGTCATTAACAGATCCATA
Organism: Pinus tabuliformis; assembly: GCA_031772625.1. Classification (NCBI taxonomy): domain Eukaryota; kingdom Viridiplantae; phylum Streptophyta; class Pinopsida; order Pinales; family Pinaceae; genus Pinus; species Pinus tabuliformis. The sequence continues at coordinate 93,216,280 of CM062814.1, read as the reverse complement.
TATAAATGATTTTCTCCAAGCATATATTCATTTTCTTGGGTATGACACTACTCCCCAGTCACAGATAGCACAGCTACAGTCACATGTATGTATTCGATTTGTTTCTTCAAGTATTCCTCCTTTAAATCCTAGTTTTTCACAAAGAGCTTTAAAAGAAGGTATTATTGTTGGCCCTAGAAACACAAATCCCTTACAGGTAGGGTTTTGAGATTTAATTTTACCATCTGAATGGAATAGTCAATATACCGCGATGTCACAGAAATATCCACAATTGGCTGATACTTCCTCTAAACAGTTAAAAACTGTAAAAAGACTAGATGGTAGTACAAGTCTCAGGTTCCAATCAGACTCCTCGGAAAAAAAAAGTTAGTTAGAAGTCAGTCTTCTAGATTACATCGCTAAGTACATATTTCATCATCCGTTTCTAGGTATTTTAATAAGCATAAAAGCAATCCGTTAGCAGACTACATTTACTGCGATGGAGATAAAGAAGAAAAAACAAAAAACAATACCAAACAGTGGTATTGTTTCTCAGCTAAGTCACAAAAAGCAGCTCAAGAGAAAAGATGGTCATGGTTAACTAAGTATACTAGTAATGATCAGAAAGATGTTTTGTTCGATGATAAAGTAGTTGAACAAGAATTCAATCCCTAGCCCAATTGGGAATTACCTTCTATAGAAACTAATAAAATTTACAAACTACCCATCTTCCAGTTTCGTGTTGCTACTCTTTTCAGGTTTTCTTATGTAAATGCTCCAGTTTCACTAGGGAAGAGTGTCTATCAGATTCCTTTAATCAGAAAAGAAGATATTGAAAGGGATTTGAGTCATGGATATAAGTACATTCATATTGGACTCATTCAATTTGGTATCAACCATCTAGTCAGACTAGGTTTAAACAATTCATGTCTTACATGTTGTTATAGACATTTTTGGGCACTGCAACCCCAATCATAAATGTCCATAAACCAAGGGATCTTAAGTCCCTAAAAGTGTTGTTCCAACCTCTAAAATAACAAGGTCAACTGATTACATCTTCTCCCAGAAGTTCTCCATGAAAAACTACTCAGAACTGGTCAAAACTGGACCATCTCACCTGCTCCATGGTCGAAGTGTGCTGCATCCCACCTAAATACACACGGGAGGTGCGATGCATCTTGAAAATCCCTTCTATGGGGTGCGATGGGTGAGAGTGGAAAAATGGCAGGGTCAATCTACAAGGTGGAGGATCATGGAATCTTCCAGAAACTTCTCCCGTGACACTTGCCTCTCTGCATTCGCCCAGGGATGAGTAAGAGATCATCAATCTCCAAGTGGAATCAAGAACTATCAGAGAGAGGACATTAATCAAATCTCAAAAGATGACTCACCCCCTTGCAAACATCTATATATGGATCCCTCATCCCAGAGATCCGGAGGTTGGAATTTTGTATCTTGTAAGGAAGTGCTGCTGGTTTCTTAGTGCAACATCATAGTGTTGGGTGATCTAATATTTTCATGAGGTGAAGAAGGGCTTTCTTGCTGAGAGGATGATGCTGGGTCAGAACAATTGGTTGTAATCCTCTTTGCTATTCTTGATTATCAATAAAGTTATTCAAGTTTTCCTCCACATTCTTGTATGATTGATGATATATGCATTTGTGTGGTCAATATATATATGGTCCTATATTGCTTATGATAATAGATCTATGTTCTTGGATAATGTTATGCTGCTTTGATTCTACAGGTGCTCTTTGAAGCTGGGTAGACAAGGAACCGAGTGGCAGAGATCTATCAGAAGGGAGAGGAATCAAACAAGGAACCAAGCGCAAGACAGAGGTTGGTCTCCTTTATTCCCCTCTTATCTATTTCTCATAAAGGAAAATGAAAGTGGTTTTAGTTTGTTTGTTTCTAAGGTAGCTACCAGCCTTAGTGGGACTAGCAACTCTGCATAGACACTAGATTTCCCGATAACACATGTGTTCTTGAAACCAGACACAATAAGTTTTAAGATGATTTAATAGGCGGTTTTCAAAGCCCCTTAAATAATGGTCCAATCTAGTCTTTACTAGTTCTGTGATACCAAGTGTCATTAACAGATCCATATATAAATGATTTTCTGCAAGCATATATTCAGTTTCATGGGTATGACACTACTCCCTAGTCACATATAGCACAGCTACAGTTACATGTATGTATTCATTTGTTTCTTCAAGTATGCCTCCTTTAAATCCTAGTTTGTTGACCCTGGAAACACAACTCCTTTGTAGGTAGGGTTTTATGATTTAAGTTTACCATCTGAATGGAATAGTCAATATACCGCGATGTCACATAAATCTCCAAAATTGGCTAATACTTCCTGTTATCTCAAAATCAGACCCTGATAGGCTGCTGGTCAGGTTGACTCTAAGTAACTATTTCAAACCAACTTTTGGTTGAGGCTTAGCCTCCTCAACCTGAGAGGGCTCTCTCAAAGGTTAATGATTTTGATAAAGATTAAGATGGCTAACTCTTATAGAACAAGTGTGATAAATATGAATGCTGGAAACACATTAAACAACTATCCATTGGGTTAATGGAGTCAACAACGCCTCAATGTAATAGTGAACTCAACCTTACATAGAAGTCAGGGCACTCAGCATTTAGACATTCAGAACATAACTCATATGGGACCACAGTTTATAAATGCATACAGGAAATCAGAGCACATTCAGTGAATTCTGAGTGATTATACATCTATACCACTATAAAAATTATGGAGAGGACAAGATCACATATTCTGAATATAAGAAATCCTTCATGAATCCTGAGAAGTAAAGTCAAAATTATATTACTGAAAATGAGTCTTTACATAAGCCAAATACAAGTTGTATCATAAAATTTTCCAACCCTGATTCCATTGCTGTTTCAGCTATATATAAAGTTCTTATTCTAACTGATAGAGATTCCTCCTCCAGCATGAGGGGAATTCGAAAACTACTTCTAATGACACCTATTAACCCTTTAACTAACTAATAAATACAACAAGGTGTTGACTGGAGTTTTTTAGAGATCTAAATCAACTATGACTCTAACTCCATATTACATGCATGATGGCTTCTCCTCGTTCTTTGACATCTGGTTTTCTTTCAGTTTGGCTGAGATGGGTGTTTAATGCTCCATGTTGACCTTGGATGCTGAATCTTCTTAACTGCCCAGAAATATTAGGAGACTATCCTTGCTTCTCGGCTTCTGTTTTCCCCAAAATATTTGAATGCAAAGAAGCAGGTCCTTTATCTTTTAATCACCCAAAATGTAGAATTTTGCCACGTCCTTGATGCGTTGTAAGCTTTTTCCCATGTACATGTGTGCAGGCAAAAGTTTCTTGTGAACTGTTTAACATATCCTGAACTGTGGTAAATTGCTCACTTTACGACAAAAATTTAAAGTTGGATTTTGAATATATCTTTTCTCCACCTGTCTTGACCTGGTTGACTGTTGATAGCTTTAGGTGATGCCTTGTATGCATTTTAGACGTTTCCCTTTCAAAACTCTCGCTTATAATTCAAAACTGCTTGATTTGTGTTAAAATCATCACCTTCAGCAGTTTCGTAGCGCGCTACGAAACTGCTGAGTTATTTAAAACAGCTTGCTTTTAACTCGAGACCTTTATTAGCCGAGTACTTGATTGCCAAAACTCCTTTAGACTTTCCACATGTCGAATAGGGATTTATATTTCCTCAGAAAGATAAAATCAAGAAAATTTGTCAAAACTTTAAAACAAAATCTTACTTGCAGTGAAAACTCATTTAGCAGGTAGCTGACTTAACTGTGCCTTCAGATCTTCAATTTGTTTCTTCATAGCCTTATTCCCAGCTCTCAGTTGCATATTGATCCTTCTGATGTACTTGGCTTCTTTGATTGCTGGTACTGTCCATGTGTGAAATTGTGAATGGCCATCAACCACTGAATTCATCTGATCTTCTACAGCAGCATTCCCTTCCCATAGAGTTTTATAATACTTTGCATGTATGGCTGCATGTTTTCTAGCGGCTTTCTTCAATTTGGCAATCTCATATTTAGCTGATTCCAATTGTCTCTTTATGGCTGCTATATTATCTCCTTGAGATCTGATGACTGTTTTGCCTGCGTTTTTCTGTGTCTCTTCCCCTGTTTCCTCTGTTCTTGGCAGTGCTTCCTGTACTTGCTGGAATCTCCTTGTCATAGGTCTTCTAGGTTTAAAAACGAACTCTTCAGCTGGCACATCAAATCTAAGCCTTTTTGAGGCCTTGGATTTCTTGGTGCTTTCTTGTTCTAACTGCATCAATTCGATTTGAACTGGTAGAGACTGCTCGAATTCAATAGCCTGTAATAAATCATTTAAACTTGCCTTGGACGTTGGACTTTCTTCAACTGCTATAGCTTTACCTTTTTCCTTATTTATCTGACTTCTTGTTCTTACCCTTGAGACTGCTTCAGATGTGCTTGTTTCAGGTACAGTCTTTTTACCATGAGCTTTTTCCTTAGTTGATTGCTGAGGTTGATCTTGGATGATAAGTGGCTTCACTTGTTTTCTTACTTGTGACTTTGGAACTCTTTTAGCTCTTGCTTCTGTTTGGAGCTCAGCTATTGTAAAATCTCTAGCAGGTGGTGGAGTGAGGCCAGTCTGGCTTTTGAATCCAACCATAAAAATGAATGAATTCCAATTCCTTTCTATCTTTTGGAGCCCATCTAAAACCAGTAGTTTAATCAAACCATGATGAAACAAAGAGGTTTCACAATCCTCTTTCCTCAGCTGTACCTTATCACACATCTTACTCAAACTACGGAACAGATAAAAAGGTAAGTCTATGGAGACCTTCCCGGTGAAATGCAAAAGGAGTTTGAAATGGTAAGAATAAACCTTGTTATACCTTCCTTCACAAGTCAGATATTTCTGTATGCAAGTGAGTAAGTGAGCATAATATTCTTTGACATAATTCCTGGGCACTGCCTTACTTAAATCTTCATTTACATAATCATCCTTCAAAAAATCCTTGCAAGGATTCATGTCAAATTTGAAATTTTTAAACCATTCCTCTTTTCCTCGTGGGATCTCTGTCACAGTAGATATCACTTCTGGAGAAACCTGCAATTCTAACATGGCTACCTTTGAATTCAAGCCTGTGAAGTTAAGTGCAAATTCCTTAGTTACCTGTGCATGTCCTCCTTGTAACTTTTTGCAAAACTTCCAGCACCCGGCCTTTTTAAATGCTTTCTTCACCTCTTCATTTCTCAGCGTTATATCCAGGCCTTCAGGCTCAGTCCTTAGAGGTTTGCCGGATCTGTGCTCCTTTTTCTCCATTGATTCTTCCAAATCCTCGCAAACAATAACTACCAGCTCCGGTTGGAATTGTGTTTCAGCCTCGCTTGATTATCAACCTCGCTTGAATTTTAAATTTTTCCGTTTAAAATCTTTCAAGATGTAACCTTGCATATTTATCATTCATGCAAGACTTACGGCCATCATTAAGATTTATGCACGGTTGTCTTTCTTGGGAATGATAATTCATGAGTATCAACAGACTAGTGGTGGTGATAGTGGCAAGGAGTGGTGAAATGTGATAAGCGGGGTACATGAGCTGACATGAGAGGACACAGCCTATGACTCACCCAACGGATTTGATATTTCGGGAAAGATTCTCTGCGAAAAGTACGAATCCATGATTTCGCAGCGCGGTCAGTTTTAAATTTGAATGATGCGCTGCGAAACTGCCTAATCATGATTTCGCTGCGAAACTGCCTAATCATGATTTCGCTGTGAAACTGCCTAATCATGATTTCGCTGCGAAATTACAAAAAGACACGGTGGCTATAAAACAATGGTAGATGGAGGATGGCTGATATAAGATAACAGGTGGCTATAAAACAATGGTAGATGGAGGAGAACCAATGGGAGTTTAGAACAACTTGACTCAAAAACTCTTGAAAACTCCAGATTCTAAGGGAAAAAATTAAAACCAAATTAAACCAGCACTGACCTTTGTCATCGGGCTAAGATAAAAAATCACATGTATCAATTTTAGTTCTAAGTGATAACCAAGGAAAATTTTAAGGATGGAAAATTTTCTTGAAGTTTAAAACATTGGCGAATCTCACTAATCCCTAATATGCAAATTATAAATGTTTATTGATATATTTGTAAAATTATTCAAATTTATAATTATTTTATATATAGTCTCTATATAATGTTGGCGATTTTTAAGGTAAAATAATTTTATATTCTAAAATTTGGGCGAATCGTCTTTTATAAAATTGGAAATTGGCGAATCTTTTTTGTGGAAAATCATGGAAAATTAGCCCATTGGGCGAACATTAGCCCCTAAAATTTTCCATGGTGATAACACTTCCTCTAAACACTTAAAAACTGTAAAAAGACCAGATGGTAGTACAAGTCTTAGGTTCCAATCAAACTCCTCACAAAAAAATTTAGTTAGAAGTCAGTCCTCCAGATTACCTCGCCAAGTACATATTTCATCACCAATTTAAGCAATACCAAACAGTGGTAACAACTCACCATTTAGGACATCATTCAAATTGTCCTGAATGTATCATGCCTCCAGCAAAAGATCTATGTATGATCTCCCTCCCCAAAGAGAAGCCAGGAAATATAATGGAATTACCAGCAAGAAGATTAGATCCAAGTAATAGTACACATAAATTCAAGGATGGTGTTGTTCAAAGTGACCTTCAGTTTTTGCATTACAAAATAACTATAGATCCAAAACCTTCTAAATTCACTAAAATGAAAAACTATGGTAATTATCAGTCAGTTTGTATAGCCCAAAACATAGATGACCTAGCCAGGGAAGTGGTTGAAGTCAAAGAACATGTCAGAAAAATTCACCTGAGTATTGGTACCATGTATGCTTCTCAAGATACATATGAAAACCAGCTCAAAATAATCAATGATCAGCTAGGAGTAATAAGTAGAGTTGTAACTAGCCTTGAAGCATCTATAGTCAAGTTTGATAGTCCCCCTAATTACTCTGAGGTAGAAGAAGAAGGCCCAAAATTCACATTGGCTAAAGCCATTGGAAATTCACAACAAATCTCACTTAAAATGATGAATAGAAATGATAGCAAGCTATCTGCTTTAATTCAAAGCACTAACCTAGCCCGAGAAAAGTTAGATCTACTAAAACAAAAAATTGAAAATTTATGTTCTAGAGAAATCAAGATGGCAAGCTATTCAGGAGATGAAGGATCATCAAATCCCCCAAAGATCTAAAGGAATGAAAGATTTAATTTTTCAAACAAAAATGAACAATAGGACTTGACATTGGATCACAATCAAATAATAGTCACTTTAGCACATGGACACAGAATCTTGCCTCTACATAATTCAACTACGATCCATCTTCTACTTTCAGGTCTGATAAGCAAGGGAATACTTTCTTTATAAATTTTGGTTGTTTAACAAGGTATCAAACCCTCATTCTTTTGTAGTAGATAAATGCTTGGGCTTCCCAAAAGAAAGTTGATACAAAAGTTTCATGGAAAGATATAGTAATTCTCCTCACATGGAATTTAATTGGAAATGAAAGACTGTGGTGGGAAACTATCAAAAAAAGATGAAAAGAATGAAATTCTAGATAGTTATGATCCACTCCAAGAAATACTAATGGATCTCTCCCATGAATTTTTGGGACTTATATCTTCTGATAATAAGCACTTCGCCCAAATGTTTATGAGTCAAAGACTATGCAGTTTAGATCTCCTATCAGAATATTATTGCACCATGCAGAATCTGTATTATAAGATTCCTGATCATCACAACGCTACATATCTTAGGCATTACATAACATATATGCATGGTAAGATTCCAGAATTGGTTCATCAGTCACTTTTAGCCCAGGATATTTCTATTGCTACATTATTATTAGCAACATTACACCAGCATATACTCACAATATTGAAAAATGAATGTACATCATATAAGACCAAGAAAAATGTCAAAAAACAGTTACATTTTAGTCCTGCTATTTATGACTCATTTTCAGAAACATATCATTTTGGATGTTATAAGAACACCTCCAAGAAGGGTTCTCAAAGAAACCAAATTGATAAATGTCAATGCAAAACCAGGCAATATTCCTCTAGAACAAAGAAAAGATACTCATCTCTGAAGCAAAGATCTAGATTTATATTCAGAAAGAGGAATAAGCCAGCCAAACAAAAAAAAAGTTTTATCTATGGTAAACATGGTCATTGGGAAAAAAATTGTCCCAATAAAGAAAAGAAAAAGATTCAAAAGAAAATTTCTTCTATATTTAAATCTCACATGATCCAACAGAATGGGATCTTGTTGCTCAGTCTGATTCTGATTTTGAATGCTTTTCTGTTACTCAAACAGACAGTTCCTCAGATCTAGATGAAGATTTTAGACAAATCTGTTTAGATGATAATCAAAGTGACTGTAGATATATCTCTAATTGCTTAATGTTCTCCTTCTCTACTCTTAAACAGCAAGTGGAAGAATTAGAGAAGGATAAAGCATCTCTACATCCCATTTTACTCATACCTAGAAGAAGGATACAAGGGAAAATAGATCATTTGAAAAATGATCTCCCTCAAACTTCTATTAAACTAGAATATTTCCAAGGTTGGGATCTTCCTTTGACCCCCAGTATTACAGAGAAAATATTGGACAAAATTCACAAGGTTGAAAAAGGTTTAAAAGAAGATAGGGCACAGATGAGGGATCTTGCTCACAAAATCAAAATTCAAATGCAAGAATTAGATGACTTAAACTTGAAGTTTGTTTTTCTCTCTATTGCATATTTTTAGACAGCTTTGACCAAACAGAATCAAGCCAACAATGAAAATATCCAAGGTATCAGTAGGATTGATGATAGGATGGTAATCCCTGTAAATATAAAAGTCTATGGATATAAAGAATATACTCTAGATGCCCAGATTGATACAGGTGCTATGAGTAGCTGTTGTAAATACAAAGAAATCCATGCTTACTACTGGAAGCCTAATCAACTTCAATTCAGAGCAGTCAATAAATAGATTATCCAAATTTCATATATTGCTCCAGATTTTCCTCTACTACTTGGAGCAACAGAAGTTTTTGTGACTCTATTTAATTATGATATAGGAGCAGATATATTATTAGGACAATATTTTATGAAAAATATCAGGCCCATTACAATTGACAAAAATCTAATCATTTTTAATGTACAGGGAAGTAAGATTGCAATACCAGCCAAGAACAGATATACACTAAAGATTAAGCCAGATGAAGCTCTTAATCAAGAGACTACTCTAGCTGATCTAAGTAAAATCTAGAAAATTGTTAAGCATTCTGATACACATGGTGCTACTGTTCTTGCAGATATTAGTCAGAAAATCAAAGAAAATTGTACTTCTGATCATCTTGATGCATTTTGGTCTAGGAAGAAATATTTTATCTCTCTTCCATTCAAAAAAGAAGGCACAATTATGGCTCAGAAAACATCTGCAAATCATATGAGCCCTTGAGAACAAGAATTGTGTAATAAATAAACCCAAGATCTACTGTTTAGAAATCTTATTGAACCTTGTAAAAGTTCATGGGCTTGTCCTTCATTTTATGTCAACAAACACTATGAGAAAAAATGAGGGAAAAAGGGACTGGTTATAAATTACAAGGCTTTAAATGAAGCACTAATGTTGATCAAGTATCCTCTCCCGAATAAAGAGTTACTCTTAGCCAAAACTGCTAAAGCAAATGTTTTTAGCAAATTTGATTTGAAAAGTGGATTTTGGCAAATTGGGATTATCCTAGAGGATACAAAACAACCTTTGTAGTACCAAGAGGACAATATCAATGGACTATCATGCCTTTTGGCTTGAAGAATGCTCCCTCAGAGTTTCAGAAAAGGATCGAAGATATCTTTAAAGATTTCTCTTTTATTATTGCATATATTGATGATATTCTTGTGTACAGCAGAGATATTGCAGAATATAAAATTCATTTAGAGAGTTGTTATCAAGCAGTCCATCAACATGGACTTTCCCTCTCTAATTCATATGATAAATTCATTATTTCCAAAACTCGCAGTGAATATTTGGGATTGTTTATATCCCAGGGGAAAGTCAAATTACAACCTCATGTTCTAGGTTCATTAGCTAACCTTACTGATATTCTCCTAGACATCAAAACTGTACAAAGGTTTTTGGGATGCTTGAATTATATAAGACAGTTCTATCCTAAACAAGCAAAATATACAAAATTTCTACAACAATGTTTAAAAAAGGGAAGCATTTGGTTTGATCAAATGACTCAAGCAGTTAAAAATATCAAGCAAAAGATTGAGCAACTACCACCTCTCACTCTTCCTCAAGACGATCTTCCATTATACTAGAAACAGATGCATCAAATTGTTGTTGAGGGGAAATCCTTTTATAGAAACATGGGAAAAGAGAAGAATTTTGTGCTTATATTTCAGGTACATTTTCTAGTCCAGAATTAAATTACCCTTCTTCACACAAAGAAATTCTTGTTGTAAAGAAAGGAATTGAAAGATTCAAATTATTCCTTAAGAGCACTCATTTTACAGTCAAAACTGACCTCGGGCATATGAAAGGAATGCTCCAAAAAAAAGACTTCTAGAACAAGGTAACTCCAGAATCATGAGATGGGCTCTTTGGCTAGATGGATATGACTTTGATATAATTTATAAAGCACACAAAGAAAATTATCTTGCTGATATTATGACAAGAGAAGGATCAGATAAATCAAAATAAAAGGCAATCAAGAAGTTTGAAATTGGAGAAAGCTCATCCTCCTCTAAAAAATCTTGTGTTGAATTATGTCCCCAATGTGATTATTCCTTTTTCACATATTGCCTTCCGGTTAAAATTAGAAGATTACCCACTAAAATTCAAAAGATCATTATAGAGAAACGGTTTTGCTCTATTGATGCCAAGATGGGTTACAGTCTTCCTCTTGCCAGTATAAATAATGTTCATATTTATTTTGGGTCAATGATGCATCCATACAGAAGAATTGTATATATTTTTGACCCAGCATTGAATTGGTCAGATTATTACTGTATTCTGCAGACAGCCCGAATTTATGATAGAGTTTCCATAATTATGTATTGTGAGGATGTTGTGTCCCCATTTTGTATTTGGAGAAAATGGATGAATTTGCCAATGGCTTCGTTTGTTCCAAGAAAAGAAGACCGAGGAAGGTTAACTCAATTTATAGCTCTGTCAATTCTCCATCAAGATATGACAGATGGGGCTGAAAGATATGGCATATTTGTGTTTGATTTCTTGTATAAAGGTATAGGCCTAGTAGAATTAGACGATGGTTCTTTTAGAATGCAATTAAACTTCTTTGGAGAAGTGGGCATCCCTCCAAGTTATTTAGATCCATACATGAGCTTCTCTTCTTTTTCTGCCAACTTTGGTAGCGACCTCCCATGGTTACAAAATCTACCAAGATTAGATTTAGACAGGTTTGTCAATGAATACGATTCTAGTCTTGACACTAGTGATTATGATACAGACAAAATTCCTAAAGGAGAATGGTAATTATTGGAGGTCCTATGTATATATCTTTTAGTACAAAGCTTTAATAAATAAGTTTTGGCTTTCGTGGGTCCCCCTTGACAGGAATCTCCACTTTGTATCACATCACTTTACTTTCTGTAAAAGGTTCTCCATTATTGTATAGGCTTTCGTGGATTCTCCTTATTAAAATCTCCATTTTGTATCCCATCACTTTACTTTCCGTAAAAATTCTCCATTATTGTACAGGCTTTCATGGGTTCCCCTTTTCAAGAATCTCTACTTTGTTTCATATCATGTTACTATTGAAATATTTAGTAAATATTCGTAGTTTGGGAAAGGATGATTGGGATACCTCTTTGTTTTCATATATATGGAAGCAAGAGCCTTTGTCCAAGACATCTTTGGTTTTACTAAGATTTGCATGAAATAGAAGCTTTGTGTTTATTTCAAGAGATTAAATCTGTGTTTCATCTATCGTGTTCTTCGTATCAGTCTTCTTAGTAATTTTGGTGTCAGAGCCATCATCCATATTCTTTCAGAATGAAGGAAAAGAAGAATCGGTCCGTAGGAGAACCACGGGGAGCTCGTAAGTCTGAGATAAGTCTCGTTGTTGCCGAAGGATAAGCATTAGAGAATTGGGCAGATTACTCCTATTATTGTTCTACCACCAGGTGTTTCTTTTTCCTTTATTCTCATCGATATGGCTAGTAATTCAAATTTTGGTTTCTCAGCTAAGTCACAAAAAGTAGCTCATGAGAAAAGAGGTCATGGTTAACTAAGTATACTAGTAATGATCAGAAAGATGTTTTGTTTGATGATAAAGTACTTGAACAAGAATTCAATCCCCAACCCAATTGGGAATTACCTTTTATAAAAACTAATAAAATTTACAAACTACCCATCTTCCAGTGTCGTGTTGCTACTCTTTTCAGGTTTTCTTCTATAAATGCTCCAGTTTCAGTAGGGCAAAGTGTCTATCAGATTCCTTTAAACAGAAAAGAAGATATTGAATGGGGTTTGAGTCATGGATATAAGTACATTCATATTGGACTCATTCAATTTGGTATCAACCCTCTAGTCAGACCAGGTTTAAACAATTCATGTCTTACATGTGTTCTTGACACCAAACACAATAAGTTTGAAGATGCTTTAATAGGCGGTTTTCAAAACCCCTTAAATAATGGTCCAGTCTGATCTTCAATGGTTCTGCGATACTAAGTGTCATTAACAGATCCATATATAAATGATTTTCTGCAAGCATATATTCAGTTTCTTGGGTATGACAATGCTCCCCAGTCACAGATAGCACAACTACAGTCACATGTATGTATTCGATTTGTTTCTTCAAGTATGCCTCCTTTAAATCCTAGTTTTTCACAAAAAGCTTTAAAAGAAGGTATTATTGTTGGCCCTAGAAACACAACTCCCTTACAGGTAAGGTTTTGAGATTTAATTTTACCATCTGAATGGAATAGTCAATATACTGCGATGTCACAGAAATATCCACAATTGGCTGATACTTCCTCTAAACAGTTAAAAACTGTAAAAAGACTAGATGGTAGTACAAGTCTCATGTTCCAATCGGACTCCTCGGAAAAAAAAAATTAGTTAGAATTCAGTCTTCTAGATTACCTCGCCAAGTACATATTTCATCATCAGTTTCTAATTATTTGAATAAGCATAAAAACAATCCGTTAGCAGACTGCATTTACTGCGATGGAGATAAAGAAGAAAAAACAAAAAAACAGTACCAAATAGTGGTAACAACTCACCATTTAGGACAGCATTTGAATTGTCCTGAATGTATCATGCCTCCAGCAAATGATTTATGTATGATCTCCTCCCCAGAGAGATTCCAGGAAATAGAATGGAATTAACAGAAAGAAGATTAGATCCAAGTAATAATACACCTAAATTCAAGGATGGTGTTGTTCAAATTGACCTTTAGTTTTTGCATTATAGAACAGCTATAGATCTAGAACCTTCTAAATTCACTAAAATGAAAAACTATGGTAATTATCAGTCAGTTTGTATAGCCCAAAACATAGATGACTTAGCCATGGAAGTGGTTGAAGTCAAAAAACATGGCAAAAAAATTCACCAAAGTATTGATACCATGTATGCTTCTCAAGATACATATGAAACCAGCTCAGAATAATCAATGATCAACTAGGAGTAATAAGTAGAGTTGTAACAGCTTTGAAGCATCTATAGTCAAGTTTGACAGTCCCCCCAATTACTCTAAGATAAAAGAAGAAGGCCCAAAATTCACATTGGCCAAAGTCATTGGAAATTCACAATAACCCTCACTTAAAATGATGAATGGAAATGATAGCAAGCTATATACTTTAGTTCAAAGCACTAGCCTAGCCTAGGAAAATCTGGATCTACTAAAACAAAAAATTGAAAACTTCTGTACTATAGAAATCAAGATGGCAAGCCATTCAGGAGATGAAGGATCATCAAATCCCCCAAAGAACAAAAGTAATTAAAGATTTAATTTTTCAAACAAAAATGCAAGAACAACAGGACTTGACATTGGATCACAATCAAATAATAGTCACTTTAGCACATGGACACAGAATCTTGCCTCTACAGAATTCAGGTACAATCCATCTTCTACCTTCAAGTCTGATAAGCAGGGGAATACTTTCTTTAAAAATTTTGATTGTTGAACAAGGGATCAAACCCTCATTCTTTTGCAATAGATAAATGCTTGGGCTTCCCCAAAGAAAGTTGATACAAAGATTCATGGAAGGATATGGTAATTCTCCTCACATGGAATTTAATTGGAAATGCAAGACTATGGTGGGAAACTATCAAAAAAGATGAACTAAATGAAATTCTAGAAGGTGATGATCCACTCCAAGCAATATTGATGGCTCTCTCCCATGAATTTTTGGGAGTTATATCTTCTGATAATAAGCACTTCGCCCAAATGTCTATGAGTCAAAGACTGTGCATTTTAGATCTCCTATCAGAATACTATTGCACCATGCAGGATCTGTATTATAAGATTCCTAATCATCGCAACACTGCATATCTTAGGCTTACATAGCATCTATGCCTGGTAAGATTTCAGAATTGCTTCATCAGTCACTTTTGGCCTATGATATTTCTATTGATACATTATCATTAGCAGCATTACACCAGCATATACTCACAATATTAAGAAATGAATGTGCATCATATAAGACCAAGAAAACTGTCAAAAAATAGTTACATTTCAGTCTTGCTATTTGTGACTCCTTTTTAGAAACATATCATTTTTGATGTTATAAGAAAACCTCCAAGAAGGGTTCTCAAAGAAACCAAATTGATAAATTTCAATGAAAAACCAAGCAATATTCCTCTAGATCAAAGAAAATATACTCATCTCCAAAGCAAAGATCTAGATTTATATTCAGAAAGAGGAATAATCCAGCCAAACAAACAAAATGTTTTATCTATGGTAAGCTTGGTAATTGGGCAAATAATTGTCCCAATAAAGAAAAGAAAAAGATTCAAAAGAAAATTTCTTCTATATTTAAATTTGCACATGATCCAGTAGAATGGGATCTTGTTTCTCAGTCTGATTATGATTTTGAATGCTTTTTTGTTACTCAAACAGACAGTTCCTCAGATCTAGATGAATATTTCAAAAAAAATCGTTTATATGATAATAAGAGTGATTGTACATATATCTATGATTTCTTAATGTTCTCCTTCTTGACTCTTAAACAACATGTGGAAGAATTAGAAAAGGATAAAGCATCTCTACATCCCAGTTTACTCATACCCGAAAGAAGGATACAAGAGAAAATAAATCATTTGAAAAATGATCTCCCTCAAAACTTCTATTAACATAGACTATTTCCAAGATTGGGATCCTCCTTTGACCCCCAGTATTACAGAGAAAATATTGGACAAAATTCACCAGGTTGAAAAAAGTTTAAAAAAACATAGGGCACAGATGAGGGATCTTGCTCACAAAATCAAAATTCAAATGCAAGAATTAGATGACTTAAACTCCAAGTTTGTTTCTCTCTCTATTACAGATTCTCAAACAGCTTTGACCACACAGAATCAAGCCAACAATGAAAATATCCAAGATATCAGTGGGATTAATGATAGGCTGGTAATCCCAGTAAATATAAAAGTCCCTGGATATAAAGAATATGCTATGGATGCCCAGATTGATACAAGCGCTATGAGTAGTTGTTGTAAATACAAAGTAATCCCTGCTTACTATTGGAGGCCTACTCAAATTCAGTTCAGAGCAGTTAATAAACAGCTTATCCAGATTTCATATATTTCTCTAGATTTTCCTGTACTGCTTGGAGCAACAGAAATTATTATGACTCTATTTAATTATGATATAGTAGATATATTATTAAGACAAGATTTTATGAAAAAGCTCATGCCCATTACAATTGACAAAAATCTAATCATTTCTAATGTACAAGGAAGTAAGATTCCAGTACTAGCCAAGAACAGATATACACTAAAGATTAAGCCAGATGAAGCTCTTAATCAAGAGACTACTCTAGCTGATCTAACTAAAATCCAGAAAATTGTTAAGCATGTTGATACACATGGTGCTACTGTTCTTGCAGATATTAGTCAGAAAATCAAAGAAAAATTTACTTCTGCTCATCCTGATGCATTTTGGTCCAGGGAGAAATATTTTATCTCTCTTCCATTCAAAAAATAAGGCACAATTATGGCTCAGAAAGCATCTACAAATCATATGAGCCCTTCATAACAAGAATTGTGTAATAAAGAAATCCAAGATCTATTGCTCAGAAAGCTTATTAAACCTTGTAAAAGTTCATGGGCTTGTCCTTCATTTTATGTCAACAAACACTCTGAGAAAAAACGAGGGAAAAAGAGAATGGTTATAAATTACAAGGCTTTAAATGAAGCACTAACGTCAATCGGGTATCCTCTCCCCAATAAAGAGTTACTCTTATCTCAAATTGTTAAAGAAAATGTTTTTAGAAAATTTGATTTGAAAAGTGGATTTTGGCAATTTGGGATTATCCCAGAGGATAGATACAAAACAACCTTTGTAGTACCAGGAGGACAGTCTCAATGGACTATCATGCCTTTTGTCTTGAAGAATGCTCCCTCAGAGTTTCAGAAAAGGATGGAAGATATTTTAAAAGATTTATCTTTTATTATTGTATATATTGATGATCTTCTTGTGTATAGCAGAGATATTGCAAAACATAAAAGCCATTTAGAGAGTTTTTATCAAACAATCCATCAACATGGACTTTCCCTCTCTAATTCATATAATAAATTCATTATTGCCAAAACTCGTATTGAATATTTTGGATTTTTTATATCGCAGGGGAAAGTCGAATTACAGCCTCATGTTCTACGTTCATTAGCTAACTTTCCTAATATTCTCCCAGACATCAGAACTATACAAAGGTTTTTTGGATTCTTGAATTACATAAGACAGTTCTATCTTGGACAAGCAATAGATACAAATTTCTACAACAACATTTAAAAAAGTGAAGTATTTGGTCTGATCAAATGACTCAAGGAGTTAAAATATCAAGAAAAAGATTGAGCAGCTACCACCTCTCACTCTTCCTCAAGAAAATCTTCCTTTTATACTAGAAACAGATGCATCATATTGTTGCTTAGGGGCAATCCTTTTACAAAAACATGGGAAAAGAGAAGTTTGTGCTTATACTTCAGGTACATTTTCTAGTCAAGAATTAAATTACCCTTCTTCAGACAAATAAATTCTTGTTGTAAAGAAAGGAATTAAACGATTCAGATTGTTCCTTAAGAGCACTCTTTTTACAGTCAAAACTGACCTCAGGCATATGAAAGGAATGCTCCAAAACAAAAGACTTCTAGCACAAAGTAACTCCAAAATCATGAGATGGGCTCTTTGGCTAGATGGATATGACTTTGATATAATTTATAAAGCAGGCAAAGAAAATTATCTTGTTAATCTGATGACAAGGGAAGGATCAGATAAATCAGAAGAAAAGGAAATCAATAAGTTTGAAATTGGAAAAAGCTCATCCTCCTCTAAAAAATCTTGTGTTGAATTATCTCCCCAATGTCATTAATCATTTTGCACAGATTTCCTTTTGGTTAAAATTAGAAGATTTCCCACTAAAATTCAAAAGATTATTATAGAGAAATGGTTTTGCTCTATTGATGCCAAGATGGGTTACAGTCTTCCTCTTGCCAGTATAAATAATGTTCATATTTATTCTGGGTCAGTGATGCATCCATACAAAAGAATTGTATATATTTTTGACCCAGCATTGAATTGATCTAATTATTACTGTATTCTACAGACAACCCAAATTTATGATTGAATTTCCATAATTATGTATTGTGAGGACGTTGTGTCCCCATTTTGTATTTGGAGCAACTGGATGAATTTGCTAATGGCTTCATTTGTTCCAAGAAAAGAAGACCAGGGAAGGTTAACTCAGTTTACAGCTCTGTCAATTCTCCATCAAGATATGAAAGATGGGGCTGAAAGATATGACATATTTGAGTTTGATTTGTTGTACAAAGGTATAGATCTAGTAGAATTAGAAGATGGTTCTTTTAGAATGCAGTTAAACTACTTTGGAGAAGTGGGCATCCCTCCAAGTTCCTTAGATCCATACATGAGCTTCTCTGATTTTTCTGCCATCTTGGGTAGCAAACCTCCATGGTTACAAAATCTACCAGGATTGGATTTAGACAGGTTTTTCGAAGAATATGATTCTAGTCCTGACACTAGTGATTATGATACAGACAAAAGTCCTGAAGGAGAATGGTAATTATTGGAGGTCCTATGTATATAAATTTTAGTACAAAGCTTTAATAAATAAGTTTTGGCTTTCGTGGGTTCCCCTTGATAGGAATCTCTACTTTGTATCACATCACTTTACTTCCCATAAAAGGTTCTCCATTATTGTACAGGTTTTCATGGATTCTCCTTATCAGAATCTCCACTTTGTATCCCATCACTTTACTTTTTGTAAAAATTCTCCATTATTGTACAGGCTTTCGTGGGTTCCCCTTTTCAGGAATCTCCACTTTGTTTCATATCATGTTACTATTGATATCTTTAGTAAAGTTTCGTAGTTTGAGAAAGGATGATTGGGAGACCTC
The DNA here is from genome assembly GCA_031772625.1 of Pinus tabuliformis. Classification (NCBI taxonomy): domain Eukaryota; kingdom Viridiplantae; phylum Streptophyta; class Pinopsida; order Pinales; family Pinaceae; genus Pinus; species Pinus tabuliformis. The sequence goes on along the minus strand of CM062814.1, from coordinate 93,197,653 downwards.
TTTTTTTTCCTATATATGGAAGCAAGAGCCTTTGTCCAAGACATCTTTGGTTTTACTGAGATTTGCATGAAATAGAAGCTTTGTGTTTATTTTCAAGAGATTAAATCTGTGTTTCATCTATCCATATTCTTCGTATTCATGTTCTTAGTAATTGTGGTATATATATATATATATATATATATATATATATATATATATATATATATATATATATATATTACACATCAATTAGGTATTCAGAGGGATCAAATATGTGATGTGAAAATTCATAGTTAATTTTTTCTGTCTAAAACAGGTTTGCACCTTAAGGGATTTGATTCCTCTCGATCCTTATTAAATCTATGGTTAAGATGAATTTATACTGGTAATTATCCTTGTATAAGGGAAATTCCAATGATTTGCACTCATTTTTATTTATCCTTATGTTATTGTACTTCTTTTTTCCATACATAAATTTGATATAAATTGAAAGAACAAATATTTATGTTTAAAAAAAATGAAATTTCTCTCTATTTAAACACTATAATTATGATTAATAATTTATGTTTATTTTTAATGTATATATATATATATATATATATACATATACATATATTGAAAATTGAAAATTTGTTTTTATTAATAGGCTATATATTCATATTACGCCAATTTTGTGTCTCACTTGACCATGACCTTAAAATTAGATTATTATTATTATTATTTAATCTAATTTTAGTTTCATGGCCAAGGTGGACATCAAATTAGTGTATGAAACCCCCTGTATTTATGTGACCAATATAGATCCATATTAACCATGAATCTAGCAAGCACGGAGAAGGATCAAATTTCTTATGGCGCAAACCTTTTTTCAAATGAAAAACCTAGAAACGAGTTTGCACTTGGAGAGATTTGATCCCTTTTGGTACTTGATAGATCCATAGTTAATAGGTTATACATATACATTTTTTAATTTTTGTTATTAATATATTCTTAAATATAAGTTAATATTATTGATCCAGATTTATGAAGGGACAAAATGAAATACAGATATAACAGAAACATGGAGCTACATTGAAACAAAACTTCAATTCATTAATAACAAAGTACTGAAAATTGTTTTCATGCAGAATGGAAATCAACTAGCTTGGGTGATGGTAGCTTATGTCTAAGAACAGATATGGCAGCTACATGCCTTATGAACTGTGTTACAATGAGGCTCAAAGCCATTTTTATTATTGAGAAACAATGGAAAACTCTAAATATCCAAAAACTTAACCCTAGGAGATGAAGTGCCAAAAGTCTATGGGCCTTGTTGGGGTTAGTTGGTACATCAACTCCCTGGAGTCGTAACTTTGGAATACAATCTCCATTTGATGTGTATGATACCTCATTATAAATATTTATCTGATGACAAAAACTTTCGACTACAAACCCAAGCCTTTGGCTACAAGTTTTTTCATTTTCCAGAAAACGTCATTTAGGACCTCAAACAATGTTTAGGACCCAAAAGACTGCCAAAAATAGTAAATTGCACTAAAATTAAGGGAACTAAGAGAAACAGTGGTGGGGATCTAAGTGGAAAAGGTGGCTGGCCATCAATATCCACCTGGATTAATTCTCCCCCCTTAGGAAGCAATGGTACCCATTGCATTGAGTCCCTCCACGAGATGGGGAAACTTCTACTCAACTTGGTCCCTAGTGAGCCACTTGCCTTGTTTCAGGAGTTGGCCAACTTTGATAACCTGATACAATTGGATTTTCTATTGGTGACTGTTCTTGATTTATGTGCCCATGATCCAATCGATTGTGGCCTATTCCATGCATTCTGGGTTGAGCTTTATGGTTGTTAGTTGTTCTGCAATGTCTGATGTGTCTAGAAATGGTGGAAAGTATGGACAAAGGCAATCCACATTGAACATTAGGTGTAGAATGAGGAATGGGGGAATGTTGAGCTCAAAATAATTATCTCCCACAACCTTGGTAATCGTGTAAGGCCCATATCGAAGTGGTTAGAGCTTCTGATGGGCTCTGACAGGGCATTCTTTCTACAAATGAAACCAAACTTTGTCACCCACCTGAAAGTTACATGGCACCCGATTATGATCATGAAACTTCTTGTACTTGGAATTGGACTTATCCAAGATGTCACGCACCTACTGGTGGATGTGATGGATGTGTTCAATAAACCTGGTTTCTTTATCAACCTTTGACTATACGTGTGCAAATTATATTTGTGTAGTCGCATGAGGCATGACAATGTTAATTAGACACAATGGTTGAAATCCAAAACCCACTTGAAAGGGGCTGCATCCAGTCAAGCTATGGAGAGCTCTATTATAACTGTGTTGCACATAAGGAAGGCTCTCATCCCAAGTTTGTGTATGCTTGGATTTGTACATGCAAAGTATGTGCACTATCATCCTATTGACGACATTTGTCTGACCATTAGTCTAGGTATGGAATGTAGTCAACTTGGTGAGCTTGGTGTCCAATAATGTCTAGAGGCTTGACCAAAAGGTGATCAGAAACCTGCTATCTTGATCTGATATAATGGTTTATGGGATCCCAAAATGTACCCATACTCGTTCAAAGAAGAGTTTGGTAGTGTCCTCTAATGTGATAGTCTTCTTGCCAGCTACCAATATAACCATCTTAAAAAATATGTCCATGACCACAAATACACCATCATTACCATGCTTAGTATAATGGATGCCCCACAGATAGTCCATGGAGATGTATTCCCAAGGCTAGCTATGAGTAGGTAGAGGAGTGTACATGAATTGCTTCTTGATGGTTGGTTTGGTGATGAGGTAGCGTAGGATCTGATATATATTCCAATGTCCCATCAGAGTTTTGGCAAATAAAAGTACTTATGTAGTATGACCACAATTTTCTCCACACTAAAGTGTCATGCAACTTGATTGTAGTGTGCCTCCCCAATCAACTTGGCACGCTCACTTGAAGGAACACAAAGGTGGTCTAAGTAGCATAATAGTGTGTCTTAGAGGTGGAAATATAGAGCTTTATTTCCAACCACTAGCATCTTGTATGTGGTGGCTAACTCTGTATCATTTTTGTACATTTGCGGCCATCTGAAGGTCTTGTGGCCATAAGAATTGAAAACAGTAGTTAGTTTTGCAACTAGGGGTTGACTACATGTAACCACCCCTCCCACATTTACCCACATTAAACATGAGATAAGGGCTACTATGACATGACCTGACCTCCTAGCTTAATTAAGGAAGTGGACTTGACAAACTGAAAATTTACTAACTTCCCTCAGGAGCTACAAGACCTCCAGGAGCTAAAGAACCACTCTAGGTACCAAAACCTTGAGCTAGCTTGCCTTTTTAGTGATATGGGACCCCATTCACAAGCATGAAAATGCCTCCATGCAATTGTAGGCCTCTAGTCACCTGCATAAGCCTGGAAGGTAGTGAATGCAACATAGAATTTCCAGTTTTGAGCATGCAACCCTAGAATCAGTGCCACCTTTTCAGGGCCTAACTCCAAACCACTACCCATAATTTAATGAAACTTTCTAGAATGATATATAACATCAATACAAATACATTCATACAAAACCTAGTTAATAACTTGACCTAACCATGACAGTCATTTCGTCAAACATATGGTGAACATGAAATATACAGGTCATGAATTCATATCTGAACATAATGGCATGAAACTTATCTAAGATTCACCAAGACGGTCTAATTACCTCTCTTAATATCTACAATAACATTTGTTAGCTCATGCATTTGTCAACTAACCAAATACATAGAAATTCATCAACAATCCATAGCTAGAGTATAGCAAGTCCATGATTATAACCAACAAATAATCATCATAGTAACCATGACATAACAACAATAAAATCATCATATTAACCAGTACAAATGCTTCATAGATTTCCATAGATAAATAGATCTTATTAAATGATGCAAAATTCAACCAAGTTGGAACTTCCATGTACGACCTGACCATATATTGGAATGAACCAAATCTTTCTTTTAGTCAATCACCCCCGTGTCATATTCCAAGCATGAATGTGCGATATCATGGGATAAACCAAGACATAAACAACCAAGAGAATCTATACGTTAAACCACCTCCACCCTCATGCTACTGTGATCTCACCTAAATTGATCCTGAGATAAAAAAACCAAATCAAGCTTAGATGCCTAGGAATTCCTTCACCATCCCTTGAGGAATTTTCTTGTCTCCACCCACTTGTTGAGGGTTTTCCTAGATAAATCCATCATTAGAGGAATTTTAAGGTCTAAAATGGGTCTCCTAAGAAAAATATACAACAAAAATAAACATTATAAGAACCAATAGGATTCAATATGATGATGTCAACCATGGGGGATGATTCGCCATTCTTGGAGTAAAAAAGAAAAAAGATTAAAAAATAATAAAATAATAAAAGTACTTTTTCAACTCATATTTTAACCTTATCTCCCTAATTTTTTACTCAAATTTCAAGCAAAAGGACTCGTTAGATGCAAAATTTAATTCATCATCCAAAGAGTACCATGTTACATACTTTGATGGACCTTGCTCCATGAAAAATTAGAAATACATGAAAAAACATGATTACAATCACATTTTTCATGTATTTCTCATTTTTCATGTAGCAGAGTCCATCGAAATTATGCAACATGGGTACTCCTTGGATGAGGAATCAAATTTTGCATCCAATTAGTGTTCCCACTCGAAATTTGAGTAAACCTATAGGGAGATAAGTTGAAAATACGAGTTGAAAAAGTAGTTTTTTTCTAATTTCCCTCTAAAATTTGATGATGTAATCTAATCTTATTTTATTATTTCCATTATTATTTTATAATTTCCTTAGGAGGCCCATTTTAGACCTCAAAATTCTCTAATGGACGTTTCATCTCCCTTTTCTCCCATTTTCCTTTATTTTCATAAATAAATGTCAATAATTGCCACTTTGCCTTTTCGAAGCCTTTGCCAATGCCTTTTCCAATTTCCTGAGCCAATAATAAACGACAAGTGATTCCCACTAGTATTGGTTTCCCACCATTCATCTTAGAATAAGTGTCCCATGACCTTGCTCTTATTTTTCCTTTATTAACTTTATTACATGAACTTTTAACCTGGGGTTGTTATAGACCCCTCCCCCTTAGGGAACACCATCCTCGGTGTTCTATGACACCTATGACCAGTAAGACCATTGAAAACCAAAATGTACTTCCCATGGAACTTTATAACTTAGCTCGATGTAGTATTTACAATGTACCTATTGAAAATAAAAACCAACATGACAACTATATCACTTATTAGAGCTTTATAACAAAACTCATTACGATATTTACAATAACACCCACACATACATATGCACATATACCAAAGCTCCTTTGCATCAACTGTAAAATAATGATGGATACATAACCCATATCTGATCAACCATCTCCCATGTAGCTTCATCGGGCCCAAAGTTTTTCCACCGCACTTTAACTTGCTCGATTGCTCGGTTCCAGAGCATGAGTTGTTTTTGTTTCAATATGCAATAAAGTTCTAGCTTTAATTCTCCTTATGGCTCCACCTGCAATACACACCAATCAATCTCATGATCAACATCCTTCACATATATTTTAAGAAATGAGACATGGAAAACCTCATGGACTTTCATCGTCGGAGGTAGTGCAAGTTTGTAGGCCACTGGTCCAAGCCTCTCAAGGACCTCGAAAGATCCACAATACTGGGGTGCCAACTTGGCACAAAATCCAATCCTCAAGGATCTCTTCTCGGGCTTGATGTGCAATTACACATGATTCCAAACCTGAAAATCCTTAAATTCCTTGTGTTTGTTAGCTACCTATACCAATAGGTTTCATATTTCATGATTGGCATTGAAAAGGTCCAAATATGCTCTGCTTTGATGATGCAAAGATCACATGTTTCCAAGAGAATACAATTTGTGCTTATTGCTTGATGTAGACTCAAATTTTGATGGATGGTCCAACAGCCTAATCTGGATCATGCCATGTTTTGAATTTTCAGTTGTAGAATAGAGAAAGAGGTCTGTCCAAACTATTTAATCTTGGCAGACAAGTAGTTTAGGTAGAGAAGAAAGGTTCCCAAAAGCTTAATATGGGACCTTGGAAGAAATAAGGGTAGAAGTAGATAGAGAAACAAAAGAAAAAGCCAAAGAAAAGAAAAGGCAAGTAAGGGTCTGCAAGCCTAAGTGCACCCTCCAAGAAGAAACAAAAAATGCTAGGCAAGTAGATGGGTAGGCAGTTGGGGTTGCAGAAGTATCATTCCTTACAATTGAAGGTATGCTAACCTATTTTACAAAGCAAAGTCAATGGATTGGGAAGTCTTTCTTCTCTATCAGGTTGCAGCAAGCAAAGAAGCATGTCTAACTTCCCACATTTTTCCCTCTCCATTCATTACTAACATCCCCTCATCAGTTGATATTCATGAAAGAATTGGTGGTTTTAGTGGTTCTTAGTCCTATTAGAAGCCACATTTCTTGTCTAAAACTCTTTTCATTTTGATCTACTCCTTAAGCTAAGTTATTTTCAAAAAGACTTAGTGTCATCTCCCCCTCATCCACTCCTTTCATCCATTTTAACCCTAACTCTATTATATAATTCCCCTATGATTCCCTTTTCCCTAGTATTATAACACCATGGTGTATAAACCCCAAATTTTGTATAAATATCCCTCCCCTTGGCATTATAGCCATATGTCTTCTGTCAGGGATCAAAATGGCATCTGGTCACTTTGTTGAACCTAAGTCTAACCCCCTCCCCTCTTCTGAATCCATTTGGCCCATTAAACCTTCGTTTGTAAAGAAAAACCTTATGAAAACCCCCTCCTACCCATAAACCCCTTTGAAATTGTGAAATAACCCAAAAACCCACCTTTTGCCGCTTAACCAAAGTATCCGCCCGCATTGTTCTATTTCCAAAATACATTGAAAAACATTGTAAAACACCATATCCTAATGTTTTCCGCCGGGCGCAAATTCCAAAACAAATAATATTTAAATCCCCCGCCCGCGTCCGTATCGGTCGATCACATCGTCAACCCGACAACCGTCCGATCGGGCAACATTGATCGGACGGCTATTATCCATATTGGGTTGGGCCCGAGGTCCGACGTTTAGCACCCGAGAAACTGTCAGAGGGTGACGTCAGGCCTCCGCCACGCGTCGCCCTCACAGCTTCTCGGGTCGGCCTCTGACAAAACCGGGGCCGTATTGTAAGCAGTCCGAGAAAACCGTTACCGCTGTTTCACTTACCACCTGGTTTTGCTGGTCCCATGTCATGCCCACGTCAGAGCCACGTCGCTGCCACCCCGCCGTCGCATCACCTCATTCGTCTGTCCCTTCGCTGACATTTCCGCCACTTCAGCATATCCGTGGACCAACCAGGACCTGCCACATCACCCGGTGACGTCACGCTGACGTCATCCGACTCCGACCCCACCCGATGACGTCACACTGACGTCATCCCAAAAACGCGCCAATATTGCCAAAAATCCATTTTTAGGCCAAAATCTCATGTTTTTTCCACTTTTGGCAAAAGACACTACTGCTATTTTTGCATGTTGCTCATGTCCAAACCCGCACCAGCCTGCTAAAGTCAATTCCGAGACCGCCAGAGCCTCCATTGCACCTGCATTCGCAACTCTTGCCGACGAATTCACCAGGTATTCTTCAAAATCATCCCATAAGCCTGGTTTTATCCATAATTCCACAAATAAACTGTTAACAGACTGTAAAACTCTGTTTTAACCGTTAAACACACAGTGACCTGCACTTATATCCAACCAGTGAAGCCATTAAACTCCTGCAGGGCCGCATTTGACAAATTGAGTTGAAATTCACAGCTAGTTCGCGCAGTCGTGAACTAGGAACCTTAACTGACCAAATTCACCACTGAAAACACTTTGCTCAGTCCTGCTACTGTTTTATCAGTCCTTTAAATAGTATTTCAATTGTTGTTTTACTCAATTTTCCTTCTGTTTCTAATATTTCACCTCCCTCGCAAAGAAACACTCCTCTGTGTCGTTTTGTTCAAGTGGAACCGGTTTACATACAAATCAAGAGCCTCAGTAGCCATGGAGACACCAATAGCTCTAAACATCCAGCCTCTGAATGCCCCTCAAAAAGAGATAAATTGGAAACCCCTGGGGGACCTGGATTATCAAATGTTAGATTGGTTTCCAATGGGCTCCAAGTATAATATTCATATGATCAATCAAATAAAAGCCCAGCACCTTAGTGGGGCTGATATTTTAGGGATTTGGGATTCAAATTTGCCCATTTACAACCTCCCTCAAGTCAATCCCCTTCCAGACTTGATCCACAAGTGCCAGGAATGCTATGATCCTTGCCAAAGAGCTGTTCTTACTCCTACAGGTTCAGTGTTGTTCTACATCACTCCAGAAACCATTAATGAGATGCTCCACTTCCACTCTGCAAGACCATTGACACCCCTGTCCATGCTGGATTTAGTAAAGAAGGGAACTAATTTGTCACATGCCCAGATTGTCAAGATCAACTAGTTGTTTGTAGATTCAGGTTCTGAAACTGTAAGAACTCCTCCTATTGGATATGAGTACCTGAATGAATTGGGCAGAATGCTAGTGGACTTGATCAGTTATGTCCTGGGGTATAAAGGAATTGAAGATGTTGATGACACCATAATGGCAATGCTATCCATATTTTCCCCAGGAATGCCTCCTACTGTACACTATGACTATGCTACCTATATTGCAGAAAAGATTCATGAGCAGCTAATGAATCTACCAAGGGAAAGAGTGTTCAGATTCACCTCATACATCTACCATCTGTTCTTGTTCTATCAACCAGACAGCTTCCCTGTTCCCCTCAAGAAACTAAATGCCCAGGGAGTTCCAAGATCAGTTGTCTTTTGGTCTTCAGTTTTTCACAGTGCTTCTCTCTCACCATACACATACTGTGAGTTCATAGACTTGTTCATTTTCCCAGCAATGACCTTGCTATATGGTGTACCTCCTCCAAGGCTAACTGATGAGATGCAAAGAGTCCTCCACCTCTCTAAAGCCTACAACATTGGTGATTGGTACTTCTACCAACACCACACAGTAATCAGAGTTTATGGCTGTGAGTTGGACCCTTTTAGGCTTCCAAGGTATGTCCCCATGAGGCTCTTTGCCCTAGAATACTTCAGACAGTTTGGAAATGCTGACTACATCCATTTCCAAAGTAAAAACAAGAAGGTGCAACTGAAGGTAAGGAGCCAGCTAGGTCCTTTCTTATATAACAAAAGAGAAGAGGGATGGAGGGAGGCAGATAGCATCCTAGAGGGCCTCAGATTTCAAACCAGCTTCAGATGGTTACCCTATGACCGTAATCACTTTATTTCCCTCAGGAGAATAAAACACAAATTAGGCACATATTCACATCTGAAGTTGCCTCATATTGAGAAGTATGCTAATGCCTTGAGCTGGAAAGAAGGCACTCTAGAAGAGCCAATTACTAAAGAGCAGATGCTAGAGAATGAAGCTAGAAATCTACAAAAGGAGGCTGACTTGGAAACTTGTGGACAGGTCTCTTTCTCATACCAAAGGAAACTTGGAGAAGTTGCCTCATCTTCAACAACACATCAGCAAGCGGCCATGAAAACTCAGCAAGCATCCAACAAAGACAAAGGAAAGCATGTGGAGGAGGAACAGCTACCTCCTATGACTCAAGAACAAACAGATAAAGAGATGGAGCAGCAGCAAGAAGAACAGCAACAACAGCAACAACAGGAAGAACAAAGGCAGGAACAGCCTGTGCAGCCAGAACAAACAGTGGAAGCCCCAAAATCCACTGAGCAACAGCCACAGCAAACTGTGCCTCCAAGGCAAGAAACATCAGTTGATGCATCAATCCTCCAAACTCCACAAAAGGAGGATGTAAGCAGAAAGAGAGACAGAGAGACTCCCCTAACATCTTCTATAAATCAGGGAGAAAAAAGGCAAAGATTGAATGATTTTTCTGAGGAAGATATGACAATAAGGCAGTCATTAGGCATGGGCCCACCAAGCAGAGAAGCATCCGCCAGTTCCTTTCAGCAGGAACAAGACAGAACAATAGGAGGAGAAGTCAGCTCCTCTAGCCAGCAGAGAGAGGGAGAACTGAGCATTAAGCAACAGTTCATTGAAATTAAGAAGAGGAGTGAGCCGATAAAAATACAGCTATATAACCATCTGTTGAAAATGGCTCCCACCAACCAGCAGCGCTTAATGTCTGCTTTTGATGTCAGTGAAGGCAAGATGATCATGAGCCATTTCTTACCAGCTGTAGCACAGCCCCAGTCTCATGCAGATTATATAAGGACCAATCTCGAGGTCCTTGCCAAGGACATTCACCCAATGGATAAAATTGAATTGCACAAGCAGACAGGTGAGATGGTCTATGCTTCCCTGGCAGACCAAACATTGGACAACTACAGACTACAAAGTAGCCTTAACAATACAGCCTCTCAGCTAGAGTTGGAGAGAGCGTCATCCCAGGCAAAGGACAACAGAATAAGGTCCTTAGAGGATATAATTATTGAGATTGGGCATGATCCCAAAGATATCAAGGGAATACAGGAAATATTGAAATTACGGGATGCTGATATGGCAGCTCTAAGAAGAAAGATCAAACTCCCAGCCACGATTCACCCTCAAACAGATGAAGTGGCTCAACAAAGGCATGATAAAGATGCCACAGCTCTGCTGGTGACTCTCTATAAGCAGCTTATCCAGGCACAAGAAAAGCTGGGAGAATCAGAGGCTGCACAGGCAGCATTACAGGCAACCTTGAAACAAAGAGAAGAAGGCCAGACCTCTCAGCCTCCTCCTCAAATCATTAATCTTGAGGAAACTGCTCCCATTACTACTCCTCCTCCTCAGCAGACTGATCAAGCAGCACCTTCTACTTCAGCACCACCAACAACAGAACAGGCCCAAAGCCTGGATATGCAAAATCTAAGGACTGAGATTCAAGCCCTGGAAGCTCAAATGACAGAATTAAATGAGACCAGGGAGAAATTGGCCAAAGTAAATGATAGATATGACAAATCAAAGCAGGCTGTGGCAGAAAAGGGCAGGGAAGTAAAAGCCCTCAAAGATAAGATCAAAGAGCTGGAAAATGAGCTCAAGTTAGATAAAATTGTGGCTGAGCTTAGAACAGTGCTGTGGGCTAATATTGGCCAGTCTATTACTGACCAATGGCCGTATATTGAAACCATCCATGAGCAGCTAGAGCTCATTCCAAAGGCACAGGCTGAGATTCACAGATCAAGGAATGCCCTGAGCAATATGCCTGAAGTTGCCACCAGAATGATTAATGTGCTTAATCATAAGACAAGTTCTCAGTTAGCAACCATGGGAATTCCCAACAGGACTGAGACCATTCAATTGATCAAGAGGGTTCTTACTCTGAGAAATCTAGTGCATACATTAGAGAGAAGAACCCAAGACATGCAGACTGAGGTGAAGAGGTTCATGGAGAAGTTTCAGGTGCTACAAAATAGAGGGCTTCCTAGCTTACTGAACAGCTCAGGGAGACTATTCACACATGAACAGTATGCCAAAAGGGTGAATGCATTTTCCACAAGTCAGATCAATGAGAAGCCCAGCACCTCAGAAGAAACAGGGCCAGCTACAGGACAGACTCTCTACAACAAAGTGGAAAGTTTGTTTTTTATAATGAATGAAATCGAACACTTGTTTGCAGTAGCTCCAAATTTTTATAAGTATACAGAGGCGAAGGAGACTATGGATGCAATCCTCAGGCATCAATTACCTACACAGGACTGGTGGACCAAGGCAATACAAATGATTTTGTAAACAATGAGCCATTCACCAAATTTTGTTCATAAAAATATGAATTGTCATGCACAGCACAGTTTAATAAAATCAGCATGCATTAAAGATGAAAGCTGAGCCAACTCAGCAGAACCTACAGCCAACAAAGCAAGATGAAAAGCTACAGGTGTCCAGACCAAGAAGCTACAGCCGAGCAGCTCCAAAAAGTGTGTTCTTCAGCATTAACGCAGATCATTTCAACCGACTCAGTGGCCTCCAAAGGCCAAAATATCTTCTGACAAGCATAAAGATGCATTTACTTTGTATTCAATGATGTAATAACTTTCTGATCTAAATATCTTGAAAAGTTGGTGAAGATATTCAATTCTGAGATAACCTAGCACTCAGATATTTTGTAATACGTTTTGTATATATTTGCCTCTCGCATAAGCTTGAGGGGTTGTTGTTGATTTCTCCTGAAGAAGTTCTTATGTTGTAATCCTTTCAGAGTTTAATAAAGAAAGTGATGGAATTTCTCGGATTTCTGAAGTGTTGAATGCGTTCTGGTGCCTGTTGAAAACTGCTGGATTCCTGTGTATTTCACAATACAATAAGTTTCTGTAACTCTCTCTGTTATGTATTTTCGATCTATTAAAATCCATATATGTTTCTAATTTCTAAGTGTTTGACAACCAAGAAAAAGAATAACCTTCAGGACTTATTCATGCAATACCCTGAGTTCAATCTTTGTTGCTAATGAATGTTTTTCTTCAGCTATACTCTTGATAAGTGTAATTCTTAATTGCTGCACTTTCAGAATATATCTTTCACAATGACCTTTGTTTCAGGAATTCAAGTTTGCTCCTGTGCAACATGTTTCACTTTCACATCACCAGCTTAATAGAAAATTCTTAATTGCTTTCTGTTAGCTGATCATGCATCACCACTTAAGTTTAAATTTGTTCGTTTGACATACACAATAGGCCCTGCAGTCTGAACATCATCACTCCAGCATTTCAAAGCATTTCATAGCTCTAGACTCCATTGCCCAATGATATACTATTCTCTGAACACTACATCTTAAGCCCTGAAAGAAATCCTTCAACCAAAACATAAACCAAAACCTGAGCATAATAGCTAGCCTAAAAACACCATCAAAACAGAGACAAATCATAAAGAGAGAGCCCTCTCTGATTATAGTTTGGCTAGGAACTGTGATCCAAAGATTGGTTAGTGGTTACCCCGGTCGTATTCCCTTGGGAGTCATAGGGAACAACCTGGGTGTTAACATAATTGGCGACTCCACTGGGGACTTCTTAGGATTTTCCCATTTCTATACATCTCTCAAAGCTGCAAATCAAGCCTGAAATCAGTCAGGAGGCCTTCAAAACTGTTTCTGTGTCACATTGACAGTTTTAGGGAAGAGCTTTTTCAGTGAGTCTTCATCTCAGCTTTGAAATATATATAGCCATTCCAAAATCTTTATCCAGTCCTTGCAAATATAAAAAACTTCCTATAAAATCCTAAAAAATAGTTAGAAGCTGGCTCCCAAGAAAAATCCACGGCATACTAGGGCAAATCCTGACCCTAATCCACCCATCATTGTTGATAACCCAAATACCATCCCTAGAAACATTAGGAGACAGCAAAGGCAGGAGCAGCCTGCTGATTTAACCTCAGATTCAGATCATCCCAGCCTTATCTCTACTCCATGCAAGGTCCTTTTCCGGTCTACCCCTAGTTCCCCTAGTTCACCACCCACATCTCAAAGTCCTCCTCTCACATCTTCATCCACTACACATATCCCCTTGACCAACACTCTAGGTTCACCCTCACCTATCACCCCTGTGGCACCCATCGTTCCTATTATCCCAGCTGCACCCGTTAATCCTCTAAACCCTATAAGTATGGCTAACAGATATGCACCCTTGCAGATACCAGCTAATGCTGCAGCTCTACCCCAAGATTACCAAACCAAAATCTCATATTTTGACTCCAATGGCCCTCTGACAGCTGTCCAGCATGCTAAGAGGATGCAAGACCATTTTGAGACCTATGAAATAGATGATGACAGTGTGAGAATGAGGATGTTTGTTCAAAGCCTAACTGGGGATGTAAGAACTTGGTTTAGATCCCTGAATGCAAATTCCATCACAACCCCTGATGAACTGTATCAAGCCTTTACTAGCAGATGGGAGAAGAAGAAGGATCCTCTGCACATACTTGGGGAATATGACACTATCAAAAGAGGTCCCCAAGAGACTGTTTTGGAGTATTGTGCAAGATTCAACAATGTATATAACGCAATCCCACAAAATTTAAGACCCCCTCTTGATTTAGCTTTGTACAAGTTCCCTGATGGTTTTGACCCTGACATGGCCTATCAGTTAAAAGAAAGAGATCCTCAGTCCCTTGCAGAGGCCCAAAGGGTTGTTGTTACAGTGGAAGCCAACCTAATTGCCAAAAGAAACAGAGCAAGGTTGGAAAAGAGGACTGTTTTCAAAGAGGAACCCTCTGCCTTTGATCAAAAGCTGGATGCAATACTCACTGGAATGAAGAGATTAGGTGATAGAGTGGAATCGGTTGAGAGAAAATCATCATGGGAAGCACCACAAAACAACCCTCCTAGGAATCCAAATTTTAGGAGAACTCAAAACCCAAATGTTGGCAAGGCCAGTGCTGACCAAGACATAAGACCCCCTTTCCAGGAAAATTATGCAGAAACTTCCACATCAATAGAGTCCAATGAATATCCTGAGATTAATTTAATGGGTCTAGATGGTGAAAGTCAAGTTTTCTTAACACAAGAAGATCATGAGGATGATGAAATCAAACTGTTCCAAACTAAATCAGGTGAATCCTTTGACTTTAAACAAGGCTATGACACTGCTATCTATGAAGTCCACAAACAATACAAGCTAAGGAGCAGAACTGTGAACGTAAATCAACTTGAAAAGATAAAGGATAATCAGCAGCCTAAAAGAGTCATAGTCACAGAGCCTAATGACAAAACAAATCCACCTACAGAAGAAGTGATTATTGAAGAGATCATTGAACCACTGTCCTTAAAACAACAGCCTGTGGCCACTTCACCCTCTCAACCTAATTTAAATGTTACTCCCCAAGAGATGAGTAAAAGAGGCAAGTCCCAAAGTCAAGATAAAAATCAGGAAGAAGATCTAGTGAACAAGGAAAAGACTGTTATCCATAACTCTAAGACCCAATCTGAAAAACCCTTTGACCTAGAAACTGAAATTGGCAAACTAAATATAGCAATTCCTCTCTCAGAACTAGCCAAGCATGACATCTATAAACTACAGATCAAAAAGTCACTTCAACTCACTAGCAACAAAGATGATGTCAATGTGCTGGATGACACCCCAGAATTACTGTTCGGCCCAGAAGTGGATGGAAAAACGGTAGTCACAGGGGTATTACCTTTTTATGTCAGCTTACATATTCATGATAAAATATTACATAATGCAATGTTTGACTCAGGTGCCTCTCACAATCTCATGCCAAAAGCGGTCATGGAGAGATTGAATCTAGATATAACAAGACCATACAAGGACCTGTTTTCCTTTGACTCCAGCCAAGTCAAGTGTTTAGGCCTCATAAAAGATTTATGTGTATCTCTGGTTCAATACCCAAACAAAACCATTCTAATGGATGTTGTAGTTGCTGACATCCCACCTAAGTATGGGATGTTGTTATCAAGATCATGGGGAGCTAAACTCCAAGGTTCCTTACAGTTAGACATGCAATACGCCACTATCTCTGTTTTTGGGCAACCAAAAAGACTATACAGAGAAACACTCATGAAATACATGGTCAGCAGTGAAGAAAAGCCTCAAAACTTTCCCATATATGTTGTCCATTCAGACATAGACTCATACATTCTCTTTAATAACAGCACAATTCTCTCAAAAAATGATGTTGAAACCAAAATACTCATACAGGAGGAAGACTCTAATGAAAGAATTACCACCCATGAAACAACAGTCAATCAAACGCTAGACACTGCTGCTGTTCTAAATACCAAGCATACCCAATCAAATGATGAAACTGTCCTAGAAGACAAGCCAGATGAAAAACCAAAACTTCTACTTACATTGCCAGCCCATGAACAGATCATTAAATCTCCTTCCCAACAGGATATTCTATGGTTCCTTGAATTTGACGGCTCAGTCAACAAGTTCGGGGCAGGAGCTGGAGTTTGGGTACACAATAAAGAAAACAGTCATGCAGAAGGCAAAGCCTATAGATTAAACTTCAAATGTACTAATAACATGGCAGAGTATGAAGCTCTGTTACTAGGCCTCAAGTTAGTAAAGTTCTTACAAGCTGCCAGGGTTTCAATCATGGGTGATTCAGATTTAGTTATCCAACAAGTGAAGGGAAACTTTTTCACTAATGACAAAAGACTAAGGTCTTATAGGTCTGCTGTTGCCGAAGTATTAAACTTTTTCTCTGAATTTCAAATCACTAAAATTCCCAGAGCCCACAATTTGCATGCTCATAGTTTAGCTACCTTTGCAAGTACCTGCAAGCTGCCTTTTGAGCCCCATCATTGTTTTACAGCTTAGGTAAAACACAGACCCTCCATTCCAAACAATGTTAATGATTGGCAAGTCTTTGAGGATGACAAGCAAATAAACCAATTTTTAACTCTGCAACAAGAATTTGCAGGATTAAATATTGACACTGATACAGCAAGTCAATCACAAATACTTGATACAGCAAGTCAATCACAAATACTTGATACAGCAAGTCAATCAAAAATACAGTTTCAAAAGATTACTCACCCAATATCACCTAGAACAGCAAAGCAAATGCTACATCCAACTATTTTCAGCAAGGAAAACATTCAACAAATCCAACCAATCAGTTGTGAAAAAGTGGCCAATGCTGAAACTGACATCATAGAACTGAAAGACAATTTTCTACCAACAGGCCTAACTCCACTAGAGGACATCTTTGACTCAAATGATATTCCCAGAAAACCAAAAATGCAGCCATTGAAGAATGCAACATTGGTACCATTGACAAACCCAAAATAATAAAATTGTCTGCATCTCTACCTCCTGATCAAAAGCCTAAATACATTGACCTCTTTAAAGAGTTCCAGGATGTCTTTGCATGGAGTTATGAGGACCTAAAATCCTATGACACCTCTGTTATCCAGCATACTATCCCTCTCAAGCCTGATCAAAAACCCTTTAAACAAAAACTGAGGAGAATCAATCCAATGCTTCTCCCAGCAATGGAACAAGAGGTACAGAAAATGTTCAAGGCAGGTATCATAGCACCAATCAGATTCTCGGAATGGATCTCCAACTTAGTCCCTACAAGAAAGAAAACTGGTGAAATAAGGCTGTGTGTGGACTTAAGAAATCTGAACCAAGTATCCCTCAAAGACAACTATCCCTTACCCAAGATGGATCACATTCTCCAAAGAGTGGTAGGGGCCTCAAGGATCTCATTACTGGATGGATTTTCAGGCTTCAATCAAATCCTGGTGCACCCTGATGATCAAGACAAAACAGCATTCACAACCCCATGGGGAACCTTCAAATATGTAAAAATGCCTTTTGGATTGAAAAATGCAGGGGCAACCTTTCAAAGAGCAATGGATATTGCCTTTGCCAAAGAGATTCATGACTTCCTTGTCATTTACTTAGATGACCTTACACCTTTCTCAAAATCGGACCAAGAACATATAAAACATTTGAGGCAGATCTTCCTAAAATGCAGGAAATATGGGATTTCCTTGAATCCCAAGAAATCCCTGTTTGGTTTAGAGGAAGGTAAACTCTTGGGCCACATCATTTCTAAAGATGGCATTAGAATTGATCCAGACAAGATACAAGCTATCCTACAAATGCCTCAGCCAAGAAATGTCAAAGAACTGCAAGGATTCTTGGGAAAAATCAATTTCTTGAGAAGGTTTATCCCAAACTTAGCAGAACTGATCAGATTATTAAATAACATGCTAAAGAAAGATTCAAAAGTCAAATGGACTGTTGAAGCCAATCAAGCCTTTGAAGGTATAAAACTGGCCCTTACCCAAACCCCGGTCTTGACCAATCCTCAATTTGACAGAGAATTTATCATTTTCTCTTTTGCCTCCCAGCATACTATTGCTGCTGTTTTGTTGCAAAAGGATGACCAAGGAAATGAGAAGCCAATTGCTTTCTTTAGCAGAGCTCTCAGAGATGCACCTTTAACGTATCAAATCATGGAAAAGCAAGCCTATGCTTTGGTCAAAGCCATTAAAGACTTTAGGATTTATATCCTTTATTCCCATGTTATAGCATATGTGCCAAGTCCTATTGTCAAAGACATTCTCACCCAAGAAAATTTAGAGGTCAGAAGAGGAAAGTGGATTGCCAACATCTTGGAATTTGATATTGAGATAAAACCTACAAAACTAATAAAAGGGCAAGGTTTGGCCAAACTAATGACAGAAGCAAATTTCCAAGCCTTAGACATCAACCAGCTAGACAGTGAACCGGAGCTGGCGACTCCAAAGATCAATGTAGCCTTTGAACAATCCCCTTGGTACTCTGATATATGTTATGTATTGCAAAACCTGTGTGCTCCCCCAGGATTGTCCAGAACTAAATGTAGGTTCTTAAAAATGAAAGCTTCTAAATTCTGTGTTATGGATGGAAATTTATTGTGGAAAAACCATGAAGGAATATTGCTAAACTGCCTAATTGAGAATGAAACTGACAATATCATAAAGGAATTTCATGCAGGTGACTGTGGTGGACACTTGTACTGGAAGTCCACTGTGGATAAAATACTAAGGGCTGGTTATTACTGGCCCACCATGTTCTCTGATGTCAAGAAATTCACAACCTCATGTCATAAATGTCAAGTGTTTGAGGGAAAGAGACAGTTGCTGCCACTTCCCTTAAGGCCTATTGCAACAGAGAGACCTTTTCAACAATGGGGCCTGGATTTCATTGGGGAGATTCATCCCTCATCTTCAGGCCAACATAGATGGATCTTAACAGCCACAGACTACTTCACCAAGTGGATTGAAGCTGTTCCATGGAGACAAGCAAATGATTCCACTATCATTCAGTTCTTGGAGAACAACATATTGGCTAGATTTGGCTGTCCTGACAAAATAATAACAGAAAATGCTGCTGCGTTCAGATCCAAGAAGATGATGAATTTCTGCCATAAATTTCACATTACCTTAGGCCATTCTACTGCATACTATCCTCAAGGAAATGGCCTTGCTGAGTCATCAAACAAAAGCCTGGTAAACATCATAAAGAAAGTGCTAGAAGAGAACAAAAAGAATTGGCATAAGAAGCTTGTAAATGCTCTATGGGCAGATAGACTAACAACCAAAAGATCAATTGGGACCAGCCCATATGAGTTGGTTTATGGATTGGAAGCCAAATTTCCCTCATCACTAGGGGTACCTGTTATGAAACTTCTTCAAGAAAGCCAAGCTGAACCAAACGATATGCAAAGAAGAATCAATCAAATCATATGTTTACAGCAAACTAGAGACCAAGTTTTCAGCAGAGTTCAAGTTCTACAAGAAAAATTAAAGAAGGCTTTTGATAGAAGAACTAAGGCAGAAGATTTCAACATTGGTGACAAAGTCCTCAAGTGGGATTCAAGAAGATAGGATAAGGGAAAACATGGAAAATTTGATTCCCTTTGGAGAGGACCATTTGTTGTCCAAGCAGTACAAGGAAACAACACTTATTTCCTTAAAAGTCTCAATGAAACTGACTTGGATGAAGGTCCTGTGAATGGCAGGATGCTGAAGCACTATTTTGACTACCATCCATAAGTGCAGCCTGAATTTTCCCTTGTACATATCCAGATGTATATATTATTTTCTGCCAACATGTAAAAATGCAGTTTTCCAAGTTTATTAACTATCAGCAAAAGGCAAATAGGTTCAGGGGTCTACCAACAAGAGAAGCACACAATTTTGGCATTTCAAAGCAGCAAACTTCAAGGTTGGCAAGAGCAGTCAAGGAGCAAGGCAATCTGACCTGCTGTTCTTGGTCTTTCAAAAGAAAAACCATCCCCATGTGGAGCCACTATTAGCTACCTATACCAATAGGTTTCATATTTCATGATTGGCATTGAAAAGGTCCAAATATGCTCTGCTTTGATGATGCAAAGATCACATATTTCCAAGAGAATACAATCTGTGCTTATTGCTTGATGTAGACTCAAATTTTGATGGATGGTCCAACAGCCTAATCTGGATCATGCCATGTTTTGAATTTTCAGTTGTAGAATAGAGAAAGAGGTCTGTCCAAACTGTTTAATCTTGGCAAACAAGTAGTTTAGGTAGAGAAGAAAGGTTCCCAAAAGCTTAATCTGGGACCTTGGAAGAAATAAGGGTAGAAGTAGATAGAGAAACAAAAGAAAAAGCCAAAGAAAAGAAAAGGCAAGTAAGGGTCTACAAGCCTAAGTGCACCCTCCAAGAAGAAACAAAAAATGCTAGGCAAGTAGATGGGTAGGCAGTTGGGGTTGCAGAAGTATCATTCCTTACAATTGAAGGTATGCTAACCTATTTTACAAAGCAAAGTCAATGGATTGGGAAGTCTTTCTTCTCTGTTAGGTTGCAGCAAGCAAAGAAGCATGTCTAACTTCCCACATTTTTCCCTCTCCATTCATTACTAACATCCCCTCATCAGTTGATATTCATGAAAGAATTGTTGGTTTTAGTGGTTCTTAGTCCTATTAGAAGCCACATTTCTTGTCTAAAACTCTTTTCATTTTGATCTACTCCTTAAGCTAAGTTATTTTCAAAAAGACTTAGTGTCATCTCCCCCTCATCCACTCCTTTCATCCATTTTAACCCTAACTCTATTATATAATTCCCCTATGATTCCCTTTTCCCTAGTATTATAACACCATGGTGTATAAACCCCAAATTTTGTATAAATATCCCTCCTCTTGGCATTATAGCCATATGTCTTCTGTCAGGGATCAAAATGGCATCTGGTCACTTTGTTGAACCTAAGTCTAACCCCCTCCCCTCTTCTGAATCCATTTGGCCCATTAAACCTTCGTTTGTAAAGAAAAACCTTATGAAAACCCCCTCCTACCCATAAACCCCTTTGAAATTGTGAAATAACCCAAAAACCCACCTTTTGCCGCTTAACCAAAG
Organism: Pinus tabuliformis; assembly: GCA_031772625.1. Taxonomy (NCBI): domain Eukaryota; kingdom Viridiplantae; phylum Streptophyta; class Pinopsida; order Pinales; family Pinaceae; genus Pinus; species Pinus tabuliformis. The sequence goes on along the minus strand of CM062814.1, from coordinate 93,176,712 downwards.
TATCCGCCCGCATTGTTCTATTTCCAAAATACATTGAAAAACATTGTAAAACACCATATCCTAATGTTTTCCGCCGGGCGCAAATTCCAAAACAAATAATATTTAAATCCCCCGCCCGCGTCCGTATCGGTCGATCACATCGTCAACCCGACAACCGTCTGATCGGGCAACATTAATCGGACGGCTATTATCCATATCGGGTTGGGCCCGAGGTCCGACGTTTAGCACCCGAGAAACTGTCAGAGGGTGACGTCAGGCCTCCGCCACGCGTCGCCCTCACAGCTTCTCGGGTCGGCCTCTGACAAAACCGGGGCCGTATTGTAAGCGGTCCGAGAAAACCGTTACCGCTGTTTCACTTACCACCTGGTTTTGCTGGTCCCATGTCATGCCCACGTCAGAGCCACGTCGCTGCCACCCCGCCGTCGCATCACCTCATTCGTCCGTCCCTTCGCTGACATGTCCGCCACTTCAGCATATCCGTGGACCAACCAGGACCTGCCACATCACCCAGTGACGTCATGCTGACGTCATCCGACTCCGACCCCACCCGATGACGTCACGCTGATGTCATCCCAAAAACGCGCCAATATTACCAAAAATCCATTTTTAGGCCAAAATCTCATGTTTTTTCCACTTTTGGCAAAAGACACTACTGCTATTTTTGCATGTTGCTCACGTCCAAACCAGCACCAGCCTGCTAAAGTCGATTCCGAGACCGCCAGAGCCTCCATTGCACCTGCATTCGCAACTCTTGCCGACGAATTCACCAGGTATTCTTCAAAATCATCCCATAAGCCTGGTTTTATCCATAATTCCGCAAATAAACTGTTAACAGACTGTAAAACTCTGTTTTCACCGTTAAACACACAGTGACCTGCACTTATATCCAGCCAGTGAAGCCATTAAACTCCTGCAGGGCCGCATTTGACAAATTGAGTTGAAATTCACAGCTAGTTCGCACAGTCGTGAACTAGGAACCTTAACTGACCAAATTCACCACTGAAAACACTTTGCTCAGTCCTGCTACTGTTTTATCAGTCCTTTAAACAGTATTTCAATTGTTGTTTTACTCAATTTGCCTTCTGTTTCTAATATTTCACCTCCCTCGCAAAGAAACACTCCTCTGTGTCGTTCTGTTCAAGTGGAACTGGTTTACATACAAATCAAGAGCCTCAGTAGCCATGGAGACACCAATAGCTCTAAACATCCAGCCTCTGAATGCCCCTCAAAAAGAGATAAATTGGAAACCCCTAGGGGACCTGGATTATCAAATGTTAGATTGGTTTCCAATGGGCTCCAAGTATAATATTCATATGATCAATCAAATCAAAGCCCAGCACCTTAGTGGGGCTGATATTTTAGGGATTTGGGATTCAAATTTGCCCATTTACAACCTCCCTCAAGTCAATCCCCTTCCAGACTTGATCCACAATTGCCAGGAATGCTATGATCCTTGCCAAAGAGCTGTTCTTACTCCTACAGGTTCAGTGTTGTTCTACATCACTCCAGAAACCATTAATGAGATGCTCCACTTCCACTCTGCAAGACCATTGACACCCCTGTCCATGCTGGATTTAGTAAAGAAGGGAACTAATTTGTCACATGCCCAGATTGTCAAGATCAACTAGTTGTTTGTAGATTCAGGTTCTGAAACTGTAAGAACTCCTCCTATTGGATATGAGTACCTGAATGAATTGGGCAGAATGCTAGTGGACTTGATCAGTTATGTCCTGGGGTATAAAGGAATTGAAGATGTTGATGACACCATAATGGCAATGCTGTCCATATTTTCCCCGGGAATGCCTCCTGCTGTACACTATGACTATGCTACCTATATTGCAGAAAAGATTCATGAGCAGCTAATGAATCTACCAAGGGAAAGAGTGTTCAGATTCACCTCATACATCTACCATCTGTTCTTGTTCTATCAACCAGACAGCTTCCCTGTTCCCCTCAAGAAACTAAATGCCCAGGGAGTTCCAAGATCAGTTGTCTTTTGGTCTTCAGTTTTTCATAGTGCTTCTCTCTCACCATACACATACTGTGAGTTCATAGACTTGTTCATTTTCCCAGCAATGACCTTGCTATATGGTGTACCTCCTCCAAGGCTAACTGATGAGATGCAAAGAGTCCTCCACCTCTCTAAAGCCTACAGCATTGGTGATTGGTACTTCTACCAACACCACACAGTAATCAGAGTTTATGGCTGTGAGTTGGACCCTTTTAGGCTTCCAAGGTATGTCCCCATGAGGCTCTTTGCCCTAGAATACTTCAGACAGTTTGGAAATGCTGACTACATCCATTTCCAAAGTAAAAACAAGAAGGTGCAACTGAAGGTAAGGAGCCAGCTAGGTCCTTTCTTATATAACAAAAGAGAAGAGGGATGGAGGGAGGCAGATAGCATCCTAGAGGGCCTCAGATTTCAAACCAGCTTCAGATGGTTACCCTATGACCGTAATCACTTTATTTCCCTCAGGAGAATAAAACACAAATTAGGCACATATTCACATCTGAAGTTGCCTCATATTGAGAAGTATGCTAATGCCTTGAGCTGGAAAGAAGGCACTCTAGAAGAGCCAATTACTAAAGAGTAGATGCTAGAGAATGAAGCTAGAAATCTACAAAAGGAGGCTGACTTGGAAACTTGTGGACAGGTCTCTTTCTCGTACCAAAGGCAACTTGGAGAAGCTGCCTCATCTTCAACAACACATCAGCAAGCGGCCATGAAAACTCAGCAAGCATCCAGCAAAGACAAAGGAAAGCATGTGGAGGAGGAACAGCTACCTCCTATGACTCAAGAACAAACAGATAAAGAGATGGAGCAGCAACAAGAAGAACAGCAACAACAGGAAGAACAAAGGCAGGAACAGCCTGTGCAGCCAGAACAAACAGTGGAAGCCCCAAAATCCACTGAGCAACAGCCACAGCAAACTGTGCCTCCAAGGCAAGAAACATCAGTTGATGCATCAATCCTCCAAACTCCACAAAAGGAGGATGTAAGCAGAAAGAGAGACAGAGAGACTCCCCTAACATCTTCTATAAATCAGGGAGAAAAAAGGCAAAGATTGAACGATTTTTCTGAGGAAGATATGACAATAAGGCAGTCATTAGGCATGGGCCCACCAAGCAGAGAAGCATCCGCCAGTTCCTTTCAGCAGGAACAAGACAGAACAATAGGAGGAGAAGTCAGCTCCTCTAGCCAGCAGAGAGAGGGAGAACTGAGCATTAAGCAACAGTTCATTGAAATTAAGAAGAGGAGTGAGCCGATAAAAATACAGCTATATAACCATCTGTTGAAAATGGCTCCCACCAACCAGCAACGCTTAATGTCTGCTTTTGATGTCAGTGAAGGCAAGATGATCATGAGCCATTTCTTACCAGCTGTAGCACAGCCCCAGCCTTATGCAGATTATATAAGGACCAATCTCGAGGTCCTTGCCAAGGACATTCACCCAATGGATAAAATTGAATTGCACAAGAAGACAGGTGAGATGGTCTATGCTTCCCTGGCAGACCAAACATTGGAAAACTACAGGCTACAAAGTAGCCTTAACAATACAGCCTCTCAGCTAGAGTTGGAGAGAGCGTCATCCCAGGAAAAGGACAACAGAATAAGGTCCTTAGAGGATATAATTATTGAGATTGGGCATGATCCCAAAGATATCAAGGGAATACAGGAAATATTGAAATTAAGGGATGCTGATATGGCAGCTCTAAGAAGAAAGATCAAACTCCTAGCCAGGATTCACCCTCAAACAGATGAAGTAGCTCAACAAAGGCATGATAAAGATGCCACAGCTCTGCTGGTGACTCTCTATTAGCAGCTTATCCAGGCACAAGAAAAGCTGGGAGAATCAGAGGCTGCACAGGCAGCATTACAGGCAACCTTGAAACAAAGAGAAGAAGGCCAGACCTCTCAGCCTCCTCCTCAAATCATTAATCTTGAGGAAACTGCTCCCATTACTACTCCTCCTCCTCAGCAGACTGATCAAGCAGCACCTTCTACTTCAGCACCACCAACAACAGAACAGGCCCAAAGCCTGGATATGCAAAAGCTAAGGACTGAGATTCAAGCCCTGGAAGCTCAAATGACAGAATTAAATGAGACCAGGGAGAAATTGGCCAAAGTCAATGATAGATATGACAAATCAAAGCAGGCTGTGGCAGAAAAGGGTAGGGAAGTAAAAGCCCTCAAAGATAAGATCAAAGAGCTGGAAAATGAGCTCAAGTTAGATAAAATTGTGGCTGAGCTTAGAACAGTGTTGTGGGCTAATATTGGCTAGTCTATTACTGACCAATGGCCGTATATTGAAACCATCCATGAGCAGCTAGAGCTCATTCCAAAGGCACAGGCTGAGATTCACAGATCAAGGAATGCCCTGAGCAATATGCCTGAAGTTGCCACCAGAATGATTAATGTGCTTAATCATAAGACAAGTTCTCAGTTAGCTACCATGGGAATTCCCAACAGGACTGAGACCATTCAATTGATCAAGAGGGTTCTTACTCTGAGAAATCTAGTGCAGACATTAGAGAGAAGAACCCAAGACATGCAGACTGAGGTGAACAGGTTCATGGAGAAGTTTCAGGTGCTACAAAACAGAGGGCTTCCTAGCTTACTGAATAGCTCAGGGAGACTATTCACACATGAACAGTATGCCAAAAGGGTGAATGCATTTGCCACAAGTCAGATCAATGAGAAGCCCAGCACCTCAGAAGAAACAGGGCCAGCTACAGGACAGACTCTCTACAACAAAGTGGAAAGTTTGTTTTTTATAATGAATGAAATCGAACACTTGTTTGCAGTAGCTCCAAATTTTTATAAGTATACAGAGGTGGAGGAGACTATGGATGCAATCCTCAGGCATCAATTACCTACACAGGACTGGTGGACCAAGGCAATACAAATGATTTTGTAAACAATGAACCATTCACCAAATTTTGTTCATAAAAATATGAATTGTCATGCACAGCACAGTTTAATAAAATCAGCATGCATTAAAGATGAAAGCTGAGCCAACTCAGCAGAACCTACAGCTAACAAAGCAAGATGAAAAGCTACAGGTGTCCAGACCAAGAAGCTACAGCCGAGCAGCTCCAAAAAGTGCATTCTTCAGCATTAACGCAGATCATTTCAACCGACTCAGTGGCCTCCAAAGGCCAAAATATCTTCTGACAAGCATAAAGATGCATTTACTTTGTATTCAATGATGTAATAACTTTCTGATCTAAATATCTTGAAAAGTTGGTGAAGATATTCAATTCTGAGATAACCTAGCACTCAGATATTTTGTAATACGTTTTGCATATATTTGCCTCTCGCATAAGCTTGAGGGGTTGTTGTTGATTTCTCCTGAAGAAGTTCTTATGTTGTAATCCTTTCAGAGTTTAATAAAGAAAGTGATGGAATTTCTCGGATTTCTGAAGTGTTGAATGCGTTCTGGTGCCTGTTGAAAACTGCTGGATTCCTGTGTATTTCACAATACAATAAGTTTCTGTAACTCTCTCTGTTATGTATTTTCGATCTATTAAAATCCATATATGTTTCTAATTTCTAAGTGTTTGACAACCAAGAAAAAGAATAACCTTCAGGACTTATTCATGCAATACCCTGAGTTCAATCTTTGTTGCTAATGAATGTTTTTCTTCAGCTATACTCTTGATAAGTGTAATTCTTAATTGTTGCACTTTAAGAATATATCTTTCACAATGGCCTTTGTTTCAGGAATTCAAGTTTGCTCCTGTGCAACATGTTTCACTTTCACATCACCAGCTTAATAGAAAATTCTTAATTGCTTTCTGTTAGTTGATCATGCATCACCACTTAAGTTTAAATTTGTTCGTTTGACATACACAATAGGCCCTGCAGTCTGAACATCATCACTCCAGCATTTCAAAGAATTTCATAGCTCTAGACTCCATTGCCCAATGATATACTATTCTCTGAACACTACATCTTAAGCCCTGAAAGAAATCCTTCAACCAAAACCTGAGCATAATAGCTAGCCTAAAAACACCATCAAAACAGAGACAAATCATAAAGAGAGAGCCCTCTCTGATTATAGTTTGGCTAGGAACTGTGATCCAAAGATTGGTTAGTGGTTACCCCGGCCGTATTCCCTTGGGAGTCATAGGGAACAACCTGGGTGTTAACAGTGTTGATATACATAACTCTTTTGTCTATCATGTGTTTCCTTTAGATTCTACCTGATAAGTTGTATTTATTGTTCCATCTCTGGAAATATATCTAATCCAATCAGTACCTTGTTCACTAGATCACTCCAGTTGATGGGAGTATTACAACTCCACCCATATAGTGCCTCAAATAGACTTATCGTCAGTGAATCCAGATAACCATTGTTGTAAGAAAAATCCACAAGTGGAAGATACTCCTCCTAGCTCTGTTGTTGATGCATGACATACATCCTTAGCATATCCTCCAGTATCATGTTGAACCTCTCTCTCTATCCATTAGTGTGCAGATTATAAGTTGTAATGAAGGGACAATTTGTAACCAAACCTGCAAAGAACTCCTTCCAAAACCTAGAAGTGAACTTGGCATCTCTATATAATATTATCTTCTTAGGAATACCATGCAATCTCATTATCTCCTTGATGAATAGTTGTGCTACCTCACTAGTTGAATTAATAGTCTTCATTCGAATCAATTGAGCTACCTCTCTTAACCTATCAACCACAACCATGATGGAATCATGTTGCTTCCTTGGAAAACTTATAATGAAATCCATGGAAATGACCTCCCATTTCCACTCCAGAATTAGAATCTATTGTACAAACCAGTTGGGATCTACATTCAACTTTCACCTATTGACAATTCATACATATCATAACAAACTCTGCCACTTCCTTATTCAAATTTGGCCAATGGTATAACTTCTTAACTGCCACCAATATCTTATGACACCCCAGGTGACCTAAATATGGCTTGACATGAAATTTCTGCAAGATAAGCTTCTTGAGTTCGTTGTTTTCTAGCACATAGATATCGTCCTTAAATCTATCCAAACCATATGTTGTGAGATGATAATCCATTTCATGTTCACCTGTACCCTAGTGTTGTAACATGTGCTTAAGTTGTTGGTACTTGCCATCCCATTGTTCTGCCTGCAAGCTCTGATCTTGTAAATATGTCCCATATGAACTATGTGATATACATGTACTCTTCTGCTAAGAACATATGCAACCATGTTCTCGTTTCCTTTAATGTACCTGATCTCAAATTCAAACTCACTGATCATAGCCAGCCGTATAACTTGCCAAGAATTCAGATTAGGTTGGTCAAACAAGTATCTCAAACCACTATGATCACTCATCAATATAAACCTCCTACCAAGAAGATAATGCCTCCACTTCTTCAATGCATGAATGATCACTACCAACTCAACATCATGCATCACATAGTTATGCTCATGCTCAGTTAGTTTCCTTGACTCGTAACATACCACCTATCCCTCCTGCATCAGGACTCTATCAGGTCCTCCCTTTTAATAATTTGTAGACACCATGAAATATTTATCTATGTCTGAAATCTTTAGAACTATATCGTTTGTAAACAACTACTTAAACTACTCAAAACTAGTAGCACATTCCTCTTTCCATTTAAATTTATTTCTTTTCCTCTACAATGATGTAATAGGATAGGAAATCCATGAGAAGTTCCTGATGAACCTCTTGTAATAACCTGCTAACCCCATGAATGATATGACCTCATCCTATGAGTTTCCCATTCCATGATAGCTCTTATCTTTTTTGGATCCATTGTTATGCCTTCCTTGGAAACAACAAGTCCCAAGTAATGTACCGCTTTCTGAAATAAATTGCATTTACTAAGGTTGGCATACAATTGATTCTCTTTTAGAAATCTCAATACTATTGCTAAGTGTTCAACATATTCTTAGAATATATCAATATATCATTAATTAATACAATCAAAAATTTGTCCAGATAAGGATGCAACACACTATTCATCAAACACATGAAAGTAGTTGGAGCATTAGTTAGACCAAAAGGAACTACAACAAACTCATAATGCCCATATCTGGTCTGAAAAGAAATCTTGTAGATGTCCTCTTCTTTGATGCATACCTAAAGATATCTTGATCTCAAATAAATATTCAAGAACATTGTTTCTCCCTTCAGCGGTTCAAACAAGTCATCGATCCTCGGAAATGGATACATGTTATTGATCGTCACCTTGTTCAGCTACCTATAATTAATGGATAACCTAAGAGTACCATCCTTCTTCTTCATAAACAATATTGGTACACCTTGTTGGGTCCCTATAATACTAGTGATTACCCCATTACTATTGTAGTTATACCCCTTATTTATATTGTTGTGCCCCTATTACCCCCATATTGTTATTTCTGTGCCCCATAGAATCCCTCTATTGTTATTTTTGTGGCTTTATATTATTATTGTTAGGTCAGTTGGATTATATTGTGACTCCTTAGACTCTTATATATAGAAAGGAGGTTTTGTCATTTGTATCATCCAATAATTGTTCATTTATGTAATGTAAAGGAGGTTGCCCCCTCGAAGAGGCTGAATTCTAAGGCGTTGATCTATCTTTTCTATCTTTTCTTGAGCTAGTTTCATAACATCTGGTATCGGAGCTTTGGATTCTAGGGTTTCGCTGCTCCAAACAGGTCATTGTGGCATTTTCGCTATAACTTTTTTTCTATGACATTGCAGAACTTTCAAAACAAACCCATTTGAGAAAAAATCGGGTTGAACCTTGGGTCCGAATTTCAGAGCTTTTCACGCGATATGTGCGGAGATATGATTTGAGGAAGTTGGTATTTTTGCAAACTCTTGAATTACATTCAAAACAGGTGACCTCGGGAAAATAGTCATAACTTTCTCTCTGGGAGTCAGATTGAAATTTCGTAAGAAGGTATAGAAAGAGGATGGAGTGTAGTTTCTTGTAAATATTTTTTAGAACCAAAGATCGAAAATTGTACACGTGGCACTTCATACAAGTTCACTTTTCTGGAAAGGTCTATAATCAGGTCATCTTGGGATATTGTGCATAACTCTTTCTTGGAGAATCCAATTTGGATCAGACTGGTGGCATTGAAAAGAGGACATAGAGAGCTACTACAGATCACAAATTCAAAACTAGATGATTGGAAAGTACAGAGATACATCAGAGGCAATATCAAGCTCCTACAAAGTGAAAAAAGGTGTGTAGATTTTTTTAAATTTTTGCTTAAGCTTGGTTTGAAAATTTATTTTGAAGGAATTCAAAGGGAATAGTAGAGCATTATTATCGGTAACTGATACCCCGAGGAAAGAAAATGCAAACACCTAGTAAGGAACCTGAAAGCTCTAGCATGACTCATGAAGAAGAGGAAGAAATGCTACATGATATATCAAAATTACAAGAACAAGTGCAACAAATGTCATGCTCATAAAAGTTAACAGAGGCTAAGATAAATGGCGTGGAAGCTTAGATGAATGGCATGGAAGCTAAGATGGACAATTTGAAGATAGATTTGAACAGAAATTTGAAGACAGGCATGGCAGATTTGAAGAAAGATTTGACAAATTTTCTACAAGAAATACTTACTAATGGTGAAAAAGTAGTAAAGGAAACTCATGATGAGAACAAAAGAAATGTTAATCATGATTCCATAGATGCTAATGTTGCATCAAAGAATCACCATATTCCAAAAATCGATATGAGGAACTTTGATGGCAAGGATCCCGCCACATGGATATTACAGATGGAGCAATTCTTCGATCTCAATAATGTGCAAAACGCACAAAAGGTATGTATGGCAACTGTATATTTGGAACCAAATCAGTTTGTATGGTATCAATGGCTTTGTTCTTGTAAAAAATTTATCACTTGGGCAATTTTTACGGAAGAATTGATAACACATTATGAGGATACAAAAAGCAACACTTTTTTTAGCCAATTGATAAGTCTCAAACAAAAGGGTTCAAGAATGGAGCACATTGAGGAGTTCCAAAAATTGAACATAAGGGTAAAAGATATTCTAGAGGAGCATAGGATTGATGTGTTCATAGGGTATTTAAAGGATAATATCCAACATGATGTTCGCCTTTGGGAACCTGATTCATTAGAGAAGGCATTTAGGTTAACAAGAAAAATGGAAAGCAAAATTATGGCAACTAGGAAGCATACCATTCACAACTATAAAGACGGAAGTATTGTTGCCCCTAGTCTTCCACAACCTACAAGGTTGACACCACAACAATTGGAAGAAAAAAGAGAAAAAGGGCTTTGTTACAATTGTGATAGCAAATACACAAAAGGTCATAAGTGTGCTGAGAAGAAATTATTCTACATAGATTGTGAAGAGGAAGAAGAAAATGAGCAAGAAAGGTCAAAAGAAGAGGATATACTCCAGGAACAAAGCCTAGATGAAGAAAAAATAAATCCGACCATTTCTTGTAATGCATTGGCGGGAATTACCACTCCTCAAACCATCAAGATAGAAGGACAAATCAAGAAGAAAAAGGTAATAGTGTTGATTGATTCAGGAAGCACCCACAATTTTGTTCATTGTAGGGTAGCAAAAGAATTGAATTGCTTCCTATATCCAGCACCAGAGTTTCAAGTGATGATTGCAAATGGAGGAACAATAAATTGCTCTGGAAGGTGCCATAATATCAAGCTATCCATGGGAGAATATGTATTGACTAGCCCAATGCTTTCCATTCCAATGGGAGGTGTTGATGTTGTACTAGGAGTCCAATGGCTACAATCCTTGGGTACAATAGCTTTTAATTTTCAAGAACTTTTCATCAAATTTTCTACGAAAGGAAAGGAAGTTGAATTAAGGGGTATTGCAGGGAAACCAGGAAAGATAATCAGCTCTAATGGCATGACAAAGCTTCTAAAAAAGGAGCAAAGATGTGTAATTGCACAATTATGTTTGCTAGATGTTTCCACATTGGAATCATCTATTTCTCCAAATCTCCAAAAAGTCCTGGACAATCATTCCAAGGTATTTGAGACTCCCAAAGGTCTCCCACCTATGCATGATCATGATCATGCTATTCATCTGATTCCAGGAAGTGTTCCTCCAAACATCAGGCCGTACAGATATCCCTATGTCCAAAAAAGTGAAATTGAATGTATGGTTGCAGAAATGCTAGAGGCTGGTATAATTCAACCAAGTCAAAGTTCTTTCTCAACTCCAGTAGTATTGGTGCACAAGAAGGATGGATCATGGCGCATGTGTCCAGATTATAAGGAGCTCAACAAGTTCACTATTAAAGATAAGTTCCCCATTCCTGTCATTGAGGAATTACTGGATGAATTGCATGGATCAATTTACTTCACCAAGTTGGATCTTCGTTCGGGATATCATCAAAGATCCAAATGTTTCTTTGCAGTCCAGGAGGTGGAATATTTGGGTCATATTGTATCTCATGAAGGAGTTAAGGTAGACCCTAGCAAAATTAAAGCCATTAAGGAATGGAAAATCCTCACATCCATAAAGCATCTGCGAGGATTTCTTGGGTTGACAGGGTATTATCGCAAGTTTGTTAAGAACTATGGGAGAATAGCAACACCTCTAACAACATTATTGAAGAAAGATTCATTTTCATGGACTCCGGAAGCAACAAAGGCCTTTGAACATCTTAAAGAGGCAATGTGACAAGCACCGGTCTTAGCTACACCGGACTTCACAAAAACCTTTATTGTGGAATGTGATGCTTCAGGAAATGGAATTGGTGTTGTTCTAATGCAAGATGAAAGACCCATTTCTTTTGAAAGTCGTCCAATCAAGGGAAAGTTTATAAGCAAAGCTATTTATGAGAAGGAAATGTTGGCAATACTCCATGCACTTAAGAAATGGCGACCCTACCTAATGGGAAGACACTTCAAGGTAAAAACGAATCATGATAGCCTTAAATACTTTTTAGAACAAAGATTATCCTCTGAAGAGCAACAAAAGTGGGTCACAAAGATGTTGGGTTATGACTTTGAAATCATCTACAAAAAAGGGAAGCAAAATGTGGTGGCAGATGCACTCTCAAGAAAGGATTAGGATGTGGAAGCATTGTTGTGTGCCATTTCTATTATCCAACCAGATTGGATAAACGAAGCAAGGGAGGAATGGAAGAATGACGAAGAAGTGTGGGCACTTATTCAAAAGCTACAACAAGATTCCAGTACTTCTGATACATTTAGCTGGAAAAATGATTCGTTATGGCACAAAGATCGCTTATACCTCTGTAAGAATTCCCAGCTAAAACAAAAGATTCTTATGGAATTGCACACTTCTCCCTTAGGAGGGCACTTAGGATTTTTAAAAACTTACCATAGGGTTAAGAAGGAATTTTTTTGAGATGGCCTTAAATCAGATATTCAAAAGTTTGTGGCGGAATGTTTGGTTTGCCAACAAAATAAAGTTGAAACAATTAAGACATCAGGTCTATTACAACCTTTATCCATTCCAAGCCAACGTTGGGAGGAGGTTTCAATGGATTTTCTCACAGGTTTACCCAAGTCTGAGGGAAAGAGTGTCATCATGGTGGTAGTTGACAGACTTACCAAGTATGCACACTTTTGTGCATTATCACATCCATTTAAATCCAGTACAGTTTCTACTGCATTTATGGAAACAGTTCAAAAGCTACATGGAAACCCAAAGATTATTGTAAGTGACAGAGATCCCATTTTCACTGGAAATTTTTGCACAGAATTATTTTCTTGTCTTGGTACTCAGTTAGCTCATAGCTCATCTTATCATCCTCAATCTGATGGGCAAACTGAGATAGTAAACAAATGTTTGGAAGGATATCTTCGTTGCTTTGTATCTGATAACCAGACACAATGGGTCAAATGGTTGCCTCTGGCTGAATGGTGGTACAACACCTCCTTCCATACAGCAACAAAAATGACCCCATTTATGGCACTTTATGGGTATCAACCACCATCCATCACATCATATTTAAGAGAAAATTCTAAGGTTCAGGCAGTGGAACATCACATCGAACGTCAACAACAAGTCCTCCAACTCTTAAAGGATAACCTCATGTTGGCACAAAATAGAATGAAACAACAGGCAGATCAACATCGCAGTGAAAGAAGTTTTGATGTAGGTGATTGGGTATTCCTACGGCTACAACCATATAAGAAAATGTCCCTAAAGCAAGCTAAGAAGGATAATAAATTATCACCAAAGTATTATGGTCCGTACAAGGTGTTGCAAAAGATTGGTACTATGGCATATAAATTGGAGCTTCCTGCAGCTTCTTGATTGCACCCAGTTTTCCATGTTTCATGTTTAAAGAAGGTTATAGGCGACAAGCTCCCAATTCAAACAATATTGCCAGAACTTGACGAGGAAGGAAAAATTATATTGGAACCATAAGCAGTCACAGAAACAAGAACTCGACAGCTACGAAATCGATCAATTTCAGAGTATCTTATCAAGTGGAAGAACTTATCCACTAAAGATTCCACATGGGAGGATGAGAATTTTATGCAGAAGTATCTAGAACTACTCAAGCGTTTAGGACAACACTTTTTTGAAGGAGAGGGGCATGTTGGGTCCCTATAATACTAGTGATTACCCCATTACTATTGTAGTTATACCCCTTATTTATATTGTTGTGCCCCTATTACCCCCATATTGTTATTTCTGTGCCCCATAGAATCCCTCTATTGTTATTTTTGTGGCTTTATATTATTATTGTTAGGTCGGTTGGATTATATTGTGACTCCTTAGACTCCTATATATAGAAAGGAGGTTTTGTCATTTGTATCATCCAATAATTGTTCATTTATGTAATGTAAAGGAGGTTGCCCCCTCGAAGAGACTGAATTCTAAGGCGTTGATCTATCTTTTCTATCTTTTCTTGCGCTGGTTTCATAACACACCTCCAAGGTGACACACTTGCCCTAATCTATCCCTTGTCAATCATTTCCTTCAACTGCAATGTCAATTCCACTATCTTGGGGAGTTGCTCTTGGTACCAACTCAATAGAAAATTTCGCTTTCATGTGGGGAGGAAACTCTAAACTATCTACTGGAAATGCATCTTGAAGTTGTTGTAAAACCGGATATCTCTTGAATAATTCCACATCCTCAACATCCTTGCCCTTGTCACTAGAAATATGAACTACAAACAGTACACACCCCTTCCTGCAAATGCAGTTAGCCTGCATAGTTGTAACCATCCTAATTGATGTCACCTTCTTCTTACCCTACAAGATTCTCTATTCTCCATTGTCATCTAAGCACTCAATAGCCTTTTCATAACAATACACCTTAGTCTTATGAAGATACAACCAATCCATACCCAATAACATATTGTATGATCCCAATGGAAGAACATTTATATGCAGTGATGTAGACATACCATTCAACTCAAATGGACACACTATTACCCAATGATGCACTCTCTTCTTAGTACCTATAGCCAACTACAATAACCAAGACTCTGCATGCACTTATTTTCTTGGACCACACTTATCCACGGGGTCAAGGTTAGCATAACTACAATTGTATCCACGGTCAATCAAAATAGAAACAACTCGATCACATATCTTACCTTCCATATCAATAATGGATGCTTGGTGATCTGACTACTTGTTTTCCATAGTTGCATAAATCCAACAAGTGTTGTGACCAACATCCCCAACTTTTTGTGCCTCTTGATCATTGTAGATCTTAGGCTTGCCACCTTGGTACAATGGGAAATCCTTCTTATGATGATACTTTCCACAAATCCAGCACTACAATGGTCCCTTACCATCACCTATATTTTGTTGCTCTCCAAGCTAAGGTCCATGTCCCTTCTCAGTTGCATTATGCTTCTTGTAAGGAGAAACATTTTATTTATCACATGTATCCTAAAGTCTTCCCCACTTCTATGGCCACTTCCCTTTAGCTTTCTCATTCACCTTCAAATCACGCTTAGGTTCAACTTTACTCTTTGATTTCTCATAACAATTCTTCAATTTCCTTATGGATTCCTCCAATGACTAAGGCTCATCAAAATTAATGTGGTCTCTATATGTTGCTAGAAACCCACTAATGAACCTTTGAATCTTTTCTTTCTCATCCTTGAGGTAAGGAAAATACCTCAACAACTCTAAGAACCTGCTAGTATACTCATCATTTGTCATAGAACCCATCTGCAACTCATAAATTGTCTTAGTTATATCACCATAATATCTTTAAGATAGGTACTTCTTCTTGAAGAGTCTCTTGAACTCATCCCAAATCAACTTTTTTTCTCGAATGCCGCTGACATTCTTCTCATCTTCCCACCAGATACCTTATTTCCCTTTAAGAGTAAAGGTATATATTTTGGCTTTCATGTTCCTTGAATAGTTATGAAATCTAAATATTTTCTTCTTTCCAAGAAACCATGCCTCTACATCTTATGACTTCTTCATCTCTCCATAAAATGTAGGAGGCTTGACTTTCTTGAACTCCTCTGGAAATTAATCACTCTTCCTACAAGGATGATGGCAATGATGATGGTGATGATGTCTCCTAGATGAGCAACTAGAATGAAACCCATACATACTAGTCCTCATGTCAAGTGTATCCAATGATCTTTTACCTTTGATTGTGTCCCCTCTATCCAACATGTATCATTGCCAAGACATGCTACCATATTCCCCATTAGTATTCTCTTCCTTTTCTTGAATAATCCTCAATTGTCCCTATCTCTACAATTTTGAAAAACTTTGAAGGATAACTGCATTTCCTTTCTTATTTTCTTGATCCCTTGAAAGTCTTTCATGAGCCTCAACCAACCTATCATTTTCTACCTTGAAACTTCTAATCTCTACACTCAAACTCCTCAATGTAGTTGTTATATGAAGAGAATAATCATCTCCTTGCTGCTCAATTGATCTGTAGGGAGAGTCATGTGAACTGTAGTCCACCATTTTTCACGTCATCTATGATCCTCTTCTTCTTAAAAACATTCCATGTTAGATAAACCAAATATATACCATAATCAAAATCATACCTCAATGACGTTCATGGGAGTCTATCTCATCTGCAAAATTAGTCCAGATTAGCACAATCCATGTATATACATAATCATATAAATATAACGGCATTGTGCATGACAACACTAGCTACATACAATGACCTCATGCATGGTAACCAAAACCATAACAATGCATTCATAACATCATGCATCTAGCCCATTTGATCCAAGTGTTTGAACCATGCTTTGATACCAATATCTAACCACCCCTCCCACATTTAGCCACGTTAACTAGCCCGCTAGGGTAAAATGAGCTAAGGGCCACTATAAAATGACCTGACCTCCTTGCTTCATTAAGGAAGTGGATTCGACAAACTAAAACTTTACTGACCTCCCTCAGGAGCTACAAGACCCCTAGGAGCTAAACAACCACTACAAGAGCCCAAACCCTGAGCTAACCTGCCCTTTTAGTGATCTATACCCCTAGTCGCATGCATTGTAAGGCTTCCATGCAACCGTAGACCTCAAGTCACATGCATAAGCCTAGAAGGTAGTGACTACAACCCATAATTTCCATTTCTAAGCATTCAACCCTGAAATAAATGCCACCTTTTCAGGGACTGACTCTCAACCATTGCCCAAAATTTAATGAAACTTTATATAATGATATATAACATCAAGGCAAAGCCATTCATATAAAACTTAGTCAAAAAATTGAGCTAACCATGACTAACCATGACATTCATTTCGTCAAACATATGGTGAACATGAAATCTATAGGCCATGAATGCATATATGAACAAAGGGGTCTAAAACGTATTTGAGATTCACCAATAAGGTCTAATGGCCTCTCTTAATAGTTGCAATAACATTTTTTTATCTCAAACATTCATCAAGAAACCAAATACATATTAATTCATGAACAATACATAGCTAGAGTATATAATAGATCCATGCTTATAGCCAACCATTAATCATCACAGTAATCATGACATAAAAATCATCATATTAACCAGTACAAATACTTCATAGACTTCCATAGAGAAATATCTCCCATTTATGCAAAATCCAACCAAGTCAAGGATTTCCACGTACCAACCAACCATAGATTAGGTTGAACCAAATATTTCTTTCAGCCAATCACCCTCGTACCATATTCCAAGCATGAATGTGGGATTTCATGGAATAAATCAAGACATAAACAACCAAGGGAATCCTAAAGTTAAACCACCTCCACCCTCACGATATCGTGATCTCACCTAAACTGGTAATGAGATCACAAAACCAAACCAAGATTGGTTGCCTTAGAATTCCTTCACCATCCCTTAAGGAATTTTCTTGTCTCCACACACCTATTTAGGGCTTCCCAAATAAAACCATTTCCACCTCCAACCCTTGGAATTTTCCTGAGACCACTTCACCCAAATCCAAAACCTTTCGGCATTCCAAAGAACAACCAAGAATGAATCCCATTACACCATGGTTATCTAGGAATTGACAAGGCAAGGTTGAAACCACTATCAAACTAGGTAAAACTCATGCCATTGACAACAAATGAACCAAATACAAAAATGCATGCATCATGGATTCACACTTTAGCTAGGAAATCACACATGCAACCTGTTACCTGCAATTCCTCCCATTGAAGTTACTTGATCCAATCGTTTCTTTCTTGTCATTTTCTTTCCTTGTCCTTCCTTTGCTTTTCCTTTCTTTCATTGTCTTCCCTTTGGTTTCTTGTTTTCTTTCTCTTCTTGGTGTTTTTCTCCTCTCTCCAACTAACTCCAAATGTAAAATTACAAACGCTGACAAAAGCTACGAACTGATCCTCAGAAGCCTTTTTATCATTGAGGCCTCTAATTTCTTAATCTTTCCTCTATTTTCCTTCAATTTCCTCCTCATGCAAACATGTGACCTTTTCATCTCCATTTTCTCTTTTTTTCCTTTATTTTCATAAATAAATGCCGATAATTACCACTTTCCCTTTCCAAAGCCTTTGCTAATTTCCTTAACCATAATAAAAAAACAAGTGATGTTTGTTACCCACCATTTTATGGGTAATATCCCTAGGAGAAATTTTTCTCCAAGATGGTCCTCAACCGGTGGCCAGCAACCCCTTATAGCCACCAGCTAACTCATTGTGCCATTTTATCTACCACCTGAGCCAACCATGTGGTCCCTCTCCCATTTTCCATGATCGTATGTTTGAAGGTTGGCCTCCCGAATCTAAAGGTGTGCCTTATCATTTGGAAATTGAGTATTGTAGTCTGCTTATCATGGACACTTATCGACATGGGTTTTGGTGGATTTGGCAGAAATAATGGGCTAGGTCTGTTCTTTTGTCCCCCAAACCCCTTTTAGGAATTAACCTTAGATTCTAGTCCCACGGGATCTCTTTTACTAACCATTTGGTTCTAGGGATCGTAATTCATGGGTTCACTCACCTAACCACTTATATTACCCTCTTTCCATTCATTATTACCCCATTTGTCATTTCTCCCACCTGGGTCCACATAGGGTTAGTATGGCCCTTCCCCTTTCCCACACCTTGGGCCATGGCCTGGAATGAAGCTTGGAGGTTGATGCAGCTGAAAAGAAATATAAAAACATATATGGCCACATTCAACAGGAAAATGTACCACAAAATGCAAAACATGGTCTGGGCAAACACATTTAGCACATGGGGAAAATCCAATACATGATCTCTACCCCATCATCATGGTCATCACCCTTGTTCCTATAGGTTCTATGAGCCTCCTTCATCATATAGGAACCCATAATCATCCCAACCCTTGGTTGGAAATGAACCACCCCATCTTAAAAGGGTGATATTCATTGTTATATCTTATACATCATGCTCTTGCCGCTTTTATCCTCGAGTAGTTAATCAAAGAAAATCACAAGAAATAAAAAGGCATATGAATAAGGGTGGAAAAATCAAGGTTGGGGCACCTCATGTACCATGAATTCTCCCTCCTACACATTATAAACCCAAAGTGTGGGCTTCCCTCTTATTAGCTACCCTTGTACCCCAACATGTGACCCAGGGATGCACTTGCTCATTCCCTATTCCATTCACCTATTTGTCACATGGCACCACCTTTTAAAGGATGTACCTTGAATATATTATCCCCTTTAGAAGTAGAAACCATCTAATAGGATTCTTGGTTAACCCCATTTGGAGTTTAGGAGACACTGGCACATCCCAAAGCCCATTATGGAAGGGAAGAGCATTATGAAGTCCCCACCTCTGGTCCATGATTGGTAAACTCATTTACTCGATTTTTCCAATGACTTGTTGTACTAGAAGACTAGGGGACGCATTGGATCTTATGCAAGATAATAGATGGTCCATATTGGGTTTGGTCTCCCTATATGGGGTCCTAATCCTCCAGAGGACCACATTGGCACATGTACGTTGTGTGTTGAGAGCCATAAGCTTCCACATTAGCAGATAGCACTTCATGGATCCCCACAGCGATTCAGAGATTGCTTGTAGTTCACTTATCATACGAGGGAGATGCACCTGATCCATCACGCCCAACTGGCCCCAGATTTGCACCACACACTTGGTAGATGATCCAAGACTTGCAGGATGATTTGGCATCACCTACACCATCATAATATCCCTTATAGGTGATCTACATTCATCTTCGATTTGGTTGGAGACTCATGAGGACACTTGTGTGCCCCCACATGTTATTTGGAGCACCATAGGTTATTACAAGAGACCATGCCCTTGTCCACTACTTTTAAGGGTAATAATCTTCATTGTGGAACCCATGGGCCTCATTAGGCCTCTTATAGGGCCCTACTACA
The DNA here is from genome assembly GCA_031772625.1 of Pinus tabuliformis. NCBI lineage: Eukaryota > Viridiplantae > Streptophyta > Pinopsida > Pinales > Pinaceae > Pinus > Pinus tabuliformis. The sequence continues at coordinate 93,156,933 of CM062814.1, read as the reverse complement.
TGCATAGATTATTATTTGACCTCTTGAAAGGCTTACCTTTTCATTTATGAGCCAGTTTTGTGGGTTTGTCAGCAAAAGTTGAATTATTAGAACATTATTTTATTTTTGGGGCTTATGTAGGCCAAGGAAGCTAATTCAAACTCCTAAGTTGTGTATAAATACAAGTTAGGTTAGCTCATTTTCTCATCATCACTTTGGATTAGATCTCTTCTCTCTCTTGACAATTTCCCACTTTTTCTTAGTGGATGAATTGGAGATTTGTGGATGACTTTTGATGTGTGGATATTGCTCTATCTTCCCTTGGAGCTTCTCTCTAGTCAATTTTGAATAGTTGAATATACTTTGTTACATGTAAGTACATGTTTTTTGATGTCATTTGTTTTTACTTTTGTCATATACGTTGGACTAGGATTTTCATTGTTCTAGGGCTAATTGTTGCATGCATTTACTACTTGAAATTGTGGAATTTGTCTCTATTATAGCATTTCTGAAAGTGTGGGCAATGTAGTATGAGTGAAATATCCTAGGGTAATTATATTAATTAATTTTACCTTGATAAGCCATTCCTTTTTTACATTGAATTATAAAAGCTGCAAGGTTGCTTCTTCTTGACCTAGAAAGGCTAGCGAAGTGATCTTGAGGTCTCCTTGACTGGGAACCAATAAATCCTACTCATATTGATCATAGGCTCCATTCTCCCAAATATTAAGGCACTGATCTACCAAGGGTGGTCACTAAAAATCACATTATTTCACCTCCTTCTAGTTCTAGCCACATTGGGGTACCTAGGGCATCAATTTCCTGACAAGCTAGCCACCAAAAAAGTTTGATCTATAAGGGTCTCCAACATTAGCCTTTCCTCAAGATTTCCTCCAATTTTGAAGCCATTATGATGCTGGAATTAGGAGAAAATCCATGCCCTAGCTTTGGGATCAAAACTTGCCCTTCCATCCCCAACGTTAGTACCTCATACGATCAAAATAACATCTTCAAGTGAATTTTTTTTTTTTTGATCCTTCCCCCACCTTGTCTAGGGTAATAATATCATTGGTTGCTACATACTTTCCTCATACCCTAGACCGAGTCCACTACTCCGTGTGGTCCTGCTCCTTTAAAAGATCATTCTTGAAGAACCATCTGGGATACCAATTCTAACAAGGATTTTAGGGATTGGGGAACTCCTTCACAAGTCTTATCCCATAAACCTAACCCTCAAACCCTCTCTTCCTTTACCTAGAATACATAGTACATTGCTTAGAAAGAAAGCAAGCTCCATCCTTCAAACCCTTCAGGGAAAGGGTTTATTTGGGTCACTCATATCCATGAAATTATCACTCATCGGTGACTCCATACATACCAGGTCTCCTCCCATCGGTGAAATACGTAAATAGAAGGGAGCCTTAGCTGAGGTGAAAGTGAGCTAAGTACCCATTTCTTTCCCTTGGCCTAGCATTTTCCCTTTAGGGATCCCCCTTAGGTCCCCTGCAAGTTTGAGCAGTAACATTTTGATGTTGTTTCCAGGGACACGAAATGTCTACAGTTTTCCCCATACGACATATTGACATATCATTACTAGTGACTCCATTGGAAGAATGAAGTCGTAGATCTTCATTGAACTTTAAGGTTGATACTTCTAGGGTGAAGCAAGCATTTTTCTAAGCATATTTAATTTCACCATAGCGACTCCTACATATGTTCCATGTATACCTCAAACAGGTTTTCATTTCATAAATTTCCCGCTTTGGACGTTGATAACATCCCTGGACATCCTAATCATGTCATGGGAAGGATGCTGCATGGGATGCTCATGTTCAATGGTGATCCACTCTCCACAATTAAACACGTAGAAATATTTATTGTGAATTCTTCAAGAGATAAGGTTTTACACCGTGATGACCTTATGTTGTTGATCATGGGGTTGCTTAGTGGTCATAACTCATGGCTGCATGATCACGAACCTAGGAGAATTTCATCTATTGAAGAGTTCATTGAGGGCTTTCCTAGATATTTTCAAGTAAACCCTACATTAAGCATCCAAGAGGAAGATTTCATCGAGCATCATCAAGACATTGAGAATCTAGGAAATGAGCAAGAAGACAAGTCCTCCTTGGGTCCACATGATGAAAATGATTATTTTGAGGACACATGTGCTGGGAAGGATGAATTTATGGAAAGTGAAATGGAGACCAACCCTACCTTTCTCAATGATATTACTCCCAATGAATCCTCTTTTGAAAACCTTGAGAGAGATGATCCCAGTAGCCTCTTGAAAGATGACATTGAAGATTATTTCCACATTGAAAAGGAGAAATGGGAAATTATTGGCCTTCAATTTGATTGTGCTCCCATTTATGACATTAACAAGGAGGATGAGGATGATATTGGTATTTCCTTCCCCTTAGACACTATTTATGATGGCATACCCATTGATACCCTTGTGGTGGAGAATCTTCATTTTCCTTTGCATAAAGAGGGTCAGTTGGAAGTGATCAAATTTCCTTTTAAGAGGGACTCGATCTTTGATACTAAGGGAATTGATAAGGTTCCCACTTCTCTTGAGTATGATTCTATTTCAAATCACTTGATCCTTTAGACTATGACTTTGGGAAAGCACAACCTGTTGAATACAATACTTATTTCTCCCTGTTTCCTATTGGTCATCATCTTGGGTCTTCATCAGGTTATTCCCTCATGCCTGGTCATATGATCTCAAGTAAATATGAGCCCCTTTCCCCTCCCGAGTATAGTGTTAAGGAAAATTCCATCATTGATTATATGTTTCCCCCTTGGAAACACCCTCAGGGTTTTGACCACTCCATAGTCCCGCCTCTCTAGTGTAATCATCATACGAAACCTACTTTTGTTTCTCCATGTGGTCGGCCACCCTTTCCAGATAATAATGACTTGATGAAGGCCATAAGCATGATGTAAATAATAAGGACAATTGTAGAAGTGATATTCTAGAGGTCGTCGTCCATCAAAATTTTATGAGCTTGGTTGTTGACATATTTATATTTTGGTTGCAAGATAAGATCTCACGAAACAGATTACATCCTTTTCTCACCTCTTCTCACATAATCATCCATGTGTGGGCATCATATTTTCCCACCTCCTGCCCACAACATCCTCCCTGTGTTTTGACTTGCATTCACTTTTGGATTCGCTACATAAGTAGTCATACTAATAGGGATATGTATATTGATACGATGATATGTTGATTGCACTGGCTTTATGATTACACTTATCATTAGAATTATCACATGCGTGTTAGGGTAGGATGCATTGCATGTATGACAACTTTTTCTTAACTTGCAAGAAGCTTGGAAAAAGTTTGAGGGTGGGCTATTTATCAATATCAAAAAAAAAATTGAATATAAAATTCTTGATATCCAGTTCACAATTTGAAGATTCAATCGTATTTGTAAAAGAACCAATCTACAATATATCCAAGTAAAATGCTTTGGCCAAGTCAATTTTCAAGAAAAAAATTGCTTATTTCTTAAACTTAATTGAATGCATTCCTTCCTAGTTTGTCCCCATTGCATCATGAATTTGATTGTTGAAAAAAAAAACCAAACTGATCCTATGAAATAACTCTTGACCATATCAACTTTGGTCATTTACATATTATTAATTCCAAAAAACTCTTAATGCAAAATTTTTATGGTTAAAATTTCCACAATTAGGTGGAACTATAACTTTTTTCAAAATTCCTATTGAATTTAGGGAAATTTTCAATGAAAAGTGGTTCAATTTTTCCACTAATTAACATAGTAATTTAATAAATCCATAATATTTTTGTTAGTTGGATATAGCTCGAGTGGCTAAACCACCCCCCTCCCACCACCAAAAATAAAAAATAAAAAAAAGTCTTGCCAGTTATCTCATATCCAAACTCCACTTTGTGACGTTTTTTTGAGGAAAATTTTTTAATGTGGTTCACAGTGCCCGAAGATTATTGACCACTATATCCACGAAAATATTTGTACCATGGAAATCCACCCAAATGAATCACTTCCTCCTAGCTCAACAACAAATCTTGACCCCGAGAGTGTCAATAGAATTGAACCCATTATATTTTGAATATTTTAGTTGCATATACGAACTATGTTCTTTACATTGGTATCAGATCTACATTCCATGATCTCATCCATTGACCATCAACTCTTCTTCAAGTTCATTGTTGTTGCAATTAATTTTGTTAGCCACATAGTTTCTTTGGAGGTTTTCCATTCTGTCTATTTGTCACTACGATGAACACCCTACAAAATTTTGCTTAAAGTTTAATTTTAGAGCCTACCTAGGATATTGCAATCTATCGTTCCATGGTCACTTCATGGTTGTCTAATGTTTTGCAAAGTATTAAGTCTTCTTCTAAGTGACAAAGTGACCTGCTCACACATGTTCTGTCTTCGATGAATTCAGAAATACACTTTCTTTGGATGCAAGCTTAGATAGGTATTTTGTAGCTCTTGAAGCTAAGGCTTGCACAATCACTATTGATAGTGATTATGCAATCCATAAGCATAGTGTACTATGAAATATATATTGATGGTTAATGTGAACTCTCCATTGAAAATGTTCCTCACTTCGATTGCAGTTGTACTTCTATTTTGGTGAGTTTGTTGGCATGTTTGTATTTCCATTGATGTCACCTTTTGAAGTCATTTACTCATGATTCTATATGTCAGACTTGAGTCTGTTGTATACTTGTTGAAGGTTTTCATGTTGATGTAAATGTTGTAATAAGTCTCAGAATTTTTGTAGGAGATATGTCATAAGGTAAAAAGGCCTCATCTGAAGTTGAGCTACATTTTTCCTAGAGGTCTAGTTGATGATGTATGTGATGTCTTGTTGAAGTTATGCAACTGAGTTCCTAATATCAGGATGCGTTTGGAAGGATGGTTTATAGGTCATTTCACTCCCCTAATGTTTTGTTGCAAGTTTAAGGGTTGGATCTCTTCTTTCAACCTATGCTCTACCCCATTCACATGGATGGAGGCTCATCAAAGCGACTACAACAATATAGTCGATTGGAGGACAAGCCTATGCGAGTGACCATATCTTCTAGTCAATTTTTTCCAGGCATGTGCATGCAACCAAGAGGATTTATGAGTTTTTCTCTGGATTTCTTGTTCTCCTTTGGAATTAAATTTCTTTTGGTGGAGTCTATTGTCTATTGTCATAATTTTCTAGAAAAAGGTCGAAATAAGTCGTGGGGCCTCTAGAAGGCAGTTAAAGTTGAAATTATCAAAGGGCTAGTGGAATGAGTGGCTTGATTTGGTCAAGATGCCAATCTCAATCATATCTAAAGCATGTGAAAATGTTTTGTGTGAGCTCCATCATCTAAAAAATTAATTGACTTAACCATCTCCAAATTCTACAAATATGTGAAGGCAGGAAGTTCATTTGGTTGGTTCTCTTGCAGTGTGAGTGAGTGAGTGTGCATGAGTTACTAGTGCACAACCAGTGAGTTTTGCAGTGAGTTCAGAGTTTCAAAATTGTAGTGTGCTTCAAATATTATTCTTCAACATTGTTTTAGAGTTTTGTGTAGAGATTAAAGATCAATTTGGAGAGTGTGTATAGATATATTTGTTCTCTCATTTGGAGTGTGGATATTTTAGATATGTGTTTGTGCTTATTTATTGACAGTTTGTTTGTCCAACAATAATTTCAATTCTTAATTTCATTATGTTATTATTAAATTGTTTGTACTTGGAGTGGGGGCTTCAAGCTAAGTGCATGTTAATTGTCTATTATAGGAGTGTGTGCTCCAAGTTGTTTGTGGCCAACATTTTTCATTTCAGTCAAGGGGTGGGTGCTCCATTGCTAGTGTTGGTTAGCCGATGTAATGTAAATGAGAATATTTTGAAGCAATAGATAATAAGAAGCAGCAGCATATAGTTTGATGGTTTTTTTCCCTGGAGGGTGGTTTCTCCATCTAAAGTCCAAGTGTCTACATGTGATGATTTTTTGTGTTTTTCATATGCAGAAAAAGTTTTATTTGTAGAATTCATTTTATATTTTTGTAATATTGACTCACCCCCCCCCATCTCAGTATTACTTTTGTCTAACAAAGTTTTCTCAAATGTTGCTCTCGCACACCTTTGTTTTCGCAAGTTTCATTTTCAAGTTTGAAATTGTGAATTTTCCTTGCATTCTTGATCCAGGGGGATATTAGTGGCCACCCACCTATTCCACTTGGACCCCCAAAATTGTTTCTTTCATTTTCCTTAATTGTACCACAATTTACTATTTTTGGCAGTTTTTTGGGTCTTGAACTTTCGAAGCTGTTTTAAGGCCCTAAACAACGCCTTTTTGGAAAATAAGAAAACATGAGTCTTTGACTCATGTTTGTAGTTGAAATTTGTATTCCTCATATAGATATTTCTAATGAGCTATCCTGCACATCAAACAGAGATCGTACGCCAAAGTTACAGCCATTGGAAATTGATGTACCAATTTACCCCAACGGGGCCCACAGTTTTGGCACTTCATCTCCTAGGGTTAGTTTTTTGGATGTTCAGAGTTTTCTGTTGTTTATCAATAATAAATAGATCTTCAATCCTCATTGCAACACAATTAAAAAGGCATTTATTTGACACATCTCTTCTCAGAGATAACCTACCATCTTTTGAGCTAGTTTATTTCCATTTTACATGTAAACAATTTTCAATACTTTGTTATTAATTAATTGAATTTATGTTTTTGTTGTATCTTTGTGTTTCTATTTATCTGTCTTTTTTTATATATGTATTTCATTTCATTCTTTCATAAATCCGGATCAGTGGTATCATTTCCCTTCTACCAAGCATGGTAATGATTATGTATTTGTGGTCGTTGACATATTTTCTAAGATGGCTATATTGGTGGCTTACAAGAAGAGTATCATAGTAGAGGGAACTGCAAATATCTTCTTTGAACGAGTGTGTGTATATTTTGGGATCTCGTAAACAATTACATCATATCGGGATAGTAGGTCCTTGAGCACATTCTTGTGGAACCTCTAGACAGTATTGGACACCAATCTCACCAATTTGACTGCATTCCATCCCCAAATTGATGGTCAAACAGAGGTCGTCAATAGGATGATAGTGCACATACTCCACATGTACAACTCCAAGCATCCATGAACCTAGGATGAGAGCCTTCCCTATGTGCAACACAACTATAACAGAGCTCTCCATAGCTCGACTGGTCGTAGTCCCTTTCAAGTGGGTCTAGGATTTCAACCATTGTGTCTGATTGATGTTGCCATGCCTCATTCGACTACACAAACAAAATCCACACATGTACAATTTGAGGCTGATAAAGAAACCATATTTGTTGAACACATCTAGGACATCTACTAGCAGGTTCATGATATCTTGGAGAAGTCCAATACCAATTACAAGTAGCGACATGATCAACATCAGGTGCTACACACGCTTCAGGTGGGCGACAAAATTTGGATGCATTTGCAGAAATAACGCCTTACCGGAGCCCGTCGGAAGCTCAAACCACTCTGATATGGGCCTTACACCATTACCAAGGTTATGGGAGACAATTATTTTGAGCTCAGTATCTCCCCACCCCTTGGCATGCACCTAGTGTTCAATGTGGACCACCTTCATCCATACTTTCCACCATTACTGGACATATCAGGCATTGCAGAATAACTCACACCAACAAAGCTAAACCCAACCTAAATGGAATAGGCCACAACTAATCGGATCATGGAAACACAAATCAAGAATGCTCACTAGAAGAAGATCCAACTGTATTGGCTTGTAAAATCTAGTCAACTCCTACACTAAGGAAAGTGACTCACTAGGGACCAAGTTCAGCAAAAATTTCCCCCTCTCATGGAGGACCTCAATGCAATTGGGACCATTGCTTCTTAAGGGGGGAGGAATGATCTAGGTCGATATTGGTGGCCGCCCATCTATTCCACTTGGACCCCCACCATTTCTTCTTTCAGTTTCTTTAGTTATCGCATAGTTTACTATTTTTGGCAGTTTTTTGGTTTCTGAACTTTCAGAGTCGCTATGAGGCCCTAAACGACGTTTTTTGGGAACATAGAAAAATTTGAGTCTTTAAATAAGATTTGTAGTCGAAAGTTGTATTCCTCAGATAGATCTTTCTAACGAGTTATCGTGCGTATCAAACACAGATAGTATCCCAAAGTTATTACCCCATGAAATTGATGTAACAATTTACCCCTATTGGGCCCACAATTTTGGAGCTTCATCTCCTAGGGTTAGGTTTTTAGATGCTTAGGGTTTTCCATTGTTTCTCAATAATAAATAGGCCTTCGAGCCTCATTGTAACAAAGTTCAGAATGCATGTAGCCGACACATCTCTTCTCAGATATAAGTCACCATTGCCTAAGCTAGTTTATTTCCATTCTGCATGTAAACATTTTTTAGCACTTTGTTATTAGTGAATTGAAGTTTTGATTTTTTATTTTTGTATCTTTGTGTTACTATTTATCTTTGTGTTTCTGTTTATATATGTATTTCATTTTGTTCCTTCATAAATCTGGATCAGTGGTATCAGAGTGGTTTTCTCTTTATCTATGTTTCTTTACATGTCCCCAATGAGGTCGGGGTATAAGGAATTAGGGATAGAACTGGTTGAAACTTTACAAGACCAACCTCGCCGAACACGAAAACATCCCATGGCGGAAGAAAAGAAATATGAGGGAGTAGGAGATCCTTTCAAAATATTTCTTGAATACGCCCTCGAGCAACAAAGGAACACGGTGATGAAAAAATTTCCCCGATCTTTTTGCATATGCCCACAGGTGACGCATATTCATCTATGAGCTACATTGGAGGTGCCACTCCATTTGAGGTACAAATAAACTTCCCATATTTGAAGGCCAGATATTTGAAGATGTCGTAGATAAATGGTTAAATCTGTTGGAAGGATATTTTTCGGTCCATGATTTTTCCAATATGGAAAATATTACTTTTTCACTCCTTTTCCCACTCCCAACTAGCCTCGAGAATCCATCTCTGTGGACTATATGTTTGGCCTCCCTTCTACCAAGCATGGTAATGATTGTGCATTTGTGGTCATGGAGAAATTTTTCAAGATGGCTATATTGGTGGCCTACAAGAAGAGTATTACAGTAGAGGACATTGCCAAGCTCTTCTTTGAATGAGTGTGGGTACATTTTTGGATCTTACAGACCATTATCAGATTGACAATAGGTTCTTACGCATATTCTGGTCGAGCCTCTGGACATTATTGGACACCAAGCTTACCAAGTCGACTGCATTTGATCCGCAAACTGATGGCCAAATAGAGGTCGTTGAAAAGATGATAGTGCACATACTCTGCATGTACAACTCCAAGTATCCACGAAACTGGGGTGAGAGCCTTCCCTATGTTCAACACATCTATAACAAATATTTCCATAGCTCAATTGGTCACAATCCATTTTAAGTGGGTATGGGATTTCAACCATTTTGTTTGATTGATGTTTCCATGCCTCATTCAACTACACAGGCAGAGTCTTCACAGGTACATGCTTAGGTTGATAAACAAACCATATTTATTAAACGGATCTAGCAAATCATCAATAGGTTCACGACATCTTGGAGAAGCCCAATACCAAGTACAAGGAGAAACATGCTCAACATCGAGGGCCACACGAGTTTCAGGTGGGCAATAAAGTTTGGTTTCGTTTGTAGAAAGAATGTCTTACCAGAGCCCATCGGAAACTCAAACCACTCATATATGGGCCTTACACCATTACCAAGGCTATGGGAGAAAATTATTTTCATCTCCACATTCCCCCACTCCTTTTCCTACACCTAGTGTTCAATGTGGACCGCCTTCAGCCAAACTTTCCACTATTACTGGACACATCAGACATTGCAGAACATATCACAACAATAGAGTTAAATCTAGACTACATGGAACAACCCAAAACTAATCAGATCATGGATACACGAATCGCGAACACTTTCCAACATAATTTCCAACTATATCAGGTTGTAAAAGTTGGTCAACTCCTACACCAAGGAAATTGGCTCACTAGAGATCAAGTTCAATGGAAGTTTCCCCATCTCATGGAGGCACTCAATGCAATGGGGACCATTTTTTCTTAAGGAGGGAGGATTGGTCCAAGTGGATATTGGTGGCCACCTGCCTATTCTACTTGAACCCCCAACATTATTTCTTTTAGATTCCTTAATTGTAGCACAATTTACTATTTTTAGCATTTTTTGGGTCCTGAAATTCCGAAGCTGTTTTGAGGCCCTAAACGAAGTTTTTTTTTAAAGGGAAAACATTTGAAATGTAGTCGAAATTTGTAATCCTCGGATAGATATTTCTAAAGACGTATCGTTTGCATCAAATGAAGATTGTATGTCAAAGTTATGACCCTGGAAAATTGATGTATCAATTTACCCCAATGGTGCCCAGAGTTTTGGTGCTTCATCTCCTAGGGTTAGGCTTTTGTATGTTTAGGGTTTTCCATTGTTTCTCAATAATAAATAGGCCTTCGAGCATCATCATAACATAGTTCAGAAGGCATGTAGCCGACACATCTCTTCCCAGATATAAGCTACCATCATCTGAGCTAGTTTATTTCGATTCTGCATGTAGACAACTTTTAGTACTTTGTTATTAATGAATTGAAGTTATGTTTTCATTGTATCACTATGTTTCTTTTTATCTCTATGTTTCTATTTATATCTATATTTCATTTCGTTCCTTCATAAATCTAGATCAATTCCCTTTCATAAGTGTTATTTTCATGATATCTTTGCTCTATCATGTGTTGCTTTCACTTTCTTTATGCCTCTACAAGTGTCATTTTCACTTTCCACTTACTATCACAAGTGTTGTCTTTTAGTGTGGGAAGTGTCGCACATTGTGAAAGAAAAATTTGAGTTTATTTCAACAGGAAACGTTGGCATCAATGGGTCTTATATATCATACAGACATGTACTAAACAAATTTCCAAATTTTATGCATTGTCGTACTAGTGTCATCATTATTGTAACGAAGTGTATCTTAAGTGTCACACTTGGAGGAGATTATTGTTTTGTTGTCGCATTAAGGGGATCATGTTGTTTCTGGTTATTGAATGTTCTATGTTGTGTCTTCGATGGTTCTAAGTGTGTGATCATGTTCAAGGCCAACCTTGGTTTCATCTCTACCTCATTGATGCCACACTTAGTCAAATTCCATAAAGTTTCATCCTTGGCCAACTTGAGCTCACTTTTCTCTCTAAAACCATGCATTGAGTAGTTGCAAGCTTCAATCGTGCACCCTTTCCTTTTGGAACTGTGCAATGCACAACCTATGTCTCCAAGGACTACACATTGTGCAGTCATAGTGCCCAAGAACTGCCTCTCGACCTCTAGAACTGCACAATCCTACCTCCTAGTCAATATCCTTTAAAGAATTGCACGGTTGCAAGACAAAACTTGTCTACTTACCTTCCTAAATGGTGAAACTATGCAATCCTTTGGCTCTCTCTCTCTCTTGAACTACACATTGCGCAATTACAATGGGAAAGCATGCCTCACTATAACCCTCAACTGCACAGTTTTGTCTCTTGGGCCTCCATTTTTTCATGTTGCACAATCACAACCATTAGTACCTCACTTTTGGCCTTTGGAACTACACATTGTGTAATCTCTAAGCCTTCTTCCTTATCCAGTACCTGGTTCTAACTCAATCATGATTTTCATGAAGCAATATAGACTAGGAGTTTTCCATACTGATGTCGTCTTAGCATGAGTGATTTTCAGTTCCAGGTACTATATCTTGACATGATAGGATTATATTTGAAGAGAAGGAGAAGGAGACAATGTTATAAGACACTTGTGAAGTGGTAAAGATAGGTTGTTCATTGAACAAGAAGATGAAGGGAAACTAGATTGTGACAAAAGTTGGAAGATCAAGATCATAGTGAACACTCCCTATTTTCAACCCCTTGGAGGATGAAGAAGAAGAATAAATATCTTTCATGAAGATGAAGTTTTGTATAGACCTGTCATGAATATTAAACAAAATGTAGCAAGAAGAACAACTTGGCATTGCCATCTCACCATGAAATCCATGTCATCATTGTTAAGTTGTGACTTGTACCAATCTCATCACAATGTCATGTGTCCATGTGTTTTACCACATCATCATGTGGAATGTAATGATGCAATTTCAAGGAAAATGACAAAATGTAATGCGTGGAATTCCAAGAGTCACACGTGGAATATGAAAAGTCACATTTAGACTAAAGAGTCACTAGAAGTCCAAGGGTCCTGGAGGAGTTCAAGAATCACTTGGAAGTTCAGTGGTCATGAAGGAAGTTCAAGGTTCACAAGGATATAAAAGGTCATTCCTCTTGTCATAAATACACCCTCATAACTCAAATAAAGGGAGGAGGCTTAGCGTTTGGATAGCTATCCTCGGCTTCTCTAGCTTGGCATAGGAGAGAATAGCATTCCTTGGAGAAGCAAGAAGTGACTTAATGTTCCACTATTAGAGATAATGTCTCATCATTGTAATCATGTACTTGGATCTTTCGCTCAATAATCAGAAGCTCGTTGATCCAACACATTTTCATGCATGTATCATGAATATTATATGACTATTCTTTAGATGTTTGCGGTATATGTTTTGTTCATATGTACTAAAGAAATTGAATTAATTCATTGCCTTTGGTACTTATCTTGTTGAATGTGTGTTGTATTTTCTTTAATGTTTGTTGTGTCTATGTGAACTATTCCACTAGATAGCTAATGAATCTTTCCTTCCTCTCATGTGCCTCTCTTAGGATAGTACTATTACTTTTCTTCTAGAGACTCACTCTTACTTCCCTCTCATGAAATTATTCTTTTACACATTACAATTGGTGTTTCATAGTGTCAACTTGTTGATTTCAAAGGATATGTGTGTAATCTCTTATGTTATTTATTTCATCTAAGGCAAATATTAGAGTTATGGTAGTCATGTTGATACTCCGGATGGGGCTCCTACTCCAAATGGTATGAGATATAATTGTGATTTTACATCGGGGAGACCCCCTTGGTTGATGGATTTCCATCACCATCAACAGTTAGCACTAGAAGGAGGGCCAGATGATAAGTTGTGCATGTTGAGTCTCTTTTGGATCTCTTATCTTAAATGGCTCTTCCTCAAATTATACTCTCGGGGTGTTTTTCCAATAAATCCAATGGTAAAAAATTTATCCCCAATGAACTTCTTTATGACTTGTCTCAATTCAAGTTTGATGGTGAGATTGATACATCCATAACCAAGCATGCATCTCTTTCTCTTAAGTTTTGTAAACAATGAAATCGAGTGCGAAGATGTGGTTTGTGTTCTTTTCTTCGTCACACTTGAAGGTCGAGTTAATTGATGGTGTCATACCCTACCACCTACGTCCATCCATCCTTTTAAACACTTCATCAAGGAGATTCATTTATCCTTCGACAAGTATGACTTCCGGGATGTCCTTAAAAGGATTAATCAACTAAGAATGAACCATGATGAATCAATTGAGGATTTTGCTAGTCAATTCCTTCAACTATGTTATGAATTTCTTGAAGAAGATATGGATTGAGATTTATTTAAACAAAAGTTTGATAATTTGGTTAATGTCTCTTTTCATGGTGAATCTAAACCCCCTAATGTTTCTTCTTCCCCAATTTTTGTAAATCATGAAACACCTCTATTTTCATAGGAGGAACCTACTATTCTTTTTGTTCCTTGTCCTCTTTCTTCAATCCTGATGTGGGTGCCTCCTTGTGATGACATGAAAGTTGGGAAATATGAAAATAAATTTGTTGATCCATCTCTTCAATCTTCATCTACTTTCAATGAATCAGATATGTTGGATGAAACCTTGGAATGGTTTATGAAGCCTAAGCTGAAAATTGATCCCTCCATTATGTAAGAAGGTATTAACACTCATAACTTCAATTCTAAATCCTCTATCATCTCCTTATCATGATCCCTTGTCCCTTGATCTGCTTGATCATTCTTTTCTAGATCCAAACAGTGATCAAGTGCAAGGTAGTCAAATTTCGCAGATAGAGGTGCAAAAAGGTGAAGATTCTTTCAGTATTTCTTCTCTTTCTCAAAGCTGTCAAGATAATGTTCCTTCATTCTCATCTAATTTAAAATCTACTAATCTCGACAATAAATCAAATGAAATCAATTTGCCTAATCTAGCTAAAGCCTTGGATAATCATCATTTTAATGATGATGACTCTATTGTAGTATATGATGATGAATGATAAAGTGCACCAATTGATCTATTGTCTTCTCAAGCAGAATTTAATTTTAAAGATCTCAATCTAGAATCTAATTTGGTCAAAGAAGATGTTCTTATGGAAATTTCCTTTCCCCCTTTAAATAAGGTTTCTCATGAGATTTCTCCAATTTATACATTTCCAGATTTGCAATTAGAAGAATCATATGATTTGAATAATCTATTTCTTAAAGTTGAAAATTTTAATCAAACCAGTGGTGTAGATGATTTCCATCCAGATAATAATGATCCTATTAAATTAACCGATAACAACTTTCTACATGCAATTTGCAATCTAGCTCACTTATCAAAATGTAGTTATCCAACTTTTCAAAGTTTTGGAACTTATCAAGAAGTCGATGCACTTCAACTTTCATTGATGATTATGTTAGATTTTCACAATCCTCATGAGATTCTCGAACCGTGTCAGATCTGGATTTCCTCACAAAATTATTTCCTTCATATTGTTTCATTGGATATAAACTCTTTCTTGAAATATTTTCGGTATTACGGATATAGTTTTTCTAAATTTCAAGATTTGGTTTCTAATCAGATAAAATGTTTTGCTTTAGTTGATAAATCTCCATGAAAATCTCTTGTATCGAATTCGAGTGTGGAATGTATATCCTTCATGCATGCCCAGAGCTATGAAGCCTACAATTTTAATTGTCAAGACAAAGATCAACATTGACCGAAGGATTCATATATGTTAAGTGCTTTGGTAAATAATCAACTCCTAATCTTCATCATGAATGTTGTTAAACTAATAATTTTTGTTTGGTTCCAATCTATCCTTTTGAGCAGCATTCAAATCTTTAATCATTTAGTGGACCAAAATGCCCATGATGACATGGAATCTAGATTTGATTTTTCATATCATTCTAACATTTTGTTAGTATGTTGTTTTAATCAATTCCCTAGATTTACAAGGCCAACAATTGTTTCTAATTCCTCAAGCTTTTGCATTACTAGTCTAGTATGGAATTGGACACAAAGTAAACCAATGGAGAATCAAGGATCTCATATGCTAATTCATCAAGCGGGTCTTAACATTGGTCCTTACAACTGTCTTCTCATTAGCACCTCTAATGATAGTTGTCCTACATTGATTGATCTTGTAGATTCTCCTTATAATTTGAGTACACTGATTGAAAGATCATTCTCTCAATAATTTCAGAGGTTTCAAAAGGATTGTTTTGAATTTCATAACCGAATCTATAAATGTTTGGAAACATCTTACTTAGCAAGCTCGTTTGCTAATAATAAGCTTCAATCTTTCTTGATGCTTGTTGACGACATCACTAATGAAAATCCATCCACAAGAAGCCTTTAAGGTTTGTATGATTGTTGTTCTCATCGAAAAGGTAATGTTTTAGGATGGTCAAGGTTAGTTGTTATTACACCTCTTTTTTCCTTTTAGAAAGACCTTCAATATTTCGTGCACGTTATTCAAGTTCTTATCTACTCTTTTCCACATCGTTATATGTCGATTTTAATCGTTGGTACCTCTATGTTTGCAGGTCGATAGAAGTTACGGTGGTTACATTGGAAATATCATTACACTTGACCCTGGCCTTCTAGCTGGTTAGGTTAAAAGTAGGTCTAGCTGTATTCTAGTTTCCATTTTTGCACTTGCCCTGCATTTTCTCTCCATCTAGTCTCTATCTTTATTTCTTTTTCTTACTTCTATCTGCAAGTCACTTTATGTTCAATCTCCATTCTCTTGTCCTTTTTGTCATGTTTCTTTGTGTTATCTTTTCTTTCGTGTTTTGATTTAATACTTTGCATGAAAGATGTCTCTTGTCGGTTCCAAACAAAATATGGCAAAGTTTGAAAAGGGAAATTGTGATGACAAAAAATGCTTGGCTTAAGAGTTGGAGATGAATCCACAATATGCATTCTTTTATCTACGTTTCGAGTCATAATCAGGGCCTATATTGGGTTTACCCATCTTGGTTCAAAAATGGATACTGTGGATTCATCTCTGACTCTTAACTCTTCAAAACTAATCCACATAAACCTCCAAACATAAATGCTTGGCTTGTCTGTTATCCTCTTCTCTATCTTGGGCTTACATATCTTTAAAGTATATGATGTCTGGATGGAAAATATGATCCATTCAAATGGAAAGCTTTGAGTAGAACCATGACACGTGTATCTATTTTAAGATCTTCATTCCTTAACTTGGTGTTATTAAATGGTGCTTTGCATGTTGAATCCAATTGAGCAGAGAAGGGAAAGGGGAAAACCAATAGAGAGCAAACCAATATCAAAGGTATATATATATATATATATATATATATATGAAGGAACAACCCCTTTTGGTCTCAATAAGTCGGGATCCCTCTTCTGCCCTAGTGAAATAATAAGTGCCTAAGCACAGTTCTATAAATAAAATAAATATAGGGTGAAAGAAGAGAAAGGATTCCTATACAAAGGGGTGAAGCAAGTAACTTTGTCGGGGTATTGTACAGGCTCACTGGAAATGAAGCGATGCTTGTTTTCCTGTAGTGACTCCACTGGGGTACTGTCCATGGATGTTAGTAGCAGAGCAACACTAGAGATGAAAATCCATACTCTGATTATCTTTAACTCGCATTACTATATTTCCCTCTCCTGGATCGAAACAATTGTGATTCTGCAAGCTTTGTAAATATGTTTACCTGAGAAAAGGAATAGAGGAAACTATATCCATCACCGGGCTAGATGGGGAAACCAAGGTAATCCATTTGATGAATCAATATTTCCTCAAAGAATGAGACCTTACACTTAAAGGTGGAACCTAAACAGAGAATATGGAGTTCTACAAGTGTGTCGCCAAGTGTTGTCACTGCTACAAACACCCTCCAAAATTTTGCTTACACTTGAATTTTGGAGTGTACTAAGAATCTTGGAATTTTTCATTCCATGATCACTTCATGGTTGTCTAATGTTTTTCAAAGTATTAAGTCTTCTTCTAAGTACAAAATTCACTTCCTCACACATGTTTTGTCCTCGATGAATTCACAAACACACTTCTTTCAATGTAATCTTAGATAGGTATTGCACAAATCTTGAAGGTAAGGTTTGTGTAATCACTAGTGATAGTGACTTCCCAATCCATAAGCACAATGTACTGCACAATACATATTGACAATTAGTGAGCACTCTCTATTGGCAATCTTCCTCACTTCGATTGCAATTATACTTCTATTTCGGTGAATTTTCTAAACTGTCGTTCCGGCACACCTTTGTGTTCGCAAGTATCACTTTCATGTTCACAACTATCATTTTTTCTTGCATTCCCTTTAATAAGTGAAATTTTCATGATATTTTTTCTCTAACATGTGTCTCTTTCTCTTTCTTTACGACTTTGCGAGTGTCGTTTGCACTTTTTGCTTACTTTTGCAAGTGCGATGTTTCAACGTGGAAAGTGTCGCACAATGTGAAAGAAAATTTTGGGTCTATTCTAAGAGGCAACTTAGGCATCAATGGGTCCTATCTATCATAGAGACATGTACTAGACTCATCTCCAAATTTTTATGCATTTTTGTACTAGTGTCGTCAATATCGCAGCAAAGTGTATCTTAAGTGTCACACTTGGAGGAGATTGTTGTTTTGTCGTCACATAAGGGGATCATGTTGTTTCTTGGTGATGAGTGTTCTATGTTGTGTCGTCGATTGTTCTGAGTGTTTGATCATGTTCAAACCCAACCTTGGTTTCATATCTACCTCACTGATCCCACACTTAGTCAAATTCTAGAAATTTTAATACCCGACCAACTTAAGCTCACTCTCCCTTCTTGAACTGCGCATTGCGCAATTGCAAGCTTCAAGCATCTACACTTTCCTCTTGGAGCTACGCAATGTACAGGATCCGCCTCCAACGACTGTGCATTGCATAGTCACAGTGCCCAAGAACTACCTCATGACCTCCATAACTATGTAATCTTGCCTCCCAACCAATCTCCTTTTGCACATTGCACAGTTGTAGGCAACAGTCTCTCTCCCTTCCTTCTTGAACTACACAAATGCGCAATCCACTGGCCCTCTCTCTCTCTTGAATTTCACATTGCATAGTTACAGTGGGCAATCCAACCTCACTATAACCCTCAACTACATAGTTTTTCCTCTTGGGCCTCCAATAATATGCATTGTGCAGTCAAAAGCATAAGTACCTCACTCTTGGCCTCTGGAACTCTGCATTGAGAAATCCCTGAGCCTTCTTCCTTGTTTAGTACCCAATTCCGACTCAATCAATGATTTTCATGAAGCAAGCTAGACTAGGAGTTTCTTGGACTGATGTTGTCTTGTCATGAGTGATTTTTAATTGTAGGTACTATATCTTGACATGACATAATGATGATCGAAGAGAAGGAGAAGGAGACAATGCTAGAAGACACTTGTGAAGCGGTAAAGACAGGTTGATTATTGAACAAGAAGATGAAGGGACACTAGATTGTGACAGAAGTTGGAAGATCAAAATCGTAGTGAAGGCTCCCTATTTTCAGCCCCTTGGAGGGTGAAGAAGAAGAACAAAGTTGATGTTTCATGAAGATGAAGTTTTGTACAGACCTCTCATGAAGATTAAAGACAAACTAGAAAGAAAAACATCTTGGCATTTCCATCTCACCATGAATTCCATGGCATCGTTGTCAAGTTGTGATTTGTACCAATCTCATCGTAATTTCATACGCATCCATGTGTCTTTCCACATCATCATGTGGAATGTAATGATGTATTTTCAAAGAAAATGATAAAATGTATTGTGTGGAAGTGCAAGACTCACATTTGTAGTATGAAAAGTCACAGACTAACGAGTCACTAGGAGAATTCTAAGAGCCTTGTAGGAGTTCAAGGGTCACTTGTAAGTTCAATAGTCATGAGGATATGAAAGGCCATTCCTCTTGTTATAAACACACCCTCATAACTCAAGCAAAGGGATTTTAGAGCCTTAGCCTTTGGAGAGCCAACCTTGGTTTCTCTAGCTTGGCATAGGAGAGAAGATCATTCCTTAGAGAAGCAAGAAGTGACTTAAAGTTCCACTATTAGTGCCAGTGTCTCAACATTGTAACAATATACTTGTATCTTTCACTCAATAATCAAAAGCTCGTTGAGCCAAGACATTTTTATGTATGTATTGTGAATATTGTATGACTTATTTATATGTTTGCAGTATATGTTCTGTTCATATGTACTAAGGAAATTGAACTACTTCATTGGCTTTAGTACTTATCTTGCTGAATGTGTGTCGTATTTGCTTTAATGTTCATTGTGTCTAAGTGAACTATTTTGCTAGATAACTAAAGGATATTTTCTTCCTATTGTGTGCCTCTCTTATGATAGTACTATTACTTTCCTTCCAGAGACTCTCTTACTTCCCTCTCGTGAAAGTCTTCTTTTACGCATTATAATTGGTTTCACAGTGTCAACTTACTTGTTGATTTCAAAGGATGTGTGTAATCTCTTAACTTGTTTATTACAACCAAGGAAAATCTTAGAGTTATGGTAGCCGAGTCGATACTTCGAATGGGGCTCCTATTTCAAATGATGTAAAGTCTAATTAGGACTTCACATCGGGGAAACCCCCTTGGTTGACAGATTGCTAGCACCGTCAACATGTCGTTAAGCATTTGGCCATTTAAACAAAAAAAGATGAAAAAAATTAATTAGTTAATTAATTAAAAATATAAGGTGTCACAATTGCAGTTGTTCGACAACCGGATGCCCCAACCATCGTTGGTCTACATCCAGATGTCATGATACAACGTCGCCACATTTGTCACCTCCTTTGTCTTGTCGACCACACTATGACACTGTAACCATTGTCTCATCTCCAGTGTGTCATCCGACCAATTCCATTCTCACTCTCACCCCCAGCCAATGTATTGTCTCCACATGCTATCCCTCAACCAAAACATCACCACTGCAACCACTTGTCACCACCCTTCTATAAACACCATTTGTCGTTGTCCTGATTCAACAATCACTCATGTTAATTTTATTTGGGTTCAACCTGCGAAAAAAAAGAAGTGATTTTACTGCTGAAAAATCATGCCTAGTTCATTCATATTAAAATTCGTAATCAATTGTAGTTGTGTTCTTGCCCAATTATTAATTTGTGAGAGGCCATTAACCCCAAATGTCAATTCGAAAATTGTGGCCTTTCATTTCCACTCTCAACGAAATAAATGGACTTGGACTTAAGGGTCAAAACAAAGTTACACATTATATATATATATATATATATATATATATATATATATATATATATATATATATATATATATATATATACATTATAAATTTTCAAAGGTATAAACAAATACTTGAAATATCAAATTTAAGTTTTAAAAAAATTGTGAATTATCAACGAAGGTGAAATGGAGACAAGTAATGCAAGATTTCCTAAAATTTTTAGTAAAAGTGTTAATGTGCTATTTAAAATCAAAATATTACTTGTAGGAAATAATATTATAATCTCCATTGATCCTACTCAAGATAATAATTATGTTAGTATTGAATGTGCTAACTAATTAGTGATTTTTTAATTAAATAATTAAAACGCTGGATTCGATGAATAAAAAGCAATGACATAAGAAATCTACAACTAAGTATTGGAGACTATCCTTTTCTCTCACAGTTCACCTTTAAATCTTTATTTTGTGACAAAAGTGATATAATTCTAGGTTCACCCTAGATGGAGTCACTAGGGTCCTCAATCCTAAATACAAATAGAAGTTTTTGACATTTTCCTACAAAAAGAAAAAAATAACACTACATGATGTTACATTGAAGTCATATTCAGTAACACTAGAAAACGTAAAAGATATCTCAAATGAAATTATTCAAGAAAACCAGAAATCGATGCACAATACGCAAAGGGACGTTGAAAATATTGTCGTAGACAAAAATGAAGAAGTTAACTCACCTCAAGAATCACAACGAGAAATTATTGACACGAACCAAGAAGCTTAAGAAGGATGTTGGAAAATGAAGTATAACAATTTACTAAGAAGGAAGCATCGAAATCTTTAGATGTTCAAGTCGAAGAAAAATGAACAAATATTGATCCAGTCAATATCACAAGTCAAGAAAATGACTAACCAGTTTAAGTAAAAACATATTCACAAGTTGGAGTCTAGATGATGAAAATTTCAAGTGAAGATTATGCAATCAACTCAACAACATCAATACCTAAAGTAACTCGGGGAAACTGCCCCACGCATGATAAGGGAAAATCAAATCACAAAAATTGTGTATCAACATTTGAATCACAAGAGCATACATCTCAATCAGTTTGCATATTTGTATCACTCATAATAGAAATAACAATCTTATGTTCCAGCTATCAAATAATTGCAAAGTTCCACATAAGATTGATTTATGATGGTTAGATCCCTTTTTAATTCAACAATTTTGTTTATCACTCAAAAAATCATATCATCTTGTATCATCGAAGAACACAACTTCAAGAACTCCGAAAGATATGAATAAATTAGAAGTCAAAGAAACAGACGCCACTTCTTGTCAACAATAATGAGGACAAATCTTTTCTAAAGAGAAAGACAATGTTATGAATATAATATATAAAAATAATAATTATCATAATAATAATTAATTAAATAATAAGTAGTTACTGAAGAGGCATGTCTTAAAAGGCATGATCATTCATGAAGGAGGACCTGACTAGGTATATAAGCAGACCCTCATTTTTGTAATTATCTCATATCTCATATCAATTGTAGAGTTGGCAATCTTATATAAACATAGTTTGCCCTGTAATAGATACTTAGATATTTCAGATATTTTGAATGTTTATGTTGTGTATACAAACGTTGTTTTTTGATACATATTAACAAACAATATTAACAAACAAGGTTTCTATACACATCGGAAATATTCAGAATATCTGGAATATGTAAGTATCCATTATAGGCTAAACAATATTTATATAAGAATTTCGAATGTACAATTGATATGAGATATGAGATAATTACAAAATGAGAGCCCATTTATATACCTAGGCAGGTACCCCTTCATTAATGGTCGTGTCCTCTAAGAGATGCTTCTTTAGTAACTAATTATTATTATGATAATTAGTATTTATATTATTTTTATATATTATGTTCATAATATCATCTTCAAAATTAAAATTTATCTAAAATACATGGAGATTGTCAATATAGATGTAGAAGTATAGGGGCGAAGAACGGGGTTTGTCTACCATTTTGGACCAACATATTGACCTATTTTTAAAATCATACATGTCTATATTTGTCCATAGCCTTTTTATTTGTTTATCAAAGAAGGTGTTGCCATGTTAATGATTTGCCATAACAAACTGTTTGCAAGAGAAATTGGAGTGTTTGCAAGAGAAATTTGAGTGTTCCAAATGTAAGCATAACTCTTTAACATACAAGAAAACATGATGAGAATAGTGCTTTACCAATCTATTTAAACATCAAAATGAGTTTTTTGAATTTCAACCAGGAAAAAAATAAATATTAATAAATAAATAAATAATAATAATAATAATAAAACAAATAAATAAATAAAATAAAATAAAATGAAATAAATAAATCTGCATGAAAACATAATGACTTAATGAACTAAAAGAGATGGTGATTTTGACCCTGATATGTGAAGTGATCTGCAATTATGAACTTCAACTATATCTAGGTATTCTGAGGTACAAGACACAAACTCCATAACCAAGTAGTCAAAATGTCTTGTAGTTTAACACATACCTCATTCTGAATGGGGTTGTATGGACATATTTCATTTAAACATTCCCTAGTTGGTCGAGGTTATATCCCTAATAAAAGACATCAAGCTCCCATACAAAGAGTATTCTCTTTAACTCATTTACAAGATGGGTACATATTGAAGTTGCTGGCACGTAATGAATTATATCTACAAGTTCCATTAATATTGTTTGAGATTTTGATAACCAAGGTGACATCTAAACTTCACCGAAAATTTGGTAAATGCAAGATGATGTTGTAAGCAATATACATATGTCCGAACACATTGGAAATACCATATATATAGCACCCAATTTATTTAGAATTGGTCTCTGAAAATTAATGCTTATATAGGAATCTTTATGCCATGTTTTTAGCAATTCAAATAGTCCACGCAAGAGCCCCCTCGAATAAGCCACTTTCTTGCCTAGTAAAAACTAATGAATGATCACTGATTAGTTTTACCTATAGACATTAACTTTCCCCAAAGTATCAGAAATGAATCATATGTATATAGCACCAATTTATTTAGAACTTATCTCTAAAAATTAATGGTTATATAGGAACCGTTATGACATATTTTTTGGAATTTAAATAGTCTGTAGAAATTTCTGTTTTCCCACCCCGGTTTTCAGTTTCTCCTTATTTCTCCCATATAGTTAAATGCCCTTTCCCATAACCATACATTTAACAAGCTGGAAAATAAAATAAAATAAAATAAAATAAAATAAAATATTGCTGAAAACACCAATTTTGGAAATTTTACAGAATGCTAGAAATTGCAGAAATAAAAATCACCAGTAATAAACAGCCATTAAAACACATTTAAACACTGAGATTTTTGGTCAATGTGACCCTGGAAAAACCCCCTACAACTCTTGGGGAAAACCAGTTTGAGAGCTCTTCTTTATTTCTGAAAATGCCTTTTACAGTGAGAAATTTTCAGCAAAAAATCAACAAGCAAATTTACAACTCATCTCTTTTCCCATGCTTCACAGCAAACTGGAAATTACAACAAACAAGACAACAATAAATGTTGTACGGTCTCCTCGATTTTCGTGCCCACTTTCAGCATTAAACGTTGTTGTATGGCCTTCGTTTTGCGTGTAGAAAAATCAGCAAACTGCTCCTCGATTTTTGTGCAAACCTCTCCTCGAAAATCGTGCCAAAATCTACATTTCACTGTGTGCTGAATCCGCTGTACAAATCTGCTCAACTGCTGCCTTGGAATGTGTGTCAAGCTGATGTCTCCTTCTCCTCCCTGCTCAGAAATCTCTCTTGCTCTCCTCCCAATCTGCTCATGTTCTCAAACTGGTTTTCCCCAAAAGTTGTAGGGGGTTTTTCCAGGGTCACATTGACCAAAAATCTCAGTGTTTAAATGTGTTTTAATGGTTGTTTATTACTGCTGATTTTTATTTCTGCAATTTCTAGCATTCTGTAAAATTTCCAGAATTTGTGTTTTCAACAAATTTATTTTTTTCAGCTTGTTAAATGTATGGTTATGGGAAAGGGCATTTAACTATAAGAGAAAAATAAGGAGAAACTGATAACCGGGGTGGGAAAACAGAAATTTCTACATAGTCCATGCAAGAGCTCCCTTGAATAAGCCACTTTCTTTCCCGGTAAAAACTAATGGACCAATTAGTTTTAAACTTCAATTCTTATGTATCTCTATTTTATATTTTTGAGTGAATGCATCCAAATCTATTACAATTATTTCTTGTGTATCAACTTCAATTCTTGTGTATCTTTACGTTATATTTTAGAGTGAACACATTCAAATCTGTTACACTTACTTCTTATGTATCTCTACATTATACTTTAGAGTGAATGCATTCAAATCTATTACAATTATTTATTTGAAGCATAGCAATCTATGGAAACACAATGACCCTATTAGAGAACCAATATGGAGCACCCCAAGAGCATCAGTGCTCTAGCTTCCATCCAAAGCATATTGATTCAAATTATTTTTTTATGGTGCAATTACAAGATGAGTCATACGGACAATGGATGCAATGTTGCTATCTATATATCTCAAATACATTAATAGAGCCCTTAATCAAACTGAGGTTGAAGTCTTGATTGAACATGTTACAACATGTATCTCACAAGGTTTTCATGCCGACAATGTCCAAGGAGATCATAAAATTCTCATAGATACACTCAATAGGAAGGCCAAATGCAATGATTAGTCTAACAAAGGATAATCGAATGGATAAATCACATAACTGACAACCTTTATTTTTTGTCCATCCAGGGAGACAAGCGACAAGGTAGCCAATTGGTTAACAAATAAGGTTATTAAAGGAGAAAGTGATCTAAGGGTTATTACAGTTGAAGCAATACTTGAGGAAACAAAATGATTAGGGATCAAATAAATTGCCTCCTCTCTTCTCCTTACCCCTTCATTAATTCATGATCCTCCTTAGATTTATCATTTTCCATGAGGGGAAAAGGGATGCATTTGGTCAACGCAAATGTGAATTGAGTAGCACGCGAGCCAAGATTGACAATTTGGTTGTCCTTCAATATTTGTTGTCACTAATAAACAAGACGTGGTAACCTGGTTATAACCTTTTTATGTTAATTCCCTTTGCTTGAATAGTCCAAAGCTATATCAACACCAAAAGAACTATGGATCCTTCTCTCATCAACAAGGATGAAGCAAGAAGCCTCCCAGTGGTTACCCTAATACAATTGTAGAAAGGATATAAAATGATTTGAAATGAAATGGTGTTGAAGTTGAGGGGGCATGGAGATAACAATGGGGAAAGTTGGGATGAGGTTGATAATGTCCTAGAGCTTAATCATAAGACGCAACACCATGCATTTGTGGTAGGGCCAATATTCGCAGGTGGGCTAATTTTCTATACTTTTTCCAAAAAAAGGATTCGCCAATTTCCATTTTTTCCTAAAAATGATTTGACCAGGTTTTATAGTATGAAAATAATTTACCTTAGAAATCGCTAATATATTATAATAAAAATCTAGATATTTTACAAATCAAAGGTCCTAAGAATGTTGTAGAAGAGAATGTGGAGATCCCTAAGAGGAAAATTGCAACAATTGGGGCAAGCCTAGGAGAGGACTCACTAACGTGAATAGCAAGCTTAACTGTCCCACCCCAGATTAGGGCATTGACAACTCTAATATGAGGCAGATCCAAGTTAACATCGTTAGCATAGAGTCAAGGTTTTTATCAACAGATGAAGTGCTTTTGGCTCAATATGCTCAACACTGATTGTCAACCTCAGCAGAGGAGTTTAATGGAGATGCAGGGTGCCTCTAGCTGCACTAGAATGGTACTAGTCGATGTGGATCTACGTAAGGAATTTTGATCATTTTAAGCTTTAAACTATGGTGGCCACATGGTGGTTGATTACACGAATCCCCATATCAAATATGGGTTTGGATCGAAATCTTTCAAGGACTCGCTTTGTGGCAATGTCACTCGGTTAACATACATTTGAAAGGTCGGTGCAATGTAACCTGAAGGAAAGCCAATCATTTTAACCCACATCATTTAAAGGTAACCTACGAGAGGAGGTTGGTTTGTTTCGATAGTGACCAAGGGACCATCAAGCTTGATGATTAAGGCCAACTTATATTCACGCTGCCAATGTTGAAAGTTGAAAGGGGTTGTAGTGCTTATATCCGTAGATGCTTCAAGATTGTGTTCTCGAAATTGTCAGTTGTACATAAATGCTTCAAATGTTTACATGTAGTAGTTGTGGGGTCTCCATTTTGTCATTGATTAGTTTCATGCCAAAAGAGCAAGGGTTTTGGTTTTATCAATCTAATTTATTATTTCGATCATTAGTTCCTTTGAATTTCTTTTATATGTAGTTCAAGGTCCCCAAAGATTGGTATCTGCTATGTCTACGAAATATTTGTAACAAGGAGATCTACTTGAAATGATTACTTCCTGCCAACTCAACTACGTAGCTTGATCCCAAGAGTGTCAAAAAAATTGAACATGTGATCTCTAAATAGCAAAAATGTTTTAATGACAAAGATTTGACCAACTACACTGACCATTAAAGCTAACAATTCTTTTGCTTTATCAATATAACATATAAATCTTTAACATGATTAAAAATAATATATTGATTTATTAATGTTGAAAAATATATTATAGTAATTATCAATCTAAAATTATTAATTTAAAAGTTAATTCTAAGTTTATTAATAATTTAAGCATTTCACATTATATTTATTACAATAGTAATCTAAATGTGACTGGAATTAATCTATTAATTAATAGTTCATATGAGTGATTAATTTATTATTCTAAATTCATTAATATAATATAATAGGTTAATTTTAAATATATTAATTAAATTATATAAAGATTAAAATAGCTATAAAATTTACAGCTTTTAAATAAATTTATTTTTCAAATTTATAGAAGTATATTTATATTGTTTGTACTTCGCCATTCCCCGCCGTATCGAGATATTTTCTTTTCAAAAAAGCAAAGAATCCGAATCCCGGTAACTTAGGTTAGGTTTTTCTTGTAATTTTTGAAATTTAGGGAATGTATGCATTCAGAGGCCATGAAACTGTATGGGTTGTACTCTTATTCCTTGTTGCAAGTATGTCAGGAGTAGTCTTTGCACGGGTATTGATACTTGCTACAATATTCTAACATCAAAAGTTATGCATCACCTCATGTGAATTTTCGATAATGCAAACTTATTTTTCCTTAGAATAAAAATTTAAAGGCAATGCAGCAACACTAAGCTCTGGACACATTCCAAATGCTAGGTATTATCCTGTTATATGACAGATATTTCCAGATAAATATCGTTTATTTGCATTGCCAACCTCTATGTCTTGTCAGTTAGTACTCAACAGGTACCGTTCAGAATAAGACTCCAGGACAAAGAATATAATCAAACTAGTCAATGATATACGAAACACTAACTGATCTTTTGACCTCCGTTCATATAAATTAAAACTTATAATAATGAAAATTATAGAAATTATATGACAAGCTTTCCATCACTCATTGTGATGAAGTATGGTTTGCCTGAATAGAAACTGGTTATTTGCACAGCCAAGCACAATTGCTAGAAATAGTATACACGTGAATACTCTCCAGCACTGGTACTTTTCCAGGAAAAGGATAATCATAAGACTGCCTGAAAAAATTGTACACTATTTGATCAACTGATCCTTTCTACATAAATAAGAAAATAAGGCAATTAAAAATTGCATTGTTAGACTGTCAAGTAATTAGGTATAGGCCTTCAATTTTCCTTTAAGCTGTTGTGAATAAGCCGCATGTGCAGCAAGCTTGATGCTACAAACTCCCAAGTGCACAACAATTCTGTAAATATAATTGCCAACCTTTGCCTTGGGAGAAACAAACTCCAGTCCTCAAAGCCCACTTGCCATTACAATACATTACAACACACTTCAGAGATACACTTTGTGGGATCTAGACATAAGAACCGAAACAAACAGCCTATCGATTCACAACAACAATAACTGTAACCTCATAGCCCACTCACAATTCACCTCATATTCTAATTAACAAAACCAAATGGTGACCGCTTCCTGCTACCACCTTCACCATATTGATCATTCCATTTTCTCAGCTCATTCATGCTTACAGCATCATAGGCAACTGATGGACCGACCTGATAAGAAAAGAAAATTTGAATTGAATCAGAATATGTTTTATTACATCATTTGCACTGCTAATACAAGCTGCTTGTAACTAGTAGATATACTTTTACTTTTATAGTTTAAATTACAAATAATAACTTAACGAGCTCAAAATTATCCTTTATGTTATAGTTTCCAAAGCTCAAAATGTCAGACGTATTACCTTAGCCTTTGCCTGAATAAAATCATTGAAAGTAAGCATCCGTAGAGCAGGTATTGAATTTCTTTGTCCAGCCTGAAAAGAAAAAATATGGTTACAATGTACAACTACATGAAAGGAAAATTTGCTACTGTTGCACAGCTAGATTGCCTACTGAGAATATTATGCAATCTCAAAATATGTTTCCAAGTTAGTGTCTAGTATTTATCAATTGACCTTTCTCCCAGACAAGGTTTCCTGGATATGTGGGTATGGAGAACATTACATTTCGATATGTAATACTAATAACTTGCGCAATTTCCAAAACACTAGCTACATTGTCATCTGGGCACATTTTACACTACTTATGAGGGTAACTAACGCACGCAAATTCCCAAACACTAGCTACATTGTCATCTGGGCACATTTTACACTACTTATGAGGGTAATTAACGCACACAAACTTTACACAGGAAAATATGAAATTTGAAATAAAGCTTTGAAATTTAAGATTCAAGAATCAAAAGAATGATAATTACAAAATACTCGTATTACAATTTATAATTTAACATCTATGGAAAAATTTAAAAGTGCTTCTCTTCTCTGCTATGTTATAAGCTAAGGCACAATGCCAAAACAAATGTACTAACTACTAAGTGTACTAGGCACATTAACAACATTATTGTTTTGTGTTCAATCTTTATGAAAACGAATGTATGGTGAAAACAAAAGAAGACTGAAAAGTAGATGGTCCATCCAGGTCATCTATAAAGCTAAGGTCATTGTAATCATATCCATGGGTATTCATCCCCGACCATAAGGTCAATGTAATCATATCCATGGGTATCCATCCTCGACCATTAGCTCTTAAAGGAACAACTCACATTTGAGCTCTACATCAATAGGTGGTAGTGGATATCATACACAATCAAGTCTAAGAGAGAATCTCTGTAAAATGGTAGCTTTTGGAGTTACTCAGAAAGTGTTTGCACCATCCTTGGGGTGCTTCATGTTGTTAGTTTTTGTAGCATTGGATGGTGTTCTAGTCTCGACAGTTGTCAGAGACTAAGACACACTAGGACTCCATAGCCTAGAAAATATTTAAGGAAAATCCACCTAAAAGTGCCTTAATTAAGTTAATTTATCAGTGATTAAATTTTTCCCAAGTCTAACTTGGGGAAAATGATTAATTAGCAGCAATTAATTGAGGAAGGTAAGATTTCTCTAGAAACTCAAATGGATCGACTAGGAAATACTCTCAGCCATTGATTAAGTTTTAATCTTGGCCGTTGGAGTCCCAACTGGAGGTTATAAGAAGAAGTTGATGGGTAGATAGAGGAACACAATTAAGATCGATTTCATTGGGCAGTTCGAGCAACAGCACTCTGCCAGAAGAGTTCGAGCCAGAGACGGAAGCAGAGAAAGAGGGGCAGAGACAGCGATTCCGAAGGAATTTTTCTGGTTCCGGAGAGTCAGCGTCACGGGGGCCGAGTTTTCTCAGTGAGGCTGCGAAGTTCCAAGTGCAAAAGCTTCAAAGGCAGAGTTTGATTTGGCCAGTCAGAAGGTCGATTCAGTGGCTAGAGGTTGGGAGAATTTTCGGAAGGGGCCAGCGAGTCATTCTCAGAGGTCAAGTTACTTGGGAGCAGAAGCAGGAGTAGAGAGCGACATTTTCAGAACCACCCGATTAGGGAGCGAAGCAAGAGCGAATTTTTAAATAATATATATTTGTATATATTTTGATGCATATATGTCAACAAAAGCGCGTAGAATGATGAATTAGTTATAAAAAGCATAAAAACATGGATTAAACCATATAACATCAATCATCTAGTAGTTACAATCTTCATCAAGCACAGGGCCACAAGCTACAAGTTTTGATTTATATAGCATGTAAAGGTGCACATAACCAAAATAGCATCAAGTGCAATCCATATCTGAACTGAAAATACAACAACAAACAGATTCTAGATGGCCTCTAGCACCCAAAAAAGATCATGCTACAACAAATACCTACATATCATTAAAATCATTGCCTATCTTGGGATCTTTGTCATTAATATCACCCTCTAACTATTAACATAACATAGAAAAAACATAGCACGTCAGGTCAAGATTTTGTTTGAATGATGGATACAATTTTAGTAAGGTCATGATAGAGAAGTTACACAACCAATGTCACTAACATCAAGGTATATAGAGGGATTGGTGCTCTTGATTAAATACAAGTTCTATACCCTAGTACATGATAAAACCCAATGGAAACATTGGAATACCCCCAATCCTGAAATCCTGAAAAAGTGATGAGTCTGTTGGATTTGAGTGAGATCTAAAATGTTACTTTCTCCATATGAAATCCAACGAAGAATTTAACATTACCATGAATTGCATATCAATACTAGGGCCATAGACTTCATCATTAGGCTGCCCCACTAAAATATTCTTGTTCCTTTGAAAAAAAATTGCGTTCGGAACGTGTTCGCAGAAACAATCAGCGAAAAATGCTAGGGAGTGAATCACTCCCGAAGGTAGCTCACTTCGAGAGTGGATTCGGGGAGGGAGGGCGCTCCTACGCAACCCTAGGCAGAAAGAATGATCATTTGCAGTTCCAAGAAGAGCATACAAGTGCTTGCACAAATTTGATGTCAGGGTTTCATGTAGCCCATTATTTCCCAGTTTTGGAGATGAATCAGTGTTGGGTGAGAAAATTTGTCACTAATTTTTGTGGCCAGTTTCTACTATAGAGGATTGCCAGTTTGGGCATCCAGTGATACTTAGAATTTCTCACTGCTGCTTAATAATAAAAACCCTCAGTTGCTGCACTAGTTTTCCCACATTTGGTTTTTCCGGGGACTTTTATCCAAAAATAACGGTGTTATATTTTTGTGTGTGTATTGTTATTTTCTCAGTTTCCAGTTTATCTTCCACAATATTTATTTTGGTCAAAATTGTAATTGTGAATTATTCATTGTTTGTCATAGCAAATAAAACGCCAATTAATTTACAGTTAGAAGAACTATTTCCAGTTGATGCGATAGTTGAAATTTTCACATGGTATTAGAGCAAATTTGATTAGACAGGAAACTCAGAAGCAAAAGGAAGAAATTGTCCAGATTCAAAGGGAGTCTTGCAATTCGATTTCCAGAGTTTCGCAATGGTTGGCTTGGTAGTTTGCACTGTTGGGAAGAGGGTTCGATATTTTCGGTGTTGTTGGCAGAAAAAAATCACAAAGAAAAGTATTAGTTCCAGTAGGCAGCAGTAAAGTCGAGAAGCAATTCCAATAGAGCAGATCAGTGTTTTCGTTGAGTAAATTTTTTGTTTGGGCAGTAGGGCTTTGCAATAGTTTTGCTAGAGCAAAATCAATGTTAGGTGGAAGAGAAAAGTGCACACACAAAGGGAATTTCTCTCATAGGGTTTCGAGTTTAGAAATCCAAATTTCTAGTTATAGTTGACAGAAGCTACAAGCAGATTTTCTCACTCTAAAACACTGTTTTTAAAAACCGCTGGCTCAAAACCGACTCAGCCAAGTTGGTCCGAGCCAAGCCTCCCAACAACGACCTGGCCTACGAAACGGCTCGGCCGGCCGGGTTAATACCGAGCTGGCCGAGTTGTCTAACAACTCGGACGGCTCGGTATTAACCCGACCGGCTCGGCCGAGTCTGTATTAACTCGGCCAGGTTATGTACAGCGGCCCAACAACCCAAAAAAACAACGATTTTTTTTAATTGTTTAGTGTGGGGGACTCCAAAGCACTTTAGTTTTTGTTTATTTGGTCTTTGGGGTCCATTCCCCTCTCCTAAACCCTATTTAACTCACCCAACCCCTCTCATTTCCTCACAGCCATCTCATGCATTTGAGTGAGAATTTCAGTGAGAGTTTGTGAGGAGTTGTTGAGTTTGTTTTTGGAGCAGCAGTGAGGAGTCTTGGGCAAGCAATGTAGCTAGAGTGAAGAGCTTCTTGGGTAGCCATTTGGAGCAGCATTGAGGAGTTGGTTTCTTGGAGCAATCTTGAGGAGGCAATTTGTGCCTAGAGGTATTTTTTTCACTTGTAGAAATTTGTTTTTGCTTATTAAATTTTATGTGCAAATCTTGAAATCCTAAAGAGTGTTTTTTGTGAAAGAGATGAACATTGAATCAATGTTTTTTTTTTGTTTTCATTTTCATATTTTTTGCTTTCATTTCCAAGTCAAAAAAAATGGCACCTAGAGTGAAAGATGTTGCTTGGGCATATGTTGAAATGGTTGATAGTCAAATAAATTGCAAATTTTGCCATAGGAAAATTAAAGGTGGTCCTGGGGGCATTAATAGGCTGAAACAACACTTGGCGGGGATTAGAGGCCAAATTACTCCATGTACCTCACTAGAAATTGAGGAGATTAGGAAGGATTTGTTAGCCAGCTTTAAGAAGTTTAAAGAAGATAAGGCTAGGCAAAAAGAGTTGGAGGCTGAAATTGGGAGGAAGAGGAATATACAAAAAATGATGGCTACCAACCCCCATTTTGATTTTGAAGATTCTTCCTCTATCCCTTGTACTGATGCATCCAACCCCTTCCAATATGTTCCTCCCTCTTTTGAGTCTATTCAAGAAAAGGGAAAGGGTAGAATGAAAAAGGGTGATATGAATATCAAAAGTTATTTCACTCCCTCCTCTCCATCAAATTCACATGGTCCTCAAGCTAGTAGAAGTCAAATGCAACCCACTTTAGATGACCATTGGAAGAAAGAATTAAGGGAGACTGCTTGTGATTACATAGCTAGATGGTGGTATGATGCTGATATCCCCTTCAATGCTTCCCGTTCACCATATTATGAGCCTATGTTTGATGCCATACATGCTGCTGGAAAAGGCTTCAAAGGCCTTACTATTCATGAGCTAAGGGGGTATCGTTTGCAGAAAGAAATTTTATCCATTATTGACTATTTGAAAGATTTCAAGGACTCATGGGCAAGAACAGGATGTACCATCATGTCAGATGGATGGACTGATCAAAGAAACCGTACCATCATAAACTTTCTTATCTTCTACCCACAGGGAACCATGTTTCTAAAATCAGTTGATGCATCTGATAAGGTAAAAGATGGGCAATTGTTGTTTCAGCTATTGGATGAGGTTGTTGAGGAGGTGGGGGTGGCTAATGTTGTTCAAGTCATCACAGATAATGCCTCTACCTATGTTCTTGCTGGTAAACTGTTAGAGGAAACACAAGACCATCTTTTGGACCCCATGTGTTGTACATTGCATAGACCTCATGCTTGAGGATATTGGAAAATTAGATTGGGTCAAAAACACTGTAGATCATGCCAAAAGCATAACAAAATTTATCTACAATCATTCATGGATTTTGAGCCTCATGAGGAAACACACAGGGGGCAGGGATATTATTAGGCCTGCCATCACTAGATTTGCTACTCATTTTTTGACATTGCAATCTATGCTTTCACAACATAGAAACTTGGAAAAGATTTTTTCCAGTGAAGAATGGAATCTAAGCCAGTGGTCTCACAAACTGGAAGGAAAAGAATTGAAAAAGAAAGTTAATGAAGAAATATTTTGGAGAAAGGCAGCAGAGATTGTGAAGCTTGCTGAGCCACTGGTTAAGGTGTTGCGGTTGGTGGATGGGGAAATATTGGCTATGGGCTTCATTTATGAGGCTATGGATCAAGCAAAAGAGAAAATAAAGAGGGCATACAAGGATAAAGTGGCTAAGTATGGACCCATTTGGACAATCATTGATTTAAAGATGGAACAATCAACTCCATCGCCCTATACATGCAGTTGGGTATTTTTTTGAACCCACGGTATCATTATAAAGCCAAGGCGACAAGAGCTTTGAGGGTGGAGGTTAGAGATGGACTGATTGATGACATTGATCGCATGATCCCATTGGAGTGTGATCAAATGGAGATACACTGACAGGTCACAACCTTCACCCATGCCTCAGGTACGTTTGGGAAGAACCTAGCAAAGATTGCAAGGGAAGCAGATGAGCCAGGGAAACAAAAATTTCAATTTTCAAATTCTTAATACTTTTTTTGTTAAATCGTTTATAATTTTAAAGTTGGATATAATTTGTAATTTTGTTGAGCTAACTCATTACACTCCTATGTTTTTTGCAGCACAATGGTGGGAGGCTTTTGGTAGCCATTGTCCTGAATTGCAGAAGCTTGCAATTCGTATTTTGAGTCAAACTTGCAGTGCTACTGGATGTGACCGCAATTGGTTTGTCTTTGAGAGGATTCACACAAAGAAGACAAATCGTTTGGATCAAAAAGGGTTAAATTATCTAGTCTATGTCCAATACAACCTCTAGCGCAGACGCAACTAATTGCTGAACAAAAGACCTGATTCAGATCCCATTGTGTTGGAAGACATTGATCCAACATCAGATTCGGTAGTGGAGAGTCATCCAACAAAGTTTGCTTCTGATGAGGATATGGATTATGAATTACAGACAATATCATCACTCAAACATAATGTCCAGTTGAATGCAGAACTTGATCTACTTGTACCAGCCTCAACCTCACAACCAGCAAGTCCTCCAGTTGCAGGCGCTTCCTCTGCTTAGCCACGACAGAGGCGCATATCTCGCCTATCTCAGCTTGCATCTGTTGCACAGCCTGCTAGTGCTACCACTTCTATAGTTGCAGTTGGAGATGATGATGAGGAGGAGCCATGGGGCCCCCTGTCTGACTCTGATGATGATCCAGAGATTACAGAAGCGCATATCTCACCTATCTCAGCTTACATCTGCTGCACAGCCTGCTAGTGCTACCACTTCTATAGTTGCAGTTGGAGATGATGATGAGGAGGAGCCATGGGGCCCCCTGTCTGACTTTGATGATGATCCAGAGATTTATCCACATGATCTTGGCTCCTCTGGCAGTAGCTAGCAGTACTGGTCACAGTTTACTTTTGTTGTAGAGGCCATTTCTAGCCTCTTTGGTTATGTGTTTTTGTTTTGACCTCTATATCATGATTCATGATCATGTATGTATTGGACAGTGCAATGGGTGCCATTTGATATAATGGATATATTCATGAGCCTAATTTGATCATATGTTGTCTTCTATCTATATTCTAATGTTGTGTGTTTGGAAACATGAATGAAATCTTTAAAATTATGTTTTTTATAAAGAAAATAAATATTTAATGTATTTTTTACAACGACCAAGTCATTGAAATCGAGCCGATCGAGTCGATACCGAGTCAGAGTCGACCCTCAACTGAGTCAAAGTCCGAGTTGGAGTTTTAAAGCATTGCTCTACAAGGGAGTGTTAATAGCAGAATCAATAGCTGAGCAAGAGAAAGAGGAAGATTTCCATTTCAGTTTCAAAGATGGTCAAAACTGGGCTTAGAGATCAGGATAGGTTGGAGGGAGCTTCCAACTATGTCATTTGGAAGGACAAGATGTCCTTCATGTTAGATGAATGGCTTGAAAACCTTTGTAGAGAGCATTGTGGCACTATCGATTGATGCAGATCAGCTGAAAGAGAACAGGAAAGAAATGGCCAAAGTGAAGTGGATGTTCCTGGATGGAGTTGAGGACCATATAGTCTCACATATATCTGGCAAGAACACTGCCAAGGAGATGTGGGATGCTCTTGCATAGCTATACCAGAATCCTTCCAAGCAGCGAAAGATGTCCTCTTGGGAAGGCTTCCTTAAGGAAAAAGAAGATAGATTATGGAGGAATATTCGATCCTATTCATGAGATTATGTAAATCTCCTAAACTTGGAAGTTAGAAACTTTTTCTACTCTTTCGGAGATTGAAATAAATTACTAATTCATGATCTGACATGTACAAAGTGAAAACTTCATTTTCAATTATACCCTGAGATCGTTTGAAAGAGTTTCATTTGCTTTTCTTCCATTCTGGTTTTATGGTCTTTCTAGCTATATGGTCTATCCAGTGGAAAGATTTAGCTTCAAGAAATAGTAAATGATCTCATAGATACACAAATGTATAACTCTCCAGGAATTTGGATTGTGCTTATATCCATAACTGTAGGAATTGGGTCCGAACTTTACTTTTTCCAGTCTCTTTTCATCAATGGACCCCTTATGAAGGGAAGAAGTGCGATTAATTTTACAAATTATTACCTCTCTAATAAAATAGATTGAATAGATATCTATCTTTCTTTTTTATAAATGTTTCTATGGACATGTGGAAAAGAGAAAGAAAAGGATTGTTACCCCTACCTCCACTCGGACCAAGACATCACTTTTACCGAAAAAAGTTAAAGTTTTTGAAAATATTCCTAAAGGAGAAGCTAAGAAACATCAAGATGTATAAGGGTGAAGGCATTGATCCATTTCTCACCAAAATTCAGGATATCCAATATCAGCTTGCAGTCGTGTGAGAGGCGTGCCAAGACACAGAGATTGTATGTTTGGCACTAAACAGTGTCTCAAAGGATTGGGAAATCTTCGTCCAAGGCATTTTGGGACGAGATACTCTAACTAGGTGGGATTGGATGTCGTCAGAACTGCAGCAGGAGATAAGCTGGGCACTCGTGAACACCTCGATCAGCAGCAACAACAGCGAGGGTTCAAAAGGTGAGGAGGAGGAAGAGAATGTGTCCCTTGCATCAAAGGGTCCCAGTTAGGGGCAGGGGGAGAAAAAGAAAAAGAAGGACCTATCTAAGGTCAAGTGCTTTAGGTGTGACAAGTTTGGCCACTACAGTAGTACTTAGTGTGAAAAATTCTAAGCATAAATTTTATTACTGCAGCAACTGATTTATTTCACCTACCTATTATTTCCAATAAGTTATTTACGAAATCCCTTCAGTAAATATTAAAATAAATTCTACTACAGATATCACACCATTATACAGAAACAAATATATGCATAAGAATCAATCACATCAACACAGTTATTTTTGGACAATTGTCCCCAGAAAAACCCAATGCAGGAAAACCGGTGCAACAGAGGAGGGTTTTATTAATCTTCAGCAACAATCACTTTTACAGAGAAATTTACATAGACACTGGGATAAAACACCTGAGACTTTTCTCTAAGACTCTTTGACACCCTGGAGAGCTTCCTTTCTCTACTACGTCATTCTACGTGACTCCGCACAGCTCTAGTCCCTCTCTGCGTCATCCCTGCATCACTTATTATGAGCTCCCTGACTATTGCTAATCCCCCATCTTCCTCCACCCTGTGACTCTCCCTCTAAAATCGATCTCTTTCTCTTTGAGAATCGATTTTCCTTGAGATACTAAGTATCTATTGGTGTGTCTCCAACTGACCCTCAAGCCTCCTCTTATACTTTTCCTATTGAGTCTTCAATAGTCGAGATTAAGTCCCTAATCAATGGCTAAGAGTAGATTTGGCTTGATCCTCGTCATTTAGAACCTTCTCACCTAGTTTTATATTAATACGCATTAATATTTTAATTTTCCTAAGTTTAGACTTAGGAACTTGTTGACCTAGATTGTCATTGATGTCAATAAGGCAATATTCTAGGAGAAGCATAGCAGATCCATGAAGAAACAGGAGTAAGAAGCCAAGGAGCAAAGCCATCAGGGAAACCATCGGAAGAGCTCATTAGAAGCTCAGAACAGGAGCAGTCAAAGAAAAGCCAGAGGAAGAAGTTCAATGGAAGAAGCAAAGAGGAACACACAGTGGAAAAAGGTAAGATCTAAGAAACAAAGAGGAACACGTAGCGGAGGAGCATATATAGCCATATCAGGAGTATCACATGTATTATATGCCCAAGAAGTCCCGCAAAGAGGAAGAAGTCACCAAAAGAGAAGGAACAAAGTGGAACACGCATCAGGAGGAGAAGCCAGCAAAAGAACAGTTAACAAAGGAACCATATCATGAGATATCAGAGGAATATCATAGAAGAGCTATTGCAGCAGTGTATCGGAAGCCATAGGAGCAACAAGCCAAGAGCAGATAAGAGCAGAGCAGTATATATATATATATATATATATATTGGAGAAATCACATCGGCAAGGTCCGCATTGAAATCATTAGTCGCGAAGGAAGGCAGTTTTATAAACAAAAGCGGGTTATCGGGCGAAAAAGAAGCTGTAAGTGGTATTTAGGGTTGATCACCCGATACCATTCATCGACCGACACGTGGCAGGAGACTGGATAGAGAAAACCGCTTTATCGAGCGGGTATTCCTCTCGCAAGTTATCCACCCGAAATCAATATGAACCGTCAAATCAAGCGGGGTTGATTGAACGGCGGAGATCTTTTGAGCAGCTTTGTTGGTTGGGTGAAGTATCAACCGTCCAATGAGATGGTAAGATCTACAGTGGAGGATTGATCCGAAAAAAGGAAAACATCAGAAAATGTGCAAAGGCTGTAAAAACGCGGAAAAGGTAAGCTACACATGATTATTGTGTATTTCTATTATATAAACATTATAATAAAAATAGCGTGGATATAAGGATTTCATGTGGTTAAATTTTATATAACCAATGTTATAGAGTGGGAAGGTTATATATATATATATATATATATATATATATATACGAACCCGACGGGTGTATTTTGTTTATTGATATATCGTATCCGCCTATTGGAACTCTCATATCGCAAGTTATAAAGGGCTGTCACCCCCGATTGCGGTAATATATGCGGACCCGTGGCTCCATTATAAACCGCCCTAATATAATATCGCATCCACTGTGTCGCTAGTCTCTAATGGATGTTAAATCCGCCGATTGCAATGGAGCTACGGACCCAACTGGACCATTGCAATATGATTTAATATATTATCGCATCTGTCGCATATTGCAAGCCTCTTGTAAAGCCTTGCCACAATGAAAGCGCTGATTGCGATATAGATATATGGACCCGACGGAGTTATTAAAATAGTTTAAAATAATATCGCGTCCGGGTATCGGGGAATTGGCTATGTTATGTGCAAATCTGCCGATTACGATAAAGTTGTGGAGCGAACCCGATGAAGTTATAGATGCGAGCGTAATACATTTGAAGTCCGGCTAAGTGCTTCGGAGCGGGGTTTTTCGTGTATTTCCTGTGCATCTTTGTATTTCGATATATTGTATGGTCCCGGGTTTAAAGGCTTAAGACCTTGTCATATGAAAGTTGCGATTGCAATTGGATAGTGATGTGGCATGTGGGACCTCTCTGTTGGTACAGTGTCTCCAATGAAATCCTATGTAAATAATTATTGAGTCTATTGTATAAATATTAAAGAAAAAAGGGCCTCTCTGATATTGTTTAATATGCAACATTTCTTTGTAATTCAGCCTCTCGTCTGAATTTACGTGTCCTGTGACCCCAGCAATACAGCGGACCTATTCTCCATTATCCATCCTTAGCGGACCTATTCTCCGCGGACCTAATCTATATCGATCTATCCTTATCTTATCGGATCTTCAGGAAGGCGGGATCCGCTCCTGAGATTCTCGGGTGGTAAGATAGTTCAGACTAGGCGGACCTATCTGATCTGAAGACAGTATTGTAAGGACCTTTCTGGTACGTGATAACCTTACCTTATAGAGAGCTCTCTCTGCTTGCTTGTAATTTGACCCTTCGCTATCTCCGCTTGCTTCTAGCGCTTCTTGCTTGTAAGACCTTTCCTTCTAGGCCTGCTTGTCCATCATCACCTTGGCAAGTACTTCATTTATTTCCAACCATTGACGGAAATCCGACCAAATGAGCAGGGGCTGAACGGACATGAATTGGATAGTAATTACAACGAATTAGAGAAGGTTCGAATCCCGGACACAGTCTTAGAAACTTTGTTTTGTTGTCGTCTTTTTGGGAATTGATGATATTAACTGTCGAAGAAGCATTTTTGAGTTCCCCATATTGTCGAATAAGCATTTGTCCGCGCGATTGTAACACTCGAATAGACAGAGGAAGCCATGGACCGGGAAGCCGAAGAATCAAGCGAGCATAGATGGACGAGTGAGCACAGAGAAAGCTAAAGCAACCGAAGGAGGGAAGCCAAAAGGTCGAGCGAGCGTTGAGGAAGCCGAAGCTCAAGCAAGCAAGGAGGAAGCCAAAAGTGAGGCGTATCAAGCATATAAAACAGAGAACAAGGAAAGTTTAGAAGTTGGAAAAATTGGAAGAAACATAGGCAGTGGTAGGTCCAGCAGGACAGGAGGAAGCCAAAGGTCCAACAGTACAGGAGGAAGTTGACAGACGAGTAACTCTGTTGATCGGGCGAACCTATGAAAGGCTCAGACCAGCAATGAATTAATCAGAGCTTTGCAGCTAATAGTAGACTCACTAAAGTTGTGTGGAGACATTATCAGAGATCATGATGGCTATTGCAGACTCTATGTCGACAGTATGAAGAGTTGTATAGACTTCTTCATATGAAAACTGATTGCCATTGATGTTGTAACATGGAGACTACAGTGAAGCTATAAACAGACAAAACTCAGTAAAGAAGAGCTCTGAGAGCAAAATATTACTATCAAACATGCCTTAACAAGAGGGTTGGAGCCCTTGGGGTTGGTGCCTCATAATTTTGAAGGATTGGTGTCCTTGGAGTTGGTGCTCCTATATCCAAGGTTGGTGCCTTGACAAAACAAATCCAGAAAGTTTGCAGTAGAGGGTTGGAGCCCTTGAGGTTGTTGCCTCAAAACTGGAAGGATTGTTGTCCTAGGAGTTGGTGCTCCTAAGTCCAAGGTTGGTGCATTAACAAAATAGAGTTGGTGCTCTGAAGTTTGGAGCCTCACAAAAGTCCAAGTTGCTGTTTGGAAACAGATTAGAATCATATATATATTGTATTTATTTTATTGCAAAGATTATATTAAAAAATAATTTATTCTTGTTGTTCATCTTATGTTCTGAATATAAATGTTTTAACTGGTAAAAATAACAATCGAAAAGAAATATCGATTCACCCCCCCCAGTATTTCCAACAATTGGTATCAGAGCCAGTACCTTCATTCAAAGTCTAACAACTTGAAGGTTGATCTTTAGAACACAAATGGCGAAGTCAAGGAAGAAAGTCTCCAATCCTCCTAAAGATGTGTCTCCCTCTACCACTAAAATAGAAGACAATCAATTTGAGGAGGCTCCATGGTTCAATGGGAACTTTAATATATGGAAAGCAAGAATGAGGAATTTCTTAAAGACTCAAGGCATTGAAATCTGGAAATCAGTGATTGTTGATAGCATGATGGATGGAGAATCCAAGGAGTACAATGCAAAAGCAATGAAGGCAATCTTGAATGGGCTACCTGATTCTATAAAGAAAAATTTAGGAAAAAGTTCGTCAGCAAACAGTATATGGGACAAACTTCATGACCTTCACTCAAAAGGAGCATTGACCATGACCATCAGTCAAGAAGATAATGGAAATCAAGAAGGAAATCCAGAACCCATCACAAAAGCTGAAAATGAGAATGATGATATCAAGGCTAAAGAAGATTTAGAAGATGAAGAGAATGAAAAAGATTTTGCAAAAGATCTCCTCGCTCAACTTACAGATGCCATGGAAGAGATTATCAATTTGAAAAAGAAAAACAAGGAACTTAAGAAGAAAGCACTAGTTGGTGACCAAGACCAAACAAGGAAGAAAGTTGACCTTGTCCAGCTTCAAATACAGAAAAGGGATGAAGAGCTTGTCAAGCTTAAAAAGGAATTTCATCAAAGCAAAAGAAAGCAGCATGAAGAAGTCATATCCATGACAAATCAATTGGATAAAACAAAGAAATGGGAAGATACCTTGTCAAGTCAACTTGAACAAAGGCACAATAGCTTGAACAAACTTGAAGAAGAGATTGGTCAGTACAAGGTAGAGGTCTCCTCTCTCAAATCTCAACTACAAGAAGCAAGAAAGTTAGCACAAGGAGCTGAGAAGACAATGGAAGCATTAGCAATCATAGAAGAATAGGTCGATGAAGCAGAAAAGGAGAGAAACACCATGATATGTCAACTAAAAGCAAAGGATGAAGAAATCTTCAAACTAAAATCTAACATCAAACTTCTCAAGGCCGAAACATGTAAAGCTACAAGGATCAAGGAAGAAATGGAGAGAAATCTAGCAAAAGAAAATGAAGAAATCTTCAAAATGAAGTCAGATATCATCTCCCTTAAAATAGAAGCAAATGAAGCTGCTCATATCAAGGAAGAAACTGAGAAACAACTTGCTAAGAAGAATAATGAGTGTGAAAGATTGGAAGAAGAGATTGTCATCCTCAGGAAAAAGGTTTAAGGGATGAACAAAACCTTGAAGAGCTCTCAAGCGTTGGA
This sequence comes from Pinus tabuliformis, assembly GCA_031772625.1. Classification (NCBI taxonomy): domain Eukaryota; kingdom Viridiplantae; phylum Streptophyta; class Pinopsida; order Pinales; family Pinaceae; genus Pinus; species Pinus tabuliformis. The sequence continues at coordinate 93,113,937 of CM062814.1, read as the reverse complement.
TGACATGCTCAGCCATCAAAGATGTCCATTTGATAAATCAAGTCTCGGGTATGCAGGTGAACCCTCAAACAAGAATGATAATGCTTCAAACAAAAAGGATGTGAAGAAGCCAGAAAGAAATGGTGATGCTCCCAGTTTCAACAAAGGCAAGGAGAAAAATCAAGGCAACAATGGAAGAAATCCTGCTCCAAGAAGAAATGTAGATAAATGTCAAGGATGCTAGAAGCAATGGTTATTATCAAAGGATCTCAAGACAGAAAGACTTCAGAAGTACATTAAGGAAATCTCCATCTCCCAAGTACCAAAGTTTATTTCTTGGTTATTATTATTCTTGTACAAACTTTGGTCACATGGCAAAAGATTGTAAAGCATATCATAAAGATAGATGTTATGGTCCCCAACCATATCATAAAGATAGACATTATGGTCCCCAACAATCTCCAAGGAACAATTTTGCAGGAAGAAATCATGAATTCTTATTCATGAACAATGTAGAATGCTTCAAGTGTCATAACATTGGTCATATGTCACGTGATTGTAACTTAACTTGGGCTCTTACACAAGCCAGAACTATGCAATAGATGAAAGTTACACAAGTATGGAGAAGGAAGCAAATACAATATGAAAGTCCCTTGAACTCTCTAGCGAACAACACATGTTATTGGCCTGATTTTTTACAATCTAAGCATTTGATGGGAAGACTCTGCAGAAAGAGATGATACATATAGTTAGGGGGACCCTGTGATTCTTGATCATTATTGCAGAAGCTATTCGTGAAAGGGTCCTTATGAAATCCTTATTGAGCTATATTAACAATCATTCTTTGATAAAGATCATCTCTCAGGAGCACTCCATTGAAGAATTGATCTCTTAACTATTCTTTGAATTGTTGTTGGAGATGTTTTTCCACTTGATCACTAAGTAGTAATTGGAGCAACAGAGAAGGTCATCTAATACTAGAGAAATAGGGCAAATAACTATGGTGCTAATATTACAGATGTTAAATGTTTCGACTCAGGGATTTGACGTGAGAATAGGTAGATTATGGACACAAATAGAGGCAACATTCAAACAAACAGATACATCTGGGAATGAAGCATGAAGCAAGAGCAGTTGGCAGCATCTAACAAAACTGAAGCATTGCAAAAAGATGCCAATCAGTAAAAAGAATTTAAAAGACAGTCACAGATTGGATATCAAAATCTGCTTGTGGAGATAACTTGCAGAAACTTTTACAAGAACACAAGGAAAATATGTCTCATCAAAAAGACTATAGAAAGGAGAATGTTGTGCAATGGAATATAGCTTAGTAACTTAAGAAGCATAGAGATACAAGAAAAAACTTGGATCTGAAGAAAGATAGCAATTTCAGTGGCAATTTTTTCTCTTGATCGGACTATGAAGGCCCCTTAATTCTGACTGTGGAAGACAACAAAATATGGATTGAAGCATAAAAACGTGGACTTGAACATTTGGTGTGTGGCTATTTGAAATCTGTTTGAAAGCATTGAAGTGGAGCATCTTTAAGCATTGTTGAAGCCATGATAAAGTTGGTCTGAGACATGAAGAAGGGATAATGTGCTTATTGATGATAAAGCATCAATCCTTCTATCTTGAGTAAAAAAAAGAGCACTATGACAGGGGGAGTAACATACCCATGAAGATCTACTATTCATGAAGAAGAGTAGCAGTTTGATAGGGGGAGTCCCTGAGCACTCCTTTTGCCATTGATGTCAAAAGGGGGAGAGAAGAAGAATATTGCCATCAATAACAAAGGGGGAGATTGTTGACTTGGATTGTCATTGATGTCAATATGGCAATATTCAAGGAGAAGCAGAGCAAATCCATGAAGAAACAGGAGTAAGAAGCCAAGGAGCAAAGCCATCAAGGAAACCATCGGAAGAGCTCATTGGAAGCTCAAAACAGGGGTAGTTAAAGAAAAGCCAGAGGAAGAAGTTCAATGGAAGAATCAAAGAGGAACACATAGTGGAAAAAGGTAAGAACTAAGAAACAAAGAGGAACACATAGCGGAGGAGCATAAACAGCCATATCGGGAGTATGGCACGTATTATATGCCCAAGAAGTCTCACAAAGAGGAAGAAATCATCAAAAGAGAAGGAACAAAGAGGAACACGCATCAGGAGGAGAAGCCAGCGGAAGAGCAGTTAACAGAGGAACCATATCATGAGATATCGGAGGAATATCAGAGAAGAGTTATTGGAGCAGTGTATCGAAAGCCATAGGAGCAACAAGCCAAGAGCAGATAAGAGCGGAGCAGTATATATATATATATATATATATATATATCGAAGAAATCACATCGGCGGGGTCCACATTGAAATCATTAGTTGCAAAGGAAGGCAGTTTTATAAACAAAGGCGGGTTATCGGGCGAGAAAGAAGCTATAAGTGGTATTTAGGGTTGATCACCTGATACCATTCATCGACTGAAGCATAGCAGGAGACTGGAGAGAGAAAACCGCTTTATCGGGCGGGTATTCCTCTCGCAAGTTATCCACCCGAAATCAATATCAACCGTCGGATCAAGCGAGGTTGATTGAATGGCGGAGATCTTTTGAGCAACTCTGTTGGTCGGGTGAAGTATCAATCGTCGGATGGGATGGTAAGATCTACGGTGGAGGATTGATCCGAAAAAAGGCAAACATCGAAAAATGTGCAAAGACTATAAAAAGGTGGAAAAGGTAAGCTGCGCATGATTATTGTGTATTTCTATTATAGAAACATTACAACAGAAAGAGCGCGGATATAAAGATTTCATGTGGTTAAATTTTATATAACCAATGTATTAACTTTTGTTTATTGATATATCGCATCCACCTATCGAAACTTTCATATCACAAGTTATAAAGGGTTGTCACCCTCGAAACCTCTGATTGCGATAATATATCTTGCACCAGTACCTGTGTTGACGCTTGGCTTGCCACCTCACATCATCTACATTGCTACTTTCTGTACTGCTGCCCATGACACTGCCACTGCCACTGCCACTGCTACATCCGTATTGCAGCTCCCTCTCCATATGTTGCCCATGCTTCCAATAGCATTGCTAACTACTGCATTGCAGCACCTAACACTTAACCACTTATGCTACTGAAATGGATTCTTTACCATCCCCATCTTTGTTGGAAACACTGAGAGGGGGGGGAATCAATGTTCCTTTCAATTAGTATTATTATTAATCTTTCAAACCATTAGTTAATCTTCAATTATTATAAGTGTTTGTACAATGATAGCAGTAAACAAAGGTAACACAAATGCACACAGTTTTTACGGTGGAAACCCCCTCTGGGACAAAAACTACTTGAACGTCTTTCTAATAATTCTTTAATCTTCAACTCCAATTGAAAAGAAAGCTCCAACTTCCTAGAATCTAGAAAAGAATTTTTCTCCAGCTCCCACTGGATGGACGCTCCAATGCCTAAGATTCTTTAGTAGTAAATTGAATGGATGCCCTAACACCCAATGAGCTACAATTCACCCTAGCACCACCCTACCACCCTGAAGTTTTCACAGGCTTGAACCTATTGGTGACTTCAAGCACCAGCCTAGCACCACCCTACCACCCTATAAAAGAATAAAAGAAGAATGGACTCCCGTACCAGGGAAAATGGTCCACTTTACAATGATATAGAATGATGTAGAAGAAGAAGACACACTAGACCATAACCCCAACTATGAAACAACCACCTAATGATGATCCTAAACCTCCCGACATTGCCTCTTCAACTCTTGCCAGATAGACACTTGTACAACTTTTACAATGACTCTCTACAATGATGCTTTTACAATGACTGTATGCATTGCTGCCCACTTGAAGACTTCATGTGGTGAACTTCTTGTTGTTGTTCTGCACCTTGATTGTTGCTCTTGTCATGCTACCCTTTCTCACTCTTCAGAACATTAGATTATGCATTGAATCTTCTCTTGATGAATATATAATACCTGCAAAAAGTCTTCAAGCAAATACCCATGACATGATGATGGCAAAACTTACCTCATCCTGCAGACCATATGTCAATGCTAAACAAAAACAAGAAGTTAGAATACAAAGAACCTAATGCAATTAAGAGATGAACATGCATATACAGAAGATACTTACTTGGAGCTTACCTCTGCTGCATCATTTTGCTGCACCTTGGCTCTTTGCTTCCCTAGAAAGTCTAGTCTTTTGCACCCCGTGACAACACTTGATCTAGTTTTTTTTCTTGCCTTTTAGGAGCACGATATTGAATCTAATGTATCTCTGTGATTTCAGATCCCCATTATGTAATCTTTGGTCCTATAGTAGCCCTCTAAGTCTTCTTTCCAATGCCACGGGTCTGACCCAATTTGGATTCTTCAAGACAAAGTTATGCCCAATCTCTCACAATGACCTAATTATGGACTAGTTCAGTAGAGCGAACTTGTACAACGTGCCACATGTCATTGTTTCCTCCTTCGGCTCTGAAATTGATACATAGAACACTAGATTCTGTGCACTATCTACCACTTTTTACAGAATTCGAATCTGCTTCTCAGAGAGAGTTATGACGATTTTCCCAATGTCACCTCTTTGAGATGAAATTCGGGAGCCTGCAGAAACCCTAACTTCCACAGATCATATCTCCGAACATATAGCGAACCAAGATCTGAATTCGGCAAAAATGGGTTTTAATTTCAGCATCTAAGACTTCGCAGAAATAAAGTTATAGCGAAAATTCCACAATCACTACTTTTGGAGGATATATGAGATTTTTTTTTATAGTGTTGAAAGGGGCTTCTATAGAGAATCTTGGAGGGATTTTAGGAGCTTAAAAAATTATTAATTATTGACTATTCAATGACCAAAATCAATGATAAATTCCATGCCACAACCCCATGGGGTTTTAGCCTACTAATTGGGGTTACTAACTTCAATCTTGAATAACTTACAAATTGTGTGGAATTACGAGGAGAGCTATATACCGATAGAAAGATATTTTTGAGTAGAGTATTCCTATAATGCTTATGAGACGAGAAACCGTGAATGATGATGCCCAATGTGCCATGGAAGTTCAAGGTCATCCTTGGTACTACTTGGGTTGACATCAATGACAACCTCAGATCATGTTCAGATCAATAATCTCCCCCTTTGGCACTGATGGCAACAAGTACTCCCCCTGCGATCAAGGCACCTCTTCCTATTGCCTTCTCTCCCCCTTTGACATCAATGGCAAAGGGTAACTCCCCCTAACACACAACCATCCTGTGGACTTGTACACACTTCCACTCCCCCTTTATTTTCTGAATAAGGAAAATCTAATGAGAACTTGGGAGAGGTAAAGGTTTAGTGAAGATATCAACTATTTGTTCTTTTGTACCAACATATTCAAGTTTGATATTCTTTTCAGCGACTTGTTCCCCAACAAAATGATATTTGACCGGAATGTGTTTTGTTTTTTAATGCATGACAAGATTCTTGGAGATGCTAATGGCACTGGTGTTATCATAGATGGGAATAGGCTCACTGAATTGTACTTGGAGATCTTGCAAAGTTTGTTTCGTCCAAAGGACTTGAGTACAAGAAGCTGTTGTTGCAATGTATTCTGCTTCCACTGTAGATAACAAGATTGAGGTTTGTTTTTTCTCAACCATGATACGAGACAACCACCTAGATAGAATGTTGCTCCACTAGTACTCTTACTATCATCAACACTTCCTGCCCAATCTACATCTGTAAAGGCTTGAATAATGAGATTGTTTCCCATGGGATACCACAAGCCATATTCTGTTGTGCCCTTTAGATATCGACGAATTCTTTTGACGACAATAATATGTGATTCTTTTGGTATTGCTCGAAATCTTACTACTTGTTCGACTGCTTGCATAACATCTGGTCGGGAGGTTGTTACATATAGAAGACAACCAATCATAGATTTGTACAACCTCTAATCCACATCCTTAGATGAGTCGTCTATGCTCAATTTGCAGCCTGTTACCATCGGAGTAAGGACGGATTTGCAATCTTCCATTTTGAATTTCTTGAGCATTTCCTTCATGTACTTGCTTGACATATAAATATTCCTTTCTCTTGCTGAGATATTTGAAGCCCTAAGAAGTATGTCAACTCATCAAGTAAAGACATCTCGAACTCACTTTGCATCTATGTAGCAAAGTTCTTAGTAAATCATCATTGCTAGCAAAGATTATATCATCCACATATACGTCAATGATTGTTAAATTATCTTTATCTATTTGTACGTAAAGATTGCTATCAGCAGTACCTTTCTTGAACCCTTGTTGACGTAGATAGCTATCAAGACGAGCATACCATGGTCTGGGAGCCTGCTTGAGACCATACAAAGCCTTCTTTAACCTGCAAACATAGCCTTCTTTTTCTGATAGTAGAAAACCTTCAGGTTGTTCGATGTAAACTTCTTCTTCTAATTCGCCATTCAGAAACACTGACTTAACATCCATTAGGTAGACTTTTATTTTTCTTGAACATGCATAGGCAAGAAGCATCCGGATGGCTTCCATTCTAGCAACTGGTGCAAATGTTTCATCGAAATCAATTCCTTCCACTTGTGTATAGCCTTTGCAAACCAATCTGGCTTTGTTTCTGTTGAAGTTTCTAAGTTTACTTAGTTAGAAACCCTCCATGCACTTTATTTAACTTATTCCTACCTACTTGTTATTTTCCTTAAGAAGTTATTTACAATGTAAATACTAAAAATAAACACTAGTGCATGCTCAACATATTACAGATCAGCAACTAAAAGAAACAAGAACAAACACACCACACGACACCATTATCTTTGGACTAATGTCCCCAGAAAAACCAAATGTGGGAAAACTGGTGTAGCTATCTGAGGGTTTTCTTATTAAGCAATATTAGAGTACAAGCTAGGTGTCGAAACTGGCCTACCCAACAAAGAATTTCCTTAACAATAATACCTCTTGGTTTTTGACAAATCTACGGGATGAAACCCTGGATAATCCTTCCGGTGACTACTCAGCACCAATCTGCCCCAGAAACCTCAGCGTCTGCCCAATCTGGGCTGCGCCAACCTCTCCTAGCCCAGCGCTGGCCCTACGTCAGCCCCAGGAGCCCTTGCATCAGCTCTCTGAGCCTCTGTGTCAGCTACGCTAGATCCTCTCGTGCTCTGCGCACCACTTAACTGCCTCTACGCGGCCCTGCGTTAGCATTGGCTGCTCATGTGTCTCTCTCTCTCTCTCTCTCTAGCTGCTCTGCTGCTATCCCGACACTATCTTTGCCTCTCTATGTCTCTGTATTCAATGCCCCTCAGCTGCTCTCCCAATCACTAATTCGATCTCTCTTGGCAAACCCCGCTCTAGAGAATAGAATGACTGATCACTCTAGTGTCTTCTCCAAGTGACCCTCAAGCCTCCTCTTATACCTTTCTTGTTGACATCTCAATGGCTTGTTATTCTAGGTTGTCATTGATATCAATATAGCAGTGTTTGTGATGGAAAATTCTTTGATACATGATTGCCCATTGATCATAATGTGCATAGTGATGAAAGTTTGATATATGATGATATGATGAGATGGAGGTCAATTGAACACCAAATGACGCAAGAGGTCAATTGAATAGCAACTGAACAACAAATTACGCAGGAGGTCAATTGATTAGCAATTGAACAGCAAATGATGCAGTAGATCTAGTAAAGCAACAAGAGCAAGAAGCCAAAGAGTAAGATGAAGAGTTTATCGAAAGCCATCAAAGAAACAAGACATCAGAGCAAGAGCAATAGCAATAACAGAGGAGTAAAGAAGACAGCTATTGGAAGAGCGGGGATAGGAAAGTACGTACTTCCTTGATCGTGACTGAAGTCCCACACTCAATCCTAGCTGTCGATCTCATAGTCAACCCTTAGATCACGGTCAACTGTGCGGGTTAATGCCAGTTTTAATCCATGTGCCAGTCTAAGTCCTGCAAACCGTTGATTGTGATAAGATTGTGGACCCGATGCACCATTATAATATGTCCTAAAGAAATATCGCATCCGTCGTATATCGCAAGTCTTGAAGAGATGTAACGATGGTAAAACCTCCGATTGCGATATCATATTGCAGACCTGCTGCACCACTATAACATGACTTTATACAATTTCGCATTCGCAGTATCGCTAGTTTCTAAGGGATGTCAAACCGCTGATTGTGATAAAGTTGTGGACCCGACGGGTTTATTAACAACTGCTTAAGATCATATCACATCCGCTCCGTCAGCCATAAGGGATTGATTATGTTATGAGAAGACCTCTAGAAGTTGCGATTGCGATTAATGGTGATGACGTGCCATGTGGGACCTCCATATGGGTAACATATCTCGGGCATCTATCACAGAGAAGAGGTAATACTTCGTGAACTTGAAGGAACAGAGGAAGCTGGAAGGTCAAGCAAACGAAAGAAGAAGTCGAAAGGTCGAAGAGCCAAAGGTCTGGCAAACAATGAAGGTACAAAAGATGCCGAAGATCGAGTGAGAGAGATGTAAGCAGGAGGACAGAAGTAAGTCGTAGGTCCAACAGGGTTGGGAGCAGAGAATAACTACCAAACATATCTAGACAATATATAGCAGAGGGTTGGAGCCCTTGGGGTTGGTGCCTGAAAATTGGAAGGATTGGTGTCCTTGGAGTTGGTGCTCCTAAATCCAAGGTTGGTGCCCGAGAGGTTGGAGCCTCACAAAAAGTCCAAGTTGGTGCTTGGCAACTGGTTGAAGCCCTATATACATTGTACTTGATTTATTGTAAAGATTATATTAATAAAAGCATTTATTCTTGTTGTTCATATTGTATTCTAAATATAAATGATTTAACTGACAAAAATAACAATTGAAAAGGAATATTGATTCACCCCCACTCTCAGTATTTCCAACAATTGGTATTGGAGCCAGCGTCTTCATATTAGCCTAACAGCTAGAAGAAGGATTCTTAGTCACAATGAAAAATCAAGAAGTGTCAGGAAGACCTCCTTTGTTCGATGGCACAAATTTTGGTTTTTGGAAAAAAAGAATGTCCTACTACTTAATGTCCCTTGGCCCTGAAGTTTGACATTCGATTTTAAATGAGTACACAGCTCCTTCCACTCTTCCAACAGATCAAGACGAAAGGAAAGCTTACATTGCAAATGCAAAAGCCTTAAATTCCATCACTAGTCGAATAATTGATTCTGAATTTACAAAAGTCATGAATTGTGACTCGGCCAAAGAAGTATGGGGTAAGCTAGTTAGCTTATACGATGGGGACTCCAAAGTTAAGAAGGCAAAGCTTCAAACTCATAGAAGAAAATTTGAAAGTCTGAAAATGGATGATGAAGAAGATATTGCATCATACTTTCTATGAGTAGCTGAAGTAGTCAACTCTCTTAATGTATTGGAAGAAAACATTGAAGAAAGCACCATTGTTCAAAAGGTCTTAAGATCTCTCCCAGACAGATTTGACTCCAAAGTAAGTGCTATAGAAGAAATGAAGGACCCAGATACTCTGAAGATGGATGAACTTCATGGAATCCTCATTGCCTATGAGATGAGAAAAGGAAGCCCAAGTTCCAAAGATGCAGCATTCAAGGCCTCGAAATCAAAAAAGGGGAAAGAATGGAATACCAGTAGTGATGGCTCCGATGTTGAATCTGAATTGGCACAATTTGTACGAAGACTAAAGAAAGGATATAAGCTAAAAGGTAAGTACCCTCTTATTTCTTTCAAATGTGGAAGAATAGGTCATTATGCTGCAAAATGTCCTCTTAAGCATGATAGTGATTGTGAGGAAAATTCTAAAAGGATGGCATACAAAAAGAAAGGGTTCAATAAGAGGAATTTCTTCTCTAAGCAAGATGAGTCTGATGAAGGTGAATTTGTAGTCATCAAAAAGAAATCAACTAATCAGTTCCCTCACCACAAAGGATGTAATGATGAATCAGATGAAGAAAATGACCATGCTGGAAGCCAAGAAGTATTATTCATGGCATTCACAAATGATGATGATTCAGGTCTAGAAGGAAATGTAGATGAATTGTTAATGAGTGCCATTGAAGAAAATGAGAAATTACGAAACAAAATCATCTCTCTCAAGGTAGAAAACGAGAAAACAAAAAGAAGGGAAGACCTGAAAAATAAACTAAAAAAGAAAGAAGAAATTTGTGAAGAACGTGAAGCCGAAATAGTATCTCTGAGGAAGGAATTCGAGCAAGTCAAAAAGGGTTGGGAAAGCTCTCAAATACTTGACATTATCCTAAATAATCAAAAACCTCAACATGACAAATCTAGGATAGGTTTTAAAGGAGAATCATCCAGTACTAAGAATAATGAGAAAAGCTATGCCGACGTACTTTCCAGCAACCCAAAAGAAAAAATATTATTTCATCAAAAGCCCATCTCAAATCCAAAGAATGAAGAGAGAGTAACTCCAAGGAAGAATGTTGATTCAAATCATGGCTATTACAACAGGTACAAAACTATCCTTCTTGGGCATTGTTTTTATTGTAAAAATTTTGGTCATCAAGCTAGACAATGCATGGCCCGTAAGAATGAAACACCAAAATTGAAGGAACAAACAAACAAACCATATGGTCTCAAAGGGCAAGGACAAATCAAAACCTACAACCCTTTTGATCCCTTGGCCAAATTTGATCCAATTTGCTCATTATGTAATGATAATGGACATAATGAACAAAATTGCCCCCTCAAAAGAAGAAAAGCAAAAAATGAGAATCCCAACATGGATAAATGTGGCCTAGCTCTATGTGCTCACAGTGATGAAAATCATTGGTTTGTGGATAGTGGGTGCTCCAGACATATGACAGGGGACAAAAGGAAGTTTGTCCCATTGAAAAAAAGGAAGGAAATGTATCCTTTGGAAATGGATCTGCCAAAATTGTTGGAAAAGGCATTGTTACCCTTATTAATGGAAAAGGAAAGGCTCAAAATGCTTTGCTAGTAAATGGGCTCAAACACAATCTCCTAAGTGTTAGCCAAATTTGTGATCAAGGACATAATGTTGTCTTAAGCACTAAAGATTGTGAAATAAGAAACTCTTCCTTAGGGAACTTGTGGCGAAAGGGGTTAGAATATCAGATAAAGTCTACATTCTAAACAAAATTCAAGAAGATAAATGTTACTTAAGTCAAACAGATGAAAGTTGGTTGTGGCACAAGTGACTTGGACATACAAGTTTCAATAACTTGTTCAATATCAGCAAGATTAATGCAATACGATACATCCCAAAGTTATTCAAGCCAAATCAAGGAGTATGTGGTCCATGTCAACATGGAAAGCAAACTAGAACTAGCCACAAGACCAAGGAGTTTTCTACATCAAAACCTTTGGAGATCATCCATGCTGATTTATGTGGACCAACTAGAACTCTGGCACTCCAAGGAGAAAGGTACTTTGCTTTATTTGTTGATGACTATACTAGAATGATGTGGGTATATTTCATAAAATATAAATCCAAAGCATTTGAGTGTTTTAAGAATCTTAAAGCTCTTGTAGAAAATGAAAAGGATTCTAAGATTAAATGTCTTAGAACAGATAGAGGGGGAGAATTCACATCAAAAGAATTTGATGAATTCTGTAAAGTACATGGAATCGAAAGAGAACTCTCTGCTGCCAGAACACCCAAGCAAAATGGGGTAGTTGAAAGAAGAAACCAAACAGTTCAAGAAATGGCAAGAATAATGTTAATCGCAACTGACTTGCAGCCAAAATTTTGGAGAGAAGCAGTCGGGACAGCTGTTTATACCTTGAATCGAACTCAGGTAAGACAAATAATGAGAAGACTCCTTATGAATTATGGAAAGGAATACCTACTTCAGTAAAATACTTCAAGATTTTTGGAAGCAAGTGCTTCATAAAAATCAATGATGGCTCACCAGGAAAATTTGATTCTCGGGTTGACGAAGGGATATTCCTTGGATATTCTACAAAGAGCAAAGCCTACAAGTGCTACAATAATCGACTACGGAAAATAGTGGAAAGCATTGATGTGAAGATTGATGAAGACCTTCTAGAAGAATGAAAAAAATAAATAAATAAATAAATTGAAGATCATGAAGTTGACCCTCTCATTGAAGAAGAACCTGAAAAAGAGGAAAAGGATAAAAAAAAACACAATGAAAAAGAACCATCTGAAACCCCTTCAAAGATGAAGTTTCTCCAAAAGCATCACCCAGAAGAGCAGATTATTGGCAATATAGATGAAGGGATGCAAACCCGAAGAAGGATGACAAGTACACCAAAAAAAATGATGTTGCTCTTCTATCCATGATAGAACCAAAAACATTTACTCAAGAAAGGATCCTCATTGGGTAAAAGCCATGGAAGAAGAAATGTCTCAAATCGAGAAGAATGAGACATGGGAGCTAGTACCTCGTCCAAAGGATAAAAATATAATTGGAACCAATTGAGTGTTCAAAAACAAAATGAATGAAGATGGACAAATCATCAGAAATAAGGCAAGGCTTGTTTGTAAAGGTTATTCACAAATTGAAGGAATTGACATTGAAGAAACCTTTGCACCAGTAGCTCGTGCGGAAGCTATAAGGATGTTCTTGGCATTTTCTTGCTCAAAAGGATTTAAAATTTATCAAATGGACGTAAAATCAACTTTTCTTAATGGGGAACTCAAGGAAGAAGTCTACATGGAGCAACCAGAAGGGTTTAATCTAGCAGAAGGAAAAGACTTTGTTTGTAAGTTGAAAAAGGCATTATATGGGTTGAAACAAGCTCCTAGAGCTTGGTACGCAAGATTGGATCACTATCTACAACAACAAGGCTTCAAGAACAGGGTGGTAGGAAGTAATCTCTACGTAAAGACAGATGAGGATAAGTTACTAGTCACACTTGTCTATGTTGATCATCCGATTTTTGCTAGTAATAGTGATGAGATGAGCCATGAGTTTGCTCAAAATATGTCAAAAGAGTTCGAGATGTCAATGACAGGAGAGTTATCTTACTTCCTTGGACTACAAGTATCTCAAACCATGGCAGGCATGTTCATATCGCAAGCCAAATATCTTAAAGACATGCTTAAAAGATATGGAATGGAAGACTGTGCACCCATGAGCACACCTATGACCACAGATTGCAAATTAAGCAAAGATGATGACTCTCCTCCGGTAGATGCAACTCATTACAAGTCAATAATTGGAGCCCTTCTATACTTCACTGCTACGAGACCCAACATTATGCAAGCAGTAGGAATGGTGGGAAGATTTCAATCAGCTCCTAAACAATCCCATTTGTTGGCTGTAAAAAGAATTCTCAGATACCTGAAAGGAACTCCTGATTTCGGTCATTCGTACCCTAAGAGCTCAACTCTTACTGTGACTGCATACATCGATCCTGATTGGGCCAGAAGTGTCGATGATCAAAAAAGTACTAGTGGAAATGCATTCTTCCTGGGATATTGTCTAGTATCCTGGCTAAGCAAAAAACAAACATCCATATCACTATCTAAAGTTGAAGCCGAGTATATAGCTGCCGCAGATTATTGTACTCAAATATTATGGATGGAGGAAGCTCTGAAATATGTCAACATAGGTACAAATCAACCAATCACCATCTATTGTTATAACACAAGTGCTATCAACCTCAGCAAAAATACAGTGATGCACTCAAAGACCAAACATATACCAATCAAGTATCATTTCCATCGTGAACAAGTAGCTGAACAAAACATCATCTTGGAATATATCAATACTAAGGAGCAGAGAGTTGATATTTTCACAAAACCTCTTCCTCGAGAAGCATTTGAACATCTTCGTCAAAAGATGGGGCTTATTTCTTTAGCATTACATTAAGTTGATTCATAAAGATGTTGCATGACAGGGGGAGTCCTTGTGCACTCCTTTACCACTGATGCCAAAGGGAGAGAGAAGAAGAATATTTCCATCAATGACAAAGAGGGAGATTGTTATTCTAGGTTGTCATTGATGCCAATATAACAGTGTTTGTGATGGCAAATTCTTTGATACATGATTACCCATTCATGCCCATTGATCATAATGAGCATAGTGATGAAAGTTTGATATATGATGATATGATGAGATGGAGGTCAATTGAACAGAAAATGACGCAGGAGGTCAATTGATTAGCAATTGAACAGCAAATGACGCAGGAGGTCAATTGATTAGCAATTGAACAGCAAATGACGCATTAGATTCAGTAAAGCAACAGGAACAAGAAGCCAAAGAGTAAGATGAAGAGTTTATCGAAAGTCATCAAAGAAACAAGTCATCGGAGCAAGAGCAACAACGATAACAGAGGAGTAAAGAAGACAGCTATCAAAAGAGCAGGGGTAGGAAAGTATAGACATCCTTGATCGTGGCTGCCGCACTCAATCCTAGCCATCGATCTCATAGTCAACCCTTAGATCATGGTAAACTGCGGGGCTTAAGGTCGGTTTTAATCCATGTACCAATGGAAGTCCCGCAAACAGTCGATTGTGATAACATTGTGGACCCGCTGCACCATTATAATATGTCCTAAAGAAATATCGCATCCGTCACATATCACAAGTCTTAAAGAGATGTAACGATGGTAAAACCTCCGATTGCGATATCATATTGCAGACCCCCTGCACCACTATAACATGACTTTATACAATTTCGCATCTGCAGTATCACTAGTTTCTAAGGGATGTCAAACCTCCAATTGCGATAAGGTTGTGGACCCGACGAGTTTATTAACAACTGCTTAAGATCATACCACATTCGCTCCATCGGTCGTAGGGGATCAACTATGTTATGAGAATACCTCTGGAAGTTGCGATTGTGATTAAAGGTGATGACATGGCATGTGGGACCTCCATATGGGTAATGTATCTCGGGCATCTATCACAGAGAACAGGTAACAGTTCGTGAACTTGAAGGAACAAAGGAAGCTAGAAGGTCAAGCGAATGAAAGAAGAAGTCGAAAGGTCGAAGAGCCAAAGGTTTGGCAGATGATGAAGGTACAAAAGAAGCCGAAGATCAAGTGAGAGAGATGTAAGCCGGAGGACAGAAGTAAGTCGTAGGTCCAGCAGGGTTGGGAGCAGAGAACAACTACAAAACATATCTAGACAATATATAGCAAAGGGTTGGAACCCTTGGGGTTGGTGCCTCAGAATTGGAAGGATTGGTGTCCTTGGAGTTGGTGCTCCTAAATCCAAAGTTGGTGCCTTGACAAGACATGGTTGGTGCCCTAAGAGGTTGGAGCCTCACAGAAAGTCCAAATTGGTGCTTAGCAATTGGTTGAAGCCCTACATACATTGTACTTGACTTATTGTAAAGTTTATATTAATAAAAGCATTTATTCTTGTTGTTCATAATGTGTTCTAAATATAAATGATTTAAGTGATAAAAATAACAATTGAAAAGGAATATTTATTCACCCCCCCTCTTAGTATTTCCAACACGGCCGAGATTAAGTCCCTAATCAACGGCTAAGATTAGATCTGGCTTGATCCATGTCTTTTGGACCATTCTAACATAGATTCATATTAATACACATTAATATTTTATTTTCCCTAAGTTTAGACTAATGACACCATTAAAAATATTAATTATTTTAATATCCCCTGATCTGTTTAGAATTTGCCCAAACACTTTCTGGGTATTGGACATCTCATGTGCCTTAATCTCTCTACCAAATTTCGTGGCTAGAGCACATCCGATGCTAGCCCAAATCAACACTCCCTCTTAGCAAGGACTATGTTCTAGCAATACTCCTCACTGAGTATTACTCTGATCATCCAGCATCGGTACCTGTGTTAATGCTAGGCCTTCCTGCTCAACATCATCTGCATTGTTGCAACTTGTATTGTTGCCCATGGTTATGCCATTGCCACTGCTGCATCTATACGACAACTCCCTCTGTATCTGTGCTGTTGCTGGTCCTTTCTCCCAGCACTGCATCCGCACTGCACCTCCTCTCATCATGTTGCATCGTGCTGCCCACTGCTGCACTACAACTCAGTTATTGAGAAGTAATTGATCTCCCAATCTGACCTCCCTATTGGGCTAAAGACACCCACTGATGCTAAATCTCCCTCTGCCGCTGAGTAGTGCTCCCTCTTTGACCTCTGCATTGCTGCAACAACTCCCTGCATCTCACACCATTGCACACCTCTATGTGTTGTCCTGCACTGGTGCAACATTCCTGTGCCTCTCGCCCTATTGTAGCCTGCTAGCCTCGCACTGTCTCGAGACTCCTGCACTGTAGCTCTCTCTGTCGCTCCATCCGCATCCGTCTCTACCCGACTCAGCTAGTCCTGCTAACCCTCTTCGAGGTTCCCATGGCAAGGTCTAAACCAAGAGGCTGGGTACCTCGAGGATCCTGCCCCTCATCGCATGTAGTCCACCTACTATAGTTCGTCTCCCCACTTCCGCTCAAGTGGTGCATGTGCACTCATGGCACAGTCATCGTCTGTCAAAACTTCCTTCTCCGCCCGTGTCGGCGCTGCCTTAGACTCGGAAGACTCTCCCTTACTCCTCTTCCTTGGACACTGGCTCGCATAATGACCCAGCTCCCCATAGTGGAAGCACTTGATCTTGGAGAGATCTTTCTTCTTCCGCTTTTCCTACTTTCCCTTAGATGCTAGGGCCACATCTTCCTCCTCCTACTTGACTTTGATCCCCTTACTGTTGCTACCTGTCTTCGACTGCCATCTGATCTCTTCCTAGCAAAGAGTTGCCCACATCTCGTCCCATGGTGGAAGTGTCCCTCTGCCCAGTGTACTCTAGACAAATACTTCCCAGCCTTCTGAGACAGCATTCAAGGCAATCCTCACCATCAGCACCTGATCTGGTGTCGCTCCTATAGCAGTGAACTGGTCTCGGATCTCACTCAGTCCTCCGAGGAAGGTGTCAATCGATTGTCCCTTCTTCATTTGATACAACCTCATCTGATTCTCGAGCAGCATTCTTCTCTGCAAAGAAGTATGCAGATACAGCGTCTTGAGAGTCTCCAAAATCTTAAATGCTGTTTCCTTCTCGGCTATATGTGGTACCTATTGATTTGGGGTAGCATCAGATGTGCTCTAGCCACGAAATTTGGTGGAGAGGTTGGGGCACATGAGATCTTCAATACCTAGAAAAGGTCTGGGCAGATTCTAAACAAATCAGGAGATATTAAAATAATTAATATTTTTAATGGAGGCCCTAAGTCTAAACTTAGGGAAAATAAAATATTAATGTGTATTAATATGAATATGTGTTAGAGTGGTCCAAAAGACATGGATCAAGCTAGATCTAATCTTAGTCGTTGATTAGGGACTTAATCTCGGTCGTTGAGATGTCAACAGGAAAAGTATAAAAGGAGGCTTGACGGTCACTTGGAGAACACAGCAGAATGATCAGTGATTCTATTCTTTAGAGCGGGGTTTGCTAAGAGAGATAGAATCAGTGATTGAGAGAGCAGCTGAGAGGCATTGAGTACAGAGAAACAAAGAGGAAGAGATTGCACTAGGAGAGTAGCGCAGCAGCCAAGGAGAGTGACACAGAGCCAGCAAGGGCTCACGCAGGGCCACGCAGAGGAAGCCAAGTGCTGCGCAGAGCACCACAGAGGCCAGCGTGTCTGACCCAAAGGCCTAGGAAGCTGAAGTGACTCTTCAATACATTTGTGTTCTTCAACTTCAATTTTGCGACCTTGAACTTGTTCTTCAAGAGTATTGGAACAGATCTTCTCATCCGTGAGCTCTTTTATAAGCTTGATTGCCTCCTTAGAAAATTCTTCTATGGTCAACCCTTCTTCTTCGTTGTTTGATACCTCTTGTTTATTGTGCTTGGCCATAAACATCACTCTCTCATTGGCTTCTTCTTCACTGTCATTGTCTTCATCGGATGATGAGCTATCTTCTTTGGAGAGAAAGTTCCTTTTCGATTCTTTCTTCTTGCCTTGCTTGTTGAATTTCTTAAAGCCTTTCTTTCCTTTGGAGTTTCCATCACTTTTGTTCGGACATTTTGGTGTAAAATGCCCAACCTCACCACAACTGAAACATATCAATGGAAGTTTACCTTTGAATTTTCCCTTACCAAGTTTTAGTTTTCTGGTAAAGTAAGCATATTCTCCATCTGAAAGACCACCTTCATCATCTTCCTTTTCTTCACACTTGCAGGTGCAAATCTTTGCCTTTGAAGGTTGTTTGTCCTTATTGGTTTTCTTAGATGCAGCAAACACAGTTTCTAGATGCGAAGTACCGTCTTCTTCATCAAGTCTCATTTCATATGCTATGAGAATTCCATGTAATTCCTCTTTGCTGAATTTGGCCATATTTGCACTGTATTCTAAGACCGATACCTTTGGGTTGAATCTTCTTGGTAATGTTCTAAGACTCTTTCGTATAATAGTCTTCTCGTCAACAGGCTCTCCCAATCCTTCCAAAGTGTTGGTTATTTCATCAACGTGTTGGAAGTATGCAGCAATGTTGTCATCTTCTTTCATTCTAAGTTGCTCAAATTTTGCTCTATAGATTTGAAGCTTTGCTTCTATTGACATCCAAGTCACCTGCATATATATTCTCAAGCTTGTCCCATACATATTTGTCGGTTTTACAACCGAACACCTTATGATAAGCAGATTCAATAAGTCCACTCATAATAATATTCTTTGCTTTTGCATCATTTACCAAATTCTTCTTACCTTGTTCATCCGCGGTTGGTGTAAAGCCATTTTGAACAGTATTCCATACTTTGTAACCTTGCGCCAAGAGATAGACCACCATTATTCCTTTCCAGAGTGCATAATTATTTTCATTGAATAGAGGTACACCAATATTGGTATGCTCCATCATCTCCTTCCAGTTGTTAAACTGCTATTGAAGGAACCAAGCTCTGATACTAATTGTTGGAAATACTGAGGGAGACGGGGGGGGGGGGGGGAATCAGTGTTCCTTTCAATTAGTATTATTATTAATCTTTCAGACCATTAGTTAATATTTAATTATTATCAGTGTTTGTACAATGATAGAAGTAAACAAAAGGAACACAAATGCACACAGTTTTTAAGGTGGAAACCCCCTCCAGGACAAAAACCACCTGAACTCTTTTCTAATAATTCTTTAATCTTCAACTCCAATTGAAAAGAAAGCTCCAACTTCCTAGAATCTAGAAAAGCATTCTTCTCTAGCTCCCACTGGATGGACGCTCCAACACTCGAGGTTCTTTAGTAGTCAACTGAGCAGATGCCCCAACACCCAATGAGCTACAATTCACCCTAGCACCACCCTACCACCCTGAAGTTTTCACAGGCTTGAACCTATTGGTAACTTCATGCACCAGCCTAGCACCACCCTGCCACCCTATAGGAGAATAAAAGAAGAATAGACTCTCGTACTAGGGAAAATGGTCCACTTTACAACGATATAGAATGATGTAGAAGAAGAAGACACACTAGACCATAACCCCAACTATGACACAACCACCTAATGATGATCCTAGACCTCCCAACACTGCCTCTTCAACTCTTGGCAGATAGACACTTGTACAACTTTTACAATGATGCTTTTACAATGACTCTGTACAATGATGCTTTTACAATGATTGTATGCATTGCTGCCTACTTGAAGACTTCATGTGGTGAACTTCTTGCTATTGTTCTACACCTTGATTGTTGCTCTTGTCATGCTACCCATTCTCACTCTTCAAAACTTTAGATTATACATTAAGTTTTCTCTTGATGAAGATATAATACCTCCAAAATGTCTTCAAGGAAATACCCATGACATGATAATAGCAAAACTTACCTTAGAGCATATGTTAGTGCTAAACAAAAACAACAAATTAGAATACAAAGAACCTAATGCAATTAAGAGATGATCATGCATATACAAAAGATACTTACCTGGAGCTTACCTCTGCTGCATCATTTTGCTGCACCTTGCTCTTTGCTTCCCTAGAAAGTTTGGTCCTCTGCACCCCTTGACAACACTTGATCTAGTTTTCTTTACTTCCCTTCTAGGAGCACCATATTGAATCTAATGTATCTCTGTGATTTCAAATTCCCAATATGTGATCTTCGGTTATGTAGTAGCCCTCTGAGTCTTCTTTCCAATGCCACAGGTCTGACCCGATTTGGATTCTTCAAAGCAAAGTTATGCCCAATCTCTCATAATGACATAATTATGGACTAGTTCAATAGAGAGAACTTGTATGGGTGCCACACGTCACTGTTTCCTCCTTCGGCTTTGAAATTGATACACATAAAACTACAGTTCGTGCACTATCTAATACTTTTTACAGAGTTCCATTCCGCTCCTTAGAGAGAGAGTTATCACAATTTTCCCAAGGTCACCTCTTTGAGATGAAATTCGGGAGCCTGCAAAAACCCTAACTTCCACAGATCATATCTCCAAAGATATAGCGAACCAAGATCTAAAATTCGGTCACGACATTCATCAGGGTTTCGGCTCAAATGGGTTTTAATTTCAACATCTAAGACTTCGCAGAAATAAAGTTATAGCGAAAATGCCACAATCACTACTTTTGGAGGATATATGAGCTTTCTTTTTATAGAGTTGAGAGGGGCTTCTATAGAGAATGTTGGAGGGATTTTAGGAGCTTAAAAAATTATTAATTATTGACTATTCAATGACCAAAATCAATGATAAATGCCATGCCACAACCCCATGGGGTTTTAGCCCACTAATTGGGGTTACTAACTTCAATATTGAATAACTTACAAACTGTGAGGAATTACGAGGAGAGCTATATACCGATAGAAAGATATTTTTGAGTAGAGTATTCATATAATGCTTATGAGACAAGAAACCATGAGTGATGATGCCCAATGTGCCATGGAAGTTCAGGGTCATCCTTGGTGTTGCTTGGCTGACATCAATGACAACCTCGGATCATCTTTAGATCAACAAGCTTCTCCAGAATTTCTTCTCGGCTTTACCACTACCTGATGGAACTACTACTAGGTATGCAAATTTTTCTGCCACCTGCACCAGAAAAATCGAACTCTCTGCCCAATAGTTCAAACTACCTAGCCAGCGTTTGCACAAATATGGAAATCAAATTGCCAGATTCCCTCTAGATCTGGATGATTTTTTCCTTTCGCCTCTGCGCTTCCTATCTGATCAACTGTGCTCTAATACCATGTGAAAATTCCCTCAAAATGCAACGACTGGAAATATTTCTTCTATCTGATAAATTAATGATGCAGTTTATTTTGTTTATGGCAAAATAATGAAATTTTCACACTGCAATTTCTTCCTGAATAAAACATTACAGAAAATAAACTAGAAACTAAGAAATTACTAGCACACACACATAAAAATGGCAATTATTTTTGGACAATTATACTAAAAAAAACCAATGCAACCGTAGAGGGTTTTATTATTATGCAGCAGTGAGAAATTTTGAGTACAACTAGATGCCCAAAACTAGCAATCCCCTACAAGAGAAACTAGCCACAAAAATTAGTGAGAGAAATTTTGCCTCACCCAGCATTGATCCAGCTCCAAAATTGGCACTTTATGGTCTCCACGAAACCGTGTCAACTTCTACGTCACACTTGTGCATTCTCTTTTACGCTTTGCTTGGAAACTTCAAATGATCAAGTTGTCTTCCCAACTCAGCCTCTGAGAATGACACGCTAGTCCCTTCCGGAAATTCTCTCGGCCTCCAGCAACTAAATCGACCCTCTGACTGGCCAAATCGAACTCTGACTTTGACGCTTCTATGCAACCCTTGCGCAAACCCTCTTCGGAAACTCGGTCCTCCTGTAGTTGAATCTCTAGAACTAGAAGACTTCCTCTAGACTCACTGTCTATGCCCCTTTGTCTCTGCGTCCCCTCTTTGGCTCAAACTCTTCTGACAAAATGCTACTTCTTTGGAAAATCCAACAACCCAAGGAAACTCACTCTCCAAGTGTCTTTCACCATCTGCCCATCAACCTCTTCTTATAATATCCAGTTGGGACTCCAATCGCTACAATTAAAACTTAATCGATGGTTCAGATCATCTCCAAGTTGATCCATGTGAGTTTCTTGGGAATTCTCACCTTTCTCAATTAATTACTATTAATTAACCATTTTTCCTAAGTTCGACTTAGAAAAATTTTAGTGATGGTCAATTAATTTAATTGAGCTATCTCTAGGTGGAATTTCCATAAACGATTTCTGAGTTTTGGACAATTCATGTGTTCTAGTCTCTCCACAAAGTTTCAAGACTAGAACACTATCCGATGCTACAAAAACTAACACAACAAACTATCTTGATGGTCCACAACACCATGTGTTAATTTCCTGAACCATTGTTGTCATGTTTACGTAGATAGAGGTTGTTGCTAGTTTTTGGTAGCATTGGATGTGCTTTGGCGATGAAAATTGGTGGAGAGGCTAAGGCACATGAGTTCTAAAGAACCCAGAAACCGTTTGGTGAAATTCCACCAAGATTGTATTATATTGAAATAATTAATATTTTTAATGGGGTTCCTAAGTCTAAACTTAGAAAAATTAAAGTATTAATGGATATTAATCAAAATATGGGTGGGAATGTTTTAGAAAGTGGATCAAGTCAAGTTTTTAATCTTAGACGTTGATTAGAGACTTGAACTTGGTTGTTGAAGTCTCAACGAAAAAAGTATAAGAAGGAGGCTTGGGGTTCATTCAAGAACACACCGAGAAAATGAATTAATCTAGATTTCAAAATATCTGGGGCTTGCAAGCTGAGAAATTTGAACTAAGTGATCATTCTGCAGCAAAGGGCTGGGATAGTTCAGGAATACTAGGCAGAGAGGTGGAGAGCCACCAATGAAGGCAGCGTAGCACCTAGAAGGACTGACGTTGGGCTAGCTTGGGCCCATGCAAGCTTGACGCGGAGCCAGAAGCGTCAGTGCAAAAAGGAAGCTACCTTCACGCAGAAATTTGACACTGTTGGAGAGCTGCCAAAACAACCGGGAGAGGCTAACACAGAAGCTCCAAGAGGCAGAAAAGACAGCGCAGGGTCGATGCAGAACCTTTGCCAGTTCTACTACCGGATCAACTGGAAATTGTCGGGTGAAGTGAGGTAATCTCACTCAGTTTTTCGCCATTATATTTTTCTCTATAACTGGATTGCGGGAGGGCATCCAATATTGTATTCAGATTTACTACTTAATAATATAAAACCCTCAGAGTTGTTGCACCGGTTTTCTTGCATTAGGTTTTTCCATGGACTATTTTGTCCAAAAATAACGGTGTCCTATGTATCTTGTTCTTTGCCCAGTTCCTTGTTTCATGTAATCAAATTAAATTGATGTAGGTTGCAGAAGTTATTTACTTCAGTGTTTTTCAAAAAATAACTTGATAGTGTATATCAAAATCAAGTAGGAGAAGTAAATTCAGTTTTGCTGCAGTAGGGGTTCCTTGAGTATAGGAATTTTTACATGGTATCAGAGCATTGATTTTGAAACAGGAAGAGCAAATCCAACGCTGAGCAGAGAGGCCAATAGCTGCATTTGGCAACAATTCGAATCCCCTTGAAGGGATTACGCAATCCTTGCTGGAAAAGCAGAGATTCCGAGGAAATCTCTCTCTTAGAGAGTCAACAGAGAGGTACGATTTCCAGTTCATGAGCTTGCAGAGGCAGAGGGACTGATGCAAAACCTCAATGCAATGCTTGAAGGGCACAGTTTCTGCAAGCGCAGAAATCCGTCAGAAAAGAGCGAAGACACATAGAAGGGGAATTTTCTCCTCAAAGGACTTTTCTCGCCAAAAGTTTGAATTTTTCACTTGTCGGGCAATAGACCAGTGTTGCGCAATGACTAGAGTTAATTCGACAATTTGGGTGAGATGGCATCACATGGGCTCAGAGATCAAGACAAGTTGGAAGGAGCTTCCAACTATGGCATATCGAAGACCATAATCTTAGCTGTTCAGGAGGAGTACGATCTCGACGCTTACGTCAAGAGTGTTGTGGTTGTTCCTGCGAACAATGATCAAAAGAAGTACAAGGTTGAGCAGGCAAAGGCGAAGAGGTACATACTCGATGGAGTTCGAGATCGTGTGGTCTCACACTTGCAGGGCAAAGATACAGCCCGAGAAATGTGGAACTCTTTGTCTTCACTGTATGAAGGTTCTTCCGAACAGTGGAAGATGTACTTAGAACAAAAGTTGCAGCAGACATTGACGCAAAAAGGAGAAGGGGTTAACTCATATCTTCAACGTCTTCAGGGCACCAGAGACTAGCTTGCTACAGTGGGGTCTACTCAGTTTATCGTGATGGTAAGGATAGCCCTAAATGGAGTCTCGGATGAATGGCAAGTCTTCGTCCAATGTATATTGGGCAGAGAAAGACTACCTTCATGGGAGGAGATGTGGACAACCCTTCAACAAGAAGAATTAAGGAGGGATCTGGTGAAGGTCAACCTCAATGGCAATAGTGGGAGTGGCATGAAGACCAAGAAGGAGGAGGAGAATGCAACTCTAGCATCAAAGGGATAGCAGAAGCAGAAGCGGAAGGAGGACATTTCGAAGGTGAAATGTTTCAGATGTGGCGAGAAGGGCCACTTTGCATCCCAGTGCCCTTTGAAGCAAAAGGATAAGGATGAGAAACATGATCCTAAGGTTGCTCCAGAAAAAATTGACGAAGATGAGTTTGCCACGAATGCCCACGCATCTCTAGGAGGGAAATGGGGCGATATAGAATTGTAGTCGGGAAAACTACATGTGGGCAGGATCCTTGAGGAACCAACCTCTTAGATCAATTCCTTGCTATGGGAGCCCAAAATTCAACAATAGTGAGATGGAATTAGTGTCAGATGATGCAGTGGGTTGGTTGGAGAGACAGATGCAGTAGCCTAAGACCAAACACTGATCAGCGCAGAGTAAGGTTGGCAGCAGTGCAGAAGGCAGCAGCAACGCAGAAGATTTAGAGGGTCAGAAACTAGTAGCAGTCAGATTCCAACATTCACATGGTATTATGTTTAACATAGTTAGTTCAGTAATTTTGGGTGTTTTTCAGTTGCTTCTCTCAGCAATAGAGTTGCAGTACGAATGCAGTGTTAGCAGTGGCAGTGCTAATAACATAGTAGATGCAGCATTTTGTTAGTTTTTGCTAATATCAAATGTGCTCTAGCCATGGAAATTGGTGGAGAGGCTAAGACACATGAGTTCTAAAGAACCCAAAAATCGTGTGGTGAAATTCCACCCGAATTGTATTTTATTAAAATAATTAATATTTTTATGGGGTTCCTAAGTCCAAACTTAGGAAAATTAAAGTATTAATGGATATTAATCAAAATATGGGTGAGAATGTTCTAGAAAGCGGATCAAGTCAAGTTTTTAATCTTAGCCATTGATTAGAGACTTAATCTCGGTCGTTGAAGTCTCAACGAGAAAAGTATAAGAAGAAGGCTTGAGATTCATTCAGGAACACACCGAGAGAAAGAATTGATCTAGAGTTCAAAATTTCTAGGGCTTGGAAGCTGAGAAATTCAAACTAAGCGATCATTTTGCAGTAGAGGGGCAGGGATAGTTCAGGAATACTGGGCAGAGAGGCGAAGAGCTAGCAGTGGTTGTAGCATAACACCTAAAGGGACTGACGTTGGGCCAGTTTGGGCCCACACAGGCTTGATGCAAAGCCAGAAGGGCCAATGCAGAAGGGAAGCTTGCTTCACGTAAAAATCCGGAACTGTTGGGTGAAGTGAGGTAATCTCACTTAGTTTTCCGCCAATATATTTTTCTTTGTAACTAGATTGTCTGGACTCTGGAGGGCATCCAACGTTGTATTCAGAACTACTGCTTAATAATATAAAACACTCAGAGTTGTTGCACCGATTTTCCCGCATTGGGTTTTTCCACGGATTGTTTTATCCAAAAATAATGGTGTCTTATGTATCTTGTTCTTTGCTCAGTTTCTTGTTTCACGTAATCAAATTAAATTGGTGTAGGTTGCAGAAGTAATTTACTTCAGTATTTTTCAGAAAATAACTTGATAATGTATATTAAAATAAGTAGGAGAAGTAAATTCAGTTTTGCTGCAGTAGGGGTTCCTTGAGCATAGGAATTTTCACAGTTGCTCTATAAAATACAAAAGATGGTCAAGACATTTAATATAGCACGTGGGCAAAATCCAAACATGAGCTTGTTAGTTTTTAGTAGCATCAGAAGTGCTCTAGCCTTGAAAATTGGTGAAGGGGCCAAGGCACATGAGTTCTAAAAACCCAGGAATTGTTTGGTGAAATTCCACTTGGATTGTAATTTATTAAAATAATTAATATTTTTAATGGAGTTCCCAAGTCTAAACTTAGCGAAATTAAAATATTAATGGTTATTAATCAAAATTTGGGTGAGAATGATATAGAAGGCAGATCAAGTCATGTTTTAATCTTAGCCATCGCCTTAATCTCGGCCATTGAAGGCTTTTCCGGGGACTATTGTGTCCAAAAATAAGTGTGTCCTATGTATCTTGTTCTTTGCTCTGTTTTCTGTTTCATGAGATCGAACATTTAATTAGTGTAGGCTGCAGAAGTAATTTGCTTCAATATTCAGAAGAATAACTTGATAATGTATGTTAACAAATCAAATAGGTGAAGTAGATTCAAATTTTCCGCAGTAGGGGTTCCTTCAATAGTTGGAATTTTCACATGGTATCAAAGTCAAACATCTCGAGTTTGAATCACACCCGACTCGCGCAAGGGGAGATTGTAGGGCATTGGCCTCGTGTGTTTTGGGACATGGCTTTACCGCCTCTCATGGACTTGTTAACTCTAGTCAATAGTTTGTTTACTAACAACTGTGGGTTTTGGTGTAACGACAATTGTGATTACAACAAATGGTATCAGAGGATTGATTTTGAAACAGGAAGAGCAGATCCAGTGCTGAGCAGTGAGGTCAAAAGCTACACTTGGCAACAATTTGAATCCCCTTGAAGGGATTACGTAGTCCTTGCCAGGAAACAGATCTAAGGAAATCCCTCTATGAGTGAGACGACAGAGAGGTACGATTTCGAGTTCGTGAGTTTGCAGAGGCAGAGGGAATGACGCAAAGCCTCAGCGCAGTGCATGAAGGGCGTAGTTTCTGTTGGGGCAGAAATCTGCTGGAAAAGAACGAAAACACGTGGAAGGGAAATTTTCTCCTCAGAGAACTTTCTGTTGAAAAGTTTGAATTTCTCACTTGCTGAGCAACTGAGAAGTGCTAAGCAGTGACTAGAGGAGTCAGTGCGACAGTTGGGTGAGATGGCATCGCATGGGCTCAAAGATCGGGACAGCTTGGAAGGTACCTCCAACTATGTCATATGCAAGACCAAAATACTAGTCGTTCTGGAGGAATATGATCTCAAGGCCTACGTCAAAAGTGTTGCAGTTGTTCCTGCTGACAACGATCAGAAGAAGAAGTACAAGGCAAAGCAAGGGAAGGCAAAGAGGCTCATTCCTGATGGAGTTCGAGATCATGTGGTCTCACACTTGCAGGGCAAGGATACAACACGAGAGATGTGGGAAGCCTTGTCTTCTCTGTATGAAGGTTCTTCCAAACAGCAGAAGATGTATTTGGAGCAGAAGTTGCAGTGTTCTTTGATGTAGAAAGGAGAAGGGGTGAACCTCTATCTTCAACGTCTTCAGGACACTAGAGGCCAGCTTGTTGCAATGGGGTCCACTCCTCAGCCAACCGCAATGGTGAGGATAGCCCTGAATGGAGTCTCAGATGACTGGAAAGTTTTCGTCCAAAGCATATTGGGTAGAGAAAAACTACCTTCATGGGAGGAGATGTGGGCGGCTCTTCAATAGGAGGAGTTAAGGAGGGACCTAGTGAAGGTCAACCTCAGTGGCAGTAGTGGGAGTGGCTCAAAGACAAAGGAGGAGAAGGGAAACAGTAGTGGTAGTGGCTCAAAGGCAAAGGCGGAGAAGGAAAACACAGCTCTAGCATCGAAGGGACAGCAAACGCCGAAGCGAAAGAAGGACATTTCGAAGGTGAAATGTTTCAGTTGTGGTGAAATGGGCCACTATGTATCGCAATGTCCTTTGCAGAAAAAGGATAAGGATGAGAAACATGATCCTAAGCCTGCTTCAACAAAGATTGAGAAGAATGACTTTGCCATGAGTGCCCACGCATCTCCAGGAGGGAGATGGAGCGATATTGAGCTGTAGTCGGGAGGACTACATGTGGACAGGACCCTTGAGGAGTCCACCTCTTGGATCAATTCCTTTGCTACAGGAGCCCAAGATTCTACAATAGCAAGATGGACTTAGTGTCAGATGATGCAGTGGATTGTTTGGAGGACAGATGCAATAGCTTGGGACCAACCACTGATCAACGTAGAGCAAGGTTGGCAGTAGTGTAGATGGCACAATGAAGAAGTCGGCACCAACACAGAAGATTCATAGGGTCAGAGAATAGTAGCAGTCAGATTCCAACATTCATTGTATCGTGATGAACACAGTTAAGTTCAGTCAATTTTGGATGTTTCTCTCAGCAACTGAGTTGCAGTACGGATGCAGTGTCAGCAATGCCAGTGCTAGCAGCATAGCTAATGCGGTATATTGAGAGGGAGCTATAGTACAGATGCAGCAGTGGCAATGCTAGCAATATAACAAATGCAGCATATTGAGAGGGAGCTATAGTACAGATGCAGCAGTGGCAGTGGCAGTGGCAGTGTCATGGGCAGCAGTACAGTAACAGCAATAGCACATTGTTGGTGGCAGATGCAGTGTAGAAAGGAGGTGCTTCAGAAACAGAGCAGCATGTAGGTGGACATTGTTGCTAGAGCACTTTCTTAAAGACCCTACAAACCATTTGGTGAAATTCCACCCGTATTATATTTTATTAAAATAATTAATATTTTTAATGGAGCTCCTAAGTCTAAACTTAGGGAAATTAAAATATTAATGGGTATTAATCAAAATATGGTGAGAATGATCTAGAAGGCAGATCAAGTCATGTTTTAATCTTAGTCGTTGATTAGAGACTTAATCTCGGTCGTTGAAGACTCAATAGGAAAAGTATAAAATGGAAGTTTGGGATTCATTTAGAAACACACACAAAGAGATTGAGGAAATCAATTTTCTAATGTGAGAAGTTTCCAGGAGGAAAATCAATTGGGGAGATCATGCAACTAAGAGGCAGAGAGACTCTGGGAGAAGGACTTTCCGGAAAATACAAAATAGAGAGGGGAAGATAGCTTGCAAAGAGGCGGCACGGTAGCCGAGAGAGCTAACACAAAAAAGTTGTCTGTCACATAGAATCCAAAATTGTCGAAACAACTGAAATTGTCGGGAACTGCTAGAAACTGTTGAAACAACCGAAACTGTCGAGAACTGTTGGAACTGCCGAGAGAGCTGACGCAGAGGCAGCGCAGTAACTGAGAGAGCTAATGCAAAAAAGCTACCTATCACGCAGAATCTAGAATTGTTGGAACAGTCGAAACTGTCGAGAATTGTTGAGAACTGCCGAAACAGCCGAGAGAGTTGACACAGAGGGCAGAGAAGGTGACATAGGGCTGACGAAGAGCCAACACAGAAATAGTCGAGGTTAGCCAATCTTGTGTCGGATCAATTGGAATTCTGTTGGATGAAGTGAGGTAAAACTCACTCAGATTTTCCACCAGTATTTTCTCTGTAAATAATTGCTAGATGAGCATCCTAGATTTGTATTGAGTTATTTCTCTTGCATAATAATCAACCCTCTGCACTGTTGCACCAGTTTTCCCGCATTGGATTTTTTTAGGGACTATTGTGTCCAAAAATAAGTGTGTCCTATGTATCTTGTTCTTTGCTTTGTTTTCTGTTTCATGAGATCAAACATTTAATTAGTGTAGGTTGCAGAAGTAATTTGCTTCAGTATTTAGAAGAATAACTTGATAATGTAAGTTAAAAAATCAAGTAGGTGAAGTAGATTCAGATTTGCTGCAGTACGGGTTCCTTCAGTAGTTGGAATTTTCACAGAGGTCTACCCCTTTATCATGGCCATCACCTTGGTTCTTAGGGCTCATGAGTGCCTACATCATTAAGGATCCGATGCACGTCCCAACCCCTGGTGGGCGATAAACTATCCCACCTTAAGGGGGCAATAACCGCTTCACATCATACACATCATGGTCTCATTTGCTAGAGCCCCGAGCGGTAAGACAAAGAAAAATCAAAAAAAGGAAAAAGGTAAATAAAAAATGGTGGAAAAACAAAGGCAGAGGTAACTCATGTATCCACAATTTCTCCCTACTACATCTATACACCCAACATGTGACATCCCACATCATTGCCACCCTTGAACCCATGGCATTTGACCTTGAGACCCCTGTGACACCATCCACTTCATCATCATTCATGTGCCACCTATCAATTGAAGTATGTCATGAGGACTTGTCTTTCCCCTTGGGAGCTAGGAACACCTAATAGGATTGTTTAACCACTCCTACCCAAGGAGGTAACACTACTTAGAGATCAAAGACCTAGGATTTTGAAGGGAAGGCCTATATGAAGACTCAATATTCCATTGATTAGCAAGCATGGTTCATTTAGATACACTAACGAATTATCATACCTAATGGTGACGAGGCAGCACTGGATATTATATGTAATTGGCAAGGGGTCTCACCATGGGCTGGAAAACTTAATTGAGGCCCAAGTCCACCAGAGGATCATATTCACACCCCCAAGTGAAGCGTTGAGAACCATGGGACTCCCATCATGTGCAGAGCATCATTCCACGCCAAGGGAACCTTCAACACCCTCAATATTTTTTTCATTGCCCTACACTATTCATGAGATGATGCACTTGGACCAATGTGCCCCACTCGGCTTAGCATTTACCACGTGGTGTGGCAGCTAATCCAAGGCCCAGTGGAGGTTTGTCTCACTCCTTGAGAGAAGGGAGGGCAGGCACCATCATTAGAACCCTCAGTATTAGAGCATTACAAGATATTCTACCATCAAGAGACCCATGGGACCAGTTTTTGTGCCCCAAACACAAATTGGGGCTCACATGATGATTTACATGGAGATTGAGGGGCCATCCCCTTGTTTGAGATTTATGGAGCCCTCTCACACATTTTGGCACAAAAAGGACTCAATGTTGCCTTGCAACGACCCTACATCAACTTGACATCATCATTTCGCCTTTCATTTGGATGGCTACTTCATATTTTGTAAAGCTACTTGGTCAGCTTGTGACCAAGGGATGTATCTTGCCCTCTTTTATAATGTTAAGTAAGGGGCTAGAAGCCATAATTCAACCTAGTTAGACACATAAAAATAAGAGAGATCATTTCTAATCTTTCATCATCATCACACTTGGATTGGATCTCTTAGGAAGAACTCGCACTTGTTTCTTTGGCTATTGGAGAATATTTTGGAATGCATTTTGACATTTGGAGCTAATTCAGATTTCTTCTTTGGAGATATTCCTTGGATCTTAGATGGATATATTACATGTCATCGTGTAAGTGCTTAATGTTGATGGAACCTTTCTCTTGAATTTGTTTAAGTATAGAATTGTTGCCTCTAGAATGTGTTAATTGTGCCCTAATTATTGAAAATTAATTTTGAAAGGCTTTCTAGTTGAGTATTGCATATGTTATTCAATGTGGCATGTAATGAATGTTCCTAGAGGAGGAAATTTTTGAACTCTCCATGAAATTCCATTATCTTTGAAGTGGGTAAATGCTTAAACGTGGTACCTAGGGCATCATTTTTAAGCCTCCTTAGAGATTATTTAGCTCATCTTGAACATCCTAAGACTCCATATGCCCAATGGACAAGGCACTAATTAAAGGCCTTGGTGGTCATATCTACTTTTCATCCATAATTTTTCCTCTTAAAATTCAGTCCTTTAATGCTCAGGAGAAAATCTAAGGCTTGCAACGAAATTTTACGGAGGAGATTTTTGGGGAATCAAGAGCCTAAACATCAAGCTTAGGGTCTAGGCGAGAAATTCTCTAATTTTGGTGGGCATCCACTCGAGTTTCATCCATAAAATCTCTTGCCCTAGATGTTTCTCCAAGAGAGAAACCCTAGTTTCTTCTCTCCCAACTTGGGGACTTCTTTGAAGGTTGTATGAGCTTAGTATTTGTTGAAGTATATTTCAAGAAGACCTCTCTCAAGCCGTGACCTTGTGAATACCTATTACCACCAAAAAACCTCAAAACATTGGGTTTTGTACCTTATTTTCTAGGGCTTTCCTGAGAGAGTGATTTGCTTCTTTGAATTCTTGTACATTTATTGAACCTCTCTTCTGAATGAGCTCTAGCTTGATTACTTTGTTCCCTATACCTAGAATATCAGTTAAAGGTGATTATCATCTTATCGAGACTCCTCCCATTTGTGAAAGTCGGTAAAGAGTAGGGGACCTTGGTTGTGGTGACAATGGGCCATTGTCCAATTGTTAGCACTTATTCTAGCTTTTGTCCTATAGGATTGCCCTCTCTAAGGCCTGCTAGGTTTTGTGGTAACAAGACTAAGCCTAAGTTACAATAGCAACTTATTCATACTTGAGAAAGGGTCCTAAGGAGAATTTGAGTGACTTTTGCATGCCTAGACACTTGGGCTTGTGCAGAATCACCTACCCGAGCTACAAACATCAACAATTTAGGAGGAATTCATGGCTAGGGTTTGTTATTTATGGTAGATGCCCAACCTACGATTTGGAGAAAATGACCTGTACCAACTTGTATTAAGTTGTTAGTATGCACTTGTAATTTCATTTTATTTATAAATGAAGCATGTTTTGTTGTCCAGCCTTTTTGGAATTAGAAATTTGATTTTCAGCTTATCTTCTCGTGATGATGAGTAGTTTTTAAAGATACTTATGCATGTTGATTTTATATAACAATGAGCAGATTTTGTTAAGTGATTTGATAAACATAAAGACGGAATTGTGATAAGTCTTTTCTAATAGAAAATTTTCAGATCTGTTATGTGCTGGAAATTATGCCCCAAGGACTGGAGAAATGCTTCCCTCGAGGCACATTTGTTGAGTGTTTATTTTCTGTATTTGGTTGGACAGAAATGAAATACCCAATTGTAATAATATTTCAAATTCAACCCTAAGAATGTGTTGAAAATTGGCAGCTAAGAGATGAATCTCCTTGCATTAAATCTCATTTCTAACAATTCTAGTGACTTTCCAAAAATAGTAAATCGCCTTGCATCAATTGGTAATTCAAGTATAGTTGATGGAAAATCACTTAACTTATCATTAATCAATCCTAATAGTCCAATCTCAACTTAATCATTATTATTATTATTATTATCCTCTTTATGATATTATTATATTATTATCAAAAAGAAATTCAAGTCACTCAATCATGGGACTCAATCATGTCATATGTAACTCCCCTCAATTAATGCATATGTTACACTCTCTCTTACGCACTCATTAAAAGCATGGCATATTCTTCTTACACACTCATTAAAGCATGTCATAAAATATTCCTCTTATGCACTCTTTAATGCATATGTTATATTCTCTCCTTAATGGCATGAGTTACAAAGGCATGCATAACTCCTTAATGGCATGAGTTACAATTAAAAAAGCATGCGTACCAGAGTTGTGGAGGAGCGCACCCCCCCTTTCGAACCCGCTCCCAATCCGCGCACCGGGCGGGAGCGGGTCGGGAGTGCGCTCCCGATAAAAAAATTTGTGCTCCCTGCCAAAATCGGGAAAGTCACTCCTGGAGCGAAAATTACAGCTCGGGAGCTCCCGAGCGTTAAATTTTTGCTCCGAGAGCGATTCGAGTGATGCCGGGAGCGTTCCGCGCGGAAAAAAATCGCGGACGCAAACAAAAAAAAAAAAAAATATATATATATATATATATATATATATATATATATATATATATATATATATATATTAATTTAAAAAAAATTATGTTTTAAAATCATTTGGGGGCAAAAAAAATTCATTATCACTTGAATGAGTTGAGTAGAAGCTAGAGAGCAAGAGCAAAGGATCGAGGAGAAGCGAGGAGTAAGCGCCGAGGAGCAAAGAGGTTAGTAACTTAGTAATTTATTATTTTAAACCTTAGTTAGGTAGTAATTTAGTTTAGTTTAGTTAGTTTAGTTCAATGTTACCAGACACGGAATCGGCAATAAATCGGCGAGGCAAAAGAGCGAAAGTTTTAATCGGATCGGGAAAAAATCGGCAAATTCATTAAATAAAAATATACACATATATTGAATTTAAAAAACCATTTTTCATTAATATTGGGTAAAGGTATGTCCAAACAATGCATAATATCAATAGATGTCCAAAATATCATGAATAAATAAGTATCTCATATATGTTATGAGTCCACACATGATCCAAAGCACTGAGTCTTGAGTCCTGACTCCTTAGAAGCATATGCTTCTAAAAGTTTACAAAAAAGTTAAAAACTGCATACTAATCAGAAAAAAATCAGCAACTAAGAGTCTAAGACTCTTAAGAGTGAGAACTAGAAGCAATTCCTCCCGCTCCTTCGCTTGCTTGACTCTCAAAGTTCTCCAAGTCATGAAGGCTGAAAAGAGGAGGCTCATCTAATTGAACCCATTCTGCCGCATTTGTAGCTTGCAAATCTAACTCTTCAAGGTCAATTGGTGAATGATCAATACCTGTCATTATCATGAGACATTGAAATGTGAATTAAAATTTCACTTTGAAGTTTGAACTTTAAACTTTTAAAGTACGAACTAGATTATGAAACCTTCAAATTCAAGCTCTCGAATCTCACCTTGTATTTGTTTGTTGCGAAGTCGTAGATTGTAATGGACAAATACAAGGTCATTCAAGCGCTTTTGTGTCAATCGGTTGCGCTTCTTAGAATGTATTTTCTCAAACATGCTCCAGTTGCGTTCACAACCTGAAGCACTGCATGCTTGGTTTAAGATTCGAATGGCAAATCTCTTCAAATCTGGCGTATCACTACCAAAGTTTTGCCACCAAAGGCCTAGCAAGTGGTAAGGGTTTGTGAGTAGAAGACTAGAAGTACCAAATTAGTAAATAGTAAAAACTTAAAAAGAAAAGAAAATTTAATAAAACATTTAACATACAAAATAAAGTTTAAACAAATTTAATGAATTGATGAAGCCTTCAAGCTGGGTACCTGGCAACATCTTTGACCTTTGTCTTATAGCACTGGTATAGGCAAACAATTTAGATGGTGTCCTATAATCTTGTAGTTGGGAAAAGACACGATTTTGTTGTTCTGGATCAGGGAAGCACCTCTCCAAGCATGTCATAAGTCCTCTGCCAACCTCCCCATCCTCATTAAATTTGCTCTTATCATAAAAATATTGTGGGTTTAAGAAGTACCCAGCAGCATGTAAGGGGGAATGCAATTGCCTATCCCAACGTGCATCTATAATGTCCCAAAGAGGCATATACTTTGTCTCATCATCCCCATATCTTCTTTTGATGGCCTCCTTTGCGAGATCCATCGCCTCATAAATGTAACCCATAGCGAGTTTGTCACCATCAACCATCCTGAAAGTTCAAGCATTCAAATTTAAAGAAATATGAAACATTGTAAATAAAAAGAAGCTTGAAATGAAATTTAAAAAATGAAAAAGTTAAAAGACTAAAAGTACCTGAGAACTCTAACAAGGGACTCCGTCACAGCAATAATCTGTTCAGCATCTTTCCAGAAGCCATCATTAAACACAAGTGCAACAATTTCGATGCCTTCAGGGGACTTGGAATGTTTAGATCCCATCCACTCAGGTCCCAAGAACATCCTCTTCAGATTTATCTTTTGCTCAACCACAGATTGCAAAGATATGAAATTTATTGCAAATCTAGTCACTGCAGGTCGAACAATTTCTTTACCTTCAGTGTATATTCTCATAGTGTTTAGGACAATAGTGTGGTTGTATAGGTATTTGGTTATGGATTTTGCCTTCTCCACAACCTCATGTATCCAATGAAGCTTACCAATGTCCTCAAGCATTAAATCTATGCAATGGGCAGCACAAGAGGTCCAAAAAATAGTGGGGTGCCTCATCTCAAAAAGTCTACCAGCAGCCATATAATTCGCTGCATTATCGGTGACAATTTGTACAACATTTTCTTCTCCCACTTCTTGAACGACTTCCTCCATCATTTCACAGATAAGTTGGGCAGTCTTAACCTTATCTGAAGCATCCACTGACTTGATAAACATTGTGCCTGCGGGACAAGATACAAGGAAATTTATTAAAGTTCTATTCCTCTGATCTGTCCATCCATCACTCATGATGGTGCACCCTGTTTCTACCCATGATGAACGAAACTCAGCTAGCACAAGCATGACATCTTCAACACTCTCTAACAACATATCTATCCTAAGGCTCTCTGATGTAGGGGCTTTGAACCCTGGACCTGCATTAGCAATTGCATCAATCATAGCTTGCCAATAAGGACTTCTGGCACAGTGGAAAGGTATGTCAGAATAGTACCAAAAGTTAGCAATGGCCTTCCTTGCCTGACTATGGATATTTTTTTTCCAACCAGTGCCATCCAAGGTAGGTTGGGAACCGGGTTTTGTGCGGGGAGCAAAAAAGGTGTTTATGTTTCCACCTCCAGTGTTCAAGGAAGGAGTTGAAGGACTGGCATAGCTTTGAGTTTGACTTGGCCTTGGAGGCATGTGTGGAAAACTTGGGAACGGCATTGAGGATTCAGCAGATTGAGGTGACATGGGGCTAGTGACAGAAAAAGTATCAACTCCAACATTTCCTATTTCAGCAGTTTGCTTTGCTTTCTTGGCATTATGCTGCTCTAACATTTCAAGGGCCAAGGCTGCTTGGTATTGGACATTCTCGTCAACCTTGGTGCAAATACCTATATCATGGCCAGGTATTTTTGCAAGGTGGAACTTGAATATATAAATGCCTCCACTGCATTCCTTTTGGCAAAATTTACAAAGGAGCAAGGCTTTTCCAGGAATCTTGTCACAATAAGCCCAAGCAAAGTCTCGCTCTCTCGGCATTGTTGTTGCTTTGAACTTGTGTTTAATTTGTGGCTTCTGTTAAGATTTGGAGTCCGGCTTCTATTTAATTTGTGGCTCCTGTGAAAGACAACAAAAAATCAAATTTAAAAATCATCCAAAAACTTAAAATAGCCTAGCCAGTCTGTAAAGTTGGAATATCTCTTTCAACAAATCATAACACAAGATGACAGGGCTAGTACTGTACTCCAATCTGTAGGAAATTGGAATATCTCCTTCAGGCTTCCACTGTATATGTGTGTTCCATGAAAGTTTGGCCTCAGCTAGACCTGTATGGCAGCTCTGCAGTAAGAAATCTGAAATACAGCAGGAACTATGTCTCAGCCTTTATTAAAACTGAAGCCATGTTAGTGCATAACAGAAATCAAGCAATCAGAGAGAATGCATAACACACTTATATTGCTTATCGTTGATTATTAAAAAACTTCACTTGTATTCAGTGTGACCTGCCAAACTTAGCCAAGTTTTTCTAGAACTTATTAGATCAACCCAGCTCTAACCACTTTGACCAGACTTGGCCAGGTCTAGCTGATTATGGACCAAATCAACTGGTCCCAGTTAAACCAACTTGAGTTAGGGAATCTAGCCAAACTAGCAATTCACAGTAAACTCAGCCCAGCCTGGCGACATGGTAAATACAGTACTTTCCTCCTCGACTAAAGAATATCAATCACGAAATATATATCCTGTGTAACTTATCACATACATGCGATGTAAAAAGCAGGTCCTCTATAGATTGAAATCAGAATTTAGAATTTAAGTTATTAGAAATAGAAGACATGAGGATTCTGTTGCTAGATTCCAGTGAAGGACTATTTATGAAGCAATATTTATTAAGTCAAAGCACCAACGATTGAGGAAAACCACAGAATTCACTTCAAATCCATTCCACTTAATATCTTTGTCGGGATATGTAGGAGCATGACTAAAGTATACATACTATTCACAGACTCCAGAGAATACCTTGTTCATCGTTCTCACAGGTTCACGCAGGTTCACCGTTCATCAACCACGCAGGTTCGGGCTCACGCAGGTTCACCGTTCAGCAATCCGTCGAATCTCTGCGTCGATACTCGATAGTGAAACTCACGTAATCTCCGGCGGCGTCGAAGACTGAATCTCTGCGTCGATAGCAAACCCGAAATACCTCGCGTCGATAGCGAACTGTGAAACCCGAAATACCTCGGCCCCGATACTAATCCGAAACCCGAAATACGATTTACCCGCCATTCCGAAACCCGAGAAAAAATAAAACTGGCGGGACTCGCCAAAAAAACGCAGAACCGGCGATTTTTTTCAGAATCGCGAGTCAAACTCGCGTTGACCACGATTCAAAATCGGTCAACGCGAGTTGACTCGGAACGTTTTGGATCGGATCGTTTAGCCGCCGCGCCGATTGAAACTCGCGATTTTGCCGATTAAACGGCGATTCCTGTTTCACTGTTTTGTTTAGTTTAGTTTAGTTTATTAACTTTATTTAGTAAAAAAATCATGAATCTAAATTAAATTAATTAATCTAAATAAATTAAATTAATTTTCTCATTCATATTCCCATTCCCATTCCCATTAAATTTTGCAGATTCAAAAGCCTACAAATATCAAACATCATGGACCTGGCTATATTTCTTGGCATTTTCTTCTTCTTGGTCCCTTTTATGGTTATTATGGTGCTAGAGAGTAGGAAACAGAGGGGCCAAAATGAAGAGGGGATGAAGAAGCTGGAGAAAGTAGATTTGATGAAAACCCCAGTGAGGAGGAGTTGGAGGAGGGTGAACATGACTCTCAAAAAACTAAACAAGACCAAACCCCATTGTGGAAATATGTTAACAGGCCTGAAGCAGGGAGAGGGGGTGGAACCACTAAATTTCATTACCCCCATTGCAACAATAATTACACAGGTTCATACACCCGTGCCAGAAAACACCTCTGCAGGAAAAGGCCATGGGATGGAGATAAACAAATAGGAATCAAAACTTGTCCAACGGTGTCAGCAGCAGATAGAGCCAAATACATAAGGGAAGAAGAGGAAGCCCAATACAAATCTAAAAAATCAAGGGGTTTCTTTGAACCAAGCTCACAATCACAAGCACAAAGAACTCCATCAGCATCCTCCCAAGGTAGTGGATATGGAGGCACAGGGTCATCAGCTTTAAGGCGTAGAACCATATCAGATTTCCTTGATGAGGGGTGTAGGAATGATGTGGATTCAAAGGTTTACAGGTTTCTCTATGCATGTGGGATACCATTCAATCTTCTTCACTCACCTTATTGGCACGAAATGGTTTCTGCCATAAATGATGCCCCTAAAGGATACAAGAGCCCTGGGTATGACAAGGCAAGAACCGTTGGACTTGATCATGAAAAAGCAAAAATATCACATTCTTTGAATAGAATGACAAGTTCTTGGACTGACCATGGGGTGTCCATTGTATTTGATGGATGGAAAAATGTAAAAGGAAAGCCATTGATAAGTGTTCTTGTTGTGTCTGTTAGTGGTGCCATCTTTCTAACTGCACATGATTACTCAGACAAGTTCAGGATCGCCATCAACATTGCAGAAGCATTACTTGAAACAATTGACTGTATTGGACCATACAATGTCATCCAAGTCATCACTGATAATGCTCCTAATTGTAAGGCAGCAGGAGCAATTATTGAGGATAAATACCCCAACATATTTTGGTCTGGATGTTTGGTTCACACATTGAACCTTCTGATGCATGATGTTGTCAAGAACAAAAATGCACAAAACAAATGGATTGGTAATTTGTACAAGAAAGGCAAACAAATGATAAAATTTATTACATATCATAGCAATACCCATGGCCTTTTCCGCAGTCACTCGAGATTGGAGTTGTTGAAGATTGCGAAGACCAGATTTGGTAGTTGTTACCTCACCTTCAGGGGCTTTTTGAAGGTAAGAGAGTCATTGGCTAGCATGGTATCAAGTCCACATTGGTAGGTATTAAAGGAAAGGGCTACAA
The DNA here is from genome assembly GCA_031772625.1 of Pinus tabuliformis. NCBI lineage: Eukaryota > Viridiplantae > Streptophyta > Pinopsida > Pinales > Pinaceae > Pinus > Pinus tabuliformis. Next base: position 93,074,098 of record CM062814.1, on the reverse strand, counting down.
ATACAGCTGACAAGCGAGGTTTTGAACTGGTGGAGGAGGCCGCTCTTGATGGTCAGTTTTGGACAAGTGTCAGGCAAGTATTGGATTTCACCAAGCCCATTTATCACATGATTTGGTTTGCAGCTACAGATAAACCAGTGATTGGCGAGGTGTATGACTATGAGCAGATGGATACCATGTTGGGGCAAATAAAAGATATTGTTCATAACAGAGATCCCGACTTGTACAAACTGATTCATGATTGTGTGTGTGAACGGTGGAATAGACTTAATCTTCCGCTACATTGCTTGGCGTATATTCTTACGCCAAAATACTACTCTACATCTTGGTTGGGCCAACCTGCACCAGGGGGTGGGATTAGGACCAAACCCCATTTAGATGCAGAGGTAACTAGTGGATATTTGCAAGCATTAGAAAAGTTGATACTTGACAGGGAAGAATGTGCAATTGTGCGCCTTGAAATAGGCAAATACTTCAGTGGCACTGGTTTGTTTGGTAACTTCCATGCAATGGAAGACAGAGACAAATTTGATTCTCTCACATGGTGGGAAACATATGGCGGCCAGGGACTTTTGCCAAAATTGGCAAAAAAAAGTTCTATCACAGGCTGTAAATACTTCTTCTGCAGAGAGGTGTTGGAGCACCTACAGCTTCATACATAATGTGAAAAGAAACAGACTCAATGAAAACCGAGCAGAAAGCTTGGTTTATGTGCACTACAACTTGAGGTTGTTGAGCCATTATTGTGATCGAGCTTAGGAGGATCCCACATATAAAATTTGGAACAATCACCCAGAGGATGACAATTTGGAGGATGGCACTATACATCTTGAAGAACTGCAAGAGGAACTTATAAGGGATGAAGATGAAGCAGTTGCAGCAGCCATGCCACCTCCACCATCCAGTAGCAGTGCTCGAGTTCCGAGTCTTGTTCCTTTGTTGTCACCACCTCCATCTACACCCTCACGTGGAGGGCATGTGCCTTCTAGTTCTGGTCGTCGGTCTGTGCGGGAGACTCCTACAAGACCACCACGACCTGCTTATACTCTTGGAGACTCTCGTGGCAAGGGCCACATGTAGATTTATAGTTTACTTGTCTTTTCTAGTTTCTATTAGTTTTCATAACTGTTGAGTCTTGAGTCCTTGACTCTTGACTCTTTCATATCATAATGATATTTTTTGTAAACAATATATGACTGTGACAATGAAAATTTGAAGTTTGAAGTTGGCAATTATAACTCATTGGTAATGATTGTGAATTATGAATATGATGCTTCGTGAAAGACTAAAGTTGTTTCATTTCATTTCATTATTCATGTTTCATTTTATAACATTTCATTTCATGTTAACAGTTAGAAGTTAGGACTTAGAAATATCTAAGATATTATTTCTTGTAATGGTTAAACTTAGCTTACAAGTACAACTTTGGTGATCAATGATGATAAATGTTATATATTGAATTTTCAATTTTGAAAGCTTGAAGTTGAAACTTTAAGATTGAATTTGATGAATCATGATTCACGAGACTCAATATGTTGTAGTTGTAATATGTATTTTACTAACTTGTGGACATGGTTGATGAAGATTATAACTTCTAGATGATTGATGTGATATGGTTCAATGATCAATCTATGTTTTTTTATGTTTTTTATATCTAATTCATCATTCTACATGTTTTTGTTGACATATATGTATCAAAAATTAAAAAATTAAAAAAATAATATATATATATATACATATATATATATATATATTTAAAAAACCGCTCCGGGATTTGCTCCCAATCTGGGAGCTTCTGAAAATGTCGCTCCCACTCCCTGCTTTCGCTCCTGCTCCCAAGTAACATTGATGCATACCTTCTTAATGGCATGAGTTACCCTCCCTTAAATTGCATATGTTACTCTTCCTCAAGGTATGTGTATTACTCCTTTATGACCAGAATTTGTTGCTCCTCCAATATATGTATCTCATATCATCTCATCTCATCACTACTTGTGCATTGTTAAAGGAGACTTCAAACTTGTGAAAGAGAGAGTTGGAGAGACTAGCAAAGGATTGAGAGAGTGAGAGAGAGACTTGGAGAGTAAGAGCAGAACTTGGTGAGCCAAAGTGATTCAGTGTTTGCATCCTCTGCAGTTATTAGAGATCTTTTTCAGATTTGAGTGAACTTCTTCATTCTCTCATTGTATTTTGTTTCTATGTTGAACAATTGATTTCTAACAGAAGAAGAATTTAGTTGGGTTTTCCCGTTGTGGGTTTTTCCCTAGTCATTTGGACATAAATTCTGTCTCATTTTGTTCTTGGTTGTCTTTTATTGTGCATTTGATTTATGTTCTATCTACAATTGCTTAACTAATACTGCAGCACAAAGAAGTTTTGTAGTACGTAATTGTTACAATATAGAACATCTAGTTTTCAACAGAATGAAATGCCACAAGAATTAATGGTCTCACCTTCTCCTTGTTCAACTACAGTTATCAATATCTGATTTCTGGACAAACAGTTATCGGGGGTACCTCCATAAAGGATTAGATCTCTCCTAGCTTCATAGTTGATCCATTGGCTGGAGGTATTCCACAAAGGGAATTGCTCTTAGTTGAATTTGGGCGCTGGTGAAAGTTTTAGACAAGATTGGGGATGACTTACGCAAGCACTTCAAACTCACTACTTGTCCAAATAAAAATGGCTGATTTAGGGAGGGTTGTAACCACAATCTTGCACTGAAAGAGTTAATTAGAAGGGCACAAGGAAAGTCTTATCCTCACCTCATCAAAATTCCAAAACTCAAAACTTTTTCAAATTTCCTAGTATATTATTATTTGAAAATAAAAAATCAAAAAAACAAAAAAAAAATCACTAGCTTGAGCTTAAATTTTCATCATTTAGATAGTTTTGGCACTTGAGTTTTCCCTCAAAGATTTGTCTAATTGGCCCAAGAAATGTATAATGACTTTTTGTGTATAGGGAAAGAAAATCTCAGTCTACTCACCCATCTTATTTTCTGAAGTTAATCAAACACTTGTTTGTTAAAGCCACACTTTATTTTAACATTGAGTTGTTATTTCCTAGGGTTTAGCAATCCTATCTTAGGGAAGCCCCCAATGAGTTGGAGAAGAGTCACCCTAAGGTTAAGAGCGTTGGTGAGGTGACATTGGCATCCCTCTTAGTTGCCAATAGGCTAGTATCATTTTTTTAATTTAATTAAAGGTGCTAGTTTGTGAACACCTCCAATCAGAGGCATTTTAGATGCAAATCAGCAGACCCATGCACCCAAAACATATCAGGTACAGGTGTGGCACATGTAGGAGTTAATTCCAGTTAGCCTGCTTATTTCATATATAATTTACACAACCCAAGCTATTTCTACGAACCACTTCAACACTAATTTCAAACGAAACAGTTAATATAGGCAGCCACTAGAGAAAATATGCTTTCTCAATCCAAATTCCTAAATCATGCAGGCTATTAATTCCAAGCACTAGGGTATCCATCATTGAATATAATGCTGTGCAGCACTTGTGTTAGCTGATACAAAGTTACCATGCTCATTTCATATGTAATTCACAGAACCTGAGCTATTTGTAACCACTACTTGACACTTTGAATTCAATTGAAATAAAATATAGGCAGGCATTGGGAGAAATGCAGTATTTCTCAATCTCACTTCCAAAATCATGCAGACTATTGATTCCCGCCAGCAGTGCTTCCACCACGTAACAGAACAGTTTCCTTGTAACCAACATCAGAAATGCTGGATAGAAATCTTCACTCGCATAAGATTAGAAATGAAAGGAAAGAAATTTTTTTTAATGTTCTCTACTGACCAAACAAAGTCAGTGGAAGAGAATACAACAGTTAAGAAGGATTAAATTTGTGGATGAGAATATAGAGTCTTACCTTTTTCTCTTCTTCAAGAAGTTCTTGAATTGGCCTGTAGGCTGCTGCGATGCATAGGTTCTACAACATTAAAATTTTCTGTAAGATGAATAAACTATGTGCAAGAAATAGACAGTGAAAATTTTGCAAATTGAAAACAGAAACTATTGCATGCATACTTTTAAGTCACTCCCAGAATAACCTTCCGTTGCACAAGCTAATTCATTGAAATTGAAACCATCCACCACTTTCTCCTGAGCAAGAATAACCCGCAGAATTTTTGCTCGGTTCTCAGCATCTGGTAAATCTACATATATCCTAAAAGAAAAACAGCAATTTATGATGACTTACAAATAAAGGTCTGACAAATTCCTTCATCTAATAATAGATATTCCACAAATAGTGAATCAGAAAACAAGCAATCATACTCCTAGCATTCTCTGTCCAACAGACCTTCTAGGTAAGCGACGGATAACTGCATCATCAAGATCGAATGGTCTGTTGGTAGCGCCCAGCACAAGTATTCTTTGACTTTCTTTAGACCGGAGGCCATCCCAAGCTGCCATAAATTCATTTCGCATTCTTCTTGTTGCTTCATGTTCAGAAGCACCACCACGAGCCCCAAGAATGCTGTCTACCTACAAAATAGATAGAATGTAACTGCAATAACCCATAGAAATCAATGACCACTAAGTAATTTAAGCACCATATGCAGTGCATCAAATAAAGAATTATATGGAGAAGACCTAGAAATCTCTGATGAACAGCAATCCCAGATAAACACATAAAATTATATTAAAGAAGCCCTTTTGCAACATATACCATAAGGTAAATCTAAAAAAAGTGCAACTCTAAATGCTTCATAGTTTAAAACGATAACTAGAGATAGGATAACTAAACATAGCAAGCCTGAGACAACTACATCGAAATATACCATAAAATAAATGTAAATATGTTGTAACTCACTTTAAATGCTGCATAATTTAAAAGATAACTAGAGGTAGGCTAACTAAACATAGCAAGCCTAAGACATCTGCGAGTGCAGAAAACGGAATACAAGCAACTAAGCTCACCTCATCAATGAATATGATAACTGGAGCTAGCCTGCTTGCAAATGAGAAAAGGGCCTTTGTCAGCTTTTCAGCATCACCAAACCACTGCATCAAAAGAAAGACCCCTCCAGATCAATAACCACCTCAATCACAAACACAATGCAATTTTAACATAAGAAAACAGAACATTGAATTGGAGAAAGGAAAATGCACGGAAAAAATCCATGCTGCCATAAAAACCAATGTGGGTTCAAAAGCCTGGAAGCTGCATTAAGAGAGAGGCTGTCTTTCTCTATAGGCGATCATCAACTGAAAACTCACTGCTTCATAGATGTCAATCATTTCCCATAAAACCCCCAATTTTTACAGACTCTTTAAAAATATGTAGTATTTACTGCCCTTGATATTGAGTTGCTATTATCACTCTTTAAAACCTGCATTATATTTTGAACCTTGCTCTTTTCATACTTAGATTGCAGGGACTGTTCACTCAACCCTGTTCAGGAAAATCCCAATTTAATTGACGATTCCTTGTTTTAAATTTCCAATACCATATCTCAATAAAATTCCTAGCAATTTAATTATTCCCAAAAAAATATATTCACCCCAGTAAATTATTTTCTGAATAACTGCTGAAAAGAAAATAATGGTATTTTAATTTTTAACTTATAAAAACATTTGCAGCAGAAACATGAATGAAAACCAACCACAAACACCACAGAACTTGTTTTTCAGCCCTCCAATTTATCCTTCATTAAATTGCTCAGGAAAAATAAGGGCTCGCTCAAGGAAAACGGCACTCGGAGAAATACAGAAATTACACAACAAAATGGAACCTGGGGATCGCAGCCCCATAGAAGTTTTGTCCCTTTGAAAACTCAGCCTCCTAGAATTTTTTTACCTTGGAAAAATTGGCCTCTCCGGCCTACAATTCGACCTCCTCTCTCCTAGCCCTGTACGCCTGCACACTGGAACAATAACTCCATCACCTAGGATGTAGGGCCCCGTCCACAACCCTCTAAGCTGAGTTTCAATTTCCCAGCAAATTCAACCTCCTCTATTCAATATCTTGGCCCGTTCAGAATTCTCTCACCGGAATTTCCTCGTTGCAACTTACCTTGCCTTATAATTATTTAATTTAAAAAATAAAAATAAATATAAATATTTTAAAAGTGATTTAAGAAAGGAATTCAAGAAAAGCACAGAAGATGAGTTCCACACAAGTTACAACAATCATTATTTTGGACTAAATGTCCGTTTTGTAAACATACATTGAATATCCATGGATTCATAAAAAATGTGAATTAAGTTGTCCAACATGTGGAAAATTATTTAATGTGGAAGAATGTCAAGATGATGTACTGATGCAAATAACTGAACGAGAGGAAATACTTGCAAAACTAGAATAAAAATTAATAGAAAAAGACGAGGAAATTTTGCGTCTATGGGACCATATCCAAAAATTACTTGCGAAGGTCAAGAAGTCCAGGGAAAAGAAAGAAAAAATTAGAAGAAAAGGAATGTGTCGAGAAAAAATTCAACGAGATTCTATCAGAAAAGGAAGAATAAAATTTGCGCTTAAAAGACTTGTATCAAAGGTTATTAGAACAAATTAATTGTTTAAAAGGTGAGAAGTTTGAATGCAAATGTAAAGTCGACTCAGAAAATGAGGAACTCTTACGTCTCAAAAATCATAATCAGAGACTACTCACTCAAATTAAGAAACTTAAAAATGATAAGAAATCATTGAACAACAAATTAGAAAAATTCATCACGAAATAAGTGTCAAAGTCTTCAGTGCACGTTGAATATATGAACATCGATCCAATCAATATCACAACTCAATAAAATGACAAACCAGTGGAAGGAAAAACATATTCAGATGTTGCAGTTTAGATGATGGAAATTCCAAGTGAAGATTTTGTATCCAATTCAGCAACATCGATACCAGAAGTAAATCAAGAAATTGCCACACCTAATAAGGGAAAGTCAAGACAAAAGAACTCCTTATCAACCTCTGAATCACAAGAGCAGACTTTTCAATCAATCTATGTACCAGTGTCACTCAGAACATAAAACGTATGTTCCAAGGAAAACTGAAGTTTGTACAATCCACTCATGTGATAACAATTCATCACAAGTTTTCAGCCACCGCAACATTTCACAAAAGATTAACTTAGGTAGGTCTGATCCCTTGTCGGTGTGACATTTTTGTTTATCACTTAAGAGGATCATATCAACTTGTATCAACGAAGATAACAGTTCTAAGGCGATAAGACATTCGAAACAGAAAAAGTGATCAAGCCTTTTCATCAACAAGCATTGAGGAAAAATCTTTTTGAGAAAGGCAATGTTATGAATAAAATATAGATATACATAATGTAAATATAAATAATAATAAAACATCATAAATAATGATTAATTAGTAATTAGTTAATGAAGAGGTATGTCCCTAAAAGACATCACTGTTCATAAAGGGACACCTACCTAGGGTATAAAAGGGGTTCTCACTCTCATTTGTATCACCATTCTCATTCCCATGTCTTCTGGAGTATTTAAACTTTTGCATATACGAACTTTGTTCATTACATTGGTATCAGAGCATTTCTCTGAGTAATGAACTTTGTTCATTACACAATTCCAAGATGATGGTCTTTAATCTCTTATGGTATTTAGGAAAATTCTACATCTCATGAATTTCCATGATCTATTACTGCTAAATGGGCTCACAATGCTACCCAAACTTAGAGGCTTCATGTGCTTCCCTCACAATGTCATGACCAATGTGGTTGATTATGTATTGGCCATGCAGGAGCTACTTCCTCGCATCCACCATTTTTCCATTCTCGTCCTCGCCCCCCACCCTTGCAAATCATGCCCTCCCCCCCATCCTTGCAAATCATGCCTCGTTCACATCCAACACTTTGTTGTCTCCCCTGAGTCTGTTGGAACTGGTTACTGGGGAGCAGGAATAGGGACAAGAGAGAGAACCACAATTTTCAAAAGCTTTTAGGAGTGAAGCATTTTACGAGTATTTTTTATATAGTATATGTTTTAATATATTTTGTTACATATAAATCAAAAAAAAACATGTAGAATTTCAATTAGTTGCAGAAAACATGGAGATAACAGACTAATGATAATCTTTAAAGCATGACCATTTAAAACACATATAACATCAATCATCTATCAATTATAACACAAAACCATCAACCATAGCATCAACCTTCAAGTTACAACATATAACATGTATCATCACAAGCTGTCATAGATAATATCAACCAAGAAATGAAGCAGAGAATCACACTCGTTAACAAAGAGTTGTACTATGTAATAAATGTATTTTTCACTTGTTCCTCCAATCCATTTGGAAATCCATCGATACCCCCACACTTGGCTTTTGTGTAGAAATTTTTGCAAATCTGTAACCCTCCCAGTTTCAAGGTTTTAGCATAATGTTTAATCTCCACAGCCACAAAGTAGTTAGTTGATGTAACTTTTAACACTAATTCTTTTCAAACATTTAGGACTACTCTACTCCATTTCACTTTTGGCTGATATAAAATTAAACAACCAATTACAGAAATTTGAGACAAGTATTTTGGCCAACTGGACACTGGAAAAACCCACAAGGGGAAAACTAGTACTCAGGAGGATTTATTATCTGTTTCTCAGGAAATTAATTACACAACAATAAAACAACAGGGTACTTATCTCCCCTTTCTCTGCCATTGTTCAGCCTTTCGTAACAGAAATATGTGCCACACAGTTTACCTCTGACAGCCACAATAAATGCACTGACAACTGACTGATATGCCTTGAATTTCGTGCTCTTTCACTGAAAAAATTCCCTCAGACTTTGTGCCTGTGATCTGCCCCATTTCTGGAAATTTGGGCCCGCAAATTACTGCCATCTTCCTCGATTTTTGGGCCTTTACATATCAACACAGTCCCTCGAAGTTCAGGCCTGTAGCAGACAGGCCTCTTCCTTAAATTTCAAACCTGAAACTGCAGTTGTACTCATCGAAATTTTTGCTCGTCCTCTTCAAAAAATACAAGCTCAGCAAGTCTAGAAACTCGTTTTGAAGCAGCTCCGTAGAATTTTGGGCAAGCAGTCTTGGAGTGTGTGCTGCTCCCACAGGTTTAAACTTTAAACTCAGCTTGAGTGTGATCTCTTTGCTGTAGGTGGTCTCTCACACTTAGAAAACCTGCTATCGCAGCCTCCTCCTCATCCTTGCTCCCTCTCTTCTCCAAATGCTCATGTGATAAATTAATGAGCTTCTCTTGCCTTTCTCCCTTGTTGTTTCTCATTAGATAGGAGAACCATACACCTATTGATCAAGGGTTGAGATTAGATCTAAGTACATAAGATCAATGGTGGAGATCATTTCCCTCACTTGACCCCCCTTTCTCATGTCGTCCCCCTCATTTAATGAACTCCCTAGTCACTTTAATGTTTCGTATCTTGTACCTTTTTCTCCACATCAAGTTAACTTAAAAATAGAAAATAACTTTAATGTTAAAAGGTGCTTTGGTACTTTTCCACACAAAGTCACTTTAAAACATAAAGTGACATTACTATAAAGTACCTAATACATGTACCACATAGACTGACTTTTTCAACATGACTTTAATATAACTCATAAAGTCACATGCCAAAAAGGTAAGAAAAGCGTCTTCCTAGGAAAAAAGGCCAATGCACTAAAAATCCTGCTTGATACCCTTTATTTTTAACACTTCCTCTTACCAAGGAAGGTGTTTCTCACTACTCTGAAGCGAACAAAATTCATTCTTCAAGTTAAATACTCCAAAAGACTTGGAATCTGTAGATCTCCATTTAAAATACAAGTATATATATATATATATATAAATTGTATGAATAAGAATGATGTTACAATTGAGAGTGAGGGGTCTGCTTATATACCAACCAGGTGCCCCTTTATAAATGGTCATGTCTCGATAGACATGCCTCTTTGTTTAACTAATTACTATTTATTTACATATTTATTATGTTTATTATTTATTATCTATATTTATTACTTTTACTTAAATTATATTCATAAAACACTCCCATCCTATCCCTGAAATACACAAGCTTGGCCCTTGACAATGAATTGGTGAGAATATCTGCAACGTGTTCACCAATGGATATATATTGAAGCCTCACTGCTCCTCTCTGAACCCAATTCCCGATGAAGTGGTACTTGATCTCTATGTGCTTTGAGCAGTCATGAAATACTGGATTCTCTTTGAGTTTAATGCAACTTTGATTCTCATTGTATATCGTAGTTAGTCTCAACCTCTGATTAAATAAGCCACATATTATCTTACGAAGCCAAATAGCCTTGCAACTGACCTGACTAGCTACAATATACTCAACTTCTGCGAAACTCAGTGCCACCGATCTTTGCATCATGTTGAACCACAACACAACTGTTGAACCCAACATGAAACAACATATGGATGTACTCTTCCAGTCACTAGCACTACCTACCCAATCTGAATCTGTGCAACTTGTCAACCTGACTCCATCTCCTCGAATATAGTAAAAACCATAGTCCAATGTGCCCTGTAGGTACTATTGACCACTACGTGTCAACGACCCATAGCAATACACCCCCTTTTTTCGCAAAAGCGATAGTGCCTGATCGATGTGTCTGTATCGTCCAGCTATCATCATCAACATGATCAACATCTTATAATGTAAACCTATTATGCATGTATGTGATGTAAATAATCTCAACAAAACCGTGGCATGTATGTAACAACCTAGGTAACCCTACCTTTCTAGTGACGATCTCCATTTTGGGCACCTTTATGTCTCACTGATCCATTCTCGGATGGTCGACAAAGTTTTCCCCTCCAATCTTACCCCAAAGATGAAATGGAATTTGTCGCTACGATCTTAGGAGAGTCCTAGTGTTCTAGATCGAATCTTTGTAAAAGTGATTTGGGAATAATCCTAACTATTTGGTTAGGTTATTTTATTACAAATTGCTTGGTCTGTTGGATTATATTTGTGTCGCAGAAATTGGTGGTCTGTGAGGGTCTATTACAGATAGATTTTCTCCCTTATGATGTAAAAAATATGAAAATCATTATGTAAAGTGTCTTGAGGGTTGGAAAAATAATGTATCCCCTCATACGTTAATTAATTAAATTTTCTAGCCAAAAATTAATTAAAATCCTAAGCCAGAAATTTAATTAATTCTAGGTCCTAGGTAAATTTAAATTCTCCAAAGGAAAACTTCGTCGGTCCTAAAAAATTAAATTTTAAAAGGTCTCAAGACTAAGGTAAATTAATTATTTTGCTAAATTTTAAAACTTCGATCCCTAGGGATTAAGTCAAAGTCAAATTATTGGGTCAATTAACTCAAAATTTCTATTTTTGAGTTAATTAAAATGCACTTAATTAAAAATTTTGAATTTCCCCAAATATTTAAATATTTCGACGGATGAGATTAAAAAAAAAATTAATCTTCATCAACAGTCGAAATTGCTTTGACAAGGATCACTCGAACTGTAAAAATTTCTGTTTTCCCACCCCGGTTTTCAGTTTCTCCTTATTTCTCCCATGTAGTTAAATGCCCATTCCCATAACCATACATTTAACAGACTGAAAAAATAAATATTGCTGAAAACACAAATTCTGGAAATTTTTCAGAATGCTGGAAATTGCAGAATTAAAAATCAGCAATCAAAAACAGCGATTAAAACACATTAAAACACTGATATTTTTGGTCAACTTGACCCTGGAAAAACCCCCTACAACTCTTGGGGAAAACCAGTTTGAGAGCTCTTCTTTATTTCTGAAAATTGCCTTTTTACAGTGAGAATTATTCAGCAAAAAATCAGCAAGCAAATTTACAACTTATCCCCTTTCCCGTGCCTCACAGCAATCTGGAAATTACAGCAAACAAGACAGCAATAAATGATGTACGGCCTCCGTTTTGTGTGCAGAAAAATCAGCAAACTGCTCCTCGATTTTTGTGCAAAAATCTGCATTTCACTATGTGCTGAATCAGTTGTACATATCTGTTCAACTGCTGCCTTGGAATGTGTGCCAAGCTGCTGTCTCCTTCTCCTCCCTGCTCAGAAATCTCTCTTGCTCTCTTGCTCTCCTTCTCCCAATCTGCTCATGAAAGAATGAATGACCTTTTCCTCCTTTTCCTCCTTTAATATAACTCCAAGTGACTTTTGGGTGATCCAAGTGACTTTTGGGTGATCTCTAAATCCAATGGCTGAAATAGATTTAGATCAATGGCTGAGATTAAATGCTCATTTAAATCTCACTTTCTATTTTTTTAATTCACCCCACTTTAATAAAGACCCACTTAGTCATTTATTTCCAAAGTCACTTTTCCTTTCTTATTTTTCATTTACTTTAAAATTAGACTTAGTAACTTTATCACTTAAAGTCACTTTTAAATTAGATTTAACTTTATAAAATTATGGTGAGGGAACATACCAAAAGACGAGGGCTCTGATGGCGGAAGTGAAGAAAATAATGGTGGCCGTGGACGACAGTGAACTCAGTCATTATGCTCAGCAATGGGCTTTAAACAACCGGCATCTTTATGGAAGCGTTGTTTCTCTTGTGATATTTCACGCTCAACCAATGGTAGCCTTCAACACCGCTGCACCAATGGGGATAACAACCCCTGGATTACTTGAAACGTTTTTGGTTCAACAGAAGCAGGTTTCTCAAGCAATCCTTTCTCGTGCTAAAGAGATATGTGCTCAGGAAAATGATATGGACAGCGAGAGAGCCGGGAAGACAATGAAAGGGAAAGCCTGTATTAACTTTTCTGAAAACCTGTCTGCCCATTCGAGCTGCGCGACAGGATTTAGTCAGCGCGTTGATGTAGATTTACGGCTCAGGGCGAGGGAAGATGGGAATCTGGTAACTTCCGAGGGGTGCCTGGGCATCTGGAATATGCTCATTTGGAGATTCGTTGCCAAATGGGGGCAAATGAAGGTTGCATACAAAGTGTTTGAGAAAAGTCCTGAACGAGATGCTACTGATTGGAATGAGTCACTTTCTGGTTCTGTGAAGAATGGGAGAGAGGACGACGCATTGGGACTGTTCTGGGCAATGCCTAAGAGAAATGTGGTCTCATGCACTGCCATGTTTACAGGACATGCGCAGAATTGTTATATGGACAGGGCACTTCTGGCCGGAAGCAAGTAGCGATTCTGCTCCTCATTTTCGCCAGTTTTGCTTGCAGAGGTTCCTCTATTGATTCAGCCAGATCTGTTGGAAGAATCTCAGGAATTTCAAATCCAAGTCAAACTACTGGGCAAGACAAGGATGCATTGGGTTCGAACAACAGATCTAGTCCAGGATCTTCTGCAAAAACTGGAAAGCCGGATGGGGATCCCCTCCTCCTTCCTCAGATTGTTATATGAGGGTAAGCAACTAATGAGCCCCCTTCCTCTCTCTTTTTACAGCATTCATAAGGACGCCTCTATCGAGGCTTCTTTTCGCTTAAGAGGTGGTTCCTTTGGGCAGACCTCCTCTGCCCCTTCTTTCTCTTACAAAGATGCAGCTAGCAAAGACGCTGCGCAACCACAGTCCGCTTCGAAAGCAGCCCACCCAAACGCGGCTCCAAAGCCTTTTGTGGTAGACAAATCAGAGGAAATTCCTTCCATCAATTTCTCTCACGCCGAAATTGAAAATCGTTTACAGATTTTTGAAGAATCAGCACTCATCTGCAGATTTAATGGGCTTTGGCCTCGCACAGCAGATCTATACCAATGGATCCACTCCACTTGGACCAAAAAAAGCAAGATTTACTTATGTTCAAAAGGGTTCTTCATTGTGGTTTTTGACTCAAGTGAAGATTACCAGAAGGCCTTAATGGGAGGCCCTTGGTTCTGGGGTGCGGCTGGGCTCTTTCTCACTCCCTGGTTTCCAGAATTTGACCCCTCTACAGCAGTCATCACCAAGCTTCCGATTTGGGTCAGGCTCCCGAATCTTCCAGCTCATCTATGGCATGTATCTGTTTTCATTGCCATTGGAGAGACTTTAGGACGGTACCTGGCTGTAGACAGCTCCAGGAAGGAAAATGGTCTCTTCACCTACGGCAGACTTTGTGCAGAAATAGATATCAGTAAAGGACTACCGGATCAGATTAATCTCAAGATTGGAGATTTCCACTGGACTCAAACCTTGGATTACGAGAACACAGCCTTCAGATGCCGCCATTGCCATCAAACGGGGCACCTCCAGAATACATGTCCTCAGTTCCTCCAAAAAAAGAAGAATCCAAATCGCAAACCCAAAGCCAAGCGCTGGAATCCTTGTGAGCCTCCCCGCTCAATGGGCAGTCTAGATTTCTCTAGTTCGGACGAGGAGGAAACTGAAGCTGTTTTGCAGAAGGATGAGGCTACGGTAGCAGATGTGCAGAATGATGTGATTCCGATAGATACTCCCTCGGGAGCTCCAGCAGTCTCCTCTGACCCTCAGTTTTCTCAGAAACGTACTCATTGTTCTTCTTCCTCAGATTCTGATAAGGAAATTCAGCCGCCAGTGCAGAATAGTCTACAAATTGTCTTGGCTCAGCCAAACTCCACTGGGTGGGTCAAAGTAAACAAGAAAAAAGGCAAAAAATGTCGTGTGGATGGAAATGTTTCCTCGGGGTAGTTCTCTGAGTTGAGTTCTTTCTTTTTGTTCTCCTTTGTCTACTGAGTCCTTTCTTGGATTGTCTCTTAGCGCGAGGTGGTAGCCTATCCCCTGTGGCTCCCTTGCTTTTCTGCTTCGCTTGCTTGCAAACTTGATTGTACTATACTTTTCTTTTTTTAATAGAATTAGTCTTTATTCAGAAAAAAAAAAAAAAAAAAAAAAAAAAAAACTTTATAAAATTATAAAGTCACTTTAGGAGAAAAATTAAATTCTTTTGGACACTTTTCCCTAGACCAAAGATCAAAGTCTAAGGGAACCACCTGTCCTCCGGTACCAAATTTCAACACGAACTAGCCGTTGGAGAATGTACCTTTAAATAGGAAGTCATTCGTCAGTTGATCGATCCGATCTTTGAGTCGTGGGCTTATCAAGAAGCTCTTGTGTAATCTTTTTCTGGATAATAAAAACAGACTTTGGGGTTAAATTCTGTTGGTGCTACTCTTCATGGGAATACTATAAGATGTTTTATTTTCATGCATGATTTTTTCTAGAAGCCATTGGTGATAGCTTCTGAAGAGCGATTTGAGTACCGGTATCTTGCTCAGTCGCTAAGGTTTGAATAATAATCTAAATTTTGAATGTAATACCAGGGATCTCTATTTGTCTAAGTTTTATTATTATTTTCTTGCTCTATTTTTAATGGTTGGATCGAGTTTTGCAGGGAAATCTTAGATCCTCGGTCGTTAGAGGATGTATTTAGTTGGACCAGCCAACTCTCGATTTGTGTTTCCTGAAAAGCCCAACGAAATTAGCTCTGGGCTTATCATAAGATTTCTTTTGTTGGTGATGCACAAAGGGTTTCGAGTTAGCACCTCCTTTAAAATTTTAAAAATCTTTTAATTTTTGTGCAGCATAATGATAGATCTGGCTACTTAAAGCCTTCAGCGTGTAATTATTGTAATTTAACTGGGCTTTTTATTTATTTTTTTAAGTTCATCATTGTATTCGCTTCTGGGTGTTATTGTCATTTGCAACTATAGATCTGAAGGAAGATTTTTGTTTGAACCCAAATCTAGACCCTACAGGGTAAGATTTGGCCTCAATATCACTTTGCAGGGATATTATTCAACTTTTTTGCAGTCCAAGGGTTTTAAATTCTTAGATTTGGAAATTTTACAAGGGTTTCAAGGCCAAATCTGAAGCATATAAATATATTAGTGTCAAATTTGTTTTTCTGGGTTTATTTTGGGTTTTGGTTTATTTTGGGTTTTTTGAGGTTACCGTAGACTGCCTGGGACTGCTGCCTAGGATTTTTATCTTTCTTGCTGCAAAAAATTTTGAAAAAAAAATTAAGAAAACCCTTTATTCCCCCATCCTCTGCCATCCCCTATCTGTTGCACCTGGATGTCGATTTCCTAAATGCTCTCTGCCAAATCACAGTCTTCTTTTTGAATGTGTTTTTCCTACCAGCTCTCTCTCTTTTCCGCGGCCATCACCCTCTCCTCCTTTGACTTGCAAACCTGCTGCCAAAGCAGCTCTTCCGTTGCCGTCGTCCAAGACTGTGATTTTCTTTTTTGCTGCAACCTTCATCTCTTGTGTACTGCCCACTTCAATCTCCTCTGTCACCTTGCATTGTTGCCCTTTTTTCCTTCGATCTCCAAACCCGCGACTACCTTCCTCGATGCAACTCCAACCTCCCTCTACGTCAGTACCTTCCCATCCGCGTGTTCTTTTTCCTAGCCCGTGTAAGCTCCCTCTTGCCAGCCACTCAAGCTGCATCTCCTTTCTCAAGCAATTTCCCTCTCATCATCGACCTGCTCCCTCGCTACCGTCAAACCTACAAAACACTTTCTATTATTTCTTCATTCAATTTCCTCTTTTTTATTTGTTATATTCTTTGTATATGAGTTAGGGTTAATGCGTTTTCATTTTTTTTAATTTGATTTCTTTTACCTTTGTTATTTTGATTAGATTTATTTTACATTTGATTTTTTTATTTTTTTTATATTTTTGTTGTTGCTTTTTCAATTTGTTTTATTTTTTTGATTTTATTTTATTTTTTATCTTATTGTGGTTTCACATTTTTTTTATTTTTATTTTGATTTCCTTTCCTTTTATTTTACTTTTATTACTTTGCTTTAAACATTTAAAAAATATTAAAAAAAAAACATTAAAAATCTAAAAAATTTAAAAAAATTGTTTGGTGACTTTAGAAATGCTAATGAAATAAATCAAAAGCAGAACTTAACTTTCACATTTAAAAATCTTAGATTTTTATGTGGCCTATGGCCCATAAAAATTTAAATTTAACTAAATACTTTTGATTTTTATTTTTGGGTCACATAAAAAAAAAAAACAAAACAAAACAAAAAACAAAAAAACGAAAAAATTGCCACATTAAATTTTCTTCATAAGCTACGCACATTAAACTTACCTAAGGGATAATTAAAATTCTAATCTAAAGTTCCTTGGTGTCTTTTGTGCTAAGTGTAAAATTTTAAAATTTTGTGGTAGTGATTTCTCTATTGTCAAGTGTGTTTTATGTCTTAGAATCATATCTAAAGATTGACTATGAGAAAAATTCTAAATCTAGAATCATTGAGTATTACTTAGGTTTCATAATTCTTCATTGGGATTCAATTGCTGGCAAATCTTGCATGATAAAGTTTTGGGTGTTTACATTTAATCATTCATGATCGTCACTTTTGCCACATTTATAAATTGCTCTGGATAACTTGTTTTTATCTAGTTTATGGTTAATTGAATATAAGGCATTGGTCTAAAATCAGTTTTATCTTGTGGTTGTGTCTTATTTTATGAGATCTAACCATATCAGTTAACCAGGACTCGTTTACATTTGTCAAGTTGTCCATCTTTAAGTCTCCAAGAGCCTATGTTTTGCAAGCTATCCTCATTCATTCACCCCAGGGACTACCCCCCTTGACTTGTCTACAAGAGAGTCTAAACAGTCTGAGTAAGGATTAGAGTGGCAGCCCTTACTCTGAGCGTTGTCATGGTGCCTAGACACTCTGTGCGACAACATTTTCTGGCGTCGTTGCTGGGGACAGAGTTTCTCTGTCCTTGGTCCTCTCAATCTCTTCTCATCATTTGATCCTTTCATCTTCACCCATTCATCTTCATCTCATTTTCATCATATCATCTTTTGTGTCTAAGATAGATTTATGTTCGATTGGCGACTCCACTGCCTTCATCTTCTAGAGGGGCATGTACTAGGAGGAACCCAAGCAGCTTGGTTAATCCTACTCCAGATTCTAAAAGTGCTCTCAGAGCTAGATTACACGAGCTCTCTTCTCGTACACTCCTTGACAATCTCAGCCAAGAAGCTCTTTGTGACATCCATTCACTCTTCTTGAATCCTCTCGTTCCAGACATCACGGATATCTATGAGCCTCTTAACTTTGCTAACATCCATGGTTATCCCCATAACCTTCCTAATAATGGTCTAGACAAGTTACCCGCTTTCCAAGGAAATAATGCAATCACTATTAAAAATCATTTATTTTCTTTTCAGACTTGGTGGGCTAAATTTGCTAATGCTCATAATTATGAGGATGTGCAAATGAAATGCTTTGTCTTAACCCTTGAGCAAGATGCTCTGGATTGGTTTAGGGATATGCCTGATCATAGCATTGAATCATTTAATTCCCCCCTTAATGCTTTTGGAGAGAAATCTGGTGATAAGAAAGAAGATCGATTTCTAGCAAAAGCCATTAGCGTCATCAAAAAGAAAGAAAATGTGTGAAGAATTTGATGAAAGGTTTAATGGTATGCTTAAAGAAATATCTACTGATTACAAACCACTGAGAAAATGCTTCTAGAATATTATCTCGATGCTTTCAATCCTAACACTTCGTATGAGCTAAAGAAGGACCAAGTTTGGTGGCTACAAGGTTTGTCAAATCACAGCTGAACAGCTAGAAAAAGATATGAAGGCTTCTGGCAAATTTGAAATTCCTGGGATTGATAGATCTCATGTTAAATTAAAAGAACCTAAAGGAAAAGAAACAGAATCTAAAGAAGAACCTATGAAAAAATTGCTTAAGAAGTTAGAAAATATGGAGTTAAATCAAGCTAGGATGATCGTTGATCATGCTAAGGAAATAACTACATTACAGTCTAGGTTGATTAAAATGGAAAGAGCTCAAATGCAAAATCATCAACCTAGGCATCAGGATACTAATAATAATCGAAATAATTGGCGGAAAAAAGGTCAAACCAGTGAGCAGAGGCCTCCCAATAATCTTGTGGAGGATACCCCGCCTTACTATAGGGCTTGTGATGAGCTTCATGAAGAAGCTAGTTGTCCTATTATCAAGAGAATCATGCATCATGAGATGCTTTGGACATAATCAAATAAATGTGGTTGGTAAAGAATATCATCTATTGTAAAATAATTGGGAAGAGGTCAAGGGAAATAGTCAACATGTCAGAACTTTCACATCTTCATATAGCATTAATAATTTTGGTCAAGAAACCAATGCCTTGGTTAAATTTTTTCGTGAGGAGCCTCCTCCTAAGAGAATTCGTGAAATTTCTAAGCACAAGGGGCTAACCTATCAGAGAAGAAGTCAAAATGATAATCAAATTAATTCTCAAAGTCTTAACTTCAGATCAGCTTCTGGTATGAATATTGATTTAGAAGGTTGGTTTAATAACTCTAAAGTATTGGTTCCTGTCACCGAAATAGTGAAGAGCCTCTCACATAACACCAAGTTACTAAGTGTTATTGGCAGTGCCCAGGTGAATGCAACTCAAGAGGAAACTCAAGAGGCTTTCTACCAGGATTCTCCCGTGTATTTGCAAAGTATGGAGTCTGATAACAAAGGGCATTCTCATTTTTTCATTACTTTGCTTGTTAATAATTATCAGTTATATAACTGCACGCTTGATTATGGTGCTTCTACTTGTGTGATGACTAAGAGTGTCATGGAACAACTTATTTTAAGGATATCTAGGCCTTACTATAACATATGTGCCATGGATTTGAAGAAAATTGAATTTCATGTATTAATTAAGGACTTACAAGTCCATTTGTCAGTGTACCCAGATATCATGATTGTCATGGGCATAGTTGTGGTTGATGTGCCTGATGCTTGGAGGATGTTGTTGTCTAGAAAATGGGCCTCTGTTTTAGGAGGAAGCATACAAATGAACTGGTTATATGCTACGATTCCTTACCCTAATGGTCAAAGATTTCTTAATTTAAACAGAGAGCCCGAAAGGAGATTCCATGTCGAAGATCCTAAAAATCCCCTTAATGAGATAATATGTGAATGACCAAACCCTAGGAATCATGCTATTTTATCTAATTCAATCATTCCCGTAGAGGTCAAGGTTGATAAAAAATAGGGCAACTTAAAAAATAATGTTTGGCATTTGTACTTTGATGGTGCACCATCTAGGCATGGTAAAGATGCGGGAATTGTCGTGAAATCTCCCCTTGGTCATATTTTAAAATTTGCCTATCACTTAGAATTTGAAGCAACCAGCAATGTGGTTGAATATGAAACCTTGTTGTTGGGTATTGAAATGGAAAAAACTTCGAAAGTCAAATCGCTGAGTATAAAGGGTGATTCAGATTTAGTTATCATGCAAATATAAATTTACATGTAAAAATCAAAGATTAAAAAATTATAGAAATGTTGTGTGGGATACCATGGAATATTTTGGTGCCATCAGTCTTGAAGCTATCCCAAGAGAGAAAAATTGCTTAGCTGATGAGTTAGTTGTTGTTGCTTCTACCATGCAGTTGTCTGATAAATTAATTGAAGATAAAACTAAGACGGATATCATTTTTAAACCTTCTATCCTAGATAAATCTAAACAGGGGCGGACCTTTGATAATGAAACACATGTTATTCACTTTCTAAATAATTTGGATAAGTTTGAGGGTTTTCAGGTAAATTCTATGGAAGACGGATCCAAACGGCTTAATTTTCAAAGAGAGAAGAGTCCTATCATATGCACGATTGAACATGGCACGTTTGAAAAGCAGCCTACAGATTTGCCTAAAAGGCGGCAAATGCTCAACATGCACTACATTGAACGCATCTGATGCCATGGGGCATCCTTTGTATTGTATTCCAAACCCTACGCCCTTTTACTTCAGTATCTCATTTCGTAGGAAGATTTATGTTTTTCATGTTATTAGGATAGTTAATAAACGAAGAGCTTATATCTTTCCTGTGCTTCATATTATATGATGATTTTTGGATGGACGCTACTTATGCTATCTTCTGTGTTGCATGGATGCAGATTCTAGATTCTCACATTCCTCCGGTGCAGCAACATGTCCCCAAGTAGAGCCAGATGTTGACCACTACGTGTCAACGACCCATAGCAGTACACCCCCTTTTTAGCAAAAGGGATAGTGCCTGATCTATGTGTCTGTGTCGTCCAGCTATCATCTTCAACGTGATCATCATGTTATAATGTAAACCCATTCTGGATGTATATGATGTAAATAATCTTAGCAAAACCGTGTCATGTATGTAAGAACCTAGGTAAACCTACCTTTCTAGTGACGATCTCTATTCTGGGAGGTTTTTTGTCTCACCGATCCATTCTCAGATGGTTGACAGAGTTTTCCCCTCCAATCTTACCCCAAAGCTGGAATGGATTTTGTCGTTAGGATCTTAGGCAAGTCCTAGTGTTCTAGATTGAGTCTATGTAAAAGTGATTTGGGAATAATCCTCACTATTTGGTTAGGTTATTTTATTACAAATTGTTTGGTCTACTGGATTATATTTATGTCGCAGAAATGGGTGGTCTGTAAGGGTCTATTACAAATGGGTTTTCCCCCTTATGATGTAAAAAATATGAAAATCATGATGTAAAGTGTCTTGAGGGTTGGAAAAATAATATAACCCCTCATAGGTTAATTAATTAAATTTTCTGACCAAAAATTAATTAAAATCCTAACCCAAAAATTCAATTAATTCTAAGTCCTAGGTAAATTTAAATTCTCCAAAGGCAAAATTCGTCAGTCCTAAAAAATTAAATTTTAAAAGGTCTTGGGAGTAAGGTAAATTAATTATTTTGATCATTTTTAAACATTTGATCCTTGGGGGTTAAGTCAAAGTCAAATTATAGGAGAAATTAACTCAAAAATTCTATTTTTGAGTTAATTAAAATGCATTTAATTCAAAATTTTGAATTTCCCCAAATATTTAAATATTTCAACAGAAGAGATTAAAAGAAATTTCAATCTTCATCAATGGTCGAGATTGTTTTGACGAGGATCACTCGAACTAGCCGTTGGAGGAATTATCTTTAAATAGGAAGTCATTTGTCAGTTGATCAATCTGATCTCTGAGTTGTGGGCTTAGCACGAAGCTCTTGCGTAATATTTTTCTGGATAATAAAGATAGACTTTGGGGTTAAATTCTGTTGATGTTACTCTTCATGGGAATACTGTAAGATGTTTTACTTTCATGCATGATTTTTTCTAAAAACCATTGATGATAGCTTCTGAAGAGTGATTTGAGCACAGGTATCTTGCTCATCCGCTGACGTTTGAACAGTAATCTAAATTTTGAACGTAATAGCAGGTATCTCTATTTGTCTAAGTTTTATTATTATTTTCTCGCTCTATTTTTTATGGTTGGATCGAGTTTTACAGGGAAATCTTGATTTTAGATCCTCGGGTGTTAGGGGAAGTTTTCAGTTGGACCAGCCAACTCTCGATCTGTGTTTCCTGAAGAGCCCAGCTGAATCAGCTCTGGGCTTATCATAAGAATTTTTGTTGGTAATGCACGAAAGGTTTCGAGTTAGCACCTCCTTTAAAATTTTTAAAATCTTTTAATTTTTGTGCAACATAATGATAGATCTGACTACTTAGAGCCTTCAGCTTGTAATTATTGTAATTTAACTAGGTTATTTATTTTATTTTTAAATTTCATCATTGTATATATAGTTTTTGGGTGTTATGTCATTTGCAGCGGCAAATCTAAAGGAAGATTTTTGTTTGAAGCCAGATCCAGGCCCTGGAGGGTAAGATATGGCTTCAATGTCACTTTGCAGGGATATTATTCAACTTTTTAGCAGTCCAAGGGTTTTAAATTCTTAGATCTGGAAATTTTACAAGGCTTTTAAATTCTTAGATATGGAACTTTTACAAGGGTTTCAAGGCCAAATCTTAACCATATAAATATATTGGTGTCAAATTCGTTTCTTCTGGGTTTATTTCGGGTTTTGGTTTATTTCGGGTTTTCTGAGGCTACCGATAACTGCCTGGGACTGCTGCCTAGGGTTTTTATCTTTCTTGCCTCGGAAAATTTCGAATTTTTTTTAGAAAACCCTCTATTGCCCCATCCTCTGCCAGACTCTATTTGCTGCACCTGCAAGTCGACTTCTGAAATTCTCTCTGCCAAATCGCAGTCTTCTTTTTCACTGTGTTTTTCCTCCCAGCTCTCTCTCTTTTCCGCGGCCATCACCCTTTCCTCCTTCGACCTACAAACCAGCTGCCAAAGCAACTCTTTCTTTGCTGTCGTCCAAGACTGCATTTTTCTTTTCTGTTGCAGCCTTCATCCCCTGTATACTGCCCACTCCAATCTCCTCTGTCACCTTGCATTGTTGCCCTTTTTTCCTTCGATCTCCAAACCCACGGCGACCTTCCTCACTACAACTCCAACCTCCCTCTACGTCAGTCCCTTCCCATCTACATGTTCTTCTTCCCGGCTAGCATAAGCTCCCTTCTACCATCCACTTGAGTTGCATCTCCTTTCTCGAGCCCTTTCCCTCTCACCATTGACTTGCTCCCTCAATGTTGTCAAAACTGCAAACGCTTTCTATTCTTTCTTCATTCAATTTCCTCTTTTTTATTTGTTTTGTTATTTGTATATGAGTTAGGGTTACTGCGTTTTCATTTTTTTTAATTTGATTTTTTTTACCTTTGTTATTTTTATTACATTTATTTTTACATTCGATCTTTTATCTTTATTTTTTTTTGTTGTTGTTTTTTCAATTTGTTTTATTTTTTGTTTTCTTGTGTTTCACATGTTTTTTATTTTAATTTTTATTTGTGGTTTTTTTCCTTTCCTTTTTTTTATTTTTCTTTAAAGATTTAAAAATATTCAAAAAAAACATTGAAAATCTAAAATATTTAAAAAAATTTAAAAATTGTTTGGTGACTTTAGAATTGCTAATGAAATAAATCAAAAGCAGAACTTAAGCTTTCACATTTAAAAAATTTAAATTTTTATGTGGCCTATGGCCCATAAAAATTTAAATTTAACTAGGTACTTCTAATTTTTATTTTTGGGTCACAAAAAAAAAAAAAAAAATTGCCACATTAAATTTGTTTCATAAGCTTAGCACATTAAACTTACCTAAGGGATAATTTTAATTTTAACCTAAAGTTCCTTGGTGTCTTTTGTGCTAGGTGTAAAATTTTAAATTTTGTGGTAGTGCTTTCTCTATTGTCAAGTGTGTTTGATGTTTTAGAATCATATCTAAAGATTGACTATATGAGAAAGATAAACTCTAAATCTAGAATCACTGCTTAGTACTTAAGTTTCATAATTCTTCATTGGGATTTAATTGCTAGAAAATCTTGCATGATAAAGTTTTGCGTGTTTACATTTAATCATTCATGATCGTCACTTTCGCCACATTCATGAATTTCTTTGGATAACTTGTTTTTATGTAGTTTATGGTTAATTGAATGTAAGGCACTGGTCTAAAATCAGTTTTATCTTGTGGTTGTGTCTTATTTTATTAGATCCATCCATCTCAGTTAACCAGGACTCGTTTACATTCATCAAGTTGTCCATCTTTAAGTCTCCTCGAGCCTGTGTTTCACAGGCTATCCTCACTCATTCACCCAGGGACTACCCCCCTTGACTTGTCTAGGAAAGAGTCTAAACAAAGTAAGGATTAGAGTGACAGCCCTTACTCTGAGCATTGTCATGGTGCCTAAACACTTTGTGCGACAACAGGTACCTTAACACATGTTTTGCAACCACCCAGTTTACTCTCCCTAGTTCCATAATAAACTGACTCGATGTGTTGACTGTGAAACAAATATCCGATCTAGTTTTGACCAGATACATCAACAAACCGATCAACTGATGATATAGAGTGGGGTTCACCAACTCGGAAACAAAATCATGTAGCTTGTACCTATCAGTGATCATCAGAGTAGCCATAGGCCTATAATCCGCCACACAAAATCTCCTAAGTATCCCCTGCATATTTTCCCTGACCCACAAAGATATGCCCATCCTCCTGCCAAACCTCCAACCCCAAAAAGTAATGTAGCAATCCCATTTCAGTCATATAAAACTCTAAAGCAAGGTCCTTCTTGCAATGTTGGATAAGTTTGTCCTCTCCTGTAATGAACAAATCATCCACATACGGAACCAGAATGAGTGGATCATCACCAAACATGATAATTATAGGTTCGGATCTGCATCACTCTTCTAGAAACCCATTTGTTGCAAGTAGGAACCTATCCTCTTGTACCATGCTCTCGACACCTACTTCAATTCATATAAGGCTTTCTTAAGCTTACACAAATGAGACTCTTTCCCATGCGCCTCAAAGCCCTATGGTTGCTCAATGTACACCTCATGTATGATCCCATTGAGAAAGGTAGTCTTCACATCCATCTGATGAATCCTCCAACCCATCTCAATTGTCATGGAGTTCACTGCTCTAGTAGAGGTATAACGAGCAACTGGTGTAAAGGTCTCATCATAATCAACTCCCTTTGCCTGTGAGAACTCCCATGCCACAAAAAGAGCTTTGATCTTCTCCACACGGCCATCCACAGCATGTTTGTTCCTGTAGAGCCACCTAGAAGTCACCACAGACTTCCCCTCATGTCTCAGCACTATCTCCCACACATCATTCATCATGATGGAGGTGTTGTCGCTCAAATTATACAAGCAGTGTGCGGCAACGCTCAAGGCAGTGGCTGTCACTCTAATCTCTACCCCTCTCTGTTCTAGTTGCCTCCTTACGACAAGCTATGGGAGTAGTCCCTATGAAATGTGAAGATGAGAGACTTGTTGGCAACCAACAAGTCCGAGAGACACAACTGAATGGCCTAGCAACTTGGTCAATTTAGCAAGTTAAAGATTAGATTAGGTTTGACTCAGAAAACCAATGTCTTAATGGAATCAATTACTTGCTTAAGATAACTTATTTACCAAGTCAACTAATGAACAATTGTTGCTTTGAAGATGCTTCACTATCTTATATGACATGCAAATCTTACAATCTAAGTGAGATGCAAAATCTTGGTTTATTTTAAGTTATATGCCTATCGAAGTGAATTATTCCTCTCAACTATTTTGAAGCTAGTTTCTAGAGTAGGTTCTGAGAGAGAAACTAAGGGGAAGCAAGCTAGGGCTTCATTAACGATCCCTCCCCTTGGGTTCTAACCACCCAATGCCTCCTGCGCTACAAAGATTGTGGTTCTGATGACTACAAGGTCACTGTGTTAACCACTAAAGAGGTTCTAGACTCCTCAAGCTAGACGACAAAGTTGAGCCTATCTCTCTATCGACCAAACTTATGCTTGGAAGTTAATTAATTAATGTAAAAGGCTAGTCCTAAGATGCAAGTGCAAAGTATAAGTGAGTACTCTTAAGGTGAGATTATTATAGCTTCTTAATTACTTAAATAAGTTACAACGATTCTCAATTCAGAACAATGAAGTACTTAAACAATATATCAATGACATCTTCACCACAAGAGAAAGTGTTCAAATTCAACGGTGCTTGAAAATGTTGCCAATAATACGAAAAGACAATTGCTTAAGAGATAAACAAGATCAATGCTTCTTAACACAATTAGCAATCTTCAAGATTATAACAGTGAACTTTCAATATCCTAATTAGATACACAAGGGAGAGATTTGATTCCTTATGGACACAATTAGATCTCTTATCACAATTATGATTAGATTCGATTAATCTGCTTCAAGAGTCTCCTAGATTATAAAATCCACAAGAACAAATGAATCCACTTATCCAATAGCAATGATAGCAGTGATAAATAAAAACATCAATCACAATGTCACGCCACTCATATTAGACAATCATCAAATCAATTAGAGCACTTACGCGTGTTAATGCAAGAGTGCAAATAGATGTCAATGTTGCAGAAATGCAATATGGATCAGCCAAGAAACATATGATTGCAGTAATAAGAAAATCACCCAATTGCTCAATTAAACACTTACCCGGGATCTTAAGGATGCAGGAAACAAGAGCTAAGTGGAATTAGATGACTTTCAGCACTTTTTCCAACCACTGTAATTTTTATATCAGACTTTATGCAGTAAATTTCAGACCTTAAAATTATTATTTCAGCCTTCAAAAAATGATCAAATATGCCAAGAAATATAACCCCAATGAGTGCAAGTGACAATATAATGATGAAATATGATTACCAATGAGTTATTATCCCATTGTTATTCAATTTTATAACTAATGGAAGTCTTTTTATGTGGTTGTAGGAAACATATCATATCTAAAATAAATCCAACAATCCACAAGAAAACCACTTATATGCATTTAAATTGACTTAGGCTTAATTCTCAATGTCTTAGATTGATTATAAGTGAATTTAGGCTTATTAAAAATGTGTTTAGGCCTTCAATATACTGTTGTCAAAAAATACTACAGAATTTAAATTTAGGATAGTGATGAAACGAGAGGGCTAGAGAGCAAACCAAGAGGCCTAGTGGGCTTGTAGATGGCAAGAGAGACTTCTAATGGACTTGAGAACCTGCAACCACCAAGTTAGCTCTAGGATTGCTGCAAAACCAAAAGTTAGAGATGAAAAATCAAATCAATAACTGAACAATGGCTGAAAGAGGACAAGAATGAGAGGCTAGGGTTAGGAAAACCCTAAACCAGCACTAGGAAGGGCAAACAAGGGGGGTTGAGGGCTTCTAAGGGCAGCCCAAGGCTGGCCAAGCAAGAGAGGGGGAGTAGCGACCCATAGAGGGATAGACGGCTACCCTACGGGGGTGTCGAGGGCCTTAAGAGGCCATGGCCACCCCTTAAAGGGTTGCGGCCAATAGAAAAAGGAGGGCCAAGGGACCTAGGAGGCCACAAGGCCTCATGGCTAGGCCAAAAATGGAGGGTGGCTATGCTTTGAGCCTAAAAAAATTTCTAACCCCTACAAAAACAAAAAGTCGCCACAAATAACTGCAAAATGTTGGACAACTTCCTTTCTTAGGTTGGACATTGAGCTTGGAGGATGTTGCGGAGGCTAGATCTTACCCACAAGGGCCTAGATTAGCCTTCCTTGGTTGAATAGCCGAGAAAAATTTGTTGCTTCAAACCCTTGACCTATCATGTGCAAAAATGAATCAAAGAATGCCAAACCCCAAATATATATAGAAAAATAAACATCCCCAAATACCTAAGTGCTGCAAAATACAATGGGTTAGAAATAATTTGCAAATTATCTACAAATGTACAATATTTACAAAATAATAATTTTTTGGAGAAATATTTTTTGAATATATAGCAATGGATGAATTAATTTCGAAAGATAAATATTGGCCAAAACCCTCTTGCAAAATTAATTACCACAATGAAATCTCAAAGTCCAAACATAGTCACCTCTCCCCCACAGTTTGTGAACTTAGAGTCCAAGGGCTAGCGTGCTTGTAAATCTCTATAATTTTCTCAAAGTAAAATTGTTAGATCATATGGTGAATCAGATCACCTAAGATAGTGTGGACACCTAATTTGCTAAGGGTTATGGTGTGGAAATTGAACAGTCAAAGGGAGTCCAAATTTCTTCTAGAGTATTAAAAATTCTTGTAGTTGAGTTTACTCTGTCTTCTCACCTTGTATCTGACGGGGGGGAATTGATGGTCATCTACAAGTTTCAAAGTTAAATCAAGCAAGCCTGAGCCACAACCTTAACCTGCTACCTGAGCCTATAACCAGAGACAACCATACCCAGATTCAGAGTTGTAGCCAGAGACACTGAAGCCCCTAAACATGCCTATTGTTGGTGACCTTCCTTAAACCACCGCAAGTTGTAGATCTCCCTTTTACAGGTTGAAGATCTCCCTCTCCAAAGCATTCGAGACACTTCCTCTAGCAAAACACTCCAACTTCTTGCCAAATTTGGTAGAGGTCTGGAAATCTCACTAAGCATTCCTTTGGTTGTGGCCTTCCTTAAACCACCGCAAGTTGCAGACCTCCCTTTTCCAAATTGAAGGTCTCCCTCTCCAAAGCATTAGGAACACTACCTATAGCAGAAGACTTCAGCTTCTTGCCAAATTTAGAAGAGGTCCGGAAATCGCAGTAAGCATTCCTTTGGTTGGTAGCCTTCCTTAAACCACCGCAGGTTGTAGACCTCACTTTTCCAGGTTGAAGGTCTCGCTCTTCAAAGCATTAAGAGCACGTCCTCTAGCAGAAGACCTCAACTTCTTGCCAAATTTAGAAGAGTTCTAGGAACTGCACTAAGCGTTCCAAGTGTTGTTGGTAATATTTAAACCATTGTCGTTTGAAACCTCGAGTTCTCCCACCTTATGCCGTCATCTCAGAGAGCACATTCAACCTATTGTTGTCATGCATTATTGTATTTTGTATTACAACTCTTTTCTTGGACTCATATATACCCCTTTGGATTAAGGGGGGGAATGTTGGACACCTAATCTGCTAAGGGTTATAGTGTGAAAGTTGAACAGTCAAAGGGAGTCCAAGAAACCTTAGAATATGAATCCAAGAGCAACATAAATGTATTATAAATGTATATCTTGTGAATAATAAATGCAATGAATGTGCTATCTTATCTCTTGTCTTCGCCATGGTTGTGTTAACAGATAGCATGTATCAATAGAATGTTCTTATCACCGACAAATGAAATAACAATTTTTTAAAACAATATTCGGTACAATAAAGGATCATACATAGCTAATACATACCACAGATCAACAGAGGACGAACACCACAAACTGAACCCCAAAGTCTTTGTATTATGATAAAATAATGTTCCCAACAGAGAAGTAGTTCAATACCAGCGTTCAAAAATTACATCATCCAAAGATTATCCCAAGATATCAAACAAAAGCTCAATAGCTTCTTTATATAGAGAAAACCCTTCCAAGTGGAAAATAACGACTAGTTGGCCTGATCCTCATCAAAATAATCTCGACCGTCGAAAATAACTTGATTATCTTTTCATCTCCACCGTCGAATTTTTTATTTTGTGGAAGATTCGATTCTTTATTAAAACCCACTTTTAAATTTTAATTAATCCAAAAATTAACATTTTGGATTAATTTCCTCAAAAAGTTGACTTTGACTTAACCACAAAGGTCCCAGGGCTCAAATTTTCTTGAAATATCCATTTTTCCCTTGGTGGAGGACCTCCAAAAATTGACTTCTCTTTGACCCACGCATTTTTTATTATTTTCCACCTGGAGAGAAATTAATTTCTCTATAGTTTTTTTTGACTCAAAATTAATTAATTTTTTGGAGTAGGATTTTAATTTAATTTAGCCAAAAAAAATAATTAATTGACACTAAAGGGGATTTAATAATTTTTCCACCCTCAAATATTTAAGCCATGGTGTCTAACTATGAGTAACCATGCACTAAAATACATTTTACATCAAATTATTACAATATCAACCCTTGAAAGGGGGAATACAAATTTAGAATCAGACAATTTTGCGACACAATCTGATCTAGTATAGACCAAGTGTGCTTGTAATAAAATAATTTAGCCAAATAAGCTAAAATTATACTCAAACACAATTTTAGAATAGACTCAATATAACACTAGTACTCACCTAAGACCTTGTCAACGAATTCCACCCTAGCTTTGAGGTTTAAGCTAGAAGAAAAACTTTGTCGATTATCCATGTTTAGAAACATACATAATTCGAGGAGGTTAAAAAACCTCCTACGATTAAATCCTTTGCCAAAATCAGAGGCTTATCTAGGTGTTGTTACATATTTAAACGATCATACTAGCATCATTTACAATATAACTTGCAAAAATTGGGTTGACAATGACATAGTTGTGTTGGTTGATGACTTTGATCTTTGAAAAAATTCCTTCACATCTTTCTACTCTACTTCCTTGGACTGTTGACAAAGTGTGGTCAACAGGAGGCATACTCCATCATGGCATCCCTCCAAATTTGTAGACTAGTAGCATCCTTGTGGCTACCTGGCTCAGTCTCCACAACATCTGCCACATAGCCACCCAACCTCTCTGGTGGTCTGCTCTCCCTCACTGAGCACTTGGGTTTCCCCACTACCTCTTGTGCTACCATTGTTGACAAATCTAGGGGCAACTAGATTAGGTGATTTCTCCTGCTTTGATAATTGTTTGTGATGTATTTTTACTTAACTTGATTAGCTTCTTCTTTCACTTGATTATTATTAGTATTCTCTTCATCAAACAACTACCAAACTATAAAGAACAATAAGACAAATGATCGAAAAATAAGCAAAAATTCTTCTCTTCTTATAGAATCTTCAATTGACGAATTCCAAGACGTATGACCTTTAACCAACACCCTCCAAGACCAAGTCAACCTTTCTTGATTTGAACAACTTCCAAAACAAACTTCGACCTTCTAGCAACTTCTTCAGCTACTTCGACCCCCAGCAACAATTTTTGCAACTTCAACCTAATAGTTTCGCACCTTCGACCTTAATGCAGCTTCACAGCTTTGACCTAGAAACAGTGTCACAGCTTTGAACTAGAAGCAGCTTCACAGCTTTGACCTAGAAACAACTTCATAGCTTCGACCTTGTAGGTTCACAACTTTGACCTACAAGCAACTTCATAGCTTCGACCTTGCAACTTCACAGCTTCGACCCAGAAGCAGCTTCACAGATTTAACCTTATAGCTTCACAATTTGGGCGTAGCAACTTCAAAATTTTGCCTTGCCCATAAACTGTAGAAACCCTAACACAAGAGAGAGAGAGAGAGAGAGAGAGAGTGACCCAAAACTTCGATCTTGTTCTTCTTCTTTCCGTCCCCTTTCCAGCTTCTATCTTAGGAGTGTTGAATTTCCACAAACCTAGGTCTAGGTTAGAGTCTTAAAATCACTAACACTACCAAACCAAGAATCTCAACCATAAACTACTTTGCACAGCGGAAATATAAAGCAGTAAATCACATATGCACAAATATACACGGTTTTTAACAAAATTGTACAATATTGTACAAGCCCAATCTTCGTTATATTAAACCAAATCTGATTAATACAACAATCTATGGTATACAAGATACAATGACAAACTTCGTTGCACAACTTTAATGTTGTATCTTGTCCTATCGGTCTTTCGCTCACATACTGCTCACTAATAGTACCTTAGTCCATCAAGGCCACTACACATCGAGACTCTAAGAGGGTTGCCTCCTAGCACTACTGCAAGTCGCTTTTGTAGAGTGTACACGGGATCATCAAACTGCTCTCCATGCTAGCCAATACCTGAACTCCAATCTGCCTTCTAATAGCCTCTTTCGTCCATCAAAGAGCTACTCATAAGGTTGCAATCCTTCACCCAATCACACACAAACAAAGTCCTTCTTGTCTATTGCTCTAGGGCTACTTTGGGTAGCCAACACACTGCACTCCAATTAGATCTATGGCACCCAATCCAACCACTGCAGAATCTGCACCGATGGAAACACACGATCACCCAATCTCGTCTTCAAATTGGCTCCCACAAGTTGCAAGGTAAACTGATCCAAATCTGGTCAATTCTTGACCCAATACACCTCTCCAAAACATTGTTGTCCTCTTCTTGCACTTGTTGTCATTGTACCACTGCTTAGGGCACACAACGTTGCCCTCCACCCACACACATTCAACAATACAAGCCTATTAAGGTTGCAGTCTTCCAAGGAGAGACTCCTCCACACCTACACTGCCCCAATCTGGGCTCGACACTTCAATGTTGTCCTTGGAAACACCCAGCTGTTGGTTATAGTTTGTGGCCTAGCATAGCAGTTGTTGTAGGCCTTTGGCCTCCTCCAAACTCTGTCCAAACAGCTCTAACCAGCAATTGATTTGTCCTTAGCTCCTCGACCCACACAGCCCTATAATCTGGCTCTAAAACGCACTCGAAACAACCATGTTTTAACCCTAAAACGCACATGTTTCACCTAGAGCAACTCGGCCTTCTCCCACGTTGTTTCTGGAGAAAATTTATCACGTTGTCCCAAGTCTCCTCAGCCTCCTTAATCTCGCAGCGACTTCCCTTAGAATTTCAAAGCTCCTTTGGAGATGTATTACCCACACAATGGATGCTCAAACAATGATTTTTCACCCTCTATGTATAGCCTAAATGAGGGGCTCCAACGAATCTTGAAGAGACATCTATTGGAATTGTTTACACCAACCCTACATGACTTGACAATCAATAATTACCTTGTCAACTTCAAAAATTCATTTCTCTCTAACGACAACTCGAAATTGGATGATTCTCGATGTGTTGGAATCGTCTCGCTGAGCACTATCATCCTCATCCATCACATGTCAATTCTTCATCACAATTTTGACACAAATCATGATGGGTTAAAACCCCACACTTGGGTGCCAAGCCCACAAGATGCCCTTGTGGTGATTTTCCCTACAAACCCTAAACCCGAGGGCTTGGAGTACCTCCCAAGCTACATAAATCAACACTCCCTCTTAGCGAGGGAGGTACTTCCAATACTAGGAAGTCTCTCGTCATCATCATCACTGCTCGCAACACTTGCCCAACTCCTGGGGCTCACAATCACAGCAATCCCTATACAGTGAACTACACCCTTCTCAGAAGTGTTATTGTCATTGTTGGAAGCACCCTGCTTCTTCTTCTTATCTTGTAACGTCTTCCACTCTTTCCATGATTCCTTCTTGGCAATTGTAGAAGCACCCTTGCTCCCCACTAACCATATGCTCTTCATGGGCTGCAAAGTCTCCTTTTGAATCGGCAAGCTCCCTCTCGAACTAGACTCCTTTTGAGTCTTTGGAACCTGGACCTTCGCAGGAAGGTGTACCTTCTTCTTGGGAACCTGTACCTTCTGCTCTGAAGCCTGCACCTGCACGTGGCTTTGTATTTCTCCACATTGTCGTCTACAACATATTTGACCTTGTAGATCCATCTCGAACCTACCACTGATCTGTCTTGAGGCCTAGGTACCACTTCTCAGACATCATTGACCATTATAGAGTTGTATTCCTGCGCCATAGCATCTACCCATAATTGATGTTGAACGACCTCCTGAAAACTAGAAGGTTCCCCAACCTGAGGTATTAAGGTCTGGCTGTCTTCGCTCCCTTTTACTATTCCTGGTTGCACTAATGAAGTCTTTTGCATCCCCTAGAATCTATCGGAGTTCTCGACTCATTCTTCCACTGGTAGTAGGTACATCTATCAACTCCTCTTCTTCATGAGATTCCTCCTGTTCTGAAGCCTTGTCTTCAAGAGGATTTCTGGTACCACTTTCTGCTAGTTGAAGTGGTCTAACCAACGGATCATCTTTCAACTGCTCCTTGGAAGGCATTTCTCGAGATTTTCTGAAAGCTCTATCCTCCATGAACTTTACATCCCGCCGAACTACTACATTCCTACTCCCTGGAAGATACTATATATGCCTTAGCATTCTCGCTATATCCCACAAGATATCCTTTCTCAGCAGTTTGATTTGATTTCTTTCTCTTCTCTTCGGGTATACAGCAATATGCTAAACTTCCAAATATCCTGAAATCACTGACTTCAGGTGTCTTCCTAGTGAAGACCTTCTCCGAAGTGATTTTGCCCAATGCCCTGTGAGGAGTCCTATTCTGGACATAAATTGTCGTGTTGCATGTTTCTGCCCATAGGAGTTTAGGCATATCCTGATCATACAACATTGCCCTAGCTGCTTCCACAATAGTCCTGTTTTTCTTTTCTGCTACTCTATTCTGCCTCGGATTGTAGGGAGTTGTCCACTCTCTTTTGATGCCTTCCTTAGCGCAAAAATCGGTGAAGTCTTTGTCAACATACTCTCCACCATTGTCCAAGCGCAACACTTTTATCTTCTTTCATGTCAGATTCTCCACTAGAGCCTTGAACTCTTTGAATCAACCGAAAACCTCATCCTTGGTTTTCAGAAAGTGGATCCAAGTCTTCCTAGAATAGTCATCGATGAAGGTGACAAAGTACTTGGCACCACTAAGAGCTTTTGTGGACATCGGTTCGCAGATGTCTGAGTGTATCAATCCTAGCACACTCTTCGCCCTATTGTTTTCCTCGGAATTCTCAGAGCCCCGTGGTGTAATTGTCCCATCCTCCTGTGCCATAGCTCATTCAAGTCTGTCTCCATTACTCCCTATTAGTGCCATTGATGATTCTAACTGTAACATGTACAACCCGTTACTTCTGATTCCAATCTAAGCCTTCTTTTTCCAACTTGGGTGTTTGACATATACTTTCTGCTTAATGAAGAAAATGTCATAGCCCTTGTTTTGAAGTTGAGATACGGAAAGTAAGTTCATCCCCAATCCCAGCACATGTAGCACATTGGTTGCCTGAACTCGCTATCCTGCTTTGGTTTGAAAAACTATGGTACCTCTTCCTACTAAAGTACGCTCTGCCTTATTCCCCATGGTGATCAGAAAATTCATTCTTTCTTCCTGATAATCTGAAAAACATTCTCGGATTCATGTCATATACTAGGAAGCTCCATTGTCTATATACCAAACCTCCGAGGAGGCAGAGCTTGCAAGGCAAGCGGCTTCTTCTTCTAATCTGGAAGCTAACATCGAATATTTGTCCCTTGTGCATTCTTCTGAAAATCTATGCAAGTCCCCTTGAGTGGATGCCTCTGCATCATGTTCTTGACCCATAATCGATTTCCTTTCCTGTTGTTGAATCTCTGCTCCAATACCATGTGAAAATTTCTAAATTGAAATTCTATCACTGCAGCAATTGATTTATTTCACCTACTTATTATTCTCAATAACTTATTTACGAAATTCCTTAAGCAAATATAAAAAATAAATTCTACTGCAGTTATCACACAATTACCCAGAGAAAAATACATGCACAAGAATCAATAACATCGACATAGTTATTTTTGGACAATTGTCCCCGGAAAAACCCAATGCAGGAAAATTGGTGCAGCAGATGAGGGCTTAATTAATCTTTAGTAGCAATTTCTTTTACAAGGAATGGTTTTTCATAGAAACTAAAAGAAAACACCTGAGACTTTCCCTCTGAGACCATCTGACACTTCGGAGACCCTACTCCCACTTATGTGTTACTCTGATTGACCCAGCATGCCTCTGTGTGGCTCTGCGTCCTTTTGCATAGGCCCTGCGTCTCTCCTCTGTACTGCGTCTCTATTTCTGCATTGTCTTCCACTGCCCCTGCGTCACCTCCTCCTCAATCACTACCTACTACTAAAGCCCTCCTCTTCCTCCACCCTACAACTCCCTCTGAAATCGATCTCCTCTTTCTTGAGCATCGAATTTCCTTGAGATACTGAGTATATGTCGGTGTGTCTCCAAATGACCCTCAAGTCTTCTCTTATACATTTCCCGTTGATGAATCAACGGCCGAGATTAAGTCCCTAATCAACAGCTAAAAGATTAAAAGAGACTTGATCTTCGTCTCTTAGAAGCTTCTCATTCTTATCTTTATTAATACCCATTAATATTTTTATTTTCCTAAGTTTAGACTTAGGAACCCATTAAAAATATTAATTATTTTAATAACTCCTCATCCGGATGGAATTTCTCAAAACGATTTTTGGGTCTTGGAGATCTCATGTGCCTTAGCCTCTCCTCCAAGTTTCAAGGCTAGAGCACATCCGATGCTACCAAAAATCAACACAAACTCCCAGAGCCTGTTGACCTATAAGACCAACTTGATCATTTCCTTCTAAGGACTCTAGTTCGACAACCCCTCCAACTTGTCCTCATACTGGAGAACTGCCTGCAACTTTGACATTGTAGTGAGCCCTTCACTTACACTGTGACCAACTCCCTCTGATGTTGTACTTTGTTGCACACAACTCTGATTTACTTACTTCCAAAGTAGCTCAAACACGCTGTGATAGCATGTTGAATTTCCACGACCTTTGGGTCTAGGTTAGAGTCTTAAAATCACTAATGCTACCAAACCAAGAATCTCAACCATAAACTACTTTGCATGGTGGAAATATAAAGCAGTAAATCACATGTGCACAAATATACACAGTTTTTAACAAAATTGTACAATATTGTACAATCCCAATCTGAATAATACAACAATCTATGGTATACAAGATACAACAACAAACTTCATTGCAAAACTTCGATGTAGTATCTTGTCCTGTCAGTCCTTCGCTCCCGTAGTGCTCACTAGTAGTGCCTTAGTCCATCAAGGCCACTATACATCGAGACTCCAAGAGGGCTGCCTCTTAACACTAATGAAAGTCACTTATGTAGAGTGTACACAGGCTCATCAAACTGGTCTCTAGGCTGGCCAATACTTGAACTCCAATTTGCCTTCTAATAGCATCTTTCGTCCATCAAAGAGCTACTCATAAGGCTACAATCCTTCACCCAATAATGCAACAACAACATCCTTCTTGTCTGCTTCTCTAGGGCTACTTTGGGTAGCCAACACACTGCCCTCCAATCATATCTATGCCACCCAATCCAACCACTGCGGAATCTGAACTGATGAAGACACTCGATCACTGAATCTCGTCCTGAAATTGGATCCCTCGGGTTGCAAGGTAAACTGATCCAAATCTAGTCAATACTTGACCCAATACACTTCTCTAAAATGTTGGTGTCCTCTTCTTTCACTTGTTGTCACTGCACCACTGGTTAGGGCACACAACGTTTCCCTCCACCCACACACAATCAGCAATACAAGCCTATTAAGGTTGCGGTCTTCCAAGGAGAGACTCCTCCACACCTACGCTGCCCCAATCTGGGCTTGACACTTCAACGCTGCCCTTGGAAACAACCCAGTTGTTGGCTATGGCCTGCGGCCTAGCACAACAGTTGTTGTAGGCCTTCAGCCTCCTCCAAACTCTATCCAAACAGCCCTTAACCAACAACTGATTTGTCCTTAGCTCCTCAACCCACACAACCTTGTAATCTGGCCCTAAAACGCACTTGAAACAACCTTGTTTTAACCCTAAAACACATCTGGTGCACCAATAGCAACTCGACCTTTTCCCATGTTGTTCTTGGAGCAGATTCACCACTCTATCCCAAGTCTTCTCGGCCTTCTTAATTTGGCTGTGGCTTCCCTTAGAATTTCAGAGCTCCTTTGGAGATGTATTTCCCACACAATGGATGCTCAAACAATGATCTTTCACCCTCTATTTATAGCATAAATCAGGGGCTCTAACGAATCTTGAAGAGACACATCTAATGGAATTGTTTATACCAAGCCCACATGACTTGACAACCAATAATTACCTTCTCAACTTCAAAGATTCAGTTCTCTCTAACGACAACTTGAAATCGGATGATTCTCAATG
This sequence comes from Pinus tabuliformis, assembly GCA_031772625.1. Taxonomy (NCBI): domain Eukaryota; kingdom Viridiplantae; phylum Streptophyta; class Pinopsida; order Pinales; family Pinaceae; genus Pinus; species Pinus tabuliformis. Next base: position 93,036,069 of record CM062814.1, on the reverse strand, counting down.
CGTTGGAATCATCTCGCCAAGCACTATCATCCTCATCCATCACATGTTGATTTTTCATCATGGTTTCAACCCAAATCACGATGGGTACAAAACCCCACACTTTGGTTCCAAGCCCATGAGCTGCCCTTGTGGTGTTTTTCCCTCCAAACCTTGACCCCTAAGGCTTGGAGTGCCTCCCAAGCTACATAAATCAACAAGGAGATCGAACTTGCCTGAGTGTGTGTCCAAATGAGGTCAAGTTTCTTCTTATATATAGGCTTTTGAGGAGCACGAATTGCTATCTTTAGGTCGACTTGTCCCTTCATGTAGGTCGACTTGATCTTTGGGCCATGACGAGGTCTTGGAGGGTGTTTTGACTTTCTTTTGACTCAAATCAATTTTCTTCACAATATGTAACATGCCCAAAAGGGTCTTTCATACATGACAATGACTCAATTGACTTGTAGACTCAATGACAAGCCCTAGAAGCACTCAATGGGTGCTTAACCTAAAAATAAATCTCCCTTGAGCATGAAACCCATGCCTCAAGAATAACAATAATAAATTTATATTTCTTTTTTCATTGAATACATAAAATCATCAATACATATGTCATTATGAAGATTGAACCTAGATACATATTTTAACACTCCCTCTTAACTAGGGAGGTATTCATAATCCATACAAGGTACTTGGACATTCTCAATCTGAAGAATTTTCATAAGAAGAGACGAAATGGTAAGCCATCTATTTAGCATCATATCAACCAACATTGTCACATAGCAAGGCCTTGACTAACAGCGCTGTCTCTCCACAAGATCAAAGCATAATGCTGGTGAGACCAACGACTTATAAACACCATCGTTATTGTCTCTCAAGGCACATACCCCACCCAAGTGTTCATAGATTATGTCCTTCCTGGACTATTCTTATCTTGGATTCCCAGTGCTCAAATAATATCGGTCCTCTACGACTACTCTTATCTTGGATGCCCTATCTCATCCTCAAACAGTATCGGATACCCAATGGTTACCGAATCCTCCATTATTTCTTCCAAAGTGAAGACAAGAATGATGTGTCTATCTCTCCCTCTCAACTAAGTGAGGATATCCTTGTTACCCACCACTTTGTGGGTGATATACCTAGGAGAAAAAGTTTCTCCAAGACAGTGCTCAATCGGCAACCAGCAACACCTTGCAACCACCAGACAGCTTGATGTGCCATTTTCTCTGCCACCCAAACCCGTCGTGTATTCCCTCACCCATCTGTTATGATCGCATGTTTGAAGGTGGGCCTCCCGACCCCAAAGGTATGATTTTTTGTTGGTTTAGTTGAGTAATTTTGTTTACTTATCAAGGACACATTTGGATATGGATTGGTGGGGGGATTCGACAGAAAGAGAGCGCTAGGTTTTTACTTGTCTCTTATACCTGATTCGGTGGTTAGCCTTGTATCCTAGTCCCATGGGATTTCCTTCACTGTTCATTAGCTTTAGGGCTGGCACTACTTGGGAAATCTCAATTTTGGTTGCATTGTCCCGCTTCCTGACACCTTACACATCACTCGCTTCCAATCATTTTAACCCGATTCATCATTTTTCCCATCCGGGTCTACATAGGGGTAGCCTCCCTCTCTCTCCATTTTCCATCACGCTTTTCTTGGGATGTTGTTTATGGATGATTTATTTATCAAATATTGGTTAAATGCACACACATTGCATTAAGCCTCTCCATTTTCCATCATGTTTTCCTTGAGATGTCATTTATGGATAAATTATTTATCAATGATTGATTAAATGCACACACATCGCATTAAGGAAAATCATAATCTTCATGAGTGTTCGACACACAAAGATAGTACTTATTCAGAAACAATTTGTAGGCTGTGTCTATTTTCCATTATGTTTTTGCCTGCGATATTGTTTATGGATGAAATATTTCTCAATGTTTGGTTAAATGCACACACGTTGCATTAAGGAAAATCACAATCTTCACGAGTGTTTGATACACAAGGATAGTACTTATTCAGAAACAAAAAGGATAGTACTTATTCAGAAACAAATTCCATGGTATACAGGACATCCTAAAGATACTACTATCCGTCCCTCCCAAAATTTCAGAGAGGAAAAGACCAGAAAAAAAGGGAAAAAAAATAAAAAAACCAGGCATATGGAAATAAAATAAATAAATAAATAACCAGGTAAACAGATATATACTAATAAAAATGCCTAAAGAGAACACCAATAATTAAAGTAACTGTAGTGCTCCATTTTGACATTAACTAGCGTCAAAGTCCTGGGCAGACATTATTTGGACTTGTGGAACTTTCTTTTCAGCATCTAACTGGTTTTTACTCCAAATGAAGTCCTTGGTATCTAATTTCATAATTTTTAAATTCAAGGATGTTGTGTCGCAACTGTGGGAACTATTTGTATTATGTTGTGGAACTCATTTTGCTTATGGGAGATCATGGGTCCTGCACTTTGAACTGAGGAAGGTGTTTTTACCGTCCTAACCAATCCTTTCTGCTCGTGTGAATTCATGTTCATACTGACGGAGTAAATTTTTGAAGAAAGGTTGTGTGCACGTACATTACTACATACATACCTCCTTAAAGTCACTATCTCAATTCAAAGTTTCAAACCACAAGAATGCTGTATATTTATTGTTTATATATCAACAACCAGAAAAGACCAAGTACAGATAACATGCAGGACACTACATACACACCTCCTTAAAGTCACTATCTCAATTCAAAGTTTCAAACCACAAGAATGCTGTATATTTATTGTTTATATATCAACAACCAGAAAAGACCAAGTACAGATAACATGCAGGACAATTTTATGACAACACAATATTCCAGAGGCAGCCATTGCATAACTTGTTTTGAACCTATTTGTCAGACATCTATTCAATCAAAACTTTATAGCTTAAGGTTAATACTTTGGCTACATTTTATTAATGGAGTTATCATAACTTGTTTTTAAAGTATTTTTCAGACGTCTATTCAATCAAAACTTTACTGCTTAAGGTTAATACTTTGCCTACTTTTTATTAATGGAGTTATCACACAGAGTTCAATACAAAACTAGTGCCATGCTATATATCATTCCCAAAAGCAATATTTACCTTTGAAGTCAAAGTTGAACCAGTGATGCTTAAAAAGTTTGCACCAGCTTCAGTGGCAAGTGCTTTTGCCAGAAGTGTTTTCCCTGTTCCAGGTGGACCAAACAACAGAACCCCTTTACAAGGCTGCAAACAGATGGAAAACCAATTGTCAACCACTCTTTGTAGTACATGATATAGTTGAATAAGCACAAAAGCAACCAACCTAACACTGAGCCTAAAAATATCAAGCACACTAAAGACAACGACTCAAGGCATAAACAGCCAAATTTAATGTCATATTTCTAGATGATAAATTCCACTACAAGAAACATATAAACTGATTTAGAAATACAATGTACAAAATGAATTAAGAGCATCTAGATTTTAGAATCTGGAGGTACATGTACATGTCGACTTCTTATATATTATTTGCTTGATCCAACTTTTCATATATTTTATTCATCACATTTTAGAAATTTATTTTTTATTTCTTTTGTGGGATCACAGCAGCACCTCCAAGCTTACCCTTAAAAGGTTTCCATGACGAAAAAGTTCTGGCCTACGCATTGGAAGCGTAACTAGTTCTTTCAATGTATTTTTGACATCTTCAAGTGCACCGATGTCATCAAATTTTACACCAACTTCATTTGGAGGAACCACAGCCGACAGAAAATTACTCTCATACTCATCTCGCGCCAGGCTCTGACAATTTTAATTTAAGGAAAAAAAAAAAAATCAAACTGTATGAACAATGAAAGATAAATTATGATATCATAGGACTCCACATTTTAAAATTGAAAAGCAACAGTGACTACATACCTTCAAATTTTGAGAAGGCTTTTTATTAAGACTCTCCTCTTCTTTCAACCTTGAGAAGGCTACTTCTATGCTGCAAAAACCAAAGACTCGATAAGCAAGTCTGTACGGCATGACAGTAAATGTGCAAATGAGAACTCTAGATCGTCAGTGATTAAGAAAAGTGGCAGATTACACTTGTACTAACATAAGAAGGTTACCTTTCCTGGGGAAGAGTGAGATTTTCACCCTTTACTGCGGGAGGGGTGCAACAAGTCGATAGATAGTGATTCCTAGCCCAGCCAATCACTTTCTCAGCTTCTGGAAGAAAATGATCAGTACAAGAACGTTATTATCAAACCATAGAATCTTCCACAGCATTTAATAAGATGTTGTACGTTTCTGAAGAATAAAACATCTATTACCCAAAATAAATATCATATTTCAAATAGAGAAACTAAATATTACATATCAAAGTGCTCATAATAAAATAGTAAAACACCTAAGACAGGTTACAACACCTGCCCAAGCACTTAAGAATAAATCAACTTCTACAGGTATGATAGTCATCCCAAAATATGAGAGCAAAAAGGTATGTTGTTGGCTTACAAGGTTACCAAATGTTTGCAAATTAAAGATATTATCGGGACATTGAATGAAGATAATAAAAGGCTGCCTCCTTTGATTTTTAGACATTTCCAGGATTTCCTTTGGTATAGTTGCAGATTGGAACACGTTATAAATCAGATAGTTTATAGCCCATATTGCATACAAAGTGCAGAAGTGTATATATGAATTTCAATGGCAGGAACAAATACAAGTGAAATGTGATTAGTCATGCCTGTTGGTAAAAGGATGACTCAACGCATTTACAATGATCAATAACAACTATAACATTATAAGTTCTCAACCTTAGGGCATTAGAATATTATGAGTATTTACACTGTTAGTAAAATAATTTTTATGTCCTCTCCCCTAAAATAATTTGACTAAGTTCAACCTATTTGATAACGCTTTATTAATGTGACAGAAAAGGCACAATTACATACCCAAGTGGGTGACCCCTAAGAGATTTTTTCTCCTATTGTTTCAGCTTGCCAGACTTACATTTCCAGTATTTGGTGTTCAGATTGAGATCACCACAGCTTTAGACCTAGTTGGGGGTACAGTTCACGGGGACTGGTTTTGCTATGAGACAGTCCAGACTCCAGATTTTTTCTCCCATTGTTTCAGCTTGCCAGACTTACATTTCTACTATCAGGGTGTCAAGATTGAGATCACCACAGCTTAAACCTACTTACGGGTACGGTCATAGTTTTAAAAACTGGAACCAGTGACCGACACGGTCCACCTATCAAATCAGTTTTGAAAAAGAACCAAAAATCCCAGACTGGTCAAATCTCAATGAACCGGTCTTTAAGAAAATACATGAAATAATTCATTTTTCATGATAAAATATATATTTTTAAGATTTAAAACCATTATTCCAAACCAATAGAGACAAAATAATATATAAGAAAATTTTGTTCATCTATATAGTAATATAACATGTAAAGGTGAATATATCAAAATGGCACCGAGTGCAATACATATCAGCAACAAAATACATAATCAATGAGGTTCTAAATGGCCTCTAGAGTCCAAAAACAATGCTACAAGCTATGGGGCCACTGGCCTACTACAAGTCTACATATCAGTGATCAACATGATCACTCCTCATCATGATCAAACTCATCACCACTACTAGACATGGGATCATCAATAGGAGCTACATAAACATCATCTAGCTTAGAGTCTAAGGACTCCTCAGATTCCTTTGCAAGCTTAGTAGTAGTAGTAGCAGCAAAACTAGACCTAAACGAAGCATGAGTTGGTCGAGTTGCACGACTAGTGCCTTCCATTCATTGTTTTCCTTTGCTTGATTCAGCAACTGGTCCCGATTCCATTGGCACTACCAAATGTGCATTCGGATCAACCCCCTGAGTCCATGGCATCAATATCAAAATCAGCATCAAACTCAGTTGGTTGAGTCTCCTCCACCCATTCTGATCTTGGATCAATATCGTCTAACACAATGGGATCTAGATCAGGTTTTTTGTTCATCAACTGGTTGTGCCTTAGTCAAAGGTTGTACTGCACAAAGACGAGATCATTTAATAGTTTTTGTTCCAAACGATTTCTCTTCTTCATTTGTATCCGCTCAAAAACAAACCAATTGTGCTCACAACCAGAAGCATAGTAAGTTTGGTTGAGAACTTTAACTGCAAACTTTTGCAATTGAGGACATTGGCTGCCAAATGACTCTCACCAATGTGCTACAAAGACAAACACATAAGTTAGTTCATTACTTCCTTGCACAACTATTTAGATTCTACATTTGACTAAAAAAAACAAGTATTTACAGTTTGAATGGTAAACAATTGAACTTTGAAAGAAAAACAACTTGGAATTTCTTACCTGGTTTATCCACATCTCTTGCCATCTTTGCCAAGTTTTTGCCAAAGGTACCTGTAGCCTTACTGAAAAGACTAAGCAGTCTATGTATTTCCAATTGGTCACAAAGATTAGGGACCACTGCTCCAAGCACTCGTACAACCTATCTCTGACCTCCCTAGTGTGCTCTTCTCCTAGCCAAGATTTATGATGATATTTTGGGTTCAAGAAATACCTGACTGCTTGTATAGGACGATGGAGTTAATTGTTCCATTTATTATCAATGATCTTCCAAATAGGCCCATATTTACCTACTTTATCCTTGTGAGCTTCCTGTATCTACTCCTCTGCATGATCTATAACCTCGTATATGTATCCCATGGCCAATTTTCCCCCTTCCACCATATGTATCCCATGGCCAATTTTCCCCCTTCAGTTTGGGGCACAAGATTGGGTCTCATGGGTCTCCAAGTCATGAATAAGTTTGATTCTACTCCAACATTAAAGGCACTAAAGATGGTGCTAGCCCTACCATGTCTCAATGCATGAGATAACCTCATTTGGGCCATGGATCAACCACCTGACCCTGAAGTACTGCTAAGCCAATTGGGGGTATATTGGTCTAGTTGCATCATCCCATAAATCATATAGGGCAAAATGCAAGAACTTTGTGAGTGTTGTTTTATGTTAGATTTTAAGCTTCTGTGGTAGTTTTTTGCAGTGGCATGATCCAGATTATCCACAGTTTTGTGTTCATTCTATCGATGTTTCAAACCCCAAAGGGTTTCCACTTTGTGAGTGTTAAAGGTGCCTATGCATACAAATGATGCTCTACGTCTGGAGTCCCATGGGCCATGGCTCACCTATGGGTCTCATATGTCCCTCTAGAGGACTTTGCAAAGTTGCCCATACCTATAGATGGAACCATCTGCCAATTACACACAATATCCAATGTTATAACTTTCACCACCATGTACATTAATGATTATCGCATCTAAATGAACCAAGCTTGAAAGAAATGGATATAATAACACTTCATATGTGGCTTCTCTTTTAACATTGGGGATTTAGTCACATAATGGGGTTACCTTGCTAGGTAGGAGTGGCATGTCCTTGGTCCACCCTTCAATCGATAAGTGCCATGTGAATAATGATGGAAAGAAGGGGAAAAGACTTCATGACCAAGTGCCATGGTCAAAGGGACTGGCGATGGTGGAATGCCTCATCCTGGGTGTATAAATATAAGGAGTGAACAATCGTGGATGCATGAGTTACCTCGGCCTTTGTTTTTCCACCTTGTTATATTGCCTTTTACTTTTTCTTAAATTTTTCTTTGTATAACTACTCGTAGCTCAAGGAATGAGAGTTTTATTTGTATGATGTATAACAATTATTATCTCATTTAGGATGGGGCAATTCATCAGCCATCAAGCATTGGGACATGCAAGGGTTCCTTGTCTTCTATGAGGTAGGGAAACACTGACCTAGGAACCAGATGATGGCCATATGATAAACGTAGGGCTCATGCTTGGCTTTTGCTCACGTGCTAATTTATAAGTCCCGACCATCTTTTGCATTTTGATTTTTTGTTTTGTTTTATTACGACCATCACGTGCTTTTTCTTTTCTTTTAGTTGCATCAACCTCTCAGGGTGGATTTCTAGGCCTTTACCCACGTATGAGGATGTGTGGGTGCCACATCCCACAGAACCAATGGTCAGTTGACCCATAAAAGGGAGGTGGAATGGGGGCCCATGATGTAAGATGGAAAGTGGTAAGTATGGAAAAGGGATAAATGGGGGACGTTATCTCAATCATGGTTTCCCAAGTAGTGACCCTTCTTAAAGCCATGGGCCATTATGGGAGGTCCCACTAGACTAGGATTGAAAATTAACCCCCCATTTAACATGAGGAAACAAGACTATAGCCAAGACCCTTCTTTCTTCTGAGTTAACCCATAATCCATAACAAAATGTCCAAATATAAACAAGCATATGCATGTGATTGCATAATGAATAAAGTACCTTTTAATCAAAAGCCCACCTTTCAACATGTGCTTTTGACAAATGGGTGAGGAAACATATGACTGATACAAGTGTCAGAGATATGAATGGCACGTCACATCGGCTACAAGGTGGTTGTCAAGGGTTGTTGGCTACCAACTGGAAGAGATGAATTGGAGAAAAAAATTTCCTAGGGGTCACCCACTTTTGGTGGTTAACAAGCTCAATACCCATGAGTGTTTGTAGATGTATTTTGCGATGCACTTGGCATGAAATACTACGTTCTTTACCCACTCAACTTTGCCTATGTCCTCAAGCATGAGGCCTATATAATGTGCAACACATGGAGTCCAAAATATGGTGCTATATTTGGGCTCTAGCATATTTCCATCAAGAGCATAGTTTGAGACATTATCTTGTGATGACTTGCACAACAATCTTTGTTGAAAATTGTAACGAAGAAGGGTTCTTTGACTTGTGCCTTAATGAAAGGGACCACAACGTTCATATAAGTTAGGATGAGCTCCTAAAATTTAGAATGTGTTCCTAAACGTTGGGATGAGTTACGAGGCAATTAACTAATGAGCAGAACTGGAAGGTCGAGCTTATTGTCTTCTAGTGTGAGTTCATTTAAGAAACGGACAAGTGACGAAGTCTCAATTTCTAGAATTGAGATGAGACGAGTAGCATGAGTTAGTTCAACTCAGTTAACTCATCATTATAAAATCAATTTCCTAAAATATAATTTTCCAAACTTACCGATTCGAATTGCTTAAAAGGAGGAGCGAAGGCACAATTGTAATCATTATTGTATGCACTAGTTTTGTGTGTGAGCTTGTGAGAGAGCAAGCCAAGCAGGAGGCTTGTGCGAGTTGAAAGACGAAGAATTTTCCTTGGGAGTGCACATCGAATCAGGAGGAAATTCCTATTTAATAGGAGCTACTGATGCGCTAGAAAATAGGATCTCCTAATGCACATAGATTTAGGAGGGAGGATTAGGGATCAAGCAAGAGTGTTTCAACTTAGTACAAGCAAAGAGAACAAGGTCGTTATCTAGTGAAACTATATTGTATTGTAGGAGATCTATTGCTCATTCTTCTTCAATAAATTTCTCAAGCAAACAGAGGGTTTTCCCAGTTAGGTTCCCTAGAATTTTTGTGTTGTTGAATTGTGTGAATGTTTATTTATTTATGTTCCTATTCCATTACAAAATAAGTAGAGAAATTTTGTGTCTATATGAAAAGAAACGAGTTTTCAAATCGTTCATATTAGTAGTTGTAGAATTTTGTGGATTTTCTACATGGTATCAGAGCAATGAATAGGATCAAAACCACACACAGCTCAAATTTGGGAAAAGCCAAACAAGAGAAGAAGATTTCAAGTTTGTAGTTTTCACCTATAGCACATCCTTTATAGATTCCTTCATGTTCTTCCTTTAATTCAAGAATGAGAGTGACCATTTGATTCAACGATGGCAATATGTTGTAGTGAAGGTGCCCACACATTCTATGTCATAATTCATAAGAGCTAACATCTAAGTGTACTAGAGCTTGAGGAAGAGGCGTAAGAAGTCTATACGACATATCTTATCATGTTCAATACGAGAGCCCTTTCCCCAAACCAAAAATTTTCCATCAACAAAAGCAATCTTAACACCTTTATCTTCTAAGCAAGAAATAGAAAGCAATTTTTTCTTCCAACGTAGAACATATAGTATATTATTGAGATGAATATTTCCACCAGTTTCTTGCTCCAACGAAGCAGATCCAATCCCTTTCACCGGGCATCTCTTCTTGTCTCCAAGTTCAACTGAAAGACAAGAGGTCCATTTTGATAACGTCAAGAGTTGATTGTATTCGCCTGTCATATGTCTAGAAGCTCCACTAGCAATAAGCCGTACATTATCACCCTTAAAAGCACCTATTAGAGAGGAGAGAAGCTTTCGTCCATCATTCTTTTTGCTAGCTTGGAAATGTGCTTCAAGATGTATCCTTTGATAGTTACAAGGAGACTCCCAAGAGTCTTGAGACCTTTCTTCATAAAGCTTGCCATTGAGAAGAAAGAGTAGATGACTACTTCTAGATTGCTCTTCAACAAAAGTGCCAACAAATATGTGATCTTCCAACTTCCTTCCTTCACCTTAGCTCTGATACCATGTTGGAAAATCAAAGTATTTGTATATTAGAGTTGACTTTCCTTACTTGATAATTACTTGTGATATTAGTTGGCCTTTTATTACTTTTATTTCTTCTTCATCAAGCAATTACCAAAACAATGAAGATCACAAAGATACAAAGTACACAAGATATAGGCTCCAAGCAAAGGAAAAACCCCTCCAAGGGGAAAACCCGGAAAGAATACTTCTCTTCCTATAGAATCAAATCAAAATGAGTCTTCCAAAACCCAATTACCAAAGCTAATATTCCCGCCAAGCACCAAGTCAGCCCTCCAACAAGATCTCTTCCAAACAAGTCAAAGTCTACCAAAGTCAACAAAGGTCAAGACCTTCACAATCTGCTCCAGTGAAAGTCTCAGTCCTGCAACTTCAGTTCTGCAATTCGGCCTACAACTTTCGACCCCAGTAACTCGCACAAAAAACCAAAAATGCTTGCATGTGTGGACAAAAAAGACAAATTTTTCATGTTTTCTTCCTTCACTTTGACTTCTCCTTTCTTCCCTGTCTTCTCAATCTAGATTGCCTTCTTGTCTTATTGCAAATCGAACTTGTGAACTGTGTCAAATGAGTTGAATTCTTTTGCTAGCAGCTATATATACACTCTTCAAGAAGTCGAACAAACCTCTTCTACACTGAATTTTCCTTGGCAGGGTTGACTTGGCCTTAGAAGACAAATTGACTTACTAGACCCAAAAATAATGATTTGTTTTTGTTACAACAAGTCCAAATAGGTCTACAATACATGGAAAAAATTCTTCTTTGACTCAATAAGCCCTAGAAGCATGAAGAACATGCTTTTACCTAGACTTTGAGCATCAAACCCATGCTTGAAGAAATAAAAATTATTTTTGTCTTTTTATTTAAATGTCATGATTACAAAAGTCACTATGAAGACCGAATCTAGTTACATTCTCCGACAATGAACCATCAACAATCCATTGATGCTTTGAATCTCAGATGCTTGTAATGCAAGCCATCAATGATCCATACAAAATGTAATGCAAGCCATTGCAGAACGCAAGCCACAGAAATAATATCAACGAGCCATAGAGAATGTAATGCAACTCACTGAAAGAAATGTGAACCACACGAAGACATTGGGAGCCACAAACCTAAGTTGATCTACCTCAGAGAACACCATTTCGTTGCCAAAACTGTTGGAGGATACGCGTTGATTTATAGTTGTTCCTTTGAGCGAAAAGTCATGACTATTAAGGAAGACAACATTATGAGACTGACTTGTAACTTGGAGGGAAAACAAAAATTTAAATTTGCTTTAAATATATTTAACACCTATCATGATGTTGCTTACCCAAATAAATTTGCACCTCATTAAAAAATAAAGAGAGAAGTGCCAAACCAAATTATTAATAATTTCCTTTAACCAATTCAAATACTTCCTTGGGGCAAGATAGGTTTCTCATGGGAAATTCATCCCGTAGTTGCCCCAGTTTTCAACATGGCAAAACATTACTAGAAGGCAGTTGGTTGAAGATCTAAGATCAGTCCTCTTAGAGTAGCAGGAGTTATTGGCTGAGAAAGATTGGTCAGCTAGAGATGCAAGCATTATGAAGTTGCAGAAGTCTTGTGAGCAACAAAAGAGGTGGTAAAGGCCCTGCCATATGTTTTCAAGGTATGTGGACCGAAAGGGTTGAGTTGAGTGCTCCTTCAGCAAGTCAAGTGTATTTTGTTCAGGGTAGTTTCATGATCATAACTTGTCGATCTCAAGTCCTAGTTGCTCTTGTATCACGTGTATTTGTAAGGCTCATGATCTTTGGTACAAGAGCCCTATGTTTGTTGTATTAAAGTTTGTAATATAACAAGTTTTGGGTTAAAAATTGTCTTGCGCACTAAGTTGATTCACTATTGTACGATTCTCGTTGTGCAAAGTAATAGTGTTGTGGTATTTCAATGCATTTATGATCATGTTCTTAGACATAGACATGTAGTTGAAGCGCCAAGGAAAAATCAACAAGGTGTACCACGTCATACAAAACTAGCCAATTTTGACATTTATGACAAATTGTGATATGAAACGAGCCTTAACGACTTTACAACATTCAATAAGAACAATGTGGCCTTAAAACTAACCAAACTGGCCATTTTTGCTCGAACTAGTGTGGTATCAATAATGTTCATCTTGGTTGCTCAAATACAATCAAGTGGAAATTCAATACACAAGAAAGCAGGAGAAGGTATGTGGATTGTTGACCACTCCATGTCAACTACCCTATAGCAGTACACATTTTTCGCGAAGAGATTCCATCATGTTCGAACACTCAAATCATCTTGGATTCATCAGCCATCAGTGGACAATTTGTCAAAGTTGTAAACCCAATCTGCAAGTTTATAATGTAAATGATCTTAGTAAGACCTTAATGTCTGAAACAACCTAGGTAAGACTATTATTTTGATAGTGATTTTCATCCAAGGAGGTTTTTCATCTCACCGATTCATTTATGATTCTAAAAACAAATGATCGGCAGAGTTTTTACCTCCAGCCTCACCCCAAAGGTAAGGTGAATTTTGTCGCCAAGATCTTAGGTAAGTCCTAGTGTTCTAATTGAGTCTTCTATAAAGTGATTTAGAAAAATATTTGGTTACTTAGCCAAATTATTTTATTACAAATCATTTGGTCTACTAAATCATATTTGAGTCGCATAATTGGGTAAAAAAATTAAGGGTTTATAACGAACGGGCTTTCCCCCTTTGATGGTTTAAATGTAATTATCTTATGTAAATAATATTTCAGACATAGTGCAAAATTATAAGAGGGTTGGAAAACATTATTAATCGCCTCATGTGTCAATTAATTAAATTTTTGGGCAAAAATAAATTAAAAAAATCCTAAGCCAAAAATCTAATTAATTTGAGTCAAAATTAAGTCTTAGGAAAAATAAATTCTCCAAAATAAAAAATTCGTGGGTTCTAGAGAAATTAATTTTTGAAGACCTCCCACCAAGCGAATATTGAAAATTTCAAGAAATTTTGGACCCTTGGTCCTTGGTGGCCAAGTCAAAGTCAATTTTTTGAGAAAATTAACTCAAAATAATTAATTTTGAACTAATTAAAAAGGAATTAAAAAATAAATTCGAAAATTCATCAAAAAAAATATTTCGATGGTGGAAGTTAAAAGATAACTAAATATATATCAACAGTCAAGATTACTTTGATGGGAATCAAGCCAACTAGCTGTTTGGAGAATCTCTATAATTAGAGATCATTTGTCTCACGAAGGATCCGATCTTTAAATCTTGTACTAGCTCTTGAAGTTATCTTGAAATCTTTTCTGGATTAATAATAACGCAAAGTCTTTGGGGTTTTCATTGATGGTGGTGTTCCTCTTTTGCCGCTTATGGTAATATTGTTCTTAACGTTTTGCTGAATAATATTTTTATAAGTTGTTGATTATTAGCTTTCGTGGAATAACTTATTGCACAGGTATCTTGCATAGGTTATTAGATTTAAAATAACATTTAAATTTAACTGAATTAGAAAGTATCTATAATTCTTGAAGATTTCAATATTATTTTATATCTCTCTCGATCTGACAACCTGATCTTGAGTGTGCAGAAACCATTTGTATTCGAAAACTTGGGTGTGAGGCGAAGCCCTTGGTTGGACCAACCAACTCCCAAGGCATAAGATCTGAAAAGCCCTTTTGATTGAAACCCCAATGTTTTATCTAACAAAATTTCTCTTGTAGGGTTTCTTGACTAGTGCCCCATTTAAAATTATTTATCTTTCATATACTCATACTCATACTCTTCAAATCTAGTAGATTTGTATTTTATTTGTATAGATCTGAAGTCTTTGTAAAATAATTTTTAATTTCTAACATCTAGGTTTTGGGTTTTAGTTTTATTTTTGTATACATTGGGTCTAGGATATTTCATTTTTTACTTGTGCATGTGGAAATATGAAATTGTTCAAGGAAATTTTGGAGTTTTGAGACAGATCTAGGCCCTGAAAGGCAAGATCTTGTCTCAAATATCGTTTGCAGCAATAAATGACAAGATCATTCATTGGAAATTCTGATCTAGGGTTTCATAAATTTTTGAGATTGATTGAAAGCAAAATACATCAGTCTAGAGTAAAAATTCAATTGTTGGGCAAAAGTTTATGAGGTTAAAAAATTATTTTTAGGGCCAGAAATAGCTCTCAAACCCTCTTCGGCACCCCTGTCCAAACTCACATCCTTCCGCTGCTATTACTTTGTCTTGGCAACACTTACTCTTCCATTTTTCCTCCTCCACATAACCCTTAACCCTTGCGTCCCTCCTCCTTGTCCTCGCTGCAGCCTCCCTTAACCCTCACACTCCATCCGCAGCTCCCTTTCCTTCATCCCTTCCTGCCACAGCCCTAAAAGGCTTCTCCAAGCCTTACGCTGCCCCTTATTTTCCTCCCTTCAGCCTTCTCCTAACCAAGCCTTCCCTTTCCTCATGTCACTCCCTGTAGCAGCTTCCCTTCCTGCTGTCGCAGACCCTCATCTCCTCTTCCACTGCCTCCTTATCCTCCATCTGCAGCCCCTACATTGCTGCCACAGTCTTCTGTTGCCTCCTCTCAGATGCTTTCCCTTACAATGTCATGGACTTAAGGCCTTCAAACACTGCCTACAACACGCAAATCTAGGAAGATTATTCGTTGTGAGGAAAATAAAAATTTTGATAAGGGTTTCGTTCTGACTTGAGGGTGATTCGGTCCACTAATCCGGCAAATATCTTCTAGGCCTAGGACCTCATGTTTGATTTCCTAAGCCCTTATTTCCTTCACTGTCCAATTAATCAAGTTAATAAATTTGCATAACAATGATGTTAAATAATGACATTGGCAAGATAATCATTGGCATAGATCTATCTATAATTTATGGTGACTGTCATATGTTTCCTAAGCATCATAATTTCACTGTTGTTATAAATAATTTACTGTTGTCCTGAAATCCTTTTTGAAATTCAAAAGGTGACTATTTACTTCAGCAATTTTGGTGCTTTCAATTTTCTGAATTCCTAATTCAAATCACACACAAGCTTGTTGCCTAAAGAACACAAAATAATCATAATAAATCAGTAAGTATCTCTTTCTATTGCATAATTGTGAGTTCCTTTTATTGTGATTGATATTTCTTAATAATGGACTGATATATAGTGATAGTAAGGTCTTATATTTTTATTTTTGAAGTTCAAATTAGATTTTAGATCTTGGTCTCATTACATTTCTCATCAAATCACTCAGTCAATTTGCTTACAATAGTTGAAGGTTTCACTTTCTCTCATCTCTTATATATAGGCACTCATAAATCCAAGGGAGAAATGGTAATTGGTTGATAACTCTTACAATTATTATGCTTAAACTATGCCTAATTATTCATCTTAAAGCATTCAAATGATATTGTATTCTTTGGGGCATTGAAGTGACTTGTTTCTAATTCATATAAATAACTAACTTCATTTTTCATTTGCATTCTAGTTTAAAATTGCATCTTCATTAGTGATTGGAGCCTAATCTCCCAAATTACAACTCAATTGGTTACAAGTTTTTTTTCAAATCATCTCTTTTGATCTTAATTACAAATCACTTGTGGTTGAAATAGTTGCAATTTCTCTTTTCATTATCAAGTTAGTTTCCAAGCAGCACTTGTTATCTTGTGACTTAATAATCCATTTATTCTGCAAGTTAATTCCTCAGAGCATTGTAGTTGAAGGCACTGGTATTTTAGCCAATAATTCTTGAAGTATTTTGAGAATATAATCTAATCAAGATCACTAATACATTGCTCAGTAATCACACTTGCAAATTAATCATAATCAGATGCATAAGATAGCTAAGTGCATCTCCTAGAACTTGTTGGTTCCCAACAAGCTTCCCTTCATCATCCACCCTTTCCTTCTTTAGGGACTATCCCCCTTACTTTGCGTAGGAGATAGCTAGAATAGAGTGGGCAGGAATCAGAGAGACAGACCCTTCCCTGAGCGTTGTGGCCCTTGGTGTACACTTTGGGCGATAACATTTTTTGGCATCGTTGCCCGGGATAGAATATTTCTGTCCTTGGTCCTCACAATATTTTTCTAATCATCTAATCTTTTTCGCCATTCATTAGCCCCTCAAGTGGCACACCATTTTTTCGCATCGTTTTTGGAGACCAATTTATTGGACCTTGGCTTTGCCACATTCATCTTAATCATCTTTGTTCGCATTATGATACAGGCATGACACAAGTGTTGTCCTTGATGGCAACTCTCTCAGATGAAAGATCAAAGTATAGCAGGTAAACAACAAGAATGAAAAAAGAAAGGTATATGCAGGTTCACCATTGACCAAGTCGCGTATACACGAAAGTCCATTATATACAAAGGCGCATATAACGTACACACGCTCTTTCACAGAAGGAAAGGTGTGTACATGTATTGGGTATTGGTATTTGGTCCATGGTATTTGGTCCAACGTATTGGGTCCAAGGTATCAGTGCTACGTGGTTTTGGACCATGGTATTGAGAGAAGCTTAAACCTATATAAGGAGAAGAAGATCATTAGGCCAATGGGCAAGTGTGCAAGTGATGAATATCTGATGAAGTGTGAGATCTAGTATGTTGGTTATGGGTTTGTGATGTTTTGCTTGATCTGATCAAGGATGCACCTATGCGGTTGATGATGGATGATGGATCGAGATCATAATGCTTTGAATGTATTATCATTATGTGGTTTGATCATGGATAGACTAGATCTGAATTATTGACACATGTTTTATTGTATAAATGTTATGATCTGGGTATGACTGATGTCTGGAATAGCTGCAAAGTTATGAGTAAATATTTGCAGATCTGTACGCAGGTTCACTTTGGTAAAAGCGCATATACACGCTGGTTCGGCTCATCAGAGTAGTGTATACAGTATGAAGTATGATATTTGAAGTTGCAGTTGGATCTGGTTGTTGTTTCAGAATTCTATGGTCTGCTATGTGTTCTAGTGACTGTGTTTTGATGACAAGGTTTCAGTGATTCAGTGTTGGGTGATTCAGAGATTGATGATGCAGGTGTAGTTGATGGTTGTATTGCAGTGGTGATTGATTTTCTGCTTCAATGTTGTTGAGGGGTCCAGTATGAAAATTGGATGAAACGTGGCCTTCAAATTATGGTGTTGTGCTTCAGGAGTATCCAGTATAAAAATTTATGAAACGTGGTCCCTGGAGAAAGAGAGAAGGTCGTAGCCTTCTGTAGGCTGGCGCATACGTACTAGTAAAAATATCGACCAGTACAAGAGCCAAGGGGTTGGAGCTCCCTTCCAGTAGCAGCTGGAAAACGAGTGAAGGTTGGAGCCTTCAACAATCCGGCGCCTACGTACTAGTAAACATATCGGCTAGTACAAAAGCCAGGGGGTTGTAGCAGTGTTTTAAAAACCAGCCGTTTTGAAACCGAAACGGCCGAGTTGAACCGAGTTATTGCTGAGGGAATTGACCCGGCCTTTGAAACGGTCCGGTTGACCGAGTCATGTGTGACTCGGTCAACCCGGCCGGTTCCGATATGACTCGGCCGAGTCACAAGGGAACGGCCAGGCACGCGTAAACCACAATAAAATATTCATTTTTTTGGTATTTTTGAATTGTTTAATGAAGTTTATGGATCCCAAACTGTTATAATAATATGCTAAATGTTTTTGGGGTCCATTTCCCCCTCCCAAACCCTATTTAAGACACCCAAATGCTCTCATTCACTCACAGCAGTCTTATGCATTTGAGTGAGAGTCTTCTTTGAGAATTAGTGAGAAGTTCTTGAGCTTGTTTTGGAGCAGCAATGAGGAGTCTTGGAGGAGCATTGTAGCTGGAGTGAGGAGCTTCTTGGGGAGCCATTTGGAACAGCATTGAGGAGCTGATTCTTGGAGCAAGCTTGAGGAGGCAGTTTGTGCCTGGAGGTATTTTTTTCCACCTCTATAAATCTGTTTTTGCTTAGTAAATTTTAGGTGCATATCAAGAAAGCTTAGAGAGTGTTTTTTGTCAAATAAATGAACATTGAATCAATGATTTTTTTTTCATTTTCAGATTGTTTTCCTAGTCAAAAAATGGCACCTAGAGAAAAAGATCCTGCTTGGGCATATGTTGAAATGGTTGATAGTCAAATGCATTGCAAATTTTGCCATAGGAAAATTAAGGAAGGTCCTGGGGGCATTAATAGGCTGAAACAACACTTGGCAGGGATTAGAGGCCAAATTACCCCATGTACCTCACCAGAAATTGGGGAGATTAGAAAGAATTTGTTGGCCAGCTTTGAGAAATTTAAAGAAGATAAGGCTAGGCAAAAAGAGATACAGGCTGAAATTGGGAGCAAGAGGGAGACACAAAAAATGATGGCTACCAACCCCCACTATGATTTTGAGGGTTCTTCCTCTATCCCTCAAACTGAGGCATCCAACCCTTTCCGTTATGTTCCTCCCTCTTTTGGTTCTGTTCAAGATAAGGGAAAGGGTAGAATGAATTTGAAAAAGGGTGATGTGACTATCAAAAGTTATTTCACTCCCTCCTCTCCATCAGATGCACATGGTCCTGAAGTTAGTAAAGGTCAAATTCAACCCACTTTAGATGACCATTGGAACAAAGAATTGAGGGAGACTGCTTGTGAGTACATAGCTAGATGGTGGTATGATGCTGATATCCCCTTTAATGCTGCTCGTTCACCATATTATGAGCCTATGTTTGATGCCATACATGCTGCTGGAAAAGGCTTCAAAGGCCCTACTATGCATGAGCTAAGGGGGTTTCATTTGCAAAAAGAAATTCAATCCATTAATGAGTATTTGCAAGAGTTCAGGGACTCATGGGCAAGAACAGGGTGTACCATCATGTGAGATGGATCGACTGATCAAAGAAACAGTACCATTATAAACTTTCTTGTCTTCTACCCACAGGGAACCATGTTTTTAAAATCAGTTGATGCATCTGATAAGGTAAAAGATGGCCACTTCTTGTTTCAGCTATTGGATCAGGTTGTTCAGGAGGTGGGGGTGGCTAATGTTGTTCAAATCATCACAGATAATGCCTCTAACTATGTTCTTGCTGGTAAACTGTTAGAGGAGAAACACAAGACCAAAGTTTGGACCCCATGCGTTGCACATTGCATAGACCTCATGCTTGAGGATATTGGAAAATTAGATTGGGTCAAAAACATTGTAGATCATGCCAAAAGCATAACAAAATTTATCTACAATCATACACTGGTTTTGAGTCTCATGAGGAAACACACTGGAGGCAAGGATATTATTAGGCCTGCCATCACTAGATTTGCTACACATTTTTTGACATTGCAATCTATGCTTTCCCAACATAGAAACTTGCAAAAGATGTTTTCCAGTGATGAATGGAATCAAAGCAATTGGTCTAACAAACCAGAAGGCAAAGAATTGAAAAGGAAAGTCCATGAAGAAACTTTTTGGAGAAAGGCAGCAGAGATTGTGAAGCTTGCTGAGCCACTAGTTAAGGTGTTGCGGTTGGTGGATGGGGAAAGGTTGGCTATGGGCTCCATTTATGAGGCTATGGATCAAGCAAAGGAGCAAATAAAGACAGCATACAAGGATAGAGTGGCAAAGTATGGGCCCATTTGGGCAATCATTGATGAAAGATGGAACAATCAACTCCATTGCCCTATACATGCAGCTGGGTATTTTTTGAACCCACGGTATCATTATAAAGCTAAGGAGTCAGGAGCTTTGAGGGGGGAGGTCAGAGATGGACTGGTTGATTGCATTGAACGCATGATCCCATCGGAGTCTGATCAGCTGGAGATACATCGACAGGTCACATCCTTCAGCAATGCATCAGGTACCTTTGGGAAGAACCTAGCAAAGATTGCAAGAGAAGCAGATGAGCCAGGTAAACAAAAATTTCAATTTTCAATTTCTTAATGGTTTTACTTTTTTTATTAAAGTTTGTTAAATCATTTATAATTTGAAAGTTAGATATAATTTGTAATTTTGTTGAGCTTCAGCCTTCATCTAACTCATAATTCATTACACTCCTATGTTTTTTGCAGCACAATGGTGGGAGGCCTTTGGTGGCCAGTGCCCTGAATTACAAAGGTTTGCAATTCGTATTTTGAGTCAAACTTGTAGTGCATCTGGGTGTGAGCGCAATTGGTCTGTCTTTGAGAGGATTCACACAAAGAAGAGAAACCGTTTGGATCAAAAACGGTTGAATGATCTAATTTATGTCCAATACAACCTTTGGCTCAGACGAAACCAATTGCTGAACAAAAGACCTGATTCAGATCCCATTGTGTTGGAAGACATTGATCCAACATCAGATTGGGTAGTGGAGAGTCATCCACCAGAGTTTGATCCTGATGAGGATCTTGATGTAGATATAGATATGGAGACATCAGTTGAACTTGAACCTGTTGTTCAACTTCAGCCTGTTCAGCTGAATGCAAATCCCAATCCACCAGCCTCAGTCTCACAGCCAGCAAGGACTCCAGTTGTAGGTGCTTCCTCTGCTCAGCCACGACAGAAGCGCAGTCGCATATCTACTCTATCTCAGCTTACATCTGCTGCACAGCCTGCTAGTGGTACTGGTACCACTTCTACAGTTGCAGTTGGAGACGATGATGATGAGGAGGAGCCATGGGGCCCCCTGTCTAACTCTGATGATGATGATCCAGAGATTGGTTGAGATGATCTTGGCTCCTCTGGCAGTAGCTACTAGCCAGTAGTACTAGTATTGCAGTCTGGTCACCATCATAGTTTACTTTTGTTGTAGAGGCCATTTCTAGCCTCCTTGGTTATTTGTATTTTGTTTTGAGTCTTTGATCATGTATGACAGTTGACTATGTATTGCCATTGGGTACCATTTTGATATAGTGGATTGGTTCATGAGCCTACTTTGATCATATGTTGTCTTCCATCTATATTATAATGCTGTGTGTTTGGAAACATGAATGAAAATCTTTAAAATTATGTTTAAAATATTTAAAATTATGTTTTTTAATAAAAAAAATAAATATTTAATGTATTTTTTACAACGACCGACTCATTGAAATCGAGCCGGTCGAGTCATTACCGTTTCGGAGTCGGAGTCGGAGTCGGAGTTTTAAAACATTGGGTTGTAGCTCCCTTCCAGTAGTCACTGGAGAATGAGAGAAGGTTGTAGCTTTCCACAGGTGGGTGCCTACGTACTGGTATGAGTTTATGCCAGTACAAGATTGTAAACAGGCTTTTCTTATATTAAAGGAAGACGGCAGCAGGTGGTTTTTGTCCCGCACTGGATTTGCACCTTATATCATGGTGTTCATGTGTGTTTCTTATGTGTGATGGTTTGTTCTGTTTTACTGCACCTGTTTACTGTTTATATGGCTAATGAAGTTCTGATGCACTGATTAAAGATCAACATATAATGGATTAACTGAATCATAAGTTTACTGGATATACGCTAGTTGCATTAAACACAATTGCGTGTACACCCGGGTTCCCTTAATTGAAGTAACGTATATGAATCTGATTATGGAAATGAAAAAGTTAGTGATTTGCTAATACTGATTGACCCCCCCCCCCCTCTCAATATTATTTCAAAAAATCTTCGTCTTCTCAATCTTTCATCATTCTTATCCCATCAACGCCATATTTTCTAGTGCCATTGTATTTTTTTCATATTTTCATCACGTTATCTTTTTTCCTCTGACTAATCTTTTCATCTTCTCTATTTTCACCTTTAGCACTTGAAGATTTCAGTTGGTTCCCTGTTTGAGTGGCGACTTCACTCACTCATCCATTATTTCTCAGACAAGAAGCACTCCCTAATATCTCTCTGCTTCTCCCTAACTAACCTTTTGGTTTATTCCTTTTGGAGCTTGGAGTTAGATTCATGTTCAAGTGGTGACACCACTTCTTTCATTTCTTACAAGAATTTTTGCTAGAAGCTCGCTTCTTATGGATCTATTGATTTTATTGAGCAAGGATCTTTCTCTCTAGTCTCCATTTGGCCCCTCCTTTTCCCTTTAAGCAAGACATCATGGAGGTTTTTAGCCTGTTCACCCCTTGTGATTTCATTAACATTTGTGAAAAAATTTGAATCTACACATCAA
Source organism: Pinus tabuliformis (assembly GCA_031772625.1). NCBI lineage: Eukaryota > Viridiplantae > Streptophyta > Pinopsida > Pinales > Pinaceae > Pinus > Pinus tabuliformis. The sequence goes on along the minus strand of CM062814.1, from coordinate 93,013,515 downwards.
AAACCCCTACTACAATCACTGGTTTATCATCTCCTACTTGTTCTTTTCATTTAACAAGTTATTTAATTACATAAACATCAATTAAAAACACTATTGCAACCTACACATACATACAAATCATGAGCTGAAATAAACTGAGACAATCACACAAGGGACACCTTTATTTTTGAACAATTATCCCCGAAAAAACCCAATTCAAGAAAACCGGTACAGCATATAGAGGGTTTGTATTGTTAAGCAGATTATTGAATACAACTAGCGTGTCAAATGCGACTCACCCAACAGAGAATAACCTTGGCAAGAGCACCTCAATCTAGAGACAGATATTTCGGCAAACCAAGCAACTAGATGATCAAACCCCACAGATGACAATTGTTGTTCCCAGTGCTGGGCAGCAATGGCTGCTCCAAACTCTGCGTTGGAACTACGCCACCTCCTATTGGAGTTGTGTTACCCTCTCAGTGAGCCTCCCTTGCTCAAAAAGTTGATATGATGAATTGCTCTCTCTACCCCATAGACAAACCTCAACACCGCCTCCAAGGGCCTACGTCAACCCCACTTGCTTCTACGTACCTGCATCAGCGCTTCTGGCCTCTGCGTCACCCTCTATGGAGTTGTGTTGTCTCTCCTAATGCTGCTCTACCTCTCTATTATGTATTCTTCAGCCTTGGACTGAAGTCCCTCTATGGAACTGCCCCTCACTGTAACTCAGATCACTAGCTCGATTTTCTCAGCAAACCACCTCCCAGAAAAATCAAACTCTTTGATCTCTTGGTGTATCTCCAACTGACCCTCAAGCCTCCTCTTAAACTTTTCCTATTGATGAATCAGCGGTTCTGATCTAATCTCTAATCAACGACTAAGACTAAAACAGGCTTAATCCTCGCCACTTAGAACCTTCTCACCCATATTTTTATTAACACACATTAATATTTTATTTTCCTAAGTTTAGACTTAGGAACCTATTAAAAATATTAATTATTTTAATAACTCCTCACCCGGGTGGAATTTCGCCAAACGATTCCTGGGTTCTGGAGATCTCATGTATTCTAGCCCCTCCACAAAATTTCAGAGCTAGAGCACATCCAATGCTACCCAAAATCAACAACATTGATGGTTTTGCCCACGATTTCCCACCTTCATTCGGCGAGGCCATTTATGAGGTTCCCCCTTTACAAGGTAACAAAGTTATTACTGCTAAGACACATTCAAAATGTCAATCTTTGCATAAGCGTCACCCATATACCGACTATGAAGATGTGAAGACGCAGCTTTTCATTCTCACTTTAGGTGATGATGCTTTGGATTGGTCCACTGAGTTCCCCGATAACATTTTTGATTCTCATCAATCAATCATATATGCCTTTGGAAATAAATATGGAGATAAGAGAAGGGTTAAAGAGAACACTGAAGTAAAGGAGACTAAAGAAGTTGAAAATGTTCTTATCAAGGAATTAACTCAAATAGTTAAAGGAATGCAACTGAATATGGAGGTCAACCAAGCTCAACTCATTAAGAATATGGAACTTAACCAAGCTAGATTAACAACAGATCATGCCAAGGAAATGGGTTCTATGCAGAGCAGGTTGTTGGCTATAGAAGAAAAACATGTTGAGGAAATGAAGATCATGGAAGTTAATCACTCTAATCAGATAGCCACCATGTAGAATCATTTGATTACCATGGAAGCAAATCATGAGAAAGAAATGAGTGTTATTCAAGTAAATCATAACACAATGATAAAGGACATGGAAACTAGTCAAATATCTCTTCAGAACAAGTTGTTGGCCATGGAGGAAAAACAAGTACAATTAATAAAAGCTATGGAATCAAGTCATGCAAAGGAAATCAATGCCATAGAAGTCAAGCATTTTGATCAAATCACTGTTATTCAAAATAAGTCGAACAAAATGGAAATATCACATATACATAAGTTCCAACCCAAGTCATATAATAAAGAGCCATCAATAGATCATAAGCCTCCCAGTCTGCTGAAGCAATTCGCATCTCATCGTAAGGAGGTCACGTTTCCCATTAAGCACAGATTTACTATGGTTACAAACGAAGACCAAGCCTATGTATCACCATTGACAAAGTATACTCAAAATAAAATTGGGCATAATTCATACTCTTCAGATCTTTCGTTTGAGCAACTTCAAGATTAGGATAGAAAATTTGTAGTGATCTAATTGTTGACATCACCGCCCACCCAGAAGAAGAGAAAAAAGAAGGAAGAGATTTGATGCATTTCATGGTCGAGAGCCACACAATATTGGGATAAGTCATAATCCTAAAATGATTAGGATTGCACATGGCACATCAAAGAAAAAACCTATGGATTTGCCAAAGAGCAAGAAGATGCTCAAGAAAGATTTCATTGAACACGTCTGATGCCATGGAGCATCCTTTGTGTTGTATTTCTAACTCTATTCCTTGTTATTTATTTATGTTGTTAAAGTAGTTTTTATTTCAGAATTTTATTTCATAGATTAAATTTTGTTTTCAGTAGAGCTTCTATTTCATGTGCTTACTATTATATGATGATTTGTGGATTATATTCGAATGGACGCTACTTATATGAACTTGTGTGTTGCTTGGGTGCAGATTCTGGATTCTCACATTCCTTCGATGAAGCAACGTGTCCCCGAGTAGAGCCAAATGTTGACCACTTCTTGTCAACAACCCTATAGCAGTACACTTTTTGGCGAAGACATTCCATCATGTTTGAACACTCAGACTCCCAAACTCGCATTCACTTTGGCTTTCCGAAAACAGACTTTCCCAGCTTCCTACTTCACACTTCTGCCCAGGAAAGAGAGAATGAGAAGTGATTCTCCAAATGAATCCGATTTCCTTCCTTTTATGGGCTTCTTCTGGGGTCGAATGGGTCCTTAGGCCAACATGGTGTTGAGGTTACATAATTCATATTTGACTCAATATTTAACCTTTTTACATGATTCAAAAGCACTCAAGAAGGGTCTCTTTAAATGTACAATAATTCTCTAGACCCAAAATAAATCTTAGAAGTCCTCAATGGGGACTTTGATCTAAAACATGGTCACGCAAGCATGAAACCCATGCTTTAATAAGTCACAATAATAATAATTATTATTATTTTCTTTATTCTATTGACAAGTACATTACATAATGACTCAAGTACATTACTGAAGACCGAATATAGTTACTTTTTCACACACTCCCTCTTAACTAGGGAGGTATTCATAATGTACATATATAATGGAAGATCTCAAACTATATGAACCATGAAGAACTTTAGGGATTACAATGCCATGGACTAGATTCCTGACCAGGGCAATCTATCTAGGTGAGACTAAGATGGACTCAAGCTTTCAGCCCCTCTAGGTACCATCAGGCTTACTTGCTAAACACCAACCCAAAAAACCAGGTGTGTATCCAAAACAGAGCTCTTTGATTAACACCGTCTTTCCAACTTCTAGACATCAACACAATGTGTCGGCCAAATGTCCTCTGAGGCAATGCTTCACTCACAAAGTGTTTAGTTATGGTATGTTCTATGCTTAGGGCAGTGGATACCTCCCAAACCGACCGTCGGATTGGCTTGATTCCACCACCAAAAAATACGGCCTTCAGAGGAGGTCCAAATGAACCTACAGCGCAATTTAGAGGAGGAGATCTGATGGTCAACGTTGGTCAAACTTTGGTTCTGCAGTTGCAGCTTTAGGTTCAGCAACTTCCTTCCACATGTGTGAGAGAGAATCTCTTTTCTGCGCAGTAGAGAAGAGCCTCTTTTCTGCGTAGGAGAGAGAGTGAGACGTGATGAGATGAGTGAGTGCAAATCAGGAAAAGTCCTCCTGTATTTATACATAACTGTTGATGTTTGAATAGATGCGACTGTTGGGCTTTTGAGCCTACATGAGTTGTAGGTCGGCTTGATAATAATTCCATAATCAAAATAAATTCATATCTCCATAAATACTTATCGGAATCAGAGAATCTTTAGATCAATCCTACACCTCTCGACAAGAGGAATCTAGGAAAATATTATCAGCCATGAATAAGGTGACCCACATGGAGTTTGGCCCTAGTTGCCAATTTTAACACTCCCTCTCAACTAGGGGGAACTTCATCAGCGATTCGTTTGTCTATCGCTACTATTCATCCATCAAATGCACTGCCCTTTACAGCTTGACCCCTGCTCTACTCTGCGCTGTTCTGCCTTGTGTTGATCTGATCTGCTTTGCTCTGCTCTGCTTTGTTCTGCTCTACTCGAATTATGAAGAAGAAGAAGTGATCTAGGATGTATCATACCATCCTCCACTCACTCAAAGTCAGTCTCAGACTATGTACCACTGGTCCCAGACCAGTCCTTAACCGACCCGAAGTCAGTGTCATAGTGGGTACAACTCCTACCACTGGTCCCAGACCAGTATCATTGATCCCAGAGCAATGAAGGTCATCCTAGCATAGGGAGTACGATAGATACAAAGATGCGTCCATTGATTAGATGAGAGGTGGTACTTCCCATGAGTCCCAGACTGCATGGGTAGGATGTTTAGATAGGAGAACTAATAATCCTGTCCACAGGAGAGCGAATCATCATGTCTAGTGGATGCCACGGAGAACTAATCATCCTGGCCCACAGGAGAGCGAATCATCCTGTTCCACAATCGCCATGGAGAACACATCATCAAATCCTCACAGGAGAACTAATCATCCTGCTACACAATCGTCATGGAGAACACGTCATCCAGACGTCACAGGAGAACTGATCATCCTATTACATAGTTGCCACGGGGTGTCACAAGGAAAGTTTTGATTCTTTTACCGTATACACGTACACCACCACGAGATGGTGAGTCACCCTGTGATCATATGCCGCTCCAAGAAGTACCCGGCCCCCCCCCCCACCCGAAGCTCTAAGAGCTCCATATATCATATAGGACCCTCATCAAAGGGTTTCTAAACGACACCAAGTCGTTCTCGTAAAATTAAAAATTTGACCTTTCCTAGGGGCTTTGTCAGAATGTCGGCGACCTGTTCATCTGTACCGATATGTTGGAGCCTCATAGCTCCCCGCTGCACCATATCTCGAATAAGTGGTACCTGATATTGATATGCTTGGAGCAATCATGAAATACGGGATTCTATGATAAACGAATCCCACTCTGGTTATCACACAAGATCACGGCGGTATCCAATGTAAATCCAAACAACTCACTGAAGAGCTTTCATAACCAGACTGCCACATAAGTGGCCATGCTAGCAGCAATATACTTTGCCTCGGTAGTGCTCAAAGCCACTAACTTCTGCTTCCTACTCATCCAGGATATCGAAGCAGATCCCAACGAGAAACAGCACCTGGAAGTGCTCTTACGATCCACCACACTGCCTGCCCAGTCAGCATCAGTGTATCCAAGTAGTCTCACATCTCTGGCAGTGTATCTTAACCCATAAGTAATTGTGCCACGAAGATATCTCAACAGATTCTTGGCACCAATCCAATGTATGTGGTGAGGTTCAACCATATGTTGACTCAAGGTGTTGACTGCGAAGCATATATCTGGACGGGAGTTCACTAAGAACATTAATGCTCCGACGAGTTGACAATACTCGGTGCCATTTCGTAAAACAGGTCTAGCAGCTCTACCGCTTAACTTCTTAAAGCCCAGCTCCATCGGGGTAGTAATAGGCTTGCAGTCCACCATACCCAATCTTTCCAATATCTTCACCACATATTTTCCTTGAGATAGGAAAATTTCCCTTGGCCTTTGCCAAACTTCAAGTGCTAGGAAATAGTGCATCAGTCCTAAGCCCTTCATTTCAAATTCAGAAGCCAACTCCCTCTTACATTTGTGAATGAGAGGGTCTGCACCTATTAGAAAGAGGTCATCCACAAACAGCACCAGTATGAGAGGTTTGTCATCTTCAACCCCAAAGTAAAGGTTAGGATCGGCTTCACTCCTAGTGAATCCCAGCTTCATCAAGTAGTTATCGATCCTCTCATACCATGCTCGGGGTGCTTGCTTCAGCCCATAGAGAGCCTTCTTCAACCTGCATACATGAGATTTTCGATCATAAATCTCAAATCCTTCCGGCTGCTCCACGTAGACCTCTTCTTTGATCGAACTATTCAAGAACACGGTCTTGACATCCATCTGATGTAGGTTCCATACTTGTGAAGCCACAAGGGCTATGATCAAGTGGATGGTGGTATATCTAGCAACAAGTGCAAATATCTTGTCATAGTCTATACCTTCCTTCTAAGAGAAGCCACAAGCAACAAAACAAGGATTATACTTTTCCGTATTCCATCTGCTACATGCTTTATCTTGTAAATCCATTTAGAAGTGACAACTATCTTGTCCTGGGGTCTGGGAACTACTTTCCAGACATCATTCTTCATAATAGACTCGTATTCTTCGGTCATAGCATCCTTCCATACTTGATGCTTGACGGCATCTGAGAATGATGAAGGCTCATTTTGTATGATTGTGCTCATGATGGTCAGGTATCCCTGATACCTGTTAGGTTTCTTACTTTCACGGAAGGTTCCTCAGGGTGCAGTGTGTCCTTCAACATCATCAAGTAGCCCCCTAAGCCAAGAGGGCCTCTTCCTAGAAGAGGAAGGCTCAGGTGGATCAATAGGATCCATGGGTTCATCCACATCAGGCATTGTTACATCATCTTTTTCTTTTGGTTCCCTGGTGTCAGCTTCTTGAGAGCTCCTTAAAGTAGGGAGATTGTTCACCTTGCTGAGAGCCATATCTTCGTCAAAGGTGACACCATGACTAATCACGACTTCCTTTTGACTGGCTACATAGATTCTATAGCCCTTAGTATTTTCACCATAGCCCACGAAGATTCCTTTCTTTCCAAATGCACCCAATTTATTCCTTTTCTCTTTCAGCACATGAAAATATATAGGGGTTCCAAAAATTCTAAAATGAGATACGTTAGGTTTCTTACCGATGAACATTTCTTCAAGAGTGTTGGAACCCAATGCTTGATGAAGGCATTGGCTTTGTACATATACAGCAGTGCTTGCAGCTTTGGCCCATAGAAACTTCGGAAGTCTTTGATCATGGAGCATGGCACAGACAGCTTCTACAATCGTACAGTTCTTCCTTTCTGCCACACCATTTTGTCGAGGAGTATATGGTGTAGTAGTCTCCCTCTTAATGCCAACTTCCTTACAAAAGTCATGAAACTCGTTAGATTCATATTCAGTCCCATTACCAGTCCTTAAGATTTTGATCTTCTTTTCGGTTTGATTCTCGATCAAGGCTTTGAAGTGTCAAAACCAAGAGAACACTTCATCCTTATTTTTCAAGAAGTATATCCAAGTCTTTCAAGAATAGTCATCTGTAAAAGTAAGGTAATATGAATATCCTCCCAAGGAGTTCACAGGCATCATACTAGATATGTCTGAGTGAACCAACTGTAATATATCGGAGGTCTTGCTTTGGCTTGAGGGAAATGGTCCCCTTTTGAGCTTTCCTTCAGCACATCCAGGACATACATCTTCTTTCTCTACTCAGAATTCGGGCATTCCTGTCACCATTTGTCTTACATCGGGTAGAGCTTTATAATGAAGGTGGGCAAACATCCGATGCCAAAGTTCGAACTGAAGAGATGTGTCACAAGACATGACACCTAGCGGACTTCCATTGACCTGATATAATGAATCAACTCGAAACCCAAGAGTAAAGGCATCTTTAACATTGTTTTTCCATACACGTACCTTGCCATCGCTGAAGGTCACCTTGTAGCCTTTGTCTTCCATTGCCGAGATGGACACCAAGTTCTTTTTGAGGTCAGGTACATATAATACATCCTGTAAGTGGATCGTATTACCTTGATTCAATTTAAGAGAGACATTGCCTACACCTTTCACAGGATATTTCACATTATCTCCAAGGAAAATTTCCAGGTTAGTTTATTTCTCTATCAGATTATGGAGAGCTTCTTTGTAACCAATGAAGTGCCTTGAGGCACCACTATCAATAAGCCAATTTCCCAGCGAGTCCGGAGGAGCAGAGGTAGATAGAGCAGCTGGTAGATAATATTCATCCTGTTTATTGTCAACAGTGTTAGATTCACACCTAGAATTTCTAGCCTTCTTGAATGGTTGTCCTCTTCCTTGATTTCCAGCACTCCTTTTACCTTTGCTATTAGATTTGCCATTCCTTTGATTGCCATGAGAGGGATTTTGATCGTCGTCCTGGTGAGAGTTCCTTCTATCAGGGCATTCCCTTGCATAGTGACCTGCTTTATCGCAAATGTAATATCGTCCTTTTCTTTCACCCTTATGTCCGGCCTTTCTTTTTGATTTAGTCCCTGAATTATTTCTTTTCTTATCATGAGAAGAAAATGCAGCAGGAGGACCTTTAGGCATGGGTATTTCTTGCTCTTCTATCCTTGTTTCTTCTTGAATGCATCTTGCCATTAATTCCTCGAAACCAGGAATTACATTATTGTTGAGAAGAGTAGTCCTGAACACATACCATTCGGATGGTAATCCTCCAAGGGTTGAGAGCGTCATTTCCCTATCAATAATAATTTCTCCAATGGATAGGAGATCGTTCTTGATCTTGGTGATTCTTAAGAAATATGCTTGCATGCTCTCATCTTCGCCCTTCTTAATTTCCTTCAACTTATTTCTAAGAAACAAAACTTGATTTGCATCATTAACTTTAAATAAACTCACCAGTCTATCGTAGATTTCCTTAGAGGTGTTCAGATCGAAGATGTAGGCCACCAAACGTTTGTCGATAGAGTCCTGGATGATCTTCTTTACTTTGACTTCTCCAGATTTCCATTTGTTCCTAGCAGCAAGGGGTGCATTTGATGGAGGCTCAACAATATTGCCTCTCACATGGTCCAACACACCCTGATCTTCTAAAGCCAAATCGAGAGACATCTTCCATCCGTGATAGTCAGACCTCTCACAGAGCTTACCTTCGGCGGGGAAGAGTGTTGAAGACCCCAAGTTCTTTTAGGATAGCCTTGCCAATCTTCTCTTCGCTGATTGCTCTTGCTCTTACTCAGGCTTTGTCCTCACCTTAGCTCTGATACCATGTTAAGTTATGGTATGTTCTATGCTTACAGCAATTTACTTCTTTTTTTATTATTATCCACAGATTAGCAATTACATGTACATAAAGTAAAGTGCAGATAGAACATTAAACGATCGACAGAAAACAAGCCAAGACAAGAGACACAAGATGTGGCGACTAGCCAGGGACAAACCCCAATATGGGGAAACCTTTTGATCAAATCTTCTTTTATCTTCAATAATTCAGCAGAGAGAAATAGTACAAAAATCTGATTTGCATTAGCAGTAGCAAACCCTAGATCAACCCTAAACTAGGGCAAACAATATCTTGAAAACCGACCGTTGGATTGCCTTGATTCCTTCCCCAAAATGTACGGCCTTTTGAAGAGAGTCAGTTCCACCTACAACGCAGTTCTGAGAGAGAGTCTGATGGCCAACGCTGGTCAAACTTCCAATCTGCAGTTGCAGCCCTAAATTTTGCATTCTTCCTTCCACACGTGTGAGAGAAGAGTCCCTTTCTGCGCAGTAGGAGAAGAGCCTCTTTTCTACACAGGAGAGAGAGAGAGATGTGATGAGATGTGAGTGTCCAAATGAGCAAAAGACCTCCTGTATTTATATACAAATGTTGATGATGAATAGATGCATCTATTGGGCTTTTGAGCCTACATGAGTTGTTGGTCGACTTCATAATTATTCCATAATCAAAATAAATTCATATCTCCATAAATACTTATCGGAATCGGATGATCTTTAGATCAATCCTACACCTCTCAACAAGAGGAATCTAGGAAAAATATTATCAGCCATGAATAAGGTGACCCACACGGAGTTTGGCCCTAGTTGCCAATTTTAACATAAAGCCTCAACACCCCTTGATCCAACAGATCAAGAATAACCAATTTCTCCCAATGAAACTGATTGATAACCAGCATGCTATCAAATCCTTCGAGAGATTCACCTGTACAAACACAACCCCAATCAATAATATACTTCTGCATGTACTTAACCAAATACCAACCTCCAGGGTTTTCCAGGCAACAGATGTTGCTTCTCAACTTTCCATAATAGGACTATCAGTTGAATCTTTGACAGAAGATTCCTCAATAATACATTTTTCTTCCTACTTCATATGCAACAAGATATTCTTCAGTCGGATCCTGCTTTCCTTCTTTCAAAAACACTTCAAAATGTATTCTCCAATTTCCTTTTCATATTCATGGCCTTCACTCAGACTTACGGCTACATGAAAAATGAAGGAGAGAACCATATTTGTCACTCCCTCTCAACCAGGAAGAACCTCTTTATCTGGAGTCCCTCTTAATCTTAGGGAGATCTCTTTTATTCATGCTTCCGCTGGGATATCAGCTTCTTCTATTCGACATCGGAGAATCTTTCATGGCTTCCGACCATTTCATCAGAGTTATCATCATCCCCATCATGCTTATCACATCAATGAGCATCTTCACCAACTTGAAGATTGTGTACCTGCATAGCTTCAATAGCAAGTACAACCAAAACTACAGAAGCATGATGTTAGCCATAACAAAATCACGGAAGCATTTCAACTTTATCCATATCAGATACCCAAACAAGAGACATATACTCTTGCTAGGGACTTTATACACCCTAGATTATTTCATAACAACATTCATTCCATCTAGGGTTTCAATAAATCTTCCAAAGGTATGATATCCCTTACTACAACATATAGCAAACCTTAGAAACTACTCACACAAATATAGATATTCAAAGTGTTTAACAACCTTTCAAAACATACATTTTAGACCTCTCACTAGCGATTCATATAAATCCTAGATTTCATACAAACAGATTCATCAAAGTCAATCACAGCTTAGTCATTAACTTGACCATCTTTCACTAGGGTTAGTTCCAACCCCTAAATTTTCACTCAACCATCAATCAGTCACTAACATGACCAACTACTACTAGTGTTAGTCATAAACCCTAAATTTCTGATCAATCATCAATCACATCCAAAAATTCAATTTTTTTCACAAATCTCAAATTATCTTATAGTCGTCATAGATCAGTATTTCTACTTCGACTAAGGTTTAACTCCCAAACCTTAGAATTTCACAAGTCTCAACAATCATTAAATACATAGATCTGAGATTGTTATATTACACACAATAGACAATGTTACTACTAGGATTTAATTACCAAACCCTAGATTTTCATTTTTCCAACAATTACTTAATAGATTTCATATTGTTATATCACACATACTAGATATTTTAACTTGTCTAAGGTTTAGCCACAACAACCTTAGATTTCCAAATATCATCATCCTAGAATCTCACAGAAGGACTTCCATTAAATCCTAAAACAAGGACTTCCATTAAGTCCTGAGACTTATGACCATCAATAACTAGGTCAACACACATATCTAGGAATGCATAACCATACATAAGCATATCATATGTCTAACAACATTATTACATCTTGACCTAGACCAACCTACGACATATCCATGTATATGCCTTAGATTTTATCATCACGAAAATTACATTTCATATCATGTGTTAGTCAAACCCAACTTCACAATAATATCAAATAAGAGTTAGACACACAATCATCTCGATTATACTAAGGTTTGATCAGTGATCACACACATACCAACTAAATCAATTCTAAGACAATATAAGGGTCTTTCTCACACTTCCACCAAACCCTAATGAGCTAGAGTTCCAATGTACAAGACACATTCCACCAAACCCCAATGAGCTAAGGTTCTAATGTGGAAACATAGAAAACCCTATATTACCAAAACTTTAAAGGTTCGGGATTTTAAACTTCATCATTCAACCCTAACAAGTTAGGATTTTCAAATCACAACAAAATCTCAAACAAGACATTATCAATAAAACTTCAACAAGACTCTTTGTTCTTTTGACAAGTACATTACATAATGACTCAAGTACATTCTTGAAGACCAAACATAGTTATTTTTTTCAATAGAGAGTTGAAATGTAATTATCTTAAATAAATAATATTTTATCCATAGTGCTAAAATATTAGAGGGTTGCAAAAAATATTGATCCCCGCATATGTCAATTAATTAAATTTTTTGGCAAACATAAATTTAAAAAAAAAAAAATCTTAAACCATAAATTTAATTAATTTGAGTCGAAATTAAGTCTAAAAATAAATTCTCCAAAATAAAAAAAAAATTCATGGGCTCTAGAGAAATTAATTTTTGGAGGTCCCCCACTAAGGGAATATTGAAAATTTCAAGAAATTTGGACCCTTGGGCCTTGGTGGTTAATTCAGTCAATTTTTTTAGGAAAATAGCGCAAAATAATTAATTTTGAACTAATTAATAAGGAATTAAAAGAGAAATTCGAAAATTCTTCAAAAAATAAATATTTCAACAATAGAGATTAAAATATAATTAAATCTTTATTAACGGTTGAGATTACTTTGACAAGGATCAAGGCAACTAACCATTTGGAGAATTTATCTATAAATTAGAGGTCATTTGTCTCACAAAGGATCCGATCTTTAAATCGTGTATTAGCTCTTGAAGCTCTCTTCTAATCTTTTCTGGAATATAACGCAAAATCTTTGGGGTTTTCATTGATGGTGGTGTTCCTCTTATACTGCTTATGGTAATATTGTTCTTAATGCTCTGTTGAATAATATTTTTATAAATTGTTGATTATTAGCCTTCGTGCAATAACCGAATGCACAGATATCTTGCATAGCTTATTGTATTTAAAATGGCATTAAATTTAATTGAATTAGCAAGTATCTCTAATTCTAGAAGATTTCACTGTTATTTTATATCTATATCAATCTGACGAAATGATCTTGAGTGTGCAGAAATCATTTGGTTTTGAAAACTTAGGCGTGAGGCGAAATCCTCGGTTAGACCAGCCAACTCCAAAGGCATAAGATCTGACCTCGATTGGACCAACCAACTCCAAAGAGATAAGATCTAAAGAGCCTTTTTGATTGAAACCCCAAGATTTATCTAACGAAATTTCTCTTGCAAGGTTTCTTGACTAGTGCCTCATTTAAAATAATTTATCTTTCGTATATTGAGTTTAATTGATAAATCTGGCTAGAAATAGCTTATATCTACATATCTGGGAGCGGAGTCAGACTCGTACTCCTCAAATCTAGTAGATTTGTATTTTATTTGTATAAATTTGAAGTCTTTGTAAGATTATTTTTAAGTTCTAACAACTGGGTTTTGGGTTAGTTATATTTTTGTATATATTGAGTCTTGGGTGTTTCATTTTTTACTTGTGCAGGTGGAGATCTGAAATTATTCAAGGAAATTTTGGAGTTTTGAGACAGATCTAGGCCCCAGAGGGCAAGATCTTGTCTCAAATATTGTTTGCAGGGATAAACAACAAGATCATTCAGTGGAAATTCAGATCTGGGGTTTCATAAATGTTTGAGATCGGTTGAAGGAAAAATACATCAATCTGGAGTAAAAATTCAATTGTTGAGCACAAGTTTCTGCGGTTAAAAAATCATTTTTAGGGCCAGAAACGGCCCTCAAACACTCTACAGCACCCTTCTCCAAAGCCCTGTCTTGGCAGCCCTCACTCTACCATTTTTCCTCCTCCACGTAGTCCTTAACTCTTGTGTCCCTCCTCCTTATCCTTGCTACAACCTCCCTTAACCCTCACGCTCCATCCGCAACTCCCTTTCCTTCATCTCCTCCCACGGCAGTCGTAAAAGGCTTCTCCAAGCCTTACACTGCCCCTTAATTTCCTCCGCTCAGCCTTCTCCTAACCCAGGCCTACCTTTCCTCCTGCCGGTGCCTGTAGCAACTTCCCTTCCTGCTACTTCAGCCCCTCATCTCCTCTTTCGCTGCATCCTTGTCCTCCACCCGCAGCCCGGCAAGATCTTCTCTCAAATATTGTTTGCAGGGATAAACAACAAGATAATTCAGTGGAAATTCAGATCTGGGGTTTCATAAACTTCTAAGATTGATTCAAAGAAAAATATGTCAATCTGAAGTAAAAATCCAATTGTTGAGCAAAAGTTTGAGGTTAAAAAATTATATTTATTGCCAAAAACAGCCCTCAAACCCTCTTTGGCACCCCTGTCCAAACTTGCATCCTTCCGCTGCTATTACTTTGTCTTGGAAGCCCTCACTCTACCATTTTTCCTCCTCCACACATCCCTTAACTCTTGCATCCCTCCTCCTTATCCTCGTTGCAGCCTCCCTTAACCCTCACGCTCCATCCGCAGCTCCCTTTCCTTCATCTCCTCCTGCCGCAGCCCTAAAAGGCTTCTCTAAGCCTTATGTTGCCCCTTATTTTCCTCTGCTAAGCCTTCTCCTAACCCAGCCTTCCCTTTCCTCCAGCCGCTGCCTATAGCAACTTCCCTTCCTACTGCCGCATCCCATCATCTCCTCTTCCACTGCCTCCTTATCCTCCATCTGCAGCCCCTTCCTTGCTGCCGCTGCCTCCTTTCAGCTGCTTTCCCTTGTTGTGCCATGGCCTTAAGACCTTCAAACATTGCCTACAGCAGCCCTTCAGACCTTAACTCTATATCTTGTTGCTTCTAGCAGCCCTCAAATTTGACGCACACCCAGGAACATTATTCGTTGTGAGGAAAATCAAAAGTTTGATAAAGGTTTGATTCAAACTTGAGGGTGATTTGGGAATATCTTCTAGTCTTAGGGCCTCAAGTTTGATTTCCTAAGCCCTTATTTCCTTCACTATCCAATCAATCAAGTTAATAAATTTGCATAACAGTGACGTTAAAGAAAGACATTGGCAAGATTGTCATTGGTATAGATCTATAATTTATGTTAACTGTCATATGTTTCCTAAAGCTTGATCATAACAGAAATTTGCATCTTTCTAAGAGATAGTTAACTGGGAATTGTTTGACATATTTGTTCTCTGGTTTGGCATTAATTTGGCATCTTAATTTCACTATTGTTATAAAACAATTTATTGTTGTCATGAAATTGCCTTTGAAATTCAAAAGAAGGTCACTATTTACATCAGCAATTTTGGTGCTTTCAATTTTCTAAATTCCTAATTCAAATCACACACAAGCTTGTTGCCTAAAGAACACAAAGTAATCATAAGAAATCAGTAAGTATCTCTATCTGTTGAATAACTGTGAGTTCCTTTGATTGTGATTGATATTTCTTAATAATGGACTCATATATAGTGACCATATGGTATGATATTTTTATTTCTAAAGTTCAAATTAGATTTCAAATCTTGGTCTCATTACACTTCTTATCAAGTCACTCAGTAAATTTGCTTACAATAGTTGAAGGTTTCACTTTCTCTCATCTATTACCTATAGGCACTCATAAATCCAAGGGAAAAATAATTGGTTGATAACTCTTACAATTAGTATGTTTTGTAGAATTTTTCTACAAATCAGCTAACTCTGATACCATGTAGAAATTCGCACCTGTAGATCACCTGATAATGCAATATACTAAAGCAAAATACTTGATCTACTTTTACAACCAATTTAGCAGAAGCTTAATCGAACATGAGCAACAACAATAAGAACACATATAACTGATAAGAAAGAATCAATCACACATAACACAGATGATATAACCCGGAGAAAGCCTCAGCCTAAAACCCCAACTTTGTATTATCATACAAGTGGAAATATAGCCAGTATTACAAAAAGAATCAGCTCAAAAGCTATCATGCTCTCTCTGCAATACCTTTGCTACTCATAGACAGTAAAAGGCCTCTATCTAACATATGGTCTGCCCTCCAAGCCTCCTATTTCTTTGCGCAATTTTGATTAAGGTCCAGTGCAGCCACTTGTGCGAATTGGCCTCTTCACACACTCACTAACCTCCGATCCAACTACGCAGTCTTGAAGGAGATAAATCCTTCTCCATGGATGAGTTTCCTTTATAGGAAAAATCCATCCAACTGATAGTACATTGTCCCTCCTCCGATCTCAACTAGGTCTCTGTCTGAACTGACATGCATGAGTTATTCATAAGAGAATATTCAGTTATCTGAAGAACAACAGTTACATGCATCCAAGCATTAACTAACTAAACTCACATTAATTTAAACAAACTATTTAAATCAATCTAACTGGACTTGACTCAGTTAACTGAGCCAACTAATTACTACTCAAATTCGAACTCATCCTTATCTCTTTAACTGATGGATAAATTCCTCAATTAATAGAGAAACTGTTGCATGGACTTCATGTTTGATTTTTCACAACTAATTAACTCATGGTGAATTAATTAATTTATTTTCAAACAGTGGTTAAGTTCAAATTCAAATTTTACTTCCTATTTTAGTCCAGGGACTAACTAAAAATAGGAATCCATCCTAAACTTATAAAAGTAGAATGTTATTTTTAGCACTTCCATTTTTCATTCCCTGTTGCTCAATCCAGCATTGGTACTCAAACTGCTATTTATAGTAGTGCTATTTTTAGCACTTCTATTTTTAGCATTCCTTGTTGCCATTTTCAACACTCCCTCTCAACAAGAAAGGCTTCAACTCGAACCCGATCCTATACCTTTGGAATGTTCTGCATGCAACACTCCTACCAAGTGTAGTTACTCCAACAACTCTAGAAACAAAAAAACTCCCAACTGACCTCTGTTGGGCTAGAAACATATTCTGATGTTGAAGCTCTACCTGTTGCTGACAAGTGTTCCCTCTCTGACCTCTGAGCTGTTGCAACACTCCATGCATCTCGCACCGTTGCACACCTCTCTGTGCCATCCTGCATTGATGCAACACTCATGTGCCTCTCGCATTGTTGCAGCTTGCTAGCTCTTCACTGTCTTGGGATTCCTGGACTGTAACTCTCTCTACCGCTCCATCCGCATCTGTCTCTACCCAATCAGTCAGTCCTGCTACTCCTCGTCGGGGCTTCCGTAGCAAGGTCTAATCAAAAAGGTTGGGTACCTCAATGATCATGCCCACATTCCAGCCTACTTGGGGCTGTCACTCCACATCGCCCCACCTCCGACCTGGAAGTATGGATGCATGTGATCCCTCTGCCCAGTTGGCTCGAAATTTCCCCCTACTGGAGGTCTCTGCATGAGAGGAGGCCTCCATTGGTCTCCTCTCGGCTTCCCCAGTTGTGGCTGCTCCAGAACCTCCTGAAGCTGCTTCACTAATTGTAGCTCCTCCACAATTGTCTGAGACTTCTTCTGGCGCTGCATGTTAAGAGGTAATGTACTCTCCCTCTCCACCACCAAGTATCTAACCTTTGCCTTGCTCCTCAAGGCTTTGCATGCATCTTGTACCTCAAGTGCATACAGGTTCTTGGCTAGCACACCAATCTGTTTCATATTTCCTGCCATCACAAAATTTTCTGGAAAAAGAGTTGATTTTAAATCATATCTCCCTCCTCCGAACTCCAATTCAGCAGATTTTTTTTTTTGATTTTGGGTATTTTTCCGCAAGGAATCCAAATCTGCTATTTTTTTTGAAATTTTTGTACATAAATTTTCAGATCTACTATGCAAACTCTCGGCCCAAAACTCAAAACTTTGAAATTTCCTCTCAGTATACTATTCTCTCCTTTGATCACCTTTGCTCTGATACCATGTATAATTTTCCTACAAATGAGCTAGCTCTGATACCATGTAGAAATTCCCACCTGTAGATCCCCTGATAATGCAATATACTAAAGAAAAATACTTGATCTACTTCTACAACCAATTTAGCGGAAGCTTAATCGAACATGAGCAACGTCAATAAGAACACATATAACTGATAAGAAGGAATCAATCACACATAACACAAATGATATAACCCAGGAAAGCCTCAGCCTAAAACCCCAACTCTGTATTATCATACAAGTGGAAATATAGCCAGTATTACAAAAAGAATCAGCTCAAAAGCTATCATGCTCTCTTTGCAATACCTCTGTTGCTCATAGACAATCAAAGGCCTCTATCTAATATCTGGTATGCCCTCCAAGCATCCTATTTCTTTGCGCAATTTTGATTGGGGTCCAGCGCAGCGACTTGTGTGAATTGGCCTCTTCACACACTCACTAACCTCTAATCCAACTACGCAGTCCTGAAGGAGATAAATCCTTCTCCATGGATGAGTTTCCTTTATAGGAAAAATCCATCCAATTGATAGTACATTGTCCCTCCTCTGATCTCAACTGGGTCTCTGTCTGAAATGACAAGCATGAGTTATTCATAAGAGAATATTCAGTTATCTAAAGAACAGCAGTTACATGCATGTAAGCATTAACTAACTAAACTCGCATTAATTTAAACAAACTGTTTAAGTCAATCTAACTGGACTTGACTCAGTTAAC
Source organism: Pinus tabuliformis (assembly GCA_031772625.1). Lineage (NCBI taxonomy): Eukaryota > Viridiplantae > Streptophyta > Pinopsida > Pinales > Pinaceae > Pinus > Pinus tabuliformis. Next base: position 92,995,196 of record CM062814.1, on the reverse strand, counting down.
TGAGCCCAATGTTTTTAAAACCAGAACAGGTGACTGGACTGGTCCACCTAATGAACCGGTTTACCGACCGGAACCAGTCTAACCGGAACTGGTTTGGTCTAAACGAACCGGTTTTAGAAAAATACATTAAATAATTAATTTTTAATGAAGAAAACTATTTTTAAGATTTAAAACCATGATTCCAAGCCAATAGAGACAAAATATGCAAAGATTGCACATTTATATACCATCTAAATGTGAATATATCAAAATGGCACCAAGTGCAATACATATCATCAACAAAATACATAAACAATGAGGCTCTAAATGGCCTCTAGAGTGCAAAAACAAAGCCTACAAACTATGGGGCCAGTGGCCTACTACAAGACTCAAGTCTACATATATGATAATAGTGATCAACATTATCATTTGAAACTTCTCATGAGTCATCATGATCAAACTCAGTTGGTTGAGTCTCGACTCCCAAACTTTGCAGTCACAAACTTCTCTATTGGTTCAGTGACTTGTCTCAAACTTCTGAATGTATTCTGCCCTAATATGCCCTATTATTTCATTTGGTGCTCCACATGGCTTTACATGGCCTCCTATCCTAGCCAAGTGTTGCTTGAACCTATTAATACCCCCTCCTTCAATGGATTTTTAGCAATATTTGCAGATCATTTTGCCATCAATCATATCACAATGAGCCCATGCAGTATCTCTGGATTTTGGAGGCATGATGACTACTACTTAGCTTAAACTCTGTTGTTCCACTACTCCACCAAAAACTCAACACTCTCCAAGCTCCCAAGCAAATTCACAATCACTCCAAATGAGATGTGTGAGACAAATGAGAGGGAGAAGGGCCTCTTAAAGGCTTGGAGAAGGTGTTTTTGAAGGGAAAGGACCCTTACTTTCCCTCCAAAACCCCTAAAAGAAATTGAAAAAAACGCTAACTGGGGCTCATGGTGGGATTGACTAGTAACCAGCTGGTTTAGGACAGAACCGGCTGGTTTGATACAAACCGGCCGGTTCTGTCCTAAACTGGTCGGTTAGGACCGGTTAGATCTTTTTTTTGGCCACAGAGGATGTCTAACCCAGTTTTTTGACCGGTTCCAACTGGTCGACCTGCTAACCAGCTAGTTAGACCGGTAACCGGTTAGTTGGGCCGGTTTTGAATACTATGACTGAGCCAACTAATTACTACTCAAATTAGAACTTATCCTAATCTCTTTAACTGATAGATAAATTCCTCAATTAATAGAGAAATTGTTGCATGTCCTCACATAGACTTCATATTTGATTTTTCACAACTAATTAACTCATGGTGAATTAATTAATTTATTTTCAAACAGCGGTTAAGTTCAAATTCGAATTTTACTTCCTATTTTAGTCCAAGGACCGACTAAAAATAAGAATCCATCCTGAACTTCTAAAAATAGAATGCTATTTTTAGCACTTCCATTTTTCATTCCCTGTTGCTCAATCCAGCACTGGTACTCAAACTGCTATTTATAGAAGTTCTATTTTTAGCGCTTTTATTTTTAGCATTTCTTGTTGCCATTTTCAACATGCTTAAACTGTGCCTAATTATTCATCTTAAAACATTCAAGTGATACTGTATTCTTTGGAGCATCGAAGTGACTTGCTTCTCATTGGAATAAATAACTAACTTCATTTTTCATCTGCATTCTAGTTTAAAATTGCATCTTCATTGGTGATTGGAACCGTGAGCCTAATCTCCGAAATTACAACTCAATTCGTTATAAGTTTTTTTTTCAAATCATCTCTTTTGATCTTAATTACAAATCACTTGTGGTTGAAATTGTTGCAATTTCTCTTTTCATTATCAAGCTAATTTCCAAGCAGCACTTGATATCTTGTGACAAAATAATCCATTTATTCTGCAAGTTAATTTCTGTGAGCATTGTAGTTGAAGGCACTGGTCATTTAGCTATTAAATCTTGAACTATTTTGAGAATATAGTCTAATCAAGATCGCTAATAAATTGCTCGTTAATCACACTTGCAAACCAATCATAATCAGATGCATAAGTTAGCTAAGTGCATCTCCTAGAACTTGTTGGTTCCCAACAAGTTTTCCTTCATCATCAACCCTTTCACCCTTTAGGGACTAACCCCCTTAGCTTGCCTAGGAGATAGCCAGAACGGAGTGGGCAGGGATCAGAGTGACAGCCCCTTCCCTGAGCGTTGTGGCCCTTGGTGTGAAATTCAATACTTCAACTAAGGTGCACTTTTCCAACCTCTAAATAGAAAATTGATTTTCACACAAGCCAACATAGAATGATAGTATAATTTCTTAATGTAAAAAAATTCATTTACTTTATATTTCCCTTTTTACCTTTTTAATTAGGATTTTTACAATATCATTAATTATTTTAGAATGTTTGCAAAGGATTCCAATCACATCTGACCTCATATGAAGAAAATAGAATTTCACATCACCTCCACAAATCAATAAACTTAGCAGTTTCCAGGTTTCTAACACATTGAACCACACCATAGCAAGACAGGTCCACTAAACCATCAAAAGGTGTCAAATGTCACCATACTCTTGTGTCACATGCCACCTGCTTAATACTGAACTACTAAAATAGACATCCCAAAAATCCTTCATGTCTGAAATCCTTCATGTCAGCCCAAAAAGTTCAAGACATTGCCACATAGGCTTGGTCAGATTGCAGATTTCCACCAAAAAGGTACTCAAGAAGACTTCATACATTAAATAACTACTTCACTATAATCTCGTTTTAGCTCAGACATTATTATATAGTTTAAATCTTAAATCTGCAGCAAGATTTTCCTTATTTCACCCTCTCAAAATACTTATTAGATGCTGAAATATTCTGGGTGAATATCCAAGGGATTTTGACCCCAAGACCTCTAAATTGAAATCCAGCTTTCTGAAAATTCAATTTTAGTGCAGGTCCAAGGCTTAATGGTGGTCTCAGTTTACCATCCTTTAGTCTTTTAGCCTCTAAATGTAGAAGTGTTATGGTACTTTTGGCTGGCTTATCAAAAAATTTCATTTGCTGATTTCTGCATCTTCTACGGGAATTACAGCGCTATTAAAATGGGGCAGCAAGGAATTTTCATAAAGAAACCCCCTAACCAGCTGTTAAATCTCAGAAAATTCATATATTTGGTTAGGATATTTTCAATAGACCAAAATTCACTACTTATATGCTATATCTGACAAAAAAATTGAGTGTTTTGTTTGCTGTTAAAAATTTATTTGCATATATGCAGCCTTGTTAAACTGGATAGTGTTGGAAATAATACTGAGAGGGGGGGTGAATCAGTATTATCAAGCAATTTAATAAATCTTCCTTATTTGATCTTTGAATTATTTTTGCATGTCAGTACCATAAAATAATGAGCATGAAAAACAAATAATCACACCAAAGAACACAAGATGTAAGGTGGAAACCCAATGTGGGTGAAAACCACCTGCTGCAATATGTCTCTATCTTCTTTCAATTTAGAAACTTCTTTTACAATGATTTTGTACTGGTGCAGTCCTTTACCAGTACGCAGGCTGCAACCTGCAGAGAGCTACAACTCTCTCTCTTTCTCGTTTTCCAGTCTACTCCTGGAAGGGAGCAACAACCCCCTACTTCTTTTCATAAAGCATCAGATGATCAACAAGTACATAACAGATATAGACCACTACAGATATCAGATCAGCAATAACAGAACCAACCCAGAACACCTTATCAACAGAGAAATTCAATCAACAGAACATCTTAAAACAAAGACGCAGTTTTTCTTTCTGTGGCCTACGACCAGACGCAGTTAACCTTCTGCTACTCTGCGTCCACATGCAGATATCCTTCTGCTCCGCTGCGTGCCCACGCACTGTTCCTGTGACTGCTCTGCGTACTGTTGCTTCAAGGACGCACCCAAAGATACTATCGCGCCGCGTCTTTCGCTACAAAGACGCACCTGAAAACATTATCGCGCCGCGTCCTTCTGCTTCAGAGACGCACCTGAACCTTGATCGCCCTGCGTCCCCACGCAGGTCTCTCTCTACTGTACTGCGTCTCGGCGCACTTGCCCTTTACAGTATCAGCGTCCCGGCGCACTTTCCCTTCACTGAACCTGCGACCCTTCAGATGTAAATGATATGAAGACTTCAGAACAGACCCAAACAGTCAGATCTACAGATCTGATCATGCGCCATAGAGATCACAGTCCATTAGAAGATTCGCCCTCTTAGATCTGGACTAGATCTCACCAAATAAGATATTCAACCCAAGACGATGAATGATCCAAATGAACTCCTTTGCTTTATATAGGCAAGCTCCTCCCCAAAACATGGAACAATACCACGAGCCGACACCATAGAAACACAAAACCGTCGACTAGATACCACACAAGAAACCCCCACGTGCTTTTCTCTGCCTTGAAATGTGTGCACTGGGTAGACGCACCTCCTGAACGGCTGGCCGGCGTCCCTGGACGCGGGTTCTGCATGGTATACCTGCGGGGACGCACTTTCGGAACCGATTGCCTGCGTCCTTCTTAAATTTCAACAAACTGAGAGCCTTACCACTGGAGTTGCCATCAAGTACAACATCTGTAACATACAGTCATACCAGAAAACATAATGCCAACAATCTCCCCCTTTGGACTTGATGGCAACCTCACAAACTTCAGCTTCATTCTCCCCCTTTGACATCAAGGGCAAAGGGTATGCTCCCCCTAAGCTCATGCTCCCCCTGAATATGAACCAGATCTGCAGCAACGCACCACCATGAAAGAGATAGAGACATATTGCAGCTATTTCCAAGATCTCCTTCTCCATAATGCCAACAATGCATTATGTGCTCCCCCTGAGTCTGTACCACCAATAAGAAGAGGTTCAACAAGATGATGCATCAACAACTCCCAACTTTTGCCTGAGGTATTCAAACGTGTCCCTGGGCAATGGTTTGGTAAGAATATCAGCAACTTGTTCCTTGGAAGGAACATACTCCAACTTGACTTTCTGTTCAAGCACTTGTTCCCGGAGAAAATGATACTTGATTGGTATGTGGTTGGTTTTTGAATGCATAACCGGATTCTTTGAGATGCTGATTGCACTTGTGTTATCACATAAGATGGGGATAGGTGGTGTACAAGTGATTTGAAAATCCTGCAAAGTCTGCATCATCCAAAGGAGTTGAGTGCAACAAGATGCAGCAGCAACATATTCCGCTTCAGCTGTAGACAAGGCAATCGAACTCTGTTTCTTGCTGAACCAAGATACCAGTCTGGAACCCATAAAGAACGCACCACCACTTGTGCTTTTCCTGTCATCCACGCTTCCGGCCCAATCTGCATCTGTATAAGCATGAAGAGTAAGATCTGTATCTCTAGGATACCATAAGCCATAATTTTGAGTCCCTTGAAGATATTTGAAAATTCTCTTTACTGCCTGAAGATGAGTCTCCTTCGGATTTGCCTGAAATCTTCCAACTATTCCAACTGCATGCATGATGTCCGGTCGGGTACCTGTCAAATATAGTAAACTTCCAATCATAGATCTGTAGGTTGGTTGATGTACTGCTGCAGATTCATCATTTGCACTGAGACTACATCCTGTGACCATGGGTGTACATACTGGTTTTGCATCTTCCATGCCATATTTCTTCAAAATCTGCTTGAGATACTTGGTTTGAGATAAAAAGATTCCTCCTTCCTTTTGTTGGATTTGCAAACCAAGGAAATATGTCAGTTCTCCTAGCAAGGACATTTCAAATTCTTTCTGCATGACCGAGGCAAAGCTTTGACTCATAGCTTCTTCATTGCTGCCAAAAATAATGTCATCTACATACACAACAAGTATTAGTAATTTGTCATTTTCAATTTTTATATACAGATTGCTATCTGCTGAACCTTTTGAGAAGCCTTGTTGATGAAGATATTTGTCCAACCGGTAGTACCAAGCCCTTGGAGCTTGTTTGAGACCATAGAGAGCCTTTTTCAATCGGCATACAAGATTTGGATCATTTCCGAGAATGAACCCATCTGGCTGTTCAATGTACACTTCTTCTTCCAAGTCTCCATTCAGAAAGGCTGATTTCACGTCCATTTGAAATACTTTGAAGTTTTGAAAACTTGAGAGAGCAAGGAACATTCGGATGGCCTCAAGTCTTGCAACAGGAGCAAAAGTTTCTTCAAAGTCTATTCCTTCTTGCTGCGCATACCCTTTACAAACAAGTCTGGCTTTGTTTCTAATTACTTCTCCATTTTCATTCAATTTATTTTTGAAGACCCATTTTGTTCCGATAACATTCTTATCCTTTGGTCTAGGAACCAGCTCCCAAGTGTTGTTCTTTTCGATTTGCTCAAGTTCTTCATCCATTGCTTTCACCCAACATTCATCTTTGCATGCTTCTTTCACATTTTGTGGTTCAGTAGAGGAGAGTAATGCCAAATAGCTTGAGGCTTCTGCAACTATTCTTCTTGTTTGTACACCTGCTTCTTTCTGCCCCACAATCTGAGATTCTGGATGATTCTTCTGAACATATCTGGATGGAGTTTTCTCTTCTATTCTTGTTTGCTTTTCTGGTTCTTCTTGAGGTTCTCCTTGGGGTTCTTCTTCTTCATCATTCTGTCTTTGAGGGTAGCCTTCATCTTCTTCTATATCTTCATGATGTACTTGCCTAGGAATATATCCCTTCTCATCAACCACTACATCAATGCTGTCAACAATTCTGCCAAGTCTTTTATTGTAGCATTTGTATGCTTTGCTATGTGGAGAATAGCCAAGAAGAATGCCTTCATCTGCTCTAGGTTCAAGTTTGCCAAGCTGCTCATCAGTATTCTTGATATAGCATTTGCTCCCAAAGATTTTGAAGTGCTTTACCGAAGGAGTTTTACCACTCCAGAGCTCATGAGGAGTTTGAGTGCTGTTCACCCGGACATTTGTCTTGTTGAGAATAATAACCGCAGCATGTGCAGCTTCACCCCAGAAAGTTGCGGGAGTTCCTGATTCATCAAGCATAGCACGAGCCATTTGTTGGATTGTTCTGTTCATTCTTTCAACAACTCCATTTTGCTGAGGAGTTCTAGCTGTAGAGAATTCTCTCCTTATCCCATGTTCATCACAGAAATCGAAAAATTCATTTGAAGTAAATTCCCCACCTCTGTCGGATCTGAGGCACTTAATTTTGTGACCTGATTCATTTTCAACCAAGGCTTTGAAGGTCTTGAATTTTTCGAATGCTTCATCTTTGTGCTTCATAAGTCCTAACCAGACAAACCTGGAGAAATCGTCAATAAATAATATCAAGTATTCCTCTCCTCTAGGTGCTCTTTTCCTGAATGGGCCACATGTATCTGTATGTACTAGCTCAAGAGGCATGCTAGCTGATCCCTCTTTCTCTGGAAAGTTAGTCCTGGTTTGTTTTCCAAACTGACATGATCTGCATATGGTGTTGTCAGGAATTTTGATATCTGGAAGATCGCGAACTGCCTGATATTTGCATGCTTTCCTTATTTGAGAGAAGCTTAGATGTCCCAACCTTCGATGCCATAACCAGTGCTCTTCATCCTTGCTAAGATAGCATTGTTGTTCTCCTTCTTCAAATATGTACAGATTATTTGGAGTTCTTTTGCCTTTGAGTACTGTTTTACCTGTATCAAGATCACGAACAAGACATCCATTCGATCTGAAAATAACCTCGGTTTTTTGATCACACATCTGGCTGACACTTAGTAGATTATGCTTCAATCCATCAACATACAAAACATTTCCAGCCTTGACCTTTTCTTTCAAAGGAGCAATACCTTTTCCTTTTATAGTTGCAGGAGTATCATTTCCAAAAGAAACTTTCTTTCCCTTTTCTAAAGTAGAATAAGATTCAAGTTTTTCTTTATCACCTGTCATATGTTTCGAACATCCACTGTCAATGTACCATAGATTTTCCTGTCCTTCTGCATAAAATGCTATCCCACATCTTTCTGTTTGAGGTTCCTTTATTCTCCATGTTTTGGTGCTTGTGGCTTGTTCCTTTTTCTCCTGAAACCTGCTCCTGCATTCAGAGTCTTCATGACCAAAATTATTGCAGATAGAACATTCAACTTCATTTTCAAGAACCGAAAAGTTGTTATAGGTCCTTTTTGTAATCCCTGTCATACTTCTTTGTTTTTGAGCTTCCCTAGTCATGATTGTTTTATATGCAACACATTGAACTGCTTTGTGACCAAAGTTATGGCAAGAAAAGCATTGTCCATTGAAGAAGCTTCTGCGGTTATTGAATCTACCAGCCAACTGATTGTAATTTCTATTTTCATCTATTCTTGAACCAAACTGAGAAGATTTTACCTGTGGCTGGTTGTAGCTTTTGTTCACCCTTAAGATGGATTGTCCCTGATAGTTTCTGTTTGTAATTCGTCCCTGCTTTACCTGATTATCTTCATTGTTCTTCTGCTCATTTCTTCTTGCTGCATCAAGATAACTTTTTGAGGTGGATGCTTGAGAGGTTTCTCCATTATAGCCCAAACCTGTCTTGTTTAGAGGAGACCGCTGCACATTGATAATCTCATCCAAAGTTTCAGATCCTTTGACAAACTTAAGATTAATAGCTTTTGTTTTCTCAATTTCTTTTCTGAGACCAACAATTTCACCTTCTAGTTTTTCAAGATGTTTTTCCTTTTCATCAATTTGAAATTGCAAAGTATCAATGATCACATTCTTTTCTTCTATGCATCTCTTGAGTCTAGTAATTTCATCATAGAGATTATCCACATCTACAGCATCCTCATAATCATCATCTTCAAATGCCATTAACAGCTTATATTTATTACCTTGTTCATCTTCATCACTGTTTGATAAGCCATCACTATCTTCATGGGTGTAGTAGCTTTTCTTATTTGCACTTTGTTTCTTGTTCCATCTAGCAGGTTCTTTTCCTTTATCCTTATAAGGACATTTTGCAGCATAATGACATACTCTTCCACAAGCAAAGCATTTGAAAGGTAGCTTACCTCTGAACCTTCTAGAACCCCTTTGAAGATTTCTGACAAAGTTTGATTCTTCTTCCTCTTCTTCTGGAACATGGCTTGCTTCATAGTAATCTTCTTTGCCTGATGCCTTAAAAGCAGCTTCCCTTCTGTCTGATGGCCCTCCCTTTCTCATTTCATAAGCAGTTAGAATTCCATGTAGCTGAGACATAGTGAGAACACGGAGATTTTCCTTTTCTTCTATTGCAGATACTTTAGATTCAAACTTGGGGGATAATGATCTTAGTATCTTTTGAACTACTATAGTCTCTTTTATTTCTTCACCCAAATTTTTCATACAATTAACAATCTCATCTACCTGAAGAAAATAATTAGCCACACTTTCATCATTATACATCTTGAGAGTCTCATATTGAATCCTGAGAGTTTGAAGTTTAGCTTGTTTTACCTGTTCATCTCCTTCATAGCTAGTGATCATTTTGTCCCATATCTCTTTTGCTGATTTGAAGTGCATGACCTTCATGAATTCTGTTTGGGATATACTTCCTAATAGAGTACTGACTGCCTTTGCATTTGTTTCATACTTCTTTTTCTCAGCTGGATCTGTAGGAGTAGCTGAAGGAAAAGCATAGCCTGTTTCTACAATGTTCCAAACTTCTGTACCAAGAGATTGAAGATATGCAGTAACTCTTACCTTCCAATAATTGAAATTTGTCCCATCAAAAATCGGTGGCCTGATTGATGCTTCTTTCTCGTAGTTGCTCATGATGAACGATCTACCTTCAAGCGATCAAGCTTCTCTGAAGGACCTGCTCTGATACCAATTGTTGGAAATAATACTGAGAGGGGGGGTGAATCAGTATTATCAAGCAATTTAATAAATCTTCCTTATTTGATCTTTGAATTATTTTTGCATGTCAGTACCATAAAATAATGAGCATGAAAAACAGATAATCACACCAAAGAACACAAGATGTAAGGTGGAAACCCAATGTGGGTGAAAACCACCTGCTGCAATATGTCTCTATCTTCTTTCAATTTAGAAACTTCTTTTACAATGATTTTGTACTGGTGCAGTCCTTTACTAGTACGCAGGCTGCAACCTGCAGAGAGCTACAACTCTCTCTCTTTCTCGTTTTCCAATCTACTCCTGGAAGGGAGCAACAACCCCCTACTTCTTTTCATAAAGCATCAGATGATCAACAAGTACATAACAGATATAGACCACTACAGATATCAGATCAGCAATAACAGAACCAACCCAGAACACCTTATCAACAGAGAAATTCAATCAACAGAACATCTTAAAACAAAGACGCAGTTTTTCTTTCAGTGGCCTGCGACCAGACGCAGTTAACCTTCTGCTACTCTGCGTCCACACGCAGATATCCTTCTGCTCCGCTGCGTGCCCACGCACTGTTCTTGTGACTGCTCTGCGTACTGTTGCTTCAGGGACGCACCCAAAGATACTATCGCGCCGCGTCTTTCGCTACAGAGACGCACCTGAACCTTGATCGCCCTGCGTCCCCACGCAGGTCTCTCTCTACTGTACTGCGTCTCGGCGCACTTGCCCTTTACAGTATCAGCGTCCCGGCGCACTTTCCCTTCACTGAACCTGCGACCCTTCAGATGTAAATGATATGAAGACTTCAGAACAGACCCAAACAGTCAGATCTACAGATCTGATCATGCGCCATAGAGATCATAGTCCATTAGAAGATTCGCCCTCTTAGATCTGGACTAGATCTCACCAAATAAGATATTCAACCCAAGACGATGAATGATCCAAATGAACTCCTTTGCTTTATATAGGCAAGCTCCTCCCCAAAACATGGAACAATACCACGAGCCGACACAATAGAAACACAAAACCGTCGGCTAGATACCACACAAGAAACCCCCACGTGCTTTTCTCTGCCTTGAAATGTGTGCACTGGGTAGACGCACCTCCTGAACGGCTGGCCGACGTCCCTGGACGCGGGTTCTGCATGGTATACCTGCAGGGACGCACTTTCGGAACCGATTGCCTGCGTCCTTCTTAAATTTCAACAAACTGAGAGCCTTACCACTGGAGTTGCCATCAAGTACAACATCTGTAACATACAGTCATACCAGAAAACATAATGCCAACAGATAGCAAGTGTATTTGTTCAGAAACTTGTCTCACCAGGGGCAAATTTACAAAATAAAGACTTTTCTTATAACACATTTTGTGCACTGCACACTAATTTCCATTAGTTATTTGTTAAATCCTATTAAGATTAAGTGTACTTAAACGTTGGTTTAATTATCATTATTATTACAGATTTTATATTCAAACAAGCAAGGACAACAACAAAAACTACTCCCTTCAACCAATTAGTCCCCATTATAAGGCTTTGGTATTGTAGTGGGTTGGTTGGAGTGTCTCATCGGAAGTCCCCCATAGCCTTGTTGTGCAAGTTAAGTCTTGAAGAGTGAGGACTAGGCCAAGGTGATAGTGGATCTCTGTCCTGCTTGTTTGCAAACCATAGCACATTGTACGATCTTTAGCAATTCACTAAATGGATCAGAAACATGTCTTGTTAAATTCACCTCTCTACAAGGAATCTAAATATGTAGGTAGCTCTCACATGCAGTCCTCAAAACTCGGTCTCCTTCAATGTAGGAGAACTACTAAAACTGGTAGTGTCTCAGAATTGCATGAATGTCACATGCAAACTGTTAATAAACTTAAACGCACCTATAAACCATCATGAATTATCTCTAAATATCGAATTGCAACACTAGAAATGGTCCCCAAATTGAGTTAATTTCTAACATGAATGATGTAGAATTCGTATCCAAATAATCATTGCAAGATTCCCCCCAATGAACAATGTGAATGAACAAATTTGGAGGTTAGCACAAGAAATGTATGGATGCAATTCTGTGTTAACAACTTATCACCTCATTGGCCCATGATCTCTACTTAAATATCATGGAGGTCCATTTGCCGATTACAATGGTATAACAGAGTTTGTCAGTCATGCCAAAATGACAGAGTATGGTTATGCCAGAGTGACAAATAGTAATGTACTACATGTAAGCCTTACTGAGCAGTAATATAGCTTTAATGTTGCTCCTTGTATGTTTCCCTGTTTGAGGGTTTTAACTTTTGCTACATCAATCTTGGTGTCTTATCTTTGATCAGTGTGAATTATTTATCTACGGTGTTTGTTCATGTGAACAGACTACTTATGATTTCCAATAAATTTTCTTTTGCACCACCTACAGGAGACTGATCATGCAAATAATTATATCATTTTTCATAACTCTTTCCCTCAATTTTACCTACATTTTATGTTTGTAGATAATACAATACTGTTCTATTATTAATGGCCCAGATTCCAAAGAACGAGAAATCTAAAACCAAAACATGGGTGATCTTCCATAGACCTCATATTATATTTGAAGGGTAGATTGTTTATACAACCAATACTTGTATCTACTTCTAACTCCAACTATCTCACCAGAAATTGATATGTAACCCACTAGTCAGATTACCATATTTGCATTAAATTTCTTTGTAAGGTTGGCAGAAGTTGACAATGAATATATATATATATATATATATATATTCATTGTCAACTTCTGCCAACCTTACAAAGAGGTATCAACATATCTTCATTGCATATGTTTATCAAATGAGATTTGGCCTTCATTGCATATGTTTATCAAATAAGACTTGGCTCCATTTACAATAGTAAAGGCTAGCATTGCTAATCTAGTTTCAGAGATGGATCCAGCTGCCGGACAACCCTGTTTTTCTACAAATGTATGACTATTTCAAATCAGACTATATTATACAGAATAACACACACTAGTCAGATTACCATATTTGCATTAAATTTCTTTGTAAGGTTGGCAGAAGTTGACAATGAATATATATATATATATATATATATATATATCATGTGCCAAGCAATTTTAAGAGGGATCAACATATCTTCATTGCATATGTTTATCAAATGAGATTTGGCCTTCATTGCATATGTTTATCAAATAAGACTTGGCTCCATTTACAATAGTAAAGGCTAGCATTGCTAATCTAGTTTCAGAGATGGATCCAGCTGCCGGATAACCCTGTTTTTCTACAAATATATGACTATTTCAAATCAGACTATATTATACAGAATAACACACAAAAAGAAATGAACAAAAGTAGGCCCACGAAATTCTTACTCTGACTTGTCAGTATTACACCATCTGTTTTAACTTGCAAAAGGTCTGGGCAAAATAGATTGTGTTCTTCTAGTACCTGGACCAACGGATTCCCATGTCAACCAGTCAACAAAAGTGAGCAATCTAACAAATTACACAAAATTAACAACAGATGAATGGCACTTCAATGAAATTTACATAACGTTCCACAAGTTGCATGTTAATTAGCCATTAGAGCAACAGAGGTGTGGTTTTAAGCCAGGAGATTTAAAAACTAGAAAAAAGCAACATGGGACACTACAAAGTCATAGAAAAATGTGAAGCACATTGGTATTGATGTCATTTCACAATGAGGTATATAGAAACATGAACAAGATCCCATCTTGGAAAATAATTCTGCTAACAGATAAAATCAAGCAGTGGTAAACATTGACTTTATTGCCCTGCTATTCATATGACCCAATATATATCCCAGGCATACTGCTTCACTACAAAGATTATGCCAAGTACTATTTATTGAACACAAGACACAAATTTAAATCTAAAAGGATTATGGGGGCCTGACCTTATGTAACTCACTCAGATTGCTTCGTGAAATGATAATTTTTCTATCTTCCTCCAATTGTTGATTGAATGTCTTAAGAACCTCCTCCTCCTGCAATCAAATATAGACATCTATCTTTACTACTTAGAAGAGATGACAAATGAGTTCCCCACTTGGGATACACAATAAATGTCACAAGAAAACAAACTATGTATGACATAATACACAAAGACATCAAGCCAACTAAGCACATACCCATAACTTTTACAACAACTATTTACCAACTGTTCTTTATAGAACAATATTCTATGATATAAATCTATAAATAGTGAAGTATTGGACTCTGCATTAGGTGTATGGACACAATGTCCAAAGGCTATAAGATTGATAAATAGGGACCATGCATTGAATGTTAACTACGATGCAATATTTCATACCTAAAATTCCATGAAAGTCAACTAGTCTCTCTAGTTAGCTATGTCTCATGATAATTCTATTATTAACATAAAATGAGCCATCCACGATTATTAAATCAGATATATATAAATATAAACCCACGTGAGACCTTACAATACATGAAATAAAGCTAGCAATGACCCACATAATACATAACCATCACAGTGGATATCCGATTTACAGAGTGTTTCTCCCCAACTGCCACCTGGGAGCATGTAAGGCATTACAGATGAAAGAAATACTTAAAACACTTTCACTCTCATTTGCCAAAGGCATAGTCCATGAAATTTAGCCAAAAGCTAGGAAAAATTTTGAAAGCGAGAGTAGATGTTTCCACTCATTTTGCATCGAGTGCTATCCAAATAAATCTGCAACTATCAAATCAGACCTACTCATTTTCATGATGAAACGTCTAGAAAAATCAATATATTACCAAAGTTTCTTCCCAATTTATGATTTTCTTTTATAATGTCCATGACCAGTACCACTTATTAACACGTGGGTTGAGGATTATCCACTTATATGAGGTTCCAAGTGGCTGACCAAGTTGTCTTGTCATCATGGTCAAGCCTAATATCCTTGCTCGTTCATTATCCACACTTTGTGCTTTTGCTACTCTTACAAAAAAAGAAAGATAATTAGACCACATAGGCATAATTGGCAATTTTTCTACTTTCATTAAAAGCCTCAAAGCTTGGCTTTGGCTTTGGCTTTGTATATCTATCCTGCCATGCAATGAAAAAAAGGAAAAGGATTGAGTTTCTGTTTGTTAAAAGAAAAGCAGGAAATGCAAGTCAAACTTCCTAAATGCTAATTCTCTCAAGGAAAAGGGGTCAGGTCAAATTTCTTTCCATTCATTGGCACGTGCCAGTTCACAAGAGGAACTGAGAGAGATGATGTTGGATCATTTTAGCCAGGGAAAGTACCAACCCAGCTAGCAATTAGCAATTTGAATCATTAAAAAATCAGCACCAATATGTGGTATAATTTTGGAAACAACACCAGAGGAATCAGTTTAGTGCCGTTGGTTTGGGATGATCCCTATATCAGTGCATATACCAGCAAGTGTTTGGTGCCTATTTTGACTTGTTGCAACACTAAAAAGAGGCTTCAAACAGAAATTCAACCTCACTCTGATGATACATATTTCACGATTCCAGACTATTAGTTATTCCAAAACTTTAGATTTACTATGTTGTAATGATTGGCAAGTTTAGTGTTTAACTCCATTTTGAACTTATTCCCTATTCTTTAAAACCTAGGCATATATTGCTGCTTTGCAAATAAACAGAGGCCTGAAATCATGCCTTGAGGTACAACTATAGAGTTGAGGCTCTGTTTAATGGTGTAATTTTCCCCTCATCAGAGGTACACATTCCACTCTTGTGCAGGTGGAAGTGCCTTCCAGAAAACTAATCCAACTGTGCTTGCAAAGCAGAACACTACCTCATTCATATTAAGGATAAAGGTGCAAACAGACTGTTCATCAACTCAGCATCCTTGCAGAGTTTGCCGCTCACCCATTCCAACTTAAGACAGTGTTCAGTCTCATCTCCCTTGAACACCATCTTCAGAGCTTTGCTGATACATCTAAGGGGCCTATCCAGCGTCCATACTTGGCCTACTATTCATCAGAGTTCATTGCAGCAGCTAGTCCTTCAGCTCATTCTCAATGTTGGTATACAGCAGTCTTGGATCTTCTTGCTTCAGTTGGTATTACATTGGACCAGCTTCCTCCATTTAGTTATTCCTTTGGTGCACCTGGCCACCTCTTACGAACCAAATAGGAGATGCATACAATTATCCAGAAAGATATCTACAGGAAATATGTACAGGTTACTTGGATAAACCCTCAAGGTAGGTTATGTCCGAAGATGTCTTTCTATGATAAGCACTTCATGATGATGAGCGATAGACTCATTCTTTGTTGCAATTACACACTTTGCCACTGGATGCACCCCCTTTTGATCCCCTTGGGACAGTTCAAAGTTGGTTCCATAGATGGTGGATTGAGATGGACCACCAAATCAACAAGTCACACAGGATCTGCCAATTGTGTCATCTATGAGGGATTGACATGAAGGAGCATGTCTATTTTTGTCTCCCCATTTATTATGACATTCATAGGAGATTTCATTGCTTGTTCAAGGAGATCCAAACCCTATCCAGTTTCTTTTGGTACTCAGACTAGAGATGCCTAGACCTTTACATGCAGGAGGCATTCAGACTTCGTGCTCACACTATCCATCCTCCTCTTAAGCCAGACAACCCATCTAGTGCATCACCTTCTCCTTTAAGGGGCTCCCATTGGCTAGGGTCACCAAAAGAATTGTTGATGACAGCACTGCTTCGGACTCAAAAACAGTGTAGACCAGAGGGACCATTACCCCTTCCCAGAGACCTCAAAGATGCTTCCAAACCATATACTTTACCAGCAGGCAGATGAGATCACCTAGACATCAACAGCGTGTTACATCTTCAAGGCAGCAGTGCAGTACAGGGTCCAAATCTTGCCTCAGTTCTTCCTCAGGGCATCATTATATCTTGAGTTTTCTTCTTTCAGGCTCGAATGTTATGAGAGATCAATCTAATCAACCAGGACCCACTCCCTAGATCCTTTCCCTCTGTGCATATCCCTTCCATTGTAGCCGCCCACACTCAAATTCAACAGTTTTTCCATGTTTTAGCATATAGACTTTATATTTATATCTTACTTCTTGTTATTTATATAGGAGACACTTTAGTTCTGCTCTATATTGACATCATTGTACTCAGCAGTCCCATTGACCTATATTTGTGGTCATTCATTGGACATTAATGCGATTACCTTATCGTATTAACGGTGTCCAGATTGTTTTTCACCAGGAAGATTATGTGGAATTGCCATCAAACAAGAAGACATGGATGAAATGACCGTTGTAAAAGTCATTAATAGCGAGTTTTGTATGACGCACTTTTCAATATTGGGAAAAGATCCTAGTTGCTGTGAAAAATTCTAATACGAAATTCTACTGTGGTAACTGATTTATTTCACCTATTTATCTCTCACAATAAGTTATTTACGAAAACCCTTTAGTAAACATTAAAATAAATTCTACAGTTATCACATAATTACATAGAGAAAATAAAAGTGATATACAAGCACAAGAATCAATCACAGGAACACAGTTGTTTTTTGGAAAATTGTCCACAGAAAAACCCAATGTGGGAAAACCAATGCAGCAGATAAGGGTTTTATTAATCTTCAGCAACAATCGCTTTACAAGGAATGATTTTACAGAGAAATTGAGACACTTCTAAGATAAAACACCTAAGACAAAGTTTCTCCTCCTCCTGGAGAAGTTTTGACACCCCAGAGACCCTTCACCCGCCTCTGCGTCACTTCTGCGTCACTTTGCGTGAGGACTGCGTCTCCAATGGTGTTGTATGCCTGCTCCTCCCTCTACGTTGTCTCTCAAATGCCCTGCGTTACCTCCTCCTCAGTCATTGACTGTTGCTGATGCCCTCCTCTTCCTCCACCCTGCAACTCTCCATCTGAAATCGAACTCCTTCTCCTTGAGAATCGATTTCTTTCAAGGTGTTGAGTATTTGCTCGGTGTATCTCGAAATGACTCTCAAGTCTTCTCTTATACTTTTCCTGTTCATGAATCAACGACCAAGATTAAGTCTCTAATCAACAACTAAAGGTTAAAACAGACTTGATCCTCATCTCTTAGAAGCTTCTCAACCATATCTTTATTAATACCCATTAATATTTTTATTTTCCTAAGTTTAGACTTAGGTACCCATTAAATTATTTTAATAACTCCTTATCCGAGTGGAATTTCTCTAAATTACTTTTGGGTCTTGGAGATCTCATGTGTTCTAAGCCCCTCTACAAAATTTCGAAGCTAGAGCACATTCGATACTACCCAAAATCAACACTCCCTCCTAGCGAGGAATGTGCTTTAGCAATACTTCCCAACAGAAGCATTGCACTGATCCACAGTATCAGTCCTTTGCGTTGTTGACGCTCGGCCAACTACCCCTCATCCACTATGCTGCTGCAACCTATATTGTTTCCATGGATGAGATCAAGGAGGAGGAGGTGGAGATTAAAGACGAGCCAATGTCCCCTGTCTTTACTCAACTTGGGGAAGACAGAGATGTGAGAGAAATCGATGTTTATTTCATGCCTTGCATCGATCCTGATAGAAAGGTTTATCTTTTACCGTATCCACTGCACCCTTGCTAGCAAGCCATATGGATTCATCGAGGACACCTCCTTCAGCTGGTTATTCTCTTGGGATATTACGTCAAAATAAGTTACACTTGAATCCTGTGCAGCTCTGCAAAGATGTCGAAGGGTTACTCCCTATGAAATTTACACAGGAAATGTCAAGTTAATGAGTATATCGACTTGAAGAAGAACTGTCCCGGTTCCAAATCTTTTATCTCGAGCAAGAATCCTTGCCAATTTCCAGTTCCGAACCTCGCCTTGATTCAAGAAAACAACTCAGCTCCGATACCACATGAAGAAGAATCACACAGCCATATAACCATATGCACAGCAAATTAACACACAAAATATAAACTGGTAGAAAAGGCAGAGAACCATCATGTGGTCTCTCATCCTCATGTAATTCTCATTTTATTCAAATAATTTAATAATACATTTAAATACATGAGCAAGTGGTCTTAAGATAGTGCATCTATCTTAGACTGACTTGGTTGAGACAATTTCTCAACTTACACACTAATTTAGGAGAGCTAATTGGAGAGAATCTCTCATCCAAACAAGAATCCTTAGTTTGAGGAATTCTCATGATTTTATTTATTTAATTTAATAATTGGATTTATTATTGATTTTTAAGAGAGTGAGGCTAACAACTGTCACTACTACATCTGTACTGTAGCTCCCTCTAAATATGTTGCATCATGCTACCCATAGCACTGCCACTACTAACTGTTGCACTGCAACTCTGCTTCTGCTACAGAAATGGATTCTTCACCATCCCCATCTTCTCCTTGAAATAAACAAACTTTGTTCTTCCTAGGGCCTTTGTGAGAATGTTTGGACCCTCGTTGGACACAGTCTCCAATAAAGTGACATCTGATATCAATGTGCTTCAACTGATCATGAAAGATTGGATTCTCAGAGAGCTTGATACAACTCTGATTATCACACAAAATACTGGTCGCTTCCATCTTTCTCCTAAATAGATTCACAAGCAATATCCTAAGTCATATGGCTTCACACGAAGCTGCGATGGCTGCCATATATTCAACTTC
This sequence comes from Pinus tabuliformis, assembly GCA_031772625.1. Lineage (NCBI taxonomy): Eukaryota > Viridiplantae > Streptophyta > Pinopsida > Pinales > Pinaceae > Pinus > Pinus tabuliformis. The sequence goes on along the minus strand of CM062814.1, from coordinate 92,975,792 downwards.
AGTTGAGCTCAAAGCCACGGTGTTTTGTTTCCTACTTCACAAGGAGGTCATTCCTGATCCAATGCTGAAACAGTACCCAGTGGTACTTTTCCGACCTACTGAACTTCCAGCCCAATCTGCTTCAGTGAACCCACTCAACCTGATGTCATTGCCTTGGGTGTACATTATTCCATGCTCGACCGTTCCTTTTATATATCTGAGAACATGCTTGGTTGTTTCCCAGTGCACCCTCTTTGGTTCTACCATGAATTGACTGAGGGTGTTGACATCATAACAAATGTTCAACTTGGTATTGACCAGATACATCGAGGACCATATGAGCTGCCTATACAAGGTGGGTTCAACTTCTTTACTTCAGATGCATCAATCTTCTTCTAGTTAGTGATCATTGGAGTAGCCATAGGTCTACAGTCCTGCATTCTAAACCTTTTCAAAATCTTTGTAGCATATCTCCCTTGCCCAAGGAGAATTTCACCCTTCTGCTGCCAAACTTCCAACCCTAGGAAATAATGCATCTGTCCCAAATCCTTCAGGTCGAATTTTGTGGCCAGTTCTCATTGCAATCCTTGATGACCCTGTCAGAAAGAGATTATCCACGTATAAAACCACGATTAGAGGCTCATTCTCTACAACCAGATAGTAGAGGTTAAGATCTACGTCACTCTTGACGAATCTCATCTTCTGCAAGTAGCCATCAATTCGACCGTACCATGCTCTAGGTGCCTGTTTAAGCCCATACAGATCTCTCTTCAATCTGCATACATGAGATTTCTTCTCATGTTCTCAAAACCCTCTGGTTGTTCAATGTATATTTCTTCTTCTATCACCCCGTTCAAGAACGTTGTCTTGGCATCCATTTGGTGAATCTCCCACCCCATCTAAGCTGCAAGAGATATCACAAATCTAATAGAAGTATACCTAGCTACTGCGGCGAAGGTTTCTTCATAGTCTATACCCTCCCTCTGAGCAAACCCCTTAGCCACAAAAATGGCTTTGTATTTTTCTACACTGCCATATACAGTGTATTTGACTTTGTAGATGTTGATTTGGGGTAGCATCGGATGTGCTCTAGCCATAAAAATTGGTGGAGAGGCTAAGGCACATGAGATCCCCAATACCTAGAAAGGGTTTGGACCTAAGTTGCAGGAAACGTGGCCCTAGGGGGCGTTTCTCCAGGGGAAACGAAACGAAACGCGTTTCCCCGTACCGTACGGCCTGGAAACGCGTTTCCGGCCGTACGGCCATGTTTCCCGAAACGGAAACGTGGCCGTACGGCCGGAAACACGTTTCCAGGCCGTACGGGCCACGTTTCCCCCAAAAAAACATTTGTTTTTTAAATTTTTTTTTTTCTAATGTAGATCTCTTACATTTTTTTGCCCTAGTGTTGATATGCAGTTCATGGTAATGTTAAATTCTTAAAGTAAAAGTGATATTCTCCTTTATTTTTCATTTTCATCCTTTTACTTAAATTTTTAACATTACCATGAAATGACTCAGGATGTTTGAGAGTGGTTTCGCCGTCATTGGATTTCATATGGAGAAAGTAGAATTTTAGATCTTATTCAAAATCCAACAGACTTATCTGTTTTTCAGGATTTCAAGATTGGGGGGAGACTCCCAATCAACCACGAGACAAAAAATTAGAAATTTCTCATGGCTGATTTTGGATATTTCTATTTTCATTATGTGATTATTCATGAGTAAATGTGATGTAAATGTAGATACTTATAGTCTATGCATTGACAATTGACAATTTTATCATAATGTAATAAATTAGAATGTATCATATATGCTTTATGATTGCACATATTTCTTAAATTCCTAATATATATATATATATATATATATATATATATATATATATATATTCGCGTTTCCCCGTTTCCAAAATTTGGGGAGGTCGCGTTTCGTTTCGCTTCCCGTTTCGGAAACTCGTTTCCGTTTCCCCGTTTCGTGCAACTTAGGTTTGGACAGATTCTAAATAGTTTGGGAGATATTAAAATAATTGATATTTTTAATGAAGTCCCTAAGTCTAAACTTAGGGAAAACAAAATATTAATGTGAATTAATATAAAACTGTGTTAGAATGGTCCAAAATTCATGGATCAAGCCAGATTTTATCCTAGCCGTTGATTAGGGACTTAATCTCGGTCGTTGATTTATCAACGAGAAAAGTATAAGAGGAGGCTTGAGGGTCACTTGCAGAACACACTGAGGGAGACCAATCAGTTCAATTTTTGGAGCAGGGTTAGTTGAGAAATTGAACAAGTGGTCTGGTAAGCAATCAGGAGGTAGCAAGTATGGAGCAGAGAGGAGGGATCAACGACTAGAGATCAAAGCTGAGGCAAGAGAGGCAGACACAAGGATTTTTAGGCAAACACAAAGGTAGCAAAAGACTGTGTAGTCACTAGTTGGGCCTGCGTGGGTGAAGTAAAGAGACCCAGGGCTAACACAGTCAAGCAGGGGCTGACGCAGAGGGTTTGAGAGCCACGTAGAGGTTAGTCGGGCTGACAATGGGATTGGGAGAAGTGCTGGAGAATTATCTCTCTCTGTGGGTAAGCCAGTTTGGCACCCTGTTGTACTGAAGAATTGTTGAATAATAAAATCCTCCCTTGCTACACCGGTTTTCTCACATTGGGTTTTTCCAAGGACTGTTGTCCAAAATATCTGTGTCAATGTGTTAATGCTTGTGCATATGTTTGTTTCTGTATTACGGTGTGATATCTAAAACAGTGTTTATTTTAAAGTTTATTGAAGTAATTTCATAAATAACTTATTGTGGAATAAGTAGGAAAAATAAATCAGTTGTTGCAGTGATAGAATTTTCACATGGTATCAGAGGGAGTAATCAGAGACAGAAAGGGAAATCAGTTATGGGTCAAGACCACGATGCAAAGGCATCCACGTCAGTGGACTCACATAGATTTTCAGAAGATTGCACAAGAGAAAGAGATTTTGATTCCTCTATGTTGGCTTCCAGGCTAGAAGAACTGGCATGTATGACTAGTGTTGCATCATCAGAAGTATGGTAAATAGACAACAGAGCTTCGTGGCATATGATGGGAATAAGAGAGTGTTTCTCAGAATATCGAGAAGAGAAGATGAACTTTCAGATCACCATGGGAACAAGGCAAAGTGTACTCCAGTAGGGAAGGGTACCATAGTTTTTCAAACAGAATTAGGAGAATGGTTTCGTGCTACAAATGTGTTGCATGTACCAGGATTGGGGATGAACTTACTTTTCGTGTCGCAACTACAAGGAAAGGGCTATGAAGTCTACTTCATCAAGGAGAAGGTATATGACAAACACTCGAGCTGGAAAAAGAAAGTGCAAATCGAGATCAAAAGTAATCGGTTGTATAGATTGAAAATAGAATCACCAATGGCACTAACAGGCAGTCATGGAGACAAGGACTTGAACAAACTATGGCACAGAAGAATGGGTCACTTGCACCATGGAGCTTTGAGAATTCTCAGGAGCACTGTAATAGGAGTTTTGGATCTGAGTACGGAACGAGATGATGTATGCAGGGGATGTTGTGCTCTAGGAAAGTATGCCAAGGCAACATTTCCTAGGAGCAAACATAAGGCCAAGAGTGTACTAGGATTGATACATTGATATCTACGGACCTATGTGAGTCACAGGTCTCAGTGGTGCCGAGTATTTCCTTACCTTCATTGATGACCACTCAAGGAAAACTTGGATTTATTTTCTGAAAACCAAGGATGAGGTTTTCTCTTGACTCAAAGAGTTCAAGGCTCTAGTGTAGAATCTGTCTGTGAAGAAAATAAAAGTTTTGCACTCAGATAATGGTGGAGAATATGTCGATAAGGACTTCACCGATTTTTGTGCTAAGGAGGGCATCAAAAGAGAGTGGATAGCTCCACATAATCCGGAGTAGAATGGGGTAGCAGAAACAAAAAACAATGCTATTGTAGAAGCAGCTAGGGCCATGATGTATGATCAGGATATGCCAAAATTCTTGTGGGCAAAAGCATGCAACACAGCAGTCTATGTTCAGAACAAGACTCCTCATCAGGCAGTGGGCAATATTACTCCAGAGACAGTCTTCACAGGGAAGACACCTGAAGTCAGTCATTTCATGATATTTGGGAGTCTAGTGTATAGTTGCATACCCGAAGAAAAAGAAAGAAGCTGGATCAGATTGTGGAAAAGGGATATCTGGTAGGATATAGCAAGAACGCTAAGGCACACAGAATCTATCTTCCAGGGAGCAGGATGGTAGTAGTACGACGAGATGTAGAGTTCATGGACGACAGGGCTTTCAGAAGATCTCCCGAGATGCCTTCCAAAGCGCAGTCGATAGAGGAGTCGTTGGTTAGGCCTCTTCAACCAACAAAAGTAAAGAATTCTTCCTCAGGACAGGAAGATTCTCAGGATGAGGAGGAGCAGCAAACAGAAGCACTTGCTGGCAGAGGAAGAACTAGCAGGGAACTTCGTCAGATTCTGCGATATGCAGAGAACTTCATCAGTGCGCCAAGAAACAATAAGAGGGAGCGAAAACAACCAGATAGATATCAGGCATTAGTAGCTTAGGATGGAGAGCTTGCCAGTTTCAAGAAGGCAACTCAATATCAGGTTTGGCTAGATGCGATGGTAGAGGAATAGAACTCCATAATGCTAAACAATGTCTGGGAGGTGGTACCAAGACCTCAAGACAGGTCAGTGGTAGGTTCAAGATGGATCTACAAGATCAAATACGCTGCAGACGACAGTGTTGAGAAATACAAGGTCAGGTTTATGGCTAAGGGGTATGCTCAAAAAGAAGGGATTCACTATGAGGAGACCCTTGCCCCGGTAGCCAGGTATACATCTGTTAAGACCGTGATATCTCTTATAGTCCAGATGGGATGGGAGATCATTCAGATGGATGTCAAAACGGCATTTCTAAATAGGGTAATAGAAGAGGAGGTATACATTGAACAACCAGAGGGCTTTGAAACTCATGAGAAGAAGTCTCATGTATGCAGGTTGAAGAAAGCCTTGTAAGGGCTAAAACAGGCACCGAGAGCATGGTATGGTCGAATAGATGGCTAATTGCAGAAGATGGGGTTTGTCAAGAGTGATGCGGATCCAAATCTCTACTATCTAGTTGTAGAGAATGAATCGCTAATCATAGTATTGTATGTGGATGATCTCTTACGAACAGGATCATCCAAACTCATTGGGGACTGCAAGAAGAATCTAGCCACAAAATTTGATATGAAGGATTTGGGACGAATGCACTACTTCCTAGAATTGGAAGTTTGGCAGCAGAAGGGAGAAATTTTCCTTGGGCAAGGGAGGTATGCTACAAAATCCTAAAAAGATTCGGGATGGAGGACAGTAGACCTATGGATACGCCAATGATCACCAACTAGAAGAAGATTGATGCATCAGAAGACAAGGATGTTGATCCCACCCTATACGGGCAGCTTGTTGTCGTGCGGATTGGCACGACAACGCTCAGATCGGGGGCTGTCACTCTGATCCCCGGTCTCTCCGTTTAAGCCTGTCTCCCGCGGCTAAGGGGGGTAGTCCCTGTGAGATGATGAGACCAACTGTCGACCAGTTGGTTGGGAGACACGAGACACGCTATGAAAAAGCACTAGATGGATTTGATTAACTTAGCAGACCAGTGCCTTAATAGATTGTTGTAAAAAAACGATTACTTGTTAAATGATATAGAAACATGAACCATGAACAGCAATCATTTATCATCAGCTAAATCATAATGCTCTTAAAATGACCAAAACGATATCCAGCAACTGAAAATTTAAAAAAAAGGATGAATGCTTTAAAACCACCACGAATCATAGATCATTAACCAGATATCAATTTCGCATCTCGGCTTGAAAATTCAGATCTCAGCGTGAAAGATATGACAGATCCTGAAAATGACTGGATCTCATGAAGGAAATTTTCCCAAAAAATTTTTTTTTTTTTTTATACTTTTTTGAATTTTTTTTTTTTTTTTTTTTTTTAAACAAAAGTTAAAAATGAAACCTAAAAATTTAATCTAAAACTAAATTATTTTTTAAAAAATAAAACTAAATCTAAAAAATTATAAATAAATCTTTTTATTATTTTTTTTAATTTTCATATGATAAAAATCCTAAAAAAAAAGGAAAACGATTTATTACAAAAATTAAAATCTAACAAAAGCTAAGATTAAAGCTTTAATAGACAAAACCTAATTAACATTTACGCTGCCCCTTTTGTTTTACGCATGATAAAATATAACAGTGAATAGGCTGACGGTCTCGAAGAAAAAACGCGATCAGATAATCTGCAATGAGAGTGAAAAGACTGAACCCCGGATTGATGAATGCCAAGATTCAAAGGTCGAAGTTTTATTTGAAGAACTGAAGTGTAAGCCGTAAACAGATTGCCAGTTCGGATAAAAACGCAGCCAAGGTTTAAGCATGTATTGCATAGGAAAGCCGAATTGAAACGAAAACCCTGAAAGGAAAATTACGCTATGAAACCGGGCTATCGTAAAATCTAAAAGGCAAAACGCTGAGACGTGACCCAGCAAAATGACATGATATGTTATGGCGTAAACCAAAAAACTCAATGCGATGATGGCTCAGCTTATGCCTGCGGGTTAATAAGTCTGAAGCATTCCACAAAATATTCAACGCAAATATGACAGACAAAAAAGAAAAAATTTCGATTCTACCTCCTCCGTCTGCGTGAATGAGGAAAGCCCGATCCCGTCGCAGGATATGGATTCGAAGGCACAGTTGGACGAAGGGCAGAATCGGTCTTACCTGCTACGAAGACGTGAAAGCCTGGACCGAATGCGCTGGATGATGAACCTCCAGTTACATGGAACGCTATCACCTTGTCCCAACTGCGTGAACGATGAAGCGTGACCTGACGTAACCCTGGCTTTGTTATGCCCACGCAATCACCCTTTTTTTTTTTGGTTATGCAGAGAATTTGTCGGCGGCAGAAATGAATCATCGAATCTGTGGCACGGGAATGACTAAATCGTAACCCTTGATGACTGGCTGTGTTATTTATGACTGAATCGCTTGCACTGCAATGGCAACTGAAGAACGCAGGATTGTACCCCGCCTCAAGCAATACAAACACAGTTGATGGCAGCAGAGAAAAAATTCGGATTCTTGGAGATGATGATACAAGAGTTTACCTGCTCACTGAAAATAAATAAAAAATGAAACCCTAAGACAGCTTAATAATTTACAGATTGTGGCCCCTGAAATGCCAGATTTAGCAATAACAGCAGTAATTGTTTTCAATATATCAGAAATTTTGAACTTCACTGTGAACAGAAAGAAAATCTCTCAATGTAAAACAGAAAAGAAACTCTTAATGATTAACCCAGGGCACAATCAGCTGGGCTCTGCACAGAAAAGCCTGTGGGAGTCGGCTGGTTCAGCCTAGAACTTCCCCAAACGCCCACCTGTACCTTTTACCTAAAGATCTCCTGCACACCTCAAGCAAACATCAGTAAAGAGGGCAAGAAATGCTGCTACATTTCAAGGAATAATGGAGATACCTGACATTATTCCAGAAACCCTACAACATTCAAACCCTAGCATATGAGCAAGATACCTGTACTCACAATACTCTGAAAACCAGCTATTATTAACTGCTGAAAACTGAAATATGCAGAAAAAACAATCATCTCACAGCAATTCCGGAGAGTAACACCAGCCAGTTTTGAACCCCAAAGTCTTTTTTATTAATCAGAAAATCAGATTACAAGAGAGCTTTCTCAGTACAGACTCACAGATCAGATGCCTTGAAATGACCCCCTAAGACCCTATATAAAGGAAATGATCCTAACGGCTAGTTCTAGTGATCCATGTAGAAATGATCTCGACCGTTGATGAGGATCAAGACATCTCTTGATCTCATCCGTCGATTTATTAACTTAAAATATTATTATTTTATTAGTTAGGGTTTTTGCTTCATTTTTTAATTTTTTATTATTTTTTATTATTTTTTATTATTTTATTATTTTTATTCATTTTTTAGTTTTTTTAATTCATTTAAAATGGATCACTGAACTAAGCTTTCGGAAACATCACCTAGGACGTAGGACTTAGGACTCATGAGGGGATTTAAAACATTTCTCGACCCTCAGGACACATTACATCATGACTTTTACAATTTACATCTCAAGGGGACAAGCCCACTTAATACAGACCCTCATAAATCACCTAGCTCTGCGACACCACGATAATCTAGCAGATCAACACACTAGGATTCTCCTAAAGTTCTAATGACAAAATCAATCCCGGCTTTGGGGTCAGGTTTGAAGGAAAACTCTGCCGATCCGTGGATCGGTGAGACGAAAAACCTTCCGGGATGTAGATTATCATCAGAAAGTTAGGTCCACCTAGGCAAATTACATACATGACTCATGTCTGCTAAGATTATTTACAATTAATACATGCAGACTGGGTTTACAATCAAAAAGATCAAGCTGCTGATGACGGCAAGATGGCACGGACATGCTGATCAGGTGCTGCTTCTTTCTGTCAAGAAAAACGGGGTGCACTGCATGGGTGGTTGACCAGTAGAGGTCAACACAGCTCATAGGTTCCCTGATGTATTTGGTCAATACCAAGCCAGACATTTGCTATGTTGTCAACACCCTCAGTTAGTTCATGGTGGAACCGAAGAGGGCACACTAGGCAGCAGCCAAACAAGTTCTCAGGTATTTATAGGGAACAGTTGATTATGGACTCTTGTACACCAGGAGTAATGATATCAGATTGAGTTGATTCAGTAATGCAAATTGTGCAGGAAGTTCAGTGGATCGGAAAAGTACCTTTGGGTACTGTTTCAACATCGGATTAGGAATGACCTCCTGGCGCAGCAGGAAACAGAAGTTCGTGGCTCTGAGCTCATCTAAGGCAGAATATATGGCGGCAAGCACAGCTTCGTGTGAGGCCATATAGCTTCGAAAACTTCTGGTGAACCTATTCAGAAGGTATATGTAGGTGACCAGGGTCATGTGCAATAATTAGAGTTGCATCAAGCTCTCTGAGAATCCAGTGTTTCTTGATAGGTCGAAGCATATTGATATCCGGTGTCACTTTTTCATGGACTATGTCCCACGAGGAGTTGTACAGTTGAGCTACACTCCTAGAGGAGAACAGGTGGCAAACATACTCACCAAGGCCCTTGGAAGGACAAAGTTTGACTACTTCAAGGAAAAGATGATGATGGTAAAGAACCCATTTCAGTAGCAGAAATGGGAGTGATAGCAACACGGATGCAGAGGGAGTTGTTGTATAGATGCAGCAGTAGCAGTAGCAGAGCCCTGGGCAGCAGTGCAGGATGCAGCAATGCACAGGATGTTGAGCAGGGAGGCTTAGCATCAGCACAGGGATCGATGCCAAATGATCAGGGTGATACTCAATGACGAGTATTACTAAAGCACAGTCCTTGCTAAGAGGGAGTGTTGATTTGGGGTAGCAACGGATGTGCTCTAGCCACAAAAATTGGTGGAGAGGCTAAGGAACATGAGATCTCCAATACCCAGAAAGGGTTTGGGCAGATTCTAAACAGGTTGGGAGATATTAAAATAATTAATATTTTCAATGAAGTCCCTAAGTCTAAACTTAGGGAAAATAAAATATTAATGTGAATTAATATAAAATTGTGTTAAAATGGTCCAAAAGTCATGGATCAAGCCAAATATTATCTTAGTTGTTGATTAGGGACTTAATCTCGGTTGTTTATTTATCAACGAGAAAAGTATAAGAGGAGACTTGAGGGTCACTTGGAGAACACACTGAGGGAGACCAGTCAGTTCAATTTCTGGAGTGGGGTTAGTTGAGAAATTGAACGAGTGGTCTGGTGAGCAGACAGGAAGCAGCAAGTAAGAAGCAGAGAGGCAGAATCAGCCACTGGAGATCAGCGCTGAGGCAAGAGAGAAAGATGCAGGGCTTTTTAGGCAGACGCGAGGCTTTTCAAGCAGATGCAGAGGCAGCAGAAGACTACGCAGTCACTAGCTGGGCCTACGTGCGTGACGCATAGAGGTCCAGGGCTGACACAGAGGGTTTGAGAGCCACGCAGAGGTCAGACAGGCTGATGCTGGGATTGGAAGAAGTACTGGAGAATTATTTCCCTCTGTGGCTAAGCCAGTTTGGCACCCTGTTGTACTGAAGAATTGTTGAATAATAAAATCCTCCCTTGTTGCACCGGTTTTCCCACATTGGCTTTTTCCAGGGACTGTTGTCCAAAATATCTGTGTCAATGTGTTAATGCTTGTGCATATGTTTGTTTACGTATTACAGTGTGATATCTGCAACAGTATTTATTTTAATGTTTATTGAAGTAATTTCATAAATAACTTATTGTGGAATAAGTAGGAAAAATAAATCAGTTGCTGCAGTGATAGAATTTTCACAGTAGAGCCATCCCAACCCTACAACTGACCTGCCCTGAGGCCTAGGTACCACTTCCAAGACATCATTGACCATTATGGAACTGTATTCCTCCAACATAGCATCTACCCATACTTGATGCTGAACAGCCTCCTATACACCGGAGGGTTCTCCAACCGGAGCTACCAAAGCTTGGTATTTGTTTGGTTGTCTATGTTCCCTTTTCTCGTTCCTGGGCGCCCTGACAAAATCCTCTGCATCTCGTAGTATCCGTCGAAGTTCTATGCTTGTTCTACTACTGTTAGTGGGGTATATCTATTTGCTCCTCCTCTTCTTGAAGCTCCACCTCTGGAGTTTTGTCTTTAGGAGAAATAATAGTGCTAGTTTCTACTGGTCGAAGTGGATGGACCAATGAATCATCCTTTCACTACTCTTCGGAAGGCATTTCTCGGGATTTTTTAAGGCTCTGTCCTCCATGAACTTTACATCCCGTCGAATTACTATCTTCATATTCCCCAGAAGATGGAGTCTATATGCCTTAGCATTCTCGTTATATCCTACAAGATATCCTTTCTCCACAGTCTGATCCAATTCCTTCCTCTTTTCTTCAGGTACATGGCAATATGCCAAACTCACAATATCCTGAAATGACTCACCTCGGGCTTCTTACCAGTGAAGACACTCTCCGAAGTAATCTTACCTAATGCCTTGTGAGGAGTCCTGTTTTGGATATACACTATCGTGTTGCATGCTTCTGCCCATAAAAACTTGGGCATATCCTGATCATACAACATTGACCTGGCTGCTTCAATAATAGTCTGGTTCTCCCTTTTTGCTACTCCATTCTGCTCCGAAGTATAGAGGGTTGTAAACTCTCTTTTGATGCCTTCCCTTGCGCAAATATCAGTGAAGTCCTTGTCGATGTATTCTCAACCATTGTCTGAGCGCAATATCATTATCTTTTTTCCTGTCAAATTCTCAGCTAGAGCCTTGAACTCTTTGAATCGACTAACAACTTCATCCTTGGTTTTCAGAAAGTAGATCCAAGTCTTTCTGGAATAGCCATCAATGAAGGTAACGAAATATGCAGCACCACTAAGAGCTTTCGTGGACATGGGTCTGCAAATATCTAAGTGTATCAATTCCAGAACACTCTTAGCCCTATTGCTGCTTCTGGAAAATGTTGCCTTGGCATACTTGCCTAGTGCGCATCCTCTCCACACACCATCTCGTTCGGTACTTAATTCTAGAACTCCTGATACTGTTTTCCTGAGAATTCTCAGACCCCATGGTGTAGGTGTCCCATCCTCCTATGCCATACTACATTCAAATCTTTATCTCCGTTGCTCCCTATCAATGCCATTGGAGATTCTAGCTATAATCTATACAGCCTGTTACTTCTAATTCCAATTTGGGCCTTCTTTTTCCAAGTCGGGCGTTTGACATATACTTTCTCCTTAATGAAGAAAACGTCATAGCCCTTGTTTTGAAGCTGGGATACAAAGAGTAAGTTCATCCCCAATCCTGGCACATGCAGCACATTGGTTGCTTGAAGCCGATCCCCTGCTTCTGTTTGAAGGACTACAATACCTCTTTCTACGAGGGTACACTTTGCCTTATTTCCCATGGTGATCTGAAAATTCATCCTTTCTTCCTGATAATTCGAAAAACATTCTCGTATACCTGCCATATGCCAAGAAGCTCCACTATCTATATACCAAATCTCACAGGAGGCAGAACTTGCTAGGCAAGCGACTTCTTCTTCCAGTTTGGAAGCTAACATAAAATAATCGTGATCCATGTTCTTCGTGCTCTCTTCTTTCTCTGGAGATCTTCGTGAGTCCCTCTGAGTTGATGTCTCGGCATCATGCTCTTGACACATAGCAGATTCTTACCCTATTGCCCAACCTCTGCTCTGATACCATGTGAAAATTTCTAATACGAAATTCTACTACAGTAACTGATTTATTTCACCTACTTATCTCTCACAATAAGTTATTTACGAAAACCCTTCAGTAAAAATTAGAATAAATTCTACTGCAGTTATCACATAATTACATAGAGAAAATAATAGTGATATACAAGCACAAGAATCAATCACATCAACACAGTTGTTTTTGGACAACTGTCCTCGGAAAAACCCAATGTCGGAAAATCAGTGCAGCAGATGAGGGTTTTATTAATCTTCAGCAGCAATCGCTTTACAAGGAATGATATTACAGAGAAACTGAGACACTTCTAAGAGAAAACACCTGAGACAAAGTTTCTCCTCCTCCTGGAGAAGTTCTGACACCCTGGAGACCCTTCACCCACCTTTGTGTCACTTCTGCATCACTCTGCATGAGGATTGCGTCTCCAATGGTGCTCTTTTCCTGCTCTTCCCTCTCTGTTGTCTCTCGAATGCCTTGTGTTACCTCCTCCTCAGTCACTGACTGTTGTTGATGCCCTCCTCTTCCTCCACCCTGCAACTCTCCCTCTGAAATCGAACGCCTTCTTCTTGAGAATCAATTTCCTTTGGGGTACTGAGTGTTTTCCCGATGATTCTCCAAATAACTCTCAAGTCTTCTCTTATACTTTTCATGTCGATAAATCAACGGCCAAGATCAAGTCTCCAATCAACAGCTAAGATTAAAACAGACTTGATCCTCGTCTCTTAGAAGCTTCTGACCCATATCTTTATTAATACCCATTAATATTTTTATTTTAAATATTTTCCTAAGTTTAGACTTAGGAACCCATTAAAAATATTAATTATTTTAAAAACTCCTTATCCGGGTGGAATTTCTTCAAACGATTTCTGGCTCTTGGAGATCTCATTTGTTCTAGCCCCTCCACAAAATTTCAAAGCTAGAGCACATCCGATAAATCAACCATTGCCACAGAGATCAAGGAATGTGCGGTTGATGACAACAGCGCTTGAAGAGTTATGAGTCTGGAAATAATGAGAGATCAGCATATTAGATACAGGAGCAGAGTAGGATGCTAGTTCAAATCAGCACTAGGAGAGTTTTGTTGAACAATGGTTGTCATTGACGTCAACCCAAGCAGGGCCAGAATAAGCCCTGCCTTTGATGACAAAGATGACAAGGCAAATCACAATTTTTGGGGTCAAGATCACATCATTAGATGGTCCTTGTCATGCTGTTTCCAACAGTAGGTGGTCTGTCTCCTAATTCCTCATGGTTGAGGAGTTACCCCTCGTTGAAGATTGAAGCCCCAGTTTTGGTCAAAGAAGCCCCATGGATATGCTACAAGAAATTTATTCTTGTTTAAAAAAATTAAAAATAATATGGCCCTAGTTAAAAGGAGTTTATATTAAGGACAAAAATTTAAATTAATATTGGTCCTAAAATCATTTGGGGTTTTTGGGTACAAATTAAAAGTTTGAAAATAAAAAATTAAATTTCATTTTCCCTCCTTGATCAAGTCGGCTCCATAAAACAAACCCCCCTCTCATCGCCATAAAAGGAGTTTGAATTAACCTCAAAAGGCATGCATTTAAAATCTGATCATTCAAAATTCTGAGACAACTTTGAAGCTTTCTTTTATTGGCATGCTTGTGCGTTAGCTCAGGCCTTCTGAGGTTGTTCCACCTTAACTTCTCCGAGTTTTTTTGACCCTCTTAGGGCACACGTCTGGCATATGTGGTACACATTTAGGATTGCAGCAGAACATTTGAGAGGTTTATTTTCTATATTTATTTGAAGCAATTCTTTTGGTTAAAGGGATTCGCTGGGGTTCTGAGGTCATTCGGCCTTCCCATCTGGACTGATCTGAAGCGTTTTATGGGCACTTCCGCACACGCATACCTCAGGTTTACTGTGGAAATTTCGGCCCTATGGTAGGTCAAGTCCAAGCCAGATTGTGGATCATTCGAACCTCTTTTGAAGCAAGTTTCTGTGGCTCCTTTTTATGCACAGATTCCGTCTACTGGTGGCAAGAATTTGGCCCTTTTTCTAAGCCTCTTCTGTAGTTCGATGAAGCACAGTATCTATGCCTTCTCACTGAACCCTATCCAAGACAAGACAGGGATATATATATATATATATATTGTGGTCTGTTGTGGCTAATCTGAGACATATTGCACAGGCCTTTTCGGCCCCCTTTTCAGAGCCTAATTTGTGGTGGAACTGGAGCATACTCATCTGAGCTTTTCGGCATTGTCTGCGGGATACCGACCAGATCAAATATTTGTTGCAGACTTTGGATTAAGGCATCTTGTTAATAGGATGATTCACACCAAAATTAACTAAGGATCTTGTAATCTGAGTTTGGCATTACAAGTCTTCTGCAAAACATCAAGCCCTAATCAGAGTTATCTGAAGCACTCCTTGACAGACTTGCTCAAAGTCTATTCTAATCTTGTCAGAGTACAGATTGAAGATCTAACAGCTATAGCCTTACTTGAGATGACCTTCGTAATCCAGGACTACCATAAGAATTATATCCTGCAAGGGCTATATTAGTCATACTGTCTAATATAAATTGTATTTGATCAGTGACAAAGTAGTGAAGTATTCTTGCTTGGCATTAAAGGTTCAGAATTGTTACTAAGTGCACAAGGGTTTCAATGAATCAGAGGCTTCGTTTACAGCAAATAAGAGCTGAAGCATTTGCGTGTACAAGGGCAGAGAAAGAAAAGGTCAGACATCTTCAGGTATGTTCTTGACAGGCAGTGAATCATTGAATATTCAGGCTCAATTGTGACATATTTGAAATCAGCTAGTTTGAAGGCATCATTGCATCAGAGACTTGAGGTACTTGTTGCTCAGTTATATTATTACATCATTTAGCAGCAGTCTGGTTTTTATCTGTATATCTGAAGCATACTTTAGCAGGAAGGGTTTCATTGAACATTCTTCTAAGTGGGTCATTGTCCCTGGAAACGGAGCCCACAAATTGTTTCAGTCACTGTTATTTGCAAGGCAGGAGAAAGAAGTCTCCTTCAGGTTGTAATCTGAAACTACTTCAGGGTGGCAGGGTGGTGCTACGGCAAGTCGGAGCTTGCACAGTGTTAGAGTATCCTATCAATTTTCGCTGATAAAACTAGGGCGTATGAGCATCCTTCCAGTTGGAGCTGGTAAATCAGGGTGTAGCCTTTCAAGAGTTGGAGCTTGCTGAGAAATTGAATGTTTTTTCTAGATTACTAGGGAGTCGGGGCTTCTTCTTAGTTGGTACTGGGAAAATTATGTACTCATAAACTATATTAAAAAAGAGTTCAGTGGATTTTCTCCTAGAAGGGTTTCCACCTAAAAAAAATTGTTGTGTACTGCTCTTGTGATGTGTTGATTATTGTTTGATTGTTCTTGCTCCAATATATATATATATATATATACAATTGTAAGTGAAATACTGATTCACCCCCTTCTCAGTATTTCCAACAAGTTTGATTTGGCAAATGTGATAGTACTATGTAGTATTAATAACCAACAAAATTATCAAACTGAAGGTGGTGTCAAGATTGTTTACAGGAACAGGAGCTTTTATCATGCTTCTACTGGGGTTCAATGGTGATTAGAAAAGGTAAAGTATGAATTGTATAGGTAGAGCGATCACTAATATCAGCCCGTCTAAAGTCTTTCATTTTCTGTCCATTAAAAACTCCCTCTCTTTTCAGGATTTGAGAGATGGCTTGATACAGAAACCTGCTTGAAGGGGTTTGGATGTACTTATATTCAGATTAGACAGACAACTAAGGGTTGGAAAGTTGTAATATCAGTTCATTTGCAGCAGCAGTGAATTCACCACTCCCATCACTGTGTGCAAGGAGATCAATTGCAGCCTGTCACTTGAATCCAAACAAACTCTTGGGTAACATCTGATTAGATCTAATCATGCTTTGTTCTAGCTCCCTAAATCCACTGTCATTGAAGCTAACAAAGTTCCTTCTACAGCTTAATTACTGCAGAAGACTTGGAATATAAAGATATCCATGAGGATACAAATATTATATATTAAATGTGTGAATGAATGATCTTACAATGAGAACGAGAGGCTTGCTTATATACCAAGCAGGTGTCTCTTAATGGGGAGTAATGTCTCATTTAGACATGCCTCTTCAACCTAATTACTAATTAACTAATAATTTGATGCAGGAGCATCTGAGCACTCTTCATTAAAAGAAGAATCCAAAGCTGAGAAAGAGGATACTCGGACAAACATGCAAACCAGGAGGAAAACTCCGTTAAAACAGGGCTAAAATGATGGAATGGATAAAGTCTCTAGAAGACTTATTTAATGTAACTTAATCTTCTATGTATGCATATAGAGAGATTTAGGGGTTGTTGAGTGATTTGTGAGAGGAAATCATGGAGAGGATTTGATCGGATCCTTCCAGTGATCCGATCCAATGTTTTCTTATAAATGATGAACCTGCGTGTTCAATAGAGAGACAGAGGGAGATATAGAGCGACAAATAGAGATTTGTGAAACAGGGTGTGGATTCAATGTAGTCGAGAGGGGAAAGTGTGACTAAGGCTGGAATGCCTTAGAATGTAATCTAATTCTGTGTATAATATAATATATGTGTGTTATGTGGAAATTATGTCATTGTATATTGTTTATGCGTCGCAAGAGTTAAATCCCGTTTATAGGTGTGTTGATCGACCATCGATCACTATAAGGATCGATGGCGATCCAATGTAAAACTCATTAACTGTCGTATAAGTGTCGGGGATGTGTACGCAAAGCTAATTCGAGCATAAGTCGAATTCCATCATAAGCGAACAAGTGAAGAGGGAGTCATCAGATTGCTTAGATCGACGGATATTAACGGCAGAAAGAATAGACTGCGGGAATAGAAGTGTATGAGGTCCTGATCGAGGTTGAAGTGCCGCAATAAACCCTGACCGTCGATCTTATTTCAACGGCTTACGTCATAGTCAACAGCAGGGTTAGGCTTGTGTTTAACCTGTGTGTTAGTTGAAGGACCGCAGACAGTAGGATTGGAGGAACTCTGTCATCCAACGGAAATCGGGTCATAAAACAATCGGGCATTAAACTCATGTCCGGACCCAAACATTGATAAATCATAATCTAAAATCTTATCGGCTGCGAAAGGCGGCTAAACATCACGCAAGTTCTCGTGCGATAATGCGACAACCGTCGGATCGAGAGTCAGATCGATGGTCGAGATATAATCGCAAATCGCATTTGGCAGAAGTCAAGTGTTGGTAGATGGTGGAAAACTGTGATATACGATGAGGCGAGATTGCGATATTGCGATGAGCCAGATTTGCAATATTGCGATGAGCGATAACACGATGAAGCAAGAGCCATTGGATCGGAGAAAGTGTTGGACGGTGGAGATTGAAGCCGATAGAGTTCGGGTGAAGAGACGGACTCTAGGGTTTATGGACATGGATTAATTCTTTTGAAGTCCGGTCTTTATGAGTCAAGTGTAATCGACATTCGATTGCGGGTTTCCAGTGTATTATGATAATTTGTGTTGTCCGGGTTTTTAAGGCAACAATGCCAATTAACGCTTCCGATAGAAACGTGGGCCCCTAACCCACAGGTCCACGATCGATATTTTGTAAATGAAAGGGATATTGCCTTAGGCCAAAATCTCCTTTCATCATGACTATTTATGATTATTGTCATTTACATTATATCCTATATGTTTATTCATAACAGCCATTCATTGGTTGAATGGTATTGCAATGTTATGGTAGTTATATGCATTTATTTTGTTTTGAAATCACCTAAATTGCAGATCCTGTTCATTTTCTTTCATTGATCAGTTGTTATAAATGTGTTTGTGGATATGATCCCAACCATCTCAGTATTTACTATTATTTAAAACTTACCCTTCTCTTGTCTGTTTACGGACAGCCCAAAAGGGAGTCACTGCATGCTTCGCTTGACTTTTTACAGATAGACCAAGAGGGAGTCATTGTGTGCTGATTTTGTTTTGACTTTACCTAAAGTGTGTATCCAGTTCACTTTCCTTCATTGATCTGTTTTTATAAATGTCTTGTGGATCTGATCCCAACCATCTTAGTATTTGAAACTTACCATTCTCTTGACCGTTTATGGACAAGCCCAAGAGGGATTCATTGCGTGCTGATTATCTTGGACTTTGTACAGACTTATTAAATATATGGCAGAATACAGCTTTTAGGGACAACCCATGTGACTGGAAAATACCAATCTGAATAGAAAGGCTTTCCAACTGTGACTAGGGTTGGTTTGCCTACAGTTATTATGCCAATCTGCCAAATTTGCATGATAACACCACTATAATTGGTTGGGCATTTTTTCAAATTCCTATTGAATGTATCCCTTCCTACCCACACTATTTCATAATTATTGCACTCCAAAAGAACACCTAACAAGGCAATCTGGGAAAACCATTTTCCTTCCCTTTGTGTTTATCTGTAACTCTTCTAAGTTGTCATTCTACTTTCAACATTTTTACATAACTATGTCTGATACCATTGAACCAATAGATCGTTTACATTTGCATGGAAAGTTATGTAAAACCCACTGGTTTACCCCTGCTAATATCAACCAATGCTTGAGATTGAGATATCCTTAAAAAATTGTTACTGCCTAGTATTATCATAATCTAGATAAGACTCTTAGCATACGTAACACTGGCTGGAATGACCAGGTGTACGCTAGACAGACCTGACATGCACGGTTACAAACTAGAGAAGCATCAGGGCTCAGCAGAAATACCCAGTCTACTCGCAGTAGGAGAATGGCAGAGATGACAACCAAAATGGCAGAAAGGCCAGGACACATTTTTTATGGGCAGAGGAGCAGGCCAAACACTGAGCAGATCACAGAAAACAGTTACAAAAGACCAACCTCACTCTAACATAATGTCAGAGGTAACACCCAAGTGTACACTAAACCAGAGGTAACCCACTGGTTTACCCCTGCTAATTTCAACCAATGCTTGAGATTGAGATATCCTTAGTCAATTGTAACTGTCTAGTATTATCATAATCTCAATAAGACTTAGAATAAGTAACACTGGCTGGAATTACCAGGTGTATGCTAGAGAGATCTGACATGCATGGTTACAAACTAGAGAAGCACCAGGGCTCAGCAGAAAAATCCAGTCTGCTTGCAGTAGGAGAATGGCAGATATGAAAACCAAAATGGCGGAAAGGCCAGGACACGTTTCTGATGCACAGGGGGGCAGGCCAAAAACTGAGCAGATCACAGAAAGCAGTTACAAACAACCAGCCTCACTCTAACACCATGTCAGAGATAACACCCAAGTGATGATATTTCATTAATGTGGTATATAATATATACAATGAACGGATTCTTCATTTCATTTTCTGAGGATCATTTCACATTCTCCTATCTTATTTATGTACAAATTTATTTAGAGGACAAAAATCCTGAACGATTATGTCCAACACTAACACTGCATAATAACCCTTTGATGTGCTCTAAAACCTCTTAGACCTCCAACCTGTGGGTGAAATGAGCTTGATGAGGGGGAAAGTGTCATTTTATGGGCCATAAGCCATTTTTGAACAGAACATGTGTCCGCATTTGAAGACATGTTGAGGAAACGTGCCATACGTGTTTGGCACGAGCCCTGTGAACAAGACATATGCCACAGCCAAACACATGTTCTCATGTATTCATGTCCAACACGCAAAATACATGACACGTGGGCCATTTGTACATCTCTGGTTAAATAGTATATTCATAATCATCAATTGTTACTTGCAAATCCTTAACTTCGTATTCTTCTCTGCTCGATTTGCTTGATAATTAAATATCCAAAATGCTTCGAATATAAAGAAATCCATAACGTCAATACACACACACCATTGTTTTAAAAAACGGCTGTTTCGATACCGGAACGGCCGAGTTGATCCGAGCCGATACCCTCAGCCATGACTCGGCCTTTGAAACGGTACTTTTGGCTGAGTCATGGCTGACTCGGCCAACTCGGCCGTTTCTCTTATGACTCGGCCGAGTCACAAAAAGCCGGCCCAGAACACGTTAAACAACAATTTAATATTTTTTTAATGGATTTTTAAGGTGATTTCTGATTGGTTTGGACTTCAAGGTGTTATATGAATTTGCTAAATGTCATTTGGGGTCCATTCCCCCTCCCAAACCCTATTTAACACACTCAAATGCTCTCTACTATTGATATGCTATTCAAATTTCATGGTAATGTTAAATTCTTAAAGTAAAAGGATGAAAATGAAGATTAAGGAGAATTTCATCCTTTTACTTAAATTTTTAACATTACCATGAAATGACTCAGGATGTTTGAGAGTGGTTTCGGCCTCATTGGATTTCATATGGAGAAAGTAGAATTTTAGATTTCATTCAAAATCCAGCAGACTTATCAGTTTTTCAGGATTTCAGGATTGGAGGATTGCAATGTTTCCATTGAATTTTGTCATGTATTAGGGTATGGAACTCTTATTTAATCAAGAGCACCAATCCCTCTATGTACCTTGATGTTAGTGACATTGGTTGTCGAACTCCTCTGGGATTCGCTCCCAAACCAGGAGCTTCTGAAAATGTCGCTCCCGCTCCCATTTTCGCTCCTGCTCCCAAGTAACACAAAGAAGAGAAACCATTTGGATCAAAAACGGTTAAATGATCTAGTTTATATCCAATACAACCTCCGGCTCAGACGAAACCATTTGCTGAACAAAAGACCTGATTCAGATCCCATTGTGTTGGAAGACATTGATCCAACATGAGATTGGGTAGTGGAGAGTCGTCCAGCAGAGTTTGATCTTGATGAG
Organism: Pinus tabuliformis; assembly: GCA_031772625.1. NCBI lineage: Eukaryota > Viridiplantae > Streptophyta > Pinopsida > Pinales > Pinaceae > Pinus > Pinus tabuliformis. The sequence goes on along the minus strand of CM062814.1, from coordinate 92,954,679 downwards.
GATCTTGATTTAGATTTAGATATCAAGACATCAATTGAACTTGAACATGCTGTTCAGTTGAATGCAGATCCCAATCCACCATCCTCAGTCTCACAGCCAGCAAGGACTCCAGTTGTAGGTGTGTTTGGAAACATGAATGAAAATCTCTAAAATTATGTTTAAAATCTTTAAAATTATGTTTTTTTATTAAAAAAAAAAATATTTAATGTATTTTTTACAACGACCGAGTCATTGAAATCGAGCCGGCCGAGTCATTACCGTTTCGAAGTCAGAGTCGAAGTCGATCCTCGACCGAGTCGGAGTCGGAGTCGGAGTCTTAAAACATTGACACACACACACACGTATATAAGAAAAAAATACATTCAGATTAAGTGACGACCAGGTATATATACATCATAAGTAGGTTCCCTTTCATTAAGAGTCATGTCCATTGATTAGGATGTGTCTCCACCTATATCTTACATTTCCTTACCCTTTAGAAATGTCTTGTCCTCCGAAGCATATTTATGGAAGGGCTTGATGTTTTTTAACTGGCTCATAATGTCGTCGCATGGAGCTGTCATAGGCTATAGCTGATGATATGAGAGGATATGAACTTCTCAGTTCTAAGCAGAATTGACAGACTGTAGAAGTGTCTAACAATCCTAGTTCAATCTTTTGCAGAATGTTGCGCTTATATGATTTCCAAAATGAATTCTTATTATATGACTTAATGATACTGTTATCATTCTTCTTCAAAAGATAGTTTACTTATTTCTGGCCTGAGTGATATTAATGAACTAACTGGTTAAGTTATCTACTCTTATGATTTGGAGGTCAATGAAGAGTTCAGGTAACATGATTTTCCATTATCATGCTTCTAGCATTTTCTTGGCTAACTTTCAGCATAAGATTTTCTTCACACAGTGGCTTGGTTGCTTGCTAAATCTTCACTTGGAATTTCCGTCATTTCTACTTCAGCATCCGAATATGTTCTTACTTCATTGGGATTTAGTTGTGATGATGATTGGATCTGTATTTATTCCTTTGTCCATCCTAGTGTTGCAGCGAACGTCCCCCTCCCCCCGGGGATCTAAACCCCGAAACGCGATCCGTACAGATGCGTGGGGGAAGCGCCGTCTGAAACGCGCTCCGGAAAAACCGAAAAGCGTTTCGGACTGATAAACACACTTCCTGGAAATTCTGGAAGCGTGTGCCCGAAGCGCGTTTCGTACAGCGCTTCAGCGGTACGCAACGCCTCGCTTCGGAGGACAAAGAGTATGGATTGCGTACGATTCCATACACGCTTTATCCATTTCCGCCGCGTGGCCAAAAAATTGCTGTTTTTTTTTATTTTTTATTTTTTATTTTTGTGTATGTTGACTTGTTGGGGGTGGGTCCACCTTGGGTTAGGGTGAGGAATGAAGGGATTAAAGCCCCCATTCATCTTTCATTTTCTCACTTGAGTTTATGAGAATTGGAGAAGAGAAGAGAGGAGAAGAGAGGAGATCTTGGAAGAGTGAAGGAGGAGGAGCTTGGAGTAGAAGCTTGGAGGACTTCATCTACAGGAGCTAAAGAGGTAAGTGCAAACCCCAAACTCCCTTATTTTTTTGACATTGCTTTTGTATTTTTCTCCTCCCTCTCCTAGTCTTTCCCATTGTTTCTACTTGCTCATTTACCTGCAGGTTGTCCACCACCTATATCCATATTCCAAGATGGTGTTCTTTTGGCTTTTATGTATCATTCCACTTTTGGTTTTAATGATGGCAAGAGGGAGTAGGAATAGAAGGGAAGAAGCACAAGAGGACAGTTGTCCCGATATGAGTGACCTAATGTATGATGAGGAGGAAGGGTTTGAAGAGAAGGAGATGAAGTTAAACCTGAAGGGGAAACTGAAACACTAGAGGGGAAAGCTGCATTAACACCCTTGTGAAACTATGTGACCAAACTTGAAGGGGGAAAGGGTGGTGGAAGCTACAAATTTTTGTGCCCTCATGGTTGTCGTGGAGGAGAACATTTAGTGGTTCATATACCCGTGTGAGGAGGCATCTTTGTGGGGTGATGGACAGTGATGATAAAAAGGGCGTTGTGGGGATACAAATTTGCCCAAAAATTTCATCTGAACAAAGAAGAAAATACATCCAAATAGAGGAGGTTGCACAACAAAAAAAAGCAAGAAACAAAAAACTCATTCTGAATCAAGTGCAACCCCTAGATTTGGTAGCTCATCTCCTCATGGTACTTCTGGAAGCTCTAGAGGTAAAAGGACAATAGGGGATTTCCTTAATGTTGTTGGGAGGGATGATGCGAATGGAAAGATAGTCTGATTTCTTTGTGCTTGCGGTGTACCATTCAATGTGCTTCGCTCTCCCTATCGGCATGAAATGGTAAAGGCCATCAATGAAGCCCCTAAAGGATACAAGTCCCCCAACTATGAGAAAGCTAGAACACTGTTATTAGAAAGAGAAAAAGCAAAGGTTCAAAGAGCTTTAACACGTTTTACAAATGAGTGGGTAGATTGTGGGGTATCCATTGTATCAGATGGGTGGACAAATATTAGAAACCAACATTTGATAAATGTTCTTGGTGTTTCTGCTAGTGGTGCAGTATTTATTACATGTCATGACTCCTCTTCCATCAGTGCATCTTCACAAAACATTGCAGATCTCCTATTGCAATGAATCAAAGATGTTGGTCCGAATAATGTGGTTCAAGTGATCACAGATAATACAACAAATTGTAAGGCAGCATGAAAAATTATTGAGCGGACTCATCCACACATTTTTTGGTCTAGGTGCCTGGTTCACAAATTGAACCTTTTGATGCATGATATTGTGAAGCATAAAGAATGCGGGTGGATTAAAGAGCTTTACAGGAGAGGGAAGCAACTCATTAAATTCATCACAGGGCATACAAGGGAAAACTACTTCTATGGCACTTACTCCAAGTTGCAGTTGCTTAAACTTGCAAAGACAAGATTTGCCAGTTATTACTTCACCTTTAGGCAGCTAGTGAAGGTAAGACAAGCTTTAACTAATATGGTGTGTGCTGAAACATGGGTTGAAATTAACATTGATAGAGATGGTGCTAATGTAGCCAAGGACACTATTCTTGACATGTACTTTTGGTCACAGGTTAAATATGTTTTGCAATTCATCAAACCAATTTATTACATGATCAAGTTTGGAGATTCAGATCAACCAATAATTGGGGAGGTGTATGAGCAAATGGATAGCATGTTGGGGCAGATTAAAGACATTGTTGAGCCTAGAGATATCACCTTGTACAATTATATTCGTGCAAAGGTGGAAAACCGATGGGAAATGCTAAATGTTCCATTGCATGCATTAGCATATGTTTTGACACCTAAATACTATCATCCATCATGGCTTTCAACCCCAACACCTGGGGGGGGAAGCAGGAGAAAACCACACCAAGATCAAGAGGTTCACAAAAAATATATGATTGCATTGATTAAATTAGTCCCTAATGAGGAGGAGGTTGCCATGGTACGGAGACAGTTGAGCAACTATACGCTTAACACTGGTCCATTTGGGAGCATGCATGTAATTAGAGATCGACAGACTTTTTCTTCTCTTGAGTGGTGGAACATGCATGGAGGTGCTACTCCACTTCTACAGACTTTGGCATTGCGGGTGCTATCATAGGTGGTAAACATTTCTTCTGCAGAGAGGTGTTGGAGCTCTTATTCTTTCATCCACAGTGTTAAAAGGAACAGGTTGAGTTTAGACTGGGTAGAGAGATTGGTTTATGTTCATTACAACTTGCGATTGTTGTCCCATTATTGTGATGATGCAAAGACTAATAAAGACCTTAAGATTTGGGACAAAAATCCAAAGGAGCCCAATTTGGAGGATGGAGTGCTGCGATTAGAGGATGCTCTTATCCAGGTATGTCCATTGTGGTATGAATTTTCCTTATAAAGCATTTCTCTAATTCATGTTTTTAATTTTTTTTCTTAACTAGTGTTTTTTTTTTGTATGAATTTTTTGAATGATTCCAGGATGATGATGATGGTGTTGAGATGCCACCCGCATCTGGTCCCTTGGTTCCTAGCTTCCATGGTTCAACACCAACAGCAGGGGGTCCGTCCTCATCAATTTCAGTGCCACAACTTCCACAGGAACCATCTTCTTCATTGCCACCACGTGGAGGCCCGCCGCCACGTTCTCTTCATGGTGGAAGGAGGAGAGATTAGTAGATATATTCACAATTTACTACTTTTTTCATAGATTAATCATTAGACTTGTCGGCTTGTGAATTTGAACATTTTTTGTCTTGGCGGTGACCAAGTGACATGTTTTGTATTATTATTATTTGAATTTTGGACATGACAAATGTTGACAGTTCCTCACTTGCTAGATAAATCATAATATGCTCTATGTTTTATGTTTTATAATATGCTTAAATGTTTTATGTTTTATAATATGCTTAAAAATTTGATGTATGTTTGTAATTGCTAGAATATAGATGGTTGATGTTCGAATAATTAATCATTGATGTACATACTAGTAACTACAATGGAATCATGGATGCCATATCTATCTTGATTTATGCAAAAATATGCATGTTTTCATGTCTTCTACAACTAATTTGGTATTTGGGATGTTTGTTTTGAGTATAAATGCAAAAAAATATAAATATATATATATATAGCAAACGTTTCGCTTCCTAGATTTTTGGAAAATGACGCTTCCGCATCCCGGCTTCCAAAAAACGTCCCTGTTTTGTCCCCGCTTCATGCAACATTGGTCCATCCAAATGTCTTACTTCAATGGGGTTTGTTACCCACCACCTGTGGGTAGTGTGCATAGAGAAAAAAAAATAGCCTAGATGGTCCTCAGCCGGCAGCTAGCAACCCCTTGCAGCCCTAAGATAGCTCGATGTGCCATTTTTCTCCGCCACCTGAGCCAGCCATGTGGTCCCTCGCCCAATTTGTTATGAACGTATGTTTGAAGGTGTGCCTCCCGACCCCAAAGGTATGGCTTTTCATTGGTATAGATGAGTGATTTTTCTTACTTGTCATGGGCACTTTTGGGCATGGGTTGGTGGGGGGATTCGATCGAAAGAGTAGATTAAGTCTATATTCTTGTCTCCATCCTAGTTTCGTGGGTTCTCCTTTACTGGCCATTAGCTATAGGGCTGGAACTACATGGGACATCTTGATTTGAGTTGTGTGGTCTCGCTTCCCTATACCACCTACATTACTCCCCTTCCACTCATTTTAGCCCCATATCTCTTTTCCCATCTGAGTCCACATGTGTCCACTAGGTCCACATAGGGTTAGCCTCCCCCCTCCCCTTTTCCACACCTTCAGTCAGGCTTAAAACAATGCCCCAGAGGTTGATGCAGCTAAAAAGAAAATAAATAGCATAATTTGGTCACTCTCAACAGGAAATGTACCACAAAATGCAAAAGATAGTCGGGACACACGAACTTAGCACGTGTTAAAAGCCAAACATGAGCTTTGCCCCTTATCCATGGCCATCACCCTAGTTCCTATGACCCCTCATGAGCTCTCTCCATCATTAAGGAACCCATGATTGTCGCAACCCCTGGTGGGCAATGAACCACCCCACCTCAAGGGGGTATCCACTGCTACATATTACACATCATGCTCTCCATCCCCTAGAGTCGCGAGCAGTTATGAAGAAAAATCACTCAAAGGCAAAAGGCATATGAAAATGGGTGGAAAAACAAAGGACGAGGTAACTCATATACCCAGGTGTGGGCTTCCCTTATTATAGTTACCCGTGCACCTTGCCATGTGGTCTGGATGATTCCCATGATCCCCACTCCATTCCTTTATGATATCATTTGCCACCTACCACTTGAGGGATGTACCATGGATATGTCACCCCCTTTAAAGGTTGAAACCACCTAATAGGGTCCTTCATTGACCCCCTATTGAGCTTGGAGACACTTGTACGTGCCAAAGCCCACTATGGAAGGGCATTCCACCATGAAGTGCCCCATTGATCCCATGACTTGTAAGCTTTATTACTTGATTATTCTAATGACTTATTGAATTGGAGGGCAAGGGGTGCATTGGATCTTATGCAAGATTGCAGGTGGGTCTTCATTTAGTATTTGGTCTCCTTATACGAGGTTCTAGCCCTCTGGAGGACCACATTGGCACTTGTAAGTTGAGCATTGAGAGCCATGGGCCTCCACCATAGCAAAGATTACTTCATGGATCCCTAGCACCAACCACTGATTTCTCATGTTCCACCTTTTGGATGAGGATGATGCACCTGGTTCACCATGCCCAATCGGCTCCACACTTGCACCATACACTTGGCAGATCTTCCAAGCTTTAAAGGATGTCTCTCGCTACAGAGAGAGGGCTTACATCACCATCCTATCCCTTACATATGGTCTATAAGAATTTTCTATCTACTTGGACACCCATGAGGATGTCCTTGTGCCCCCACATCCACTTATGAGCACCACAGGTTCTTACGTGGAAAACAAGGGGCCAACCCCTTGTCCACTATATTTGTAGTCCATTTCTACATCATGGCACCCTTTGGACTTCTGTACGCCTCCTCAAAATCCAAACGACTCACTTTGTTAATCATTTTTCCCTTTTTAGAGGCTTATCTTTACATTATTGAGCTATTTGGTGGGCTTGTCACCAAAAGTATTGTTATTATGCACATTATTTTATTTTATGGCATTTATGTCAATTTAACTAAATCGAATTCATCAGAGAGTGTATAAATAGAAGTGAGATGATTCAGATCATCATCACTTGGACTGTCTCTCTCTCTCTCTTGTGAGATTTTTGCTATTCCTTTTGGAGGACAAATTCGGATGTAATGTATGAATTTTGATGTTTGGATATCTCCCTCTTGTCTTGGAGCCTCATAATTGGCATAATATGATGATTGGATATACTCTTTTTGCACATGTAAGTACTCTTTTCATGCTTATTCTTGTTATTTACTTTATAACATTGATGTTGTTGGGATTTTCGCTATACTAGATCTGAAATTTACTGCTTTTCTTATGCGACATTGTGGAAATTTAGTCTCTATAACGTTGCATCAGCTTATGTATCATGTGTAAAGGTGTGAATGTTCCTAGAGATTATTGTTAAAATTTGGGTACTCGAGGACAAGTGGTTCTCTAAGGCTTTGATCTTTCGCCTAGGGAAAAGTGTCCAAATTTATTTTTTACCTTTCTCCTAAAGTGACTTTCTAAGTGATAAAGTCAATTTAATTTAAAAGTGACTTTATAAGTGGTAAAGTTACATTCTAATTTAAAGGTGACTTTATTAAAGTCAATGAAGAATTAGAAAGTGAAAAAGTGACTATGGAAATAAAAGGCTAAGTGGGTCTTTATTTAAGTGGGGTGAGTTTAAAAATAGAAAGTGAGAATTAAATGCACATTTATTATCATCCCTAGATCTAAATGAATCTCAGCGATTAGATCTTACGGTAACCCAAAAGGTCATTTAGAGAATAAATGGAGAAGAGAAGAGGAAAAGATAATTCATTCTTTCATGAGGATTTGAGAGAAAGAGAAAAGAGAGCAAAGAGAAAATTTATGAGGAGTGAGGAAGTGAAGGAAATCAGCAAGAAGAGATTTTAGCAAATATGGGCAGCAGCGTTTATTGGCACACAGCCCAAGGCAAACCCGTACAGCAGGAGAAAGTTCACAGATATCGAAGAAGAGGGACAGCAGCAAGGGCATCAATTTCGAGGCGAATTTGGACACGAATTTCGACACAGTCGTACTGTTGAAATTCGTATAGTTCATACACCAAGTTCTGGGCACGTTTTTCAAGGCATGCCGCACAGCATTTAATGTTGTTTTATTGCTGGAAAAGTTCTATTTTGGATGTTTGTTGATTGGCACGATTTTCGAAGTAGAGTTCAAGCACGAAAATCGAGATAAGTTGTAATTTGTGGCTGGAATTCTTACTCTGTATTTCAATTTCTCTGTAAAAGCATTTTCAAAAATAAAGAAGCGCTCTCAAACCAGTTTTCCCCAAGAGTTGTAGGGGTTTTTCCAGGGTCATATTGACCAAAAGTCATTGTGTTGTTTTCTATGTGTGGCTGTCATAATTTTGTTGTGTTTTATTTCTGCAATTTCAGCAGTTGTGAAATCTCTAAATTTGTGTGTTCAGAAAATTATTGTCATTTCTAGATTTAAGAATTTTTATCATGCTTGGATTTAAAACTAAATGCATGGAGTGATAAGGAAAACTGATAACCGAAGTGGGGGTTGAAATTTCTTCATGGTATCAGAGCTTGGTTGGCTGAAAAGTGCAGTTTGCGATAGCAAAGTGAAAATTACAGCACGCTGATTTTTATACAAAACACAGAAATTTTTACCAGAGATTTGAAAATTCAGTTTAGTAAGGCAATGAAACATGTCTTTGGGTTTGAGAGTTGAAGACAGGTTGGATGGGCAGAAAAACTACAGTGCATGGAAGGAGAGAATCCAGAGCATCTTTGAGGAAGCAGAAGTCTGGGGCATTATGGTAAATACCACACAGAACCTAGTAGTAGTACCTGTTGACCCTGTATAGTTGGTTGAGTTTAACAAAAATAATGCTAAGGCAAAAAGATTGATTTTGGAAGGAATCAAAAATCATATTATTCCTCATGTGAGAGGAAAGACACATGCACATGAGATGTAGACAGCCTTGACCAGTCTTTACCAGAGCTCAAATGAAAACAGAAAAATGGTCCTAAAGGAGAAACTGAAGGCCATTAAAATGGCTAAGACTGACAATGCTACAGCATACCTCACAAAGATCACTTCAGTGAGAAATGAGTTGGCAGTCGTAGGTGAGATCATTGCACCCACTGAATTGGTGAGGATTGCTTTGAATGGTCTTCCCAAGACTTGGGAGAATTTTGTGGATGGCATTATTGCACGAGAAAACCTTCCCAATTGGGAGAGGTTGTGAGATGATTGCATTCAGAATGAGATCAGAAAGAACCATCTTGGGGCAGCCAAACAGGTGCAGGAGGATGACAATGTAGCATTGTTAGCAAGAGGCAAGAAGGGCAAAGCAAAGAAGCAAGCTTCCAACAGTGGAGGCAAAGGCAAAGGGAAGCAGCAGAACAAGGAGAAGGACTATTCCAAAGTCAAATGTTGGTATTGTCAAAAGTTGGGACACTATGTTGTTGTGTGTCTGGAGAAGAAAAACAAGAAAGCGAAAGACAAACCCATGGCAGCTTCTGCAAAGATAGAGAGCTTCTCAGAGAGCTTTGATCGGCAGTTTGGGTTCATAGCTTGTGAGGCCACTAGTGCAGGATCACCTGCCATACAAGTTCAGAGGAAGTGTGCATTCCCCGCTACTAGTAGAGCATCTTATAGCATTTGGCATGTTGATAGTGGCACTTCCCGCCACATGACAAGAGTCAGAGAGTACTTCTCAGGGCTTTCAGAGGGTGATACTGATATGGAGTTAGTACTTGGTGATGAAAACATTGTTAGCGCAATCGATGTGGGGACATTGACATTTGATAGGGGACCAAAACCTCCCTTGAAAGTGTCAGATGTTCTATATGTGCCTGGAATGAAGAAGAACCCAATATCCGCCTCAGCACTTGAGGACAGAGAATATGATGTGTTGTTCAAGAGAGGGAAGGTGCTTATATATCCTAGGGGAACTCCAGCTTCTTCAGTTAGAGAGATTGGTGTGTGTTATGCCAAGGTGTACAAGTTCTCATTCCAGCCCCTGATGGCATTGAGTAGCAGCACCTGAGACAGGACCAACAACAGATCTAGCAGTTCAGAGTTGTGTGAGATTTTGCACCGCAGGATGGGGCACATGTATCATGGGGCCTTGAGTACATTGCGGGAGATCACCATTGGTGTGTCAAATTTCAGTTTTGATCACCTTGATGTATGCAGAGGATGTGTTATGGGGAAGTTTGCCAGATCCCCTTTTCACAATGGTGACAACGGAGCAACCGAGAATCGGGATCCTTGACTTGATTCATACCGATGTGAGTGGTCGGATGTCTCATGTATCCTTGAGTGGCAATGAGTACTATGTTTTATTCTTGATGACCACTCAAGGAATACCTGGATTTATTTCTTGAAGACTAAGAGTGAGGTCTTCAAGCAGTTTCAAGAGTTCAAAGCTTTTGTGGAGACCCAGACAGGTAGGAAGATCAAGGTCCTCAGGTCCAACAATGGAGGGGAGTATACCCTTGGTGAGTTTGTTGATTTTTGTGTTGAGGCAGGCATTAGGAGGGAGTTCACAGTTCCTTACTACCCCCAGTAGAATAGGGTTGCAGAGAGGAAGAACATATCCATTCCAGGGGCTGCCAAAGCCATGCTTCATGATCAGGGGTTACCTTTATTTTTGTGGGCAAAGGCATGTAACACTGTTGTGTACTTGCAGAACAAAAGTCCACATTGTGCCTTAGGGAATGTGACTCCGGAGGAGGCATTTTCTAGGAAGAAGCCTGATGTTGGGCACTTTCGTATCTTTGGGTGCCTTACATATTCCTATGTCCCCAAGGAGAACAGTACCAAGCTAGAGCCCATTACAAACAATGGCATCTTTGTGGGTTATAACGAGGCCTCAAAAGCTTATCGGATTTATATTCCTACGCAAAGCAAAGTGGTTGTCAGATGAGATGTGAAGTTCGAAGAGGAGAGAGCTTTCAAGAGGTCACGAAAGTTAGAGTATCCAGAGTCACCAGACCCTCAGGAGCAGTTGAGTCAATTACAGGGATCCAGTGGTCAGGGATCAAGAGGTACATCGATTACAGTGTCAGGTCCATCAGTGAGCAGTGGCTCTCAGAGTCAGGTGGGTGGTTCTTTGCGCAGCATGCAGGGCAGTCCGCAGAGCAGTTCACAGGGTAGTCCACTAATGGACAGTTAACACGGTACTTCAGCATCTACAGGCACAGATTCAGGCATGAGGTGAGTTGGCAGGCCTTCATGATTTCAGGCTTCTGATGATGATGAGGATTCTTTCACTCCGGTGGGAGAAGTTTGCTCAAGGAGGAAGCCCAAGTGGCTTCAAGATACCTTGCGCGAGGGCATATCAGTTGTTGGGCCAAAGAGACAGGTTAGAGAGAGTAAACCAGCTGAGCGGTTCTATAGTTACATGGCATTAGTAACAAGCATTATTGACTCTGAGCCTTTTAGTTATGAGGAGGCAGCCAGCGAAAGGTCTGGAGAGAGGCCATGATGGAGGAGTATTCTTCTATTATGAAGAACGAAGTTTGGGAGGTAGTGTCGAGGCCTAAAGGTAAATCAGTTGTTACTTCCAGATGGCTCTACAACATAAAGCATGTTGCAGATAGCAGCATCAAGAAATTTAAAGCTCGATTTATGGCGAGAGGGTTCTCACAAGTAGAGGGAGTTCACTATGAGGAGACCTTCGCTTCCGTAGCTTAGTACACATCTATTCGCTCCACTATATTGATTGCAGCAGAAATGGGTTGGAAGATCCACCAGATGGATGTGAAGACCGCATTTTTCAATGGCTTCATTCAAGAGGAGGTTTATATTGAGCAGTCGCAGGGCTTTGAGGTGCATGGGAAGGAGTCCCATGTATGCAGATCGAAAAAGGCACTCTATGGCCTGAAGCAAGCTCCTAGAGCTTGGCACTCGAGGATTGATACATACTTGCAGCAGTTGGGTTTCACAAAGAGTGAGGCTGATCCGAACCTATACTTCATTGTGGTGGGTGAGGAGCCTCTCATTCTGGTGTGGTATGTTGATGACTTGATCATCACTAGTGCAGAGAGACTCATTGACGGCTTCAAGAGAGATTTTGCTTCAGAGTTTGAGATGAACGTTATCGGCTTGATGCATTATTTCCTAGGATCAAAGGTGTGGTAGGAGGAGGGGCATTTCTTCTTGGGATAGGGGAAGTACATTGTGGATATTCTTAGTAGATTTCACATGGAGGACTGTAAACCCATTTCTACACCTATGATCACTAACTGGAAGAAGATTCACGCTTCTGATTCCGAGTTGGTGGATCCTACTCTATATAGATAATTGATTGGTTGTTTGATGTATTTGGTCAACACTCGACTAGATATATGTTTTGCAGTTAACACTATGAGTTAGTTCATGTGTGAGCCCAGGAGAGTGCACTCGATGGCTGCAAAATACATTCTTTGTTACTTGCAAGGGACTGTGGATTTTGGTCTAGATTATAGATAGGGTGATGGAGTGAAACTATCAGGGTACGCGGATTCGGATTGGGGAGGTTGTGCTTTAGATAGGAAGGGTACTTCCGAGTGTTGTTTTGGGTTGGGCTCAGCTGAGGCAAAGTATATGGCTGCTAGTTTGGCTAGTTGTGAGGCCATATGGCTTCGCAAGATGTTGTTTCGTCTATTTGGTCAGGCATTGAGACCTTCAGTAATTTACTGTGATAAAAAGAGTTACATAAAACTCACGGAGAATCCAGTTTTTCTTGACAGGTCAAAGCATATTGAGATCAAGTATCACTTCATTAGAGACTATGTCCAAAAGGGAGTTGTCAAGCTCGAGTACATCTCCACACATGAGCAAGTGGCGGACATTTTCACCAAAGCCTTACCACTGGGCAAGCATGTCTACTTTAGAGACAAGATGGGAATGGTGAGGAACACTTTCCTCAGTAAGAGGGAGTGTTAAAATTTGGATACCAGAGGACAAGTGGTTCTCTAAGGCTTTGATCTTTGGCCTAGGGAAAAGTATCCAAATTTATTTTTATTTTTCTCCTAAAGTGACTTTATAGGTGGTAAAGTCAATTTAATTTAAAAGTGACTTTATAAGTGATAAAGTCAATTTAATTTAAAAGTGACTTTATAAGTGGTAAGTTACATTCTAATTTGAAGGTGACTTTATTAAAGTCAATGAAGAATTAGAAAGTGAAAAAGTCACTATGTAAATAAAAGGCTATGTGGGTCTTTATTTAAGTGGGTGAGTTAAAAAATAGAAAGTGAGAATTAAATGCACATTTATTCTCATCCCTAGATCTAAATGAATCTCAGCCATTACATCTTAGGGTAACCCAAAAGGTTATTTAGAGAATAAAAGGAGAAGAGAAGAGGAAAAGATCATTCATTCTTTCATGAACATTTGAGAGAAAGAGAAGAGAGAGCAAGGAGAAAATTTCTGAGCAGTGAGGAAGTAAAGGAGCGCAGCAAGAAGAAATTTCAGCAAATCTGGGCAGCAGCATTTATTGGCACACATCCCAAAGCAAAATCATACAGCAGGAGAAAGGCACAGATATCGAGGAAGAGGGACAACACAAAAATCGTGGAAGAGGGACAGCATCAAGGGCACGAATTTTGAGGCAGATTTGGATACGAATTTTGTGGCAGTCGTACTGCTGAAATTCGTACAATCCATGCAGTCTATATAGCAAGTTCTAGGCACGTTTTTCAAGGCAAGTCGTATAGCATTTAATTTTTTTTATTGCTGGAAAAGCTTTGTTTTGGTTGTTTGTTGATTGGCACGATTTTCGAGGTGGAGTTCAAGCACGAAAATCGAGATAAATTGTAATTTGTGGTTGCTGGAATTTTCACTGTGTATTTCAGTTTCTCTGTAAAATCATTTTCAGAAATAAAGAAGAGCTCTCAAACTGGTTTTCCCCAAGAGTTGTAGGGGGGTTTTCCAGGGTCACATTGACCCAAAATCATTGTTATTTTCTGTGTGGTTGTCATAATTTTGTTGTGTTTTATTTCTGCAATTTAAGCAGTTGTGAAATCTCTAAATTTGTGTTTTCAGAAAATTCTTATCATTTCCAGATTTTAGAATTTTTATCATGCTTGGATTTAAAACTAAATGCATGGAGTGATAAGGAAAACTGATAACCGAAGTCAGAGTTGAAATTTCTTCAATTATTTCTATTGAATACATCTTGATAAGTCATAAATTATTGCACATTGAAGTATAAACTCTTTTGCACTGCTCTCATGCCCTTATAGCCAAGCAAAGTTGTCTAGATGGCTTCTTGATTGGGTGAAGAGTTCCTATAAATCACAAATTTCATCTTGACTCCATATTCCCAAAGGATTAGGCACTAATCCTTCCATAGGTGATCATTTTCAAAGAGAATTCCTCTCACCTTCCCTTCTTTTCTAGGCCTAGCTTCCATAGGTCACCTAGGGCATCACTTTTCTCACGATTTAGCCATCAAAATAATTTGATCTCTTGCCCACAATTGCGCTGGTGTGTCCTCAAGAACCCTCCAAATTTCACGAGATTCTGACGGTGGGATCTTGAGATATCGCAAGCCCTAGCTCGAAGACCAATTCTTGCCCTTGGTTTCCCATTGGCTAGTGACCTCATTGGGATCATAGCATTAAATAATCAAAAAAAGATTTTTTCTTTGATCCTCTTCCTTTTCCCAATTAGGTCAAGCACATCCTTGATTGATCAATTCCATATCCCTGACCTATTTTTGGGTCCACTTGGCCCTTTGTGGTCTCGCAACTTGTTGACTCCAATTCCACAAAGATCACTTAGAAGTCAAGCATCCATAAGGCTTATTGAGACTATGGGCTACCTTGACAAAGCATACTCGCAAACCCTATTCTCAAAGGCCCTCTTACCCGTTCCTAAAGCGCCCATCACCTTGCTTCTAAAGCAAGAAACCCATTTAGTTGAGTCTCTCTTGTGAATAGGCCTAAGAGTCACTTCTTTATCTTATCATTGACCATACATTCTCTTGATTCCTCCTATACCAGGACTTCTTCCATCGATGATAGTCCGTAAAGAGCAGGGAGCCTTAGCTGAGGTGACAATGGGCTATCGCTATATTGCTACCCTCGGCCTAATAGTTACTCTATAGGAACCCCTCCTAGGACCCCTGCTAGTTTGAACAGTAATAGGGCTCACATATGTTCTTAGCATCCAAATATGTTCTTAGTTCTGATGTTGTTTGGATCTGTATTTATTCATGGAACACTATTGTCATCAAAGCCTCCTATTTGAGCCCCTCCTAGATAGTGAAAGAAAGGCCTCGTGGTGAAGCTCGTGTATAATCAATCGTGTTCTATCATCCAATTCAACCTGTGATCCATACTAGAATGCCTTTAAACATTAAATGAAAGCACTTGAATAGAAAAAAAGGTTAGTGTATTGTTACGAATAAAATATATAAATAATATAAATATAAATAATTGTAATAATGATTAGTTAATTAATAATTAGTTAAACAAAGAGGCATGTCTAAGGAGACATGAACGCTCGTGAAAGGGTGCTTACCTGGCTATATATACATGACCCTCACTCTCATTTGTATCATCATTCTTATTCATACATTTTAATATAAATTCTTATATCTCAATGGAGATCTTTATATTCCAAGTTTTCTGGAGTAGTTAATAGGAAGTACGAACTTTGTTCGCTTCATTTCGTATCAGAGCAGTTCGATCCTCTGGTCGCTCCACCGCTGCACAGAGTCATACTCTTCGATCCAGGCCCTTGGCCATCGACTCTTCATCAACTTTATTGTTGTTGCAGTTCAAGTGTTTCGCTACAATTTGGAGTTTCTCTGTCTCGTCATCAAACTTTTGGCCATATAGATAGATTGATTAGAAAATAAAAATAAAAAGAGAAGAAATACATAGGAAAAAAATTGAAAGTAAATATAAAAAAAAAAACTAAAAAAATTGAAATAAAAGTTAAAAAATCAAAAAATTCATAATTACCAAATAATAATAATAATAAAAGAAAATAAAAATTATTAAAATATATATATAACCAAAAAAAGAAAAAACATTAAAAGGGTCGACAACCCCGCCACACAGTCACTCACGCCTGACACATCGGCTGCTGCTCCTCACCGATTCTGACACACAATCATTGTCGATTCGTTGTACCACAAATACCGCAAAACTAGCAGCAATGTCAGATTGGCGACGTACGTATTTGTAGTGCCAGACCACCTATGCTACCTCCAACTCGTCCATCCATCCTTTCGTTGATCCATCATTGTTGCGCTTTTAGCCTTTTGTTGTCACTGCACACAACCAGCCCATCTACGCTGAAGATTATTTTTGCTGCTTTCTATAGTCGTCCTCCACATCCTCGCCTTGCCTCCGACTCCCCAATCATTGCCACTGTTAACCATTGCAGTCACCTATGCATCCTTCCACCTCTCAGGATCACCATTCCTCATCCAAGCCGCATGCAGCCATCGCTCCTCACAGCACATCAAGCCGCATTCAGATTATTTAGACCGTTGCCTCCACCCGAAGCACATGTCTTCCCTCACGCTACCTTTAGCCCTCGAGTTGTCTTGGCCCACCGCTATCGCAGCCATCCATCCCAATCGGTGGAAGCCTCAACCTCATCATTGGCAGATGCACGTAGGCCTTCCTACCATAACCACGCAACGACAACCACCACCAACTCTTGTTGCACGCTGCATATCTAGTTTATGTACGGCATTCTTATTCCATTGCCACCGCCAAATTGTGAATGAATCTGTCACAATTCTTATCCATTGACACAATCTAGGTTTTACAACATACAATACTACTAATTCTGCCCATCATTAAAAATTCCAACCGTTGTAGTGAATGTGACTCATCACATGTTAAAACTGGCAACTAGGGCCAAACTTCATGTGGGTCATCTTATTCATGGCTGATAATATTTTTATTAGATTCCTCTTGTCGAGAGGTGTAGGATTGATCTAAAGATCATCTGATTCCGATAAGTATTTATGGAGATATGAATTTATTTTGATTATGGAATTATTATCAAGTCGACCTACAACTCATGTAGGCTTAGAAGCCCAACAGTCGCATCTATTCAAACATCAACAGTTGTGTATAAATACAGGACTTTTCCTCATTTGCATTCACTCATCTCATCTCATCTCTCTCTCTCTCTCCTGCACAGAAAAGAGGCTCTTCTCTACTGCGCAGAAAAGAGGCTCTCTCTCACACGTGGAAGGAAGTCGCTGAACCTGAAGCTGCAACTGCAAATCCAAATTTTGACCAGCGTTGACCATCAGATCTCCTCCTCTGAACTACGTTGTAGGTTCATCTGGACCTCCTCCGAAAGCCGCATTTTTTGGTGGTGGAATCAAGCCAATCTGATGGTCGGTTTGCGAGATATCGATTGCCCTAGGTTTGATGATGAAGCCACTAATGCTGATGTTGTTGATCTAGGGTTTGCTACTGCTGATATAAATCAGATTTATTGTACTATTTCTCTCTACTAAATTATTGAAGATAAAAGAAGATTTGACCAAAGGGTTTCCCCACACATTGTGGGGTTCGTCCCTGGCTAGCCGCCACATCTTGTGTCTCTTGTCTTTGCTTGTTTTCTGTTGATCGTTTAATGTTCTATCTGCACTTTACTTATGCACATGTGATTGCTAATCTATGAATAATAATAAGAAAGAAAAGTAAATTGCTCTAAGCATAGAACATTCCATAACTTAACATGGGATCAGAGCTAAGGTGGAGACAAAGCCCGAGCAAGAGCAAGAGCAATCACCAAAGAGAAGATTGGCAAGGCTATCCTACAAGAACTATGGGGTCCTCATCACTCTTTCCTGCCGAGGACAAGCTCCATGAAAATGCTAACTATCACGGATGGAAGATATATATCGATCTAACCCTAGAAGATCAAGGAGTGTTGGACCATGTGAGAGGCAATATTGTTGAGCCTCCATCAAATGCATCCGCTGCTACCAGGAACAAATGGAGAGCCGGAGAAGCCAAAGCAAAGAAGATCATCTGGGACTCGATTGACAAGCACTTGGTGGCCTACATCTCCGACCTGGACACCTCCAAGGAAATCTACGATAGACTGGTGAGTTTATTTAAAGTTAATGATGCAAATCAAGTTTTGTTTCTTAGAAATACGCTGAAGGAAATTAAGAAGGGTAAAAATGAGAGTATGCAAGCATACTTCTTAAGGATCACTACTTCTTAAGGATCACTGAAATCAGGGACGATCTCCTATCTATTGGGGAAACTATTATTGATAGGGAAATGGCACTCACGACTCTTGGAGGATTACCATCCGAATGGTACGTGTTCAAGACTACTCTTCTGAACAATAATGTAATTCCTGGTTTCGAGGAATTTATGGCTAGATGCATTCAAGAAGAAACAAGGGTAAAAGAGCAAGAAATGCCCATGCCTAAAGGTCCTCTTGTTGCCTTTTCTTCTCATGCTAAGAAAAGAAATAATTCCGGGACTAAATCAAAAGGAAAGGCTAGACCTAAGGGTGGAAGAAAAGGACAATGTTACATTTGTGATAAAGCAGGTCAGTGTGCAAGGGAGTGCCTTGATAGAAAGGACTCACACCGGGACAATGATTAAAATCCCTCTCATGGCAATCAAAGGAATGGAAAATTCAATAGCAAAGGTAAAAGGAATGTTGGAAATCAAGGAAGAGGACAACCATTTAAGAAGGCTAGAAATTCCAAGTATGAATCCAACATTGTTGAAAATAAGCAGGATAAATATTATCTACCAGCTGCTCTATCTACCTCTGCTCCTTCAGACTCAATGGGAATTTGGCACATTGATAGTGGTGCCTCAAGGCACTTCACAGGTTACAAAAAAGCTCTCCATAATCTGATAGAGAAAGAAACTAACCTGGAAATTGTCCTTGGAGATAATATGAAATATCATGTGAAAGGTGTAGGCAATGTCTCTCTCAAATTGAATTAAGGTAATACGATCCACTTACAGGATGTATTATATGTACCTGACCTCAAAAAGAATCTGGTGTCCATCTCGGCAATGGAAGACAAAGGCTACAAGGTGACCTTCAGCAATGGCAAGGTACGTGTATGGAAAAATAATGTTAAAGATGCCTTTACTCTTGGGTTTCGTGTTGATTCATTATATCAGGTCAATGGAAGTCCACTAGGTGTCATGTCTTATGACACATCTCTTCAGTCCGAACTTCGGCATCATAGGTTTGCCCACCTTCATTATAAATCTCTACCCGATGTAAGACAAATGGTGACAAGGATGCCCGAATTCCGAGTAGAGAAAGAAGGTGTATGTCTAGGATGTGCCGAAGGAAAGCTCAAAAGAGGACCATTCCCCTCAAGCCAAAGCAAGACCTCTAATATATTACAGTTGGTTCACTCAGGCATCCCTGAGGCTGGCATTAAGAGGGAGACTACTACACCACATACTCCTGAGTAGAATGGTGTGGCAGAAAGGAAGAACCGTATGATTGTGGAAGCTGTCTGTACCATGCACCATGATCAAAGACTTTCGAAGTTTCTATGGGTAGATGATGTAACAATGCCTGATGTGGAGGAACCTATGGATCCTATTTATACACTTGAGCCTTCCTCTTCTAGGAAGAGGCCTTCATGGCTTAGGGGGCAACTTGATGATTCTGAAGGACATGCTACACCCCGAGGAACCTTCTGTGAAAGTAAGAAACCTAACAGGTATCAGGGATACCTGACCATCATGAGCACAATCATACAAAATGAGCCTTCATCATTCTTAGATGTCGTCAAGCATCAAGTATGGAAGGATGCTATGACCGAAGAATATGAGTCTATTATGAAGAATGATGTCTAGGAAGTAGTTCCCAGACCCCAGGACAAGACAGTTGTCACCTCTAAATGGCTTTACAAGATAAAGCATGTAGCAGATGGAAGTGTGGAAAAGTATAAGGCTCGTTTTGTTGCTCGTGGTTTCTCCCAGAAGAAAGGTATAGACTATGATGAGATATTTGCACCTGTTTCCAGATATACGACCATCCGCTCGATCATAGCCCTTGCGGCTTCACAAGGATGGAACCTACATCAGAGGGATGTCAAGACCGCGTTCCTGCATGGTTCGATCAAGAAGAGGTCTACGTGGAGCAAACCAAAGGATTTGAAATTTATGATTGAAAATCTCATGTATGCAGGTTGAAGGCTCTCTATGGGCTGAAGTAAGCACCCCGAGCATGGTATGAGAGGATCGATAACTACTTCATGAAGCTAGGATTCACTAGGAGTGAAGTCGATCCTAACCTTTACCTTAAGGTTGAAGATGACAACCCTCTCATACTGGTGTTGTATGTGGATGACCTCTTTCTAATAGGTGCAGACCCTCTCATTCACAAATGTAAGACGAAGTTGGCTTCTGAATTTGAAATGAAGGACCTAGGACTTGAAGTGTGGCAGAAACCAAGGGAAATTTTCCTATCTCAAGGAAAATATGTGGTGAAGATTCTGGAAAGATTTGGTATTGTGGACTGCAAGCCTGTAACTACCCCGATGGAGCTTGACTTGAAGAAGTTAAGTGTTAGTGTTGTTGGACCTGTTTTACGAAATGCCACCGAGTACTAGCAACTCGTCGAGGCATTCATGTTCTTAGTGAACTCATGTCCAGATATATTCTTTGCAGTCAACACGTTGAGTCAACATATGGTTGAACCTCACCACATACATTGGATTGATGCCAAGAATCTGTTGAGATATCTTCGTGGCACAATCACTTATGGGTTAAGATACATTGTCGTAAATGTGAGACTACTTGGATACACTGATGCTGATTGGGCAAGCAATGTGGAGGACCGTAAGAGCACTTCGGTTGATGGCTTTGAGCACCGCCGAAGCAAAGTATGTTGCTGCTAGCATGGCCTCCTGTGAGGCAGTGTGGTTGCAAAAGCTCTTCATTGAGTTGTTTGGATTTACATTGGATACCACCGTGATCCTATGTCACAACCAAAGTGGGATTCATCTGTCAGAGAATCCTGTATTTCATGAAGCTCCAAGCATATCGATATCAGGTACCACTATATTCGATATGTGGTGCAGTAGGGAGCTATCAGGCTCCAACATATCGGTACAGATGAACAGGTCGTCGTCCTTCTGACAAAGCCCCCAGTGAAAGTAAAATTCCTATCTTTCCGAGAACATCTTGGTGTTGATCAAAGACCCTCTGATGAGGGTCCTGTATGATGCATTGAGCTCTAGGAGCTCCGGGGGGGTGCGGAGTACTTTTTGGAGCAACATATGACCACAGGGTGATTCACCATCCCCTGGTGGTGTACATGTACACCCCGTGGCGACTATGTAGCAGGATGATTGGTTCTCCTGTGAGGTCTGGATGATGTGTTCTCCATGACAATTATGTAGCAGGATGATTGGTTCTCCTGTGAGCTCTGAATGATGTGTTCTCCATGACGATTATGTAGTAGGATGATTGGTTCTCCTATGAGGTCTGGATGATGTGTTTTCCATGACGATTATGTAGCAGGATAATTAGTTCTCTTGTGAGGCTTGGATGATCTGTTCTCCATGGCGATTGTGTAGCAGGATGATTAGTTCTCTTGTGAGGACAGGATTGATTAAGTTCTCCTGTCAAGGCATCCTACCCATGCAGTCAGGGACTCATGGGAAGTACCTCTCATATGATCAATGAGCAGGGAAATGAAGTTAGGGACCATAGTAGTACCGATGGATGCATCGTTGTATCTACCATACTCCCTATGCTAGGATGACCTTCATTGATTTGGGATCAATGACACTGGTCTGGGACCAGTGGTAGGAGTTGTACCCACTATGACGCTGACTTCGGGTTGGTTGAGACTGGTCTAGGACCAGTGGTACATACTCTGAGACTGACCTCGGACAGTATAGTACTGGTCTGGGACCAGTGAGAATACATACTATGACGTTGACTTCGGGTCGGTTAAGACAGGTCTGGGACCAGTGGTACACTCTCTGAGACTGCGATACTGGTCTAGGACCAGTGGTAGGAGTGGTACCTACTATGGCACTGACTTCGGGTCGGTTGAGACTGGTCTAGGACAAGTGGTATGCACTCTGAGACTGACTTTGAGTCAGTGGAGGATGATACTAGTCTGGGACCAGCGGTAGGAGTTGTACTCACTATGACTCTAACTTCCGGTTGGTTGAGACTGGTCTAGGACCAGTGGTACATACTCTAAGACTGACTTTGACTCAGTATGATACATCCTCGAACATTTCTTCTTCTTCATGATTCGGACAAAAGCAAAGCAGAGTTGTACAGATCAGTAAAGCGCATAACAAGACAAAGAAGAACAGGCAGGATAGAGCAGAGCAGGGCAAGGGTCAGGTTGTACAAGGCAGTGCATTTGATGGCTGAATAGTAGCGACGGACAAACAGATTGTAGAAGAAGCTCTCCCTAGTTGAGAGGGAGTGATAAAATTGGCAACTAGAGCCAAACTTCATGTGGATCATCTTATTCATGGCTGATAATATTTTTATTAGATTCCTCTCGTCGAGAGGTGTAGGATTGATCTAAACATCATCCGATTTCGATAAGTATTTATGGAGATATGAATTTATTTTGATTATGGAATTATTATCAAGCCGGCCTACAACTCATGTAGGCTCAGAAGCCCAACAATGGCATCTATTCAAACATCAACAGTGGTGTATAAATACAGGAGGACTTTTCCTCATTTGCACTCACTCATCTCATCACATCTCTCTCTCTCTCTTGCGCAAAAAAGAGGCCCTTCTCTACTGCGCAAAAAAGAGACCCTCTCTCACACGTGGAAGGAAGTTGTGGAACCTGAAGCTACAACTGCAGATCCAAAGTTTGACTAGCGTTGACCATCAGATCTCCTCTGAACTGTGTTGTAAGTTCATCTGGACCTCCTCTGAAGGCCGCATTTTTTGGTGGTGGAATCAAGCCGATCCGACGGTCAGTTTGCGAGATATTGACTGCCCTAGTTTTGATGATGAAGCCGCTAATGTTGATGCTACTGATCTAGGGTTTGCTACTGCTGATATAAATCAGATTTATTGTATTATTTCTCTCTGCTAAATTATTGAAGATAAAAGAAGATTTGATCAAAGGGTTTCCCCACACATTGTGGGGTTTGTGCCTGGCCAGCCGCCACATCTTGTGTCTCGTCTTTGTTTTCTATTGATCGTTTAATGTTCTATCTGCACTTTACTTATGCACATGTGATTGCTAATCTATGAATAATAAAAAGAAAGAAAAGTAAATTGTTGTAAGCATAGAACATACCATAACTTAACATCACAAGAATCACGTCTCATCATTTTATGAACATATTATACTTAAGTTGTCGGCTAAAATAATATTAAAATACGTTGAAAAAAAACAGTGAAGAATCATAAGCTATAAAAAGAATTATAAGGAAAGGACTAAGTGAAGTATAATTTTATATATATAAATTCAACTGAAACAATATTTAAAGTATCTTTTTGAAAAACATAAGGAGTTATAAGGTTCAAACACTTTTTAGAAAGGGATTAAAGTGCCAAGTTATACCCTACTGTGAAAAGACATTAAGATTCCTTTTAAAAGGAAGAAGATTATTAAAAAAAAGGGAGTAATATTTTTGAAAAGGTTTAACAAAAAAAAAACCCCAATTTCATCTTGACAAAAGCAAAAATGGAGACAATTGTTGACAAGAAAGAAATTGATGTGAAAATTCTATTACTGCAGCAACTAATTTATTTTTCCTACTTATTCCACAGTAAGTTATTTATGAAATTACTTCAATAAACATTAAAATAAACAATGCTACACATATCACACCGTAATACAAAAACAAACATATGCACAAGCATTAACACATTGACACAGATATTTTGGACAACAGTCCTCGAAAAAATCCAATGTGGAAAAACCAGTGCAGCAAGGGAGGATTCTATTATTCAGCAATTTTTCTGTACAACAAGGTGCCAAACTAACTTACCTACAGAGAGAAATAATTCTCCATCACTTCTTCCAATCCCAGCGTTAACCCGGCTGACCTCTACATGGCTCTCAAACCCTCTAAGTCAGCCACTGCTTGACTGCGTCAGCCTTGGACCTCTATGCGTCACTCACACAGGCCCAGCAAATGACTGCACAGTGTTCTGTTGTCTCTGCATCTACCTGAAAATCCCTGCATCCGCCTCTCATGCCTCAGCGTTGATCTCCGGTGGCTAATCTCGCCTCTCATGCCTCAGCGCTGATCTCCGATGGCTAATCTCGCCTCTCTGCTCCGTACTTGCAGCCTCCTGACTGCTCACCAGACCACTGGTTCAAGTTCTCAACTAACCCCGCTCCAGAAATTGAATTGACTGGACTCCCTCAGTGTGTTCTCCAAGTGACCCTCAAGCCTCCTCTTATACTTTTCTCGTTGACAAATTAACGGCCAAGATTAAGTCCCTAATCAACAGCTAAGATTAGATCTGACTTGATCCATGACTTTTGGACCATTCTAACACAATTTTATATTAATACACATTAATATTTTATTTTCCCTAAACTGTTTAGAATCTACCCAAACCCTTTCTAGATATTAGAGATCTCATGTGCCTTAGCCTCTCCAATAATTTTCGTGGCTAGAGCACATCCGATGCTACCCCAAATCAACACTCCCTCTTAGCGAGGACTGTGCTCTAGTAATACTTGTCACTGAGTATCACCTTGATCACCCAGCATCGGTCCCTGTGTTGATGCTAAGCCTCCCTGCCCAACATCCTCTGCGTTGTTGCATCTTGTACTGCTGCCCATGGCTCTACTACTGCCACTGCTGCATTTGTATGACAACTCCCTCTGCATCTGTGTTGCTGCTGGTCCTTTCTCCCAACACTACACCCACACTGCAACTCCCTTTGCATCTGTGTTGTTGTTGGTCCTTTCTCCCAACACTACACCCATACTGCAACTCCCTCTGCATCCTTGCAGTTATCACTCCCATTTCTGCTACTGAAACAGGTCCTTTACCATCCCCATCTTTTCCCTGAAGTAGTCAAATTTTGTCCTTCCAAGGGCCTTGGTGAAGATGTCTGCCACCTGTTCTCTTGTAGGAGTGTAGCTCAACTCTACAGATCCTCGTTGGACACATTCCTTGACAAAGTGACGCTGGATATCAATATGCTTCGACCTATCATGAAACACTGGATTCTCAAAGAGCTTGATGCAACTATGATTATCACACATGAACCTAGTCGCCTCCATATTCCTTTTGAATAGGTTCACAAGAATTTTTAGCCATATGGCTTCATAAGAAGCTGTGCTTGCCGCCATATATTCTGCCTCAGATCCACGGACTTTTGTTTCCTACTGCACCAGGAGGTCATTCCTGATCCAATGTTGAAACAGTACCCAAAGATACTTTTCCGATCCACTGAACTTCCTGCCCAATCTGCATTAGTAAATCCACTCAATCTGATATCCTTATTCCTGTTGTACAAGAGTACATAATCGACTGTTCCCTGTAAATACCTGAGAACATGTTTGGTTGTTGCCCAGTGCGCCCTCTTCGGTTCCACCATGAACTAACTGAGGGTGTTGATAGAATAGCAAATGTCTAACCTGGTATTGACCAAAGACATTAGGGACCCTATGAGTTGCCTGTATAGGGAGGGATCGACATCCTTGTCTTCTGATGCATCAATCTTCTTCCAGTTGGTGATCATTGGTGTAGCCATAGGTCTACAGTCCTCCATCCTGAATCTTTTCAAGATTTCTGTAGCATACCTCCCTTGCACAAGGAAGATTTCTCCCTTCTGCTGCCAAACTTCCAACCCTAGGAAGTTGTGCATTCATCCCAAATCCTTCATATCGAATTTTGTCGCTAGATTCTTCTTGTAGTGCCCAATGAGTCTGGATGATCCTATCAAAAAGAGATCTTTCACATACAATACTAAGATTAGCGGCTCGATGAGGAGTCCTATTCTGAACATAAACTATTGCTCCTCGGAAGGCATCTCACAAGATCTTCTAAAAGCCCTGTCCTCCATGAACTTTACATCTTGTCGTACTACTACCTTCCTGCTCCCTGGAAGATAGATTCTGTATACCTTAGCATTCTCGCTACATCCTACCAAATATCCCTTTTCCGCAGTCTAATCCAGCTTCTTCCTCTTTTCTTCGAGTATGCAGTAATATGCTAGACTCCCAAATATCCTAAAATGACTCACTTCAGGTGTCTTCCCTGTGAAGACTTTCTCTGGAGTAATCTTGCCCACTGCTCGATGAGGAGTCCTATTCTGAACATAAACTATTGTGTTGCATGCTTCTGCCTATAGGAATTTTGGCATATCTGATCATACATCATGGCCCTAGCTGCTTCTACAATAGTCTTGTTCTTTCTTTCTGCTACCCCATTCTGCTTCGTATTATATGGAGTTGTCCACTTTCTTCTGATGCCCTCCTTAGCGCAAAAATCAGTGAAGTCCTTATCGACATATTCTCCACCATTATCTGAGCGCAAAACTTTTATTTTATTCCCAATCAAATTCTCCACTAGAGCCTTGAACTCCTTGAATCGACAGAAAACCTCATCCTTGGTTTTCAGAAAATAAATCCAAGTTTTCCTTGAGTGGTCATCAATGACAGTAAAGAAATACTCGGCACCACTAAAAGCATTGATGAACATAGGTCCGCAGATATCAGAGTGTATCAATGCTAGTACACTCTTGGCCCTGTGTTTGCTCCTAGGAAATGTTGCCTTGGCATACTTTCCTAGAACACATCCACTGCATACATCATCTCGTTTTGTACTGAGATCCAGAACTCCTGTTATAGTGCTCCTAAGAATTCTTAGAGCTCCATGGTGCATGTGACCCATTCTTTTGTGTCATAGTTCGTTCAAGTCCTTGTCTCCATGACTACCTATTAGTGCCATTGGTGATTCTAGTTGCAATATATACAACCCATTACTTTTGATCTCGATCTGCACTTTCTTTTTCCAGCTCAGGTGTTTGACGTATACCTTCTCCTTGATGAAGTAGACGCCATAGCCCTTGCCTTGTGTTTGCGATACGGTAAGTAAGTTCATCCCCAATCCTGGTACATGCAGTACATTTGTAGCATGGAACCATTCTCTCGATTCTGTTTGAAAAACTATTGTAGCCTTCCTTACTGCGGTACACTTTGCCTTGTTCCCCATGGTGATCTGAAAGTTCATCTTCTCTTCTCGATATTCTGAGAAACATTCCCTGATTCCCGTCATATGCCATGAAGCTCCACTGTCTATATACCATACTTCTGATGATGCAACAGTAGTAATATGCATCACTTCTTCTTCCAGCCTGGAAGCCAACATAGAGAAATCGAAATTTCTCTCTTGTGCAATCTTCTGAAAATCTGTGTGAGTCCGCTGACGTGGATGCCTCTGCATCTTGATCTCGACCCATAACTGATTTTCCCTTTCTGTCTTTGATTACTCCCTCTGATACCATGTGAAAATTCTATCACTGCAGCAACTAATTTATTTTTCCTACTTATTCCATAATAAGTTATTTAGGAAATTACTTCAATAAACATTAAAATAAATACTGTTGCAGATATCACATCGTAATACAGAAACAAACATATGCACAAGCATTGACACAGATATTTTGGACAACAGTCTCGGGAAAAACCCAATATGGGAAAACCGGTGCAACAAGGGAGGATTTTATTATTCAGCAATTTTTCTGTACAATAGGGTGCCAAACTGGCTTACCCACAAAGAGAAATAATTCTCCAGCACTTCTTCCAATCCCAACGTAAGCCCGACTGACCCCTGCGTGGCTCTCAAACCCTCTGCGTTAGCCCCTGCTTGACTGCATTAGCCCTGGGCCTCTCTCCGTCACTAACGCAAGCCCAGCAAGTGGTTGTGCAGTCTTCTGCTGCCTCTGCCTCTGCCTGAAAAGCCCTGCGTCTGCCCCTCCTGCCTCAGCGCTGATCTCTGGTGGTTGATCCCGCCTCTTTGGTCCGTACTTGCTGCCTCCTGACTGCTCACCAGACCACTGGTTCAATTTCTCAGCTAACCCCGCTCCAAAAATTGAACTAACTGGTCTCCCTCAGTGTGTTCTCCAAGTGACCCTCAAGCCTCCTCTTATACTTTTCTCGTTGACAAATCAACGGCCAAGATTAAGTCCCTAATCAACGGCTAAGATTAGATCTGGCTTGATCCATGACTTTTGATTCATTCTAACACAGTTTTATATTAATACACATTAATATTTTATTTTCCCTAAGTTTAGACTTAGGGACTCCATTAAAAATATTCATTATTTTAATATCTCCCAAACTGTTTAGAAACTCCCCAAACCCTTTCTGGGTATTGGAGATCTCATGTGCCTTATCCTCTCTACTAATTTTCATGGCTAAAGCACATCCAATGCTACCCCAAATCAACAATTGAGTCAAAGTCGGAAATGAAAGAGGGAAGATTTCCTAAAACTTTTAGTATATGTTTCGGTGCGCTATTCAAACTCAACGGATCACTTGCGGGAAATGATGTTATCATTTGTATTGTTCCTACTCAAAATAATAATTATGTTAGTACTAAATGTGCTAACCAATTAGTGATTCATGAATCAAATATAATCGAAGCGAGTTTTGTTGACACCAGTGACAAACAATACAACATAAGCAATCTACAACTAAGTATTGGAGACTATAGTTTTGTATCGCAGTTCACTGTTAAAACCTTATTTTGCGACAATAGTGATATAATTTTGGGTTCGCCCTAGATTGAATCACTTGGATCTGTTATCCTAAATATGAAGAAGTAGTTTTTGACATTTTCATACAAAAAGAAAAGTCATTTCTCAAGAAAGTAAAAAAGTAATACAAAATATGCAAAGGGAAATTGACAAAATCGTCATTGGCAAAAATGAAGAAGTTACATGCCTCAAGGACCACAACGAGAAATTATTGACGCAAATTAAGAAACTTTAAAATGACAAAAAAAATATTGAAAAAAAAACTAGAAGAACTCAACACGGAAAACATATCGAAGTCTTCAGATGTAGCTGACCAAGTTGAAGAAAGAGGAATGAATATTGATTCAGTGAATATCAGAACTCAAGAAGATGACAACCCAGTTGAAGGGAAAACATATTCAGATGTTGCAATTCAGACGATGGAAATTTCAAGTGAAGAATCTGTAATTAAATTAACAACATCAGTTTTTGAAGTAAATCAAGAAAATTCCAGACGCATGATAAGGGAAAACCAAACCAAAAGAACCCCTTATCTACATCTGAATCACGTCAATAGACACCACAATCAATCTACGAATCTGTACCAATCAAAACATAAAGGACAAACTTATGTTCCAAAGACAATTCAGTCCTGTGATAACAATTCACACGAAGCATCCAGTAACCACAAGATTCCACAAAAGATTAATCTAGGTGGTCTTATCCAATGTTGCACGAAGTGCCCCCCCCCCACGGTTCCAAGCCCCGAAGCGCGTCCCGTACGGAAGCGCCTAGGAAGCTTGGCTGGAAGCGCACTTCCGAAATTCGGAAGCGCCGCTTCCGAATTTTTTGCCACTTCCTAGAAATTCAGAAGTGTGATACGGAAGCACTGCTTCCGAAGCGCGCTTCGTACGGCGCTTCAGAGGAGGAAGCGTACTCTTCCTGTACGCTTCTAGAAAAGCGTTTTGAAAATCGTTTTTTTTTCAATTTTTTTTTTATTTTAGATGAGTTTGCTTGTTGGGGGTGGGTCCACCTTGGGTTAGGGTGACGAATGAAGGCAAAAAAAAATATAAATATAGCAGATGCTCCCTCATGGTAATGTTAAATTCTTAAAAGTAAAAGTGACATTCTCCTTTATTTTTCATTTTCATCATTTTTCTTAAATTTTTAACATTACCATGAAATGACTCAAGATGTTTGAGAGTGGTTCCAGCCTCATTGGACTTCATATGGAGAAAATAGAATTTCATATCCTATTCAAAATTCAGCAGAGTTAACAGTTTTCAGGAATTCAGGATCAATGGGATTGTGGCATTTCATTAGATTATATCAAGTATGAAGGCATGCAATTAGCATTTAATCAAGAGCACCAAGCCCTATATGTACCCTAGTGTTGGTGGTGTTAATTGTTGAGCTCCTTTGTCACATGGCACGCCCTTAGCAAAAAATTACCTTTCAATCAAGTCAAAATCATCGATCAAGCATGTTAAGCTTTTTCTACCATATTTTAAGTCTTGAATTAGGTAGTTTGATCAAAATTGGGCAATGTTGACTAATATCCCTAGATAGTCGAGGTAGAGGCAAAGGCTAGACAAGAGAAAAAGAATCTAGATTCTAGATGGTTGATGCATCTAAATGGTTGATGCTCGAAACATTAATCATTAATGTACAATGGATGTTATATCTATCTTGATTTATGCAAAAATATGCATGTTTTCATGTCTTCTACAATTAATTTGCTATTTGGGATGTTTGTTTTGAGTATAAATGCAAAAAAATATAAATATATATATATATAGCAGACGCTTCCGCGGACGCTTCGCTTCCTAGAGTTTTGGAAAATGACGCTTCCGCGTCCCTGCTTCCAAAAAACACTTCCGCTTCGCCCCCGCTTCGTGCAACATTGGTCTGATCCCTTCTCAGTGCGACATTTTTGTTTATCACTTAGAAGATCATATCAACTTGTATCAACAAAGATGATAGTGCCGACACAAGAAGACATTCAAGAACCGAAAAAGAGATCAAGCCTTTTGCATCAACAAGCTTTGAGGACAAAAATTTTTTGAGGAAGGCAATGTTACGAATAAAATATATAAATAATTGTAATAATGATTAGTTAATTAATAATTAGTTGAACAAAGAGGCATGTCTAAGGAGACATGACCGCTCGTGAAAGGGTGCTTACCTAGCTATATATACAGAACCCTCACTCTCATTTGTATCATCATTCTTATTCATACATTTTAATATACTCTTATATCTCAATGGAGATCTTTACATTCGAAGTTTTCTGGAGTAGTTAACAGGAAGTACAAACTTTGTTCGCTTCATGTACCTCATAATAGATAACTGACATTTATCAGATGAACAGACTAGAAGAAACAATGCACTGAATGAAGAGTTGATGAGAGACATCTATGTTGCCTATCTGTGGATCATGACAGGGCTGCCGACTGGCAAACTGCATCCTAGGAGAAGTTTCTCATAGGATTACCCTAACATAGCGATGGATAACACAGTAACACAGCGAAAATGTCAAATAGTGAAACTAAAGGCAGAGTGCAATATGCTTCAGCAAATGATAACAAGTTTGGCTAAAAGCTCTCAATCAGCATTTTCATTCTCAAAAATGCCAATTGCTTCAGTTCCACATGAAGAACAAGAGGAGGAATCAGTGGATAATGCTCCTGGGAAAATGGACATGAAATGGATAGAACAAGAAGCCAAAACACCATAAGAGAACCAGAATGAAGCACACAATGATCATTTCTTTCCTTGATTTTTTGTATTGTGACACAGTCCTTTATTTGCACATTGCGGCATCACTAAATCTTGTTTCTTTCTTTCTTTATGTTTTTTCAACATTTTTAGGAGCTGCACTTGCACCTCCACATTGGATTAATATTGATTGTACTCTTCTTCAATCCTATTGACCTACTTTTGTGGTGACTTGTTGGACACTAAGAAAATTATCTCTTTTCTTATCTTGATCTTAGGTTTTATTAAGTTTTACAGACTTTTTATTTTAGGATCATTTTGTCAGGTTTATAGCAGTCAGTCCTTTTTGTAATCCTCTACGAAGGGAAAAACAATATTTACAGCAGTATGTTCCACAGTTTTGGGACTGCTAATGCTTTTGCACAATTGGCCTGTGAGCAGCCCTTCATTTTGTATTATCATGCTAACCAGTGACACTGCAGCAAGTTTTTAGTAGAAAATATAACTATTCTAGTAAATAAAACAAAAAATGAGAATAAAAAAGATTTACAATGTTATGTTCAGTCAAACTTATATTATTTCGCCAACCAAAAATATACCTTTGGAGGATGAATGTTGAGAATATTGACAAAGAGTTTGCTGATATCATCATCCTTCAGAGCTTTCTCAGGCTTCAATCCCTCAGTAAGTCTTCTTAAGGGTATAGGCTGCAATAATCAAAATAATATATTTTAGTAGGATAGAATAAAACATGTACCAACATGACAGTAAGTTTTATACATACACCAGTGTCAAAGGTGTCCCAAAATGCCTGAGAGCTAAATAGACATATAAAAAGGAGGTAAGCGGCAACCCATAAGAACAACAGAAATTTTAAATGCAGCACGAATTTCTTGCATAAATACTTTAACAAAAACCTACAAAGTTGAAATTAGGTATTTAAGCAGTGTGACATAAACACCATAAACAGACCTGAGAATACTGAACTCAGAAATGCAATAAGCAATACACAGTGACAGTGTTTAGCTGACAACAGTTATACCAATGTAGTAAAATAGACCATCAAAAATGCCACAGCAAGTAAAGTGGTAAATGATTAAAAAGACAACTAAAAAGAATAAACTTTGCAGAAAAAGCAAAGATCATTATGAAGTCTGTCAACAAAGAGAATCAAACAGATGGGAGAACAACAGCGATATATAAGGAAATCAAACATTAGCCCTTCAAAACTTCACAGTATACAAAATTGTCACTAGAAACCAGTGGTTCTAGTTCTGCTGCATTTCATGACTTCACAACTTCACCTGTCTAGGCAAATTCAGAGCAGCTAAAACAGTTGCTTCTGGTGCAGATACATGTTTTACACTCAGACTCAGCCATGACTTGGGCAAGTTTGAATTTAATGACTTGATTTATTAAAAAAACATAAAATATCTAATTTCTAATGAAAAAAAAAAAAAAAAAATGCAAGGCTGCTTGGAAGAAGGAGCATGAGCGACAATTTTCAGAAGCCTCCAGGTCGGGAGCGTTTTTGGGAACATTTTTACAATGTTCCACCAAGGTTCCAGGACGAGGGGGCGAGGGAGCGAGGGGGCGCGGGAGCGGCCTATGCAAAAGCTCCCTACCATTTTTTAGGAAACGTGGGGGAGCGTCAGGGTCTTAAAAATTTATAAATATAAAATATAATTTGTTAGTTGAGTCCACTATGACAATTTGGTTTGAATTGAAAAGCTGCAAAGCATGATCATTGATATGAATATCATTTGACATTATCCAAATTTATAATATCATATAAAATAATAAATTTAAAATTCTAATTCAGCTTAGTCAAATTCTAATTTAGATTTTGGTCAGACAGAGGGAGAGCTTTAGCTTGATAAGGTAGCCACTGAATTCTGTGAAAAGTTAAATGAACAGATTAGGAACACTGCATTGGCAGTAGAAGGGGCAACTACAATGGGTTGTCCAGCTGTATTGGATCCAACAACTAGAAAGTTTGTTATATTATATATAATATAGACAGTACAACGTATGCTGAAAGAAGAGTTTTAGTTCCAGGAGAGATGAGAAGATCACATGAAAGAGTTTCTGACAGTTTACTATCAAATGACATTGACTGCAGGATGACCATCTACGAACCAACTTGGGTGACCAACGATGGCATGGATAATTTGTCTACCTTATTAGAGCAATGCCATGCAGTTCAAACTTCAAACTAGCAGTGTATTTCAGGGGTGAAAATAATTTTCAGACCTGAGAATTCAAGCTGAGCCACTGTGCTCTGTGTAAGTTTTGTAACTGTATAAATTCATATATAACGACAGTTCCTGAGATTTCTTGTTGCCCATAGTATTTCCCACATGACATAGGTGTTGCTTCCATAGTTTGTATGTCAAATGTCATGCAAATTAAAAACACAATCTGAATGTCTTATATTCTTTGCCTGTCACTCCAGTTATCTCCCCACTGTAATCCAGCCATCACTTGAGAAAAAAAGGAGAAGTTTTAAAAGGGAAAATTCATGTACGTGCTATATGGTCTAGCAAATTTCCACGATACTGACCCTCTAAAATAACGCTTGTTGAAACCAAAAGACAGCACAAGACGTTATCCCCATACAGAACATGAGTAGCTTTGTACCACTTTAGGTCTATTAAATCATAAACTAGAAGCAAGGCCATTTTTTTGGGAACGTGGGGAAACGTCCCCTCAGGGAAGGGAAACGTTTCCCTGGCACGTCCCCCCGAGTTTCCTCCATTTTGGGAGCGTGGGGAAACGTCTCCTACTCGTCCCCAAGTCCCCGGAGCGCGGGGGAGCGAGGAAACTAGACCCCTAGGGGGGGGTGCGAGTCCCCGTGGAACACTGCATTTTTATATAATATATATTTTGATAGATATATGTCAACAAAAGCATGCAGAATGATGACTTAGTTATAAAAAGCATAAAAACATGGATTAAACCATATAACATCAATCATCTAGTAGTTATAATCTTCATAACCAGAGGTCCACAAGTTACAGCATCTCGAATTTCATCAACCTTAAAGTTTCAATGTTTCAAAATTCAATATATAACATTTTTCATCACTAAAGTTGTACTTGTAATCATTACCAAACTATAACAAAAATATCAAACATGAAATGAAATGTTTTATGTGTTAGGCCCCTACACATCATATTCATAGTTCATTACCAATGAGTTATAATTGCCCACTTCAAACTTCAAACTTAAATTGTCATATATTGTTTACAAAAAATACCATATTAAATATGAAAGTCAATAATTATGAAAAAAGGTACTAGAAACTAGAAAAGACAAGTAAATCTGCTATCTACTAAAATTTCTTCTTCCCACGAGAAACTTCTAATTTATTTTCTCGTGATCTACGAACAATTGGAGTCTCCTCCCACATATTCTAACTCTGCAATGTTCATGAACCACATCCAAAACCAAGCTTTCTGCCTAGTTTTCATAGAGGGAGTTTCTCTTGACATTGCGGATGAAGCTATAAGTTCTGCAAAAGACGAATTAACCACCTATGAAAGCACTTCAACTGCCAATTTCGTCAAAGGTCCCCTGGAGCCATGCATGTTCCACCATTCAACAGGATCCTAACTATCTCAAACATCAATTATATGCAAAGAACCGAACATTCCAGTTTGACTACAAAAAAAATAAAAAATAAAAAATAAAAATCCAAAGGTTGCAAAGAACCAAACATTCCAGACGAGGGAGTGGAAATCTTTTTAAGGGAGTGCACTCCCAAAAATCGCTCCCCAACGACAGCGATTTGGGAATGCGCTCCATGATCAATTCCATTCAGAGCGCATTTCAGGAGAGGAAGCAAGTGGGGGAGGGGCAGTTATGCTCCCCTGCAACCCTGCTTCAACGCTGCCCAAAAACCCCAAATGCCCGCAAATTCTCAATGAGAGAGGTGCGAGGAAAATAGAAATGGGAGACCTCTATATAGTTTACATTTAGGGATTAGCTTGCACTAGGATTTATGATTTAGATAGAATTTTCTTAAAGATAACTTTTCCTTCAAGAATCAAAACTGTGCCATGGTGAACCAAATTGTACCGATTCGATAACAAACTAGTCACTAAACCAAGCAGAGGGACGAGATAACTCCATTTGTGGTCAACTCAATCAACTCTATTGAGTCCACATCCAAGTTGGTCGAGGTTAAAAACATTGATCCACATAGTCTAATTTTTTGAAACAACAAAGTATATACCAAAACCAAGTACAATGCTACATTTTGATTTCTTTTAAGCATTGCCTTCAATTATATTTTGCTTTCATGCTTGTTGCCTCAAAATCTAGCAGGTATTGTGAGAGTAACTCACAAGACAAGATCTAGACCAAGGGACAACAATATAAGGTGTGCCCCATTGTCACCACAGCCACTACTTCCTGCTCTTTAGTGGACCTTCACCACAAGGGATGCTTCCCTATCATAGGTCACCTAGGGGATTTATCAAGTACTAGGGATAAATGTTACAAAGGTTAGGCCAAGGAGGGATGCTCCTCTTAAGAACAAGCCTTAGCTAAAACAATGAGGCAATTTGCAACCTCCAAAGGGGCCTAATTAGGGCACAATGTGACCTAGGGCCTTAGAATAAACAAGGTTAATGGGATTATCTAGGATGACAAGGTTAAGAAAAGACTTACAATAGGTGTGTATCTTCAATTTATGGAACAAGAAGCCTTCAATAAGATCCAAGTTGAAGCCTAGGGCAAACTAGGGCCTTATAGGGCACAATTTTCCTAGGGAAGAAGATGTCAGCCTTAAAATGGAGAAATTAGCCACTGGAATGATTTGATTTTGAGGCAAATACTTTATATCCACATGTTCAACTTGTTAATTTTTGCAACTGCGATCAAATTCCACCATGGAGCAGCTCAGATGACCGAGATGATGATTGCATTAGATTCCCCTTTTCGAGAGGACCAAAATCAACCTAAAGATCACCTTATTTGGACAAGCGAAAGTTGGTTTTTGAATTTATTTACTCACTCATGTATATTGTGTTAGGTCAGCGCTAAGCACATGTTAAATTGGACAAGTTGGCCTCAACACCAAGTGGATCCTCATGAAAGCCTATAAATAGAAGAGACCTCAAGCTCATTTCGACACATTTGATCAAGCCATCTTCTCTTCTCTTATTGTCTTGGTTCACACAGGTTTGTGGGAGGAAAGTGCCCGCAAGGGTCTAAAATCTCAGGGATGAAGCTCGCACCGATCAAGAGTTTTCTGATTCCTCGACACAGGCACAAAACTGGGCATTTTACATTGGCACACAGTGGTCAAGACAGTGTCTAGAGAGCCCTAGACGCTAGCACAGAAGCCTATAGGAGCATCCAAGGTTTCAAAGGCAGAACTGGAGGTGTTGATCCCCGCACGCTCACACAGAGTGGTCCTGAGAGCATCCAGATTGTTTCCGACGCACGCAAAATAACTGGAAGGGAGCGTCTAGGGGTTTGGAGTAGATTTCGTGAGTTGGTCCCCAGACGCACACACATAATGGTCTAGGGAGCATCCGGGCTACCATAGACGTTGGCATACAGTTCACAAAGAGCGTCCAAGATTGTTATAGATGCTCGCACAACTCCTCCTCCCTACATCCAAGACTCAAATATGAGATTTCAGTATTCCGAAGATTCCACTCAGTGACAACAGTGTTCAGCACAGTGACAACAATATCCAGCAGTTGACTACAATTAGTGACAGCACACTACAACCATCAGAATGAGGGTTTTGATTATAAGCATGATTATATTTGTTTCATGGATATCATAGTTGTTTTGTTGCATAGATAAAGTTATGGATCATTGTACTCTCTTTTGCTAAATCATTTGATGACGATCTAAGAAGAAGAAGATTTGCAAGGGTTTTCCCCATAGTGGGTTTTTCCTTGGTCTCGGACCAATCCTGGTGTCTCTGTGTGTGCATGCTTTTCTTCTATTGTTCCTTTATGTTCCATTGCATTGATGATGATGATATTTTTCTTTCTATATAATTGCATATGTTGATGAACAATGGTGTATATTTGAATAATGTAATGATGATATGCGGTGAACTTAATGTATTAATAAAGAAATGCAATTATCAAAGCAAAGAACAATGTAGCCCTATGAAAAATTAACACAAGCCCTTCGCAAAGCAAAGTCTTCAACACTCGTTGGAAAAGATGCCCTAGCTCTACCTAGCAACTTTCCTTAAGAGGCTAAAATTCTAGAGTTAGGGTAAAGAAGGGTAAATTATGAAAGTTTTCAAGGTGTTCAACAATGTGACCAAGGCTAGTGGCTTGACCTTGGGTGATGGAGTCTATGGGATTCTTAACTTAGGAAAAATACTAAACCCTGACAAGGAGTAAGGGAATATGAAACCCTAGGTTTCAAACCCTAGTGATCACTTTTGGGTGGGAGTAAAGTCAATATGGGAGAGTTAGTTGAAAGATTCACCCATGGGATTTGTCATAAATATTCTATACGTGGGTAATGAATGCAATACTATTACGAAGACTTCATAGAATAAGATTCAACAATAACTTGCACATAGAAACCCTAGATAATCAACCATTCCATACAATAGCCACATAATGCAAAGATTTATCAAATACAAGGTACTCTTACACGATAAAAAGCATGAACAAGTCATTTATTGCTCCAAAATGACATCTCCAAAGCCAAAGGATAGCCCCATAAGCAAATATCTTGAAGAGATCACATCCCCACAAGATACAAGTCACAAATTCAGCTAAGCCGAATCCTGTAAGAAGGTTGAATTAGTCACAAGGGATGATGACAAATGAAACGAGCCTATCATCTATTTATATGAGGATTAGGTCTCCTAATTTAACCTAAAAAGCCCCTAAAAACAAGTTTGATCCTAAAATATACTTGGGTTACAAGGCAGCGCATTAGCTAACAACAAAATATGCCTAATTTGCCCACGTGTGAGTCGTAGCCTCATTAATTGCTAACATCATACCTAATTTATGTTCCAAATGCCATGCAAAAGAGTGATGAGGTGTCAAATTATGTGTAAACGCCTTGATGGATGGCACTCAAATCCACCTCAATATCTCCTATGGGGTCCCAAGATCCAACTAGAGGACATAAAGTGGTTTCCATGGGTCTCCAACTGTCAAACAAGGTCGCCTCCTCTCTAGCATTAGGGCTTCTTCTGGTGCAACAAGCCATCCCTAGTCTTTGAATGCGAGACCATCCTCATTTCGGCTTTGAATCAACTCATGACCATCGGGTTTTGTCAAGGCCAACTTAAGGACTTGTTGGGTCCAATGGTGTCAACTTGAAGAATCCTTAAAACCATGTCAAAGTTGACCAATGTCCTAGGTTCTATAGATACTCTGAGACGTGTCATCCACTAGTGCTATAAGGAGGCTCCAATTTTTCAGTGTTGCACCTATTTAAGCCAATATATTCTCTGAAGGGCCTGGGTAACTGTGGAGCGGGCGCCCAAGGCCTGGGCTATAGTGATCCCTGACTAAAATGACATGGAGTCTAGCGAAAGCAACCATCCATCAAAGACTAAAATCAATAATGCATCTAAGTGAACCAAACTTGAATGCTTAGGTCATGTTAATACTTCAAATAAAGATCCCCTTCCAAAATCAGGACCAAGTTCTCACAAAGGTGTTTTCTCCCATGGTAGGGATGGCTAAAGTCAACCCTATTAGGTGCTTCCAGCCCATAAGGGAAAGTAACATTTCCTTAGTCCACCCTTCAATTGATAGGTGTCAGTGTATGATGATGTAGTAATGGAGGGGAGAAAACTTCATGGTCAAGCACCATGGTCAAAGGGGCCAACTAATCGAGGTGTCTACATCCTGTGTGTATAGATGTGAAGGAGGAAAATTTGTGGATGTAAGAGTTACTAGCTTGGCCTAATTTTTCCACCCACCTTGTGTGCCTTTTACTTCTTTATCATTCTTTGTATTACAAGTTATAGCTCAAGGGTTTGAGCTTGCTTTGTATGATGCAGTAGTTTTATTACCCATTTAGGATGACTTAGTTTATCACTCATCAGGGTTGGGACATGCAAAGGTTTCTCTTTGATGTAATGGAGCATGAAGTGCTTAAGAACCGTGTGATGGCCATATGAGGGCGGTAGAGCTCATGCTAGGCTTTTGCCCATGTCCTAACCTTTATGTCCCGGCCATCTTTTGCATTTTGATTTTCTTTCTTTTTCTTTAAGTGTGGCCATGATATGCTTTTTATTTTCTTTTAGCTACATGAATCTCCCAAGGAAAATATTTTGGGCCCTACTCAAGGTATGTGAATATATTAGTGCCAAATCTCCAAGAACCAATGGCAAGTTGTAAAAGAAGAATGGAGGTGAGATATAGGGCTTGTAATGTGGCACGGAAGGTGTTAAGTGTGATATAGGGAAAATGGAACACACTATCTCAATCATGGTTTTCCAAGTAGGGCCCCTCCTATAACCCATATGGCGTTAAGGGAGGTCCCATTGGACTAGGGTCAAAGATTAAACCCCCTAGTAAGGTGAGAGAACAAACTTACAATCAAGGTTTGTCAATCTTCCATATCACCCCATTATCCATACAAAATGCCCAAAACAAACAAGTAAAGGCACCTGATTGAAAAATCGTAAAATTACCTTTTGAACAACAGCCCACCTTCCTCTAGTAAGTGTAGATGTCGAACAGTGAAGCATTTCGCTGATGCAAATGGCAGAGGGAGATGGCATACCATCGTCTAATTGTGGTTGGCAGGGGTTGTTGATTGTCTGTATGGTTTTCAAATATAGGAGGAGAATTTCCTCCTATGACATTACCCATTTTGGTGGGTAACAATGCCTGTTACCATAAAATCTAACAAGTCTAGTGCAAAGCCTCACTACCATGATTGTCACCTTAGTGGCTCTTCACCAGTTGTTTAGTGGAAGAAATCATCCCCAAAAGGAAGGCTTCCCTAAAAGGATCACCAACAAGATGTTCAACTGATAAGGGCTCAAAGATGATGCAAGGTATAATAATTGAAGGTGAATGTATTGGCCAAACCATGAAAGGATGAGATAACAGTTGTTAAGAGTTCAAGTACACTTTCCCAAGGCCTTTTTGATTTATAAGTTAGAGTTGTGTGATATGCAGATTTAGGGTCTATAATGGCATATAGGAGCCTAAGAAAGAACTTATGAAGGGTAAGATCAACAAAGGAACAAAGGCTATTGAAGAGGCAAGAAAGGGTTAGGAAAACAATTATGTTTTTATGGTTGAAAATGTATTTTTAAATTATCTTGTTGACGCTGCAATCAACTCCCTCCAAAATTTTGCTTACACTTGAATTTTGGAGCCTACTGGGGATCTCACAATCTATCATCCTATGGTCACTTCATTGTCAAATTGTCAATTGATGTTGTGCTAAATGTTTAAGTCTTCTTCCTAGTTTCTAGCTGTTAAAGTCACTTGCTCACACATGCTTGATGAATTCATAAGCGCACTTCCTTTATGCAAGCTTAGATAGGCATAGCGCAGACCATCAAGAATGCAATGCTCAACCTATGTCTACAGTCAGTGCGCACTTTATATTTATAGTCTCCCTCACTTTGATTGCAATTGTGCTTCTATTTTGGTGAGTTTTCCCGATTGTCGCTTTTGCGCACCTTTGCTTTCATAAGTGTCGTTTTCCCATTCACAACTGTCACTTTTGTTTGCTTTCACTTTAACGATTGACATTCTCATGTTATCTTCACTCTGCCATGTGTTGCTTTCAATTTCTTTAGCTTTTGCAGGTGTCATTTTCACATTTTCTTATGGTCGCAAGTGTCGCTTCTCACTGTTTCAACTCTCGTATGTGTTGCACCTTTGCACATCACTAGAGTCAGTTCTAGCACACTCTTCAACATTAGATGGTCTTATATACTATAAGAATATGCGCTAGACACATTCCTACAGCTTAACGCACTTTCTGGTCATGGTCGACACTTGCATAGTAACATGTATTCTAAGTGTCGCAATGTGGCATTTTAACTGTCACACTTTGAAATAAGTGTCACCTTGTTGTCGTTTCAAGGTGTGATTGTTGTTCACGAGTCTTGTGCATTTCCATGGCTTGTATCAATGGCATTCATGTGTGTGATCCATGTTTGGGTCTCGTTTAGGATGCATTTCCCTCTCTTACTCTATTGATCCCACACTTAGCCATTTTGGAGCTCTTCTTGGTCCTACTTCCCAGTGCAAGTTATGAAAGCTTCAACCCTTCTCTAGGTGATGAGCACTACTTATTCATGAGTCTTACTGAAGAAATATCACCTTCCCAAACTTGTACACTGAGCCTTTTCATGGACATTTCTCACGACTACACATTCTGAATCCTCAAAGCATAGTCACCTAACCCCTCTTTGTTGAGAAATCTAGGGCATTAGCATTAGGTGATTTCTCTTCAATTAGTAACTACTTGTTAATGCTTTTTGCTTCTTATATTAAAATCTCCTTCTTCTTAGACTATTAGTGTTTTTCTTCATCAAACAGTAACCAACGCATGAACATAAATAGACAAGAGACACAGAATGTAGGCTATCTGCGAGGGCCAAAACCTCTCACTCTTTGAGAGGAAAACCCGCACAACTTCTTCTTATAGAGATTCCAATTCACGAATATCGAGACCAAGACCCTTGACCTATTAGCCACTTCAAGACCAAGACATAAGTCCTCTTCCTCCTCCTCAATTACTCTCTC
Organism: Pinus tabuliformis; assembly: GCA_031772625.1. Taxonomy (NCBI): domain Eukaryota; kingdom Viridiplantae; phylum Streptophyta; class Pinopsida; order Pinales; family Pinaceae; genus Pinus; species Pinus tabuliformis. Next base: position 92,912,882 of record CM062814.1, on the reverse strand, counting down.
TAGGTTCCTTCTACTTCAAACTTTGTACCATAAGTGATGACATCGAACTGTGGTCACTGTGTTATTCAAGGATACCAAACCTATCCTTCAATTGCAACATCGAATCCTGAAGATATATCACTCAACCATATTCGCTGCCCTCTGAGACACCACTAAGACCTTTTTCCTTGTAACAGCACTGAGATCTTATCACACTCTTGTGACCTTCCTTCCAAATTCTCCTAGCATTGGTGACATCAAATCATAGTCTGATTGTGTATCCATATCCGAACATCAGAGATATATGAGAACTTCACTCTGCCACTATCCATATGAAGTCACATAGACATCCGAACTTCTATTCCTAAACATCCTTCGTGTCCCTACCCATCTGAGTTTTGTTCAGAGATTTTACATCTGAACTCCTCATTGTAATTGTCCATTGAAACTTCAAAGAGATATGTGAGTTTCTCATTGTAGAAATGCGAAGTGCATTCACGCCTATATATATTTGTTGACCCATAAATAAGCTGACTTGTGATCTCGAAATGGTGTGTCTCCAAATAGGTGAGCCGAAATGAGTTGGCTACTTCATCTTGAAGCCGACATGAAGAGGAGGACTTGTGCTTGTCATTGGAGGGCTATTAGATAGTTTTATAGACTCATATACATTCTTCATACATAGCATTGACTCTATATGACTTTTATGACAAATCCTAAAGGCTCTCAATGGGAGCCATCTAAAATAAAACTCTTTCTCATGAAACCCATGAAACAGCATTACAAAAAAAAAAAATCTTTTTTTCATCACTTACAAAGATCATAATTACATGTCATTATGAAGACCGAACCTAGTTACACTTTTCAACACTCTCTCTTAACTAGGGAGGTATTCATAATGGTACTTGGTCATTCTCAATTTGAAGAATTTCTCATAAGAAGAATCGGATTGGTAACCCATATGTCTAGCATCATATTTAACCAACATTGTCACATAGCAAGGCCTTGACTAACATCTCTATCCACATGATCAAAGCACAATGTTAGCGAGACCAATGATTTATAAACACCCTAATCATTGTCTCTCAAGGTACATACTCCACCCGGGTGTTCAGAGAGTATGACCTACTTTGGACTATTCTTATGTTCGATAGCCAATCCTCAAAGAATATTGGTCCTCTACAACTACTCTTATCTTGGATGCCCTATCTCATCCTCAAAGAGCATCGAATGCCAGAAGTTTACCCAATCCTCGATTTTGCCTTCCCAAGTGAAGACCAGGATGATGTGTCTATCTTTCCCTCTCAATTAGGGAGGACATATCAATTCCAATAACGGAATGTACTCATTCCTACAGAAGGAATGTACCTAAGCTCCCTCTTGGCTTAGGAATTTCCAAGTTTCTTCCAAGTAAGAAACTTGTTTTCAGGCTCCCTCTTAATTAGGGACCTATAGCAGCTCCTCAACTAGCTGCTTGAAGAGCTCCTTCCTTCGATGTCATGAATTTCTTTGTTAAGGAGTCTTCATCTTTTGGGGCTTCTTCATAGGGCACAAACCATCCATCACTTTCATCCATGAGTCAGTCATGTCATTATTCCTTTCATCAGAAAGTGATCCATTAGTCTTCATCTGGCCTTGCTTCATGTCATGTTGCCTTCTTCATGCCATATTTTCCAGAAGGATCTTACATCCTTCTATATGGTCCTCTTGGAAGACATCCACAGTTCTTCCCTTGGCAGACCTGCATAAACCCATCCAAATATTTGTTCAAAAATAAGAAATGAACACTTAAATCAAAATTACCTTTGTGATGGTCTTTCATCATGACATCTTCCAGTGTGCATCAGCATCCTGCATACATGTTGACATATCTCCCAAAGATATCCATTGTCAAGGGTCTCCATCTTTTCCAGACTTCCATCAGAGGCTTCATATCTTTCCAGGTTATTTCCTAGTCAAATCTACTTGGTCTTCCGGATGTTGATTGCCTTTACCATGGTTGCATATCTCACGATCTCTTCCTTCCTTCCTTCACACATTTCATTTCATTCGCAGGAGCTTCCAATCAAAGTTCCTCAATTGTAGTCAACCACCTCATACTCCATATCAAGACATATTATGTTGATTTCATCTAGTGTGATTGATGCCTTCCGGCATCCTTTCATCGGAGGAGAATCCTTTCCTTTGATCATGCTTCTCAAGACAGAGCAGTGAGCCATTTTACCTACAACCATACAACATGACTTTATAATATCGAATACAAACATACATACCTCATTTACCTTTAGGTCATCTAGGCTTCTCTCAGCAGCTTCCTTGATTGAAAAGAGATTCAATCCCTTGATCTGCTTCATCTCTCATACCATCATCCCATGAATTTCACATGTTGGAGTTCCTGATGAAACACTTGTTTCTTCTCTAGATTGGTGAACCTTCTGATGAAAATTCCATCAAAGAAACTTGAGGATCTTGCATATCCCTTATCCAACAGACATTAACTTTTGACTGATGTATGATGAGACTTGTCATGGACGACTTATTCCTTTTTACTTGAACTTTAAATGAGGTCACCAACAGCCATATCCTTCATAGTTGACTATCAGACATCCTTCATGTTTCTTATGGCGATCTCGCGAGCTCTTACTTCTAATGCTTTTCATCTTCCTTGGACTTCCTCCACTTCTTTAGTGAAATGAACTTCTTCTCTATCTTTCTTGTTATTGCCCTTCTTGAGTTCAGAACAATCTTTCTTGTAATGCTCATAGCATTGAATCTTAGCTATGTTCTTCTTTCCTTTCGACAAATGTCTGATTACTTTTTTCCCTCAACTTGTCTTCTTCTATCTTGAATAGAAATCACAAGTTGTTGAATGGAATAGCTTTCTTATCCTTACAGACATTTGTTGCCTTGTTCATCAGTTAGTGAATTTAGAACAATGAACATTATCTCATCCCAGATCTTGCAATTTAGATCTTATGAAGATAACCTTTTATCCTTTGATACCTTCAATTTGTGTAGATCAGATCTAAGTGATATGACCTTCTTTATCACATCTTCAAAGAATAGTTCTACCAGTTTATCATATATCTCTTTGATGTCTCCAATCCTGCTATATAGGGATGAGGGGACCTTTGACTGGTTTCATAAGAATCCCTTGAGCCCTTTGATCCCTTTCCATGTATTTAGATAATGCTTAACCTTCGGATGGCTTGGAGACATTTCCGTTGAAATGACTTCACTTTCTTCAAGGACTATGTCTATCCTCCTTTTCCATGCAAGGAAGTTCGATGACCCAACCAGCTTATAGATCTCCTTGCAGAACGAAATCATTTTATCAAATTTAGATTATAGAATAAAAGATACTTACTTGTTTAAGTGAAGATGAGATCTTCAGCTTCATTCCTCTGTTGATGATGATCGATGAAGATGACTCGATGTTTCTCGAATGATCCTCTTTAAGGATAAGGAGGTCCTTACTTCAACAAGGAGACACTGCCTCCTTTTGGATGAGGTCTTAGTGAACGATGGTGCCTTCCTGAGCCATTGTTAAGCTCAATTGCGCTCTCCTCATCAAGCCCTACCTTCTCAAATCCTTTCACAAGGCCTTCCATCCTTCTTCCTTACCAATACCACTGGAGCAGCATACGAACTCTTACTTTTCGAGATTATCCCACATTTTAAAATGTCTTGGATTAATCTCTCAATTTCAGTCTTTTGGTGATGCAGATATCGATATGGTTTGGAGTTGATAGGGTCTGATCTTGCTTTGACTTCTATTGTATGCTCGATTTCCTTGTTAGGCAGCATTTTCATGGGCAGGTCTTGGAATACTTTTTCATGCTTCTGAATTAGCTCTTGTACTTCTGGTGACTCTTCGCTAATCACTTTTGCAGATAACATTTCTAATTGGTGACATTGTACTACATAAGTTGGCGCCCTTTTTCGAATCATTTTCATCATCTGGGATGATGACACGATTTGATTTTCTGGTGCTTGGAATCCGTATAACTTGTACCTTTTCCCTTCTCGATTAAAGCTTATAAACTGCTCTTGATGGTTGGCAGAGTAAGTGCCTAGGGTTCATAGCCATTGGATACCTAAGACCACATCTACTCCTCCTAATGGTACAGTGTAGAATGGAGATTCTAAATTAAAGTCTTGAATCTGCAATTTGACCTTATGGCATTTCCCTACCTTTTCAATCTTCTTACCGTCGGCTACCATCACCTTCATGTTGGGCATGGGAAATGTGAAAATGTTGAGTCTCTTTGCCATGGTTGAGTCTAAAAAATTGTGGGTGCTACCGGAGTCTATGAGAACCACTACGTTGTTCTTCTTTATATGTCCTTTTAATTTTAAAGTTTGGGGTTGTGATATACCTGTCATAGCCGATAATGACACTTGCGAAATGCTTCCGTCATCTAATTATGGAGAGAATTATGGGGCATCTTCTATTCCTTCTATCTCTGATTCATCACTATTTGAATCATTAGTTGCTTCACAGTTATATAGGTTCCTTGTCTCTTTTCTTGTAGCACACCTATGTTTAGGGTCCCACTTTTCGCCACAACCTTTGCACTTGCCTTCTTTCATCCTTTGCATTTCCACGTTAGATTTTTCGCCTTCACAAAGATGTGGTGGAACATAACTTGTATTATCTGTATTCACAGACTAGGGAATTCTTCGTCTCAAATATACTTTTTCTGGTTTCGTCCACAGTATATTTTCAAATTTCTTTTCAGCAACTTTTGCTTTTTGTCTTGCTACTTCTATCGACGTAATGTCATGAAGCTCAAGTTCTACTTGTAAATGAGTTTTAAGTCTGGAGATGTATGTTTGAATTAGACGAGATTCTAATAACCCAAGTACTCGTGTTGCTAAGGTCTCCCATTCTCGAGTGTATTCATCCACATCTCCTTTTCGTCTCAATCTGATGACTGTTGAAAAGAACTCTTCTTCCTTGACACCTTGAAATCTTTTAAAGAACGCATCCTTAAATTTTCTCCAACTGATAGCGAGTGTCGTCTTATTCCACCACATATACCAATTATATGCTTCACCTTCCATTTTCATGGAAGCATGCCTAATCTTTTCGTCATCATTATCAATATCGAAAATCTCGAAATATTCTTCTGCTTTATTCAGCCACGCAACACTGCATTTTCCGTTATCGTCGAACTTGGGTAACTCGATTTTTGCTCTTCTTTGATACGTCGCTAACGGTGGAGCGAAAAGAGGGTATTGATTGGGGAATGAATTCCAAAGTTGCTTATTTGAAAAAGTGGCGTTACTATTTTCTTGATGGTGCGTGGATGATTTTTTTGGAGACTCAGATTTTTCATGAGAATCTGTTGAATTTGTTGAATCTGACGAATTGTGTTGTTGATTACCTCCATCATCCTGGAATAGTTGTTCGGGTGTAATCTTCATCCTGTCACACATAACGGTCAGCATTGTCATTGTCTGATTATGATTCATTTCGGATTTGATATGGTTTTTCCCAAGCTATTGTTCTATCTGATTTGTCGTATCTTGAAGCTTCTTGATGTCTTTGGAATGTCCGGTAACCTATGAAACTGGATTCGTCCAAAACAGGCCACGTGTCCGAATCCCACGAATCCGACACAATTCGATGGGAATTCGAATCCTAAAATGGGACACCACGTGTCCTAACAGGACACCATCGAATCTCAGTTGTGTCCCGTTAGGACACTTCGTGTCCCAATTTTGGGATTCGAATCCCAAAAAAGTGAGGGTTTATGAGGTTTATGAGGGAGGGTTTATGAGGTTTATAAGGGTTTATAAGGTTTGTGAGGGTTTATGGGGGAGGGCTTATGAGGGTTGTGAGGGTTTATGAGGGTTTATGAGGTTTGGGAGGGTTTATGAGGTTTGTGAGGATTTATGCAGATATTTGAATTTTGTATGTATTATTCATGCTATAATGTTACTAACTTACTTCGTAAACAGTAAAACTAACATCTAGATGAATATCTATGTTTGAAATCAATGAATTTGTATCACTATTTATATATAAAATAATATATAACGAATCCTACATGTCTTGTTCTGGAGGGTCAACGTGTCCGAATCCGACACTCGAATCCCCGTATCCTACGAATCCCGAATCCCCGTGTTAGGTGACTTAGCCAGTAACCTTACTCTCGAGATCGACTAATTTTTGGTTAAAATCATCGGAATGGTTAGTAATCGTATTCTCAAGATCAATCAATTTTTTGTTGAAATCGATCATTGTCATCGCCAACATTGAACAGGTTTGTGGGGGTGTATATTTGTCCGCCAACTTTAAAGTTTCTTCCTAAATTTGAACATATTTGCTTTTAATAAGTCTAACAACTATGTTATGAAGTTATATTATATTTAACCAACTGAATTTTTTTATTTTTTTTAAATGGATTGACGGGTTACAGTTATGAAATCATATGTATTAAACAATACGACTTTTGATACCCCGAAACCACATGAAAATGACAGAGAGGGGCAGCCAAGTGGGAAGTTTGGTCGAGGAGACCCGATAACAGGTAGCGGGGGCAACTGGCTTGTCGAGTTTTATGACGGCAAGGTGTGACGGCAGGGGTATGGCAGACGCTCAATGGAGAAGGCGGCAGAGTATGGGTGTTGTGGGATGTGAGGACAACGCAGCGAGGGTGACAACTACAGTGGGGAGCATGGTGTCAAGCAGCAGGGGAACGACAAGCAGCGGAGCAAGATTTTTGTGTAGGGCTCTGGCAGCAAGGTAAGGGTTGACTACGAATAGGACGGCGAGTTACAGGCGGTGTTGCGGATAGGGGTTGTGGACAGAGGTTGCACAGAGAGTGCAGTGATCATGGACGCGGGGGCAGCAGAAGGGACGACGAATGATGGCGGACTGGATAGCGCACATGGAAGGGATAATAGTGCTGGAAAAAATTGTGATCCTTTCAAGCAAAGAAGAACGACCCGCTCTGATACCAGATGGTGCAGACAAACCAGCGAAATTGACATAAAAATATGTATTTATTAATAATGAATATAAAATTGATGGTTTACAGGATGAGAGGCCTGAGCTTAAATACAGCCCTACGGGCCTCTTGGTGAATGGGCATGATCTTTGATCATGCCCTGTGCCCTAATTAACTAAATCGTTTACAAAATACTAAATCTTTATATAACAAGCAAGGTAGAGATAGGATAGATGATTTCAAGACTGATTTTGCCTGGTCATGAGTGATTTTAATTGGCAGGTGTATCTTCTCAATATGACAAAGTGATGTTCAAGGAAGATGTCAAGGAGAAGAAGCAAAGAAGCACTTGCAGAGAAGAACCATCATGAAGACATCAGGCGGATCTTGGACCAAGACAGAATGGAGACATTTCATGACAACTCAGAGGATTCCAATGCGGATCCATGACCCTTTGGAGGGTGAAAATGGAGTGCATATTAGATCTATCATAAAGAAGTCAAAGATATAGTAGCAAGGGGAACAACTTTGCATTGTCACTGCACCATGAAGTCCATGTCATCATTGTTAAGTTGTGACTTGTACAAGTGTCATCATAATGTCTTGTGTGTCCATGTATCTTACCACATCATTGTGGATGTAATGATGTAATTATCAAAAGGAGAAGGAAAAAATGTCATGTGTGGAATTCCAAGAGTCACATGTGGAATATGAAAAGTCACATCAAGACAAATGAGTTAAATATAAGTCCAAAGGTCTTACGAAAACCAAAAGGTCATATTAGAAATCCAAGAGTCGTAAGGGTAGTTCAAGAGTCATGAGGATATGAAAAGTCATTCCTCTTGTTATAAATACACCCTCATAGATCAGACTGGATCTGTGCAGCGGTTGAGCGGCCAGAGAAGCGAACAGCCCTGATACCAATGTAACGAACAAGGTTCGTATACTCAAAAGTTAAATACTCCAGAAGACTTGGAATATGAAGATCTTCATTGAAGATACAAGAATATAAATTAAAATGTATGAATGAGAATGATGATTTACAAATGAAGGTGCCCGCTTATATAACTGGGCAGGTAACCTTTCATGAGTGGTCATGCCCACTGTTTTAAAAACCGGCCATTTCGACTTCGATTCAGCCGAGTTGGTCCGATTCATAGCCCAACCGGGTCGACTCGGCCTTTGAATCGGACCAGCCAGCCAGGTTGTTACCGAGCCGGCAGAGTTGGCTAACGACTCAGCCGGCTCAGTAACACCCCGGTCGGCTCGGCCAAGTCCAAGCCCACTCAATCAGCTCGGTAACAATGGCCGGTCAAGTCACTTTAGCAGCATTTTTTTTTTAAATTTCACTTTTGGGGACTCCCTGGGCTTCCCTGTCTGACTCATGGGTTTCCCTATCTGACTCTAATCCAGAGGTTGAGCCAGATGATGTTGGCAACTCTAGTAGTGGCCAGTAGTACTGGTCACAGACTTTTATTGTAGAGGCCATTTCTAGCCTCCTTGGTTATGTGTTTTTGTTTTGATCTCTATATCATCATCATGTATGTATTGTAGAGTGCACTGGGTGCCATTTTGATATAATGGATATATTCATGAGCCTACTTTGATCATATGTTGTCTTCTATCTATATTCTAATGCTGTGTTTGGAAACATGAATGAAAATCTTTAAAATTATGTGTTTTTATTAAAAATAAATATTTAATGTATTTCTTACAACGACCCAGTCATAGAAATCAAGCCGGCCGAGTTGATACCGAGTTGGAGTCAGAGTTGACTCTCAGCCGAGTCGGAGTCGGACTTTTAAAACATTGGTCATGTCCTTAGGGACATACCTCTTCATTAACTAATCGCTAATTAATTATTATTTATGATGTGTTATTAATATTTATATTTACATTACTTATATCTATATTTTATTCACAACATGTTTCTGGTTTGAAGTCTTTATCCGTCTCTTTTGGGCACTCTGTATCTCTGTTTGGAATTAAAAATATTAAAAGTGCACCTACAGCCATGTACATGCAAACCGTTTGACGAAATGACTCAATAAGAAAACTCAAACAAACTCAGAAATTTAGTGGGGATTTTGAGATATCCCGAGGCAGGTATCTTACACTCTATCAATGAATCTGAATCTGATTCCAAGTCAACCAATTTTTGATGCACTGCAATGGGCAACCCCTCTTAGTTCCCTCAAGCTTACACGTGTACTCAAGGGTTTTACCAACCGAGGGCTATGTTGGACAGTAACAAACCCCAATGATCAGCTCAATCAGTGGAGACATCCACCCAGATCATGTTGCCTATGGGGAGGCCATAAGAAAAGGTTCAAATTTGATCAAGTCCCTCAAAATTAACAACTGTTATTGTGTTTCCGGTTGAGCCACCCTCCATTGATATATTTTGGGAAAGAGGAGGAGATGCCATGACGTTTTCCTTGGGAGAGGAAAGTTCCTGTTATTCCTTGTTGTGAAGAATGACATTCGCCTGTAAAAGTTGAACTAGAGCCAACTGTTACTGTTGCTAATACTATAGTGATTTTCATTGCTTTCCTACAATTTTGAAATGCCTAGTTTGCCATTTCATTCGATTATTTTGTCAAAGGAGAGGATAGTAGGATGTATCAATCAATAAAAAATTTACAATATCCTATCAATCCAACAAATCCTTTCAATTGTTTACTGTTTCTAGATTTAGTATATTCAACCACTACTAGAATCTTATTTGAATCTACTTTTGACTTCTTTAGAAACAAGGTTTCCTAATACTCTACTTCTTTTCTCCCAATTGTAGACTTAAACTAATTGTCATATAATTTGTTGTCCTCAAGTACTTGCAATACTTTACCCACATGTTCGATATGATCCCCCCAATTCTAAAACTACTTCTACCAGACTAAACAGGATAAAAAATTAAAACAAATAATAATTGCCAAGTTTCATGAACTCTTACAAATTACAATGGAGTTTTAAAAAACATATGTTGCTTGTACACATTCCCTAAGGTTAGGACACCACACAAAAACACTCACTGTTACAACAGAACATTTATTAATACTGTTGTCTCTATTCCTTGTGTCGTACATAATTTAACCTTTCATCAGTTACAGAACACTAGTTTCTAGCAGATTGTTTGGTTTTTACCAGTTCGAAACATAATATGCTGTTAATTTCAGAGAATGACCATTAAACTAATCACCATTTAGTGCATACAACAAAATCACATGCAAATTTCTGATATCCAGCAGAGCATAGTACCAGTCGGCCAAGTCGTCCAAAATGAGGCAAAACCATCGTCTGTGGACACAAACACAAACACTGACATTGTTTAGAAAACACAGACAGGAAACTGTCAAAGGCTAGAAGGTAACCATAATACAAGTTGCCATGCATCAAAAAAGAAATATCCTTAAACTATTCTATAGCCCAGTGAGACATCTATAGCAACTTTACTGCACTATCCTTGCTTACGAGACCACCAAGGGGCAGGAACCCACTTACAAGCTTTTCTCTCTCCTTTGTCTCAGCTTCTGCTTTATTTTGACCACAAATCATAATTACTGGCCCAGATATTTGGTCAAACATTTCCTCGACACTTTTAATGAAATCTTTTCTTTTAGATTTTGGAGCTGCCCTTGCTAACCACTGTGAACAGTCGGGGAAATATACAATTACTGGCTGCAGTGAAGAAGTGATCTGCAAGTAAAGCAAATACAATCATTAAAAAAGTCTCAGATTCATATATTTAATAAGTAGCAAACAACTGTCATCAATCAACCAATGGTAAAAATTACTTCATATAGAATGTCACTAAAAAGTCAAAGACACAGAATAAGCAGCATTGGTCACTCTCAGAGTAGAGACATACAAGATTGTTTTAACAATCTTAAGCCTACAACTCAATTCGTTTGAAAACAAAAAAAATAAGTTGACCATCTCATGTACAGCAGTTAAAGTGTTCCAGTTAATATTATTACCTCACAAAGGGCTTCCACTGCAATAAACCACTCCTCTGTCTGTGTATCCACATCACGCTCAATGTCTTGAACTGCAGAGACCAGAACACGAGGGATTTTCAGTAAATTAAATGTAAAATTTTACCAAAAAACCAAAATTCATTTAATTGAAATCAATCAGTACAGAAAAGAAAGATCACTGGTTATTCTTGACTACTCCATTTCCATTCCTCTGAACTCTTTCCATGTCAAACTGATTTGAGTGAATTTGTGAGTGAGAATTAGAAGTCACTCTCATCAAGTTCATGCAACTCTGTCTCTGTAACCCACCAAAAGTGTGTAACCCTTGGAGAAATTTCTCCTAACAATCTTCTTCCAGCTGGCAGCCAGCAGCTCCTTGACAGCCCACCTTGTAGCCGATGTGATGTGTCATTTTATCTCCGCTACCTACATCAGCGATATGCTTCCTCACCCATTTGTCAAGAGCACATGTTAGAAGGTGGGCAATCCGATCTAAAAGGTATGTTATTCATAGTGCAATCGGGTGTTTGTGCTTGTTTTTCATTTGGACATTTCGCATGGATTATTGGGCAACTTGGAAAAGGAAAGGGCTTTGACCGTGGTTTGTTAGTTTTTTCATGGATATGGTAGCATTGAATAGGTGTTCTAGCTTCAGATGATGCTAAGAGGCTAAGGAACACTAGATCTCCAAAACCAAGAGAAGCTTTCGCCAGATAAGCTTGGGAGAGACCTTAATTAAATTAATTTGCCATAATTAAAATATTTCCTAAGTCTAACTTAGGAAAATTGGTAAATTATAATTAATTAATTAAGTATGTTCAAGATTGCTCAAGAGGCTTCTATTGATGAAGTCTAATTGATCTTAGTCGTCATTGGAGATTAAACTGTGGTCGTTGAGACTCCAATGAGAGATTATACGAGCAGATCGAAGGGCTTGGGGATAGCATCAATGTGATCATTGTGAGCAAGGCAGATCGAGCTACCCAGTTCGCAGTTTTCAATGAGGGTGCAGTTCGAGCCAAGGGAAAGACAGTAGCAGGGGTTTACAGCAAGGAGAATTTCTGGAGAAATTCTCAGGTGGATTTTCAGTTTCCAAAATCAAGGAAGGAAGGCCAAATTATCCAGCAGGCAGGCCATATTTTACAATGCGTGTTGTGTAATTTGCCAGTGCGAGTTGGCAGAAGAGGAATCAAATCAGTAGCTAGAGCCCAGAACTAGTCCCAGGAGGCCTAGCGAATTGTTTCCAAAGGTAGAGAGAGGCAGGATATCTCATCTAGAGGTGTTCCAGAGGCAGAACGAATTTATCTGAGCAGACAGTGCATGTTTCCAATCTAGAAGTGTGAATTAGCTGGGAAGTGCAAGTTTTCCAGAGAGGCCAGATCAAGGAGATGTGAGGGAAAAAGGATTTTTCCTAGTATTTTCCAATGGAGATAAATTGTCAGAGGATAGCCAGTTGGGCATCCAATTGTAATTCTCTATATTTTCTGCATAATAAAATAAACCCTCATCTGCTACATCGGTTTTCTTTTCGAGGTTTTTCCAAGGAGAAGTGTCCAAAAACAATTGTGTCAATTTTATTGTGTGTGTGTGCATCTATTTCTCAGTTCCACATTTTATTTCCACAGCATATTTCAATTGGTAAAGAATTGCAATGTGGTTCATTTGATATTTGTAGTTAACAATTTAAAAGAAGACAAATAAATTGTTAAGTTAGGAGAATAATACTTAGTTGTTGGAGTTCAAGGAATTTTCACGTTGTTTCCTCGCCTTAAATGGGGGGGGTTAATCTTCAATCCTAGTCCAGTGGGACCTTCCCTAATGGCCCATGGCTCTAGGAAGAGCACTATGTGGGAAACCCCAATTGAGATAGTGCAGTCCCGCTTTCCCATTCCATACTCATTACTTCCCTTTGTACATTACCAGCCCTTTACTCCACCTCCTATCTCCGAGTCCACATGACCATGGGTCCACCAGCTTATAGCACACCCCCTCCCCTTGTCCACATATTTGGGTTGGGCTTGGAATCTTTGCCCCAAGAGGTTGATGCAGCTAAAAGTAAAAAGCATATCATGGCCACAAGCAAGAAACGGAAGAAAAAGAAGATTATAAAATTCAAAAGATGGCCGGGACATTAATATTAGCATGTGGACAAAAGCCAAGCATTAGCTCTACCCCTTCTAATTAGGGCTATCACCCAGTTCCTAGCACCAATGTTTCCCTGTCAAGTCATAAAAGGAACCCTTGCATGTCACAACCCATGGTGGGCGATGAATTGCCCCACCTTTAAGGGGGTGAACCAATGCTACACATCATTCACAGCATGCTCTCATTTCCTAGAGCTTCGCGTAGTGATACAAAGAAAAATCAAGAAAAAACAAAAGGCGTTAAGAGGGGTGAAAAAACAAAGGTTGGGACCTGGGTTAACTCATGCACCCATGATTGTTCCCTTCTCACATTTGTATGCCCAAAATATGGATCTCCCCATTATTGCCACCCCCTTGACCATGGCATTTGGCTCAGAGATCCTTTTTTGCCCCCTTCATTCCATCATTATTCACATGAAACCTATTGACTGAGGGATGTACCAGGGACCTATCTCTCCCCTTAAGGGTTGGCAACACCTAATACGATCATCCTCTAGCCACTCCTACCTAGGGAGGTAACATTATTATGTGATCAAAGCCCCAAATTTGGAAGGGAAGCCTTGTATGAAGCGTCAATTAGCCTTTGACTAACAAGCTTGGTCCACTTAGACGCATTAATGATTATTGCACCTAACGGTGAAAATGTAATGTTGGACATTATGTGTGATTGGCCGATGGTTTTCATCATGGGTTGGGCAACTGAACTATGGTCCAAGCCCACTAGAGGAGCATTTTGACATGCTACAGGTGACGTGTCAAGAGCCATGGGACTCCTATCACTTCAGAGCATCATTCCATTCCATGGGCACCAACAACACCCCCAACAGTCTGCACTTTGCCCCACATTATTCATGAGATTACGCACTTGGATTAGCATGCCTCAGCCATCTTAGCAATGTACACATGGTTTGGACACTGATCCAAGGCCCAGATGAGATTTGTCTCACTCCTTGAGACATGTAAGGGCTAGCACCATCCTCAGATTCTTCAACACTGGAGTAAAATCAAGCTATTCTATAGCCATGAGACCAATGAGACCCATTTTATGTCCCAAACACAAAACTGGGGTCCACACGATGATTTGCATGGAGATCTAGGGGCCAACCCCTAGATCATGATTTTTGGAGCCCTCTACACTCGATTTGGCGCTAGAGGAGCCCAAGGCATGCCATCAAGAGGCATATGCATGCATGACATCAGCATTTCGGCCCTCTAGTGTGTGATCATTTATGATTTTACATTGGCTATAAGGTCCGCTTGCAACCTTACCTAGTTTTTTCCCACTATTTTATCGTTTAAGGGGCTTGTAGGCTAAAATTAGACATCATTGGACACATATATTAGAGAGACCTAATTTGATATCTCTCATCATCAAACTTGTGAATTTCAAACCTCTTGGAAATCTCGCACTTGCTTCTTATGGGTGGATTAGAGACTCTTGGAATGCATTTTGATGTGTCGAAGTTAAATTTGGATTGTCTTTGGAGCTATTCTTTGGAAAATGGATGGATATATTGCATGTTATCGTGTAGGCACTTGGTCAATGTTATCATTTTTACATATGGACGGAAACATAAATTCCATTTTACAATAAGGACATTTAGTCCAAAATGTTGACTATCTTGTGGAACTCATTTTTCGTCCTTTCTTCACTTCTTTGTCCGACTACACTTTTTTTTTAAATCCCCCTTTTATATCTTTATTCAACCTTTTTATTTAATTAATATTGGGCTCTTAAATTTTTTTATTTTTAATAATAATAATAATAATCTCTTTAACTAATTTTTTGTTTCAAACGATAGGTTTTGAAAATTCAATACATAATATATATATATATATATATGAAGGATAAGCCCCACAAACTAGTGAGAAAAACTGAAACCAAATGGGCGTTGATTATTCAGCTCATTCCACCATCGTCTACTTTTAGGGTTTGGGTGTCGATAAGGAGTTCTTGTGATCTGACTTCCCCTTTTCCTGTTTGTGGCGATTTCTTGATTTACTTCCTGTTTGTGGCGATTTCTTGATTTACTTGAGATATTGATGTTGTTGAGTTGGTTACAGAATCTTCACTTGGTATTTTGATTGTTTGAACTGTAACATCTAAGTATGTTTTGGCTTCAATCGGGTTTGGACTTGTCTGAACTGTGAAGTTACAGGATCTATATTTGTTCCTTTTTCTTCAACTTGAATTTCCACATTTGAAGATTTCAACGATTCCTTCTTGATAAATTATCGTACCTTGTTTTCGAACAACTTCTTGTCCTTCTTAAGCTTCTCTATTTGCGCCAGTAATTTTTCATTGTGGTCTTTGAGGTGAGTACCTTTTTCGTTTTTGTCCGCGATAATCTTTTCAACTTCCTTCTACATATTTTGCATTAACTTCTGGTTTTCTTGAAGAATTATTTTTGAGATACCTTTTACGTTTTTTGGAGTTACTCAACCTAGCTTCAATGTAACATCCTAGAGCTTTATTTTCTTTCTTTTTGTAGGGAAATGTTAACAACTTTGTTATGAATATAATTCATATAAAAATAATAAATAATTAATTAACTAATAGTTAGTTAGTTAGTAATGAAGACGCAAGTCTTAGAGACATGACCATTAATGGAAGGGCACCTGCCTAGGTATATAAGCAGGCCCTCATTGTAATCATTACAAACACCTTTTATACATTCAACAATTCTTATATATAATTACTACTTGTCCTACGATGGATACTTACATATTTCAGTTCTTCTAAATTATTCCACTGAGCATACGAACTTTGTTCATTACAATGGTATCGAAGCCACGTTCTCCGATCCCGGCCATTGGCCATGAAAGTATTTGTCAACGTAGTTGTCATCGCGATCAAGCATTTCGCTATGGAATTCAATGTTCTCCATTATGCCAAATTTGCCACCAGGCATTCGGCCATTAAAAAGAATAAATAAAAGAAAAAGAAAAAAATTATATTAAAAAAAAAAAAATATATATATATATATATATATTTAAAAAAAGTTTATATATAAAAAATGGAATTATAATTTAAAAATAAAAATGCAGTGGGGTCCACGTACCTGCATCCGTCGTTGTCGTGTTGGTCGTCGACCAATTCATCCATTGGTATTTGTTATTCATACATTTGTCTACCCGCTGTTGGACTCGTCCGTTGTTTGACCCTTCGTTTCTCCCTGTCAGTTCCGACACCATTCTCGTATTCCTTGTTTCCCTGCCCAATCGGCCGCAAACCTGTTCCAAGAAACACCTCCATGCACCGTGCTCGATCCACCCATCGTCGAACCGACCTCCATCCAACACATTTGCTGTCACAACCCTCCGCCAGAACGCTATACACGCCACCTGTTCCTCTCATCACCTGTTATCAGCCATCTTCTGCCATTGTCGTCATGGCTTGCCGATTGCCAAAACCGCTCACCAACCATCATTTAGTCGTCGCTTGGAAAGAATTTGTGGGTCGTGTGTTTTTTTGAAAAATAGATTGAAAAGTCGTCGAACCAACTCAAGTGCCCACAAACAGATCTGCCGAGTAACATTAGAGAATTTGATCAATGCTTGTGAGAAGTTAATCATCCTGTGTACGATATATTCAAAGGAAAATTCGATTTATAATTCGCGGGCAATTATGGGTGTTTCAAATTAGTAGTGTTGAAAACGTTGTGAAGAAGAGACACTATTAAACAGTCACGATCATTTTTAAAAGACACGCTTTATCACATTTTTTTTTAAATTGGAGAAGAAATTCAAACTAACATCACTCATCCTTTCATGAAACTTAGGGAAGGATTTTATTAAATAAATCATTTAAATTTAAAAGCAGAAGGATATACATGGTTATTTATTCAAAAAAGAAATAGGAGAATATTATATTATTTTTAAAAATTTATATTTTGAAGGGTGATTCTAGCAAGAGTAAAGTTAAAGTCTTAAGGTTCAAAAATTAATAATAAATTAAGGTGTTGAAATATTTCATATTATATATATAGATTCAAATTCCATTGAAAAGCAGGCATAAAATTTATATCTTGAAAGGTTTAAGGATCCACTAAATAATTGAAGTATTGAGTAAAAAAAGGGGGTAAAACAAAAATAAAGGAGTATTATTTAATTAAAAGAAAAGAAGAAGAGGGTATTCAAGGTTGTATATACTCGAGTTATAAAATAAAGTAGGCAAATATCAATTATATATTGAAAATTGGGTCTCTTTTAAAAAACCCTAGGCCTTGGTCAAATATCATTTGATAAAATTATTGACAAAGACAAAAAGGAGTCAATTTCTAAGAGAGAAGAATGGAGCCTAATTCGAAAATGATGAAGGAAGAAAAGATTAGTCTTATATCCAAGTCAACATTTTGGACTAAATGTTCATTTTGTCTAAATGAAATTGGACATACATATATTCAAGGAAGTTGCAAATTAAGTTGTCCAGTGTGTGGAAGATTATTTAGTACAGAAGAACGTCAAGATAATGAGCAGTCGCAAACGAAAAGTTTAAAGGAAGAACTCGCCGAACTACAACAAAAGAACGAATCATCGGAAAAGAAATATAAAGAACTCGAAGATCGATTTTATAAAGAATCAACAGAAAGTAACAAGAAAATTTGGTGTCTAAGGGACCATAATCAAAAATTACTTGAGAAGGTTAAGAAGTGCAAAGCTACAAAGAAAAAATTAGAAGAAGAAAATGAATGTCTAGAAAAGAAATTACATGAGAATCTATCAGAAAAGAAAGAAGAAAATTTGTGTTTAAAAACCCTGAATCAAAAGTTATTAGAACAAATCAAAAATCTAAAAGATGAGGAGCATACTAAGAATAAAGTCAACAATCCAGAAAACGAAGAGCTTTTACGTCTAAGGAATCATAGCCAAAACATTCCTACACAAATAAAGAAGCTAAAAAGTGACAAGAAGTTGCTAAATGACAAGTTAGAACAACTTACTCAAAAAGAAGTATTGAAGTCTCCAGTCGTAGCAGTCCAAGTTGAAGATAAAGGAACAAATATCGATCCAGTCAATATCACAACTCAAGAAGAGGATAAATCAATCTTTTGAAGTGAAGAGATACTCAGAAGAGGATAAATCAATCTTTTCAAATGAATACATACTCAGAAGTCGCAGTCCAAACAACAAAAAATTCAAGTGAAGATCTCGCAATTAATCAAGCAATCTTTGTATCAAAAAGAGATCAAACCACAAGAACTCCTTATCGACACCCAAATCACAAGAGCAAACAACTAAGTCAGTCTACATATTTGAACCATTGAAAAAGGAAGCAACAGATTAATGTTCCAAGGAATACTGAAGTTTGCGTAATCCAATCCTATGATAACAATTCACTACAAATTTCTAGTCACCAAAAAGTTCCACATGAGATTAATCTAGGATGGTCAAATCCATTCTCAGTCGAACAATTTTGTTTATCACTCAGAGCATCGTATCGTCTTGTATCAACAAAGATGAAAGTTCTAAGACAAAAAGATATTCGAAACGCGAAAAGAGATCTGGCCATTTCATCAATAAGCTTTGAGGACAAAGCTTTTTGAAGAGGGGCAATGTTATGAATATAATTCATATAAAAATAATATATATAAATATAAATATAAATAAATAATAATTAATTAACTAATAGTTAGTTAGTTAGTAATGAAGAGGTATGTCTTAAAGACATGACCATTCATGAAAGGGCACCTGCCTAAGTATATAAGGATACTTACATACAATTACTAACTATCCTATGATGGATACTTACATATTTCAGTTCTTCTGAATTATTTTGCTACGTATACGAACCTTGTTCGTTACAAACTTTTTTTTATATTTAGGATGAAGGACCTGTTGACCACACTTTGTCAACAATCCAAGGAAGCACAGTACAAAAAAAGTGGAGGAAAAAATTTCAAAGATCAAAGACATCAGCCAACATAAATATGTCATTGTAAACCCAATTTCTGCAAGTTTTACTGTAAATGATGCTAGTATGACCATTTATTTATGTAACAACATTTAGGTAAGCCTCTGATTTTGGCAAAGGATTTCATCCTAGGAAGTTCTTTAACCTCTCCGAATTATGTGTGTTTGTAAACACGCCTTATCGACGTAATTTTTCTTACAACTTAAACCCCAAAGCTAGGGTGGAATTCGTTGACAAGGTCTTAAGTGAGTCCTAGTGTTATATCAAGTCTATTGTAAGGGAATAATTTTAGTGAATGGTACCTCATAGTCAGAAACCATGGCTAAATTAATTTATTACAAGCACACTTGGTTTCATACTAGATCATATTGTGTCACAGAATTGGGTAAATTATTAAGGGTCTATGTGTAATGGTGTTTTCCCCTTTCAAGGGTTGATATTGTAATTATTTGATGTAAAAAATATTTTATTGCATGGTCCCTTGCAGTCAGACACCATGTCTAAAATATTTGAGAGTGAGAAAAATTATTAATCCCCTCTAGAGTCAATTAATTAATTTTTTAGCTGAATTAAATAAAAATCCTAAGCCAACAAATTAATTAATTTTGAGTCAAAAAAATAATTATATAGAAATTAATTTCTCTCTAGTGGAAAATAATAAAAAATTTGTGGGTCAAATATTTTTGGAGGTCCTCCAACAAGGGAAAAAATGATATTTTGAGAAAATTTGGACCCTTGGACCTTGGTGGTTAACTCGAAATCAACCTTTTTAGGAAATTAGTCCAAAATATTAAATTTTGGATCAATTCAAAGTGGCTTTTAAGAAAAATTCGAATTTTTCCTCAGAACAGAAAATTCGACGATGGAGAATAAAAGATTATCAAGTTATTTTCAACGATCAAGATTATTTTGACAAGGATCAAGCAAACTAGCCGTTATTTTCCACTTGGAGGGCTTTGTCTACATAAAGAAGTTATTGAGCTTCTATTTGATATCTTTGGATGATCTATGGATGAGAAAATTTTGTAAACGCTAATATTGAGTTGTTGCTCTATTGGGAACATTTTTTATCATAATAGAAAAACTTTGGGGTTCAGTTCATGGTGTTCTTCTTCTGCTGATCTATGGCATGTGTTGGCTATGCGTTATCTTATATTGTGTTGAATAAATTTTTACAAATTGTTATTTCATTTTTCAGTGATGAGAACATTCTATTGGTACATGTTATCTCAGGTGATCTAATTCACCTTATGATCTAACAATTTTATCTTGAGAAAATTATAGAAATTTATTGGTACACTAACCCTTGGGCTCCAAGTTCACAAACTGTGGGGAAGAGCCGACCTTGTTTGGGCTCTGAGATTTTGTTGTGGTAATTAATTTCGCATAAGGGTTTTGGCCAATCTATCTTTCGAAAATGTTCATCCATTGCCATTTATTTAAAAAATATTTTCAAATTTTTTATTTGATCTTGGGATAAAAAAAATTATATGCTAATGAGAGCTTGTAATTTAAGTTTGTAAATATTTTGTAAAATATTGTTTTAACCCTTGTTATTTTGCAGTGCTTGGCTATTTGGGGTTTGATAATTTTGTATATAGACTTGGAGTTTGGAATTCTTTTATTTATTTGTGTAAGTGATAGCTCAAGGGTTTGAACCAGCTAACTTTTCTGGGATATTCATCCAAGCAAGGAAGGCTAATCTAGGCCCTTGGGGGAAGATTTAGCCTCCCCAGCCTCTAGCAATTCAACGTCCAACTGAAGAAGGGAAGTCGTCCAGCATTTGAGGCCCCAAAGCAGTGATTTTTGGCATTTTTGTGTAATTGTAGGTTTCTAGAAAAATTTCGAGGCCTTTAGGCCTATCCATCCTCTTTCTTTGCCTTAGTTGTGAACAATAGAGGCCTTTTTAGGCCCTCGATCCCACTTCCTCTCCTTGGTTGTAAGCCCATTTGGGCTTGTCGTGACCTGTTTAGGCCTTAATCCTAGTCGTCTAGCCCTCTAGGGACCTCAGCCCCCTTCTTTTACACTAGTCGTAGCCTTGGGTTGTCTTGTTTGGCCCTCGGCCCCCTCTTTCCCCTTAGTCGCAGGCATGGGATCCTTCCCTTGGACTTTCCCTTAGCCGCATGCCCATACAGCGCCTTTCCATGCCCTACGTCAACCCTCTAGGGCTTGACGTCAACCTTAAGGGGATTTTCTCCTTAGTCATTGGCCTATTAGGCCCTTTCCCCCCTCATCGTTACCCATGCTTGATCCTTCTAGCCTTTCATTTTCCCTTTCTATCTCTAGTGTTAAGGTTTCCTAGCCCTAGCCTATCCTCCTAGCCCTCATTCATTGATTCTTCAGTCATTCATTTAGTTTGCATTAGTATTTTGTCTCTAACATTTGGTTTTGCAGTGATTTTAGTGCTAACTTGGTGATTGTAGGTAGTCAAGTTCATTGGGAGCCTCTCTAGTCATCCACAATGCCACTAGGCCTCTTGATTTGCTCTCTAATCCTTCATTCTCATAACTATCTCCATTTGGAATACAGCTCCTCTATGGGGAAGAATTTGTGAAGGTCAAATTGACTTGGAAGAGGTTGATTTTCTTGAGAGAGGTTAAAATTGTCCGGAGAGACTGAATTGCCTTGTGGAGATTGCATTAATTTGGAGGGGGGTGTATTTCCTTAGGGGTCAAATTGATCTTGAGGGGTTGAGTTTCTCTTGGGGACTAAATTCTTAGAGGCAACCAAGTTAAACTTCAAAGGGTCAAATTCTTTTCTGGATAGCCAAATTGATCTTGAGGGGGGCGAGTGCCTTATTGAGGGTCAAATTCTTGGAGGCAGTCGAGTTGATCTTCAGGGATCAAGTTCTTTCTTGGAGAGCCGAATTGACTTGAGAAGATCACAATGGTATTTTTGGAGGCCATACTCCTCATCTCAGTCTTGAAGCCAAATTGTGCAAAAGTTGCTAAAGCAATTACCAGCTTCCAAAAATTAATATTTTGCATGTAATTTCTTGATTAAATTTAATAAAAATTTCCTTATGTTCTGGGAATTTTATTGAGTAACGGTTACATGTTTAATTGCATGCACAATGTTTGAGAAAATATCTTTGTTGTAAATGTTTCATTTAATTCGCATACAAGTGTTTGATGAACTGTTTGCGTACAAAGCGTTTGTCAAAATGCATAAGAGAGAAAATTAAAATTTATGCAAGTTGAGTTAGCATATCTTGGCAAGGAACATTACAATAACACAAATTGCAAAAATTGAATCAAGTTCAGGGTGCATCTGGTTATAACTTTGAAGAAGATACCATAGATAGATAATGCCTTTAAGATCAACGCTCTTCTACAAAGCTACATTTGTGTATCTATTGAACTTGGACAAGGCTGCTTGGAAGCAAGAGTGGAAGCGGGAAGCGGAAGCGAAAACAGGAATGGGGAGCGACAATTTTCAGAAGCTTCTAGGTCAGAGCAAATCAAGAGTGATTTTTCTATAATATACATTATATATATTTTGATGCATATAACATCAATCCTCTAGTAGTTATAATCTTCATCAACCACTGGTCCGCTACTTACAAGTTACAACATCTTGATTCTCATGATTCATCAATCTTAAAATTTCAAAGTTTGAAAATTCAATTTATAACATTTGTCATCACTAAAGTTGTACTTGTAACCACCACCAAACTATAACAAAGAAAATCAAACATGAAATGAAACATTTCAACTTTCACAAAGCATCATATTCATAATTCATGAATCATTACCAATGAATTATAGTTGCCAACTTCAAACTTCAAACTTAAATTGTCATATATTGTTTACAAAAAATACCATGGTAAATATGAAAGAATCAATACTCATAAAAAGTACTAGAAACTAGAAAAGGCGAGTAAATCAAAATTAATTATTGCCACGAGAAATTTCTAATTTATTTTCTCATGCTCTACGCTCCTTCTGCATAGTTGGACGACATGTCCAAAACTAGAAGGCACATGACCTCCACGTGAGGCTGCAGATGGAGGTGGTATCAAAGCTGGTGCAATGTGAACATTGCTAGTGGATTATGGGGGTGGCATGGTTGTTGATGTTGTTGTTGTTGCTTCAACCTCATCTTTCAAAAGTTTTGCTTCCAATTTCTCCAAATGTAAGGCTCCACCTTCCAAATTGTCCTCCTCCGCCTTGTTGTCCCAAGTGACATATGCTTTACCATATCGAGCCTGATCACTATAATGTGTCAACAACCTCAAATTGTAGTGTACATAAACCAAGTTTTCTACCTAGTTTTCATTAAGGCAATTTCTTTTGACATTGTGGATGAAATTATAGGTGCTCAAACACCTCTCTGCAAAAGAAGTATTAACCACCTGTGAAATCACTTTCACTACCAATTTTGCAAAAGCCCCCCCGGAGCCAGCCATACATGTTCAACCACTCAACAGGATTCATTGTATCTCTATCACCAATAGCATGCAAAGAATCAAACACTCTAGTTTGACATATTTGCTTAATTCTCCACGCAATCTTGCACACTCCTCCCTCATAGGGACCAGCTTGTCTAATGCTACCATATACCCATTTTGTACCTCTGGATCTGTATATGGTTTTCTCCTAACCCACCCCCAAGTGCAAGTTTCGCCATCCAAGATGGAGAGTAGTATTTCCGTGTAAGGACATACGCCAAGGCAAGGAGTGGAACATTAAGATTATCCCACCTTTTGAACATGTTTTGGTGTAAGGACATATGCCAAGGCATGGAGTGGAACATTAAGATTATCCCACCTGTTGACCACATGTTTGTGAATATAATCATACAAGATGGGATCCTTCGACTCAACAATATATTTTATTTGTCCTAGCATGCTATCCATTTGCTCATACACCTCCCTAATCACTTGCGCATTTGTATCTACAAAACGAATCATGTTTTAAATGGGCTTGGTGAACTGGAAAACATTCCTCACACCTATCCAAAACTAACCATCAAGAACGGTGTCCCTGTAAGATGTTGTTGCAACCTCGTCCTTTAATATCTACCATAATTCACTTGATATCATGCTAGACAACGACTCTCTTACCTTCAAAAGGCGCCTGAAAGTGAGGTAATAGCTAGCAAATCTAGTCTTTGTTATCTTCAATAGCTCCAACCACGAGTGACTACAAAAAATGCCATGGCTATTGCTATGATTAGTAAGGAATCTTATCATTTTCTTGCCTTGCTTGTACTGAGGTTCCTTTATCTTAATAATATCATGCATCAAAAGGTCCATTGTGTGAACCAAACACCCAAACCAAAATATGTTGGAGTATATATCCTCAATAATTACTCACAATGCCTGACAATTAGAAGCATTATCAGTGATGACTTGGATGACATTGTATGGCCCAATAATTTCAGTTGTTTGAATTAATGGTTCTACAATGTTGATGTCGGTCTTAAACTTATCTAAGTAGTCATGAGATGAAAGGAAGGTTGCACCAATAGCGGACACACCAAGAACACTTATCAATGGCTTGCCTTTTACATTTGTCCAACCATCAAATACAATGGCTACCCCATATTCATTCCATGAATTTGTGAATTTACCCAAATCATTTTTTATTTTGCCTTTTTTCCAAGTCAAGTCCCACAGTTCTAGCTTTGTCATGGCCAAGGCCCTTGTATCCTTTAAAAGCATCATTGACAGCGGCAACCATTTCATGCCAATAAGGTGAGCTAAGAACATTGAATGGTATGCCACATGCATAGATAAATCAGAAATTTTTTGCATCCACGTCATCCCTACAACCTAGATTGTTGAGTTTTGTAGATGTTCTATGCTAAGAGCGATTTCACTTTTCTCACAGCAATCATACAAGTAGATAAGCAAAATGCAGATAGAACATATAAGCAGATCTTACAGAAGACAAATCAGAAACAAGAAAGATGACTGTGTTCGTTTCGGCGGTCAACAGGATGCTTCAACCAGCAAAGTCTCCTTTGGTCAGCCAGCCCAGCATGTGTCACAACAACCCTCCTGGTAGCTCGTACTTTTAGGATGAGAGAGGAAGATGTGTATTATTCTCTCCAATTTTTCCTGTATATATATCCATCAATGAGGGTGTGTGACACATCTGTTGGGCATGTGAGCCTACATTACAAAACTGGCTGACCTTGCACATATAATTTATTAAGAATAATAAATTCAAAATATAAGTTCTGCTCATCGGATTAAGACTATTTTTATATGGATTTTACACCTCTCAGAAAGAGGAATCCAACAAAAATATTAGCCTCTTAATCTGAGCATCAGAACATGGAGTTTGGACCTAGTTGTCCAATTTTAACACTCCCTCTCAACTAGGGAGAACTCCATCTATTAGTGCAATTAACATCGTGAGTCATCCTGCCGAAACTTGCTTTGCTGGCTTCTTTATTTCAGAACAGAAGTGGGTCAGTCACAAAGACATCATTCCCCGACTGACATAATCAGTCCAGAGGTCCCAGACCTCACAAATCTTGATCCCAGATCAAGTGGTTGGACCGTGCCATCCTAGATAGAGAGTACGGCAATCTCTGATGCGTCCATCAGTCTTTGCTAATAGTCTCTAGCTTTTCCACACCTCATTGGCCAAATGAGAGGTACTTCCCATGAGCCCTGAACTCAATGGGTAGGATGCATACGGGGCACAGATTAAATGAGTGGCGAACCAGCTCAATAATCACAAGGGTGGGGCAGAAGCATTATGAGTGCTTATAGCTCCGAGAAGCTATCCCCAAAGCCCCCCAGAGCTCCCAGAGCTCATCGTCCAACAGGACCCATATCATAGGGTCTTTCCACGACACCAAGACTCTCACGGAAGGTTAGGAACTTGACCTTCCCCAGGGGCTTAGTGAGAGTATCCGCGACCTGCTCATCAGTTCCTATATGATCGAGCCTTACGGCGCCTCGCTGTACCATATCCCGGATAAAGTGGTACCTGATATCAATATGCTTGGATCGGTCGTGGAACACAGGATTCTCAGTCATACGAATCCCACTCTGATTATCACAGAGTATTACAGTGGTATCTAGCACATGTTGGAACAGCTCACTAAAGAGCTTCCTCAACCAAACTGCTTTACAACAGGCCATACTAGCAGCAATGTATTCGGCCTCCGCGGTGCTCAAAGCCACCGACTTCTGCTTCCTGCTCATCCATGAGATCGAAGCAGAACCAAGATTGAAACAACATCCAGATGTGCTCTTACGATCCACCACACTGCCAGCCCAAACGGCATCAGTATATCCCCGGAGTATCACACTCCCGGCAGTGTATCTCAGCCAGTGGTTTATCGTGCCCCGAAGATATCTCAAAAGATTCTTGGCACCAACCCAGTGAAAATGATGAGGCTCAACCATCTGTTGACTCAAAGTATTCACTGCAAAACATATGTCCGGACGGGTGTTCACTAAGAACATCAAAGCTCCTATGAGTTGACGATACTCAGTAGGATTGGCCAAGATAGGCCCTGCAGCGCTGCCACTCAACTTCTTAAAGTTGAGTTCCATTGGTGTCGACATGGACTTACAGTCCACCATCCCAAATCTTTCCAGAAGCTTCACAATATACTTTCCTTGAGAAAGGAGAATCTCTCCAGGTCTCTGCCAGACCTCCAGGCCTAGGAAATAGTGCATCAGTCCTAGGTCTTTCATCTCGAACTCAGCAGCAAGCTCCCTCTTACATTGATGAATGAGAGGGTCATCATCTGTCAGGAAGAGGTCGTCCACATACAGCACTAGAATGAGAGGCTTTCCTTCCTCAACCTTAAAGTAAAGGTTTGGATCAGCATTGCTTCGAGTGAAGCCCAGCTTCATCAAGTAACTATCCATCCTCTCATACCAAGCTCTGGGTGCTTGCTTTAACCCATAGAGGGCTTTCTTCAACCTGCAGACATAAGTGTCTTGATCTTGAACTTCAAATCCCAGAGGTTGTTCTACATACACCTCTTCCTTTATTGCACCATGCAGAAAAGCGGTCTTGACATCCATCTGATGAAGACTCCATCCTTGCGTAGCAGCAAGGGCTATGATGGATCGGATGGTGGTATATCGAGCCACAGGTGCAAATATATTGTCATAGTCAATTCCTTCCTTTTGAGAGAAGCCACGGGCAACAAATCTTGCCTTAAACTCTTCAGCACTCCCATCAGATCCATGTTTAATCTTGTAGAGCCATTTAGCGGTGACAACAGATTTGTCCTTCGGTCTCGGGACCACATCCCAGACATCATTCTTCATAATAGCCTCATAGCATCCTTCCAGACTTGATGTTTGATGGCTTCCTCAAAAGATCCAGGTTCAGATTGTATAATAGAACTCATGGCAGCTAGATACCCTTGGTATCTACACGGCTTCTAGCTTTCTCGGAATGTTCCCCTTGGGGCAGCATGACCCTCAGCATCTTCGAGGGTGTCCCTGAGCTATGATGGCCTCTTTCCTAGAGAAGGGGAAGGATCAATCGGGTCCATTGGCCCTTCAACATCAGGCATAGTCTCAGCCTGGGGTTCTTCCAGATTTCCAGGTCTTTCTTCATGGTTTTCTTCAGATCTAGGAAGATCTACTACTTTCTTCAGGGAAGCATCTTCGTCAAAAGTGACATCATGGCTTATCTCTACTTCCCTTTGATCAGGTACATAGACTCTATATGCCTTAGAAGTCTCACTGTAGCCCACAAACATTCCTTTCTTCCCAGTAGCATCCAGCTTACTTCTCTTTTCTTTCGGCACATGAAAATAGACAGGACATCCAAAAATTCTAAAATGTGAGACATCAGGTTTCTTACCAGAGAAAAACTCTTCGGGAGTTTTGGAGTCCAAAGCGGAATGAGGGCATCGGTTTTGAATGTACACAGCAGTATTTGCAACTTCTCCCCACAGAAACTTTGGAAGACCCTGGTCACACAGCATGGCACGGGCAGCTTCCACAATAGTCCTATTTTTGCGTTCAGCAACACCATTCTGCTCAGGAGTATATGCAGTGGTAGTCTCCCTCTTAATGCCAGCTTCTCTGCAAAAGTCTTTGAACTCATTTGATGTCCATCCAGGTGGCATCAATAGGAAGCTCATCAAACTGTGTCGAACATAGTCAAACCTTGACTCAATATAATTTCCAGAACACTGTGATCTTCTTGCTGTACTAACTGACACTGCTTCAACAGTTATCCTTTTCATCAATAATGAAGGCCTTCAAGTCTGCAGTAGGCCACGCAGTCCAAGACTGATAGAACAACCTATGCTGCTCGCTATGGCCTGCGGCCTAGCCCAGCAGCAAGATAGGCCTATGATCCTCAAACAGTCAGCAACTAATAACATATGCTGATCTGATGACAGTGACTTATCAACCTTGAAACAGTCCTAAGGAACAGCCCTTATCAATGTGCTGTCGCCATGCTTCTTTTATTTATAGCAACCGAAACACTGTCCTTCCAGACCTCCTTATACTGTGAATGCGTATAGGGTCAACAGACTGCGGATTCAGGCCTTCTGAAGCTGCGGATTATGAGTCTCTTTCTTGAGCACTGCTGAGATCACCATCTTGCTGCTCCTCTAACATTATTGCATCACCAAGAACTTCATTGTTGTCGCAATATCTTTAAGTGTATCATTGTTACGCTATGGTTGCCCTTAGGATCTCTGCACCATAAAGACTACGACAACACTTCGCTGTACTGCTTCTTTCATTATACTTAAATTGTAATAATCATGTTATTACTTCTTGTGATCCTTGTCATTGTGACTGCTTCTGAGATCATATTCATGTCGAGATCACTAGATTCGAATACAATGGAGACTATTGATATGGTATATCTCCTTTTTCAGGGATGCCAAGAATCAATGTCATCACCGAAACATACTTCATTAATCTGGTTATGCTGAGACAGTAATATATATGAAATAGAGATAATATTCAAAATGACCTTCGTTGATCCGAGAGAGTAGATCCATCACTGCTCCCTTCGAGACTGCAGCTCTTGATTTGATTGTCACTGCTCAGATTGCAGTAGACACAGTCATTATTGAAATTCTCTTCAACGAGATTATATGCCGAGACTGATACAGGAATATCTCTGAAAGAGCGGAGATATCTTTATGCTGAGATTGTCATATCAATCTATTCATGTAATGCAGAGACTTTCATTATAAGGATTAGGTCTCTGTTGAGAATCTATATAGCTCAGACCTCATTGCAGTGTCCTTATCCGAGATCTTCATTTCCTTATCCATCCGAGTTTTGTGCCTTTAATTCATAGGTATGCCGAGAGAATATTTAGCCCAGTTCATGGATCAATTCTGCGTCCTCATCATACCTTCGAGTTCTGGTCATGAATGCACCTCATACCCTAACCGAGGTGCAGTCAGATCCAGCTTCTCCATGCGAGATCTAGCATGTGTGATTTCTGCGTTCTAGACTGCGGCTCCACTACTGCTTCATTCCCTTAATAGTATGATTATTATAGTGGACAGAGTTCCGACATTTATCATGTAACTGTTCTTCAAAATATCAGAAGTATCGGAGTTCATATGACTGTCTCCGTGACTGCACATAGATTTTCACTGCGGCTTTATTAACTGTGCGTATATATGTATGGACTGCGTCTTCATTCCAAAGTTTGCGGCTTCATTAATTTTGCGTATATATATATAGACTGCGGCTTCATTATTCCAGCGTATATATTGTATGGACTGCGGCTTCATTATTCCAGCGTATATATGTATAACCATTCCCAGCGTATAAAGTGGTTCCATATTGCGTATACAACATAAACAATATTGGGTATATGAACAGCGTATCATAACTGTTCTTTATGTCCTGTGTTTACTTATATGCGGCTTCATTATTTCTTCAACTGCGTATTAGTACTCCTCTTGACAGCTACAGGTCTCCTTTTGCACTGCGTCCAGACCTCCTTGTAAGACATGACTGCGGCTTGACTGCAGCTACGTTAGCCTTACTGCGTTTGTCCCTTATATGAACACACGTTAACCTTTAACCTTACTGCGGTTTTTCTTTATATGACTGCGGCTTCCTGCGGTTAGGGCATCACCCTTGGGCCAGCGTATCTGTTGGTTCTTTCCTTCCAAAAACCCAGACGTGGAGAGGAGATCACCTCAAGAATACCTGTTCTTCGATGATGATTGCTATAGATAGAGTTTGTCTTCACCTCAGCTCTGATACCATGTTGAGTTTTGTAGATGTTCTATGCTAAGAGCGATTTCACTTTTCTCACAGCAATCATACAAGTAGATAAGCAAAATGCAGATAGAACATATAAGCAGATCTTACAGAAGACAAATCAGAAACAAGAAAGATGACTGTGTTCGTTTCGGCGGTCAACAGGATGCTTCAACCAGCAAAGTCTCCTTTGGTCAGCCAGCCCAGCATGTGTCACAACAACCCTCCTGGTAGCTCGTACTTTTAGGATGAGAGAGGAAGATGTGTATTATTCTCTCCAATTTTTCCTGTATATATATCCATCAATGAGGGTGTGTGACACATTTGTTGGGCATGTGAGCCTACATTACAAAACTGGCTGACCTTGCACATATAATTTATTAAGAATAATAAATTCAAAATATAAGTTCTGCTCATCGGATTAAGACTATTTTTATATGGATTTTACACCTCTCAGAAAGAGGAATCCAACAAAAATATTAGCCTCTTAATCTGAGCATCAGAACATGGAGTTTGGACCTAGTTGTCCAATTTTAACATAGATCAAGGAATTCTAAGGTTGTTTACACTTTAAAGGGATATTTATGCCTGGGGCTGCAAATACACTAACATGTGTGGATGCTGTTGGGGTTCTTACAGTTGCTTTATGTGTGCTAGTGGTGTCATGTTCAACCTTTGATCTTTTTGATTGGTATTGTGCTTGCTCTTTTCCCTTATATATTTGGTTCTTTGTTGTGCAGACACATTTGCACAGATTTTGATTCCTATTTGTTTATTCCCATCCCATGCCATTTTCCCACATAGATGCTTTTTGGCAGACATATATGTACCTATGTAAGTAAAATTGCAATGGGGGCATACAAATTTAGTGGTTCCACCCCCCTTCCCTCCACGTCTTTTGCCACATTTCCACAAGGGTGTTTGGTCTACCCTGATTTTATTTCCATAATCTTCAATCCCATTATCCTCCTTCTCCTCTTCCTCTTGGTACTACTCTTCCCTAGGGTATCCTCCACCACTACCCACTTCTTCATCATCTTCATCATTTATTCTTCTTCCACTTCCCAACACCATCATCATAGCAAAAAAATTGGAACCAACAAGATAAGGCTAAGCCATATACCCATCATGTTTGTTGAAGGTTGAGAGTATTGCCTGCAATAAAATGAGGGGGGAGTTGGAAAGAGTAGGAGAAAAGAAGAACATCTAGATTCTAGATTCATTGAAGCTTTGAACATTCAGCATATTTTTACACAAACGTTACATGAAAAGAAAAACAATGGGATTAGACCCTACCTCGTTTGCTCTCCAACAATCTCCCTTTGGCTCTCCAACAATCTCCCTTACAATAGCCCAAGCTTGCAAGCTCTAACAATCTCCCACAAGCTCCTCAAGCTCAAACCCTATCAAATGCTCTCAATCTCTCTTTCTCACAAATGAAATGGTGATTGTAAGGAAGGGATGAGGCCTTTTATTGTTTTCCCCTCCCATTTCCCTCCAAAAAGTCACGCCCTCTCTCCCTTGGCCATGTGCAGTTTTCATGAGGCAGGAGCAAAAATTTTGGAGTGATTGCTCCCGTATTGCTCCCCGCATTTAAAATTCACTCCCGGAGCGATACGGGAACAATCACTCCTTGGAAATCGGAGAGCGAATTTTTTTTACCGGAAGACCCTAGCGCTTTCGAGCAGAGCGCTCTTCAAGAGCGATTCAAAAGGGTGGGGGCGAGGGGGCACTCCCCACAATCTTGGTCTTGTATTATGACCATGACATTATCATTCCTACGAAAGCATTTCAGGCAGAACACAGCCTAATGCAGTCATACCTGCCCCAATATTATCTCTTTGATATCCATGATTTGCACTACATTAACAGCACGGATATCCATAGGCTAAAATGGTCCATCTTGGCAAACGCTCTCAATAGCTTCATTTAGATTCAAATACAACAAAACAGGGAGGTGTAAAGCATCTAAATCACGCATGAAAAATACAGTAGGAGTCAAGACAATGCACTGATATCGAAACCTATGTTACCAAATACCTGACCAAGATAATTGTTACTTGGTTCATTCCAATTTTTGTATTGACACTTCATCACTAGTACTTTACTAATATGTTTTTATATGCATAATCATTCAGCAGCATGATTAAAATTCCAAATTTGGGATTAATCCATGTTGACTAAATGAAATCCCATTATTTTCATGTCACCTTAAGCCCCTAATTAAAGACCCAAAATGGAAAGAAAAACATTAAAACGTTTGAACAGCAAGGATTGGAAATAATGAGAAAGATGGTAGGAAAATGTTTCAGTAAAAATAAATTGGAAGGCAAATACATCACACCACTCCAATACTAAACTAGAAAGGCTAAAAATAGTGAACACAAGCAAGAGAGACAGACAGAGCTTATAACAAACCAACTCAAATTATTTTGCCAACAATAGTGAGATAAATAATGTAGAACCTACGAAGATGAAAAATAACGAAATAATGAAACTTCTCTATACCTCTACTAAAATCACATATTCCTTTAATAGTAAGAACTATATGAACTAAGTACTTACTATCTACCCAGACTATAGAAGGCTCTCCAGCTTGGCTAGAATCTTTCCCTCCCTTTGACGCATTCTCTTTTGAGAGTTCGTCATTGTCAAGTATAACAGACACTTTATCACCATTTACTTCATGCACCTCTGCACGTTGACCTTTACTCAAAGAGCTGTTTAGACACAATAAAAAGGCATGATTATGAGTCATAAGAATACCAACTACACCTAGAGATAAATGTATGATTATCATTTTAAGCATTATTGGACAAGAAAAATTCATACGCATACAAATGTTAGAATCTCAAAAACACTTTTGACATTATTCCATCACACATTCATGCAACCTTTACATGTGAAAATAAAAAGAGACACGAGGCACAAAAAGAATCACCATATTACATATGCTCATCAACCAAATATAAATTATAAAAACATGATCATGAAAGAGTATAAAATGTTACAGCAATTACCTTGAAACAAATTTACAACACAAATTACATGACTTCACTATGATATGATAAAATAAGATAATTTTATGGATGTTCGACAGATGACCAGAAAGAAACACTCAAATTTCAAAAGACAATGCACCATCCCCACAACTTCTCTCAATCACAGGGATCGGTGTGATATATATCTTACTAAATAACATAGTACCAATCCCTCCTTTCTAAAGGCATACATTAATATCAAGTGGCTTTTACATGAACAAGGATACAAATACAGAGAATGGAACAAATGTGGATAGTAACAGTTCTTGAAAGGACCAGAAACAAGATACCAGGCAAAACTTTCCTCAAATGCCCTAAGATCAAGATCCTTAAGTTAGTCAGAATCAATGGAACTGTTCCCTCCATTCAAAATGTTGAAAATAGTCAGCCTCTCGAGTACAACATCAAATCATTGAAAGTCTAGGATCCCATATGTATACAACTCTACAATGGCTAGAAATTACACTTTCGGGTTTTGGGTTGTAGGATTATTTATCAAATCATTATAACAAGAGAAAAAAGCATTGGTGCAAAGCAATAAACTTCCAATTTCGTAAAGCCTTTTCCTATGTTGCATTGCCTTGGGGACTGGAAGACGTCAAGGACTGGGGGACAAGTTTCTGATACAGCTAGAACGCACTCAAATCATTGAAAGTTTAGAATCCCATATGTATACAACTCTGCAATGGCTAGAAATTAAATTCAAAATCATTTTTGGGTTTTGGGTTGTAGGATTATTGATCAAATCATTATAACAAGAGAAAATAGCAATGGTGCAAAGCAATAAACTTCCAATTTCGTAAAGACTTTTCCTATGTTGCATTGCCTTGGGGACTGGAGGACGGCCAGGACGGGGGGACAAGTTTCTGATACAGCTAGAGAGCGCACTCCCAAATTTTCTAGGGCACAAGTTGGGGACGGAAAACCAAAATATATATATATATATATATATTATAAAATAATAACTTCCAGGCATCTTCACCCCCATCATCTAGCCATATAATTTATAAATGACGGAGGTAATCCTAAGTAACAGATTCCAGCGTCTCACTAACAGCATTCCCTCCATTTACAAATCCATGTTGCTGGGGAAGACGAATATCTTCATTAACAACATTTTCTCCACGCAAAAATTCATGTTGTTGGTGAAGATGGATCTTCATGTTTGCTTTCAGAGGTTATTTCCACATGTCATGAGAGTTGGCTTTGATGTGGTTTTTTATAATAGAAGCTGGCTCATATACTTCTGACAAGGTAACTGGAGTTCATGGTGGAGGCAAAGATAATTGTGAAGAAAAACCAGCGTTTGTGTTTGTATTTGTATGTTTTACTTTTGTTGCGTCATCATTTGTTTGTGGAAGTGGCATTGAAATGCCAGGTCCAAATACCGCTCCTTTGAGAGGTGTATCACTTCCTCTAATCTTAACAATAATGAGATATCCTGCACGAAATGATCCATCGAGTATTCCATGCACAGTTTGTCCAATGAGAGAATCAATACCCAAACCAGCCGATGAATTGTCCTCATTTTCGTTACTTGGATTTTGTGATTTATTATCAATTGGAGGAAGACACTGTTTTTTCCTCGAGGACCATAGAATAGTACCAGAAAAGTCCCCAAAATTTTCACGAGACGGATTGGGAATGGCTTGGAAGTCCCCAAGTCCCCAATGATGTTCCCAAGAAATTGGGGACGTTCCCAACCCCAGTGCCCAAGGAATTGGGGACGTTCCCAACCCTTGTAAAAGTCCCTGGTACACCAGAACGTCGAGTGCGAGCAATTTTTTGGTGGGGATGGTTCCCCATGCAACATAGGTTTTTTCCTAATGAATGCAGATGCATAGGAGCACACATGCATACATTTAAGTGTCACCATACATAGCTAAACTTGCTTTGGACTTGTTGCCTAAAAATCTAGCAGGTCATGTGAGAAGCTTCACAACACAAGGACCAAACCAAAGGACAACACTATGAAGTGTAGGCCTACTGTCACCATAGCCACCACCTCTTGCTCTTTAGTGGAATTTCATCACAAGGGAGGATTCCCCATGTAGGTCACCTGATAGATATTCAAGTCTAAGGCTTGGGGGTGACGAGGATAAGCTAAGGAAAGAAACTCAGCTTAAGGACAAGACTCAAAATAGTAAGGACAAGGCAAAGTGTGCCCTCCAAAGTACTATCTAGGGCACAAGTGACCTAGGGTTTAGTGAATAAGCCATGATAACAAGCTCACCAAGGTACACTAGACCAAGAAAAGGCTTAACAAGATGAATATGATATATTTGGGACAACAAGCCTTCAAAAATCACCAAGTTGAAGCCTAGGACCATATTAGAGTTTACCCTAGTGCAAAATTGTCTGGGTTTGTGATGTTACTCCTAAAATGAAAGAGTTCAATGCGGAAATGTGGTGATTTTGAGGCAATGAGTTACAAACCAAATGTAGAACCCTTCTAAAAGAAAAACACACTTCCCCTAGTTGAATTTGGCCCTAGCCCTAGCCTAGCGACTTGCCTTAAAGGGCCAAAACTTTGAGGAGAGGGAGAAAAATTAGGTTTAAGAAGGGTTTTATGGAGGGATCACCCATGTGGAAAGGCCTATGCTTTATCTTGGGTGATGGAGTCTAGAGGGTGAACTACTTATAGAAAAATCAAACCCTAGAATGGGGTAAGGGAACTTGAAAAACCCTAGTTTTCAAAACCCTAGCCATCAATTTAAGAGGGGATACAATCAGTGAGGAGAGCTTAACATGAAGCAACACTCAAGGGATACTCTTAAGTGTAATGCATACATTGTTACTATATGACATGTCCATGACTAAGTGGATAGTAGTGTGACAGCCAACAAGGTTGGTTGGACCATTGCCAAGGTTTCATAGAAAACTGTTCAATAAAAACCAGCACATAGAAACCTTAAAGATAACCATTCGATGTAATAGCCATAAAAGATATTCAACAATATAGAATACTTACAAGAAAAGAAATGAACCAATCCTTTATCATCCCAAAATGATGTCTCAAAAGCAAGTAAATGTCTTTGCAAGCAAATACTCCACAAAATAATCACATCCCCACAAGGTACAAGTCTATTTCAACTAGGTCAAAAACTCTTAGTGAGGCTAAATTGATCCACAAGTGATGGTGAAAAGACAAATGAGGTGACCTCTATTTATATGAGGTCTACCTCAACTAATTTTTGACTAATGAAGCCCCTAAATCAAGTTTGACACAAAATAACCTTTGGTTACAAGTCAACCCACTAGCCAAGCGACAAAATAAGCCATAAATGCCCACACATAAGCCCAAAACAAACAAGTATAAGCACTCAACTACGAAATGATCAACATACCTTTTGAATAATAGTGCACCTTCATCCAAGTGGCAACATCAGATGGGGAGAGGCATATGGTTGATAGAAGTGACGGAGGCACATGGCATATCATCGTCAAATAATGGTTGTAAGTGGTTGTTAGCTGGCTGGCTGTCAGGTTGGTTGTCAAATGTAGGAGAAAATTTTTCTCCTATGGGGTTACCCATTTTAGTGGGTAACAGGCCCTTCTAATAAACTATAGCTATTCCCATAGATTAATAGATAGTAGTAGTATCATTACTAAGGGTTCCTTTAAGTAAAATGTGTAACATACCTTTAATGGATTAGGACAAATGATCTAGATCCTATGTTGATACACAACAGATTCTTAAGGATATTTTATAGATTAGATGCTATCAGGAGAAGAAAATGGAGACATTTTTTCGAATGTTGTGAAGCATCTATAGCTAAGCCACATGATTTGTTGAATTCCAAGCTTGAAGTTCAAGTTGGGGTGAATATGAAAAAAATGGGTTAAAATTCATGGATATTCACCAAGTATTAAAAGTGAATATTACGGGTGAATAAAATGGAACATTTTTGTTGCATTCCAAGGTTGGAATGCGGCACATAACACACATATTTGTTTTATTAAAAAATGGCAAAACATAGTTACCAATGGAAAGAAACCATGGATAGGACCAAAGAGACCATTCATGCTTATTATCCATGTTTAATTGACAGATGATGTTATGGGGTGTGATTGGTAGTCGGTGGACAGGGATGATTCATCGACCCATTCATGCAGCAACATGTTTCCCCAACCCCGCATTTTCCTACAAATGCAACTTTGATTTTGATTGTGAGGTAATGGAAGGGCTCCATCCCTATATTCATAGTATGGTACCTGATCCCGATATTCACAGCAAAATCAATCGCAAGATACAAATGTATCATGATGATGTTGGACTATTTCGTTGTGGTGATGCTATTCGTGAAAGGACCATCTTCATGCCATGTAAGTGACAAGTCATTACTCATTAGAATTTACTAACTTAGAATTCTAGATTTTTTAAATTCAATTATGTTTTATTTGAAAGTTTAATTATGTTTTAAGTTTTTAACTTTTCTTTATTTTGTTGCAGATGTTTTGTGGTGAAGCTATGGTGCAAGGGCACCAAATTTGCAGAAATTAGCCATCAGAATCCTCAATCATACTTGTAGAGTTTTGGAGTGTGAGAGCAATTGGAGTGCATTTGAGAAAATACACTCAAAGAAGCATAACAGATTAACTTTGAGCTTCAGCCTTCAACTGAGCAATTACATATAATGTAATTTATGACCCTCAAGTGTCAAGACTCATTAATTTTTATGACACTCTTACAGATTGGAGTTCTCACGCCTTAATGACTTGGTGTATGTCCATTACAATTTCTGACTACGGGTGAAGCAAATAGAGAAACCACTGGATGTGGATGCCATTTCCTTGGACAATGTTGGTATATTGTCTAAGTGGAGTGTGGAGTCTAAGGTTCCCATCATGGAGGAGTCACCTAAATGGTTAGAGGAACCATTAGTACAAGAGCAGCAAGAGGAGGTGGACTCAGGGGAGGAGGAGGAGGAGGAGAATGTGGGAGCATCAGCAACATCTGCTACAAATATAAGAGAGCACAATTCCATACCCAACAATCATAGTTTGACATTAGGTGCAGGGCCAAGGTCTTCTACTACTAGGGGAAGGCCTGGCACGTTAAAATATGTAACTAGGTTCGGTCTTCATAATGACATATGTAAACATCATTTTATGTATTTGTTGTAAAATGGGTTTCATGCTCAAGGGAAATTTATTTTATAGCTTAAGCACCCATTGAGTGCTTCTAGGGCTTGTCATTGAGTCTATGATTCAATTGAGTCATTTGTCATGTATGGAAGACACTTTTGGGCATGTTACATATTGTAAAGAAAGATTTATATGTGTCAAATTAAAGTCAAAAGACCCTCCAAGACCTTGTCAAACATGTTATGGCAAGTCGGCCTTCAAGGAGATCAAGTTGGCTCTCAAAGTGACAAGTCGGCCTATTGGAATGATTGTTAAACAACTTTAAGAAGCCTATATATAAGGTTGACCTCAACCTCATTGTGGATAGATCAAATCAGAGAATTTTGATCATAAGACAAGAAGACAAGAAATAGCTAGCAAGGAAGAGGAGTAATGAAAGGAAGGAAGAACGAAGGTTTCGGAAGACTATTTTGGGCAGGATCTCTCACACGTGTTACTGCAATTAGGGTTCTGAAGTGGAATATTGCAGACCTTAAAGAAGCTAAAATATAGCATGTGAAGGATCATTCTTACAAGTTGAAGTTCCAAGGAGATAAGCCCAAGTCAAGTGAAGAAAAGAATCACTTCAATCTGCCCTAGTTTGGTCACACATGCAAAATTGTAGGGATAACAAGGAAGCCTAAAGTTGAAAGTAAAAGAGGTCGAAGTTGCAGTCAAAGTTGCAAGTTGGAATTCTCGGTCAAAGCAGAAGTGGAGGTTGTTATAAGGCAAGTTTGACTTGGGTTGAGAAAGTGATTCAAGGAGAACTTTGTCTTGGTCTTGGAGGGGTCTTGGTCAAGGGTCAAGGGTCAAGGGTAATAGGTATTGGAATTCGTCATTTGAAGTTCTATATGAAGAGAATATTTCTTGTCAGTTTGCCTCTCAAAATTAGAGGTTTTGGCCCTGGCTGATAGCCTATATCTCATGTCCTCTTGTCTCATTGTTCTTTATGGTTTGGTAGTTGTTTGATGATAAGAACATAATAATAATAAGTGAAAGAAGTTAATCATGTTAAGTTTAAAATACATCACAAGCACATATCAAATTAAGAGAAATCACCGAATTTGTTGCCCCTAGATTTCTCAACATGGCAAACAGCACATCATCTTTTCCCGTAAAAGGGGGAGAGGGCACTAATCTCAGATAGTTAGCTGCTAGTTTTGTTTGTTTTTCTACATATAACTCATGAGATACATTACTATATCTAATGTTATTTTGCATTGGCTCTCCAAAGTAGAGTCCTTGATTGGACAATTATCAAGGATCAGCAGGATTTGATATCACCCTTGATGTATCATCTTTATTTGACATCCACTACATCATATATATATCAGTGCTTTCTTCATATTTATGTGCCAATGTGTTTATTTCATGTTGTTGTTGCTTTATATATTTAAAAACCTATAAAAATGAATATGTTATGTAAAAATTAGTTAATATTACGTAAAAATTAGTTTGTTGTACTTTATTAGGCAAAAGGGCATGATCAAAGAACATGCCCATTCACCAAGAGGCACCTAAGGCGGTATATAGCCAGGGCCTCTCAGAAAATGTAGACATCATTCAATTATTAGTAAAATATTTACTTAATTCTGTTTTTTAAGGAAGTTTTATACTTCATCTGGTATCAGAGCGGTTAATTCTCTCAACCTATGCTATGCCCATTCCACTGTGTTTCAGTTCATTGTCCCCATCGTTGTTGTCACCATTTGTCCACCTGTTCCAGATTTCGTTGTCTGTCCCTGTTTTGTTGTTTTCCCCCACGCAAACCTCTGTCCTATGCTTCTGATGCTTCCTTTTCCACTACCGGCTGTCCAAGCATGAATTGATCCCCCGTCTACACCCACATTGCTTCGTTCTGTTGCAGCGTCCGCATTCCTCCATCCCATCTGCTCGGTCCTCCCACGACAACGCTCTCGGTTTTGCGTTGTCTAAAGCCGCTGCCACCTCTCACCCTAACAGTTGCCTGCGGTTGCGTACTCTATCGACTGTTGTTCCGTCCGTTGACCATCCGCCCGCAACACCATGTTAATACGACTATTGTTCCAACGCGACTTTTTGGAGGTGGGACGTGACTGTCCATACGCAATTTTCGTTACGTATATAATATATATATATATATATATATATATATATAGATATATTAATTAAATTATATATAATTAAAACTATATATAATTATAATTACATATATAGCTTTAATTTTATTAATTAAATAAATTTAATTAATTAATTTATTAAAAAAAAACTTATGTCATATAATTAGTTTAATTAATTTAATTTAATTATTAAACTAATAATAATAATAATAATAATAATAACTGAAGCTGGCAGACAAATTACACCCCCACAAACTCGCTCCATGTCAATGTCAATGGCTGATTTCAATAAAAGATTGATTGAATTGGAGAATAGGATTACTAGCCACTCCGATGATGTGAATAAAAAACTAGCTGATTTCGAGAATAAGTTTAATGAGCATTCTGACGATATCAAGAGGCTTCAGGATACGACAAATCGAATAGAACTACGGATGGGGCAAAACCATATCCAATCCAAAATGAATCAAAACCAAACCTTGGCATTGTTGAACTACTTGTGTAGAAAGAATGATATTACACCCGAACAACTACTCCAAGAAGATGGAGGAAATCAAGAGCACAATTCATAAGACTCAACAAAATCAACAAATTCTCAAGAAAAAGCTGAATCTCCAAAAAAATCAGCGACGCCCCACCAAGGAAATAGTAACGTGACTTTTTCAAATAAGCAACTCTGGGATACATTTACCTATCAACATCCTTTTTCGCTCAACCATTAGAGACATATCAGCGAAGGGCAAAAGTCGAGATGCCTAAATTCGATGGAAACAAAAAACACAGTGTTGCATGGACAAATAAAGCAGAAGAATACTTCGAGATTTATGACATCAACGATGATGACGAAAGGCTTATGCACACATCCATGAAAATGGAAGGAGAAGCATATAATTGGTATATGTGGTGGAAGAAGACGACAATCACCATCAGTTGGAGGAAATTTAAAGATGCATTCTTTAAAAGATTCCAAGGTCTAAGGGAAGAAGAGTTTTTTTCGGCACTCATCAAATTACGACAAAAAGGAAGTGTGGATGAGTACACTCAAGAATGGAAGACCTTAGTGACACGAGTACCTGGGTTATCAAAGTCTCGTCTAGCGAAATCATAGATCTCCGGACTTAAAACTCATTTACAAGTAGAACTTGACCTTCATGACATTTAGTCAATAGAAGTAGAAAAAGGAAAAGAAAAAACTGTTGAAAAGAAATTTGAACAAATATTGTGGTCAAAACCGGAAAAAGTATATTCAAGACGAAAAGTGCCCCAGTTTGTGGATTCAAATAATACAAGATATGTTCCACCACATCGTCGTGAAGGTGAAAAATCTAATGTGGAAATACAAAGGATAAAAGAAGGCAAATGCAAACGCTGTGGTGAGAAGTGGGACCCCAAACATAGGTGTGCTAAAGGAAAAGAATCAAAGAACCTATATAATTGTGAAGCAACTAATGATTCAAACAATGAGAATTCTAACATAGAAGAAACAGAAGATGCCCCAGAATTAGATGACGGAAGTATTCCGCAAGTGTAACTATCAGCGATGACAAGTATATCACAACCTCAGACTTTAAAGTTGAAAGGACATATAAAGAAGAACAACGTAGTGGTTCTCA
Organism: Pinus tabuliformis; assembly: GCA_031772625.1. Taxonomy (NCBI): domain Eukaryota; kingdom Viridiplantae; phylum Streptophyta; class Pinopsida; order Pinales; family Pinaceae; genus Pinus; species Pinus tabuliformis. The sequence goes on along the minus strand of CM062814.1, from coordinate 92,870,847 downwards.
TTGACTCTGGTAGCACACACAATTTTTTAGATGCAACCGTGGCAAAGAGACTCAATATTTTTTCATTTCCCTTACCAAACATGAAGGTGATGGTAGCTGATGGTAAGAAGATTGAAAAAGTAGGGAAATGCCATAAGGTCAAATTGCAGATTCAAGACTTTAAATTAGAATCTCCGTTCTTCATTGTACCATTAGGTGGAGTAAGATGTAGTCTTAGGTATCCAATGGCTACGAACTCTAGGCACTTATGCTGCCAACCATCAAGTACAATTCATAAGATTTAAATGGGGAGGTCAGAGGTACGAATTACACGAATTCCAAGCACCAGAGAATCAAATTGTATCATCATCTCATATGATGAAGATGATTCGAAAAGGAGCACCCGGCTATGTAGTACAATATCACCAATTAGAAATGTTATCTACAAATATGATCAGTGAAGAGTCACCAGAGATACAAGATCTAATTCAAAAGCATGAAAAAGTATTTCAAGACCTACCTATGAAAATGCCTCCTAACAAGGAAATTGAGCATACAATAGAAGTCAAAGCAGGGTCAGACCCCGTCAACATCAAGCCATACCGATATCCACATCACCAAAAGACGGAAATTGAGAGATTAATCTAAGACCTTTTAAAATGTGGGATCATCTCGAAAAGTAAAAGTTTGTATGCTGCTCCAGTGGTATTGCTAAGGAAGAAGGATGGTTCATTCAGGGTATGTATTAATTATAGAGGATTAAACAAAATAACAATTAAAAACAAGTTCCCAATTCCCTTTATTGACGAAATGTTGGATGAGCTACATGGCACAATAAACTTCACAAAATTGGACTTAAGGTCAGGCTATTATCAAATTAGAATCAGGTTGGAAGACATACCAAAAACGACATTCCGAACACACAAAGGTCACTATGAATTTAAAGTAATGTCGTTTGGGTTAACCAATGCACCAGCAACATTTCAAGCAACTACGAACGAATTATTTCGTCCACATCTTAGGAAGTTTGTATTAGTATTCTTTGACGATATTTTAATTTACAATAAAACTTGGAAGGAGCACTTACAACATCTGGATAAAGTTCTTACACTACTAAAAGAGCATCAGTTTTATGCAAAAAAATCCAAATGCACCTTCGGAAAGGAAGAAGTAGAATACCTTGGACACATTATATCCCATGAAGGCGTAAAGGTGGACCCTAATAAAATCAAAGCTATAAAGGAATGGACCAAACTAGTTAATGTATCCAAGCTAAGAGGGTTCTTAGGTTTGACTGGGTATTACCGAAGGTTTATTAAAAACTATGCACATATAACTGCGCCTCTGACAAACCTTTTAAAGAAGAATTCATTTCTATGGGATGAGGAAGCAGGAAGGTGTTTTGAAAAATTAAAGGAAGTTATGTCTAATGCCCCAGTATTGGCAACACCAGATTTTTCTAAACCATTTATCATCGAGTGTGATGCTTCTGGATTCGGTATAGGTGCAGTGTTAATGCAAGAAGGGCATCCAATAGCTTTTGAAAGCAGGAAGCTTAATAAAAGAGAACGCCTCAAGTCCACATACAACAAAGAAATGCTCGCTATTATGCACGCGCTAGCTAAGTGGAGGCAATATCTTTTGGGAAGTAAGTTTTCCATTTGAACAGACCATAACAGTCTCCAGTACCTCCTTCAACAAAAAACACTTTCCGAAGAACAACAAACATGGATTGAAAAAATTGTTGCCTTTGACATGGAAATACTACATAAAAGGGGAAAAGACAATGTAGTAGCAGATGCCCTATCTAGGAAAGACGAAGAACCAACACTACTTGCAATCTCGGTTGTTGTTCCTGAATGGATTAATGAGATTCGAAGTGAGTATGCCAAGGATCCAGAAATAACAGCGATACTCAATAACCTTCCCAACAACTCAAAATTTGAATGGAAGAATGATATTCTATGGTACAAGGGAAGAATCTATCTGAATGCAAATTCCATGTTTAAATTTAAGATACTCAACGAGTCACATGATTCACCGTCAACCGGACATGTAGGATTCTTTAAGACTTGCTACAATGCACGTCAATCCTTCTTTTGGAAACAAATGAGTCGCGATATTCAGAAGTATGCAGCAGAGTGTGACACATGTCAAAGGAATAAAAGTGAAAATATTATGACACCTGGATTACTTCACCCTTTAAACATTCCGCATCAGAAATGGGGAAAATTTTCGATGGACTTTATTGAGGGATTACCCGTATCTGAAGGCACGGACAAGATTTTCGTAGTGGTCGATAGACTCACCAAATATGCTCACTTTATGGCAATAAAGAAATCATACTCAGCTAAACAAATCGCTGAAATATTTTGCAAAAATATATATAAATTACACGGTTTCCGAAAGTCATTGTGAGTGACAGAGATGCCAAATTCAAGGGTAATTTCTGGAAGGAGTTGTTCAACCACATAGGAACCTACCTACATATGAGTTCCGCTTATCACCCTCAAACAGATGGACAAACAGAGGTTGTCAATAAATGTTTGGAGGCCTACCTACGTTGCTACGCTACAAAAAAACAAAATAAGTGGGCTCAATGGTTGCATCTCGTTGAGTGGTGGTATAATTCTACTTATCATACGTCAGCAAAAATGATGCCATTTCAAACTTTGTATGGATATGAAACCCCAAAATGGAAGGATCTAGCTATTGTCCAGATAAATCTACATGTTGTTAAAAATCAACTAGAAGAAACCCAAAAAATCGTCCAAATACTAAAAGAAAACTTTAATAATGTGAGGAATCGTATGAAGTAACAAGCAGACCGAAACAGAACTGAAAGAGAGTTTGAAGTCGAAGAATGGGTGTTTGTCAAGCTCCAACCATACAAACAATTGTCCTTAAAACAGAAAGGAAAAAAAAATTGGCAACAAAGTTCTATGGACCTTATCAGATCAACAAAAAGATCAGCCAAGTTGCGTATGGTTTAAGCCTTCGAGAGAAAAGTCGTGTTCACAACATCTTCCATGTCTCTTGCCTTAAAAGTGCACTAGGCGACCATCAATCGGCGCAAACAATGCTTCCATCCCTGGAGGATGAAGGAAGGGTCATTCTAGAACCAGAAGGTATTTTATCTACTAGAGAAAGAACGCTTCGGCGTCATACAATCAAGGAATACTTGATCAAGTGGAAGGGCTTACTCGAAGAAGAAGCTTCTTGGGAGATCGAAGCGTTTTGTCAACAACATCCGTCGTTGCGTATGCTTTGAGGACAAAGCATTCTTTCGAGAGGAAGGCAATGTTATGTAAAAATTAGTTAATATTATGTAAAAATTAGTTAGTTGTAGTTTATTAGCAAAAAGGGCATGATCAAAGATCATGCCCATTCACCAAGAGGCACCTAAGGCGGTATATAGCTAGGGCCTCTCAGAAAATGTAAACGTCATTCAATTATTAATAAAATATTTACTTAATTCTGTTTTTTACGAAAGTTTTATACTTCAGAATATATATTGCGTATTTTAATGTTTGCTGATGTTCGCTGATGTTTGTTGATTTTTTTGTCGATTTTGCCAAAAAGATGTTTTCAGGACCCTCCCCAATATTTTGTCGATGCTGATGTTTTCAACACTATGGTTTTCACCACTCGGAAATACCTTCCGAGCGTGGAAGCCTTAAAATCCGACCATGAATACAAATGAGGAAGGGCCATTGTTTATATAGAGTCTAGCTTAAGGAGGATTAGGAATAAAACATCAGAAACAAGGAGGAAGAATAAGGTCTTGTCCAATCAAGATTAGACAGGGAAACCAAGGCCCTCCAAGAAGAGTTCCTCAAAGGAGCAAACATTTACCAACAAGATCAGCAAGGGCTTGATGAATGTACTCAAGACCCTTGCTAGGGCACCAAATAATTATCAAACTAACAAAGGAAAAAGGAGATGAGTTACCCCAACACGTCTTCCTTCCAAGTGGTAGATTTTACCCTTTCAAATGGATTGATCCAATAAGCTTGTAGAAGATTTGGGCATTTGGTGTCAATACTTATGCACCAAATAAGAAGCAAGATACAAAAGCTTCAGGAATTGAAAACAATAATCACAAAGAAAAAAACCTTTACACAACCATGTGTTTCAAGAAAGATATGTCAATGAAGCTTCAATGAGAGTGGAGGCCTTAAAATCCAACCATGAGTATAAAAGAAGAAGGAATAGATTCTAGCTCAGCTTCCTTTACAAAAAAGTAAAATATATCTCATGTTATATCCTTAGATCTAACCTATAGAGGAGTAAAGAATTATTTCCTCCAACTACCAAATCAAAATTACATAAAAATTCAGGTGGTCAACCACATGTACAATCCTCCAAGCAAAACAGACCCAAGATAGTGGGGCATCTCCATCAAATACGGAACAAGATGAATCAAAAGCTGCAACATCTACACTCCAAAGCCCTCTAAGAAGATATAGATCAACAACAAACTCCTCAAAGTAGGGGAATGAAAACTTCCTAGATCTCCTTCAAGGCGGATGTGTAGCTCTATAAGAAAGGACAAACTCCATTAGATACACAAAAATACAAGCCATTTGGTCTAAAGAGCTAGGGTGCTCTTCATCACAGACACATATCAACATTTTCCTCCCAAAATAAGCAAAATGCTCAAGCAAAAGATATGGTGCATTCCTCCAATGGCTGGCCAAAATTTTGGCAAAAAAAAACTTGCTATAGATTTTAAATGAACTATAATTGTGATAAAAAAAATCTGTTTTTCTATTTTAAACACATTTTGAAAATCCCACAATCCTTTTGCATTTAATGGCATCTTGTGGAATTATGGGCACTCTATTATAAGATAACTACTCCTGAAGCTAGGTTTCCCTCAAAATATGCAATGCAACCCTAGATCTAGGGTTTGAAACCTCCCAAATATTCTCTAAGGACTCAAGGAGAGATGTCCCACCAACAAGCATAATACAACATGCAAACATACCTCCAAAGTGGAGATCATCTTCAAGTCAAACAAGTGGATCCATGAGAAGGCCTCAACATGAGGAGTGTGAATAACACTCAATCATCTCGATGAAAAGCAAGCCAACCCCCTTTAATCCAACAATGTGCCTCAACGTGTCTCTACAATAACCCCTTGAATAACATGTGTGGACCAATAAAGTATGAGGAGAAGTTGATCCAATTAAGAGCAACACAAAATATGTCGTGAGCCCATCTTCATGGTCATAAAGAGCCCACCAACCTTTTCAAGGAGAAGAGCCTCCATATGTGTGAGATGTGTTGTGGCATGGAATGGATAGTCCAAGTGGATGTGGAAGGACCTTCGAGTTCCTAAGGAATGTGAATAATGCCTCGAGTTGTCAAGATGACTCGAGAGTTGTCAAGATGTCTCGAGAGTTGTCAAGATTCCTCAAATGGTGTGAAAATGTCAAATGTAATGATGAAGACAATGCAATGCCCACTTAGCCCCAAAATGCTAGAGCACTCCACCAACAAATCTATACACCATGATATCCAATGATCTAGCAAAGAGTACGGACTAAAACAACACATGATCAAGTGTTATGCCATATAGGTAAGAAATAGATCATTGAAACCACTAGCACATCATCACACACGTCATCAACAATCAATTGAACCAAGTGAATGAACGAACTGTCCAAAGCTCTCTATGAAGAAAATCACAAGGGCAATGAAAAAATTCACTAGTACAACACTCATACAAAATGAGGGGTAACGGACCGCTCCATCTACTTGGCATCCAGCACATTCATCCCTGTTACCCCGAAACTCACACATGTGAAGTGGTTGCATGCATGCACATTCTAGGAGGGTGCATTTCATGTGGACACTTGGCATTCAACTTGGTTTAATGATTACTTTTGGTGGTGCATCCCCTTCAAAAGCATTTTTTGGTGCATACTCTTACTATTTATGGAGGAGGATGAACTACCTTAGAGAGGCTATTTTCCACATGTAACAGGTCAAACATGGATTCAGGAGAGATCTAACTCCTCCATTATTATAATATCATTTTGACTTGTCATGGAGTTAGATAAAAACAGGATATATTTTATTGTAGGAGAGATCAGTGAAACATATTATTGTAGGAGAGACCAATGAAACATGAATCTCCAATCACTCGCAATTAATCGCGAGTCAAACTCTGCTCTTCCCTCAATCGATCTGATTCAACTCTGGGAGAGTCAAACTTGTGTTGACCAAGTTTGACTTGTGGTCAATGCGAGTTTGACTTGGGACTCACCGATTAATTGTGTGTTAGGTCATTGAGGTGATTTTCAGCCCTCAACTCGGCAAGCACGGGTTTTAACATTTAGGGTTCCTGTGTTTTTCATTGCATGGTTTAGTAGGTTAAAAATTAAATGTCGGTCCATCACTGACTTCTCATTGCTCATGCCCACAACTCATACGCCAAGAAGGTAATAGAGGCATGGTTTCAATTTCAATTTACTTTGCATGATAAAGTCGTAATGTAATAGAGGCGTAATGTGCAGTGTGGACCAGTGTAGCTTCAGTGTGTGCTTTGTCAGAGATTTCAGTAGCAAACCATTATTGTATCATTTCAGCAGCAATCGAGAGATTTTAGTTACTGCTTTTTTACTGATTAGTATGCAGTATTTTATAAACTATTAGAAGCAAATGCTTCAAGTTCTATGTAGTCACTGGTTAGGAGTTAGGACTCAGTTCTTTGAATCATGTTTGGACTCATAACATATATGAGATACTTATTCATTCATGATATTTTGGACATCTATTGATATTATGCATTGTTTGGACATGGCTTTATTGAATATCAATGAAAAATGTTTTTTTAATTCAATATATGTGTATATCTTTATTTATTGAATTAACCGATTTTTTCCCAATTTTTCCCCGATCCAACTAAAACTCTTCGCTCTTTTACCTTGTTGATTCTGAGTCCGGTAACATTCGGAGAGATTCAACTCACTCCATATAAAGAGGAGTTTCTCTCAATTTTCAGTTGTAATTGCCAATTTCAAGATTATCAAAGTTAGAAATGATAAGAGATTCTAGAGCTTGGAGATGATTGATGTGGAACTCCCTTGTATATCAAATTCTTTATAGTGTGGCTATTCTTTCTGGTATTCATCTGCTGCTAATCTGATATCGAAACTTTTTGTCTTCACTCTAACATAAAGACCTAGCAACGAGAACATTACTCTTCCAGTAATAAGCAATTTGAGGAATTTGTCCTCTTGTCTATTTGTTGTTTTACTTTTTCTCTTATTTACTTTTCTTGTATCATATCTAGTTGCTGATTGGAAATAATTCAGCTGATAAACGACACATTTATGTTGAGTTAATGTGTTGCAAATCAAGCCCTCCAAGACTAGTTTCCATATCATAATTTCCAAGAAGCATCTTGAGGTCAATGTATCAAATGAGAACACTTTATTTTAGGTACACAATTAGTTGATGAAGCTATCCAACTATATCTTCTACCTCATAGCCTACCTCAAAGTACTTGATGATGACAAACTAGTTCCTTCATTCATGCAGTATTTCATGACTCCATTAACCCATACATTGATAGGCACTGGTCACATATCATCTCATTTCCTTGTTCCCTCTTCTTCCTTTCTTTTCATTCCCATTTCCATTCATTTTCCATTTCACCACAATCATTAGTTTTGTTTTGGCTAACTATTCACAAAATCACCTCAAGCCTCCACTCTATAGCCTTTGCAATCTTACCTTTTCGGGAATTCCCAAGTTAGAGAAGAGCCAACCTAGAGACGAAGGAAGAGCTACTACAATGATGGTGGGCAGCCTTTCTAAGTTGCACAAGACTAGCCCCTTGATGTTTGGGAGTTTACATCATTTGAGGGTACTAGATCTTGTTGTAACAGACATCATTTGTACTTCATCAACCTTACCAGATATGTTGCACTTCCAGTCGGTAATTGAAGTCTACCATTTTTAAGAGTGAGCTGCAATAATCTTGTTTGTCCAAAGACTCACTTTTGTTTTTAAAACAAGCAAATTTATATAATATGGCCATTATTGGATGATGCTAAATATAACAGTCATAATTAAGACTTAAGATGTGGAATAAAATCTTAAGTCAGATACTTTGTTACAAGTGATGTAACAATAAGCTATTAAATGCAGTCACTAAAAGATTAGGTATTTGGGAGTAACATAACGTACTCCTTGTTTCCTACTATATAATGACACATTGCATGAATTGATAGTGAAGAAGTATATTATCTCTCTTATTCTTCCATGAATTCATGTCTATGATTTGTGTGTGCAAAATCCAACACTTGTACCTCTGCAAGGTAAATAACAACCAACACTTCCTAATATTTTTTCAGGGAGGGGCATACAAATCCTACAAGCTACTTAGCATTCTTTCAGTTCCAACAAAATCTTCAACCGCGCAGCTTGACATTTCCCTAATGTGGATCTGCTCTTGGTTAGCCTTTTTTCCACAAACCTGCATAAGAAGGCATGCCTACCAGTCTTTCATGATATAAGGATGTTATGCGACACAGTTAATAGAATAAGAAATTGCAGAAGGATTCCAACCAAACACCTGATCTTTCTCAGCAATGACAAACTTGGACAGATCATGATGTATTTTTATATTTCTTTCTTCTTACAGGAATGTCTACAAGAAATTGTCTAGAATAAAGTAAATGACCTCGAAACTTTTCAACGGAAAGGAAATATTTATGATTTCGAGAATAGGAGATGACATGACTATGTAGCTAGTAGCTACCCAAGAGTTATCCTCCATCCACATAGGAGAAACTTACCAACCCACCTTCCATTGATGTAAGTGTAAGCATTGGTTGGACCAAGCCGCGTAGGTATCTTCCCCAAAATTACCCTGCCATGCATGCATGATTCTCGAAATCAGGTGTGAATTTATGAGTATTAATATGGGTTGTTGAGATGGTCAACTCAGAATTTTGACTGAGTTATTGATGATTACTGGTCAAATGCTAGTTAATACCCTCCACAATTTCTATCTTACATTTTCAACTCTATTTTCTCCTTGAAAATTTATAGTCTCAGTCAATCACATCCTAAAGCTGATTAACTGAAACTGTTTATAAAGTAAGAAATTTCTGAAGCAACTCTCTTAATCGAACATTGCTAACATAATTTAGTAATTTTTCTCTTTGTTTGCTTCCAAAAACCGACAATAAGTCCAATACATAAAGACATCATGGGGATTGAGTAAATAATAGAGAGGCAAGATGATTGAGATCTTTCAGGAAGTCATGTATATTTTCAAGAAAGTGTAATTGAGAGAAATGATATATTCAACAAAAAAGTTACTTCCCAGGAAAATGTCTGATATCTGAGAAAAGAGGGCAATTCACATAAACAGGTATTACTGCTAACTCTTATCACAGCAAGAAGGTTATGCCTGGAGTTTTGAGAAGACAGCCTATGATGTCAACTGTGAATAAACATGGAAATAACTACCAATTTAGTGTTCATTCTTAAAAGTACTATAACGAATTTTATGAACAAACCATAATACAGATATCGAGAGAATACGATGACTAGACAGAGGGATTCAGAACGATTTCACATGGAATAAGTTGGGACATAGAAATTTTGTGCTGGGATTATAAAAACAGGAAATCATGAACTTTGAAAAGAAAGTTTACTACTGTCGAATTCAGATCAATGCACGTAAAAGTTAAACAATAAGAAAACTATTCGTTCATGTGTACAGACCTGAACTGGACTAAATTAAATCATAATACTTTTTAACTTATAGTATCTTTAGACCATATACAGTAGACATTTCTGCGGTGTCTCCGTGAACTAGATCAAGTTGGTCTCAACAAAGGTTCAAGTCAATGGGGAAAAGATGGTTCATATAGTTAGTGATACTTATAATTAAAGAGCCTATGCACAGCTGAGAAGTTATTCTCAAACTATTTAAAAGGCAGGAAAACAACAGTGTACAACTTTGCAAGGTTCATATTTATATGTATGATGTGAGAATCACTAAACAGAAACCTCCATCTAAAAGTAACAGAATAGCAGAATTTACCAAATTGATTTACATGGCAAGATGCATTAAGCAAATTTATAGTTTGCACAAACATGTACAATGAAGCAACAAAACTTAGAGTTGTTCGTGCTTTTAAAATGTAAAATATACAATGTATTGTAAATAATATTTTTATTAATAAGATAAAGTGTACAATAGTGATGAATGTTACAATGAGGGCCTGCTTATATACCTAAAGGTGCCCCTTCACAACTGGACATGCCTTCCCATTTTAACTAATGACTATTTAAAATATAACTACGATTATTTATTATTTATTTGCATTTATTTAATTTTATCTAAATTATATTCATAACATTGCCCCTCTTCAAGGAGCTGTCCTCAAAACTTAATCGTTGAAAATTTCTCCATGTGCCCACGTCATTTCGGCATGTATATTTGTCGGTAACATTATCTCGCGTTATCCATTTTCCTCTCGATTTTTTTATATTAAAATATACATTATTATTATTATTATTATTATTATTATTAAAAAATAAAGTAACTTTATAAAATTTTATTATAATTTAACTTTATAATTTAATAAAGTTAAACTATAATCCTTTTATAAAGAACTTATAATTTGTTTTAATTTGTTAAGTCCTTTTGGGACCGTCGTGTCTTTTTATCATAGATGAAGGAATACCATTGATTGTTGGTGTTGTTTGATAGCGGCTCACGTGGTTTGACGATAGATGACGGTGGCTCGCTTAATGGACTTAAAGTCACATCTAGATAGCGGCTAATGCAACCACCATTGATTTGATACCAATGATGTTGTCACTACTGTGGCGGTCGAAACCTGCACAGAATTGTTGTTGTTTGTGTGACTTCCGGTTTGGAGTCACCGGAAGCGATACAAATAGAAGTCGAGACCAAAGTCCGTCAGTGGACTTAACTGAGGACGCATTGGGACTGTCAACAGTTTGGGGACGATGATGTTGTGAATTGGAGAATGCGGAAGTGGGCAAACAATGAAACACAGGTATTAACAGAGTGTCGGGAGCGATGAATTAACAGCAAAATAATAACAGTGAGGAGCAAGGGACACATAACAGAGACTGTGGAGGGATAATGAATGGATCGTGTTGTGATTTGCCATCAAAAATGAAAGAAGTCACACAAGTAGTACCGCTGTGAAGACCCAATTTCAAAAATTCATCATTTGTTCTCAAGTACCCAGCTTTAACTACATCTTCAAGAATTTTATTACCAAGAAGAATTTCATTTGGCAATCCACCCTGTATGTCAGATGATTTCGCAAATGGCAGTTTAAGAAAAATGGCATGCTGCATGTGCTCAAGATTCGAGAACAAAATATAATCGAGTGTTCCATTGAATCCAAGCGTGTAATTTGTGAATGGAGGCTCCCTTCCAATGAATGAATAAAGATTGTGTAATGTTATTGGGCTTTGTTCAAGTGCTTCTAGCTTGTTGTGAATGGAAGAATATCCTTGACTCAACTCCGAAATTCCTGATGTCAGATATTGATACATATCATCTCTTGGTGGAGAATTGAAGTCACCAACAACAATAATTATAGATTTACAACTAAATCTTTCTAAGATAGCACCCTTAAATTGGGTAACACGTAATAAAAGATACTTTGCTTGTGCAAGCTTTGTTGGGAATCATGATGGTCGTTAGACCAAAACCCGCAGGTGTTAGTCAATGATCGCATCGCCAGAGATAAGGATTCAAGAGAGGTGGTTAGTCCATGTCGCGAAACACACGGGGAACGTTGGCTTATCCACTGTCCAACAATCTCCCCCCAACGCGAGTCGGGTGTGTATCGAACTCGTGACCTACGCTCTAATACCACTTGTTGGGAATCACGATTGTCGTTAGAACAAAACCCATAGGTATTAGTCAACGATCACATCGGCAAAGATAACGATCCAAGAGAGGCGGTCAGTCCATGTAGTGAAACACACGAGGAGTGTTGGCTTATCTAATGTCCAACAAGCTTTACATCTGCCCAATCATGATCCTAGTAAATATGTGTGTTTGCAAGAACAATCACATGGTGCGGGAGCTCTAGAAGTTTGAATGTTGTTAACAATCCAACACAATCCCACTTCAATCTCACCCTAGGGTCATTTGGATCTCCTCTGTCTTCGGTAAATCAATTTGTGGGGATCCTGGCAATGTACCTTTGTTGTTATTAGTACCTAAATTTTCATCATCTTTCACCTTGTCTAAATTCTCTGGATATTTTGATTGCTTCTAACGCTTTGGGTAAGCAACTTGTCCATACAAGTCATACTTATCTATTAGCTTCAAAATTGTTGTTAGAACAGTGGCATTACCTATTAATGGTCGAGATTCTCTAAACTTTTTGACTAGGGCAATGAGAATTTTTTGTTAAAATTTGGGTACCAGAGGACAAGTGGTTCCCGAAGGCTTTGATATTTTGCCTAGGGAAAAGTGTCCAAATTTATTTGTACTTTTCTCCTAAAGTGACTTTATAAGTGGTCAAGTCAATTTAATTTAAAAGTGACTTTATAAGTGGTAAAATTACATTCTAATTTAAAGGTGACTTTATTAAAGTCAATGAAGAATTAGAAAGTGAAAAAGTGACTATGGAAATAAAAGGCGAAGTGGGTCTTTATTTAAGTGGGTGAGTTAAAAAAATAGAAAATGATAATTAAATGCACATTTATTCTCATCCCTAGATCTAAATGAATCTCAACCATTAGATCTTAGGGTAACCCAAAAGGTCATTTAGATAGTAAAAGGAGAAAAGAAGAGAAAAAGATCAATTCATTCTTTCATGAGCATTTGAGAGAAAGAGAAAAGAGAGCAAGGAGAAAATTTCTAAGCAGTGAGGAAGTGAAGGAGAGCAACGAGAAGATATTTTAGCAAATCTGGGCAGCAGCATTTATTGGGACGCATCCCAAGGCAAAATCGTACAGCAGGAGAAAGGCACAGAAATCGAGGAAGAGAGATAGCCGCAAGGGCACGATTTTTGAGGCAGTCGTATCGCTGAAATCCGTAGGGTCCGTAGAGTCCGTACAGCAAGTTCCAGGCATGATTTTCGAGGCAGGCCATACAGCATTTAATGTTGTTTTATTGCTGGAAAATTTTCTATTTTGGCAGTTTTCCGATTGGCACGATTTTCAAGGCGGACTTCAAGCATGGAAATCGAGATAAGTTGTAATTTGTGGTTACTGGTATTTTTACTGTGTATTTCAATTCTCTGTAAAAGCATTTTCAAAAACAAAGAGCTCTCAAACTAGCTTTTCCCGAGAGTTGTAGGGGGGTTTTTCCAGGGTCACATTGACCAAAAATCACTGTGTTATTTTTTGTGTGTGGCTGTCATAATTTTGTTGAATTTTATTTCTGCAATTTTAGCAGTTGTGAAATCTCTAAATTTGTGTTTTCAGAAAATATTGTCATTTCCAAATTTTAGAATTTTTATCATGCTTGGATTTAAAACTAACTACATGGAGTGATAAGGAAAATTGATAACCAGAGTGGGGGTTGAAATTCTTCATGGTATCAGAGGTTCGTTGGCTGAAAAAGTGCAATTTCGGAGAGCAAAGTGAAAATTACAGCAAGCTGATTTTTACACATAAAATAGAGACCTTTACCACAGATTTGAAAATTTCAGTTTGGTAGGACAGTGAAACATGTCTTTGGGTTTGAGAGTTGAAAACAGGTTGGATGGGCAGAATAACTACAATGCATGGAAGGAGACCAGAGCATCTTTGAGGAAGCAGAAGTCTGGGGCATTATGGTAAATACCACATAGAACCCAGTAGCAGTACATGTTGACCTTGTACAGTTGGCAGAGTTTAACAAAAAGAATGCGAAAGCAAAAAGATTGATTCCGGAAGGAATCAAAGATCATGTCATTCCTCATGAGAGAGGAAAGACTTATGCACATGAGATGTGGATAGCCTTGACCAGTTTTTACCAGAGCTCAAATGAAAACAAAAAAATGGTTCTAAAGGAGAAACTGAAGGCCATTGAAATGGCTAAGGCTGACAGTGCTACAACATACCTCACAAAGATCACTTCAGTAAGAGATGAGTTGGCAGTCGTAGGTGAGATCATTGCACCCACTGAGTTGGTGAGAATTGCTTTGAATGGTCTTCCCAAGACTTGGAAGAATTTTGTGGATGGCATTGTTGCACGAAAAAACCTTCCTAGATGGGAGAGGTTGTGGGATGATTGCATTCAAAATGAGATCAGAAAGAACCATCTTGAGGCAGCCAAACAGGTGGAGGAGGATGACAATGTGGCATTGTTAGCAAGAGGCAAGCAGGGAAGATCAAAGAAGCAAGCTTCCAACAGTGGAGGCAAAGGCAAAGGTAAAGGCAAGCAACAGAACAAGGAGAAGGACTATTCCAAAGTCAAATGTTGGAATTGTCAAAAGTTGGGACACTATGTTGTTGTGTGTTCGGAGAAGAAGAACAAGAAAGGGAGAGACAAACCCATGGCAGCTTTTGCAGAGATAGAGAGCTTCTCAGAGAGCTTTGATCGAGAGTTTGGGTTCATAGATTGTGAGGCCACTAGTGCAGAATCACCTGTCATACAGGTTCAGAGGGAGTGTGCACTCTCCACTACTACCAGAGCATCTCCCAGCATTTGGTATGTTGACAATGGCGCTTCCCGCCACATGACAGGAGTCAGAGAATACTTCTTAGAGCCTTCAGAGGATGATATTGATATGGAGGTAGTACTTCGTGATGACAGCATGGTTAAAGCAGTCGGTGTGGGGACACTGACATTTGATAGGGGACCCAAACCTCCCTTGAAAGTGTCAGATGTTCTATATGTACCTGAAATGAAGAAGAACCTGATATCCGTCTCAGCACTTGAGGACGGAGGGTATGATGTGTTGTTCAGGAGAGGGCAAGTGCTTATATATTCTAGGGGAACTCTGGCTTCGTCAGCTAGAGTGATTGGTGTGCGCCATGCCAAGGTGTACAAGTTCTCATTCCAGCCCCTGATGGTAGCAACACCCGAGACAAGACCGACAACAGATCTAGCAGTTCAGAGTTTTGTGAGATTTGGCACTGGAGAATGGGGCCTTGAGTACATTGCGGGAGATCACCACTGGTGTGCCAGATTTCAGTTCGAATCACATTGATGTATGTAGAGGATGTGCTATTGGGAAGTTTGCCAGATCCCCTTTCCCAGCAGTGACAACAGAGCAACCAGGATCCTTGACTTAATTCATATCGATGTGAGTGGTCGGATGGTTCATGTATCCTTGAGTGGCTATGAGTACTATGTTTTATTCATTGATGACCACTCCAGGAAGACCTGGATTTATTTCTTGAAGACCAAGAGTGAGGTCTTCAAGCGGTTTCAAGAGTTCAAAGTTCTTGTGGAGAGCCAGACAGGTAGGAAGATCAAGGTCCTCGGGTCAGACAATGGAAGGGAGTATACCCTTGGTGAGTTTGTTGATTTTTGTGCTGAAGCAGGCATTAGGAGGGAGTTCATAGTTCCTTACAACCCCCAGCAGAATGGGATTTCGGATAGGAAGACAGATCAATTGTAGGGGTTGCCAAAGCCATGCTTCATGATCAGGGGTTACCTTTATTTTTGTGGGCAGAGGCTTGCAACATTGTTGTATACTTGCAAAACAAGAGTCCACATTGTGCCTTGGGGAATGTGAATCCGGAGGAGGCTTTTTCTGGGAAGAAGCCTGATGTTTGGCACTTTCATATCTTTGGGTGCCTTACATATTCCTATGAGGACCAAGCTAGAGCCCACTGCAGACAAGGGCATCTTTGTGGGTTACAGCAAGACCTTAAAAGCTTATCAGATTTATATTCCTATGCAAAGGAAAGTGGTTGTCAGGCAGGATATGAAGTTCGAGGAAGAGAGAGCTTTCAGGAGGTCACTGGAGTTAGAGTATCCAGAGTCACCGGACCCTCAGGAGCCACTGAGTCAATCAGAGGGATCCAATGGTCAGGGATCAGGGGGTACATCGATTACAGTGTCAGGTCCATCAGTGAGCAATGGCTCTCAAAATAAGGTGGGTTGTTCTTCGGGCAGCATGCAGGGCAGTCCACAGAGGAGTTCACAAGGTAGTCCACTAATGGACAGTTCGCACGGTACTTCAGCATCTACAGGCATAGATTCAAGCATGAGGTCATTTGGCATGCCTTCAAGAGTTCAGGCTTCTGATGATGATGAGGATTCTTTCACTCTGGTGGGAAAAGTATGCTCAAGGAACAGGAAGCCCAAGTGGCTTCAAGATACCTTGCGCGAGGCCACATCCGTTGCTGGACCAGAGAGACAAGTTAGAGAGAGTAAAACACCTAAGCAGTACTGTAGTTACATGGCATTTGTAACAAGCATTGTTGACTCCGAGCCTTTTAGTTATGAGGAGGCAGCCAGCCAGAAGGTCTGGAGAGAGGCCATGATGGAGGAGTATTCTTCTATTATGAAGAACAATGTTTGGGAGGTAGTGTCGAGGCCTAAAAGTATATCAATTGTTACTTCCAGAGGGCTCTACAAGATAAAGCATGTTGCAGATGGAAGCATCGAGAAGTCCAAGGCTCGATTTGTAGTGAGAGGGTTCTCACAGGTAGAGGGAGTTGACTATGAGAAGACCTTCGCTCCCATAGCTCATCTATTCGCTCCATTATATCGATTGCAAGCTGCAGCAGAGATGGGTTGAAAGATCTACCACATGGATGCGAAGACCGCATTTCTCAATAGCCTCATTCAAGAGGAGGTTTATATTGAGCAGCCGCGGGTCTTTGAGGTGCATGGGAAGGAGTCCCATGTATGCAGATTGAAAAATGCACTCTATGGCCTAAAGCAAGCTCCTAGAGCTTGGTACTCGAGGACTGACACATACTTGCAGCAGTGGAGTTTCACGAAGAGTGAGGCTGATCCGAACCTATACTTCATTGTGGTGGGTGAGGAGCCTCTCACTCTGGTGTTGTATGTTGATGACTTGATCATCACTGGTGCAGAGAGACTCATTGACGACTGCAAGAGAGATCTTGCTTCAAAGTTTGAGATGAAGGATATCGGCTTGATGCATTATTTTCTGGGACTGGAGGTGTGGCAAGAGCAAGGGCATTTCTTCCTGGGACAAGGGAAGTACATTGTGGATGTTCTTAGCAGATTTCACATGGAGGACTGCAAACCCATGTCTACACCTATGATCACTAACTGGAAGAAGCTTCACGCCTCTGAATCCGAGTTGGTGGATCCTACTCTATACAGACAGTTGATTGGTAAATTGATGTATTTGGTCAACACTTGGCCAGATATATGTTTTGCAGTTAACACTATGAGTCAGTTCATGTGTGAGCCTAGGAGAGTGCACTTGGTGGCTGCAAAACACATTCTTCGTTACTTGCAGGGGACTGTGGATTTTGGCCTAGATTATAGACAGGTTGATGGAGTGAAACTTGTAGGGTACACTAATTCAAATTGGGCAGGTTGTGCTTCAGATAGGAAGAGTACTTCCGGGTGTTGTTTTGGGTTGGGTTCGGCAGTTGGGTCGTGGATCAGCGAGAAACACAGTCAGTTGCATTAAACTAGCTAAGGCAAAGTATATGGCTGCTAGTTTGGCTAGTTGTGAAGCCATATGGCTTCGCAAGATGTTGTTTGGTCTATTTGGTCAAGCATTGAGACCTTCAGTAATTTACTGTGATAATCATAGTTGCATAAAACTCACGGAAAATCCAATTTTTCATGACAGGTCAAAGCATAATGAGATCAAGTATCACTTCACTAGAGACTATGTCTAAAAGGGAGTTGTCAAGCTTGAGTACATTTCCACAAATGAGCAGGTAGCGGACATTTTCACCAAAGCCTTAGCACAGGGCAAGCATGTCTGCTTCAGAGACAAGATGGGAGTAGTGAGGAACACTTTCCTCGGTAAGAGGGAGTGTTAAAATTTGGGTACCATAGGACAAGTGGTTCCCTAAGGTTTTGATCTTTTGCCAAGGGAAAAGCGTCCAAATTTATTAGTACCTTTCTCCTAAAGTGACTTTACAAGTGGTAAAGTCAATTTAATTTAAAAGTGACTTTATAAGTGGTAAAGTTACATTCTAATTTAAAGGTGACTTTATTAAAGTCAATTAAGAATTAGAAAGTGAAAAAGTGACTATGGAAATAAAAGGCTAAGTGGATCTTTATTTAATTGGGTGAGTTAAAAAAATAGAAAGTGAGAATTAAATGCACATTATTCTCATCCCTCGATCTAAATGAATCTCAGCCATTAGATCTTAAGGTAACCCAAAAGGTCATTTAGAGAGTAAAAGGAGAAGAGAAGAGAAAATATAAATTCATTCTTTCATGAGCATTTGCGAGAAAGAGAAGAGAGAGCAAGGAGAAAATTTCTCAACAGTGAGAAGTGAAGGAAAGCAGTAAGAAGACATTTCAGCAAATCTGGGCAGCAACATTTATTGGCACGCATCCCAAGGCAAAATCATACATCAGGAGAAAGGCACAGAAATCGAGAAAAAGGGATAGCAGCAAGGGCATGAATTTCAACGCAGGTTTTGGGCACGATTTTCGAGGCAGTCATACTGCTGAAATCCATATGGTCCGTAGAGCGGGTTTCAGGCATGATTTTCGAGGCAAGCCGTACAACATTTAATGTTGTTTTATTGCTGGAAAAATTTCTATTTTGGCAGATTGCAATTGGCACGATTTTCAAGGCGGAGTTCAAGCACGAAAATCAAGATAAGTTGTAATTTGTGGTTGCTGGAATTTTTACTATGTATTTCAGTTTCTCTGTAAAAGCATTTTCAGAAATAAAGAAGAGCTCTCAAACTGGCTTTCCCCAAGAGTTGTAGGGGGCTTTTTCCAAGGTCGCATTGACCAAAAATCACTGTGTTATTTTCTGTGTGTTGCTTTCATAATTTTGTTGTGTTTTATTTCTGCAATTTCAGCCTTTGTGAAATCTCTAAATTTGTGTTTTCAGAAAATATTGTCATTTCCAAATTTTAGAATTTTTATCATGCTTGGATTTAAAACTAACTGCATGGAGTGATAAGAAAACTGGTGAGAAGGAAAACTGATAACCAAAGTGGGGGCTGAAATTCTTTTTTTTTTTTAGATCAGGTCTAGATAAGGCAAGAATCATGGGTTTGTGCCGATTTGCGAAGAAACACATCACCTCAAACAATATGGGTGGCAAGGCTCTAGGAGATAGGTTACCATCACCATTGGTCAATGCTACAAGGTTTCCACCTTTGCTAAGTACACAACCAGCTTAATTAGTAGGCACCAACAATCTATTAATTGTCGGAGTTCTCCTTTTATCAATCTCCTCTTTCACCTTTACATCAGATTCTCTTCACAATATTCTATCATAAACAAGAAGAAGTGCTTCTTGTGCTGGAGAAATATGTTTCTCTTCCTTCAGGTCTTTTTCACTTCCAACACCTTTCTCCTCATCATAATCGTAATCAAAGATCATCTTCATTTTCTTGCAAATCTTCTTCATCATGATCAAACTGATCATCATTATTAAATGTAATGTGTTGTGTCTTATTCTCATCATTTTTATCATGGCCTTCTACATTTTACTTGTCTTTAATAGCATCCACTTCTTCATAACTATCACATCACATGTTGCTACTCCCCTCCTTTACAACTTTTGTTGGTTATTGAGTTTGAATTACCCTAGTATTTTGTTTCTTTGCCTTTGCCTCATCGTCACTCTCATCTAAATTGCCCTCTTCACTACTCTCTTTCTTGGCAATTTTTGTTGGTCGTTGGATCTTGGTTACTGTTTTTGGTTTCATTTGTTCATCATTTTCAAAGGTTTCTTTCTCACTGCTTTCATCCTCAACTATCATATACCCTCATTGATTATCATTCTCATTCATGTCACCCAAAGGAGATCTTAGTTCAACATGTTCAACATCTTTCTCTTAGTTAGAGCATTCTTTATTGTTAGTCTCTTTCAATTTCAATGTTCTCTTTCATTTTAGATGTTGAATCTGGTGTTTTGAAAGTCTTTAATGATTCTGCAAATGTGTGTGTGTGTGTGTGTGTGTTTTTTTTTCAATGCTTCTCCAATTGCCTTTAACAGTTTAGATTTATGATACACTTAATTCCATGGTTTTCAAGACCTAAACTTAATGGAAGATTTGTGTAGTCGATAACGTCCAAAGGCTCGAACGGCTCTAATACCACTGTAACGAACAAAGCTCGTTGATCCAAAATGGATCTAACATAGACTTCTAAGTCTATGAATTCTCCTCACAGAGGAAAAATGAAATTCAAAGGATGCTCTTGGAAATAGTCTCATTGCAGAGATCTCTTCATTCTAAATCTAACGCAATTTGAATGGGCTAAAACGGACTTCGGATGAAGGAGATATTGTAAAAAGAAAATTGCCCATTGTCCTTTGAAAAGGAGGCATTTTCTTATTAAATGGGACTTAGGAGAAATAAAGGCTTTCTATATAAATATCACATCGGAAGAGGTGCAAAGGGTGGACTTAGACCAAAGGCCAGACGGACCCCCGATCAACGATCTCCGATATATCGCATCAGAGGTAGGTCTATATGCAATATCAGAACCCTGGGTGAGGTGATTAGTGATTGAGATGAGCGATTGCGATTGCGATCGGCACAATCAAAGGGAAGACCCCCGGGGCCGTTGCGACAGAGATATTGCAATATGCCAATAGCCGATGCGCCGATAGCCGAAGTGCCGATGGGCCGATAGTCGATGAGGCGCTGATCGAAGTGATTGGAGATCGGGAGATCAGTGATCCCCGATACAAAGGGCCAATGCACATTGCAATATGCGACATGCGATATGCCGATAAAAGGCAGATCCGATAGAGTTTATAAGCGCGATTTCATAACTTTTGAAATCCGGATTTACGGGATTTCTATGTATTTCCCGTGTATTGGGTTTTTTGGCCCTACGCCTATGCAATTGCGATTTGTTATAGAATGGCAGACCCAATGGGCTTACAGATACGATTGCATATATTTGAAGTCCGGTTAAACGCTCAATGATGTGTTTCCATGCTTTTCCTGTGTATTTCCATTATTAGGCTATTTCAGGAGTGAAGGCCACAGAAAGGGCCACCGATTCCTTTGTCAACTATCACTGTTATTGAATCACCTATGCCACGTTGTAAGCGGGTGTTTTGTAACAGGAATGCGTTATACGCAGAGAACCACAGAGCCAGATGGCCAGTCGCAGAGCCACAAACGCAGAGAGCCAAAGGGCCAGTCGAAGAAACAAAGAGATGATTACACACAGAGAAACGAACAGGCAGCCGCAGAGCCGGAAGGATGCCTCACAAAATCCAGAGAGCACAATTGAAAGTGAGGGAGCTTGGAGTCGCTTGGAGGTCGAGCGAAATTAGAGAGCTCAACTGATGGGAGTCACTTTGAGGTCGAGCGAACCCAGAGGCTCGTGGGAGCCAGAGCCAAAGCCGAGAGAACAGAAAAGAGATCAAATGATCCAACTGTTGTTGGTGTCCAAAGTGTGCTGAAGATAGAAGAAGATATCCCAGAGACAATGAAAGAATTCTGAGGGAGTTGGTGCAAACTAGAGCTCAAGATAGCTCAGAGCGCTGATTAAAAGAATCTAGTCCAGAGAAGCCTAGATCTGTCAGCAGAGTATGGACAGCCAACAGAATAAGATGGCATTCTAAACCCATAGGTTCAATTGTAAACCAAGGGAGTTGAGCGTGGAGCTTGTAAAAGAATTTAAGCCATAATCCCAAAGAGCCTAGTCGAGTTGATTAGAGCTCAAGGAGACGTAGCCCAAGATATCATGGTGAACTCCATATTACATTGTTGTCTCATATGTTTGATTATTTGTTGCTTTTATTCACTGTTATCTGAGTTTTATTTCAGCATAAGCAAATAAACTCAAAACACATAAACAGTTAAGGACAAACACAAGCATACACCTCTTTCAAGCACTTTGAATTCCGCATTTATCAACTATAAGCATAGATCTTGGGAATATATAAACTTTGGAGTGGGAGAGGTTCTTGTAAGCTTGACAAGAAGCCTTTAGTGCCCCATTTCAGATCACTTATATAGTTAGAGTAATGCTCTGATACCACTAAAGCAACAAAACTTAGAGTTGTTTGTGCTTTTAAAATTTAAATACACAATACATTGTAAGTAATATTTTTATTAATAAAATAAAATGTACAAGAGTGATGAATGTTACAATGAAGGCCCACTTATATACCTAGGCAGGTGCCCCTTCACGACTACACATGTCTTTTTAGACATGCCTTCCCATTTTAACTAATGACTATTTAAAATATAACGATGATTTTTATTTAATTTTATCTAAATTATATTCATAACATACAAAGTCAAAGATCTCTGAAACCGAACAATACAGTTATTTTCATTACCATATAAATTCAAAGGCAAGCAAAAATGAAAAATTAAACAATCTGTATTTTAGATTTAAGTAGAAAAATTATTCCTAATTGAAACAAATGCAACAACAATTTTGACACCAATATACTTATGCAATGAATGGTTAATGAAATACAAGAGTGAAAAGAATTTTAGGGGAGAAGCATCCTAGAGTAGGGCTCAAGATCCCTCTTTCAAGGGGCACTTGGCTTTTGGATGTGTTCTCAGACGTTCAATCTTAGACTTTGTTTTTCATCCTCACTACATTTACCACAAAAGAGAATAAGAAATCTCATTAAGCCTACAATGGAAATATCTAGAAAGGAATAATTTCTCTGATAATCACAAATCTTGTGAAAGAAGGACATCAATGCATACACAAAAAAAAACTATCAGAAGAAAAAAATTGTATCCAAAAGCCTATCTTTTAAGCTAGGGGAGAAATTTGTCGATATTGGCACTGAAATGGATCATTGCAGTGACAAATTTACAAACAAACTAAAAAGGAGACAGGTGAACCATCCATGACCGCAAATTAAGAAATGATGTGAATGGGGAGTGAGGAATAGAGGTTGCCTACAGTAAGCACTCGGTGGGACATGAAGGCTATATATTAATCTAGTTCTCAATACACAAGCGATGATTTCTTCAATTTGAAGGAAATTTGTTGATTGATGTGTGTCCAAGAACACCTCCATCTGCAAAATTGCTTGATAAGATAAGATAAGATACCATTATTAATGTCCAACAAGTGATATAAAGATAGTCCATAGGCATAAAAAGTACACTCGGAGAGAAGAACCAATGTTATCTGATTAAGATTCTGCAAAGGCTTGGTTGGCCTAGGACTTGGCAAGACTTGGAAACTATTACCCTGCACGTCAGCAGGGTCACATAAAAGCTTTCACATCTTTCATCACCATTGTAAGCCCAAGGTCACAAATCATAAGTGATGCAAAAACCATGTGAGGCCATGTATTAGGCACCCTAGGCCTATGTTTTTGTCATTGAATCTGTGTTTTGTTGTCTTGGTCGGTCCATGGCTAGCCCCATCATTTTGGCTTACTCTCATCCTCTATAGGATTGGAGGGCCTTTGATGAACTTTCTTGTGGACTCATGGTTGTACGGGAGCCTACATTTGTAGGGGTGATCCACAGAGTATGAACCAATCCAGTCGGCGTCAAGGTGAACCTATGTCATTCCACATGGTTATGGTCTACAAAGTTTGTATGTGCCCTTGGCTTTAGTGTAATATTCCTCAAACAACTTTGAGAGCATCGCAGTCTCATTTGACAACTTTTCACATTTCTCGAGGCAATTCAAAATGCCCAATGCAAAGTGGTCCCAATAGTAAAAAAGTGAACCTGGTCTCAGAATGTGTAGTTTGAAGAGAGAAATCCATGAGACGTCGAAATTTTTCAATCAAATAAGGAAGTGACTAGTTAAAGATTGGTCAAGCTTAGTCACCAAGTCAAAAACAGGTTTCCAGGTGATAGAACATGGAGAAACATTGGGTTGTTTGTGACATGCATTACGTAAAAAATGGTCTACTCAATGAGAGAAACAAAACCCATGTTTCAAATTTTGCAAGTCCTCAAGGGTGTTAGAGATCATCCACTTGGACAGGTTTCCAAGATGCATAATAGGAGGAAATCTTGACAAAATTTGACAAGTAATATGTCAAAATTAGCCTACAGAACTAGAGTAACAAAATTTATGTCTCAGTTTCTTCAAATTTCCAAGGTCGTTAGAGGTTCAGCATAGGCCATGATGTTGTGGCAGGCAAGTGATGATCTAGCAACGTTGGGCAAGATATGAAGATTCTAAGAGATACCCGATTCAGACCCAAGATGATTTCAACATACCTAGGTGCCAAAATTGTCTGAAAGTCAAGGCCATTGAATATTTATCTTCCATGTGGCCAATTCGAATTACTAACAGGAAAAGTCAAGTCAAAATAGTCGTTAGTCAAGTCAACTAGTCGTTAGAGGATCTCACTACCCACTAGAGACCTGGTGGACCAATTAGTTGAGAAATGGACAAAGGAAGCAGTCATTAGAAGATAAATTTCTCCTCCAAAGGAGCAAGTCAAATTTTTCAAGGCTGGCCATGTGGAACATTGAGCTACTAATGTTTATTATTTTGACTATTAACCATCATGGACCACAAGCAAAGGGAATTTTGAGCTAAATTGTGGAAATTTTTCCAAATCAACCCCCTAGTGGGTGAATTAAAAATTATATTGTAATATTTTATGGAAAAATAACTAAGTCTCCAATTTGTATATGAATAGAAAATTACTATTTTGAGGAGTCAAAACTAGTAGTTATCTAGTCGTTGCAAATTGATTTATAAAGGGCTAGCCTCCCCTCATTGTATGGTTGTTTTGAATTGAGATATGGGTTATCATGATAAAAGAGCTCATTCTTACAAACCTTCATGTATGCTTTTAATATGCACCACGTGGAGTGATTCTTATTTTCATTATTTTTCTAGATACATGCTTCGGGATTTTTATTCTAATTTTCTTTGGTAATAAGTAAAGTCATGCTAAAGCTAATAGATCTTTCCATTGAGGGGCTACATAGTCACATGAAAGGGGCTCATTCTTACAAACCTTTGTATATGATTTTAATATGCACTGTGTGGAATGATTCTTATTTTCATTCATTTTCTTAATATATGCTTTGGGATTTTTATGCTAATTTTCTTTGGTAATAAGTAAAATCATGCTAAAGCTAATAGATCCTGCCATTGAGGGGCTACATAGTCACATGGAAGGGGAAAATTAGGAGCAACCCCACTTTGTCAATTTGTTTTACAGGCAGATTGATCCAAGCAACCAAACCATTCCAAGAGGGAGCTTCAGATTATGCAGAGTATTGTATTCATCACACACAGGATTTGAAGGCTAGAGATGTCGCTTCAAGAGAAGCCACTGCTAAGCATGTTTGAAAATTACCAAAGAACTAAGTCAATAGTGTGGGCGATTTTTGTCCAAGACCAGACCCACTCCCTTGATTCCAACCCACTATATCGACCTAAGAGGGAGTTAATTTTGTGCTTAAACAAGGGTGAGCTAAGTAAAGAAACAAGTATCATCCAACAACCACTCCTTACTTTAAAAATCTAGAATATTTTAATTTCTACAATTAGATTAGATTAAATTAACTTGCATATTTTTAATTGCTTATTTTATTTATCAGGCTTTCCTTAAGGAAAATTGTGCAAATTGTTAAATCTGACCAAGGGTTTGTACAAGTATCATTTCTAGTATATTTTACACTTGTATCTGTTGAAAATTGGCAGCTCAATGATGAATTTCCTGAGATAAAATCTCATTTCTGACAATTTTGGAGTGACTTTCTAAAAATTGGAAGTCATGTCTAGCATCTCAAGTATGACTCTCCAAAAATAGTAAATCACCTTGCATCTATTGGTAATCAAGTATAGTTGAAGGAAAATCACTTAACTTATCATTAATCAATTCTAATTTCTAATAGTTCAATCTAGACTTAATCATCAATATTATTAAATATTATTATTATTATCATCCTTTATGATACTATAATATTATTATTAAAAGAATTACAAGTCACCTTACCTTCATCATCTCAATGACTTCGCACCTCAACCCTTGATGAATCACATGGCACTACATAACTCTCTTTCTCTCTTAATGATATGCTACACTCTCTTATGCACTCATCAAAGACATGGCATATTCTTCTTACACTCATTAAAGGCATGTCATAAAAGATTCCTCTTATGCTATCTTTAATGTATATGTTACACTCTCCTTATTTAAGGCATGTGTACCTCTCTTAATGACATAAGTTACTAAGGTATGTGTACCTCTCCTCAATGCCATAAGTTACTAAGGCATGTGTTTCTCTCCTTAATGGCATGAGTTACACTTCCCTAAATGGCATATGTTACTCTTCCTCAAGGCATGCATAACTCTTCCTCTCTCTTAATGATACATTACACTCTCTCTTACGCACTCAATAAAGACATGGCATATTACTCTTACACTCATTAACAGCACCTCATAAAAGATTCCTCTTACGCTCTCTTTAATGCATATGTTACTTTCCCTATCTAAGGCATGCATACCTCTCTTAATGACATAAGTTATTAATGCATGTTTACCTCTCCTTAATGGCATAAGTTACTAAGGAATGTGTTTCTCCCCTTAATGGAATGTGTTTCTCCCTTTAATGGCATGAGTTACACTTCCCTAAATGGCATATATTACTCTTCCTCAAGGCATGTGTATTGCTCCTTTACGACAAGAATTTATTGCTCCTCCTATATATGTGTCTCATGTCTTCTCACTTGACTACTACTACTTGTGCATTGTGAAAGAAGAATTTGAACTTGAGAGAGGGAATTGGAGAGACTTGAAGAAGATTATATGAAAGAGAGACTTGGGGAGTAAGAGCAGAACTTGGTGAGCCAAGGTTGATTCAGTGCTTCAATGTTTTAGTGTTGATTCAGTTGAAGGGAAGGTTGATTCAATGTTTGCATCTGTTGCTCCCCCCAGTGATCTTCATGCTACAGTTTGTTCAGATTTGGGTGAACTTACTCATTCTCTTGATCTCTCATTGTACTTTGTATCTCTGTTGAACAATTAATATCTAATAGAAGAAGAATCTGGTTGGGTTTTCCCTTTGTGGGTTTATCCCTGGTCATTGAACCTAAGTTCTTTGTGCCTCATTTTGTTATTGGCTGTCTTCTATTGTGCATTTGGTTTATGTTCTATCTACAATTGCTTAAGCAATATTGCAGCAGAAATAATTTTTTGGAATAAGTAATTGTTTCAGCATAGAACAACAGAATTTCAACAGTATCTAGCTGATTTATTTTGCATAATTGAAAATTTTCTGATTGTAATAAATTGGATCTGCAAATAAAGGGAGGCTTCATCAATCCAAGTGAGTTAATCTCAATGTTTTAAAAACTGGTCGATCTTAACGGCAACTGTTCAAACTAGCTTGGTGGATATGCTTGGGTAATGCACTGGCAGAGAAATCGAACCGAAGGGCCGATTGCTACCAGTTAGGTACCAAACTTGCTAATATGGTACCTAGCCAATAAAAACCGGCCCTAATCAGACAGTTTTGATGCTAATTGGTTGGATATCTTCCTAGAGAGGTCTGCAGATATTTTGCAGACTTGATTTTTGTTGTTTTGAACACTAACAGAAAATGCCTTGGTTTAAGGATTTCCCATGGCTAAATAAGGTTGTAGTATTGGTAACATTGCTTAAGGATCTAGTTTTATGTCTAAATCTAGCACTAAAGTCTCAAACACTTTAATAAAGGGCCCTCGAATATTGTTGTATGTCCATTGATGCATTGAATATATCTTTGAAATGCTCTAAGTGTCATTGGAAATCATTTCCATAATATAATCTAGGTTTATTAAAGGTTGAAATAGATTCTGATGCATGTCTTTTGTTGAGAATTAGTACAAGATACGATCACTGTCAAATGATAATATTAAGGGCTTGAATGTTCACTATTGGATAATTGTAATAATCGTTGGGGTGACATTTAAGCCCATTGATCATTAATCACTATCATAATCTGATCTGGGTTTATTGAAGGTTGAAATTAGTGCATGATATCAGCACTATCAAATGATAATGTTGAGTGTCTGAATTGTCACTACTGGATAATTGTAATAATCATTAAGTTGACATTTAAGCTCATTGATCATTAATAAATGTCATAATCTGGAGGTTTATTAAAGGTTGAAGTTGATTCTAATGGCCATCGTTTGTTGAGAATTAGCGCATGATAAGATCATTGTCAGTGTCAACTGATAATATTGAGTGTTTGAATGTTCATTTTTGGATAATTGTAATAATCGTTAAGGTGAAGTTTGGGCTCATTAATCATTGAACTAGCAGTAGTCCAATCTTCCTAGCATATAATCTTTTACATTTGATATTTTCATGGTGATAATGACAGAGTAGGTCTGTAGTTTTCATGTGCAAATATTGCTTGTCATGGTTTAATGCTCTTCATGGCGCAACTATGTGTTGATGTACTTCACACATGACTGGTTAAGCAAGTTGTTTTGCAATTGGTACCATTTAGATATATTCACTCTTGCATGACATATATAGATCAATAAACTTTGCATATTTTGTCTCTAATGGTGTAGATTCTAGAATGATGGTTTGAAATCATAAAAATAATTTGTTTCATTAAGAATTAATTATTTTATGTATTTTTTTCAAATCTGGTTCATTGAATTTGCTTCGAGTTCCAATTCCAGTTAGCTATGTGGTTGGATAAAAACCTGGTTCCAGACTTTTAAAACTATGGTTATCTATCATCAAACCTCTTCCATTTACTCTGTTGTATTTCAATTCTACATTTTCTTGTGTTTAGAGTAAATTTTAGATACCCAACCATCTTTAACATGCAAATCTAAATCTGAAAATTTATGGGTGAATTTCTTAAGAGGGTTTTACCTAAAAAAACTAAAAAGTGCTGAAAATCCATTTTTCTATCAATTTAAGTTGAGGGGTGGTCCCAAAAGCCTCTATATTCACCCTCATTCCTTCTCCACCCCTAGTCTAATCATCTAGCAATGCTCAGCCACTTGTAGGACGGTTGCCACAACCAAATCAGACTGTTGTCCCTGCATTTTTGCAGAGTTTGCAGTTTGATACACACGACAGCAAGATGTTTTGAATCATAGTTCCTTAACCAATGACCCAAATCAGAAGATAATCACATTTCCAGTTAGGATTTTTTGTGTAGACCACAATCCATAGTTTACAGGACATACTTTCAATGGTTTTGTGCTACTAATTTTTGCTATTTAGTTTTCGGCTGCTATAGTAGACATAGACATATTTTACAGCTAGACAGCTCATAGAAGCAAACACCTCCACTCTAGGTGACTCCATATAAAGCATTGATCTTATTTTGGAGCTACTTGGAATTAATTTAGGGATACTATAGCGGGGGCTTGGGCCGAGGTGACAATGAGTCCTTGTTAGAATATCCCGAACCCAACACCCAGTATTTAATTCCCGGTAATCAATAATTGAACAAATACAAAGCTAAGTTCCTAACACAAAAAATTCAGCGGAAGCAAAATTCGATCTAAATCACATAATTATAAACAGATTTCTGCCCAAATAAATCGGTTCTTCATTAATTAAAACAGAACTTACTTAGGCTCTCATCCTGGGATAACGGCCCAACTGAAAAAATACAGGTTACAAAAATCTGGATCTGATCCAGCAAATTTGTTCTCTCTCGGAGATTTGGATCTTCGGCCTCTCTGCAC
Organism: Pinus tabuliformis; assembly: GCA_031772625.1. Classification (NCBI taxonomy): domain Eukaryota; kingdom Viridiplantae; phylum Streptophyta; class Pinopsida; order Pinales; family Pinaceae; genus Pinus; species Pinus tabuliformis. The sequence continues at coordinate 92,841,140 of CM062814.1, read as the reverse complement.
TTGCTCGGACCCAACACACACTAATATGACGCTCTCAATCTCGTGTTGATGTTATGTGTCTTCTCATCACCTTAGCCTTGCTTTTATAACCTTACATTTAGCCAGAACCCTAATACTAACCCTAACCCTAATCTCGAAGTGATTAACGGCTGAGAATAAATCTCACCTCACTTGAGATAAATAGTTAAGATTAAAACTTATTCACTAAAGTAAATAATTTACTTCATCTAAGTTTTATTTCAGCTCAATAAGCCAACATAGTAATAGGCTAACTTACATCAACAACTTGCTCAACCTAGAGCAACTGTTCTAAGAGAATATGTGGGCGACTTTTGCACACCTAGACGCAAGGCCTGTGTAGAAGTACTTGCCCAAGATACAAACTTCGACAGTCCCTTCCCTATGTGTGCCCATCAAGAAGGTTGTCAAGGCCTTAGCAACACTGTTGATTTAATCGCTAACAAGGACTTGGCAAAGACATGATAAATAAACAAGAAAAAAGGATTTGAAATCTGGTAGATTTTGAGCACAAACAATATACTAATGACATTTCCAATACATATAAGTTACAAAACCAGAGTCTGAAGAAATCCGTAAGATCATCTCATAAAGCATGATAATACAACATTTGACACTCAATATTTATATGCAAAATAATGAACTAAAATATCATTTCAGAATAAAATTAACCAATAGTGCCCAATTCAACTACATAACTCATAGTCTCATAACATTAGAAAATCAAAATAAATAGTCGCTCCAAGTCCAATCTCGAGTCTCATGCATGAATAAGTCCTCAAGAAGAAGCTACGGACCACATCGCTAGACAAAAGCAACAATTGTAATACAAATGTATGTGGTGTTTCTATTTGAGATAACAAAACACTAGAGAAATCCCAAGAGTTTTCAATCAAGCCAACTCAAATCATTAGTAGGAGATTCATCCTCCAAGACCCAATGAAAGACTAGATCAACCTTATCAAATAAAATTGGACCTTATCAAATAAATCCTGATGATGAACCACAGAGGATGGTTCGAAACGTCGACGCATAAAAACAATAAAATGCGATGGATCCGGAAGATACAACCACACATGGATCTAGATCCTTTGCCTGCAATTGTTTTGTGAGCATCCAAATGTTGTAGTTGATGAAGACCAACTTCCCCAGTTGCTCATGCTCCAACACACTGCACTTTTTGCTCATATCCCTGTGCAAAACCCATTTTTTATAACAAACAACAAACCCCTTCAACGTCATTTGAATATAGGATTTTATATCAGCTGGGGAGAGAACTATGTTTTTGTCTTTTATAACAATCTCAAGATCACTCTCCATGAATTCAAAGACAATATGTATATTCTGTTTGTGTGGATATGCATCTATTAGTTGAATTATACTTGGATGCGAAAGCTCCTTCAATAATTTGATTTCTCTTAAAGCAGTTACATTAACACCTTCTTTGGCTTTACCCAGATGGATTTTCTTTACTGCCACAGTTTTGTTTGTCACAGTATCGAAGGCCTTGTAGACAGTCCCATAGGTACCTTGCCCAAGGGTGATAACTTTGCAGTACCATACAGAGGGATTGAGTAGCTTCAGAGGAGGATGGGGAAGAAGAACACAGGAGCCTTTGCTATTATCAGAATTAGCCATTTTCACTTTCTTTTCATCATCATAATGAGTAATCTTCGCATCTTCAAAAGCCTGCTTTTACTCTTGGGACAGCATAGACACTGATCACAGTTTTTCATTGACAACATCATCTTCCTTCAGCTTGGGTAAATCTAATAAATTTTCATTCTCAGTATCTCCAACAACCTGCTTTTTCTTAAGAGCCGCCGATGGCAATTTTTCATTGACATCTTCTTTCAACAAGGACAAATCTAATATCCTTTCATTGTCAATATCTACAACAGCCTGCTCTTTCTCCAAAGCCACAAATGGTAATTTTTCATTAACAGCATCTTCTTCATTGTTATGATATTGTACATCTCCTTGTTTCTCAAGATAATCCTCATCCACATCATCTTCATTTGGATCATCATCTTGATCTATATCATTCTCATCCATATCAAGACCAGCGTCATTGGAAATTGGAATCCTCATCTACATCATCTTCATTTGGATCATCATCTTGATGTATATCATTCTCATCCATATCAACACCAACTTCATTGAAATCCTCATCTTGATCTATATCAGCTTCATCGGAATCATTATCTTGATCTAGATCATCCTCATCCACATCCTCATTATCATCATTCTGATCAAAATCTTCTTCTCCTACTTCACCTTGTTATGTTTCTTTATTGTCGCTATCATCTTCCTTAGTATTGATTTCCTTTAGACATGCTTTAACTTTTGCATATGATTTTTCCCATTGCTGAAGCTTTTCTTGAATTTTATTAAATTGCTCAATGTATTCAACGTGAAAACTTAACGGCATATCGTGTGGCGAACAACATTCAAGGACTCACATATTTATATTGTGTGGCATGGCTCTGATACAACTGAAGCAACAAAACTTATAGCTTGTTGTCTTTAACGTAAAAATACACAAAGGTATTTGTAATAATATATTATATTAAAAAATGTACAAGTGATGTTTAATGTTACAATGAGGACCCTGCTTATATATCTAGGCAGGTGGTCTTTCATGACTGGGCATGTTTTTTAGACATGCCTTGTCACTTAACCTAATGACTACTTAACAATGAACATAATCCTTATTTTGATTATTTAATATTTACATTTATTTTTATTTATTATTTTGTTACGAATTATTCATAATAGATGCCCTCAAACATTAACCAATTGCACTCACAATCTAAAGCATTGTAAGGTTTCACTTAGAACTCTGGTGGCAAATTCTTGTACTCGTGGTGCCTTAGCGCCACAATCTATCCACCAATGGGATGTTATAAATAAAAGATTACAAGTTTTGAAATGGAAAACTTGAAAAAGAAAAATGTAAAATCCCCCCTATCTAGACAAGTAACTCAACCAACATCCCAAAAAAAAATAACACGGAAAATAAATTCAACCAATATAATAAATATGTTTATTAATACCTCTGTAAAATCCCTCCTTGCTAAACAAATAACTCAACCATCATACCACAAGAACAAACTCAGCCCATATAATCTGATCTGTTTTATTAATCTAACTTGGAATTACATGCTGGAGCAACCTTTTGAGTAACAAAAATAGATTTTTGGAAGCCCATAAGCGGCCATGGCTAGTGGCATGATTTGTTGGGCAAATAAGAGATGATGATAGCACTAAAATGTCCCCTTACACTCATGTAAATAACTACACTAGAGCAGATTTGATGGTCTGTATAACCCTCCCTTTTGATGCCACAACCCAATCAATGATGCCTCAAACTGCTGAGAAAAAAAATGGTGTTAGATAGGGCAGCAAAATCTGGGCTAAACTACCCACAAAAAATACCCTCAACTTGCTGATAATCACTGATACTACCTCAAGTGATCCACAGATCTGGAAATGAGTGAATCAGTGCCTTTTCCCCAAACAATGCAGAGAGAGGACAGAAGACATCCAAAGGAAGGCTGACACTGGCCTACGCAATGCTGACGTAGAGGGAGCGCAGTGAGAGAAGGGAAGTCGATTTTCTACTCAGCGAATTCTTCAGGCTGTTCGAAGACTAGTTGACCGGGAAATTGACCAAGCATATTGGAGGTCAATTTCATCTTGTTTGACTAAGTTTGACTTTGTTGATTTAGGGTTTGCTACTGCTGATATAAAATTACACAATTCTGATTTTGTACTATTTCTCTCTGCTGAACTATTGAAGATAAAAGAAGATTTGATCAAAGAGTTTCCCCGCATTGGGGTTTGTCCCTGGCTAGCCGCCACATCTTGTGTCTCTTGTCTTGGCTTGTTTTCAATGGATCGTTTAATGTTCTATCTGCACTTTACTTAATGTATATGTGATTGCTAATCAGTGGTTAATAAGAAAAAAAGAAGTAAACTGCTCTAAGCATAGAACATACCATAATTTAACATGGAATCAAAGCTGAAGTGAAGACAAAGCCCAAGCAAGAGCAAGAGCAATCACCGAAGGTTGGCAAGGCTATCCTAAAAACTTCATGGGGTCCTCAACACTCTTCCCCGCCGAAGACAAGCTCCGTGAAAAGTTTGACTAACACGGATGGAAGATGTCTCTCGATTTGACTTTAGAAGATCAGGAAGTGTTGGACTATGTGAGAGGCAATATTGTTGCGCCTCCATCAAATGCATCCGTTGATGCCAAAAGCAAGTGGACCAAGGGAGAAGTCAAAGCAAAGAAGATCATCGAAGACTCTATCGACAAGCGCCTGGTGGCCTATGTTTCCGAGCTGACCACCTCCAAGGAAATCTACGATAGACTGGTGAGTTTATTTAAAGTTAATGATGCAAATCAAGTTTTGTTCCTTAGAAAAAAGCTGAAGGAAATTAAGAAGAGCAAAGATGAGAGTATGCAAGCATATTTCTTAGGGATCACCGAGATCAAGAATGATCTCATATCTATCGGGGAAGTAGTTCCTGACAGGGAAATGACTATCACGACTCTTGGTGGACTGCCACCTGAATGGTATATATTCAAGACTACTCTTCTCAACAATAATGTCATCCCAGGATTTGAGGAATTGATGGCTATATGTATTCAAGAAGAAACAAGGATAGAAGAGCAAGAAATGCCCGCACTTGAAGGCAATCCTTCTACCTTTTCTTCTCATGCTAAAAGAAGAAACAATTATGGGGCTAAATCCAAAGGAAACGCTAGACCAAAGGGTGGAAGAAAAGGACGATGTTACAATTGCAACAAAATGGGCCACTATGCGAGGGAGTGCCCTGATAAGAGGGACTCACACCATGACGATGATCAAAATCACTCTCTAGGAAATCAAAGGAATGGCAAGTCCAATGGCAGAGGTAAAAGAAATGTCGGAAATCAAGGAAGAGGACAACCCTTCAAGAAGGCAAGAAACTCCAGGTATGAATCTAACATTGTTAACAGTAAGCAAGATGAATATTGTCTACCAGTAGCCCTCTCTACTACTGCTACCCCGGACTCGCTGGGAAATTGGTTTATTGATAGTGGTGCCTCAAGGGACTTCACTAGTTACAAAGAAGCTCTCTCTAATCTGATAGAGAAGGAGACCAACCTGGAAATTGTTCATGGGGACAACGTAAAATATCCCATGAAAGGCATAAGGAATGTCACTCTTAAATTGAATCAAGGTAATACAATTCATTTGCAAGAAGTCCTATATGTACCTGATCTCAAAAAGAACCCGGTGTCTGTTTCGGCAATGGAAAACAAAGGCTACAAGGTGACCTTCATCGATGGCAAGGTAAGTAAATGGAAAAAGAATTTTAAAGAAGCTTTCACTCTTGGGTTTCGAGTCGATTCATTATATCAGGTCAGAGGAAGTCCGTTGGGTATCGTGTCTTGTGGCACATCACTTCAGTCCGAACTATGGCATTGGAGGTTTGCTCACCTTCATTATAAAGCTCTACCCAATGCAAGACAAATGGTGACAGGGATGCCCGAGTTTCGAGTAGAGCAAGAAGGTGTATGTCCTGGATGTGCTGAAGGGAAGCTCAAAAGGGGACCATTCCCCTCAAGCAAAAGCAAGACCTCTGATATATTACAGTTGGTTCACTCAGACATATCTAGTATGATGCCTGTGAACTCCTTGGGAGGATATTTATATTACCTCACTTTTACAAATGACTATTCTCGCAAGACTTGGATATACTTCTTGAACAAGAAGGATGAAGTGTTCACTTGGTTTCGTCACTTCAAAGCCTTGATCAACAATCAAACCGAAAAGGAAATCAAGATCTTAAGGACTAATAATGGGACTGAGTATGAATCCAATGAGTTCCATGAATTTTGCAAAGACACTGGCATTAAGAGGGAGACTATAACACCATATACTCCTAAGCAGAACGGTGTGGCGGAAAGGAAGAATCGTACGATTGTGGAAGTTGTCCGTGCTATGCTCCATAATCAAAGACTTGCGAAGTTTCTATGGGCCGAAGCTGCGAATACCGTCGTATATGTGCAAAACCGATGCCCTCACCAAGCATTGGGTTCCAAGACTCCCGAAGAGATGTTCACTAGTAAGAACCCTAACGTATCTCATTTTAGAATCTTTGGAAGTCCTGTATATTTTCATGTGCCGAAGGAGAAAAGCAATAAATTGGGTGCATCTAGAAAGAAAGGAATCTTCGTGGGCTATAACGAAAATACTAATGGCTATAGAATCTATGTGGTTGGTCAAAGGGAAATCGAAATTAGCCATGATGTCACTTTGACGAAGATATGCCTCTTTGCAAAGTTGACAATCTTCCTACTCAAAGGGGATCTAAAGAAGCTGACACCAGGGAACCGAAGGAAAAGGAAGATGAGACAATGCCCGATGTGGAAGAACCTATGGATCCTATTGATCCCCCTCCACAAGAGCCTTCCTCTTCTAGGAAGAGGCCTTCATGGCTTGGGGGAACACTGGATGATGCTAAAGGACACATTGCACCTAGAGGGACTTTTCGGGAAAGTAAAACGTCGGCCAAGTATCAAGGATACTTGACCATCATGAGCACGATCATCCAAAATGAGCCTTCATCATTTGCAGACGTTGTCAAGCATCAAGTATGGAAGGATGTTATGACTGAGGAATATGAGTCCATCATGAAAAATGATGTTGGGGATGTGGTCCCCAGACCCCAAGACAAAGCAGTTGTCACTTCGAAATGGCTTTACAAGATAAAGCATGCAGTTGATGGAAGTGTTGAAAAGTATAAGGCTCATTTTGTCGTTCGTGGCCTCTCTCAGAAGGAAGTTATAGACTATGACGAGATATTTGCACCTATTTCCCGATATACCACCATCCGCTCGATCATAGCCCTTGCTGCTTCGCAAGGATGGAACCTACATCAGATGGATGTCAAGACCACATTCTTGCATGGTTCGATCAAAGAGGAAGTCTATGTGGAACAACCCGAAGAATTTGAGATTCATGATCGGGAATCTCATGTGTGTAGGTTGAAGAAAGCCCTCTATGGGTTGAAGCAAGCACCCCGAGCGTGGTATGAGAGGATATATAGCAACTTGATGAAGCTAGGATTCACTAGGAGTGAAGTCAACCCTAACGTTTACTTTAAGGTTGAAGATGACAACCTCTCACACTGGTGTTGTACGTTGATGACCTCTTTCTAACAAATGCAGACCCTCTCATTTTCAAATGTAAGAGGGAGTTGGCTTTCGAGTTCGAGATGAAAGACCTAGGGCTGATGCACTATTTCCTAGGACTGGAAGTCTGGCAGAAACCAGGGGAGATTTTCCTATCTCAAGGAAAATATGTGGTGAAAATATTGGAGAGATTCGGTATGGTGGACAGCAAGCCCGTGACTACCCCGATGGAGCTTGACTTCAAGAAGTTAAGCGGTAGTGTTGTCGGACCTGTTTTACGAAATGCTACCGAGTATCATCAACTCATCAGAGCATTAATGTTCTTGGTGAACTCCTGTCCGAATATATGCTTTGCAGTCAACACGTTGAGTCAACATATGGTTGAGCCTCACCACACACATTGGATTGGTACCAAGGATCTGTTGAGATATCTTCGTGGCACAGTCACTCATGGGTTGAGATACACTATCGGAGATGTGAGACTACTTGGATATACCAATGTTGATTGGGCAGGCAGTGTGGTGGACCGAAAGAGCACTTCCAGGTGCTATTTCTCTTTGGGATCTACCTCGATATCCTGGATGAGCTGGAAGAAAAAGTTGGTGGCTTTGAGCACCGCCGAGGCAGAGTACATTGCTGCTAGTATGGCCTCTTGTGAGGCGGTCTGGTTGCGGAAGCTCTTCAGTGAGCTGTTTGGATTCACATTGGATACTACCGTGATCCTATGTGACAACCAGAGCAGGATTCGTTTATCAGAGAATCCTGTATTTCATGATCGCTCCAAGCACATCAATATCAGGTACCACTATATCCGAGATATGGTACAACGGGGAGCAATAAGGCTTCAATATATCGGTACAAATGAAGAGGTCGCCAACATTTTGACGAAGCGCCTGGGAAAGGTCAAATTCTTAACTTTCCGAGAATGACTTGGTGTCGTTGAGGGACCCTCTTATGAGGGTCGTGTATGATGCATATATTGAGCTCTGGGAGCTCCAGGGGGGTGAGGGGTACTTCTTGTAGCGACATGTAACCACAGGGCGACTCACCATCCCCTAGTGCTACACTATGTACAGGGTGAAAGGTTCAACCTTCCCCTATGACACCACGTGGCGACTGTGGGACAGAATGATTAGTTCTCCTGTGGGCCAGGATGATTAGTTCTCCCGTGGCGACTGTGGACAGGATGACTAGTTCTCCTACAACAACTATTGGACATGATGATTCGTTTTGTTGTGGACAGGATGATAAGTTCTCCTGTCGAGGAATCCTACCCATGCAGTCTGGGACTCATGGGAAGTACCTCTCATCTGATCAATAGGAAATGGGGTTAGGGACCATTAGGAGTACTATTGATGGATGCATCATTGTATCTATCATACTCCCTATGCTAGGATGACCTCCATTGATCTGGGATCAATGATACTGATTTGGGATCAGTGAGAGTGGTATGATACACTTTGAAGCTAACTCCGGGTCGGTGGAGGATGGTATGACATATCCTCAATCATTTCTTCTTCTTCATAGTTCAGCAGAGCATAGCAGAGCAGAGCCAGCAGTGCAAGGCAATGCATTTGAATCCTGGGACAGTACCGACGGTCAGACAGATTAGCAGATGGAGTTCTCCCTAGTTGAGAGGGAGTGTTAAAATTGGCAACTAGGGCAAAACTCCAAGTGGGTCATCTCATTTATGGCAGCTGATATTTTTCCTAGATTCCTCTTGTCGAGAGGTGTAGGATTGATCTAAAGATCATCCAATTCCGATGAGTATTTATGGAGATATGAATTTATTTGTATTTACTTGACAAATTGTAAAGGTCGGCCAGCAGTTAAATGTTTGGCACACATGCCTAGTGAATCATATAAATACAAGTGAGGTTGATTCATTTTATCATCATCTCATCTCACTCATTTCTTCTCTCTCTCTCTCTCTCTCCTTAGCTTTGGGTTACACAAGGAGCAGCTCACATGTGGGAAGGAGGACACATTAGGGCAAGGAGGACGCAAAAGCTACTAAAGGTCTCTTTGACCAACGTTGACCAAGCGTTGACTTTAGAAGAGTGCGGTTTTGGTGTGGCTGCCTCTTCTAGGGAGGCCGCATTTTTTGGCACGAAAATTGAGGCAATCTGACCTCATGTTTGACCAGCGTTCACTGCCCTAGTTTGGGGCAACAAGTTGACTTCAGTCAACTGCAGTTTCACTGTGTATTTGGGGCAGTTTAAGAGCTGATTCTTCAGGTTGTTCGAAGTCTAGTTGACCGGGAAATTGACCAAGAATATTTGAGGTCGATTTCATCTCGTTTGACTCAGTTTGGCTTTTCTGATTTAGGGTTTGCTGCTACTGATATAAAATTACAGAATCCTGATTTTGTACTATTTCTCTCTGCTGAACTATTGAAGATAAAAGAAGATTTGATCAAAGGGTTTCCCCACATTGGAGTTTGTCCCTGGTTAGCCGCCACATCTTGTGTCTCTTGTCTTGGCTTGTTTTCTGTCGATAGTTTAATGTTCTATCTGCACTTTACTTAATGTATATGTGATTGCTAATCAATGGTTAATAAGAAGAAAAGAAGTAAACTGCTCTAAGCATAGAACATACCATAATTTAACAGTGATATCCAAGAGGAGTGACGCAGAAGCTGCCCAGGATGGCGCAATTCTGCGTAGAGGCCACGCAGAGGGTGATGCAGAGCCTCCAAAGCTGAAGGATCAGTCAATGATTCTCCAGTGATGGGTGAGATCATTTCACCAGTGTTTTGTCCAGTATTTTCTCTGTAAAGGATTGCTAGTTGAGCATCCTAGACTTGTACTCAGAATTTTCTCCTGCATAATAATAAACCCTAAGAGTTGTTGCACCGGTTTTACCGCATTGGGTTTTTCCGGGGACTATTTTGTCCAAAAATAATTGTCTTATGTATCTTGTTCTTTGCTCATTTTTTTTCATGTAATCAAATTTAAAGTAGTGTACGTTGTAGAAGTAATTTGTTTTAGTATTCGGAGAATAACTTGATGAATGTATATTAAAATCAAGTAGGTGAAGTAGATTCAGACTTGTTGCAGTTGGGGTTCCTTGAGGATTAGGAATTTTCACAGTCTGCAGGTGATCAGAATCAATCAGCAGAAGCTCCTTTAGTCCAGCACTAGGGGCAGCCAGTGGGACAGGAAGGAGGACCGTCACAAGGATCAAGTACTGTGACGAGTACCAGTATTTTCTCAGGTGTAGGAAATCCAGGGAGTTCTCAGCAGATGGAGCAGCCGAGACGGAATGAGGAGGTGCTTGCAGAGCCTCCAATGACTAGTGGTCGAGCCAGCAGAGAGGTTTGTCAAACATTGAGAGATGCAGAGGAGTTTATTGGAACTCCTAGGACGAGAAAAAGACAGCACAAACAGCTTGACAAGGACCAAGCATTGGTGGCTCAAGTTGCAAGACCTTCTAGCTTTCAGGAGGCTACACAACATCATGTGTGGGTAGATCCCATGGTAGAAGAGTATAGCTCTATCATGACAAATGATGTTTGGGAGGTAATGCCAAGGTCGGAAGATAGATCAATTGTAGGTTCTAGATGGATCTATAAGATCAAATATGCGGCAGACGGCAGTGTGGAAAAGTACAAGGCTAGATTCGTGACAAAGGGGTATGCACAAAAAGAAAGGATAGATTATGAGGAGACCTTCGCCCCAATTGCCAGATACACTTCTATCCATTCAGTTATATCTCTAGTAGCTCAGATGGGATGGTAGATTCACCAAATGGACATCAAGACAGCCTTCTTGAACGGGGTGATAGAGGAAGAAGTGTACAAAAACAGCCCGAGGGCTTTGAGACTCATGAGAGGCACACTCGTGTGCAGATTGAAGAAATCTCTGTATAAACTCAAGCAGGCTCCCAGGGTATGGTATGGTAGGATTGACAGCTACTTGCAGTAGATGGGATTCATCAAGAGTAACGTAGATCCCAACCTTTACTAATTGATGGTAGAGGGTAAGCCACTCATTATAGTTTTGTATGTGGATGATATTTTTTTGACAGGATCATCAAGGCTCATAGAGGACTGCAAGAGGAACCGGGCAATAGAATTTGACATGAAGGATTTGGGGTTGATGCACTATTTCCTAGGATTGGAAGTGTGGCAGAAGGATGGAGAGATCTTCCTTGGGCAAGGGAGATACGCTACAGATATTCTAAAGAGGTTCAGAATGCAAGATTGCAGACCCATGTCTACGCCCATGATTACCAACTGGAAGAAGATAGATGCATCAGATGACAAGGATGTTGACCCCACTTTGTATAAACAACTCATTGGGTCTCTCATGTATTTGGTCAACATTAGGCCAGATATTTGCTTCGCAATGAATACCCTTAGTTAGTTCATGGTAGAACCGAAGAGGGTGCATTGGGCAGTAGCAAGACATATTTTGAGGTATATTCACGGCATAGTCGAGTATGGGTTGAAATATACTCGAGGGGATGACGTCAGACTTTGTGGGTACACAGATGCAAATTGGGCACACAATTCAGTGGACAGGAAAAGTACCTATAGGCACTGCTTTATTGTTGGATCAGGGATGGTTTCTTGGTGTAGCAGGAAGCAGAAGTCAATAGCACTGAGCTCTGCAGAAGCAGCCACCACAGCGATGTGCGAAGTTTTATGGCTTCAGAAGCTGCTAGTAAGCTTGTTCAAGAAAGGATGGAGGCGACCAATGTCTATTGTGATAACCAGAGTTGCATAAAGCTCTCTGAAAATCTAATGTTTCAGGACAGGTCGAAGCACATTGATATTCGGTGTCACTTCATCAGACATTGTGTACAACGTGGAGTAGTCCAGCTACAATATGTTCACACAGAAGAGCAGGTTGCAGATATACTCACGAAATCTCTAGGGAGAGTTAAGTTCGTCTATTTTAGAGAACAGATGAGTATGGTGGAGCACCTGTTTCAGTAGCAGAGGCAGGTTATTTTGGATGTTTTTCAGTTGCAGTTGCAGCAGCGACAGATTAGAGGGAGTTGCAGTGCAGATGTAGTGTTGGCAGCAGTATGGCAGTGTCAGCAGCAGCACAAATGCAACATATATCAAAGTTGCGCAGTGGTTGGTGGGTAGTATGGCCAAACATTAGCAGTGTGACAAGAGATGATGCAGAGACAGGGTGTGCAGTAGCACTAGAACACATTCCTCGCTAAAACATAGTGTTAGTTTTTGTAGCATCGAATGTGTTATAGTAATGAAATTTGATAAAGAGGCTAGAATGCATTTGAGATCTCCAAAACCCATAAATCATTTCTAGAAATTCCACCTAGAAGTGTCTCAATTAGATTATTAACTAATTTTTAAATATTTCCTAAGTCTAAACTTAGGGAAAATGGTTAATTAATCAGTATTAATTGAGATAAAGTGAGAATCATCTAGAAACTCACACCAATCGATCCAGAGATGATCCTAGCCACTGATTAAGTTTTAATCTTGGTCGCTGGTGCTCCAACATTGGGTTATAAGAGGAAGTCAATGTGGTGATGGGGAAGACACCAGTGTAGATACTCAATTGCCTGGGCAGTTCAATTTTCTCAGCAGAGAAGATAGAGCCAGAGGGTGAGTAGCAGGTGGAAGAGGAGGGCAGCAGCATTTCGGGAGGAAGATTTCCAATCCCCGAAAGAGGCAAAGGAAGGAAAGGTGAAATTTGCAGAGGGCCAGCGTAAGCTCTGCGCGAACGGTGACGCAAGGAGCTCAGCGCAGAGGATAGGGAGGCGATTTTGGAGGCAGAAAATAGTTGTGGGGTGAGAGAAAATTTTCACAATATTTTTGCCAGTGTTTTCCTCAAATTAGATTGCCAGTTGGGCATCTAAATTATTGTACTCATAATCATTGTTTTAAACAACAGTCGAGTCGACTCTGACTCGGTCGAGTCAGACCGAGCCAATGCCTGGTCGGGTCGACTCAGTGGCTGAAACGGAACGGTTGGCCAGGTTGTTACCGAGCCAGTCATTGACTCGGTCGACTCAGTAACAACTCGGCCTGCTCAGCTCTTTGACAAAAATCCTGAAGCACATTTTTCAAAAGTTGTTTTGCCTCCGACATATCAATGGTTGGGCTGTTTTTTATTGCATATTTATAGCCCTAAAGTAATCTATCACTGTGAGAAAGTTTTGAAAATTACAAGGCCAGCGTATGGTTATCCTAGTGGCATGAATTAGAAAACTGAAACAATGCATTGAGCCATAAAATGTTTTTAAAACATTGACCCTTGACCTATGACCCTTGACCAAGACCCTCCAAGACTAAGTCCCATGACAAGCTTTCCTTCTAGCAGTTCCTTAACAACCACTGCAATTTCGACCTCCATCAAATTCTTCTGCATCTTCGACTAGTAGATTCTACTACAACTTCGACCTCTCCAGCAGATTCACAGCTTCGACCTAGCTGCAGCTTCACAGCTTCCACCTAGATATTCACAACTTTGATGCAACTTCGATGCAGCTTCACAGCATCGATGCAGCTTTAAGATTTCGTCTTGCCCTAATACCTGTAGAAACCTTAACAAAAGAGAGAGAGAGAAAGGCCCAAAACTTTGATCTTGTTTTGTTTCTTCTTCTTCGTCCTTTTTCCAGCTTCTATCTTGAGGAGATCGAACTTGCTTGAGAGTGTGTCCAAATGAGGTCAAGTTCCTTCTTATTTATAGGCTTTTGAGGGGTACGAATTGTTATCTTTAGGCCGACTTGTCCATTCATGTAGGCCAACTTGATCTTTGCATCATGATGAGGTCTTGGAGGGTCTTTTGACTCTCTTTTGACTCAAATAAATTTTCTTTACAATATGTAACATGCCCAAAAGGGTCTTTCATACATGACAATGATTCAATTGACTTGTAGATTCGATGAAAAGCCCTAGAAGCACTCAATGGTTGCTTGACCTAAAATTAAATTTCCCTTGAGCATGAAACCCATGCCTCAAGAATAACAATAATAAATTTATTTTTTCTCTTTTCATTAAATACATAAAATCATGATTACATATGTCATTATGAAAACCAAACCTAGTTACATATTTCAACACTTTGAACGATCTACTCCATGTCTCACTAGGTTTGCTGATCCTAGCCTTCACGGCCCATACAAGTAGTTTGTCATACTTAGCCAACTCTCTTGGCATGGTTCTTCAAACCATTGTTGCTACCTACAACTCCCTATCAAAGTTGTCACTTGTGCAAATCTCAAATCCAACTGCCCTTCTCAAAGACCAAGCTTTGATACCATGTTAGATTTTGGGCACTAAACTCAGTCCACACACACCACACTAGATCCAGTAACAAATGTATCTAACCATAAACAAATTTAGCACAAAGGAACTTATAAAACCAGCAATTAGATCATGCACAGTAAACATATTGTTACCGCTCGAACTAGCAAGGGTTCTAGGAGGGGATCTTAAAAGGGAAACTATTGGGTCAAGGGAAACAATGGAGCAATAGCCCATTGTCACCTCAGCTAAAGCTCCCTGCTCTTTACAGACTTTCACCGATGGGAGGATACCCAGTATAAAAGGAATCACTTAGAAGGATGAATCAATGAAGAGACAAGGAGTGATTCTTAAGGCCTATTCATGAAAGAGACTCAATTGTATGGTTTGCTTGCTTGGGAAGCAAGGTGTACGGCTCTCTAAGAAGGGCCAAGGGAGTTTCAAGGGCTAGGTTTTGCAAATAAGCTTTGTAAAGGAGGGACCTAGTCGTAAAAACCCTTGTGAAAACTTGGTTTCCAAATGGTCTTTGCGAGATTATCTTCGAAAAGTTGTGGGAACACACGGGACCAAGTGGACCCAAAATTAGGTCAAGTAAGAGGAATTGGTCACTCAAGGAGGGGCTTGACCTAATTGTGGAAGAGAAGAGGATCAATGGACAAATCTTCAAGGAATAGAATGCAATTATCCAAATTGTTGAAAATAGCAACAAGAAATGCTAAAAATAGCATTTAGTATATTCCAATTTTAGTTTGTCCTTGAATTAAAATTGAGAATTAAATTCGAATTTAGTCTCACCAGCTGTTTGAAAATAATTAATTAATTCATCTTGGATTAATTAGTTGGAGAAATTCAAGCTAGAAGTCTTTGTGAAGTCATGCAACAGTTATTCCCTAAATTAAGAAGATAAGGATGAGTTGTATTTGAGTTGTAATTAGTTAGTTCAATTAACTAAGTTAAGTCCAATTAAATTAGTTCCAAACAGTTTGTGGAACTGATTGTGAGTTCAGTTAGTTAATGCATGCATGCATGAAACTAGTGTACTCCAGATAACTGAATATTCTCTCATAAATAACTCATGCATGTCAGTTGAGATTAAAGGCAGGGACAGTGTACTATCAGTTGCAAGAATTTTCCTATAAGAAAATCTCTTGCATGCAAAAGGAATTCATTCCTTGAGATTTTCGCAGTTTTACAGTGTGTTGGAGCAATGTGTGAGATCAGTGTCACACAAGGTTACAGCTGGAGCACCCAGGGAAAACTGTGCAAGGAAATTGGAGGCTTGGAGGGCAGAGAAAAGGCATATGTGTTGTCTATTACGTTTATGAGCAGCAGTGAGGGATTGTGCTGAGAGCTGGATAGCTGTGAAAGCTAAAGCTTTGCATAATCCTGATATATTTCCACTTGTATGATAATACAGATAGCGGGGTTTTTAGCTGAGGCTTTCCCCAGAGTATTCTTCTATGTTTCATGTGTATGGTTTCTTCTTCTCTGTTATACGTGTTCCAATTGATCTTGCTCAAATTGATTAAGCTTCCGCAAAGTTTGATTGTAGAAGTAGATCAAGTATTTTGCTTTAGTTATATTGCATTATCAGGTTAATCTACAGTGAAAATTTCTACATGGTATCAGAGCAAAGGTGATCAAAGCG
Source organism: Pinus tabuliformis (assembly GCA_031772625.1). Taxonomy (NCBI): domain Eukaryota; kingdom Viridiplantae; phylum Streptophyta; class Pinopsida; order Pinales; family Pinaceae; genus Pinus; species Pinus tabuliformis. The sequence goes on along the minus strand of CM062814.1, from coordinate 92,825,057 downwards.
GTGAACAGTATATTGAAAAGGAAAATTCGAAGTTTGAAGTTCTTGGTTGCAGGTGCAAAATCGAATTCTTATCATACTTCAAAGTTCACCAATGGCGTTCTATGGCTTGAGACTTGAGTATGCCTTGGATGGCAGCTCGAATTACATAGCATGGAAAGATCGCATGGAGGCTGCATTAGAAGACAACAGTTTGAAGGATTTCATTGACCAAGAAATCCCAAAGCCAGCTTCAAGTAATGCACAAGAGTTGGTTGAATGAAAGAAGTGCGTCACGAGGGCGAAACGGATCATCCTTGAGGGAGTTCGAGACCATATTGTCTCGAGTCTCCATGGGAAGGATACTCCATATTCAATGTGGAAGACATTGAAAGACCTCTACCAGAACAGTAGCGACCACTAGAAATTGGCGCTCAAGGACAAGCTTCGAAGAATCAAGATGGAGAACGGTGATATTATTTCCACATATCTGAACAAGCTCACCACCTGTAGAGATGAGCTTCGCAGTGTGGGAATAACTACTGTCGATCATGATATGGTGAGCCTCGCTCTCCTTGGCCTTCCAAAGAGCTGGAATAGCTACCAAGACTCTGTGAATGGAAGGGAGAAACTGTCGGATTGGGATCGACTGTGGTCGGATCTCATAGAGGAGGAGATCAAGAGGAGCAAACGAGATAGTTCTTCATCCAAGGAGGATGAAGAAAATCTGGCCTTAGCAAGTAAGGCAAGTAAAGAGAAGGAGAAGGATTCTCATCCCAAATCGAATTCTTCTCATGGAGGAAAGAAGGGTGACAAATCTAAAGTGAGATGCTTTAATTGTCACGAGATGGGTCATTATGAGACTAATTGCCCATCGAAGAAGTCCAAGAAGGGATCCTCGGTAGGATCGGAAGGTGAGGCATTAGCCTCTCAGTTCGAGATGGACTTTACCCTTATCGCATGCATAGTGTCAGCAATGATGGGTTATGGTTGGTATCTTGACAGTGGAACCTCATTCCACATGACTGGCGATAAAAAGTTTATTCAGTACCTTGGAGGAGAAAGACCTCAAGATTCGCATAGAGATGGGTAATGATGAAAGGTATAGTGTTTTAGGAGTGGGCATGGTTGTTTTTCAGAGGGAGCATGGAGCTCTTATTACCTTAACAGATGTGAAGTATATGCCTAGACTGAAGAAGAACTTGGTATCGATCGCGATGCTGGAGGACAAAGGCTACAATGTTGTCTTCAGTAAGGGAAAGGTTTTCCTTAGACACATCACCATGAGACAGATGAAGCAGATCAATTCACGAATCAAGAACCTATATGCTCTTGAGGTTCAAGATGCATACAAAGCCTTGAGGATGAAGGCAAATGTTGAAGACTTGGTGGTTGAGAGGGAGAGTAAATTACCTCTCAACATGCAACACCATAAGAAGTCTTAGACAATTGTGGAGGAGCCACAATTGGAGAAATCAGCAGAGGGATCACATGCAACCACACCTCCAGGTGTGAGGTGGGGCGATGTGAAGTGATAGTCTCAAGAATACTGAAATTGGGCAAGGTCCATGGAGAGGTTTTATCTCATGGATCGTATCTTGCTACGGGAGCCCAAAGTTTAGAGTGGCAGGAGGAATCAGTGGGATTGATGCTGTCAGATATCAAAGTGACAGAGGCTAGAGCAGTCAAATACTGAAAAGCGCAGAGAAGGATTGACAACAGTGCAGAAAGGCTGAGTCAGCAGAAGTGCAGGCTTTTCAATCAACAAAGGCAATAGCAGTCAGAGACTTTGATGACAATGGCATCATTCTGATTCAGGCTGGATGTTTTTTTTTTTTTGTTTCTGGAGTTGCTGGAGCAACAACACTTGAGAGAAGTGTTGCATGCAGAACATTCCAAAGGTTCAAGATCGGGTTCGAGTTGAATACCTTTCTTGTTGAGAGGGAGTGTTGAAAATAGGAACAAGAAATGCTAAAAATAGCATTCAATATATTCCAATTTTAGTTTGTCCTTGAATTAAAATTGAGAATTAAATTCGAATTTAGTCTCACTAGCTGTTTGAAAAATAATTAATTAAATCATCTTGGATCAATTAGTTGGAGAAATTCAAGCTAGAAGTCTTTGTGAAGTCATGCAACAGTTATTCCCTAAATTAAGAAGATAAGGATAAGTTGTATTTGAGTTGTAATTAGTTAGCTCAGTTAACTGAGTTAAGTCCAGTTAGATTAGTTCCAAACAGTTTGTGGAATTGATTGTGAATTCAGTTAGTTAATGCATGCATGCATGAAACTAGTGTACTCTAGATAATTGAATATTCTCTCATAAATAACTCATGCATGTCAGTACAAACAAAGACCCAGTTGAGATTAAAGGCAGCGACAGTGTACTATCAGTTGCAAGAATTTTCCTATAAGAAAATCTCTTGCATGCAAAAGGAATTCATTCCTTGAGATTTGCACAGTTTTATAGTGTGTTGGAGCAATGTGTGAGATCAGTGTCACACAAGGTTACAGCTGGAGCACCTAGGGAAAACTGCGCAAGGAAATAGGAGGCTTGGAGGACAGAGGAAAGGCATATGTGTCTATTCTGTCTATGAGCAACAGTGAGGGATTGTACTGAGAGTTGGATAGCTGTGAAAGCTAAAGTTGTGTGTAATCTTGATATATTTCCACTTGTATGATAATACAGATAGTGGGGTTTTTAGCTGAGGCTTTCCCCAAAGTATTCTTCCATGTTTCATGTGTATGGTTTCCTATTCTCTATTATATGTGTTCTGATTGAACTTGCTCAAATTGATTAAGCTTCCGCAAAGTTTGATTGTAGAAGTAGATCAAGTATTTTTCTTTAGTTATATTGCATTATCAGGTTAATCTATAGTGAGAATTTCTACACAAATGAGGTCACTAGCCAAGGGAAACCTATGGCAATAAAAGGTCCTCGAGCTAGTGCTTGCAATATCTCGAGATCCCGCCGTCGGATTTGCTTCAAATTTGGAGTGCCTCTAGAGCAAACTCCAGTGCAATTGTGGACCAAAAATCAAGTGTTTGGATGGCTACATTGTGATATAATTGATGGCCTAGGTGACCTATGTAGGCTAGGCCTAGAAAAGAAGAGAGAAGGGTGAGAAAAATATGCTCTAAGGTGATCACCTATAAAGGATCAGTGCCTAATCCTTTAGGAGAAATGGAGTCAAGAAGATTCTAATGTAAAGATGAATTCACTTAGTCAAGAAGGCCTCTAGAACAATTTCACATGGAAATTATGGCATGGGACAGTTGCTTCAAGGTCTTTACACTTCGATATGCAATATATGATGACTTATCAAGATAAAATTTCAATAAAGTATCTCTAGGAACATTCACTTATTCATACATGGTCCATGACATAATGTAACGCTATAAAAAGAAAAACTTCCACAATTTCACATAACAAAAGCAACAAATTTTAGCCTAGTATAATGAAAATCCCCAGCAACATGCATGTGACATAAGAAAAATGACAAGATAGCATTAAAAGAGTACTTACATGTATGAAAAAGTATATCCAATCATCATTATATGCCAATAGTGAAGCTCTACGACAAAAATGAAGAGATCCAAACATCAAAATTCCTCCATTCATCCAATTTCGTCCTCCAAAAAGAATAGCGAAAATCTCACAACAAAGAATGATCAAATCCAAGTGATGATAATCAAAGTGATTCATCTCACTTCTATTTATACACTTCATAATGAATTCGATTTAGGTAACTAGGCCTAATTAAGCCCCTAAAATAAAATAATGTGCATAGTGACAAACTTTTGGTGACAAGCCCACCAAATAGCTCAGTAATGTAAAGATAAGACTTTCAAGAGGGTTGAATGATCAACAAAGTAATCGTTGGGCCATTGAGGAGGCTTGATGAAGTCCAAGGGGTGCCATGATAAAGAAATCGACTCCCAACATAGTGGACAAAGGGTTGGCCCCGTGTTATCCAATCAAGAACCTGTGGTGCTCCCAAGTGGGTGTGGGGGCACAAGGACATCCTCATGGGTCTCCAAATGGGTCAAATATGCTTGTAGGCCATCTATAAGGGTTGCAGTAATGACATAAGCCTTCCCTCTACAGTGGGAGGCATCTTGGAACATCTGTCAAATGTATGGTACGACTATGGAGTCGGTTGGGCATGGTGGGCCAAGTGCATCATCCTTATCCAAAGGTGGACACGAGCAACCAATAAACATTATTGAGGATCCATGAAGTAACATCTACTATGATGGAGACCCGTGGCTCTCAACGCTCACCCTACAAATGCCAATGTGGCCCTCTGGAGGGTGAGGACCCCGTATAAAGAGACCATACCCTAAATGAAAACCCACCTGCAATCTTGCATAAGATCCAATGCATCCCCTTGCCCTCCAATACAACAAATCATTAGAATAATCAAGTAATAATGCTTACAAGTCATGGGATCAATGGGGCACTTCATGGTGGCATGCCCTTCCATAGTGGGCTTTGGGAAGTACAAGTGTCTCCAAGCTCAAAAGGGGGTTAACAAAGACCCTATTAGGTTGTTTCAACCTCTGAAGGGGGTGGCATGTCCATAGTACATCCTTTAAGAGGTAGGTGGCAAATGATATAATGATGGAATGGAGTGGGGATCAGGGGAATCATCCAGACCACATGTCAAGGTGCATTGGGTAAATATGATAAGGGAAGCCCACAACTGGGTACATGAGTGTAGTTGGGAGAAAATCATGGTACATGAGCTACCCCGACCTTTGTTTTACCACCCTTCTTCATATGCCTTTTTCCTTTGATTGATTTTTCTTCATAACTGCTCAGGGCTCCAAGGGATGGAGAGCATGATGTGAAATATGTAGCAGTGGATACCCCCTTTGAGGTGGGGCATTTCATCGTCCACCAACGGTTGGGACAATCATGGGTTCCTTAATGATGGAGGGGGTTCATCTCGGGCCCATAGGAACCAGGGTGATGGCCATAGATAAGGGGTAGAGCTCATGCTTGGCTTTTGCCCATGTGCTGAATTTGTATGTCCCGGCCATCTTTTGCATTTTGTGGTACATTTCCTATTGAGAGCAGTGTTTTAAGAATTGGTCGGTCTGAACCAGTAACCAGTCAAATCCGTCGGTCTGTTGCAGATATGTATTGCACTCGATGCCATTTTGATATATTCACCTTTACATGGTATATAGATGAGCAAACCTTGCACATTTTGTTTCTATTGGCTTGGAATCATGGTTTTAAATCTTAAAAATAGTTTTTTTCATTAAAAATTAATTATTTAATGTATTTTTTTAAATTGGTTCATTTAGACCTGACCAGTCCCGGTTCGACCGGTTCCAATTCGAAACCCGTTCATTAGGTGGACCGGTCCGCTCACCAGTTCCGGTTTTTAAAACATTGGTTGAGAGGGGCCAAAATATGCTTTTTTATTTTCTTTTTAGCTGCATCAACCTCTGAGGCATCGTCCCAAGCCCAACCCAAGGTGTGGACACGGGGAGGGGGAGTCTAAGTTCTAACCCTATGTGGACCCAATGAACACATATGGACTTGGATGGGAAAAGAGATGAATGGGGCTTGAATGAATGGAAAATGAGCAATGTAAGTGGTGACGAGAAGCGGGACCACGAAACCAAAAACGGGATTTCCCATGTAGTGCCAACCCTAAAGCTAATGGCCAGTAAAGGAGATCCCACGGGACTAGGATACAGGGGTAACCAGAATTGCCTATACAAGCCCAGGTATCACCTGAGGGGTCAGTTTAAGTTGCCTTCTGGACCAGATAGCAACAACTTCCTGATGAAAAAAACTGAGCTTTCCTCTGGGACAGGTCAATCTCCTTTACAATTAAGCATTATATGTTTTGCACAAAAGTGCCAAAAAGAGGTTTCCAAAGAGAACAAGCAGAAATATCACTAGTTGCATTAAATGAGACATTTATCTTTTTATACATATGAATCCTGACACGTCAGATATAATCATCTATAGGATTATTTGCACAATAACAGAGTGACATCCTTCACTGTAGATTGACATATAACAGACAGGTTCATGTCACAAAGCTACTTCAGTAGTTCCCACACTGGCTTCCAAGCCTTCAGCAATTCTAAGGCAAACTTACAAGTTTTACAACTGACTCCCTGTACCTTTCTTTTCACCATTGTGTTTTCCTATCTTCCCTGTGACAGTTGATAATCGTATTCTTGTGGACACAATCTCTAAAAAATGAAGACAAAAGCCAATAGTGCAGTCTATAAGGCTTGAAAGAAAATACATAATTAATCTGGGTTATACAGCTGAGGTTATAAGATCATCAAAAATCAATTAACTCTTACAACTGATGTCGAATACATGGAACATACCTATTCTTCTCTTTGCCATGTTCATGCACTCCAACATATTTTATTCGATCACCTGTAACGACAAATAAAATTGCAATGTAATCACTTGATATTAAAGTAATACACAATAGTACAGAAACAACAGCTTGACATGGTTGTTTTCCTTGTTGACAGAAACCACCATATATTTTCCATGATATAGATATTTATTATTGAAAGGTGTGTTTAATATTTTGCTAGTTACATAAGCTAAGATACTTGTTGCTACCATCTATTTTATTGCAATGTTGCAACTACAGGAATGCAATCCGCATTCAAAAATGTAAAACACAGTAAATTTGCTAACAACCTCTCCCAATTAGATCAACCTTATGCACCTATATGAAAAGCTAACTGGCCAGTATTAAGTATTCGTGTCAATATTGATGTTATATCATCTTAGACAAATCTACCAACAGAATGAACAGAACATTAATAAAATTTATGAAATTCCCATGTCCGCTCCCAAGCAAGCAAGGAAAACAGCAGACTCTTGCCATTTGTAGTTCATACCCCCACTTGACACGCTGGATTACAATCTAACTGACAAGTCAAAGTTTGCTTCAAAGGTAGCATGCAGCACATTATCATCCATTATGCTTAACAAGCAGATTATTCAACTGTATGTCATAAAAGGGGCAGCTTGGAAGGGTTATAACTTATTGTCATGTCAAACTTCAGAACAACTTCAACAATTTTCTATAACTTGCATGCCAATGATTGCACTATTGTTAAAGCTGCAGCACAGCACACAGTGGGGAGTGCTTCTCCTATCAAAATCTCTAAATCCATGCTTACTGATGGAAAATGGTGAGTATTACTAATTAGAAACCCTGATAGATTTGTAAAAGGTTTCACAACAACATGTTTGAAGACCTTGGAACTAGTTAGAAAACAAAGGGAAGCATATGCTCCACGGGCCCTGAAGAAGAGCTATTTGCAAAAGGTTGTTTATGATCCAGGCATATAAGGCTAGTGACGATGTAATTAGAATTTCAGAATTGCAGACTGCTACTGCTGCCAGTTGTAAGTTCAAGGGGACTCTGACTCTAGGAAAAGGCTACTTTGTTCCATCTCTGTTACAAATAAGATGAAGGAGTGTTTAAGAGGGCTGTTATACTATGAATTCACTATGATCAAACACATTGGTCCAAAGTCATAGGTTGGAGCGATGTTATCAGAACCAGAACTAGAATTGTGAGAATCTCAAACCAAACCAGAACCAAGAAAAAACCATTTGTACAAAAAAATAGATACAATAATATATATGCATCACTGTAAATCCAAACCATTAGACACCAAATATGCAAAGTTTGCTCATGTATACAGCATGTAAGTGTGAATATAACCAAATGGCATCAAATGTAATAAAAATAGAATCCAAATACATAAACAATAAGGGTCAAAATCATAGTTTTAAAAACCGCAACCGGGTTTCGAACCGGCTGCCTATCTAACCGTGATTCAAACAGGAACCAGATCAAACCGGATTGAACCGGATCCAATAAACCAGAATTGAAAAAATACATAAAATAATTAATTTTTAATGAAAAAAAATGATGATTACAAACCATGATTCCAAACCATTAGAGAAAATATGCAAAGTCTGCTCATCTATATACCATGTACGGGTGTATATATCAAAATGGCAGTGACTGCACTAAATATCATCAAAAAAAAATATAAGCAATGAGGTTCTAAATGGCCTCTAGAGTCCCAAAACAATGCTACAACTCAAGCTAATAGGCCACTACCCTACTACAAATGACTGATCAACATGATCACTAATCAAACTCAGGCTTCCACATTAACTTGATTGCTTGATAAAAACTCATCGAGTTTCCCTATAATAACATTTTTGCTAAGGCCACGACATAGGAGTTCAACAATCAACATCATCAACACTGGGGTACATATAGGGTTGGTGCTCTTGATTAAATGTCAACCACATACCCTCACACATGATATAATCTAACGAAATGCCACAATCCCATTAATCCTGAAATCCTTAAAACCATTAACTGTACTGAATTTTGAATGGGATATAAAATTCTATTTTCCCCATATGAAGTCTGATGAGGTTGAAACCACTCTCAAACGTCCTAAGTCATTTCATGGTAATTTTAAAAATTTAATAAAAAGGTGAAAATGAAAGATAAAGGAGAATGTCACTTTTGCTTTAACATTACCATTAGGGAGTATCTAGGAAGTGTGAGGGAGCACCTTGGGAGTGGAAAATTTAGACTTGTTATCCCTCTCACCAACAAGTATTTTGCTTCAGAATTACAAAACCAGTTCATGCTTATTCTAAGGTGGCCAGTTTTTTACAAACCCGGCCAGTTAGGACCAGTTAGGTACTAAACCGGCCGGTATGGTACCTAACCAGTCCTAACCAGCAATGAATCGGGTTTATTGCTCCAGTTGGCAAGCTTTTGCATCTGACTGGCCGGTTTTTAAAACTACGGCCAAATGGCATGTAGAGTTCAAAACAGAATAATATGTCAATAGGGCACTTATAAATTTTTGCTCTACCTATGTTTTGGTGTTTACCTCTTGCTCAAGGACACTGGAAGATAGGTTTGTCCCTCTCAAGTTCATCATTATAGTGCTTTATATTTCTATTGTTTCTGTTATAATCAGATGGAGGTTTGATTGAAGAATTCAAATAAACCCACTAGCTTATGAATTCAACATGTTGTCAGAGCTAGTGTATTTTCTCCAACTGTTCCACCGAGTTTCCAGGAGAGGGAACTGCAGGAGTGGGGATATGCACAAGGGGGGTGTAAATAAGAAACCTCAAAATTTAGGAAAATTTCAAGGAAACGGGAGGACATTGGAGCCATCAAAATTACAAAATTATTAAAAAATTAATATATAAAAATAAAATATAAAATCCCAACAATATGTCAGTAACTAAATAGTAAATCTTAATAATTATGAAATGTACATCTAAATCGAAATTCATCATTTCGTATTATACTATTATTAATTATCATTTCTGCAATGTACATCTAAAAGTAAATTGAATCCATCATTTGACATTATGCAATGTGCCATCTAAATTTATCGTTTGGCATTATGCAAGATACATCTAAATTAAATTCATCAATTGACAATTGAAACTATGCAATGAACATCTAAAAGTAAATTCATCATATCACAACGACATTATGTTGAAGTCTAAAACAATGTTATCAGAACCGGACTCGTAGACCCCCCAGTCCAAGAATGTATCAGAATCGGTAAAAAACCGAACCAAAAAAAGGGTCAACCAAAAACACATAAAATATTCAAATTTTAAAGAAAAACATATGTATTCAAACTCTATACACAAATAAGAAAAAGTTCTCATTTATATAGCATCTAAGGGTGCACATAAACAATATAGCACCTTGTGCAATCCATCTTTAAACCGAAAATACATCACCAACCAAGCTCCACATGACCTCTAGCATCCAAAAAAAAAATCATGTTACAACAAATACCTACATATCATCAAAATCATTGCCTATATTGGGATCTTCGTCATCAATGTCACCCTCTAAGCATTGAAATAAGATAGAAAAAGCATGATGCACCCTCTATCACCCTCAAGATTTTGTTTGAGTGATGGGTACTTTTTTTAGTTGGCTCATGATAGAGGAGTTTGACAACCAATGCCACTAACATCAAAGTACATAGAGGGCTTGGTGCTCTTGATTAAATACTAGTTCTATACCCTCGTATGTGACAAAATCCATTGGACTGTTGCAATCCCCCAAATCCTAAAATCCCAGAAAACTATTAAGATTGTTGGATTTTGAGTGTGTTAAAATTGGCAACTAGGGCAAAGCTTCATGTGGGTCATCTTATTCATGGTTGATAATATTTTTATTAGATTCCTCTCGTCGAGAGGTGTAGGAATGATATAAAGATCATCCGTCCGATTTCGATAAGTATTCATGGAGATATGAATTTATTTTGATTATGGAATTATTATCAAGCTGACCTACAACTCATGTAGGCTCAAAAGCCTAACAGTCGCATCTATTCAAACACCAACATTGTGTATAACTACAGGAGGACTTTTCCTCATTTGGACTCACTCATCTCATCACATCTCTCTCTCTACTGCGCAGAAAAGAGTCTCTTCTCTACTGCGCAGAAAAGGATCTCTCCCTCACACATGTGAAGCCGGAAGCTGCTGAAACTGACGCTGCAACTGCAAAAGTAAAGATTGACCTGCGTGGACTAGAAGATCTCCTCATCTGAACTGCGTTGTAGGTTCATATGAACTGCGTTGTAGGTTCATCTGAACCTCCTCTGAAAGCCGCAACTTTTGGTGGTGGAATCAAGTCAATCCAACAGACGGTTTGCAAGATATCGACTGCCCTAGTTTGAAGCCGGAAGCTATTGAAACTGAAGCTGCAACTGCAGAAGTAAAAGATTAACCTGCGTGGACTAGAAGATCTCCTCATCTGAACTGCACTGAAGGTTCATCTGAACCTCCTCTGAAAGCTGCAACTTTTGGTGGTGGAATCAAGCCGATCCAATGATCGGTTTGTGAGATATTGTCTACCCTAGTTTGATGATGAAGTCGCTAATGCTGATGCTGCTGATCTGGGGTTTGCTACTACTGATATGAATCAGATTTATTGTACTATTTCTCTCTGCTAAATTATTGAAGATAAAAGAAGATTTGATCAAAGGGTTTCCCCACACATTGTGGGGTTTGTCCCTAGCTAGCCGCCACATCTTGTGTCTCTTGTCTTGGCTTATTTTCTGTCGATCGTTTAATGTTCTATCTGCACTTTACTTTATGTACATGTGATTGCTAATCTGTGGAATATAATAAGGAAAAGAAGTAAACTGTTATAATCATAGAACATACCATTACTTAACATGGGATCAGAGAAGAGGTGAAGACAAACCCCGAGCAAGAGCAAGAGCAATCACTGAAGAGAAGATTGGCAAGGCTATCCTAAAAGAACGATGGAGTCCTCAACACTCTTTCTTGCCGAAGACAAGCTCCGTAAGAAAGCTGACTATCACGGATGGAAGATGTTTATCGATCTAACCCTTGAGGATCAAGGAGTGTTGGATCGTGTGAGAGGCAATATTGTTGAGCCTCCATCAAATGCACCTCCTACTGCCAGGAACAAATGGAAGAACGGAGAAATTAAAGCGAAGAAGATGATCTGGGACTCTATCGACAAGCGCTTGGTGGCCTACATCTCTGAACTAAACACCTCCAAGGAAATCTACGATAGACTGGTGAGTTTATTTAAAGTTAATGATGCAAATCAAGTCTTGTTTCTTAGAAATAAGCTAAGGGAAATCAAGAAGGGTAAAGATGAGAGTATGCAAGCATACTTCTTAAGAATCACCGAGATCAAGAACGATCTCCGATCTATTGGGAAGACTATTACTGATAGAAAAATGGCACTCACAACTCTTGGAGGATTACCATCCGAATGGTACGTGTTCAGGACTACTCTTCTAAACAATAATGTAATTCCTGGTTTCGAGGAATTAATGGCTAGATGCATTCAAGAAGAAACAAGGGTAGAAGAGAAAGAAATGCCCTTGCCTAAAGGTCCTCCTGCTACTTTTTCTTCTCATGCTAAGAAAAGAAATAATTCCGAGTATAAATCAAAAAGAAAGGTTGGACCTAGGGGTGAAATAAAAGGACGATGTTACATTTGCAATAAAGCAAGTCACTATGCAAGGGAATGCCCTGATAGAAAGGACTCTCACCGTGATGATGATCAAAATCCCTCTCATGGTAATCGAAGGGATGGAAAATTCAATAGCAAAGGTAAAAGGAATGCTAGAAATCAAGGAAGAGGAAAACCATTCAAGAAGGCTAGAAATTCCAAGATGTATTAAATGCACCTGACCTCCGAAAGAACCTGGTGTCCATCTCGGAAATGGAAGACAAAGGCTACAAGGTAACCTTCAACGATGGCAAAGTACATGTATCGAAAAATAATGTTAAAGATGCCTTTACTCATGGGTTTCGTGTTGATTCATTATATCATGTCGATGGAAGTCCGCTAGGTGTCATGTCTTATGACACATCTCTTTAGTCTGAACTTTGGCATCGGAGATTTTCCCACCTTCATTATAAAGCTCTACTCGGTATAAGAAAAATGGTGACAGGGATTCCCAAATTCCAAGTAGAGAAAGAAGGTGCATGTCCAGGATGTGTCGAAGGAAAGCTCAAAAGGGGGACCATTCCCCTCAAGCCAAAGCAAGACCTTCGATATATTACAGTTGTTTCACTCAGGGATATCTGAGGCTGGCATTAAGAGGGAGACTACTACACCACATACTCCTGAGCATAATGGTGTGGCGAAAAGGAAGAACTGTACGATTCTAGAAGTTGTCTCTATGGGTAGATGATGTAACAATGCCTGATGTGGAGGAACCCATGGATCCTATTTATCCACCTGAGCTTTCCTCTTCTAGGAAGAGGCCTTCATGGCTTAGGGGGATACTTGATGATGCTGAAGGACATGTTGCACCTTGAGGAACCTTCTGTGAAAGTAAGAAACCTAACAGGTATCAGGGATCCCTGACCAGTATAAGCACAATCATACAAAATGAGCCTTCATCATTCTCAGATGCCGTCAAGCATCAAGTATGGAAGGATGCTATGACCATTATGGAGAATGATGCCTGGGAAGTAGTTCCCAGACCCTAGGACAAGACAATTGTTACTTCAAAATGGCTTTACAAGATAAAGCTACAGCAGAAGGAAGTACGGAATAGTATAAGGCTCGTTTTAATGCTCATGGTTTCTCCCAGAAGGAAGGTATAGACTATGATGTGATATTTGCACCTGTTGCCAGATATACGACCATTCGCTTGATCATAGCCCTTGTGGCTTCACAAGGATGGAACCTACATCAGATGGATGTCAAGACCGCGTTCTTGCACGGTTTGATCAAAGAAGAGGTCTATGTGGAGCATCCCGAAGGATTTAAGATTTATGATTGAAAATCTCATGTATGCAGGTTGAAGAAGGCTCTCTATGGGCTGAAGCAAGCACCCCGAGCATGGTATGAGAGGATCGATAGCTACTTGATGAAGCTGGGATTCACTAGGAGTGAAACCGATCCTAACCTTTACTATAAGGTTGAAGATGACAAGCCTCTCATACTGGTGTTGTATGTGGATGACCTCTTTCTAACAGGTGCATACCCTCTCATTCACAAATGTAAGAGGGAGTTGGCTTCTGAATTTGAAATGAACAACCAAGGACTTGAAGTGTGGCAGAAGCCAAGGGAAATTTTCCTATCTCAAGGAAAATATGTGGTGAAGATTCTGAAAAGATTTGGTATGGTGGACTGCAAGCCTGTGACTACCTCGAGGATCTTAACTTTCAGAAGTTATATGGTAGTGATGTCGGAGCAGATTTGGGAAATGCCTCTGAGTTTCAAAAACTCATTTGCATTGATGTTCTTGGTGAACCTCTGTCCAAACATATGTTTTGCAGTTAGCATTGTGAGCTAATATTTGGTTGAGCCTCACTAGATTGGTGCCAAGAATCTTCTGAGATGTCTTCAGGACACAATCTCTCATGGATTGAGATACGTTGCCAAAAATATGAAACTGCATGATTATTCGAATGTTGATTAGGCAGGTAGTGTGGAGGATCACTGGAGTACTTTTTAGTGTTGTTTCTCTTTGGATTCTGCTTCAATATAATGGATGAGCAGGAAGCAGAAGTCGGTTGCCATAAGCACCACCGAAACCGGATACATATCTACGAGTATGATCTCGTATGAAGCTGCCTGGTTGGGGAAGCTCTTCAGTGCGTTGTTTGAACACATACCATTGTGATTCTCTATAGCAACCAAAGGTGGGATTCGATTATTGAGGAATCCTGTATTCGTCAATTGCTCCAACAGATAGACATCATCTGGGATATGGTAAGTCAATGAGCAAGGAGGCTCCATCGCATTAAGATGATGTACAGGTCGATACACCTTGTCAAAGCCCCGAGGAAAGATCTAATTTGTGATTTTCCCAAACGACTTGGAGTTGTCAAGAAACCCTTGTACAAGGGTCCTGCATGTTGCATACATTGAGGTCTGGGAGCTCTGAGGGCTTGCGGTTCTTACTAGAGCAACATATGACCATAGGGTGACTCACCCTCCCATGGTGGTGCGCACTGGAACAAGATGATTCGCTCTCTTGTGGGACAAGATGATTCGCTCTCTTGTGGAACAGGATGATTCGCTCTCCTCTGTAGCAGGATGATTAGTCCTCCTGTGAGGCCTAGATTGATGTGTTCTCCATGGCGATTGTAGCAAGACTAATGTGTTCTCCTATGAGGCCTGGATTGATGTGTTCTCCATGGCAATTGTAGCAAGATTGATGTGTTCTCCTGTGAGACCTGGATTGATGTGTTCTCCATGGAAATTGTAGCAGGATTGATGTGTTCCCCTGTGAGGTCTGGATTGATGTGTTCTCCGTGGCGATTGTAGCAGGATTGATGTGTTCTCCTATGAGGATGGGGTTGATTAAGTTATCCTATCGAGGCATCCTACCCATGCAGTCTGGGACTCATGGGAAGTACCTCTCATCTGATCAATGAGCAGGGAAATGAAGTTAGGGACCATAGTAGTATCGATGGACGCACGTTGTATCTACCGTACTCCCTATGCTAGGATGACCTCCATTGATCTGGGATCAATGATACTGGTCTAGGACCAGTGGTAGGAGTTGTACCATACTATGTCAATGACTTCAGGTCGGTTGAGACTGGTCTGGGACCAGTGGTACATACTCTGAGACTGACTTCGTGTCAGTGCAGTACTGGTCTAAGGCCAGTGAGAGTAGTACACACTATGACGCTGACTTCGGGTCGTTTGAAATTGGTCTGGGACCAGTGGTACACTCTCTGAGACTGCGATACTAGTCTAGGACTAGTGGTAGGAGTGGTACTTACTATGAAGCTGACTTCGGGTCGGTTGAGATTGATCTGGGACCAGTGGTACGCACTCTGAGACTGACTTTGAGTCAGTGGAGGATGATACTGGTCTGGGACCAGTGGATTTGTACTCACTATGACGCTGACTTCGAGTTGGTTGAGACCAGTCTGGGACCAGTGGTACATACTCTGAGACTGACTTTGAGTCAGTATGATACATCCTCGATCATTTCTTCTTCTTCATAATTCGGACAAAAGCAGAGCAGAATAGAACAATGCAAGAGCAGAGCAGAACAGAGCAGACCAATACAGATCAGTACAAGGCAGAACAAGACAAAGCAAAACAGGCAAAATAGAGCAGAGCAGAGCAAGGGATAGGGTGTACAGGGCAATGCATTTGATGGATGAATAGTAATGACCGACAGATAGATTGCAGATGAAGTTCTCCCTAGTTGAGAGGGAGTGTTAAAATTGGCAACTAGAACAAAACTTCATGTGGGTCATCTTATTTATGACTGATAATATTTTTATTAGATTCCTCTCGTCGAGAGGTGTAGGACTAATATAAAGATCATCCGATTCCGATAAGTATTCATGAGATATGAATTTATTTTGATTATGGAATTATTATCAAGCCGACCTACAACTCATGTAGGCTCAGAAGCCCAACAGTCGCATCTATTCAAATACCAACATTGTGTATAAATACAGGAGGACTTTTCCTCATTTGGACTCACTCATCTCATCACATCTCTCTCTCTACTGCACAAAAAACAGTCTCTTCTCTACTGTGCAGAAAAGGCTCTCTCCCTCACACATGTGAAGCCGGAAGCTGCTGAAACTGAAGCTGCAACTGCAGAAGTAAAGATTGACCTGTGTAGACTAGAAGATCTCCTCATCTGAACTGCGTTGTAGGTTCATCTGAACCTCCTCTGAAAGCCGCAACTTTTGGTGGTGGAATCAAGTCAGTCCAATGGACGGTTTGCAAGATATCGACTGCCCTAGTTTGAAACCGGAAGCTGTTGAAACTGAAGCTGCAACTGCAGAAGTAAAGATTGACCTGCGTGGACTAGAAGATCTGCTCATCTAAACTGCGCTATAGGTTCATCTGAACCTCCTCTGAAAGCCGCAACTTTTGGTGGTGGAATCAAGCCGATTCGACGGTCGGTTTGTGAGATATAGTCTGCCCTAGTTTGATGATGAAGTCGCTGATGCTGATGCTGCTGATATAGGGTTTGCTGCTGCTGATATGAATCAGATTTATTGTACTATTTCTCTCTGTTGAATTATTGAAGATAAAAGAAGATTTGATCAAAGGGTTTCCCCACATATTGTTGGGTTTGTCCCTGGCTAGCCGCCACATCTTGTGTCTCTTGTCTTGGCTTGTTTTCTGTCAATCGTTTAATGTTCTATCTGCACTTTACTTTATGTACATGTGATTGCTAATCTGCGGAATATAATAAGGAAAAGAAGTAAACTGTTATAAGCATAGAACATACCATAACTTAAAAGAGTGAAATCTAAAATTCTATTTTCTCCATATGAAATCCAGTGAGGTCAGAACCACTCTCAAACATCTTGAGTCATTTTGTGGTAATGTTAAAAGAATGGAAATGAAAGAGAAAGGAGAGTGTCACTTCTACTTTAAGAATATAACATTACCATGAATTGCATAGCATTAGTGCTGAAATAGGTGACTAGGTTCCATCTTCATAAATATGAAATGTACCATTGATTCTTGTATATTGTAAAAAGAAAGAAAAATTATTATTAATATTTTAGCATGGGTTTCATGCTCAAGATCAATTTTATTTATAGGTCAAGCACCCATTGTGTGCTTCTAGGGTTTGTCATAGAGTCAAGAAGTCAATTGAGTCATTGTCATATAATGAAAGACCCCATTGGGCATCTTGTATTATGTTTAGAGAATTTATTTGAGTCATAAATGTGTCAAAGACTCCCTCCAAGACAAGTTGACCTAAGCAAAGGACAAGTCAACCTCACTAGAGCTATTCAAAGAAGCCTATATATAGGAGCTCGACCTCATTTGAAGATGGCATCAATCAAGTTCGATCAAGACAAGAAGAAGACCTACAAGGCAAGTGAAGAAAATGAGAAGCAAAGGGAGAAGAGTCAAACAATTTAAAGATTGTTTTTCGGCCACATTTATCTCACACATGCAAGCAAACTAGAGAACCATTCTACTATAGCAAGACCGAATATTAAAGTCATCTTGGGAGACCAAAATCAGGTGTCAAAAGAATTAGTTTGAAGGTCGAGTTACTAAGGAGAAAGGAGATCCTCCAGCGAAGGAGGAAAGAGACCTATTATACCAGATTTCCCTCACACGTGCAAGCTAGAGTTGTTGCAGTAAGGGCCCAAATTGCAGTCCAAGAAGTGCAGGTCTGAATATGTGAAGTTGAAGCAGTTTTGGAGGTATCTAACTTCGATTGACTTAGTGAAGAAGCAAATTCATCAAGAAGAGGTTTGACTTGGTCTTGGAAGGGTCTTTGACAAGACTCTTAGGTCTTGGAATTCATCATTTGAAGATTCTATAAGAAGAGCAGAATTCTTGTGGATTTTCCTCTCAAGAGGAGAGGTTTTGGCCCTGGCTAGCAGCTTACATTTTTGTGTCCTCTTGTCTCATTGATCTTCATAGTTTCATAGTTGTTTAATGATAAGAACGTAATAATAATCAAGGGAAACAAGAAGCTAATTACGAGTATATAAAATTAAGTAAAAGAACATCACAAGCAATTACCAAAGTAAGAGGAATCACCCTAATCTAGCTAGACTTGATTTCTCAACATGGTATTAGAGCTACGATGACAACAAAAGGCGGCTTGAAGATCATCCAATTGAAGAAGGATACGTAAGGACCGAGCACAAGGAGGTCATCAGGAATAGCTAAAGAGCATCAAAGAAATCTAGTCTACATATCATCTTGAACAAAGGAACTCTTAAGAAGAAGTGGATCTCAAAGACCCTACCTCCATCCAAAGGACTCTACACTTGAAGTATTATTGGAAGCTTACACATTCAATAATCATCAATCAAAGGAAGCAAGAAGAGCACTTCATCATCAAATCAAGGTGATCTCCCTCTCATTGAAGAAAGGATCACATCTCAATCATCCTTGAAGAAGATCATCAAGCAATCACCATCAAGGAGGCATCTTCACTTGACAAGTAAGTATTTTATATTTTTGTCTCAGTCTACAATGACTTCTTTCTGCAAAGAGAACAACAAACTTGTTGGGTCATCGAATTACATTGCATGGAAGAAGAGAATAGATTTGATCCTCATAGAAAATGAAGTTAGTGAATATGTCACGGGATCAATCTCCAAACCTTCACAAGAGCAATCTCAAGCACTATCAAAGTACATGAAAGGAGAAATAAGGGCTCAAAGAATCCTTATTGAGTCAATCAAGGATTCCCTCATTCCCTATTCAATAAAATTTGTAACGAACAAAGTTCGTATACTCAGAGGAATAATATGATACCAATTTAATGAACAAAGTTCGTATACTCAAAGGAATGCTCTAATACCAATGTAACAAACAAAGTTCGTACTCTGCGATAATCTTCAACACACTTCGAAGACAAAGACATCCATTGTAGGACAAGTAATGATATATTAGAATATTTTAATACAAGTGAGATATTTGTGATTATAAATGAGGGTCCCATATATATACCTAGTTAGGTACCCTTTCATGAATGGTCATGTCCTTAGAGACATGCCTCTTCGATAAATCACTAGTTAATGTTCACTAATTAATCATTACTATATTTACATTATTTTTATATAAATTATATTCATGACATTGCCTTCCTCTTCAAAAAGCTTTGTCCTCATAGCTTATTGTTGACAAGACATGCTTCTTACCTTGTAATTTGTTCGCATCTTTTAAGAATTCTCAGAGTTGTCATCTTTGTTGATACAAGATGATAGGATCCTCTAAGTGATAAAATAAATTGTCGTACTAAGAAAGGATCAGACCATCCCCAATTAATCTTTTGTGAAACTTGGCAATTACTTGATACTTGGAATAATTTGTTATCGCCAGTACATATTGTGCCGACATCAATTCTTCAAAACATAAGTTTGTTGTTTTTGTTTTGAGTGATACAAATATGCAGACTGATTGGGATGTCGGCTCGTGTGGTTCGGATGTCGATAAGGAATACTGGTGATTTGATTTTCTCTTATCATGTGTTTTGCAATTTCTGGATTTACTTTAGGTGACAATGTTGTTGAGTTGGTTACAAAACCTTCACTTGTAATGTTCATCATCTAAACTGCAACATCTGAGTGTCTTTTTTTCAACTGGCTTGTCTTTTCTTGAGTTGTGATATTCACTGGATCGGTATTTATTCTTTTCTCTTCAATTTGAATTTTCACATTTGAAAATTTCAATGCTTCCTTCTGAGTAAGTTGTTGTACCTTGTTTTCCAACCACTTCTTGTCCTTCTTAAACTTCTTAATTTGTGTTAGTGATTTTTCACTATGGTCTTTAAGCAGAGAAACTTCTTTATTTTTGTCAACGGTGATTTTGTCAACTTCCCTTTGCATATTTTGTATTGCCTTTTTATTTTCTTGAAAAATTACTTTTGGATATCTTGTATGTCTTCTGGTGTTACTAAATTTGGCTTAAGTGTAACGTCGTCGAGTGTTATTTTCTTCTTCCTATAGGAAAATGTTAAAAACTTCTTCACATTTAGGATAAAGCATCCTTGTGTTTCCATCCAAGGTGATCCCAAAATAATGTCATCTTGATCATTCCATAGGGATTGAACAAAAAAATGCAATATAAATGTATAATCCCCAATGTTTAATTGTAAATCAGTTATTTCGTAATTTCTTTGTCCAAGTCTAATTTTTCGATTATATTTGACTTAGGAATCACCAATTAGTTTGCAATTTTAGGGTTTATATAGTTTTTACTTTCAACAAGAGAAATAGAAATAGTAACATCTTTTCCTGCAACAATACCCTTAATTCTAAATATCACTTTAGCATAGTCGAGTGAGGTTTCTAAAAATCTTCCTTCCCTCAATTCTGAATTAGACTCCATTATTATTTCTTCAGAGATTGACCCCATTCTATTTTAATCCCTTTTCTTTTCTTTTCCTTTTCTTTGCTTTTTTATAATAAAAAAATTGAGATATATTCTCTCTTAATATATATATATATATAACACCTTAATATTCTCTTTTAATCGAATTTCCTCTATTCCTATTTTTTTTATTATAATGTATTTAACTTTAAATATATATATATGTTTAACTAATTCTCTTTAATACTTCTTAATTTTGTGTACTTAGTAAATAGTTCTAGTAATCTTCACCTTATTTTAGTGGCAACTTTAATATTACACGTTTTCTCCAAACTTAATAGAAATGATGACATGTGACTCTCGTGATGGGTCGCGTCCACTCCAGCAGTTGGAATTATCTTGAATGATAGAATTGGATTGTAGTAAAAAAATTGTACAGACATGGCTAACGGCTATGACCGAAGGGGTGTAATAACACAGAGCTACGACTCTTGCAAGTCACGTGGCAGCAATCTAACAACGTTGGTGGTGGAAAGCTAATGGACATGGAACAAAGAAAAACAAGGCAAAACAATGCGCGAGGTATATACGACAAGTGCAAATTTGCAGCGGTGGTGGTAATGGATCGTTTTCAGGGCAACAATTCGATAGTGGTTGGTTGTTGGTGTGTAGCTATTCTTAGATGGTGGCAACACTTGTCGGGCTACTACTTTGGGTGTCAGCAGTGGTAGTGTCTGTCAACCCTGCCAGTCACCAATGATCAAATGTACTCTTTCAAAGTTGTTGATAGGGTTATTAGGTCAAATTGTTATATTTTCAAATAAAATTTGATCATTGGTTAGTATGTCTAGGTATGTTACTACTCCCTCCATTTCATGGTCCAATGCCATTTTGGTCGCGTCATCACTCATTATGATGGGTCATCGGAAAATATCTTGGTCACCATCTCAATCTCATCTCATGGTCGATTTCATACTCCATTAGATGTCATCAATAGGGCAAGTCATCAAAATGGTCAAAAGAGTCATGACATCACTTATGGTTAATTATTATGGGAATAGTAATTAGGGGAAATAATGTGTTCAAGGAGATTTCAGCTTGTTTCAACATCCCCATTCATACTCCATATACTTCCCTCAACCTTCCCTCATAAATCCCCTCATTCCATCCAAAAACCCTTTTTCTTGAGAAAACCCTTAAATCCCAAGTCAAAACCCATTTTTCCCTTGGAAACATTCATATTTCATATTAATTCCCAAACTATAGCCTTACCCCAAAAATCCTTTCTATTCCTTTAGCTACATTTCCATTGTTATACATTGAAACTTAGCTGAAATCCCTTTTAAAATCCAAAACTCTAGCCGAAATGTAAAAATTTCTGTTTTCCCACCCCGGTTTTCAGTTTCACCTTATTTCTCCCATGTAGTTAAATGCCCATTCCCATAACCATACATTTAACAGACTGAAAAAAATAAATATGGCTGAAAACACAAATTCTGGAAATTTTTCAGAATGCTGGAAATTGCAGAATTAAAAATCAGCAATCAAAAACAGCCATTAAAACACTGATATTTTTGGTCAACTTGACCTTGGAAAAACCCCCTACAACTCTTGGGGAAAACCAGTTTGAGAGCTCTTCTTTATTTCTGAAAATTGTCTTTTTACAGTGAGAATTATTCAGCAAAAAATCAGCAAGCAAATTTACAACTTATCTCCTTTCCCGTGCCTCACAGCAATCTGGAAATTACAGCAAACAGGACAGCAATAAATGCTGTACGGCCTCCGTTTTGTGTGCAGAAAAATCAGCAAACTGCTCCTCGATTTTTGTGCAAAAATCTGCCTTTCACTATGTGCTGAATCAGCTGTACAAATCTGCTCAATTGCTGCCTTGGAATGTGTGCCAAGCTGCTGTCTCCTTCTCCTTCCTGCTCAGAAATCTCTCTTGCTCTCCTTCTCCCAATCTGCTCATGAAAGAATGAATGACCTTTTCCTCCTTTTCCTCCTTTAATATAACTCCAAGTGACTTTTGGGTGATCCAAGTGACTTTTGGGTGATCTCTAAATCCAATGGCTGAAATAGATTTAGATCAATGGTTGAGATTAAATGCTCATTTAAATCTCACTTTTTATTTTTTAATTCACCCCACTTTAATAAAGACCCACTTAGTCATTTATTTCCAAAGTCACTTTTCCTTTCTAATTTTTCATTGACTTTATAAAAGTCACTTTAAAATTAGACTTAATAACTTTATCACTTAAAGTCACTTTTAAATTAGATTTAACTTTATAAAATTATAAAGTCACTTTAGGAGAAAAATTAAATTCTTTTGGACACTTTTCCCTAGGCCAAAGATCAAAGCCTAAGGGAACCACCTGTCCTCCGGTACCAAATTTCAACACGAAAGTCCATTTATATTAACTCTAGCCGCACCCATTAAACTATATTGAAATCTCTTTAAAGGTCGAAGCTCGCATCAGCGTATATCACATGAAACTATAAAATAACGCTCCTCACCCCTTCCCGTCCACTGATTGCGATTAAGTCCCGCATCCCACAATCGGTCCCATCTCGCAATCGGCCTATCCCACAGCAACAGTCCCGCATCCCGCATTAAGTCCCACCATTATGTCTCGCATCCCACATTAAGTCCTGCCATTAAGTCTCGCAGCGATATCCTACATCCCTCACTAAGTCCCGCCATTAAGTCCCACAGCGATATCCCGCATCCCGCAATCGGTGCCGCTCTTCTATCAATACCACTAATTGCCCCCGCAATTGGCAATCACACTAACGTTAAGTCCCTCTTCCTGCATGGTCCTTCCCCTGATTGCAATAAGTCCCGGCTATGAGTCCCGGCCCCCAGCAATAGGTCCTAACCCCCGGCAATAGGTCCTGGCTCCCGATTGTAATAGGTCCAGACCCTCGGTGATCACACCCATATGAAGTTTTTTCCCCGTAGGCCCTTCTCCCGATTGCGATTGTGATATGGTGAAAGCCCCCTTTCCAAACCCGCCGGGATATTTAATTGGATTTTGAAAAACTTCGGAACCAAATTTGTGGTTAAGCCTCGGCCGGATGCGATAAATTATAAAATGGTTCTTGATAAATTATCAGGTCCGGCGCGTCGGCAAAACACTATGGAAAATGGTTTAGAGCCCCTCTCCCTGTTGCGATTGCAATATATAATTAGCCTAGATCAACGACCCAGATCTCATCAGCCTGGATCAGACAATTCAGATCAACAGCTCATATTTCTTCCCGATAGTCAATATCAGTTCAATTTTTCACGCCTTTTGCTGCGATTTTTCGTTGTATTTTATGTAATTTCTCAACTAAAAGATCACGACCTCAATTCACAGAGCACCAAATCACACATTTCACCGTCGCTTGAAGTATAATGAAGACCTATTCAGCACATTTTAAGCAGCAAAGGGAGTCAGCATTGCACATTCATTACAACAGCTTTCAAAACCGAATGTAGAAAAAATGAAACAGCAGCGCATTTCATCAGTCAGCAGGACTAACAAAAGTGTTTATTCAAGGCCTCAGTTACACCAGAATGCCCAAAACAACACCAGAGCTTAGCCCAAGGATAATTTAAGAAGAATCGAACTATTTTTGTTAATTTTTGTAATAAATCTTGAAATATGTTTCAAGATATTTTCTGTAAACCATTGTATAAATACTTCAGATTTTGAAGTATTAGGGGTTGGACATCATAGAGTGAAAGGCTTGGAGCTTTGTATTCATTATCTTTTTACAGGAAATTAAAGGCCAATTGCAACTATTATTTAGGAATTCTTGTGGTATGAGTTTGTGATAATGTTTTTCTTCTGTTAACATCTTATATGAATGATAATTTCATCTCCTTTCCATATCTATGCTTTTCAGTGATTTTCCTAAGAGGTTTTAAACAGAATTCTTAAACTTAAGCTCTGTTTTGTTAGGAATTTCATGTTTATGTTATCTATCTTCTGACAAATGAATTCATGCTTATCATGCTCATTTTGTACCTTTGCTTTTCCTCCCTACACTACATCGATAAAACCCAAAGTATCACAGAGGCATACCTACCCTGCTCCTCTTTATCTCTTGCAACTGAACCCTTGAGATCTGACCTAGTTCCTAGATTTTGACTCCTGATCCAACAAAACTCTAAATTTAAAAACCCTAGAGCAAAACATACCCAGCCTAATATCTTTTTCCCATTTCAGTCATATTTGGTTGTGAGCTTTATAAAGAGAGCCCTCTCTAGTTTAAGCATAGCTAGTTGTTGAACCCTAAGTGGTTTGAGGTTACTCTATCGATCACCTTTCTCAGCCTTGGGGCATTATGGAGAATAACATTTTGGTGCCATTGCCCGGGAAACGAGTGATGTATCCTCCCTCGGATTAGTTCTACAAGTGCATTCAAGGCTAGTCTTGTGGGTGACAAGTTCCAGTACTCGAAGAAGGTTGATCTAAATCACATCAAGTTAAGGTGTAAAACTCTGGCTCCTAAAAGACACACGAGGTCAAACCCTGACCCAAATCCACCTCTTGTTGTTGATGATCCGGAGAAACTGCTAAGGAAACTCAAATCTCCTCTTCCTGAAAGTGGAGCTCGTAAATTGGTAAGAACTACTTCTTTGCCTGATCAATTGCTTACTGTCGAAGATCTTTCTTTTGATATCCATTTTGAGCTATCTCTTTTCCGATCAAAGTCTGAATCTTTCCTTTCAGAAGTAGTATTCGACCCTATCAAGTTTGATTCTTACCTTCCTTCTTCTAAATCCCTGTTTTCTAAATCTGATCATGAGCTTTGGTCAAACTTTAATAAGCTCCAAAGTCTAGCTGACCAGCTTCAAATCACCATCGAAAATCAAATTGAGAATCTGTCTGCTGCTACTTCCTCTACCATACCTCCAAATACATCAGCCACATCATCTGTCATTGTTAATCCACCACCACCTCCATTGATATCATCATCCCCATCAACACAACCAGTTGTAGTTCCCGTACAACTTCCTCCAGCAGTCATGGCAAGGTTTGCCCCTCTAGCATTACCTGGTCAACTTGTTGCCCTACCTCAAAACTATGGCCAAAGGCTTCCTCTTTTTGATGGAACTTTAAAAATCACAGCTCAACAACACATTGACAAATTAGTGGATTTCATCAATCTCAAAGAAGTTGATGATGAGGATGCTAAAATGAGAATTATAGCACAAAGCTTTTTCAAAGAGGTTAAGAAGTGGTTTCGTGGTTTGGCAATTGGTTCCATCAACATCTCTTGGCAGCTAACAAACTTGTTTTTAGCCCGATGAGAAGAAAAGAAGAATACATTACAGATTTTCGCTGAATACAACTCCATGAAGAGAAATCCAAATGAAACAACGCAAGAGTTCACAACCAGATTCAATAAGGGGTACAGTTATATCCCTGATGACATGAAACCACCCCCTGGTTTAGCACTCCTCCACTATCCTCATGCCTTTGACCCAAACGTGGCTTATAAGCTTGGGGAGAGAAATCCTGCCACCTTACAAGACATGCAGAGAAATGTAGTGAGTGTTGAAGCTAATTTGTTGATTAAGAAATCCAAGATAAAGTCGGAGAAGACACTTACCATAAAGGAGGAGTCATCCTCGTCTTCTAATGGTAAACTTGACACTCTTATAAAAATCATGGAAAAATGATGGAGAGAATGACCATTGCAGACCGACAGGTACAGCCTTTAATAAGGAATCCAAATTATAGGGGTCAGCAACAGTCACAATTCAGAAATAAGCAGAGAGAGCAAAAGAATCAAGATTCTCAGGGACAGCAGCAAATTAGAACTCATTTCAGCAAAATTAAACTCAGGGTCCAAAAGAAGAAGAAGAAGAGATTGTTGAAGCAAACCATTTCTTTGAGGAGGATCAGCATGCTCAACTACCTATTTTTCTAACTGAGGAAGATCAATTCTCTCAGGATTCTCTTGCACCAAGTGATTAGCAACTTGTCCTCTCAAATGATGATGTATGGGCAGTGCAGACCGAAGAATATCAAAGGGGTTATCAGAATGCTCTTAGCCATATGCAAAAGCAATACAATTTGAGGAGCAGAAATGTGCCTGTTACATTGAATCAAAAGAAGCAAAGTGCTCAAAGGGATCAAAACAAAGAAAAGGAGATTGTTATTCTAAGTCGATAAAAGACCAATGAAGCCTCTACCAGCAATGCAAGGAAGGATAAGGAGACTCAAAGTGAAGGTCAGAGAAAGGAGTCTTATACCAAAGGATAGCCCGAAAAGAAGGATACCACTTCAAAAGAGGTAGAGAAGCAATCTAACTTGTTTAGTTTAGAGAATGAAATTTCTAAGTTGAAAGTTTCTATCCCTCTAACTGAACTAGTCAAGAATGATAAATATAAGTCTCAGATTGCCCAAGATGTTAAAGGTAGATCAGATGTCAAATATGGTTAATGTCGCCAATGATGACCTCGCAATTCTGTTTGGTCTAGTCGTAGATGGGAGTCCAGAAGATAGTGAAGTCCCACCATTCTACCTTAGTCTGAAAATTCGTGAATTTATCCTTCATAACGCCATGTTATATTCTGGGGCCTCACACAACCTTATGCCTAAAGCCATTATGGACAAATTGGGATTAGATATCACCCAACCATATTATGACCTCTATTCTTTTTTATTCGAGAAGAGTGAAGTGTCTCAGTCTTATTAAAGACTGGGTAGTGTCTCTAGACCAGATTTTGGCCAAGAATGTGTTGATGGATGTGGTTGTTGCTGATATTCCTCCACAATTTGGCATGTTGCTCTCTCGGTCTTGGGGAGCAATGTTGAAAGGCACCCTACTACTTGATTTCTCTTACACTACTATATCGGTGTTTGGGCAACTTAGAAAACTGTAACGAGAGAAAAAGATGAAGTTTATGATTAGTAGCAAAGAGAGACCTAATACATACCGACTTAGAGACTTTTATTTTGTATAGTGATAAATGACTTCAGTCAATGATGATAGTCAGATTGTTGAAATTTTAGAAGTTTCAGAAGTTATAAGTAGTGTGCATAAGGATTTGATTGCACAAAAAGAGAAACAAGATGTACACTGTTTACAGCGAGAAAGTTCACCTGAAAAGACTGTTGAATCAGTGCAAGAAACAGATATTGTCGAAACAGCGAGTCATCCTCCAACAAGTAAAATAAATCAGCCCTCCAAATTTCAGTTTTCTGATGAAGAAGATGGTCTTTGGACCCTACAGTTTGATGGAGCATTGGGAAAGGAAGGAGTTGGGATTGGCATGTGGATTCATGGTCCCTTGCATCAGTCAGGTAAAGTCCCTCGCAATGTAAGATTAAGCTCATATAAGTTGGCTTTTGATTGCTCAAATAACAAGGCAGAGTACGAAGCATTGATTGTCAGCCTTAAAATTCTCAAAAAGATGGGAGCAAAGAAGATTTCAGTTTATGGTGACTCCGAGTTGGTGATTAAACAAGTAAAAGGGGAGTACTAGGCCAAGCATCCAAGGATGCGAGCTTATCGAAATGTTGTCCTTGATATTCTCAAAACTTTTTCAAAATATACATTGTCTTTGATTCCTAAAAGTCAGAATTTTATGGTTGATTCCCTTGCCACTGCAGCAAGTATGTTTAAGATCCCCATCCACTCTAATAAGAAGTTTTCAATTCATGTCAAGCATCGTCCAGCTGTCCCTAACAATCTGAGATATTGGCAGGTATTTTGGGATGATAAGCAAATTAATAATTTTCTACAAATGGAGGATGAATTCTTGCATTCCCATATTGATGATGTGTATGATGAGAATGATCGGGTAATTGAAGCCACCGAGGTTGAAGTGTTGCAACTGAAACACAATAACATTCCACGATGTCTCATACCTTTGGAAGAGTTATTTGATCGCTATGATGTCACCAAAAAGACAACAATGGTCCCCACAAAAAAAGGTGTTTTAAATATAAACCTTGGCACAGTTGACAAGCCAAAAATATTCAAGTTGTCGAAGTCTCTATTCCCTGAGATGAAAGGTAAATACACTGCTTTAATGGCAAAATTTTCTGATGTATTTGCTTGGGACTATTTAGATCTAAACGTGTATGACAAGAACATCATCCAGCATACTATGCCAGTCAAGCCTCATCAGAAGCCATTCCGCCATAAGCTGAGAAGGATTAATCCCAAATTGTTGCCATCCATTGAGAAAGAGGTAAATAGACTTTACAAAGTTGGTATCATAGTTCTATTTGTTTTTCTGAATGGATATCAAATCTTGTGCCGGTAAGGAAAAAGACGGGGGAGACAAGTCGTTGTATTGATTTCAGGAATTTGAACAAAGTGTCCTTGAAGGACATTATCCTCTTTCGAAGTTGGACCATATTTTGTAGAGGGTAGTTGGGGCTTCAAGGATGTCACTTCTTGATGGATACTCTGGATACAACCAAATTTTGGTGCATGAAGATGATCAATTGAAAACAACCTTTACAACACTGTGGGCTACTTTTATATATGCCAAGATTCCATTTGGGTTGAAGAAGGCAGGGGCTACATTTTAGCGAGCAATGGACATTGCTTTTGCCAATGAAAAAGGTGTATTTCTAGTTATTTACTTGGATGACCTTACAGTTTTTTCCAAATTTGATGAAGAGCATTTGCATCATCTAAGGATTGTTTTTCAGGGGTGCAGGAAGTACGGCATTTCATTGAATCCAAAGAAGAGCTTATTTGCCAAGGGGCACATTATTTCAAAAGATGGTATTTGCATTGATCCCGTAAGAGTGGAAGCAATCCAACAGTTAGATTTCGCAAGAAACAAAAGAGAGATTCAATCTTTCAATGGAAAAATCAACTTTTTGAGGAGATTCATCCCCAATCTTGGTGAACACTTGAGAGAGATGACTAATATGCTGAAGAAAGACAGTGACGTAAGATGGTCAGAAGATGCAAAGAAATCATTCAATGCAGTTAATTTTTCATTGTTTTGTGCTTCCATCTTGATCAGCCCTGGTTATACTTTATATTTCATCATATTTTCACTTTCTTCTAAGCACACTTTGGTTGTTGTCCTAATGCAAAAAAAGGACCAAAAAATTGAACAGTCCATAGACTTTATCAGTCAACCTATAAGAGATGCAACACTAAAGTATAACATTATTGACAAACAAGATTTAGCCTTGGTGAAAGCTCTAAAGGACTTTCGGGTATACATTCTTCATTCGCACATTTTCAATTATGTTCCAACTGCAGCAGTGAGGGATGTTTTCACGCAAACAAATCCAGAAGGTAGGTGGGGAACATGGATCGCAGCGATGTTAGAATATGATCTGGAGATAAACCAACAAAGTTGATCAAGGGACAAGGCTTGGCAAAGCTCATGGCCGAATCTAACTTGCATGCATTGGATATCAATCTAATTGTTTCCATCTTTGAAGAAGAAGTGGAAGACATGCTGATACAAATATAAGAGATTTTTACTTCATCTCCTTGGTATTCTGACATTGTCTATGTACTCCAGCATTTGAATCCTCCGCCAGAAGTGCCAAGAAGTAAGAGTAGATCATTGAAATTAAAAGCTTCAAAATACTGCATCCTTGATGGTGTCTTATTTTGGAAGGATCCGGGTGGTGTGTTGTTGAATTGTCTTGTCGAAAGTGAGGCAAAAGAAGTGATGAATGACTTTCACAAGGGAGATTGTGGCGGTCACCTCTTCTAGAAAACCACAGCCAACAAAATTTTGAGGGTTGGTTTTTATTGGCCAACTCTTTTTGCTGACGTATATAAAATTGTGATGAGTTGTCATGAATGTCAGATTTTTCAGGGGAAAAGGAAACTGCTACCATTGCCATTGCAGCCCATTTCAGTCTCAGCACCATTCCAGCAGTGGGGTCTTGATTTTGTTGGGGAGATCCATCCTTCATCTTCAGCCCAGCACAAATGGATCCTAACAACCACAGATTACTTCACAAAATGGATTGAAGCGATCCCAACCAGGCAAGCTACTGATTCGGTAGTCATTCAATTCATTGAATCTAATATCTTGTCAAGATTTGGTTGCCCGCAAAAAGATAATCATCGATAAGGCTACTGCCTTCAAATCTAAAAAGATGATGGAATTCTGCGAAAAGTATCATATCACATTGGAGAATTCAACTATTTATTACCCACAAGGTAATGGACTGGTTGAATCTTCCAATAAATCATTGGTCAATATAATTATGAAGATGTTGGAGGTCAACATGAAGAACTAGCATAAAAATATTATCAATGCTTTATCGACGGACAAAGTAAGTAACAAGAAATCCATAGGTATGTCACCTTTTCAGTTGGTGTATGGGATTGATATTGTCTTTCCTTCTTCTCTTGTTGTCCCAGTCATGAAGATTTTGTAGGAAGTTGGCAGTGAACCAAATGATGTACAACGAAGAATAAATCAGATGATTCATTTGCAACAAACCAGGGAGGAAGTATTTCAGAATACTTCTAAACTTCAGAAAAGAATAAAGAAGATTTATGACCGCAAGACTAAAGCAGATGATTTCAATATGGGGGATATAATTCTTCGTCGGGATGCACGGAATGAAGAGAAGGGCAAGCACAGTAAGTTTAAAAATCTGTGGAAAGGGCCATACAAAATCTCAGCTTTGAGAGGCAAGAATGCTTATCTACTAGAAGAAATGAATGGACAAGATTATTCAAGGGAAGCAATCAATGGTAGGCTTCTCAAGCACTACCTTACTTGATGAATTTCTGAAAAAAAATCATTATCATTGTAAATACCAGTTTACTTTCCTATCAGAGTGTGAAGTAACTATCATGGGAGCTTGAAGCCCGAGGAGAAGGCCCTAAGGTTTCTTTAACCAGCTATTGGTTTGAAAGGTTCAGTTTGTTTTCTATTGTCGAAGTCAGTTCAGTTTGTCAATATTCAGTTTTGAGTTTGGTGTTCTTGTTTTTAACTCTATGCCCAATGGATCAGGCTACTTGGTCTACGGTGTTCTTGGCACCTCCTAAAGGAGCTACCATCCCCAGCTAGAGCCAATGTTAATGTCTTCCAGTCCTGCCAGTCACCAGTGATCAAATGTACTCTTTCAAAGTTGTTGATAGGGTTATTAGGTCAAATTGTTATATTTTCAAATAAAATTTGATCACTGGTTAGTATGTCTAAGTATGTTACTCCTCCCTCAATTTCATGGTCCAATGCCATTTTGGTCGTGTCATCACTCATTATGATGAGTCATCAGTAAATATCTTGATCACCATCTCAATCTCATCCCATAGTCGGTTTCATACTCCATTAGATGTCATCAATAGGTCAAGTCATCAAAATGGTCAAAAGAGTCCTGACATCACTTATGGTTCATCATTATGGGAATATTAATTAGGGGAAATAATGTGTTCAAGGAGATTTCAGCTTGTTTAAACATCGCCATTCATACTCCATATACCTCCCTCAACCTTCCCTCATAAATCCCCTCATTCCATCCAAAACCCCTTTTTCTTGAGAAAATCCTTAAATCCTAAGTCAAAACCCATTTTTCCCTTGGAAACACTCATATTTCATATTAATTCCCAAACTCTAGCCTTATCCCAAAAATCCTTTGTATATTCATTTAACTGTGTTTCCATTGTTATACATTGAAACTTAGCCAAAATCCCTTTTAAATTCCAAAACTCTAGCCGAAAGTCCATTTATAGTAACTCTAGCCGCACCCATTAAACTATATTGAAATCTCTTTAAAGGTCGGAGCCCGCGTCGGCGTATATCACATGAAACTACAAAATAACGCTCCTCACCCCTTCTTGTCTGTTGATTGTGATTAAGTCCCACATCCCGCAATCGGTCCCATCCCACAATCGACCTATCCCACAGCAACAGTCTCGCATCCCGCATTAAGTCTCACCATTAAGTCCCGCAGCGATATCCCGCATCCCGCAATCGGTCCCGCTCTCCAATCAATCCCGCTGATTTCCCCCACAATCGTCGATCGCACCAACGTTAAGTCCCTATTCCCGCATGGTCCTTCCCCCGATTGTGATAAGTCCCAATTATGAGTCCCAGCCCCTGGCGGTAGGTCCTAGCTCCCAATTGCGATAGGTCTCAACCCCCGGTGATCGCACCCATCTAAAAAAATTTCTCCGCAGGCCCTTCTCTCGATTGCGATTGCGATATGGTGAAAGCACCCTTTCTGGACCTGCCAGGATATTTAATTGTATTTTGAAAAACTATGGGTCCGGATTTGTGGTTAAGCCCCGGCCAGATGCGATAAATTATAAAATGGTTCTTATAAAGTATCAGGTCCAGGCCATCGGCAAAACACTATGGAAAATGGTTTAGAACCCCTCTCCCTGCTGCGATTGCGATATATAATCGGCCCAGATCTCATCAGCCTGGATCAAACAATTCAAATCAACGACTCATATTTCTTCCCGATAGTCAATATCAGTTCAGTTTTTCACGCCTTCGGCCACGATTTTTCATTGTCTTTTATGTAATTTCTCAACTGAAAGATCACGGCCTCCATTCATAGAGCACCAGATCACACATTTCACCACCGCTTGAAGGACAATGAAGACCTATTCAACACGTTTTAAGCAGCAAAGGGAGCCAACATTGCAAATTCATTACAACAGCTTTCAGAACAGAATGCAGAAAAAATAGAACATCAATCAATCAGCAGGACTAACAGAAGTGTTTATTCAAGGCCTCAGTTACACCAGAATGCCCAGAATAGCACCAAAGCTCAGCCCAAGGATATTTTTAGCAGTGTCGAACTATTTTTGTGAATATTTGTAATAAATCTTGAAATTTGTTTCAAGATATTTTTCTGTAAACCATTGTATAAATACTTCAAATTTCGAAGTATTAGGCATTGGACATTAGAGAGTGAAAGGCTTGGAGCTTTGTATTCATTATCTTTTTATAGGAAATCAAAGGCCAGTTGTAGCTATTATTTAGGAATTCTTGTGGTATGGGTTTGTGATAATATTTTTCTTCTGTTAATATCTTATATGAATGATATATTCATCTCCTTTCCATATCTATGCTTTTCAGTGATTTTCCTAGGAGGTTTTAAACAAAATTCTTAAGCTTAAGCTCTGTTTTGTTAGGAATTTCATGTTTATGTTATCTATCTTCTAACAAATGAATTCATGCTTGCCATGCTCATTTTGAACCTTTGCTTTTCCACCCTACACTACATCGACAAAACCCCAAAGTATCACAAAGGCATACCTACCCTGCTCCTCTTTATCTCTTGCAACTGAACCCTTGAGACCTGACCTAGTTCCTTGATTTTGACTCTTGATCCAGCAAACTCTAAATTTCAAAACCCTAGAGCTAAACATACCTAGCCTAATATATTTTTCCCATTTCAATCATATTTGGTTGTGAGCTTTATAGAGAGAGCCCTCTCTGGTTTAGCAGGGCTAGCTGTTGAACCCTAAGTGGTTTGAGGTTACCTCTGTCAATCTCCTTTCTAAGCCTTGGGACATTGTGGAGGATTACAAGCGGCTGCCAACGTTGGTTTCGAACAGCTTTAGTGGAGGCAAACGTGGTTGTTCGAATGGCAGAGGTTATTGTTTGTCGCAGACTATCGACGCAAGTTGTTGTCGCTAATGCAGTTGTGGTTGTGATCGCTGAAGCGGTTGTTGTTTTCTTTTCCGTTATTGTGGCTAATGCAGTTGCAGTTGCATTCCTTGAGGCGATTGTTGGTGGCTTGTATAGTGTCGCAGGGACAATGCAACAGCGGTTGTTGTTGGTTGCACGGGTTGAGCAGAACTCAGAAAGACATGGTGGCTAGGAAGGTGGCTTCGACTGATGTGTCTTTACACTTTGTTTTGTTGTCTTTGTTTTTTAAATATCTTTGAATTTTTTCTAATGTATATATTTTGATTTTTTTCTAATGATATATATATATATATATATATATAATAAAAAAAATTATATAATTTTTTATTAATTTTTTTAATCTTGACTTGTTTTTTTTTCAAATAATTTTTTTTCTAATATATAATATCTTTTCCTCTTTCTTTTGTATTTTTTTTTCTTTTTTTATATCTTTTTTCATATATATACTTTTTTTTGGAATTTTTTTATTTTATATATATATATATATCTATATATATATATATATGATCTTTTTCTTTTTAATGGCCAAAGGCCTGATGGCAGAATGTAGAAACTCCAAAACTATGTAGTGAAACGCTTCAATCTGACAGCAACAAAGTTGATGAAGACTTGATGGCCAAAGGTCAAATCAGACTGGCTCTACGTAGTGGTTGAGAGGCCAGAGGATCAAATAGCTCTGATACCAATGTAATGAAGTTCGTACTCTGCAATAATCTTCAGAAAACTTCAAAGACAAAGACATCCATTGTAGGAAAAGTAATGATATATTAGAATATTTTAATATAAATGAGATATTTGTGATTACAAATTAGGGTCCCATATATATACCTAGTTAGGTAACATTTCACGAATTGTCATGTCTTTAGAGACATGCCTCTTCGATAGTAATCACCAGTTAATGTTCACTAATTAATCATTACTATATTTACATTATTTTTATATAAATTATATTCATAACAAAATTGAAGACAACGAAAGAGATCTATGAAAAATTGGTGGAATTGTTCTCTGTAAATACTGAAGGAGAAATTATATTGTTAAGAACTGAACTATACAACATGAAGGTATCAAAGGAAGAAGGGGTCGCCTCATACCGTATGAAGGTATCTCAAATAAGAGATCAACTACAAGAGCTAGGAGAAGTAACGTCTAATCGAGAAATGACAACCATAATGCTCAATGCACTACCTGATGAATGGGGCAACTTTGTATCAAGTAATTATGGAAAGAAAGAAACTACATTCAATGATCGATGGTCATTATGCAAGATTGAAGATAAAGAATGATGTCGGATCAAGTGAATAAACTCAAGCATATGTAGCTATGGCAAGGAAGAAAGGGAAGTCTCAAAAAAGACTTCGAAAGAAAATTGACATGTCTAAGATTCAATGTTATGAATGTAATGAATATGGGCACTTAAAAAGGAATTGTCCTAAACTCAAGAAGGACAACAAGAAGAGAAAGGAAAGAAATGAAGCTTGTCTCACTAAAGAAGTAGAAGAACCAGAAAAGAAGAAATCAAAGGAGGAAGTGAAAGACCTTTATTATGACTGAGATAACCTCCTTTGCTTAGTTCTTTTTAGTTTAAAGAAGAGAGCAATCATGATGGAAAGCATCACAATTATGATAGAATGCATCATATTGAGATGACATCATCATAAAGGCATGGAAGGATAATCGCAGTAGAAGTCTATATGGTTGAAGTAGTCATAGTACATGATAGAATGTAAGTGGCTCATGGTATCTTCATTAAAAGCATAGAAGGATAAATGAAGTAGTAATGGTTGAAGAAAGTCATCTAGCAAGATAGAAAGATAAAGAGATCATTATGCATCATCATCATTAAGAAGAAGCATTTGCAAAATGAGGATCATCAAGATCCTCCATTGGAATCTTTGTTAGGAGATTCATCTCTACTTAGAAGAAGCAAATGTCACAATCCACCTTGTGTGGGATCCACAGTTTAGAAGGATGATGGTATGATGACAAAGATGTGCAGCATGTCAATTGGGCGAAGTATTTTCATCTTCAACCAAGGAATGGAAGTTGCTAGAAGAAAGTCTAGATGACCACATGAATAAAGAGGTATGTATATATTTGGTAATAGATAGGTAAAGTCATGTCATCATATACTTGTAGATAAAATAGTTGAATGCTCTATCTTATGAGCATGATTGAAGAAGAAGGGAATATTCCTTATGAATGTTATATGAAGGTATGAATACAATGTACCTTCAACTCTTCTACATATTGACAAGATGAAATCAACATGATATGACCTAATGAAAAATGAAGACAAGAATGTTGTGTCTATCTCTCCCTCTCAACTAGGGAAGATATGACCATTCCTATAAAGGAATGTACCCAAGCTCCTTTTGACCAGGGACTTGCCCAAGCTCCCTCTTAATTAGGGACTTGTAAGAGCTCCCTCTTAACTAGGGACTCTCCTTTTCGTCAACAACTTCTTCTTCGTGGGTCCTTCAGCTGCTTGATCAATTTCTTTTCTTGATGTCATGAAATTCAATCGAGCTTCTTCCTTGTAGGGCATTAGCCATGAACCACTTTCCTCCTTGGCCCGTCATGTCATTTCTTTCTTCATGGAAAGTGGCCTTATTGGTATATATTTGGAACCTTCTTCATATGGCTACTTCTTTCTCATCATGCTTCTTTCAAGCATTTCCATCCACCACATGAATGCTAGTTGTATTTGCGCTTACAACTCTTGTTCCAGTAGCCCTGCATGAACTCGTCCAAGTATTATTCAAGAAAACAAAACATAACATTAGATCACATAGTACCTTACGAGATGGCTCTTCATCATGACATTTTCCTGTGGGTATCAGCATCCTGCATACATCTTGAACATGTTGGCAATATTGTCATTGATGGCAAAGGAGCAG
This sequence comes from Pinus tabuliformis, assembly GCA_031772625.1. Taxonomy (NCBI): domain Eukaryota; kingdom Viridiplantae; phylum Streptophyta; class Pinopsida; order Pinales; family Pinaceae; genus Pinus; species Pinus tabuliformis. The sequence continues at coordinate 92,788,204 of CM062814.1, read as the reverse complement.
CAAGCAGCAAGAGAAGGCAAAGGAGCAGAAGAAGGAGTAAGAGTTTTGATACATTAAAATGTTTTGATAATGTTGTTGATGTTACTATATTAAAGAATTTGTTGTGATGTAAAACTGTTCATTAAGCTTAATTGTTGTGATGCAAAGGCAAGACTCCAAGGCAAAGGCAAAGATTGTTGTGATGCAGTAATGACAAAGATTGGTATTTGATGTTGGCATTAGGTTGATTCATTTAATGATTACATGTTGCTAAAATTAATATTTGATGAATTATTTTTGTTATAGTATTCAAGATATGAAGAGTTTGGAAACGAATGAGTGGAAGGCAAAGATTCAAGCCTGTTCACTTCATATTCCTATGTGGGATACGAACATCCAGAAAACTATCTCTATAAAATATGTGATTTTGGAAGGCATAAGGGATGTTAGAGAATGGATGAATGTGGGGGAGCTTATTGAACTATTATGCATTAGTTACCAAGCATTTATGAAGCTGATGTGAAGCACATTTAAAGGGAAGAAGATGCAGAAATGAAGACGGAGATACGTAAAGTTTATGATCAGGTAAACCAGTACATTGTTATTTCGTGTTTGCATAAGGGGATGATAGTCTCCTTTCAAGTTGAAGTTTGACAAATATCCAGTTGAATCTGGTTGACGTAAGACCCTCCTATGGGTTGTAGCCTACAGAAAACGTATGGAAGTTGGAGCTTCCTTGCATGTTGCAGCTTGCAAAAAATGGAGGTAGCAACCTCCTGTAAGTTGGGGCCTACAAAAAATCAGATGTAATAAGGAGTAGGAGCTTGCCTTTCCATCACATTAATAATAAAACCATGGTTTTCTCCCTTTATGGGTTTCCACATATATTTGGTGTCAATGTGTGTTGTTATTATGTGCTCATGTATCTGGTGTGGTTTGCTTATTACTTGCTGATCACATATTCATATGCTGGTTATTATTTGTTAAGCTGCTCATGTTATTTATCAGTTAATGATATTATTGAAAAGCAAATTAATGTCCATGTATATACTAAACTAATTCACCCCCCCCCCAGTTTAGTCAAGTTTTCAACAGAGACATCTCCCAAAGATATCCATTGTCAAGGGTCTCCATCTTTTTCAGACTCTCATCAAAGTGTTCATATCTTTCCAGGGGATTTCCTAGTCAAATCTTCTTGGTCTTTTGGATGTTGATTGCCTTTATCATGGTTGCATATCTCATGATATCTTCCTCTTACACATTCCATTCACAGGAGCTTCCAATCAGAGTTCCTTAATTATAATCAACCACCTCATACTTCATATGAGGACATATTATGTTGATTTCATCTAGTGTGACTTATGCCTTCATGCATCCTTTCAGAGGAGGAGATCCTTTTCCTTTGATCATGCTTCTCAAAATAGAAGTAGTGATCCATGTTACCTGCAACCATGCGACATAACATTATAATATTATACAAGCATACATACTTCATTTACCTTTAGGTCATCTAGGCTTCTTCCAGCAGCTTCCTTGATTGAAAAGATCTTCAATCCCTTGATCTGCTTCATTTCTCATGTCATCATACCATCATCCCATAAATTTCATAAGTTGGAGTTCCTGATGAAACACTTGCTTTCAATCTAGATTATTGAACATTTCGATGAGGATTCCATCAGAGAATCTTGAGGATCTTGCATATCTCCATCTGGCAGATGTTTCCTTTTTGACTTGACGTATGATGAGCCTTGTCCTAGATGACTTCATCCTTTTCTTCAATGTCCAATGGGGTTCCCAAGAGCTCTATTCTTCATGTTTGCCTACCATGGATTTTGTCTTTCATGATTCCCATGTTGATGTCACGAGCTCTTGTTTCTAATGCTTTCATGGTGTCGTAATGCATCTTATTATTTATCATCGTCATATCCATAACAAAATATTTAGGAGCTTATGATAAGACCCTTTTGTGAAGGAGACCATCTCAAACCTAGTAGAGATCTCTTACTCCCTCTTTCCTTGGTCCTTTTCAGCTACCTCCATCTTTTCGGTGATATGAGCTTTCTTTCCACAATCTTTCCATAGCATTGAATCTTAGCTATACTGTTCTGTCTTGCTTGAGGACGAAACTTACCTTTCCTTTCTACAAATGTTCGAGTCCTTTAGCTTTTAACAATTTTGCCCATAATTTTTCCCTTTTCTATCTTGCATTGATACCACAAGTTGATAAATGAGGTAACTTTCTTGTCCCAAGGACACTTGTTACCTTGCTTATCAGTTGGTGTATTTAAGAACAATGATTATTATCTTCTTATCATCTACCCCAGATCTCCCAATTGAGATCTTGTGAAGATATCCCTTCATTCTTTGATGCCTTTACTTTTGTGTAGATCAGGTCTAGAAGATATGACCTTCTTTTCTGCATTTCCAGAGAATATATCTTCTAGCATTTCATATATCTCTTTGATGTCTCCTCTCCTGCTACATAGGGATGAGAGGACCTTTGACTGATTTCATCAGAATCCTATGAGTCCCTTGATCCTTTTCCATGCATTCAAACAATGCTTGACCTTCAGAGACTTTTCCATAGATATCAATGACTTCTCTTTTGGGGACTATATCTATCCTCCTTTCTCATGCAAGGAATTTTGATGACCCAACCAGTTTATAGATCTCCTTGCAAACACGAAGTCATTTAACCAAACTTGATTATAGAATGAAAAATACTTACTTGGCAAGTGAAGATGAAATCTTCACCTTGATCACGTTGAAGATGCACTGATGCTTCCTCCGGGTGATCTTCAAGTTGATGTGATTTTGTTTCTCTATACATTGTAGATCCTTGTGGTCTTGTTATAGAGTTTAATCCTCCTTGCTGGTATAGAATCCTAGATACTTTGATTTGTAGATCCTTGAGGCATATTACTGTGGCATTATTTGTACCATTCTACACTGAACCGAGATTACTTGTGCCCTTATGCTTGACTTAGATAGCATTGAGACTCTTACCAGGATTCCATCAAGATTGTATCACCAAAATGTAGGATCAAGAACATGTGACTATGATGATATTGATGTCCTTTCTGTGTTGATAACTTCAGCACTGAACCATACTATTGATGTCCTTTCTGTGTTGATAACTTCAGCACTGAACCATACTATTGATGTCCTTTCTGTGTTGATAACTTCAGCACTGAACCATACTATAATCTGTCAATAAAACTCTGTTTTATTATCCTTACTGTAATCCGCTTCTGTGCACTGTGGTTTAGCGTCGAAACTTTGTCCAAGTTTTGTGTATTGTAATCTAGGTTGAACCAATCACTGTTTGGCACATCCGTGGTATGTCATCCAATTATAAAGGTATGTATTGCAGAGCCTTCGAACTGCTGCATAGAGTGACACTATAATCACTGCAGTTTTGCCCAACAAAAACTGAGTTTCCTATCCGAGATTTACTGAGGTCCTCCTACCTGTGATTGTGCCGAGACATTAATATTGTGATCTGAGCTTGATATCACTGTTACCTTGACTTTGATGCCCTTATTTTCCTTAGACTGTAACCATAGCTCCAATGCCATGTTGAGAATTAGGTAGGGCAACATTTAATTTAAATTCTCTTTCATTGATTACTACTTGTGTACTTCTTAACATTATCTTTGTTCCTTATTATTGTTCATGTTCGATACATCAAAATAGCAATCAAACCAATAATTAGGCTTTAAGCCAGGGCTAAAACCCCTCCTCTTGAGGGGAAAACCCGCAAACCTCTTCTTATAGATTCTTCACAAGATGAGTACAAAGACCATGACAAAACCTTGACCTAAACTACCTCTCCTAGACCAAGACACAGTCACCCTTCTTTCTTGCTCATTCTGCACCATGTAGCACTGATAGCTTGACTTCTCCTTAGCTCTGAGGATATCTCTATAACTGCTCATCTTCCGCTGAACCAAGTCACCTTTCCACGATATGTCTCTCCATCCGAAATTGATCCACTGTCTTGACACCCGAACTGGCAGAGACATCTGATCCACGATCTGTCTCTCCATCGAAACCAGTCCACTGTCTTGACACCCGACATGGCAGAGACATCTGCACCTATCTTGGCATCCAAACTGTTTTCAGTTTTCACTTCCTCGCTGTCCCTTTCACTTGCTGACCCTTTCACATGTACTATCTGAAGCCTCAGCCTTCCTGTACCATACCTCTGAAAATCTCAGAGAAGTTTTCCGAGTTCTGTATTCTATGGAAGTGATCCGAGCTGCCTTTATATAGCTGTTGGTGCCTATATTGGAGCCGACATGAATCAGTGAACCGATGTGTCTTTTATTCTGATCCGACATGAGTTATATATATATATATTTATTGAGGTCGGTATTTATCAAAGGTTGTCTCTATTTTACGCCGACATGAAGTCTCTGTCATGTGTATATTGAAGCTGACATAGGATGACTGTGCTTGTCTATTCTGGAGGACTCTTACAAGTGTACCAACACTTCATATACATGACTCTGTATTATACATTTATGACAAGATGACAAATTCCTAACGACCTCAGGAAGAAGTCTTTGAGCTATAATAAAAACTCCTTGCTCATGAAACCCATGATGCAAGTATTACAAAATTCATTTTATTATCTTGTCTTCTTCATTACATAAATTCATAATTACAAGTCATTATGAACACTGAACCTAGCTACATTCTACAACATGAGGATCATATGAGGTTGTTGGCTGGAAATTTTCATCAATGGGAGAAAATTCTCCTATTGTTACCCCTCGGTAACAATACCCATTGACACTGATCAAACTATGACTAGTTAGCGCATGGCCCTCGATGAATATGACCACCAAATTAACAGTATTAAATAACCAAGGGTCACATGTCCATAAAGATCTCCATTCAAATATGTGACAATTCAATGTATATGTTTTTCTCTTTTCCAAGGAAAGAAATCGGCCTTCCTTTCAGACCGAAGGCAAGAGTGAGGTTGTTGGTACCAGGCCAGCCCACAGTTATATTTTTCTCAAGCTCGAGGCCATTACAATCATATTCTTCAAGGCATCAAGATTCAACGTGTCACTAGTAGGGATTTCAACCTGGGTGGGTAGGAATAGGATAGCAATCATTCCACTCAACCACCCGAGATGAACCCAATTAATAATTCAATGTATAATTGTACACATATCAGCTACTATCATAATCATCTCTCATATTTTAAATTCATAACATTACTTTTATCTGTATGGGTTGCTTTATGTTATCCTATTTATTTTGGATATTTAGTCAATGACCCAATTAGGTTCATTGCACCAAAAAGAAGATATTGAATGCTTCCCATTGTACTATTTTTTACTGTCTACTTGATGAGCTATAATCACTTAAGTTTAATGAAATTTCTTCTCTTTTAAATCTAAACAATGAGAATACATGCGCACACACATATATTCATTTTGGAGAATTCACGAGGAATAGTCAAGATCATTAGTGTGATGAGAATGATTTGAAGAAAGAGGCAATTACATAAAAGAATACAGAATGCAACCAAAAATGTTGCAGGACCATTATCAAATCAAGCTCCTACCATTTGCTCAAAAAATAATCCAATAAATGAAAATGACAAAACAAACTTAAGTATGCACTGATGCAGATCTACCTTTTTTAAAAGCACATTTTGATTGCTGCGACGACTCTGTATCGTCATTTTGTTTTGAAGAACATTTTTTATCTTCACAATCCTCACCTGAAACTCTCTGCAAGCAAATGCAAAGCTATTATTAGAACTCAAAACAGCTATTAGCAAAGGCTGTTCACCATCTTCCCACTTCCTCATAGGAATATGAAAGACTACAGAGTAACTGACCATTGAAGAAAATATTATACTGAAAACTTCTACAGGATTTACAACAATTACATTAAGTTGCAGATTGTAACTTTATGGTCCAGATAGTATAAAAATATTACAAAACAAATTTGCAACAACAATTTACAGTAAATAGATTATATGACTGGTTATGAAAAAGTCAACATTATGAGTGTGTTTTTGGTTACTTTAACACTAAGAGAAAATGAAAAGACTTGATGACCAAACTATTTCTAGGCTTTTGAAAATCTCAAACCAAGCTTTTACAGATTTGAAAGAAAAAGAAAATCGATTTTCCTTGTATATACTAATGCTTTCACATGGCTATAAATATGCCATGACCATAAATAGAAATCAGTATATATGAATTTCTATCCCAGTTAAGACAATTTATTAACATTTGCTCAAACTTTTAATAGAAAAAAGGATATTAGAAATAGTTCAGATAAGTAAACTCAAAAACAAAATTCATGTGAAAGGAAACATGACAAAATAATGTTGTCTAACCTCAAAATGGAGACAGCCACTCCACACACTGCCCCTCCTTCCCCCCTTCATGAGTGCTATATCTAGAATCGCCTTTCCAACAGCTGTTCAATATGGATCATAGCTGAAAAAACCAGTGATTTTCTGGTTTGAGCTAATGGATAGTGTTTTAGAAGAGAGCAATTTCAATCCCCAGAGGCTGCTCTCACATTCCAAAGAATGCCATCACCAAACATAACAGATGATGGTTACTCTAGCTGGTAAAATGCAGTGATTCCAACAGCCAACTGAATTCTTGGAGGTGATTTTAATATGATCAAGTGAGATGGTAAGATAATTAAGGAATGGTGGGAGTAAGAGCTATTTAGTACCCTCAAACCCAAAGGAAAACAAGGTTGGATGGGATAAAACCCGTTGGGAGACAACAACAAAGAAAATGGATCACATGAACTCATTGGAAGACAACAGAGAAAAAAGTTGGACAACATAAACCTGCTGGGAAACAAACAACAAAGTCTGGAAACATAAACTGTTAGTTTTTAAAACCCAGCAACTAATTTAATGAAATTTAAGAAACGAAAGAGTTAAACCTGAACTTTCAAAAGCATTCATAGGATATACTGAATTTCCTAACTGAATATTGCAGCGGAAAAATAAACTTGAAGACACAAGCACATAAAATAATCAACACCAGAAATTTACCCAAGAAACCCCAACTGGGGAAAACCTGCAAACTTGTGTGTTCTTATTATGCTTCAGTGAAATATTCAGAAAATGATTACAAAGAGGAGGGAAGACTTCCCTTCACTCAGCAAATCCCTCAACACAAACTGATCTGTGCCCTTTTCTTCCTCTCGGCCTGGCTGCCTGCACACTGTACAGAAATCGTACAGGTCCATACGGCCTGAGTATGTCCCCTCTGTGCAGCTGAAATCGGCCTGGCTGAAGATGAACGCTGGCTGGAAAATTCTGAGGCTGTTTGACCTCTCTTTCTTGCCCTAGTTGTGCTGAACTGAAAACCCTACGCGCTGAACTGAGAACCATTTTTCCTGCTGAGCTGAACACACAAGTTGTCTAGTGCATAATGAACCAAGTCTGCGCCCTTTTTCTCCTTCGAAGTCGACCTGAGCCCACCATTTCCATGAATGGCTGAGATTTGATCTCAATGGATGGCTGAGATCATTTAATTTTTTACTGTAGTTAAATTAAAATTTAACTAAGTCAAAATAATGAGATAAAGTGTAAACTACACCTTTGGCCCACCTGTGGGTCCCCTTGCTAAATTTAGCGCACCTCTAAATTTAGCTGAACCCTTCCTCCTCTAACTCCATTTAACACTCCCTCTTAGACAGGAAGGTGTTCGGTCCTACACCCTGTTTATCTCTAAAGTAGACAAATTTGCCCCTTGGCATTGCCTTGGTCAGAATATCTATTTTCCACTCTTTTATAGGGACGTACTAGAGTCTGACTTTACCCCTCTGAACACAATCTCTAAGATGGTGGTACCGAATCTCGATGTGCTTGAAGCAGTCATGAAACACTAGATTTTCAGCGAGCTTGATGCAGCTCTGATTGTCACAGTGTATGACTATGGGCTCCAACTTCTTATTGAACAACCCAGCAACTAGTCTCCTCAACCATATGGCCTCGTAGGTTACCTGGCAGGCAACCATGTACTCGGCCTCAACTGAGTTGAGTGCCACTGATCTCTACTTCTTGTTAAACCAAGAATCAGCTGCAAACCCAACAATGAAAGTACAGCCTGAAGTGCTCTTCCAGTCCATTGAACCCCCTGCCCAATCTGCATTTGTGAAGCCCTGAAGGCTCACACCATCAGCCTACCTATCCAACAACCCATAATCTATTGTGCCCCTAAGATACCTCAACATGTGCTTGGCAGCAACCCAATGCACTCTGGTCAACTCAACCATGAACTGGCTCAATTGGTTAACTGCGAAGCAAATGTCAGGTCATGTATTCACCAAATACATTAACGACCCAATAAGTTGTTTGTAAAGAGTGGCATCAACTCGCTCTGCTTTGGTAGCATCCACCTTCCTCCAGTTTGTGACTAGAGGCGTGGTTATGGGCTTGCAATCCTACATGTGAAAACTATTGAGAATCTCCTACGTGTACTTAACCTATCCCAAGAAGGTCTCACCATCACCCTGCCATACCTCAACCCAAGATAATAGTGCATCAGCCCTAAGTCCTTCTTGCAATCCTAGATCAGGTTGTCTGCTCCTGTCAATATCAGGACGTCCACATACGGCACTAGAATGAGCGTAACACCTCCAACCTAAGTTACCTGACACAGGGATTCGGGATTCATAGTGTCAGATTCGGACACGTTGACCCCCCGGAACAGGACACGTAGGATTCGTTATATATTATTTTATTAAAATATATATATATATATATATATATTAAAAATTAGATATTTCTTACACAAATTTTAAATAATGATACAAATTTATTGATTTCAAACATAGATCTTCATCTATAGCATGCATAGTACATACAAAATTCAAATACATGTCAGTGGTCACATAAATCATGATTCATAATTCATTAAACAGACATAGATTGCATCAAATCTGGGAATTTAAATATCCCAACTTCTGAATGATAATATCAAAATTTCAAATTCTATACCAACTCTCTCTTGGCAAAAAACACCCCAGTAAAAAATATGGGTCTTTCGCGTTCACTGCATCACAAGACTGCATTTTGCTCTTGTGTGCCACAGTTTAGCCCAAAACAGGGGCCATATATTTATACACGATTAAAAGCTGCCAGAGAAAATCAATTTTCTATGGTATGCTCCTTTCTCGTATTAAGAATAATAGAATACAGAGATGATGTGGAACTTCCTCCTTGATCCAAATCTTGCATATTCAAACATTCTCAGGCAGCAACTTCTAAAAGACTGAAGCATTTTCTTTGGCTGCCCTGGTCAGTCCCTCACTTTCAAGACAATTTTATGGAAACAAGCCCTTCTCCACTTGCAAACAGCTCAAACAATGCTTGCCAAATGATAAACAGCGTGACTGTAATGAGGAAATGCGGCCTTTTCTAACCCGTGGGAGTCCCTTTTCCGCTATACGAATCCTGGAAAATAGGACACGCAGTCAAAAATCGAGACACATTGGAGATTCGAAGAATCCTGATAGGATTCAACAAATCCTGTTTTGGGACATGTTTTTGGGACGAATCATGTCCGACATGCCGGATTCAGACACGTGGCCCCTATATAACGAATCCGGTTACTTAGCCTCCAACCATAATGTAGTACATGTTGGGATCCGCATCATTCTTAGTGAAGCCCAATCCTAGAAGGTAGTACAGGTTGGGATCCGCCTCACTCTTAGTGAAGCCAGATCCTAGAACGTAGCTATCTATCCAGGCATACCATGCCCTCGTTGCCTGCTTGAACCCATAAAGAGCTCTCTTCAACCTGCGAACATGTGTGTCTCTGTTGAAAGTCTCAAACTGCTCAACATATATCTCTTCCTCAACAACTCCGTTAAGGAAAGCAGTTTTCACGTCCATTTGGTGGATTTTCCACCCCATATGCGCTGCAATCGCCAATATGATCCTAATGGACGAGTACCGAGCCATGGGTGCAAACGTCCCATCATAGTCTATACCCTCAACGTAAGAGAACCCTTTGGCCACAAATCTAGCCTTGCGCTTCTCCACACTCCCATCAGTTGCGTGCTTTGATCTTATACACCCAACATGAACCAACCATTGATTTTCCAACTGGTCTCGGCACTATCTCCCAAACATCGTTCATGATGAAGGAATATTCCTCCACCATGGCATCTCGCCATACCTGCCGAGAGGTTACCTCCTTGTAGTAAGAAGGCTCTAAGTCTATTAACTCAATCATCAATGCCATGTACCCTGTGTATCTTTGTTGTTTACTCCATCTGAATGTGGAGTTGGGGGCTCCAACTCTCTCCTGAGCCTCTCTGATCAACTAGTCTTCCCACTGGTTCGTCCTCTCCCTGTACTGGAAGTCACTGGCTGAATGGACCCCTCTCGCTCTACTCTTTCCTCCTATTCCTGCGCTTTTTCCTCATCTGTGTGCTGCTCAGCCTGCCCAATAACCGGTTGTAATGAAGTTTAAGGAGTTGATTGGGCCTCCAGCTTGGGATACTGTTGCTCCTCCTGTGATGCACCCTGCTCACGCTCCAAGGACTTCCTAAGAGCCCTTTCTTCCTTGAAATTCACATCACACTTGATCACCATCTTTTTGAGTGTTGGGATGTACACCCTGTACGCCTTAGATGTCTCGCTATAGCCCACGAAAATGCCCTTCTTTGTTGTGGACTCTAGCGTCTTTTGGTAATCATAAGGCACATGGCAGTAAACAAGACTGCCAAAAATCCGAAAGTGAGACACGTTAGGCTTCTTTCCTATGAAAGCCTCCTCTAGTGTGACTCTGCCTAGCACCCTGTGTCGGCTCCTAATTCTACAAAAAGATTGCAGTGTTGCATGCCTTTGCTCAAAGAAACATAAGCAATCCCCGGTCATGCAACATGGCCTTAGCCGCTCCAACAATGCTTTGGTTCTTGCGCTCAGCCACCCCATTTTGCTGAAGGTTATAGGGTTTGGTGAGTTGTCTCTTGATGTCCTCCTTGGCACACAAGTCCTTGAAGGCATTGGAGATGTACTCCCCACCGTTGTCGGACCTCGGCACCTTGATCTTTTCACCTGTATGGTTCTCCACCAAGGCTTTAAACTCCATGAACTCCAAGAAGACTTCATCTTTTTTCTTCATGAAGAAGATCCACGTCTTTCTCGAGTGGTCATCTATGAAGGTGACATAATATTTGTATCCCACAAAAGATGGAGAGGAAAATGGTCGACAGACATCTTAATGCACCAACGCTAAGATGCTCTCAGCCGTGTTGTCTCTGTTGGGGAAGGATGTCTTGGCATACTTGTCGAGCGTGCAACCCTTGCACACGTCATGTTGGTCAACACTGCCCTGTGGCAATCCCGTGGAAATATCTTTAAGAATCTTCAGCACTCCATGGTGTATGTGACTCATACGGTTATGCCAAAGCTCCCCAAAGTCACCGCTCTGCTCACTAACTCCTTTGTTGCTCAAGGTTGCGACTATCTAAAACTAAAGCCTCTAGAGGTTCTTCACTCTAACTCCAATCTGCTTAGCTGCTCCGGAGTTGAAAGGCTTGATAAAGGCCATTCCTCTGTTAAAGATAACCCCATAACCCTTGTTCTCCAAGGTTGAGACTAAAACAAGGTTTTTTCTTCAAACCTGTGACATGGAGGACATCTCTGAGGTAGAGAGGAATCTCGGACTCCCTCTCAAACTTGACAATACCGATGCCCTTGGCTAGGTACCTACCATCATCTCCCAGCTCTATGTGAAACTACATGTCCTTTTCGGTCAATTGGTTGAAATAATCATTATTCTCGGTCATGTGACAGGATGCTCCATTGTCAACATACTACACGCTATTGGCCAATGGGCCACTGAGCTTTCCATGCAAGCTATGAACGAGAAATCCCTCTCAAAGTGAGAAGTGAACTCCTCCACCTTTGTTGATGCTGCCAAGTGGTCCTTCCTGGACCCCTTCTTCCTGCTTGGACATTTGGTGTAGTAGTGTCAAAACTGATGGCAAGAGAAGCACTTTATCTTACTGAGATCTTTCTTCTTCTTCTCTTCTTTGGAGTTAGACTCAACCCCTCCTACGCCTTTATTTCCCCTGGCCTTGCCCCGTTTGCAAGTTAGGGCAAACTTCTCCTCTTCCTTTATCTTGACATGAAAACCAGATCTAGTATGCTTTTGAATCTCCTCCTGGACGCAATCACTCCATACACGCTCCCAATCTGGAAGCTTTTATCTGTCGCTCATTACATCAGTGAAGTTTTCCCATGACTTAGAAAAACGCAACAGTGCAAAACTAACAGGTCTTTGTCTGACACTGTCTCCCCAACTCCAGCTAACTCGTCCCTAACTTGGGTGAATTTGGTGAGATAATGAGACCACGGACTCAAACTTCGCCATCCTGATGTTTTTGACTTTGTCTCTGAGTACCAATTTCCTGGCCTCACTTGAACCTCGGTACAGTGCTATGACGGCTACCCACATAGCCTGAGCTATCTTCTCGCCAGAGAGGTGAGGTATGATATGATACTTGACTCCTTCAAGGATAATTCTTTTGGAATTTGCGTCCTTATTGTGTTGGGCCAACTGTTGAGGTCTGTAGGTTGGGTTGTTGGGTTGTCCACAAACTCCCAAACTTCTTGCTCCTCCAACATTACATCAATCATCTCTCTCCAAGAACAAAAGTTTGAGGCTCTATCAAGGAGGTCCTCAAATCTCAGCCCCAAATATGCCATGCCGTAATTCGATCTGCTCAAAAATCCTAGCGTAGAACTTGCTTGGAGAAAATCCTTGCGCAAAGCTCTATCTAGAAAGCCCTAGCGCAGATGCTCACTAATAAACTGCATTTTCTCTAGCTTTAAACCTGTTCCTGATGAAGTAAACACACTTTTTGGTCTTCAATTAGAGGTTGATATCTAACACCATGTTAGTTTTTAAAACCCAGCAACTAAATTAATGAAATTTCAAAAATGAAAGAGTTAAACCTGAACTTTCAAAAGGATTCATCAAATATACTGAGTTTCCTAACTGAATATTGCAATGGAAAAATAAACTTGAAGACACAAGCCCATAAAATATTCAACACCAGAAATTTACCCTGGAAAACCCAAATGGGGAAAACCTGCAAACTTATGTGTTCTTATTATGCTTCAATGAAATATTCAAAAAATGATTACAAAGAGGGAAGACTTTTGTAATGTCCTCTTCAAATTGAAGGTTAATGAGGGACGAAATAGCCTTTCTAGCCCCATAGGCTATAGTCTTGATAAAGGAGTAAAAAACCCATTTTTTCCCAATTTGGGGCAAAAGTTGGGTCAGTTGGGGAAAAAGAACCCAAAATTAGGGGTTGCACCCACAACCCCTCACATCTTGAAGCCCATGGAGAAATCTATAAATAGAGAGGAGTTGAGATCAAATCATCATCATCATTTTGTGGATCAAATCATCGCTAAGGGTTTGAAGACCCCTTCTCTCATCAATTTCGGTGGTAAAAGATTCCACCCTAGTTGACAACTTATTTTCTTTTCTATTTTTCCTATTCTTTCTACTATGTTCAGGCACAAGATTATTAAAGAAGTTATGGTCTGAGGAAATCAAGTCAAAATAATTCTTCTTAGGCAACCGTTGAAGCAAGAGACATTGCTGCTAAGGAAAAGAAGTGTCTAAAGCCCATCAAAGATCAAATCCAACCAATCTGAGGGCATCATATGAGTTCAACGCCATTTGTTTCCATCCCAAGCTCCTGGAGGGGTTCTGTGACAGGTCTAGGTTTCCACAATGTTTCTGAGGGTGTTCAAAATGAAGTTGAAGGTCGAGTTACCCTCAGAGACAACTTCGGAATTCATACAGCAGATCCAAGGTCCTTCAATAAATTGTGGATCCTGTAACAGCGTGTGACAAGTTCTTGAAATAGAGTCAAGCCCATTGGAGTAGACAGAGGCAAGAACAAAGTATGTACCTAAGGCAAAACCTGAATACTTTGAGCAGATAAGACCTCGTGGACGGTTTTAGCAATTTGTAGCATCTGAAATCTCAAGTTACGGTATCATTTCGTTATCAAACTGGTTATGTTTGTATCTACTAAATGTTTACTAAATGTGGACCATATTGTGTGGATCTATAATATTGTGCCAAATTGTTGTATGGACTTGATGAACAGTGCATTGTACTGTTGGGATTATTGCATTTATTGATTGGAAGTTTGAATGTAATAAATGCTACATTGTTCTATTCAACTATTGAGAAGTTGGAACTGTCCATTGAAGAAGACATCATTTGTATTGAATTAACTATTGTTTGGGAAAAGAAATTATGTTGAAACCCTGGTGCCCTAAGAAACCCTAGGGCAAAATTACCCTAGACCATTACAGTGGTATTAGAGCAAACATCCTACTAGCTTGTGAGTACATGAGCCAAGCATGCTTCCTGAAGATACAAGCAACATCACAGTAAGAAAAAACGGATACCCATTGTTCAGCCATGGGGGATAGAATAGGTCAACGAGAACAAGTGGTTCCACAGCATCCTAGCGCCATGCTAACAGCGATACTTCTGAGACAAGAGCACATGACTAATGCATTAATACAAGGGCAACAGCAAGGACAACAAATGATTCATACATTAGCTCAAGGATATCAACAACTTACTCAATTGTTGACTCATCTCATAGGAAATCAAAATGTTCTTGGCAACAACAGAACCACCACTGAAGGTAGCGGGAGTCATAACCCTGATCCTACTAACTCCAGGGCAACCAGTAGAAGCTGAAGAAGTCACCAACAGTTACTTCCTCAATTCATGAATAATCAAGCAACGGCAGCCCAAGAAGAAATTGAGCTAAATAGACTCCTTGACAAATACTTCCAAGAATATGCAACACTAGAAGAAAAGACTCAAGCAACCATGACTTTCAATGAACACAATAACTTCAGATTCAGAAATAGACCCAAAGGTCAGCCTAATTCTGATCTAATATGCAAGGTAAGTAAACTTCCACTTCCCTCATTTGATGGATCACCTAAGTGTACGACAAGAGCTTGGGTGCAAAAATTGGACATCTACTTCAGGCTCAACCCTATGTTAGAAGCAGACGCTATCCAATTTGCCACACTACATCTAGAGGGAGAAGTGCATGAATGGTGGTATCATGGTCTAGTTATGTTGGGGCATGCAAACATCACTTCTTATGAATCTACTGAAGATCACTTTTTATGAATCTAATGAAGATTGTATAACTGAACGTGGACCATATTGTGTGGATCTATAACTATATTGTTGTATGGACTTGATGAACAATGCACTGTACTGTTGGGATTATTTCATTTATTGGTTGGGAGTTTGAATGTATTAAATGCTACATTGTTCTGTTCAATTATTGAGAAGTTGGAACTGTCCATTGAAGAAGACATCATTTGTATTGAATTAACTATTGTTTGGGAAAAGAAATTATGTTGAAACCCAAGGGCCCTAAGAATCTCTAGGGCAAAATTATCCTAGACCATTACAACTTCCCTTCACTCAGCAAATCCCTCAACACAAATTAATTTGTGCCCTTCTCTTCCTCTCGGCCCGGCTGCCTGCGCACTGTAAGAAAATCATACAGGTCTATACATCTTTAGTATGGCCCCTTTGCGTTGCTGAAATCGGTCTGGCTGACGATGAACACTCATTGGAAAATTCTAGGGTTGTTTGACCTCTCTTTCCTTGCCCTAGTTGTGTTGAACTGAAAACCCTAGGCACAGAATTGAACACCTTTTTCCTGCTCAGCTAAACACACAAGTTTTCTAGTGCATAATGAGCCAAGTCTGTGGCCTTTTTCTCCTTTGAAGTCAACCTGGGCCCAGGAAGCACCTCTTTATCTGGACTCCCTCTTAATCTTAGGGAGATCTCTTCTATTCATGCTTCCTCTGGGAGATCAGCTTCTTCTTTTCAACATCGAAGAATCTTTCGTAGCTTCCAACCATTTCATCAGAGTTATCATCATCCCCATCATGCTTATCACATCAATAAGCATCTTCACCAAGTTGAAGATTGTGTACCCGCACAACTTCAATAGCAAGTACAACCAAATCTATAGAAGCATGATGTTAGCCATATCAAAATCACGAAAACATTTCAACTTTATTTATATCAGATACCCAAACTCAATTACAAACAAGAGACATACACTCTTCAACATCTCACTAGGGACTTTGTCATATAACCTAGACTACTTCATAACAACATCCATTCCATCTAGGGTTTCAATGTATCTTCCAAAGGTATAACATACCTTACTACAACATATAGTAAACCCTAGAAATAATTCTCAACACAGATAGATCTATAAAGCATCTATCACCCTTTCAAAAATACATATGTTAGACTTCTCATTAGGGATTCATACAAATCCTAGATTTCATGCAAACAAATCAATCAAAGTCAATCACAACTTGATCAGCTTCCACTAGGGTTAGTTCCAACCCCTAGATTTTCAATCAACCATTAAACGATCACTAACATGACCAGCTACTACTAGGGTTAGTTTGCAAACCCTAGATTTTTGAGCAATCATCAAACTCAACCAAAAATTTAAATTTCAACAATCTCTTTACAAATCTCAAATCATCATATTTCAGAGATTTCACTTTGACTAAAGTTTAACTCCAAAACCTAGAATTCTATTTTCATAATCTCAACAAGCATTAAATACATAGCTCTCAAATTGTTACATTTCACACTAGACAATGTCACTACTAAGATTTAACTGCCAAACCCTACATTTTTCAATTTCAATAATCATCTAATAGATTTTGGATTGTTATATCACACATACTAGACAATTTTAACTTCACTAGGGTTTAGTTATAACACCCTAGACTTAGAGGTTGCACGAAACGGGGAAACGGGTACGAGTTTCCGAAACAGGAAGCGATACGAAACGCGACCTCCCCAAATTTTGGAAACGGGGAAACGCGAATATATATATATATATATTAGGAATTTAAGAAATATGTGCAATCATAAAGCATATATGATACATTCTAATTTATTACATTATGATAAAATTGTCAATTGTCAATGCATAGACTATAAGTATCTAAATTTACATCACATTTACTCATGAATAATCACATAATGAAAATAGAAATATCCAAAATCAGCCACGAGAAATTTCTAATTTTTTGTCTCGTTGTTGATTGGGAGTCTCCTCCTACATAGTCGAATGACCTTAGTGCTCTTGATTAAATACAAGTTTCATACCCTAGTACCCTACATTCTCTTGATTATTGGGAGTCTCCCCTGCATAGAGGGCTTTGTTCTCTCGATTAAATACAAGTTCCATACCCTAGTACATGATAAAATCCAATGGAAACATTGAAATCCCCCCAATCCTGAAATCCTGAAAAACAGATAAGTCTGTTGGATTTTGAATAAGATCTAAAATTCTACTTTCTCCATATGAAATCCAATGACGGCGAAACCACTCTCAAACATCCTGAGTCATTTCATGGTAATGTTAAAAATTTAAGTAAAAGGATGAAAATGAAAAATAAAGGAGAATATCACTTTTACTTTAAGAATTTAACATTACCATGAACTGCATATCAACACTAGGGCAAACAAATGTAAGAGATCTACATTAGAAAAAAAAAAAAAAAAAAAAAAACAAATGTTTTTTTGGGGGAAACGTGGCCCGTACGGCCTGGAAACGCGTTTCTGGCCATACGG
Organism: Pinus tabuliformis; assembly: GCA_031772625.1. Lineage (NCBI taxonomy): Eukaryota > Viridiplantae > Streptophyta > Pinopsida > Pinales > Pinaceae > Pinus > Pinus tabuliformis. The sequence continues at coordinate 92,770,523 of CM062814.1, read as the reverse complement.
CCACGTTTCCGTTTCGGGAAACGTGGCCGTACGGCCAGAAACGCGTTTCCAGGCCGTACGGTACGGGGAAACGCGTTTCGTTTCGTTTCCCCTGGCGAAACGCCCCCTAGGGCCACGTTTCCTGCAACTTAGCTAGACTATCATCCTAGAATCTCAGACAAGGACTTTCATTAAATCCTAAAAACTCATGACCATCAATGACTAGGTTAACACATATCTAGGAATTCATAACCATACATAAGCATATCATATGTTCAACATCATTAATACATCTTGACCTAGACCAACCTAGGATTTCAACCAAAAGGACATATCTATATATGCCTAGATTTCATCATCATGCAACTATATTTCATATCATGTGTTAGTCAAACCCAACTTCATAGCAATATCAAATAAGAGTTAGACACACAATCATTTTGATTAAACTAGGGTTTGACCAGACAAACACATACATACTAAAGAAAACATTTCTAAGACAATGTAAGGGTCTTGCTCACACATTCTACCAAACCCTAATGAGCTAGGGTTTCACTGTAGAACACACATTCCACCAAACCTTAATGTGCTAAGGTTCCAATGTAGAACACAGCAAACCCAACATTACCAAAACTTCAAGGGTTCCGGGATTTTAGACCTTATCAATCAACCCTAACAAGTTAGGATTTCCTGATCACACCAAAATCCCAAACAATACATTATCAATAAAACTTCAACTATCATTTCACAATCACCCTAAGCAGCTTAGGATTTCAAGCATTCAAATTAGCATACCTTTCGGTTAGGGTTTTCCAGAACCTGTCTAGGGTTCTTCACAATCAATCAACAATATGAGTGGGGTGGGTAGATTCGTCGAGAGATGAATCACCCGAACAAGAATCACTAAGATTCAAAACAGCTAGTCATAACAAAGTTAGTAATAGATCATCAAATGAATAATCAATGTATTCAAAGCATACCGTTGTTTCTTGACTAACCTTGTCTTGAGAGATCCTCCTCCTTGCAGATGTTTTTCCTAACAAGACAATAGAGGGAGAAAGGTGATTAGTATTTAATATAATCAAAACTAAATGAGTACGTGAACCCAAAACTGAAAAGACATTAGATACTTATCTTTGAGAGTTGTTGGGAGCTCCCTCCAAAGCTTGAGGGAAACCTACAAACTTAAAGCAATACAAAAATGTCTTTTCCAAAGATATGTTAAAAACCTATAAATTCTAAAACATATAAAACAAGTTATGTAAAGCAAATGACTTAATAGTGTAAGTCCCTAACGTCGGATTCTTCGGGTTTGACTTTCTTTCTGTCTCCTTCTTCAGCAAAGTTGGCTTGATCTCTTCCTCTTTTCTTATGGATTCTCAGGGCAATCACTCTTGTAGTGACATTTCTTATGACATTGATAGCACTCTATATTAGACATGTCAACTTTCTTCCTTGGTCCCTTCGATCTCTTTCCTTTATGATGAGCAACATAAGCATTTGATACTCCTTCAGTATTGTCAACTAGAGAGATCATTAATTCTTCTTGACTACATGTGGTCCATAATTCTTCAAAGGTGGGAGCTACCTTCCAACTATTGAGCCCTGAAGCAAATGCACTTCAAGAGGGTGGTAATCCTAATATAGCAATGATCACCAATCCTTTGTCTAAAACAATCTCATCGATGGCCAAAAGATCATCCCTGAGTCTAGCTATCTTCACAAAGATGGTTTCCATAGTATCTTCTTTAGTCATCTTCGTAGTCCTCAGCTCATTCTTCAAATGCTACTTGACCAATGTTCTTAATAGTGAACAACTTCAACAAGGCTTCATACATCTCCTCAGCATGATCGATGTTAGCTATGAATGGGACAAGATTGTCTTTTATCACTTCTACCATCAGAGTCATAGCCACCAATTCTAAATCCCTGAAATTCACTTTGTCGGCATCACTGGCTTCTTCTGTAGGCTTCTTTACATTTCCTTTTACCAAATCCATCACCTTGTTCTTCTCGAGGATTAGGTCAATCCTCTTCTTCCAAGATCTGAAGTTTGATGCTCCTTCAAGCTTGTTCTCAGCCTTGATAGAGTTAGACATCTTCCTTGAATATGATAGACTCCTTCCCTGAGATAGTGCCTATGAATGGATCTGCCTCTTTCTTCTTCACGAAAACTCTGATAACGTGTTGGAAAATCAAAAAGGCAATAAAGATTTTCTCAATCTTGATAATTACTTGTGATGTTCCTTATTATTATGAATCGTTATATCTTCTTTCTTTAGTTCATTAAGCAATTACCAAAAGCAACAACACATAAAACAATGAACACAAGACGTAGGCACATGCCAGGGCAAAACCCCCCTCGAGGGGAAAACCCAATGAAAATAATTCTTCCTTTCAATAGTATTCTTTGAGACTCTTCACCCTAGACCAAGACTAGACCTTCCCTCCACACCAAGTCAGCCTCCAGAAGATTGACCTCTTCCCAGCAACTTCGACTATACAACAGCTAACAGCTTCTAGCAACAATCCAACTTGGAAGACTTCAATCTCCCAATCCAAAGCACGAAATAGAGAGAGGCCACCACCAATATTTCGATTTTCCTTGATTCCTTAGACTCACCCAAACTCGCATTCACTTCGGCTTCCCGGCAACAGACTTTCCCAGCTATCCACTTCGCACTTTTGCCCAGCAACAAGATTTTCACACTTCTACCCAGTAGAGAGAATTCGAACTTGATGAGAAGTGATGCACCAAATGAATTCGATGTCCTTCCTTTTATAGGCTTCTTGTGGGGTTGAATAGGGTCTTAGGCCGACTTGATCTTCCCTTAGGCCAACATGGTGTGGAGGTTACATAATTCATATTTGACTCAATACTAAACCTTTTATATGATTCAAAAGCCCAAGAAGGGTCTCTTTAATGGACAATAATTCTATAGACTCAGAATAAATCCTAGAAGTCCTCAATGGGGACTTTGACCTAAAACATGGTGACCCAAGCATGAAACCCATGTTTTAATAAGTCACAATAATAATAATAAAAATTATTTTCTTTATTCTTTTGACAATTACATTACATAATGACTCAAGTACATTATTGAAGACCGAACATAGTTACATTTTCCAACAAACTCCACTCACTTGACCCCCACAAGTGACTGCGCAAGTCTGTAGGTGATGACGCAGTGTCCATGCCCAGAAATTCCGTACTGCGTAAGGGACTCTCTCTCCACCTGCAAATCATCCTCTACTTCGAATTTGGCCAAGAAACACCCCAACAACAATACAATCTCCAGCTCCGGCACCAATCTACCTCTATGACTACGTGGCTCTTCCTTCTACATCCCAGTTGAACCAGAATGGTGTAGTGTTGTGTGATTCCTCTCTCAAGCCTCCAAATAAGATAGAAATCCTTCTTAGGGTGGCACTCAAGGTCCATCGAAGAGAAGGTTGAGCTTCACTCCTTAGCAAGCTCTTGTGCTAAGCAGCACTTGTAACTCAGCCGAATAGCTAGAGTAACAATGGATAATAAAATGTCAAAAAGCACCAAATGATGCTTCTCTCCACTTATTTATACTTGTTGGCCCTTGGTCTCATGTGGGTCCCTCCTATGACTTTTGAACTCCCTTAGGAATTCGATTTCTCTACTAAGTGGTGCGGATTATTTGTGGGTGGGTGGCCCCCACATTCCACTAAAAAGCTCTTTGACCCACTTTTCCTAAGTCTTGCCTCCAAAATTTACCTTTAGACCAAAAATGACAAAATTTACAAAATTGGGCTCTTTACCTTGAAAAATATTTAGGAAGGGACATTACAGGATGCTACACCATTTCTCGAAGAACAACATGTAGCACATCCAAAATAAACAAGTTCTCCATAAGCATACCATAATGAGATAGCATGCTTCATAACCATCAAATATGAAACCAAGGGGTGATCAATAAGGTAAGCACATTTACCTGTGCATGCATAAGTGGATCAAAGCCTGCCCCCATGTCCTTCAACTTTTTAGTTAGATCATGCTAGCGTGATTGGTTTCTAAGGGCCTTGTTCTATATGGTGACCCAAGTCCAAAACTCCGCAGTAGGGAGAGACATAAATCCAACCATGTTAATGGTTGGTGTGGCCCAAGTTGAGTAGGATCCCCGGGTGATTTTGATGGGTTATTTGCCTTTGGATCAGGTTTTCTTAGGCCACAAGCTAATCCTGCAAATCACTAACAAACAAACAAAAAATACAAGGCAAACACATTTGAGAAGACCACCAAACCAACAAGCATAATAATCCAACCAAGGAGAAGTGACACTCCCCCAACCAAAGACCTTCATAAAAGGATCAAATGCCATGAAGATGTATCCACCCAAATTAGTTCAATGCTCCATGATACCAGCTGCAAATCTCCATCAATGTCATGAAAATCACAATGCGAAACCTCATACAATATAAGGTGTAATAGAGCTCAAGCAGCAATTTTGCAACTAAATGGGTTGTCGGCCATAACAAGAAAGGACCCTTAGCAGAATAATTGTCCATCCCCAAATCCAAATAAAACTCATACAGGAAGCATAAAAGGTCTTTTGGGATCTGTGATATTCATATAGTTGTGCTTTCAAGACTTTAGGTTCAAGCATCCTCATTCCTTTTGGGAACAGTGATATAGTTGGTGGAGCTTGTGCTTTCATGATCTTAGGTTCAAGCATCCACGAATGGATATGGCAAGCTTGGCAACAACTGTCCACAGAAATTTGAATGTTACAATGCGTTGAAAAAGCAAAAAACTACCATGTCACTATCACAAGAAACCATATTGTCAAATTTCAAATGTGAAAATCTGTTGAGAAAGCTAGTTTTTACTACACTTACATTAATTATTCAAGTTCTAGGTGTGGTTGCGGAAATTTAGTATTTTGTAACAGTGGGAGAGTTATCAGTTATAAGAAGCATAACACTGCCTACAGTGTGTCCTTTATGAGTATACAAAATTTTCCACCTTATACTATAGATATTGCTATCTATAATATAGATATGGTATGTATGTGTCAAATGAGTCTAGCGAGGGTGGTTGAGAGGAGACTAGAACTGTTATTCTCCCTGCCCAGGGTCAACTCCTGCAACTGACAAGCTGAGCTCTTAATAAGTATATTGTTAACAAAGCATTGAGCTTCCACAGAGCAGAATGAGGGCACAGAATCGGAATGAAGGGAAGTAGCCAATGTGAAAATTTATGAATCTTTACAAACAGAAATCCTACTGTTGTTACTGGTTTAGCATCTCCTACTTGTTATTTCATTCAACAAGTTATTTAATTTATAAATAGTGATGAAAAACACTACTGCAGACTACACTAACATACAAATCATAAACTAAAACAATAGATGAGACAAACACACAACGGACACCATTATTTTTGGACAACACGTCCTCGGAAAAACCCAATGCAGGAAAACCGGTGCAACAGATAGAGGGTTTGTATTATTATTAAGCAAGCAGAATCTGAGTACAACAGGTTGCCTCTCACACCAACTAACCTTACAGAGAAATCACGGTAGTAAGAAATACATACGAGGGTTTACCTCATTCTCTAAGTCACAGTTGATCCAATGAGAGATCTAGCTCCTGGCAAACACTACAAAATCCCTGAGAAATCACTACTTGGGCCAACGTCCTGCCTCTAGGAGACTACATCACCCCTTCTGCTGGATCGATTTGTTAGAAAAAGACTGTTGTTCAGCCCTCCCGACTCAAAACCTCGCTTCTCCGGCAAAATCTCAGACTTCTAATGAATACTCTGCACTTCCACTGCAAGAGACCCTCCTGGACTGCATCAGCACTGCGTGAGCCCCTTCTGGGTTGCGTAGGCCTCTGCGCTACCTCTTTAATGCTATTGTTGCCTATCTACTACGTACTCCTTGGCTCAGAACTCCTTTCCGATCCAAATCTCTGCTTTTGCCCCTCTCACTGCAACTCAGATCACTTGTTCGATTTTCTCAGCAAACCACACCCTAGAAAAATCGAACTGACTGATCAACTTGGTGTCTCTCCAACTGACCCTCAAGCCTCCTCTTATACATTTCTTGTTGATGAATCAACAACTGAGATTAAGTCCCTAATCAACGGCTAAGATTTAAACAGACTTGATCCTCGTCTCTTAGAAACTCCTCACCCATATTTTTATTTTCCTAAGTTTAGACTTAGGAATCCCATTAAAAATATTAATTATTTTAATCACTCACAATCTGGGTGGAATATCTGCAAATGATTTCTGGGTTTTGGAGATCTTATGTATTCTAGCCCCTCCACAAAATTTCGGAGCTAGAGCACATTTGATGCTACCCAAAATCAACACTCCCTCGTAGCGAGGAATGTGCTCTAGCAATACTTCCCAACAGAAGTATCACACTGATCCATGGCATCAGTCCTCTGTGCTACTAATGCTCGTCCTGCTGCCCTTCATCCACTACACTACTGCACCCTGTATTGTTGCCTATGACACTGCCACTGTTGCATCTGTACTACACCGCCCTCTCAATATGTTACATCATGCTGCCCATAGCACTGCCACTGCTAACTGCTACAATGCAACTCAATTGCTGAAAAGTACGCGACTAAAAAAGTCACCCAAAAGCTAAAATGTTGGTCAGTCTAGATACTCCGTGATGTTGAAGCTACCTCTGCTGCTAATTTGTGCTGACCCTCTGATGCTTCTACGATGTTGTTGCATCTGCTCAACACTCTACTATGTTGCTTCAGAATTTGGCACTCTAGCTCTGCCCCTGTCAATCCATCATCCCTCGCACAACTGACTCCCATCATTCTACTACTGTCATTAAGGGCTCTCGTAGCCATATGTGATCCAAGAGTTTGGGCACCTCAAGGATCCTGCCCTAGTGTAGTTCTCCCGACTATAGCTCAATATCGCCCCACCTCTTTTCTAGAGGTGCATGAGAACTCATGGCGCAATCCTCGTCATCGTCCTCCTTGTTAGCTTTCGCTGGAGCAACCTTAGAGTCAGACTTCTCTTCCTTGCCCTTCTTCTGAGGGCACTGAGTGGCGAAATGTCCCAGTTCCCCACATCTGAAGCATTTGACTTTGGATATGTCTTTATTTTTCCTCTTCTACTGCCCTTGCTGTCCCGCTGATGCGAGAGCTACATCCTCCTCTTCCTCCTTCTTGACTCTGACTCCTTTGCCGCTACTTCCTGCCTTGGTTAACCGCCTGATCTCTTCCTATCGAAGAGCTGCCCACATCCCCTTCCAACTCGGGAGAGACGCCCTGCCCAAGATGCTCTGGACAAAGGTATCCCAGTCTTCAATGACTGCATTCAGGGCAATCCTGACCATGAACTCAGGATCTGGTGTGGACCCCACAAAAGTCAGCTGGTCTCGAATCCCTTGCAACCTGAGAAGGAAGGGATCGATTTCTTCTCCCTTCTGCATCTGATACTGTCTTAGTTGGTTCTCAAGCAACATCTTCCGTTGGACGGAAGTTCCCTCATACAAGGTGGTCAAGGCCTCCCACATCTCCCTTGTTGTTTCCTTTTCAGCAATATGTGGGACCACATGATCCTTGACCCCGTCCAAGATCATGCATTTCACCTTTGCTTGAGCCTCCTCGTATTTCTTGAGAGGATCAGCATCGACCGGAATAGCAACCACCTTCAAGGCATAATCCTTGATGTGATTCTTGTCCAAGACTGCGAGGATCCTGGCCTTCCAGATAACAAAGTTAGATGCTCTATCCAATCTATCATGATCCCTCAGTCCATTAACTGCCATCTCTACTCAAATGAGTGTCGAACGGGTTCTCTTCTCCCTCTTTCGTTGATGCCCAGCAAAATTCGGATCTAGATTTCTTTGGCGCTAGAAATCCTCTAAGGAACAAGTTCCTCTAGACTCCCTCTAAGTCTTGATTTCCTTCACGAAAATCCTTCTACCAAATAATGTTGAATCACCCCTCTCGATCCTCATTTGTTGTTGCTCAACAACCTGGATCTAGATTTCTTTGGCAAGAAATATGTCAAGGCAGTGACTCCCTCTACCTCGGTTTCTCTCCACAAACATTGTTCTGCAACAACAGCAACAGCGTCCCACTAGCACCACAAATCAAATCAATACTGCTCCTTCTGCCCTGGCAACTGACTGACCTAAGCCCCTCAGGGCCTGCGCTAGCCTAGAGAGCTAACGCAGTCACTATGTGAGCTCCTAGCGCTACTGCGTCTCCTCCTCCTGGCTCAGAAAGCTGACGCAATGTAATGTTCCTAACTTAAACAAGCAGTGATATATAAAGCAAGAACAATTCTCAACACAAAAAAATTTAACAACACATGCTCATAAAAACTCCAGAAGTAGAACCAGCTGAGCCATATTATTAATCAATGGAGCGGTAAAATAGTATGGATGAATGCACCTGGGCTTGCCTCAGTGGTAAGCATGACAAAATCCAGGTGATGAGACAATGATATCAAGTACTGGAAAACGTCTGCTCCTCTAATGTTTTGCGTTGCCCAGAAAACTACATTGGTGGCTGGAAAGGAACTACAAGAAACTCCACTTTCGCTCCTCATAAAATGCTACAAATTCAACCCCAAGCTCCTTGACCAAAACCCACAAAAAACCATAATGGTTTGGCCCGATTTTGACTTCCCAAAATCAACCCCCAAAGGCACTGTGCAACCCCCATAATTCTACACTGTTTGCTGCAAAGATACAGCTAGAAACCCCACTTCCGATGCTCAGAAAATTTTGAAACTTTATATCTAGGATCCTTGTTAAAAACCCAAAAAAACTCAGAAGTGGTTTGGCCACCTTTTGACCTTCCAAATTCGGCCTTCAATAGGCCCTACACCCTCCAAACTACTCAAGGAAAACAGCCTGCAAGGAACACCAACAAAATCCTCCTCAAAGCTCCAAAAATGCAGCAATCACCTCTCCAAATATTTCCCTTATCCTCCACGATGAAGTTCAACCTCAAATATTGATACTCTAGCCTCCACGTGAGCACCCAGTGTTGCCTCTGCGCTAGCCAGGCAGTGCAAAAGTCACCCTGCAAGGTAGCACACTCCTCCACCTCTGAAACTCTCCCAAATGCCAACAATCCTTTGATGCCTCTCCTCTCCAAAAAAACTCTCACCCAAAATCCACTACAAGACACCACAAGCAAAATCAACCTCCTCTTCACAGCACCCTCGGGTAATACGCACCACCCAGAGATTAATGCAATCACTGGCAATCATAATGAGATCCTCCTCCTGAAGAAATGAAGAAAAACCTTCCTAGTGTGGCGCTCGAAGTCCCCCAAAGAAAGGGTGAGCTCTTCGCTTGAAGAACTCTTGCTAAACAGCAAGTGACTCGGCTAAGCAGCTCGAGCAACCAAAGAGAAATTCGATATGCCAAAGATGAATGAAATGAGGAGAGTTGCCTTCCTTATATAGATTTCGTGGAGCACTTTTCCCTCCAATTTTACCTCCATCGTGGGCCCTCACTTAACCACCTCCATGCAAACTGAACTAGGGAGTGCGTATTTCCCTAGTGTGGGTGGCCCCCATGTGTAATTTAACCACAACAAAATAACTTATCCTAAGTCTAATCTCCTAATAAAAATCGAATGGGCCCCACTATCTCCAAAATTGGCCCCAAAATGTAATAATTAGTCTTGTTCCAAATTAATTTAGGAAGGAACATTACATAAAGGTGAGCTTCTGCATCACTCCTTCAGATGCTCCTCTGGCTCTGAAACAGCGTTGTTACTCGGGACAGCTGCCGCTCTGCAGCAGATTTGCTGAATCTCCCGGTTGATGGCCTCAGTGTCCTATGATCTACAATGCTCTGATACCATGTGAAAATTTTTGAATCTTTGCAAACAGAAATCCTACTACGGTTATGGTTTAGCATCTCCTACTTGTTATTTCATTCAACAGTTATTTAATTTACAAACAGTGATGAAAAACACTATTACAGACTACATTGACATACAGATCATAAACTGAAACAATAGATGAGACAAACACACAAGGGACACCATTATTTTTGGACAACACGTGCCCAGAAAAACCCAATGCGGGAAAACTGATGCAGCAAATAAAGGGTTTTTATTATTTAAGCAAGCAGAATCTGAGTACAACAGGTTGTCTCTCACACCACTAACCTTACAGAGAAATCACGGCAGCAAGAAATACATATGAGGGTTTACTTCGTTCTCTAAGTCACAGCTGATCCAATGAGCGATCTAGCTCCTGGCAAACAATGTGAAATCCCAGAACAATCATTGCTTGGGCCAGTGTCTTGCCTCTTGGAGACTACATCACCCCTTCTGCTGGATCGATTTGTTGAAGGAAGATTGTTTTTCAACCCTCCTGACTCAAAACCTCGCTTCTTTGGCAAAATCTCAAACTTCTGACAAATACTCTGCACTGCCACTACAAGAGACCCTCCTGGCATGCGTCAGCATTGCATGAGCCCCTCCTGGGTTGTGTAGGCCTTTGCGCTGCCTCTCTGATGCTACTGCTACCTCTCTGCTACGTACTCTTTGGCTCGGAACTCCATTCCGATCCAAATCTCTGTTTCTACCCCTCCCTCTCACTGCAACTCAGATCACTTGTTAGGTTTTCTCAACAAACCACGCCCCAAAAAAATCAAACTCGCTGATCAACTTGGTGTCTCTCCAACTGACCCTCAAGCCTCCTCTTATACTTTTTTTGTTGATGAATCAATGGCTAAGATTAAAGCAGACTTGACCCTCGTCTCTTAGAAGCTTCTCGACCATATTTTTATTAATACTCATTAATATTTTTATTTTCCTAAGTTTAGACTTAGGAACCCCATTAAAAATATTAATTATTTTAATAACTCACAACCCGGGTGGAATTTCTCCAAACGATTTATGGGTTTTGGAGATCTTATGTATTCTAGGCTCCCCACAAAATTTCAAAGCTAGAGCACATCCGATGCTACCCAAAATCAACAACCAGTGGGTTTCCCTAGAGAGTGTATTTCACAGAAAAAATAAACATATATAACCAACTTCTTAAGCAACAGAAAATGGCAATTGCGAATGAATGGGGAAAATACTTGAGCATAGCTTCAATTCTGGTCATATTACTGTTTTATCTAGAGAAAATATAGTCATATGTTCCATCTTCAAGAGAATACAAAGTTGCACTGCCAAGTAAAGTTACCAACTATGACAAAAATGGCATTAATAACTTTTGTGTAACTCTACCTTACAATTTATAATTATGGCATTAATTTCACGATGATAGGATTTCGTCATTGGTTCCATGGCGGTAAGACAAAGCATGAAGTATGAAACAGGGATTGCATTTGCATCACCTTTTCAAAATCTTCCAATCCATAAGGAGCAAGTTTCCTCAGAGCTGTGACAACAGATTTTGGATCATTGTCATCTACATCGCTACCATCTTCTTTTGCTTCACTGCTTGGCCAGTCTTCTTCATTGCTTGCATCATTCTCATCATCTACCTCTGACTCTGATGAACATTCTTCCCCAGTTTCACCAGTTTCATTTTCATCATCAGTCTCAGCTTCCGATGCACCTTCTTCACCAAAATCCTGCATCTCATAACAGGAAACATACCAAAACACAGAAAGCATTGTCAAGATGGATACGCTATATGATTATAAACAAGGAGAGAAGGAAAGCCTACTGCCATATAGTTTATAACTTTATATTGCTAAACAAAATAATGCACATAAGACTTTGAAACAAATATTAAGGAAAAGCTATGCATAAGGAAGCATCGAGCCCATTACACAGGAGAATGCTACAAGTGCTATAAATCCATAGAAAACGGCAAAGAAATTAACCAAACAGAAACAAAGAAAAAACAACCATTTCTAGCAAACGACAATTATCACAAATACGTGAGAAATAATGACATGCCATACAAACCATGGGTATGTTGCAAGATACATACATGGGGAGCAAGGACACTACTGTCAAGAATTAACAATGGCACTTGTAAATGATGTGCAAGGGCCTTCACTAATCTCTCTCGATATAGCTCTGTTCCTGCAAGCAATAATAGAAATTTTCTGTTAGTTCTCCCATTTCGCTGATGCCAACATTCGCACAGGAAAAAAGTGAAGGTTAGAAACTTAGAATATTGAGGATACTAGAAGAAGACCTGGTATGCTCTGTAATAGGATCCTGCAGCTTGAAGAACTCAAACGTGAACCATAATGAGCAGCAAATTTGTGACGTTTCAAATGGGCCATTGCACATTCCTTTAAAGTATCTTTAATATGTCCCCTGCAAAAATACAAAACAACTAATATTATATTTACCAACAGTATAAAGCACACTTGAACAAAGCGCTCTTTTCCCTGATAATTCACTATTCTGGTTCTTGAAGATTTGTTTTGAATAAAAGAGAGAAAGTACTATGTAATTCATAAGCCCATTTCTTCTCAAACTCATAACACTCAAGAAAGTATAGAAAAGGGAAAATAACAAGGATAGCTTACTCCAAGAAGTAGGGAAACATTTCCCATGACACATTGATATTCTGCCAGGGCACCAATCTGCGCAAAATTTCCTTCCGAAACCTTGACTTCTTGGATAGAAAGGGTGACTCCCGCTTCTTGGTTTGAAAAAAGAGTCTCTCGTTCTGAAGCCATTCCTGCTGATCTTGTTCCCCCAAACGAGCATGATCATTTGATCCAGGACTAGTCAATTCATATTTCTCGATTTGTGTTTTGCCAACAGAATCAGCAGTAACCTCTCTCTTATTTTTATCTGGTTCCCCGCCATTGTTTACAGGAACATGTTTCTCCTCATTGCTATTTCGGCCATTGCCTTTTGAACTAAAGTGTCTAACAAGATGTCGATTGTGGGTGTGTCTTTGAATCTCTTGAAATGAAATAAACCTAGGCTTCAACCCACAATCAAATAATTTACTTAAGAAATAGGTTCCACACGGACCACTGGAGAATGTATTTCTTCCAAAGCTAAAACTTGGATTGACAGAAGTCAATGAGCCATCTTCCTTTGAAGCCAGGGAAAGTTCTGTATCCCGATTGGGGGTATCTAACCCTGTCTGGCTATTGCATCTTGGGAACAGAAATTTTGGAGCTCCTTGCCTATGTTTATGTTTATAAGATCCATGAAATTGCCTACAGGCCCTTGTGTCTAAGGCATTTTGAATCAAATTATGAGCTTCATGAAATGTTATACTTGCATTTTGACGTCTACATCTGAATCTTCTTGCATACATTGCAGCTTCTTTGATTGAATTGGGCTTTGATGACGTGCTGCGATGTAATATCATTTCACATCCACCGACGTCGTCAAAAAGACATACGGGACCTGGCCACAACAAAAAAACAACAAATTATGACAATACAGATCAACATATAGTGAATATTGATCACTCTCCATATCAGTCTCTCCATAAAATCATTAAATTAAGGCCACTACACGCAGGTATATGAAATGAAAAATGTTCCTGAGCAAAATGTATCAAGCTTGCATAGCATGTTATCCATATTTTTTGTCAATGTTAATGTGAACTGGTCAACTGTATGCTACACAATTTACTTCTCTCTATAATTGCTGCTGCCGTACTCAAAAAAATTAAATTCTACTTTACTGCTCCTGCCATTTTACTTTACTTTTTAGCACAAACCCATTCTAAACGCAGGTCTGATATATACAGCTCAAGAACGCATATCTCAGACTTCCAATATTTGATACGTCAGCCATTTCAAGAATTCAATACCCGTATCCTCAAACTTCGAGACCTCGACGTGCATATCAGACCCAGATTTAATCGATATGTGCTACTGTCCATATTCAAGGCTTCCAGAGCACTGTTAAACGGAATACCAAGAGTTGACGTATCACCCCCACCCCCAACACTACGGCTCCAGATATTATATTTTAATTTCATTTAAAAGATAAGCCTGCCCAAAATGGCCATGAATTTAATTTAAAACGACTTTAAGCTGAATTTGCACTGGCAAGCCAAGAGGTAAAAAGTGCTAAAACCTAGAAGAAACCCAATGTAGTGGAAAGCTGCATCCATTCCATCAATGAAAGAAATGATATTATACAACACGCGTGAAATGGAATAATACAGCCATGATAACCCACCATTATATTTAGGGTTGTGTGTGGCAATCCATCTAACAATCATCTGTTGTCAAATGCTACACATTAACAACTACGCCAAAACCAAATCCCGAAAACCCTTTGAAGGCCGCATATTACAATCTGGTACTCAGTTTTACTTGAATTCGAGAATCCTTCGGACAGGCAAGGAACGGGGTATTGTTAAACAGGAAACAAATTGAGAATCACTGAATGTTTTCTCAATATATACGCTGTGTTCATAGGGGGAGTTCAGTTTAAATAAAGTATAATAATCTCTGTAAAACCAGCCATGAAGCTGGATATAGTGCATAAATTATTTCCAGAAAGGCGAAAGATAAAAATCTCTGAAGAACGAGGAACGAAATTTACTTACTTGGAAACTGCCGTTTCGCACATTGAATCCTTGGATGTTTCAGGGCAAGAGTTCACGCCCTACTGATCTTGAACGCTCGCCAAGATAATTGGTGTAGCAGAAATTTCTGGGGAATGATAGGAGGCACCTCACTCCATTCTATTAAATTTAAATAAATAATGGAACGAAGGATGCAAGTGTTCAAATATAAATAGCGTATTCTCGACACTTCCTTGAGGAGAGACTTGCATGGGTGAGGGGTTTATGCATGCGTTATTAACTTTGCTAATTTAGAGAAATCTATCCTAGGCATTGGTGTACAGAGTTCAGATACTTGTTTGTGAGTTGCACTTTGGTAAACTACTGCTAGTTTTAGTCTACATTCTTTGTTTTAGGTTTCGTTTCCAAAGTCAAATGGTTAGACTTATTTGGGATTCTCCAAAAATAGCCTCTCTTAATGAGTTGTGTATGAAAAAAATGGTGGTCGAAAAAGAGATGTGTTTTAATTGTGAGCTCTAAATTGTACCAAAAAATTGTGAGAAGGGATTTTATTTATGTACTTCTACAATAAAAAGTTATATATGTTTATTTATTATATATTTTTATGATAAAAAGTTATATATTTTATTTATTATATATTTTTATGATATTAGAAGATATTTTATGGTTTTAAATTTTTCCGAATGAGAAAAAAAAAGTGATAACTAGTTTGTATATTCTTATTTTTGTTTTAGGTTTAATTTTCAATATAAAAGTGTTTTTATTATTTGGGCTTTTTCAAAGTAATTTGTGTTTAGGTAATTCAGATTGGATCATTATATTGTTTGATATTCGTCTTAATGTTTTTACAATAGAAAAAATTGTAGGAATCAACTTACTAGACTATTTTTACGTGTAGACTATTTTTATGTGTAGGATTCAGCTTAGCAAATTGGGGTTTGAAACCTTCGTGGAGCATTTTGAGAGATCAAATGATGTTCTTTTGGGTAAAATTTTGCCGCTTAAGCGTCACACCTTTTTTCATATTATACGCACAGAAACCTTTCCAACGATGCAAGAATCATGTCAATCGTAATTTGTATGAAAAAGTTATGCCACTCAAAAGTTGACCTTCCTATTTTCACCACCATAATTCAGGAGGATGCCAAGTCAAGCCCCACCATTCATAGTAAAGGGGCTAGCCACGTGCTTATTATAAAGAAGATTATAGAAGAATCCATATTGTAACTATGGTTAAGAGTTAAGGTAGCCAAACCTAATCACTAGTAGACTTAACTTATAAATCCCCTCTCCTTAACTCTGGAATTCATGTCCCTTTAACTCAATCCCCTCTTTAAATTTTTATATTTGTAAAACATTTACAATGCATTTTATGAGAGAACCATGGGTGGGGTTATAACAAAACCCTCCCCCTTGAGAGAACATTGCAGTTAGTGTTCTTTTGCCCATATGCAACACCAGAAATAAAACACAACACATTATTTTATGGAGCTTTATATACACAACTTTATACAGTATTTACAATCATATACACATTACCTTAACCAACAATCAAGAAGGGATAATTAGCTTTCATGGCATTAGCCATTTCCCACGTGGCCTGCTCCAACCCAAAGTGCTTCCACTACACTTTGACTTGCTCTATGGCTTGATTTCGGAGCATGAGACTCCTCCGGTCTTGAATGGACATTGGCTCTGCCTGGAACTCTCCCTCTGGCTCCACCTGTAGCACAGACCAATCAATCACATGATTAAAT
The DNA here is from genome assembly GCA_031772625.1 of Pinus tabuliformis. Lineage (NCBI taxonomy): Eukaryota > Viridiplantae > Streptophyta > Pinopsida > Pinales > Pinaceae > Pinus > Pinus tabuliformis. Next base: position 92,754,323 of record CM062814.1, on the reverse strand, counting down.
TCTTGCATATATCTTTTAAGCTAAGAGACATGGAAAACATCATGAACTCTAACTAATGGAGGTAAAGCCAGCCTATATGCCATTGGTCCAATCCTCTCTAGGATCTAAAAAGGCCCACAATATTGTGGTGCCAACTTGACAAATGTCCCAACCAACAAGGAACTCTTCTTGGGTATAATTCTCAGATAGACATGTTCCCCAGCTTAAAACTCTTTGTGCACCCTATCTTGACCTGCATAGCTCTTCTGCCTATATTATGCCACTTTTAAATTAAGTTTTATGATATGAATTTGTTGCTCCATATCCCTGAGCATATCAATTCCTACATGGACCTTGTTCACTAGATCACTCTAGCTAATAGGAGTGTTGCAACTCCTACCATACAATGCCTCAAATGGGCTCATCTTTGTGGATTCTTGATATCCATTATTGTAAACAAATTCCACGAGTGGAAAACATTCTTCCCACTTCTTGGGTTGGTGCATCACATACATTCTTAACATGCCCTCGAGGATTCTAATAGTCCTCTTTGTTTACCCATTTGTTTGTGGATGATATGATGTACTAAATGCCAATTTTGCCCCCAATCCGACAAATAATTTCTTCTAGAACCTAGAAGTGAACCTAGCATCTCTGTCTGACACAATTTTCTTAGGGATACCATGTAGCCTCACAATCTCCTTTATGAAGATTTGTGTTGTGTTGCTAGCAGAGTTAGTGGACTTGATTACTACAAAATGAGCTACCTCGCTCAACTTATCCACCACTACCATGATTGCATCATGCAACTTAAATGTTTTTGGCAATCCTATAATGAAGTCCATCGAAATTACCTCCCATTTCCATTCCAAAATGGGAATGGGCTTCAACAAACCTACTGGATGTTTGTAGTTGACCTTTACCTACTGGCATTCTATGCATTTTACCACAAACTCAAGGGATCTTTTAATACCCCGGGTAGCCTAAATAAGGTTTAACATGGAACTCTTTCATTACCATCCTTTTTATTTCATCAATGTTTGGCACATAAATTATGTTTTTAAACCTAATTAGGCTATCCTTAGTAAGGTGATATTCTTCATCCTCACCGCTTTGTAGCAATTTTTCTTTCACTTGTTGATATTTTTCATCTTGCTCCCCAACACTTTTGACCCTTTCTATCAAGTATGTTTTATAGGAACTTACAACTATTAAGTGGTTCACTTGAATTTTGGCTCAAAGCATTGACAACCTTGTTTTACTTACCCTTTATGTACTTACTTTCCAATTCAAATTCATTAAGCATGGGCAACCATCTTGCTTACTTAGCATTCAACTTGGGTTGTCCAAATAAATAGTTAGGTCCACTATGGTCTGTCATGAGTGTAAATTTTCTGCCGAGGAGGTAATGCCTCCACATTTTCAACGCATGGATGATTGTAGCCAATTCTAAATCATGGGTTACGTAATTCACATCATATTTGTTTAACTTCCTGGACTTATAGCATACTACCTGCCCTTCCTGCATTAAGACTCCATTGAGCCCTTCTTTGCAGGTGTCTGTACACACCACAAAATCCTTGTCAGGATCTACAATTCTCAACACTGGTGCGTTGGTGAGCAACTGCTTAAATGTTTCGACACATTGTGCAGTCCACTCAAATTTCTTTCCTTTTCTCTACAAAGCTATAATTGGATGGCCTATCTTGGAGAAATTTCTAATAAATCTCTTGTAGTATCCTGCCAATCCCATGAATGACCTAACTTCATTCACATTCTTTGGAGTTGGCCTCTCCATTATGGCCTTGATCTTTTCAGGATCAACTGAGGTCCCCTCCTTGGAGACAATATGGCCCAAATAATGTATTTGTGATTGGAAGAAATCACACTAACTGAGGTTTGCATAAAGTTTGTGCTCTCTCAACAATTGTAGCACTGCAACTAGATGTTTCTCATGCTCTTCTTCTATCACTGAGTACACTAATATGTCATCAACAAACACAAGACAAACTTTTCCAAATATGGACAAAGCGCACTATTCATCAGGCACATGAATATGGTAGGGGCATTAGTAAGCCCCAAAGGTACCACTACGAACTCATAGTGCCCATATCTTGTCTTGAAAGCAATTTTATGAATGTACTCCTCCTTGATTCTTACTTGATGTTGTCCTGACCTCAAGTCGATCTTGGAGAAAACTGCTACCTATCAACTAGTAAAAAAGATCATCAATTATTGTCTAGTGGGTGCCTGTTCTTTATGGTTACCATTTTTAGTTTCCTGTAATCAATGCATAATCTTAGGGTTCCATCTTTCTTCTTTACAAACAACATCAATGCTCCCCATGGAGACATACTTGGTCTTATGTAGTTCTTGTCAACCATTTCTTTAGCTGCAATTTCAGCTCGACCAACTATGGGGTGCTCATCCTATACAATGCCTTAGATGTTGGTGTTGCTCCAGGTACCAACTCAATAGATAAATCTCTCTCTCTGTGTGGTGGTAATCCAGGAACCTCCATTGGGAAGACATATGCATACTAATACAAAATAGGATACCTCTTTAGCAGCTCAACTTCCTCACCTTCAAGTTCACTTCCAGCTTTCTTGTTCTTGGAAACTTGCACTGCATACAACATGCATCCTTTTCTATTGTTGCATTTGGCTTGCATAGCAGTGATCAACCTTACTGAAATGGGCTTTTACCTACCCTGCAACACTCTTTTCACTCCTTTCTCATCCAAGCATTCAATTAATTTTTCATAGTGGTCTACCTTGGTCTGATGTAAGTACAACCAATCCATGCCCATGAGGATGCCATACACACCCAATGGAAATACATTAAAGTGGGATTTTATGGGCATGCCACTAAGCTCAAATACGCAGGACCTTACCAAATGGTTGATCTTCCTTTTTGTTCCAGTTGCTAGCTGAACTAGCCATGTTTCTTCATGTAATTCCCTAACTAGGTTGCATTTGTCAACAAGTTCTGGGTTGACATAACTATAATTAAAACCTGGATTGATTAAAATGGAACAAATTGATAATGTAACTTACCTTCCATATCAATGATGGATTCCTAGTGATCTGCTTGGCAGCTGTCCACTACTGTGTAAATTCTTAGCACACACTGATCTACCTCACCCACCATGCAAGCCTCCTAAACACTGTATATCTTTGTTCCCACATTTTACTAATGTGGACAGTCCCTTATTTTATGGTTTTCCCCACAAATCCAACATCTGAGTGGCTCTTGGCCTTCTAACTTAGGTTGTCTTGATGTTGGTTGTTGCACATTTTTCTTAACACCAACAATAGTTTTTTGTTGAGGTTGTCTTGCATGAGTTGGTTACTTACCTTCTCTCTTTTCTGAGCTTTTCTTGAGCCAATTCTTCTTATGTCCAAAATTGTTCTTTGTCTGCCAGTTGATTATGATTTTTGGCCAACATTTTTTTTTCTCATAGCAGTGCTTCAGCTTTTCAATATCATCCTTCAACATAGGTGGTTCCAACAACTTAAATTTATTTTGGAATGCCATAGGCATCCCACTGATAAACCTTTGAATTTTAGCTTTCTCATCATTGAGATATGATACATACCTCAATAGACCTAGGAATTTGGTGACATATTCCTCATATGATAGCTGCCCCATATTGATTTCTTAAAAATCCTTTTCCTTGCTATCATAATAACATCCAAACAAGTATTGTTCTCTCAAGAGCTTCTCAAACTCATCCTAGATCAATTCTTTTTCAACAATGGCTCTAATGTTCTTCAAATCCTCCCACCATATATCTGCTTTTGTCTTCAAGTTATAGGTGGAAATTCTAATATTCGTGTATTCTGAAAAACTTCTTCATACCCAACAACCAAGCTTTTTCATCCTCTACTTTCTTCATATCCCCATCAAATGTGGGTGGCTTAGCTTTCTTAAATTCTTCAAGCATGTAATCATTTCCCTTGATTCCTGAATGATGGTGATGATAATGGTGAGAATGGTGGTGGTTCCTCCTTGTAACAGAACTAGATGGTCTGTTAGAATGATGCACCTATGTGTTGGGTCTTCCTCTTGGGGTACTCAAAGGTACATCTCCTAGAACTGTATGCTCACTTCCTCGCATGTGCCTTTTCCTAGACCTACCACCATCTGCTCCATTGGTATTCTCTTCTGACTCATGATGGCTCTCCCTATCCTGGTGGTTGGACCTCATCTCCGATTGTCTCTGCCTTTGTCAATCCGAGAGGCTTTGCAGAATAACTACATTGATCTCATCTTGCCTTTCTTGAGCTCTTACTAGCCTCTCATTATCGACCTTGAAGCTTCTCACTTCAGCCCACAGGCTTCTCAAGGTGTCCATCCAATCTGGGGAGCAATTCCCTCCCCCTTGGCCCACTAATCTTTCTTCTTCATTAACTCTGACCCAATCACTTCCATGATGTGATGGATCATAACTATACTCAACCATTATCGTCACCATTCATGTCTTGCCTTTGTCTTATTTTGCTTGTGATATGATGTCAATCACACATAATGTTATATTTTTCATGTAATAATCAATTAAACATCATAATAATCATGAACCTTGCATTCATGGAATTGTCATGGAGAATTATGTTGTGACTGAGCAATTATGTTAGCATATTCATGAGATGCACCAATTGTAATTCGGCCATCTAAATTGTTAGTGCATCATCAATAAAATAATCAGCTAATTAACATAGGGTTCTGCTCTTATAGTGTTTCCCGAACAATCTACCTACGACACAATGACCATGTTAGCAAGTTAACTGTATTTACTGATCATATGCATTAATCACACAACATTTATTTTGATTAACAGACAAGCAACCAAATTGTGCACCTTTGCAATAAAATAGTCCACATTAGTGCATAGTTGTCAAATAAGTAGCAGTTGTTAGTTGCATATTCAAGCCTGCTATCTCAAATCAACAGGGTATTGTTGGCTCATAGCTTGCGAAGTTAATGCACCCATTAGACCTGCAACTAATTAGTTAAACTAGCTTTTAACACCTAAATAATTTATTGGTTAGCCTTCTAATAATCATTACTTGTTCATGATAGAGCCCATCCATTCCAAGTGTGGAACCTGGATGCTCTTATACCACTCTGTAACAACACTTCTTACCCAACACTTTTTTTTTTCCAACTTCGCTAAAGTCATAATAACCTCCATAATTAGCTTCATCTCATAAAAAAGAATCTTGTGATATAAACTTTACTTAAAGTCGACATCTGGATTGGGAGATATCACCTCTCAAGAATAGGCCCTACCACATCATCTCTCTGCCATGTGACAGTCCACCATTGGTTCACGTGGTTGTCGACTCTTGGACCATTCAGGTTAGTTCCACAACTTACCCGCCCGACGCATTTCTTTTTAGATTGTTTTGCACTTATGGGGCTTCAACAACGGGCTAACCTATCAAGTGGGACAACCTTCCCACTGATGGCCATCCATATTGTGTGGTCACTTCCCCACACCTCCTTACGTCATCTTTCTTTGGCTTTCTCGACGATCTTTGTAGAATTCACCTTGTTTACCACCAGGGCTTCAATGTCGGGCTTATGTGTGGAGTGGTGTCACACGACCTCCTCCTATTAGTTTGCTACTCCACCATTAGTTGACACCGCATCCCATACCACGTCACCTGCCTCACCCATCCTAACGTTGCTCCACTTGCTACTCCGACTAGAGCTTACAAGCTAACATGACCATGGGTCCACCTACCCCAATGGGAATGTTGTCGGGCTTGTGTGTCTTTCCACCACCGTCATCTCACGTCATCTTGTTGGGACCCTCTGAACACATTTGTTTCCTCCACCCGAGATTCCTCCGCGATGAAATCTCTGGGGTGACGTTAGGTGACGTCATCCCGCACATATGATCCTAATGCTTTCCTTTGTGCCTTCTTCTTTTCCTCCGAGCTAAATCTTATAGGCCACCCTTCCAGCCAATGGGGTGACTATCGGGCACATGTCATCCCACCGACATCATCCCGACACATTGAGTCGGTGTCTCAGACCGTTGTTCTTTGAGTAAGTCAGGTGAGGTCACCCCCTCACATGCCCCTTGCTTCCAATTGGTGCATGTGGAAGCTTTGCCACGTCATCTCGCACTGCTCATCCTACTCTCTTCCACTTGCACTCTTGTAAATGTTTTGGAGTGAGCCCAATGGGATGACCTGTCCAGAAGTCCACCCCTAGCCAATAGCATGGTTGGTAAGTTGGCTTGTCAACCAATTCATCCCTACTTACATCACCCACCAACCCTCCTATGGCGCAAACTAATTATTCTAGGTTTCGTCATTACAACTTTGTTCACTCGTGTTAAAGGGAAATAAAGTCGCGCCAATGAGAATCCTCCATGACTAGGGTTTCCCCTAGTTATAGATAAGTTTTCCCTAGTCTATATTATAAGTATGTGGCTTGTTCCTCCGTGCACCACATAAGAGCTTACACTTGATCCTTTCCATGGCACGACCAAGGAAACCTTGTCAAGGTTTGTGCGATGAGCCCAATTTTGACTTCGACAAGTTCCTCAAGAGCTTACTTTAACCCCTCACCAATCTCTTCTCACTCGTTATATTGATCAGGGTTTTGTCATAGGGAATCAAAAAACATCGAGAATAACATTTTCGCTTATAGACGATGATGGCAAAAGTGGCTTGCTAACGCACTCCACGGTGCTACCCCTCTTGAGCTTGGTTAAAGGCCTCTTCAACTAGTTCCCAGATCTCGGACATTCCATGCGACAAAATAGGGGATTTCCCGACGTGTGGGTGTAGGTGCTCGTGCAACCACACTCTACCATGGACCTGCAATGATCTCTCGAAGAGCTCCACCTCTCCTGCCACACGCCTAGGGTTCCAGACTCTAAAGCATGTTTGTGAGCAATTCCATGGTGTTATGCAGGGGCTTCCCGGACCTAACTAGCTACACTTGGAGGCTAGTGGAAGACATATAGGTTGCTTAAGATGTAAGGCTAACTAAGATTGCAAGTTAGGGTTTCAACTATCCTTATACTTAAAGGAGAATAACTCTTCCAGAGTTAATGTTATGCCTCTCGTATAAATTCATGGGCTTGTTGTTATGTGAATAACTATTCATGTCTAGACATAGACCTTGTTAAGCAAGCAATATTCCATGTAATCATTTCATATTAATAGAAAGGGTTACAAATCCATTGTTTTCGGGTTTTTAAACCAATTTCCTTATGGATCTACTGCTTGTAGTATTTCATAATATTTTTGTATCATTTTTCCCACGCGTTGTTAGCAATATAGGGGAACGTTTCAAACATATTATTGTTCAGCCCATGGCCATAACATGGTCCTTATTATCATGTAAATCAAGACACGTTTTAATGCTTATTATATGTTGTAAACAACACCAGTACAAATATGACACACCATGTTATGTTTAGCCCAGAAGCACACCATTGTTAGTGTTTCATATGCAAGATTTTAACACAGCAATAAGTGCCATTTCAAGCAAAAGTGATCAGTGATTTATCCAGGACAAAGAATTAAAGGAATTACAGACTCATGTGCATGTATGTGCCTATGTTACTTTATGCAATGGATCGATAAGATTGCGAAATACATAGACACTAAAGTAGTTAGAGAAAACGCAATAGGAGAACATGTAAATACAACAAGTTTAATAAGGAGTTCACGTAATGCCCCTGGGCTACGTCTCCTGGTCCAGCCTTCAGTGGTGGCCTCTTTATTATGGTTTCAAAGCAGAGTTTTTACAACAGTGAGCTCAATTTGAGTCTCACTCAACATATATAAATTAGTAGGACTGGAGTACACAGACTCTCTTTACTAAAACTTGACCTGTACTGGTCACAGTAGTGTGAGCCCAATTTGAGACTCATACATGACAGGTCTATGCCGAGGAGTTCACTTGAACCTCTCAAGCCTTCTATGGAGTGCACAGACTCTCCGACTCTCTCTGGCTCTGCCTTGATGTTGCCTTTGCTCTACAAGTCAACTCGACTTACTTTCTCTGTTCTCTGCTCTTAGCTTTCTTACTTGCTTTACTGCTTTCTAGCTGCTTACTTTGTCTCTGTGAGTTCGTCGCTTTAAAGCCAGTCTGCTTTCTGACTGTTCGTTTCTGCTTTCCCAGCGTTTTCGTTCTTTTGCCTCCGTCCGTTTGAATTCCCCTGTTCTACGTCATCATCACTGTGTAACGCTTCACAGGGAGGTGGCCACTTGTTTCATAACGAACTGAGTGTCAGTTCTCTTCGAAATGTTTGAACAGTCGTTATTTCCGTTTAACTCCCAGATTGTCCGCGAACATGATTCCTCTGCCAACTCATCATTCATGTCGGACTTCAAACTTTATATAACTCGGCTTGTTTACCTCGTTGAATCCGGTCATCCGTCAGATCACATGTCCGCCGTCGATATGGAGCGTCCAAATCCTACGGTCTTTGTCCATATCGGGCAGGTAAGTTGCATGGGTTTTACCCATCCGATGTGAGCAGTTTTCTCTCTCTTCTGCCGGACGCATGGCACCCAATGTGTGGCATCAGGTGGGATTCGGTTGAAACTACTTACCGCTTGAAGCCCTTCCGATATCCTGCCAATGTTCGCATGGGACCTGCCTTTGACGGAATCAGCGAATTCTTTACGGTTTTTTACTTTTCGGTTCCGGATGCTCGGGGCTTTTTCTTCTCTGAGGGGTTTGCCCAGTGATATACGATTAGCGACTTGCTAATCGCATAACAGAAACCTCCCCCGTTTCACAAAAAGACCTCCCATTTTGCTGTTTTGTGGCAGCGTGCGTTACCATGGGCCAACGGTATGTGCGCTTGACCGAGGGTCCTTGTTGCTCCGCGTTGCTCACAAATTACAATTGTTCCGAGGGTATTTCTGATAAGCTCGACCTTTGTAAGTCTTTAAAACTTTGGCATGAATTTTACAGAGCTATAAAAACTTAGAGAGTTCTTTAGGATCCAATTAGGATCACAACCTTCCCACTGAAAAAGTTTTTGGACCACCAAAAGCTGGTTTTTAAGCATCCATCAAGTGAGGGTACTAATTCCTCACTTGCCCAATTTCTATCCATTTTGAACTGCTTGGCCTTTGAGTCCAATCCTGAGGTACTCAACATCCCCTCTGCGCGTAGTTCTCACCTTCTGTTAAGTTTAGGTATGTTCTATGCTGGAGCAATTTATTTAATTTCTTTTCCATATTAGCAATCACATCAGCATAAAGATAAACTGCAGATAGAACATAAATATAATACGCAGAAGACAAGCCAAGACAAGAGGACACAAGATATGGCGCGAGCCAGGGACAAACCCCACAATGTGTGGGGAAACCCTTTGATCAAATCTTCTTTTATCTTCAAAGTTCAGCAGAGAGAGAGAGAGAGAGAGAGAGAGAGAGAGAGAGAGAGAGAGAGAGAGAGAGAGAGAGTACATTTACAACAAAAGTCAACACTTTGACTTATCTAGATCTAAGCATAGATCATCTCCTATAACGATGAGATCAGTTGAAGACATTCTGCTTCAACTGATACCTATCATCATGCTGCATCTGGTTCTCTAGTTGCACCACTGCATACTGCACCATGCGGCTGTCCATGTCCATGATTTTATCCATCATAATGCTGCTCAAACTAATGTGCATCATCATCATGTTGCTGCCCCTGCTAATGTATTATTGTACTACCCGTGCACATGATCTTATCATGTTGCTGCCCTTCATGTTTATGATCTTATAATGCTACCTATGCATCATCATTATGTTGTCCTATATGTCCATGATCTCATTCATCATGATGCTCATGATCTCATACATCATGCATCATGCTGCTCACACTGCCCATCTACATCATGCTGCTCTTACTGCCCATATATATCATCCATGACCTAGACTATGAGAGTATTGAGCCAATACATACATAGCTCACAACTGTGTCCTTATAACTACACCTAATACACTCTAGATGTTTACAACATATATATTTTCCAGCATATATATATATTTGCTGCGTATTGACCAGAGTGAATGTTGCTGCCATGACAGTGTTATATATCAGCCTCTGCATAACAGTGTATGAGTTTCCATGATTGTGCATATTTAGTGCCTTCATTAACAGAGTTAAGGGCTGCTTGGATAGTGTACTATGCCTCCGTTTATGACTGAGTTAAGGGCTATTCGTATTGCTGCATTCCATCGCATGAATTGCTGCGTATTGCTAGGGCTGCATATCATGTACAACATGATCTCATGACTGCATGAAAACAGTGTATAATCATCCACAAACATGAACAACGTATAACATACATTGTGTATATGACCTCACATATTGCGTATAAGTATTGTGCTGCCAGATCCATTACAGTGTATGAGCTAGGGCTGCGTATAGCATTAACTGCGGACAGCGTGATGACTGCGTACAACTATCCAGCGTGAACGTTGAGACTGCATGGTAGTGTTGTGCGCTGTATGGATTGGGTATAGCGTGGTTCCATGGTTTCATATACCGTGATTCCATTATCATATGACTATGTATAAATTAACGTGAACAACTTATACGAACAGCGTTTAATATATAACAAGAACAACGTTTGCATACATATGTTACAGCGTATAGGTCTTACCATGCTATCTGCGGTATTTTCATCATTCACCATAATGCCACGGTTGCCCAAATTACACGTTGCCTGTTGTTCCACGTTGTTTCTTCTTGGACTGCGTTATGAGATCTTGAGCCTTCCTGTTACTGCGTATTTAGTGACAGCTTCTATGGTTTCTTCCATAGCAGTGTTTAGTTCTAGATCATTATGCTACTGCGGCTAGGGCATCATAGAAAATCCTCTTGGCGTTTTCTCCTTCTGCAAAAACCCAGACGTGGAGAAGAGATCACGTGAAGAGTGTATCTAAATGACATAAAATCCTCTTATATTTATACTAAAATGAGGATGATGAAGAGACACGTCGGATGGGCTTCTAGAGCCTACATAAGAGCTGGTCGGCTTGATAATAATTACATAAACAAAATAAATTCATATCTCCATGATTACTTATCGGAATCGGATGATCTTTGGATCAATCCTACACCTCTCGACGAGAGGGATCCAATAAAAATATCAGCTGCCATAAATAAGCCGACCCACATGGAGTTTGGCCCTAGTTTCCAATTTAACACTCCCTCTCAACTAGGGGGAACTCCATCTGCTGATCCATATATCCGACTGTACTCTCTGCCATCAGTGCCCTGCACTGCTCTGCTCATCTTTGCTCAGCTCTGCTGGCTCTGCTCTACTCTACTTAGCTCTGCTGGCTTTGCTTAGCTCTGCTCAGCTCTGCTGGCTCTGCTAGCTCTGCTCTGTTGGCTCTGCTAGCTCTGCTCTGCTCAGCGCTGCTGGTTCTGCTAGCTCTACTCTGCTGGCTCTGTTGAACTATGAAGAAGAAGAATTGATCGAGAATGTCTCATACCATTCTCCATTGACCCGAAGTCAGACTCAGAGTGTGTACCACTGGTCCCAGACCAGTCTCAAATAACCCAAAGTCAGCGTCATAGTATGTACCACTCTCACTGGTTCCAGCCTGTCCTACACTGACACGAAGTCAGTCTCGGAGTATGTACCACTGGTCCTAGACCAGTCTCAACCAACCCGAAGTCAGCGTCATAGTATGTACAACTCCTACCACTGGTCCCAGACCAGTACTATTGATCCCAGATCAATGGAGGACATCCTAGCGTAGGGAGTACGGTAGATACAACGATGCGTCCATCGGTACTACTATGGTCCCTAACTTCATTTCCCTGCTCATTGATCAAATGATAGGTACTTCCCATGAGTCCCAGACTGCATGGGTAGGATGCCTCGACAGGAGAACTTAATCAATCCTGTCCTCACAGGAGAACACATCAATCCTACTACAATCGCCATGGAGAACACATCAATCCAGGCCGCCATGGAGAACACATCAATCCAGGTCGCCATGGAGAACACATCAATCTAGGCCTCACAGGAGAACACGTCAATCCTGCTACACAGGAGAGCAAATCATCCTGTTCCACAAGAGAGCGAATCATCTTGTTCCAGTGCGCACCACCAGGGGAGGGTGAGTCACCCTGTGGTCGTATGTTGCTCCAGTAGATTCTGTAAGTCCCACAGAGCTCCCAGAGCTCAATGTATGCAACATGCAGGACCCTTTTACAAAGGTCTCTTGATGATTCCAAGTCATTCGAGAAAATCACAAATTTGATCTTTCCCCCCGGGGCTTTAGCGACCTGTATATCATCTCAGTGCGATGGAGCCTCCTTGCTCGTCGACTTTCCATATCCCAGATAAGGCAGTATCTGATGTCTGTCCGCTGGAGCAATTGTCGAATACAGGATTCCTCAATAATCGAAAACAGCTAAGAAATTCCGCAACCATGCAGCTTCATACAAGATCATACTCGTAGCCATGTATTCGGTCTTGGCGGTGCTTATAGTGATCGACTTCTGCTTTCTGCATCGAAGCAGAATCCAAAGAGAACCAACACTGAAAAGTGCTCTAGTGATCCTCCACACTGCCTGCCCACTCATCAATCCATGAGAGATTGTGCCCCTGAAGATATCTCAAAAGATTCTTGGTACCAATCCAGTGAGGCTCAACCAAATATGAGCTCACCATGCTAACTGCAACACATATGTTCGAACGGAGGTTCTCCAAGAACATCAATGCGAATGAGTTTATGAAACTCAAATGTATTTCCCAAATCTGGTCCGACATCATTACCATATAACTTCTGAAAGTTAAGATCCTCGAGGCAGTCACAAGCTTGCAGCTTATCTTCCCACATTCTGAATCCAACTCCCTCTGTCTCCTATAAATGAGAGGGTTTGCACCTGTCAGACATAGGTGCTGGTACGAGAGGTTTATCATCCACAACCTTCGAGTAATGTTTTGGATCGGTTTCACTCCTAGTGAATCTCAGCTGCATTAGACAGCTATCAATTCTCTCATACTATGCTCGAGGTGTTTTGCTTCAAGCCATAAAGGGCTTTCTTCCACCTGTATACATGAGATTCCCGAACATGAATCTCAAACTCCTAGGGTTGTTCCAAGCCTCTGGACCTGCTGCATGAGGGGAATGGTCCCCTTATGTACCTTCATGCTCCTTTTTGAATGCAGGCATTCAAGTCACCATCTGACTCACAGACCTCCGGTGCTGAGTTAATGGACATGGTCCCTAGTGGACTTCCTGCAACTTGATACAACCCTAAACTCAAAAACATCTTTGAGAGATCTATTTTCAGATACGTACCTTTCCATTGATAAGTGCCATCCTGTAACCTTTGTCTTCCATTTCCAATATGGACATCAGGTTCTTCTTGCGATCAGGTACATAAAAGAGATTTTGGCGTTCCTTGCTTTCGTGGAAGAGTCGACCATTTCCTTAATGACCTGCATTACCAGTCATTCCTTTGATCATTGAAAATGTCCCAGGAATGATTGTTATCTTCATCAAGAGATGTGTCTCTGCCATTCGGACACTCCTTCGCATAACGACCGAACTTATGTCAATAAGTCATCACCCGTAGATCCGAACTTCCCAATAAAGTGATCATTAGATGGGCCATCAAAAACTTCCGCTGCGCCATTCTGATAACATTCTCTACTTCGAATTCACCCTAGGTGAATTGTGAGGAACCCATTGATCCTTTTGTCCTGTCCCAACTGTCTTCGGTGATAGTTCTTTCACTCTTGCGTGGGCATTGTCTTCACCTCAGATCCGATACCATGTTAAGTTTAGGTATGTTCTATGCTGGAGCAATTTATTTAATTTCTTTTCCATATTAGCAATCACATCAGCATAAAGATAAACTGCAGATAGAACATAAATATAATACGCAGAAGACAAGCCAAGACAAGAGGACACAAGATATGGCGCGAGCCAGGGACAAACCCCACAATGTTTGGGGAAACCCTTTGATCAAATCTTCTTTTATCTTCAAAGTTCAGCAGAGAGAGAGAGAGAGAGTACATTTACAACAAAAGTCAACACTTTGACTTATCTAGATCTAAGCATAGATCATCTCCTATAACGATGAGATCAGTTGAAGACATTCTGCTTCAACTGATACCAATCATCATGTTGCATCTGGTTCTCTAGTTGCACCACTGCATACTGCACCATGCAATTGTCCATGTCCATGATTTTATCCATCATAATGCTGCTCAAACTAATGTGCATCATCATCATGCTGCTGCCCCTGCTAATGTATTATTGTATTGCCCATGCACATGATCTTATCATGTTGCTGCCCTTCATGTTTATGATCTTATAATGCTACCTATGCATCATCATTATGCTGTCCTATATGTCCATGATCTCATTCATCATGATGCTCATGATCTCATACATCATGCATCATGCTGCTCACACTGCCCCTCTAAATCATGCTGCTCTTATTGCCCATATATATCATCCACGACCTAGACTATGAGAGTATTGAGCCAATACATACATAGCTCACAAATGTGTCCTTATAACTACACCTAATACATTCTAGATGTTTACAACATATATATTTGCCAGCATATATATATATTTGCTGCATATTGACCAGAGTGAATGTTGCTGCCATGACAGTGTTATATATCAGCCTCTGCATAACAGTGTATGAGTTTCCATGACTGTGCATATTTAGTGCCTTCATTAACAGAGTTAAGGGCTGCTTGGATAGTGTACTATGCCTCCGTTTATGACTGAGTTAAGGGCTATTTGTATTGTTGCGTTCCATCGCATTAATTGCTGCGTATTGCTAGGGTTGCGTATCATGTACAATATGATCTCATGACTGCATGAAAACAGTGTATAATCATCCACAAACATGAACAACGTATAACATACATTGTGTATATGACCTCACATATTGCGTATAAGTGTTGTGCTGCCAGATCCACTACAGTGTATGAGCTAGGGCTGCGTATAGCATTAACTGCAGACAGCGTGATGACTGCGTACAGCTATCCAGCGTGAACGTTGAGACTGCGTGGTAGTGTTGTGCGCTGTATGGATTGGGTATAGCGTGGTTCCGTGGTTTCATATAACGTGATTCCATTATCATATGACTATGTATAAATTAACGTGAACAACTTATATGAACAACGTTTGATATATAACAAGAACAACGTTTGCATACATATGTTACAGCGTATAGGTCTTACCATGCTATCTGCGGTATTTTCATCACTCACCATAATGCCACGGTTGCCCAAATTACACGCTGCCTGTTGTTCTACGTTGTTTCTTCTTGGACTGCGTTATGAGATCTTGAGCCTTCCTGTTGCTGCGTATTTAGTGACAGCTTCTAGGGTTTCTTCCATAGCAGTGTTTAGTTCTAGATCATTATGCTACTGCGGCTAGGGCATCATAGAAAATCCTCTTGGCGTTTTCTCCTTCTCCAAAAACCCAGACGTGGAGAAGAGATCACGTGAAGAGTGTATCTAAATGACATAAAATCCTCTTATATTTATACTAAAATAAGGATGATGAATAGACACGTCGGATGGGCTTCTAGAGCCTACATAAGAGCTGGTCGGCTTGATAATAATTACATAAACAAAATAAATTCATATCTCCATGAATACTTATCGAAATCGGATGATCTTTGGATCAATCCTACACCTCTCGACGAGAGGGATCCAATAAAAATATCAGATGCCATAAATAAGCCGACCCACATGGAGTTTGGCCCTAGTTGCCAATTTAACACCTCCGGTCTAGAACTATATCTTCTTGCAATTCATTAAGATATTCAGGCAACAGATCATCAATAGAAGGCAATTGACTCTGCTCTTCAGGATCTTCAATCAATGAAGGTTCAAATAGTCTCAAGCTATATGCATTGGCAACTGAGTAGATGTACATGTAAGTTGGTAAATTAAGGCGAAAGGCATTCTCACTAATTTTCTCAAGTATCTTGAAAGGTCCATACCTTATTGGATTCAACTTCTTACCTTCACCTTGCATTTTGTCTTTGCTGATATACAGCCAGACTTGATCACCAACTTGGAAACTATGCTCCATCCGATGCTTATCATGCCTTGCCTTGTACTTGGCTTGGCTCTTTTCCAGCTGTTCCTGTACTTCCTGGTGAATCTCTTGGATTTGTTCAATGAACTTGGTTACCTTGTCCACATCACTGTGTCAAATCCAAGGGAGACCTTGGTGTGAAACCAAAACAGGTCTCAAAAGGAGATCTTTGTGTAGAAGCTTGGTTGTAAGCATGCTTCACATAACATAAATGTTCATCCCAAAGCTTGGGATGATTGCTGCAATAGCCTCTGAGCAACTGGATCATTGTCTTGTTGACCACTTTTGTTTGGCCATTTGTTTGCGGATGAAAAGCGGTGCTCTTCTTCAGTCTGGTGTCCATCAATTCCCACAAACTTGACCAAAATTTCCTAATAAATTTGGTATCTCGATCAGATATAATGGAAGTGGGCAATCCAAAATGAACCCATACATGCTGAAAGAACAACTTTGCAGTTTGTTCAGTTGTAATCTGTTTGTTACAAGGTATTAAAATACACATTTTGTTGAACCTATCCACAACAACATATAAATAGTCATGACCTTTTCTAGATTTAGGCAGTCCCCCAACAAAGTCCATGGAAACACTTTCCCATGGATGAGAAGGAACTGGTAGTGGAGTGTACAAGCCTAGTTTTCTATTGTTGGGCTTGCTTTTAGCACACATGGTACATCCTCTTACGTATCTAGACACTGTCTCATTCATTTTTGGCCAACGACAAAATCTTTGCAGCTGTGCAATTGTTTTACTTACACCAAAGTGACCTGATATTAGAGAAGTGTGTGCTTCTCGAATTATCTTTACTCTTTCAGTTTGTGGAATCCATAACTTTCCAAAATGATACAAGAGTTGGTCCTTAACATGATAATCCAATTCTTCTACTTGTTTGCTATGACTTAAAGTTGCATATACATCTTTAAAATCTATATCTTGAGCATATTGTTTAATGTAGCTTTCATGCAATACTGAATTATGCTTAAGCATAGTAGATGCATTTATGATTGGTTTGGACAACATATCTACAACTTTATTGTGTATGCCCTTTTTATATCTGATGACTAGATGAAACTGTTGTAGAAAACCCATCCATCTATAGTGCCTTGATTGCTGCAACTTAGTTTGGGAGTGTAAATATTGAAGTGGTTGATGATCAGTATGTATAACTGTCTCTTTGCCCATTAAATAATGTTTCCACTTTTTCACACTCTGTACTAATGCATACAATTCTTTATCATATGTGGGATATTTAACTACTGCAGAATTAAATGGCTCAGAATGATAACATATGGGTTTACCGTGCTACATCAACATTGCTCCCATGGCATAGTCACTGGCGTCCATTTCAATCTCAAACGGTCTTTGAAGACCGAGCAGTGCTAGTATTGGTGTTGTACTAATCTTTTCTTTTGAGGTGTCAAAGGCTTTCTGCTGTTTGCCTCCCCACTGAAACACCTTGTTCAATCCTGTTAAAGCGTGTAAGGGAGATGCAATTAAGGAAAAGTTAGAAATAAACTTTCTCCAATATTGTGTTGCTCCTAAGAAGCTTCTAACTTCTGTAGCATATTTGGGTTTAGGCCGGTTTACAATGACTGCAACCTTAGAGGGATCTATCTTCAATTCACCACCCCCTACAATATGACCCAAATAATTCAAAGATGTTTTGCCAAATTCACATTTTGAGAGCTTAACATAAAGATTTTGTCTTTCCAAAACATCTAGAGTCTGCTTGACATGCTTTAAATGTTCTTCCCATGTTTTACTGAATATAAGAATGTCATCCAAATATACAATGACAAAATCATCAAGAAAAGGTCTAAGTACATCATTCATTACTCTCATGAAAGTAGCAGGAGCATTAGTTAAGCCAAAAGGCATAACCAACCACTCATACAATCCCTGCTTTGTTTTGAAAGTAGTCTTCCATGCATCTTGCTCTGCAACTCTGACTTGATGATAACCACTATGCAAGTCCAACTTGGAAAAATAAACAGCTTCTTTCAAATGATCTAATAGATCATCTATGCGAGGAAGAGGGTAACGATTTTTTATCGTTATCTTATTCAGTGCTCGGTAATCAATGCACATTCTCCATGAGCCATCTTTATTTCTCACCAAGACAATTGGAAACCCACATGGTGATGTGCTAGGTCTTATGAACCCTTTCTCGAGCAGCTCTTGTACCTGCTTCTTGATTTCTGCATTCTCTAAAGCGGTCAACCTATACATTCCAATGTTAGGCAATGGAGCATCTTGCTGCAAATTAATATCATGTACTATTTCCTTTTTGGGTGGCAGACTTTTAGGTTCTTAAAATAGTATATCATACTCTGAAACAATTTTTTCTAAATTAGCTCGCTGTTTAGCATCACAGCTCTCAAATACATTGGTTTTATCAGGTTTCTTTTCCTTTACAACCATCAGTAAAATTTTTTTGCATGAATTTACAATTCTTTTCATCTGCTCTGAGTTTATGACAGTATAATTATTCTTGAGTTTATGAGCTCTTACAATATATTCGATTCCATCTTTAACGAGTTGATACTTGTTCTCAGCTCTATAGAAAATAACTTTCCTATCATACAAGTAAGGACTTCCTAAAACAATTCCACATATATCCAAAGGAACTATATCTAACTCAACCTCATCTACAAATACTGACCCAAAAGAAAACTTAAGTTTACACTGTCTAGTCACTTGTAGCTTTGCTTTATCACATAACCAACCTAATGGATATGGTTTCTTGTGAGGTGTGGTTAGTAATCCCAACTTCTTTACAATTGCTTCAGAAATTAATTTTACTTGTGAGCCATTATCAAACAAAGTATCAACCTTTTGATGCTTGGAAATAACTCGAATATGAAAAAGCTCATGTCTTTTCCTCTCATTTTCTTCATTATCAGCAGATTGTGCAAAATTGCTAGTAGATGCTTCAAAATTTTTACCTTTTATACCTGTGGCTGCGATTGTTGTTTCATCTCCTGAGTTTGACCCCAAATCCTTTTGAATAGTTGCAGTAGTCTTCTTCTTTTTGCCCTCGAACTTCTTGGGTCTCAGCTCCATATGCAAGATCCACCAGTGTTCATCATCATGCCCATCCTTCTTACAGTGAGTGCATGAAGATTTGGTCTTTTGTACACTATTTGTCTTCCTCTCTTTCCATTTCTGTTTTCTCTTTCCCTTGCTTTTGCTTGCAGTGGGTTTTTTGATCCCCCAACTTCTGGGTTCACATTCTTGCCTCTAGCCTCTAGATGTGTAGCCTTAACGGATACCTCATCTATGCTAGCGGGATTAAACATGAGAATAGTGTGCCTTAAGTAGATGTGTAGACCAGCTATATACTTCAGCAAAGTTTCAGGTGAGTCTAAAGAAATTCCTAGAATCAAAGCTCTTTTCCTAAATTCTTGGGTATACCCTTGTACACTTTGCCCTTTTAATTGGCAAAGAGTTTGCCATCATGGCTTGCTGCATATAGGCTAATGGATAGAATTTCTTTTTAATTGCAGAAACAAATTCACTCCAGACAGAAAGATTTTACCATGCTTCTTCATGTCAGCTTCTGCCTTGCCTTCCCACCATACCAAGGTAGTGCCTCCAAGGCGTAGGCTGGCCAGCTGAATCTTACTTTTGTCTGAATCAATGCTCTGCACTCTGCAATAAACATCAATCTGTCTAATCCAATTATCTAGCTTCTCTGCATTCAACTCTCCATCATATATCGACAAATCAAATTTAACATCTAATTTAATCAAAGATGTTTTCTTTTTATTTTCAGGGCTACTAGGAGGTGTGGGAAGTTTTTCTTCTTTCCCTTTGCCTTTAGAGTGGTCATGGAGGAGAGATTCTTCTGCTCCTTTATCTCGTTTGGAGTTTGTTGAATCTTCTTCTCTACCTTTCTTAAATTCTCTATACATTTCCTCTACCATGGCTTTCATGGTCATGAAACCATCCATGAACTGGGAGTTTGATTCCAAGGGGTTTTCTTCTGACATTTTCCTCTTAGGGTAGACTCTTCCAATTTCCGGGTTAGCTTCAACCAATTCTTCTTCTCCTAATTTAATCTTTGATCTAGTTAGCATTCAACAACAAAATCCAGCACAATCTTGTCTCACCTTAGTAACCTAGAGCTCTAATACCACTTGATCTGGAATTTATCTAGGACAAAGAATTAAAGGTATTACAGACTCATGTGCATGGATGTGCCTATGTTACTTTATGCAACGGATCGATAAGATTGCGAAATACATAGACACTGAAGCAGTTAGAGAAAACACAACAGGAAAACATGTAAATACAACAATTTTAATAAGGAGTTCACCCAATGCTCCTGGGCTACATCTCCTGGTCCAGCCTTCAGTGGTGGCCTCTCTATTATGTTTTCAAAGCAGAGTTTTTACAACAGTGAGCTCAATTTGAGTCTCACTCAACAGATATAAATCATTAGGACTAGAGTACACAGACTCTCCTTACTGAAACTTAACCTCTACTGGTCACAGTAGTATGAGCCCAATCTGAGACTCATACATGACAGGCCTATGTCGAGGAGTTCGCTTGAACCTCTAAAGCCTTCTATGGAGTGCACAGATTCTCTGACTCTCTATGGCTCTGTCTCGATGCTGCCTTTGCTCTACAGGTCAGCTCGACTTACTTTCTCTGTTCTCTGCTCTTAGCTTTCTTACTTGCTTTACTACTTACTTTGTCTCCGTCAGTTCGTGGCTTTAAAGCCAATCTACTTTCTGACTGTTCGTTTCTACTTCCCGGCATTCTTGTTCTTCTACCTCCGTTCGTTTGAATTCCCTTGTTTTGTGTCATCATCACTGTGTAACGCTTCACAGGGAGGTGGCCACCTGTTTCATAACGAACTGAGTGTCAGTTCTCTTGGAAATGTTCGAACGTTCATTATTTCCGTTTAACTCCCAGATTGCCCGTGAACATGATTCTTCTTCTAACTCATCATTCATGCCAGACTTCAAGCTTTATATAACTCGACCTATTTACCCCGTTGAATCTGGTCATCCGTCGAATCGCATGTCTGCCATCGATCTGGAGCCTCCGGATCCTACAATCTCCGTCCATATCGGGCGAGTAAGTTGCATGCCGTTTACCCGTCTGATGTGAGCGGTTTTCTCTCTCTTCCGTCGAACGCGTGGCACCCAGTGCGTGGCATAGGGCGGGACTCGGTTGAAACCGCTTATCGCTCGAAGCCCTTCCGATATCCTATCGGTTTTCACGTGGGACCTGCCTCTGACAGAATCGACGAATTCTGTATGGTTTTTGAATTTTCGGTTTCGGTCGCTCAGGTCTTTTTCTTCTCTGAGGGGTTTGCCGAGCGATATGTGATTAGCGACTTGCTAATCACATATCAGAAACCTCCCCCGTTTCACAAAAAGACCTCCCGTTTTGTTGTTTTGTGGCAGCGCGCATTACCATGGGCCAATGGTTTGCGCACTTGACCGAGGGTCCTCGTTGCTCTGCACTGCTCACAAATTACAACTGTTCCGAGGGTATTTCTGATAAGCTCGACCTTTGTAAGTCTTTGAAACTTTGGCATGAATTTTACAGAGTTATAAAAACTTAGAGAGTTCTTTAGGATCCAATTCGGATAAAAAAAGTGCAACCACACACTCATAAAGTTAGTAGCACTGTTACAATCTAGAAATCCAGAGCCAATTCTACCATAATGCATCATACTTTCATTACCATTTAAACAAATATAGAAAAAAATACTTATCTTCGAATTTGCAGGGCAACTAAGTCTAGGAAAAAGACTCTCCACCCAACCATAGACAATTGTAACCAAGCTCACTTGCAGTTGCCACCCTCGAGCCAATTTCTAGAGACTTGGGGGGATTTGCTTGGAGGATTGTAACACAAATTTGTCAGCTAAAACAAGGACTCCAAAGTACCTCTTCCTCAATCCCACCAGCTGCCTTCTGTAATAAAAAATGCACAGGGAATCCAAAGGTTCACCACCTCCACCCTCAAGAATAATACATATGATTCACCTCCTCCAGGAAGTCTAGAATCCATTGCAAACATTAACACAAGATTGATCTCCTCCCAAGTTGTCCATGTCTCAAGGGATTCAACCCATAGCCTCTTGGAACCCACTTTGTTATAGGGCTCTAGAGATTTTAATCTCAACCCATATCCTCCAAGGTACATAAGTTGTTATAGGGTTCCAGAGATTCTTATCTCAACCCATAGTCTCTAGGGTACCCATGATGTTGTAGCGCTCCAGATATTCCTATCTCAACCCACAGCCTTCAAGGTACCCAAGCTATTACAAGGCTCCAGAGACTAGTATCCCAACCCATAGCCTCCAAGGAGCCAAAGACCAATCCCTTCATTTCTCTTATGTTCTTTTTTGTGAGTTGTTGCTTTACTCAATGATGCTTGATGATTGCTATTATGCTCGCTACTCTTGCAGGAACAAATGAGAGTCTCCCCTCCCTTCGGGTCCATGCCCTCTTTTTCTCTGTTGTTTATTTTCGTTGTTTTGCATGGATGTTCCGTCCTCATCCTTGTTGCCTCACCTAGTCTTGTTCTCCATAAATTTCATGTCCTATTTTCCTTATGAAGGTTGTAAAGTGGATCAACCTGTGTACCTTATTTTATAGTTCATTCAATCTAAGAACCATTCCATTAAATTCATGCACCACCCAACCTTTAATGGATATCCAACAATTCAAATTTTCTGCTCAATAAAACATCAACATCCCAAGCAAGCAATTCCCCCTCCTTAGTTTTGGAATTTGTGTCCCTTCGACTCAGTACCCTCTTTAAATTTTGATATTTGTAAAATATTTACAATGTATTTTAAGAGAGAACCATGGGTGAGGTTGTCACAAATAGATCATGGTGTAGAGTTCTGCAAGAAATAATTTGAAGAGTTTTGTAAGAAGTTTGGTATAGCATGGAAGAATACTACTCACAGCCACCTCATCCAAATGGAGTCACAGAAAGGATGAAAAAGCCGATGATGGAAAAGGCAAGGAGCATGCTTAATAGTGATGGGTTAGGACAATAATTCTGGGTAGAGGCAATGGATATTGCATGTTATATGTTTAATAGATCACTTTCATTAATGTTGGAGGACGAGACTCCACATGAGGTATCGATTGGTAAGAAACCTCGTTTCTCACATCTAAGGGTATTTGACTATGATGCATATGTAAATGTTCCAAAAGAGAAAAGAGCCAAGTTGGATAATAAATCTGAAAGGTGCATATTTATTGGGTATAAATATGGTTTAAAAGGTTACAAGTTTCGGAACCTAAAAATAAAGAATGTTGTGTAAAAATGAGATGTGGTATTTAGAGAAGTGAAGGAAGTCATGAAATAGGAAGTCCTACCAAGGGAAAGGACCCATAGAAGATAAATTTTGATATGAAGGATGGAGATTCAAACCCCACAGAAGAACACGAATAAGAAGAATAAGAACCACAGAAGAATAAGAACCACACACTCTAGTTTTGAGGGGATCGGTTCGAGAAAGAAGGAAGCCATAGATGCCTATTCCATCTTATTTCCATTCAAATTTTGCTTTAACTATTACTGATGCTTGTCCTATAACTATCAGGTAAGCAGTGGATTAAGAGGATGGAAAACTCTAGAAAAAGGTCATGGTTGAAGAAATGGCCTCCTTGTACAAGAAGGAGACTTAGGATCTGGTGGAGTTGTTGACGAGAAGAAAACTCACTAGCAACAATGGGTATTTATGAAGAAGATGAATGTTGAAGGCAAAGTGGAGAAATTCAAAGCTCGACTAGTAGCAAAAGGGTATTACTAGGTGTTCGGAAATTGATTTTGGTGATATTTGTTCTCCCATTTCCAAGTTAGCTTCTTTTGGATTACTTTTATCTGTTGCTACTATTTTTTATTTTGAGGTGGAACAGATGGATGTGAATAAAACATTCCTACATGGGGATTTGGAAGAAGATATTTACATAAAGAAACCATAAGGCTTTGCAGTGAATGGTAAGAAAGGACCAGCGTGCAAATTAAAAAAGTATCTATATATAAAGGGAATTGGATTCACAAGGAGCAAACTATATCACTATGTGTATTTTAAATTCATTTTTGATCATGTTACTTATTTGCTCTTGTATGTGGATGATATGTTGTTGATTGGAAATGACATAAATTATCAAGGATGTGAAGATCCAATTGTCCTCTAAATTCGACATGAAGGATCTTAATGTTGCAAACTTTATGTTGGGCATAGAAATTAAAAGAGATTGGCAAAGAGGAAACTTTGGTTAAATTAGAGGAAGTATTTAGAGACAATACTATAGATGTTTAATATACATGATAGTAAAAATGTAAAGGTTCCTATTCCTGTAGGTGTAAAGTTATTTGCAGAACAATGACCCAAGTCATAGGAAGAGGATGAAGACATGTCTCGTGTTCCACATGTGATTGCAATTGGAAATTTAATGTATGCAATGGTATATACTAGACTAGATATTGCACATGCAATGGGATTATTGAATAGGTTTATGTCAAAACTAGGGAAGGAGCATTGGACAACAATAAAGAGAGTTTTCAGGTATTTATGTGGCACTTGTGATTATGGTTTGTGCTACTAGGGAAGCCCAAGATTGGATATATCCTTAGACATACGCGACTTTGTTGATGCAAACTACGTTGGATATTTGGATCAGAGAAGATCTACAATTGGGTATGTGTTTAACCTATTTGGAGGAGCAATTAATTGGATGAGCAAGAGATAGTTTGTAGTGGTACTTTAAGCTACAAAAGATGAATATATGGCAGTCACTAATGCAAGCAAGGAAGAATTTTGGTTACAAATATTTTGTTAAGTATGGGGCCTTTAAAACAATATATAAGGATAGATTGTGACAACCAAAGTGCATTTTTCTTGGAAAAGAACCTTGCTTATCATTCAAAGACAAAACATATAGATGTTCAGTATAACTTTGTGAGGGATGAGGTTGAAGACAAAAAGGTGTTGTTGGTAGAGGTGGACACTTTGAAGAATGTTGCAAATGCATTGAAAAAATCTATGAGCACTAAGAAGTTTTCTTGGTAAATAAACAATGGGCATTGTAGACCTAGAACGATGATTGTGTATTTCTATGGCCCCCTATGTGCAAAGAAAACAACAAGTGGGAGAATGTTGGGTATGTGTTATACTCTTTGCACGACTAGGGTGATGCATAATAAATTGCATTAGGGGGGTTGCAAAGGGGAAGTAGCCCCTTTGCAACGAGGTTCGAGGCAATGCCCCAATTGTTATTTTGGGTGGACCCATCCATGGTTTTACACATGGTCATTTTTCCCATGGTTTTGTAGATCTCATCAAAGGAACTATGGTTATGTTTGAATCTAGGGTTAGTGGATTGGGTGTTTATGAATGCTTCAAAATGTATATGATGTATTGTAACATTGAAAGGAAAATAATGAAAAATCAATATGGTTTTCTCGATGTTGGGTTATAGGAGACAAATCTCTGTGTATATTTTATGTTCTCGCCATTGTATATTTTTCTATCTTTTAAGAATTTGTTTGCTAGTATTATTTGTACAAGGTTAAAACATTCAATAGTTTGTGTGTGAGAAATTCAATTGTTTATTAAGACAATTAATTTCCTCAACATTTGGAACCGTTATAGGGGAGGTAATTAAAGGTGAAAGAGAATAATTGACATTGTTTCTTTTTATAGATGTACTGGAGTGCATTAGAAGTGTTCCTTACTCTGAGGTGATAGGACGGTAAGACATGATGTAATAATTTACACATCACTTTGATAAACTTAGGCGGGCCTAACCTCATAAAGATTCCAGACACATAGGTTGCATGAATAGAGAAGAAGAGAAACATGGTGCCCCCAAAAATTATACTAACCATGTAGGAAGAAGGGGATGTGGAGGAAGGAAAATTCAAGATTTAAGATGGGCGACATTTATTCAGGGAATTGACCTCAAAAGTGGAGGAAAACTTACTTGCCCTAAGAGTAATTTCTCATAAAATAGGATCTCATAAATCATCCACTCTTGGGACAATCCCTCAAAGGATGAAATCTCGAGGGTTATCTGTGTTGGGAGCAAATATTTTGGAGAAAGAATATCATGAACCCTCTGCCTCAGAAGCAAGCCCAAAAATCTTTGAATCATCTACATCAATAGAAGGTGAATAAGATGAATTTTTAGAAGGACAAGGAGATACAAATGGACATAATTTGGGACATCGAGAATCTTGTCTAGAAAACAAGTAACCACTCGATAATTTTATTCTAGATTGAGGGATTGTTGTAAAGCAACTTGAATGAGCATTAAAAAACCTTTTATAATTAGGTGAATAATGAGTACTTGAATTAGTTTTGCAAAACCCTCATTTTTTGTGGAACAATCAAATGGAAAATGAAAATGCATATGACATGATTACTACCTTTGAATTCTCTATTGGGAACCTTTAAGGGTAAGCCCTCATAAAGAACATTTCTTTATCATCCCTCCCAAACTTTCAAGGCACGACCAGTGAAGATATAAATATTTTTTTCTTTGAATTCAATGTTTTATGCCATAGTTATGACTACACCTCAGATGCTTAGAAACTAAAGCAATTCCTTACTACTTTGAAGTTTAGCTACGTTGAGATGTTTCATGGGACTTGGTGGTGCATCTATTTATTCATGGGATGACATGAATAAAATATTTCTATTGAACACCTCCAATATAATTTACAAAGGTTCAATATTTCTAGCCATAGTGATTTGGATAAAGATATCTTAAAGAAAATTATGATCGAGGAAATGAAGGATGATTATCTGGACATGTTGAACCTCATGTGGAAAGGGGACATATCAAAGGAACCCTATGATGATATAGTTGCTCTCGATTTGAGGAGCTCAAGAGGATCAACAAGGAACAAAACTTTAGCACAATATGTTTCTACTATAATACATAAATCAACTAACGACATGGTGATAGGGGAAAAATAGGCAATTTATTTGCAAAATTTAAAATTTATATCATCAGTTCTCTATCTTCTCAATTAGATATGTTATAGGTGAAACATAAGCATATTAAAGTTGAAAAAAATTTGTCAATATTATGCCCCAACCATAGGAAGAAGCACCCCCTTAGAGAGTGCCCACTTAATAATTTGGGAGTTTGTAACATTTGTGGGAAAGATCATTTAATAGGTGAAATGCAATTTGTAACATTTGTGAGTAAGATTGCTACCAGGGTTAAAATAAGTATTTAAGGAATCAAATGAAAAATATTGAACTTGCATATTTCATTGGCTTGTTACACAGTAATTTGTCACCATTGATCACCGTCCCTGTTACCCCTTTCCCGCACTTTGGAGGACTCATTCCGGGACTTGTGAGCAGTGACATAACTTGAAAACACTTGCATTATGTTCCCCTAAGTATGGACTTCATATGCCTTGAAGACATCTCCTGCAAAATATCCTTTAAAAGT
Source organism: Pinus tabuliformis (assembly GCA_031772625.1). Taxonomy (NCBI): domain Eukaryota; kingdom Viridiplantae; phylum Streptophyta; class Pinopsida; order Pinales; family Pinaceae; genus Pinus; species Pinus tabuliformis. The sequence continues at coordinate 92,726,817 of CM062814.1, read as the reverse complement.
CCCCTTTTTCCATTAGCGCGGATCCACAGTGTATCACCCGCACCAATGAAGGAAATTCTCCAAAGAGGGCGCGCTCATTGGCGCTCTGTCTCAGAGTCTTACCTGCGCCAACCAAGTTTGGAAAAGTTTGTTAACAAACGCACGCTCGAGAGTTTTTTCCTTTCGACTCATGTGGCTTTTTACGGATAATGTCAATCTCATGGATGTCGAGAATCATCATCCACAATAGCTTTTCGAGAATAATGCTTATCCCATGAGTGTCTGGATTCATTGTATCTCTTCCTCCTCCTCCATCTATAAAAGCTTGTTCTGGTGCATTTGACAAGCTAGTTTTGAATAGAGGGAGAATGATACTGTCAGAAGTCTGAGAGATTGTTGTTGAGTCTTCTTTGCATTCATAGTCAAAGAGAGAGAGAGGCTTGTTCCTGATCCCGACAAGCTTTGCAAGACATGTGTAGCTGATCACCCAGCCAAAGGAGGATTTGATGTCAGAACTTCGGTTGTATACTCCTTTGTTGATTATCAATAATAGATGACTATAATTATGGTTCCATTCTTGCTGTTCATTATAATGATGATTGAATTATATGTTTTCTGACCGATATATAATTGCATCTATTGGATTTTATGCTTGTATTCGTATCGTTCTTTGCATGTGCAGGTTGATGAGCCCCAAAAATGGATAATTATTTGGGCTCATTCAACCTCCTAATTCGACTTAATCCACCATTCTCATTAGTTTATTGCATGTTTTTGATTATATTTATGCTAATAGAGTGAATTGGGTTAGTCATTATGCCAACAAGTCTAATGGGTGCTTTGTGTAGCCTTTTTGGTCAATTTGGAGACAAAATTGAAGGTCTTAATGAGCACTTGGCAGCCAAATTCGTGGGAGAACAAGGGAGAGGATTTGTAGGAAGGTGTCCCCTTCATTTATGGGCCCTTACCTCGAATTCTCCACCATCAGCTCGGAGTTCAAGGGCCACCAAATCAATTAGCACAAGGGCAGCCAAGCAAGTCAATTAGGACTGCTGTTAACTACAAGTTTTGGGCAGCCGAGTCCCTAAAGTTTAGGAGGACTGTTGGAGTCCTCAATTTGTATAAATAAGAAGGCTTAGGGCCTCATTTTGGGTTAGCTAGTGGTTAGTCATTTTGTAGCCAATGGTTAGTCATTTTGTAGGCAGAAGTTAGCTAGTTTGTATTTCGATTTTTAGGCAATAGATTAGCTTTGCTTTCAGCTTATTTTCAAGTTCTCCTTGTGGACAGTTTTGATGTAACTTTTCTTTTCTTTCTCAATAAAGATGAATCCAGCTTTGCACCAGCTCTAAATCTCTCTTAGGGGGCTATAGCTCTTAGGGTTGGGCCCATCTCAAGTGCCCAATACCTCCTTTGTTTATCTTTATGTGTTTTTGCTGCATTCTTAGAATAAAATCTGCTACTTACATTTAAATCTTGCTTTGTTATTTAGATTTCTTTTGATGGTTAAAGTAGCTTCTCATGTTTAGAATAGATTGGTAGGATAATAACAAGAAAAAGGCTCCAAAAAAGGGTCAGCAAACACTTTTGGTTTCACCTCTTCCTTATTGGATCAGGGGCTGGAGTTGGAATAACCGTGCTGTCCCAAACAAAAACACTAGTTTGCTTTACCATGCAATCCTTAGTGTGTTGTTTTCATTTGCAGAGGTTGGTTACATGTTCAGATCTTTGAATGCTTCATTTCATAGTTAATATACATGGTTTCCTTGCAAATAAAGCTGTTGTCCATTCTCGTTACTGTTAGCCAGATCATATTAGGGTAGCATAGCTAGATCTTTGTTTTCTTGCATGTCTTTGTTGGTTCAGTTGGAAACACAAATTGCAGAGCACCTATACCACTTCTCTATCTGCCCAGACTCCCTCAAACCCATCTTCTCCATCTCCTAACTTGGTTTCTTGCCTCACGTTGCCACATTGCCCTCATAACCCTACCTTTTGTGCAACATTATTCCAGCCTTCTTGGAACAAGTCCAGCCATCTACACCTTCTCCTCAACTCCATCCTCCAAGTCTTGAACTCCCCTACACCCCTATTTCACCTCCATACTCATTCCTCCACCTTTTTCCCTCCATCCATGCTCCAAAATTCCATTACGAAACATCCTGTAGAAAAATTACAAAACATCCTGTAGAAATCCCAGAACATCCTGTAGAACCCCTGCAGACTTCCTGTAGAAGCTCATAAACGCGGTTTCTTGGCAGTCAAACTTTGTGAAGCTCTCTGGAAGGGTGTTAGGGACCCCTTAAACCCTCTCTGAACCTTCCCAACCTTTCCCAAGCATTTCTCCCCTTGATATACCCTTGCACAGTAAAAAGCTAGTTAGAAGCACATGCATGATAATTCCAACAACTTGAACAAAAATACAAAAAAGATGTTTTCTTCAGATAGAGGTAGTCTAGACACATGTATTTTACCTTCATAGAAGTAATAGCATCTCTTTCAGTAGTTTTCATGCTCTCCTTTGCGTCAGTAGGGCTAGCTGGTAGAATTAGGGTTTGCTAGGGTTTGCGTTTTCCTTCAGTTTTTCATTCTCTTTTCGCAAATAGATTAGCTTCCTTTGAGTTAGCTTCCATCTATCAATTAAAAAGCTTCTTCTAAGAGCTCATAGAAGTTGGCTTAAGCTCCTAGCAGACTTGTGCCAGCTGACCAAGTGACAGCTGCGGCAAGAGCTAGTACTTGTGCATACAACACTGTCGCTTCCAAGTTTGTTACGAACTACCGGGTTGATAAAATTAAAGAAGGGAGTCCCAGGAGTTGCAGCATTATTGCTGCAATACTGGGGCCCACCATCTTTTTGGCGTCGTTGCCGGGGAAGCGTCAGAGTATTGGTGATTGCCGCTTTTCTTCTATTTTCTACTACATTCTTCTGCTAAGTAGTTTATTTCATTTCCATTATGCAATTTCGTTTCTGCAAAAGTAGATTAGTATTTCCCGCTTTCATAGATTAGCATTTCTCGCTTTCATAGATTAGCATTTCAATTCCGCAATTTCATTTCTGCAAGCGTAGATTAGCATTTCAATTCCGCAAGCGTAACCTAGCATTTCATTCCTGCAATTTCATTTGAGCAAAATAGATTAGTCATTTCCTTCTTCAATTCCGCATTTTCATTTTCGCAAGATAGTTAGTTGCAGTTCAATCTATTTCAGTTTTGCAGGTAGAAGTAGAAAAAAACAAAAATCAACCAAAAAGATTTCATTTCATGCCTTGTAGGAGTAGAGATAAGTTAGAAAAATGGTTGCACAACGCCCCCACTACTTCACACAGCCAACATTCTCTCTTCTTCGATGGTTGTGATTAAAGAACCCTTAGGTGGACAGCAAGACATATTTGAAGAACCTCAAGGGAAGAAGAGGAAGAAACCATTCCTCTGGAGCAAATGGCTACAAGCAGAAATGTTGGGAGCAATACCTTATCCAAAAATGAATTTGCAAATCAGATGGAAGATTTCAAGTGCGAGGTAAGGCAGTTTCTTGCCATGCAACTGGATACTTTGCGGATCCAAAAGAAGCAAGAAGAAGCCAAGAGGGCTTTGGTCATTTTTTGTCCTAGGTGCGCTAGAAAGCATCCTAGGAACGAATGTCCATTGTACTCCATAGAAGTGTGTTTTGTATGTGAAGAATACCATCCTACAGATCAGTGCCCCTCCTTACCCAGAATCAAAGCTGCATATCAGAGAGCCAAAGGGGCCACTGAATCACTCTATTATATGAACCAAAGGAGGCCACATGAACCTAGATCTTATCAACAGGAACTGCAAGGGACATCTGAGACCTATTATGACCCATATCAAGCCACTTTCATGCCTTCTTGGGGTCCCCCTGCTCATCCTTCCTGGTTCACACCTCCTCCTTGTTCCTTTATAGATCCATATTATGCCCAACCAGCTACTCATTCGTTTCACTCATATGCTCAGCCACAACCTCAGTGGAATGCACCTCATCAGGGGTGGAGGCCCCAGTACAACACTCCTCCCACTTCTTTTCCTCCACCACCTACTCAACCGCAACCATCACCTCCTACTCCACCAAGGCACCCCCAAATGCCTGCCCAACCACAACCCCATCCACATCCATCTCAAATATACACCCCCACTCAGCTACCCATACCACCATTTCCAAACCCGCACATTGGAATAGCTCAACCTAATTGCAAAGCTGAGGCACAACATGTCCGAACAACTCCTCTTGAGCTCAATGATCTTCACCATAGCTCAGGAAGAGTATTGCAAAAAAGAGACTATATTGCAAGCATTAAAGGACCACATCTAGCAGAAGAAGATTCAAAAGAAAAGATCAGAGAACCATGGGCTGCACTTGATGAAGAGAAGAGATCAGAATTAGAGATCGAGAGAGTTCCCTCATGGTTACCATCAAATCCTCCATGTACTCAAGAGAAAGATCAGCAAAAAGAGGAAGATGAGAAGGTCATGATAGAAGGTGACATGAAGAATGATCCAGATCATCAAAAGGACCAAGGATATCAGAGCTATATTGAGATATGGTTTCAGACGGTCACTAAGTTGCAGCGGTACTATCTTCTTCAGCTATGTTTGATCCCTTCAAAGTCAGATCATTTGGTCTCTGAAATTTGGGTACCTGTCAAAGCATGCATTTCGAGCCTTCACATCATCTTGTCTCTAATCTCGATGTGCACATGGCTCCATTGAAAGTATTCTTACACTTGAAAATGATTTTGTTTTTCAAGTAGGGTAGGGTAAAAAAAAAAAAGAAAAAAAAGAGAAAAAATGAAAATAAGAAGAGAATAAAAATCTAAGGTGAAAACCTCCTCGGAGGCGCCTTAGATTGGCTCATTGATTGAAAACCTCCATGAGGCGGTCAATGGGTTGGGAAAAAAGAGAAAAGAGAATAAGATCTCTGGGTGAAAACCTCCCTTGGAGGCGCCTAGGGCAGGCAATTAGGGTGAAGACCTCCATGAGGCGCCCTAGTTGTTTTTCAAAAAAAAAAAGAGAAAAAGAAAAAGAAAAATAAATCTAATTTCCATTGAATAATCTCAAGTTGCAGCAATGACATTGCAGTTCAGGAGGAACACTCAAAACAAAGACAAAGGAGTTTTTGTGCCTTCTAGAGGAAGTTCTATATTTCTACAGGAAACATCCTGTAGAACCTTCAAGCGAGCCAGATTCGATTTTGGAAGGGGATCTAAAGCTTGGAATCCATTGGTTATGCCTGCAAGCATCCATGTTCCCATTCCTCACCCTTTTCCATCATCTTTTCCACCTCATTGTGCTTCTACAGGAAGTTCCTGTAGAAATTGTAGGAAGCTAGAAATGGATTTCAAAAAGGTGGTTTGGCGAACATGGTAGCTTCCTCAAGGGTTCAGAAGTCCTCCTACACTTTTCAAACTCCTCCTCCATCATCTCCATACCTGCATCACAACCCAAGTTCATTTCTCTTACCATGCAACAAAACTGCAGAATGCCTTGAAGCAAAAATACCTAGAACAAAATTTATTTTTGCCCTAACTTGAAAACCATGCATCCATTTGGAAAACCATTTTACGGGGAATCATACAGGGGTGATGGAAACATGCTTGAGCAGTTTCAGCCAATTTCGGTGCACGGTTTCCAAGAAATCAACCTCCATCACCATCAGCCATTTTTGCATTTTCTCCATATCCGTGCATCCGTTTCAAAACCTGTTTCATGGGGAGATGCATATGGGTGATAGTAACCTACCCAAGCAGTTTCAGCCAATTCCGATGCACGGTTTCTGAGAAATTGATCTCTGAAATCTTCAGCCATTTTCCATTTTTCTCGAAATTTGTGCATCCATTGATCACGATTTTGCTATGGGAGGTGCATCATGATGATAGGAACATGCTCAGCAAGTTTCAGATTAATCCGGTTCGCCGTTTGGAAGCAATGGCGAAAACAAGTCCTGGTCCGGTGAAAATTCAGCAGCAGCAGCTTGAAGGTGCAGATTTGAACGTGGAAACAAATGCTTGCAGCTTAGATCTGGTCAGAGGACACCTGCACAAGGAAAAACAACCAAAAATCATCAGCCAAGCCCTCATGCAACCAAAGGATCCAGGCATGCAGCAACAGAATATGAGCATGCAACAGCAAAAAGCACTTCACAACAGCCATTTGACTTCAGGTACTTGACTAAAACCTGTTCCTCTATTGCATGAATCTAATTAAAGAAATGCATGAACAAATGGAATGGTGAAATTAAGCCACGAATATAGCAAGGTTAACTTGACATCCAGTTCTCTAGTGCTCAAGGAAAAATCACGCAACATACGTGTATGGTCATTCATGAGAAATTTGAAAAACATAGTTAGTGGTAGATCCGTTGAACTCCAGTGCACAGGACGTCAAATAATTAACAGATAGAGGAGAACATACAGTTTATAATATCACTGTAGTTCAAATGAAGACAGCACACGTTTTTGCCACCTCACCACAAATCACGCAGTAATTAAAGGAATGCTCGGCTGAAGACTCACGTTAACTGTTGTTCATTTACACTTGCAAACCTCTTTGGCTGAATCCTCTGCCTCTGAATTATGTTAAACTAACGTCCTTCGCCAAGTTTTTCGGCTTGTTAAAAATTCTCCCGCATACCAAGATCATTCAAAGGCGCAGAGACATCCTACAGGCGTTTCTATAGGAAGTCTTCTACAGGAAACGCAGAAAACAACCATGCAAAAAGAAAACCTGGGATTTTCGGCGAATTTCAAGCTCCAAACAAGGTAGGAGTGGGGAAGCTTCGTTGTGCATGATTTGTTGGTGCAAAATGGTGAATTGAACATGGAATTAAATTTTAAAAATGAGAGGAAAAGTCTGCCTGCACATTGAAAAAATGTGAAAAGTCTGCTTGCATATTTTCTGAGTTCTACACAGTACTTTTTTCCTCTGCATTCGAAGCCTGGCTTCTTCCTTCTCACCTTCTTCTGAAAAGAGAGATGCAACCATAGGAACTAGGCTTGTGTGAAAGAATGAATTTGCAAGACTGACCACTTTCTAGAAGGAAAAGAAAACTATGTTATTTGGTCTCTGTTTTGTCAAAAAAAAATTGATTTCTTTTCAAAAACTAAGGAGCAAATTCAGGTTGGAAAAGTTTGAAGAGAGAAAAAATTGGAAGTTGTTGTTGTGAAAAACACGAAAATTCCAGGAGCAATAACAAGTTTACAAGAGGGGCAATGAGCTATCTTTTTAGAAGAAAACACAGGTTTTTGCAAAATTCTTGGCTTCAAGAGAAGAAGAAAACAAATAGTTTTATTTGTTGCATGTTTATGCAAAAGCAGCGATGCAATTCTAGGGAAGAATCAGGCCTGGAGAATGTGAAAAAACCAATGATGAGGGAGCACAAATCTTTCAAGCAGAGGGCAAAACAAAGGCAAAATAGAGAAAAAATGCTACAGTAGAGAAGGCAGAAGCTAAACAAGATGAGAAGAAAGCCAAAACAGAGCATGAGGAAGCAAGCTAACAGAGGCAGAAAAGACCAAAGAAGATAAAAAAAGGGGGAAGAGACACACCATGAGATATTAGTGACAGTAGACAGAAACAGTTTCTACAGGAAGCCAAAAAAGGCCACTATAGGAAGTTTGGGGAGAGGGCAGCAGAAGGAGAAATTGACCGAGATTTTAGCTAGGGAGGCAGCACCTGTGCTAGCCACCCTAAGCACATCCATCCCCTCCATGAACACTCATTTTTTTCAGGGTTCAGACACAATTTAGTCACGGTTCAAGCTTCTACAGGAAGCTACAGAACTTTCTACAGGAAGTTTTGTATTTTTACCAGAAACATCTTGTAGAAGCCTTTGGGCAGGCCAGAATCAATTATGGAGAGGGATTTGAAGCTTGAAGTCTGTTGAGGAGGCATGCAACCACTTTTTTCTTCCATCCTCCACTGGTTTCATCTCGTTTCACCGCCATTTCCACCATCATATTGAATATACTTGCACAATCATACCAAAGTTGAGAATTCTCTAGGAAAAGAAGCACAGGGAGTGAAAAGAAGCAAAGAGAAAAGCATGGTTTCATGACAGAGAAGGGGACATCACTTCAGAAGCTTGGCATGACAAGGAGGCCACCAGGGCCAACAAAGATGAGGAGATAGGTTGGTTGCTCAAAGGATGAGCAACACTTTCAGTAGGGGGTGATGATGAGCCCCAAAAATGGATAATTATTTGGGCTCATTCAACCTCCTAATTCGACTTAATCCACCATTCTCATTAGTTTATTGCATGTTTTTGATTATATTTATGTTAATAGAGTGAATTGGGTTAGTCATTATGCCAACAAGTCTAATGGGTGCTTTGTGTAGCCTTTTTGGTCAATTTGGAGACAAAATTGAAGGTCTTAATGAGCACTTGGCAGCCAAATTCGTGGGAGAACAAGGGAGAGGATTTGTAGGAAGGTGTCCCCTTCATTTATGGGCCCTTACCTCGAATTCTCCACCATCAGCTCGGAGTTCAAGGGCCACCAAATCAATTAGCACAAGGGCAGCCAAGCAAGTCAAGTAGGACTGTTGTTAACTACAAGTTTTGGGCAGCCGAGTCCCTAAAGTTTAGGAGGACTGTTGGGGTCCTCAATTTGTATAAATAAGAAGGCTTAGGGCCTCATTTTGGGTTAGCTAGTGGTTAGTCATTTTGTAGCCAATGGTTAGTCATTTTGTAGGCAGAAGTTAGCTAGTTTGTATTTCAATTTTTAGGCAATAGATTAGCTTTGCTTTCAGCTCATTTTCAAGTTCTCCTTGTGGACAGTCTTGATGTAACTCTTCTTTTCTTTCTCAATAAAGATGAATCCAGCTTTGCACCAGCTCTAAATCTCTCTTAGGGGGCTATAGCTCTTGCGGTTGGGCCCATCTCAAGCGCCCAGTACCTCCTTTGTTTATCTTTATGTGTTTTTGCTGCATTCTTAGAATAAAATCTGCTATTTACATTTAAATCTTGCTTTGTTATTTAGATTTCTTTTGATGGTTAAAGTAGCTTCTCATGTTTAGAATAGATTGGTAGGATAATAACAAGTAAAAGGCTCCAAAAAAGGGTCAGCAAACACTTTTTGTTTCAACTCTTCCTTATTGGATCAGGGGCTGGAGTTGGAATAACCGTGCTGTCCCAAACAAAAACACTAGTTTGCTTTACCATGCAATCCTTAGTGTGTTGTTTTCATTTGCAGAGGTTGGTTACATGTTCAAATCTTTGAATGCTTCATTTCATAGTTAATATACATGGTTTCCTTGCAAATAAAGCTGTTGTCCATTCTCGTTACTGTTAGCCAGATCATATTAGGGTAGCATAGCTAGATCTTTGTTTTCTTGCATGTCTTTGTTGGTTCAGTTGGAAACACAAATTGCAGAGCACCTATACCACTTCTCTATCTGCCCAGACTCCCTCAAACCCATCTTCTCCATCTCCTAACTTGGTTTCTTGCCTCACGTTGCCACATTGCCCTCATAACCCTACCTTTTGTGCAACATTATTCCAGCCTTCTTGGAACAAGTCCAGCCATCTACACCTTCTCCTCAACCCCATCCTCCAAGTCTTGAACTCCCCTACACCCCTATTTCACCTCCATACTCATTCCTCCACCTTTTTCCCTCCATCCATGCTCCAAAATTCCATTACAAAACATCCTGTAGAAAAATTACAGAACATCTTGTAGAAATCCCAAAACATCCTGTAGAACCCCTGCAGACTTCCTGTAGAAGCTCATAAACGCGGTTTCTTGGCAGCCAAACTTTGTGAAACTCTCTGGAAGGGTGTTAGGGACCCCTTAGACCCTCTCTGAACCTTCCCAACCTTTCCCAAGCATTTCTCCCCTTGATCTACCCCTGCACAGTAAAAAGCCAGTTAGAAGCACATGCATGATAATTCCAACAACTTGAACAAAAATACAAAAAGATGTTTTCTTCAGATAGAGGTAGTCTAGACACATGTATTTTACCTTCATAGAAGTAATAACATCTCTTTTAGTAGTTTGCATGCTCTCCTTTGCGTCAGTAGGACTAGCTGGTAGAATTAGGGTTTGCTAGGGTTTGCGTTTTCCTTCAGTTTTTCAATCTCTTTTCGCAAATAGATTAGCTTCCTTCGAGTTAGATTTCATCCATCAATTAAAAAGCTTCTTCTAAGAGCTCATAGAAGTTGGCTTAGGCTCCTAGCGGACTTGTGCCAGCTGACCAAGTGACAGCTGTGGCAAGAGCTAGTACTTGTGCATACAACACCGCCGCTTCCAAGTTTGTTACGAACTACCGGGTTGATGAAATTAAAGAAGGGAGTCCCAGGAGTTGCAACATTATTGCTGCAATACTGGGGCCCACCACAGGTGTCCATTCACGAAGATCGTGAGGATCGTGACCGGCTGGAGCAAAGGAACGGGAGCGTCAACTCTCCTACAACACTAGCGTTGGAATCCAAGTAGGTTCTCGTAATCCACCTTTAATTTGCAATTAGGAGCCTGCATGGTAGTATTGTTTGATTGTTGCTAGACCCATTTTGGGCTAGTGGGATCGCCTCTGTCCGCAGAGGGGATTTCCCTCTCCAACAATTTGGCGACTCCCCTGGGGAAGCTATTTGTTGTTTGATTCGTAAACTTTGGATGGAGCCTGAAGTACGACCAGGTAGCCTTCGAAACGCTATTGCTCTGCATTAGCGAAGCAGATCAACGCCACTTCAGTCAATCTCCGGTTTGGTTTACGAACCGAACATCTTGGAGTTTGTCTTGCACTTTGGTTTTCTCTTGTTTTGATTGCTTAGATAGTTTTTTGGTTTGGATTCTTTGCTGTCTCTTGCTGCTTGGTCGGTCTGGATACTATCGATCAGACCCTAGACTGCTTGTTTTTTATTTTTAAGCCAGCAAACTTTATTAGCGCGATTTTTTACCTGACAGTCGCGCCAGTGGGCGCAGGTTGCACAAAAGCAACTCCCGCTAATCCCTTAATAGCGCGAGTTACAGACTGACAGTCGCGCCAGGCCTGTGAACTTTTCCAGTTTGCTTGTTTGGAAGCCTTCTGAACTCGGATTTCTGTCTTTTCACATCTTTTTCAGCTACTGGAGTGTGTCAGAGCTCTGTTTGACTAGTTTTTGACCTTCATCCTTCGGGTGTTTGCCTCTTTCCATCGATCTCATATCCCAGCCCTAGAGCATCTAGTGGCTTTTCACATCGAGCCTTTCGTGGGAGTTTTTGGTTCTTTGATTGTCCAGTCGACTTCTTGGCTTTTTTTTGCACTTGTCTAGTGGTTGTCAAAACTTTTTATTGTGTGCTTCGAGCAATCTACCTATTGTTCGTTTGGCTTTCGCTTGGCTTCGTTTGGGCTTAGATCACATAGCTCATTGAGGTCTTTGTGATTCTTCTTGGCTTGACAGATTGTCTTGGTGTTTCAGACTTGATTCTATTTTCATTGAGTGAAATTTGTTTGTTTACTCTTTGTTATCATCTCTCAAAATTTGTTTAAGTGCATTATGCCATTAAAAAAAAAAACGATCTTTTTGCATTGCATTAGTTAATGGAAGTTAGCATTCTTCACTGTTATTAGCAATTAGTCACTTTTAAAAAAGAAAAGAAAAGAAAAAGTTTCGTTTATTGCCATTAGCTGCATTAGAATCTTTGTTGATTGTTTGATGATCATTTTGTTTGTTTGAAAGATCTCAACTCTTCTGTAGTTAGCATTCATCGAATGGAATGATACATTTTGGCATATAGCTTGCATTTAGGAAATTGTGAGAGATCACAGACGGTAAGACCTGAAAACTGAAACCTAATCAAAGATCAACTGTAAAATGAACTGAATGAATCTAAAAACGCATTGGAACTTAACGCATACAATATAGAGGTCTAGGCTAGAGACGTGTTCCGGCGTCGTTAAACCTAGTCACTGTTGTTTCACATTAAGGTTGGGTGATTCCTCCTTTTGTGTCTCAATAGTGTTCTAGCACGGATTTGTGCTCCCACGTACCGTCGAGTATATGGGGAGACCCCACTAGGTTATCATCCTTTATCCACAGGAAGCCGTGTCTACCGCCTTACAAGCCGTAATGCACTGAACACAGCATTCGGGAAGATTGACTGCCATACGTGAAGTCCTTGGTTTTCATATGATTGCCAAGGTGTATATGCAGTTTTATGGATTGTTTGGTAAACCCTTTGCCTAGTTTCTCCAGAGTAGTCACTTTTGATCCTTTTTGGACTCCCTAAAAGAAAAGGCTCACCTGAGCATTTGTCACTTCGGGCTCATTAAACATTCGAAGGTGACTAGAGTCATCTTTTTGTCCTTTTCTCGACTCTTAAAACATGAAAAGGTCAAGTTCAGTTCCTTTGTCTTAAAATTTATTCGACCGCGATTCACATTTACCCGGTTAGATCTTGTTTGCGTTAGCTTGAGTAGGGTTCTTTCTCGTTTTCAATGGCAACCTTCCCTGATTCTACCGGCCAAGGTGTTCCCCCGGATGGAAACCCTAGTCCATTTCCTTTTTTTGGAAATGTCGGTGCTCCGTATATGGCAACTTTGTCTTTGCCTGGGTTAACCATCGGTTTGCCCGTATGGTTGTTTTCAACCTCGGTGGTCCCGAGTGTGATGACTCCTGTCCCACCGTCTCCTCCACCCGAACAACATCATGTTGTTTCCAAGGTGGACCTCTCCCCTTCTTCGCCTGTTTCTGCGTCCTCATCTTCTACTTCGCCCGGCGAAAGTTTGGATTCAAGTAACCAGGTGACTAAGAAGAAGAAGAAGAAGACGAAGAAGAAGAAGACCCCTAAGCGAGAGGTTAAAAGTACAACTCAAGTCGAACCACCTTCTTCTCCTCCGCGGAAGGTCAAATTTCCTGTAGGTTGTGCAAGGAGGACCATCTTCTTCGCGATTGTCCTGGCATTCCCAAGGTCTTAGAAGTATGGTCTCGCGATCCGGCCCGCCCCTCATCGTCCTCTGGAGCTCACGGCGATGCTACCCTATCAGCTGGAAATGGTAAGGGAAAAGGGAAGATTCGAATCCCCTGTAGACTTTGTGAAGGCAATCATCCCCTTCACCTTTGTCCGCTCATGGATAAAGCCTCCGTTGTCTTGGAAAGTCTCACAACTCCTTCACCCCAACTACCCATTGGCTATCAACGTCTCTCTGCAGCCGCAGATCATTCCCCTGCTGACAAAGAGATCAACCAAGATTCCTCTCTTGTCTAGCCTCCTGTTCTCGAACCTGGCTCTGCCAAGCCTGTTCCAGACCAACCATTGGTCGGAAAGAGTGTCGACTCAAGTTCACCACCCGATCACTCTGTTTCGGAAGAGCATAATTCCCATGTTCTTCTCGTCTCCTCAGATTCTCCTGAGTCCGGAAATGACTCTCCTATCCCAGCTGCTCCCGAGAGTCCTGCTTCGGTCCCTTTAGAGCAAGGGGGCAATCATACGATTCCCCCACCAAGTAGTTCAGTCATTTCCTTCGACTGGAGTCGTTTGACCACCTCCCGCCTTCCATCCCATGTGCCTTTCTGGGTCATGGTACACGCCTATGATAAGGCAATACCTGGCACTGTTTTGGATGAGGGTGCATCTGTCAGTCTTATGCCTGCCACTACTTGGCAAGCTTTGGGTTCCCCACAGCTTGTGCCAGTCGCGACGAATCTGACTGCTTTTGACGGAGGAACTACTCAACCATTAGGGATCCTTCCAAAGTTCCCTATTATTTTGGGAGGCAAAACCGTCTATATAGACGTATCGGTTACCCAAGGTGCTTTAGATTTCAGTCTTCTCCTTGGTCGTGACTATGTATATGCCATGGGGGCCCTGGTCTTCACTTTTTCGTGTGGTTTTCTTTCCACATGATGGAAGAATCGTGACTATAGATCAATTATCGTTTGTTCGTCCCCGGGTGCCTCCTGCGCAGTTCTCATCCCCTCCTGGTTTTCATCCACCAGTTGCATCTGCCCCACCACAGATCAACTACGTGGCCACTTATCCCGTGCCTGTATCCAGTGATGCCGCCGTCGTGCATAGTGGCCTGGGGATATTGGGTCCTAACTTCCGAGATGTTATCCTTCCACCGAGAGTGGCACTCTTGGAAGCCTCGACTTCCTATTCATTATGATGAAGTTCGGGCGGAGCATAGTTTCTTTCCGGTGTCAAGCTCCTTAAAAGATGAAATTAGGCTTATGAGGATAGTTCTTTTCCTAGGTCAACCTCATTAAAAAATGAAACATCTCCTCCTTTCCAAATCGAGTCTTTTATTAAGATCTCGTAAAATACAAGTCGAGTCTTTCATAGATCTCGAGAGTGAACCTTCATTCCATCCACTTTGTTGAATGCAATGAAGCTTGGGGGGCATGTACCTCATTTTGCGTCATTATGCTGGGGGCATGCGAACTCATAACAAGCATAGCTTTTCATTTCAAGCTTGTGTAAACATGAAACCGAATCTAAGCAGAGTTCTCCATGGTTCAAGCTTGTGTAAAAATGAACCCATCTCGTGATTGTCGTTTATCCGCTAAATTCTGTTAGATGGGCCTTGGCTGTTTCATTCCATCGCCACCATCTCTTTGGCTGATCATATGCTTTCACTTGGTTGTTTATCCTTTCCTGAGGAACCGCAGCGATGAGTGGTTTTATTAGCCAGCCTCTTGACCATTACATGTTTTGAGCAGTTCCACCATTATCGGAACCAGTTGCTACCCTTTATACCACTTGTTCCTCTAGGACGAGTCTCCTTTTAAGCTCTTTTCTGACTCGTAAAATATGAAAAGATTGCCGAGTATTTTTCCCTTTTTGACTCGTTAAAGAGAATAAAAATGGAGTCATCTTTCAGCTCTTTTCTAACTCGCTAAACATGAAAAGATCGCCGAGTTATCCCTCTTGACTCGTTAAACGTAAATAAGAGGCGGTCGTCTTTAAACTCTTTTCAGACTGTGTAAAAATGAAAAGATCGTCGGACCTTTGTCGTTTCAGGTTCGTTAACGGTTTCGAAATGACGTGGTTTCGATCGCTTTTTTACTTTTTCAGGTCAAAATCACTACTTATGAAAAGTACTCCTCGATCGTAATGGTCGGGCGGTTCTTTCGAGCATTGTTTTATACTTTTTTCGGGCTCGAGAGACACAACTTTACGAAAAAGGACACCTTTGGAGTTTTCTTTTCCGCAGTCTTTTCAAACTCTCTAAACATGAAAAGACGCCGAGTTTTTCCTTTGTCAGACTCGTTAAAACTTGATGACATTGGAGTCCGTCAAGATGACGTTACAAGCATATGCTATCCCCATCAAGCTTGTAAATAAAAATAATTGGGGTACTCGCCAGAAATGGTGGGGGAAAATGGAACCATAATTATTGTCGTGTTGGCAGTATGTCGCTCTTGAACATGGCACTTGTCTGCTTTCGTGTCTGGGTGGGATATCTCATCTCATTTTTCACTTGCCTCCGTGGATTTGGGTAATCCTGTTTGACCTATCATCTGCTCATTGCCTCGTCACCATGACCTATGATCCATTGATGTCAAATACTGCCAATTCCACTGTCGTGCTGCCGATATGTTCAAGAGAAGTTGACCTCTGCAGAATAACAACCTCCTTCTGATAGCTCACACAATTTTGATCCACCACAATATTCTTTCTCTGTCTCGTGTCGATGATGTGGGAAACACTATGGCCCACCTACGATCAAGGTCACTTCCTGTTGACTTCAACTCATTATCCAGGAAGCTGATCTAGAGACTCCTTTCCGGTGCCTTGGATCCTGCATGCCTCAATGGCAGGTTCTTTGTGTTCGACGTGAGGTTTTCATCGTTGGCCTCTGATCGAATGATTCTACGGGTGTTCGATGCTAGCTCACTGATTCGCACGCCGTAGATTGTACCTATAGTACCTTGAGGGCCATTGTCATTATTGGTGGTACCTCTCGCGTCTGTTAACAGTTTTCATTATTGACTGGTAATCAGACGATGTTCATGCATGTTCGACTTCAGCTCATGTATTCGCATGCTTGAACTTGTACTTTTGTTCGGGTCGAGATGGAGCACAAGACCCTGGTTTTTGTCTGTTGGAATCCAGGCTGTGATTTTGTGGATTCTTGTTACATGAGTCATTCACTGGATGGCTGCGACCATACCTGAGTCTATTCATCGATCCTAACCGGATGGCTGCGCCCATACCATGGATCTAGATTATTATGTACTCTGTTATGGATGGCTGCGACCATACCACATATATCATGTACTTGAGCTATCAGTTGTATCTCTCTATGCAGATTCTCCGGCGGCAGCTGCATGTGTTCTTGTAAAGCATTTCACCCCTCTCTCTCTCTCGGGCCTCATGCTTTAGGGGGCATCTGTTACACAGTAATTTGTCACCATTGGTCACCATCCCTGTTACCCCTTTCCCGCACTTTGGAGGACTCATTTCGGGACTTGTGGGCAGTGGCATAACTTGAAAACACTTGCATTATGTTCCCCTAAGTATGGACTTCATATGCCTTGAAGACATCTCCTGCAAAATATCCTTTAAAAGTCCCCTTTTTCCATTAGCGGGGATCCACACTGTATCACCCGCGCCAATGAAGGAAATTCTCCAAAGAGGGCGCGCTCATTGGCGCTCTGTCTCAGAGTCTTACCCGCGCCAACCAAGTTTGGAAAAGTTTGTTAACAAACGCACGCCCGAGAGTTTTTTCCTTTCGACTCATGTGGCTTTTCAGGGATAATGTCAATCTCATGGATGTCAAGAATCATCATCCACAATAGCTTTTCGAGGATAATGCTTATCCCATGAATGTCTGGATTCATTGTATCTCTTCCTCCTCCTCCATCTATAAAAGCTTGTTCTGGTGCATTTGACAAGCTAGTTTTGAATAGAGGGAGAATGATAATGTCAGAAGTCTGAGAGATTGTTGTTGAGTCTTCTTTGCATTCATAGTCAAAGAGAGAGAGAGGCTTGTTCCTGATCTCGACATGCTTTGCAAGACATGTGTAGCTGATCACCCAGCCAAAGGAGGATTTGACGTCAGAACTTCGGTTGTATACTCCTTTGTTGATTATCAATAATAGATGACTATCATTATGGTTCCATTCTTGCTGTTCATTATAATGATGATTGAATTATATCTTTTCTGACCGATATATAATTGCATCTATTGGATTTTATGCTTGTATTCGTATCTTTCTTTGCATGTGCATGTGTCCATTCACGAAGATCGTGACCGGCCGGAGCAAAGGAACGGGAGCGTCAACTCTCCTACAACACTAGCGTTGGAATCCAAGTAGGTTCTCGTAATCCACCTTTAATTTGCAATTAGGAGCCTACATGATAGTATTGTTTGATTGTTGCTAGACCCATTTTGGGCTAGTGGGATCGCCTCTGTTCGTAGAGGGGATTTACCTCTCCAACAGGCTTTAAGAAACCATGGTAGGCTCAACCTCTATGTATGGCTCAAAACCCATCAACTTCTTTCAATACCTAGGCTAACATGTATAATCCTCAGTAGCTTCCTTAACAATTGTAGTGTCCTACAATCCCTTGATACCTTCCTAACCCTCTTTTAGATCAATACCTTGGACCATGGCCCTAGTGGCCCTCTCCTCTAAATCAAACTTTTCCATGGCCTCAGGGATGGTGTAAAAATTAATTTATAGGACAATTCCTTGTATAGCTACTCGTGAAATAGCAAAAAAATACAACTTCCTTCCAATACACAATCAAGTAACCCTCCTTTATGACCCCAACTACTTGTACAAACTAACCCAAATCGAAATGATAGGGCGACACACCAAGTTGAAGCACCCATTTTCCCACTTATTGTATTTCCCTTATTGGATGTAATGAAGTACACTTCTGGTCGGGCAGAATAGTAAATCCAAGAGTTTCCCATGTTATTATAGAATATGAAGAAGATAAATAACTTGGGGAAGAGACTCTAGTTCAATTATCGTTACATTGACAACATACTAAGACTCCTGTAATAGTTAATGCCTCCATTACTATTGAGACCATAGTAATAATTGATGTTACTGTTACCGTTGAGACCCCTGTAATAGTTTATGCTACTACAATTGTTGGACTTTCTGAAAGAGATGATGTTGTTGTTCTATTGAGACTCCTTCATATCTACCTTACCCAAAGAGATTTACTATAGCCAAACCAACTCCACAACCTAAGTTTGATTCCTTAAAGGAGTTGAAAAATATGCCAATTCGAATTCCATTACTCCATGTAATTAGAGATTATCATGATTTATGGAAAAGTGGTAAGGGAACTTTGCATTAAGAAAGTTGGTAGGAAACCTTGATATCCTTCCACTGTCCATGTGGTCGGAAAATTGTCAGAATTGATGTTGGGTGAAACTATGCTACCAAATATGACGATCTAGGGAATCTGATAGTAATAATTCACATTGCAATAATGATTATTCTAAATACATTGGTTTATCCGGGAATTGCAATAAATGTGATGATGAGAGAAACCTTTGAGTTGCTAGGATTCACCAATTTGAGACCAACCCCTACTGTATTGGAACTGGCTAATAATTCCAAAATTCAACCTACGAGAATTCTATAAGATGTTGTGAATTCAATGGAATCCTGGGAATATCCAGTTGATTTCTTACTATTGTAGCCTAAGACACACCTATTAGAACACCTTCTAACCTTGGGCAAACCATGGTTGGCCACTGCGGATGCATTCACTAGTTGTATATGAGGTTTTAT
Source organism: Pinus tabuliformis (assembly GCA_031772625.1). Lineage (NCBI taxonomy): Eukaryota > Viridiplantae > Streptophyta > Pinopsida > Pinales > Pinaceae > Pinus > Pinus tabuliformis. Next base: position 92,708,148 of record CM062814.1, on the reverse strand, counting down.
GACAATATCTGATGGAAACACTACAAATAGCCTCGTCCTCTGCCCTCTAACCAAACCAAGTGTTGACTATGGAAGCCCTTTATGGGCTGAATTTGAACCAAAACAGGATGATGCATGACCACTCTTGACAATTGGTAAGGTCCTTTATTTAAAAAATGAAACAGAGGATGACACTAGTAGTAGCTTTACTAGTAATCCCTTTGTTGTTACTTAGAGGGTATCCCAACTCTTAAATTCCATAATGAGCAAACCAAATTTGGATGATACTATTGATGATCTTACTTTAGAAAATATACCAAGTGCCCCAAACCTCAAGAATGTCCTAATCAAAATTGAACTCAAAATGGATTATGTCATTAACTCAAATTTATCTCCTGAAAAAACGAAGAAGTTGATTCACTTGTTGCGAAAGCATAACAAAGCTTTTGCTTAGGATTGCATGGACATGAAGGTCATCCACCCTAGTTCATGTACCCATCATATTTACCTAAAGGATTACTTCCATCCTTTTTGGCAACCACAACAACGAATGAATCTACCTTTGAAGGATATTTTTAAGGAAGAACTCAAAAAATTATTAAATGTTAATTTCATCTATGCAATCTTCGACAACCAGTGGGTGCCCCCACTAGTCATTGTGCCAAAAAAATGACAAATGGAGGATTTGTGTTGACTATAGGGAGCTAAATAAGGCCACACAAAAGGATCACTTTATGTTACCTTTTTATTAGCAAATTCCTTGATACCCTATTTGGTAAGAAATTATTTTCATTTCTAGATGGGTTTAGTGGCTACAGTTAGATCTATATTTCCCTTGAAGTCCAAGATAAAACCACTTTCACGTGCCCTTGGGGTACATTTTCATATTGAGTCCTCCCTTTTGGAATTTGTAATGTACCAACTACCTTTCAATGAGTTGTGCTAGGAATATTTGCAGAATTGGTTAATGAATGTCTAGATATTTGTATGAATGATTTTACACAAGATGGTGATGAATTTGATGTAGCATTAGCTAATATTGAGAAAGTGTTGGAATGATGTAAGAAAACGAACCTTTCTTTAAGCATTGAAAAATCCCATATGAAGATGAATGAAGGAATTGTGCTAGTAAACTATCTTTCTTCTACAAGCATACAAGTTGATTTGATGAAAATTGAGGTAAACTTAAGAATTCTTACTACCAAAACATTAAAAGAGGCACACATTTTTCTAGGGCATATAGGTTATTAAAGGAATTATATATATATTTTTTCTAAACTTACATTGCCATTGTTTTCATTACTTTCAAAGGATGCAGAATTTTTATGGACTAATAAATGTAAAGATGTTTTTGTAGGTCTAAAAAGGTGTGCATTGGAATCTCCTATGTTATGTGGACGCAATTGGATTTTACCATTCCTTATTTCCATAGATTCCTTTGACATTGCTATTAGGGTTGTGCTAGGACAATAAGAAGAATGAAAACCTTATGTTATATATTACATCAAAAAGTATATAACCACAACTGAATTGAACTATACAATACTTGAAAAGGATTTTCTTGTTGTTGTACAAGGTATCAATAAATTTTGACATTATATTACAGGATATTCGATTTTTGTACAAACTAACCACTCTACCATTCGATTCTTAACGAATAAACCCATTACCATTGGTGGAGTTACTAGGTGGTTACTTTTACTACAAGAATTTGACATTACTATTGTGGACAAGCTTGGAAAGGATAATGTTGTTTCCAACTCCCTCTCTAGACTTCCCAACAATAGTGATACTTTACCTACTGAGGATTCTTTTATGGATGAATATCTTTATGGAGTGTCCACTTACTCACTGTGGTATGTATACATCACTATCTATCTTATTGCAAAAATACTTTCACACCACCTTTCTCCTAGAGAAATACAAAAAAATATTCTACAAAGTGCCTAATATTCTTGGGTGGATGGTTATCTCTTTCACACAGGGCTAGATCACCATATCAGGCAATGTGTGAAGGAAGATGAATTCCATGATATCTTGAAGGATTGCCATGATGAGCCTTGTAGTGGATGCTTTGTTGATAAGTGGATAGGTCATAAAGTACTTTGTATGAGCTAGTTTTGGCCTACCATATTTTAGGATACAAAGAAGTATATACAGGGGTGTGACAACTGCAAGAGGATGGGCTAACTCAATCACACAGATGAGATGTTGTTACAAACTTAATTAGTTTTTAAACTTTTGAGAGATGGGCTTTGTGCTTTGTCAAGGATATCAATCCCCCATCTCCTCAAAAGTGTTACAATTTAGTTTGTACAAATTTTGTTACCAAGTGGGTTGAAGACAAGGTACTCATTAAGGCTACTTAGTGAGATGTTTTAGACTTATTGTTTAAAGACATCTTTGTTCATTTTGGAGTGCTAAGACAAATAGTCATAGATGGAGGGCCATAATTTATTTTCTAGTTGATTGAATAGCTCACCAAGAAGTATAAGATTCCCCATAGGATCACCTCACCCTATCACCCACGAGCTAATGGATAGGCGGAGAGTAATAACAAAGTGATTGAGGCTATTCTTACAAAAACCATGGTTGGGCACCATCGAGAGTGGGCTGATTGGATTCTAGAGGAACTTTGGGCCTACAAAAATACATGTCAAAACACCATGTGATTCTCTCCTTGTAATATCGTGTATGGTAAGTGTTGGTGCCAGAGTGCACCACCCTTTGAGAAATTTTCTCCAAGACCTTTGAGGGCCAAAGAAGGAGTTACAATGTTAAGCTACTAAAAGTAAGATTTCAATTTTTCATGTCTAAAGTGTTAAAGGTAAAGCATTTCCTGACTGGCACGAGTACATGGGTGCACGACAACCCTGAGTACTAGAGCGCTGGTGTCGAAAAGTTGCACACCATAGAAATCTGACAACGGATATGTCGGGCCATCCAATGGCTCAATGCACTCCACATCGTGAACTAGCACAATCATTAATCATGCATAGTGGTGCAGAGGGGGCCGCATGGCACCCTCTCATGCCCCTCACATCATTCAAAATGTTTCAATGGCGAGTTGCATGGGGGAATAGGGGGTGCCACACAACCATTCCACGTTGGCACACCACATCACACAGCCTTCCCATGTCAATCTTCGATCCTTTTTAGCTCGACTTGCTAACTCACCCGTCCCCCATGCACAATTCTGCCACGTGGCCCTTACCACATCAACTCTCCCACATGTCAACACCTGACACATGGCATGACCCACATCATGCTAACATCATCAAGATGTTGTCATGACATTAGCCCAGATATGTGCCAATTAGCTTGCGATGCATGTTAGGGTAGTTTTTTTTATTTATATAAAATGGCTTGGGGCCCATTATGTTGTTATTATATTTGACTTGGTCTTCTAGCTCACCGTTCACACCTATGGAGTTATTCTACTAAATTTCAAGTCCAAATTCATGAGTCTAGACTATCGATTCATACCCTTTATATGAATTTAACCTGCTAAAACCCGACTCCTTCTAAATTTTCAAAAACCTTGAATTCGAAGTGAAACCCTTGCTCTTCATTTCGAAAGAACGTGTGCTTTGCCTAATAAATCCCTCCTTTCAACCAAGAAAACTTTCATTTAACCTAATTAAACCTTAAGGCTCTATTGTGATCCAAATGCTCATTGATACTTTCCCCAATTTGAGCTCAATTTGCTCATAAAACCTAAATTTGTCCTCTTATGCATGCTAGATAGTCTCACAGTTCATAAATTTTAAATAGATTCTCCCTCCACCTCACAGGCCAATCACCTATGTCTAGGTGACACCTCTCTATTAGTTAGCTAATTGCTTTTAGGATCTCCCTTTTGTATTTTTATCCCTACTTAGAGAGTTAGACACTTTTTAATAAATCCTACTTTCTAATGGCTACTTCATCTGCCCCAAGCTTAGTGATATCCAAATGAAGGAGAAAATCAAAGAGCCATTTTATGATGGATATGCAAATTTTCGGGACCTACTGATATCAACCTTTAATATGAAGAAGGGCATCTATGTGGTACTAAGTAGCTATGATACCGTGGGGGACCACAACAATTTATTGACATCAAAGCTAGTCATGTTTGTCGTTCCACAAGTATTCCATTTCCCAAAAATGGTGTCTTGGTGTGTAAGTAGATATTTGGCATATTAAAAGGTTGTTGTCTTGTTGTTGTCTTACATGTCTATGAGTGGTTACTTATGGTCAGGAAACCAAAAGATAACCAGGGTTTCTTTAATTGTGTGTCTTCTTTTATGTCAGTTGTTTATACCCTTCTACATGGTGAACCGTTACCAAGGGCTCTCAAGTTCCTCATGGAGAAGTTACAGTTTACCCCAAATACTAAAGTAGGTGGTTGGTACCTCTTCCAAGAGTACACAATCATCTGAATATATGGATTTTAAGGCAAAAACTACCAGCTTCCATCATTCTTGACTCCTCGCATATTTGCATTGGAGTACATCAGGAAAAGACTCAGTAACGACAATGTACATTTTACTTCCAGGAAGGCAACTGTTACTTTCCACATCCCTCATTTGTAGTTAATTCAAGGTATTCTTTGGACCTTGTGGAGAAGATTTTACAGAGCTTTGACTTCCCACAAGTAAGAGTGTGGAACTATGATCCTCATAGTATCATTTATGGGATGAGAAAGGATAAAGACTGGGAAAATCACAAGTGTGATTCAAATCCCATAGTGGAAGAGTGTGTTAATAAATCCACTTGGGAAGAAGTTAAAACAATCCTACATCTAGTTGATTCAAGCACTTCCCATCTCTCGGGGAAGAAAAGGGTTACTTATGAACCCATGGATGTTGATAAAGGAGATGAGCCTAGCTCCAAAAAAGCTCTGGTAGAAGAAGTCAAAGGAGGTAATGGGGATGATGAAGAAGATGATTATGAGACTAAATCAAAGGAACTAATATTGTATAACAACCAGTTGAAAATCCCAACAAAGCAAGCTTTCACTATGGAACACTTGCCATCTACCATTTCCGCATTATACACAATGGAGTTAGGCGAGGTTTCCAAGCCTGAACACATGTCAGTGGTGGAGCAATTTCAAGAATTGACCAAGCAAGCATCCAAAGAAAGAAAATGGGACATAAGAATATCACAAAACCAACCGCTTCCCCCTATGCAGGTAGAAGCACATTGGATTATGAAAGGGGCATTTTCAAGTTGGCAGTATTATAGTCCAAAGTGGAGACAACTAGAACCATGTCGAATTATCAAGTTCATTAACGATCTTTGCTTTCAGATTGCATTCCATATACATATATTATGGAATTGAATATGTAGGTTACCCACATGGTGCATAGACAAATGAATATAACAAATTCTACATTTGGGAAATTGCAGGAGTTGTACAACAAGGACAATGATCAGTTGAAATACGAGAGGATAGTTTGCATGCCTAGGAAGATGAAGATAAAAACCATAAAGGATAAAGTCACTCAACTGGCTACATTTCCTTAGGATTTTAAGCAATACAAGACCATGTTGGAGGATAAAGATAGGGAGATAGCCTCTATGAAAAGCAACCCAAGATCCTAGTTGCACATCCCCTGTAGACAAATGAGCTAGCTTAGGTAGAAAAGGAGAACTAGGAGCTCAAGTAGAAGCTCCATGATGCATTAATGAATAATAGGGATTATAAAGAACAAGCTATGCTATTGGAGGCACAAATTTAAGGAATGAAGGGAGAAGATGGGTGAGACTTCACAATCACACCAAACCCATGATGTATTGATTGAACAAGCTGAATCATTGACTATATTTGAAGATGCCAAGAAGTTACAAGTTTTACTCTCAAATCGAGAGCAAGAACTAGAGGCAAAAGAAGGAGAGCTAGAGAATACTAATATGGAGTTGCACCGGGCACAGGAGCACAGTGAGAAAATTGAAGCTGAAATGGAAGTTTTGAGGAGGAAGCACCCAATTAAGTCCTCTTTCAAAGTTGCAAAAATAATCATATGGAACAAGATCATGAAGACAATAGATAATCATTGGGTTCACATGGAGTTGATCTAAGAGAAGATAGAAATTGTCATAAGGCCCCACAAGTAGATGACTATGATTAAGAGCATTATTGGTGACTTTCCCGCCAAGACTTTAGTGATCATAAATTTCCTTAATCATATGCCCAAGGAGGAGGTTGTCAAGGAAAACATTGACAGATCTAGGTGGGTTGTGAGGGCCAACTAGATGAAGAGAAAATAAAAGTTGGTGATACTGGTAGAGAAGAAAATAGATGCACTTTGAAATGAAGTACAAGGTTTTAAAAGTAAGTGTGAAGTGTTATACAAGAGGAATTCCATCATTCTTTGATGGAAATGGTGTTTTATATTCCATTGAATTTCTCATGAAGAGCCTCGATGGCATTATAGAAGATTAGAAAGGTTTTGGGGAGGAGGGCCATGCCTTGCATTTAAAGGAAATTGTAAATTTTTATGAATATTATTTTAAAGTTTTGTTCATGTTGAAGAGCCTTTTCAAGGAGTAAGGTAAAGTGGATTATGAGATGGTCACTACTTTAGAAGGGACAATTTTGGATGCACAGTCATGCGATATTACTTTGGGTGAGTAATGGAGGGGTATGATGGATTTATATAAGTTAGGCATTCGAATGGACATACACCGATGCCATAAGTGTCACCAACAGATGTAGGCTCAAGTTCCGGGCCTCCATAGAAATAACAGGGATGACCTCAACTAACGACACCAGTAATGATGTTACCAATGTCGGCACCACCGATGACCCGTCCTAAGTGATGCACACTGTTTAGCTAATGCCTAACAAGATAGAGAAGAGAACCCAACACATAAGCAAGAGAGAGAAGGATAAGCCTACTATAGCCAAATCAAATGGGACCCACCCTACATCTGGCAAACTTTTCTAGAAATTCTAGAAGAAGTTAGTTACAAGACAACTACCATGTTGTAAAGATTCCTAGTGGTTTCTGAATACCACTAGTGTTTTAGGGCTAGAGTCTTGAGTTTTGAGTGCCTATATATAGACCTCATTTTGATGTAATCAGAAGATAAATTTTGCTGGTGTAAGGGAAACTCTATCAAAAATTTTCTACAATCCATTGGGATTTTTGAAGCTATTGTAAGGAAGAATTTTGAAGTATGTCTTTGGTTGTCAATGCTTCTTCTCAATGTAATTCTAAAACCCACCTTGTAATTTTAGTTTCACACCATATTATTACAATTACAAATATTTTTCATGCAAAATCATGTTGTAAACCTAATGTTTGTATGGAATTCAAATGTGATTGTTAATTAAGGAAAATTCTAAATCAATATGATTGCTTTCTTTAATTGTTGTAGGATTTATCAAGATTGTTAAAAATTATCTTTACAATTTTGATGAACTTTTACATGGGTTTAAATGAAATTTATAAGCTCAAATTACTATGTTTTCTTACAGTTGAATTCTTAACGACTCAATTACCATTTGATATTAGCAATTTGAAATGAATCCTTGATTTCTCATTTGTTAAAATGTGTTCTCCATTTTCCTCTTCTCACTAAACCTTTTATTTCTTTTATGTCAAACCCAAGGCACATGGATGCTCTGACTGAAAACAAGTGGAAATTATACGTAGTAAACCCTTTCGAATTGTTGACATTTTCCCTTACCTGGATTTCATAATAAATTGAAAATTTTAAATAGAAAATAAAAATATGATTGAAATGCCTAAAAGTGGCTCTTTATGTTTCTCTATTTTTCGTGACAAAGCTATGTGAAGGAACTAGAGTGCATGAAACCTGTATTTGAAATAAACAAAAAAAATATCAGCGCAATTTAAAGTAGAAGATACACAACCATTCAATAGAGACAACATTCACAATGAACATAAATAATGTTTGATTTAGTTTGTTGTGATTTGTTCATTACTTCTTAGTGTTCGTCTTAAAACTTTACACCAAGAATCAAAGCGCTTGAATACTCTAACCAAAGGAAGGTAGAAATATACTCAACAATATTAAATAAAATCAGGTGATTTCAAATTCAGATTTACAGCATAAATCTAAAACCAATAGCGACAAATTAAAATCGAATTTATATTATAGCACAACACATTTTGACTCTGGGGGCCCAACATTTTGTGGCGCCGTTGTCAGGGACGATTTGAATGATTTCCCTAGGATAAACAACAATCTTTCTAGATTTTGTAGGTGAACAAAATAAGGATTTATCAACTATGCATTCTACCCGAAGACTCCACTATTCATAACATCCATTTTTGTCAACCACGTCACTATCATATGCTCACCATTATACTATAATTACGATAAATCACAAACCTATTTAACACATTGTATATATCCATTACCATTCTGCTTATCTCTTTGACACACAATTCATAACTTTCAATTTCATAGGTCTAGCTTCTTCATGGAGACATACTTGGAATAACCCGAACCAGAATCTCACACTTCCAGTTTTCAATGTGGAGTGTTTTCTATAAACTTACAAACAATGAAACAAGGCTTTACAAGCTGAAACCTTAGAGGATCACACAACAAATTCTTTATCCCAACCTTCTTGTAACACCCTCCTTCCACATTTACCCAAGCTAATCGGTCCATTGGGGTAAACATGTGAGGAAGAGTTATTATGTTATGATTAAACTTCCCATGTACAGTTAAGGAAGTGGAACCGACAAGACAATATCAATTTAACCTTCCTCAGAGGCTACAGATTCTCTAGGAGCCAACCAACCCCTCCAAGTGTTTAATCCCTGAGACCACTTGATGTTTTGTTGAAAAAAACCCCCAATCGCTCCCATGACAAGCCTTTTGTTATCACTTAGAGAAAACCCTGGTTGTGGGGAAAAACTCTAAGGTAACCTCTAACTAATATTTTGAATTGAAAGGTAGGCCTTTCAATTCGAAGGGGGATCCCTTCTATAACTCAGTCAAATATGATTGATTATGTACTTAAAACAATGACTAGATCTGTTGTAACAAGGCTTCAAAATGTGGTAGGGTTCGGTAGAATTCCATTAGGCACGGAGTCAAATATTTGGCTTAATCAATAAAGCAAACTAAAACATTCACAGAGGCAGGGTAGCTGAGATACTTTGATATTTTAAATTGCTGAGATGGAATGCAAAATATGAGAGTAACAATATAGTTATAAGAGCATCACAAGAATGAATTCTACAAAGCATAGATCATAAAAATATGGATGACTGAACATATAAATGGAGCATAATAAATATGAGTTTTGTTCATTTACTCTCATGAATCATAGAAGAACATACATATGACAACATAGAAAGGAAAATAGAAACAAGAGAACACATATCCAAATTTCCCAACACAAGAATCTTTGTTGCAGAATCAAGTTTCCTTCATTAAACTTTCCAAAATATATTGCATACAATAAGTCTTCTAATAAAAAACCAGCCCATGTTTATTACAAAATCGCAGTCTTTATAGACTTTGTAAAAACAAATTATTTATAAGTTCTAAAAACTAATTCTATCCATAATTCTAAAAATAAACTAAATCTCGGTTTGTATGAAATGGTTGAAGTTGTTGGATTATTCATTTTCCTGAAAATATCAAATGAATATATTTTTAAACTTTTTAAGTCTAAAAAGCTATCTTGACTACCACATGGTCCTTTAAATATGGAATTAGGCTCTGACCCGATTTCATGCATTGGAGATTTTCCACCTAATCCTTTTGATGATGATTATGTTCCTAAAAACCTTGGATGCTCTGCCACATGTCATTTAACTGCCATTTGTTTTTTACTGTCACTAACTCTGAGCTTTGATAAGTTCGAATTAGATGAATTACCAAACTACATTCTTGTTGTCATATTTGAAACATGATAAAATAACCAATCTAGCAGGCTGTTGAAATAAATAGAAACTAAAGGTAAAGTATCTATATTGGGAAAGTAAAATCTGGCAATTACTTTGACAACTGAATGCTACCCAAACACTTGATGATTGCTCTTGATGTCGTGAAGTATGATGCCTCTTGTGCACATATTATTGTTGAAATTTGTCATTTTCAGGATTAAAATAAAACCATCCTCAATTAATACCAAAAATACTGCTCACAAGCTTGGAACAATGCACATGCACTCGACGTTTTCAAGAAAATAAAACTAGCGAATTCTTGAAAAATAGGGTCCAATGATCCCTTAAAATATCTAAAACCGTGATATCTTTTAGAAAACCGAGAGATTTTATTTTAAATGGGTCCATTTCAGACAAAAACCTCTTTTGGTTTTCAAAACTTTGTTCTTATATGTTCAAAAAACGTGCCCGAAATTACTGCCTTTTATAGGAAAAAATAGTCTAAAAACTGAGTTTTGTTAAGTGAAAACAAAACAAGCTTTGACACATTTTCCCTTTGACTGTTGAGTTTGTGTCGTAACTTCCACCATCCAGAAACATAGATAACGAAGATGGGAATGAGATTCAATTACAAGAATGTTTGGTAACAATTGTTTTACTTTGACAGATAAAATAATACAAAGGACTAACTTTTGCCAACTTTTAACTCATGGTAATATAATTACTTACACCATCCGAAAACAGTTGAGATTAAACATTCTATTCAATCAGTCATACATGAAAATGATTAATTATCCGACAAATTTTCCATAATGATTAACCTACAATTGTGAAAATATCTCCATGTGAAATTATGAAATGACATATTACCATTTGATTAGTGAGAGCCCTCTTGATCAAGTGCCCACTCTTTTGCTAACATGGAATCTGTTAGTGCTTTTCTTTTGGCAATAAAAAAATTGATTTTTTCATTTGGAACTGATACTCTAGTTGTTAGAGTTTAGCTGGTCATTTTTACACATGCACTGCTACTCTGAATGTCAGCACATTTACCCCTGTTTTTTACAACTTGGTGCTGACACTGAAACTGTCAGCCCTTTCAAATTTTTTTTACAGTTCAACACTGACATTGAAACTATTAGTGTTTTAAAACTAATGACTAAAATTGTGATAACACCTCCCATGCGACATAGACTCTCCAGTCGCTCCCACAACAAGGCATCCATTTGACTGCAGCCTATGACTCAGGCCTCTGCCCAGAACTTCATGAAGCTTCCAAAAGTGCTAAATAACAATGAAATAAGGCTAGTAATGCAAATTATTGAACAAGGTCTTGACCTGACCCCTACCAGCCATGACAGGCATTCCTTCAAACATATCATAAACATGTAAGGTACATGTCATAAATACACATCTGCACATAAGGGTCTCATACTTATCTAAGATTTGTCAAGAAGGACAAATGCCTCCTCATAATAGTTGCAAGATCATCTATTAGGTCATGCATTCATTAACATTTCATCTACTAATCAAAACATGTTGAGATCCATAACTCAAGTATGTCATGAAACATGCTTATAACCAATAAATAACCATAGAAATATCAATGATGAAACAACCATTAAATCCATATAATGATAAGCACGTTTACTCAAAATGAGCTCTTATTAACGTATGCAAATCCGACCAAGTCAAGGACTTCCATGTACCACTTGACCATAGATTGGGCTGAACCAAATCTCTCTTTCATCCAATCACCCTCGCGTCATATTCCAAGCATGAATGTGGGATCTCATGGAATAAACCAAGAACATCAAACCAAGGCTTCCAGAAGCCAAACCACCTCAACCCTCATCCAATGATTCCATCTCATGGTCATACATCACTAACCATCACCAGATCGGTCTCTACCCAAGTTTTCAAAGGCTCCAGAGCATTTTTTCCAACCAAGGCTTCCAGGTCTAGTAACTCAACCCATAGTTGTTGCCACGGTTTGGAGCATTTGTCCAACTAGGGCTTCTAGAACTAGTAACTCAACCCACTAAGGTCTCCGTAGCATTTTTCCAACCAAGGCTTCTAGGACTAGTAACTCAACCCAAGCTGTTACATGGCTTCCAGAGCATTTGTCCAACCATGGCTCCAGAAACTAGTAACTTAACCCACAGCCAAAGGAACATGAACACCAACCAGAAAACAAAGATAAAATCCACAACACCATGGCTATCCAGGAAATGGAAAGGTTAGGCAAAACACTATCAATCTAGGAAATCCTCCATGCCAATGATAGATCATAACCAAGAACCCACATGCATGTGCCATGCATGCCAAAACTAGCAAGGAAATCATACATGTAATTCAGTACCTGCAAGCAAAACCTGTTGTAGCTATTGATCTCATTGTCCTCTTGCACTTTCCTGCTTTTCCTTTGCCTTGTTGCTCCAAATCCCAAGTATTCCACACTCCTCCAAGAGTACTCCAAGAAATCCCTAAGTGTCCAAGAGTATGAGAGAGAGGGGGAGAGACAGAGAGAGGATATAAGAGAGAGCTCCAAGCTAAAACTAACAAAAGGTCAAACTGTCAAAAGTCATGAACTGATACTCAGAAGCTATCATTGAGGCCTCTATTTTCTTCATTTTCCATTATTTTCCTTCATTCTTTCCTCACATGCAACCTATGACCTTTCACCTTCCTTTTCTCATATTTTCTATTATTTTCATAAATAATATGCCAATTAATGCCTCTTTGCCTTTGCCAATTTCCTTAGCCATAATAAACCGAAGTGACACCCACTTTGATGTTTTTCCCACCATTCAACTTGGAATACGTGTCCCATGACCTTGGTCTTATATTATTTTTTTACATGGAAATTCAACCGAGGTTGTTACAGAACCCTCCCCTTTGAGGGAACACCATCCTCGGTGTTCAATGACACTTGTAAACCATCAAAAACATACTGCTTATGGAATTTTATAGCACAGCTTGTTGCAATATTTACAATAACCATATGATAAAAACATGACAAAGATACCGCTTACTGGAGCTTTATAACACAACTCATTATGGTATTTACAATAACAACCACATATACTTGCATGCACATTTGCTTCAACCAACAAATAATCATTACTATCTATGGAGATTTATAAATCCAACTCGATGTAGTATTTATAATAATATACACATATACATTTTCTCAACCAACAAATAAAAGGATACGATGCTTATACCAACAACAAGGGAATCCAGAGGCTCACACCTCCACCCTCAAATTAATACCATGATTCACCTCCTTCCTAGGAAGTCCAGAATTCACTGCCAAAGTCAAAGTTGCATCCAATATCCAACGCTACAATCCTGCGCCACTTTTCCTTTCAGTGAGAAGTTACCGACTTATTGTTCCAGGGCACAGTCCCAATAGATATTTGATTCCATATGACAATGTAATGAAAAAAAACATTCCCCGACCTTCCCTTCTTTGCTACACAGTCTGTCGGGTAATCCGATCACCCTCTTTCATGCAGTCATATAGCTTCCAAGTTTTGTAGGCATCCCCTTGTCTGCTATACAGTCCCGCGGACGACCCCTCTCTTGGAAAGGTTTCCTTGCATCAGAAGGTCCAAAATGCAAGGCATATCCTTGCCTCAACACCATCATACCGGTTATAACATGCTCATGGAAATCAATGGTCACCATTGGGTACCAGTGTCCCACAATGGCCCTGCTCCTGAAGTGCTTTACCAACATATTGTTGCCTATTCCAATTTCTTTTTGTTGTTGCTACTAATTCTTGCAATTAATTCCAACCACCCAACTGGGCATTTTCATGCTTTCTTGTACCAAGCACATAATTCCAATTAGACTCAACAAATTGAAATAAATTCATTTCATACCTCATTGGTGGCCTGTTGATAAGGTACACTTGCAATTTTGTTCACTTCCTGTCACAACAAGTCAAACTAGTGGTCTGATCAAATTATCATGTATAAACTTATCACATCCGGTTAGCTCAAAACTCAACCATCATAAATCAGAACCATTAATTGCATGCAATCATCATAAACTATAATCATAGATCACATGTAACCATAATAAATTGGAGTCATAGATCACACGCATAATTAAAATTGAAATAGAATATTGATACTTATCTTTCAATCGGTTCTTTCTTCTACCTTTGTCCTTTTTATACATACACTGAATCGGTTACCACACCCTGAAAACACCCAATGATTTCTCTTCTCTTTAAGCACATATACATACATACAATGTACATCACACACATACACCCGCACATGGTGTATCAGACAACACAATACATACACCTATACCTGGTGTACAACACAACACATACACATACACTCGGTGTACAAAAAAACACGTACACCTACACCTGGTGTACAACACAACACATACACCTGCACTTGAGGTACAACACAACACATACACCTACACTCGGTGTATAACACAATACATATACATACACTGAGTATAACACAACTAATGCGCATGTCACATTACAATGACTATGCAGTACACATAACACAGTACTACATGTTCACAACACAACGTGTATGACATGTACATAATACCACATGTACACAGTGTCACCTGCACAACGTGTACACTATGCCACATGTACACAACACCATATGTAGAATGTGTACACAACACCACATGTACACAATGCCACTTGCACAACATGTACACAACACCACATGTACACAATGCCACTTGCACAACATGTACACAACACCACATGCACGGCGTGTACACAACACCAGATGTACACAACACTACATGCACAACATGTACAAAACACCACCTGCACACAACGCCCCATGTAAAACATGTACACAACACCACATGCACACAACACCACATGTGCAATCATGCACATAACAACGCTTCTACATATCACCATCTGTACAACATGCACACCACGCCATATGTACACAACACTACATATGTAACATGCACACAACACCATATGTACACAACATCGCATATCTAACATGCACACAACACAATGTGTACACAACACTGCATAAACAACTTGTACACAACACCATATATACATAACACCACATGTATACAATGTCACAGGTACAACATGTACAACACATACACAATAGTAGTATTCCACATCCAGAAACTGCATTATCTCTACCAAGCAACATTGCTTCTAGTGTCTTTCCACTATCCATGCTTGTCCCAGCGCATTGTAGATCACACTGATTTCATCCCGATGATGTATCCCTCAACATTACCTATCCATAACATAAATATAAACATAGTATAATCACATAATATCAATTCATATCCACATGATACTAACCTCATAGATCTGTTAGGGCTATTCTTCCCATTTGCCTTCTCATAATACCAGGAAGCTCATCATGTTATTCACTTGCTTAAGCAATCATTCCTCCACAAGAATGATTCCTGACGACCCTGTTAGACAACGACATACATACATACATATATACATATAAACATTAGCATAAAACAATCATGATCCCTGATGACCTTGTCAGACAATGCCATACATACATATATACATATACATATAAACATTAGCACAAAACAATCATGATCCTTGATGACCCTGTCAGACAACAACATACGTACATACATATAAACATATATAACATCATCATAACCATGATCACAACATAATTCGCATATATCATAAGGTCAAGGTTAAGATAGCTCCTTTTATCCGTGTACAACATGCACAACATTGAGAAAAACACTTCCTGACATAGCCAAGTCATCTGACACCTCAAATCCATTTACTTTACCTTTCATGTTACCTTTCTCATGATTGTCCTGCCACTGTCCATTTACCCCAACGGACCCAACCAATACAACTAGTTGTCATACTCTTACCTTTAGTTTCCCTTTACTCATGCACCAACTTCATCCGAGTCTTACATTACTTGTTGAGTTCATTCAGCTCTCCCCAAGCTCCATTAACCGTCCTCCTTCCAAACCAATTCCTAAGACCCTGGAAAAATAAAAGGCAAGAACAAGAAACAAACAAAAGAAAACCATTAAAACCAACAACAATACAACACTACAAACAAAGTGGCATGACCATGCACCGAACACAAACAAAACTGCAATTTAGGCACAAACATATCACAAAAGACCGAAAGCACAAAACTCATAAAAAACACCATGACTCAATCCCCATGGGTTCGCAATGCTTCCAAAGGAAAACTCAACTTAATCCTTCTTCAAGATTTCATGGCAGTCTCTTTTGCCATGCAATCCTTGCATCATATTGCCATAAACAAATAACTATCAATGCATAAATAAACATAATAATGCACTGGTTACCTTACCTGGTTGTACCCAACCCGCTGACCTTGTAATTGAACATATACATATATCATCTCTCAAGGAACTCCAATTCCTTGGCGAATCCAGCCATAACTCAAAACCAATTGTTATACCTATCAAATACATGTTCAAGAATATAACACATATCCACATAATGTCAGACAAAGTCAAGGTTAAGAAGACTTCCTGTATTCATGCAAAGAATCCATTCATTTGGAATTGCGGTTTCCAAACATAGCCAAAGGAATTATCACCTGGTTCCTTTCCTTTACCTTTTACCTCGTTGCAATTGAGTCTTACTATGTACTATCACAACACCCAAATGTTAGTTATATAAACAAATCAATTGTTACCTTGTCATGCTAATACTAAGCATGTGGCCTTGCAACTGCTCACACATTTTAGTCACACGTTCCAAAGACCAAGACATCAAATCTATTAATTTAAAATCACCCTTTACCACGACTAACAACCATATCATAATCAACAATCAACTCACAGTCATTAATCATAATACTACAACTAGCACTCGCTTACACTCAAGTACTTATCAACGCAATGTATCTCAGGGGAGGCTATCACATCTACACAAGTCAGTCCAGATTAGTACGACACAATTTCACGAGTATATTGTCTCAAATATGAGTATCATAACCATATCCATCTACACAGGCCAATCTATATTAACATGATACATATAACATCAAGATCTTAAGTACAATGACCATAATCATCATGTGTACGACCATAATGCATATAACAACAAATCAACTACCATGCATGACTAACCAACGCATGTGCATATGACTACACTGATCAACTAGCATCTATCATGCATGTAAACACAACAACAATAGAATGACAAGCATTTACATAACCATAATGCTTATAACAACCATTAATCAACATACCTACATGCCCAACATACAAACCTGTATGACAACTTGCTCTTACCCCGAGGTCTAGTGTTGCAACCTCACTTTGATAATATGCATCTCATGTTTTATCGTAGCCAACACATTAACATCATGATGACATAACTGCATACAATGACCTCATGCACGAAAACCTTCACCATGACAATGCATGCATAACAACGTATAGACACTGACATGCATAACAAATGCATATACAACCGACATGCATTCATGAAAAATGCATCACAACGAGAACATCATCAACTCCTACATGTCAACACAATTGTAACACCCTCCTCCCACATTTACCCAAGCTAATCGGTCCACCGTGGTAAACATGTGAGGAAGAGTTACTATGTTATGATTCCACTTCCCATGTACATTTAAGGAAGTGGAACTGATAAGACAAGATCAATCTGACCTTCCTTAGCGGCTACAGAACCTTCAGGAGCCAACCAACCCCTCCATGTGTTTAAATCTTGAGACCACTCGATGTTTTATTTAGCTATACCCTAATTGCTCCCATCACAAGCCTTCCATGTGACTGAGACCCTCCATTCGCTCCCACAGCAAGGCATCCATGCACTGTAGCCTTTTTTAGTTAGTTATGTGCTAGCGACCCTTGAATTATGAGCCACCTTTTTGGGGCCAGGACTCAGGCCTTTGCCCAAAACTTCATGAAACTTTTATAAATGATAAATAACAATGAAATAAGGCTACTAATGTAAAAACTTGAACAAGGTCTTGACCCGACCGCTACCAGCCATGGCAGGCATTCCGTCAAACATATCATAAACATGTAAGTTAAAGGTCATAAATACACATTTGCACATAGGGGTCTCATTCTTATTTGAGATTCCTTAAGAAGGACTGGTGCCTCCTCATAATATATGCAAGAGAATCTATTAGGTCATGTATTCATTAACATTTCATCTACTAATCAAAACATGATTAGATCCATAACTCAAGTCTATCATGAAACACACTTATAACTAGCAAATAACCATATCAATGATTAAACAAACATTAAAGCCATATAATGACAAGTACACTTACTCATAAAATACCAAAGTAAAAGGAGCTCTTATTAACATATGCAAATCCAACCAAGTCAGGGACTTCCACTGATCCGAAATTGATCGAAGACAAACAATAAGGTATTACAGACTCATGTGCATGGATGTGCCTATGTTACTTTATGCAACGGATTGATAAGATTGCGAAATACACAGACACTGAAGCAGTTAGAGGAAACATAATAGACAAAACGTATAAACACAACAAGTTTAATAAGGAGTTCACCCGATACTCCTAGGCTACGTCTCCCGGTCCAACCTTCAATGGTGGCCTCTTTATTATGTTTTCAAAGTAGAGTTTTTAGAATAGTGAGCTCAGTTTGAGTCTCACACAATAGACATAAATCAATAGGACTGTATATGGATCCCCCAAGTTTCCGGAGTACACAGAATCTCCTTATTGAAACTCAACCTCTATTGGTCATAGTAGTATGAGCCCAATCTAAGACTCATACATGACATGCATATACAAAGGAGTTTGCTTGAACCTCTCAAGCCTTCTCTAGAGTACACAAAATCTCTCTGACTTTCTCTGGCTCTGTCTGGCTCGATGCTGCCTTTTGCTTCTGCAGGTCAGCTCAGCTCCTTCTTTCTGCTCTTAGCTTTCTGCGTCTAACTAAATCTCCTCGACCGTTACTTCTATTTGCTCCAAGATTGCCCGTGAAACACGAATCTTTGCCAACTCATCGTCCATGTCGGACTTCAAATCCCATGTGATCTTGCTCTATAACCTTGTTAAATCTAGTAATTTATTGGGACGCGTCTTTGCCATTGATCTAGGGCCCCCAAATCCTACAGTTGTTGTGCTTATCGGGCGGGTAAGTAACATGACGTTTACCCGTCCGATGTGAGCGGTTTTCTCTCTCTTTCGCCGGGCGTGTGTCACTCGATGTGTGGAATTGGGTGGGACTTGGTTGAAACCGCTTACCGCCTCGAAGCCCTTCCGATATCTTGCCGGTTTTGTGGAACCTTGCCTTTGACGGAATCAACGTGATATCCATTATGTTTTATAACTTTTCGGGTCCAGGTCGCTCAGGGCTTTTCCTTTTTTCGGGGGTTTTCCGAGTGACTTTTCGCTAATCGCATATCAGAAACCACCCCCGTTTCTCGAAAAGGCCTCCTGTTTTGCTAATTCGTGACAGCGCGCATTACCATGGGCCAACGATCTGCGTGTTTGACTGAGGGTCCTCGTTGCTCTACGCTGTTCACAAATTACAACTGTTTTGAGGATATTCCTGATAAGCTCTATCTTTATAAGACTTTGAAACTTTGGGATGAATTTACAGAGTTCATACAAATTTAGAGAGTGTTTTAGGATCCAATTTGGATCATCCACGTACCACTCGACCATAGATTAGGCTAAACCAAATCTCTCTTTCAGGGAATCACCCCCGTGCCATATTCCAAGCATGAATGTAGTATCTCATGGAATAAACCAATAACGCCAAACCAGGGATTCTAGAGGCCAAACCATCTCAACCTTCAATGTTATGAAACCAGCTCAAGAAAAGATAGAAAATATAGATCAACGCCTTAGAATTCAGCCTCTTCGAGGGGGCAACCTCCTTTACATTACATAAATGAACAATTCTTGGATGATTCAAATGACAAAACCTCCTTTCTATATATAGGAGTCTAAGGAGTCACAATATAATCCAACCGACCTAACAATAATAATATAAAGCCACAAAAATAACAATAGAGAGATTCTATGGGGCACAGAAATAACAATATGGGGGTAATAGGGGCACAACAATATAAAGAAGGGGTATAACTACAATAATAATGGGGTAAACACTAGTATTATAGGGACCCAACATGCCCCTCTCCTTCAAAAAAGTGTTGTCCTCAACGCTTGAGTAGTTCTGGATACTTCTGTATAAAATTTTCATCCTCCCATGTGGAATCTTCAGCGGATAAGTTCTTCCACTTGATAAGATACTCTGAAATTGATCGATTTCGTAGCTGTCGAGTTCTTGTTTTTGTGACTGCTTCCGGTTCTAATATAATTTTTCCTTCCTCGTCAAGTTCTGGCAATATTGTTTGAATTGGGAGCTTGTCGCCTATAACCTTCTTTAAACATGAAACATAGAAAACTGGATGCAATCGAGAAGCTGCAGGAAGCTCCAATTTGTATTCCATAGTACCAATCTTTTGCAACACCTTGTACGGACCATAATACTTTGGTGATAATTTATTATCCTTCTTAGATTGCTTTAGGGACATTTGCTTATATGGTTGTAGCCGTAGGAATACCCAATCACCTACATCAAAACTTTTTTCACTGCGATGTTGATCTGCCTGTTGTTTCATTCTATTTTGTGCCAACACGAGGTTATCCTTTAAGAGTTGGAGGACTTGTTGTTGATGTTCAATGTGATGTTCCACTACCTGAACCTTAGAATTTTCTCTTAAATATGATGTGATGGATGGTGGTTGATACCCATAAAGTGCCATAAATGGGGTCATTTTTGTTGCTGTATGGAAGGAAGTGTTATACCACCATTCAGCCAGAGGCAACCATTTGACCCATTGTGTCTGTTTAACAGATACAAAGCAACGAAGATATCCTTCCAAACATTTTTTTACTATCTCAGTTTGCCCATCAGATTCAGGCTGATAAGATGAGCTATGAGCTAACTGAGTACCAAGACAAGAAAATAATTCTGTCAAAAAATTTCCGCTGAAAATGGGATCTCTGTCACTTACAATAATCTTTGGGTTTCCATGTAGCTTTTGAACTTTTTCCATAAATGCAGTAGAAACTGTACTGGCTTTAAATGGATGTGATAATGCACAAAAGTGTGCATACTTGGTAAGTCTGTCAACTACCACCATGATGACACTCTTTCCCTCAGTCTTGGGTAAACCTGTGATAAAATCCATTGAAACCTCCTCCCCGAGCTCCATTAACCGTCCTCCTTCCAAACCAATTCCTAAGACCCTCGAAACATAAAAGGCAAGAACAAGAAACAAACAAAAGAAAACCATTAAAACCAACAACAATAGAACGCTACAAACAAAGTGGCGTGACCATGCACCGAACACAAACAAAACTGCAATTTAGGCACAAACATATCACAAAAGACCGAAAGCAAAAAACTCATAAAAAAAAACCATGACTCAATCCCCATGGGTTCGCAATGCTTCCAAAGGAAAACTCAACTTGAGCCTTCTTCAAGATTTCATGGCAGTCTCTTTTGCCATGCAATCCTTGCATCATATTGCCATAAACAAATAACTATCAATGCATAAATAAACATAATAATTCACTGGTTACCTTATGGTTGTACCCAACCCGCTGACCTTGTAATTGAACATATACATATATCATCTCTCAAGGAACTCCAATTCCTTAGCGAATCCAGCCATAACTCAAAACCAATTGTTATACCTATCAAATACATGTTCAAGAATATAACACATATCCACATAATGTCAGACAAAGTCAAGGTTAAGAAGACTTCCTGTATTCATGCAAAGAATCCATTCATTTGGAATTGCGGTTTCCAAACATAGCCAAAGGAATTATCACCTGGTTCCTTTCCTTTACCTTTTACCTCGTTGCAATTGAGTCTTACAATGTACTATCACAACACCCAAATGTTAGTTATATAAACAAATCAATTGTTACCTTGTCATGCTAATACTAAGCATGTGGCCTTGCAACTGCTCACACATTTTAGTCACACGTTCCAAAGACCAAGACATCAAATCTATTAATTTGAAATCACCCTTTACCACGACTAACAACCATATCATAATCAACAATCAACTCACAGTCATTAATCATAATACTACAACTAGCACTCGCTTACACTCAAGTACTTATCAGCGCAATGTATCTCAGGGGAGGCTATCACATCTACACAAGTCAGTCCAGATTAGTACGACACAATTTCACGAGTATATTGTCTCAAATATGGGTATCATAACCATATCCATCTACACAGGCCAATCTATATTAACATGATACATATAACATCAAGACCTTAAGTACAATGACCATAATCATCATGTGTACGACCATAATGCATATAACAACAAATCAACTACCATGCATGACTAACCAACGCATGTGCATATGACTACACCGATCAACTAGCATCTATCATGCATGTAAACACAACAACAATAGAATCACAAGCATTTACATAACCATAATGCTTATAACAACCATTAATCAACATACCTACATGCCCAACATACAAACCTGTATGACAACTTGCTCTTACCTCGAGGTCTAGTGTTGCAACCTCACTTTGATAATATGCATCTCATGTTTTATCTTAGCTAACACATTAACATCATGATGACATAACTGCATACAATGACCTCATGCACGAAAACCTTCACCATGACAATGCATGCATAACAACATATAGACACTGACATGCATAACAAATGCATATACAACCGACATGCATTCATGAAAAATGCATCACAACAAGAACATCAACTCCTACATGTCAACACAACTGTAACAATGACCACTACTATGCATACATAACAAGCACATATACAACCTACATGCATGCAAGTCAAACACATTCTGCCCAACTAGTCCAAGTGTTGAACCATGCTTTCATACCACTTTGTGGTATCAGATATCACCCAAAGAGAACGAAACCTGCTCTGATACCACTCTATAACACCCTCCTCCCACATTTACCCAAGCTAATCGGTCCACCGTGGTAAACATGTGAGGAAGAGTTACTATGTTATGATTCCACTTCCCATGTACATTTAAGGAAGTGGAACTGATAAGACAAGATCAATCTGACCTTCCTTAGTGGCTACAGAACCTTCAGGAGCCAACCAACCCCTCCATGTGTTTAAATCTTGAGACCACTCGATGTTTTATTTAGCTATACCCTAATTGCTCCCATCACAAGCCTTCCATGTGACTGAGACCCTCCATTCGCTCCCACAGCAAGGCATCCATGCGACTGTAGCCTTTTTTAGTTAGTTATGTGCTAGCGACCCTTGAATTATGAGCCACCTTTTTGGGGCCAGGACTCAGGCCTTTGCCCAAAACTTCATGAAACTTTTATAAATGATAAATAACAATGAAATAAGGCTACTAATGTAAAAACTTGAACAAGGTCTTGACCCGACCGCTACCAGCCATGGCAGGCATTCCGTCAAACATATCATAAACATGTAAGTTAAAGGTCATAAATACACATTTGCACATAGGGGTCTCATTCTTATTTGAGATTCCTTAAGAAGGACTGGTGCCTCCTCATAATAGATGCAAGATAATCTATTAGGTCATGCATTCATTAACATTTCATCTACTAATCAAAACATGATGAGATCCATAACTCAAGTCTATCATGAAACACACTTATAACTAGCAAATAACCATATCAATGATGAAACAAACATTAAAGCCATATAATGACAAGTACACTTACTCATAAAATACCAAAGTAAAAGGAGCTCTTATTAACATATGCAAATCCAACCAAGTCAGGGACTTCCACTGATCCGAAATTGATCGAAGACAAACAATAAGGTATTACAGACTCATGTGCATGGATGTGCCTATGTTACTTTGTGCAACGGATTGATAAGATTGCGAAATACACAGACACTGAAGCAGTTAGAGGAAACATAATAGACAAAACGTATAAACACAACAAGTTTAATAAGGAGTTCACCCGATACTCCTAGGCTACGTCTCCCGGTCCAACCTTCAATGGTGGCCTCTCTATTATGTTTTCAAAGTAGAGTTTTTAGAATAGTGAGCTCAGTTTGAGTCTCACACAACAGACATAAATCAATAGGACTGTATATGGATCCCCCAAGTTTCCGGAGTACACAGACTCTCCTTATTGAAACTCAACCTCTATTGGTCATAGTAGTATGAGCCCAATCTAAGACTCATACATGACAGGCATATACAGAGAAGTTTGCTTGAACCTCTCAAGCCTTCTCTAGAGTACACAAAATCTCTCTGACTTTCTCTGGCTCTGTCTGGCTCGATGCTGCCTTTTGCTTCTGCAGGTCAGCTCAGCTCCTTCTTTCTGCACTTAGCTTTCTGCGTCTAACTAACTCTCCTCCTTTCTCTGTCAGTTCGTGGCTTTAAAGCCAATCTACTTTCTGACTGTTCATTTCTGCTTCCCAGCTTTCCGGTTTCCCTAACTTTGTCCATTTGAATCCCTCTGTTCTACGTCATATTCACTGTATAACGCCTCATAGGGAGGTGGCCACCTATTTCATAGCGAACTGGTGTCATTTCTCTTTGAAATGTTTGAACGACCGTTATTTCTATTTGCTCCAAGATTGCCCGTGAAACACGAATCTTTTCCAACTCATCGTCCATGTCGGACTTCAAATCCCATGTGATCTTGCTCTATAACCTTGTTAAATCTAGTAATTTATTGGGACGCGTCTCTGCCATTGATCTAGGGCCCCCAAATCCTACAGTTGTTGTGCTTATTGGGCGGGTAAGTAACATGACGTTTACCCATCCGATGTGAGCGGTTTTCTCTCTCTTTCGCCGGACGCGTGTCACTCGATGTGTGGAATTGGGTGGGACTTGGTTGAAAGCGTTTACTGCCTCGAAGCCCTTCCGATATCCTGCCGGTTTTGTGGAACCCCGCCTTTGACAGAATCAACGTGATATCCATTATGTTTTATAACTTTTTGGGTCCAGGTCACTCAGGGCTTTTCCTTTTTCGAGGGGTTTTCCAAGTGACCTTTCGATAATCGCATATCAGAAACCACCCCCGTTTCTCGAAAAGGCCTCCTGTTTTGCTAATTCGTGACAGCGCGCGTTACCATGGGCCAACGATCCTCGTGTTTGACTGAGGGTCCTTGTTGCTCTGCGCTGTTCACAAATTACAACTATTTCGAGGATATTCCTGATAAGCTCGATCTTTATAAGACTTTGAAACTTTGGCATGAATTTACAGAGTTCATACAAATTTAGAGAGTGTTTTAGGATCCAATTTGGATCATCCACGTACCACTCGACCATAGATTAGGCTAAACCAAATCTCTCTTTCAGGCAATCACCCCCGTGCCATATTCCAAGCATGAATGTAGTATCTCATGGAAAAAACCAATAACGCCAAACCAGAGATTCTAGAGGCCAAACCATCTCAACCCTCAATGTTATGAAACCATCTCAAGAAAAGATAGAAAATATAGATCAACGCCTTATAATTCAGCCTCTTCGAGTGGGAAATCTCCTTTACATTACATAAATGAACAATTCTTGGATGATTCAAATGACAAAACCTCCTTTCTATATATAGGAGTCTAAGGAGTCACAATATAATCCAGCCGACCTAACAATAATAATATAAAGCCACAAAAATAACAATAGAGGGATTCTATGGGGCACAGAAATAACAATATGGGGGTAATAGGGGCACAACAATATAAATAAGGGGTATAACTACAATAGTAATGGGGTAATCACTAGTATTATAGGGACCCAACATGCCCCTCTCCTTCAAAAAAGTGTTGTCCTCAACGCTTGAGTAGTTCTGGATACTTCTGCATAAAATTCTCATCCTCCCATGTGGAATCTTCAGCGGATAAGTTCTTCCACTTGATAAGATACTCTGAAATTGATCGATTTCGTAGCTGTCGAGTTCTTGTTTCTGTGACTGCTTCCGGTTCCAATATAATTTTTCCTTCCTCGTCAAGTTCTGGCAATATTGTTTGAATTGGGAGCTTGTCGCCTATAACCTTCTTTAAACATGAAACATGGAAAACTGGGTGCAATCGAGAAGCTGCAGGAAGCTCCAATTTGTATGCCATAGTACCAATCTTTTGCAACACCTTGTACGGACCATAATACTTTGGTGATAATTTATTATCCTTCTTAGCTTGCTTTAGGGACATTTGCTTATATGGTTGTAGCCGTAGGAATACCCAATCACCTACATCAAAACTTCTTTCACTGCGATGTTGATCTGCCTGTTGTTTCATTCTATTTTGTGCCAACACGAGGTTATCCTTTAAGAGTTGGAGGACTTGTTGTTGATGTTCGATGTGATGTTCCACTGCCTGAACCTTAGAATTTTCTCTTAAATATGATGTGATGGATGGTGGTTGATACCCATAAAGTGCCATAAATGGGGTCATTTTTGTTGCTGTATGGAAGGAAGTGTTATACCACCATTCAGCCAGAGGCAACCATTTGACCCATTGTGTCTGTTTATCAGATACAAAGCAACGAAGATATCCTTCCAAACATTTGTTTACTATCTCAGTTTGCCCATCAGATTGAGGATGATAAGATGAGCTATGAGCTAACTGAGTACCAAGACAAGAAAATAATTCTGTCCAAAAATTTCCAGTGAAAATGGGATCTCTGTCACTTACAATAATCTTTGGGTTTCCATGTAGCTTTTGAACTGTTTCCATAAATGCAGTAGAAACTGTACTGGCTTTAAATGGATGTGATAATGCACAAAAGTGTGCATACTTGGTAAGTCTGTCAACTACCACCATGATGACACTCTTTCCCTCAGACTTGGGTAAACCTGTGATAAAATCCATTGAAACCTCCTCCCAACGTTGGCTTGGAATGGATAAAGGTTGTAATAGACCCGGTGTCTTAATTGTTTCAACTTTATTTTGTTGGCAAACCAAACATTCCGCCACAAACTTTTGAATATCTGATTTAAGGCCATCCCAAAAAAATTCCTTCTTAACCCTGTGGTAAGTTTTTAAAAATCCTGAGTGCCCTCCTAAGGGAGAAGTGTGCAATTCCATAAGAATCTTTTGTTTTAGCTGGGAATTCTTACAGAGGTATAAGCGATCTTTGTACCATAACGAATCATTTTGCCAGCTAAATGTATCAGAAGTACTGGAATCTTGTTGTAGCTTTCGAATAAGTGCCCACACTTCTTCGTCATTCTTCCATTCCTCCCTTGCTTCGTTTATCCAATCTGGTTGGATAATAGAAATGGCACACAACAATGCTTCCACATCCTCATCCTTTCTTGAGAGTGCATCTGCCACCACATTTTGCTTCCCTTTTTTGTAGATGATTTCAAAGTCATAACCCAACATCTTTGTGACCCACTTTTGTTGCTCTTCAGAGGATAATCTTTGTTCTAAAAAGTATTTAAGGCTATCATGATCGTTTTTACCTTGAAGTGTCTTCCCATTAGGTAGGGTCGCCATTTCTTAAGTGCATGGAGTATTGCCAACATTTCCTTCTCATAAATAGCTTTGCTTAAAAACTTTCCCTTGATTGGACGACTTTCAAAAGCAATGGGTCTTTCATCTTGCATTAGAACAACACCAATTCCATTTCCTGAAGCATCACATTCCACAATAAAGGTTTTTGTGAAGTCCGGTGTAGCTAAGACCGGTGCTTGGCACATTGCCTCTTTAAGATGTTCAAAGGCCTTTGTTGCTTCCGGAGTCCATGAAAATGAATCTTTCTTCAATAATGTTGTTAGAGGTGCTGCTATTCTCCCATAATTCTTAACAAACTTGCGATAATACCCTGTCAACCCAAGAAATCCTCGCAGATGCTTTATGGATGTGGGGATTTTCCATTCCTTAATGGCTTTAATTTTGCTAGGGTCTACCTTAACTCCTTCATGAGATACAATATGACCCAAATATTCCACCTCCTGGACTCCAAAGAAACATTTGGATCTTTTTGCATATAATTGTTTCTCCTCCAATAGTTGTAGCACCCTGTCAACATGTTCAACATGATCCTTCCAAGACTTGCTGTAGATTAGTATATCATCAAAAAATACTAACACAAATTTTCTAAGGAATGGTTTGAAAATTGAATTCATCAAACCTTGAAATGTTGAAGGTGCATTGGTAAGGCCAAAAGGCATGACCAAAAATTCATAATGACCCTCATGAGTTCTAAATGCCGTTTTCGGAATGTCTTCAATCTTCATTCTGATTTGATGATATCCCGAACGAAGATCCAACTTGGTGAAGTAAATTGATCCATGCAATTCATCCAGTAATTCATCAATGACAGGAATGGGGAACTTATCTTTAATAGTGAGCTTGTTGAGCTCCCTATAATCCGGACACATGCGCCATGATCCATCCTTCTTGTGCACCAATACTACTGGAGCTGAGAAAGAACTTTGACTCGGTTGAATTATACCAGCCTCTAGCATTTCTGCAACCATACGTTCAATTTCACTTTTTTGGACATAGGGATATCTGTACGGCCTGATGTTTGGAGGAACACTTCCTGGAATCAGATGAATAGCATGATCATGATCACGCATAGGTGGGAGACCTTTGGGAGTCTCAAATACCTTGGAATGATTGTCCAGGACTTTTTGGAGATCTGGAGAAATAGATGATTCCAATGTGGAAACATCTAGCGAACATAATTGTGCAATTACACCTCTTTGCTCCTTTTTTAGAAGCTTTGTCATGCCATTAGAGCTGATTATCTTTCCTGGTTTCCCTGCAATACCCCTTAATTCAACTTCCTTTCCTTCCATAGAAAATTTGATGAAAAGTTCTTGAAAATTAAAAGCTATTGTACCCAAGGATTGTAGCCATTGGACTCCTAGTACAACATCAGCACCTCCCATTGGAATGGAAAGCATTGGGCTAGTCAATACATATTCTCCCATGGATAGCTTGATATTATGGCACTTTCCAGAGAAATTTATTGTTCCTCCATTTGCAATCATCACTTGACACTCTGGTGCTGGATATAGGAAGCAATTCAATTCTTTTGCTACCCTACAATGAATAAAATTGTGGGTGCTTCCTGAATCAATCAACACTATTACCTTTTTCTTCTTGATTTGTCCTTCTATCTTGATGGTTTGAGGAGTGGTAATTCCCGCCAATGCATTACAAGATATGGTCGGATTTATTTGTTCTTCATCTAGGCTTTGTTCCTGGATTATATCCTCTTCTTTTGACCTTTCTTGCTCCTTTTCTTCTTCCTCTTCACAATCTATGTAGAATAATTTCTTCTCAGCACACTTATGACCTTTTGTGTATTTGCTATCACAACTGTAACAAAGCCCTTTTGCTCTTTTTTCTTCCAATTGTTGTGGTGTCAACCTTGTAGGTTGTGGAAGACTAGGGGCAACAACACTTCCGTCTTTATAGTTGTGAGTGGTATGCTTCCTAGTTGCCATAATTTTGCTTTCCATTTTTCTTGCTAACCTGAATGCCTTCTCTAATGAATCAGGTTCCCAAAGGCGAACATCATGTTGGATATTATCCTTTAAAGACCCTATGAACACATCAATCCTATGCTCCTCTGGAATATCTTTTACCCTTATGTTCAATTTTTGGAACTCCTCAATGTGCTCCATTATTGAACCCTTTTGTTTGAGACTTATCAATTGGCTAAAAAAAGTGTTGCTTTTTGTATCCTCATAATGTGCTATCAATTCTTCCGTAAAAATTGCCCAAGTGATAAATTTTTTACGAGAACAAAGCCATTGATACCATACAAACTGATTTGGTTCCAAATATACAGTTGCCATACGTACCTTTTGTGCGTTTTGCACATTATTGAGATCGAAGAATTGCTCCATCTGTAATATCCATGTGGCGGGATCCTTGCCATCAAACTTCCTCATATCGATTTTTGGAATATGGTGATTCTTCGATCCAACATTAGCGTCTATGGAATCATGATTAACATTTCTTTTGTTCTCATCATGAGTTTCCTTTACTACCTTTTCACCATTAGTAAGTATTTCTTGTAGAAAATTTGTCAAATATGTCTTCAAATCTGCCATGCCTGTCTTCAAATTTTTGTTCAAATCCATCTTCAAATTGTCCATCTTAGCTTCCATGCCATTCATCTTAGCTTCCACGCCATTTATCTTAGCTTCCACGCCATTTATCTTAGCTTCTGTTAACTTTTGTGAGCGTGACATTTGTTGCACTTGTTCTTGTAATTTTGATATATCATGTAGCATTTCTTCCTCTTCTTCATGAGTCATGCTAGAGCTTTCAGGTTCCTTACTAGGTGTTTGCATTTTCTTTCCTCGGGGCATCAGTTACCGATAATAATGCTTTACTATGCCCTTTGAATTCCGTTAAACCAAGCTTACACAAATATTTAAAAAAAAACTACACACCTTTTTTCACTTTATAGAAGCCTGATAGTGAATATGATGTATCTCTGTATTTTCGGATCATCCAGTTCTGAAATTGCGACATGTAGTAGCCTTCTATGTCCTCTTTCCAATGCCACAAGTCTGACCCAAATTGGATTCTCCAAGGAAGAGTTATGTGAAATCTCCCACAGTGACTTTCTTTTAGACTAGTTCAGTAGAGCGAACTTGTACGACGTGCCACGAGTCACTGTTTCAACCTTTGGATCTGAAATATGCATACAATAAACTACAGTCCGTCCTCTTACTGTAACTTCTTACGAAATTTCAATCCGATCCCCAGAGAGAAAGTTATGAAGATTTTCCCCAAGTCACCTATTTTGAATGTAATTCAGGAGTCTACAAAAAGACCAACTTCCTCAAATCATATCTCCGCAAATATCGCGCGAAAAGCTCTGAAATTCGGACCCAAGGTTCAGCACGATTTCTTCTCAAATGGGTTTTTTTTGCGATTCTAAAACATCACAGAAAAGAAGCTATAGCGAAAATTCCATGATGACCTGTTTGGAGCAGCGAAACCCTAGAATCCAAAGCTCTGATACCAAATGTTATGAAACCAGCTCAAGAAAAGATAGAAAATATAGATCAACGCCTTAGAATTCAGCCTCTTCGAGGGGGCAACCTCCTTTACATTACATAAATGAACAATTCTTGGATGATTCAAATGAAAAAACCTCCTTTCTGTATATAGGAGTCTAAGGAGTCACAATATAATCCAGCCGACCTAACAATAATAATATAAAGCCACAAAAATAACAATAGAGGGATTCTATGGGGCACAAAAATAAAAATATGGGGTAATAGGGGGACAACAATATAAATAAGGGGTATAACTACAATAATAATGGGGTAATCACTAGTATTATAGGGACCCAACACTCAACCAGTGATTCCACCTCACGGTCGGACATCGCTAACCATCACCAGATCAGTATCTACCCTAGTTGTCTAGGGCACGAAAGAATTTGTTCCAACCAAGGCTTCTAGGACTAGTAAGTCAACCCACAATTGCTGTCGGGCTCCAGAGCATTTGTCCAACCAGGGATTCCAGGGCTAGTAACTGAACCCACCAAGGGCTCCAAAGTGTTTGTCCAACCAAGGCTTCCAGGACTAGTAACTCAACCCAAGCTGTTATAGGGCTTCCAAAGTGTTTGTCCAACCAAGGCTCCGGGAACTAGTAACTCAACCCAACGCCAAAGGAATGTGAGCACTAACCAGAAAACAAATATAAAACCCAAAACACCATGGTTATTTAGGAAATGGAAAGGCTAGGAAAAACCACTGTCAATCTACGCAATCCTCCATGCCAATGACTGACCATAAACAAGCACTGACATGCATGCCAAAACTATAAAGGAAATCATACATGATCCCATTGTTCCCTTGTGTTTTCCTACTTTTCCTTTCCATTCTTGCTCCCAATCACAAGTAGGCCACACTCCACCAAGAGTGCTCCAAGAAAACTCTAGGTGTCCAAGAGTATAAGAGAGAGAAAATAGAAGAGAGAGCTCCAAGCTAAAAATGACAAAAGGTTAAACTGTCAAAAGCCATGAACTGGTCCTCATAAGCCTTTTATCATTGAGGCCTCTATTTTCCTCATTTTCCATTTTTTTCCTTAATTTTCCTCCTCACATGCAACCTGTGACCTTTCACCTTCGTTTTCTCCTATTTTCCATTATTTTCATAAATAAAATGCCAATTAATGCCTCTTTGCCTTTGTCATTGCCTTTGCCAATTTCCTTAGCCATAATAAATAAAAGTGACACCCACTAGGATGTTTTTCCCACTATTCAACTTGAGATACGTGTCCCATGACTTTGGTCTTATATTTTTTTTTACATGGAAATTCAACCACGGATGTTACACTTCTCCCACCATGATTTCTCAGTCAAGTCATTTGGTCATTACTCAATTCGACACGACTTATACACAACTAGAACACAAACATCATGAGTTGTTAAGTCCTCCTCAATCATTATAAACTCCACTCTCATCTACACCCTATGTGACTTTGGAAATAACAAAGAAAACTAGAACTCCCACATCATTTGTTGCTAGAGACATCATTCCAAAGGACATCATGGTTGGGCAAGGGAAACCTCACAATTGGCAACATCCACCTAGTTACCAACCATTGGCATGTGTAACAGCCCATTATGCACCCTTGTATTTGCCTCGGGTCTTACATAACATGCCATAAAACTATCTGAAACTTTTTCCTAGATTTAGTGGTGAAAAGAAAGGGAAAGTTGAAGAACATATAACTGACTTCCAATACTTTATTGACAACTTTATGGTGGAGCATGAGGATGCGTTCATGATACTATTCGTACAAACCTTGGAAGGAGACATGCAAAAGCTATTTTTTACTCTTCGTGCTAATTCTCTGCACTCCTAGGATGACCTAGAAAAAACTTTCCATACTTAGTGGGGTGAGAGAAAAGAATTTGAATATTAAGCAAAGTATTTTAGTAGAAATCACATAAGAGAATCTTTTGGCCGACGCGTTTCGAACCAACAAGTGTGGTCCTAATGATGAACCACACTTGTTGGTTCGAAACACGTCGGCCAAAAAATTCTCTTATGTGATTTCTACCGAAATACTTTGCTTAATTCATTATGGATCACAGAAGCTTGAATACATAAATTTGAATATTATCTCACTGAATTTTTAGTGGTAAAAAAGAAACCTTTAGAGAGTGTAGAAGGGTTCACTAAAATATTCAACAAGCTTTATAATAAAATTCCAAACCAAATCAAACCCACTTCTATTGTTATTATGGTGAGTCATGTTGCTATTTTTAACCTGATATTTTGATTATGCTAATATAAATAAGACTTAGAACCCTATCATATATGAGATTTGACGTGGTCAAAATAGAAGGAAACCTAACTGTTGGAGGAAAACTATGAAGATTTGAAAATTAAGAGGAAACCTATGACGTTGAGAAAGAGAAGGGAAATGGAAAGGATAAAGGTGAAAAGAAGGTAAAAGATGGGTCTGACCATCCTACATACAATAAAGATGCATCTGAAGAAAAGATTGAAGAAATGAATAGGATGATCAAGAACTTGTCCAATAAGATTGCTAAACATGAATCCAAAGGATCAAGTAAAAATCAAGTGCAACCGCCAAGAAACCCCACTTTCATTCTGTTGACGGTGCTGGAAGCCACCAAATGGGAAGGTAGTCTCCTCGATGTGAAGTCCCAATTAGACCCTGTTGGAGAGGTAAATCCCCTCTGCGGACAGAGGCGATCCCACTAGCCCAAAATGGGTCTAGCAACAATCAATTAATGGTACCATGCAAGTTCCTAGTTGCAAACTGAAAGTGGATTATAAGAACCAACCCGGAGTCCAACGCTAGTGTCATAGAAGAGTTGATACTCCCATTCCCTTGCTCCGGCAGGTCACGATCCTCACGATCTCCGCGAATGGATACCTGCACATGCAAAGAATGAAGCGAATACAAGCATAAAATCCACTAAATACAACTATATATCAGTCAGAAAGGATATAGATCAAACATTATCATAGCGAACAATAAGATTAGAACCATAATGATAGTCGTTCATTAATGAATAATCAACAGAGAAAGATACAACCAAAGTTCTGACGTTGAATCTCTCCTCTGGCTGGGCGAGCAGCTATATATGTCTTGCAATAGACCTTTCTCTCTCAGACTTCCGGCAGCATAACCTCCCTATGCTCCAAGACTCTTACTATCACTCAAGACAAGCATTATCACTACTACTCAAAAACTAGCTTGTCAAATGCATGAGGACAAACTTTTATAGATGGAGAAGGGGAGGAAGATACAATGCATCAAGACACCCATTATGGATTGGCATTATCTCCAAAAAGCCGCTGTGGATAGATGATGAATCTCGACATCTAGAAGATTAGCTTTATCCTCAAAAGACTTCATGACTTGAAGGGAAAAACATTCGGGTGCGCGTTTGTTAAAAATATTTTCCAAACTCAGTTGGCGCAGGTGTTACTCTAAGACAGAGCGCCAATGGGTGCGCCTTCTTTTGTGGATCTCCCTCATTGGCGCGGGTAGTACACTGTGGACCTGCGCTAATGGAAAAAAGGCACTTTTCAGGGATATTTTGCAGGAGGTGTCTTCAGGGCAAATGAAGTCCATACTTAGGGGAACATAATGCAAGTGTTTTTAAGTTATGTCACTGCTCACAGGTTCCGGAATGAGTCCTCCAACGTACGAGAAAGGGGTAACAGGGACGGTGACCAATGGTGACAAATTACTGTGTAACAGATGCCCCCTAAAGCATGAGGCCCGAGAGAGAGAGAGGGGTGAAATGCTTTACAAGAACACGTGTAGTTGCCGCCGAGAATCTGCATCGAGAGATACAACTGATAGCTCAAGTACATGATACATGTGGTATGGTCGCAACCATCCATAAGAGAGTACATAATAATCTAGATCCATAGTATGGGCGTAGCCATCTGGTTAGGATCAATGAATAGACTCAGGTATGGTCGCAGCCATCCAGTGAATGAGTCATGTAACAAGAATCACGCCTGGATTATAACAGACAAAATCCAGGGTCTTGCGCTCCATCTCGACCCGAACAAAAGTACAAGTTCAAGCATGCGAATATATGAGCTGAAGTTGAACATGCATGAACATCGTCTAATTACCAGTCAATAATGAAAACTGTTAACAGACGCGAGAGGTACCACCAATAATGACAATGGCCCTCAAGGTACTATAGGTACAATCTACGGCGTGCGAATTAGTGATTTGGCGTCGAACACCCGTAGAATCATTCGATCGGAGGCCAGTGATGAAAACCTCACGTCGAATACGAAGAACCTGCCATTGAGGCATGCAGGCTCCAAGGCACCGGAAGGGAGTCTCTAGATCAGCTTCCTGGATAATGAGCTGAAGTTGACAGGAAGTGACCTTGATCGAAGGTGGGCCATGATGTTTCCCACATCATCGACGCGAGACAGAGAGATAATGTTGTGAATCAGGATTATGTGAGCTATCAAAGGGAGGTTGTTTTTCTGCAGAGGTCAATTTCTCTTGAACATATCGGCGGCACGATAGTGGAGTTGGCAGTATTTGACATTAATGGATCAGAGGTCATGGTGATGAGGCAATGAGCAGATGAGAGGTCAAACAGGATTATCCAAATTCACGGAGGCAAGTGAAAAATGAGATGAGATAACCCCACCCAGACACGAAAGCAGACAAGTGCCATGTTCAAGAGCGACATACTGCCGACACGACAATAATTATGGTTCCATTTTCCCCCGCCATTTCTGGCGAGTACCCCAATTATTTTTAACAAGCTTGATGGGGATAGCATATGCTTGTGGTGCGTCATTTCGACAGAATCCGATGTCATCAGGTTTTAACGAGTCTGACAAAGGAAGAACTCGACGTCTTTTCATGTCTACAGAGTTTGAAAAGACAGCAAAAAGGAAACTCCAGGGGTGTCCTTTTTCGTAAAGTTGTGTCTCTCGAGCCCGAAAAAGTATAAAACAATGCTCGAAAGAACCGCCCGACCATTACGATCGAGGAGTACTTTTCATAAATAGTGATTTCGACTTGAAAAAGTAAAAAAACGATCAAAACCACGTCGTTTCGTAACCATTAACGAGTCTGAAATGACAAAAACCCGGTAATCTTTTTATGTTTTAACGGTCGACAAAAAGAACTTAAAACGACCGCCCCTTATTAACGTTTAACGAGTCAAGAGGAGTAACTCGGCAATATTTTCGTCTTTAATCGGTCAGAAAAGAGCTGAAAACGGACCTCCATTTTATTCTCTTTAACGAGTCAAAAAGGGAAAAAAAACTCGGCAATCTTTTCATCTTTTACGAGTCAAAAAAGAGATTAAAGGAGACTCGTCCTAGAGGAATGAGTGGTATAAAGGGTAGCAACTGGTTCCGATAATGGTGGAACTGCTCAAAACATGTAATGGTCAAGAGGCTGGCTAATAAAACCACTCATCGTTGCGGTTCCTCAGGAAAGGATAAACAACCAAGTGAAAGCATATGATCAGCCAAAGAGATGGTGGCGATGGAATGAAACAACCAAGGCTCATCTAGCAGAACTTAGCGGATAAACGACAATGGGTATGGGTTCATTTTTACACAAGCTTGAACCATGGAGAACTTTGCTTGGATTCGGTTTCATTTTTACACAAGCTTGAAACGAAAAACTATGCTTGTTATAAGTTCGCATGCCCCCAGCATGATAACGCAAGTCGAGGTACATGCCCCCCAAGCTTCATTGCATTCAACGAGGTGGATGGAATGAAGGTTCAGTCTCGAGATCTGTGAAAGACTCGACTTGTATTTTACGAGATCTTAATCAAAAGACTCGATTTGGAAAGGGAGTTGTTTCATTTTTTAAGGAGCTTGACATAGGACAATGAACTATGATCCAACCGAACTTCATCATAATGAATAGGAAGTCGGGGCTTCCAAGAGTGCCACTCCCGGTGGAAGGACAACATCTCGGAAGTCAGGATGACAATTGCGCAGGAGGCACCCGGGGACGAACGGACGATAATTGATCGATAGTCACAATTCTTCCATCGTGTGGAAAGCAAACCACACGGAAAAGTGAAGAGACAAGGGCCCCCATGGCATAAACATAGTCACGGCCAAGGAGAAGACTGAAATCTAAAGCACATGGGGTAACCAATACGTCTATATAGACGGTTTTGCCTCCCAAAGTAATAGGGAACTTTGGAAGAATCCCTAATGGTTGACTAGTTCCTCCGTCAAAAGCCGTCAGATTCGATGCGACTGACACAAGCTGTGGGGAACCCAAAGCTTGCCAAGTAGTGGCAGGCATAAGACTAACAGATGCACCCTCATCCAAAACAGTGCCAGGTATTGCCTTATCATAGGCGTGTACCATGACCCAGAAAGACACATGGGATGGGAGGCGGAAGGTAGTCAAACGACTCCAGTCGAAGGAAACGACTGAACTACTTGGTGGGGGAATCGTATGATTGCCCCCCTGCTCTAAAGGAACCGAAGCAAGACTCTCGGGAGCATCTGGGATAGGAGAGTCATTTCCGGACTCAGGAGAATTTGAGGAGACGAGAAGAACATGTGAATGATGCTCTTCCGAAATAGAGTGGTCAACGGGTGGTGAACTCGAGTCGACACTCTTTCCGACCAATGGTTGGTCTGGAACAGGCTTGGAAGAACCAGGTTCAGGAAGAGGAGGCTGGACAAGAGAGGAATCTTGGTCGATCTCTTTGTCAGCAGGGGAACGATCTGCGGCTGCAGAGAGACGTTGATAACCAGTGGGAAGTTGGGGTGAGGGAGTTGTAAGACTTTCCAAGACAACAGAGGCTTTATCCATGAGCGGACAAAGGTGAAGGGGATGATTGCCCTCACAAAGTCTACAGGGGATTCGAAGCTTCCCTTTTCCCTTACCATTTCCGGCTGATAGGCTAGCATCTTCGTGAGCTACAGAGGACGATGAGGGGTGGGCCGTATCGCGAGACCATACTTCTAAGACCTTGGGAATGCCAGGACAATCGCGAAGAAGATGGTCCTCCTTGCACAACTTACAAGGAAATTTGACCTTCCGCGGAGGAGCAGAAGGTGGCTCGACTTGAGTTGTACTTTTAACCTCTCGCTTAGGAGTCTTCTTCTTCTTCTTCTTAGCCACGTGGTTACTTGAATCCAGACTTTCGCCAGGTGAAGTAGAAGATGAGGACGCAGAAATAGGAGAAGAAGGGGAGAGGTCCACCTTGGAATCAACATGATGTTGTTCGGGTGGAGGAGACGGTGGAACAGGAGTCATCACACTCGGGACTACCGAGGTCGAAAACAACCATACGGGCAAACCGATGGTTAACCTAGGCAAAGACAAAGTTGCCATATACGGAGCACCGACATTTCCAAAAGAAGGAAATGGACTAGGGTTTCCATCAGGGGGAACACCTTGGCCAATAGACTCGGGGAAGGATGCCATTGAAAACAAGAAAGAACCTTACTCAAGCTAATGCAAACAAGATCTAACTGGGTAAATGTGAATCGTGGCTGAATAAATTTTAAGACACACGGACTTAACTTGACCTTTTCATGTTTTAAGAGTCGAGAAAAGGACGAAAAGATGACTCTAGTCTCCTTCGAATATTTAGTGAGCCCGAAGTGACAAATGCTCAGGTGAACCTTTTCTTTTAGGGAGTCCGAAAAGGGTCAAAAGTGACTACTATGGAGAAATAGGCAAAAGGTTTACCAAACAATCCGTAAAACTGCTTATACACCTTGGCAATCAGATGAAAACCAAGGACTTCCCGTACGACAGTCCATCTTCCCGAATGCTGTGTTCAGTGCATTACGGCTTGTAAGGCGGCAGACACGGCTTCCTGTGGATAAAGGATGATAACCTAGTGGGGTCTCCACATATACTCGACGGTACGTGGGAGCACAAATCCGTACTAGACCACTATCGAGTCACAAAAGGAGGAATCACCCAACCATAATGTGAAACAACAGTGACTAGGTTTAACGACGTCGGAACACGTCTCTAGCCTAGACCTCTAAATATGTGCGTTAAGTTCCAATGCGCTGTTAGATTCATTTATTTCATTTTATGGTTGATCTTTGATTAGGTTTCGATTTTCAGGCCTTACCGTAGGTAATATCTCAAAATTTCCTAGATGCAAACTATATGCCAAAATATATCATTTCATTCGATGAATGCTAACTACGAGAGAGTTGAGATCTTTCAATCGAACAAAATGATCATAAAACAAACAATGATAACTCTAATGCAGCTAATGGAAATAAAAGAAACTTTTCTTTAAAGTCATTAATCACTAACAACAACGAAAAACTTTAATTTCCATTAACTAATATAACGCAAAAGAGATTGTTCGTTTTTCTTTTATTGGCAAAATGCACTAAGTAAATTTTGAGAAACAATAATAGAGAGCAAAAAAGCAAATTTCACTCAATGGACACAATCAAGTCTTTGAAAAGAAAGGCAATCTTTCAAACCAAGAAAAACTCCAAAATCTCAATGAGCCATGTGATCTAGGCTCAAAACGAAGCCATATGGAAATCAAGCAAAAAGAACTATAATCTCGAATAACCCAAAAACAAGCTTCAACAACCACCAAACAGATGGAAAAGAGTATCCAAAAAGTTAACTGGGTCAAGAGAAGACCGAAACAGAAACTGGCAAACACCCAAAGTATGCAAATGTAATCTATGCACACTTTTCATTCATATCCTGAAAATGAGAATTCTAATTATGCAAGTGTGATCTATGCAAGAGAATTCTCAAACACACGATGATTCTAATGTAATCTAAGAACCAATCAAGTGCAAACCAAGAAAAACGGGTGAGAGTTCCAAAGATCATAAACTAAAAACACTCAAAGGCGATTAACACTCATACACAATTTAACCCCCCCCCCCCCCCCCGGCGAATGAGGGGGAATTTTTTTTGCAAAAACAAAAGCAAAAAGATGCAAAATTGTGAAAAGATCAAGACAAACCTCCAAGTAATGATTAAAGGAAATCAAATTAATAATTCGCCAGAAAAAGACTCAAAACCAGTCAAAAAAAGACTCCGATACATTCAGATGATTGAACAAAACAGGAAACCCAAGCTTGGGAGGCTGTAAACAAGAAAAATGAACAAGTTCACAGGGTTGGCGCGATTGTCAGGAAGAAAACTGCGCTAGTTGAGCATTGGCGCGAGCTGTATACTGGAAAATGGCGCCAATTGGCGCGACTGTCAGGGAAAAAGTCGCGCTAATCAAATTTTCTAGCTTAAAAAAAAAAAAAACAAGCAGTTCAGGGTCTGATCGACAGTATCCAGGCAGACTAGGCTGCAAGAAACAACTTTAAAACTAACCGAGAAAGCTCATTTACGCAAGCAAGCAAGAGAAAACCAAAACACAAGACAAACTCCAAGCTGTTCGGTTTGTAAACCAAACCAGAGATTGACTGAAGTGGCGTTGATCTACTTCGCTAATGCAAAGCAATAGCGTTTCGAAGGCTGCCTGGCCGTGCTTCAGACTCCGTCCAAGGTTTATGAATCAAACAACAAATAGATTCTCCCCAGTGGAGTCGCCAAATTGTTGGAGAGGTAAATCCCCTCTGCGGACAGAGGCGATCCCACTAGCCCAAAATGGGTCTAGCAACAATCAATTAACGGTACCATGCAAGTTCCTAGTTGCAAACTGAAAGTGGATTATAAGAACCAACCTGGAGTCCAACGTTAGTGTCGTAGAAGAGTTGATACTCCCGTTCCCTTGCTCCGGCAGGTCACGATCCTCACGATCTCCGCGAATGGATACCTGCACATGCAAAGAAAGAAGCGAATACAAGCATAAAATCCACTAAATACAACTATATATCAGTCAGAAAGGATATAGATCAAACATTATCATAGCGAACAATAAGATCGGAACCATAATGATAGTCGTTCATTAATGAATAATCAACAGAGAAAGATACAACCAAAGTTCCGACGTTGAATCTCTCCTCTGGCTGGGCGAGCAGCTATATATGTCTTGCAATAGACCTTTCTCTCTCAGACTTCCGGCAGCATAACCTCCCTATGCTCCAAGACTCTTACTATCACTCAAGACAAGCATTATCACTACTACTCAAAAACTAGCTTGTCAAATGCATGAGGACAGACTTTTATAGATGGAGAAGGGGAGGAAGATACAATGCATCAAGACACCCATTATGGATTGGCATTATCTCCAAAAAGCCGCTGTGGATAGATGTAAGGGATAGATGATGAATCTCGACATCTAGAAGATTAGCTTTATCCTCAAAAGACTTCATGACTTGAAGGGAAAAAACATCCGGGCGCGCGTTTGTTAAAAATCTTTTCCAAACTCAGTTGGCGCGGGTGTTACTCTAAGACAGAGCGCCAATGGGCGCGACTTCTTTTGAGGATCTCCCTCATTGGCGTGGGTAGTACACTGTGGACCTGCGCTAATGGAAAAAGGGCACTTTTCAGGGATATTTTGCAGGAGGTGTCTTCAGGGAAAATGAAGTCCATACTTAGGGGAACATAATGCAAGTGTTTTTAAGTTATGTCACTGCTCACAGGTTCCGGAATGAGTCCTCCAACGTACGGGAAAGGGGTAACAGGGACGGTGACCAATGGTGACAAATCATTGTGTAACAGACCCCACACCATTTGGAGTAGGATCCCTAACCGAAATATGACTGGTTGCGAAAGTGATGGTTTCAAAGATATGCCTTGGCTATAATGAACACATAAAATGATATATGCAGGGATTTGGTGACAACAAGTATATGAACTTTGTGAAATATCAAATGGAATGCATGAAAGGTTTAATCACATAAAAGGGAAATAAGTGAGCCCCTTAGAAGAAAGTAATAAGACTAACTTAGAAGAGACACATGAGCGATACGAAAGAATCATTAGTTAACCTGCAAAATAGTTCACAAGATAACAACAATCGTAATAACATAAACAACACACATCCAACAAGATACATACTAAAGCAAGCAAATTAGTCTATTAGCATTAGCATAATTGAGACAACATACATCACAAATATATAAGGGATAGTCTTACAACATCGACAACATATGCATGAAGATGTGTCGACTCCAAGAGCTTCTTATTATAGAGCAAAAGTTACAAGCTTACAATTACATTGATAAGGCACTAGTCCTAATAGTGGAACATGAAGCCAACACTTGCTTCTCCAAAGAATGATATTCCTCCTATGCTAGACTAGAGAAGCCAAGGCTCCAAATTTAAGCTTCCAAGCCCTTTGCTTGAGTTATGAGGGTCTATTTATAACAAATGAGATGACCCTTCATCTCCCTTTGTGACCATTGATTTTTCTTCATGACTCTTATACTTCTTTTGTCTTTTCCTAACTAACGACTTTTCACATTCCACAATTAACTATTGGAATTCCACTTATATATTTTAATTCAAATACAATAATACAAAAACCATATAGGAAAAAAATGGGTAGAGCCTAATAAGACAAACTAGACACATTAAGCTTGAGTTTGAGGAAACTCTAGTTGGACAACTTCAACTTATAATTATGTGGTTATATATTGATGCCAAGATTTGTATTGTGTGATTGCCTCCTAAAAATTTATTGGAAGGTTAGGCTGAAAACAAACTATAGCTTCCATCGCATTTGGGTAGGTGGTTTTGGAACGAGTTTGTGATTCTTTGTGCAATAAGAAGAACTTCATATTGAATTTAGCGGGACCACAATGTACTTCTACAAGTTGCGCTTGTTAACCTCCAAGTCTTCTTTGGTAGTGATATGCTTTAGCTAGTTCATGTATTCCTCGATCTCCTACCTGACCACATTTCTTCCCTTTATTTCTACAAATGGCCCTACTGAGGGGGTCTTGTGTGCTTGAATCAAGGAATCCAAACTGTTATATGACAGTGCATAAGTAGTTAGAATGTTGGCCACAAAGGTGTTGTGTTGTTTGTTTCCTTGTATGAGCATTTTGACCTCAACCTTTTCCAACTTTGTTTGTTGCCTTGTATGAGCATTTTGACCTCAACCTTTTCCAACTTTGCTTGTTGCCTTGTTTTCTTGACCAATTCTTCTAGTGCGCTCTTGTACTTATTTCCCCACTCACAGATCGCGATAATGGCTGCATGAATGCCTCAAGGCTTTCACATTTTCCTGCAATTTCTTTTTCATATCACACAAAGGAACTACTGCTTTATGCAAGGTTACTAACTCCTCATAAATATGCCCCATAGTGTCTCCTAATGCCCAAATTGCGCCATATATAGTTGCTTGAAGCTCTTTCAAGCAAGCATGTGCAGAAGACAAACTCTGATTCTCCGCTTGGAGTTGTTCTATTTTTTTCTTTGTAACTTCCAGATTCTTTGCCACTTGTTTATTTTCCGCCATCAAGAAATTTGTATTTGCTTTTGAAGCACATACAAAGGCCAAGTTAGTTGCAGTAATGGCCTAAGGATTCCTTCTGGTGTAAGTGACAATCACCCTTTTCGTGTGAATGAAATTAGGATGTGCCAGATCATAGGGGAAATGTTTCTTCCTTTAATGTACAATTATGTTTTGGAGCTTATTAAAGGTAAGGCTAGAGATATCCATGATCGAGTCTTCATCTCGAGGAGAGATTTCTTATTCACCATTCAGAGCTTGCCC
Organism: Pinus tabuliformis; assembly: GCA_031772625.1. NCBI lineage: Eukaryota > Viridiplantae > Streptophyta > Pinopsida > Pinales > Pinaceae > Pinus > Pinus tabuliformis. Next base: position 92,664,695 of record CM062814.1, on the reverse strand, counting down.
ATTTGTAAGGGGAGGTGGAGGTTGAATGATGATTTGTTCTGTGTTGGGCATGAAGTCAACATCTTGGTTTTGCTCCCCTGTTATATTTCCATGTCCCGGGCTACTATCTTCTCTTCTATGTCTTGAAAAAGCTCTTGATCCTGCTTCTGCTTACTTTCTTCTTCTTCAAGTTGTTTCTACCTTTCTTCTTCTGCTTGCTTCAGTATGACTTCTTCTTCCTTGTTATTTCTTATTTCTTCTCATGCCTACATTTCCTCCTATTCCTTACTTTCTTTCTCTTCCTTCTGCTTCTGTTCTTCCTCTTGTTTCCTCTCTACTTCTCACTGCTTCATTTTCCTTTCTGCTACCAAAGCTGATTTTAGAATAGTTGGATCTACTTTGAATTTGTGGCTTTGCTCCTCTAATGGGTTGTGGGAAACCTTCCTTTTATACTTAATACTCACTATAGAGTACTCTTCTAGTTGATTTGTTTCCTGGGTAACAGTTTGTTCTAGAACTGAGTTGGAAGTGCCTTCTTGATCACCTGGTGCATTTGACTGAGAGGCATTATAGCGGTCCTTCATATTTTCTTCCTCTGGCCTGGCGTAGGTCCCATATGGTCAGACAAAGTGGAACGTGGCACATTGATTCTTGTAAACTCCTCTAGGATCATAGTGATGAAAATTTATTGTACCAAGATTGAGGCTTTCCAATTATGCGACTTCAGATTCTGCGGCCTTCAAGTTCTTAATCTCGTAAGATCCCACCTGCAAGGGAAGAGTAGGCCATGGTGCCTCATTCTTCCTTTGCAATACTGTAGTTAGACCCGTGATAAGATGATCCATGTGGATATTGGTGGCCACCCACCTATTCCACCCCCAATCAGTTTCATTTGTTTCCTTGTTCATTTCAGCGTTTACTATTTTTAGCAGCTTTTCGGGTCTTGAACTTTTGGAGCAGTTTTGATCCCCTAAACGACATTTTTTTGGGTTTGCGGTAGGCCCATAGAGAGAGGTAGCGGCTTTCGGTGAAACCTGTAGTACTTAGCGAGACCTTTCCAACAAGGTATTGTACGCACAAAACAGAGATAATATGACCAAGTTACGACCTCGGGAAGTTGGATGCCCAACTGACCCCAACGAGGCCCACAGACTCTTAGCGTTACATCTCCCGGGGTTAAGGTTTTGGTTGTTTATGGTTTTCTCATGTTTTCTAATAATAAATAGGCCCTTGAGCCTCATTGTAACACAATTCAAGGGCATGTAGCCGTCACATCTCTTCTTAGAGATAAGCTACCATCGCACGAGCTATCTTATTTCCATTCTGTTTGTAAGCATAGTTCAATATTTTTCTATTAATGAAATTAAGTGTTTTTTTGCTACATCTCTGTGTTTATGATTATATTTGTAAGTTGTTGTATTCCTGTTTAAGTTCAGATTAGTGGTATTAGAGCGATCTTCTCTTTCTCTGTTTTTCTTTGCATGTCCCAGGTCAGGGTATAAGGAGTTAAGGCTCAATTTGGTTCAACCATTGTAGGATTAGCCTCTCAAAACCTGACGACCTCCCATGGCGAAAGAAAATAAAGACGAGGGGGCAAGAGATCCTTGCAAAATGTTGCTCGGGGAAGCCCTTGAGCGACAAAGGGACGCAATGATGGATAAATTTTCCCAGATCCTTGACGACTACCCATAGGTGATGCATCTTCATCCAGCAGCCACTCTGGAGGCGCCACTCCTTTTAAGGTACAAGTTAACTTCTATATTCCCATATTTGTAGGCCTAATAGATGCAGATGTTGTAGATAAATGGTTAAATATGTTGGAAGGCTATTTTTCAGTTCATGACTTTTCCAATCGGAAAAAGATTACCTTTTCACTTCTCAAAGCCACCCCACACATCAAGGACTGGTGGGAAACCTACTATGAACAAAAGGACAAGAGCGAACCCTCGTTGTTTTTAGCTGCACCCACTTGGAATTATTTTCGAGACGCCATCAAGGAACAATATTACCCTATCGAGAGCTATGAAGGTAAACACAGAAAGTGGACCACGCTACGACAGGGAAAGGACCAAGATGTGCCAGAGTTCACAAATACTTTCCATACCTTTGCACGAAGCTATATATCAAGGATATTGAGTGACGTTTGGGGCTTGAGTATCGCGGCTGTCTACATAAGTACATCCTGGATGAGATAGAGTTCCTATACATTTCCTTGCTTGGCATGGCATATCGGTATGATGTAAAGACTGAGCAGAAGTTTAAACAAAAGAAGGACTTTGGATCTGTGAATCCAAAGCAAGGAAAAGGCTCCCCCAAACCACAGAATAAAGGAGCAAGCCAAGGCGGGGCTACCCAGGACAATTCGTCGAATTCGCAAGCAAAGAACAACACCAGAAAGATGAAGAAGGACACAGGAAAATGGTGTGAGTTCCCTAGAGCTCCACTCACAATACAAGTGAGTGTTGGGCCAAGCAATCACTAGTGCCCAAGATAAAGGCTTCTGAATCGGACACAGGTTTTGACTCTGAATTAGAACCCGATAAGGGAAATGACAAAGGGAAGCAGATCATTGATGCAGATGCCACCATGGCCACCACAAAGATCAAGAAAATTGAGCCTGAAGATCCAGAGGAGGGGGAACGCCTCTTCCACTCACAGATGTGGGCGAAGGGTTCTCCGCTGCAGTTCATTATCGACAACGGGAGCCAAAAGAACCTCATTTCAGTAGAGGTCATGAAGTGGTTGGGCCTAAAGACTACAACACATCCACAACTGTACACTATCAGGTGGCTTCACCAAGGACGAGATCTTCACGTCAGTTAGCATTGCCGCCTTCCGTACATCATCAAGCCCTTCATGGATGAGGTACTGCGTGACGTTGCTCCTCTTGAAGTTTCTAATGTATTGTTAGGAAAACCATACTTGTGGAAGTGACGTGTTATATATGAGTCTATCCAAGCTCTGTGATTATTAGTTTGGCTATAATTTGTATAGGATATCAGAGGTAGCCCTGCCTACAACCATCTCTTTAATCACTGCAAAGCAATGCAGTAAGATCATTTCCCAGACGAGGAAATTTGTTTTCCTTATGATGCGCCCCCAAGTCAAGAAGAAGGTTATGGCCACGCCTTCCAGGCAGGGCTTCTTTGCACAACAACAATAGATGGACATGGTCGTGGAGGAGTATAGGGATATTTTCGCCTCACTCACAAGGGTACCTTTGCATGATCAAGTCATTCACTCCATCAATCTTACCCGGGGTGCATCGCTTCCCAATGGATTGAATTATCGACACTCTGTTATGGAGGACGATGAGATCAAGAGGCAGATTCAGGAATTACTACAGAAAGGGCGCATCATGCCAAGCTCATCACCCTGTGGGAGCTCGATTGTATTGGTACAGAAGAAGGATGGGACCTGGAGGCTCTGTATTGAATATCGGGCGTTGAACAAGATTAATGTTTGGAATAGGTACCCAATCCCGTGGATTGATGACCTTCTGGACCAGCTCAAGGGGCCAAATATTTAAGCAAGATTGAATTGAAGTCAGTTTATCACCAGGTGCATATTGAACACTCCGATGTGTGGAAGACTGCCTTCAAATCCAAGGAGGGCCTTTTTGAATGGTTGGTCATGCCGTTCGGATTGATGAACGCCCCTGCAACCTTCATGAGACTGATGGACGACATCTTGCAACCCTTCACCAATGCATTCATGGTGGTATATTTAGATGACATCTTGATCTTCAACTAGAGTTGGGAAGAGCACCTCCACCATATTCGACAGGTCCTTCAAACCCTTTGACAACACAAGTTGTGTGCTAACTTGGAGAAATTCACCTTTCTCCTGACTCAGGTTCAATATCTAGCATACATAATTGATGAGCAGGGTGTACATGTGGACCCATCCAAGATACAAGTCATTCGAGATTGGCCAGCCCCAACCACTCTAACAGAGCTCCACAACTTTTTGGGTCTTGCCAATTTCTACCGTAGGTTCGTGTTGGGGTTCTCTCATATCACTTGGCCTTTAAGTCAAGTCACCAAGGGCGGAGCGAAAGCAAATTTCTTTTGGTCAGAAACCCAACAACGAGCATTCTCCAAGTTGAAGAATCACCTTTGTTCTGCACCAGTGCTCACATTACCAAACCTACAACAACCATTTGAGATTGAGACAGATGCCTTCGACTATTCTTACTCACCATGGGCATCAAGTGGCTTACCACAATGAGACACTTTCAGACATAGTATGAAAGTACCCCACTTACGACAAAGAAATGTATGCCATTATGAAAGCCTACAGTCAATGGAATCTTTACATTCTAGAGAAGGAAATGGTCATCCACATAGACCACCGACCTCTACAGTTCATATAGACACAAGGGAAGTTATAGAATGATTGGCATAAAAATGGTCCACCTATATGTAACAGTTCCATTTGAACATTAAGTATAAGAAGGGAAACACCAATAATGTCGTTGATTGCCTCAACCGACCACCCGTCATGGTGCTAATCACTGTGCTCAATTCCTGTGGGTACGAGACATCGGGGTGGCAACATCTTTACAAGAGCGATCTAGAATTTAGCAACATATACGAGACACTCCTAGAAGGGAAGAAAGTTCCAAATTTTCATCTGTAGGATGCACTTTTATGCCACTTGGAACACATTTGTGTTCCTTCAAGTGAGTGTTCCAAGATGATTTAGGAGGCGCACTACAGTCAGGTCGCTGGACATTTTAGAGTAGAAAAAACAGTGGCGGTATTGCAGAAGTATTTTTATTGGCCAAAATTCGTCAGATGTTGGGAAGTACATTAGATCCTGCACCACCTACGTCATTTCCAAACCAACCATCAAGAAGAAAGGCCTGTATACTCCTCTACCTACTCCTAGTTGACCTTGGGAATCTGTCTCCATGGATTATATGGCGGGCCTTCTTTCAACTAAGCACGATAATGATTGTGTTTTCATGGTCGTTGACAGATTCTCTAAGATTTCCATCATGGCGGCTTGCAAGAAGAGTATGACAACAGAGGCCATTGCTAAGCTCTTCTTTGAGCGAGTGTGGGTACACTTTGGGATCCTACAGTCCATTATCTCAGATCATGACAACAAATTCCTGAGTGCATTTTGGTCAAGTCTCTGGTTGATGATGGATACGAAACTACTAAGTCTCTGGCTTTCCATCCCCAAACTAATGGCCAAACAGAGGTTGTCAATAGGATGATCATACACCTTTTGCGGATCTACAACTCTAAGCATCCATGCACATGGGATGAAAGTCTCTGTTATGTCCAACACAACTACAACAGAGCTCTCCGTAGCTCAACAGGGCACAATCCCTTTCAGGTAGGGTTGGGATTTTAGCCATTATGCCCCATTGATGTGGCCATACCATTTGTAGCCACTCAGGTAGATTCGACTCACATGCAGTCCGAAGCTGAAAGGGCTAACAACTTCATTCATCGCATTTAAAACATACTCCAACAGGTCCATGATATATTGGACATAGCCAATGCTAAGTAGAAGCAACGCCATGATCAACATCGAGTGTCGCACAAGTTCTAGGTGGGCAACAAAATTTGGCTACATTTACAGAAGGAGCACCTTGCTGGATGGCACTGCAAGCTTCACCCGCTACGATATGGGCCATACACCATCACCAAGGCTGTCGGTGACAATTTCTTTAAGCTCAACATCCCATCGTTCCTTGGTTTGCACCCAGTGTTCAATGTATATCACCTTCGACCATACTTTCCACCATCGTTGGACACATATAACATTGCAAAACAACTCACACCAACATAGCTCAACCCGGACTGCATAGAACAGGCCACAACTGATCAGATCATGGACACATAGATATGGAACACTTGGAAACATAGGATTCGACTATATCGAGTTTTCAAAGCAGACCAACTCCTTCACTAAGGCAAGTGGTTCGCCAAGGACCAGGTTCAACATAAATTTTCTCACCTCATGGAGGCTCTGCACGCAATAGGGATCATTGCTTCCTAAGGGGGGAGGAATGATTTAGGTGGATATTGGTGGCCACCCACCTATTCTACCTAGACCCCCAGTCAGTTTCATCTATTCCTTGTTCATTTCATAATTTACTATTTTTAGCAGTTCTTCGGGTCCTGAACTTATGGAGTAGTTTAGACCCCCTAAACGACATTTTTTTTGGGGTCCGCGATAGGCGCATAACCATAGAACAAGGGCCTGCAATGAAACCTATAGTACTCGGTGAGACCTTTCCAACAAGGTATCGTACGCGCCAAACGAAGATAATATTTACGACCGTGGGAAGTTGGATGCCCAACTAACCCCAACAGGGCCCAAAAACTCTTGGTGTTACACCTCCCGGGGTTAGGGTTTTGGTTATTTAGGGTTTTCTCATGTTTTCCAATAATAAATAGGCCCTTGAGCCTCATTGTAACAAAATTCAGAGGCATGTAGCCATCACATCTCTTCTCAAAGATAACCTACCATTGCCCGAGCTATCTTATTTCCATTATGTTTGTAAGCATAGTTCAATATTTTTCTATTAATGAATTGAAGTTTTTTTCTTCCACATCTCTATGTTTATGATTATATCTGTAAGTTATTGCATTCCTATTTAAGTTCAGATCACAAGATGATATGCAACCTCTTGCATGACTACTTTGTCTGTGTCATACTTCGACAAGAGTTGAGATCGTTTATGGAAGCCAAACACTTTGAGGTAAGTACCATCTGGTGAGGAAAGCCAATTTGCAAATTTTGATATTGAAATCATTGCATCACAAGACATGTAAGGGGCTTCTTCTTCAAAGATCATCTGGTATATGACCTTGAAGAAATGATCAACCAACTTTTCAAAGACTCCCCTGTAGCTTCATTCTCCTAAACATTTGCAATAAATATGGATAGGAGGCTCACTAGGTATAAATTTCCAATCAATTCCAGGGAAAGCATTACGAGCACTTATACCATCCAATAGGTAGGCAAACATGTAGAATTGTTGCTACTTTCATTTTGGTGGATTCTTCACTTTGTTCAAGTTGATCTTTAGCTACTGAGGCACAAGATCAAACCAGTTGAATATCTTCCCTTATGAGACGATTTGATATAGCATGTACACCCATCCTTCTTGGAAGGATTCAATGTTCTTGTGTCAATAAATTTGGCAACACAACACTATCAAGTATTAAAACACCTTTATGAGTGATTTGATCTTGTAAGTATTATTTGGTGTCTATAAAAACTTCAACGGTTCCTTCACCCACATCTTGACCACTTCCTTAGTATTGAGATAACTTGTTGCTGCATAGAAGTGAGAGTCCATATATTTCTCAGGCTTAGGTAAGTGGTAGGTCAGGTGGATGTCATGTGCTTGGTAGGAGGCAAGTTGTTTCCCACTAGAATTGTTTAAAGACATGCTCTTGGTATCTAAACCTTGCAAGATCCATTTGATTACATCTACACATGGTAAGATCAGGAATTTGCAAGTGACTGTTGAAGCCTCGACTGTTGGATGTTGATGTAAACCTATCTATCCTCCGTATTTGCTTTGAATTTTGTGGCAGTGAATGCATCCTTGAAAGTATGCCACGTAATATCAGAGTCCTTCTTAATGTATAACTACGTATCAGAAAGAATGGGAATTGATGTTGAAGGACTTTAGAGAACTTCATTAGTACTACTCTCCATAGCCTCCTTTGATACTGATCCCTTGGGAGGCATGATGTTATTTGTTGATTAAAGAGAGGTATGATCAAGACCTGTATTACCTATGGCAAAAGGTGCACTCAAGGCAGTAACAAGTTAGCTCTAAATAGACAAGTCCAACAATTAATTTAAAAGCAGTTAACACACTAACTAAGCAAAGAGATTGCCCAATGATGGTCTGAAAGAGGGAAGACTGAGCTCTCGAAATTCTCAATGCATAGTGAGAGAGGAGGATTGCATAGTTTCAGTTGACATAGGGATGGATTGAGGCTTGGGACTATGCAATTCACAGTATTAACTAGTAGAAGAGGAAGAGGATTGTGCATTTCATAGTCTTAGTGGCTAAGTTGGACCACTGATGAATAGGATTGTTCAATGCGCAAATGGAGGAGGCTAGTGACTATGCATTGTGCAGTTGTAGCTGGAAAGGAGGAGGCTAGTGACTATGCATTGTGCAGTTGTAGCTGGAAAGGAGGATGCTTCCTTCTTGTGATTACACAATGCGTAGTGGGAGAAATCAACAAGCCTTAAGGATGAAGTAGTTCAGCCTGGTAGAAGACAAGTTTCATATCTAGGGCTAAGGAAAAGACAAGTATGGATCAACCGTTGAATGCATTAAATCAATACTGTTATTGACCAGAAAAGAATATAGGACGAAAAGAACATGCATGCGAAAAAAGGCACAACAATAGTAACTGTTGGTAGGCAAAATGGATTGGGAGGGATGCGACACTTGTAAAAATGGAATGCAGGACTATAACAATATTTGTACGAGGTAGTAATAGAAAAAACACTTGTAACTATAAGAATAAATGGGCAAAGCGACACTTGCAAACACAAAGGCGAGAAAAAGCTATGTGAAAAGTAACAAAAAGCGACATTTTAGAAACTTATCCAGGAAGATGCTGTAAATCAAATCCAAAGCTCCTTGAAATCATGGGGATGGCTAGAGCTCCAATGTTGAGTGTGTATATGAGATCTACAAGCATCCGTTATATAGATTTACCCCCACAGGATTAGGGTTAGGGTTTAAGATGCACATGCCTAAAATCAAGGAGAAAGCGACACTTATCCATAGATAAAAAATAGAAACTTGTATCACTTGGTCCAAGAAGAAAGTGCAATCCCTATTTTCTAGGGATGCGTAATTGAATTGTTCCAGGAGGCTACGCAGTCCACTTGCAGAAAGGATTACATAATTCCCAGTGGCAGTGGATAATGCAGTTCAATGGCTCAATGGATTGTGCAGTTCTTACTCCCAAGGGAGGATTCTATAGTTTACTTGCCCAATGAATGTCTATCTCACAATATTGCACATTTCAGTTCCTCAAGGAATTGCGCAGTTTCCAGTGGCATATGATTGTGCAGTTCCCAGAGGCAAGACCAACAATCAATGCAAACTTAGAACAAGAGTCTACTTATGTTTGGCAGGACTTAACTTGTTGTCAAAAGTTGTGCAATTGTTCCCAAAAAGACATAGTCAAATATCACACAAAGTGTTGCATGAAAGAATAAGTAATTACGAAACTAAACAATCAAGAGGAACACTTGAAAATTGTGAAAGATAAGTTCTTATAGATAGAAGGTAGGCTCCAAAACTGAAGTGTAGGAAAATTTTTGGAAGGGGTTGTAGAAACTACAACACTTGGGGATATACTGGCAAAGCTGCAAGCTTCTTTGTATGGGTCTAACTCTTCAAAAATTATTGTTCATTCCATCGATTCCCATAGTTTCCTTGCTTATCCTGATTTAAAGGTATAGTTTCTTTCATTATTTTCATCGCGACACGCTAACAAAAGCAACTCAAACTTTGGTTATTTCATTTCAGGATAAGGAGTATATAGGTATGCAAGCAAAAAGGATGCCAGAGTATTAGTTTTCATCTCTGGTGTTGCTCTGCTGCCAGTGACCCTGTTCAGTACCCTAGCGAAGTCCCTGTATGAACACAAGCATTGCTTCCTATAAGAAAACCTGTTCAATATCTCGACAAATTTGTTTACTTCACCTCTTTGTGCAAGAATCCTTTCTCTTCTTTCACCCTTTATTTATTTTATTTATAGAAATGTGCCTAGGAACTTATTATTTCATTGGGGCGGGAGAGGGATCGTGACTTATTGAGACCAGAAGAGGTTTTCCCTTTAGAGAAGGATATATATAGATATATATATATATATATACACACTTCTAAAATACAATTCACTTGTTTAAGTTTCCTCATATCCTTTCTCTACTTGGCCAAGTTGACAAGTTAACCAATCAAAGATAAAAGTCGATTAAAGAAGAAGATCTTATTTATAGAGTCAAGCATCGCAACTCCACTAAGATTTTCTCTGCAAAAGAAAATATTTTCTATCTAAGCATCATAGACTAAAAGATATAAGGCCCATGCAAAGAAGAGGAATAAATGACTAACCAAGCATTAATAGTTGCACAATGTCCTTTTCAAACTTTGTCATGCTTATTCAAAACCAAACACGACTTTCATACAAGGCTTATTACGAAGAAAGTAAAAGAAAAGTGCGAGATGAAAAGAAAGGCAAAGACAAAGAAAACTATCCTAAACTAAATATACTTCTATGTTAACCAAAGGTAGGCTAGGCTTATGTGAAGTGAAATTTCCAGTGCAACCAACGAAGCATATCCTAACCTAGACCGATGAGGGGATTAACAATGAGAAATATTATTAAGAAAAGCATACGACAAGAAAGATAAATCATGACATGCTCCAAAATTCGAAGACACAAAACACGAGTAATGAAGTAGGATAAAAATGCATGTGCTAAACACTTTGATGACACAACATTGTGTTTATACACATCACGATGGACTCTCATACCAAAAAATGCATTACAACTTTCAATCTTGGTAAACATGCAGAAGCATAACAATTTATTCTTAGTAAAGGGACTTTCCAAGTAAGATTCCTCCACCCATTCGACAATGGGATCATGGTAAACAGGTGAAGGATCTTGATGCTGAAAGATATGCTCATTTCCAACATTTGCAATCAACTCATGAGGGTTCTCCCGAGGAAGAGTGTCAATCTGACCATGCTTGGAACAACCATCAAGATCGCGAGATCCTGACATAACCATCAACATTGGTTTAAGTGTCTCGACATCTTGATATGGTTGCAAAATATTAGAGGGTATATCATCGGGAAAAATTGATAGTCAAAGACATACAATCATTACTATACGAGCTAATGAATTAAGATGACCATGATCAAAGTTTGATTTTCATCCAAGAAAAGGGAATCCTCATGATATGATGAATCATAGAGAGACGTTGATTGAAAGCGTGAAGTTGCACCTTCTGCTTGTTCATATTTACAAAATGATGAATGAGATATATTATAAAGAGTAGAGTCCTCCTCACCTTCTTTTGATCTGAAATCAACATTCCACCATTCCTGATTGTAATCAAATTCAATACCACTTAAAACCAAATCATCCAAAGATGTGACAGGTGCGATAGAATTAGTGAATATTCCAAGACAATGGGTGAAATGGGAAGAAATGGAAAGATCACGAGACAGATCATCTTTAATCGCAAATTCTTGTTTATAATCAGAATCCCACACATCGTAATTATGAAGGATATCACAAGTTTCTTGGTCTCGATTGATTCCATATTGGACTTTATCTTCTTGAGAATCAAAAGCAATTGTTGTAATAGGTTGATGTGACAACTCAGGGTCAGGATCATTAGAGGAAATAATTGATGGAGAATAAGGGATGTGTTAAGAAGAAATAATGTCATCGATTAAATTAGATTTGAAATTGAAATTTGAGTTCAATATTGAATATGAGGGGAGGGAGAAGATGGTGTTGGATCAACAAATTGATTATCAGGTTCTCCAACCTTGACTTGGGTGCATGGAGTTGCTTGATTTGATGAAGAATCAAAAGAAGATGAAAAGTCACATGGAACAATAATTTCTTCTTTTGAAGTTTTGAGAGCTCCATAACCAAGAAATGTTGGGAGAATTACAAAGGATTCATATTAAAAAAAACTAAAGAAATTTGAACAAGATACTGAAATTTATCTTTCATAAAATTCCAGTCTATGTCATCCTCGGAAAATTCATAACAGAAGTGAATGAAATGATCATGAAAATCTTCAATAGATTCATCAGGTTTCTTTCTGAGATGAATAATTTTCTTATAAACACTTTTGTAATCATACCTATCAAAGGCTTGATGAAGCTCCTTGACAAGTTGACACCATTTTTAAACACGTGCTTCAAATGTGAGAACGAACAACCTGCAAGCAATATCCTCACAATTAATTTCATGAGAATTGCAAAATTCAAGAAAGCGAAGGGTGTGCTCAAGAATGGTTGTTCCACCCTCGCCATAAAATTTCAGATTCAACAAGTCATGAATTATCCTCGAGAACACTTTCAAATTTGTGACTCTAGAAAAACATGTTGGGGTTAAGATATGGGAAGAAGCCATTTACGATAAGAAAAGTTCAAACAGACTTCACAGACTCATCTTGTCATCTGGCCCTCCTAGCGCCAAAAACCTGTTGACAGACAATGCTGGAAGCAGCCAACAAGGAAGGGGGTCTCCCTGATTTGAAGTCCCAATTAGACCCCACACTATTTGGAGCAGGAGCCCCAACTGAAATACGACCGGTTTCCAAAGTGATGGTTTCAAAGATATGCCTTGGCTGCAATGAACACACAAAATTATATTTGCATGGATTTGGTGACAACAAGTGTATGAAATAAGTGATCCCCTTAGAAGAAAGTAATAGTGCTAACTTAGAAGTGACACGTGAGCGATACAAAAGAATCATTAGTTAACCTGTGAAATAGTTCACAAGATGACAATGGTCGTAATAATATAAACAACACACATCCAACAAGATACATACTAAAAAAAATGAATTAGTTCATTAGTATTAACATAAGTGAAACAACATACATCACAAATCTATAAAGAATAGTCTTACTACATCCACAACATATGCATGAAGATGTCCCGACTATAAGAGCTTCTTATTATAAATTAAAATTTCCAAGCTTATAATTACATTGATAAGGCACTAGTCCCAATAGTGGAACATGAAACAAACACTTTCTTCTCTAAATAATGATATTCCTCCTATGCTAGATTAGAGAAGACAAGGCTCCAAATCTAAGCTTCCAAGCCCTTTGCTTGAGTTATGAGAGTTTATTTATAGCAAATCAGATGACCCTTCATCTCCCTTTGTGACCTTTGAGTTTCCTTCAAGACTCTTAAACTTCCTTTTTATTTTCCTAACTAATGACTTTTCACACTCCACAATTAACTCTTGGACTTCCACTTACATATATGATTTCAAAAACAATAAAAGAAACCCATACCATAAAAAAAAGGTAGAGCATAATAAGACAAACTAGACATGTTAAGTTTGAGTTTGAGGAAACTCTAGCTCAACAACTTCAAATTGTAATTCAGTGGTTACATATTGATGTCAAGCTTTGTACTATGCGATTGTCTCCTCAAAATTTGTTGGGAGGCTAGGCTGAAAATGGACTCTAGCTTCCATCACATTTTGGTATATGGTTTTGGAACTAGTTTGCACTTCTTTCTGCAATGAGAACAACTTCACAATGAACTAAGCAGGACCACCTATGTACTTCTCCATGTTGTACCTGTTAACCTCAAAGTCTTCTTTGGTAGTGATTTGCTTTAGCTGGTTCAAGTATTTGTCGATCTCCTTCCTAGCCATGTTTCTGCCCTTTGTTTTTGCAAATGACCCTATTGAGGGGATCTTGTGTGCTTGAGCCAAGGAATCCAAACTGTTACATAAGCGTGAATAAGCAGTTAGAATGTTGGCCACAAAAGTGCTGAGTTGTTTATTGCCCTGTATGAGCATTCTGACCTTGTTATGAAACCAGCTCAAGAAAAGATAGAAAAGATAGATCAACGCCTTAGAATTCAGCCTCTTCGAGGGGGCAACCTCCTTTACATTACATAAATGAACAATTCTTGGATGATACAAATGAAAAGACCTCCTTTCTATATATAGGAGTCTAAGGGGTCATAACATAATCAGAGCCGACATAACAATAATAATGTAAGGGCACAATAATAACAATAGTGGGCTTCTATGGGGCACAATAGTAACAATATGGGCACTACATGGGTACATCAATATAATAAGTGGGTTATACTAATAACAATAAGGGGTTACACTAGTAGTATAGGGGCCTAACATGCCCCTCTCCTTCAAAAAGCGTTGTCCTCAACGCTTGATTAGTTCTTGATGCTTCTGTATAAAATTCTTGTCCTCCCTTGTGGAATCTTCAGCGGGTAAGTTCTTCCACTTGATGAGATACTCTGAAATTGATCGATTTCGTAGCTATCGGGTTCTTGTTTCTGTGACTGCTCCAGGTTCCAATATGATTTTTCCTTCCTCTTCAATTTCTGGCAATATTGTTTGAATTGGGATCTTTTGCAACTTTTGAATAAGTGGCCATACTTCTTCGTCCTTCTTCCATTCATCCCTTGCTTCGTTTATCCAATCTGGTTGGATAATATAAATATCACAAAACAATGCTTCCACATCCTCATCCTTGAAGAGTCTTCCCATTCGGTAAGGTCGCCATTTTTTAAGTGCATGTAGTATTGCCAACATTTCCTTCTCATAAATAGCTTGCTTGAGAAATACCCAATCACCTACCTCAAAACATTTTTCACTATGATGTTTATCTACCTGTTGTTTCGTTTGATTTTGCACCGAAGTGACGTTATCCTTTAAAAGTTCGAGAACTTCTTGTTGATGCTCGATGTGATCTTTCACTGCTTGAACCTTTTTCTTCTTGATATGTCCTTCTATCTCTAGAGTTTGAGGAGTGGTAATTTCTTCCAGTCATTTACAGGATATGGTCGGATTCATTTCTTGATGCTCGATGTGATCTTTCACTTCTTGAACATTTTTCTTCTTGATATGTCCTTCTATCTTGATAGTTTGAGGAGTGGTAATTTCGAACAATGAATTACAAGATATGGTTGGATTCATTTCTTCTTTCTCGATGTGATATTTCACTTCTTGCACATTTTTATTCTTGATATGTCCTTCTATCTTGAGAGTTTGAGGAGTGGTAATTCTTTCCAATGCTTTACAAGATATGGTCCGATTCATTTCTTCTTTCTCTGGGGTGGGGTCCTGGTGTATATCTTCTTCTTTTGATGTTTCTTGATCCTTTTCTTTCTCCTCTTCATATTCTATGTAAAATAATTTCTTCTCAGCACACTTATGACCTTTAGTGCATTTGCTATCACAATTGTAACAAAGCCCTTTTTTTCTTTTTTCTTCCAATTGTTGTGGTGTAACCCTTGTAGGTTGTGGAAGGCTAGGAGAAACAACACTTCCATCTTTATAGTTGTGAGGGGTACGCTTCCTGGTTTCCATAATTTTTCTTTCCACTATGTCACAAATCCCTTTTACTCTTTCCAATTGTTGTGGTGTTGCTCTAAAGAAGGTGTTTCTCTTTGTATCCCCATAATGTGCTATCATTTCCTCTGTGAAAATTGACCCCGTAACAAGTTGCTTATGAGAACAAAGCCCTTCGTACCATAAAAATTGATCTGGTTCTAAATATGAAGATGCAATACATACCTTTTGTAACAATTGTACACCATGTAGATCAAAATATTGCTCCATTTGAAGTATCCAATTTACCGGATCCTTGCCATCAGACTTCCTCATCTTGCTTTTTCTTGATTTTAGGAGCTCGATCTTGAAATGACTGTAACTCTGTACTTTCAGATCTTTAAGTTCTAAAATTGTGACCTGTAGTAGCCCTCTGTGTCCTCTTTCCAATTCCACAAGTATGACCCAAATTGGATTCTCCAAGGAAGAGTTATACGAAATCTCCCACAGTGACTTGATTACAGACTAGTTCAGTAGAGTGAACTTGTACGACGTGCCACGAGTCACTGTTTCAACCTTTGGATATGAAAAATTCATACAAGAAACTACACTCCGTCCTCTTTCTGTACCTTCTTACGAAATTTCAATCCAATCCCCAGAGAGAAAGTTATGACGATTTTCCCCAGGTCACCTGTTTGGAATGTAATTCAGAAGTCTGCAAAAAGACCAACTTCCTCAGATCATATCTCTGCAAATATAGCTCAAACAGATCTGAAATTCGAACCCGAGGTTCAACTCAACTTCTTCTCAAATGGGTTTTTTTTGCAACTTCTGAAACGTTACAGAAAAAAAGTTATAGCGAAAATTCCACGATGACATGTTTGGAGCAGCGAAACCCTAGAATCCAAAGCTCTGATACCAAATGTTATGAAACCAGCTCAAGAAAAGATTGAAAAGATAGATCAACGCCTTAGAATTCAGCCTCTTTGATGGGGCAACCTCCTTTACATTACATAAATGAACAATTCTCGGATGATACAAATGAAAAGACCTCCTTTCTATATATAGGAGTCTAAGGGGTCATAACATAATCAGAGCCAACATAACAATAATAATGTAAGGGCACAATAATAACAATAGTGGGCTTCTATTGGGCACAATAGTAACAATATGGGCACTACATGGGTACATCAATATAATAAGTGGGTTATACTAATAACAATAAGGAGTTACACTAGTAGTATAGGGACCTAACAGACCTCAACCTTTTCCAACTCTGCTTGTTGCCTTGTTTTCTTGACCAATTCTACTGGTGCACTCGTTTACTTAGTTCCCCATCCATGGATTGTGGTAATGGCTACATGAATGACTTTCAAGGCTTTCACATTTTCCCATGATTTCTTTTTCATATCTTGTAAAGGAACTATTGCTTTATGCAAGGTGACAAACTCCTCATAAAGATGCCTCATAATGTCTCCTAATGCCTAGATCTCGCAATATATAGTTGCTTGAAGCTCTTTCAAGCAAGCATGTGAAATGGTCTGAGGATTCCTTCCAGTGTCAGTGATGATTACTCTTTATGTGTGAATGAAGGAAGGTTATGACAGGTCATCGGGGAAATGCTTCTTCCTTTCCTATAAAAGTATGTTATGTAGCTCATTAAAGGTAAGCCTAGAGATATCCATGATTGGGTCTTCATCTAAAGGAGAGATTTATTCTTCACCATCTAGGGCTTGCTCATCTGTTAGGCGAGGTGGAGTTTGAATGATGATTTGTTCTGTGTTGGGTAGGAGATCAACATCTTGGTTATGCTCCCCTTGCTCTATTTCCATGTTCTGGGCTACTATCTGCTCCTCTATCTCTTAAATAATCTCTTGATCCTGTTTCTTCTTACTTCATTCTTCTTCAATTTGTTTATGCCTTTCTTCTCCCCCCTAATTTTGTCTGACTTCTTCTTCCTTATTCCTTCTTAAGTCTTCTCATACCTGGATTTACTCATGTTCCTTCCTTTCTTGATCTTCCTTTTGCTTTCGTTCTTCCTCCTATTTCCTTTCTACTTCTCATTGCTTCCTTTTCCTTTTTTCCGCCAAAGCCGCTTTTATAATAGCTAGATCTACTTTGACTTTATCCTCTCTACTTCTCATTGCTTCTCTTTCCTTTCCGCCGCCAAAGCCACTTTTAAAATAGCTAGATCTACTTTTACTTTATGGCTTGCTCCTCTACTGGGTTGTGGGTAATCTTCCTTTTATACTTAATATTCATTGGCGATCGCTCTTCTGGCTGCTTTGCTTCCTGGGTAACACTTTGTGTTGGAAGCCAGGACAACAGTAAGAGGGGGGCTGAACCAGTATTGTGGGAATTTTACCACTTCAAAAATTTCTTTTACTTGTGTTAGAACAATAGGACACCATAAAGTAATTTCATTAATTAATTGAAATAAGCATGACAAGAAACATTATGAGCAATCACAATGGAACACACAAGGAACAAACAAATTCTTCAAAAATGATCTTTAATTGTTTCACAAGGTAAGTTATAACTTGTTGTTGCAATTCTCTAGTTACAACCAGCAAGAAACTACAACTCCTTGATTTATTACGTACAAGTTATGGAGCTACAACCCCTGACTATTTACTGACACCCACTAGAAGGAGCACCAACCCTTGATTTGCAAGATACAACTTGCTTAACACTCATTGGTTCATCTTTCATCCATTTTCATACTAGAGCCATGAATGCCACCTCTGCTTATGAATAAAACAATTTTCTCCTTGATCAACAATACCTTCAACAATCTTTGATTATTGAGAACACCAACATCTTCACCTCACTTCACTCACCATCACTATTTTCTCCTCTAATCCACTTGCTGAAGCCTGCTTTTAAAGAATTTTGGCTTGATATTTTTGGCCTCTTTTCATTTCTTGTATTATTACATGAAACCATATTTTTTCCTTTGTCCTGTTTATTTCAACCTTCTGAACCTGTTCTCCGAGTTCTTAGACTTCAACCAACCTTTTCTGTAAGTTAAAAAAAAGTTTATTTTCTTATTTTAACATTCTGGCCTTTTAACACGTTTTAGCAAATCTTTTCTAATTTTTGTTGTAGTTAACTTTGACTTAATTATGAAGACTTCCACAAAAGAGTCAAATGTTGTCGACTTGTTCCATCTGTAGGCCCAAAGGCTCTACTAAAAAAACTTCCGACTTGTTTCATCGCATCCATGCATATACCCATTGCATTTTATTATAGGCCCAAAGTCCTTTTAATAAACCAATGCTGAAAAAACATAGCCGCGCTGGAAAATAAAACTCCACGACCATTTTTATTTTATTTTATTAAAATGCTACCAGATCCACCAATTCTGTCAAATTTGACCTTTAGCCCTTTTTGCGCTGCATTTACTGTTTTTCCACCATATAACCAAGTCTAGCGACCTCCACTTAAGCCTTTAGGTGCTTAGCCTATTTGGGCCTGTGAGGTCTCAATTCCCTTCACAAAACCTCCGTGCCCTTGGTCCTTTGAGCTGAATGGGACCCTGTGCTGAAGCTTAGTCCATAATTCTCTCTATCCTTACATTTTCTTTTGTGCTCCCTTTTAAAACCTCTGGGCTCTATTTAGTGGGACTTGTTGTAAGCAGGGTTTGTCAGGTTCCTTTTCATTGGTTGCTACCGACCGCCTGTCAGTGCGACGTGTCCCAACTCTTTTCCTCCTGGTACCTTCCTTAGTTGCACCCTTTATAAACCGTTGGGTTTTCCTCCACTGGGATGGTGTTATCCTACTCTGGCGATTATGGAATCCTTATAACTTCACTGGGATGCAACTGCCGAGGTAACTCCGCGAAGCTTCCCTTGTTGGGTCAGGCTGTAATCTTGGCTTTGACTGTGGCCAATGGAAACCTTTTCTGCTACTTTCCTATCCATGCCACATATGCCCGATCCTTGTTATCTATGATCCACTAACTTTCTCAATTATGTTTGGTTGTATGCCAAACTTAACCATGCATCAAAATGGTCTCCATCCACTTTGTCTCTGCTAACTTTGACTTGGGGTCATGCAATTTTGACTTTATTTATCTCTTAATATAGGTGGCCATTTTCAAACTTCTACATATCACTGGAAATATTTTTCCAATCACTTTCCATCCAGGTGGGTTTCATATGCATTTTAGGTGATCTTCTACTCCATAACTGGCTCCAAAGTCTTTGCACCATCCTCATCCATTACTGCTCTTGACTCTTCTTGCTATGCTCGGAACATGTTCTTTTGAGGCATCTCTTTTACACCTGAGCCACATGTTGCCATCTATTGATATAATGAAAACATATTTCCAACATTCTCCCCCTTTGGCATTGTTGGCAACACCAAAATAAAACAAAACATCCTTATAAAAATATATCAACTTTAATTGTCTCCTTTGAGTGCTTCTCCCCCTAAGATGAACTTCTCTTAGTTGTTTCTGCTATTGTGTTGTTGTTGTTTGACAACTATGTATCTCTCCTCCTTTGACATCAGTGACAAAGACACCAACATGCTCCCCCTGTCACCATGCTCTTCCTGTCAACAATATTTTTCTATCACATTGATCCTGTGGACCTGTAAGCTTCATCTTGTTATGCTAAAAATACAATAGCTGCCTTTCTTCCTCTTGAAGGAAGAGCTAGTGTAGGGAGGCAAGAGGAAAAACTCCCATTTGTTTCTTCAAATACTTAAACTATTCTCTAGGAAGTGGCTTAGTGAAAATATCAACAACTTGCTCTTTTGTAGGGACATACTCCAACTTCACATTTTGATTGACAACTTGCTCTCTCAAGAAATGACGATTGGAATATACTTTGTCTTGGAGTGAAAAAATGGATTCTTTGACATGCTTATTGCACTTGTGTTGTCAGAAATAATGGGTATGGGTTGTTCATAGAACACTTGTATGTCCTGCAAGGTTTGCTTCATCCATAATAGTTGAGTGCAACAAGAAGTTGCTAGAATGTACTCTGCTTTAGATGTATATAAGGAAATAGAAGCTTGCTTCTTGCTCAATGATGAAACTAGGCATTCTCCAAGAAGGAAAGCACTACCACTTGTGATCTTTTGATCATCTATATCAATAGCTCAATTAAAATCAATATAAATAGTTAAGGAAAAGTCTTTACCTCAGGGGTACCATAGTCCATAATCCATTCTTGCTCTGAGATATCTAAGAATCCTCTTGGCTACTAGTAGATGGCTTTGTCTGGGAGATGCCTGTAATCTTCCAACTATAGAAATGACCTGCATAATGTATGGTATTGAAGCCATCAAATATAAGAGGATGCTAATAATAGATTTGTATAAATTCCAATCCACTTCTGGTGGCTCATCAGTTTTATTAAGCTTGCAACCTGTAACCATTGGCATGCTCACTCAATAACATTCTTCCATGCCAAATTTCTTAAACACTTTTTTGAGGTACTTACTTTGAGAGATGAAAATTCCTTTGGTGGTTTTCACAATATGCAATCCAATAAAATACAATAGCTCTCCAATCATGGACATCTCGAACTCAACCTTCATATCAACTGCAAACTCACTGGTCAACAAATCTGAATCACTAGCAAAGATAATGTCATCAACATATACGACCACCACTATGAGTTTTCCATCCTTTGCTTTGACAAATAAATTGCTATTAGCTACACCTCTTTTAAATCCACACTTGATCAAGTAGTTGTCTAGCTTGGAATACGAAGCTTTGGGGGCTTGCTTGAGACTATACAAGGCCTTCTTGAGTCTGTAAACATAATATGGTTTCTCTGTCAGTTGAAAACCTTCTGGCTTCTTGATGTACACTTCCTCCTGTAGTTCTCCATTGAGAAAGGCATATTTGACATCCATTTGATAGATTTTGAATTTCTTAAAGCAAGCAAATGCCAAAAGCATTCTTATTGCCTCTAATTTAGCAGCAAGAGAAAAAGTTTCATCAAAGTCTAGTGCTTCTATTTGAGCATAGCCTTTGTATACTAATCGAGCTTTGTTTCTTACCACTTCTCTGTGATCATTCAATTTATTCATGAAAACACACTTTATGGCAATGACATTCTCATTAACAGGTCTTGGAACAAGTTTCCATGTCTGGGTTTTCTCTACTTGGTCTAACTATTCCTCCACAAATTTTAACCAATGTTGGTCTTGATTGGCTTGTACAACATCCTTTGGTTCCTCCATGGACAACAGGGAAACTATTGGGCATGGAATCCCCCCACAACATGTTTTGGGGCTCAAAGCCCAAGTTTTGGTCAAATAATGTTGTAAGACTCCGTGAATTGCGGGCGTGGAGCGCGGAATGTATGTTGAGTCATAGGGTTGTCCGACCTAAGTTTTGTAATGTAATGTCGGCCTACCCATGGTCCGTGGACCATGGGTTTGTATAAATAGAGCGAGGCTCTAAGTTGTAAAAATGGAGATAGATAAGAAAATGAATGGAATCTAGAAGATAACAAGCATAGAGAAAATGTCTAAGTGTCTTGAGTCATAGTAGTAGGAAGAGGCTCTGCAGCTGAGTGCACGGAGGCTTAGTAGAGTCCGCAACTGAGTGCACGGACCCCTGTAGCTGAGTGCGCAGGGTGAAGTTAAGTCTATAATCAAGGAAGAAGAATAATAAAGAGAATTTGATTCCAAATCTTATGTATATGTTCTTGTGCTACTTCCTGTTTAAATATATTGTTTTCTTTATATCGCACACTTATATGAATACAAAACATTGTTAAGTATAATTAGGCTCATACAGATAAGTTAAGTAATCGGAAAATATTGGGTTAATAGTAAGGAACTTGGGTAATAACACGGATCGAGCCTCGAGCAGGGCTGCGCGAAGGCAACATTGCAGGTTTTGAGGTACTGATAGGTGCGCATAGCGACATGTGCAGGGCGAATCTACAGACCACTGAAAAACCATCAGACATCTCTAGGGTGCAGAAACCTGGTTCTAGCACCCTCCCAACTACTTTAGGTGAGACCTTAGTCCGCACTCTGTGGACTGTTGCCAAAAGGGCCACTAGTACCCGGATTTGTTTGGCTAAATCATCTCTAAACCTGGGTCAGGCCCATACAAGCCAACAAATGGTTCCATTGCCGGGACTGGGATCTGCATAAGGGATGTTTGATGTCGTGTCACTGGAATCAAACAAATAAAGAAATTGAAGGGTGGTTGGAAAAGAAGATTCACGAGTTCACGACGCAGAAAAATAGGAATCCACGAGTATCTAAGGAAGAGTGGTTGGAGCGCTACTTATATACGGAAATCCACGAAATTTTCTTTGCATCCTTTCCTTCTGAGCTATACGAGTGGATTGCGAAGCTAGCAGACAGTCAGGAAGGTGTAGGCTTGATAAACCAATAGTATGGACTTCGAAATTAGTGTGCAGACTAGAAGCTTTAGGAGATAAGATTGCACGAGCTGTGGACCATTGGCTCAATCGAATTATAGGAGGGTTTATCACTGAGTTCACGGTAGATACGACTGTCAACTACAATGAGACAGAACGACGCTTCCTCAAAGGACTACAAGGTAAGTATATTAAATCTTTGAACACTTGGACTAAGATGCTATTGTGTGAAAAGCGGGTTATGCGAATAAATTAATGTTTAGGACTACGCGAAGTGGGAAGATCTATATAAGTAGAGGTAGTGAAGAATTAGAAACTAGTCCCTTAATTTCACCATCGCTGGAAAGTGAGGAAGAGCTCGTGAGAGTTTCTCCAAGAAGCGCAGTTAGTCTGATAAGTGTTACAAGTCAATTTGGGCACATCAACCCCAACTTCCAGATCAATACTATTAGGGTCCATCAATCCATAATTCAGTTGTTTCCATTCCCTAATGAGGTCAACCTACAACATGCTTGCCTCCCAAGAGTTTCCATGACACCATTCATCCAAAAAGTGTCCCTAAGGGGATCAGCATAGGTAGCCTTCTATCAGGCTGCGTTGCAATGCAGGAACCGCACTGAATGGGTGCTTGCAAAGCACTTAGCATTTGTTTCACTTGCACTGAGCGGGTTTCAACTAATTTTTTAAATGAATCCATTGGATTCCTCATCGAATGGATACTTCTGGAAGTTTCAAAGTTGGTTGAGTTTGCATTTGGATGAGGAAGAGGATGAATGAACCTCAATCTATTATCCCTTCCTCCATGGAACCACCTCCCAAATTTGGCAGAGCATTCATGAGGGCCATTAATGGCTTAACCTCCTCCATTCAGCTATAAAATTATCAAGCATTCAAAGGCTAGTCTAGGTTGGAATTTTTTGAGCTAAGGAGATGTTGTTTGAGTGAGATTAGTAAGAGTATTATAATGATGTTGAATTGTTGCTTCATGATGAGATAAGGGATTGAACTGGAAGGAAGACACTGAATCAAGCATGAACATTCATGGGTTGTGTAGAAATTTTGAATAATATAACACTTATTCACAGAGATTATCCTGATTATACACTATTGCGGAATGCATGCATAATACATAACCTCCTCTACGTTGATCATCAATTTTGCGGAATTAAAAACAATCGCATGCGCACATTGAAACATCAATCACACATATCAACACAATATGTACTGGGGAAAGCATACAACTGAAAACCCCCAACTATCTGTATATTATAATGATAGAGACCATGTAACAATACATAGTACAATACACCTCACAAGTACTCAGTACTATCTCCACCTGTTACACACAAACTAGCTCAGATCTGAATCAAGTCACAGGTTCAAATCTCCTCCGCTGTCTGCCTGCCTCTACTGCGCAATCCAATGCGAGAATAGGAGTGATCCAAGCTCATTTTCCTTGTCTTTTACTGCACAATCCTCATTGGCAATCTCCATCATTGATTGTGCAAATCTCATGCACAGCTATAGTCACAACTGATAGTAGTCTCCACCTCTAACACCTGTCTCCACTGAACTGTCCATGCACTGAGTTAACTGATGTATTCCTTAGTTGATTTATGAGTTAATAATTAGTGAATTAATTAATAATTAATTCACATCACTCATCACTAGTGTATTTGCAGTTAGACTAAATACAACTAGTTCAACTAAGTCAAACTGAACACAACTCCATCAACTCCTCAATCAACTCCACCAAACTCAATCACTTGAGTTCTAACTGAAGTCCATCATGCAATAGCTCAACTAACCCACAAGAAAAGAATATTTCCTTTTGAAAGTTGCATGTGCCACATCTGTATCTCGAACTGAAGTGCTCCAAGAGGATAAGATAATGTTTATAGCCCAAATATTATTAAGAGCTAATAATATTCCACTGTTCTATTTTTAGATTGGCAGTCTAAAAATAGACTCCGCCCATATGTCTAAAAATAGAAGTCCATCTATTTTTACCAACATGACCAATCATCCACAAATAGCATCCTGCAACTCATAGACCATGATCCATATGTCTAAAAATAGACATAGTCTAAAATAGACTTTGCGCCAAAAATAGCCTGCGGGCCCACTTAGTGAAGGTGACTTCTTTTCACTAAGCTCCATCATCTTGTTGCATTTTCAACACTCCCTCTCAACAAGATATGGATTATCTGCAGCCCCTATCCCGCAACTCTAGAATGTTCTGCATGCAACACATTTGCCCGGTCCACTTGCTCCAACAAAACTTGGAACAAAAACACTCCCAACTGACCACTATGTTGGGCTAGGAACATACTCTGATGCTGAAGCTCTACCTGCTGCTGACAAGTGCTCCCTCTCTGACATCTACGCTACTGCAACATCTCCATGCATTTCGCACCATTGCACACTTCTCTGTGCCACCTAGCACTGTGCAAAACACTTGTGCCTCTCGCATTGCTGTAGCCTGCTAGCTATGCGCTGTCCTGGGATTCCCTACACTGTCGCTCTCTCTGCCGCTCCATCCACATCTGTCTCTGCCCAATTAGTCAGTTCCTGCTACTCCACATCGAGGCTCCCGTAGCAAGGTCTCATCCAAGAGGTTGGGTACCTCAAGGATCCTGCCCCTCCTCCTTGGGACGATCACTCTATATCACCCCACCTCCTACCTGGAGGTATGGCTGCATGTGATCCCTCAGCCCACCTGGCTCGAATTTTCCCCCTACTGGAGGTCTCTGCATGAGTAGATGTCTCTACTCGATCTCCTTTCTGCTTCCCTTATTGTGGCTGCTCCCCAACCTCCTGAAGCTGCTGCACCAATCGTGGCTCCTCCACAATCGTCTGAGACTTCTTCTGGCTCTGCATGTTCAGAGGTAATATATTCTCCCTCTCAACCACCAAGTCTCCATCAGTTGCCTCACTGCTCAAGGCTTTGCATGCATCTTGAACCTCAAGAGCATACAGGTTCTTGACCCGTGAACCAATCTGCTTCACCTGTCTAGTGATGATGTGTCCAAGGAAAACCTTTCCCTTACTGAAGACTACATCATAGCCTCTGTCTTCCAGCATCGCGATCGACACCAAGTTTCTCTTTAGTCCTGGTACATACTTGACATCGGTCAAGGTAAGGCGAGCTCAATGCTCCCTCTGAAAAATAATTGTGCCTACACCTGAGACACTATACTTCTCATCATTACCCATCGCTATGAGTATCTGGAGATCTTTCTCCTCCAAAGTACTAAACAAACTCTTGTCACCGGTCATGTGGAAAGAAGCTCCACTGTCAAGAAACCAACCACTTCCCACCATGGATGAAACCATGCATGCAAAGAGTGTGAAATCCAACTCAAACTGTGAAGCAAGTGCCTCACCTTCAGATCCTTCCTCGGATCCCTTCTTGGATTTCCTCTGTGGACAATTTAGCATAATGGCCCACCTCATGACAACGAAAGCATCACACTTTCGATTTGTCAACCTTCTTCCCATCACTAGAAGAACTGGATTCAGAAAGAGAACCCTTCTCCTTCCCCTTCTTTTCTTTCGTAGCCAAAGTGCAATTTTCTTCATCAGAAGCCTTTGATGAAGATCCATCCCTGGTATTTCGCTTGATCTCCTCTTGCACAAGATCTGACCAAAGTCTCTCCCATCCTGGAAATAGTCCTGATAGGAATACCAACTCTTCAGAAGACCAAGGAGAGCCAAGCTCACCAAGTCCTCATCATCGACAGTCACCCCCACACTTCCCAGGTCATCCCGGCATTGGGTGAACTTCGTGAGATACTTGGGCATACTATCTCCATTCTCACACTTAATGTTTTTGAGTTTATCCTTGAGTGCCAACTTCCTCTGGTCACTCTTGCTTTGGAATAAATCTGTCAACGCTTTCCACATCAAGTATGGAGAAGCCTTTCCATGTAGGCTGGATACAATTTGATCCTTCACGCCCTCCAACAGAATCCTTCAACACTTTGTTGTCTTCTTTTGCCAAGCCTCAACGTGAGAAGCATCAGTAGGCTTTGGGACCTCAGCATCTATGAACTCCTTCAACCCATTGTCATCTAACACCGCCTCTATCCTGTCTTTCCATGCAATATAATTCATGCTGCCTTTGAGAGCATACTCCAATCGCAAACCGTTGAAAGACATTTCAATTTTGACACCAAGAAAACACTGCTGCAAATTCGAATTCCAACAGTTCAAAACTCAACCGCTTCTGATCTAAAATTCGTGAGAACAAAGTATTTCTCGTAAAGAGGTTGAATGTATGTGCTTTTACCGGATATCTCACCTTCCAAAAGAAGGATGAATCCAGAGGCTACTTGGCCCGATTACATACTCTGCCTGAAGAAATAAAATGTAAACACTTCCTGAATAATAGATCTGCTGATCAACTCTGCTCTGATACCATGTAGAAATTTTAAATAATATAACACTTATTCACAGAGATTATCCTGATTATACACTATTGCGGAATGCATGCATAATACATAACCTCCTCTACGTTGATCATCAATTTTTCGGAATTAAAAACAATCGCATGTGCACATCGAAACATCAATGACACATATCAAAACAGTATGTACTGGGGAAAGCATACAGCTAAAAACCCCCAACTATCTGTATATTATAATGATAAAGAACATGTAACAATACATAGTACAATACTCCTCACAAGTACTCAGTACTATCTCCACCTGTTACACACAAACTAGCTCAGATCTGAATCAAGTCACAGGTTCAAATCTCCTCCGCTGTCTGCCTGCCTCTACTGCGCAATCCAATGTGAGAATATGAATGATCCAAGCTCGTTTTCCTTGGCTTGTATTGCACAATCCTCATTGGCAATCTCCATCATTGATTGTGCAAATCTCATGCACAACTATAGTCACAACTGATAGTAGTCTCCACCTCTAACACCTGTCTCCACTGAACTATCCATGCACTGAGTTAACTGATGTATTCTTTAGTTGATTTATGAGTTAATAATTAGTGAATTAATTAATAATTAATTCACATCACTCATCACTAGTGTATTTGCAGTTAGACTAAATACAACTAGTTCAACTAAGTCAAACTGAACACAACTCATCAACTCCTCAATCAACGCCACCAAACTCAATCACTTGAGTTCTAACTGAAGTCCATCATGCAATAGCTCAACTAACCCATAAGAAAAGCGTATTTCCTTTTGACAGTTGCATGTGCCACATCCGTAGCTCGAACTGAAGTGCTCCAAGAGGATAAGATAATGTTTATAGTCCAAATATTATTAAGAGCTAATAATATTCGATTGTTCTATTTTTAGACTGGCAGTCTAAAAATAGACTCCGCCCATATGTCTAAAAATAGAAGTCCATCTATTTTTACCAACATGACCAATCATCCACAAATAGCATCCTGCAACTCATAGACCATGATCCATATGTCTAAAAATAGACATAGTCTAAAAATAGACTTTGCGCCAAAAATAGCCTGCGGGCCCACTTAGTGAAGGTGACTTCTTTTCACTAAGCTCCATCATCTTGTTGCATTTTCAACATGTTGTAATATTTCATTTTATCAATAAATAATTCAAAGCTTTTTACATTCTTGTTCTCATATGTATATCATATTCTGGATTCTATGATATGTTTGATTAGCATATCTTTATTGTATGCTTTGATCGATTTCTATCTTGGCTTGTGTGCAGGTACTTTCTAAGCGAGTTAAGTACTGAAAGGAGCGGTAGGATCAGTCAAGGGAGAGAGGAAGCAAGCGAAAGCTACAGGTTGGTTTCTCTCTTCTTACCTCTCTTATCTGTTGATTAAAGAAAAGGTAACGAATTACTTTGTCTGTTGTTTCTAGGCTAGCTACTGAGTCTAGACGGTTAGGCATTTGTTAAAACACTAAATTTTCCCAAAACAAATTGGTGACTCCACTGGGGATCATTTTAACCCTTTTAGTAGCTTATCAGCCTCCTAAGACATTTCTACATATTATACTTGTGGTCGTTGATTGAATTTCAGTCTTCTTTCATTGGAAATTGAGTCGAAAACCAGGTCAAAATTGCCTTTAGAATGGCTTACTGTCACCAACACAGTCCAATGAAGGACACAGTGCGTTGTAGTGCACTTCCCGCATAGGTCCAGTGCGATTCAACGCACTTTCTCTATCTGTTGCCTGCGCTGATCCCTTGAGGGTCAGTTTCCCATCTAGGAACTGAAAGTTTTTGCCAATTTTCTCTTGTTTGAATGAGTTGTTGAATGTCAATGATGTTTTGTCTCTAAAAACAATTTTTATCTCCTTATTCGACCCGATTTAGACTGGATTGTTGGATGTTTTTTTATTTATTTGTTTTATCATTTGCAATCCATTGTTGAAAGATAGTTTTGACCGATTGTTTTGTCGAAAATGAAGTGTCGTAAAGTCTTCCTTCATAAATAATCTATTTATTTACTTGTGCATTTGATTTGTGTTTTCATTTAAAGTGTAGAAAATCTTCATTTCTTTAAAATAGAAAGTTTCGTATAGTCTTCCTTTCCCTTTAAAAGAAATTGTCACAAATCATCATTTTTTATGAAAAGAGTTGAATCGTTTGTGCATTAGTTCTTCTTATTGCATCATTCACATTAAGAGAAACTGAAAAGAAATACATGCAATTTGCACTTTAGAGTTTGAGTTTGTGTGTTCAAAAGTAATGGTTTAGGGAATTGCATTAGTTTGTGCTCTTTGTTGCTTGTTCAAAAAGTACTTGTATGTTCTATCCCTCATAGCTAGGATTTTCATTGCTAAAAATAAATGGAAAGAGTGCTTCTCATTCTAGTTGCATTCTTAGGAATTTCAAAAAACATGTCATGGTGAAACCTCAAAGGCAAATTTTAAGCAAGATCAACCTAAAATTTACATCAATTAATCTAATAACGCATTGGAACTTAATGAAAAACATCTAGAGGTATAGGATAGAGACGTGTTCCGGCGTCTTTAAACCTAGTGGCTGTCGTTTTCACTGAGGTTGGGTGATTCCTCCTCTCTGATTCGATAAGTGCTAGTACAGATTTGTGCTCCCTGTACCGTTGAGTATGTGGTGGGAGACCCCAATAGGTTGAAATCCTTATTCCTAGGAAGTCGAGTCTGCTGCCTTACTAATCGCAACGCATTGAACACAATATTCGGGAAGATTGACTGCCGTATGTAAAGTCCTTGGTCATTTCTCTTTCATTTGTCTGGTAAACCCTCTTATCTATAATCTCCAAAGCAGTCACTTTTGTTCTTTTTTGACTCTTTAAAAGTAAAAGGATCATCTTAGCACTTGTCCTTTCAGGCTCATTAAACATCGAAAGCGACTAGAGTCATCTTTTGTTTTTTTCTCGACTCTTTAAAAATGAAAAAGCGAAGTTGTGTTCTAGTGTCGTAAAATTAATTGACTACAGATAACATCCTCCACGCTCTCTCCTTAGTTGATCTTAGGTTGAAACATATGGCGACAAATCCGGAGTCCACCAATCAAGGAATTCATTTTGATGGGAATTCTAGTCCTTTTCCTCCATTTGGAAATATTGGTGCTCCATATATGGCTACATTGTCCCTTCCGAGATTTACCATTGGCTTGCCAGTATGGTTGTTTTCAACCTCCTTGGTTCAAAATGTTGTTATTTCTCCGTAATCAAGTACACCTCCAACTGGACAAAATCAACCTCCAGTTGATCCTAAGGTTGACCCTTTTTCTTCTTCCTCGGTCGTTTCTTCCTCCCCTTCTTCCTCTTCGCCTGGTGAAAGTATTGGTACTAGTAACCAGGTGGCTAAGAAGAAGAAGAAAGAGAAGAAGAAGAAGCAAATTCAGTATAGGGGCAACCAAGAAACCATTGCTTTGAATGCAACATTTGATGAGAAACAGTCTTTCAAGCCTCACAAAGTTCGATATCCATGCAAACTTTGTGTGGGAGACCATCTTCTTCGAAATTGTCCTGATATTCCTCAGATCTTAGAAGAATGGTCTTCTCGTTCACATCATCCCGTGTCATCAACCTCTGGAGATCATGTTGGTGACATACCATCAACTAGTGATAGTAAAGTTCATGGAAAGAAGGGAAAAGTCAAGTTTCCATGTAGGTTATGTGAAGGGAATCACCCCATTCACCTTTGTCCCTATCTGGATGAAGCCAAAAGAGTGTTGGATAACCGTCCTGCTTCACCGCAGCGACTTCCATCTGGTTACAGGAAAATCTCCTTAAATCCTTCACTAGTTGATGAATTGACTGACCAAAATCAACCGTCGGTCGAAACCACTCTCTCTGAAAGTGAATCCTATGAGTCTATACCTGACCCAAATCAACAGGTCAAGGTAATAGTTGATCCGATTTCACCTTCAGTAAATCGTACCTTTCCGAAGAGAGTGAACATGATACCACTCAAGTTCTTTTTGTTTCTTCAGATTCTAATGAGCTTTTGGGCAGTTCTCCTGTTCCATCAAGATAGGAGGAAAATCCTCCCGTCCTCATAACTCAAGGGGTTAATTCTCCCGTTTCTACGGTACCCCCCCCAAGTAGTCTAGTCACTTCCTTCGATTGGAATCGACTGGCAGGATTCTGCCTTCCTTCTTATGTGCCTTTCCAGTTCATAGTACAAGTTTGTAATATGATTATATCTAGCACTATTATAGATGAAGGTGCATCAGTGAGCATCATTTCCTCAATTGCTTGGCAAGCACTCGGTTCACCACCGCTTGTGCCAGTTACCCAGAATCTGTTGGCTTTTAACAGAGGAACTAGTCGACCATTAGGGATCCTCCCTCAGTTACCTATTACTTTGGGAGGAAAAATCGTTTATCTGAACGTGATGGTAGTCCTAAGCCCTTTAGATTACAATTTACTTCTAGGGCGCGAGTATGTTTATGGCATGGGAGATATTGTTTCAACACTCTTTCGAGTGATTTGTTTCCCGCATGAAGGCATAATTGTCACCATTGACCAACTTTCATTTCCCAGTCCAAATATAGCTCCTAGTCAACAATCTTCCCTAAGTGGTCTTTTTGTACCAATGGTATCATCTCTGCCACGTGTTAATTATGTGGCAACTTGTTCCATACCTACACCAATTGATGATAAATTCAGTGATGTTGTACATCATGCACTGGGGGCATTGGAACTAAGTCTCTCCTTCATGACCACTTATGAGTTGTGATCGAAAGATCCAAGGATAGTTCATTGTCTTGTGTCAAATTCGTTAAAAAATGAAACAAGGGTCTATGAGAATAGTTCTTTTACTGTGTCAACCTCGTTAAAAAATGAAACAGGTCCATGAGGATAGTTCTTTTACTGTGTCAACCTCATTAAAAAAATGAAACAGCTCCCATGAGGATAGTTCTTGGTCTTGTGTCAACCTCATTAAAAAATGAAACCAAGGAATATGAGCAGAGTTCCTTGTCTTGTGTCAAGCTTATTAAAAAATTAAAAAAGGTCCCAAGTTCCAAGTCGAGTCTTTGAGTAGATCTCGTAAAAGCCCAGTCGAGTCTTTCACTTGATCTCGTAAAATAACCTTCATTCAATCCACTTGATAGCCATGCGTAGTCTACTTAGATGAATGTAATGAAGCTTACGAGGCATGCACCTAATGGTAGAGTTAAGTTTTCCTGTAGGTTATGTGAAGGGAATCACCCCATTCACATTTGTCCCTATCTGGACGAAGCCAAAAAGGTGTTGGATAACCCACCTGCTTCACCGCAACGACTTCCATCTGGTTATAAAAGACTCTCCCTTTCATCATGCTGGGGGCATGTAAACTAA
Organism: Pinus tabuliformis; assembly: GCA_031772625.1. Lineage (NCBI taxonomy): Eukaryota > Viridiplantae > Streptophyta > Pinopsida > Pinales > Pinaceae > Pinus > Pinus tabuliformis. The sequence goes on along the minus strand of CM062814.1, from coordinate 92,632,498 downwards.
TCTCAAGCATAGTTTTTCATTTTAAGCTTGTGTAAAAATGAAATTGAATCCAAGCATAGTTTTTTGTCTCAAGCTTGTGTAAACGTGAAACTAAATCCAAGCATAGTTCCCTATGGTTCAAGCTTGTCTAAAGATGAACCCATTTTCGGTTTAACCCTTGTGATTGCCATTCTATTAGCCTTTTCGTCAGATGAGCCTTGGTTTTTTTCATCCCATCGCCACCATCTCTTTGGCCGGTCATACGTTTTCACTTGGTTGTTTTACCCTTTTTTGAGGAACAGTTGCAATGAGTGGTCTTATTAGCCAACCTCTTCACATAAATCAACATGTTTTGAGAAGTTCCAACATCACTGAACAAGTTGCTATCCTAGACACCACTCATTCCTCAAAATGGAGTCCTCTTTAAACTCTTTTCAGACTCTCTAAATATGAAAAGATTGTCGAGCGCTTGTCTATTCTAGCTCGTTAATGGATTGGAAACGATATATCTCTTGTATTATTTTACGCTTTTTCGGACTTAAGAGATTATTTTACGAAAAAGAACTTGTGGAGTTTCCTTTTCGTCCCTTTTCATGTTAGGATATTCTGACACATAGGAAATAGTTAAGTGTAACTTAGTCTAGTGTAGAGTTAGGTAAAGTGTGTTTCTTTACTATGTACTTTTGTAACTTACAATCCGACGATTCATTCTCTCCTCGGTATTACCGACACTTGATCCGTGGTTTAACACCCGATTGGTCCATGATCTCTATTTAAAGAGCATGGAGGGTCATTTGTAGGGTAACCGTTCATGAGAGAAGCTTATGTAAAATTTTCATTCTTTTATTAATAAATTGCATGAAGTGGCCGTGTTGGCTTAGGCCGTGGACTGTTTCCCTCTTTGAGGGTTTTAACCACGTCAACAATACTAGTGTATTGATCTGTGATCTGTTTGTGAGCGCTGTCCTTTGGTGTTCTGTCTGAGGAACTTATCCTGTAAGTTCCTACATGGTATCAAAGCCATTTGAGGGCCGCATCCATTGGTGATCCAAATCTGAAGCCGGTAGAACTGCATCCGACTGCTGTTTCCTAGATCTACTATTTCTGACTGCTTTCGGGCCAAGAGGACTGGTCTATTGTGTTAGGAGCATCTGTTCCAGAGAGGAACCCCTTTCATTTGACGCAAAAAGGTTTCTGGTAGCCCTAGCTATGTCATTTTTAAGATCTGGAGGTATACAAAGTTCATTTGCAGTTTCTAGTTATTTTCTCTCTGTATATTTTGGTTTATTTAGCTCTTTGCTTTTTTTTTACCGGATCTATACCTTTCATTTCTGCATATTCTCTTTGCCCCACGACTTTGTGTGATCTGGGAAAATCAGAAAGGAAGGATTTTTCTCATGCGTCTGCTCTTTTCCGCTGTGCCTTAGTGTGATCTCGGAAAATCAGAAACATTGAGGAAAATATTTAGTTTCCGGCTAAAGCTAACTTCAAGCCGTAAGGTTTTTTTTTTTTTTTGCATGTTCACGTTGGGTTTTGTGTTTTTTGTTTTTTAGGGAAAAAATAGCTTTCTCAAGTAAGCATGCAGGCCAAAGCTTCAGTGAAAAAAAAAAAAAAAAAAAAAAAAAAAAAAACAAAAAAGCTTCCTCTTTTCCAAAAATTGCTAACCTTTTAATCTAGCTCACTTGGTCCAAAGCTACTTTATGAGAGTAGAGGTCTTGAGTTCAAGTCTTCTTTTTGTTGAGCTAATTAGATTAAGTTTGGAAAGGGGGCGGATTTTTCTAATATAAAATTATCATTCATTTTCGCACATTCCCACACTTCGTCGACATCTTCATCAACTTTTCTTCAAAAAGCCATAACTTTTTCATCCGGAAGCCGTTTTTAGAGCCGTTTTTTTGAACCAGCCTAATTTTTCAAGATCTTTCCATTGGAACACTTAGTTTCAGCATCTATAGCTCCAGTTTCTATTAAAATGGAAAGTCCATGCCAAGTTATTCTTGATAACATCAACTACTTCCAATGGTGGTCCTACATTGTGGATTTACTTAGAAGTAAAGGTCTTTATAGAATAGCCTCAGGCCAAGAAACCAAACTGAAAGATGAAGATAAGGTAGCCAAATGGGAAAATAGGCAAGATAAAGCACATGGGTTGATAGGGATGTCTATTTCTCCAGACCTTAGATTCCATATCGCAAAACTTGATACTCCTGATGAAGTAATGAAACAGATCAATAAAGTTTTTGGAATTAAAATTGAACTTAGAGACCATCAACTCACAAATGAGTTGCTTACATTGGACCCCAATAATTTTTCTTCCATTGAAGATTTTCTGTCCAAGTTCAAGACCCTTAGACTTCTCTTGGAAGGTGTTAAGGTTAAGAAAGAAGATGGTAACCTTATCTATTCCATTCTTACTAAGTTGGGACCAGCCTACTTTATGTTTGTTTCCACCTTCCATTCTATAAGAGAAGCCTTCATTTCTCAAGGACAAGACTACAAGTCCCCTTCCCTTGATTCCTTTTGTGATTCTTTAATAAGAGAACAAGGAAAACTCTTACACCTTGGTCTTCTTAATCTTGGAAACTCTTGTAAGAAAGCCTTAGCCACCCAGCAACAACCGAATTCAAAGAATCCTAAGAAGCCGTATCCTAAAAAGAATGGTCCTAAACCAAACAAGGGTCCTAAGCAATTTCAGCCTCAAAATGAAAAATCATTTCAGCGAAATGATAAGGCAAATAAAAACAAAGGGAAGAAGACTGATAGGCATTGCCACTTTTGTCATCGAGTTGGCCACTTAGAATCCAAATGCTTTAAGAAGATGGAAGCCTTGGAAGCAGCAATGAAGAAGCATAACATCCATTTGGAGCACTCTTCAAATTCATCTTCAGGAATAGCACTTTTTGCATATGGTTGTCAAACATCTCGGTCTGGATATGCACTAAATGTATCTTTTTCTTCTAATTCTCATGAGTGGCTCATTGATTCTGGAGCTTCTTATCACATGGCCAAAAGCAAAGCCATGTTTTCTTCTTTAAATGATTGTAACACCAAAAATATATATGTTGGTGATGATAGATCTCTTAGTGTTGTAGGAAATGGAACTGTTCATATAGACAATGGTCAATTTAATTATGTATTATGTGTTCCAACCTTATTCTACAACCTTCTATCTGTATATCAGATAACTCATTCAGGTGAAGGTAAAATCGTTGAATTTTCACCTCACAATATTGTAATTAAGGACCTAAGAGATCCTAGATAGATTTTAGCTACTGCCATTGCTGATGATTCTACAAGGTTGTATAAGTTTAACGACTTTGGGTCATCAAATCCTCCCTCGGTATTTGTTTCTCATAAGGATGAAGTGACCAAACTTTGGCATGAGCGATTTGGTCACTTAAACTATCGCTCCCTTCAGAATCTATGTAAAGAAAATATGGTGACAGGTCTTCCAATGGTATCTTGCAGAGATGGTGTTTGTTCTGGATGTGTACTCGGAAAACATCATCAAGATAGTTTTGAAAAACGTGCCTTTTGGCACGCCTTAGCCCCTTTACAGCTTGTGCATAGTGATTTATGTGGTCCACTTCCAGTTGTTTCATTCTCTGGCTACAAGTATTTCTTAACTTTCATTGATGATTTCTCCAGATGAACTTGGGTATACTTCTTAAAACTCAAGAGTGAAGTATTTAACATGTTTTTGGCCTTTAAGGCCTTTGTTGAAAAACAATCTGGACATCAAATTCTTAAGCTAAGATCTGATAATGGCGGAGAATATGTTAACAACAAATTCATCAACTTTTGCACTGAGAATGGAATTCAAATGCAACATACCATTCCATATACTCCATAACAAAATGGTGTAGCTGAAAGGAAGAATCACACCTTAAAGGAAATGGCTAATTGTATGCTTCAATCTAAAGGACTTAGTCTTATTTTTTGGGCAGAAGCAATTAACTGTGCAAATTACATAATAAATCGCACTCATACTAAGGTTTTAAAGAATATCACTCCAGAAGAAGCATGGAGCTCAATTAAACCATATGTAAGTCACTTTCATGTTTTTGGAAGTGAAGCATGGGCCCATATTCCAGATGAGAAACATAAAGCTTTAGAACCCAAGAGTGAAAAATGTATTTTTGTTGGATATTCTTAAGATGTCAAAGGATATAGACTTATTCCACTTAAGTTCAAAAATGTTATCATTAGAAGATATGTAAAGTTTGTTGAAAATATATCGCCCTACGAGCCTAGTTCGGCAGATGTGCCACCTCTCTCTATCTCTTCTACTTTTGAAAATATTTCTTCTTCAGATGATGAAAACGAGGATAACAATCCTCCCCCACCTTCTCAGGATCCTTCTTCAACTCCTCAGCTTCCAAAATGGGTCCGTGCTACTTGGGATGCAGCAGGCGCTCTTGTCGGTGATCCTACAGATCAACGACGTACACGTTCTCAGTTCGATAGAGCCTCTTCTTTACTGGCTCAAGCTTTAGCGAATTATGATCCTGAAACCTTTGTAGAAGCTTTAGGCCATCTAGATTGGGATGCATCTATGAATGAAGAATATCATTCATTATTGGCAAATGATACATGGGAACTTGTTCCTCTACCAAAGGGACGAAAACTTGTTAGATGTAAATGGTTTTATAGAACCAAGTATGGACCAGATGGGAAAGTTGATAAACATAAATCTCGTCTTGTTGCTAAGGGTTTTTCACAAGTTGAAGGCATTGACTATACTGAAACCTTCTCCCCTGTTTCCAAAATGAACTCTATCCACCTTGTTCTTTCCCTTGCTGCCTCTTTCAAATGGGAAGTCCATCAGATGGACGTTGAATCTGCATTCTTGCATGGGGACTTGCATGAAGAAATCTATATGGAATAACCTACTGGCTTTATACAAACAAACTCCAGCCTTGTATATCAGCTTAATAAATCCCTTTAGGGTCTCAAGCAAGATCCTTGGGCTTGGTATGCCAAAATGGATAGCTCTCTTTTAGAAACTGGCTTTTCTAGGTGTCATTCTGATAATACTGTCTACACCAAGAAAGTGGGCAAGTCTCTTATCATTATTGTTCTTTATGTTGATGATATTATCCTCACTGGTAGTGATCCCAACCTTATAAGCCATGTGAAGTCCAACCTTAAAAGAAGTTTGAAATGACAGACTTAGGACACTTGCATTATTTTCTTGGTCTTCAAGTCTTGCAATCCAAGGAAGGTATTTCCCTTTCCCAGTCCAAGTATGTGACCTTCTACGTCATTTTCACATGGAAGACTGTAAGCCAGCCCCTTCTCCCTTTCAGTCTGGAGCCAAAATTTCAGTCACTTGTACTTCCCCTAAAGTTGATGCTACCTTATACCATCAACTTTTAGGAAAAAATTTGTATCTGACCCATACTCGTCTTGACCTTTCCTTTGTTGTTGGCCTTATTGCTCGGTTTATGAAAAACCCGCATGAAAGTCATTGGAAAGAAGCTAAGAGAATACTTCGTTATGTTCGAGGTACAATCCAGTTTGGGATTCATTACAGTGCATAAGCATCTCCTCTATTGGTTGGTTTCGCTGATTTTGATTGGCCTGGTGACCCTGATGATCGGAAGTCTACTGCAGGTTATGTGTTCACTCTTGGTTCAAGACCTATTACATGGGATTGCAAGAAACAAAGTGCCATTTCTCTTTCTTTAGTAGAAGCAAAGTATCGTGGTGCCATAGAAGCTAGTAAGGAAGCCCTGTGGCTTCGTTAGATCCTGTCAGAGTTTGGCTTTCAGCAGCAACATCCGACTACACTTTGGTTTGATAATCAAAGTGCCATTCAACTATGCAAAGATCCAGTCCAACATCAGCGTAGCAAACACATTGAACTACACATGCAGTTCATCAGAAAGCTCATTCACGACCATGTTCTTGAAGTGCAATATTGTTCAACAGATGATCAAGTTGTAGACATCTTTACAAATGCTCTCACAGAGGCGAAGTTTACATAACTTCGATTTATGGTTGGAGTTTAGGAAGTTGTCACTAAGGGGGGATAGGCTCCAATGCTTCCTTCATTCTCCTATTGTATCATAATTGTACATCCTTGAATCCTATCCCAAGTTGTTCTTAAGGGGGGATGTTAGGATATTCCGACACATAGGAAATAGCTAAGTATAACTTGGTCTAGTGTAGAGTTAGGTAAAGTGTGTTTCTTTACTATGTACTTTTGTAACTTACAATCCGACGGTCACGATATGTAGTGATCTGACAGTCCATTCTCTCCTCAGTATTACCGACACTTGATCTGTGGCTTAACACCTGATTTGTCCATGATCTCTATTTAAAGAGCATGGGGGGTCATTTGTAGGGTAACCATTCATGAGAGAAGCTTATGTAAATTTTCATTATTTTATTAATAAATTGACTGAAGTGGCCGCGCTGGCTCAGGCCATGGACTGTTTCCCTCTTTGAGGGTTTTAACCATGTCAACAATACTGGTGTATTGATATGTGATCTATTTGTGAGAGATGTCCTTTGGTGTTTTGCCTGAGGAACCTACCCTGTAAATTCCTACATTTCAAACTTTCTATATGTGAAAAGGACCGAGTTATCTTTGTTTTTAAACTCGTTAAAAAACATCAAATAGTGACAAACTTGTCCATCTAGACAAGACCGAGTTTCACCTTCGCTAGACTCGTTAAAACATCAAATAGTGATGGATTCACCCGAAGGGTGGAATTATACAACAAGCATATGTTATCCTCCTCAAGCTTTATAAAAATAAAGAGGTACTGGTCAAAAATGACTGGGGAAAGTGGGAAAAGGACGAGAAAACTTTATGGTAGCAGGTCGCTCTTGAACATGACACTTTCACCTCATCACTGTGAATATGTGGGTTGGGCCATTTAGCTTGATGGTTACCACACCGTTGGTCAATCATACCATCCATCACTTTGTTTTGGGTCAATGCTACCAATTCACTTCAGTGTCGCCGATATGTTCAATAGAAGTCATTCAGTTCGAAACTTCATCCTTTACAATACAGTAAACCTTCATTTTTCATAACCGCTAGTCTTGAATCTTGTGTCGTCAGTTGATGTTTCATCTCCAAAATCATTTACCTCGTTTCGTGTCGTTGATGTGGGATACATCAAGGCCCTCCTGCGATGAGTCGCTTCTTGTCGACATCAGCGCATCATCCAAGAAGTTGACTTAGAAACACCCCTTCAATACCTTGAGCCTTGCATACATCAATGGTAGGTTTCTCGCTTCCAACAATAGGTTGACATCACTAGCCTTTGACTGAAAGACTTCGTATGGTGTTCGACGTCAAACATTTATTCACACCATGCGAAATGTACTGTAGTACGTTGAGGGTCTTTATCATTATCAGTGATTGCTCTCACATCTGTTAACACCTCACATCATTGGTTGGTAATCAGAAAATGTCTCTCCATGTTCAACTTCAGATCATTTATTCACATGGCTAGACTTGTACATTGAGTAAATATTGAACGAGATTGAAGACCTCGGATCTAGTTTCATCCATCCGGGCTGCGATATATTTTCAGGAGTACTATATCAAATATTCAAATGGCCTTACATTCATGGTCATCCAATCATGGGTATATATCTGTAGACGACTATATTTGTACATGTAATGAAAGTTTATAAGCCGAGCATGGGTATGCCTTCCCTCAGCTAGTTCGTGAGAAAAAATAAGAGTATCATGATATTTGTATTATAACTGATGCAGGTCACCTTCCACTTCGAGACCTTCTCTCCAAATGGTAAAGCATCTCACTCGACATGTTTATTTTTGACTTCATGCTTTAGGGGGCAACCGTTACAAGTCAATTTGGGCACATCAACCCCAACTTCCAGATCAGTACTATTAGGGTCCATAAATCCCTAATTCAGTTGTTTCCATTCCCTAATGAGGTCAACCTACATCATGCTTTCCTCCCAAGAGTTTCCATGACACCATTCATCCAAAAAGTGTCCCTAAGGAGATCAACGCAGGTAGCCTTCTATCAAGCTGCATTGCAATCTAGGAATTGCACTGACTGGGTGCATTGCAGTGCACTTGGCCATTGTTTCACCTGCACTGAGCGGGTTTCAAATAATTTTTTAAATGAATCCATTGGATTCCTCATCCAATGGATACTTATGGAAGTTTCCAAGTTGGTTGAGCTCACATTTGGATGAGGAAGAGGATGAATGAACCTCAATCCATTATCCATTCCTCCATGGAACCACCTCCCAAATTTGGCAAAGCATTCATGACGGCCATTAATGTCTTAACCTCCTCCATTCAGATATAAATTGATCAAGCATTCAAAGGCTGGTCTAGGTTGTAATTTTTTGAGCTAAGGAGATGCTGTTTGAGTGAGATTAGTAAGAGTATCATAATGATTTTGAATTGTTGCTTCATGAGGAGAGAAGGGATTGAACTGGAGGGAAGACACTGAATCAAGCATGAACATTCATGGGTTGTAATCTTTCCTTTTATCAATAAATAATTCAAAGCTTTTTCCATTCATGTTCTCATATGTATATTGTATTATGGATTCTATGATATGTTTGATTAGCAGATCTTTATTATATGCTTTGATCGGTTTTTGTCTCAGCTTGTGTGCAGGTACTTTCTATGCAAGTTAAGTATAGAAAGGAGCGGCAGGATTGGTCAAGGAAGAGAGGGAGCAGGCGAAAGCTATATGTTGGTTTCTCTCTTCTTACCTCTCTTATCTATTGATTAAAGAAAAGGTAGCGAATTACTTTGTCTGTTGTTTCTAAACTAGCTACTAAGTCTAGAGGGTTAAGCGTTTGTTAAAACACTAAATTATCCCAAAACAATAAGGCAGCTAATTCTGCGCTTACCACCTCCACCTACACCGCCACCCGTCTCACCCTCCTCACCTCCATCTCCACCCACCCACCTCTGCCACCACCACAGTTCAGTATGGCAAGTGTGATCAAACTACCGGTATTCAGAGTAGGGAATGAAGATCCAGACCAATTTTGGTTCGTGGTAAGGGCAGTATGGGAAGCACAAGGCGTCGTGGATGAAAATATCAAGAAGGCTATGTTGGTAAGTGCATTGCAGGATCATGCATTAACATGGTACATTAAGCATTCTAATGACCATCCAAATGCAGGAATCGCAGAAATCCAGACCGCGCTGAACAGGGAATTTAGCAGGCCAAAGTCAGAGACACAATCAATTATCGGGTTTAAGGAGATCGCGATGCTCCCGGGCGAGACCCCCTGGGATCTGGACCAAAGACTGAAGAGTATGATTCGCGAAGCCAACATGACTTTGATGGATGGACAACACTGTGCATGGTTTGTAGCATCACTAACACCGCATTTAAGGATGGCGCTATGACAACAAAAGCTTTCCACCCAGGTCGAAACTTTGGAGATGACAATGAGATTACATGAGACCCCTATACAAGACCCTAGTCTGGGAGTCCAACTGATCCGAATTTAAACAGGAACGCAATAAAATACAGAGATAACCATAAAGACAGATATGCAGCGGAAATAATACCTCAATTAATTACTGTAAAATACTGAAATATGCTTACAAACAGAAATGGAAATAAACCAGCTAGGGCGATGGTAGCTTATCTCTGAGAAGAGATGTGGTGGCTACATGCCTCTGAACTGTAAGGGCTACATTGTGGCGGACAATCTGTCCTTATTTTTCAGTTACAATACCACAGGTCAATTCCATGGGTGAATGAATACCATGGGTGGATTTTACAATACCACGGGCAAATGCCATTTACAATACCATGGGTAAATTCCATGGGTGAATGAATACCATGGGTGGATTTTACAATACCACGGGCAGATGCCATTTACAATACCATGGGTAAATTCCATGGGTCGATGAATAATATGGGTGGATGAGTACCATGGGTTGATGCCATTTTCCATTCGGATCATTCCTCCCTCCTTAAGAAGCAATGGTCCCCATTGCGTAAAGTTCCCTCCTGCGAAGCCTTTGTTGAATATGAAGAGCCAATGAAGATAAGGGTTTTATGTGGTTAACCCATAACCATAATGAACGAAGATCCGAGGATAGAGATACCCTGTAATGCTTATGACCAACTGTGATTCTGATAGTGTGCGGCCTAGCAAATGGACTTCGATAAAGTGTGGGTTTGTGGATGACCCATAACCGTGATGTTGGTTGCTGATGAAGTAGCAGGTGCCTACATAGCCTGGGGTGGGAGGGCACGTCTCCAAATAACCCAAGCTGAATGATGCTATGTTGAAACTGATGAATGTGAAGCAGGTGCCTACTAAAGTGGGGTGGGAGGGCACGTCTCCAATGGGAACCCACTTCAAATGCTGCTCCAGAATTAAAATGGGCATAACTCAGTCAATATAACTCAGAATATTTATTATAACCTGCAAGAAGAATATCACAGCAGAAGCCACTGCTAAACTCTTCTTTGAACGAGTATGGGTACACTTTGGGATCCCACAGTCTATCATTTCGGAGCGGGATAGCAGGTTCCTCAGTACATTTTGGTCTAGCCTCTGGTCGATGTTGGACACGAAACTCACTAAGTCCACAGCCTTCCATCCTCAAACTGATGGCCAGACTGAGGTCGTCAACAGGATGATCGTACACATTCTACGCATGTACAACTCAAAGCATCCACGCACATGGGACGAGAGCCTCCCCTATGTTCAGCACAGCTACAACCGGGCTCTCCACAGCTCGACTGGCCACAACCCTTTTCAGGTGGGATTGGGATTCCAGCCACTATGTCCCATCGATGTGGCCATGCCATTTGCAGCTACTCACGCAGATTCTGCTCATGTCCAGTCTGAAACAGATAAGGCAAACAGCTTCATCGAGCACATCCAACATATTCGCCAGCAGGTCCATGACATTCTGGAGAAATCAAATGCCAAGTACAAGCAGCGACATGATCAACATCGGGTGCTACACAAGTTTCAAGTGGGCGACAAAGTCTGGTTGCATTTGCAAAAGGAACGCCTTACCGGAGCCTATCGGAAACTCAGACCACTCCGATATGGCCCTTACACCATTACCAAGGCTATGAGAGACAATGCATTTGAGCTCAGCATTCCCCCATTCCTTGGCCTACACCCGGTGTTCAATGTCGACCGCCTTCGGCCATACTATCCACCATTACTAGACACGTCCGACATTGCAAAACAACTCACACCCACAGAGTTAAATCCAGCTTGCATGGAACAAGCTGCAACTGATCCGGATTTAAACATGAACGCAATAAAATATAGAGATAACCATAAAGACAGATATGCAGCGGAAATAATACCTCAATTCATTACTGTAAAATACTGAAATATGCTTACAAACAGAAATGGAAATAAACCAGCTAGGGCGATGGTAGCTTATCTTTGAGAAGAGATGTGGTGGCTACATGCCTCTGAACTGTAAAGGTTACATTGTGGCGGACAATCTGTCCTTTTACAAAATGTGACTTGTTACATATAGTATTTTTCGGTTACAATACCACAGGTCAATTCCATGGGTGAATGAATACCATGGGTGGATTTTACAATACCACGGGCAAATGCCATTTACAATACCATGGGTGAATGAATACCATGGGTGGATTTTACAATACCACGGGCAGATGCCATTTACAATACCATGGGTAAATTCCATGGGTCGATGAATAATATGGGTGGATGAGTACCATGGGTTGATGCCATTTTCCATTCGGATCACCAACAAATCCATGCGCAATTGCAAAATATGTGTCTGGAGATGCAGAGTTTGAAACAGGACAGGAAACCTCGGCCAGAGGCACGCGAGGAGGTATGGTGCATAAAATGCAAAGGCCAGGGGCATGACAAGGACCACTGTCCAGTGTTCGCAAATTACTTAACGGGAGGAGGGCTGATGCTGTTAAGACCTGAGGTACAAGTAGGACCAAGCACGACGCCTGCACTATGGTGCGTGATCTGTCAGATAGGATGAAAACATGCTATGGATAATTGTCATCTATTGCAGAAGTATACATAGACGTCCCAACAATTGTTTTGTAATTTATGCAGGTTGGTAGGCTGTGATGAACGCACCTGCAGAAGCTATGAAATAATGATGGATAAGACTCCTGCCTATAGGGTGCAGACCAAAACGCGAGCCGTCGACCCAAATGGAGGAATGGTGCGTGCTGGATTTCAAGGGCGCGGACGAGGTCGAGGTGGAATGGGACCAGGAAGGGGTCGCAGACAACTAATTTGTTACAACTGTGGAGGGCTAGGGCACTATGCCTGCGATTGTACAAACCCGACAAGGACATCATGTTTAAATCGTACTCAGTTTGATCATGAGGCAGAAGACTGCCCTACATTGATAGCGAAGCTGTGCGAAAAGGGGTACTCTATCCTCCTCCGACTCAGAATTTGCAGATGATGAGGTCTGAGCCGCACGAAGAAGACCCGAATGTAAACATAGTGCTCAGGAGTGGTATGACCATCGACGATGATAAAGGTAAGCAGTCAGAAGAAAGTGTGTGGGTTAGCAAGGCTCCTACAAAGGAACCCGAATTTGATTTAGAACGCATGAAGGAGACATTCATGGAAGCTAAGAAGAGCTTCACGAAGGCCTCCATTTCAAGTAGTAAGGATCAACTAGAACCAAGGATGGATCCTTCAATGCTAACTATCTTTCTGGAGACATGCATGAAACTACTACGTGACAACAGGGCAGTAAAAGGACTACATGAACCTATCACTAGGTGCGCAGGGTTAGGAGAACTGTGCATGGTCAGGAAACTTGGAAAGCATGCATTGCACACAAGAAGGGAAATGAGGTTGACTGCACAAGTCAGTGAGTATGAAATGGATCAGGTAATCCTGGATCTTGGATCAGACGCGAATGTACTGCCGAAACAAACATGGGAACGCATGGGCAGACTCGCGCTACAATGGTCTCCTATTCAGTTGCGAATGGCAAACCAACAGAAGATCTTGCCCATGGGAGGATTGCAAGGGGTAATGGTGGATATTGAAGGTGCGAGCGCGCAGGCGGATTTTGAAGTGATAAAGACTGTAGATGACATCAATCCCTATCCCGCGCTACTAGGAATAGACTGGGCGACCGATATGAACAGAGTCATAAATCTGAAGGAGCACAAAATGATTTTTGAGAAAAAGTCATTACGTGTAGTAGTACCGCTAGATCCTGCCGAAGGAGCACGATACACTGAACCAGTGCGCGACAATGATAGTGATGATGATCTCGATTGCATCTACAAGATAACCGTGCGAGAATAGGATTGGGTAAACCTGACTACAGAAGGTAGGATTTCGTGGGAGCGTGAAATCTCCTGCACTTCAGATTCAGACGAAGAAATAGAGCGATGGCAGAATCGAATGCACGAAGTAACAACACTTAATTACAACATGATGGTTAGATCATTGCACTGCGTGACAATAGAGTTAAGGGATCTGCTTGTGTATGACAACTTGACAGTGGTGGATGAATTCCTGAATAAATTTGAAAGCACAGTACTAGAACAATAGCGGTTTGATGCCCTGAAATGGGAACTGCGCGCCACGCCCGCAAGGTAGTGGGGTACGCATCAGGGAACTTTTGAGGACTGGAACGGATGTAAAAAAAATGATGCACCTATGACTTGGGAAACCGTAGATACGACTAGTAGACAAATATGACGAACAGGATGATCCACTTACACACCTCTCAAAATAGACCAAGGCCTACGGGGAAGAGCCACAACCTGAATGAGTACATTTATTCTATCATACCCTCGATGTCATACACATGAATTTGTATACTGAGATGGAGCTCCGCCATGGTACGAGCGAATGGGATGTCTTGCACGAGGGATTTCTATTAACTTTCATGTTTGAAGATCATTGGTGGGATACTGTTGACGATGCGCTACAGGCAATAAAAGCAACTATCTTTAAAATACCCCAGGAGCCAATGGAAGTACTTCAGCTAGAATGGGCGACATAGCTGAGCTACGCGCTAGAGTGTTACAACGTAAATGTTGAGGAGGATGATGAGGATCCATGAAATATTAACATTCCAGAAATGAAAGGCTGTTGCGAGATTCGAGGACCATCAATTGAGGATCTTGACATCACCGCGCCGCTAAAAACAAAGTAGGTAAACATTGGAACGGAGGCGGAGCCAAAGTACACAACACTTGGGGACTATTGGGATGATGCCACGGTGGATAAGGTTGTTGAGTTACTCTGCGAATACCAAGAATTGTTCCTAACCAAAATTACGGACTTAAAAGGGATCGTTGGTGACTTAGGGATGATGAAGATCACCCTGAAACCCGATGTGAAGCCAGTTAAGTAGCAACCTTACCGCTTGAATCCGAAATATAAAGAAAAGTTCTGTGAAGAATTAGAAAAAATGCTCGCAGCCGGAATTATTGAACCAGTGGAAGAATCTGACTGGGTGAGTCCTATGGTTGTACAGGAGAAAAAGCAGAAGGGCGAAATAAGAATATGTGTGGACCTCAGTAAGCTAAATGACGCATATATACATGATCCATTCCTGACACCTTTCAAAGATGAATTACTGGAGAATGTTGGCGGTCAGGAAGCATACTCATTCACAGATGGGTTCTCAGGGTACCATCAGATCAAGATCACGCTGGAAGACAGGAGCAAAACGATATTCGCAACAGAATGGGGCTGCTTTCAATACACCGTTATGCCATTTGGACTGAAGAACGCACCAACCATATTTTCACGCATCATTGTGGCCGCGTTCAAAGAATACATCCACAAGTTCTTGGAGGTCTATTTGGATGATTGGACTGTCTTTGGATTAGTTAAGCACCATGTAGCAAGCTTACACTTGATGCTAGATACGTGCCACCGACACCAGATTGCGCTAAACCTTAAGAAGTGCACATTCCTCATTCCCTTTGGAAACTTGCTAGGACATGTGGTCTGCAAACAAGGATTGATGGTGGACCCTGCGAAGATTGTTGTTATTCTAAGTTTGGAAGCACCGTGAAGTGTTAAACAACTGCATGCTACCTTGGGACACACCATATACTATAGGAAGTTAATCAAAAGTTATTCCCAAAAAACAGTTTCGATGGGAAAGCTATTGAAAAAGGATGTTACATATTGCTGGAATGATGATTGCATGAAGAGTTTGGATGTCCTGAAGGGGAAACTGGCCTTCGCTCCAATCTCGGTCTTCCAAAAATGGGATGTAGAATTTCATGTACATGTTGATGCATCTTGTATTGCTCACACAAGCGGACGCGGATCACCCGATCACATTTGCAAGTCGGAGATTGTTCAAAGCAGAAAAAAAAAACTATTCCACCACTAAGCGTGAGGGGTTAGCGATGGTGTACACGCTCCAAAAATAGCGACATTATTTACTCGGAGGACATTTCAAGATGTATACCAACCATTCCACGTTGAAATACCTGGTGACTAAGCCTGTGTTCGGGGGGGGGGGGTGCATATGCAGATGGCTCTTACTGCTCCAAGAATATGAATTTGAGGTTATAGTTAAGCCGGGACGCTTGAACGCATGACCAGATCACTTGTCACGAATTGAGATGGGCGAGGAAGAAATGAATTTGGAAGAGGGACTACCTGATGCATAGCTCTTTACAATGGGCATCGTAGCCGGGCACTTTGAAGATATAATCCATTTTCTAACAATAGGGACTACGCTGAAGGAATACTTAGTCCAAAAGAAAAAGGAATTGGTGGTACACGCGGTGGAATTTTCTGTCATCGCAGGGCACCTATACAAAATAGACAATGATGAGATATTGCAAAGATATGTACCTGAATTTGAACGAGGTCAGATCCTCACGGAAGGACATGGGGGCACTGTAGGAGGACACTATGCAGGACGCATGACCACACAAAAGATTCTTTGCGTAGGGTTATGGTGGCCAACCCTGCACCAGGATTCAAAAGTGCACTGTAAGGCCTGTGATATATGTCAAAGGATTGGAAAACCATCACGAAGGGATGAGATGCCATTAAATCCACAAATGACACTGCAACCGTTTGAAAAATGGGCAATCGACTTTGTGGGACCGATCAAACCTTAGGGAAAGATGGGCACGCACTACATCATCACCACGACGGAGTACCCGATACGATGGGCGGAAGTGAAACCGATCAAAGACTGCACGGCTGCTATGACTGCAAAGTTTTTGTTCGAAAACGTGTTGACCTGATTTGGCTGTCCAAAAATCTTAATGAGTGATCACAGAACACATTTCCTGAATGAAATCATCAGCGAGCTCACAAAAGAGTTCCAGGTGTATCATCAGAAAAGTACACTGTACCATCCACAAGCTAATGGGACAGTAGAGGCACTCAACAAAACACTGGAGACTGCGCTGACCAGAGTGTGCAGCGCACAACGAAACGACTAGGACTTGTGCGTACCTACTGTACTATGGGCTTATAGGACAACGTGTAAGAAATTGACGGGACAGACACCTTTTCAGTTAGTCTATGGCACGGAAGCTATCATGCTGATGGAATACATCGTACCTTGTCTGCGAATAGTAGTGCTCATAGGCATGACAGACCGCGAAGCTCTAGAAAAAAGGCTCACGCAATTAGAAGAACTCGAGGAATAACGGTTTCTGGTTGGATTTCATCAGCAGGTACAAAAGCAGTGTGAAAAGGCCTGACACGACTGCCATATTAAGTTGCGCACCTTCAAGGTAAATGACTTAGTGCTGTTGTATGACAGTAAGTTTGAAAAATTTCTAGGAAAATTCAGAATGCACTGGATGGGACCATACGTGGTTAAGGAGGTCACAGACGGAGGCAAAATCCAGCTAGTCAAACTAAATGGCGAACCCTTCCCAGGAAAAGTAAACGACAGTCACTTGAAGCCCTACACGGGTGGGCTGGCTATCTAACTAATCGGCCAAAGCACAGTCTTCGCAACCCGAGGAGCAAACAATGCCGTAGGACTATAAACATACGCAACAGATGCTGGTACAAAGGTAAGGACACAATTCAGACAAAGAGGGTTTAGAAGCAAGAATGTAGCATGTTTAGCAGGCAAAAATGTAGTGCGCTGCAGACATTCAGGCTGTTCGAGACCAGTTGGAGGGACTCCATGCCAAGATCGCCGTGCTGACAGAGTGACTCGAGCGTGAGTCACGATGTTTGTGTTGGGGACCTATTGGGCATGGAATCCCCCCACAACATGTTTTGGGGCTCAAAGACCAAGTTTTGGTCAGATAATGTTGTAAAACTCCACGAATTATGGGCGTGGAGCGCGAAATGTTTGTTGAGTCATAGGGTTTACCACCCTAAGTTTTGTAATGTAATGTCGGCCTACCCATGGTCTGCAAACCATGGGATTGTATAAATAGAGTGAGGCTCTAGGTTGTAAAAAGAGAGATAGATAAGAAAATGAATGGAGTATAGAAGATAGAAAGCATAGAGAAAAGGTCTAAGTGTCTTGGGTCGTAGTAGTAGGAAGAGGCTCTACAGCTGACTGTGCAGAGGCCTAGTAGAGTCCGCAACTGAGTGCGCGGACCCCTGCAGCTGAGTGTGCAGGGCGAAGTTGAGTCTGTAATCAAGGAAGAAGAATAATAAAGAGAAGTTTGATTCCAAATCTTGTGTATTTGTTCTTGTGCTACTTCCTGTTTAAATATATTGTTTTCTTTATTGCGCACACTTATATGAATACTGAACACTGTTAAGTATAATTGAGCTCATACAGATAAGTTAAGTAATCAGATAATATCGGGTTAATAGTAAGGAACTTGGGTAATAACACAGATCGTGCCTCGAGTAGGGCTGCGTGAAGGTATCATTGCAGGTTGTGAGGCACTGATTGGTGTGCGTAGCGACGTGCATAGGGCGAATCTGCGGACCACCAGAAAACCATCAGACATCTCTAGGGTGCGGAAACTTGGTTCTAGCACCCTCCCATACTACTTCGGGTGAGACCTCAGTATGTGCTCCGCGTATTGTTGCCGAAAGGGCCAGTAGTACCGGGATTTGTTTGGCTAAATGATCTTTGAAACTGGGTCAGGCCCATACAAGCCAAGAGAAACATGTACTTGCACAGGGGGATTAAACAACTTCCTTCTTGTCTGCACACTAGAATTTAATTCTTCAATAATTTGATCAGCTGGTTGGTGTTTTTGTACATGCCTTGAGGGATCTTTGGCTTGAGGACTGGATGAATTTTCATCGTCTTCTTCTGCAAGTGGCTCAACATACTCCTCTCCAATGTTGATTAGTTCATTAGTGTTGCATTTTATTGGTTGTTTCTCTACATGCTCAATGTATTCATCCACCTTGACATCAATAAACTCAACAATCCTCTTGGTGTTCTTGTTATAGAATCTATACCCTTTGATGTTGTATGAATACCCAAGAAAAATTCCTTCATCTGATCGTGCATTGAACTTGCCCAACTTCTCATCATTTCATTTGATATAACATCCGCTACCAAAATTTTTGAAGTTCTTAACTACTACAAATCTGCCAAGCCACAACTCATAGGGATTTTTGTCACTATTTGGCCTAAGATGCAATTTGTTGAGAATAACTAATGTTGTATGAATGACCTCTACCAAAAATATCTATTGATCCTTATTTTTGTTCATCATGGCTCTTGGTAACTGCAATGCCGATCCGTTTTCTCTTTCTGCTATGCAATTTTGTTGGGGAGTCTTTGCTATTGTAAACTACCTTTTGGTGCTATTCTTCTTTCAAAATTCATCAAATTCTTTTGAAGTGAAATCACCTCCATTTTTAGACTTTATGTTTTTTTATTTTGCAATCGTTTTCATTCTCAGTCATGGCTTTGAACTCTTTAAATTTCTCAAAAGCTTCATATTTCTCTCTAAGGAAGGCAACCCACATCATCCTGCTAAAATAATCAATTATTAGCATAAAATATAATTTACCTGTGGGTGACTGCATTCTGGATGGTCCACATAGATCCATGTGTACCAACTGCAATGGCTTTGATGATGAGTTCTCTTTTGCCTTAAATGGAACACAAGTTTTCTTTCCCAATTTGCAAAATTTACAAATAATATTCTCTAGATTTAAAAGCTTGGAGAAATCTTAACAATGTTCTTCTTGCTCATTTTGACTATCTGATCAAAGTTCAGATGTCCAAGTCTCTTATGCCACAACCATCTTTCATCAATCTTTGATAAGCAACACCTCTCGGTCTTCTCTTTGAGCACATAGACATTATTATCTATTTTCACATCTTCAACAACTATCTTGCCTAGGCCTGTAGACTTGATTTGACATTTTTTGAATTTAAAAATTACATCATAGCCTTGATCACACATTTGAGATACACTAAGCAGGCTATGGTTCAGCCCATCAACATATAGAACATTCTTGGCTTTACCTTTGCCATTTGACAAAATGGCCACTCCTTTTGCAATAATGTTTCCTGGGGCATTGTTGCCAAAAGCCACATTACCTTTTTCAATCGATTTCCATCTTGAAAACTTGCTTTTGTCACCTGACATGTACATAGAACTAAATAAAGCAACACAAAAATACCACTTTCCCCTTCCATTCATTGACCAAGTATTAGATACTTTAGGAGGAAAGAAATTATTTTCTTTCTCGGATGGCTTCAGTGCATAAAATCAGATTCAGATTGCCCCTGAAGACCAAGACAAAACTACTTTTACCTGTCCCTGGGGAACGTTTGCCTACAGATTTTTACCCTTTGGCCTATGCAATGCCCCTATAACATTTCAAAGGGATATCCTCAGCATCTTTTCAGATTTAATAAATGAAGGGCTCAAAGTATACATGGATTATTTTACACCATACGAAGATGATTTCGACCCAGCATTAGATACACTAGAAAGGGTGTTGCAGTGATGCATTGCCACCAGGCTCTGCTTGAACCATGAAAAATGCTATATGATGATGACTGAAGGACTCATCCTAGGTCATTATATCTCAGCAGCTGGAATATAGGTAGATCCGGCCAAAATTCAGATAAACATGTTAATACCTACTCCTACCACACAGATAGAGGTACGCAGTTTTCTTGGATTTTCTGGTTATTATTGGAGATTTATAGAACATTTTTCTCATATTGCTGCACCTCTATATGCACTGATAGGAAATGTTGACTTTGTTTGGACAAATAAATGTGACTGAGATTTTGAGGATCTGAAAAAGCTGGTGTCAATAGCCCCAGTACTTAGAGGTCCAAATTGGGACCTTCCATTTCAAATTTCATTAGATGCTTCAGACACAGCTATTGGAGCAGTCCTTGGGCAAGAAGAAGACAAAAAACCATACACAATTTATTATATTAGCAAGAACTTGTCCCCTGCTGAGTTAAACTATACCGTTACTGAAAAATAATTTTTAGCTGTGATTCATGCTGTAAATAAATTTAGGCATTATATTACTAGATATCCTATTGTTTTATATACAGATCACTCTACCATAAAATATTTAGAAAATAAACCAATTACAAATGGTAGAGTAACTAGATGGCCGATTTTATTGTAGGAATTCAATATCACAATAAAAGACCGACCTGGAAAAGAAAATCCTATAGCTGACTTTCTCTCACGAATGCCAAAACTAGTGGATGCAGCAGCGGTCGATGATCAATTTCTAGACGAACATTTGTTTGTTGTTACTATCAAAACACCCTAGTATGCTGATGTTGTGAATTATTTAGCAGTAGGCAAGTTACTAAAACATCTAACTCCTAATGAATGAAAGCAAATTGTCCAACGTAGCACCCTATTTTCTTAGATTGGGGGCTACCTATTCCATACAGGGGCGAATATTCACATCAAAAGATGTGTCTGTGAAGATGAAATTTTTGACATTTTGAAAGCTTTTCACGATGGACCATGCAACGGACATTTTGCAGATTGAAGAACTGGTCACAAAGTGCTACAAACAGGGTATTATTGGCCCACAATCTTCAAAGATGCAAAGAAGTTTGTTCAAGCTTGTGACAGCTGTCAAAGGGTAGGATGCCCTAGACAGTCCGACGAAATGCCCCTGAACCCACAACTAGTCATTGAACCATTTGAATGATGAGTGCCCGATTTTTTTGGTCCAATCAACCCATCATCAAACCAGAAAACATATATTCTGGTAGCAATAGAATATGTCACCAAATGGGTTGAAGTAGAGGCATTGCCAAGAGCTATAGAGGATTCTGTTATTCAGTTCCTGTTCCACATATTTGTGCGATATGGCCTCCCAAGAGACATAATCACGGACGAAGGACCACAGTTTGTTGGTAATAAAATTGCTGCAACACTAAAAAAATATCATATTCAGCATAAAATTACTACTCCATACCACCCATAGGTGAATGGTCAAGTAGAAAGCACAAATAATGTAATAGAAGTGATACTGACAAAAACCATTGTGTCACACAAACACAATTGGGCCACAAGATTGTCGGAAGCCTTGTGGGCATATAGAACAACATGGAGAAGCACTACTGGATATTCACCATATCAGCTAGTATTTGGAAAGGAACCCATCTTTCCAATAGAATTTGAAATACAGACCTTGAGAACAGCACAAGAATTCGGTCTAGATTTAAACAAGGCCCAGATTAATAGACTACAGAAGATCAACGAGTTGGATGAAATGAGGCTCTCTACTCTTCAACATACTGTAGTAATCCAACAACAGAGAGAAAAATGGCATGATGCCCTCATAAAAAAGAAAGTCTTTCGCTAAGGAGATTGGGTGCTCCTATACGATTGCAGGTTTCAGGATTTTCCAGGGAAACTTCAGACTCGCTGGCTAGGACCATACAAAATCCAGAAGGTACATGATAATGGCACCATTACTTTAACCACCATCGATGGATCTGGACATACCTTTAAGGCAAACTGCCACTAAGTTCGATTGTACTGCAAACCACTCACTCAGGAATCCTTCTACCAGCAACTTCGGGAAGACTCCAACATGCAAATTCTGGCCGAGGAAGTGAATTCTTCCTCACCTTTGGTTCATTAAGTAATTTGATTGCCCTTAAAATTTTGTACATAATTCTTTTGTTTTCTTTTCTGTACAGATTTCTGCATTTCTGCAATTTTTGCATTTTGTTGTTCCTTTCGGATGAAACAACATTTTCACCATTCTGTTGTTCCTTTTCGAAGGAACAACACTTCTGCATTTTGTTGTTCCTTTCCGAAGGCTCATCATTCTCATCGCTTTGCTTTTCCTTTTTTAAGTAACAGCGCTTTTTGCATTCTGTTGTTCCTTTTTGAAGGAACAACAGTTCCACCGTTTTGTTGTTCCTTTCTCAACGAACATCACTTTTTCAATTTGTTGTTCCTTTACGAAGGAACAAAATTTTCACCATTTGCCATTCCTTTCCGAAGGAACAACATTTTCACCATTTTCCATTCATTTCCGAAGGAATAACATTTTTGCATCACGCTGTTCCTTTCCAAAGGAACAACAGTCCGTTTTTTTGCTGTTCCTTTCCGAAGGAACAACGCTTTCACATTTGTTGTTCTTTTCTGAAGGAACGACACTTCCACATTTTTGCTATTCCTTTCCGAAGGAATAACACTTCTTCATTTTTGTTGTTCCTTTCTGAAGGAACAACACTTTCATTTTCTGATGTTCCTTTCCGAAGGAACAACACTTCTGCATTTTTGTTGTTCCTTTCCGAAGGAACATCACTTTCATTTTTTGTTGTTCCTTT
Source organism: Pinus tabuliformis (assembly GCA_031772625.1). Lineage (NCBI taxonomy): Eukaryota > Viridiplantae > Streptophyta > Pinopsida > Pinales > Pinaceae > Pinus > Pinus tabuliformis. Next base: position 92,609,826 of record CM062814.1, on the reverse strand, counting down.
CCACAGCACTTGCATTTTCTACTGCTCCTTTCTGAAGGAATAGCACTTTCAATTTCTGTTGTTCCTTTCTGAAGGAACAACACTTTCATTTTCTGTTGTTCCTTTCCTAAAGGATAGCACTTTCATTTTTCCACTGTTCATTTCCGAAGGAAAAACATTTTCGCATTTTTGTTTGCGTTTGTTTTCTTTGTTGTTCCAATTAAGGGACATCTACTGTTCCTTTCAATGAACAACAATTTCGAGCATATTTTTTTTCCTTTTGCTTGCATTTTTGTACAGTAGTCGTTCTATCTTGAGAAGAACATTTTTAGAGTGCATTTTGTTCTTTGTGTGTTTTACCATTTCAATCATTTTTTGAGTTATGCTTATTTAAAGCACAGCGATACATTCATGCAACGAATACAAAAACTAAAGGATACTGAAATTAGCAAATTATATAAAAATCGTTATCTTTACAAGAAATTGCTTTGAATTGATAAGAGAAAAGAGGAAAGGACACAACTATTGATCACCTTGCGGTCATTATTCTACTAATACCGACATGATTGGTTATCTTTATCATGATGGTTCTTCCTAAATTCCCATAATTCTCTTTGATCATTATTAATGAATAAGAATAAATGGAATATTTTTCTATCGAGATGTTAAGACTTCTTCCACCATCCCTACTCTTAAGGAGTGTTGAACCACCCTCTGTATATAAATAGAAAAAGTGTTGTTTAAAAGGAAAAAAGAAGAAAATGTTTATATGATTGCTAACATGGTTTGTCAAATGAAGGATAGGGGGTCTCATCAAGAGCCAGCCTACCATGATCATAAGGAAGAAAGTGAAGTGGCATTCCCATTATGGCCACCACACTAGGGATATGGTCCAAGAGGCATATCAGAAAAAATCAAAAGTCCTTGGAATAGGAGGTCTCATCACGAGCTAGCCTATCCACCTTCCACTCCTTCCTGGTGAATGGCATTATGATTTATCTGGTTACCAAGCTAGCATAATGGCCTCCATTCTGAAATTTCACAGCACTTTCCTAAGCATACACAAAGGATTATGGTTCCATGGGTGAAATAAACAACTCTGTCAAGGTTATGGACACCTGTGGGCAACAGAGCTCTGTTGATGGTATTGAAGTCATATTCCTTATACACCAATAAAAATTATAAAACCCTTCTTCTTATATATTTGTAAATGGTTCAAATGAGATTATGTACATAACCCCTCCGAACCTTTAATACATGAAAATCTATTACAATCAATTATGATGGCAAAAGTCAATAATGATCGCATTGGACCTTTTATGCATGTTAGCTGTCCTATCCTCCAATTCCCGCATCATATCACAGAATTCTCTTATTTATTAAGTGATTCCATTATACACCTCGATTTCGGCAATCCGCTCATCTTTGTAAACATGGCATTCCTATATATGTTGTTCCTTTATGACTTTGTACTATGGAAGTTCAGTGCGTTGCTCCTTCATTTGACGGCCAAGGACGGCCTATCACATTGCAGCGGGGGAGTAGGTGACCTCATAATTTGATGGCATACGTGTCAGCTTATCATTCATAGAATTATGACTCGGGAATAGCAAAGCTTAACGGTCTATTGTTTCCCAATTTGCATGGCTTGTCGTTCCAAAGCTATTTCCGTGTTATGCTCTGCAACAATTAGCAGTAATTCGAAATTCGAACAAGCTTGTTGTTTCGTCATCTTCTTTGTGTTTGCTAATAGTTTGAACAATCTGTTGTTCCATTGTTGTCTCTGTGTTTTTTTTTTACATTGTGCTAAGCATGGGAGAAAGATCAATTCATAGAGAACCACAGGTGTTGATGGTCTCTGATGCTACACAAGAGATCCTAACAAGGTTAAGATGGATCGTTTATCTCAACTGTCTACAACAATCCAATGAGACTGTGGCAATTGAATTTTTGTAAAACATGCAAGAACATCACTCCACGGTGAGAGGGAGACAAATAGCAGTCACCGACGACATAATTGCAGAGGTTTCAGGACTGCCAGCCACTGGATCAGTGTAGACTCTAAAAAAGATAAGACTGCGAGACACCATAAAAATCTTCCAGGATGAAGGACAAAACCTGATTGTAAGAGGAAAGGGAGTTTTACCAGCAGCCTTTGGAGAGCCATGGGTAGAATTGGCGAGAATCATACAAAGCTACATACTTGTGAGGGCAGGAAAGACGTGGGAAGACCACGCCACCTTAAACTTTTAACTGTGTTAAAACAAAAATGTGCTGTGAATTTGCCTGCATTTTTAAATTCTTTATTACATGATGTTAATATTCCACCACGGGTTAATACGACTGATAGTTAGCTACAATCTTGCTCAACAGCAGAGTAGTTGGGAAGAATTTATTTTCACAATAGATGGGGGACTGGCTTTGCCAGACCCAAAACGAAAACATGTTGCCAGTACATCGAATAGACCACTGAAACGAAGAAAATCCATTAGATTGGCATGGATCAGAGGAAGGCTGGAAAATTCCCAAGGGAACACCAATCAACAGGTGGAAATAGATGATTCAGGGGATGAGCAACCCCCATAATTGGAAGGAGAGGAGAACGAAAAAGAATTGGAGGAAAACGATGAAGGAGAACCAGAGGAAGAGACTGAGCAATCTAGTTAGGAGGAAGAGGAAATAGAGTAACGTGGTGGAAGTCCACTGCAAAACCCATCGCAAGAAGATGAATTGGCCCAGATTCTAGCCAATATGGGCAAATATGCTCAACCTCTTAGCCCACTAAACCTACACACCTAAGAAAAACCGAAGGAGCACTCTGCTCATCACAAAAATGCATCCGAGGAACTGTACGATGAGGAAGAAGGACCGCAGGAGCACTCTGTTCATGATAAGAGTGCATCTGAAGAATTGTGTGACGAAGAAGAGAATCACTCTGCCCATGATGAAAGTGTATCTGGAGAGAAGAGTGACGAAGATGAAGAAGAGGAACAATCTGTTCCTAGTCAGAATACACCAGAAGAATTCCACGAAGAAGCAGGCGTAGAAGAAGAAGCTATTCAAGAGACAGAAGAACAAGCTAGGGTTTTTACCCCTGAATAACCCAATCAGGAGAACATTGAAGAAACACCCCAAGAGGAAACTCAGGAAATTGGTCAAGGCGGAGATACAACACTTGAGGTACAAAACCTAGGCCCGAGTAAATGAACTGTTGTTCCTTCCAAGAAAACAGAGGAAATTAAAAGATTACGAAAGGAACAACAAAGACTGATTAACGTGATAGCACGAATTCGAAAGCAAATAAGGGTTTTGAAAATGGGGAAGAAAGCAAAAAGGACCTTTGTGGTAAAACATGCAACCGCCTTGGCGAAACCCCTTAAGAAAAGGATTAAGAGGACTCAAGTCCAACCTGCCATTCAAAACTGAAGGGAACAACATCTGGCTATTGCCCATGTCAAAATACAAACAGAGAATGTAGCGGCCTATAATAAGGCAATCCAAACAAAGGCACCGTCCTATAAGGAAACTTGGACTATAAAACATTGTGATAAGAAGACTCGAGTAGATCTTCTGCCTACAACTATTATGTTGGAAAAGGGTTCAAGGACAACAATTCTGCGAAAAGATTTGGCACATGCCCAGCAAACAATAGAGAAACTCACAAAGCAGACTATCCCTTGAGAAAAATACGAGAAATTACAACAGCAGCTGAAAGACATTAATGCATCAAAAACTCAAGCCTTTGAAGGATGGCGAAAAGCAGAAGAAAGAGTCACAAAGGTAACTCATAGACTAGATGTAGTCATCAAACAAATGGATACCTTATGCTCTCTGTATACTGATGTGCTAGCATGTAGAGCACCTGCTAGGAACTATGCTTTGATTTTAATGGAAGGATACTTACAATTGAAAATTAAAGCTGTTAAAGAAGGAGTGCCTATAGAAATAAAAACCATTGATGACTTCATAAACTATTGTAAGCATTACGAGGTGAAGGTTCAAATATTATTATCTGAATTTTATTTGCATAACCTTGTATTAGATGGAGAAACAGAACAGAATCCCAGCCCTTTCGTGGGTGATGTCCAATTGCAGGCATTCATTTCTTTTGGTTTTAATTAAATAAAGTGGCTTAAAGCCTACAATGCCTTTCAAAGACAAGAGAATGGATTAGACTTATGGGTCAGAGCTAAACCTAGAGACCCACTGCAGTTATGGAATAAACATAGGAACCTAATGAGAACTCTAGGTGTGATTGAGGCATTGGGACCTATTCACACAGCAATCAATCGGCAAGGGAACATCCAAAACAGGGAACCGTTTAATTATGAGAACTTTAAGCTAGCTGCTGACCGCTTGGGTCTCTATGGTGACCTTATTTTGAGAGAAGGCCCATCTTGGTTAGGCTGTAGGTTCCGAAGTCCAGTCATTTGGCATCTTGAACCAAGATACCAAGCCTTATATGAAATGCCTAAGGGTCAGACAAGACATCTTTTTGAGCACCTAGCTAGGCATCATGGTTGTAGACCACCTCATGAGATCCCTTCTCCAGCCTATTCCCTCACTACCTTGCATGTCAATTACAATGTTTTCATGAGGGCATGAAAAAGGGGGCACTAGAGAAGTTATGTTATTATCATTTATTTTGTCATCTTTTCTTTAAAATTCATAACGTCTTTACATTATGAACTAGGTATATGACAAGATATTATGATAAAATCTAGAAGATTTATGTGCAATGTAAGATGACTAATAATTACCCTTTTCTATGCAGAAAAAGGGAAAAATAGAAAATTACCAATCTGAAGGAAATGACAAGACGCCATCAACTGTTGTCCCTTTGACAGGGAACCGCATCCAAACAAGAAGATCCAGACTGGAGCGTACCAACTAGGAAAAGGAAGAGGAGATACCAAATCGGCGCAAGAGAACGAGAAGATGACTGAGAGATAACAATATGGTGAATCCCTCGGGATCCTCTGATCTTGAGGGATCACTACCTTAACGATTCTCTGTATCATTGATATCTCTACTCAGCTGTTATGCTAGCCCAAAGGGAGGACTGTTGTTGTTTTTATGAAATTCTCTATTGTACTTGAAACTTTGATCATCGACTCTCTCTAAAAGAGTGATTCGCTGTAACTCTGTTTTGATGCTTAATATATAAATCCTGTTGTCGTTCCATCTTTGATTCTAGAGTAATTATAAGCAGTGTGTCCCTGGAGGCTAAGGGCCTGGCCCTGCTAGATCACTTGCTTCATGTACTATTAATTCTCGATTTCAAGTCGTGTGTGGTTTGTTTTCTATTATCTATTTTGTTTAGTAATCTGTTGTTCCTTATTTCATGTATTAGTTCTGTTATATTTTGATTCCCGTTCGAACAATAAGGTTATTCTCTGCACAAGAATGTTATGTTACTTGTTTTGAAGTTATATCATATTGCTATTCCTTTGACAAACTAATATTATTACATAACATTGTTGTTCCTTAACAAATTGCCGTTGTTGTTCGATTACATAGTAACAGTGTTGTGTATACATAAATCGGTATCACTATCTATTTATCTACGGTTTACTTTCAAATGTGATTGTTGTTCATTTGAATTGTTGTTCCACCGTGATCGCAGTTGTTGTTTCTTTATAACTAGGATTACTTATTATTATGTTGAAACTTAGATTACTGTTCCTTTAACAGAAAAAGGGTTGCGTGTAGCATTTGGTTTAAGTTGCTATGTATTTACATTTGGGTTAAGTTGCTATGTATTTACATTTGGGTTAAGTTGCTATTCAATATTTCATAGCTTCCTTTAATTGTTGTCCCATTTATGTTTGTTGTTTAAATCATTTCTAAGTAAGATTGCAATTACTGGCCCATTTCATAGGCTAAAGCTTTGTTGTTCAATTGAGTTAATAGATCAGTTGTTTTTCCATTTCTTGCCACTTGGATTACCATTGTTTTAGTGTGTACAACCGATCTGAAACTGTAGTGAACACTAACAGCTATTGTCCAGTTCCCAGGTTGTTGATCTTTCCTTTAAATCGCTTTTCAATTACATCAATTTACAAAGGGATGAGTTATTACTACTGCACCCTTGACCGATAAGTTGCTGTAGTGAATGATTTAGATCTTAGAGTGCTAAAAGTTTCTTTTTTTGAAAATATATTTCATTTCAAGCATCCGTTTACTCTTGTATTCAAAAGCACTATACTACTAGCATTACTCTGACAAATGACCACCTCAAACTGAGTACACTCTTTGAGATAAAAAATCGTGCCTAGATTGCGAATTAATGTAGGGTAAATAGAGGTGAAAAAGACCCTTTTTACTGCTCGATAGTTGGGAGAGTTTGAAGGATGAACAGGTATGTGAGCATGATCCTCAACATCACTGGGTAGTGGTGGAGCTATTGAATGAAAGGGAGGCGAATAGTTAGTTGAGATAGTTCTCGCTCCCACATGAGATTGTACAGTTCCATCAATGAAGAATGTTGAGAAAGGCTTGATATCAATCTTCCTCTTGGGACGGGCATATTTCTTAAGGAAATATTCGAACTGGTCCCAAAGATAAGTAAATTTCATTTGGCTCTTCAGAGCTTGAAACTACAAGTCACGGAAGCACTACCAAAAATCAATAACGGATTCATGCGGAGCCCTTCGTTGTTGTAATAGTTTCTGGTCCAGATAGTATGGATCAAAATGATAGAATGTGTCTTCAATGAGATCACAAAAGTGCTCAATGAGTGCACGGTGTCAGCCATTAGGTTGAGCACCCAAAAAAATGGAGATTCGAAAAGTGTGTATGCAAGTAGAAAACCGGCCTGTTCGTCGGAAAACTCGTCATCCTCATAAATCATGAAAAGAAAGTTATATAAATGCTAAGGCTAGGCCACTTTGCCTTCACCATCATATGTGTGATTTGACAAGAGATCAAAAAGATTCCATGAGATGGAGACATCTTCACAATTCGAAAAACACCTCGTGGAAGAAGAGTCCAAGACTCCATGAAAGATATCCAAAGGTTCAAAACTGGATGAGAGGACACAACTTGTCATCAGTCCCTCCTTCTAGTGCCAGAAATGTTGATGGTGCTAGACCCGCCAACATGTCAAGGGGATCTCCCTGGTAAGAAGTCCTAATTAGACCTCAAACCATTTGGCGTAGGAGGCCCAGCATTGGGTCGTAAGGTAATGACTTGACCGCGATGTCACATAGAGGCAAGTAGAATAACTCTGACAGTAGAAAGGGTGTGACTGATGTAGTGAGTCAAGGAAGGTGTATGAGAGGTTCCAACACTTAGAAGGGGGAAGGAGGTGATGGTGAGTTCCAGGTTTAAAGGGATCAGTCCCAACTCAGCTAGGAACAGACAACACAAAAGGCATGCACAGCTTCCAGTGGAGAAGTCCACTCATACGCGGCAGTCACATCATACAAGGTAAGATAACATGCGCAACACTCACGGATCAGTCTAAAACCAGTGTGACAGTTGTTATGGAAAGGTTCAAGTGAAAGGTTTGTCTGATGTCCGGAAGAGCAGCCAACATGGACGATGACAACATTAACAACATATGCAACACATTAACAACAAGATTCATATAATTGCATGTTAATCAATTCATACAAAATTACGTAATTTAAACAACATATATCATTAAAGCAACCAGAGTAGTCCAACTACAATAACAAGATATGCATGAAAATGTGTTGGCTCTTATTATATAACGAAGTGTAAGTCACAATCATACAATACATCCATGTAAACCTGTTCGCCCCAACAGTGGAATGTTATAGCCACATTCACCTACTCCTCCAAAGAGATGTACTAGCTCCATGCAGTGGAGAAGCCAAGGTGTGTTACAATATTGTCCAAGTCTTCTTCAAAATAGTCTTAGTGGAAGCTTGGTTGACAAAAAACCCATACAATGAGTTATGAGGGACTATTTATAGCAAAGGGTGGGATGACCCTTGACATTCCCCTTTATGACAGCTCAACTACCCTCATTACCTTCACCTACTCTATGACTGTTACATCCAACTCTTGAGACTTGACTTACACTTGACATGACTCAACATTACAATGCACATGTACTCATGTGAGACAACATGGCTTGAGAAAGCTTTGCAAGACATCACTGAAACTCAGTTCGTTGTGGAGAGACCAACTCTTTGACATGCTTGTGATGGTGAAGGTGGTGAGCTGATGCCAAGCTTGGTCATCCGTGATGGTGTGCATGTACCTCATGGTGACATCTTTCTAAAGCGAACTCTTACCTATGTTGCAACCGATGCATTGGTTCATCCCCTTCATCCAACTCATCGGGTAACATGTTTAAGGTCTTCTTGGGTATTGTTGAACTGGAAACACGCTGATGCATAGTGTTTGTGTTGATATTCAAGTGTGTGTTGGTGGTCATGCGCATCAACTTACCGAAGTGCATGTTTAGCCCCAGTTGGACTTGCTTCTTGTCTTTTCCTTGGTGAGTGTGTTGAATGGGTTGGATTGCATGTTTGCGCTCAATGATATGCCTACTATTGAATCCTTGCATGCAATCAACAACATTACTCACCATGTTTTCTTTGTGTCAGCTTGCTAGGATGGATCCTCAACTTGTACGGGTGCAGTTTCCTCCATGAGTGCATGTTGTGCCCACTATTGTTCATGTTCCTATTGCAACTCATTTGTCTCTCTGTGCAGCTTCATGTTATTCCTGAGTTGCTGCTTCAATACATGCAACTCCTTCTTTGTTCCATCTTCTACCTTCACGTGATCTTCATTTCGCGTCGTCGTTGCTTTCATTATTAATGGATCTGCTTGATCTTACAACTTTGTTCTGCCTCTGTGTTGTAACAACCTTCCTCTTGCATTCGTTGCATTTGTTACATTCACTGCATTCAGTATGATACCTTTAGTTGTTGTTCATGATGTTTCTCACTATGATGTTGTTGCTTGATGTCCTTGTCTACAAACAACTTGATGTCTTCATCTCGACTCCCTTGGAAACCATTGTACCTGTACTGTTAAGAGGCAAATGAACACCTGGGATACCTGAAGACGTGGAAACACTCATGACAAGCAATCTATTAGTCGAAAACCAAAATAAACATGAGAAGTGACTTACAACATACGTGGGTGCATGATCATGAAGGTTGCACAACTTTGGCCACGAGGTTAGGAGACTGACTGCCAAGACTGCACAAGTCACAATCTGGGCTACTAGGACACTGACTAATTGTTGGAACTGCACAATGCAGAGTCTAGTCTGGCTGCTAACTACTGGGATTGGGCAATGCGTAATTCAAGCTGGGAAGGATTGCTGGCCTAGGGATAGGATTGCGCAATTTCTTGGGCCAAGCATCCATTGTCCTCTAGAAATGTGGAAAAAAATCCTGGAGGCTAGTGTTGGGCAGGAATGTGAAAATCTGGAGAGGAAGCTGAGCCTTCCTTTCCCAGATTGTGCAATGTAGCCTTGGTGAAGCCGGAGCCTGAGACAAGGGTGGCCCGACTCGCCGACGAGTGACTGAAAGCAAGTAAGTCAGTGAATACATGGTGGGCTTAAGTGATAGAAGAAGTGATTGACAGTGCATGCAAAATGAATGAAAGATTCAACAAACAGATCAATATGCATGTGGGTGAGGAAGTTCACTGGTTTGTCGAATGTCCGTGCAAAACAGTTTCATGAATGTGACAGCAGTGAGATAGCAATGAAAATTGAAAAAGAGCTAGGACAAGCTAGTATATATGTAAATGATAGCAAGCGTTCAAAGAAATCAAGAAAACAGTACTCCTACAAACAAAAATACAAAAAGTGATAGAAATGCAGCACAAGGCATGGGAAGCGGGCTTACCCAAAAACAATTGAGCTAAATGTGCCGACTACTCCTAGATGTGATGTGGGATGTCAGAGTTGCAAGCTTGAAGTGAGGAATGAGCTATGCAACATCTGGCTGATTATTTGTGATAAAATCGAGGTTGTGATGCACATGCCACGAATCTAGGGGAAGCGACACTTGGTGGGAGGTTTCGGAATTTCTCCTTGCATGTAACCTCCAACTACTAAAAATAGATTCCTGAAACAAGGGATGCCTTTGTATGCTACCTTGGGAGAATAAGCCCATGCATGCAAGTCTATTTTGCTCTGTCTCAGAGGGAATTGGTCAACTCAGCTGCACATGCAAGGGACTGCTCGACTGTTGGAGAAAAATGTGCATTTTTGGCTGGGAGCTGGGCTAAATGCCCAGGAGATTTGCGCAATTTCTAGGTAGCGTAGCTATCTGCTCCCTAGATTTGTGCAAATCATGGGCTAAACAACCTGCTTCTGGGAAAATTTGTGCAAATCCTGCTGGGATGGTTGGCTGGTAGGATTGCACAATCCTGGAGCCCAGCAGGTTGTCAGAGAGGATTGCGCAATTCCTGGAGGGAAGGCTGGTTTTCCTCCAAAAATGCGCAATTTTGAAGGGGAAGCTTCTCAGCCTGCAGCTGGACCAAGTCTAGGTGAGCAGCCTGTGAGGGGAATGGATCAACTGTGATCGATAGGCTGCCTTTGTGTGAGGGAAACACTAAAGCTTGAGTACTTGATGAAGCAAGACAAAGTGTTGTGTAAGGTTGGTAGGGAGGCTCCAAAACATGCTAAGGTAAAATTTTGGAGGGTGGTTGTAGCCGCTACAATGTTTGACTTACCCAATATTCAAAAACTATCAGGTTCCAAAGGATAGAAAGTCTTCCTACACTGCCCTTGGCATACTGGGCTATGACCTCGTAGTGCGGCTTGAAGGTCTTTATGATGTATTTTAGTTTTTCTTCTGAGATCTTGGTTTCTTGAATCACCATGACGTTGGGCTTGTATTTCTTGAGTTTATCTTTCAAGCATCATTGTTTTCCTTTGATGTTAAGCCCTCTTATATTCTAGGATGTAATTATCATTTGGATGATTTGTTGAGTTGATGGAATACGTTGGCAGTGGCACCACTCTTCCAGGGTTCACTAGCATTTCTCCTATAATTTGGATGGTCTCATTTAAGTTTTTCCTTCCTCATTTTCTCCCTCTTTTCCCTGGGGGTCCTTGCTTCCCCCCCTGGCTGATTTTTTATCCTAGTTGTTCCGGTTGAACTGATCCACCTATCCCTTGTTTTTCTTTGTATTGTTGGAATGTTTCTTTTGTAAATTTTCTTCTGATCCTCTAGTATGAAATGGTCATCCAAATGCCTCCACTCATTCAACAACCTTCGTAAAACTTACTCTTCATTGCTTACATCTTCTCTTTGATTGTTGCTTTCCATGTTGGCCTATTCCATTGGTTGTTCCATAACCTCTTTGTCACATATTTCCTCCTCAATCTTTCTTTTGGCACTATTTCTATCCTTTTTTTGTGTTGGCTGGATATCTGGACCTATTTCTCCCATATGGCGTTCCCCTCAATCTTCCTCCTCCTGCAAGATATCATAACAGTTGTTGTTTTGTGTACCTTTGCTTGGTTGTGGTTGGATTCAGGTATGTGGGTTGTTTTGAGTTCATTTCTTCCTATGTACTTGTCGAAAGCCCTCATCCCCTTCTTGTGATTTCCTCAGGCTATTGGATTTGGACGACTCCAGGGTCTCGGATTGGTTCATTGGGTAGTCCCAGAACAGATGTTCGTATTCATGGCATCTACAATATCTGAAGGGGACGTGCTTGTAGACAATGGATTGCTGCCATACTTGCTCATGGTATTCTAGTTCAATGGATTCCAGTAAAGCTTATGTTATATTCATATAAACATTAATCCTTGAATAATATGTATACCTTCCCCTTCTCGTTGAGTCTGCAAATTTCAAAAAATTTCCTATGGAGTTCCCGATAACCTCTAGGATTTCCAGATTCTAGAAGTCCACTAGCAGGCCAAAGAGGCGAACCCATAGTGGAGCCGCTAATAATTTTTCCAAATTCAGATTATAACACTCCTCCTAGTGTCTCATGAACAACCCTCTATTGTCAAAGAAGTAAGGGCCGACATCAAACACCCTTTCCTTGTCCTTTGTTAGCGTTTGAAATTTCACCTCAGGCTGAAAAGGCAAATCTCAAAGCTACATCAAACCATTCAGCCTCATAGCTAGCCCTACGGGGCAGGAGAAGGCTCTCTCCGGTCAAATCTCGGTAAATCTTCAATGAGATGAGATGACCAACAAAGGTAACACTGATATTAGGCTAGTAAACTGATTATAAAGGTTGATTTGGGGTTTTTTGGGGTTTTTGGTGGCAAATTGAGGAACTGCAATTTAGGGTGCGGGGATTGGACAGAGTTTCTGCAGGGGGGTCTTTGGGGCAAGGTAGGAGCTTGTGTAGATGTCTTTAGCTGAAAGGGATGATTAAGAGGAAAGGTAAGAAGGCTAAAGAGAGCAAACAATGAATTTGAATTCTCTTTAGACAGCAGAAAACATAGAAATTAAACAAATTTGAAAGCAGAGCATGGCAAGCATGAATTCTAACTTTATCACTTCATTTGTTTAATATGCAGCAGTATAGAAAGGAAATGAATCACATAACAAAGCTTACAATAACATGAAGAGACACACCATCAACACAATGAGTCCACAAGAATCCCAAAGATGTCTGCAAAACCCTGGTCTTCCTTAGCCACAAATTGCAGAGATACAAGTGAAAATATACAATGATAGCTTCTCCCTCAAGAGTCCAACCATGAAAATGAGCAAGAAAGTACATAATATAGATGATATAACCTCTTTCCCTGCCTCCATGGGTCGAGCTCACTATCCTAGGAGCTGTTTGAACAACTTCTAAACTAAGCACTACAAAATAGGCAGTCAAAACAACTTGCCTCTATAAACTTGGAAACCAGTTCATACAGTCAATTTTACCCTTTTACATGAGAGAAACTTCTAGAAGAGTAAAACAAGAGTAAAAGTATCCAAAAAGTGCCACAAGTATAGTCAAAAGGACCACCATCGACCTCAGAAAGTCAAACTAGAGCTAAACTGCAAATTCTGGGCTGAACTGGTCAAATCTGGCACAAATTCCTCAACGGGTCGCGCACATCCTCCTCAATGGGTCGCGCACTTTGGAGCCCTGTTTGGAGGCCTTCCCAGTGTCAGAATGAGGTGCAGGATAGCTCGTTGGAAAGGTCTCTGAGTCTAATTTCCAACCCAATCGTAATTTTGGGATTTGGAGGTCATTTGCTCAGTAAAAAGTCAATTCTCCCAAGACTACTTCTGCAGCTCAAAAAAGGGGCAGAAAGTCAAAATTTGGCTGTAATTTGACCTTTTGGAGGCCCAAAACTTCATGAAAACTCAAATACATCCATAGACATGTGTAACTTTGCATGAAAAATCCAGCAATGCTGAGTTTTCACAAAACGGAGCTACGATGACAAAGGGTCTCACCGAGGGTGAGACCCATTGAGAAGCCAAAACCTGTAAATTGCCCAAAAATGTCAAAAATGAGCCAAAACTTCCAAAATATTTTGTGCTTGGTGCTGTGAAGAGGCTAGTGGGTGTCATGATGAGTGAGAGAAGCCTCGGCCAAGATGCAGAGGGGGTTGGTCTTCTTCTTCCTTTTAAGAGCCTCGGTCAACCTTCTTTGGAACATTTTCATCTTTGCTTTACAAACGTGCATCCTAGCCCAATAGTGGTTTTTCATGTTCCTTAGTAGATTTTTATCTTGGTTGGCCTTAGCCAATAGCCTCTCCAAGTGGGCTTTCTCCTGAATAAGCAATGACTCCCGGTCAACAGGCAATGGGTCACCGGGCCTCCTACGGTTTAGGACTCGGTCACTACGAATCCTCCAAATCTCATCAAGTGCCTTCTCCTCCTCCAGCTGTGTGTTTCGCTGCTCTAGATATGTGATGGTCCATTGGGCACCCTCAAGTCTCAGCTGCAAAACATCATTCTCGGCCCTGAGCTGCTGAATGATCTCCTTTGCCTCTTGGCTAGGAGAACTGACCTCAAGATCAATCACCGGATCCTCATGAACCATGGGCTCTTTGCCCCTTTGCAATACCTGTGCTGGCGAAGAAAACGAGGCCCCTTCCGCCTGTTGTGGAGATAACACTCGCTGCTCTGAAGATGAAGGCGAGACCCCTTCCACCTGCTGTGGAGATAATACTCGCTTAGCTGCTGCAAATAAGGCCCTTGGGCCTTTCTGATAGGTGACCATAGGAGTGGAGCTGACATGTCGGGTGATGGGAGCATCAGGCTGCTGAGATGGTCCTCCCTCCTCATGAATAGCCTCCTGATGTGGCTGAGGTGGCACTGTGAAAAACTCACGGGAGATGAACTCCTCCCATGAGATACCCTGCTGAGTCAACTGATGAGAGACTATAAGCTGGATCAAACCATAGTGACAAAGGCTGCTGTACTGTTGGGCCGGGGTCTTCCTCTGCAACATGGGTACCATCCTCTGAATGTTCTGAAACAGGAAGATCGGGAGGTTCATCATCCTCACCCGGGTGAAATGCATCAACAAGCGAATGTGATATGAATACACCTGTGAAAATCTGCCCTCACATGTAAAATAATGCATGATAAGTCTCATGAGGGGGGCATACTCACTCCAAAGAAATCTGAATGGGAAAACACCCGTCAACAGTCTCACAAATGATGGCCGGACATAAGGCTCAAAGTGAACAAAATCAAGTAATCTGCGCTTAGGCCACACCTCACCCACATTTGGTATCCCTGTAGCCTCTGAGATCACCTCGGGTGTCAATGTGAAATTCACCCCTGCAAGAGTGACATGTCCATCATGGAGGTGCAAGACAAACAAGCGGGCCAACTCTCTATGATGCTGAATCTGAGAGAGCCTCTCACAAAACTGATAGCATGACATGTACTGGATACAATTCAGTGCCAAAGGACAAGCCTGTAACTCTGCCAAAGAAGTAGGCTCCTCCCTCTTATGATGACCTCCCTTACCCCCTCTACGAGGCCTCCTCTATTCCTCAATCTCTGTAGATGATGAATGGTCATCACCTTGCTCATAAGTCTCGGTATTTGACATGGTTTTGGAGCAAGGTGGACAAACTGAAGGACAAATTGAATTGCTACCTCTGCCTGCAAAAGTACTGAACTCTATGCTGTTTCAAGGGGAAAAAACATGAGGGGAATGTTAGGGGAGGGAACTTCTTAACGGGGAATGGGAATATATGAAAATAACCGGGAATTTTCAAGGGAAACTTTACAAATTGTCATGCATATAAGAACACATTTTAACATTGGGAAATCATTTGCAAAGAACATCTCATATGAGACAAAAACATGATAATGAACATGGAAGGGGCATACATGTATCAATAGGGACATAGGGACACCATACACCAAATTTGCTTATAGGAGTTCATGTGTGTTATAAGGCAAATTTTTGCTCTTTTTGTTCTTAAGGAGTACATGCACATTGTTTTCACATAGAGGGAAGGTTTTCATGTACAAAGGGATGTCAAGGGTATACAGGGGTTATGTACATGCCTCTAGATATACAGCAACATTTATTTTCACATGACTCTTTCTTTATTTACAAATGTATCTTTTCTTTTTGTTTTATTTTTTTGCATGTGTATGGTAGAGTGAATTAGGGTTTTGTGTGCTTGGGAGAGGGGTAGGGTTTATAGTTTAGGGATAGGGACAAAGTCTATGTTTTATGCACAAATAATATGGGACAGAGATGAAAGCATGACTGTGAATGAAAGAGGAAAAGAGGGAAGGGACCAAGTGGGACAAAATCACTTGAAACAGTCACAAAACCCTAGCACTTTACAAACATTAGCAAGCAGCCATATTAATCCATTCATTTGCAAATTTAGAAGATGAAATCATAGCATACATCCTTATTTTCACCACCAATATCAACAACCATGCATTAAGAGCCTACCTTGACCGATTGAGCAAATTTGAAGTGGAATGAAGGAATTTGATTGAAGTTTGGTGGCAGACAGTTGAACGGGTCGCGCACGCTCCCCAACGGGTCGCGCACAGCCCAACGGGTCGCGCCCATTATAATTTTACACTGCCAGAGTGTGCTGGACGGGTCGCGCACTGCCCAACAGGTCGCGCACAAGCCTGGACGGGTCGCGCACCTGCAAACTGCCCGAAACCGTTGCAATTTCGCCTCCTTCGCCTATCACTCTCTCACAATCTCTCTTGCAAGCTTGAAATGCACAATGAGAGTGAAAGGAGGGAACATTACCTTTTATAATCTCATTTGAAAAAATTTCATCCAAAAACCCACTTTATAAAGTCTATTTTGACATTTTTTTTAAAACACTGATTTTCTTGGTTTCCTTTATCCCGAAGTTGACTTTTTGAGTGCTTTGACCTGATTCTTTTTGCAGGTAGATCATCTGAAGGACTATGGCAAGGGGACCAGGGTTGTTGCTGCCTTTTTGAAGACATTTTGGAAATTTATTCTTTTTACAAAAGTTATCATGACCTTGGCTTTAAAAACAGGGTTTTTAAATCCAAGGTTAAAAATGAACTGTACATGATGAAAATTTCAAAGGGACATGTTTACCATCCTCCCTCTGGCTTGCTGGTCACTCAAGGACTTTCAGAGACATGACCTTGCTAAGACAACTGACCAAAACCCTAGACCTAGCATTTTGACATTAAGACCAAACAAGAACAGCTTGAAAAACTCAATGACTGATATGACCTGATCCAGCAAAGCCAAGAGGGATATGAATAGACCAGCTCCTCCATCAGGGTTATGGCATGCTTAACGGGATGCAAATTTTGACACTGATGAGACACCTACTAATGCAAATGCAAAGAGCTTTGATCACTGATGGAGGGCTTTCAAGACCGACACTAACATCCTCCATATTGGAGAATATTACTATAAAGAATCCCCTAGCCCCCAATTTCAACTCGGCGTGGCCTTTTAGTTTCCATTTATGCTAAATCCACTTAACCAGATCTCGTTCAATTGGCTAGATGTTATAGTTCCAAATATCACCCTTGGTATTTTTGATGCTTGGTTTATGGCCTAGGGAAATCCCTCCTTCCGGACATGGTCCAAATATTTTAAAAACAATGTTTTACTCCTTTTACGCTACTTTTCCCTGTGATAAAGTTGTGTACACACACGTCAGTCAATACCCAACCCACGTATATGTGTTAAAACACTTTAAAAAAAAAATCCTTTATTATGGGTGGAGTTCATGGGTTTTACCTGTTGATTACCTCCTAGTGCCCATGGCCCAACTATTTCCCAACTAAAAAACTAAATGGGAGAAGTATAAATAGTCTTCTATGGGAAGGCCTTAAGGAGGAGAGAAGAGATAAAATTACTATACTGAGATTATCCCCTGACCAAGTTTGAAGTATCCCTGTGCTTCAAGCATTTCCCCAAGTTCAGGAAACCCTTGTTTCCTTGAGTGTTGATATTCTCCCACTTGCTTGAGATATCATGGTATTAGTTATGGAAGGAGGTTATTGAAGACTGAGACTGGATGGATCCAGAGGATGGTTCCACTTGGAGCCGGAAGAAGAAGACTCAGGTGAACTCTTTCCGTATCTACTATAGCTTTCTACCATAAAAAGAAATGTTGTCTTATTCCTGAGATTGACTTTGTTTATGCATCAGATGTTGTTGTTGTAATTCATGTATGAATGATTATTTCAATGTATAACTAACTATTTTCTTATACGATATAAAGTTGATTTCATTAAAATGCTTTATCTATATGCTAATATGTATGTTTGAATTGATTAATTTGCAGATTCGAAGATCATCAGGGGTTGTAGAGGGTCTGAACCCTGCTGGAACTACCCAAATGGAGGACATCAGAGTATGATCGTTATCGCATAGTTTGTTTATATAAGCATGTTTCCTGAGTTGTATGTGTGTTTCTTACTGTAGATTACTTTTGCTCTATTGGGGTTCCAACCCAAAATCCTAGGGTACTTAGTCCCATAACAGAATTGGTGACTCCACTGGGGATAACAATCTTGTTATTCCTAATTTGGGTTATTCAGTGTTAATCAGGGCTCAGTTCTTGGTTTGCTTGCTATGACAGTATTGCTTGCTCCTGTAGGAATTCATATCTCAAGTCTGATCTTTTTTATCAGGCCTTGTTTTTTTATTTTTCTTCCAAAACTTAGTATACGCATCTTTATCTGTTTACAGTAGCATACACACGCTTGTTTCTGTGAATTGAAACCACGTATACGCAAGTTTCTTTTGTCAAAAGCGCGTGTAGACGCACCTGTGCTAGAACACAGTTGCATATACCATTTTTTGCATGCTTCTTTCAAATCTTTCTACCCAGAAAGATTTGTTTCCTAGTTTGTTTGGTTTATGAGTGGTCATTTTCTATCTTTAGAATTTAATTATTCAGTGAGCTTACTGTTTTGAATTCTCTTCTCCTTTGAAAATTTTGACCTATTTTTTCTTTTGAGTGAGTTTTATGATTTGTGTTTGAACACACAAGACTTCTTATAGAGGTTCTTGATTGTTCTGTTCTTTTAGAACAAAATATTGTTTTCAATATTTGTGTCAAGCTTGATTATTGGTCTACTTGCTTTGATTTTCATCATTCCATGGCCTTACACCTTTTCTTGCTTTTTGAAAGGTTTTTTTTGATGAATTTGAAAGTGTTTCTTTCCTGACTTCTTGGTCAGTTTCTCAAAGATCTTTTGCTGCTTTTGGATCATTTAGTGCAAGTTGAAACCCTTTTTTGTTCAAGTTTTCATTCGTGTCGAATTGGTAACTTACAAAGTTTCCTTGTGCTTTGCTTTCGGTCTTTGAGTCTTTAGTGGCATTTTGAGTGCTTCTGAAAAGTAGTTTTCATTGTTTCTTGAAAAATAAAATTTCTTAAAAAACATTGTTTTTCTTTCTTTTGCTGAGTTTGATTTTCATTTCTTTGGTTTTTTGAAAGTGAATTGTGATTTTTCGAGATTTGCCTTGCCTATTTGGAGGAAAATTTGTATTTGAAACTTGCATTCTTTTCAAACACTTAAGTTGGCTTATTAAAAGTTATAAACATATGCTTTCATTTTTTTTAAAGTAATCTGGAATCTTGCATTATCATGTACACCTTGCATTAGGGTAGTTTTGCATTATTAAAGCATCAACAGTCTTTTTAGTTTTTGTGAGTGTGAAGTCTGCTATAAGAAAAGAAAAGGAAAAAGTTTTTTTTGCATTATAGAATTTTATTAGAACCCAAGTAGAAATTGCTTTTCATCGAAGAACAAACAAGTGCATTTCATATAAGTTAGTTTTTCATTAATTTCTTTTGCATCAAACAAACACCATCAGCTTCATTTCCATATTGTCCCTTCGACTTAAAAGAACAACCACTTAAAATCAAGTGCTTAATAAAATAAACTAGAACTTTTTTTATTGTCATCAGAATACACCAACAATTTTTAGGTTTATTTAGGGCCTTGGATTAGGCGAGAGGAGAGTAAGCTCTCCAAGGCCACTCTAAATTGTAAAACATAGAATTCTGATTAAAGAGTGAAATCCAATAGCGTTAGGGAGTCCAAGTGTTATAGACATATTTGGGTACATCAACCCCGAACTTATATGTCGATAAACTAGGGCTCATCAACCCCTAAAAGAGTTGTTTCATACCCTAAAAGAACATAGTCATATGATTACATCATTCCCGAGAAGTTCCATCTGAGAAACCATCCAGAAATTACCTAAACTGAACCATACTGACTACTCTATTGGCAAAGTGCAATGCATACTAAGTGGTACACTGCCAAGGTGTCATGCACACTAATTAGGCCTTCTATAGGGTGTGATGGGAGAGGATGAACAAATGTCTGAGATAGTTTGCTAGGTGGTTGCTCATGGAATCTTCTAGAAACTTCTCATGTGCCACTTGCCTCTCTAAATTTTCCCAAGGATGAGTAAGAGACCCAAGAAATATCCAAGTGGAACCAATTGTAACAAGTGGAATGACACTAATCAAACCCCATGGATGACTCACACCCTTGCACACATCCATAAATGGATCCCTCATCTAAGAGATCTGAGACTGGAATACTGTGAATTGCAAGGAAGTGCTGATAGTTTGTAATTGAGGAAAGAGCATTGTATTGTTGGTGTGATCTTGCTATTTCATGAGGTCAAGAGGGATTGAAGCTGGGAGGATGATGCTGGATCAGACAACTGGGTTGTATTTCTCCCTTTTATTAATAAATTTCTTCAAGTTTTCTTCCATATGATTATGCAATTGTGAATGCTATCATTTGTTCATTATATATCTGATTCTGTAATACTTATATTGTAATAGATCACGATGCTTTGATGGTTCTTTGTTGATGTACTTGTGCAGGTACTCTTCAAGCATGTTAAGTATGGGGAGGAGTTGCGAGCTCTATCAAAGAGGAGAGAGATCAAACAAGGGATAAAGTGGAAGTTCCAGGTTGGTTCCATTATGTTTCTCTTATCTATTACACATAGAAGAAATCGTTGAATTGCTTTAAACTGTTGTTTCTTGGTAGCTGCCAAACCTAGAGGGCTAGTCATTCGACAAGACACTAGTTTTCCCAGAAACAAATTAGCGACTCCACTGGGGAGCACAGATGTTTGTTTGTTGTTATTGTTTGTTATATAAACTATAGACAGAGCCTGAAGTCAACCAGGTAGCATTCAAATTGCTCTTGCTCTGCAATTGCATAGTAGATGAATGTTGCTTCAGTCAATCTCTAGTTTAGTTTATGAATTAAAAATTTGAATTACAAGCACATCTATATGACCTTTTGGTAGCTTAGTAGCCTCTCAAGACATTCCATCATACTTTGCTCAACATTATTCATCAAAACCCACCTTAACTCATTGAAAACAGCTCCACATTTGAGCCAAAACCCATTTCAGTTGCACTCCCTGGACCATCACACTGTCTGCCACTGTGACTCGGTATGCATAGCACCTCCTGAGTGTAGTAAGTGCAATATATCTCAGTTTCTATGAAGCCCAGGTGCGATGATTGAATGAACTCTTTTTCCATCTAGAAATTGAGGGTTTTTAACCTTGTTTTCAGTTTTGTTTGGTTGTTTTGCTACAAATGAACAGTGCCTCTTTACTGAAGCTTACTTGCATCACTTAGATAAGCCTCAATTACATTAGGGTTAGTGAATGTTTTTTGTGTATTTGTTCATTGTTTATAATCCGTTGTCGAAAATTTGTTTAAATCGATTTGTCGCTTTGATACAAAAAGTGTCGTAATTGTCATTTTGTGTCGAAAAGAGAAGTGTCATGAATTCTTCCTTCCCTTGATAATCGATTGAACTTTTCTTCATGTATTTGGTTTGATTTGCTTATATTCAAAGTGTTGAAAGCATTGTTATTCAAAATTGAAAAGTGTCATTTGAGTCTTCCTTTCTCTTTTGAAGAAGAAATTGTCAAAAATGTCATTTTGAGTGAAATATTTTGGATCTTTGCTGCATTTAGTTTTCCTTTTTGGCATTTTTCACATTAAGGAGAACGAAAACAAATACATGCATTTGCATTTATTATTTTTTAGATTTGCGTGAGAAAAGTTTATTTAGGGAAATGCACTAGTGTGTGCTCTTTTCTCTTTGCTTAAAAGCACTGTTATTTTCGTTCCCTAGTAGCTAGGATTTTCACTGCTCAAAAATAAACAAAGATTGCTTATCATTGTAGATTGCATCTTAGGAATTTCAAATCGACATCACGCGATGAACCATTGAAAGGAAAACTCTAAACAAGATCAACTTTAAAATAAATTTCAATGAACCTAACAACGCTTCGGAACTTAATGCAACATATCTAGAAGTCTAGGCTAGAGACGTGTTCTGACGTCGTTAAAACTAGTAACTATCATTTTCATTGAAGGTTGGGTGATTCATCCTCCTTGATACAACAACTGCTAGCACAGACTTGTGCTCCCCATACCATTGCGTATATATTGGGAGACCGCAATAGGCTTAAATCCTTTATCCATAGGAAGCCGAGTCTGCCACCTTATTGATCGCAATGCACTAAATATAGCATTCGAGAAGATTGACTGCCATACATAAGTCCTTGGTAATTTCTCTTTAATTTATCACCAAGGTGTATATTGTAGCTTTGCGATTGGTTTGGTAATCCCTCTGTCTAGATTTTCTAGAGTAGTCACTTTCATTCCTTTTTGACTCTTTAAAAGAAAAGGTCCATCTGAGCACTTGTCCTTTCAGGCTCAGTAAAAATCGAAGGATACTAGAGTCATATTTAGCTTTTCCTCAACTCTTAAAAAAGAAAAAGTAAAGTTGTTTCAAAGCGTCTTTAAAATTAATTGAATTTGGAATAACATCTGTGTTCCTTAGTTGATCTTAGGTTGATACATATGGCGATGAATCTAGAGTCCACTGATCAAGGAATCGCTTTCGAAGGGAATCTTGGACCTTTTCCTTCTTGGGGAAATATCGGTGCTCCTTATATGGCTACATTGTCCCTTTCGAGATTTGCCATTAGCCTGCCAGTATGGTTGTTTTTAACCTCCTTGGTTCAAAATGTCGAGACTTCTCTGAAATCGAGTACACCTCCAACTGGACAAAATCAACCTCTAGTTGATCCTAACGTTGACCCTTTGTCTTCTTCCTCATTTGTTTCTTCCTTCTTCCTCTTCGCTTGGTGAAAGTATTGATACTAGTAACAAGGTAGCTAAGAAGAAGAAGAAAGGGAAGAAGAAGAAGAAGAAACCAATTCAGCAAGGGGCCAACCAAGCAACCATTGCTTTGAATGCAACATGTGATGAAAATCCATTCATTAAGCCACACAAAGTCAAATATCCATGCATAGTGTGTATAGGAGACCATTTTCATCGAAATTTTCCTTATTTTCCTCGGATCTTGAAAGAATGGTCTTCCCGTTCACACCATCCCGTGTCATCAACCTCTAGAGATCATGTTGGTAACACACCATCAACTAGTGATAGTAAAGTTCATGGACAGAAGGGAAAAGTCAAGCTTCCATGTAGGTTATGTGAAGGTATACACCTCTTTCACCTTTGTCCCTTTTTGGATGAAGCCAAAAGAGTATTGGATAACTGTCCTGCTTCACCATAGCGACTTCCATCTGGTTGCAGGACACTCTCCCTGAATCTTTTACTAGGTGATGAACCGATTGACTTAAATCAACCTTCGGTCGAAACCACTCTCTCTAAAAGTGAATCTTATGAGTCTATACCTGACCAAAATCAAAAGGTTGACGTAACATTTGACCTGATTTCACCTTCAGCTAATCGTACCTTTCTCAAAGAGAGTGAAGATGATACCACTCAAGTTCTTTTTGTTTCCTTAGAATCAAATGAGCTTGGGAGAATTCCACCTGTTCCATCAAGATAGGAGGAAAATCCTCCAGTTCTCATAACTCAAGGGGTTAACTTTTCTGTTTCTACGATACCCCCTCCAAGTAGTCTAGTCACTTCCTTTGATTGGAATCGATTGGCAGGATCCCGCCTTCCTTCTTATGTGCCTTTCCAGATCATAGTACAAGTTTGTAATATGATGGTATCTGACACTATTATAGATCAAGGTGCATCAATGAGTATCCTTTCCTCAACTACTTGGCAAGCTCTCGGTTTGCCACCACTTGTCCCTGTTACATAGAATCTGTTGGCCTTTAACAAAGGAACCAGTCGACCATTAGGGATCCTTCAATAGTTACCTGTCACTTCGGGAGAAAAAACCGTTTATCTGAACGTGATGGTAGTCCCAGGACCTTTATATTACAATTTACTTCTTGGGCATGACTATGTTTATCACATGGGAGCTATTGTTTCAACACTCTTTCGAGTGATTTTTTTCTCGCATGAAGGTAGGATTATCACCGTTGACCAACTTTCATTTCCCGGTCCAAATATGGCTCCTAGTCAACCATCATACTTAAATGGTCCTTTTATACCAATGGTATCATCCCCGCCACAGGTTAATTATGTGGCAACCTGTTCCATACCTACATCGAATGACGATCAATTCAGTGATGTTGTACATTATGTACTGGGGGCATTGGAACCAGATCTTTCCTTCATGACCACTCATGAGTTGTGATCAAAGGGTCTTTGAGGATAGTTTGTTGTCTTGTGTCAACCTCGTTAAAAAATGAAATCAAGGATTCAAGGATAGTTCCTTGTCTTGTGTCAACCTTGTTAAAAAATGAAACTAAGGAGTATGAGGATAGTTCTTTTACTGTGTGAACCTCATTTAAAAATGAAACGGCTCCTCCGAGGATAGTTCGTTGTCTTGTGTCAACCTCGTTAAAAAATGAAACCAAGGATTCAAGGATAGTTCCTTGTCTTGTGTCAACCTCGTTAAAAAATGAAACCAAGGAGTATGAGTATTGTTCTTTTACTGTGTCAACCTCATTTAAAAATGAAACAACTCTTACTAATAGAGTTCCTTGTCTTGTGTCAAGCTCATTAAAAAATGAATAACGAAGCTTAGGGGGCATGCACCCTTGTCTGTTCTGGATGCACATAGTTGTAAAGATAAGTTTCCCTGTAGGTTATGTGATTGGTTTGACACACCATTCACCTTTGTCTATTCTGGACGAAGCCAAGGAGGTGTTTTGTCTATTTTGGACGAAACTGTCCTACCTAACCACAATGATTTCCATCTGGTTACAAGAGACTTTCCTTTTTATCACGTTGGGGGCATGCAAACCATTTTTCAAGCATATTTTTGTCATTTCAAGCTTGTGTAAAAATGAAACCGACTTCAAGCATAGTTTTTCGTTTCAAGCTTGTGTAAAAATGAAACTGAATTCAATCATAGTTCCCCCATGGTTCAAGCTTGTCAAAAAATGAACCCATTTTCAATTTTTGACCTTTGTGATTGCCATTCTAGTTTTCAGTTAGTTAGTTTTCAGTTGGTTAGTTTTTTCATTTCAAGCTTGTGTAAAAATGAAACCGGATCCAAGCATAGTTCCCCCATGGTTCAAGCTTGTCAAAAAATGAACCCATTTACAACTAAATAACCTCTGTGATTGCCATTCTATCAGCCTTTTGAACCTTGGTTGTGTACATCCCATCGCTACCATCACTTTGGCCGATCATATGCTCCCACTTGGTTGTTTTACCCTTTTGGAGGAACAGTTGCGATGAGTGGTCTTATTAGCCAGCCTCTTCACAGAATTCACCATGTTTTGAGAAGTTCCAAATTCACCGAAACCAGTTGCTACCTAGACACCACTTGTTTCTCAAAATTGAGTCTCCTTTAAACCCTTTGCAGGTTCGTTAAATATGAAAAGATTGTCAAGCACTGGCCTTTCCAGCTCGTTAAAGTGATTGGAAATGTCATCCCTCTGGTGTGATTTTATACTTTTTTAGACTCGAGGGATTATCTTATGAAAAATTCAAGCACTTGTCTTTTTCAGCTCGTTAAAGTGATTGGAAAAGTCATCCCTTTGGTATTATTTTATCCTTTTTCGGACCTAAAGGATTATTTTACGAAAAAGAACTTATGGAGTTTTCTTTTCATCCCTTTTCAAACCCTCTAAACATGAAAAGGACCGAGTTATCCTTGTCATTAAACTCATTAAAACAATAGTGACAAACTTGTCCATTCTATATGAGACCGAGTTTGACTGTCGCTAGACTCGTTAAAATGTAGCGACAGGTTTGCCCGAAGGGAAAATTATAGAACAAGCATATGTTATCCTCCTCAAGCTTGACAAAAATAAAGAGGTACTAGTCAGCAATGACTGGGGAAAAAGGGGAAAAACTTGAAGAACTTATGATAGCAGGTCGCTCTTGAACATGACACTTTCACTCCATCACCATGATGGAGTTGGGTTTGGTTATTCCGTTCACCGGTCATCTCACCATTGGTCTTTCATACCATCCATCTTTTGGGGTTAATGCTACCAATTCGTCTCAATGTCACCAACATGTTCAAGAGAAGTCATTCAGCTGAGAAACCACCATCTAGTTAATGTCTCATCCACTGCAATACCTCCAACTTTCATTTTTTCATGACCACCATTCTTGAACCTTGTGTTTTCAGTTTGTTTTCACCTCCAAAAATCATTTGCTTCGTTCCATGTCGTAGATGTGGGATACATTAAGGCCCTCCTACGACGAGTCGCTTCTTGTCGACATCAGCTCATTATCCAAGAATTTGGTTTAGAAACAACCCTTTCAGTGCTTTTAAGCTTGCATACATCAATGGCAAGTTTCTCACTTTCGGCAACAGGTTGACATCAATGGCCTTCGACCAAAATATTTTGCATGGTGTTCAACATCAAATCATATATTCACACCACGTAAATTGTACTGTAATACCTTGAGGGTCATTATCATTATTGGTGATTCCTCTCACATCTGTTAATAGCTTATATTATTGGCTGGTAATCAGGCGATTTCTTTCCATGTTCGACTTCAGAACATCTCCTCACATGGATTGACTTGTACATCGACTGAAGATTGAATGAGTTTGAAGAGCTCAGATCTAGGTTCATCCATCTGGGCTGTGATATATTTAGGGATATAAAAAAATCAGATCTACAAAGGCGCTGCACAGATGGTCATCTGAACCATGGATGATGATTCTACATCTGGAGAATCACCAATCTGCATATACAGATGACTATCTGATCTATATACATGAAATGAATTTATAAAACTAAGCATGGGAATGCCTCCCTCAGCTAGATCATGAAAATTATATTGTGATGATGTATTGTATTGTAACTTATGTAGGTCACCTTCCAGTTTGAAACCTCGAATCCTCATGATAAAGCATTTCACCCGACATCAATATTTATGACTTCATGCTTTAGGGGACAACTGTTATAGACATATTTTGGCACATAAACCCTGAACTTATATGTCGATAAAATAGGGCTCATCAACCCCTAAAAGAGTTGTTTCATACCCTAAAAGAACATAGTCATCTGATTACATCATTCCCCAGAAGTTCCATCTGAGAAACCATCCAGAAATTGCCTAAACTGAACCATACTAATTGCTCCATTGGCAAAGTGTGATGCATACTGAGTGATACACTGCCAAGGTGCGATTCATATTGATTAGGCCTTCTATAGGATGTGATGGGTGAGGATGGACAAATGTCTGAGATAGTTTGCTAGGTGGTTGCTCATGGAATCTTCTAGAAACTTCTCCTGTGCCACTTGCCTCTCTGAATTCGCCCAAGGATGAGGAAGAGATCCAAGAAATCTCCAAGTGGAACCAATTATAACAAGTAGAATGACACTAATCAAACCCCATGGATGAATCACACCATTGCACACATCCATAAATGGATCCCTCATCTAAGAGAATTGAGGCTGGAATATTGTGAATTGCAAGGAAGTGTTGATAGTTTGTAATTGAGGAAAGAGCATTGTATTGTTGGTGTGATCTTGCTATTTCATGAGGTGAAGAGGGATTGAAGCTGGGAGGATGATACTGGATCAAACAACTGGGTTGTAATTCTCCCTTCTAGTAATAAAGTTATTCAAGTTTTCTTCCATATGATTATGCAATTGTGGGTGTTATCATTTTTGAATTCTATCATTTGTTCATTATATATCTGATTCTGTAATGTTTATGTTGTATTAGATCATGATGCTTTGATGGTTCTTTGTTGTTGTACTTGTGCAGGTACTCTCCAAGCATGTTAAGTATGGGGAGGAGTTGCAAGCTCTGTCAAAGAGGAGAGAGATCAAGCAAGGGATTAAGCGGAAGTTCCAAGTTGGTTCCATTATCTTTCTCTTATCTGTTACACATAGAAGAAACCGTTGAATTGCTTTAAACTATTGTTTCTAGGGTAGCTATCAAACCTAGATGGCTAGTCGTTCGACAAGACACTAGTTTTCCCAGAAACACTAAGAAAGCTCCGTGACTGGGAGTTAAGCATGAGGGTTCGTAAAGATAAAGACGAGAGATACTCCCCTCTTACTTGTAGGATCTTACCTCACGACTGTTTCGCCCGGCTTCTGATACGAGTTGGTGTCTTTAGTTGCCTATCCTAGGGATCTACACAGGTGGCTATGGAGGGGAATCCCATGGCACCTGAGGTTGACATTGCATCACGTTTAGCAGTACTTCTAGAGGGCACCCTTGCGAAGCTGGTGGGCTTGCACAGGCAAAGGTTGTTGTTTGGAGGTCAACGTAACTACCTCTGATACCTTCGCCAGTAGACCTGGGGCATAATTACCCAAGTATATTTTTGGAAGGCCCTTATTATTAACTTTCTTGTATTTTGGTGTCTGGTCCTAATCACCCAGAGAGGAAATACTTGGAAGTTTTTTGATTGCTGATCTCTTTACGGAAATTTTTAGTGTGTGTTCTATGCTCCTAGTCAGCTTTCAATTTTCTTGAGTCATTAAGTAGATCTTATAAAAATAATTCAAAGTGGTTGACCGACCATCTCGACGGTCCCGTAGATTTCGTGGGCTTTCACCTGCAAGTCCAGAGCCTTCTCCTAGAAGGCGTAGGAGTGATTCTGCCAGTGGTTTTCAACCAATGGTAGTAGGCGCATCAGAGATTGATCCTCCGCTTGGGGGCATTAGTTTACAAGATAGACCTGGTACTACTACAGAGTTAGAGAGGAACACACCAGTTATTTCTCAAGTACTCTTCCAATCAAAAGATGGTATTGAAGTAGAAGAGCTTTCAGAGTCAGTTGTGGCTCTAAATTCTCCTCTCCCTCCTGATCATCCAGACATATTGTTATACGTTGGAACTCTGACTCACAGGCCTTCGAGCCCAGGTCCACACACATTTATCCCTTCGATGACCACTGCTGGAAGCATGGCGTCCACCACGAGTGTTACGAGCATGCAGACTCCCATTTCTGTGCAAGGGGGAGGAATTATTTCCATCCCTTCTAATACTCCTAGCACATCCTTATTTGGGTCTACTTCCATTCCATCGATGAGTGGAAGTTCTTAAGCTAATGCATCCGGTTTTGGAATTTTTCCTTTTGGAATGCCCTCTCAAGGTATTCCTTCAGTTCCATTGAATTTACCATCAACTGCCTCCACGTCCATGATGAGTGGATCGACTTATTTTCAAGGTTTCCCATTTGGAAGTGGTCATATACCATATTCCAATCTGACAGTAAGGTTTATGCCTTTTCCTTTTACAAGTCAAGGCAGTAATCCCTTTCAGAATTGGACAAACCCTGCGGTTAGTGGGATAGGAGTTGGGAACCAGTTTTTTAGCCAACAAGGCAACATTCCGTATTCCTCAGTTACTTCATTTCAGAGTTTTTCACCCTTAGCTAATGCTTGGAACCCTTATCAGGGGTTGTTATCTCCTTACAATACTTCGTTAGGGGGTAACTTTACCAGTTATGGAGGATTTTCGGCTGGAGTTGGCCAAACTCTGAATTTTGTTGGACCACAAGGGTCACCTTTTGGTCCAGTAGGTTCTACCAGTTACTTCGAGCAACCTCATGCCTTTCAAAATCTAGGTCATTCTTTTCAGAATTTTGGGAACCCACACAATCTGGGTTGAATCCCCAAGGTCCTCCACGACTTCCTTTTCTGGCCATGCTTAATCTGCAAGACTTAACTAAGTTGACAAATGATCCAATTAGATACAATCCGGCTTGGCCTCCGGTCCCAACCAAACTTCCATCGGATATTCCAAAATTCGAAGGGAAGAATGGTGAAGACCCAGGCGACCATGTAACCATGTTCCATTTATGGAGCTCATCCAACTCCCTGATCGATGATTCGATCAGGTTGAGGTTATTTCAGCGCACCTTAACCAGGAATGCGGCTAATGGTATATAGAGTTGCCAGGGAACTCCTTTACTTCTTTTGCTGATTTGGCTAACATTTTCTTAAACCATTTTCAATTGCCTGTTCGTTATGAAGCCGGAATTGAGCTTCTGGCTAATTTTCATCAAGACACAACTACTCACATTTCAGATCATATCTAGTAATGGAGATGGAGAAAAAGGCTTATCAAAGCCGAAATTCCACCAGAATTCCATCTTGAATGGTTTCTAAAATCATTACAACTCGAGATCTCCAAGGACATTTCTCTTTCTGGTGTTTATTTGGAAGAGTAGGCTATCTTTCACGCCCAGCAGTTAGAACTGATATATTCTCAGTCTGGGACTCTTTAGAAAATCTTACCTGATGCTCCTAGATCCATAGTTGATGTAGCCAAACCGAAGCCAAGCCCTCACGTTGATGGTATAGTTGGATCGGTTGATGCAAATACGGTGAACCTTTTGAACCAATTGCAGCAATTGTCTCTACAAACTTCTTCTTCCAACCAGGCTACACTATCTATTCCTTTGTCTTCCCAACCTTCTTCCATAAATGTCGTTTAGGCCTTTAACCCCAAAGGAAATCAACAATCTAATGGGAAGAAGAAGGGACGAGGTAAAAACAAGGATCAGGAAGGGAAGGGTAATGCGAACAAGCCCAGCAACGGTGTTGGTGAGGGTAGAAAAGAGTCTAAGAAAAAGGTTAAATTTCCATGCAAGTTATGCAGTGGAGATAATTTGACTCATCTTTACCCAAAAATTCAAGATTCTCAGCGCTTGTTAGTGCAGCAAGGATCTTCTAGCTTCCAAGCTGTCTTAACTAACCTTTTCCCCCAAGGGCAGTAGTTGCTTGCTAGAAAGGGTACAATTCCTCAAATGTTTTCATGATGAGTTTCCATGTCAATGTGGCTATGTGAGCATGTGATTAGGGTGAAGTAGAAACATCTAAGGATAAATATTTTCCCGGAACTATGGACCCACTTCATATTGAGTGACCCTCTGTCGATTCTATACCTCAGATACCGAAAGGTTCCGCCAAGCACGCGACTATTAACCCTAATGCTAGGGCAGCCCAGAACTACTCGATTGTAGAAGATCTGGCTCAAAGTCCTTGTGCTATGTCTGCTTTAGAGGTACTCCAGCCGTGTCCTGCTCAATGAAGTGCTTTTCTTTCAGCGATCACGGTAGTAGATCCAAACAATTCTTTAGTGCTCAGTTTTAATATGCTCAATGTCAAAAAGAGACTTCCTCACCATATGGCTTTTCAAATAAAGTCTACTTATCGGAAAACTAATATTTTTAGATGAGGGAGCTTCCACATGCGTAATGTCTATGTCATGTTGGAAGACCATTGGATCACCTTCAGCTATTCTTTAACCCACTCTCTTAATAGCATTTGATGGACATTCTCATAGGCCACATGGGATTATCCTAGCCTTTCCTATATGTGTTGGAGGAAAGGTTGTTAATATCGAAGTAGAAATCATTGATGCCAACCTGGATTACAATCTCCTCTTGGGAAGGAATTAGATTTATGAAATGGATGCCATAGTGTCATATTTATTCCGCATCCTCTGTTTTCCTCATGAGGGGAGAATTGTTAAAGTTGATCAATTGGATTATTCTCTAGGTGACCCTCGTGCAACTTCGAATTCTACGGTTCCATTGGTTGATAACCCCCGTCAACCTATCGAAAATTTAGGAGTTGGGATGTACTCTTCATTGATGGGTATATTTTATCCTCTCACTCCTATAGCTAGAATCAATTCCATTTCATCTTCCAAGGAGTCTTCACGGGGAGAGTTCTTTCAAACTCGTTATTTTCCAGAACCTTGGACCTTATCTTTGCCTACAACCACATTAGATGAAGGGCAGGATATTGGAATGGCATTCACTATGTTTGCAGTAGAGATTAGATATCAATCGATCATTAACTCTGTAGACAACCATCCTACTCCTTTTTGAGATGAGGAGTTAGATGGTGATGTGGCTCTAGCTTGGACACTTGACTCTACTTCTACTATGGATTGCTTAGATATGGTTTTACCATCTGAGGAAGCAATTTTAGAAGCAATGACGGGTGTAGATCGACCATGGGAATATTTACATGATCGTTCATATTTTCTTCCTCCATTGCAGGAAGTCGAATCCAGGTTCTCCAATCATCTTACTAGCGATGTTTGTATGGTTTCAAACCCTTTGGCTCCAGCACACATACGTGCCAAAGGTAATATGTCAGTTATTTCAAAAACCATACCAATAAACATCTCTAGGAACCCTAATATGATAGAAAATGTCTTCATCGGAGCCGAGTGTTAACTTGAAGAGATTCAAATTTACACTAACCTCTTTAAAGAGTTTCAAGATGTATTCGCTTGGTCTTATGAAGAAATTCCTGGTATTGATCCATCCATCGTTCAGCATGAGATCAAGACATATGAAAACACCAAGCTGATTCGTCAGAAGGTTCGGCTAGTCAATCCTAGGAAAGCAGCAGCTATTAAAGTTGAAGTAGAAAAGTTGATCAAGGCGGGTTTCATATACCCCGTTCCTCTAATAGAGTGCCAATGATTTAGTACATGGAGTAACAGAATTTCCTCATATCCATCCATCCATGCAAGGGAGCTAGGAAATTTAGTAATAGAAGACATAAAAAAATACAAAAATAATGGGGGAGGAAGAAATTACCCAGGGAAAGGAAATTCCCCAACATCTAGAACATTGTGACCCAGAATTATTTCGATGTGCATATTACCAAAATTACCTTGTAGTCCCCTCTTTGAAAGATCATCAGCAGCTTTGTTTTGTTCTCTGCCTATGTGCATAGTTGTAGAATTGTTAAGCTGTTTCCATAGAAGGTCAATTCTCCCTAACCATCCAAGGAGCAGTGGATTGTTGATATTTGCACAACCATTTACCTAATCGATGATAATCTTGGAATCCCCATAAATATGTATATCAGGGATATTGAGGAAATTTGTGAACCATAAAAGACCCCACAAAGCCATTGCTTCTACCCTGGTATTTGTACCACTTCCCGCATTCCAATGAATCCTGTATTCCAATTCATTTGATATGGAAATCCAAAATCCACATCCACAAGTATTCCTTTGCGTGACACCACCAAAAAAGCGCATTGGATACTCCATCAGTGGCATGGTCCGCTTGTGTCGAGTTTTTATGTTGCATGTATCAAGAGAACATAGATAGATTTGATATAGTACGCTCATATATCATTAAAAAGTCATCAATGGAATTCTGAAAAATGCATTTGTTCTGCCATTTCCATATAGCCCAGAAAAGAAAAATTGGAATGATCCTCCATGCAATCTTCTAAGTACTCCACCACTTCATACAATCCACAATGCAATCATATTGTATATAAGGAAAACCAATAAGAGATGACAATTTTTTCCATACTTGAACTGTGTGTTGACACTTGAAAAACATATGATTGTTATTTTCCACATCCATTCTCAAGATGGAATAGATACTAGGACCATGCCACTGTCGCTT
The DNA here is from genome assembly GCA_031772625.1 of Pinus tabuliformis. Lineage (NCBI taxonomy): Eukaryota > Viridiplantae > Streptophyta > Pinopsida > Pinales > Pinaceae > Pinus > Pinus tabuliformis. The sequence goes on along the minus strand of CM062814.1, from coordinate 92,576,668 downwards.
ATGAAAATTATCCCATGTGAGATTTTTGTTATGATAGACTAGCCAGGAGAAAAGGATAATTTTGTTAGGAATTTTGGTCCTCCAAAAGGCGTATAAAACAGGATGCTCCCCCTGCCGAGCTTCCCCACCGCAAAGAAAATTATAAGTATTAGCAACAATGATGTTTCCAGACTTCATCTTCCCTGACCAAACAAGATTGTCATGTTGCCCCACACGAAATATACCAAGATGTTTCATGCCAGCGACAATTAACTTCCACTCCAACTCCATATGCCCCACCAGACCCATCTCCTGTGTGCTTTTCCACACAGGACAAGGACCCCACCAATGTGATATAACTTGACTCCATAAATATATACCACAACCATTTAAGAAATGTATGAGCCCCTCAGAGATGTTGCATTCTATGTCAGCACCCATAATATGGTCAACGCCAATGATGATTTTGTGGCCCGATCCCATAGACCATGCAAGATGTTGTAGAAAGATTTTAGCAATCTTATAAGGCTAAGCCAAATTTCCAATCCATGGAGGGAAAAAATTGTGCCTTTTCGGTACTAAAACAGTATATCTTGTTCCTTTAGATATTTGTGACTGATCACCCTACTCCAAGTGCCAGTCCCAAATATACCCCTCCATAAAGATTTGATCAATAAAGACCATCCAAAACGTTGAAGATCCATAACCCCCCATCCACCCATGGCCTTTGGAAAGGTAATGTGGGACATCTTAACCAGATGAAATTTCTTTTGACCATTACACCCCCCAAGATGAAATTTGCCATGATTCAATTAAGACTGTTAATAATGGTGATAGGGATATGAAAAAGGTGAGCCCAGTATACCCCCAGTTGAGTGAGAATAGCTTGGGTAAGGATGACCCGACCTCCCAGTGACAAACATCTAAATTCCCATCCAGATATCCTTTTAAAAAAACAGTCCACGAGCCATTGCCAATCGACAATCTTGTAATTGCATGGTTTGATATGGTACCCAAGGTACTTCATACCATTATTCATCATCTCCACCCCTATACCAAAAAGGCTTTTAATATATGCAATTATTTCCATCTCACAAAATCCATGAAAAATAATAGACTTTTGAATATTCATATGCAAACCAATGGCGTTAGCAAATTTCCTTAATATATGGAAAAGGAACAGCTATGCAAATTGATTTAACATACCCATGATAAGTACATCACCGAAAAAGAAACCATCAGAAATTTTGATGTTGTTTCCCATGTGCAGAGCCTAGAATTGATCATGCACCACCACATTTTTGATATGTAAACTCAGCCCATCCATCACCAAAATGAATAAAAGTGGGGAAAGTGAGCAACCTTGACGAAGTCCCCGACCAGCCCGGAAGAATTAAGTTTGATATCCATTGATAATCACAACATAATTTACATTTGTTACACACGCCATAATCTAAGCTACACATCTGGGTTGTAAACCATTTTTATAAAGAACTAGTCTGAGATATCCACAATCCAGACAGTTGTATGCCTTCTGTAAATCCACCTGCATAATGGCAGCATTTAGTTGTTTTGTATGTATCGAATGCATACATTCTTGGGCAATAGTGACTGCATCACGAATTTGTTTGTCTTGAAGGAACCCATATTGTTCTAGTGATATATAGCATGATAATATACTTCGCATATGACCTCCAATAGTTTTTTATATAACTTTGTAGATGAAATTACAAAGTGATATAGGCCTGAAATCTGCGAAGCTGGAAGATGGACAACGCTTCGGGATAGGAGCAATGTATGTGGAGTTTATGAACATTTTTTTAAAAACGTTACTGATTTTCATGTTGATTTTAAAAAGTGTTGATGGAGCATCAACACATTTTTAAAGAGTTTATATTTGACACTTTAAATTTTTTTATGTATCAAGTATGAACATTTTTTTTTAAATGTTAGTGATTTTCATGTCAATTTTGAAAAGTGTTGATGCAACATTAACCCTTTTTGTTTAGAGGGCTTATTTTTTACACTTTAAATTTTCTAATGTATTAAGTGTAGATATTTTTTTAAAATGTTTGTAATTTTCATGCTGGTAATAAAACATAACAAAAAAACACTCAAATAATAAAAAAATATATAAAAAACAAAAAAAAACACTCATAAAAATGTAAAAATAAACAATATTAAATTGTAAAAAATAAAAAATAAAAATAAAAATAAATAAAATATTTCAAAAAAAACGTATGATTTAAAGAAAAAATGGAAAATTAACCCAAAAAAATCACATCTATAATGATTTTTTTAAGTTGAAAAAAATAAAATACAACCACCAAATAATAATAATAATAATAATAATAATAACTACTACTCTCTCTCTCTCTCTCTCTATATATATATATATATATATATATAAAAAAAAAAAAAAAACAACAACAACAATTAAAAATTAGAATTACCAAAAAAAAAAAAAAAAAAAAAAAAAATCAAATCAAAACAAAACAATTAAAAAAAATTAATTTAAAAAAAAAATAGAAAATAAAAAATCCCCGCCATCACAAGACGGGGTTTGTCGCGGGTGCGGGTGGAAATTGGCCCTGCCAAACCCTTGGGCAGGGTTGGTCACGGGCGGGGAGGCTGCTACGTGCAGTCCACCTCCCCTCCCACGCCCACAACGAACCCCACCCAGGGGTGGTGGTTTTTTTTTTAATATTTTTTTTAATTGATTTCCTTTTAATTTTTTATTTTTTTATTTTTTTGTTTATTTTTAATTGTTTTGTTTTGAATTTTTTTTATTATTCTTTTAATTGTTATTTTAATTTTAATTTTAATTTTTGTCTTTATTTGTATATTTAATTTAATTTAATTTTTTTAGTTATGTATTTCTTTTATATATATATAGATATAGATATAGTTAATTTAATTTTTTTGGGTTAAATTATGTCATTTTCTTTTTTTCTTCCTTGATATTTTTATTTTATTTTATTTATAAGTTAATTTATTTTATTTTTTATATTTATAAGTTACTTTATTTTATTTTTTATATTTTTATAGTTTTTTTTTTTAATCGTGTTTTTAAAAAAATTGTTTTATTTCTTGTTATTATTTTTTTAAAAAATTTGTGTTTTTTTGTTGTTTTTTTTTATTTGAATTTTTGTTGTCTTTTGTACTATTTTTTTTTTTTTTTTTATTTAATTTTTTGTAATATTTGAATTTTTGTTTTCTTTTGTACTATTTTTTGCCTTTTTTTATTGTTTTTTTCAATATTTGAAATTTTCTTTTATTTTGCTTTATTTTTTGTGTTTTTTTTATTATTTTTATTTTTTTCAATATTTAATTTTTTTCCTTTTCTATTATTTTTTGTGTTTTTTTATTCATTGTTTTTTCTTTTTATCAATATTAAAATTTTGTGTTTTCTTTTGTATTATTTTTGTGTTTTTTCATTGTTTTTTTTATTTTTTCAATATTTGAATTTTTGTTTGCTTTTGTATTTATCAATTTTATTTCTTTATATATATATATATATATATAATTTTTTTTTTTTAACAGGGTCCGTGTTCACGCTCGTCTAGCAACCCGATCCCATTATGTGAAATTTGATAGTTGATTTTAAAATTTCATTATAATGAATCCAATATGCCCCCACAATGTATCAATTTCATGGTTAGTATATAAGTTTTCATTACAACGGGTCGAGTTCACCTACACCGCGTGTCAATTTGATAATTAATTTTTAAATTTTTGCTACAATGTATCAAGATGTCTTAGGCTAAGATTTTAAAATCGCTATATATTTAACATTTAAATAATAAAATCACTCTTGGTATAATAACTCTTTCATTCAGGGGTTCATTTAAAAAAAAAAATTGTCACAAAATTTTTACATAATGTCATGCTTGAAACATTTTGAAAACTTTAAATTTTTCTGTAGTCATAATCTTTGGTTTTAATTGCATGGTTAAAAAATAGTCAAGATTTTAATGTTTTTCTAAATCATGATATTTTATCTTTAATGCTATGGTTGAAAACAATTACAATTTCGTGGTTTTCTAGAGTCAAAATACTTTATCTTTAACAACATGGATGGAAATTGTTGGAATTATCAGAATTTGAAACATGATATTTTATCTTTAACATCATGTTCGAGAATTGTTGGAATTTTACAGTTTTTCAAAGTTTGGATATTTTATCTTTAATTCCATTGTTAAAAAAAGTCAAAATTGTAACCCAGTTTTTTTAATTCCATAATCAACACTTATATTTTTAAGGGTGTTTTTTTCATCCATTTTGCAAAAAAAAAAAAATTACTTCCATTTAAAAAAATTGTTGAAATTTTATCCTAAAAAAAACATCGTTCTCGCATACACAATTTTCATTTTTGGGTTGTTTTTTCATGTTTTTTTAGGGTTTTTGGGCTAGAGTACCTGTTTTGAGGTAATATTTCTAGTTCTCATTTGATTGGTAGCTATGTTATAATTGGTAGGTCAATAGTTGGATGCCATGTAGGCCATGGGTCTCACTGGTTGACTAGGATACCATGTGGCATGTTGTGAGGCTTGTTCTGTCTACTTCAAACTGCAATAAGTTGTTCATATGGACTCAAATTTCAGTGTCATCGGTGCCACCGGAATTGTAACAACAAGCTCTTTGACTTGATGCCAATATTGTTGAGATTTGGGAACTTCAAAAATTCAGCGTTTCCAAAGTCACCTTTGATCTTGGAGCCACCTGGATTTCACACCCTCTTTGCATGCAATATAACCCAACAAGGTATCCAATGGCATAGCAAAAATACACTTCTTAAAATTTAAAGAAATTTGTAATTGTCTGCATCTATCAAACATAACTCGCAATAGACTAGAGTGCTTTTTCAAAATGTTATATATTGTCCAATCATTCATATAAACTTCAAGAAATTTATTAATATACTCCCTTAATGCAACAATGATTATACTAGAAAAGGAAGTTAGATCATTACTAAGACCAAATGGAATAACATGATAGGCATAAGAACCCCATTCAGTAATGAAAGTGGTTTTCTTTTTATCCTCCTTTGTAATGTGGACTTGGTGATGTCCAGAAAACCCATCTATGAAAGAATATGCTTCTTTTCCCACAACATTGTCTAGTACTTCATCTCTAAAAGGATTCAAGAATGGATCATGACACAAGCATTATTGAGAATTCGATAGTCGACACAAACTATGATATCATATGAATCCTTCTTGTCCTAGATAACAATGGGAGTAATACATTCAGCTTCATCAACTGGAAATATGAGATCCCTGTCAGCATTTTGTCTATTTCCTTCTTAGCCTTCTCTTTGACTCGTCGATTCAAATGATATGGTCGATGCTTTACTGCTCTTGCATCGAGTTTCAAAATAATATTCATTCCCCCCAAATCTCCTTTTATGCCTTTAATTTTTGAAGTTGATGCAGGAAATAAATCCTCATACTCCTTCAATAAATAAATAAATTCCTTTGTAGTTTTTTCATCCCGATAGTCACCAATAGAAGTCAGCTTGGTTTGTCTTAAGTTCCGATGTTGTGCTTGTGCAACTTCAAAGGTTACAAATGTGGGGCATCTTTTATAGGATCATCCTTAATACTCCTCTCGCCTTCAAACTCCATGAAGGAAATGTCATAATTCCTCTAGATCATCCTCTTCAGGTTCTTTATTAATTTTATCATAAGCGACAACTTCATGGAATCTTGATTCATATAGATTCTTGCAACCTATATCAATGTTGGATTCAGTAATTGGTTTTTTGGCAGGCAATAATAACCTCTTAATTTCTTTCAAAGCTTTAGTTATCTGCACATCCTCATCTAATAAAGAAAAATCACTATAGAATTGAACCATCATTGCATCCCATCTAATTGTTTGTCTCTTCATTTCTTCTTTTAAATACCAAGATTGTGGAAAAGTGCCCAATGTATGAATAAATTGATGCACCCACAACTCAAAAGGAAACCCAATTTGTCTCCAAATAGTGCTGCTAATTTGGACATGCTTCTGAGGGATAGTATAACCCTCATACACAAGAGTTACATCTAAGCTCTTTCTAGGGGCAGTGAACTGACAAAACATAAGCAGAATTAACCAAGTCACATTTCTGAAATTGGTTGCGATGAGATCCCCACCATCGCACGGGAGTTTCTTGTAAAGAAGTACCATAAAATGGATTCTTTGAATTTATTCAATATGTATATCAACTCATTTAATAAAATTAGAAACAGATCCAATGCCATTAAAAGTAGGATAATCCCTTACCTCCTTACTGATCCATCGAGCACAACGAATAGTTGCTCAACATCTAGAATGTAGCTTATGATCTCCTTGTTGCTAGTTGTCCAATGCAACCTCTGAACCAACTTCAGTATGTTAAACACTTATCCAACTAAGAGAACCATTTGTTTTAGGATTAATATAATCCTCCCTCTTCCCTGCAGTTAACTGATACCGTTGATCTAGAACATTGGGCTCATCTACATTATCAACAAGATTTGTAAAGCTTGGATCTTTATATGGATCTAATTGTTGGATGACTCTGACTTCATCCACTTCAAAGGTTGTGGTTTTTCACTTAAGGAAATAATGGCATAATTTTTAAATGCCCATACTACTCCCAACAAAGCTAAATAAGGATCTTTGTCACCCATATTAACAATGACCTCAAAATTTTCATATTTCTTGACTCCAGCGACATGAACTTATAGATCCTCCAAACGACTAATGGGGAGAATGCAATATTGGTTAGTCATGTGTGACTGAATAGGAGAGAACGCCAACTTGGCCCTTCCCAATGCCTCCAAAGTTTTCGCGGCAAGATATTCACATTAAATCTTAGGTCCAGCATAGTGTTTTTGTTCTGGTATCTGGAAATTTGGGAATCAATATGAAGCTCACATTCTTGTCCTTCTCTTATTGCAATGGACATGTATGGAATGTCGCTCAAGAAAATTAGCAGAAAGAGGTTGCTCTCAAAATTATTCATCCTTCACAAAATCTCTCATTTTCTTACACAAGTGTCTTAGATATTTGTTCGTCACTCATAATATGTATAAAGAGCTTAAACAATTCCATAATAGGTAGAGATGCTTCTTGTGGATGTCGAGGACTCCTCATTTGTCCCTTTTCCTTATGTTCCACATGAGGGCTATAAGAAGAAATTAGTTGCTTGAAAATCTCAACAACATCCTTGTAATACTCATTTCATTGGATAGGGTCATACAATTTCTTTGGAGATGCAGGCTTTATTGCAGAAGGTTATTCAAGTACCTCCTTGTCAGCTCGGGTACACTTACCTCCTCAAGGAATAATGTTAATATTCGAATGTGGAACTGTTTAAGGCTCTCTTGGTTCTAGATTAACAAATTATCGCCACTTTTTCTATTTTGTTCTTCCCATTGAGCAATTAATTCTAGATAATCTTCAATAGCATGAGTATTTACTCGATAGTGAGAACACCAAGGCCTCCTTGGTAATGGATAATCACAAGCAACATGGCCTCCCTGATCACAATTGTAACACGAAATTGGACCTCTTCCTCCAATTATTCCTCCCCATAAGCCACCTCCTCCTCGCCCTCGAGAGCTTCACTGACCTAAAATGAAATACAATCGAGGCGATCGACTAGAGCATCCAAAGTTCTACATTGGTCAATATGGTGAGTCTAAGACCCATGAAAATCACAAAAAATCTTATTCAAAACATTAGAATACTTCTAAAAAATATGACAGAGTCATGTTACTTGACAATAAGTGTGGCATATTTCATAATATGCATTAGCAAACATACCTTGTTAGTTAGGAAAGGTGTGGTATTGGGTATGCCTTGATAAGGAACACTAGTAGAAACCTGTGCAATTCCTGTAGTAGGTCTTGGCAGTGGTGGAGGTGGTCCCATAAGCATGGTAGAAGGTCTTTCACTCTCCAAGCTCAGACACTCAGTAGCATGATGCCCTTCAACATGACAAATAGTGCACCAAACATGTGGACGAGTGTTACAACCTTATTTTCCACTCAATTATAGTGAGAGAAACCCCAAGTTTAACTTACCTCGATTACTGACTAGAATCCGTCCCTTTTCACCTTCGCTTTTTCTTATGTGAGATTTATTCCATCTTCAAAGGGTGGAATTACATGATTGAGTAATTTCTCATAATCATTTTGTCAAAAAATTATATTATGAGATAATAATTATTTCATAATTGAGATAATTGTGGAAACGTTTCTATAGTTTTTAAGTCCAAAGGAGATCAACTTGACCCACTTACATATGAGTTAGCTAGGGTCCATTGTAGTAGAATTTTCCTATCTTCTCAAGCACCTAGGTGTATAGATACATTCTCTCAGATAATATAATGAACCTATATAATCTCACCAAGAGGAAAGGGGATATGGGGGGATCCATATGATAGCACAAGAGCTATGTTATGTTGGGAGGAGGATACCATGCTACAAGCTTGAGGAGAGCATCTCATTTGTTGAGAGGTATACATTTTTTGTACTTTCATTTTGGATTAATAGACATATGATCCCTTTCTATATCCATTTTTTGAATATTTTTTATGCTTTCATATGCTAGTTTTATGCTTGCATATTTTTTATGCTCTGCACAAAGTCCATTGTTTACTTGTTTGGTAGTGTTGTGTGTAGGGTCTGTTGTTTTTGGGTAGCATCGGATGTGCTCTAGCTTCTTAATTTTTTGGAGGGCCTAGAACACATGAGATCTCCAAGACTCATAAATCGTTTGGTGAAATTCCACCCGGATTGTATTTTATTAAAATAATTAATATTTGTAATGGGGTTCCTAAGTCTAAACTTAGGAAAATTAAAATATTAATGGGTATTAATGAAAATATGGGTGAGAAGCCTCTAAGGGACAAGGATCAATTCTAATTTAATCTTATTCATTGATTATATATTATATCGTCGTTGTTAATATCTCAACAAAAAAAGTATAAATGAAGACTTTAGAGTCATTTGGAGACACACCGGGCAAATACTCAGTAACCTGAGGGAAATAAATTCTCAAGAAGTAAGAGTTCAATTTTAGTGGGAGAGTTGCAAGGTGAAGGAATAGGGGGGTATCAGAATCAGTCAAAGACTAAGGAGGAGGGGACGCATTGCATCATAGGGACAACGTAGAGGAACAACACATAGAGGCAGTGCAGCAAGGGACGTAGTCCTCACGTAGAGATGATGCAAAGGTGATGCAGTGGACGTAGGAGGGTCTCTTGGGTGTCAAAATTTATCCAAAGGGTGGAGGAAAATTATCTCAGGTGCTTTCACAAATGTTTCCCTATGTTCTACAAATCATTCCTTGTAAAGAGATTTTTGTTGAAGAATAATAAATAAACCCTCATATGTTGCAACAGTTTTCCCGCATAGGGTTTTTCCGAGGACTATTGTCCAAAAACAACTGTGTTGATGTGATTGATTCTTGTGCTTGTATTTCACTATTCTTTTCTCTATGTTATTATGTGACAACTTCAGTAGAATTTACTTTGATGTTTACTGAAGAGTTTTGTAAATAACTTATTGTGGAAAATAAGTAGGAGAAATAAATCAGTTAGAAAATAGAATTTCATGTTAGAACTTTTCACATGGTATTAGAGCTGAGATCCGGCAATAGGATTAGAGAATCTGCAATGAGTCATGAACATGATGCTAGATCAACAACTCAAAATGACTCACGTTGTTCTCCCAAGAAAGAGGAAAGCACGAAGAATATAATGGATCACAACAGTTTTGTGTTGGCTTCCAGAATGGATGAAGAAGTTGCTTGCTTGTCAAGTTTTGCTTCCTCTAAGGTTTGGTATATTGATAGCGGGGCTTTTGTGCACATGATGGGAATACGAGAATGTTTCTTGAGCTATCAAGAAGAACAAATGAACTTCCAAATCACCATGGGAAATAAGTCAAAATGTACCCTCATAAGAAGAGGTACTATAGTTTTTCAAATAGAAGCAAGGGATCGATTTCAAGCTATCAATGTGTTGCATGTGCCTGGATTAGGGATGAAATTACTCTTTGTATCTCAATTATAGAACAAGGGTTATGATGTTTACTTCATTGGAAATAAAGTGTATGTCAAACATCCGAGTTGGAAGAAGAAGGCCCAAATTGGAGTTAGAAGTAACAGATTGTATAAGTTACAACTAGAATCTCCAATGGCATTGATAGGCAGCAATGGTGAAAAATATTTGAATGAACTATGGAACAGAAGGATGGGGCACTTACACCATGGGGCTCTAACAATTCTCATAGGAACCATCACAGAAGTTCCAAAATTAAGTACCAAACAAGACGATGTATGCAGATGTTGCGTACTGGGAAAGTATGCCAAAGCAGCTTATTCCAGAAGTAACAATAGGGAAAAGAGTGTTTTGGGATTAAGACACCCACACATCTGTGGAACCATGTCCACAAAATCTCTTAGTGGTGCCAAATACTTCGTCACCTTCATTGATGACCATTCCAAGAAGACTTGGATCTACTTTCTAAGGGTGAGGTTTTTTATCAATTCAAAGAGTTTAAATCTTTGGTTGAGAATCTGACAGGGAAAAGGATAAAAGTGTTGCACTCAGATAATGGTGGAGAATATATTGATAAAGGCTTCAGTGATTCTTGCGCAAGGGAAGGAATCAAAAGATAATAGACTACTCCATATAATCCAGAGCAGAATGGAGTAGTAGAGAGGAAGAACAAAACTATTGTTGAAGCAGTGAGGGCAATGTTGTGTGATCAGGATATGCCCAAATTTTTATGGGCAGAAGCATGCAACATGGCAGTATATGTTCAGAACGAGACTCCTCACAAGGCATTAGGTAATATTGCTCCAGAGAGTGTCTTCATTAGCAAGAAACCTGAAGTGAGTCATTTCAAAATATTTGGGAGCTTGGCATACTGCCATATACCCAAAGAAAAGAGGAAGAAGTTGGATCAAACTGCAGAAAAAGGATATCTTATGGGATATAGGGAGAATGCTAAGGCATATAGAATCTACCTTTCATCCAATAGAAAGATTGTAGTACGACAGGATGTAAATTTCATGGATGACAGAGCTTTTAGGAAATCCCGAGAAATGCCTTCCAAAGAGTAGTCAAAGGATGATCCATTGGTCTAGCCACTTCGACTAGCAGAAACCAACACCAGTATTTCTCCAAGGCACAAGAATCCAGAAGCATCATAGCGGGTGGAATCTCAGGAGGAGGAGGAAAAAGATCCACCCATTACTAGTGGAAGAAAGAGTCAGGAACTTTGACAGATACTACAAGATGCGGAGGATTTCATTGGAGCTCCTAGAAATGAGAAAAGGGAGTGTAGACAACCAGATAGATATGAATCTTTTGTGGCTCAGGTTGGAGAACCCTCTAGTTTTCAGGAGGTCGTTCAGCATCAAGTATGGGTAGATGTTATAGTGGAGGAATACAGTTCTAAAATGACTAATGATGTATGGGAAGTGGTACCTAGACCTCAGGATAAATTAGTTGAAGTTTCGAGATAGATCTACAAGGTCAAATATGTTACAGATGGTAGTGTGGAAAATACAAAGCCAGGTTTGTGGCTAAGGGGTATGCTCATAAGGAATGGATAGACTACGAAGAAACCTTCGCCCCAGTATCCAGGTACACTTCTATTAGTTCGTGATGTCCCTTACAGCATAGATGGGATGGGAGATTCACCAAGTGGACGTCAATACTGCATTCTTAAACGAGGTGATAGAATAAGAAGTATACATTGAACAACTAGAGTGTTTTGAGACACATGAGAAGAAAACTCATGTATGAAGGTTGAAGAAAGCCTTGTATGGGCTTAAACAAGCGCCTAGAGCATGGTACGATCGGATTAATGGTTACTTGCAAAAGATAGGATTCATCAAGAGTGATGCAGATCCAAAGATCTACTATCTGTCTATAGAGAATGAGCCTCTAATTTTGTGTTATATGTGGATGACCTTTTCCTAACAAGTTCATCTAGGCTCATCAAATATTGCAAGGAAAACCTAGCTACAAAATTTGACATGAAGGATTTGAGACGGATTCATTATTTTATGGGGTTGGAAGTTTGATAGCAGAAGGGTGAAATTTTCCTTAGACAAGGGAGACACGCTACATAAATTTTAAAAAGGTTCAGAATGCAGGACTATAGACCCATGGCTATCCATTGATTACCAACTAGAATAAGATTGATGCATTCAAAGATAACGTAGTAGATCCCACCTTGTACAGGCAGCTCATAGGGTCCTTGATGTATCTAGTCAATACCTGGCCAGACATTTGTTATGTTGTCAACACCCTCAGTCTGTTCATGGTGGAACTGAATAGGGCACATTGGGAAGCAGCCAAGCATGTTCTCAGATATATATGAGGAACAACCGAGCATGGATTAATGTACAACTGAGCCAATGATATCAGATTGAGTGGATTAAAAAATGTAGATTGGGCTGGAAGTTCAGTAGATCGGAAAAGTACTATTGAGTATTGTTTCAACATTGGATTAGGAATGACCTTCTGGTGTAGTAGGAAACAGAAGTTTGTATCTCTAAGCTCAACTAAAGCTGAATATATGCAGCTAGCACAGCATCGTGTGAAGCCATATGGATTAGAAAGTTGCTTGTGAATCTATTCAGGAGAAGGATGGAAGCGACCAACATTTTGTGTGATAGTAAAAGTTGCATCAAGCTCTCTGAGAATCCATTTTTTCATGATCGGTCGAAGCACATTGACATCATATTTCACTTTATCAGAGACTGTGTCTAGTGAGGTGCAGTACAGTTACAGTACACTTCGACAAGAGAATAGGTGGCAAACATTCTCACCAAGGCTCTAGGAAGAACAAAGTTTGTTTATTTTAGGGAGAAGATGGAGATGATTGAGAATATGTTTCAGTAGCAGAAACGGATAGTGCAGTTCTTAAGAGGTAGCTACAGTACAGATGCAGTAGTGACAATGGCAGTGTCATGGGAAATAATGACAGTGGCAGCAGCATAGTGGATGAAGGGCAATAGGTCGAGCATCAACAACACAGAGGACTGATGTCGTGGATCAGTGTGATACTTATGTTGGGAAGTATTGCTAGAGCACATTCCTCGCTAAGAGGGAGTGTTGTTTTTTGGGAAGCATCGGATGTGTTCTAGCTCCAAAATTTTGTGGAGGGCCCAGAACATATGAGATCTCCAAGACCCAGAAATCATTTGCTGAAATTCCACATGGATTTTATTTTATTAAAATAATTAATATTTTTAATGGGGTTCCTAAGTTTAAACTTAGAAAAATTAAAATATTAATGGGTATTAATGAAAATATGGGTGAGAAGCTTCTAAGAGACGAGGATCAAGTCTAATTTAATCTTAGTCGTTGATTAGATATTAGATCACGACCGTTGATATCTCAACAGAAAAAAGTATAAATGAAGACGTGAGACTCATTTGGAGACACATTGAGCAAATACTTAGTAACCCAAGGGAAATCGATTCTCAAGAAGTAAGAGTTCGATTTTAGAGGGAGAGTTGCAGGGTGAAGGAATAGCATGGTATCAACATCAGTTGGAGATTGAGGAGGAGGGACACAATGCATCAGAGGGATAGTGCAGAGGGATAGATCAGAGAGGCAACATAGCAAGGGATGCAGTCCTCACATGATCCTCACGCGGAGATAATGCAGAGGTGACACAGTGGAGGCTGGCGGGTCTCTTGGGTGTCAAAATTTCTCCAAGGGGTGGAGGAAAATTATCTCGGGTGTTTTCACAAAGGTTTCCCTATGTTTTGCAAATCATTCCTTGTAAAGAGATTGTTGCTGAAGAATAATAAATAAACCATCATCTATTGCACCAGTTTTCCCGCATTGGGTTTTTCCAGGGACTATTGTCCAAAAGCAATTATGTTCATGTGATTGATTCTTGTGCTTGCATTTCACTGTTATTTTCTCTATGCTATTATGTGACAACTGCAGTAGAATTTACTTTGATGTTTACTAAATGGTTTGGTAAATAACTTATTGTGGAAAATAAGTAGGAGAAATAAATCAGTTACTGTAGTAGAATTTCATGTTAGAAATTTTCACAGGGTCTTGTTTAATTATAGGTGGAAGGAGATATTCAAATGTAAGTGGTCTTCCTTTGCATCAGACAAAAGAGACTCCACCGACCTGCGAGGCTAAAAGGTTTCAACTTCCAATCTTCATCTTATCATGTACAAGTGTTGAATGTATTTTTTTTCGTAGCAAAGGATTGGGGCTTGACTCTTTTATATTGTTCAGGATCACACAAAAATCTAGGTAGATCATTATTTGATATATTGGGTTAAAAGTAGCCTGCTTTTTTAGGTTAAATTTTCCCGTAACAGATTTGGTGACTCTACTAGGGAGCCAACCCTTGATCTTGTGCATCTCATCTTTGTCCCTATTTTGGTTTTCTAGTGCTTGATTTTCCTCCTCTAGGTGTGTGCGACCATTTCTAAGTTGTTATATATTTGATAAATCTTAGATATTGCATGACCTAACTCGAACTTTTCTTTTAGATTCATTTTTCCCATCATTGCTCACTTGCAAGGACTTATAAGGAGATAATTTTGCTCGTCGCTTGGTGCTAGTTATTTTCAAAACGAAAATTTTTCCTGGTGCTTGGCCATATCAAAGCGATGAAAGCCTAAGATTAGGATTTTTCTAGTTTTCCATTCTAGATCTAGATAAGATCTTTCAGATATGATCCTTCCTTGTCTTTCTGACTACAAATCTATTGTCAATTGATTTCAAATCTGATTCTTTGCTTTGAAATTGTTCTCTTTTGAGTGTTAGGGTTATTCCTCGAGCCTTTCTTATTTAGATTTGAAATTTGGTCACTTGAATCAGTCTTAAACCTTTTGGATCTATATATTAGTGTCATTAGCAGTGTCTGATTGTATCAAATTTTACCTTGTTCCTTATTTGTGAATGTGATCCATCTATTTGCCAAATTTTAAGGGTTTCTTCGAGGCCTTTCTAGTGCTTGTTTTTGGGGTTATTTTCCTCAATAATTAGATCTCTTTTCAGATATATCTTCATTGCTTTGTCTACAGCATTGTCCAGCTTCATATCTCCAATTGATTAGTGCATTTTTTTTTGTTTTGGTTGGTTACACTTTGTTGAGTTTCTCATCCAATTCAAGTCATTATTTTGCTTAATTTTTCTTGTTATTTGGTGGCATTTGTTTTCAATTGGTTATGGTTGTAAAAATCATCATTATAAATGTCAGTTTGAGTGATTTTGATCCATTCTTACATCAATTTTGTGATTCTTTGATTACTCTCATTCCTTACTAATTGATCCTTAAGTCGGGGTTAAGGGTTTTGACCTTTATGGATCATTGTTTCTTGATACGTTGAGCTACAGCCCTACTTGATTTGTCACAATCTTAGGTGGCCACATTTTCATTCCAAGCTACCATCTAATATTCCTAAGTTTGAAGGGAAGCCTCAGGAAAACAATTTTGACATATATCATCACTTTTCATCTATGGTGTTCATCCAATTCTTTGGTGGATAATTTTGGGAAGTTGAGACTTTTCCAATCTACCCTGATAGGGAATGTCACTGAATGGTACATCAAACTTGATTGTGCAACCTATAGCAACCTTTCTTCCTTAGTTATGACTTTTCTTAATCATTTTCAACTACCTACGCAACAGGATCTTGGGACTGACCTTTTGTCCAACTTTAAACAAGGTGATCCCACCCATATCTAACCATATTCATGAGTGGCGTAGACGTAAGAGGTTAGTAAGAACCAAACTCCCTAATGAAGTTCTGAGACTAGTTCGCCTAATCCCTTCAACCACAAATTTCACAAGATGTCGCTATGATTAGGGTGGTTGCAGAGGAGCAGGCCATTTTACGTGTTCAACAACTTGGTTTGATATATTCTCAGGTGGGCACATTATATAAAATTATTCCCAATTCTCCTCACACTTCAACGGACCCACAAAAACCTAAACCTGGAACACACTGTAATGGAGTGATTGGTTTTCTTTCTTTTGATACCATGAGTTAGTTAGTTGCTCAGCTAGGAAAAATGATGGGCAGTTCTAAAGCCCCAGCAAGTGCCCCTGGCTCTCAACAAGCACCCACTTATTCTGAGTAGTCCATCGACATTCTTACTGTAAATTCCATGTCACCTAAGAATGCTCAGCAAACTGGCCAAAAAAAAGAACAAAAAGAATAAGCAAAAAAACAAACCTACTCAGGAGACTCAACAAAACCAACCTACTCAGGGTGGGGGCACAAGTGAAAGATGTTCTAAGATTAAGTTCCCTTGCAAGGTTTTCCAAGGTGAGTATTTAACTCGAGTTCTTATGTATGGATGAAGTCCACAATTTCCTTGTATCACCAGCCACTTCCTAACAACCACCCATATTGACTCATCCATTCCTAGCCCAGTCACAAAAAAATGGTTGCACAGGATCCTCAACCTCGACAAGGGGGAAATGGGGAGCCACAATTCCATCTTGTTGCTACCAATTCACCAATTCTAATGTGTCGAGAAGAGGTTAATGTGACAACGTGAGAAAAATATTATGACCTTCCTGAGTCAATTTTTTCTCCTAAGGACTCGACCACCCCTACTACTTCTCTGAGACATCTCATGTTAGATAATCTTGTAGAACTAGTATATCGCGCACCCAAGGGTGTAGTCTAAAATTCAACACATAATCCTAATGCACGGGTTTCCCAGCACTACAATATTGTTGAGGACCTTTCTCAAGCACCTGATTCCATGCTTGCTTTGGAGATTTTGTAGAGCTATGCTCTGCAACGTAAAGCCTTATTGACTTCCATCAGAGGGCTGGATCACTCAGAGACTAGTTTGATCACTTTTGATGTTGATGTACCTCGTGGTAGACTTTCCCATCAAGTTGCCTTTCATATCACAGTATGTGTCTTTAATCGTGACATATATCACACTTTAGTTGATGAAGAGTCTTCCACTTGTGTCAAGTCAGCATCATATTGGAAATATCTTGGGTTTCCAACACTCACGAAGTCTAGTACCACTTTACAAGCCTTTTAGGGACACCATTTTGTACCCCAAGGGTTCTTCTAAAGTTTGTCATCGAGCTAGGGGAAAGAATGCCTATGTTATTGAAGTTGTAGATTCTCCCTTAGATTATAATTTGGTCCTTGGCCTTAGCTGGTTTTGTGCCATGTGTGTTGTCATACCTTTGGTATTCATGTGCGTCCATTAGACCTTAGGTGTGCTTCTCTTGAACTTGGCATATAGGGGCAGGTCACATATCGCCATCTTTGTTACATTTTTTATTATCAATATCGTCATTATGCATTATCTCTAACCCCCTCAAGTTACAACATTAGCCTCTCTCCTCTATGCATGTCGTAGCTTGACGCTAGAGCCTACCTGTACATTGATGCACTAGTTTTGCACCTTTTTCAGTCTTGGTATCCATGTATTCATTTTTATTCTATTTCAGAATTCCTCCTTTTGACCCGCCATGAGCTATAATTTGAGCCTCATGTACTCTTATTCGACACTTTCTAGCCTTGCCTCGGGAGGTCCATAATATATCCCTCGTGATTGCCACATTCTATCATCCTATTCTCGCATAATGAAACTTGGTCTCGTTTTTCCACCACTTTCATCATTTGATTGGCCTATTATTCGCTTTCACTTGGTGTTTTACATTTTTTGGAGGAACCATTGTGATGAGTGGTCTTCTTAAGCTTGCCTCTTTGTCTCCTTATGGTTGAAAAGTTTCCATCATACTGGAACTAGTTGCTACCTTTATACCACTCATTCCTTTAAGACAAGCTTCCTTCATGTCCTTCTTATGCCCATTAAACCTTGAATACATTGAGCTCCTTTTTACCATGTTTTCATCCTTGTTAATCAATGGAAACACCAAGTTCATTTTGGCCCTCTTTTCATGACTCAATAAACATATGAAAATTCCAACCTTCTTTTGCCATTTGTTCATGCTTATAAAATCTAAATAGAAATGTTGAGTTCTTTGTGTATTTTCCTACTTATTACGTAAATTGAAAGTCGATGAGATATCTCTTTTCCATTCTCAAAGCTCATTAAACTATGAGAAGGGTATGAGTGTACTTTTTCATCTTTTTTAGCCTAGTTAAACTTCACATGAAAGGAACCTATTAAGCATACTTGTATTCTTTTTAGTGCTCATTAAACCATGAAGGAGACTAAAAAAAAAATGGGAAGGGAACCTTTATTTTTGTTAGTCATCAAAATGGCAGCGGCAGTCACGTCACCCTTGAACATGGCACCTATCTTCATCATTATCTTACAGTTGGGTCTTAACTTACTTAGGAGACATACCATACATATCAGTATGTCTACTCCTTCATATGATTACTCTTCCAGTAGCTATAGAGTGTGCTTTAATGCATCTTGTGTCGGTGCATGATATCATGTGGTGCTCATTAGTCATGTTGCCAAGTCACTCTTGTGTCGTGACATTATATTTTCAAGGGAATTCTCATCTTGTGTCAACCAACCATAATTTCCTGTTGACCTTTTTGACTTGGCCATCCCTATATCAGTTGTACTTCATTTCTTCATGACTTCATCCATTCATTACATCATCTGTGTATACACTATGAGATTTCTAAAATTTCAACGTTTTAACTAGCTTTGAAATAAAACTGATAGGACTTTGATAAAGTACTAGGGGGAGGTTAGGGAGAGAACTAGTTGTGCCATTTCTTTGCAGACTGATACTTGCGGGGAATGAATCATCCTCAAGAAATGACTTCCTCATGACAAAATGCATCTCTTCATCTACGAGAGTACTCTAATTAATCATCATGACTAGCTATCTTGGCATCTTTGGTGTTTGAATTCCTTATAACTCCTAGTGGGATCCAATATCTCTATTATGCTCTCCTATCCCATCTCTTCTAACACTTCCTATTTTGCTAGAATTTTATTCCTCACCTACTTCAATATTTCACAACATTGGGCTACCCATTCTTTTTATCTACAACCTTGGACTGCTCAACGCTGCTCCTATCTACTGTAACTCTCTTCTTCGTTTCCTAATCTCTTGTAACTTCCTCTCCCACCACTCATAAGTTCGTTCTTTTCTAAGTGCCCTAAAATCTCATGACTTATGCAACTCTTTTACATCCATCGTAACTTCCCCTCATCTTCCACAACTAGCAAACATCTCTCCCATAACCCTACCCCTAGAACCAAGGTTTTATGATGCCATGTTGGTTTCTTAGAACGACAATAGTCTCTCTTCCACCATAGGAACCTTAATTCACAAGGGAATTTCTTTTAGAAATATACCCTGCAACCCATACTTAACATTGCCTTAGGTTTAGGAAATTATCAATGGTTCTGCATGGCAAACTCAATGATATAATCTTCCAATGTGGCTTGCACCAGAAATCAACAGCCCTAGTTATCTTATTATCTAGCCGATGTAAGGTATCCAAATTAGCTATGGTCCACATTCAGAATATTTGACCTAAGTTCCCAGTTCCTGATTTGAGTTTCAATCTACTCAACCAATGGTATATCTCGTCATGAATTTACACCAGAAAATTTCCTATTAATCGCATGCAGGTTTTGAAAATAGGATCTTGTCCTTGACCCAATCTAGGTTCTTTTATCTCAATTGAGCATGTTGTAGAACCAATGAATCAAGTCTCTCTTCCCATCGTTCCAGAATGCTACTCTTGAGAATCCTTGTCACTATTATATAGAACCCAAATTGATCTTCAGGTCCTGGCAATGAAACCATTTTTTGGCAGAAAATTTTGAAGTGTTGACCCAGGGTTCGGTCGCAGGGTGCTAATAAAGGATTTCATCATAGTTTAGCACAATGGCGGTATTTTCAATCCTCCACAAATGAGAAAAGTACCACCTAAGGTGTGTTGAGATTGTTAAGTGATGTGTTCGAATTTTAGAAAGGAATAGGATTCATTATATTATTAAATTATACACAAATCCTGCATACATTGATTGATCTTCGAACAATACTCATATGATAGCAAAAGAATACAAAAGATGAGATAACAGAGCATTATAAAAAAATTTAAAAGGGCCATTCAATACTACATATATATATATATATATAATCACAAAAATAGATCCCCACAACATTCTTCTTTTATTAAACCCCAAAATCCAAACCATTACATCAGATATCTGTGAAAGCTATGCAAGGTCTAGTCAAGATTTATTCAACTAAATCAACATAATTACAACATAATACATAGAAAGGGACTCCAATTCTCATTTCAGCAACATCGTGGCTCTGTTTTTCATCTCTCCTCTCTTATAGCTTCATCTCGACGTCTATATATAGATTTTATCCTTTGATCTCAATCGCAGTTGCTTGATTTTGTCTAACTTAACCATATTGACAAGATCTAACTACTTTGTCCACTTTTCACTTTGATTCTTTCAAATTCAGCTTCTTGATCCTTCTTTCGCGGCCTTGGTGAGTCCCAATGAAACCACTCTTTTCCATCCCTTGCCACTTTCTTATTTCTATTTTCCGCTTTCCGTTTTGTTTAGCCATTTGCTTCTATGCATGTGTTTCTTATCTTTGTAGTTATTTTTCTATCAAAATTTATCAAAATTTCTCCCAAAAATGAAGGACCCAACAATATGACTTCTCATGGAAGAATATCAAAATTCCTGCAAAATTCATTAGTTTGTAATAAAGGTTTCTTTACATATTTAAAAAACATATTGAAGTGTTTTTATTTTGTAAATAAGTATGTTACTTTCTTTATATTTACAGCTGGTGAAAATTACGTTCTTGCTTGAAGTGGGCTCTAGGTGAAGTGTCTCAACTTGTTGGAACCCCTCAATTGTCCTAGCAAGCACCAAGCTTGTTCTTTTCCAAAAATAGAAATGAAAATTGTGTGCATGTTGTCAGGCCTATGGCCTTTTAAACTAAAGAGGAAACTATCACAACATTTTAAACCATTTCCCTACCTATGGGTTTTTTTCATCATTGTATACCAAAAAAGAGTAGTGTGATCAGAACTTGACTAGGAGGATATAGGAGAACTATAGAAAAGCATAGAGAATATAGAGGAAAAAGTGAGATGCAACTTCTACCTTTGAAGCTTCATCTACTTTACCAACCAATGTGACGTGATATTGTGCATCTTCTCCCACTATCTACTCTTCTCCCTTCTCTCTGAAACCATATCTAACCATTGAAGGGCATGTAACTAAAATTGATATTATTCATTTATATGTTGTAGCCCCTCCTTGATATTTGGATAGTGCCTTTCTTATGTCTTCCATGAAATCTTATGGCCATTCTCAGAGCATGGGTCTCCTTCCTAGCTAAACTGGAAGATAAATTGTGTGGCTTTTGTTATGGTTGGTGATTTGCAAGACGACCTTTGTGTTGGGTGTGGAGCCTGGTTATCTTTCTAATTGTTTAGAGTTTTTTATTTCAGTTGTGGTTGGATAGCAGTCCCTGACAAGGGGTTGTGGGGGCCTTCCCCCCACTAGTTCCATCGGGGGGGGGGGGGGGCGGGGTGGGGGGGGGGTTCCAGGGAGGGGTGGTAGCAACGACCTTGCCCCACACTAGCCAGGATTCGGGGGCTGCACCCCCAAATCGAAAATTAGATGAAAAAAATCCTTGTAAAATAATGTAATTCCATAGTCAATCTAGGTTGTTCATTAGGAAGAATATATGATGGTAAAAGTTATGTTGATTTAGGGTTTTTTGCCCTAGAAGGCAACCCTCGGTTTATATGAGGGAATTCTATTGAGGTTGTGTATGATTTTGTACATGAAGAAAAGAGGAGAGAGTATGTGAGAGCAGAGAGGAAATTACAGTGTATTTGTTGTAAGTTGTGTACCTTAATTTTGTTGGATAATATAAAGGAAGGACTGATTGTTTCTCCATGGACGAAGCCTAAATTGGGTGAACCGCATATATTTGTGTCTCTCTTGTTTTATGTTTTTTGTGTTTGTTTTTCCAAAATATTTTATTCATTCCATTTCTCTACTAATTAATTTTTAACACTTTTTGAATTAGATGAACCCTCTATTTCTCCTTTGCCATACCAGTTTCCTCTTCTTGGATTTTCTCAACCTTCTCCCTCTCTTTAGCCTGGATTTGTTCTACCTCATAAACCATAATTGGATTCTATAATCCATGATCTCATACTTCACCTCCTTTAGCCTTCTATGCCCATTTTGCAACCTCGTTGCCATTGGAGAGGCCATTTTATGACTGTGGAAGGCTATAATTAAAGGTAATATAGATAGAACCAGTTGTTCGACCGTCATTCTCATGGGAGTGTCAATCTCCTCTCTGGTTCCAGAAGCTAAAATATTCTCCTCTTCTAACAAATGACATGATTTGTTGTTGGAACATATGCCCTCCTATATGTGCATAGGTTTTCTGTCCCATGCCATTTGCTGCCAAGTGGTGGACATCATCATTTCATGAATGGTGGCATGACAAGGTTCTCTAGTATAAAAAAGTGGGAAAACTTTGAAATGACATAAAATTCATTTTTTGAGTCTTAATAGGGTGAAAATTTATACCACCAGAAATGTCTCAATGAGATAGATATCATGGATTGGGTAGTTCACGTAATAAAATTTAAAATAAATTAAAATTAAAATTAAAAAATTACCCCATTCTCATAACTGCACATTCAGGGTCGGGTTAGCATAGTAACCACCTCTGGTCAGATAAGCGGGAATGCTATAGTATCTACTGCATAAGGACCTATCCACCTAGTGCGAATATTTCTCTTGAAATCCTTTAACCTGGAATCATATTGTAGGACCCATACACTTTTATAAAATACCTTATTCTTGATAAACTTGTCATGCCACTTGTCGTGTTGTTGCTAAATGATAGCAGTACACTGTATGGTAGTCAAGGACATTTCTCTCAATTTGTTTTGATGGTCTAAACAATGTATTTGTCTTGTAGCCAACTCCAAATTCACTTCTAAAATAGGCATGATTGTCTCGATATATCTAAATCAACGGGAGAAGTAGTACTCTTACATTTAGGGCACCAAAGCCACATTATGTCGTGTTATAGTGTTAGGTTCCTATAATATTAGTGTAGTCCCCTTATTGTTATTTTTAGTGTATCCCGCTTATTATTATTGTTGTGCCCATTTATCTCCCATATTTTTATTGTTGTGCCCCATAGAAACTCACTATTGTTATTATTGTGCCCTTACATTATTATTGTTATGTAGGCTCTAATTATATTGTGACCCCTTAGACCCATATATATACAAAGGAGTTCTTCTCATTTGTATCATCCAAGAATTGTTCATTTATGTAATGTAAATGAGGTTTCCCCCTCAAAGAAGATAATTTTTAAGTCATTGATCTATCTTTTATTTGGGTTGGTTGCATAACATTTGGTTTCAAAGCTTTGGATTTTAGGGTTTTGCTCCTTCAAACAAGTCATCTTGGAATTTTTTCTATAAATTTTTTATATCAGGACTCAGAAGCTGAAATTTTTACCACGTCGAGTCAAAATCGTGGTGAACTTTGTGTAAAAATTTCAGATCTCATTTCATTATATTTTCGGGGGTGTGATCTGAGGAATTTAGGGTTTTTGCAAGATCCAAAATTCAATCTCAAACAGGTGACCTGGGGAAAATCACCATAACTTTCTCTTTGAGCATAGGATTTGAATTTCGTAAAAATTGACTGAAGTCACATAGACTCTAGGTTATTTTTCATTGTTTTTAGGACCAAAGGTTGAAACAATGACACATGATACTATGTACAAGTTTTCTCTACCGAACTAGTCTATAATCAGGTCATTATGGGAGATCGGGAATAACACTTTCTTGAAGAATCCAATTGTTGAAATATGGCAACAAGAATATTCCAATTTAATTTGTCCTTGAATTAAATTGTGAATTAAAATTGAATTTAGTCTTAACAGCTACTTGGAAATGATTTATTTATTTATTTTAAATTAATTAGTTGGAGAAATTCAAGTTAGAAGTCTTTCTGAAGTCATGCAAGAGTTATCCCTTAAATTAAGGAGATAAGATTGAGTTATATTTGAGTTGTAATTATTTAACTTAGTTTACTGAGTTAAGTCCAGTTAAATTAGTTCTAAACTATTTGAGGAACTAATAGTGAGTTAACAGTCAGTTGATGCATTAATGCACTCAACTAGTGCTACTCCAGTTAACTGAAGATTCCCTCATCAGAAACTCATGCATGTCTATTCTCATAAATACCCTGTTGAGATTAATGTTCAAAGACAATGCACTATTAGTTGCATGTGTTTTCTCATGGAGAAAACTCATGCATGCAGTCAAGGATTCATCCTTGAGGATTGTGCAGTTTTGAAGGCTGGTTTTTCCACTTGGTAACAGGCTAATCATCCACAAGGAACAGCGCAAGGAAATAGGAGCTTGGAAGGCTGGAGAGAAGCCAAGATTTCCTGTGAGCATCTGTGACGATTGTACTGAGAGCTGGCTAGCCGTGACAGCTAAGGCTTTGTATAATTCCTATGTATTTCCACCATGTATGATAATACAATAGTGTGGGGTTTTTATCTGATACTTTCCCCAAAGTATTTTCATGTGTATTGTGCCATTGATTCTTCTTCTTCTAGTTATATTGTTCAGCTCAATCTTTAAGCTTCCAAAAATTGATAGTAGAAGTAGGTTATAGTATTCTACTTTGATTTATATTGTATTATCGGGTTAAACTATCATAGATTTTCTACATGGTATTGGAGTTGTGAACAGTATACTAAGAAGAGAATTCGAAGTTTGAAGTTCAGGGTTGCAGGTGCAAATCGAATTCATATCATACTTCAAGGTTGGCCAATGGCATTCTATGGCTTGGGACTCGAGTATGCCTTGGAAGGTAGCTCGAATTACATAGCGTGGAAAGATAGAATGGAAGTTGTATTAGAAGACAATGGCTTGAAGGAATTCATTGATCAATAAATCCCAAAGCCAACTTCAACTAATGCACAAGAGTTGGCCGAGTGGAAGAAGTGTGTGGCAAAGGTGAGATAGATCATCCTTGAGGGAGTTCGAGACCATATTGTCTCGAGTCTCCATGGGAAGGATCTCCATTTTCAACGTGGAAGACATTGAAGGACCTCTACCAAAACAGTAGCGACCAGAGGAAATTGGCGCTCAAGGATAAGCTTCGAAGAATCAAGATGGAGAAGGGAGATACTATTTCCACATATCTGAACAAGCTCACCACCTGCAGAGATGAGCTTGGCAGTGTGGAAATAACTATTGTCGATGATGATATGGTGAGCCTCGCTCTCCTTGGCCTTCCAAAGAGTTGGAATAGCTACCAGGACTCTGTGAATGGAAGGGAGAAACTACCGGATTGGGAACGACTGTGGTCGGATCTTATGCAGGAGGAGATCAGGAGGAGCACACGAGATGATTTTTCATCCAAGAATGATGATGAAGAAAATCTAGCCTTAGAAAGTAAGGCAAGGAAAGGGAAGGGGAAGGCTTCCCATTTCAATCGAATTCTTCTCATGGAGGGAAGAAGGGTGACATGTCTAAAGTAAGATGCTTTAATTATCACAATATGGGACATTATGTGACTAACTGCCCATCGAGGAAGTCCAAGAAGGGATCCTCGGAAGGATAGAAAGGTGAGTCATTAGCCTCTCAGTTCGAAATGGACTTTACCCTCATTGCATGCACGATGTCATCAATGATGGGTTGCGTCTAGTATCTTGATAGTGGAGCCCCATTCCACATGAACGGTGATAAAAATTTATTCCGTGCCTTGGCAGAGAAAGACCTCAGGATGTGCATAAAGATGGGTGACGATGGAAGGTATAGTGTTTCAAGAGTGGGCACGGTTGCTTTTCAGAGGCAGCATGGAGCTCGTCTCACCTTGACAGATGTGATGTATGTGCCTGGACTGAAGAAGAACTTGGTATCAGTCGTGATGTTGGAGGACAAAGGCTACGATGTTGTCTTTAGTAAAGGAAAGGTGTTCCTAAGACACATAACCACGGGTCAGACCAAGAGGATAGGGATTCGGGTGAAGAATCTCTATAAATAGAGGTAGATGATTGTGTAACATTGAGTATGAAAGCAAAATTGGTGCAAAGCCAAGACATTGGCGAGTTGTGTCACAAGCTATTGGGCCATTTTCATCATGGGGCTTTGAAGATAATGCAATAGATATCTACTGGACTTCCCAAAGGTAAACTTGAGCAAGTTGACACATGAAAAGGTTGTACCTTAGGAAAGTACACCAAGTCTTCCTTTCATGATTGAGACAGTCGAGTAGAGGCTATCTTAGAGCGAATTAATACTGATTTGTGTGGACCATTCTCGACGGCATCCATAGCGAAGCAAAGGTATTATGTGATTTTCATTGATGACTATTCTCGTAAATGTTGGATTTATTTCATGCAGAAGAAGGACCAAACTTTCACAAATTTTTGTGAGTTAAAAGTTTTGGTCGAGAAAGAGTCAGGGAAGAAGATCAAGGCCTTGAGAAGTGACAATGGTGGAGAATGTCTCTCAAGAGTTTAAGGACTTCTGTGCAGCGGAAGGAATTAAACGAGAGTTGACGGCACCTCATAACCCACAGCAGAATGGGGTGGCCGAGAGGAAGAATAGAACTATTGTAGGGGCAGCACGAGCAATTTTGCATGACTAAGGCCTACCACTTCACTTGTGGGCTGAGGCATGCAACACAGTGGTCTATTTGCAGAATAGAAGCCCGCATCGCATACTTGGGATGAAGACACCAAAGGAAGCTTTCTCCGGTAAGAGACCAGATGTGGGTCACTTCAAGTTCTTTGGCTCATCGGTATATTTCCATGTGACAAAGGATGCACAGAAGAAGCTTGAGCCGAAAGCAAAGTTGGGGATATTTGTGGGGTACACTAATACACCTCACAACTATCAGGTGCACTTGCCTACTAGTCGGAGGACAGTGGTTCACAAAGATCTCAAGTTTGATGAGCAGAAGACCATGTGAGTTTTCCTTGAGAGGGATCTCCAACTATAGGATGTGGAGGAATTGTTGGTTCATAAGGAGGAGGAGCCTCAAACTGATGCGGAGCAGCCATATGCAAAGGTTCCATGAGTGGATACATCCACTCAAGCAGAGTCTTCCAGAGATGGATGGAAGCGCACAAGAGAAGCTGACAGATTGTCGGAGGATGTGAGATAGAATGTGGGAGCACAACCTTCTCAGCACAGATAGAGGAGGTCACCTGAGAGGTACACTGGATACATTTGCTGGGGATGTGTTGAGATTGAGCCATCTTCCTTTGAGGAAGAAGTGCAACAACCTATTTGGTTTGATGCTATGGTGGAGGAGTATGACTCCATAGTTCGTAACAATGTTTGGGACGTGGTTTAGAGACTCGAGAACAAGTCAGTGGTGAGTTCTCGTTGGCTTTACATGGTAAAGAAAGTTGTTGATGATAGTGTGGAGAAGCATAAGGCAAGATTTGTTGCTTTTGGCTTTTCATAGGTTGAGGGGATTGACTATGATGAGATTTTTGCTCCTATCGCAAGGTACTCATCTATCATATCTATGTTGGCACTATCAGCGCAAATGGGTTGGAAGATCCATCAGATGGATGTGAAGACTGCATTCCTCAATGGCCAGATTGAGGTAGAGGTGTACATAGAGCAGCCGAAAGGTTTTGAGACCTTCAATCGTGATTTTCATGTGTGCCGACTCAAGAGAGAGTTGTATGGGCTGAAGCAAGCACCTCGTTCTTGGTACACCAGGATAGACAACTACTTCACCGGGTTGGGCTTCACAAAGAGTGAAGCGGATGCGAACCTGTACCACATCGTGGTGAAAGGTAAGATGTTGATCATCGTACTTTATGTTGATGATCTCATATTCACTGGTGATGATCAGTTGATCGTGTCTTGCAAGGAGGACCTTGCAAGAGAATTCGAGATGAAAGACATGGGTCTCATGCATTACTTCCTTGGCATGGAAGTGTGGCAGAAGGATGGGGAGTTGTTTGTGTCTTAGGGCAAGTATGCCAATGAGATACTCAAGAGATTCCACATGGAGAAGTGCAAGCCCATGCAGACTCCTCTTGCAGGTAACTGGAGGGAGGAGGTTGATACTTCAAGAGAAGTGGTAGAGGTTACTGTGTACAGGCAGCTTGTGGGCTCACTGATGTACTTAATGAACACACGACCAAATTTGTGCTATGCGATGAACCAGCTGAGTCAAGTGATAGTTTAGCCTAACAAGATGTTTTGGAAGGCGGAAAAGCATGTATTGAGATACCTCAGAGGCACATCTCAGTATGGATTATGGTATAGATGGATAAAGGGAGTGAAGTTATAGGTCTTCACTAATGCAGATTGGGTAGGGAGTCCATCAAATTGGAAGAGCACATCAGGAGGGATTTTCAACCTTGGGTCAGCGGCAGTTTCTTGGTACAATAGGAAACAGAGGTCGGTTGCACTTAGCTCGAAAGAGGCAGAATACATGGCTGCAAGTCAGGCATCATGTGAGGCCATCCGGATACAAAAAATCCTAGTTGGTTTGTTTGATCAGAGGATGGATCCAACTATGATCTATTGTGATAATCAGAGTTGTATCAAACTCTCTGAGAATCTAGTATTTCATGATAGGTCCAAGCACATCAACATTTGGTATCATCATCTCAGAGACTATGTAGCAAGGAGGATCATTTTGTTGCAGTATTAATCCAGGTGGATGTTGGTGACCACCCACTTGGACCCCCACAACTATCTCTTTTAGTTTTTCAGTTTCCGTAATTGTAGCACAAGTTACTATTTTTAGCAGTTTTTTCGGGTCCTAAACTTCTGCAGCCATTTTGAGGACATAAACGACATTTTTGGGGGTAGTGCTCAGATAGATCTTCCTAATGAGCTATTGTATGCATCAAATGAAGATTGGGTGCCAAAGTTACGACCCCGAGAAGTTGATGTACCAACTTACCCAAAACGGGGCCCACAATTTGGTGTTTCATCTTCTAGGGTTAGGTTTTGGGATGTTAAGGGTTTTCCATTGTTTCTCAACAATAAATAGGCCTTCGAACCTCATTGTAACACAGTTCAAAGGCATGTAGCAGCCACATCTCTTCTCAGAGATAAGCTACCATCGCCCTACCTGGTTAATTTCCATTTCTGTTTGTAAGCATATTTCAGTATTTTACATTAATGAAATGAAGGATTATTTCTGCTGAATCTCTGTGTTTATGATTATCTTTGTAATTTGTTGCATTCCTATTTAAATCCAGATCAATGGTATCAGAGCGGTCTGCTTTTTCTCTGTTTTTCTTTACATGTCCCCAATGAGGTCGAGATATAAGGAGTTAGGGCTTGAAGTTGTCGAACCTTTACAAGACCAGCCTCGCAAATCCCGATGGCCTCCGATGGCGGATAAGACAAGGGGGCAAGATATCCTATCAAAATCTTTGTCTAAGAAGCCCTTGAGCGACAAAGGAACGCGATGATGGACAACTTTGCGCAGATCCTTCAACGGCTACCAAGAGGCGACGCATCGGTTTCCAATGGCTACTCTCGAAATGCCACACCCTTTAAGGTACAATTTAATTTTGAAATCCCCATCTTCAAGGGTCAAATAGATGTAGATGTCGTAGATAAATGGTTAAATCTGCTAGAAAGGTATTTTTCTGTTCATGAATTTTCGAGTTAGGAAAAGATTGTTTTCGCTCTTCTCAAAGCAGCCCCCTACGTCAAGGACTGGTGGGAAACCTACTGCGAGCAGAAGGATGAAAGTACAGGCTAACTATTTTCAGTCGCACCCACTTGGAATTCATTCTGGGATGCCATCAAGGAGTAGTACTACCCTGTCAAAATATATGAGGACAAATACATAAAGTGGACCACGCTACGACAGGGAAGGAACCAAGATGTGTCGGAGTTCACAAACTTTTTTCATACCCTTCGCACACAGTTGGGTATCAAGGACTCTGAGCTACATTTGGTATCGAAATATTGCGGCTACCTACACAGGTACATCTAGGAAGATATGGAGTTCCTGAACATCTCCTCGCTCAGCACGGTGTACCGATATGCTGTCAAAACTGAGCAGAAGTTCAAACAAAAGAAGCGAGACTTTGGATCTGCAAATCCAAAGACCAAAGCACAAAGCCAAGGTGGGTTGACCCAAGACAACTTTTTGAAGCCGCAAGAAAAGATCAACATCACGAAGTCGAAGAAGGACACAGGAAAGTGGTGTGAGTTCCATAAGAACCCCACTCACAGCACAAGTGAGTGTCGGACCAAGCAGTTGCTAGTGGCCGAGTTGAAGGCTTCAGAATCAGATGCATGTTTGGACCCTGAGTCAGAACCCAACAAGGGGAATGGCAAAGGGAAGCAGATTATTGATGCGGAGCCCAGCGCCACTGTTGCCATCGCCAAGATCCAGAAGAATGAGCCCGAAGATCCAGAGGAGGGGGAGCATCTTTTCCACTCAAAGATGTGGGTGAAGGATTCACTGCTACAATTCATTGTTGATAGTGGGAGCCAAAAGAACCTCATTTCAATAGAGATCGTGAAGCAGTTGGGCCTACCGACTACACCACACCATAGGCGTACAGTATCGGGTGGCTTCACTAAGCACGAGATCTCCGAATTCGCCAGCAATGTCGCCTTCCTTACAACATCAAACCCTTCACAGACGAGGTATTGTGTGATGTTAACCTCTGGATGTTTGTGATGTACTATTATGCCAGCCATACTTGTGGAGGCGACATGATGTGTATGATTCAAGGCCTCATGCTGTCATTATTTCTTTGTGTAATTCATTATACAAGATACTGGAGGTAGCCCCACCTACCACCACCTCTTTGATCACTGCCAAGAAAGGCAGCAAGCTCATCTCCCAGACTAGGAAATTCATTTTTTGTTTGGTTCACTCCCAAAGTAAGGGGAAGATCGTCACCACATCCATGACCCCTGTGAAGGGTTCCTCCACGCAGCAGTAGCAGCAGAAAAGGGATACAGTCATGACAGAACACAAGAACAACTTCTCCTCACCCACAGGGGTACCACACAAGCTTCAGGTGGGCAACAAAGTCTAGTTGCATCTGCAGAAAGAACGCCTTACAAGAGCCCATCAGAAGCTCTGACCACGCCAACATGGTCCTTACACCATTACCAAGGCTATGGGAAATAATTCTTTGGAGCACAGAATTCCTCCATTCCGCCATCTGCACCAAGTGTTCAATGTGTACCGCCCTCGACCATGTTTCCCACCTTTACTGGACAGATTCGAGATTGTAGAACAGCTCACCAGGGACCAAGTTCAGCAGATGGAGGAACTCAACGCAATGGGGACCATTGCTTCCTAAGGGGGGAGGAATGATCCAGGTGGATCTTGGTGGCCACCCACCTATCCCACTTGGACCCCCACAACTATCTCTTTTCAGTTTCCATAATTGTAGCACAAGTTACTATTTTTAGTATTTTTCCAGGTCCTGAACTTCCAGAGTCGTTTTGAGGCGCTAAACGAATTTTTTCGGGAAATTTGGGAGCAATATGGGTCTATGGACCTATGTTTCTCTTCCCAAAGTTGTAGTGCTCAGATATATCTTTCTAATGAGCTATTGTACGCGTCAAACGAAGATCAAGTGCCAAAGTTACGACCCCGAGAAGTTGATTTACCCACTTACCCAAAACAGGGCCCACAATTTGGCGTTTCATCTTCTAGGGTTAGGTTTTGGGATGTTAAGGGTTTTCCATTATTTCTCAACAATAACTAGGCCTTCAAGCCTCATTATAACACAGTTCAGAGGCATATATCCAACACATCTCTTCTCAGAGATAAGCTACCATCGCCCTAGCTCGTTTATTTCCATTTCTGTTTGTAAGCATATTTTAGTATTTTACATTAATGAAATGAAGTATTATTTCCACTGCATCTCTGTGTTTATGGTTATCTTTGTAATATGTTACGTTCCTATTTAAATTTGGATCAATTATATTTCGACAAAGGAGCAATATGCTGACATTTTGATAAAGGCATTGTCAAAGTGTAAATTCGAGTTCCATAGAGACAGGATCGAGGTGGCAGATAATCCCTTTCTTGTTGAGAGGGAGTGTTGAAATATGTGTCATGCGGAAAGAGCTGATAATGCGGACAAAACCAACCTCCCTAGAAGCAAAGGCTTTCTAGTGACAAACAAGACAAATAAACACTACTTTTCTCTAAACATGCATTAAGAATACAAGTAATCAGGTGATTTTAACATACCTTTAGTCCAACGCTTTGTAGTAGTCCAGCCTCGCCGATCCGGATGAGCTCCTCCTTCTCTTCGAAACCTGCATTCACTAACAAGCCAAAAGATTAAATAGCACCTGATGAACTCATAAAACAATACATATCCATCATACAGACCAAGGAGTATATGAAACAAATCATGAATAACAATCCGTTGAGAAAAATGAGTTCATTTGTATTAAGTGGAAACAAAAGAAACCATTACAACCTGAGCCTTGGTGTTGTGCAGGTCCCTCCTAGGGTCCAGCAAGAGTTTTCCTTTACTTTGATCAGCTCACCTACTCTCAAATAAGGCTAGGAAATGATGGGAATCTCTCCTCTCAAGCTCTAAATGAGAGTCCTAATTCCAGCAGCATCTACCCTTAGGAATGTTCAGCTTTCAACCTCCCCTCTCTCTAGCCCAATGTCTGTATTTATAGTGTTTTAGAGGAAGTTAATCAGGTCCACCATCAATGGCATAAGCCCCTCTTTGAATGGGATAGCTCCCCTCTTGATGGGATAAGTTCCTCTTTCATAGGGATACATGAACCATCTGGAGGCGCTCAATACACGTCAAACAAACTTCTAGAATGCTCTAGAATCGACCACAAGTAACTTTTTTGAAGTAAAAGTCGCGCCTTTTGACCTTTACAGGGGTACGCACCCACCCTTTTACAGACAGAGCGTACAAGTACGCAGGGAATGTGAACTTGAGGTGCGTACACGCAGGTAAGGCTAAGAGAAACTGCGTACCCAGAGTTATATAGATTTTAAAGACTTTCTCTCTTTCTTGGAGTTTGACATGGAGAGTAGAGGTATGAGACTTGCCAAGGAGGATAGTATGACAATTGATGGAGCCATACTAACTGCAAATAGTCATGGTGACAAATTTTAGTGTAACAGATTGCCCCCTAAAGTGCGAAGCCTGTAGTAGATTAGGGTTTCATATCATCTAGGAAGGGTGAAGTACTTTATCATTTCAAGGATTATCTTGTGGAGAGCCCAGTCAGAACCTGCAAGTATTCAACACAAAATACATATATAAGATCATATCATCGCTGAGGTAGGCATTCCCATACTCAGTTTGAAAACTTTAACTAACAAACTAACTACTGCTCTGATACAGGAATGATTTTGCAGTACATCATAATCATAGACTTGTGTAGACACAGTATGGACGCAGCCATCTGTTTATAGTTGGTCTACTATAAAATGAATACAAAACTCCTCGCAGCCTGGATGGTGGAAACTAGATCCAGGGTCTTCATTTCTACTTCCCGAAATAGTACGATTCTATCCATGCGAATAAATGAATTGATGTCGAACATGGTAGAAACCACTTGATTACCAGTCAATGATGTAAACTGTTAACAAGTGTGAGAGAGACCACCAGTGATGTCAATGGTTCTCGAAGTACCCAGTACAATCCATGAGATGTGAATGAATGAGTTGATGTCGAACATTTCACGGAATCCTTCGATCGAAAGTCAATGATGTAAACCATCATCAAAGGCGAGAAACCTGCCATTGATGCATGCAGATTTCAAGGTACTGACGATTTCTAGGTCATCTTTCTAGATAATGTGCTGATGTCGATAGAAAGTGACCCGTTGCAGGCAAGCCCACAACACGAAATCATAGATCAAGTTGAAGAAATGTAGCTGTAAGGACTGACTCAGGGATGGTCGAGATGGATGACAGGTATTTTGCAGATGAATGGTTTATTTGCAGTGACCTCTTGAACACATAACGACACGACAGATGGTTTGGTGACAATTGACCCAAAGTTAATACCAGGAACCGGTTGAAGATTTTCAATGTGGTTTGATCAACTATTAGGCAAAGGATTTCCCAACCCAGGTGAATGAAAAGTGTCATGTTCAAGAGTGGTGATAAGGCTTCTTCTGAGACAAAGGATAACAAATAGGCTCATTTTTCTCTCTTTTCCACCACCATTTCTGGCAAGTACCTCTTTATTTTTTACAAGCTTGAGGAGGATAACATATGCTTGATTATAAGCTCATCCTTCGGATGAGTCCAACTTAGTTTAGATTCGAACCCTAAGAAGGAGTGGTCCATTCCTGTTTGTAATCGAACAGGTCCTTTACTGTGAAATTTTAACGAGTCCAGTATAGGAGAAACTCGGCGTTTTTTCAATCTTAGAGAGTCTGAAAAAACTTAAGAAGACTCCAAGGTTGAACTTTTTCGTAAATTTGTCTCCCAAGCCCGAAAAAGTATAAAATAATACTTGAGAGAACTGCTTGATCTTGCGACCAAGGAGTACTTTCATGATTAGTGTCATTGACCTGAAAAGTAAAAAGCGATCAAGGACACGTCATTTTATTTCCAGTATCGAATTTGAAACGACAAAAATCCGGCAATCTTTTCCTATTTTTTACGGTCAGAAAAGGGCTATAAGGGGACCGTCTTTTAATTCCGTTTTAAAGAGTGTAAAAGAAACGCTCGGCAATATTTTCATGTTTTAGGAGTCAGAAAAGGGCTTAAAAGATGACTCTGATGTTTCACTTTTTCATAAATTTTAACGAGTTCGAAAAAATGATAAAAATGTACTCATGGTTTTCACTTTTTCGTAAGTTTTAATGAGTTCGAAAAAATGATAAAAATGTACTCATATGGCCGACTTTCTATTTAATTTACGAGCAGGAAAAGACGGAAAGAACTCGGAATTTTCATTTGTTTTACGAGAATGAAAGATAGCAAAATAATCTCGAGATTTTCATGAGTTTAACAAGTCTTGAAAATAACTGAAATTGACTCGAGATAGGTTTCATTTTTACAAAAGCTTGAAACAGAGAAAAACTATGCTTCCAAGTAGTTTCATTTTTACACAAGCTTGAAACAGAGAGAAAACTGTGCTTGATGCCCCCTAAGCATAACTGTTAGAGCGCATGCCCCCCAACTTCATTTCATTCAACTAAGTACAAGCCGGATGGAATGAAGGTTCATGTACGAGATCATTTGAAAGACTCGACCTAAAACTGTAAGAAAATTATGCAAAAACTGAAATAACTAACCTAAATATACAACTTAACATTTACGAGATCTAGTCAAACTCTCGACTCAATTAGAGGAGGATTTGTTTCATTTTTTAACGCGCTTGACACAAGAAAAGAACTATTCTCGGATCCGGTTTCATGTTTACGCAAGCTTGAAACGAAAAACTATGCTTGTTATAAGTTCACATGCCCCCAGCATAATGACGCAAAACGAGGTACATGCCCCCCAAGCTTCATTGCATTCAATGAGGTGGATGGAATGAAGCTTTACTTTCAAGATCTTAGAAAGACTTGTGGGAGTTGTTTCATTTTTTAGTGAGGTTGACACAGGAAAAGAACTATCCTCAAAACCCTTGTTTTATTTTTTAAACGAGCTTGACACAAGATAAGGAACTATGCTCATAACTACTCTCTACAATCTACCTAACAAAAACTCTACTCTAAAAACCTTGATTCATTTTTTAACGAGCTTGACACAAGACAAGGAACTATGCTCTAAAATCCTTGATTCATTTTTTAATGAGCTTGACACAAGACAAGGAACTATGCTCATGACTACTCTCTACAATCTACCTAACAAAAAATCTACTCTAAAAACCATTTGTCGTGTCGTTATGTGTTCAAGAGGTCACTGCAAATAAACCATTCATATGCAAAATACCCGTCATCCATCTCGACCATCCCTGAGTCAGTCTTTACAGCTACATTTCTTCAACTTGATCTATGATTTCGTGTTGTGGTCTTGCCTGCAACGGGTCGCTTTCTATCGACATCAGCACATTATCTAGAAAGATGACATAGAAATCGTGAGTACCTTGAAATCTGCATGCATCAATGGCAGGTTTCTCGCCTTTGACGACGGTTTACATCATTGACTTTCGATCGAAGGATTCCGTGAAATGTTCGACATCAACTCGTTCATTCACATCTCATGGATTGTACTGGGTACTTTGAGAACCATTGACATCACTGGTGGTCTCTCTCACACTTGTTAACAGTTTACATCATTGACTGGTAATCAAGTGGTTTCTACCATGTTCGACATCAATTCATTTATTCGCATGGATAGAATCGTACTCTTTCGGGAAGTAGAAATGAAGACCCTGGATCTAGTTTCCACCATCCAGGCTGCGAGGAGTTTTGTATTCATTGTATAGTATACCAACTATAAACAGATGGCTGCGTCCATACTGTGTCTACACAAGTCTATGATTATGATGTACTGCAAAATCATTCCTGTATCAAAGCAGTAGTTAGTTTGTTAGTTAAAGTTTTCAATTTGAGTATGGGAATGCCTACCTCAGCGATGATATGATCTTATATATGTATTTTGTGTTGAATACTTGTAGGTTCTGACTGGGCTCTCCACAAGATAATCCTTGAAATGATAAAGTACTTCACCCTTCCTAGATGATATGAAACCCTAATCTACTACAGGCTTCACACTTTAGGGGGCAATCTGTTACACTAAAATTTGTCACCATGACTATTTGCAGTTAGTAGGGCTCCATCAACTGTCATACTATCCTCCTTGGCAAGTCTCATACCTCTGCTCTCCATGTCACACTCCAAGAAAGAGAGAAAGTCTTTAAAAATCTATATAACTCTGGGTACGCAGTTTCTCTTAGCCTTACCTGCGTGTACGCACCTCAAGTTCACATTCCCTGCGTACTTGTACGCTCTGTCTGTAAAAGGGTGGGTGCGTACCCCTGTAAAGGTCAAAAGGCGCGAGTTTTACTTCAAAAAAGTTACTTGTGGTCGATTCTAGAGCATTCTAGAAGTTTGTTTGACGTGTATTGAGCGCCTCTAGATGGTTCATGTATCCCTATGAAAGAGGAACTTATCCCATCAAGAGGGGAGCTATCCCATTCAAAGAGGGGCTTATCCCATTCAATAGCACCTGATAAACTCATAAAACAATACATATCCATCATACAGACCAAGGAGTATATGAAACAAATCATGAATAACAATCTGTTGAGAAAAATGAGTTCATTTGTATTAAGTGGAAACAAAAGAAACCATTACAACTTGAGCCTTGGTGTTGTGCAGGTCCCTCCTAGGGTCCAGCAAGAGTTTTCCTTTACTTTGATCAGCTCACCTACTCTCAAATAAGGCTAGGAAAGGATGGGAATCTCTCCTCTCAAGCTCTAAATGGGAGTCCTAATTCCAGCAGCATCTACCCTTAGGAATGTTCAGCTTTCAACCTCCCCTCTCTCTGGCCCAATGTCTGTATTTATAGTGCTTTAGGGTAACCAGTTGGAAATTCTTGCTGTGGAACAGTAAGGTTTTCCAACAATGTTGAGGCTTCATCCATGTGAGGGCAAATGTGAGTTTGATGACTCCCTTTGCATAACTTACAAGGAAACTTAACTTTACCCTTTTTCCCACGAACTTGACTATCACTGGTTGATGAATCAATGGGAAGTTGATGAGATTTTTCTGACCATACTTCCAAGACCTTTGGAATACCAGGACAATTGATAAAGAAGTGGTCACCCTTACAAAGCCTGCAAGGGTATTTGGGTTTACGATGCATGTCGAAGTTTTCCTCAACACAACTAACACTTACAGTCGTGGTTGGTTGGTTGACTTCTTTCTTATCTTGCTTCTTCTTCCATTTATTCTTCTTCTTCTTCTTCCATTTCTTCTTCTTCTTAGCCTCCTGGTTACTAGCATCAAGGCTTTTACCAGGCGAAGAGGAAGAAATGGAGGAAGAAAAATTAGGCGAAGAAGGTAAAGGGTCAACAGAAGGTTTGTGATGTTGAGATGGTGAACTCTGTTGAGGTGAAGCATTCGGTTGAGGTGGAACAATTGGTGTATTTTGGGCCAACGAAGTTGAAAATAACCATATCGGTAAACCTATTGTAAATCCAGGTAATGACAAAGTAGCCATATAAGGAGGACCAACATTTCCAAAGTAAGGAAAAATACTAGGATTCTCATTAGGAGGGGTTCCTAGGTTGGTAAATTCCGGAACATTTGCCATTATATTCAACTTCAGTGAATTTTATTAACAATTTAAAACTAAAATTAACAATTCACAATTCACACCTAACAATTAAATTCACAATTCACACCTATGGTCTCTAAAAGTAAAAACAAACAAATTAACACGTGCTATCAAATCTAGGAGTCAAACCACACACAAACAGTAACCTTCCGGACCGAAAACACTAGTTGGTGATGAAATCCAACATCGCAGAATTCAGTATAGAAGTGGCGGGTGGAACAGTTACCCCGGCAACTTGCTTAATGAATAGACTGGACCAAGTTCCTCCACTTTAACCGTCTCGAGTGAAGTGAACCCCCCAGAAAATCCAAGTGAGTCTAGCCGACGTCTGCTCCAGGTACAGTGGGATCTTCCCTCCACCGTCACCTTGGGTAGAACCCTAAAGATAATGGTCACTAAGGTCACCAACAACAACAAATACACCTGGGGGAACAGTCTACGACCCGATAGCACGCAAGGGCAGAGTAACAAGCTCAATCCCCTTGCCGGCTCCTTGACAATAATCCAAGGTTTACCGACAAGTGACCCCAGGCTCCTCGACAATAATCCGAGGTTTACCGTTTGTAGTACGTGCGTATCTGGCGTCTTTCCCAATGAAGGAGGATTGATCCCCTCACTGGTTTGGACACGGTCTCGTGCTTCTCCTTTAAGAGGAGCTTTCCCAGAGCATAAATGTAACAGTTGGATTTATCCTACCACAAGATGAGCTACTTGTTTGGTTTTGCTGTCTTCGAGAGTTAATTACTCTCCTACTCCAAGACACTAGCCTAAGCTATGTTGGTGTATCAGAGCCCTAGAAATGTAAAAATTACTAGATGAATTTTAATTAAGCGCTGTGTTATTAAGGCTGTTATTACTCAAATGGGTAAATGGATACGAAACCAATGGTGTTATGACCTGACTCAACTGAATGCAATCGAATATGATAATGTAATCTTTTCAATTCGATGAATCCTACCTAGAGTAAGGATAGAGTTTCCATTCACTTCCGACAATGCAAAAAATTGATCACTAAGAGAAAATGTAACAAATTCTCTAATGCACTAATTTTATCAAGAAAAACTAATGCAAATCAATTCCAAAATAGTTTTTTTTTATTTTTATTTTTGTGTAAATTCAAATCAAAGAAAACTGATCTAAATCTATGATTGATTTTTCAGAATGTAAACTATGCAATTGTAATCTATGCACAATTCACTTGAAAAGTATGCAAATGTAATCTATGCACATTTTTCATTAATATTCTGAAAATGAGAATTCTAATTATGCAAATGTGATCTATGCAAGAGAATTCTCAGACACAAGATGATTCTAATGTAATCTAAGAACCAATCAAGTGCAAGTCGAGAAAATTGGGTGAGAGTTCCAAAGATCAAAAAATAAAAGCACTCAAAGGCGAATGAGGGGGAATTTTTTTTTGCAAAAACAAAAGCAAAAAGATGAAAAATTGTGAAAAGACTGAGACAAACCTCCAAGTAATGACCAAAGGAAAACAAATCAAGAATTTCTCAAAAAGAGACTCAAAACACCCAATTGATGAAAGCTTAGAGCAGGAATGCCAATGAAATAAGCCTAGATGAAGACTTTTGACAGGTAACCAGTGGATCTGGGCAGTAAAAACAAATTAAAAACAAAATCTAAGAGGCAAAAAGGAGAAAATTGAAAATTTTCTCAATTTTGACAGGGTACGCAGGCAACCTGTTTGCACAGATGCGTGTACGCTCTGTGCACAAAGCTGCAGTGCGTATAGGTACGCACTGTGCTTAACACAGAGGCTGCGTACTTCTAGCAAAACCAAGAAAAACTAAAATCTAATTTAACCCTAAGCTATCTCACCCAAATACACAGTCAAACAGCCAAAAACCAAAAAACAAACGACTTTTCTCAGATCAAAGTTTCACACAAAGGAAAAATCATTCACATCAATGGAGTTCCCCAGTGGAGTCGCCATTTTCCCCAGCGGAGTCGCCAATTTGTCATGCGGAAAGAGTCGATTTTGCGGACAAAACCGACCTCCCTAGAAGCTAAGGCTTTCTAGTGACAAACAAGACAAGTAAACACTACCTTTCTCTAAACATGCATTTAGAATACAAGTAATTGAGTGATTTTAACATACCTTTAGTCCAACGCTTTGTAGTAGTCCAGTCTCGCCGATCCGGATGAGCTCCTCCTTCTCTTCGAAACCTGCATTCACTAACAAGCCAAAAGATTAAATAGCACCTGATAAACTCATAAAACAATACATATCCATCATACAGACCAAGGAGTATATGAAACAAATAATGAATAACAATCTGTTGAGAAAAATGAGTTCATTTGTATTAAGTGGAAACAAAAGAAACCATTACAACCTGAGCCTTGGTGTTGTGCAGGTCCCTCCTAGGGTCCAGCAAGAGTTCTCCTTTACTTTGATCAGCTCACCCACTTCCAAATAAGGCTAAGAAAGGATGGGAATCACTCCTCTCAAGCTCTATAAGGGAGTCCTAATTCCAGCAGCATCTACCCTTAGGAATGTTCAGCTTTCAACCTCCCCTCTCTCTAGCCCAATGTCTGTATTTATAGTGCTTTAGAGGAAGTTAATCAGGTCCACCATCAATGGGATAAGCCCCTCTTTGAATGGGATAGCTCCCCTCTTGATGGGATAAGTTCCTCTTTCATAGGGATACATGAACCATCTGGAGGCGCTCAATACACGTCAAACAAACTTCTAGAATGCTCTAGAATCGACCACAAGTAACTTTTTTGAAGTAAAACTCGCGCCTTTTGACCTTTACAGGGGTACGCACCCACCCTTTTACAGACAGAGCGTACAAGTACGCAGGGAATGTGAACTTGAGGTGCGTACACGCAGGTAAGGCTAAGAGAAACTGCGTACCCAGAGTTATATAGATTTTTAAAGACTTTCTCTCTTTCTTGGAGTTTGACATGAAGAGCAGAGGTATGAGACTTGCCAAGGAGGATAGTATGACAGTTGATGGAGCCATATTAACTGCAAATAGTCATGGTGACAAATTTTAGTGTAACAGATTCTGCGAAACCAGAGATTCTGGGTTCGATCCCCAGCGGAGTCACCATTTTGTCATGCGGAAAGAGTCGATAATGGGGACAAAACCGACCTCCCTAGAAGCAAAGGCTTTCTAGTGACAAACAAGACAAATAAACACTACTTTTCTCTAAATATGCATTAAGAATACAAGTAATCAGGTGATTTTAACATACCTTTAGTCCAACGCTTTGTAGTAGTCCAGCCTCGCCGATCCGGATGAGCTCCTCCTTCTCTTCGAAACCTGCATTCACTAACAAGCCAAAATATTAAATAGCACCTGATAAACTCATAAAACAATACATATCCATCATACAGACCAAGGAGTATATGAAACAAAT
Organism: Pinus tabuliformis; assembly: GCA_031772625.1. Lineage (NCBI taxonomy): Eukaryota > Viridiplantae > Streptophyta > Pinopsida > Pinales > Pinaceae > Pinus > Pinus tabuliformis. Next base: position 92,535,048 of record CM062814.1, on the reverse strand, counting down.
CATGAATAACAATCTGTTGAGAAAAATGAGTTCATTTGTATTAAGTGGAAACAAAAAAAACCATTACAACCTGAGCCTTGGTGTTGTGCAGGTCCCTCCTAGGGTCCAGCAAGAGTTTTCCTTTACTTTGATCAGCTCACCTACTCTCAAATAAGGCTAGGAAAGGATGGGAATCTCTCCTCTCAAGCTCTAAATGGGAGTCCTAATTCCAGCAGCATCTACCCTTAGGAATGTTCAACTTTCAACCTCCCCTCTCTCTGGCCCAATGTCTGTATTTATAGTGCTTTAGAGGAAGTTAATCAGGTCCACCATCAATGGGATAAGCCCCTCTTTGAATTGGATAGCTTCCCTCTTGATGGGATAAGTTCCTCTTTCATAGGGATACATGAACCATCTGGAGGCGCTCAATACACGTCAAACAAACTTCTAGAATGCTCTAGAATCGACCACAAGTAACTTTTTTGAAGTAAAAGTCGCGCCTTTTGACCTTTACAGTGGTACGCACCCACCCTTTTACAGACAGAGCGTACAAGTACGCAGGGAATGTGAACTTGAGGTGCGTACACGCAGGTAAGGCTAAGAGAAACTGTGTACCCAGAGTTATATAGATTTTTAAAGACTTTCTCTCTTTCTTGGAGTTTGACATGGAGAGTAGAGGTATGAGACTTGCCAAGGAGGATAGTATGGCAGTTGATGGAGCCATACTAACTGCAAATAGTCATGGTGACAAATTTTAGTGTAACAATATGGCAACAAGAATATTCCAATTTAATTTGTCCTTGAATTAAATTTTGAATGAAAATCGAATTTAGTTTTAACAGCTACTTGGAAATAATTAATTTATTTATTTTAAATTAATTAGTTGGAGAAATTCAAGTTAGAAGTCTTTCTGAAGTCATGGAAGAGTTGTCCCTTAAATTAAGGAGATAAGATTGAGTTATATTTGAGTTGTAATTAGTTAACTCAATTTACTGAGTTAAGTCCAGTTAAATTAGTTCCAAACTATTTGAGGAACTAATAGTGAGTTAACAGTCAGTTGATGCATTAATGCACTCAACTAGTGCTACTCCAGTTAACTGAAGATTCCCTCATCAGAAACTCATGCATGTCTATTCTGAGAAATACCCAGTTGAGATTAATGTTCAAGGACAATGTACTATCATTTACATGTGTTTTCTCATGGAGAAAACTCATGCATGCAGTCAAGGATTCATCCTTGAGGATTGTTCAGTTTTGAAGGCTGGGTTTTCCACTTGGTAATAGGCTAGGAGAGAAGCCAATATTTCATATGAGCATCTGTGAGGATTGTTCCGAGAGCTAGCTAGCTGTGAGAGCTAAGGCTTTGTATAATTCCTATGTATTTCCATTATGTATGATAATACAATAGTGTGTGGTTTTTATATGAAGCTTTCCCTAAAGTATTTTGTGCCATTGATTCTTCTTCTTCTGGTTATATTTTTCAGCTCGATCTTTAAGCTTCCGCAAATTGATAGTAGAAGTAGGTTATAATATTCTGCTTTGATTTATATTGCATTATCGGGTTAACCTATCACAGATTTTCTACACCAATATCGGCCAGACTTATGGGGTTGGAAAGAAGACTCATAAGGATACCACAAGACCAAATTTAAAACCTTGGAGATCCGAAATTACAAATATACAATAGTTCAATATCGAGCTCCTATTAATTTTTCATAACTTTTGTTTCAAAAATCAGTTTGAAGTGATTCAAAGGGAATATTGAAGCATAGATATTAGTATTTAGTTATAAAATGACTCCCAAACAAAATAATTCTACACTCATTAATCCCTCATAAATCTCTACTATGATGCATAAAGAGGAAAAATTGCAGCATGATATATCAAAATTACGATACCAAGTGCAACAAATTTCGCTCTCACAAAGAGAAACCAAATATGAAATAAGAGGGGACATTGATGGCTTAAAAGGGTACATGGATGGTATAAAAGGAAACATGGAGGTTTTTAAAGTATACATGGATGCGATGAATGTCAAGTTGGAAGGGTTGACAAACTTGTTGCAGGAAGGGCTTCCTGGTGGTGACAAGGTAATCCATGAAAATCATGATGAGGACAAAAGGAATTTGAACTATGATTTTAGAGACCCCAATGTGGGATTTAAGAACCACCACATTTGAAATATAGATATGAGTAAGTTTGATGGCAAGGATATGGTAACATGGATACTACAGATGGAGCAATATTTTAATCTACAAGATGTGCAACACTCACAAAAGGTAAGTATTGTATCCTTATATTTAGAACCTAATCAGTTTACATAGTATTTTTGGATTTTCTCTCTTAAACCACTTTTTACCTAGTCAAATTTTACAGAGTAAATGATATCACATTATGAAAATACAAAGAGCAACACATTCTTTAGCCAATTGATAAATCTCAAATAAAAGGGTTCAATGGCGGAGCACATTGAAGGCTTCCAAAAATTGAATATTAGGGTAATCAATATTCCAGAGGAGCATAGGATTAATGTATTCATAGGGAATTTAAAAAATAATATCCAACATGAGCTTTGCCTTTGGCAACTTGATTCATTGGAGAAGGCATTCAGGGTGGCAAGAAAAGTTGAAAGCAATTATGGCAACAAGGAAGTCTACCACTCACAACTATAAAGATGGAAGTTTTGTTGCTCCTAGTCTTCCACAAACTACAAGGTTGACACCACAAAAATTTGAGGAAAAAAGAGTAAGAGGGCTTTTGTACAATTGTGATATAAAATACACTAAAGGTCATAAGTGTGTTGAGAAGAAATTATTCTACATAGATTTTGAAGAGGAAGGACAAAAGGAATAAGAAACATTGAAAGAGGAGGATATACACCAGGAGCCAACCCCAAAGAAAGAAGAAATGAATACGACCATATATTGTAATGAATTGGTAGGAATTACCACTCCTCAAACTCTCAATATACAAGGATATATCAAGAAGAAAAATGTAATAGTGCTTATTGATTCGTGTAATAACTATAATTTTATCAATTAGAAGATAGCCAAGGAATTGAATTGCTTCCTATATCCAACACCAGAGTGTCAAGTGATGGTTGCAAATGGAGGAACTATAAATTGCTCAGGAAAGTTCCATAATATCAAGCTAACCATGGGGGAATATGTATTGAATAGTCCAATGCTTTTCATTCCAATGGGTGGTGTCGATGTTGTATTAGGAGTCCAATGGTTACAACCTTTGGGGACGGTATCTTTCAATTTTCAAGAACTTTTTTTGAATTTTTTTGGGAAGTAAGGGAAATTACATTAAGGAGTATCGTAGGGAAAATAGTAAAGATATCAGATCTAATGTAATGACAAATCTTGTGAAGAAAGAACAATGGCGTGTAATTGCACAATTATGCTCACTAGAGGTTCAAACATCGAAATCATCCATTTCTCTAGATCTCCAAAAAGTCTTGGACAATCATTCCAAGGTGTTTGAGACTCCCAAAGGAATCCAACCTATTCATGATCATGATAATGATATTCATTTGATTCCAGGAAGTGTTCCTCCAAACATCAGGCCTTACAGATATCCTTATACCCAAAAGAGTGAAACGAAATGTATGGTTGCAGAAATATTAGAGGCGGGTATAATTTAACCTAGTCAAAGTTCTTTCTCAGTTTTAGTAGTAATGGTGCACAAGAAGGATGGATCATGGTGTATGTGTCTGGATTATTGGGAGCTCAACAAGCTCACTATTAAAGATAAATTTCCCAATCCTATCATTGATTAATTGTTGGATGAATTACATGGAGTAATTTACTTCACCAAGCTGGATCTTCATTTAGGATATCATCAAATTAGAATGAAGACTGAAGAAATTCTGAAAATAGCATTCAGAACTCATGAGGGTCATTATGACTTTTTTTTCATGCCTTCTTGCCTTACTGATGCACCTTCCACATTTCAAGGTTTGATGAATTCCATTTTCAAACCCTTCCTTAGAAAATTTGTGCTAGTATTTTTTGATGATATACTAATCTACAACAAGTCTTGGAAGGATCATGTTCAACCTGTTGACATGGTGCTCAAACTATTGGAGGAGAAACAATTATATGAAAAAACCTCCTAATTTTTCTTTGGAGTACAGGTGATGGAATATTTGGGTCATATTGTATCTCATGAGGGTGTTTAGGAAGACCCTAACAAAATTAAATCTATTAAGGAATGGAAAAATCGCACAACCATAAATCATCTTCGAGGATTTCTTGGGTTGACAGGGAATTATCACAAGTTTGTTAAGAATTATGGGAGAATAGCAGCACCTCTAACATCATTACTTAAGAAAGATGAATTTTCTTGGACTCCAGAAGAAACGAAGGCCTTTGAACATCTTAAAGAGGCAATGTGCAAAGCATTAGTCTTGATTACACCAGACTTCACAAAAACCTTTATTGTGGAATGTGATTCTATAGGATATGGAATTGGTATTGTTTAATGCAAGAAGGAAGACCCATTACTTTTGAAAGTCGTCCAATCGAAGGAAAATATATACACAAACCTATTTATGATAAGGAAATGTTGGTGTTGACACCTACTCCTTGTGATTGGGTGAATTTTATGTAAATAATTAAATTAGGAATGTGAACAGTCATCGAGAGATGAACTGAGCAGTTGCTCCCTATTGTATATAACAAAGACCTACCTAAGGAATAATATACGAATCAATTTTTGTTTTGTGGAGTTACTGCCTGGCCTGACATGGTATCAGAGCCAACTCCTTTTTTGCTCTCATGCTCTTTGTAACTACTCTGTCTGTCTACCATATTCCTTTTATAAAAGCTGCGCCCTGCTCTTCTGGAGCGTTGTCCTGTCCAGCGTTGCCCATACTGTCCTGAAAGAAGCGCTATACGTTAAATTTTTTTGTGAATGTTCTGACATTATAATTGAACGTTGGTTCTGACTTGTTTCAGTCGCACCATTCCATTGAACGCTGCTCTGATATGTCGCACCATTCCATTGAACGCTGCTCTGATATGGTATTGATATCATATGTCTGAATGATGGACGTTTCATAGGTTTGAACGCTGCTCTGATATGGTATTGATATCATATGTCTGAACGATGGACGTTTCATAGGTTTGAACGCTGGATGTTTCTGGTTAAAATAGCTGCCGGGAAACGAGCCCCGGTCTCCATACCTCAACGTTGTCCCACCTCTTGTAATTCACATTACCTCTGTTGAATGTTGCAATATGGAGCCTCAGCCTCTCGGCCCTCTCCTAACTATGCATTGCCTCCTGTTGAATACTACACTGCGTTTTTAATAAATCCGCTCCCACAAATACTTGTGTATGCTTCACGCTGCCATACTCCATACGTTGATTACTGTTGTAATACCTTAATATTTCCGTTTCCGGTCTACCTGCTCGCTGCTACTTAGCCACTAGCGTTCACGGATTCTCCTTGGAACTTGCTAGCCCGAATGAATATTGCCCAGTTCACTTCGATGGCTTCATAGTTCATGTTGTTGGCTTGACGTGTGAAAGAATTGGGCATTGTTTTGCTGTGTATTCTGATGTGAAAGGATTGGGCATTGTTTTGATGTGTTGCTGATGCGTGAAGCATGACATGGTATGCTGCTGCTGATGCGTGGTTTTGATGTGCTGCTGATGAGTGAATATTTGAGACAGCTGATACGCGTGGTTATGTTATTGTCTTTTTGATACCTCTGCGTGGAGATTGTCATCAGAATGCGTGGAGAATCCAGAGACCGATGAATGTTTGAAGTGGGAGAAGCCGCTTCCCTTGAATGGTACTTTTGAATGGTGTTGATACCTCTACGTTAGATATGTCTTGAAAGGCAACCATATGTATTTTTTTAACGCAGCCATATGTATTGTTTAAACATTGTATTATTTGGTACATTGCACGAGTGATATCATCTCCACCATATAGGAATTGGTAATACCTTTGTCCTATATATTTAAGAGTGCAATCTTTTTACAATTTTTTACACCAGAGCTGCACTTTTTAATCCACGAAAAGTACAATTTTATACATTAACAACACAATTATTTTTCTATCAGCAAAAGTATTTTTTTTACAGAATGCATTCAATCATATCCAAGGTAGGAATAGTTCTCACTGGCAAGGAGAACTATCCTGAATGGTCCTGGATGATAAAACACACCCTCATCTTCAATGAGTTGTGGAAAGGAGTGTGTGTCGGAGAAGGAGACAATGACCCAGTACATCCTACCTCAGACAAAGAGCTCATCATTTGGGAAAACAAGAACAACAAAGCCTATTCATTAATCGCAGCATCTGTAAATGAAGAGGTGAGTCGCCATATTTCGTCATATTCAACTGCCTTTGAAGCCTTACAAAAGCTAAAATAAATCTATGACTCACATTCTCCACTTGAAGTTGTTCAACTCATGATTAAACTCTTCACTCTTGAACTGCAAAATAATGATCCTCTTGCTCTTGCATCTGAAGTAAAGTCTATAATGCATGATATCAATTCCACTAAGGTTGAGCTGGATATCCCTCTTATTGCTTTTCTCAAGGCACTTTATCCTACTTACTCCAATTATCTTGAGTCTTTGCAAGCAAATGAAAATCTCAAAGATATAACCTTTGACTCTCTTGTGAAAAAGTTTGCTGAAAGAGAGAAAGATTTTGGAAAGAAGACAACCCCTGAATCTTATGAAGAGACTGTGTGCCTTGCTCATAAAGAAAATCATCCTGCTCAAGATTCTACAAGAGGAAGAGGTGGACGAAGAGGAAGAGGAAGATATTTCAGAGGCAGGGGGGCAGACATTCTCAAGGAGAAAAGGCAGATTTGCACTGCATTTGCTGCAAAAGAAATGGATCACATGATGCCTCTACATGCAAGCTACCATAGGACAAAATTGAGCAGAAAAGAAATCAACAGAAAGGTAAAACTGATGATACAGACAAAGGTAAAGCACCTGAATCCGCTCACTATGTTGAGGCACAATGTAACATTGGAGTAAATGAAGATTTGTTTAATGCTTCACTTGCTTCCTGGAAAAATGATTGGTTGCTTGATTCAGGAGCAACTTGTCACATGACTCATAGAAAATATTTTTTTGAAGATTTTACTGACAATGTTGATGGAGCAGTATACTTTGCAGATCAATCAAAAATCAAGCCATCAGGGCTTGGCACAATCAGGCTTAAACTGCCTGGTCTTCCAGAATTTCTTCTGGATCATGTTCTATATCTCCCAAAGATCAAGAGAAACTTGTTGTCCTTGGTCCACATCCACCATCAAGGTCACTCCATTCATATGTTTGATGGAAATCTTGAGGTAAGAAAAGCATCTGACCACTCACTTGTCATGAGGGGAATAGAAGAAGAAAGGCTTCTCAAACTGCAAGGAACATCTACTCATGCACAACATTTCTCATATATTTCTCATCATGAAGAAGGTACACTTCCATCAAGTTTATTATGGCATGCTAGAATTGGACATTTAAACTATGACAGTCTCTGCTTATTGAAGAAAAATGGTGTTGCTGGTTTGCCTACAATTCCTAGGAAACTTAAGCAATGTGATGCTTGCATTCTAGGAAAGCATAGCAAACAGTCTTTTCATGATTCACATTCAAGAGCACATAGGAAGCTTGAAATCATTCATTCATATTTATGTGGTCCAATGCCTGTTCCTTCTACAAATGGAAATAAATATATCGTGACATTTATTGATGACTACAACAGAATGTGTTGGGTTTATTTATTGAAGAACAAATCTGATGCTTTTCAAACATTCAAGAATTTTCATAAATGGATTGAAAATTATGCACAATCTCATATTGGGTCTATTCGCACTGATAATGGAAAATAATACACATCAAATGAATTTGAAAACTATCTTCGCCAACATGGGATCAAACATCAAACAATTGTGCCTTATAATCCCCAACAGAATGGTGTAGCTGAAAGAATGAATAGAACAATCTTGAATATGGTACGATCCATGCTTTTCTTCAAAAATGTAAAGATAATGTTTTGGGCTGATGTTTTTCTATGTGCTGCATATATAAAGAATAGATGTCCATCTAATGCTATAAGAAACAAGACTCCTTATGAATTGTGGTATGGACATGTTCCTTCGGTAAAACATCTCAGGGTCTTTGGTTCCACCTGTTATGCTTTGATACCAAAGGTACATAGAAACAAACTTGGTGCTAGAAGTCGTAAGTGTATCTTCATGGGGTACTCAAACACCTCCAAAGCATACCGCCTCTATGATGAAGTAAATAAAAAGTTGTTGTATCTAGAGACATAATTTTTTTTGAATCATCCAAATCTGACAATGTTGTTGAGCAGCAACTTGATCTCTTGGATAGATTCACAAAAACAAAATCATTTCAAGAATTTGATAATCAGGTTCCACTTCTTGAAGGGGGGATTCCTATACTAGATCAACATGTGGAATCTTCTTCTGAAGAACACTCTCCCCCGCATGAAACTCCAACAACAGATGATGCTTTAAGTGATGTAATTGATAGAATTGGGAGACTCAATCTTGATTCAGTCATAATTCAATCAACAGAGCAGCCTAGACCATCTCTGAAAGGTCCCCCAAAGTGGCTGATGAAGACACTTGAAAGTGTTCATCCTGATGAAATTGGAAAAACAGGAACCAGAAATTTGAACCGACAAAATGGAGGTGATGTAGATGACTCTAATTCATCGGTTGATATGGTTGTTTCTTATGATTGTGAATTGACCTTGTCTACAGATTTTGAACCAACTTCCTTCAAAGAAGCTGCTTCTCATGATGAATGCAAAAAAGTGATGCAAAAGGAGTATGATGCCCTCATAAAGAATGACACTTGTAAGCTGGTTGATCCTCCATTAGGAACCAAACCAATTGGTTGCAATTGGGTCTACAAAAACAAGTATAAAGTTGATGGCTCACTTGACAAGCACAAGCAAGGTTTGTGGAAAAAGGTTTTGCATAGAAGGAAGGGGTCTATTATGAGGAGACTTTTGCCCCCACAGCAAAATGGGCTACCATCCGGACACTCTTTGCACTAGCAGCTCAGAACGGTTGGAAAGTCCATCAAATGGATGTAAAAATTGCTTTCTTGAATGGAGATCTAAAAGAGAATGTTTTTATGTCCCAGCCTGAAGGATTTGTTATGAAAAGACATGAACATAAAGTATGAAAACTTGTGAAGTCCTTGTATGGCCTCAAACAAGCACCGTGAGCCTGGTATGAAAAACTAACTGAGCATCTTCTGAAACTCAATTTCAATCATTTTGATCTTGATGATGCAACTTTATTTGTCAAGAAAGTTGGCAAAACAGTTGTATATCTTGTGGTATATGTAGATTATCTTTTAATGACAGGGAACAATGAAAGCTACATTGCGTCCATAAAGAAGGAATTGGGGAAAAGTTTTGAAATGACTGATTTGGGTTATGTTCATTACTATCTTGGCATTGAAGTAACCCAACATCCAAAGTCCATATTTCTTTCTCAAAAGAAATACATTGGAGATCTATTGAACAGACTTGGCATGACAGAGTGCAATCCTCTCACTACTCCAATGGAACAAAACTTAAAGCTCACATCTATTGAAGTAAAAGAATTTGAGTATGCAACAAAGTATAGATAGCTTGGAGGAAGTCTCATCTACCTAACTACAACCAGACCGGACATTTCGTTTGCTGTTGGAATCCTCTCCAAGTTTATGCAAAAGCCTTGTGAGGGACATTGGTTTGCTACAAAAAGAGTTCTAAAGTACTTGAAGGGAACTCAAGACTTTGGAATCAAGTACACACAGGTGGATGACTTCAGCTTGATCGGATACTCTGATTCAGACTTTGATGGAGACAAAGAAACTGGGGTATCTACTTCAAGATATGCTATGATTCTTGGATCAGGAGCTGTCTCCTGGAGATCACGCAAACAATCAGTTCCAGCAGATTCCACAACAGAAGCAGAATACGTGGCAGCAGCTGAAGTAACAAAAGAAATTGTGTGGCTCAGGAAAATTCTTGAAGATTTGCAGGTAAAACAAGTACAATCAACTCCACTCATGATTGACAACACCTCTGCAATAAAGTTGGCCAAGAACCCAAAGTTCCATGATCGAACAAAGCACATCAATACTAAATATCATCTGATTTGACATCATGTTGAGGCCAAAACAATCCATCTCCGTCATTGTTCCACAAACGAGAAAATTGCAGACATCTTCACCAAAGCGCTTGGAAGGGAAAAGCCTGAACGATTCAGAATGATGCTTAGACTCACCAACATCCCTTCAGATTAAGGGGGGGAATGTTGACACCTAATCCTTTTGATTGGGTAAATTTTATGTAAATAATTAAATTAGGAATGTGAAAAGTCATCGGGAGATGAACTGAGTAGTCACTCCCTATTGTATATAACAAAGATCTACCTATGGAATAATATACGAATCAGTTTTTGTTTCGTGGAGTTACTGCCTGGCCTGACAGTTGGCAATACTACATGCACTAAATCAATGGTGACCTTACCTAATGTGAAGGCACTTTAAGGTAAAAATATTTCATGATAGTCTTAAATACATTTTGGAACAAATATTATCTTCAGAAGAGCAACAAAAATGGGTGTCAAAGATGTTGAGTTATGACTTTGAAATCATCTACAAAAAATGGAAGAAAAATTTTGTTATAGATCCACTCTTAAGAAAGGATGAGGATGTGGAAACATTTCTTTGTTCCATTTCTATTATCCAACTTGAGTGGGTAACCGAAGCAATGGTTGAATGGAAGAATGATTAAGAGATGTGGACTCATTCAAAAGTTGCAGCAAGATCCCAGTACATCTGATACATTTAGTTAGAAAAATGATTCATTATTGTACAAAGATCGCTTATATCTTTGTAAGAATTCCCAACTCAAACACAAGATTCTTTTGAAATTGCACGCTTCTCCATTAGGAGGGCACTCAAGATTTTTTAAAACTTACAATAGGGTCAAGAAGGATTTTTATTGGGATGGCCTTAAATCTAATATTCAGAAGTTTGTGGAAGAATGTTTGGTTTTCGAACAAAATAAAGTTGAGACAATTAAGACCCCTTGTTTGTTACAACCTTTAGCCATTCCAAGTCAATGTTGGGAGGAGGTCCCAATGGATTTTATCATAGGTTTGACCAAGTTTGAAGGAAAGAGTGTCTTCATGGTGGTAGTCGATAGACTTACCAAGTATGCACACTTTTGTGCATTATCTCATCCTTTTAAAGCCAATACAGTTGCTATTGCATTTATGGGAAAAATTCAAAAGCTTCATGGAAACCCAAAGATTATAGTAAGTGACAAAGTTCCCATTTTCATTGGAAATTTTTGGATGGAATTATTTTCTTATCTTGGTACTCAATTAGCTCATAGCTCATATTACCATCCTCAATTTAATGGGGAAACTGAGATAGTGAACAAATGAAGGATATCTTCTTTTCTTTGTTTTTGATAAACAAACACAATGGATCAAGTGGTTACCTCTAGTTGAATGGTGGTATAACACTTCCTTCCATAATAAAGAAAAAATGACTCCATTTATGGCACTTTATGGATATCATCCACCATCCATGACATCATCTTTAAGAGAAAATTCTAAGGTTCAAGCAGTGGAAATATCACATCGATCATCAACAACAAGTTCTCCAACTCTTATAGGATAACCTCAGTCTAGCGCAGAATCGAATGAAACAAGAGGCAAATCAACATCACAGTGAAATAAGTTTCAATGTAGGTGACTGTGTATTCTTACTGCTACAACCATACAAACAAATGTCTCTCATGCAAGCTAATAAGGATAATAAATTATCACCCAAGTACTAGGGTCCTTACAATGTGTTGAAAAAGATTAGTACTATGGCATACAAATTGGAGTTGCCTGCATCTTCCCGAGTACACCCAGTTTTCCATGTTTCATGCTTAAATAAGGTTATCGGTGACAAGCTTCCAGTTCAAATAATGTTTCCATAAGTTGACAAAGAAGGAAAAATCATATTTGAGCCTGAAGTAGTCACAGAAACAAGAAACCGACAGCTACGGAAGCGATTGTTACACATCATTTTGTCATTGTCCCTGTACTCCCCATCCATGATCCTAGAGGACCTCTATAGTGAACCCAACATGCTTTCCCACCATGAAGAAACTCCTAGTATGTCCCCTCTTCATGAGCAAAACAATTCCCCTTTGCATCATTTGCCAGGAATCTTCCTTTTACCCTAGTTTACAAGACCGGAGTCACTGACCAATTTCCTCCTCGCGCCGATTTGCAGAGATTAAAACTAGCCCTAGTGCCATACGGAGTGACTAAGCCCGTTTCCAGTTGCGTTGATCCTCTTTTGGAAAGTTTTTAAATATGGAGTCGAAGCTTCCAGCTCTAGAAGCTTCGTAACATAAGTCTAGTAGATGGTTGGGCTGGATGGAGCCGAGGAAGTCAGTTTGGGCTCCTTTCCCCTATTAGGATGGAACAAACTCAAGACTTAAGACCTTATCTCATGATGAGAGGAACCATCTCCCATCCATCCAAGCTGTATAAACCTCTCTTTTCCCAAGCTAAACTAGTTTTGGAGTGAGTTTGAATGATCAACAAGACATATATAGCTTGTAGCTTTCTAGTGTAGGTTTGAATGAGAATAATGTATTTTGTTTTGGTTTGAGACTAGAGGGAAGAGACCTTAAAAATTCCATAGTTGGGGCCATCCATGAGATGCTAGCAGAAGTGTGGGAACCCGGATACGTCAGAGGAGACCAGCAACGTCAAGGCATCAGTTGTAATATCTTTCTGATTTATATGAATACAACTATTGATTGATTTCCTATATGAAGTGTTATTTTACATCTTTATGTCTTAATGTTCCTTGACCTATTAAGTAGGTTGAATACAATATAGTATGCTATCATGTTTGTTGTTTTTGTTTGTTTGCTTGTTTCAAGTATTCGAAGGAAGGAAACAGAAGATAGTTGGAGTGAGGAAGCATGATCATCACCAAGAGGAATAGTGTTCTAAGAGGTAGGCCCTCTTATTTGTTCTCACTTAAGGATATTTTCCATAGATTGTTTGTTTGTGGTTAGACCTGCTCTCTTGGGCTAGAGGAATTGTTTGTGTCCGCACTGACAATTTACCTGCACCACAAATTGGTGACCATATTAGGGAGCCAATCCTTCTGTTTGATTGATTGTGATTTTATGGTTTTGTGTGAACTTTTATAGTATCACCATTTCCCTTTAGTGTTCTCTGCTTTGCCTGGTTTACTTCTCTGAGCTTGAAATTTATAGTGGCAAGTATGGTTTTAGCCTTTGAAAAAAAAAATTCCTTGAACCCTTGATCAACGTGTTTATTTTTCTGACAATCACGTCAATCAGCGCGAGTTTCTCAAAAATAGTTTCATTGACCCCCTTTTAGCGCTTGTTGTCAGTTAGGCAGTCGCACTGATTCTTGTAGGTGAAGATCACGGTTTACCCTAGATCATAGCCAGTGTGTCTTGCCCTACTGATTTCTGTCTCTCAACTTGTTTTGACTGTGTTCTCCCTGACTGGAATTTTTTTTTAGCTTGGTCTATATGCTTGTTTGATTTGTATTTTCTTCACTTGCTTTCTTCAGTTCTTCTATGGTTCGTAACCCTAGGGCTTCTAGGTTGTCATCCATTCACTTGTTTGTGTGCTCAACAAGTCAAGTAGATAGTCAAAGTTGCTCTTTGCATTTCATTTTTTAGTCCTTTTGTTGCTTTGATTTCCACTTAACAAGTTTGAAAAGTTTCGTGTATTGTTTGAGCATCTCTTTTCGAGCATATATCACATTCCTCATCTTGTTTTTGGCTGAGTCTTTGCTTCACTGGTTTGAAAGGAATTCTCTTTTGTGCTTTGCATTTGCTTGTGATTGATTGTATTGGAAATGTTTCATTGAAGTGTGATGTGTTTGTGAAAGATTCATTCCATCATTTCATTGAAAAATACATAATTCTAGTTTGTTGAATCAATATGTTACATTAGTTAGCATCATTGGAGACTAGAGTTGCATCGACATTTTCATTGGAAATGAAATGAATTCTCTTTACTAGTGAAAGGACTACTTGAAGTGTGTTTGATAGGAAAGTTACGAATTGGAAAGATTGTTTCATCATTTTGTTTTTAAAAGTGAAATAGTGAAAAGGTCATCTTGCTTTCGATTGCTTGTTTTGCTTCATTTGAGTGTGTTTCCTACTCTCATTAGTGTAGACAATTCATCGAATTGAAAGGGTCTTGTCTCATTTAGCTGCATATAGATCTTTTTCGAGCCACATTGATAAGGCCTGAAAACTGAGACATAATTTCAAGATAAACTCTAAAATGTATTCAATTAACCTAAGGCACATTTGAAACCTAATGATCACATTTTAGAAGGCCTAGGCTAGAGATGTGTTCTGGCATATTTAAACCTAACAGTTGTTATTCGCTTCGGCACTAGATAGTGCTAGTACAAACTTGTGCTCCCCGTATCGTCGCGTATAAAAAGGGAGACCCCACTAGGTTGCAATCCTTTATCCATAGGAAGTTGAGTCTGCCGCCTTGTGAACGTGATACACCGAACACAACATTCGGGGAGATTGCCTGCCCATACTTCTCAATTCGTTGGGATGTATGTTGCAATTCACAGTTACTTGGTAATCCTTTTTGCCTAGATCATCCTGAGTAGTCATTTTGATCTTTTTGACTCCCTAAATATAAAAGATCACTTGAGCGTTTGTCCTTTCGAGCTCGTTTCAAACCGAAAGTGAGAGAGTCACCTTTGCTTCTTTATCAACTCTTAAAACATGAAAGAGCACCAGTTTGTTTTTGTGTCTTAAAAAATTGTTGCCCACGATCTTATAACATTCCTGTTAGTCTTTTTCTAGACCACATTATGAGTATACCTTTAAATACATTTTAAATCCTTGAAATCAATCCCTCTTCTGGTTATTTGAGACAAAATCATCGTGTTTGAACCAATTGGTTCGCCTAGTTCCTCTTCCTCTCCTCTGTCTGAAAGATTGTCTGAGGAGCCTTCTCCTGAATTGCTACAGTCAATTGAGGACCAAGGTGTTAAGCTTGGAATTTTTCTGAGTATTCAACCTTTATCATCTCGTCCACCCCCTTCAAATACTAGGTCACGTTCTGATATTGGCCCAGAATCTCTGGATAATCCTATCCATACTCCGGAGATTCCCCCGACTTCTGAAGGTCAGCTTGGACTGGTTTTTTATCCTCTGAATACTTTGTTCGGTCCTGTTGTGATATCACCTCAACATCCGTAGATTTCGTACAATCAACTGGGTATTCCTTTGGAATTATGCCCTTGAACACCTTCAGTCATCCGTCATCGTCTGTTTCCACCCATGGAATCAAAAGGCTAAATCCCAGTCTCCTCTCTAGGTCGCTCGAAGATTTCCACTCCATGCACAGTCGAGGAGCGGGAATATCCTTTCCCTCCTGAAGGTTTCCCTTACACAGGAATCATTCCGACCAGTGTTAATCCTGAGTTACCACATAATTATGTGACTTTATCTCAGTTGATTTCAGGCATACCTACCACCTCATCACTATATCATAACCCTATTTGGGCATCTGACACTATACCTACCACAAGTTCGTTCATTAAGAACCCAACCTCCCAATAGACAATGATTTCTATAGTTACTTCAGTCCTGGTGCAACCCACCATTCCAAATCGTCTTGTTTTGTTAGTCCAAGTAACCCGTCCAGTTCAATCGATGATCTAGAGTCATGTCGATGTCAGTTCTTCGATCCCTCCAGTGAGTGGACAGGTTGTGCCACCGCTTGGGGGAAAAAGTTCAAATGTGTCTATGATTTCGGGTACAACCAATGTGAGTGGTTCACAAGCTCACATGGTTGGAATGAACCAGCCCTCTTCGGGTGCCATTCTAAACCCTGTTGGTTATGCTGGATCGAGCAATGTCCAGTACCAACAGATGCACCCTATTGGTCCATTTGGGTCAAGTAACATCCAGTACCACCAGCCCAATATGGCTTAGGTTCAGTACCAACCTCCTTATGTTCCATATGGTTCATAAGTGATGGTTAATCCGCCCTACATCCCTCATCCTAGACCTTATGTCCAGCCTAGTCCGTCTATCGCGCCTGGTGGGTATGGCCAGATACAGTTCAGGAACTTTCAAGGTGTCATTCCGGGAACTGTTCAAGTACCTTTGCAGTAGCAAACATCTCCTGCAGCTACAAAGACAGCTCCTGCAACAGCAAGGGAAACCTTCGTTGTAGTAAGGGCCATCCATGCAGCAGCAAGGCCAAATGTTGTCACAGCAAGGACAAATGCAACAACTGCAGGTGCAACCCTTGCAACAGTTGCAGCAAACCATGCAGCCGCATGTGTAGTATGTGCCGTAATCCTCCCAGCCTATGCCTTTGCAAGGTTAACCTCTGCAGCCGTAGGGACAACCTTTACAACTGCAAGGTCAGCCTTTGCAGCAACAAGGTCAACTCGGGCAGCAGCAACCCTTATACTCATATCAACAGGGTCAACCCTCGCAAGGGCAAGCCCAGGGTCAAGTACTGCAGTAGCAGGCACAAAATCCTTATGTCCATGGGCAACAAGTTCAACATCCTTTTATCCAAGGACACTAAGTCCAAAATCCTTATGTCCAAGGGCAGCAAGTGTAGAATCCTTACGTCTAAGGTAACAGGTCCAAAACCCTTTCATTCAGGGGCAGCAGGTCCAAAACCCTTATGCTCAAGGACATCAAGTGCAAAATCCATATGTCCAAGGCCAGCAGGCTCAACAGCCTTTTAACCCATATGTTGCTTATCAGCAACCTATGGCTGGATAGTTTCAAGGCTTTCAAGGTCAGAATCCTCCCTATGGGCCAAGTAACCTATAGTGGGGGAAAAATCAAATGCAATATGGACAAAATCCTCCACTATGGGGACAAAATCCTTGCTAACAAAGATGGGCCCCCTTATTGACCTCAAATGCCTTTCAATACCCAATTGTCATTCTTGGCTACACTGGAATAGCCAAATGTGTCTAGACTCATGAATGACCCAATTCTTCATTCACCATACTGGCCTTCAGTTCCATCCAAGATTTTGAGCGATTATCCAAAGCTTGAAGGAAAAGAGAAAGAGGATCCTCAAGCCCACATGATGACATATCACCTCTAGTCTCCTCAAATACCTACGTTAATGATTCCATTTGTCTTCGACTTTTCCAACGAACTCTTGCAAGTGCTACAGCCAAGTGGTATATCGAGTTACCTCGAAATACCTATCATGACTTTAACACTCTCGCCATGGCCTTTCCCACACATTTCCATATGTTGGTTCACTATGAAATTGGCACCCATTTGCTAACGTTGCTTAAGGAAGCCACTGCAACTCACATCTCTGATCACATCCGTGAATGGAGACGTACGCGCTGTTTGATTAAGTTTGAGATTGTTGATCATTTGTTGCCCGAGTGATTCACCAACTCATTTGTCAACAAAATTGCTGAGGACATTTCTATGGGTGGATGCATCACTGAGGAACAAGCCATCCCACGTGCCCAGTATCTAGACCTCGTCTATTCGCAATCTAGCACGTTATATGATGTGTTACCCGATGTACCCAGACCATCATCTAATCTGATGACATCTAAGTCTCCAGCTACACCTCCTATTGATTGAGTAACTGGTTCAGTGACTCAGAACCTTGCAAAATCTTCTTCCAAACAGAATTCGGTCTCCAACTTTGCTCCCAATGATTCCTCTCACAATTCTTCCGGCCTTGGTAAAACCTCGGAGGTTCATGCTGTCCAGTCTACCGCAGCGGATAAATCCTCTAAATTTAAGAAGAAAGGAAAAGACAAGGGTAAATTCGATGCCCTGAAACAGGGTCCTCCTAAGTCACTTGTTGGTGATGCTTCCCAATGGAAGCCCAAGTATTCATGCCTCATCTGTGAGGAGGATCACTATACTAAGGATTGTCCCAAATGGTCTGAAGTTAGTCGTTTTCTCAAAGGGACCCCCATTGTCCTGAAAGAGCCCTTTCCATCCCAGCAAACTCAAATGGTAGACCAGCCTCAGTCATATGCTTCCTCGGGTTCCCAAGTGTTCATGATGAGTACTCCGATTAACGTGGCTACCAGGCCAAAAGATTATCAAACTCCTACCCCGATAGAAAGGAAAGAGAAAGAAGGTACCCCTTCTTCTTCTACCCCGTCTAGTTCTGGTCCTCTCCATATAGAGCAACCTAATCTTGATTCTGCCATTCGACCACCTTCTCGATGTGTGCTACGAAAGTCCTCGTACAATCCCAACGCTCAAGCTGCTCAACATTATAACATTGTTGAATATTTGGCTCAAGTGCCATCAGCTATGTTTGCTCTCGAGATCCTTCAAAGTTGTCCTTCTCAGTAGAAATCGTTACTGTCGGCTATTGGGGGTATTGATCTAGCTGACTCTAACATCGTTTGTTTTGACCTAGAAAACCATGTTTCGCATTTACCTTTTGTGCAGCGATAGGTGACGTATTATCGATGATGGTATTGGAGTCATGTTTCAGCTCTTTTCTCGACTCGTAAAACTTAAATGAAAAGATCACCAAGTATTTTCCCTTTTTGACTCGTAAAAGAGAATAAAATGGGGGGTCCGCTTTCAAGCTCGTTCACCCATTATAAGTTTACCCCGTTTTTTCGGGCTAGTATGAACTATTTATGAAAAAGGTACTCCTTGACTGAAATGGTCAAGTGGTTCTCTCAAGTATCATTTTATACCTTTTTGGGCTCGAGAGACACAAATGTACGAAAATGGCCCATGTGGAGTTTTCTTTTCTGTGTCTTTTTCAAACTCTCTAAACATGAAAAAGATACCAAGTTACACCTTTGTCGGACTTGTTAAAACATTAAACGACATTGGATTCGTCGCCATGATGAACATGAGCTTCTCCTTCCTAGGGCTCATTAAACTTACTAGGTCAGATTCATCCGAAGGATGAACTTACAGTGCAAGCACATGCTATCCCCTTCAAGCTTGTGATAAAAAATAATTGGGGTACCTGCCAAAAATGGTGGGGGGAAATTGGAAATTCTATCAGTCGTGTCGGCAGCTCACTCTTGAACACTTTCTACTTCGTGTCGGGTTGGGATATCCTCCTTTTCATCATTGACCTTCCTGGGTTGGGCCATTCATTTTTTCCTTCCATTTGATCTCTTCCACGTCATCATGACCACCGATCTTATGGATCCAAAAGCTGCCAAACTCCAGAGTCGTGTCGCCGATATGTTCAAGAGTTAGTCCTTTTGTAGTTACACTTACTCCTGATTCTCTGTATCATATGAAATCATTTGCATCTCTTTGTCTTGTGTCGATGATGTGGGATACATCATGGCCCTCCTTCGACACGGTCGCTTCCTGTCAACTTCAGCTCATTATCCAGGAAGCTAGCCGAGAGACTCCCTTCCAGTACCTTAGAGCTTGCATGCCCTAATGGCAAGTTCTTTGCACTCAACAACAAGCTCACATTGTTGGCTTTTGAACGGGGTGATTTCACAGGTGTTCGACATCAATTCCTTTATTCACATTCCGTGAACTATGCTGCTAATACCTTGAGAGCCATTGTCATTATTGGTGGTTTCTCTTGCACTTGTTAACAGTTCACATCATTGACCGGTAATCAAGAGACTTTCTAGCATGTTTGACTTCAACACATTCCTTCACATGTTAGGATTTGTACTTTGATCGGCTCGTTTGGAGCACAAGACCCTGGGCTCAGATTACACCAATCCAGGCTGTGAGGTGATGTAACATGATCATGTTTATGTACATGTCTCTTTCAAATGGATGGATGCGACCATACCATGAGTTGTTATATGTGATACTTCTCATTATTAGATGGTTGCGACCATACCTTGGTTTTGTTATGATCCTTTCTATTGGATGGTTGTGGCCATGCCTTGGATCCATTTACATGATCTTTCTCTGGATGGTTGCGTCCATACCATAATACATGTATCATTTCTCAAATTTTTCAGTGATGTATATGTATCTATGCTTGCTTTAAGGTTTTTCGACGACATACTTTGGTTCCCCGCATCCACTTTTAAAGCATTTCACCCCTCACTCTATTTCGGCCTTCACGCTTTAGGGTGAATATGTTACACAACATTTTGTCACTGTCCCTATACTCCCCGTCCATGATCTTGGAGGACCTCTACAGTGAACCTGACATGCTTTCCCATCATGAAGAAACTCCCAGTATGTCCCTCTTCATGAGTAGAACAATTCCCCTTTGCATCATTTCCCAATAATCTTCCTTTTGCCCCAGTTTACAAGACCAATGCTACTAACCAGTTTCCTCCTCGTGCCAATTTGCAGAGATTAAAACTAGCCCTAGCGCCATACGGAGCAACTGAGCCCTTTTCCAGTTCGTCGATCCTCTTTTGGCAAGTTTTTTAAATATGGAGTCGAAGCTTCTAGCTCTAGAAGATTCGTAACAAAAGTCTAGTAGATGGTTGGGCTGGATGAAGTTGAGGAAGTCAATTTGAGCTCCTTTCCCCTATTAGGATGGAACAAACTCAAGAGATAAGACTTTCTCCCATGATGAGAGGAACCATCTCCCATCCATCCAAGCTATATAAACCTCTCTTTTCCCAAGCTAAACTAGTTTTGGAGTGAGTTTGAATGATCAACAAGACATCTATAGCTTGTAGCTTTCTAGTGTATGTTTGAGGGAGAATAGTGTGTTTTGGTTTGGTTTGAGACTAGAGGGAAGAGGCCTTAAAACTTCCATTGTTAGGGTTATCCATAAGATGCTAGCAGAAGTGTGGGAACTCGGATACGTCGGAGGAGACCAGGAACGTCAAGGCATCTATTGTAATCTCTTTTTGATTTATATGAATAAAACTATTGATTGATTTCCTACATGAAGTTTTATTTTACATATTTATGGCTTAATGTTCCTTGACCTATTAAGTAGGTTGAATACAATATTGTATGTTATCACGTTTGTTGTTGTTGTTTGTTTGCTTGTTTCAGGTATTTGAAGGAAGGAAACAGAAGATAGTTGGAGTGAGGAAGTAGGATCATCACCAAGCGGAATAGCGTTCTAAGAGATAGGCCCTCTTAATTGATTCTAGCTTAAGGAGATTTTCCATAGATTGTTTGTTTGTGGCTAGACACTCTCTCTCGAGCTAGAGGAATTGTTTGTGTCCACACTAACAACTTACCTGCTGAAGGTTCCACATGGGAGGATGAGAATTTTATATGAAAGCATCCATAACTACTCAAGCGTTGAGGACAACACTTTTTTGAAGGATAGGAGCATGTTAGGTCCCTATAATACTAGTGTAGTCCCCTTATTGTTATTGTTAATGTAGCCCCCTTATTGTTATTTTTGTGCCCATGTAGTCGCCATATTGTTATTGTTGTGCACCATAGAAGCCTACTATTGTTATTGTTGCACCCTTACATTATTATAGTTATGTAGGCTCTGATTATATTGTGACCCCTTAGACCCCTATATATACAAAGGAGGTCTTGTCATTTGTATCATCCAAGAATTGTTCATTTATGTAATGTAAAGGAGGTCTCCCCCTTGAAGAGGATAATTTTTAAGTCATTGATCTATCTTTTATGTGATTTGGTTACATAACATATAGTGCGGAGCCTAGGAACATCTAAATCTGATTCTAATTTGTTTTTATTAGTTTTAGTTTTATGTTGTAAATCTAAATGTGAAATTGTTTGAGTTTTAATTAATCTTGCTGAATATTTCTTTCTTCCTTTGGTTTGAGTATTTATGCACTTTGGTTCTTGGTGTAAAGTTTCAACAAGAAAGATAAAAAATAATGAACAAAATACAACAAATTAAATTAGACATTATTTTTGTTCACTATGGATATTGTCTCTCCTAAATGGTTATGTAACTTCTTCTCTAAATTCTACTGATACTTTATGTGTTTATTGCGAATACAAGTTTCATGCACTCTAGTTCCTTCATATAGCTTTGTTATGAAAAATAAAAAAAAACATAAAGAGACATTTTCAACCATATCAATTAGTTTTTAACTTATACTTAAAAATTTCAGCTTATTCTAAGAATCCAAGTAAGGGAAAATGCCAACATTTAAAAAGGGTTTTGGTGGGTATAATTTCCACTTATTTTTAGTTAGAGGATCCATGTGCCTTGGGTTTGACATAAAAGAAATAAAGGGTTTAGTGACAAGAGAAAAACGTAGAACATATTTTAACAACCTAAAATGAGCAATCAAGAATTCATTTCAGATTGTTAATATGATATGGAAAACTAAGCGATTAAGAATTCAGTTGTAAGAAAACATAGCAATTTGATTTTATACATTTCATTTAAGCCCATGTAAAATTTCATCAAAATAATAAAGATAGTCTTCAACAATCTAGATAAATTCTACAACAATCAAAGAAAATAATCATATTGATTCATAATTTTCCTCAATTAACAATCACATTTGAATTCCATATAAACATTAGGTTTACAACATGATTTTCCATGAAAAATCTCTATAATTGTATTAATATGGTGGAAAACTCAAATTATAAGGTGGGTTTTAGAATTACATGGAGAAGAATCACTAACAGCCCAAGGCATACTTCAAAATTCTTCATTACAACTTCATAAATCCTAACATATTCTATAAAAAAATTCACAGAGTTTCCCCTACACTAGAAAAAAAATTCTCCTAATTACATCAAAATTAGCCCTATATATAGGCAATCAAAATTAAATATCATAGCCCTAAACCACTAGTGGTATTCAAAAACCACTAAGAATCTTTAAAAAATGGTAATTGACTTGTAACTAACTTGTTGAAGTTTCCAAAAAAGTTTATCAATTGTAGGGTGGGTCCCATTTGATTTGGTTATAGTAGGTTTTTCCTCTCTCCTGCTTATGTACTTGGTGCTCTTCTCTCTTGTTGGGTGTTGGCTAAAGAGTGGGCATCACTTAGGTTGGGTCATCGGTGGTGTCGACCTTGGTTGTACTGATAGCTAAGATCGTCCCTATTATTTCTATGGAGGCTTAGAACTTGAGCTTGCCTCTACTGGTTACACATGTGGCACTGGAGCATGTTTGATCTGGAATTTATCCAGGACAAAGAATTAAAGGTATTACAGACTCATGTTCTTGGATGTGCCTATGTTGCTTATGCAACGGATCGATAAGATTGCTAGAATACATAGACATTGAGGCAAACAGAGAAAACATAACAGTCAAACATGTAAACAAAACAAGTTTAATAAGGATTTCACCCAATGCTCCTGGCCTACATCTCCTTGTCCAACCTCTTAGTGGTGGCCTCTCTATTATGTTTTCAAGCAGAGTTTTTACAACAATGAGCTCGATTCGAATCTCACTAAACAGAATGAAGTCAGTAAGAATGGAGTGCACATACTCTCCTTACTGAAACTCGACCTCTGAGGGTCACAATAGTATGACAGGCCTATGCCGAGGAGTTTGCTTGAACCTCTCAAGCCTTCAATGGAGTACATAGACTCTGACTCTCTCTGGCTCTGTCTAGCTCGATGCTGCCTTCAGGTCAGCTCGGCTTCTACTCTCTGTTCTCTGCTCTTAGCTTTCTGCCTCTTTGTTCTTTCCTATCTGTTCTTGCATGTCCTTTGCTTCTGTCATTTCATGGCTTTAAAGCCAGATTGTTCTTTGATTGCTCATTTCCGCTTCCTGACTTTTGGTTTCCCTGTCCTTTATTCGTTCGAATTCCTCTGCTCTACATCATCATCACTGGGTAATGCCTTACAGGGAGGTGGCCACCTGTTTGCTAACGAACTGGGTGTCAGATTCCCTGAATCATATTTTAATGGTTGTTAATTCTATTTGCTTCAAGATCGCCCATGAACACAAATCGTTTGCCAACTCATCATCCACGTCGAACTCTAAATCCCCAGTCATCTTGCTTTTTAACCCGTCAAATCCAATCATTCATTGGGACACATCTCCACCGTCAATCTGGGCACCCTAGATCCTACGGTCATCCTTCATATCGGGCGGACAAGTCGCACAATGTTTACCTGTTCGATGCGGGCAGTTTTCTCTCTCTTTCAGTGGACACATGTTGCTCGGCGTGTGGCATCGGGTGGGACTCAATCAAAACTGCTTACCACCTCAAAGCCTTTTGATATATTGCTGGTTTTGGGGAATCCCGCACTACAGAACCGAAACAGTTACTTTTCCATTTTTCATAGTGTTTTCGAGTCTGGGCACTTCGAGGCTTTCCTTCACTGAGGGGGACGCCCTGCAATACACAATTAGCACTAATCGCATATCAGAAACCACCCCTGTTTCTTGATTTGGCCTCTGGTTTTGTTATTTTGTGCCATCACGCATCACTATGGGCCAACGGTCTGCATGCTTGACCAAGGGTCCTCGTTGCTCCGCTTTGGTCACAACTGCCACTATTACAAGGATTCCTTCTTATAGCTTTGATGATTCTAAGACTTGAATCTTTTAACATAATTTGAAACAGTCATGAAAACTTAGAGAGTGTTTTAGGATCCAATTCAGATCACGGCCTTCCCACTGAAAAAGCTTTTGGTCCACCAAAAGTTGGTTTTCTTTCAAGCATCAATCAAGTGAGGGTATTGCTTCCTCGCTTGCTCAATTTCTATCCATTTCACACTGCTTTGTTTTGAAAATTTGAGTCCAATCCTGTCCAGAACTGTGTCTTCCTGCAATTCATTAAGATATTCAGGTAACAGATCCAATAGAAGGTAATTGACTCTGCTCTTCGGGGTCTTCAATTAATGAAGGTTCAAATAGTCTCAAGTTGTCTATATTAACAACTGAGTAGATGTGCATGTGAGCTGGTAGATCAAGGCGAAAAGAATTCTCACCAATTTTCTCAAGTATCTTGAAAGGTCCATACCTTATTGGCTTCATCTTCTTACCTTCACCTTGCATTCTGTCTTTGCTGATATACAGCCAGACTTGATCACCAACTTGGAAACTATGCTCCATCCGATGCTTGTCATGCCTTGCCTTGTACTTGGCTTCGCTCTTTTCCAGTTGTTCCTACACTGCCTGGTGAATCTATTGGATTTGTTCAATGAACTTGGTTTCCTTGTCCACATCACTGTGTCCATCAACTGCTATGTCTTTACCAAAGAAAAAATCCAAGGGAGACCTTGGTGTGAAACCAAAACAGGTCTCAAAAGGAGATCCCTATGTAGAAGAATGTTTAGCTCGGTTGTAAGCATGCTTCACATAACATAAATGTTCATCCCAAAGTTTGGGATGCTTGCTGCAATAGCCTCTAAGCAACTGGATCACTGTCCTGTTGACCACTTCTATTTGGCCATCTGTTTGCGGATGAAAAGTTGTGCTCTTCTTCAGCCTGGTGTCCATCAATTCCCACAAACTTGACCAAAATTTCCCAACAAATCGGGTATCTCGATCAGATATAATGGAAGTGGGTAATCCAAAATGAACCCATACATGCTGAAAGAACAACTTTGCAGTTTGTTCAGCTGTAATCTGTTTGTTACAAGGTATCAAAATACACATTTTGCTGAATCTATCCACAACAACATATAAATAGTCATGACCTTTCCTAGATTTAGGCAGTCCTCCAACAAAGGCCATGGAGACACTTTCCCAAGGATGAGAAGGGACTGGTAGTGGAGTGTACAAGCCTAGATTTCTATTCCTGGGTTTGCTTTTAGCACACACGGTATGCCATCTTATATATCTAGAAACTGTCTCATTCATTTTTGGCCAATAACAAAATATTTACAGCTGTGCAACTGTTTTACTTACACCAAAGTGACCTGATATTAGAGAAGTGTGTGCTTCTCGAATTATCTTTACTCTTTCAGTTTGTGGAATTCATAGCTTCCCAAAATGATACAAGAGTTGGTCCTTAATATGATAGTCCAATTCTTCTACTCATTTACCTTGACTTAAAGTTGCATATACATCTTTGAAATCTATATCTTGAGCATATTGTTCAATGTAGCTCTCATGCAATACTGAATTATGCTTAAGTATAGTAGATGCATTTATAATTGGTCTAGACAACATATCTGCAACTTTATTGTGTATGCCATTTTTATATCCGATGACTAAATGAAACTGTCGTAGAAAACCCATCCATCTATAGTGTCTTGATTGCTGCAATTTAGTTTGGGAGTGTAGATATTGAAGTGGTTGATGATCAGTATGTATAACTGTCTCTTTGCCCATTAAATAATGTTTCCTCTTTTTCACACTCTATACTAATGCATACAATTCTTTATCATATGTGGGATAGTTAACTACTACAGAATTAAATGTCTCAGAATGATAACATATTGGTTTACCGTGTTGCATCAACACTAATCCCATGGCATAGTCACTGGCATCTGTTTCAATCTCAAATGGTCTTTGAATATCGGGCAGTGCTAGTACTGGTGTTGTACTAATCTTTTCTTTCAAGGTGTCAAAGGCTTTCTGTTGTTTGCCTCCCCACTGAAACACCTTGTTCAATCATGTTAAAGCATGTAAGGGAGCTGCAATTAAGGAAAAGTTAGAAATTATCTTTCTCCAATATTGTGTTGCTCCTAAGAAGCTTCTAACTTTTGTAGCATATTTGGGTTTAGGCCAGTTTACAATGACTGCAACCTTAGAGGGATCTATCTTCAATTCACCACCCCCTACTATATGTCCCAAATAATTAAAAGATGTTTTGTCGAATTCACATTTTGAGAGTTTAACACAAAGATTTTCTCTTTTTAAAACATCTAGAGTCTGCTTAACATGCTTTAAATGTTCTTCCCACATTTTTTTGAATATAAGAATTTCATCCAGATATACAATAACAAAATCATCAAGAAAAAGTTTGAGTACATCATTCATTACTCTCATGAAGTAGCAGGAGAATTAGTTAAGCTAAAAGGCATAACCAGCCACTCATACAATCCCTGCTTTGTTTTGAAAGCAGTCTTCCATGCATCTTGCTCTGCAACTCTAACCTAATGATATCCACTATGCAAGTCTAGCTTGGAAAAATAAACAGCTTCTTTCAATTGATCTAATAGATCATCTATGCGAGGAAGGGGATAACAATTTTTTATCGTTATCTTATTCAGTGCTCGGTAATCAATGCACATTCTCCACGGGCCATCTTTCTTTCTCACCAAGACAATTGGAGACCCACATGGTGATGTGCTAGGTCTGATGAACCCCTTCTTGAGCAACTCCTATACATTCTTCTTGATTTTTGCATTCTCTAAAGCGGACAACCTATACATTTTGATGTTAGGCAATGGAGCATCTTGCTGCAAATTAATATCATGCACTATTTCCTTTTTGGGTGGCAAACCTTTAGGTTCTTGAAACAAGATATCATATTTTGAAACAATTTTTTCTAAATCAGCTTGTTGTTTAGCATCACAGCCCTCAAATACATTGATTTTATCAGGTTTCTTTTGCTTTACAACCATCAATAAAAATTGTTTGCATGAATTTACAATTCGTTTCATCTGCCCTGAGTTTATGAGAGTATAATTATTCTTGAGCTTATGAGCTCTTATAATATACTCGATTCCATCTTTAACGAGTAGATACTTATTCTTAGCTCTATAGAAAATAGCTTTTCTATAATACAAGTAAGGACTTCCTAAAACAATTCCACATATATCCAAAGGAACTATATCTAACTCAACCTCATCTACAAATGCTGACCCAAAAGAAAACTTAAGTTTACATTGTCTAGTCACTTGTAGCTTTGCTTTATCACATAACCAACCTAATGGATATGGTTTCTTGTGAGGTGTGGTTAGTAATCCCAATTTCTTTACGCTTCAGAAATTAAATTTACTTGTGAGCCACTATCAAACAAAGTATCAATCTTTTGATGATTGGAAATAACTCGAATATGAAAAAGCTCATGTGTTTTTCTCTCATCTTCTTCATTATCAGTAGATTGTGCAGAATTACTACTAGATGTTGTTAACACTCAAGTTGTTCCCAAAATTTGTGAGAAAGGGAATGCGGCCAAGGTAACCACAGACCAATCTCTTAGATACAGATTCTAGCCACTCTGCATCCAAAGAGGGCTCTCTCTTTATGATTTAGCTTTGTTTTGAAATGTGTTAGGCTAGTTATGAAGTACAAGGGTTTTGTTTCGAGTTTGGGTGGAGAGATTCAATAGAACAGTGAGGCAAAACATGAAGAGTTTCAGTCCATTGGGCATGATGGAGTCAAAGAAGGATAGCTTCCTGGATTCGGTTTCTAACTGAGGATGGCATCACAGAGCAAGGTACTCAAATATGGAACAATTTAAAGGCTGGAATCAGATGGAATGGAGTCAGATGGATGAAGGGCAATTAAGAATCCTTCATCATATTGACAGAGGGAAAATGGCTGACTACTGTTAAGGAGCAATTAAGAATTCCTTAGCAAATAGTCCAGAGGAAAGAATCAGGGGAAACAAGAGCAATTAAGAATTCACTGTTTATTCTAATTCTAAAGAAAACATAGAGAATAATAAAGACTAAAAACAGAGTACATTCAAGCAAATTCTAAGTTATTCTTTCTCTCTATTATTCAGAGCATGAAACATAGATGATATAGTAAATGTAGAAACTATAAAACACAAGTTAGAAGGGACTTATTGATCCATAAGCTGATTCAAGAATTCTGTAACAGGTCCTCAGCATCAATTCCTCATCCAGTAGGCCAAACAAAATGGTTCCAACGGCCTTTTTTATTCCAAAATTCTGTATTACAGCAAAGTCTGAGAATACTCTCCAACCAACCCCAAATACTTAGTTTGGGGGGGTATTTATACAAAATATCAAAATATCTTCCAAAATATCTCATAGAGATAATATATAGTGATGATTAATCCCTTTTTTACAAAGATAGAGATAAACAGTCTCATATACAGGGAAACACTAAATTGATGTTGCGCTGGTTGTTTTGTCTTTATTGGATGTACTGGAGGTAGGCTCTGCGAGTCGGTTTAGAGCTGTCTTCCACTAATACTCTATGATGGTTGCTCCATCATTTCCGGACATTCTTTGACCCTGATCAGATATACTTCGATCAGTTTGACCCTCAATCATATCTATTTATCTTATCATGGAAAAATAGCCCGAAATTTCTGCTTTATCCGAGAGAAATTTACAAAATCCCCAGCATGTCTTCTCACCATTGTTGATCTGGAAACTTATGTCTCTGAAGTTTCCTTAAGGTTTCATCAGTTTCTGTATATCTGAAGAAATTAGGCTGGAGCTGAAACAAATGTTTTACCTCATGATCAATATAAAATAAGTTTTCTAAGTTATCATAGAGAGTTGTGGGGAGTGCTTTTACTCCTGAAGCACTTGTTGATGAATTAACTTGATCAACAACATATGTGTTCAACTTATGTACATAATCTGTGTGTTTCATAAGCCGGTCATTATTTCCTAATAGACTTGGTAGCCCTTTATCCTGCAAAACTGTAAATCTTTGCATGAAAGAATTAATTTCCACTTGCATATCCTGGCATCTTTTTTCCAAATTCTACATTAAAGTTCTCTTGGTTAGAACTCTTTTGATATCCAAAATGGTGCCTGTCCTGTCTGGGATGCCGAGTTGTTCCAGCTGTTCCCTGTTTCTGCTATTCAAAAAGTGTATGAGCCGGTTGGATAGATCAGGCATTTTTCCTAGTAAAGCTCTTGCTTTGTTAATTTCACCATGTGTTGCATTCACCAAGTCAATTTGCTCATAAATAGCTTGGATAGATGGCCAAACATTGCTTAGGGATTGATTGATGTTTTTCCAAAGGATTCCCTTGATTTCTGCTAGAGGCTTGTCCATAGTGAGATTCTTCTCTAATGTTCTGACTTTGTTCTGTAATACTTTATCCTCTCTTATTTTCTCTGCCACACTTATTTTGGATTTATCATAACTCTGTTATACTTTTGCCAATTTTTCCTTTACTTGCTTCAGCTCTGACAGTTGGAGTCTCAATTCTTCCATGGCTTTTATCAATTCTTCTGTGCTCATATTTGTACTACTGCCTGGTGCTACTGCTGTGGTTTCTGTACCTACAATTACTGCTGTTGTGACTGCTGGGACATTTGGGGCCAATGTTGATGCAATTGTTGAGGGCTGTTGTGGCCAGAAACAACCCCCCTTCTTCTTTAGTGTTATTCCTAATACTAAATAAGTGGGGACCCTTAGTAAAAAATTTAAAAATTAATCAGTGCTTGTATTTCCTTTTTAATAAAACTTACCATCATAAACTTAGGAAAATACCCTTGAAAAATCTAAAAAGTTTAAGTTTCATGATAAAGTAAGACAAAAATCTTTCCTTAAGAAAAATCGCATCGCAAAAAGGATAACATGATACCTCCTTGCAAGCCGAAGTCTAAGATTGTGAGATCGCGATGCGAAACTACACATTAAGAAAACATTTATTGCATAGCATGTCTAAAAAATCACTTACACTTAAAAACTTTAAACTGCTGATATGTGATGGCGCATATCGCAAATCGCATTTCGCAGAAAACAAATTAACGAATGATTGACATATATTGTGCTCCAACGATTTGCGATATAGCGATATAGCGAGCTAGCAACCTTGCGATGTTGCGATCGGCGATATTGCGAAGCAAATCGCAAAATCGCTTCATCGCAGATCTTTCGGGCTCGTTGTTCAAAAAAGTATTTTCCATAAACTGAGACCTAGTTATGCGCTTTAATGCTAATTAAAGCGATATTGGAATTTGCGATTTTGCGATTTTGCAATATTTTGAATTTGCAATATTGCCATATAGTGAGCTAGAAACCTTATGATGTTGTGATTCTGCGATGTTGCGATCTGCGATATTGCGAAGCAAATCACAAAATCTCTTCATCGCAGATCTTTCGGGCTCGTTGTTCAAAAAAGTATTTTCCATAAACCAAGACCTGGTTATGCGCTTTAATGCTAATTAATGAGTTAGTTGCCAGTCATTAATGGAATATGGTTTTGTGCTTATCAAGGAACCATTTCACGTAAAGTGGTATATTTTATATGTCTTCGGCATTTAAAACTTTCCCGTCACCTTTCCTTATCATTATTCTCACTTCACTTGTAAATTGCAGGAACAGAGAATAAAGAAATATATGAATCAGTACGCAGGATATTATGGGAAAGAAAGGCAAAGACCCAATCTCTGAAGAGAAAGAAATGAAGCCCTTGTATACAGACACAGCCTGTAACAGAGATGCTAGTATTGCTACTTGGGAAGGCATGTATAGTCTACTTGAGGAAGAGAATCCTAAAGTGATGGAGGTTATGACTACTGCTAGCTCACATGGTTCTTCTGAGGCATCCATTACAGAGCTAGCTTGTTCGTTCTTACACAGGATAGCGGCGAGGCCCAAAATTCTTCCATACACGGACATGATTAAATGGTCAAAAACAAACAATTTAAAACTCAGGGTCAAGAGCTTATGGAATCATTATTTTCACAAAATTTGAGCTTTATATCCGTTAAAAGAAAACGCGCAAAAGGCGAAAAACGCACCAAAGAAGCCCGGATCAAGAAACGGAGGTAGTTTCCAATGCATCACTAGGCAAAACTTCTTGAAAAGGAAAGCTTCTAATTGCTCAGTCACCTGTAAGCCCAGGAATTTGTAAAAAGAATGCTAGAGGTTAAATAAAAAGTAAAACTTGAATCCTAAAACCAGTAGTAATTGTCCGAAACATCTTCAATATGGTATGTACATATGAACAGCAATTGCAAACAGGCTGGAGACAGAAAGCTCAAGAAAAGGCAGAATCAATCCAAAGGTTAACCAAGTTGAATTGGGATTCTTACTGGGCATACTTGGTAAAATTACACAGCGAGTGTATGACTCTCAAATGCATCATCAGTTCTGCCGAGAAGATGGCGCCAACTCTTGCCGATTCTGTTTTCACATCACAGCTAAAATCGGAAGTCGGCCAACCGACTCTTCTCAAAAAAATGTTGAACGTGTGCGATTTCAAGGAGAAGATACAAAAGTAATTAGTTAGTAGTTTTAATTTTAGATTCAGTTTTAGTTTCAATTTTGTTTTATTTTTGCCTAAAATGAGGACGGTTATTTAAACCGCATCCTACATTTTTGTAATAAGTTATTTTTTAGATTTAGTTAGTAGTATTTAAACCCTTCTCATGCATTTAGAGAAGGGCCCTGAAATTTATCAAAAACTTATCCCCAAAACATGCACTTTTGTACCCTCTGAGGAGGTTTTGATGAATGAATGGAACAAGATTTATTGATATCTGCTACTGATGTTGCAATTCTGTACTCTTATTGGATGTTGGATTAAGAAGAGATAAATCATTATCGCTTGAAGCTCATGAGCAGAACTAGTTATAAATAGTACTTCTATCTCTTAACTATTTCTGCCTTTGTGTTAAAAGTGATATTCATGTTCAGTTGTTTATATATTGATGCATGAATGCTTGAGTTATCATTTGGCACTTTTGT
Source organism: Pinus tabuliformis (assembly GCA_031772625.1). Lineage (NCBI taxonomy): Eukaryota > Viridiplantae > Streptophyta > Pinopsida > Pinales > Pinaceae > Pinus > Pinus tabuliformis. Next base: position 92,502,591 of record CM062814.1, on the reverse strand, counting down.
ATGGTGATAGCTATTTATTTATGCTTAATGAATGAGTAGCTTATTATGCGATATGCCTTTCACAACTGTTTCGTTTAACTTTTTATACGAAGTGGTTTATCTGTATTGAATTCTTTTCTCATAACAGTTGAATGATCTTTATTACCAATTGTTATCTAAAATCATTTTAGATCGCATAACGGAAGGATTACACCCTGGGTTAGTGTAGACTTAGATATTTCTGCTTATTAGAATACAATTTGCATGTTATTAGATTAGAGTTAGAATTAGAGCATCTCGCTTAAGAACTTTTAGAAAGGAAATATCAATTATTCACACACACACACAAATTGGGAAACCAGTCCCATATCCCCAGTTGGACCCACTATACCAAATGGAAAAGGAGTTGCTAACCAAGGTCCAGACCGGGTGGGTATCCCCCTTCTTGTAGACCCGATTTTCGGGGCTTCAACAGGGGGCTAAAATAGTGACTATAGGGATTACCTCAGGTGGCTGGGAGGTCGACTCTCCCTGCTTCTCTTTTAGTGCTTTTTCAAGTGCCTTCTCTGTATTAGTTAATCTTTCATTGAGCTTCATGAGCAGGTCCATCATGTCTTCCTCTGATTTATGCTCTATAATTTCCGCAGTCTGAGGGTGCCTTGGAGGAGGTAGTTTCAACTGTTTACATCAAGGCAGCAATGTCCTCTTCCTTCTTCTTGATTGGTGCCTTTATGCCTTTAGCATCTTTGGGATCATGTCCCAGTTCCATGATAATCTCTTCTAAGGATTTGATTCTGTTATCTTTGGCTAGAGAAGAAGCTTTCTCCCAATTCAACTGAGCTAGTGTGTTGTCTAAAGAACTGTGTAACTGGTGGGCCAACATTGCCTTGTCAGTTAGTGTGGAGTAAACCATTTCTCCAGTCTGCTTATGAAGTTCAATCTGGTCCATTGGATGAATGTCTTTGGCTAGGACCTCCAAGTTTGTTCTGATAAAATTTGTTGCTGACTGGGGTTGCTGCACCTTAGGCTTAAAGTAACTCATTATCATTTTGCCTTCTTTAATGTCATAGGCAGACATTAACCTTTGCTGGTTTGAGGGGGCCATCTTCAAGTATTGATTGTACATTTGAATTCTCACAGGATCATTTTTGGCCTTAATTTCTGTAAAAGTCCGTTTGATGTCAGAGGGTTGTTTGCTTTGTGGCCTGGTAGATGATACTTCAACACTGTGCTGCCTTTCTAGCTCTTACCTATGTGAGCTAGTTGATGTATCTACCACTGGGGAAGTCTGTTGGCTGACTAACCTCTCACCTCTTAGGTTGTCTGTTGTTTCTTCAATGATTTCCTCTTCTGACAGAGGATTCAATCTTTGCCTCTTTGCACCTGGTTGTTCAGCAGGTCCACTAATAGGTGTGGCCTCTTCTCTGTCTCTCTTCTTGCTTCTTTCCTCATTTAGAGGAGTTTGCAGTGCTGGAATTTCTGGTGCTCTAGTTTGGGCTGGAGGAATTTGCCCTTGTTCATGTTCTTTGGACATTGCTGGCTGATCTATCATTATAGGATGCTCTGTGGTATCTACCTCCTTACCCTTTGAATTCCTTGTGACTGATGTGCTAGTTTTCTGTGCAGGTTGCTGAGAAGTTCCAGCAGAAGATGTTCCAACTCCTTATAGTTGAGGCAGCTTGAAAGATACCAATCCAAAAGAGTCCAGGTCAAGGGTTTTTTCAAGATCTTTCATAGATTTTTCCATCTTCTCTTGATCACTAATTTCTTCTATCAAGGTCCCTTCTACCCATTCTTCCTGATTTGCATATTGTTCAATTTCTGGGATCCTATGATTTACATACACTGATAGCCTGTACCTTAACCTTCTGTCACTTATGAAACTACATGGGTCATATGCCACCCACCTAAAACTCTTCTTTGATCTAAGGTGGTCTTCTAAGATCTTTTCAGTGTCTTTCCACGCATCCCTATCATGGATAACATAAGGGCCTAACTGGTTTTTTATTCTCAGCTGAGCCTTCTTCTTTACATTACAAAAGTGGGTCAAATCTGCATTGGTGATTTGCCTGAAATATTCTAATGCAAATAACCTCATGGGCACATATTTAGGCAATTTAAAAGGGCAAAGTTCACACCCATACATTCTGATCTTTGTGTGATTCTGGTAGAGGTACCAGTCACCTATTTTGTAGTTTTTGGAAAGCTGCAAAATATTCTTCATGTCACTAGTGATCCTAGGAGGTGGGGCTCCTATCAACAGAGTGGAGGCTGGGTGTACAAACAATTCAATGAATTCACTATAAGTATAAGGGCACTCATAAGTATCATGGAAGACTGAGCTCCAAAAGATCACATACCTCCGATTTCCTTTTGAGTCTAATTTCCTAATGGGAAATGGAAAGTTGTCTAGCTGATAATATAACAACAGATGGTATATAAAATATGTGTATTTGAAGACTCGTTCCCTCTCCAAATTCATGAATTGAGCATGGATTTTATTGGCAATGAAAGTGGCATAGTCATATTTGACAACAGGGGGCTGTCCTAGAGTAAATATTGATAATAGAACCAGGGTGATATCATCCACATATTCGTTGGACATAAATCCCAAGACCGAGGATATCATGTCAAGAATGAGTTTACTAGTTTCAGTGAAAAAAGCGTGCAGATAAGGAGGAGGGCTTTTAGGTTGGTGCTTTGGTGACATGAACATCTAAGCAATACGGGTTATCTATGAGCTAGGAAATTGAGAAGCTTTTTCAAGCAAAAATCCCATGGAAAGAGGAGCAAGAGGCTTAGTGGAATGAAAATGTATCATCTCATTGATGGATTCAGCAGTTATGGAAAAAAGGACATCTTGGGAAGAAGACATAACTCCTCTATGGATAGGGTCATAGTTGGCACAGCATTGGTGAATGATATCTGGGAAAACATGGACTAAGGGGAGGAAGTACATGGGAAGGTTTGATTCCCACAGTCCAAAAATATCAGAATTGCTTAGATAACTATCCCTAATTTAGCAGAAGGCTTGAAGATGATTGTAATCAGTGGTTAAGTCCTTTATTTGAAAGTCTTTGTCTGCGAGAGGCAGATAATATAAGTCTTTGTGAGGTGCATTTACAGGAGCGACATTCAGGGCTGCGGGGACCTCCATGTTTGGTTCTTGTGTTTTCAAATTGGAATTTGGGATTGTTGTGGAAAATTGGACCGAACAACAGGTCTAGGAGTCTTTTTATAGGCTAAACAAACTGTTCTTGACTCGAATTTGGTTTTCACAGGTATAACTTTCAGTGAAAAACGAAATTTACAGGGTTACCGGTAAAATGGATAAATACCTGTACTGCGGAGGCAAATTGAGTAACTGTAGGTTGGATGAAGGATTGCAGCGCGCATTGCCATGGTCTCTTCAGCTGGGTGGCGGTTGAAAGTTGGTACAATGGCTTCAGTCGTTATTTTTCATGGGAGCGTGAATAAAGAGAATTACAGTGAAAAAGATATTTCATCGTTTTTTAACGAAATTCAGTTTGGTGGGTAATTTTTGGCATTTATTGAGCGGATGATGTCAGTATGACGGGACAGATTGTCGTTTAGCGGGGCGTACGGGACGGTGACGTGGCAGTGACGTCAGCATGGTTCAGCGGGAGGGCGGTAAAGTGCAGCAGAGGAGGGGGTCACAAAATGACCTACAACTGTTGGATCTGGGGCCGTTGATCTGACGGTTGGCACTTAACGGAGGTGATATATGGTTACGGCACGGGGGCCCGATGTAATAAATATTAATAAATCATATCGGGGTTGTGTTGATTGGTTGTCGGGGTGTTTTAGTTAGATTATTAATTAACATGGGGTTAATTAATCCCTCATGTGCACGGGGAATGGTTATTATAAGGTTTCAAATAAACCTATAATTCCATTTAAAACAACGATATATGGCTATAGTTTAGCCGGGGGCGGGAATAATAAAGTTTTGGGGTTTTGCATATATTAATATAATACGGGAAAGGGGAATAAGTATAGGGAGTTTATACAATAATGTTAATAGTTAATATGAGAAATGATATAAAAAACAGCACTAAGTTATAAAGTTTAAAAACTTAGGCTCAAGGAAAAAAAGTTTCTATGTGATTTTGTACAATTTCCTAAGTAAAAAGGGTTTTACTTAGGCTTTTTATGAAATGGGATGGAGTGATTTGGTGATATTAAGTAGATCTCAATATCTCTAGGGGGACATTAGTAAGTGATTTGGGAAAAGGATGGAGGGGAGTTAATCATGCTTCGCTTGATCTGCTCCAAAATATAAAATTGCCCTAGTACCTGTGATAGAAGTAAGGTTAACCTTCTGAGAGACAAAACCTATCACAAGTCTCTTTCTGCAACACCAAAACTGCCTACCCAACCTATTGTATCTAACATTTTTTCTTCTTTTTCCATAGGTGCATTTAGACTAGCAATCCCTTTTCAACCTTTCTTTTCTTTACATGATAAGCCTATCTAAGGCTGCATTTATTTCATCCAAGGCTCAATTTAAACTGTTGAGCTCATTTGCTTCTCTACCTATCTATTTATCTTCCAATATTAAACAGTTTGGATAGATTTCTATTCTCTATCTCTAAAACAGGAAATTCAAACATGAACTAGCCAAGATTAAGCTATTTGGCCATTCATTAATTGTGGAAAAAAGTTCAACAAGTTGTACATGATGCTTTATTTACTGAAAATGAAATAGTAGTGGCATTTGGACTTGCACACTTTCCTGGTCCTTTTTCTTTGGGGTTCATTTCTTTCACTTTTTTGACCATCTTATTCTTTTTTTCCCTTTGATTTTGTTTTAGGGTATACCCTCTTTACATTTTTTAATTTTTTGATTTTTTCATAATATGGAAAACCTTTGCAACAAGGAAAGGTATGAACATATTGCAGAGCTAATCAAGTCAATCATGAAATATCACACCTATTGGTATAGGAGCATAACAGATGCTTCAAAATTTTTACCTTTTATACCTATGGTTGTGATTGTTGCTTCATCTCCTGAGTCTGATCCTAAATCCTTTTGAATGGCTGCATTAGTCTTCTTCTTCTTGCCTTCGAAATTCTTAGGTTTCAGCTCCGGATGTAGAATCCAGCAGTGCTCATCATCATGCCCATCCTTCTTACAGTGGGTGCATGAAGACTTGATTTTCTGTACAGTGTTTCTCTTCCTCTCTTTCCATTTTTTTTTCTTTTCTCCTTATTTTTGCTTGCAGTGGGTTGGGATGATCCCCCAACTTCTAGGTTCCCATTCTTACCTCTAGCTTCTATATGTGTAACCTGAACGGATACCTCATCTATACTAGTAGGATTAAACATGAGGATAGTGTGCCTCATGTAGCTGTGTAGACCACCTATATACTTTAACAGATTCTCAGGTGAGTCTAAAGAAATTCCTAGAATCAAAGCTCTTTTCCTAAATTCTTGGGTGTAACCTTGTACACTTTTCCCTTTTAGTTGTCGAATAGTTTGCCAGCTCATCATGGCTTGCTACATGCAGGCTAGTGGATAGAATTGCTTTTTAATTGCAGAAACAAATTCACTCCAGACAAAAAGAATCTTACCATGTTTCTTCATGTCAGCTTATGTCCTGCCTTCCCACCATACCAAGGCAATGCCTCCAAGGCGTAGGTTGGCCAGCTGAATCTTACTTTTGTTTGAGTCAATGCTCTGCACTCTGCAATAAACATCAATCTGTCTGATCCAATTATCTAGTTTCTCTGCATTCAACTCTCCATCATATATTGGTAAATCAAATTTAACATCTAATTTAATCCAAGATGTCTTCTTTTTATTTTCAGGGCTATTAGGAGGCATGAGAAATTTTTCTTCTTTCCCTTTACCTTTAGAGTGGTCATGGAGGAGAGATTCTTCCACTCCTTTGTCTTGTTTGGAGCTTGATGAATCTTCATCTCTATGTTTCTTAAAGTCCCTATACATTTCCTCCACCATGGACTTGAGGGTCAGAAAACTATCTAAAAACTAGGAATCTGATTCCAAGGGATTCTCTTTTGAAATTTTCCTCTTAGAATAGACTCTTCCAATTTCTGGGTTAGTTTCAGCCAACTCTCCTTCTCCTAATTTAAGCTTTGATCTAGTTAGCATTCAACAACAAAATCCAGCACAAGCTTGTCTAACCTTAGTAAACTTGAGCTCTGATACCACTTGATCTGGAATTCATCAAGGACAAAGAATTAAAGGTATTACAAACTCATGTGCTTGGATCTGCCTATGTTACTTATGCAACAGATCAATAAGATTGCTAGAATACATAGACACTGAGGCAAACAGAGAAAACATAACAGTCAAACATGTAAACAAAACAAGTTTAATAAGGAGTTCACCCAATGCTCCTAGGCTACGTCTCCTAGTCCAACCTCTCAGTGGTGGCCTCTCTATTATGTTTTTAAGAAAAGTTTTTACAACAGTGAGCTCGATTCGAGTCTCACTAAACATAATGAAGTCAGTAGGAATGGAGTGCACAGACTCTCCTTACTAAAACTCGACCTCTGAGGGTCACAGTAGTATGACAGGCCTATGCTAAGGAGTTTTCTTGAACCTCTCAAGCCTTCAATAGAGTACACAGACTCTCTGACTCTCTTTGGCTCTGTCTGGCTCAATCCTGCCTTCACGTCAGCTCGGCATCTACTCTCTGTTCTTTGCTCTTAGCTTTCTGCCTATTTGTTCTTTCCTGTCCGTTCTTGCTTGTCCTATGCTTCTGTCAGTTCATGGCTTTAAATCTAGTCTGTTCTTTGACTGCTCGTTTCTTCTTCCCGGCCTTTTGGTTTCCTTGTCCTCTATCCGTTCAAATTCCTCTTCTCTGCGTCATCATCACTAGGTAACGCCTCGCAAGGAGGTGGCCACCTATTTTCTAACAAACTGGGTGTCAGATTCCCTGAATCATATTTGAATGGTCGTTAATTTTGTTTGCTTCAAGATCGCCCGTGAACATGAACGTTTGCCAACTCATCGTCCACGTCAGACTCCAAATCCCCTGTCATCTTTCTTTTTAACCTGTCAAATCCGGTCAGTCATCGGGACGCATCTCTGCCTTCATTTTGGGCCCCCCAGATCCTACGGTCGTCCTTCATATCGGGCGGAAAAGTCGCACGATGTTTACCCGTCCAATGCGGGCAGTTTTCTCTCTCTTCCACCAGACACGTGTCTCTCGGTGTGTGGCATTAGGCGAGACTTAGTCAAACTGCTTACCACCTCGAAGCATTCTGATATCCTGTCAGTTTTGGGGAATCCCACGCTATAGAACCGAAACAATTACTTTTCTGTTTTTCATAGCGTTTTTGGGTCCGAGCGCTTTGGGGCTTTCCTTCACTGAGGGGGACGCCCTGCGATATGCGATTAGTGCTAATCGCGTATCAAAAACCACCCCCGTTTCTTGATTTGGCCTCCGATTTTGTTAGTTTGCACCATTACGCGTCACCATGGGCCAACAGTCTGCGCGCTCGACCGAGGGTCCTCGTTGCTCCGCTCTGGTCATAACTGCAATTGTTACGAGGATTCCTTCTGATAGATTTGATGATTCTAAGACTTGAATATTTTAGCATAATTTGAAATAGTCATGGAAACTTAGAGAGTGTTTTAGGATCCAATTCGGATCAATGTCCCCTTTGAATGGATAATTTATATAAATCCAACATACCCCTCCATTCCTTTCCCAAAGGAATATCACATGATTGTGCGTCAAAAAAAATATATTCTAAAGTTGTAATTGTCTCATAATCCACTTTACCTTGCTCCTTGAAAAGGTTCTTCAACATGAAAAAAACTTCAAAATAATCTTCATACAAATTTATAGCTTCTTTTGCATGTAAGGCAGGGTCCTCCTCCTGGAAGCCTTGTTGGGTGATTTAGTTGTCTGCTAAATCCCTGTCATTTAATTTATCAATCCGAGGTATCGTAAACTTAGAAGCAAACCAAAATATATGGGACCTTAGATGAAACAGGTGTAAGAAGTTTGTTTAGAATGGAAATTCATATTACAAATCTAAACTATCAGATCTATTTTATGAAAGCATAAAAAATGTTTGATCAATGGAATTATTTTACTTTAGAAGATAGAGAAGAGTCTCTTGTTCAAGAGTCCTGATTTTCCTTCTACAATCTTCCTATAATAACATTACCAAACACCCAAGAAAGCAAGAAAGAAAGCATGTAAACGAAAGCAAGTAAATATTGTTTTCAATTCAATTCTTAGCTTATGGAGAAGAGTCTCCTAACTTAGGAGGACTTGATTTCCCTTCTCACATAAAAACTATATACTAAAAGGGAATCAATATTCACATAAATGTAATCTAGGAAAGCTTATGAGAAAGTAAATCTTATTTCAATTTAATCTAGCTCATGGAGAAGAGACTCCTAACTTAGGATTTCCTGGTTGTACTTCTCACATCAAAACTAGCTACTGAAAGGAGATCAACCTTCACACAACAAAACATGGCCACAACATGAATTCATACTAAAATTATCTACAAGTATTTACAAGAAAGAAATAAGATGAACATCATAATTAAAATTAGTATATTCACAACATTACTTTACAACAAAGTGCACTTATCTCAGTATGGGGATCCTTCCATTCCTCAATGAGCACACATGAACAACTATCACACCTTAAGAATCAAACAACACTCATAACTCATGATTTGGAGAAAATGATATTATTCATGTTGAATGAACAATCATAAATTTGGTGCTAATGAATAACTGATAATTGTTTTCTCTCCCTCCTCTTCATAACATGATTTGGAGGATGCTCTTCTTATTTATACATGAATTAGGGATATCTACTCAATAAATGTAGATCCCTTAAATATCTACTAGACCCATACTTGTCTCAACTTATCCCTAAATACTAGATACAAATCCCATGACACATCAAAATCTCCATGATCTTTCTCCTTGGAATATGGTCCACCTCTTGAGTTGAAATTCGAATTTGATCTTGGGAGGCCACATAAGGGTGCCTTGGAAACTTCCAAATGATCTACACATGTCATCAAACTCAAGCCACTTTTAGGTATAAGCAAATACATGTTATTTCTCTAACTTTTAATCATAAATTCACTCTAAATACATGAAATTAATAAATTTGGAAAATGAAAATATAAACTCATATGGTAATGGAAATATAGGGTTATGTAATGATAATATGATGAAATGAGGTGACAAAATGAGGATAAAGGTGAAAATGGAGTGAAAATTGATGTTAATTTGGTGGCCCAACAAGCCTTTCTGATCTTCTTTAATGTCATTGAGGCTCTTCCTAGGGGATTCCTTGTTAGGTCCTTATAATACTAGTGTATTCCCCCATTATTATTGTCATTGTAGCCCTTATTGTTATTGTTGTTCCCATGTTGTCCCCATATTGTTATTATTATGCCCCATATAAGCCCATTATTGTTATTTTTGTTCCCTTACAGTATTATTGTTATGTCGACTCTGATTATATTGTGACCCCTTAGACTCTTATATATAGGAAGGAGATTTTTCATTTGAATCATCTAAGAATTGCTCATTTATGTAATGTAAAGGAGGTTGCCCCCTTGAAGAGGTTAATTTTTAAGTTGTTGATCTATCCCTTCTTCTATTTTGTGAGTTGGTTGCATAACATTTGGTATCAGAGCATTGGATTCTAGGGTTTCGTTGTTTCAAACAGGTCCACGTGGAATTTTCGCTATAACTTTTTTCTATGAAGCTTCAGAAGCTGAAAAAACCCATTGATATGCAATCTTGATGAATGTCGTATCTGAATTTAAGATCTTGTATCGCTATATTTTTAGAGATATGATCCAAGGAAGTTAGGGTTTTTGCAGCTTCTCGAATTCCATCTCAAACAGGTGACCTTGGGAAAATCGTCATAACTTTCTCTCTAAGCATCAGATTCAAATTTCATAAAAAGTGATAGAAATAGGAGATTGTAGTTTGTTGGGTATCAGTTTTAGGTCCAAAGGTCGAAATAGTGACATGTGGAACTTCGTACAAGTTCGCTCTACTAAACTATTCTATAATCGGGTCATTATGGGATATTAGGCATAACACTTTCTTGGAGAATCCAATCTTGATCGGACTTATGGGGTTGGAAAGAAGACTCATAGGGATACCATAGGATGAAATTTCAAACCTTGAAGATCCAAAATTACATATATACAATAGATTCAATATCGAGCTCCTACTGGAAAAAAATAAATAAATAAAAAGGTGTGTATTTTTTTTTTTTTTAAATTTGCATAAGTTTTATTTGAAAAAATGATTTGAAGTGATTCAAACAACATAGTGAAGCATAATAATCATTAATTGATGCCCCGGAGAAAGAAAATGGAAACACCTAGTAAGCAACCCAAAATTTATATTATGACGCATGGAGAAGAATGAGAAATGCAAAATGATATATCAAAATTACGAGACCAAGTGCAACAATTTTCACTCTCACAAAGAGTAATAAAAAATGAAATGGAAGCTAAGATGGATGGTTTGAAGAATATCTTAAAACAAGACATGGAAGGACTGAAGAATGGCATGAAAGCTAATATGGATGACATGAAAGATAATATGGAAGATTTTAAGAATGGTTTAAAAGCAGACATGGAGGGTTTGACAAGGTCGCTACAAGAAATGCTTCCTAATGGCAAAAATGTATTAGATGAAACTCATGATTAGAAAAAAAGAAATTTTAATCATGATTTCATAGACTCTAACATTAGATAGAAGACCCATCATATTCCAAAGATTGATATGAGGAAGTTTGATGGCAAGGATCTCGTAACATGGATACTATAGATGCAGCAATATTTCGATCTCCGTAATGTGCAAAACACTGAAAAGATACACATTGCAACTTTATATTTGGAACCCAATCAATTTGTATGGTATCAATGGCTTTGCTCTCGTAAAAAAATTGTCACTTGGTCAATTTTTATGAAGGAAATTATTACACATTATGAGGATACAAGGAGAAACACCTTCTTTAGTCAATTGATAAATCTCAAACAAAAGCGTTCAATGGTGCAGCGCATTGAGGACTTCCAGAAATTGAATATCAAGGTAAATGATATTCCAGAGGAGCATAGGATTGATGTGTTCATAGGGACTTTAAAGGATAACATCCAACATGAGTTTCGCCTTTGGGAACCTGATTCATTGGAAAAGGCATTTAGGTTGGCAAGAAAATTTGAAAGCAAAATTATGGAAACAAGGAAGTCTACCACTCACAACTATAAAGATGGAAGTGTTGTTGCCCCTAGCCTTCCATAACCTACAGCGTTGACACCACAACAATTGGAAGAAAAAAGAGAAAAAGGGCTTTATTATAGTTGTGATAGCAAATACACTAAAGGTCATAAGTGTGCTGAGAATAAATTATTTTACATAGATTGTGAAGAGGAGGAAGAAAAGGAACAAGAAACATCAAAAGAAGAGGATATAAACCAAGAACCAACCCTAGAGAAAGATGAAATGAATATGACCATATCTTTTAATGCATTGGCAGGAATTACCACTCCTCAAACTCTCAAGATAGAAGGACATATCAAGAAGAAAAAGGTAATAGTGTTGATTGATTCGGGTAGTACCCATAATTTTATTCATTGTAAGATAGCTAAGGAATTTAATTGCTTCCTGTATCGAGCACCAGAGTGTCAAGTGATGGTTGCAAATATGTATTGAATAGTCCAATTCTTTCCATCCCAATGGGTGGTGCTGATGGTGTACTAGGATTCCAATGGCTACAATATTTGGGTACAATAGCTTTTAATTTTCAAGAACTTTTCTTGAAATTTATTTGGGAAGGAAAGGAAGTTGAACTAAGGGGTATTACAGGGAAGCTAGGAAAGATAATCAGCTCTAACGGCATGACAAAGCTTCTAAAGAAAGAACAACAGGGCATAATTGCACAATTATGTTCACTAGATGTTCCCACATATAAATCATTATTTCTCCAAATCTCCAAAAAGTCTTGGACAATCATTCCAAGGTATTTGAGACTCCCAAAGGCCTCCCAACTATTCGTGATCATGATCATGCTATTCATTTAATTCCAGGAAGTGTTCCTCCAAACATCATGCCTTATATATATCCCTATGCCCAAAAGATCAAAATTGAATGAATGGTTGCAGAAATGCTAGAGACTTGTATAATTCAACCTAGAGTTTTTTCTCTACTCCAGTAGTATTGGTGAAAAATAAGGATGGATCATGGGGCATGTGTCCGGAAATAGGGAGCTCAACAAGCTCACTATTAAAGATAAATTTCCCATTCTAGTCATTGATGAACTATTGGATGAATTGCATGAAGCAGTTTACTTCACCAATTTGGATCTTTGTTCAGGATATCATCAAATTATAATGAAGGTTGAAAACATTCCGAAAACAACATTTAGAACTCATGAGGGTCATACTGAATTCTTGGTCATGCCTTTTGGCCTTACCAATGCACCTTCTACATTTCAAGGTTTGATGAATTCCTTTTTCAAACCCACCCTTAGAAAATTTATGTTAGTATTTTTTGATGATATACTAATATACATCAAGTCTTGGAAGGATCATGTTCAACATGTTGACAGGGTGCTCAAACTATTGGAGGAGAAACAATTATATGCAAAAACCTCCAATATTTTCTTTGGAGTATAGAAGGTGGAATATCTGGGTCATATTGTATCTCATGAAGGTGTTAAGGTAGACCCTAGCAAAATTAAAGTCATTAAGGAAATGAAAATTCCCACATTCATAAAGCATCTGCGAGGATTTCTCGGGTTGTCAGGGTATTATCGCAATTTTGTTAAGAATTATGGGAGAATAGCAGCACCTCTAACAACATTACTGAAGAAATATTCATTTTCTTGGACTCCAAAAGCAACGATGGCCTTTGAACATCTTAAAGAGGCAATTTGCCAAGCACTTGTATTAGCTACGCTAGACTTCATAAAAACCTTTATTGTGGAATTTGATGCCTCATGAAATGGAATTGGTGTCATTTTAATGAAAGAATGAAGACCAATTACTTTTGAAAGTCTTCTAATCAAAGGAAAGTATTTACACAAAACTATTTTTGAGAAGGAAATGTTGGCAATACTACATGCACTTAAGAAATGGCAACCTTACCTAATGGGAAGACACTTCAAGGTAAAAACAGATCATGGTATTCTTAAATACATTTTATAACAATGATTATCTTCAGAAGAGCAACAAAAATGGGTCACAAAGATGTTGGGTTATGACTTTGAAATCATCTACAAATAAGGGAAGAAAAATGTTGTTGCAGATGCACTCTCAAGAAAGGATGAGGATGTGGAAGCATTGCTTTGTGCCATTTATATTATCCAACCAAATTGGATAAACGAAGTAAGGGGTGAATGGAAGAATGACGAAGAAGTGTGGGCACTCATTCAAAAGTTGCAGCAAGATCCTAGTACATCTGACACATTTAGCTGGAAAAATGATTCGTTATGGTACAAAGATCGCTTATACCTCTGTAAGAATTCCCAACTCAAACAAAATATTCTTCTGGAATTGCACACCTCTCCATTAGGAGGGCACTCAGGATTTTTAAAAACTTACCACAAGGTTAAGAAGGATTTTTTTTGGGATGGCCTTAAATCTGATATTCAAAAGTTTGTGGTGGAATATTTGGTTTGACAACAAAATAAAGTTGAAACAATTAAGACCTCGAGACTCATACAACCTTTATCCATTCCAAGTCAATGTTGGGAGGAGGCTTCAATGGATTTTATCATAGGTCTACCTAAGTCCGAAGGAAATCATGTCATCATGGTGGTAGTTGATAGACTTACCAAGTATGCACAATTTTGTGCATTATCGCATCAACTTAAAGCCAGTACAATTGCTACTACATTTATGGAAACAATACAAAAGCTACATGGAAACCCAAAGATTATTATAAGTGACAGAGATCCCATTTTCACTATAAATTTTTGGACAAAATTATTTTCTTGTCTGGGTACTCAGTTATCTCATAGTTCATCTTATCATCCTCAATCTAATGGGCAAACTGAGATAGTGAAAAAATGTTTGGAAGGATATCTTCGTTGCTTTGTAACTGATAAACAAACATAATGGGTCAAGTGGTTGCCTCTGGCTGAATGGTGGTATAACACTTCCTTCCATACTATAGCAAAAATGACCCCATTTATGGAACTTTGTGGATATCATCCACAATCCATCACATCATCTTTAAGAGAAAATTATAAGGTTCAAGTAGTGGAAGATCACATCGAGCATCAACAACAAGTTCTTCAACTCTTAAAGGATAACCTCACTTTGGCGCATAATAGAATGAAACAACAAGAAGATCAACATCGCAGCGAAATAAGTTTTGATGTAGATGACTGGGTATTTCTACAACTACAACCATACAAACAAATGTCCCTCAAGTAAGCTAAGAAGGATAATAAATTATCACCAAAGTATTATGGTCCGTACAAGGTGTTGCAAAAGATTTGTACTATGGCATACAAATTGGAACTTCCTGCATATTCCTGAGCGCACCCAGTTTTCCATGTTTCATGCTTAAAAAAGGTTATAGGTGACAAGCCCCCAATTCAAACAATGTTGCCAGAACTTGACGAGGAAGGAAAAATCATATTGGAACCTAAAGCAGTCACAGAAATAAGACCCCAACAGCTACGAAATCGATCAATTTCAAAGTATCTCATCAAGTGGAAGAACTTACCTGCTGAAGATTCCACATGGGAGGATGAGAATTTTATACAGAAACATCCATAACTACTCAAGCGTTGAGGACAACACTTTTTTGAAGGAGAGGGGCATGTTAGGTCCCTATAATACTAGTGTATTCTCCCATTATTATTGTCATTGTAGCCCTTATTGTTATTGTTGGGAAGGCCTCCAAAAGCCTCCTGCAAAAGGCGTTACGCACTGAGGTGGGCGCTACGAACTGGGCCTCACTGGCCAATGTAAAAATACACAGGCGCTACGCATTCAGGTGTGCGCTACGCATTGGGTAAAATTTTTTTCTCCTTCATCCAGATTCATGCCAAATTGCATCCAACTGCTTGCAAGTAGGTTCTTTATGTTTTCTTAGTGAATTTTAGACATGATTATGGTGTTTTGAAGTGGAGAAACAAGTGTGAAATGTAAAACCCTATGTTTATTTCCAAATTCACTTCTTAGGGTTTGAAACAAATATTAGGTACTGTGTGGGTTAATATATGCCTATGTCATCTATTTTCAGTGGTGTCCATGCTCATTGTTAACCTTAGCCTCACACTCTCTTTTTACCATTACATCCCTGTTGTCAGTGTTATGGCCATTGTCATTTCCACCTCTTTTCTACACACTTGTCAAATTCCTTCATAATCAAAGCAATGACTCTTTTTTCATGCAAACTCATTTGACAAAACTATTCTCATTGTGGCTTTCCTATGATACTTGGATACACATGTGACATATTTGGAAATTGCGCCAAACTCTCATTCTTCATCTCATTGAAAGTCAAACAGACTTTGAAACACCATGAAGGCGGATAGACAGTGACTTTACAACTGAAACTGCATGCACCAAAAGGGCACTAAAATTTCGAAAAAGGGAGGATAGACTTCGAATCTTGGCCAAAGCTTCTTTGGCTGAGCATAGTACTTGATTGGGGACCCCCAGCCCAAATTTCAACAAGTTTGGGGAAAATTTTGTCAATTTTGAAATTTTTGTGTAAAAAACAGGTTTTTGGGCTCAACGAGCCGCGCGCTACCCTTAAAATTGGGAGGTCCAAATCATGAAATGTTTGCATTTTTGGATTTTTCATGATGAAATACACCTGCTCAGCCACTGCCAAGGAATTTCATCAAGGTTTGGGTCCCCAAAAGGTCAAAAAACATGCAAAAAATGACCTCACTGCCCCTTTTTGGACACACAGGAAGCAGTCTTGGGAGAATGAACTTTTGGAGGGGTAAATGGACACCAAATTGGAAAATTCCACTTGGGTTGCAAAGTAGACATCCAGAACTTTCCAACAAGACAACCTGAGCTCAATTTGGATGTCATGAAGTGCACCAAACGCAGGTGGAAACGTGCGCTACGCATAGGGCTCAGGCGCGCTACGCATCAGGATTTTTTGCAAAATTTTCATCTTCAGCTCAGGAAACAAAGCCAGTTTGACCAGTTTTGACTTGTGATGGGATTTTTCAACCTCCTTGATGTAATTAATGGAACTTTATGTTGACTTGACACTTATTTACCTATTCTAGATGATTCATTCATAAAATAGCAAAAATTTAATGAATGAATTGGTTTCCTAGCTTATAGAGGCAAGTTGTTTTGACTGCCTAGATTGTAGTGCTTTGTTTAGAATTGGTTGAAACAGCTCCTTGGATGATGAGATCGACCCCTAGAGGCAAGGGAATGGGTTGACGTGCCTATATTATGTGTTTTCTTAGTCATTTTCATGGTTGGACTCTTGGGAATAGCTTGATACACTATTGTACATATTTTATCTGCAATTTTGGCAAAGGATAGACCAGGGTTTTGCAGCACTATTTGGGATTCATGTGGCCTTATGTGTTGATGGTGTGTTTCTATCAGTACTTGTAAGTTGTGTATGTGTACCACTTTCCTTATTTAATCTTCTGCAATTAAACAAATGAAGTGTTAAGGTAGAATCCATAAATTTGTTATGCTCTGCCTTTAAGTTTGTTTAATTTTCCATGTTTTCTTCAGTTTAAGGAGAATCCTTGAGACTTCCTTGCTCTCCTTAGCTCCTCACATGTCAGGACTATTCATTCACTCACTTTAAAGGCATCAAAACAATCGCCTATCTTGCCCCAAGTAGACCTCTGCAAAAGCTGTGCCTCATCCCCGCACCCAAAATTGCCTTTCCCTGGAATTCAACAAAACTTCAAAAAATAAATTCCATAATCTTTGTACTTCATACTTAGCCTAAAATTAGTCATCAATTCAGTCATCTCGAGCTTCTTTGATTACCTTTTTCCGAGATTGACCGGAGAGAGCCCTCTCCTGTCCTCGTAGGGCTAGCTACGAGGCTGAGCGTGGTTTGATGTGGCCTCGAGTTTTGCCTTCCTCAGCCTGAGGCAAATTCGAACGCTAACATAGTGGCGACCATACTGGGGAAGAACAAATGGTTTGCTTGTTGATGTCATTTGTTTTATAAGCTACAGACGGAGCCTGAAGTTATGCCAGGTAGCCTTCGAAACGCTTTTGCTTTGCATTAGCGGAAGTAGATAAACGCTGCTTCAGTCAATCTCCAGTCTAGCTTGTAAATGTGACATCTAACTTGTTAATTACCCCAGTACATGTATCAAGTTCAGATCTGATTGTTGATGGTGGACAACGATTAGACACTGCAAGGCTGAAATCATTCACCTGTCGACTTCATTCACTAAAGAATCCAACAATTTATGCTTCATGGTGACTTCACTGTAGAGAGATCAGTAGCTGTGAGATTTTCAAGATGGACCGAATCACAAGAAGATATGCTCCCATGAGCCGAGATCACATTCCAAGTTTTCTGAATAAGATGCCCAAGGTAGATTGGTCAAGGAATCTGCCTACATTTAATGATGATGGTTAGAAGGATGCTGCTTTACATCTAGTTAGATTTCATATGCAGATTCGCAAGTTGAAGGTGGATTTTCCTGAAGATTGCTTGATGAAGATATTCCTGGCCACTTTGGAAGGTGAAGCCCTATCCGGGTATGAAAATTTTCCGCTGGCCTGTATTTACTGTTTAAAGGATTTTCATGCCTTGTTCATTGAAAGATATCAAGCATCTTATCCATCATTAAATTTGGTTCATGACTGTTGCAAACATGCTTCTACTTTTATTGAAAGCCTTGAGAAATATTATGAAGATGATAATTTTATGGATGATGAAATCATGGAGGCCCTGTACGAAAATCTGTTTCAGCAGCATAAATAAAACTTAGAGGATACTTGTCAAAATGATCAGGACATTTTGCAGCAGAATCAAGATCAGCAGGGTGAAGATTGTCATATGGCTGAAAATAATGAAAGAGAAAGTGTCATTTTAGATCTGCCCACAGAAGAAGACAACGTGCAGGGTAGTCAAGATTCAATTTCAGAATGTGATGCAGTCAAGTCAGCTATTTCAGATCAACATTCAGATCATGATGACCAAGAATACCTTGTGCTGAATCCTGAAAAGGAGAATTTTGTTGTTGAGATCATAGACAGTGGTATGGATTCAAATGTTCTAAGTCGTGCTGCCAGTCTGTCATTAGAACCGAGTCTTCATGAGGAGGGCATTCAGTCAGCTCATGAACAACAAGGTGAGAACTTTGCTCAAGCAAGTGAAAAAATTTCTCTGAATGAATTTGTGGTAGACAACATAAATGATAATATTGTGCTTCAAGGATCATCTAAAGTTTCTTTCCTTGTGATTGAAGAATTTAATAAGGAACATGAAAACCTAGCCGTCATATCATATACAAATGACCTACAACACATTCACACCACAGAAGAACAAAACATTCAGGATTTCCATTCAGATTCCTCTTCATATGTTTCATGTGCTGAAATGCTTTTCCAAGAAGAGATCTGCTCATCCATCTGTTCAGAGTTTTTTGAAGCCCATGAGCATACTTTTACCGAAGCACATGATGAAGGCAGATTAGGAATTGAAACAAAGGACACCTTGATCTTTCAGCAAGAGGTGGCAATGGCAAATCTTCATGTTTTTTACGATCCTCTAGCAAGTTTGTTACAGCCAGCAGTGAAAGTGTTTATTACAGTGTTTTGTTGCAGCCATGGTCAACTATGTTTTTGGATGCCCAGTGATAGGTTTGTACTGTTGACCAGAAGATCTGATAAGGAGAACCAATCAAGAAGGCATCTTCTTGATTGGTTGCATTGGCATTTTGATATAGTTTGATGGTATATTGTCTTGTAAGAAACACAGGTGGTTGTCATCATGATTTCAAATCTTGATGGACCGCTGTCCTTCAATAAGCTTTGTAAGTTCTTGTTTTCGTTAAGTCAGTCATGAGTCATTTATGAGTCAGTTTTCAGTCATGTTGGTTTCATAATTGTGTCGGCTTGAGTTAGGTTTCAGTCAATAAATGAGTCAAAGTCTTGTGTTGTTTGCCGAAATAATGGACTCCATAGCCCAATGGACGAAGGCGCTGGTCTGCTCTCCCAAAGATCTATCGTTCTTGGCACCTCCAAGGAGCTACCATCCCCATTGGAGCCAATGTTAGTGTCAGTCTTTCCAGCCTTCCTCTAGTGATCAAACGTGCTCTTACAAAGTGATTTTGAAGTGTCAAGGTCAAATTTTGTCATTTCAGTGAGTCTTCAAGCAAAATTTGGTCACTAGGCATTAGGTCTAGGGTTTGTTTTCACTCTTTTTAAAATTGCCCAAATGCCAATCTATGTCACTATTCAGCTGAGTCTATCATCATTCATAGGGTTGTCCTCATCATGTCAGGTTCCATTGGGTCATTTTACACCTTGTTCATGCTTCAGTTGTGCCTTGGTAAGGTCCATTTCCCTCTCCTAGGGTTTTGGAGGTAATTTCTCTTGGATGGTCAAATCATCGAAAAAATTTGTATCCTGATGTTCATACACCTTCCCCATTCCTTAAAGTACCTTATCAAATGCTTCCCATCCCTTAGATCCGCCAAATTCCTCATTTTTGCACAAACCCTAGTTTCTTGCCACAACTTGGCAATTTTCTAGGCTAGGCCTGTGTTTTGCCCTTTTGGACCCCTTCCCCTCGCTTGATATCTGAGATTCCACTTTCCCCTGCTTCCTAACATCCCTCCCTACTTCCAAAAATTTCCCCAAGAAGTTAGAAGCCCCTTATCCCCTTCATTTCGCTTCATTTCGACAAAATCTCTTGTTCCACACATCGGGGTAGGTTTTACTCACATGATGTTTCTGAGCAATCAAAAATGAATTTGGGAAAATTGAGTGACATTTTTTTCCACAACATGCCAAGGAAGAAAAACCTCCTTCACTTTTTACACAGGTGTCATGGTTTTAGAGAAATGTCAAAAATATCGTTGCCTCAGGAGAATCGAATGCACCTCTGAAGTGACCTTGGGAAAATCAAGTTTTCTCCTAGCTTGGTTGACCAAATGACTTTCTTGATGAGTCAAACGATAACTAAACACAAAGATATTTCCAATGAGCTATCATGAGCTCAATTTGGAGTTGAGAAAGGCATTCAAAAGTTGACTGCAACAGCACTCTGCCTTGAGGCAGCCTCATTTGGCACATTTTGACCAGTCTTGGGAGATTTGATTTTCGACAAGTCAACTGAACTCCAAATTTAAAAATTACACTTGGGTTGGAAAGTAGACTCAAAGCCCTTTCCAACACGCTATCCGGTGCTCGATTTGGACACCGGGAAGGCCTCCAAATGCCTCCTGCAAAAGGCGCTATGCACTGAGGTGGGCGCTACGCACTGGGCCTCACTAGCCAGTGTAAAACTACACAGGCGCTACGCATTCAGGTGTGCGCTACGCATTGGGTAAAATTTTTTGCTCCTTCATCC
This sequence comes from Pinus tabuliformis, assembly GCA_031772625.1. Classification (NCBI taxonomy): domain Eukaryota; kingdom Viridiplantae; phylum Streptophyta; class Pinopsida; order Pinales; family Pinaceae; genus Pinus; species Pinus tabuliformis. The sequence continues at coordinate 92,482,068 of CM062814.1, read as the reverse complement.
AGATTCATGCCAAATTGCCTCCAACTGCTTGCAAGTAGATTCTTTATGTTTTCTCAGTGAATTTTAGACATGATTATGGTGTTTTGAAGTGGAGAAACAAGTGTGAAATGTAAAACCCTATGTTTATTTCCAAATTCACTTCTTAGGGTTTCAAACAAATATTAGGGACTGTGTGGGTTAATATATGCCTATGTCATCTATTTTCAGTGGTGTCCATTCTCATTGTTAACCTTAGCCTCACACTCTCTTTTTCCCATTACATCCCTGCTGTCAGTGTTATGGCCATTGTCATTTCCACCTCTTTTCTACACACTTGTCAAATTCCTTCATAATCAAAGCAATGACTGTTTTTTCATGCAAAATAATTTGACAAAACTATTCTCATTGTGGCTTTCCTATGATACTTGGATACACATGTGACATATTTGGAAATTGCGCCAAACTCTCATTCTTCATCTCATTGAAAATCAAACAGACTTTGAAACACCATGAAGGCGGATAGACAATGACTTTACAACTGAAACTGCATGCACCAAAAGGGCACTAAAATGTCGAAAAAAGGAGGATAGACTTCGAATCTTGGCTGAAGATTATTTGGCTGAGCATAATACTTGATTGGGGACCCCCATCCCAAATTTCAACAAGTTTGGGGAAAATTTTGTCAATTTTGAAATTTTTGTGTAAAAAACAGGTTTTTGGGCTCAACGCGTAGCGCGCCGTGCGCTACCCTTAAAATTGGGAGGTCCAAATCACAAAAGGTTTGTATTTTTGGATTTTTCATGATGAAATACACCTGCTCAGCCACTTCCAAGGCATTTCATCAAGGTTTGGGTCCCCAAAAGGTCAAAAAACATGCAAAAAATGACCTCACTGCCCCTTTTTGGACACACAGGAAGCAGTATTGGGAGAATGAACTTTTGGAGGGGAAAATTGACACCAAATTGAAAAATTCTACTTGGGTTGGAAAGAAGACATCCAGAATATTCCAACAAGCCAACCTGAGCTAAATTTGGATACCGGGAAGTGCCCCAAAAGCAGGTGTAAAGGCGCGCTACGCATCAGGAGTTTTTGCAAAATTTTCATCTTCAGCTCAGGAAACGAAGCCAGTTTGACCAGTTTTGACTTGTGATGGGATTTTTCACCCTCCTTGATGTAATTAATGGAACTTTATGTTGAATTGACACTTATTTACCTATTCTAGATGATTCATTCATAAAATAGCAAAAATTTAATGAATGAATTGGTTTCCTAGCTTATAGAGGCAAGTTGTTTTGACTGCCTAGATTGTAGTGCTTTGTTTAGAATTGGTTGAAACAACTCCTAGGATGATGAGCTCGACCGCTAGAGGCAAGGGAATGGGTTGACTTGCCTATATTATGTATTTTCTTAGTCATTTTCATGGTTGGACTCTTGGGAATAGCTTGATACACTATTGTACATATTTTATCTGCAATTTTGGCAAAGGATAGACCAGGGTTTTGCAGCACTATTTGGGATTCATGTGGCCTGTTGATGGTGTGTTTCTATCAGTACTTGTAAGTTGTGTATGTGTACCACTTTCCTTATTTAATCTTCTGCAATTAAACAAATGAAGTGTTAAGGTAGAATCCATAAATTTGCTATGCTCTTCCTTTAAGTTTGTTTAATTTTCCATGTTTTCTTCAGTTTAAGGAGAATCCTTGAGACTTCCTTGCTCCCCTTAGCTCCTCACCTGTCAGGACTATTCATTCACTCACTTTAAAGGCATCAAAACAATCACCTATCTTGCCCCAAGTAGACCTCTGCAAAAGCTGTGCCTCATCCCCGCACCCAAAATTGCCTTTCCCTGGAATTCAACAAAACTTCAAAAAATAAATTCCATAATCCTTGTACTTCATACTTAGCCTAAAATTAGTCATCAATTCAGTCATCTCGAGCCTCTTTGATTACCTTTTGCCGAGATTGACCAGAGAGAGCCCTCTCCTGTCCTCGTAGGGCTAGCTACGAGGCTGAGTGTGGTTTGATGTGGCCTCGAGTTTTGCCTTCCTCAGCCTGAGGCAAATTCGAACACTAACATAGTGGCGACCATACTGGGGAAGAACAAATGGTTTGCTTGTCGATGTCATTTGTTTTATAAGCTACAGACAGAGCCTGAAGTTATGCCAGGTAGCCTTCGAAACGCTTTTGCTTTGCATTAGCGGAAGTAGATAAACGCTACTTCAGTCAATCTCCGGTATAGCTTGTAAACGTGACATCTAACTTGTTAATTACCCCAGTACATGTATCAAGTTCAGATCTAATTGTTGATGGTGGACAACGATAAGACACCGCAAGGCTGAAATCATTCACCTGGTGACTTCATTCACTGAAGAATCCAACAATTTGTGCTTCATGGTGACTTCACTGCAGAGATATCAGTAGCTGTGAGATTTTCAAGATGGACCAAATCACAAGAAGATATGCTCCCATGAGCCGAGATCACATTCCAGGTTTCCCAAATAAGATGCCCAAGGTAGATTGGTCAAGGAATCTGCCTACATTTAATGATGATGGTTAGAAGGATGCTGCTTTACATCTAGTTAGATTTCATATGCAGATTCGCAAGTTGAAGGTGGATTTTCCTGAAGATTGCTTGATGAAGATATTCCTGGCCACTCTGGAAGGTAAAGCCCTATCCTGGTATGAAAATTTTCCGCTGGCCTGTATTTACTATTTAAAGGATTTTCATGCCTTGTTCATTGAAAGATATCAAGCATCTTATCCATCATTAAATTTGGTTCATGACTGTTGCAAACATGCTTCTACTTTTATTGAAAGCCTTGAGAAATATTATGAAGATGATAATTTTATGGATGATGAAATCATGGAGGCCCTGTACGAAAATCCGTTTCAGCAGCATAAAGAAAACTTAGAGGATACTTGTCAAAATGATCAGGACATTTTGCAGCAGAATCAAGATCAGCACGCTGAAGATGGTCATATGGCTAAAAATAATGAAAGAGAAAGTGTCGTTTCAGATCTGCCCACAGAAGAAGACAACGTGCAGGGTTGTCAAGATTCAATTTCAGAATGTGATGCAGTCAAGTCAGCTATTTCAGATCAACATTCAGATCATGATAACCAAGAATACCTTGTGCTGAATCCTGAAAAGGAGAATTTTTTTGTTGAGATCATAGACAATGGTATGGATTCAAATGTTCTAAGTCGTGCTGCCAGTCTGTCATTAGAACCGAGTCTTCATGAGGAGGGCATTCAGTCAGCTCATGAACAGCAAGGTGAGATCTTTGCTCAAGCAAGTGAAAAAGTTTCTCTGAATGAATTTGTGGTAGACAACATAAATGATAATATTGTGCTTCAAGGATCATCTAAAGTTTCTTTCCTTGTGATTGAAGAATGTAATAAGGAACATGAAAACCTGGCCGTCATATCATATACAAATGACCTACAACACATTCACACCACAGAAGAACAAAACATTCAGGATTTCCATTCAGATTCCTCTTCATATGTTTCATGTGCTGAAATGCTTTTCCAAGAAGAGATCTGCTCATCCATCTGTTCAGAGTTTTTTGAAACCCATGAGCATACTTTTATCGAAGCACATGATGAGGGCAGATCAAGAATTGAAACAAAGGACACCTTGATCTTTCAGCAGGAGGTGGCAATGGCAAATCTTCATGTTTTTTACGATCCTCTAGCAAGTTTGTTACAACCAGCAGTGAAAGTGTTTATTACAGTGTTTTGTTGCAGCCATGGTCAACTATGTTTTTGGATGCCCAGTGATAGGTTTGTATTGTTGACCAGAAGATCTGATAAGGAGAATCAATCAAGAAGGCATCTTCTTGATTGGTTGCATTGGCATTTTGATATCGTTTGATGGTATATTGTCTTGTAAGAAACACAGGTGGTTGTCATCATGATTTCAAATCTTGATGGACTGCTGCTCTTCAATACGCTTTGTAAGTTCTTGTTTTCGTTAAGTCAGTCATGAGTCATTTATGAGTCAGTTTTCAGTCATGTTGGTTTCATAATTGTGTCGGCTTGAGTCAGGTTTCAGTCAAAAAATGAGTCAAAGTCTTGTGTCGTTTGCCGAAATAATGGACTCCATAGCCCAATGGACGAAGGCACTGGTCTGCTCTTCTAAAGATCTGTCGTTCTTGGCACCTCCAAGGAGCTACCATCCCCATTGGAGCCAATGTTAGTGTCAGTCTTTCCAGCCTTCCTCCAGTGATCAAACGTGCTCTTACAAAGTGATTTTGAAGTGTCAAGGTCAAATTTTTTCATTTCAGTGAGTCTTCAAGCAAAATTTGGTCACTAGGCATTAGGTCTAGGGTTTGTTTTCACTCTTTTCAAAATTTCCCAAATGCCAATCTATGTCACTATTCAGCTGAGTCTATCATCATTCATAGGGTTGTCCTCATCATGTCAGGTTCCATTGGGTCATTTTACACCTTTTTATGCTTCAGTTGTGCCTTGGTAAGGTCCATTTCCCTATCCTAGGGTTTTGGAGGTAATTTCTCTTGGATGGTCAAATCATCGAAAAAATTTGTATCCTGATGTTCATACACCTTCCCCTATCCTTAAAGTACCTTATCAAATTCTTCCCATCCCTTAGATCCGCCAAATTCCTCATTTTTGCACAAACCCTAGTTTCTTGCGACAACTTGGCAATTTTCTAGGCTAGGCCTGTGTTTTGCCCTTTTGGACCCCTTCCCCTCGCTCGATCTCTGAGATTCCACTTTCCCCTGCTTCCTAACATCCCTCCCTACTTCCAAAAATTTCCCCAAGAATTTAGAAGCCCCTTATCCCCTTCATTTCGCTTCATTTTGACAAAATCTCTTGTTCCACACATCGGGGTAGGTTTTACTCACATGATGTTTGTGAGCAATCAAAAATGCATTTGGGAAAACTGAGAGACATTTTTGTCCACAACATGCCAAGGAAGAAAAACCTCCTTCACTTTTTACACAGGTGTGGGTTAATATATGCCTATGTCATCTATTTTCAGTGGTTTCCATGCTCATTGTTAACCTTAACCTCACACTCTCTTTTTCCCATTGCATCCTTGCTGTTAGTGTTATGGCCATTGTCATTTCCACCTCTTTTCTACACACTTGTCAAATTCCTTCATAATCAAAGCAATGACTGTTTTTTCATGCAAACTCATTTGACAAAACTATTCTCATTGTGGCTTTCCTATGATACTTGGATACACATGTGACATATTTGGAAATTGCGCCAAAATCTCATTCTTCATCTCATTGAAAGTCAAACAGACTTTGAAACACCATGAAGGCGGATAGACAGTGACTTTACAACTGAAACTGCATGCACCAAAAGGGCACTAAAATGTCGAAAAGGGGGAGGATAGACATCGAATCTTGGCTGAAGCTTATTTGGCTGAGCATAGTACTTGATTGGGGACCCCCAGCCCAAATTTCAACAACTTTGGGGAAAATTTTGTCAATTTTGAAATTTTTGTGTAAAAAACAGGTTTTTGGGCTCAACGTGTAGCGCGCCGCGCGCTACCCTTAAAATTGGGAGGTCCAAATCATGAAAGGTTTGCATTTTTGGATTTTTCATGATGAAATACACCTGCTCAGCCACTGCCAAGGCATTTCATCAAGGTTTGGGTCCCCAAAAGGTCAAAAAACATGCAAAAAATTACCTCACTGCCCCTTTTTGGACACACAGGAAGCAGTCTTGGGAGAATGAACTTTTGGAGGGGAAAATGGACACCAAATTGGAAAATTCCTCTTGGGTTGGAAAGTAGACATCCAGAAATTTCCAACAAGCCAACCTGAGCTTAATTTGGATGCCGGGAAGTGCCCCAAAAGCAGGTGTAAAGGAGCGCTACGCATCAGGAGTTTTTGCAAAATTTTCATCTTCAGCTCAGGAAACGAAGCCAGTTTGACCAGTTTTGACTTGTGATGGGATTTTTCACCCTCCTTGATGTAATTAATGGAACTTTATGTTGACTTGACACTTATTTACCTATTCTAGATTATTCATTCATAAAATAGCAAAAATTTAATGAATGAATTGGTTTCCTAGCTTATAGAGGCAAGTTGTTTTGACTGCCTAGATTGTAGTGCTTTGTTTAGAATTGGTTGAAACAGCTCCTAGGATGATGAGCTCGACCCCTAGAGGCAAGGGAATGGGTTGAATTGCCTATATTATGCATTTTCTTAGTCATTTTCATGGTTGGACTCTTGGGAATAGCTTGATACACTATTGTACATATTTTATCTGCAATTTTGGCAAAGGATAGACCAGGGTTTTGCAGCACTATTTGGGATTCATGTGGCCTGTTGATGGTGTGTTTCTATCAGTACTTGTAAGTTGTGTATGTGTACCACTTTCCTTATTTAATCTTCTGCAATTAAACAAATGAAGTGTTAAGGTAGAATCCATAAATTTGCTATGCTCTTCCTTTAAGTTTGTTTAATTTTCCATGTTTTCTTCAGTTTAAGGAGAATCATTGAGACTTCCTTGCTCTCCTTATCTCCTCACATGTCAGGACTATTCATTCACTCACTTTAAAGGCATCAAAACAATCGCCTATCTTGCCCCAAGTAGACCTCTGCAAAAGCTGTGCCTCATCCCCGCACTCAAAATTGCCTTTCCCTGGAATTCAACAAAACTTCAAAAAATAAATTCCATAATCCTTGTACTTCATACCTAGCCTAAAATTAGTCATCAATTCAGTCATCTCGAGCCTCTTTGATTACCTTTTTCTAAGATTGACCGGAGAGAGCCCTCTCCTGTCCTCGTAGGGCTAGCTACGAGGCTGAGCGTGGTTTGATGTGGCCTCGAGTTTTGCCTTCCTCAGCCTGAGGCAAATTCGAACGCTAACACCTTTGACTTTACTTTTTTTGTGATCTCATCAAGCATTGTGTATTATGTGTTTCCTTTTTCATGTTTCTTTACTTGCAACTAATCTTTGTACAAGACCCTTTCATTAAATACCACATCTCTACTCCTGATGATTTTATGGTTTTCATAATGATATAAGTGATAACCAAAATAATTAACACCATATCCAATGAAGTTACATTTCTTTGATTTTTCCCTCAAGCTTTGTTATGTTCTTTATTAATGTGGACAAATTCTTCACAACCAAAAGTATTTAGAAATGATTAGTTTACCTCTTTACCTACCCATGTTTGCTCTAGCATACCACCATATAAGGAACTTGAAGGCCCTTTGTTTATTAGAAAAGCATTAGTATCTACAGCATCTGCCCAAAATTGTAAGGGAAATCCTGCATGCAATCTCATGCACCTTGCAAGTTCCATGATTATCATGTTCATCCTTTATGACACACCATTTTCTTGTGGTGTTCTTGGAATAATCTTCTCTCTATGATCTCCATGCTCTGAACAATAATTTTCAAACTTATTGTTACAGTATTCACCTCCATTATATGATCTTATACACTTCAACTTATTTCATATCTCCTTCTCAACCAAATCTTTCCATTTATCAAAAGTATCAAAGACATCACATTTATTTATAATACAATAAACCCAGGTTTTCCTAGTTGTGTCATCAATAAAATTAACATAATAGCAAGAGCCACCAAGATATCATACCTGAGAAGTTCCTCATACATCTATATGCACAATCTATAAGTTTTCACTCTTCTTCTATTGCCCAACTCTGAGAAATATGACTCTCTTATGTTTTCCATAAACATAATTCTCATAGAAATCCAAATCAACATGCTTCATACTTGGCATCAAATTTCCTGAGTGAATAATATGTATCCCCTTCTCACTCATGTGCCTAAGCCTATGATGCGAAAATGTTTTATCTACTCTTGTTGAGGTTAAAGAATTAATGTAATTAGAAATACCATTGCATAAATACAATGTACCAACCTTTTCTCCTTTTGCTATTATTGGGGCTCCTTTAGTGACCTTCCAAGTTTTGCCTATAAATGTAGTTACACAACCTTCACCTCCCAACTGCCTTGTTGAAATTATATTTTTCTTCATATCTGGAACATGTCGTACTTCCTTTAATAGTCATTGGTTTACCTTCTATTGCTTTAAAAAAACCTTACCCATTACAATGATTTTACAGGGTTTATCATCACCCATACGAACCTATCTAAATTTCCTTGAACATAATTGTGAAAATCTTTCCTATCAGGCGTGGCAAGGAATGAAGACCCTAAATCTACTACCCAGGCATCAATAATATTTTCTAATGAAATAATTAGAGCATCTTGAAACACATCACTTATTACATTCATTTCCTCATTGTTCTCTTGATGTCCATCTCTTTCTTTTCCCTTTCGATATTTAAAGACTTTATTTAGGTGTCCTTTCTTCCCATATTTCTAGCACATTATCCTTGTTCTAGATTTGGATATGCCTTTCCTTCGCTTACTTTGATGTCCCATGCTATTTCCTCTCTTTATTTTTCTTCTCCTAGTCTCTGCAATCAAAGCATTACCTGTTATCTCACCTGAGTTTCCTCGCCAAGGATAGCACTAACTACATCATCAAACTTTAAAGTACTAGATCCAAAGACTGAAATACTGATAGCCATAACTAATCCATTCCAACTTTCTGGAAATGAGCACAAAAACAATATATCCCTAACTTCACTAAAAAATTTACCCCTACAAAACTTAACTTACTAGTAACCGTGTTAAATTCATTTAAATGGTCAGCAACAAATCCACCTTATCACATCTTCATATTAAACAAGTGCTTCATAATAAATACCTTGTTTGAAGCCGAGGGTTTTTCATATAGTTTGGCCAATACCTTCATTATACCCTATGTTGTTGTTTCCTTTGAAATGTTGAAGGCCACTGACGCTGTTAGGCACGTCTGTATTGTTCCTAGTGCCTTTCTGTCGAGAATCTCCTATTATTCGTCTGCCATACTTGTCAGCTTATTTGCTTTTCTTCTCAATGGTAGGTAAATATATTTCTGATACAAATAATCCAACATTTATATCTTCCATATCTACTTGTTTTGGTCGTTGAATTTCTCAACCCTAAACCTACCATCTTCTACCATAGCTCCCACTCAAACCAGGGACCCTTCTTTCATGTGATTTTATCATCCAGATAGACCTTCGACTCTAATATCAATTATTAGAAATTAAATAACAAAGAAATTGAACGCATAAAATATTGCAAAAACATAAACAAAGAAAGAAAGAAAAAGAGAGACACATATATATGTGGTTCACCCAATTTGGGCTATGTCCATAGAGAAATAGCCAGTCCTTCCTTTTATATTATCCAGCAAAATGAAGGGATACAATCACTCTCACACATTATCCTCTCTTCTTCTCACCTAGAATGATACACATTTGCAATACAATTCCTTCATATAAACTAAGGGTTTCCTTCTAGAGAAAAATCCCTAAATTAACATAACTTCTACCATTAGATCTTTCGCCCACTGAACAACCCAGATTGACTGCGCAATTACAAATGTTTAAAAGGAAACTTTTTCTTCTAATTTTTTCTTTAGGGGCACTGCCTATGAACCCCCACTAAGGAGGCGCTAGGTGGCTACCACCACCCCCCACTAGACCCCACGTCAAAGACTAGGATCCAACCACAACTAAAAAAATAAAACCTTTGAATAATCAGGAAGATAATTAAGCTCCACATACAACATATACCACTTGAAATCTATCTTTAAACCCTTGTACTTCATTGGACAATCCCTCTGCGTTCTTCTCTGCAGTATCACAAACTATTATTTTCTCTTCAATTTTTTGGCCCTTGCAACCCACTTGGATTTGTCAATATTTTGCTTGATGGCCTTCTCCTTGGGCATATGATTAAGGAAAATTATGATCACTCTAGCCTTGGTGGGGAAGTCACCTATAATGTTCTTAATCACAATCATTTTCCTATGGGCCTTTCTGAAAATTTATATCTTCTCTTGGATCAACTCCATGTGATCCTAATGCTTGTATATTATATTCATGATCCTGTGATCCAGAATCTCTAATTTACTGACATTATCCAAGATCTTTTATGCGGGTAATGTTAGGAGAATTGCATGAAAGAGCGTGTAAAAACCATATGTTCAATTACTTAAAGAATAAGAGACATAAAGGATATCATAAATACAATGCACACAAACATTTGATAACAGAGTTCATCTAGTGTGGACTACGTCTTCGGACCATGATTCAATAGTGGGGGGGGCTTCATTCATCTCGTCAAAAGGAAAGGCAAGTACATGGAAAAATACATCATTATACCTCCAATCATGGGAGTGAATTGAAATTTAACTGCTCAAAACACAACAATCACAACATCAACACGTTCATCTCGTCCTCCTGAGACTTTTGACTATAAACATGACCCACTTTTGAAAGATGCATTTTTGTCTCAAACTTCGTGTCCAATAATTAATGAAAAACATGGGTTTCTTCCATGAACCCGGAGATCGGTTGCTTAGATCCCAAATTTGACTACACCATTGAAATCCTTGTGAAATTCTAAGTAAAATGAGTGTAAACTCAACTATATTCTTCCATCATCATCTCTAGACCCCCAGAGTATCTTTAAGATTCCACAACAATAAGAATATACTTAAAATATTCCATTGGAAGATTCCATAAGAATGTTCCTTAACATATGCTCTAAGAATATTCCTAGAATCTTCTTGATATTTGTGTCTATGTTTTCCTACATGTACCCTCCTCTCTCATGTGTTCTCCATGGTTCCCTTTGAACCATTGGAATGGCATTTTAAAACAAAGTGTGAGCATAAATAAGACAAAGTGTGTAGTTGGCACAATGGTTGGCATATTCATATTTAGTTGCTTATTGTTGGGGAGGTTTTGGGTTCAAGATCCATGGACTCCCAATTTTTCTTCAATATAGCTCTAAAGCCCAATTTTGGTTTTAATATAGTTTTCAAACCATAGAGTATATGGTAAACATATGTCCACATTATAACGACTCCCCAAACCATACAAATAAGACAAAAATGGAGATTGTATTATCCCAAGGCCACTTGGGCCTAATTTGAGGTACCATGTGGCACCATATGATTGGGCCATGTGGCAAACTCTAATTGGTCCACATCATATGCCACCTCTGCCACCTAATTTCCATGTGTTGACTTGTAGTGTTGCCACGTCACTTGCTTGTGGGACCACTTGGTCTGTTGACTGGGCTGCCACATCAGCGCTATGGGTCCCACCAGGTTCATTGACTTTTCTGCCATGCGAAAACCTATGGGAGTGCCACGTGGCACCCTGGGTTGACTTTGACTTTGAATTTTTCCTAGTTTGACCAAAATGTTGATTGGCCATAACTTTCACATATGGACTTGGATTGAGGCATCGTTTGCGTTGTTAGAAAGATTGTGATGAACTCTTTGATTTGACACTAGTTTTTATGAGATTCAAAGACTTCAATTTTTGATCCATTAGGGATCCACCTAGATCATTCCTCCCCACTAAAGGACTTTTTGTCCTCCAAAAGTATAAACGGTACTACAATCTTTATTTGCATAACAAATATATTTGAAAGGCCACACTTTCTTCTCCTTCAGCGTTGTACTTCAGATCTTGAATTGATGATATTGAAACTTGTATCCATATGCAAATATGTAACTTCCAATACATGTCCAACTTACAAGATTCCAAACAAGACCATACTTTTCAAGGTTTTATAACACACTTACCCCTTGCTATCCAACTTAAAATTCCACAACATCACCATGTTGCATTCATAAGTGAGTTATACAATTCACTTTTACAAACATTTTCACAACATGTGATTTACAATGGTGGCCATACTCAACTACTTTAAAAGGCTACCCATCTCTCCCCTAACCAGGCTAATGGGATTTCTTCATGTAGTTGGCTTCCTTTTTGAACTGCTTCATTAGTCGATTCCTTCATAGGTGCTTTCATATGCTCCTTGTCCTTCTTTGGGTGTAACTCTAGAAGGAGATTCCAACATGTGGCTTTATTATGTCTACCCTTGTTGTAATGGCTGCAATGGTTTTTTATTCCTTAAGAGTTTCTTGACCTTCTTTTTCCCCAGATGTGGAGAGGAATACTTATATTGTGACTCCTTCTTGGTCGATATAACCTTCCCCAAACGACTGTCTCTAGTGCAAGTGTGGCGAGGAGAGCTTGTCTTAGCTCTTCCTTTTAAATGATTACTATCACTGGATGGTTGTGATGTGCTCACAACATCCTACATTGATTCATAATCCCTTGCTTCTGTAGCTTTGGAGTGTCTTTCAAATGTACAAAAATCATCATCATAATGAGAACATGAAACTAAAGAATCACTGAAACTATTTACCTTAGTTCCTGATTTTGGAGTGGGTGATGATGGCTTTGCTAAGCGTTCGTTGCACTTCAACCTTTCCAAGGCCTCTTTCGTGGCTTGTAGTTGAAGCTTCAATATTTTCTGCTCCTCTTCTACCTCTTGTAGAAGTCTCCTTAATTCAACATTCTCTACTTGAATGCTGGTGATGACGATTTGAATGATGAGAAGAAAAAGTAGAGCATTCACCTGAAGATGGAGATGGAGGTTCTTCTTCATTTACCGAAACATTGTCCTCTACTTTGGATTTCTTCTTCTATTCCTTCTTTGCCAATGTCTTCTCATAATCTGCAAACAATTTGTTTGCCTTATTTTCCATGGTGTAGAAAGATTTACAAAAAGCTTTCTCATTCTCAGTATGAACATCATCATCTACCACTATCCTTCTTTGTGTTTCACCTCCAATCTCTAGATCAAAGGACTTGAGTTTACCTTCACGTTTTTGGAGCTTCACCCCGATTATCATTCACACTCATAATTCACATTAGCAAGAATATTGATCTAATACCAAACTTGATCCGAAATCTTTGATTTACTATCATTATCAAAGATATTTTCTTCAGACGATGTTAATAGAATTGCATAAAATAGCATGTAAAAACCATATGTGCAATTACTTAAAGAAGAAGCAACATAAATGAGATGATAAAGATAATGCACACAAACATTTGAAAATGAATTTCACCCAATGTGGATAACGTCTCCGAGCCTTGCTTCAATAGTGGGGAGGCTGCTTCATTCATCTCATTAAAAGGAAAGGCAAGTACATGGAAAAATACATCATTATACCTTCAATCTTGGGAGTGATTTTAAATCCGACTGCTTAAAACAAAATAATCACAACACCAACAAGTTTGTCTCGTCCTCTTGAGACTTTTGACTATAAACATGATTCACTTCTTAAAGATGCATTGTTGTCTCAAACTTCATCTCCAACAATTAATGAAAAACATGGGTTTCTACCATGACCCTTGAGATTTGCTACTTAGATCCCAAATCTGACTACACCATTGAAATCCTTGCAATATTATGAGTAAAATGAGTATAAACTCAATTATATTCTACAATAGTCATCTCTGGACCCCCAAATAATATTCAATATTCCACAATAATGAGAATATACATAGAATATTCCCTAGCATATGCTCTGAGAATATTCTTGAGATTCGTGTCTGCATTGGCCTACGGGCACCCTCCTCTCTCATGTGTTCTCCATGGTTCCCTTTGAACCTTTCGAATGGCGGTTTATAACAAAGTGAGAGGGTGAATAAGACAAAATGTGTGGTTGACATAATCATATTGAGTTATTTGTTGTTGGGGAGGTTTTGGATTGGATTCAAAATCCAAGGACTCCCAATTTTACTTTAATATAGTTTTTAAAGCCCAATTTTGGTTTTAATATAGTTTTTAAAACATTTAATATATGGGACATTGCCCAAACCATGTGAATAAGACAAAAATGGAGGTTGCACCATCCCAAGGCCACTTGGGCCTAATTTGAGGTACCATGTGGCACCATGTGATTGGGCCATGTGGCAGGCTCTCACTAGTCCACATCATATGCCACCTATGCAACCTACTTGTCATGTGTTGACTTGTGGTGTTGCCATGTCACCTGCTTGTGGGTCCACCTGGTTTATTGACTGGGCTGTGACATTAGCTCTATGGCTCCCACCAAACCTGCTAACTTTTCCACCATGTGGCACCTTATGGGAGTTCCACGTGGCACCTTGGGTTGACTTTGACTTTGATTTTTGCCTAGTTTGACCAAAATTTTGACTGGTCATAACTTTCACATACAGAATCAGATTGAGGCGTCGTTTATGCCATTAGAAATCTTGTGATGAACTCTTTGATTTTACATTGGTTTTTCTAAGACTTGAATACTTCAATTTTTTAGCCATTAGGGATCCACCTAGATCATCCTATCCCATATGATTCTTTTTACAACTTTGAAAGAGGACTTACTTGGGTGTTTCCTCCTCAAAACTTCCAATTCGGCTTCAATTTTCTCATCGTGCTCCTATGCCCAGTACAACTCCTTCCTAGTATTATCTAGCTCTTCTTCTTTTTCCTTCAGTTCTTGCTCTCGATTTGAGAGTACAACTTGTAACTTCTATGCATCTTTAGATACAATTAATGAATAAACATGTCCAATTAGTACATCAGGGGTTTGGCCGGATCGTGAAATCTCACCCATCTTCTACTTCGTTCCTTGAACATGTGCCTCTAGTAGCACAACTTAGTATTTATACTTTCTATTGTTCATTAATGCATCATGGATCTTCCACTTGAGATCTAGTTTCTCCTTCTCTGCCTCAGCTAGCTCATTTGTCTGCAAGGGATGTGCATTTGGGACCTTAAGTAGTTTTTTCATGGGATTTATATCCTTAGCTTTATCCTCCAACATGGTTTTGTATTGCTTAAAATCCAGAGTAAATGTAGCTAGGTCGGTGACTTTGTCCTCTAGGGTTTGATCTTCATTTTCCTAGCCCTGCAAAGCATCCTCTCATATTTCAACTAGGCAGTGGCCTTGTTGCACAAGTCCTACAATTTCCTAGTTGTAGAATTTGTTTTTTGCATTTGTTTATGCACCATGTGCGTAATCTACATATTCAGCTCCATAATATCTATATACATAATGTTATTTGCAAGTAGAGACATTGGATGAACTTGATAATCCGACATCAATCTAGTTATCTCCACCTTGGATTGTAATATTTCCAACTTGAAAATGACCCTTTCATAATCTAATGTGCTTTTAACTTGCATAAGGGGGAGTATCTATTATTATCTCCTTTTTCTATATTTCAATGCTTTCTTCGCCAATCCCTGAAACTGCTCCACCACCGACACATGTCCAGGCTTGGAAACCTCACCTAACTATGTTTCCTCTTATGTGGACATGACAGGTGGAAGGTGTTCCATAATGAAAGTATGCTTTGATGGGGTTGGAAACTAGTTGTCATACAATATTAGTTCCTGTGATTTAGTCTCGTCATCATATTCTTCATCATGCCCATTACCTCCTTTGATTTCTTCTACCTAGGATTTCTTAGAGCTAGGATCCTCTCCTTGATCAACATTCATGGATTCAGAAGTAACCTTTTTATTCTCTGAGAGAGGGGAAGTACTTGATCAACCAAATGTAGGATTGCTTTAACTTCTTCCCAAGTGGATTTATTAGTACACTCTTCCACTATGGGATTTGAATCATGCTTCTAATTTTCTAGGTATTTATCCTTTCTCATCTCATAAATGATATTATGAGGATCATAGTTCCACATTCCTTCTTGTAGGAAGGCAAATCTCTGTAAAATCTTCTCCACAAGGTCAAAAGAATTCCTTGAATTAACTACAAATGGTCCTACCTCATGAGGGTGGTGGAAAGTAATTTTTTCCTTCCTAGAAGTAAAATCTACATTATCGTTGTTGAATATTTACCTAATGTACTCCAAGGCAAATATGTGAGGAGTTAATAATGATGGCAGTTGGTAGGTTTTCCTTCAAATCCATACATTTGGATGATTGTGTACTCTTAGAAGAGGTAAAAATCACCTACTCTAGTATATGGGGTAAACTATAACTTCTCCCTAAAGAACTAGGGAGCTCTTTGATCCAGGTGGATATTGGTGGACCCGCCTATTCCACTTGGACCCCCAACAATGTCTCTTTCAATTTTTCGGTTTCCTTAATTGTAGCACAATTTACTATTTTTGGCAGTTTTTCGAGTCCTGAACTTCCGAAGTCGTTTTGAGGCCCTAAACGATGTTTTTAGGGAAAACAGAGAGATCAAGAATGTCCCAAACCAACCTACTTTTTTTTTGCCTTTTCTTTGAGATCTTCAAAACAAGGTATTATGACAGCGAAACGGAGATAGTATGCCAAAGTTACGACCCCAGGAAGTTGATGTACCAGTTTACCCAAACGGGGCCCACAGCTTTGGCGCTTCATCTCCTAGGGTCAGGTTTTTGGATGTTTGGGGTTTTCCATTGTTTATCAATAAGAAATAGGCCTTTGAGCCTCATTGTAACATAGTTCAGAGGTATGTAACCACATCTCTTCTCAGAGATAAGCTACCATCGCCTGAGCTATCTTATTTCCACTCTGTTTGTAAGCATAGTTCATTATTTTTATATTAATGAAATGAAGTGTTTTTCTGCTGCATCTCTGTATTTATGATTATATTTGTAAGTTGTTGTGTTCTTGTTTAAGTTCGGATCAATGGTATTAGAGCAGTCTGTTCTTTCTCAGTTTTTCTTTGCATGTCTCCAACGAGATCAGGGTATAAGGAGTTGGGGCTCGCTTTGGTTGAACCGTTGCAAGGTCAGCCTCGCAAAACTCAATGACCTCCCATGGCAGAAGAAAAGAAAGATGGGGGGCATGTGGTCCTTTCAAAATGTTGCTCGAGGAAGCCCTTGGATGACAGATGGACGTGATGACGGATAACTTTTCCCAGATCCTTCGATGGCTACCCACAGGCAATGCATCCTCATCCAGCAGCCACTCTGGAGGCACCACTCCTTTTAAGGTACAAGTTAACTTCAATATTCCCATATTTGAAAGCCCGATAGATGCAGACGTCATAGATAAATGGCTAAATCTGTTGGAAGGATATTTTTCAGTTCATGACTTTTTCCAATCGGGAAAAGGTTACCTTTTCACTTCTCAAAGTCGTCCCACACATCAAGGACTAGTGGGAAACATACTGTGAACAAAAGGACGAGAGTGAACCCTCGTTGTTTTCAACCGCACCCACTTGGGATTCTTTCCGAGATGCCATCAAGGAACAATATTACCCTATCAGGAGCTATGAAGATAAATACATAAAGTGGACCACACTACAGCAGGGAAGGGACCAAGATGTGTCGGATTTCACAAATATTTTCCATACCCTTCGCACGAAGCTAGGCATCAATGATACTTAGCAGCTTTTGGTGCTCATACCACGGTTGTCTACACAAGTACATCTAGGACGAGATGGAGTTCCTGGACATTTCCTTGCTCGGCACGTCATACCGATACGCTGTCAAGATTGAGCAAAAGTTTAAACAGAAGAAGCAAGACTTTGGACCTGTGAATCCAAAGCAAGGAAAGGTGCCCCCAAACCATAGAACAAAGGACCAAGCCAAGGCAGGGCTACCCAAGACAGTCTGCCAAAGCCGCTAGCAAAGAACAACACAATGAAGACAAAGAAGGACACGAGAAAATGGTGTGAGTTCCATAAGAGCTCCACTCACAATACAAGTGAGTGTCGGGCCAAGCAGTCATTGGTGGCCGAGCTGAAGGCTTATGAATCAAACACATGTTTTGACTCTAAATCAGAACCGATAAGGGAACTGAGAAAGGGAAGCAGATCATTGATGCAGAACCCAGTGCCACCATGGCCACCACCAAGATCCAAAAGATTGAGCTTGGAGATCCAGAGGAGGGGGCACGTCTCTTGCACTCACAGATGTGGGTGAAAGGTTCTCCGCTACAGTTCATTGTTGATAGCGGGAGACAAAAGAACCTCATTTCAGTAGAGGTCATGAAGTAGTTGGGCCTAAAGACCGCAGCACATCCATAGTCATACACCATCGAGTGGCTTCACAAAGGACAAGATCTTCACGTCAACCAGCAGTGTCGCCTTCCCTGCAACATCAAGCCCTTCATGGATGAGGTATTGTGTGATGTTGCTCCTCTTTAATTTTGTGATGTATTATTAGGACAACCAAATATTTCTTCAAGATTGACTTGAAGTCAGGTTATCAGTTCCTATCGAACCCTTTGATGTGTGGAAGATTGCCTTCAAATCTAAGGAGGACATTTGCGAATGGTTGTTCATGTCGTTAGGATTAACGAGCACCCCTACAACCTTCATGAAACTGATGGACCAAATCTTGCGACCCTTCACCAATTCATTCATGCTGGTAGATTTAGATGACATCTTGATCTTCAGCCAAAGTTGGGATGAGCACCTCCACCATATTCGATAGGTTCTTCAAACCCTGTGACAATACAAGTTGTGTGCTAACCTGGAGAAATGCACCTTTGGCCTGACCCAGGTTCAATATCTTGGGTACATAATTGATGAGCAAGGTGTACATGTGGACCCATCCAAGATAAGAGTCATTCGAGATTGGCCAACCCTAACCACTCTAATAGAGCTCCACAGCTTTTTGGGTCTTGCCAACTTCTACAGTAGGTTCGTGTTGGGGTTCTCTCATATCACTTAGCTTTTAAGTCAATTCACCAAGGGCAGAGCAAAAGCAAAGTTTTTTGGTCAGAAGCCCAACAGCAAGCATTCTCCGAGTTGAAGAATCACCTCTGTTCTGCACCAGTGCTCACATTACTAGACCTACAACAACCATTTTAGATTGAGACAGGTGCCTCCAGCTATGCTATTGGTGCGATTCTTACTTAGCATGGGCATCCAGTGGTTTACCACAATGAAACACTTTCAGACACAGTCTAAAAATACCCCACTTATGACAAAGCAATGTATTCCATTGTGCAGGATTTTCGTCAATGGAAGCATTACATTCTGGGGAAGGAAACGGTCATCCACATAGAACATCGACCTTTACAGTTCACACAGAGACAAGGGAAGTTGCAGAATGATTGCCATCAGAAATGGTCCACCTACCTACAATAGTTCCATTTGAACATTAATTATAAGAAGGGCAGCACCAATAATGTCACTGATTGCCTCAGCCGACCACCGGCCATGACGCTGATCACTGTGCTCAACTCCCGTGGGCACGAAACATCGGGGTGGCCACATCTTTACGAGAGCAATCCAGAATTCCGTAGCACATACCAGGCACTCCTGGAAGGGAAGCAAGTTCCAAATTTTCACCTTCAAGATGCACTATTATACCACCTAGGACACATATGTGTTCCTTCAAGTGAGTGTGACAAGATGATTTGGGAGGTGCACTACAGTCGGGTCGCTAGACATTTTAGAGTAGAGAAAACCATGCAGTGTTGCATAAGTATTTTTATTGGCCGAAACTTCGTTAGGATGTTGGGAAGTACATTAGATCCTGCATCGCCTACACCATTTCCAAACCAGCCATCAAGAAGCAAGGCTTGTATACTCCTCTACCTACTCCTAGTCAGACTTGGGAATTTGTCTCCATGGATTACATTTCGGGCCTTCCTTCTACTAAGCATCACAACGATTTCATTTTCATGGTCTTCAATAGATTCTCTAAGATGGTCATCATGGCAGCTTGCAAGAAGAGTACCACAATAAAGGCCACTATTAAGGTCTTCTTTGAGCGAGTATGGGTACACTTTGGGATCCCATAGTCCATTGTCTCAGATCGGGACAGCAGATTCCTTAGTGCATTTTGGTCAAGTCTCTGGTCGATACTGGATACAAAACTTACTAAGTCCATGGCTTTCCATCCCCAAACTAATGGCCAGACATAGGTTGTCGACAGGATGATCATACACATTCTACGCATGTACAACTCGAAGCATTCACACACATGGGATGAAAGCCTCCCTTATGTCCAACACAGCTACAACAAATCTCTCCATAGCTCAACGAGACATAGCCCCTTTCATGTAGGGATGGGATTTCAGCCATTATGTCCCATTGATTTGGCCATACCATTTGCAGCTACTCAGGCAGATTCGGCTCATGTCCAGTCTAAAGCCGACAGGGCTAACAACTTCATTGAGCGCATTCAATACATTTTCCAACAGGTCCAAGATATATTGGACAGAGCCAATGCTAAGTAAAAGCAACGCTAAGATCAACATCAAGTGACGCACATGTTCCAGGTGGGTGACAAAGTTTGGCTACATTTGTAGAAGGATCGCCTCACTAGACCCCACCGCAAGCTTCGCCCGCTCTGATATGGGCCATACACCATCACCAAGGCTATAGGGGACAATTCCTTCGAGCTTAGCATTCCACCGTTCATTAGTCTTCACCCATTGTTCAATATAGACCGCCTTCGGCCATACTTTCCACCATTGCTGGACACATCCAACGTTGCAAAACAACGCACACCAATAGAGCTAAATTGAGACGACATGGAACATGCCACCACTGATCGGATCATGGACACACAGCTGATCAAGAACACTCCCAAGCAAAAGATCCAAATATGTCGGAGTGTCAAAGCTTGCCAACTCCTTCACCAAGGCAAATGGCTCACCAGGGACCAAATTTAGCAAAAGTTTCTCCATCTCATGGAGGCACTCAAAGCAATGGGGGCCATTGCCTCCTAAGGGGGAGGAATGATCTAGGTGGATATTGGTGGCCACCCACCTATTCCACTTGGACCCCCAACATAGTCTCTTTCAGTTTTTCGGTTTCCTTAATTGTAGCACAGTTTACTAGTTTTGGCAGTTTTTCGGGTCCTGAACTTCCAAAGCCATTTTGAGGCCCTAAACGACGTTTTTAGGGAAAACTGAGAGACCGGAAACATATGTATCCAAACTGTGCACCTAGGAAAACATCGAAAAAGGAAACTTAGGCATAGAATAAAAAGTTTTGATGGGATAGGGAGGATGAACTAAAGGGGAAACTACTCATTCTTTGACAAATCCATTAATCATTTGTTGCTTCACTTCTGGAGGAAGAATATTCAATTTCCCCTCAATTATCTCTTTATCTAGATTTTTTAGACCTGCTTTGTTTGGGAACGAGAGAATCTCTGCATTGGCATATGGTGTTATATTAATTCTCTCTTTTCCTCCTTGGGAAGAGACAACAACTCTTTTATCATCCAAATATCTCCTAACACATCAGGACACCATTTCTGAGAAATGGATTACTTGTGGAACAATGGTCAAGACTAAGTTTGATGTCGATAAATTATTGTGGTCCCCAAAGTATCATAGCTACTTAGTACAACATGGATGGCCTTCCTCATATCAAATGTTGTTATCATTGGGCCCAGAACATTTGCATCTCCATCATAAAAATTAGGCTCTCTAGTTTTCTCCTTCATTGGGATATCAGTTGAGCTTAGGGTAGATGAAGTAGCCATTGGAAAGTAGGACTTGTTAAATAGTAGCTAACTGACTGAGTAGGGAGAAAAAGAAAAAAGGGAGATTCTGAAAGGAATTATCTAACCAATAGGGAGGTTCCACATGGCCATAAGGGATTGGCTAGTCAGGTGGAGGGAGAATTTATTTAAAATTTATGAACCGCGGGATTGGCTAGCACACATGAGAGGTCGAAATTATGTTTTCTCGGCAAATTGAGCTCAAATTAGGGCAATTATCAATGATATTTGGCTTGAAATAGCACCTAGATGTTTAATTAGGTGAAATGAAGGCTTTATTGGTTGAAAAGGGGGATTTATTAGGTGAAGCATGTGTTCTTTTGAAAGGAAGAGCGATGGTTTCACTTTGAATTCAACTTTTTTGCGAATTCTCAAGGAGCAAGGTTTTAACAACTTAAATTCGCATACAAGGTATGAATCGATGGTTTGAAGTCATGAATTTGGACTCGAATAGCTCATAAATTGGTAGAATAACTGGACAAGTGTGCACAATGAGTTGGAAGGTCGAGTCAGATAAAATGATGACAGCGTGGGCCCCAAGCCATTATAAAAAAGAGTCACCCTGGCATGCATCACAACATCATTGGATAAAGATTTGGGTTGATGTCACGATGATGTTAGCATGACATGGGTTACACCATGTGTCAGGTGCTTACATGAGGGAGATTTTGCATGGTAAGAACCACGTGAAGAAACTTTACATGGGGAATGGGTGACTTTGCAAGTCAAGCTGACATGGCTAAGAGATCAACACGGGAGGGCTACTTTTCGAACTGTACGAGGTGTTGGAAATAATACTGAGAGGGGGGGTGAATCAGTATTAGAAAGTCAACAATATTTCATTTCCATATTCTGATTCATATACGCTACTTCAGTTAATGAAACTTGCGTGAATAAGCAACTGTATATAAGCCAACTAGCGTATACCCTGAAAACTTAAAATTTAGTTAATTCTTCATATGTTGATCTTTAACCTGTGCATCAGAACCATATAAATAGTAACCAGGAGAAATAAAAATATAAAAAGATAGTCACACACATGAACACAAGATATAAGGTGGAAACCCAATGTGGGTGAAAACCACCTGCTGTAATCGTCTCTATCTTTCTTTTAATAAGAAACTTCTTTTTACAATATTTTGTACAGGTGCAGTCTTATACTAGTACGCAGGCTTCTACCTGCAGAAGGCTACAACCTTATCTCATTCTCTAGCTTCTCTTGGAAGGGAGCTACAACCCCCTAGCTCTTGTACTAGCTGATGTGTTTACTAGTACGTAGGTGCTAACCTACAGAAGGCTACAACCTTCTCTTTTCTTCCAGGGAACACGTTTCATAAATTTTCAGACTAGATCCATCAATCAACCATCAAATATATCTGCATCAGCCAATCTCCTTTGCAAAACTGAATCAAACAATCACTTCTATAAATGTTGTAACCAGAATACAGTAACAGTAACCAGAACCCAAGCCAGAACCCGGAACATTGCAACAACAATAAGAAGTAGCTAAAACATATTTTATGACATGTACGCTACTTCAATGTGTCAAACCTGCATGCATATGCACGTGTAGCAAGGAAAACCTACGTATACACACTTTTAAAATGTCGAACCAGCATGTATACGCCCCTTTGCTATAATGAACCTGCATATAGATCTGTAAATGATGATTTTAACCTTTACAATTATTCAGACATCAGTTATACCCAAAAAATCATATTTACAGACATGCACCAATTATTCAGATAAAATATCAAAACCACACAAAAATACTTCTCTTCAAGCCTTAAGATCTTGACCCATCAATAGAACTTATCCTTCATCAAGTGCTCAGGTTCATCCTTGATTCAGATCCAGCTGTGCACCATAACCCAATCACTTGTATTCTAGATCTTTCTTTTCATTAGATATTCAATTCATGAGTGCCTTTGCCTAATGATCTTCTCCTCCTTTTATAGCCTTAGGCCTTACTCAATACCATGGTCCAAAACCACTTAGAATCAATACCTTGGACCAAATACCTAGGATTAACACTTCGGACAAGATACCATGGACCAATACCATGGACCAAATACCATGGACCAGAACCAAGTTTCCCAACATGTACGCACCTTTCCTTGCATGAAAGTTCGTGTGTATGCCGTACACGCCTTTTGTTCTGCTAACCCACGTGTACACGCGACTTAGACAATGAGGAACCTACGTATACCTCTCTTTCTTCATTCTATGATCCTGAACTGTGATCTATCATCTGTGTGAGTTGCCATCAAGGACAACACCTGCGTCATAGTGCCAAATTTGTATCATAATTCCAACACTAGGGGCACGAGAGGGTGCCACATAGCCCCCTTCGCACTACTCTGCATGATTAACAACCATGCTAGTTCATGGTGAAGAGTTCCTTGGGCCATTGGATGGCTTGACAAGTTTTTCATTGGATTTCCACGATGTGTAACTTCTCGGCACTAGCGCTCTGACATCTGAGATTATCATGTGCCCTTGTAGTTGCACCATATCGATGCCCATTGGGCAGTGCTTTACCTTTAACACTTCAAACATGAAACATTGAAATCTTGCTAACTTAGTGTCTTGACATTGTAACTCCTTCTTTAGCCCTGAGAGGTCTTGGAGAGAACTTCTCAAAGGGTGGCAGACTCTCGCACCAATATCTACTCCATGTTGAACAACAAACCCTTGTGGCATGTTGAGAACTTAGAGTTCCAATGCCTTTATTCGTTGGGTTATTGAGTCTTCTTTGAACTAGCTTCTTTCCCTTCATTGTAACCTTTATTGAATACTCAAAAATTATAATACTCAAATTGAAATTCTAGGAAATAAAATTCTTGAAAGCAAATCTTTATTTTTTTTGGAAAAGATCTCATTAAAATCTTAGGTAAGGAATTTCTTTAGGAACCTTCCATTGATAAGATGCCTAAGGAAATATCCATTGGGAGTCTCCAGCTGATATGTATTGTTGTCCTAGACCACTTGTACTTAGAACGGAGCAATTTAAAGATTGTCAAATTTCCCTTGTTTCCCTTTATTAGCTCCGATTGAGTCCCATTTAAGAACTAAATCTCCAACTTGTAGATTTTTCTCTTTTGATCTTTTATAAAAATCAACTTCCATTTTCTATTGATAGGTTTTAGTATTTCTTAGAGCTTCTTCTCTTCATTGTTGAACTTTTATCAGTTGATTGATACTTTTTTGCACCGGGTTGGTGTTGGGATCCTCCTCTTGTATCAAATTCATTATTAATAAGGGAAAGGTTCAAAGGAAACAATAACATTTGTACCATAAACCAGTTGATAAGGAGAAGTACCAATCACTCTCTTGGTGTTGATTATGTTCGCCCACAATGTGTACTTGAGATTGGCATCCCAACTCTTCTTATTTTTGTCTAGCATCCTTTTGATGATCCTTATGAAAAATGTTATTTGAGTATTTTGCCAATACATTTCCCTGAGGATAGTAAGCTATGGAATGCATCAATTCTATGTTGTAGTCTTGGAATAACTACATCATCTTGGATGATTTGAAAGCTTGAGCATTATCTACGAATAGCCTTCTAGGACACACAAATCTTGAAAGAATGCAATCTTCGAGGAATGTGATAATGACTTTCTCATCATCCTTTTGGGTTGGAATATCTTCCAACCATTTAGTGAAGTAATCAATGGTTGTGAGAATATACCTGTGTTGACCACTTGAGTTAGGGCGTATCTCTCCAATGAAGTCTAAATCCCACTACCGAAATGGAACTTGAACCTTGATAGGATTCAATAATAAAGAATTCATCTTCTACTTGCGTACAAACATTTGAAATTTCAAGAAACCTCTAACAACAACATTTGTATCCTTGAAAAGAGAAGTCTAGTAATATCCAGCTCTTAAAATCATGTATGTTGTGATCTTCCATGCTTAATGCCCCCTGCCTATTCCACAGTGGAATTATAAAATAATCTCCTATGTTTGACCTTCAATGACACAAGTAAGCTAGATTTTAATGGGGTCCTTCCAGTATAAGAATTCATCTATCATGTGATACTTAATTTCTCTCAATTTCAGGTATCTTCATTTGGCCTTGGGCATCTCAAGAGAACCTTTTAAATTCTGCAAGAAGAAGACTATGCCCTAATACCAAATGGAATTATGGAATTTTGAAAGGCCCTTCGAGAAGGTTTCTTGTGGATTCCTTCCTTCTGGTGGTAAGGGTTCTTTTGGATTCATTCCTACTAGAACAAGAGGTTCTTGTGGATTATCTCCTTCATCATGAAGAGGTTCTTATAGATTCTTTTTTCCCGAAGAAGGAGGTTCTTGTGGATTCTCCTCTTCATAGATGTTGCAAAGATTTTCATTGGTGCACATATCAAGTGTTGTATGGTTTGACTCAGTAAAAACTTCATCCAATCCTTGACCTTTCACAAGATTTGTGGTTTTGATCTCCATCTCATACTCTTGGAGCTTGTCTGTCCACTTCTCTTGTCTTCCATCACTATCAGGTTGTGCGGAAATCTCCTTCACTGTTGTCGATGATACATATGCTATCACTTTCTAATGCAACGCATATTCTCTAAAGACCTTGAATGATTTCACCATAGCACGCGCTTGTTTCTATAGAATGATATATTTCTTTTTTGTCTCTCTTAATGCACAGCTGAAAAGTGATATGGATTGCTTATACCCCCCTTGGTTCTTTTGTAGGAGGATTGGGGCTATTATTTGCTCGAAAGCAAAAGAAAAAAATTGGAATTCCTTTGAAAAATCTAGACTTAACAAGATTGGTGCCTCAATAATAGCCTTCTTGATTTGCTCAAAATATATCAAGGCCTCAGGTATCCACCTTACACATTATTCTTCTTAAGCATAAACGTTATGTGCTTGAGGAGTTTTGTAGAATTTCGATGATTTTTTGCATAAATTTATCTTCCCCAAAAATGACTGAATTTATATTTATTTTGAGGTAAACTAATTTTTGATATAGCCTCTACCCTTTCTAGGTCAATCTTGACACCATATTTTGAAACTATATGTCTCAACAATTCTCCCTCCTGCAAAGCAAAGAACAATTTCTTGGGATTCAGAGAAAGGCCAAACGTTTTACACTTCAGGAATGTGTGTCTCAAATGTTCTAGGTGTTCTTCATCTCTCTTGGAAAATATTGTCATGTCGTCCAAATAGATAACTATGAATTCATCTCTAGCCCACGGGGCTTTGGATTGACGGTGAATGGGTGCGTTGTTAAGGCACTCTTTGTGATAGGTCACCGGTTCAAATCCCCCGTGGGTACTTAGGTTAGTCTTAACTAAAAAAAAAAAAAACTATGAACTCGTCTCTTTCTTCGACAAAAGCAATGTCCATATCCTTTCGAAATGTTGCTCCCACATTCATCAATCCAAAGGGAATTTTATCATACATGAATGTACCCCATGTTGTTGTGAATGCAACCTTTTCTTTATTTTTTGGATGCATGTCTATTTGATGATAACACAAAAAACCATCCATCATCAATATTCTTGAAGCTCCTATTACTTTCTGTAGCAAATGATCCATTTTTGGCAATGGATAATTATCCTTTAGTGAGCATCTATTTAAATCCCTGAAATCCACACACAACCTTATATCTTTGTTCTTCTTTCTAACAGGCACTAGATTTGTGACCCACTCAAAGTATCTTAATGTTACAATGATCATACCATCGAATAGCTTCTTGATTTCTTTTTCTATTGTCAGCAACAAAATAGGATTAAATCTACTAACTTTCTACACAAAAGGCTTAGAATTATTTTTCAATGGTATTCTATGTTTTATTGTGGATGTATTAAAAGTTTTAAAATCCTCATAAATCCATGCAAAAACATCTTTGAATTTATATAATAGCTCAGCGTACCTTTCTTTGAAAGTGGGTTCCAAGGACTTGGTGAATTTTTCCTTTTGCAGGTTATCCTTAGTGCATAAATTGTGTTCCTAAACATTCTTAGCCACTGGTTGAAAAATGGATTTGTTGGACACATCATTATGATCAAGTATTTGTTCCAATGGAGCTAGCCCCTTTAGGATAAATTTGTTCTTCAATTGTATCACTTTGTGTCCTCTGGTTTGATTTAGAAAATCAAGACCCTCTTGTTGTAATTCTACCTCTTCTTAATTAGTTTCAGGAGCTTGGTCTTCGTAATCTATGTTAATGGCTCATCCTCTGATTCTAGAAATTTCTTTAGTTGTTCATAATCCTCAAAAACTTAATAATGCTTTATGTTATCTGGGATACAAGGCCTATATCACATCTCCACTTCATATTTCAATTTCGGATCAGGAGGTGGTTGTATTAGCTGATGTTGTGAAAGCATCTGCATGATGATTGTCTTCTCTGCGCACATTTGTAATGTTAAATGCATCAAAGTAAGTTTTACTGATATCCCATACAACATTTCATTACGACCTCATTCTAGGATGTTTGGTAGAATAAACGTTTTTTTATCTGGAGAACCACCAATTCAAAGTCACAAAAGTCAGTGATATTTTTCACTCCCATCTTTCTCATTGTTTCTAACCCTATTATAAATCCCTTGTATTTAGTAGCATTGTTTGTGGCATTGAATTCTAGTTTAAATGATAAGGGAATTTTTTAACCCATAGGAGGTACTAAAAGCACTCCTGCCCCTATTCCTTCCTTGGAACTTGCTCCATTGAAGAACAAATTCCAAATTGAAAATAGCTTGTGTGGTTGTTCAATCTCAGTAGGTGGTGGGTTCACTTCCATCATGGCATCGACGTTGATGGATAGGCTATAACAGCCCATGGACTCTTCTACAACATATAAATGTAGATTCTTGGATCTCTTAGTGTCACTTACAACCTATTGTAATTTATTCTCCATGTACAATCTCCTCTCTTGACCCCCAAAGACAAGTATCATTGCATAGGATAAATCCATTTCCAAGGCTTTGTCCAGTTCCTCAGCCCATGATCTTAAAAGCAACATGTCGTAAGAGGTCAGGATATTACCTACTACTATGTCCATGACTAAGCTCTTTTTAGGTATTTGGGTGAGGGATACCACTAAATCCTTGATGATTCCTAAGCGTTGTACCCTTCTAGAGTCAAACGAATAAAGATCATGGTATGGTTTGGTAATATCCAGTCCTAGTTCTACCATGACTGATTTAGGCATGAAATTATGGGATGCCCCTAAATTTAACTTGCATTTATGGAGCAGCTTAGTATGAGCGTTAAGGGTGATGTAAAACAGAGGGATATCATCATCTTGTTCTTTGATCCAGGTGGATATTGGTGGCCACCTGCCAAGTCCACCTGGACCCCCACCATTGTTTCTCTTAGCATTTTCATTTTCCTTAATTGTAGCACAACTTACTATTTTTAGCAGTTTTTCGAGTCTTGAACTTCTAGAGCCATTTTGAGGCCCTAAACGACGTTTTTTGGGAAATCTGGGGGCAACATGGGTCCATGGACCGATGTTGCCCTTACCAAAGTGGTAGTGCTCGGATAGATCTTTCTAACGAGCTATTGTACGTGTCAAACGGAGATCGTATGCCAAAGTTACGACCCCGGGAAGTTGATGTACCAATTTACCCAAACGGGGCCCACAGTTTGGCGTTTCATCTCCTAGGGTTAGGTTTTGGAATGTTAAGGGTTTTCCATTGTTTCTCAACAATAAATAGGCCTTCGAGCCTCATTGTAACACAGTTCAGAGGCATGGAGCCACCACATCTCTTCTCAGAGATAAGCTACCATCGCCCTAGCTGGTTTATTTCCATTTCTGGTTGTAAGCATATTTCAGTATTTTCCATTAATGAAATGAAGTATTATTTCCGCTGCATCTTTGTGTATATGGTTATCTTTGTAATTTGTTGTGTTCCTGTTTAAATCTGGATCAGTGGTATCAGAGCGATCTGCTTTTTCTCTGTTTTTCTTTGCATGTCCCCAACAAGGTCGGGATATAAGGAGTTAGGGCTTGAACTGGTCGAACCTTTTCAAGACCAGCCTCGCAAATCCCGACGGCCTCCCATGGCGGATGAGAAGAAAGACGAGGGGGCAGGAGATCCCATCAAAATCTTGTTCGAAGAAGCCCTCGAGCGACAACGGAACGCGATGATGGAAAGCTTTGCCCAGATCCTTCAACGGCTACCCAGAAGCGACACATCGGCTTCCAGCAGCTACTCTGGAAATGCCACGCCCTTTAAGGTACAAGTTAATTTTGAAATCCCCATATTCGAGGGTCAGATAGACGCAGATGTCGTAGATAAATGGTTAAATCTGCTAGAGGGTTATTTTTCTGTTCATGAATTTTCGAGTCGGGAAAAGATTGTTTTCGCTCTTCTCAAAGCAGCCCCCCATGTCAAGGACTGGTGGGAAACCTACTGCGAGCAGAAGGATGAAAGTACTGGCTCACTATTTTCAGCCGCACCCACCTGGAATTCATTCCAGGATGACATCAAGGAGTAGTACTACCCTGTCGGAAGCTATGAGAATGAATACATAAAGTGGACCACGCTGCGGCAGGGAAGGGACCAAGACGTGCCAGAGTTCACCAATATTTTCCATACCCTTCGCACAAAGTTGGGTATCAAGGATTCGGAGCAACATTTGATACTCAAATACCGTGGCTTCCTGCACAAGTACATCCAGGAAGAAATACAATTCTTGAACATCTCCTCACTCGGCGCAGCATACCGATATGCCGCCAAGGTCGAGTAGAAGTTTAAACAAAAGAAGCAAGACTTTGGATCTGCCAATCCAAAGAAGGGGAAAGGTGCCCCTAAACCATAGAACAAAGGACAAAGCCAAGGCGAGACAGCCCAAGACAACCTGCCGAAGCTGCAAGAAAAGAACAGCGCCGCGAAGCAGAAAAAGGACACTGGAAAATGGTGTGAGTTCCATAAGAGCTCCACTCACAACACAAGTGAGTGTCGGGCCAAGCAATCACTGGTGGCTGAGCTAAAGGTTTCAGAATCAGATGCATGTTCCGACTCTGAGTCAGAACTCGATAAGGGGAATGAAAAAGGGAAGTAGATCATTGATGCGGATCCCAAAGCAACTGTTGCTACCGCCAAGATCCTGAAAAATGAACCCGAAGATCCAGAGGAGGAGGAGCGTCTCTTCCACTCCCAGATGTGGGTAAAGGGCTCCCCGATACAGTTCATTGTTGATAGCAGGAGTCAAAAGAACCTCATTTCGGCAGAGGTCGTGAAGCGGTTGGGCTTACCGACCACAGCACATCCACAACCATACACCATTGGGTGGCTTCACCAAGGACGAGATCTTCGCGTGAGCCAGCAGTGTCGCCTTCCATACAACATCAAGCCCTTCACGGATGAGGTATTGTGTGACATTGCTCCCCTTGAAGTTTGTGATGTATTATTAGGACAACCATACTTGTGAAAGCGACATGCTGTGTATGAATCAAGGCCCCGTGCTATTATTATTACATTGGGAAATAAGTTGTACAGGATACCAGAGGTAGAACCACCTACCGCCATCTCTTTGATTACTGCAAAACAATGCAGTAAGATCATTTCCAAAACCAGGAAATTTGTTTTCCTGATGATACGCCCTCAAGGAAAGAAGAAGACGGTGGCCGCGGCCTCTAGACGGGGTCCCTCTGCACGAAAACTATAGATGGACAAGGTTGTGGAGGAGTACGAGGACATCTTCACCTCCCCTGCAGGGGTTCCTCTGCACTGTTAAGTCAAGCACTCCATCGATCTGACCCCAGGTGCGCCGCTACCCAATGGACCAATTTATCGGCGCTCCGTTCTGGAGAACAATGAAATCAAGAGGCAGATTCAGGAGCTCCTGCAGAAAGGTCACATCCATCCGAGTTCATCGCCTTGTGGGAGCCCGATCGTGTTGGTACAGAAGAAGGATGGGACGTGGAGACTCTGTATTGACTATCGGGCGCTAAACAAGATCACTGTCCGTAATAGGTACCTGATCCCGCGGATTGATGACCTCCTGGACCAACTAAAGGGGGCGAAATATTTCAGCAAGATCGATCTGAAGTCAGGATATCACCAGGTACCAATCGAACCCTCTGATGTGTGGAAGACTGCCTTCAAATCCAAGGAGGGCCTTTTCGAATGGTTGGTTATGCCTTTCGGATTGACGAATGCTCCTGCAACCTTCATGAGGCTAATGGATGACATCTTGCAGCCATTCACCAACTCCTTTGTAGTAGTATACTTGGATGACATTCTGATCTTCAGCCAGAGTTGGGAAGAGCACCTCCACCACATCCGACATGTTCTCCAAACACTGCGGCAACACAAGCTATGTGCCAATTTGGAGAAATGAACTTTTGGCATGACCCAGGTTCAGTATCTGGGATACATCATTGATGAACATGGGGTGCATGTCGATCCAGCCAAGATCCAAGTCATTCGGGATTGGCCATCTCCAACCACTCTAACAGAGCTCCGCAGCTTTCTAGGTCTTGCCAACTTCTACCGCAGGTTCGTGTTGGGGTTTTCTCATATTACTTGGCCCTTGAGTCAAGTCACCAAGGGAGGGGCGAAAGCAAAATTCTTTTGGTCTGAATCTCAATAGAAGGAATTCATGGAGTTGAAGGATCGCCTCTGCACGACACTAGTGCTCGCGTTACCAGATTTACAACAACCATTTGAGGTCGAGACATATGCCTCTGACTATGCTATTGGGGCAGTCCTTACTCAACATGGACATCCAGTGGCATATCACAGTGAAACACTTTCAGACACAGTCCAAAAGTACCCCACTTATGATAAAGAGATGTATTCCATTGTACAGGCCTGCCGACAATGGAAGCATTACATTTTGGGGAAGGAAACTGTCATCCACACAGACCACCGACCCCTGCAGTTCATACAGACCCAAGGGAAATTGCAGAATGATCGCCATCAGAAGTGGTCTACATACCTGCAACAGTTCCACTTGAATATCAAGTATAAGAAGGGCAGCACCAATAATGTTGCAGATTGCCTCAGTCGACCACCGATCATGGCGTTAACCACCGTGCTCAACTCTTGTGGGCACGAGACTTCTGATTCGCCACTTCTCTACAAAAGCGACCCAGAATTCGGCCACACATACCAGACACTCTTGGAGGGTCGGCATGTTCCTGGCCAAATCTTCGACAGGATGTTGGGAAGTACATCAGATCATGTATTGCCTGTGCCATTGCCAAACCGACCATTAAGAAGCACGGCCTCTATACCCCGTTGCCTACCCCTAGTCGACCTTGGGAATCCATCTCCATGGATTACATGTCAGGCCTTCCTTCCACTAAGCATGGAAATGACTGTGTTTTTGTGGTCGTCGACAGGTTCTCGAAGATGGCCATTATGGCAGCCTGCAAGAAGAATATCACAGCAGAAGCCACTGCTAAACTCTTCTTTGAATGAGTGTGGGTGCACTTTGGGATCCCATAGTCTATCATCTCAAATCGGGACAGTCGGTTTCTCAGCACATTTTGGTCCAGTCTCTGGTCAATGTTGGACACCAAACTCACGAAGTCCACAGCCTTCCATCCTCAAACTGATGGCCAGACAGAGGTTGTCAATAGGATGATTGTGCACATTCTGCGCATGTATAACTAAAAGCATCCATGCACATGGGACGAGAGCCTCCTCTATGTTCAGCACAGCTAAAACCGAGCTCTTCACAGCTCAACTGGCCATAGCCCTTTTCAGGTGGGTTTGGGATTCCAGCCACTATGCCCCATTGATGTGGCCATGCCACTTGCAGCTACTCACATAAATTCAGCTCATGTCCAGTCCGAAACAGATAAGACCACCAGCTTCATTGAGTGCATCCAACATATTCGCCAGCAGGTCCATGACATTCTTGAGAAATCAAATGCCAAGTACAAGCAGCGACATGATCAACATCGGGTGCCACACAAGTTTCGGGTGGGCGACAAAGTCTGGTTGCATTTGCAAAAGGAACACCTTACTGGAGCCTATCGGAAATTGAAACCACTCCGATATGGTCCTTACACCATTACTAAGGCTATGGGAGACAATGCATTTGAGCTCAACATTCCCCCATTCCTTGGCCTGCACCCAGTGTTCAATGTGGACCGCCTTCGGCCATACTTTCCACCATTACTAGACACATCCGACATTGCAGAACAGCTCAAACCCACAGAATTAAATCCAGATTGCATGGAACAAGCTGCAACTGATCGGATCATGGACACACAGATCAAGAACACTCGCCAACAGAATATCCAACTGTATTGAGTTGTCAAAGCAGGCCAACGCCTTCAGCAGGGCAAGTGGCTCACCAAAGAACAAGTTCAACCAAAGTTTCCTCATCTCATGGAGGAACTCAACGCAATGGGGATCATTGCTTCCTAAGGGGGGAGGAATGATCCAGGTGTATATTGGTGGCCACCTACCAAGTCCACCTGGACCCCCACCATTGTTTCTCTCAGCATTTTCATTTCCTTAATTGTAGCACAACTTACTATTTTTAGCACTTTTTCGAGTCCTGAACTTCTGGAGCCGTTTTGAGGCCCTAAACGACGTTTTTTGGGAAATCTGGGGGCAACATGGGTCCATGGACCGATGTTTCCCTTCCCAAAGTTGTAGTGCTTGGATAGATCTTTCTAACGAGCTATTGTACGCGTCAAATAAAGATGGTATGCCAAAGTTACGACCCCGGGAAGTTGATGTACCAATTTACCCAAACGGGGCCCACAGTTTGGTGTTTCATCTCCTAGGGTTAGGTTTTGGAATGTTAAGGGTTTTCCATTGTTTCTCAACAATAAATAGGCCTTCGAGCCTCATTGTAACATAGTTCAGAGGCATGTAGCATCCACATCTCTTCTCAGAGATAAGCTACCATCGCCCTAGCTGGTTTATTTCCATTTCTGGTTGTAAGCATATTTCAGTATTTTCCATTAATGAAATGAAGTATTATTTCCGCTGCATCTTTGTGTATATGGTTATCTTTGTAATTTGTTGCGTTCCTGTTTAAATCCGGATCATTCTTGCACATGTGGTTTGCATTCCACATTAAGACAATCCTCTTGGATGTTCACAATGTCATTGTGAGAGGTTGCTTCAAAAGGGTTTATAAGATTCTATATGTGGGGTTGACATATTGGGTTATGGGCCAACTCTAATAGTGGTATTGGGACCTTTATCTTACTCATTTCTTGTTCCAAGTTAAACAGTGAGGCTATGTTTCTTTTGACCTCTTCGACTGGTTGAACTGGCGAGGGAGGGGGTGTAGGATCTTGTGATTTTTTCATTTATGGACTTGGTCCTAGGCGTGAATACTTATTTGTCTTCCCACTTTGTTTTGAAGGTCCTTGTGTTGTCTTCGTATTTTTAAGAGGTAGTTGACTTGCATCAGGGGTTGGTTTCGAATCAAGTAGATGTCGTGTATGTGTTATATTCTTCCCATGACTAGTGTCACGCGATGTTAAATTGTACAACACCCAAGAGAAAAAAAAAAACACAGACTCAATAATGGTTGGGTGGACCCAAGGATGGGGGTTGGACCCAAGGATGGTGGGCAGACCCACCCATGGTTTTGCACATAGTTTTAGCACATGGTTTTGGGCATGGTGGTTTTGCACATAGTTTTAGCGCATGTTTTTGGGCATGATGGTTTTGCACATAGTTTTAGCACATGGTTTTGGGCATGATGGTTTTGCCCATGGTATTTTGTAGATTTGGTCAAGGGAACTACGATTATGTTCTAATATAGTGTTAATTGATTGGGTTCGATGATTTCTTTGACATGTATATAATGTATTGTAACATTGAAATGAATATAATGAAAAATAAATATGTTTTCCTAGTTTTGGGTTCGAGG
This sequence comes from Pinus tabuliformis, assembly GCA_031772625.1. Classification (NCBI taxonomy): domain Eukaryota; kingdom Viridiplantae; phylum Streptophyta; class Pinopsida; order Pinales; family Pinaceae; genus Pinus; species Pinus tabuliformis. The sequence continues at coordinate 92,446,920 of CM062814.1, read as the reverse complement.
AAAAATCTTTGTGTATATTTTTTATGTTCTCGCCATTGTATATTTTTTCTATTTTTAAAGAACTCATTTGCAGGTAATTTTTGTAAAGGGTTAAAACCTTAGACAAGCCATTTTGTCTATCCTTCTCATGAGGACAAGGCTTCCTTTCCCTTGTGATTCTCGGGTCTTTTGCTTTCTTAGACAGTTTTTTGGACAATTTCTAAACATTGGGGTACATAGAACTATGCATATGTAACTACATTTCTTAGTATGAATGATAATTGTTTTTTCTGTTAAAAAAAGAGAGTTAAAACCTACAATAGAGGCATGGGAGTTTTAGTGTGACAACCCGCCCCAACTAGTCTGCCTGACTTAGGACATAGGTCATAACTTCACCTAATTTCTTTGATTATTGTGTCCATGATTTGTTCAACTGAGATGTAGGAATATTGTAGTTGTCGTGTGAATCGTAAGTCTCTTACAATGCTAAAGAGTTTGTGTAGTTAATCTTTGTGATGTAGAAAGTAGGGCTTTGATCTCCTGCCCAATTTATGTCTTATTCTTGGATAAATTCATAATCGAACTCATATGTTTGGAGATTCAAATCTCTTCTCATGGGGTGTTGTATCAGTTCATCTTCGAGCCTCCTTTCTCTATTCATCCATTGAGGATTGAATTGCCTACGAATGTGTTGTAGTTTCTACAACCCCCTTCCAAAAAATTTCCTACGCTTCGATTTTGGAGCCTACCTTCTATATATAAGAACTTATCTTTCATGGTTGTCAAGTGTTCCTCTTGATTTTTTATTGTTGTAATCACTTATTCTTTCATGCAACACTTGTGTGATGTTTGACTAAGTCATGTTGGCAACAATTTCACAACTTTTGACAACAAGTTAAGTCCCACCAAACACAAGTAGACTCATGTTTTGATATTTCCCTGATTGTTGGTCTTGCCTCTGAGAAATGCACAATCCTCTTCCACTGGAAACTGTGCAATTCCTTGAGGAACTAAAATGTGCAACCTTGTGAGACAAGCAGTCATTAGGCAAGTAAATTGTGCAATCCTCCCTTGAGAGTCAGAACTGCACAATCCCCTATCACTAGGCATTATGCAATCCTTTCTGCCATTGGAATTCGAAGCCTCCTAGAACAATTCAATTGTGCATACCTACAAAATAGGGATTTCACTTTCTCCTTTGACCAAGTGACACAAGTTTCTATTTTTTATCTATGGACAAGTGTCTCTTTCTCCTTGATTTTAGGCATGCGCATCATAAACCCTAACCCTAATCCCGTGTGGGTAAATCTATATAATGGATGCTTGTAGAGCTCATTTTCACACTCGATATTGGAGCTCTAGCTGTCCCCACAAGTTCAAGGAGCTTCAGATTTGGTTTGCAACACTCTTTCGGGTAAGTTTCTGAAGTGTCGTTTTTATTACTTTTTCTGTTACTTTTGTCGCCTTTGTGTTTGGAAGTCTCACTTTGCCCATTTATTCTTGTATTTACTGCTTTTTCTGCTATTACTACCTTTTATAAGTGTTTTTTTAGTATGTCGTTCCAGTTTTACAAGTGTCACATCCCTCCCAAGCCATTTTTCCTACTAGTAGTTACTATTGTTGGGTTCTTTTATTCATGCATGTTATTTCCATCATATGATATTATCTAGTTGATAACAGTGATTGATTCAACTCATTCAAAGGTCAATCCATACTTGTATTTTTCTTAGCCCCAGATCTGAAACTTGTCTTTTCCCAACCTGAATTGTTGCATCTTTAAGGTTTGTTGGTTTCTCCCACTATGCATTACGCAATCCCAAGAAGCAAGCCTCCTCCTTGCCAGTTGTAACTGTGCAATGTGAAATCACTGGCCTCCTCCAGCTACGCATTATGCAATCCCAGTCAGCAGTGGTCCAGCTTGCCCACTAAGACTGCGCAATGCACAATCCTCTTCCTGTTCTTCCAGTTGAGACTGCGCATTGTGCAATCCCAAGCCTTAAGCCATCCCTTAGTTAACTGAAACTATGCAATCCTCCTCTCTCATTATGCATTATGTAATTTCATAGCTCATCCTGCCCTCTTGCATCTATCATTGCGCAATATCTCTCCTCATTCAATGTGTTATTGCTATTATATTGATTGTTATACTTATCTATTTAGAGCTAACTTATTACTGCCTTGAGTGCACCTCTTTCCACAAGTAATGCAGGTCTTGAACATGCCTCTCTTTCACTAGAAAATAACATCATGCCTCCCAATAGATCAGCATCAAAGGAGGCTATAGAGAGCAGTATTGAGGATTCGTTGTTGAAAGTCCTTCAACATCATTTCCCATTTTTTTTTTTCTGATACATGGTTATACATTGAGAAGCACTCTGATATTACATGGAATATTGTCAAGGATGCATTCACTACAATATAATTCAAATTATATTTTTAGGATAGAGAGGTCTACATCAACGTCGAATGGTCATGAATTCACAGGGTCGCTTGCAAATTATTGGTCTTACCATGCGCAGATGTCATCAAATGCATCCTACAAGGTTTAGATACTAAGAGCATATATTTAAAATGTGCTAGTGGGAAACAACTTGCCTCCTACGAAGCACACGACATCCACATGGCATACCACTTGCCTAAGCCTGACTAATATATGGGCTCTCACTTATTCAACAATAGGTTATCTCAATACTAAGGAAGTGGTTAAGATGTGGGTGAAGAAATCGTGGAAGTTTTGCCAAACACCAAATAATACTTACAAGACCAAATCACTCAGAAATGTTTTTCAATACTTGATAGTGTTGTGCTATCGAATCTAAGGACACGGGAATATTGAATCCTTCCTAGAAGGATGGGTGTACATGCTATATCAGATTATCTTCTAAGGGAAGATACTCAACTAGTATGATATTTTGTCTCATCAGCTAAAGATCAACTTCAACAAGGTGAAGAATCCACCAAACGGCTAGCAGAAGCAATTCGAATTGTTTGTTTACCTGTTGGATGGTATATGTGCTCATAATGTTTTCCCTAGCATGGATTGGAAATGGACACCTAATGAACCTCCTTTCCATATTTATTTCAAATTGTTAGCAGAATGCATCTACAGGGGAGACTTTGAAAAATGGGTTGATCATTTCTTCAAGGTCCTATACATGATGATATTCAAAGAAGAATCCCCTTGCATGTCTCGTGAGGCAATGATTTTAGTATCAGAAGTTGTATATTGGTTTGCCTCACCAGATAGCACTTACCTCATGGTGTTTGGCTGCCATAAACCATCTCATCTCTTTCAAAGGTATTCCACGAACAAAGTATTCATGTAAGAGGTTGCATATCATCTTGTCACAAGTCTAATTGTACTATTGCAGAGGAAAAAAAAGGAACCATGGCCTACTCTTTCCTTGCAGGTTGGATCTTATGAGATTAAGAACTTGAAGGTCGTAGAATCTAAAGTCACAGAATTGGAAAGCCTCGAGCTTAGTACAATATATTTTCATCAGTACGATCATAGAGGAGTGTGCAAGAAGCATCTTGCTAAGTTACACTTTGTTTTTCCATATGGGACCTACATTGGGTTGGAGGAAGAAAAGATGAAGAATAATTATAGTGCCTCTCGATCACATGCACTAGGTGATCAGGAAGACCCTTCCAACCCATTTCCAGAGTAAAGTGTTGGAAATATGTTGTCCTTGATGTCAACAGATGGAAACAGGTGGCACATGTGTCAAAGAGATGCCTCAGAAGAATAGGTTCCAGGCACAAGAAGAAGAAGTAAGAGCAGCAATGGATGAGTATGGTGAAAATAATTTGGATCCAACTCTGAAGTAGCAGATCAGATAAAATGCAGATGAAAACCACCTAGATAGAAAGAGCTCAGAAAAATATTTCCATTGATATATGGAAGTTTGAAAATGGCCTCCTATATTAAGAGATAGATCCATTCAAAGTTGCATAACTCCAACTCAAAGTTACCAGAGCCAAAGTTGATGGAGACCCTTTTGGTGCATGGTTAAGTTTCTCATACAGCAAAACTTAATGGAGAAAATTAGCGGAGCAGACATAAATAGGTATGGGCATACATGGCATGGACAGCAAAGTAGCAAAAAAGGTTTCCATTGGCCATAAGCGAAGCATAGATTACAGCCTATCCCAGTGGGGGATTCCCAACGGAGTTACCCCATTGGGTGCATCCCGACGAAGTTATAAGGATTACTTAAGTTCTAGAGTGGGATGACGCTAGCAAATGATGCCATCCCAGCAGAGAAAATGTTAGTGGAAGAAGCTCGGTGGTATGAGCTTGGATTTTGTTTTTGGCCTACACACAATGAATGCGCCAAGAGACAAGTGTCAGGACTCAGAGGTAGAGCACGGAAAAAGTTGAGCGGGACGTCCCCATATAACAACTCAGCCCACAAAGGCTTGCCTAGAGGGATAACAAGGCATGCAAACAAATAGTGTTGGCCTAGAGGAAACTTATACAAAGCAAATGAAATGGTAGGAACCCTTAAAAATATTTAACAAAGGAAATTGGTGAAAAACCGACCTCAGGACCCTTTCCCTCTCCTCTCTAAAAAAGGACACACGGCAACATATTATTGGCTCAAGATGACAGAGGATGGTGATGTCATCACACCCAATTAGAGATGGATACATGGTAGGTAGATTTGGTGTTCTCAGGCACCCGAAGGGCCCATTTCTAATTGACATGTGGACTAATCAGAGGTTGACATGTGGCATAGGTGACATCATCATGAAGTCATCCCATTGGTCACAGCTTGGAGGACTTAAAGAGAAGCACATAAGGGATGCGTCGAGTAAGAGGCATCAAGTTAATGAAATGGTGTCATAGATAAATCAGCCTCAGAATAATTTCTATTAGCTCTTGAGGAGCCGGGAGGACCCTGTGGGAAAGCGAAGCTCACAAATCCTAGCTCGACTATTTATAAAGGGTGCAGTTAAGAAAGTCATTACGAGGAAAAGTGTCAAGACACATCGCACTCATAGGCGATTGATAGCAACCAATAAAAAGGCACCCAGTGGACCCTGCTTATAGTAAGGCCAACTAAATGGAGCCTGGAGGTTTTAAAAGGGAGCATGAATGAAAGTGTCAAGATAGAGAGAGATACAAGCTAAGCACTTGTACAGTGCTCCATTTAGCTCAAATAACCAAGGGCATGGATGTTTTGCAAAGGAAATTGAGCCCTCATATGCCCAAACAAGCTAAGCACCTGAAGGCTTAAATGGAGGTCATTAGACCTAGTTATATGGTGGAAACACAATCAGCACCAATGGGAAAGGGGCTAAAGGCTAAATTTGGCAAAATTGGTGGATTTGGCAGAATTTTAATAAAATAAAAAAAGTGGGTCATGGAGTTTTATTTGGCAACGCAACTATGTCTTTGCAGTGTTGGTTTATTAAAAAGCCTTTATGCCTATAGTAAAATGTAATAGGTATATCCATGGATGCGATGAAACGTGTTGACAACTATTTTAGCAGAGCCTTTGGGCCTGTAGATGGAATGAGTCAACAACATGTGACTCTTTAGTGGTAGTCTTAGCAGTTAAGCCAAAGTTAACTGTAGCAAAAATTAGAAAAGCTTCACTAAAACCTGTTAAAAGACCAGAATGCTAAAATAAGATAATAAACTTAGTTAAACTTGCAGAAAGGTTGGTTGAAGTCTGAGAACTTGGAGAACTGGTCTAGAAGACTGAAATAAACAATACAAAGGAAAAAAAAATGTTTTCATGCAACAATACAAAAAATATCAAGCCAAAATTATTATAAGCAAGATTGAGCAAGAAAATTAGAGGAGAAAAGAGTGTTGGTGAATGAAGTGAGGTAAAGTTGATGGTGTACTCAGTAATCAAATATTGTTGAAGGTATTGTTGATCAAGGAGAAAATTGTTTTATTTATAAGTAGAGGTGGCATTCATGTCTCTAGAATGAAAATGGATGAAATAAGAATGATTGAATGTCAAGCAAGTTATAGCTTGCAAATGAGGAGTTGGTGCTCCTTCCAGTGGGTATTGGTAAATAGTCAGGGGTTGTAGCTCCTTTTAGTTGTACTGGATAAATCAGGGAGTTGTATCTTCCTACTGGTTGTAGCCAAATAATTGTAACAATAAGTTGAAGCTTGCCTTGTGAAGCAATAAGAGTACTTTTGAAGAATTTTTTTGTTCCTTGTCTGTTCCATTGTGATTGTTGATATTGTTTCTTGTTATGATTATTTCAATTCATTGTTGAAAGTACTCTATGTTTTATAAGTGTTCTAACACAAGTAAATGAAAGTTTTAAAGCGTTAAAATTCCCACAATACTGATTCACCCCCCCTCTCACTATTGTACTAGTTTCCAACACTTGGTATCAAAGCCAACTTACTTCAAATCAGTTTAACAATCATAATAAAGATCAATGACCATGGTGAACTAGGAAGGAGAATTTACCAACAGGGCACCTATGTTCAATGGAAAAAAATATGTGCTTTTAGACCTTCATTCAATCACTTGTAGTTGATGTGTGGGATGTTGTGGAGGAATAATATCAAAAGCCTCCAACAGTGATTACGAAAGATCAAAAGATGGAATTCACGTGCAATGATAAAGCCATGAATTCCCTACTTGCTGGCCTACCTGAATCAGAGCTTGTCAAAGTAATGGACTACACACCTACCAAAGCAATTTCAGATAATATGAGCAATTGCTATGAAGGAGATAGCAAGGTAAAGAAAGCTAAATTCTAAGGGTATAGGATGCAGTTTGAGTCTTTGAGTATGCATGATGATGAAGATATTGAAAAGTACTTTTTTAGAGTTCATGAAGTTGTGAACACCATGAGAGGGCTTGATGATAAGCTAGATGAAGCTATAGTAGTTCAAAAAGTGTTAAGATCTCTTGATAAAAGGTTTAATCCTAAGGTATCAGTCATTGAATAAATAACCAATCTAAACTCTCTCACTCTACATAAATTACTTGGTATACTCACTTCCTATGAGGTAAGGATTTCTAAAGGCAAGCTTGTAGCCAAAGAATCAGCCTTCAAAGAAAAAAAGAAGGGCAAGGATGAGCCTGATGAATCATGTTGTGAATCAGATGAAGAAGAAGCCAACTTTGTGTGGAATATCAAGTGATGATCAGGAAAGTGTGAAGGTAAGATACCCTTTAAGTGCTTTAATTGTGGCAAAGTAGGTCATTATGCATCAAAGTGTCCTGAAAATAAGAAGAAAAATTATGATCCTAAAGAAACATTCAAGAAAGTTAAAAAGGATAGAAAGAAGGCTAAGAAGAGGAGTTTTTATGTTCAAGAAGAAAGATCCTCAAAAAGTGAACATAGCCAATCCTCAGATGAGGACATTGATGATGAGATCCCTAAAGAATTTATGTTGATGGCCATAGTAAATCCACAAGTCGAGGCTATTAATTGTGATGATGAAGAGGGAGAAGTATATCTTGAAGGAGAACTGGCAATTTCATTTGAGGAAATAGAGAGGATAATGAAGAAAAACAAAGCCCAGAAGGAGTCTTTGATAATAATAAAAAGTTCAAGTTGTTGAGCCATTGCTCTTGCAAGTAGAAGAGGGTAAGAAGATTCAAGAATCCCTGAACCAAATACTGAATGAAAATTTTAAAGCATGTGAAAATCTAGAAGGAGAAATCATGTTGCTAAAGAAGGACTTGGAGAAGGCCAAAACACAATTGAGTTTTAAACAAAATATAGAAAAAGGAACTGATACTTTGAATGAAATATTAGAAGCACGAAAAGTCTCCTCAGATCGAACTGGTCAAGGATTTGAAGTTGAATCCAATCCATTATTAGAGATAAAAGGCAATAAGGCAATTACTTTTGTTCCATAAGTGAGGGGATTGTGCGGAAATAAAAGGGAGATATACAACCCAAAAATCAAATCAAGAAATACCAACAACATCAAAAGCAAAACGTTGGCCAAGCAAATCGAATTGCTCAAAATTCAACCCAACATAGAAGGCAAACTTCGAGGTATAATGATATCTTCCCAGGGTATTGTTTCACATGCACAAACTACGATCACAGAGAAGCAAATTGCAAAGTAATATTTCCTACAAGTAACTTAGATCTAGAAGAATATTCCAATAGAGGAAATGTAGAGCTACGTATAATAATGATTTTGCTCCTCTGAACTATATAGTGAAATGCTTTAAATGTCAATATTTTGGGCATATTGCAGTCAATTGTAGACTTAAGGAGAAGAAGAAATAGCCAATTATTGAGCAAATTGAACATAAGCCCAAAGTCTAGAAAGAAAAAGGAGAAATCAGAACAAGTTGATATTTATTTGTATGCTCAGAATGAAGGGAACCATTAGTATGTGGACAGTGATTGTTCTAAGCAATATACACAAATCCTCCACTTTCAATTCTTCTTTGGCACCACTACAAGTGAAGAGACCCATTTGCTATCAGAGATAGGATAAATAAAATTTACATCTAAAAGTTTTTGTAGTTCAGCTTTCACAATGTCTTTTAAATGAGGGTTAAGTGTCCTCTGAGTTTGGCAAACAAGTCTTGCATCCTTTTCTATGTAAATGTGGTGCGTAGATAACTGGGGATTGATTCCTTTCATTTCCAAATAATCCCATGCAAATGCTTCCTTGTATTTCTCAGTAGTTGGATTAGCTTCTCTTCTTGTTCGGGAGTCAGGTTGCTATTAATGTTTAAAGTTTTTCCTGGCTCAATCTCTACAATTTTGCTATTTGACACAGAGGTAGTAGGTATTGTTTGATCATGAGTGTCTTTGAGAGGATCTTCTTCTAATTCATTATCAAATGCTGCTTCTATCATGTGACATTGTATGTGGGATCTGGATTTAGCCTGGTTAATAAATTTGTTAATAACATCATCCTCTGTTTGATCTTTGAAATCGAGGGCATCTTCTATGGTTAATGGGGATCTAATGTTTCAGTGAGGTATGATACATGATGTTTGTTAGCTCTTATTATTGTGACACTTGGCTGGGAGGGAGGGTATAGAGCTAGATTCTTGATGTTACTCCCTCTAGTTATAGTCATGCTGCCTTGTTGGCAGCCAATATAAGCATCAATGGTTGCAAGCCAAGGTCTGCCTAAAATCAATGGATGTCCATCAAGTCAGTTTTTGGGGTTTATTATCAGGAAGTCGGCAGGATATTCCCAGGAATCAACAGATACCATGACATCATGTAGTGTCCCTTCTGGCCTAACCATCGATCGGTCAGCCAGTTATAATAAAGTGGAAGTAGATTCTACTGATGTAATGCCCAGTTTTTGACAAGTGGTGGTTGTTAAAATATTAATTGCATCCCCTAAATCAACTAAGGCATTTGAAAAGGTTTGTCCATTGATTTGTACTATTATTATCGGATTTCCGGGGTCTTCATACTTGATAGGTGTTTCTCTTCTTGATAATAGGTCAGATAAGGTGCCAACTACTTGGACTATTGGGTTATTTGTTATTCTCCTCCTTGGTTTTTGTATACATAGCTCTTTAATGGTCTTTGCATATATGGGGATATCTTGGATGGCTTGGAGGAGTGGGATTTTTATGTACAAGTTCTTAAGTTCTCCCAGAATATCAAAATCATGATGTTCTATAGGACGTGGTACAATTAGTCTTTCTGGGAATGGGGAGAAGATGTGGTTGGTTGATTATGAGTCTGTTGTCTGATCACATCTTCTTCTTGTGATGGTTGTTCTATGGGTAACTGATTTTCAACTTGAACAGTTTTATCTCCCTCTGTTTCTATAATGCGCCTAGATCTTAATTAAAGGTAATTGCGCTCCCTTAGATCGGGTTCTAGTCCTGCTGTTTCAATTATTTGAATAGATTGACCAGTTTGTTATTTGGGTTTGGGTTGGGTTGGGTTGGGAGTTGTGGTCTTAAATTGGACTAGGGGTTTTGTTGTAGTGCTGGCAGTGTAGGTTGAGGGAGTGGAAAGGTTCCTACTAGCTGATTCATCGATCTTTGCTAGTTTGTCTGCCAGGCTTGACTCTATGAAGTAGGAGGGGACCATTGTGTTGAACACACATTATTTTTCCAATATGGTGGAGCATAGGGAAAATTTGGCCAATTAGATTGGCTTGTTTGATTCGGCCATGGAGTGTTATGAAACCAGCTCAAGAAAAGATAGAAAAGAAAGATCAACACCTTAGAATTCAGCCTCTTCGAGGGGGCAACCTCCTTTACATTACATAAATGAACAATTCTTGGATGATACAAATGACAAAACCTCCTTTCTATATATAGGAGTCTAAGGAGTCACAATATAATCCAGCCGACCTAACAATAATAATATAAATCCACAAAAATAACAATAGAGGGATTCTAAGGGGCACAGAAATAACAATATGGGGGTAATAGGGGCACAACAATATAAATAAGGGGTATAAATACAATAGTAATGGGGTAATCACTAGTATTATAGGGACCCAACATGCCCCTCTCCTTCAAAAAAGTGTTGTCCTCAACGCTTGAGCAGTTCTGGATACTTCTGCATAAAATTCTCATCCTCCCATGTGGAATCTTCAGTGGATAAGTTCTTCCACTTGATAAGATACTCTGAAATTGATCGATTTCGTAGCTGTCGAGTTCTTGTTTCTGTGACTGCTTCCGGTTCCAATATAATTTTTACTTCCTCGTCAAGTTCTGGCAATATTGTTTGAACTGGGAGCTTGTCGCCTATAACCTTCTTTAAACATGAAACATGGAAAACAGGGTGCAATCGAGAAGCTGCAGGAAGCTCCAATTTGTATGCCATAGTACCAATCTTTTCTAACACCTTTTACGGACCATAATACTTTGGTGATAATTTATTATCCTTCTTAGCTTGCTTTAGGGACATTTGCTTATATGGTTGTAGCCGTAGGAATACCCAATCACCTACATCAAAACTTCTTTCACTGCGATGTTGATCTGCCTGTTGTTTCATTCTATTTTGTGCCAACACGAGGTTATCCTTTAAGAGTTGGAGGACTTGTTGTTGATGTTCGATGTGATGTTCCACTGCCTGAACCTTAGAATTTTCTCTTAAATATGATGTGATTGATGGTGGTTGGTACCCATAAAGTGCCATAAATGGGGTCATTTTTGTTGCTGTATGGAAGGAAGTGTTATACCACCATTCAGCCAGAGGCAACCATTTGACCCATTGTGTCTGTTTATCAGATACAAAGCAACGAAGATATCCTTCCAAACATTTGTTTACTATCTCAGTTTTCCCATCAGATTGAGGATGATAAGATGAGCTATGAGCTAACTGAGTACCAAGACAAGAAAATAATCCTGTCCAAAAATTTCCAGTGAAAATGGGATCTCTGTCACTTACAATAATCTTTGGATTTCCATGTAGCTTTTGAACTGTTTCCATAAATGCAGTAGAAACTGTACTGGCTTTAAATGGATGTGATAATGCACAAAAGTGTGCACACTTGGTAAGTTTGTCAACTACCACCATGATGACACTCTTTCCCTCATACTTGGGTAAACCTGTGATAAAATCCATTGAAACCTCCTCCCAACGTTGGATTGGAATGGATAAAGGTTGTAATAGACCCGGTGTCTTAATTTTTTCAACTTTATTTTGTTGGCAAACCAAACATTCCGCCACAAACTTTTGAATATCTGATTTAAGGCCATCCCAAAAAAATTCCTTCTTAACCCTGTGGTAAGTTTTTAAAAATCCTGAGTGCCCTCCTAAGGGAGAAGTGTGCAATTCCATAAGAATCTTTTGTTTTAGCTGGGAATTCTTACAGAGGTATAAGTGATCTTTGTACCATAGCGAATCATTTTTCCAACTAAATGTATCAGAAGTACTGGAATCTTGTTGTAGCTTTCAAATAAGTGCCCACACTTCTTCGTCATTCTTCCATTTCTCCTTTGCTTCGTCTATCCAATCTGGTTGGATAATAGAAATGGCACACAACAATGCTTCCATACCCTCATTCTTTCTTGAGAGTGCATCTGCCACCACATTTTGATTCCCTTTTTTGTAGATGATTTCAAAGTCATAACCCAACATCTTTGTGACCCACTTTTGTTGCTCTTCAGAGGATAATCTTTGTTCTAAAAAGTATTTGAGGCTATCATGATCCGTTTTTACCTTGAAGTGTCTTCCCATTAGGTAGGGTCACCATTTCTTAAGTGCATGGAGTATTGCCAACATTTCCTTCTCATAAATAGCTTTGCTTAAAAACTTTCCCTTGATTGGACGACTTTCAAAAGCAATGGGTCTTTCATCTTGCATTAGAACAACACCAATTCCATTTCCTGAAGCATCACATTCCACAATAAAGGTTTTTGTGAAGTCCGGTGTAGCTAAGACCGGTGCTTGGCACATTGCCTCTTTAAGATGTTTAAAGGCCTTTGTTGCTTCCGGAGTCCATGAAAATGAATCTTTCTTCAATAATGTTGTTAGAGGTGCTGCTATTCTCCCATAATTCTTAACGAACTTGCGATAATACCCTGTCAACCCAAGAAATCCTCGCAGATGCTTTATGGATGTGGGGATTTTCCATTCCTTAATGGATTTAATTTTGCTAGGGTCTACCTTAACTCCTTCATGAGATACAATATGACCCAAATATTCCACCTCCTGGACTCCAAAGAAACATTTGGATCTTTTTGCATATAATTGTTTCTCCTCCAATAGTTGTAGCACCTTGTCAACATGTTCAACATGATCCTTCCAAGACTTGCTGTAGATTAGTATATCATCAAAAAATACCAACACAAATTTTCTAAGGAATGGTTTGAAAATTGAATTCATCAAACTTTGAAATGTTGAAGGTGCATTGGTAAGGCCAAAAGGCATGACCAAAAATTCATAATTACCCTCATGAGTTCTAAATGCCGTTTTCGGAATGTCTTCAATATTCATTCTGATTTGATGATATCCCGAACGAAGATCCAACTTGGTGAAGTAAATTGATCCATGCAATTCATCCAGTAATTCATCAATGACAGGAATGGGGAACTTATCTTTAATAGTGAGCTTGTTGAGCTCCCTATAATCTGGACACATGCGCCATGATCCATCCTTCTTGTGCACCAATACTACTGGAGCTGAGAAAGAACTTTGACTCGGTTGAATTATACCAGCCTCTAGCATTTCTGCAACCATACGTTCAATTTCACTTTTTTGGACATATGGATATCTGTATGGCCTGATGTTTGGAGGAACACTTCTTGGAATCAGATGAATAGCATGATCATGATCACGCATAGGTGGGAGACCTTTGGGAGTCTCAAATACCTTGGAATGATTGTCCAGGACTTTTTGGAGATCTGGAGAAATAGATGATTCCAATGTAGAAACATATAGCGAACATAATTGTGCAATTACACCTCTTTGCTGCTTTTTTAGAAGCTTTGTCATGCCATTAGAGCTGATTATCTTTCCTGGTTTCCCTGCAATACCCCTTAATTCAACTTCCTTTCCTTCCACAGAAAATTTCATGAAAAGTTCTTGAAAATTAAAAGCTATTGTACCCAAGGATTGTAGCCATTGGACTCCTAGTACAACATCAACACCTCCCATTGGAATGGAAAGCATTGGGCTAGTCAATACATATTCTCCCATGAATAGCTTGATATTATGGCACTTTCCAGAACAATTTATTTTTCCTCCATTTGCAATCATCACTTGACACTCTGGTGCTGGATATAGGAAGCAATTCAATTCTTTTGCTACCCTACAATGAATAAAATTGTGGGTGCTTCCTGAATCAATCAACACTATTACCTTTTTCTTCTTGATTTGTCCTTCTATCTTGATGGTTTGAGGAGTGGTAATTCCCGCCAATGCATTACAAGATATGGTCGGATTTATTTGTTCTTCATCTAGGCTTTGTTCTTGGAATATATCCTCTTCTTTTGGCCTTTCTTGCTCATTTTCTTCTTCCTCTTCACAATCTATGTAGAATAATTTCTTCTCAGCACACTTATGACCTTTTGTGTATTTGCTATCACAATTGTAACAAAGCCCTTTTGCTCTTTTTTCTTCCAATTGTTGTGGTGTCAACCTTGTAGGTTGTGGAAGACTATGGGCAACAACACTTCCGTCTTTATAGTTGTGAATGGTATGCTTCCTAGTTGCCATAATTTTGCTTTCCATTTTTCTTGCTAACCTGAATGCCTTCTCTAATGAATCAGGTTCCCAAAGGCGCACATCATGTTGGATATTATCCTTTAAAGACCCTATGAACACATCAATCCTATGCTCCTCTGGAATATCTTTTACCCTTATGTTCAATTTTTGGAACTCCTCAATGTGCTCCATTATTGAACCCTTTTGTTTGAGACTTATCAATTGGCTAAAAAAAGTGTTGCTTTTTGTATCCTCATAATGTGCTATCAATTCTTCCGTAAAAATTGCCCAAGTGATTAATTTTTTATGAGAGCAAAGCCATTGATACCATACAAACTGATTTGGTTCCAAATATAAAGTTGCCATACGTACCTTTTGTGTGTTTTGCACATTATTGAGATCGAAGAACTGCTCCATCTGTAATATCCATGTGGCGGGATCCTTGCCATCAAACTTCCTCATATCGATTTTTGGAATATGGTGGGTCTTCGATCTAACATTAGAGTCTATGGAATCATGATTAACATTTCTTTTGTTCACATCATGAGTTTCCTTTACAACCTTTTCACCATTAGTAAGTATTTCTTGTATAAAATTTGTCAAATCTGTCTTCAAATCTGCCATGTCTGTCTTCAAATCTGTCCTCAAATCTGTCTTCAGATCATCCATCTTAGCTTCCATGCCCTTTATCTTAGATTCCACGCCATTTATCTTAGATTCCACGCCATTTATCTTAGCATCTGTTAGCTTTTGTGAGCGTGACATTTGTTGCACTTGTTCTTGTAATTTTGATATATCATGTAGCATTTCTTCCTCTTCTTCATGAGTCATGCTAGAGCTTTCAGGTTCCTTAATAGGTGTTTGCATTTTCTTTCCTCGGGGCATCAGTTACCGATAATAATGCTTTACTATGCCCTTTGAATTCCTTCAAACCAAGCTTATGCAAAAGAAAAAAAAAAACTACACACCTTTTTTTTACTTTGTAGAAGCCTGATATTGAATCTGATGTATCTCTGTAATTTCGAATCATCCAGTTCTGAAACTGTGATCTGTAGTATCCTTCTATGTCCTCTTTCCAATTCCACTAGTCTGATCCAAATTGGATTCTCCAAGAAAGAGTTATGCACAATCTCCCGCAGTGACCTGATTATAGACTAGTTCAGTAGAGCGAACTTGTATGAAGTGCCACGTGTCACTTTTCCAACCTTTGACTCTGAAAAATATATAAAAGAAAACTACAGTCCGTCCTCTTTCTGTACCTTCTTACGAAATTTCAATCCGATGCTCAGAAAGAAAGTTATGACGATTTTCCCCAGGTCACCTGTTTTGAATGTAATTCAGGAGTCTGCCAATAGACCAACGGCCTCAGATCATATCTCCGAAAATATCGCGCGAAATGCTCTGAAATTTGGACCCAAGGTTCAGCGCGATGTCTTCTCAAATGGGTTTTTTTTGTGACTTCTAAAACGTCACAGAAAAAAAGTTATAACGAAAATGCCACGATGACCTGTTTGGAGCAGCGAAACCCTAGAATCCAAAGCTCTGATACCAAATGTTATGAAACTAGCTCAAGAAAAGATAGAAAAGAAAGATAAACGCCTTAGAATTCAAACTCTTCGAAGGGGCAACCTCCTTTACATTACATAAATGAACAATTCTTGGATGATACAAATGACAAAACCTCCTTTCTATATATAGGAGTCTAAGGAGTCACAATATAATCCAGCCGACCTAACAATAATAATATAAAGCCACAAAAATAACAATAGAGGGATTCTAAGGGGCATAGAAATAACAATATGGGGGTAATAGGGGCACAACAATATAATAAGGGGTATAACTACAATAGTAATGGGGCAATCACTAGTATTATAGGGACCCAACATGGAGAGGATGAAGGAAAGGGTTGTTGTGACCAATTTGGGAAGGGGGGTTGATTTTTCCACATTATATTATATTGCTGAGCATGATATTGTGGAGGCTAAAAGGAAGAAGTTGGATTGGGGAACATACCTGATTGTCGCGACTGCCATTGAAAGCACTAATTAAGTAGGTACACCAGTCCTGGTTCTTATTCCGCTTCTTTGTACACTGCTTTCAAACCAGGAAGTGAGGGACAACTCTCTGTAGAGGGTCTTTTGTACAAATGGTGCAAACTTGAACTGAATCTAATGGACACTCTTTGTGGCTGTGTTTCTTTATGCATCTGGGACAGAAGATTGCCAGATTTTGCTCTGCCTTTGCTTGTTTCTGCTTTGCTTGCATAATATCGAGCTGTGTTGTTAGAGTCCCCAAGATATCAATTTTGAAATTATCTAATAAATTTTAAATTTCCACACAAGTTACTCCTTCTGCAGAGATCTTGTTGTCCCTTGTAAACCTGTCATGTTCTACTGGTTTTAATCTTGTGCTACCTCTCGAGCTCCTGATACATAAATCAATAATGTCAACAAAATTTTCCTGATAAATATCTTCTTTTCCCATAATATTCAGTGTTTCAGTCCATTGTTCCTTCATTCCTTTAATTAATGTTCTTTTTAATACATTATCAGGTAAGGGTAATGATGCATAAGGAGATATTTGAAGATTATACCGAGAACGTTCAACATACTCCTCTAATGTTTCATTAGGTCTAGCTACCATCTAAAATATTTCATCCTTTAACTCGCTAGACCTACAATAATCCTGATACCTTTTTAGAAAAGCACTTTTCATTTGATCCCAGTTATTTATAACACCTCCACCCAACCCCATAAACCATCTTAAAGCGACTCCTTTTAATGTAGAGGGAAATAATTTCAGTTTTTGGGGATCGGTGGTATAGTCATATCCTCTGCATAGCACATCAAATTCAAATAAAAATGCATTCGGATCTTCTGATGTAAGGCCATGGAATGTAGGGATGTGCTAGAGTGGAATGGCCTTCATGGGTGCATTTGCTACAGTATATACAATGGGATATTGCAGTGTGGAGGTTTGGGTGTTTGGTTGGTTCTGGGCCATTTGGTCAAATATGTGCCAATAACCTTCTGGGATGTCTAGGAGGGTATTCCTAGGCTGACGAGAAGAAGCAGGAATGGCCTTAACAACACTTCCTTGATCTGGGATAATGAGAGTTCCTTGCTGATTTAATGTTTGGGGGGATTCTTCGTTTTGGATGATCTTTACAACACTTCCCTTATCTGGGATGCTTAATGGTTGAATTATCCCAAGAGATCTTGGTTCTTCAGTTTCCCCTGTTTCCCCTCTTCCTTCGCAGAGGTTACTAAGGTTCCCTTCTTGTAATGATTTTGGGCTAGAATTCTTAATTTCTTGAAAATCTTGCTCTTCAGTTTGGCTATGCACCTCAGCCAAGGCTACAGATGGTGATCCTGTGGCCTGAAGGGAACTAGTAGGTTTTCTAGAAGAAACTTTTCTAGGTCCTACTGAAGGTTGAGATTCTGCTTTCTTAAGGGTTTCATCTATAAAAGTTGATCGGCCAAGGCTCACCAGCCCCTTAGCTTTTTCAAGTTTGTTTAGTGGTTTAGGATTCTTTTCAGGCTTTTTCTGCTTTGTCATGCACACATATAAAATGCTAATTTCTACCCAAAAATAGCAACAAATCTGTAGGAAAGCGAGCAGGGGAACAGGGCTGTTACATGCTCTGTACGCAGGTTCTTACCTTCCATTTTTAAAACACAATTCTCTCTTAGAAGGTACTTACACAACTCTAAAAAGAACAAATGGCTACACTCTTCCCTGGCAACGACGCCAAAATGTCGAGCAGTAAAGAGGGTCTTTTTCACGTCTATTTACCCTACATTAATTGTCAATCCAGGCACGATTTGTTATCTCAAAGAGTGTACTTAGCCTGAGGCGTTCATTTGTCAGAGTAATGTTAGTATTATAGTGCTTTTGAATACAGGAGTAAACGGATGCTTGAAATGAAATCTATTTTCAAAAAAAGAAACTTTTAGCACTCTAAGATCTAAATGATTCACTATAGCAACTTATCAGTCAAGGGTGCAGTAGTAATAACTCATCCCTTTGTAAATTTATGTAATTGAAAAGCGATTTAAAGGAAAGATTATCAACCTGGGAACTGGACAACAGTTGTCAGTGTTCACTACAGTTTCAGATCAGTTGTACACACTAAAGCAATGGTAATCCAAATGGCAAGAAATGGAACAACAACTAATCTATTAACTCAATTGAACAACAAAGCTTTAACCTATGAAATGGGATAGTAATTGCAATATTACTAAGAAATGATTTAAACAACAAACATAAATGGGACAACAAATTAAAGGAAGCTATGAAATATTGAACAACAACTTAACCCAAATGTAAATACACAACAACTTAAACCAAATTCTACACACAACCCTTTTTTGTTAAAGGAACAGTAATCTGAGTTTCGGCATAATAATAAGTAATCTCGGTTATAAAGAAACAACAACTGCGATCATGGTGGAACAAAAATTCAAATGAACAGTAATCACATTTGAAAGTAAACTGTAGATAAATAGACAGTGGTACCGATTTATGTATACACAACACTATTACTCTGTAATCGAACAACAACGACAATATGTTAAGGAACAATGATGTTATGTAATAATATCAGTTTGTCAAAGGAACAACAATATGATATAACTTCAGAACAAATAACATAACATTCTTGTGCAGAGAATAACCTTACTATTCGAATGGGAATCAAATATAACAGAGCTAATACATGAAATAAGGAACAATAGATTATTGAACAAAACAGATAAGAGAAAACAAACCACACACAACTTGAAATCGAGAATTAATAGTACAGGAAGCAAGTGATCTACCAGGGCCGGGCCCTTAGCCTCCAGGGATGCACTGCTTATAATTACTCTAGAATCAAAGATGGAAGGACAACATGATTTATATATTAAGCATCAAAACAGAGTTACAGTGAATCGCTCTTTTAGAGAGAGTCGATGATCAAAGTTTCAACTACAATAGATAATTTCATAAAAACAACAACAGTCCTCCCTTTGGGCTAACAGTGCTGCCCCTTCTTATAATAGTCGAGTGAAGATATCAATGATACAAAGAATCATTAAGGTAGCGATCCATCAGGATCAGAGGATCTTGAGGGATTCGCCATACTGTTAGCTCTCAGTCATCTTCGTGTTCTCTTGCGCCGATTTGGTATCTCCTCTTCCTTTTCCTGGTTGGTACGCTCCAGTCTGGATCTTCTTGTTTGGATGCGGTTCCCTGTCAAAGGGACAACATTTGATGGCGTCTTGTCATTTCCTTCAGATTGGTAATTTTTTGTTTTTCCATTTTTCTACATAGAAAAGGGTAATTATTAGTCATCTTACGTTGCACATAAATCTTCTAGATTTTATCATAATTTCTCGTCATATACCTAGTTCATAATGTAAAGAGGTTATGAATTTTAAAGAAAAGATGACAAAATAAATGATAATAACATACCTTCTCTAGTGCTCAACCCCAACATCACTCCACTCGAATTTCATGCAGATTTGGTTGTGAGTCCTTCAAGTTCTCATATGCATTCTTTTCTTCGACCTTCATCTTTGCACTCAGGTGTTCCTCTGGATGATGTTGTCTTGTGTTCATCCATTCTGGCCTCTCCACTTGTTGTGAACAAGGAAAAACCCACTGACGGAGTCATTGTTGCACAACCAACATGAGCTGTCATTCAAGAAGAGTATGAGTGGGAGCTTGAACATCAACACTCAACGAAGGATGACTCCCTTTTGTCTGAGTCCCCTCCATTCTTTCCTAACCTCTTGGGTGAACTTGCCATCAATGATTTTTCATGTGTATCTCCATCCACAGGTGCACCCATTATTGATCACTCACAAGACTCATCGGATGTTATTCCATCATTCGAAAATGGAGAGGATAAGTTACTCGTTGAAAATCCACTTAATCCTTCATCTATCTTTTCTAGAAAAATAGAGGATGAGTTTGTTTGCTTTTCATCTACCCCTCTGTGTGATTCATCCAACCATGAGGATGCCGACCAACATCTTGAATTTTCTGATCTTGGTTGTTTTGATCTCTTCACCTCATCATCTGATCACAATGTTGATTCAATCATTGTTAATCCGTCTAAGCCACTGGTCTACAATGATCCATCTATCAACAAAGTCGAAACCCCATAGACCATCGAGGCACTTCTGCCTGAGCTGATGGTTATGTTAGGCCCTCACTATCTTGAGGTTGGTTTCACTTTCGATTAGGAAATTTTTTAAACACTCAAGGCTCCTCATCTCTCATCTGTATGCACTCAAGATCAATCCAACACTCAAATTTTACTTCATCCACTTGAACTACACAATCCCATTGCTCATGCATTGGAGGAGTCTTACATTTCAAGCACTCATGCGCGACGCAAATTATATTTGTTTCTTTTGTTTGCTTGCATGTCACAGTCAAGAGTGTGCTTATGCTTCAAAGTTGCATGTAGTGTCACATAGCACCATGATAAGTCCGTGGACTGCCTGTCATGCACATGCACTCACTTATGTCCCGTGGGCACTTTGAATCATGAAGTGTGGTTGTCTTCATTGTTATATCTTTCTTGCTTGTTGGTTCGCACAACTGGGTTGCTCGCAGACCAAGCCTTCACCAAAATGGGTCTACCAATGCACCAGTGGCTGCATTGGAAGTATCACTTCACATGATTAGGCCCATGTACTATTAGTGTAGGAGTAGGAGTAGTGCTTTTGATCTGAAAATGGGGCACTAAAGGCTTCTTGTCAAGCTTACTAGAACCTCTCCCACTTCCAAAGCTTAAATATTCCCAAGACCTTATGATGAACCAATTGCAGAATTAAAAAGTACTTGAAATAGGTGTATGCTTGTGTTTGTTTTTAACTGTTAAAGTGCTTATGTACATTTGCTTATGTTGATATTTAAATACATATGACAGTAAGTAAAGCTTCAAATAAGAAAACACATGAGACAACAATGTAATATGGAGTTCACCCAAACCTCTTGGGCTACGTTTGCTTGAGCTCTAGTCAACTCGACTAGGCTCTCTGGGATTATGGCATAAATTCTTTTACAAGCTCCACACTCAACTCCATTGGTTTACATTGAACCTATAGGTTTAGAATACCATCTTATCCCATTGGCTCTCCATACTTCTGCAAATAGATCTAGGCTTCTCTGGACTAGATTTCTTCAATCAGCGCTCTGAGCCATCTTGCTCTAGCTTGCACCAACTCCCTCAGAATTCTCTCACTGTCTCTGGAATGACTTCTTCTATCTTCAGCACACTTTGGACACCAGCAACAGCTGGATCATTTGATCTCTTTGCTGTTCTTGGCTGTAGCTCTAGCTCTGGCTCTTCGGCTCTATCTCTAGCTTTGGCTCTTTGGCTTTGGCTCTCGCTCTGGCTCTTTGGTTCTCTAAGCTTCTCCTAGCCTCTGCATGCCTCTATAGTTCGCTTGACCTCTAAGCGACTCTCAACAACCTTCCAATGACCTTTTTCAGTCCTCTAGCTCCTCCTGGTTCACTCGAGTGACTCCAAAAATCTCTGCGCTCTCTCAACAATCTTCTGTAATTGTGTACTCTGTGCTTTTGTAACATGTCAGTTACAGTCCTCCATCATGGAACACCCGACTATTCACCACAAGAATCCGTTTACAATGGAAAGGAATCGTCGGCGTGGGGAAATCTAATCGTTTGCCTTCCTCTTGCCGTGACAACCAAATAACAGAAATACATAATAAAATGCCTCATGGAGCATTTAATTGAAATTCAAATATTATTTAATCACCCTAAAAAGCTATTGGGTCCATCCAAATATCGCCTATCGCAATCTCATAGTGAAATGGTAAAAAAACCCAATACACAGGAAATACAAAGAAATCCTCCATTCCTGGATTTCAAAACTTATGAAATCGGGTCTATACACCCATCGAGTCTGGCCCTTATCGCTTATCGTATGTTGCACTGTCAATGGCCCTTTATATCGGGGATCACCAATCGCTGGTATCAGTGTATCGCTATCTGCCCCATCACTATATCGCACATCGCAATCGAAATGGCCCTGGGGTCTTCCCTTTGACCATGCTGATCACCGATTCGCCAATCGCTGATATTGCACCTCGCATATCGCATCGGTGGGGGTCTATGTCCCTTCTCCTTCGATCACCGATATCACAATCGTTAATCGCATGTCACCTTATCCTCCCACTAGGCCTTTATCCATTCATCACTCCGATCCAATACATCTCACAGATCTGATAAGGGTTTAGGCTGTGGAACATAATATTTTTGGTCCACCATTTAAACCTTTCACATGTGATTTTTGCATATAAGGCCTGAAGCCGATTTTCATAAGATTTTGCCTCCTTTTCAAAGGACAAAGGCAAACTTCTTTTTGCGATAACTTCTTCATTCGAAGTCCATTTTAGCCCATACAAATTGTAGTAGATTCAGAATGAAAAGATCTACATAATGGGACTATTTCCAAGAGCAGCCCTTCAATTTCATTTTCCTCTGCGAGGAATACTTTAGACTTAGAAGTCTATCCAAGATCCATTTTGGATCACACCTTCCCACTAAAAGAACTTTTGGTCTCCAAAAGACTGACATACTGATCTGAATAATAAATGAGAGTACCTCACTCTCTTCTTTCAGCCTCCATACACTTGCCTCTATGTAGTTCCTCTGAACCAAAGCCTTTGACCACTCTCCTTCCTAGATGTGCTGGTCCCCTTGGGAAGAACTATCTTCCTCCTTGACTTCATGCAGAACTCCTGCTGAGATGGCCATAGAAGGTAGTTTGAACTTCTCTTCCTTGATCATTGATCCAAGGTGACTCAAACAAATGTGAAGTTACATCTGCTTCACAAAAATTTACATTTGTACCTGTTTGACATGCTGTCAACAACAACTGTTAGCAACAATAGAAATACAGGCAACAATTCGATGACCTAAACTCTCGCTTCAACAAAAGAAATAGATTTTCACATCTTGTGAATTACCTCCATGTATTACATCTGCATACAAATGATGGACTAGATACCAAGCCCACAAAACATGCCTTTAAAACAAATGACCCTTCAAGTCAAGCATGTAGAAAAGATCTCAAGGATTCTTTTCAAAAGATGAAACACTTCATCATTATCTCCATCTTGGAGACCAAATCAACTTTTCTCAAGTCAATATTGCATTACATGCATGCTTAAAAACAAAGCAATCAACCCTTCAATTTAATCACACTACATGTTTAAATACAAGGACAATCATCAACATCCTTGTGTTCATGCACATCATTCTCATGCATGTATTTCATCCTTCAACTTTTCCTTACGCACACTGTAATTTCGAAGCTAAAATGAAATATAATGTTGTAGAAATAAAGTGAGTCTCCTACTCAACTTTTCCATTCACCTTCTTGGCAAAATCCCGCAACTTGCATTCCATTAACAAAGAAATGCAAATAGATGCATCAAATTAAAAGACATGCAATCTTTAATTGGATAAGAACTCTAACCATTTCTTACCAATCCATTTCAAAGGTGCTACCTTTGTTTGCACATCAGCATCAACACGTGAATCATCCTGAAACACATCAATCATGGAATCTTCCTTTCCATTTCTACCATTTTCTCTTTCCACCTTCTTCAAGTTTCGTGGAAGCATTGTTGGATTCAGAGTCCAACATTTTTTAGCAAGATTTCCTTGCTTATGGAAGTAGGTGCAACACATGTACATCCTCTTGACAGCATGATTTTCCTTGTCCAATGGACCTTTGGCTTCTTGCTTCCTTTCCTTCAAAATTTTCATGTATGTGGCCATTCTCTTCCAACATCTAGAAACATTATGGTTACCCAAACCAAAAAAGGAACATGCAACTCTTTTCCAATGCTTACATGGAAATTTATCATGCTTATCATAATCAAAAGGAATATGGTTAGAACCAGATTTATACCTTTCTCTTTCACCTTTATTTCCTTCATGAGGAGGTGAATCAAATGAAGAAGTGGATCCCTTTGGAATACCATCAGTCTCTTCAAGGCTATCAAAGTTTCCATAACTCTCTGGTTCAAGTGAATGCTTATGAACACCTGCATCTTGCAAATGATGTTTCCAGCTTTTTCATTCTCCATGAATACTGTTATAGCTCCAAATCTCACTCTTATGGTTTGTGATGCTGTACTCATGGCCTAGGGAAACCCCTCCTTCCAGACCTGGTCCTAAAATTTAAAAAACAGTGTTTTATCCCTTATACGCGACATTGCCCTGAGTTAAATGCGTGTATACGCGGGTATGTGTATAGCCAACCCGCGTGTATGTATTAAAACACTTAAAAAAATATAACACTCCTTATTTTCAGGCGGAGATCGCGGGTTTTACCTGCTGATCACCTGTTAGTGCCCGTGGCCCAACTATTCCCAACCAACTCCTAACTAAAAAACTACTTTGGAGATGGTATAAAAAGACCTCAAAGGGAAGGCCTAAGGGAGGAGAGAAGAGAGAAAAAGGTTATTATGCTAAGATTTTTCGCTTGACCAGGTCTAAAGTCCCTTGTGCCTTCTGCACTTCCCCCATTTTGTACAGGAAACCTTTGTTTCCTTGTGTGTTGATGTTCATCCACCATTTATGACATCATGGAGAGAGTCATGGAAGGAGTTTGTTAGAGGCTTGAGGCTGGAACGGATCTGGAAGGAAGCTTTGCTTGGAGCCTGCTGAAGGTGACTCAGGTGAAAATATTCCTTTTTATGTACTTTATTTGTCTATAATAAAAGAAACACATGTCTTGGTTCCCGAAATGAATCTTCTTTATGTTAATGATATTCATGTTTAGAATTCATATATAAAAGGTTGTTTGGATTTCATAACTAACTACCTTTCTTTATAACATGAAGATGGTTCCTTTATAAGTTTTTGTCCATATACTGCTATGTTCTTTGAATTGGTTGTTTTGCAGGACAAAAGAGAAGAAGGGAACTCCAAGAAGGGTTTGGACCCTAAAGGCCTTCTCAAACGTAGGAACAAAGGTACGTACCCTATAATGAAACTCCTTCTTGGAACTGTTTCAATGGCCTTCATGGTAGCTTTTGAACTTTCTAAATAAGACTGTCCATAGCCAAGACTCAAATACTTAGGCCTTTCCTCAACCATTATTGGCTCAAAAATATCCTGTGCATGTTTACCCAAGCCTTTTCCTTCGCAGCCCATCTTGGACATTAACTTGGAACCTATGCCTCTAGTATGTTTTTCAAAAGAACCAATATAAGCATTCTTAGAAGAATTTGAAGACAAATAGGAATTGTTTACCTCTTCTTCAAGATGATACTTGATTAAGGCTGCTTTGTGTCGAGAAGTAAAAATGGTATTTTTAACCTCTATTCACCTTACATTAATCATCAATCGTATGATTTTTTATCTCAAGAGTGTACTCAGTCTGAGGCAGTCACTTGTTCAAGAGTAATGCTAGTAGTATAGTGCTTCACAAAGGTAAATAAATACTGGAAACAAACTCTAATTGAAATGGCAAGAAACTTAAATGCTTTGTAACTAAATCAAGAAACTACAACAATCATCAGTTAAGGATGTAGTATTTCCTTTGTAAACTGATGGAAATGAAAATCAATTAGAGACAAGATCTCCAATCTAGGAACTAGAAAATAGTAGTCAATGTTCACTACAGTTGTAGATCTTTCTGTTCATACCAAAGCAAATGTTGGAAATAACAATTCAATTAACAGAAAAGGAACAATGACTAATCTATTGAAAAGATCAACAACAAAGCTTAATCTATAGGAATAAATTAAGCATCAATCTTAACCGAAAGGAATTGAACAACAACCTTTAACTAATAAATGAATTGAACAACAATCTAAGGAAGGAACAACAAACCTAAGTAAGTTTACGAAATATTGAACAAAAACTTAATCAAATGTAAACAGACAACGAATCTGATTCAAACAGTAATCTTATTTTAGCATAATAAGCATTAACCACAGTTATAAGGGAACAACAATTGCAATGATAATGGAACAATAATCCAAATGAACAAAAATCACAATTATAGGTAAAATGTAGCTAAGTGAACAAAAATGCCAGCGTGTAAATGAACAACAATGTCAATTTGTAAATGAACAGCAATGTCAATCTGTAAATGAACAACAATATCCAAATTAGGCAATGTGATATTATTTCAGAATGAACAACATAACATTTTTCAGTTGCAAATAATAATCTTACAATTCAATTACGAATTAAATATAACAGAGCAAGAAATGTTCAGGAACAAAATATCACTAAATAAAGAAAGTAAAGGAAATCAAATCACACACGACTTGTAATCGGAAAATAATGATACAGAAAGCAAGTTATCCACTAGGGTCGGGCCCTTAGCCACCAGGGACGCACCGCTGCATTTACTCCAAGATCAGATAACAGAACAACAACGAAGTTTATGTATTAATCATAAAAATAGAGTTATAGCTATCGCTCTTTAAAAGAGTCGATGATCAAAGTTCAGATTACAATAGTGAATTCCATAAATCAACAATAATCCACCCCTTGGGTTAGGATCATTGTCCCTTTTTATAATGGCCAGGCAGGAATACCAAAAATACAGATAGCCTTGAGGTAGTGATCCCTCAAGATAAAGGATCCTGAAGGATTTTCCATATCTGTAATCTTTAGTTATCTTTTCATCCTCTTGCGCTGATACTGCACTTCTTCTTCCTTTTCCTAGCCCATGCGCTCCAATCTTGATTTCCTCATCTGGATGCAATTCCCTGTCAAAGGGACAACAGTGGTTTTTGCCTTGTCTTTTCCTCCGGAATGGCGATTTTCCGTTTCCTTCACTTTCTGCATAAAAAAACAACAATTAATAATTTTACATTAATCACAATTCCCCTTAATTCTATCATGATCCTTTATCATATGACAATCTTAGAATGTAAAGAAGTTATGAATTAAAGGAAAAGATAAAGAAATAAGTGGCAATTGTATACCTTTTCTAGTGCTCAACACACCCCCCTACTTACCCTTTTTCATGCCCTCATGAAAGCATTGTAATTGACATGCAAGGCAGTTAGGGAATAGGCTGGAGAAGGATTTTCAGTCAGTGGTATAAAACCATGATTTCCAGCTAAGACTTCAAAAATATGCCATGTCTGACCTTCAGGCAATTCATATAGGGCTCTATATCCTGGTGTAGGATACCATATGATTGGACTCCGAAACCTATAGCCTAACCATAACGGGCCTTCTCTCAAGATGAGGTCACCATAGGCAACCAAGTGATCAGCAGCTAGCTTAAAATTCTTGTAATTGAAAGGCTCTTTGTCTTGGATATTTTGATTGGAAGTCTTGTATTGGAATTTGGCTGCTACTATGGAAAGATCTTTGATGGCTAGGAAGTATTCTACCCCTTGCTGGATAACTGCTTTGTGAATGGGTCTCAGTGTCTGGATCACACCCTTATTTCTCATTAAGCTTCTATGCTTATTCCATAGTTGCAATGGGTTTCTAGGTTCACCCCTTACCCATAGATCTAACTCATTCTCCTGTATCTGGAAGATATTGTAGGCTTTAAGCCACTTTATCTGGTTGACAACAAAAGAGATGAAGGCCTGAAGCTAGATATCACCCACAAAAGGGCTAGGGTTCTTTTCTGTTTCTCCATCCAACACAAGATTATGTAAATAAAACTCACATAACAATCGTTGGACTTTCACCCCGTAATGCTTACAACAGTTTATGAAATCATCAATGGTTTTTATCTCTATAGGCACCCCTGCCTTGACAACCTTAATTTTCAATTGTAAATACCTTTCCATAAAAAACAAAGCATAGTTTTTGGCGGGTGCCCTACACGCTAGAACATCAGTATACATAGAACATAAGGTATCCATTTGATTCATAACTGTGTCTAGTCTATGGGTTACCTTTTTAACTTTTTCCTCTGCCCTTCACCATCCATCGAAGGCCTCGCTCTCCGATGCATTGATGTTCTTTAGCTGCTGTTGTAACTTTTGATATTTCTCTTGAGGAACAGTTTCCTCTGTGATCTTTTCTATCGTTTGTTGGGCCTGTGCCAGATCTTTTTGAAGTTTTACTATCCTCGGATCATTATCCATCATGACCTTTTTGGGCTGGAGATCTACATGGATCTCCTTATTGCGACATCTGTTTTTTATAGTCTGTGTTTCATTCTCACGCACTGTTCAATTGATCGTGATGCTAGAGGAAAATGCCTCTATCTAGACTTCCTTATCACAGACTGGTGCGTTTTCTGTTTGTGCTTTTTCATTTGTAACAGCTGCATGCTGTTCCTTGCGGTCCTGAATAACGGGTTTGATTTGAGTCCTTTTGACCTTATTTTTATGGGGTTTCGCCTGGGTGGCTCCATTCTTTGCTCCAGGGGTTCTTCCTGACCGGATTGCTCAGTTTCCTCTTCCGGTTCCTTTTCTTCATTTTCTTCTAATTCTTCTTCATTTCCCCTCCTTCAAGTTGTGGGGGTTGCTCGTCCTCTGAGTCGTGTATTTCTACAGGCTGGCTACTGTTTCCTTGGGAATTTCCCAACATTCCTCTGCTTCTTCCCAATCTAATAGATTGTCTTCGTTTCTATGGCCTTATTGATGTGCTAGCGATGTTTTTTCATTTTGGGGCTGGTAAAGCCAGTCCCCCATTTATTGAGAAAATCAATTCTTCCCAACTACTCTACTGTTGCGCAAGACTATAACTGACTATCAGCTAAATTAAACCGTGATGGTTTACTACTGATTCTACATGGCGAGATTTTCTTATACTTCGGGCAACATCATGCAATACAAAATTTAAGTACACAGGAAAATTCACAACACATTTTTATTTTAATATAGTTAACAATTTGAGATGGCGTGGTCTTACCACATCTTTTCTGCCATCGCAAGAGATGTAGCTTTGGATAATTCTGGCCAATTCTTCCCAAGGCTCTCCCAGGGGTGCCGGTAGGACTCCTTGTCCTTTGACAATAAGGTTCTGTCCTTCGTCCTGGAAGATGGTTATAGCATCTTGCAGTCTCATCTTTTTTAGGGTCCATACTAGTCCAATGGTTGGCAGTCCATAAAATTAAGCAATTATCTCATCTGTTACTGCTATTTGTCTCCCCCTCACCATGGAATGATCTTCTTGCAGATTCTATAGAAATTCAATTGCATCATCTCGTTATATTGCTGTAGACAGTTAAGGTAGTCTATCCATCTTGCCCATACTAAGATTTCACGTGCAGCGTCAGAGACCATTAACACCTGTGGCTTGCTGCGAATTGATCTGCCTCCCATCTTGTTCAAGATTAGCACACTGTAAAAAAACATAGAGATGATGATGGAACAACAAGTTGTTCAAATTTTATCTCACTGTTAATTTTTACAGAGCAAAACACAGAAATGGCATTGGAACAACAAGCCATGCATATTGGGAAATACAATACCGTTAGACTTGCTATTCTCTAGTTTTGATGGAGTCATAATACCTCCAAATAATGAGTTGACATGTATGCCAGTGAATTATGGAGATCACCCACGCTCCCCTGAAATGTGATAGGCCGTCCTCGGCCAGCAAATAAAGGAGCAACATGCTGAACTGCAATCTATAGCGGAATAAAAGAACAATGTATAGATCCATGACATGTTTACAAAAATGAGTGAATTACTGAAATTGAGGCTTATGATGGAAATCGCTAATAAATATGGAAATGTCATGATATGATGCAAAAAATAGAGGATAGGATAGCTGATGTAAGTAAAAGTTCTTATGCGATCATTATCCACTTTAACCATTATGATTTATTTATAAATGATTTTCATGTATAAAAGGTTTGAAAGGGTTATATAACATAATCTCATTTGAAATCACTATAAAGATATAATAAGGGTTTATAATGACTATTGGTGTATGAAAAAATATGACTTCAATACCATCAACAGAGCTATATTGCCCACAGGTGTCCATAACCTTGACAGAGTTTCTTATTTCACCCTTGGAACCATAATCCTTTGTGTATGCCTAGGAAAGTGTTGTGCGATGTCAAAATGGAGACCATTGTGCTGGCTTGGTAACCAGATGAATCACAATGCCATTCACCAGGAAGGAGCGAAAGGTGAGCAGGTCGGTTCGTGATGAGACCTCCTATTCCAAGGACTTTTTATTTTTCTGATGTGCCTCTTGGATCATTTCCCTGGTGTGGTGGCCATAGTGGGAATGCCACTTTAATTTCTTCTTTATGATCATGGTAGGCTGGCTCTTGATGAGACCCCCTATCCTTCATCTGACAAATCATGTTAGTAATCATATATATCTATATCTTTTCTTTTTCTTCTTTTCTTTTTATATAACACTTTCCTATTTATATACAGAGGGTGGCTCAACACTCTTTAAGAGTAGGTATTGTGGAAGAAGTCTGAACATCTCAATAGAGGAAAATATTTCTTATTCAATAATAATGATCAAAGAGAATTATGGGGATTTAGAAAGAACCATCATGATAAAAATAATCAATCAAATTTGTGTTAGTGAAAACAAAGACAACAAAATGATATAAATAGTTATTTCCTTTCCTCTTTTCTCTTATCAATTCAAAGCAATTTCTTTAAAGTTGACGATTTTTCTTTGGTTTGCTGATTTCAGTATCCTCTAGTTTTTGTATTTTTGCATAAATATATAGTTGTGCCTTAAATGACCATCACTCACAAAAATCCTCTAAATGGTGAAACACACATACACAAAAAAAAAAAGAAAAATGCACACAAAAAGTGTTGTTCTTTAGATGGAACAACTGTTGTTTTTTTAGAGGGACAACAAAAGAATATTTGCACTCAAAAACCTCAGTTCCTTTAAGACGAACAACAAGAAAAAAGAGAAAAAACATACTCGAAACTGTTGTTCCTTAAGAGAAACAACTGTTGTTCCTTAATCGGAACAACAAATAAAGCAAGTGCGAAATAAAATAACGAAAATGCGGAAATGTTGTTCCTTAGGAAAGGAACAGCAAAATGCTAAAGTGTTGTTCCTTCGGAAAGGAACAAAAAAAGGGCAAAAATTTTGTTCCTTCAAAAAGGAACAACAAAATGTAAAAAGGAATGAAAAAATGCAAAAGTCTGTACAGAAAGTAAGTTATACAAGTATAACAGAAAAAGTTATGTACAAAATTTAAAAGCAATGGATTTACTTAGTGAACTAAAGCCGAGGAAGAATTCTTTTCTTCAACAAGAATCTACATATCAGAATCTTCTTGGAGTTACTAGTAGAGGTATTCCCGAGTAAGTGGTTTATGGTACAGTCGCACTCAGTGGCCATTTTCTTTAAAGGTATGTCCAGATCTATCAATAGTAGTCAGAGTAATAGTGCCATTTTCGTGCACTTTCTGGATTTCATACGGTCCAAGTCATCGAGTATGAAGTTTTCCTGGAAAATATTGAAACCTGGAATCTTATAGGAGTGCCCAATCTCCTTCGTGGAAGATTTTCTTTTTGATTAGGGCATCGTGCCATTTTTCTCTCTGTTGTTGGATTAATGCAGTGTGTTGAAGAGCCGAGAGCCTAATTTCATCTAGCTTGTTAATTTGCTGTAATCTATTAGTCTGGGCCTCATTTAAATCCAAACTGACTTGCTGTGCTATTCTTAACATTTGTATTTTGAACTCTATTGGAAAGATGGGTTCCTTTCCAAATACTAGCTGATATGGTGAATAGCCGATGGTGTTTCTCCACGTTATTCAGTATGCCCACAAGGCTTCTGGCAATATTGAAGCCCAATCACATCTATGTGATGCAATGGTTTTTGTTAATATTGCCTCTATCACTTTATTCGTGTCTCTACTTGGCCATTTTCCTGTGGGTGATACGGAGTGGTAATTTTGTGCTGAATGTGATAATTTTTTAACATTGCAGTGATTTTATTACCTGCAAACTATAGTCCTCCGTCTGTGATTGTGTCTCTTGGGAGGCCATATTGCACAAATATTTGGAATAGAAAATGAATCACAGAGTCCTCTGTAGCTCTTAGAAGTGCCTCTGCTTCAGCCCATTTGGTCACATACTCTGTTGCCAACAGAATATATGTTTTCTGATTTTATGATGGGTTGATTGGACCAACAAAATTGAGTGCCCAACGCTCAAATGGTTCGATTACTAGCTGTGGGTTTAAAGGCATTTCGTCGGACTATCCAGGCATCCTGCTCTTTGGCAACTGTCACAGGCTTGAACAAATTTCTTCGCGTCTTTAAATATTGTGGGCCAGTAATATCCTGTTTGCAGAACCTTGTGACCGGTCCTTCGATCTGTGAAATGTCCGCCACACGGTATGTCATGACAGGATTTCAGAATGTCAAATATTTCATCTTCACGGACGCATCTTCTGATGTGCATATCTGTGCCTGTATGAAATAGGTAGCCCCCAACCCAAGAAAATTGGGTACTACGTTGCACAATCTGTTTTCATTCATTGGGGGTCAGATGCTTTGGTAATTTGCCTACTGTTAAATAATTTGCAACATCATCATGCCAGGGTGTCTTGACAGTAACAACAAATAAATGTTCATCTGGAAATTGATCTTCCACTGCTGCTGCATCCACTGGCTTTGACATTCGTGAGAGAAAATCAGCTATAAGATTCTCTTTCCCAGGTCAATTCTTAATTGTGATATCAAATTCCTGCAATAAGATCAACCTTCTTGTTACTCTACCATTTGTAATATGTTTATTTGCTAAATATTTTATGGGAGAGTGATCTGTATATAAGACAACAATATATCCAGTAATATAATGCCTAAATTATTTACAGCATGTATTACAACTAAAAATTCCTTTTCAGTAACAATATAGTTTAGCTTAGCAGGAGACAAATTCTTGCTAATATAATAAATTGCATATAGTTTTTTGTTTTCTTCCTGCCCAAGGACTGCTCCAATAATTGTGTCTGAAGTGTCTGATGAGATTTGAAATGGCAGGTCCCAATTTGGGCCTCTAAGCACTGGGGTTGTTGACATGAACTTTTTCAGATCCTCAAAAGCATGGTCACATTTATCTGTCCAAACAAAATCAAAATTCCCTGTCAGTGCGTATAGAGGTGCATCTATTTGAGAAAAATGTTCTATAAATCTCTTATAATAACCAGAAAATCCAAGAAAACTGGGTACCTCTGTTTGTGTGGTAGGAGTAGGTATTAACAAGATTATTTGAATTTTGGTCGGATCTACCTGTATTCCAGCCGCTGAGATATAATGACCTAGGATGAGTCCTTCAGTCATCATCATATATCACTTTTCATGGCTCAAGCAGAGCCTGGTGGCAATACATCGTTGCAACACCTTTTCCAATGTGTCTAGTGCGGGGTCAAAATCATTTCCATATGGT
This sequence comes from Pinus tabuliformis, assembly GCA_031772625.1. Classification (NCBI taxonomy): domain Eukaryota; kingdom Viridiplantae; phylum Streptophyta; class Pinopsida; order Pinales; family Pinaceae; genus Pinus; species Pinus tabuliformis. The sequence goes on along the minus strand of CM062814.1, from coordinate 92,413,486 downwards.
GTGAAATCATCCATATATACTTCGAGCCCTTCATTTATTAAATCTGAAAAGAAGCTGAGGATGGCCCTTTGAAATGTGGCAGGGGCATTGCATAGGCCAAAGGGTAGGACGCTGTAGGCAAATGTTCCTCAAGGACAGCTAAAAGTAGTTTTGTCTTGGTCCTCAGGGTCAATCTTAATCTGATTGTATCCACTAAAGCCATCCAAGAAAGAAAAGAATTTCTTTCCTGCTAATGTATCTAATACCCGATCAAGGAATGGAAGGGGAAAGTGGTTTTTCTGGGTTGCTTTGTTTAATTCTCTATAATCTACAAAAATCCTCCACTTTCCATTCTTCTTTGGCACCACTACTAGTGGAGAGACCCACTTACTATCGGAGATTGGATAAATAAAGTTTACATCCAAAAGTTATTGTAATTCATCTTTCACAATGTCTTTCAGGTGAGGGTTGAGTCTCCATTGGGGTTGGCGAACGGGTCTAACATCCTTTTCTTTATAAATGTGGTGCGTACACAGCTGGGGATCGATTCCCTTCATGTCTAGAAAGTCCCATGCAAAAGCTTCCTTATATTTTCTCAATAGTTGGACCAACTTTTCTTCTTGTTCAGGAGTCAGGTTATTATTGATTTTCAAGGTTTTTCCTGGCTCAATCTCTATAGTTTTGCTGTTTGAAACAGAGGTAGTGGGAAATTTTTGATCATAAGTGTCTTTGAGAGGATATTCTTCTAGTTAATTGCGAATTTTGACTCTATCATGTGACATTGTACATGGGATTTGGATTGAGTTTGGTTAATGAAGTTGTTAATAACATCATCCTTTGTTTGATCTTTAAAATCGAGGGAATATTCAATGGTTAATGGGGACCTAATGTTTTCTGTGAGGTATGATATAGGATGTTTGTTAGTTTTTATTATTGTTACACTTGGATGGGCTAGAGGGTATGGAGCTATATTCTTGATTTTTCTCCCTCCAGTTATGGTCATACTGCCTTGTCGGCAGCGAATGTAAGCATCAACAGTCGCATGCCAAGGTCTACCTAAAATTAACGAGTGTCCATCGAGTCAGTTTTTTGGTTTTATTATTAGAAAGTTGGCAGGATATTCCCAGGAATCAACAGATACCATGACATCATGTAGTGTACCCTCTGGCCTGACTACTCATCAATTAGCTAGTTCTAATAAGGTGGAGGTTGGTTCTACTAATGTAATGCCTAGTTTTTGACAAGTGGTATTTGTTAAAATATTAATTGCAACCCCTAAATAGCCCAAGGAATTTGAAAAGGTTTGTCCATTGATTTGCACTGTCACTATTGGATTCCCTGGGTCTTCATATTTGACAGGTGCTTCTCTTCCTGATAACAGATCAGATAGGGTGCCAACTACTTGGACTGTCATGTTATTTGTTATTCTCCTCCTTGGCTTTTTTATACATAGCTCTCTGATGGTTTTTGCATATATTGGGATATCTTGGATAGCTTAGAGGAGTGGGATTTTTATATACAAATTCTTTAGTTCTCCTAGAATATCAAAGTCAAGATGTTCTATAGGGTGTGGTATGATTAATCGTTCTGGGAATGGGGGAGAAGATGTGGTTGCTTAGTCATGAGTCTGTTGTCTGACCATGTCTTCTTCTTGTAATGGTTGTTTTGCAAATAATTTATTTTCAACTTGAACATTTTTATCTCCTTGGGTTTCTATAATGCGCCCAGACCTTAATTGAAGGTCATTGCACTCCCTTAGATCGGTTTCTAGTTCCGGTTTTTTGATTATTTGAACAGATTGAACCGACCTATTATTTAGGTTTGGGTTGGGTTGGGTTGGGAGTTGCGGTCTTAAGTTGGACTGGGGATTTTGTTGTAGTGCATATGGCACTGGCAGTGTAGGTTGAGGGAGTGGAATGGTTCTTGCTGGATGATTCATTGGTCTTTTCTAGTTTGACTGTCAGGCTTGACTCTGCGAAGTGGGAGGGGACAATTGTGTTGGATATGCATTGTTTTACCAATATGGTGGAGTGTAGGGAAAATTAGGCCAATTAGATTCGCTTGTTTGATTCGGCCATGGAGATGATGAAGGAAATGGTTGTTGTGACCAATTTGATAAAGGAGGTTGATTTTGCCACATTGTATTATATTTCTGAGCATGATATTACAGAGGCTGGAAAGAAGAAGACGAATCAGAGGACATACTTGATTGTCACGACTGCCATTGACGGTGCTGATTGAGTAGGTACACTAGTTCTGATTCTTCTTCCGCTTCTTTGTATATTGCCTTCAAACCATGAAGTGAGGGGTAGTTCTCTATAGAGTGATCTTTTGTACAGATAGTGCAGACTTGAACTGCATCTAGTGGGCACTTTTTATGGCTGTGTTTCTTTCTACATCTGGTGCAGAATATTACCAGATTTTTCTCTGATTTTGCTTGTTTCTGTTTCACTTGCATAATATCGAGCTGCGTTGTCAGAGTCCCCAATATATCAGTTTTGAAATTCTCCAGTAAATTTCCAATTTCTGCGCGAGTTACTCCTTCTCCAGAGATCTTGTTGTCCCTTGTGAACCTATCATGTTCCACTGGTTTTAGCCTTGTGCTGCCTCGTGAACTCCTGATACATAAGTCAATAATGTCAGCAAAATTTTCTTGATAAATGTCTCCTTTTCCCATAATATTTAGTGTTTCAACCCATTGTTCCTTCATGCCTTTAATTAATTTTGTTTTTAATACATTGTGAGGTAAGGGTAATGATGCGTAAGGAGAACTTTGAAGATTATACTAAAAACATTCAACATATTCTTCTAATGTATCATTAGGTCTAGCTACCATCTGAAATATTTCATATTTTAACTCTCTAGACCTACAATAATCCTGATATTTTTTGAAGAAAGCACCTTTTATATGATCCTATTCGTTTATGACACCTCCACCTAACCCCATAAACCATCGTAAAGTAGCCCCTTTTAATGTAGAGGGAAATAATTTTAGCTTTTGGGGATCAGTGGTATAGTCGTACCCCCTGCACAACACATCGAATTCAAACAAAAATGTGTCTAGATCTTCCGATGTTAGGCCATGGAATGTAGGGATATGCTGGCAAGGAATGGCCTTCATAGGTGCATTAACTGCAGTATCTACAATGGGATATTGCAGTGTGGAGGTTTGGGGGGTTTGCTGGTTCTGGGCCATTTGGTCAAATATGTGCCAATAACCTTTTGGGATTTCTAGGAGGGTATTCCTAAGATAGTTAGAAGGAGCAGGAATGGCCTTAATAACACTTCCTTTGTCTGGGATGATGAGAGTTCCTTGCTGAACTAATGTTTGGGGGGATTTTAGCTCTTCAGGTTCTTCAGCTTCGTTCTGGGTGATTTTTACAGCACTTCCCTTATCTTGGCTGCTTAATGGCTGAACTATTCCAAGAGGAGATCTTCGTTCTTCATTTTCCCCTATTTCTCCTCTTCCTTCACAGAGATTACTAAGGTTCCCTTCTTGTAATGATTTGGGCTAGAATTCTCAATTTCTTGAAAATGTTGCTCCTCTATTTGGCTGTGCACCTCAACAAAGGCTACAGATGGTGATTCTGTGGCCTGAAGGGAACTAGTAGATTGTCTAGAAGCAACTTTTCTAGGTCCTACTGAAGGCTGAGATTCTGCTTTTTAAAGGATTTTGTCTATAAAGGTCAATCGGCCAAGGGTCACTGACCCCTTAGCTTTATTAGGCTTGGGTAGTGGTTTAAGATTCTTTTCAGGTTTTTTCTGCTTATTCATGCACACAAATCAAATACTTATTTCTACCCAAAATAAAAACAAATTTGTAGGAAAGAAGGTGGGGGAGCAGGGCTATTACATGCTCCGTACGCAGGTTCTTACCTTTCACTTTTAAAACCCAACTCTCTCCTAGCAAGTACTTACACTACTCTCTCTTCAAAAGAAACAAATGGCTACACCCTCCCTAACAATGGTGCCAAAATGTTGAGCAGTAAAAAGGGTCTTTTTAACCTCTATTTACCCCACATTAATCATCAATCCAGGTACGATTTTTTATCTCAAGAGTGTACTCAGTTTGAGGCGGTCACTTGTTCAAGAGTAATGCTAGTAGTATAGTGCTTCACAAAGGTAAATAAATATTGGAAACAAACTCTAATTGAAATGGCAAGAAACTTAAATGCTTTGTAACTAAATCAAGAAACTACAACAATCATCAGTCAAGGATGCAGTAATGATAACTCTTTCCTTTGTAAACTGATGGAAATGAAAATCAATCAAAGACAAGATCTCCAATCTGGGAACTAGACAACAGTAGTCAATGTTCGCTACAGTTGTAGATCTTTCTGTTCATACCAAAGAAAATGCTGGGAATAACAATTCAATTAACAGAAAAGGAACAACAACTAATCTATTGAAAAGATCGACATCAAAGCTTAATCTAAAGGAATGAATTAAGTAACAATCTTAACCGAAAGGAATTGAATAGAAACCTTTAATTAATAAATGAATTGAACAACAATCTAAGGAAGGAACAACAAACCTAAGTAAGTTTATGAAATATTAAATAGCAACTTAATCAAATGTAAACACAGAACAAATCTAAAATGATTGAATCAGTAATCTTATTTTAGCATAATAAGCATTAACCAAAGTTATAAGGGAACACAATTGCGATGATAATGGAGCAGTAATCCACATGAACAACAATCACAATTATAGGTAAACCGTAGCTAAGTGAACAACAATGCCAATCTATAAATGAACAACAATTTCAATCTATAAATGAAGAACAATATCCAAATTAGGAAATGCGATATTATTTCAGAATGAACAACATAACATTTTTAGTTGCAAATAATAATCTTACTATTCAATTACGAATTCAATATAACAGAGCAAGAAATATTCAGGAACATAAGATCACTAAATAAAGCAAGTAAAGGAAATCAAACCACACACGACTTGTAATCGGAAAATAATGATACAGAAAGCAAGTGATCCACAACCTTAGCCACCAGGGACGCACTGCTGCGGTTACTCCAGGATCAGATAACTGAACATCAACAAAGTTTATGTATTAATCATAAAAACATAGTTATAGCTATCGCTCTTTAAAGAGAGTCGATGATGAAAGTTCAGATTACAATAGTGAATTCCATAAATCAACAATAATCTGCCCCTTGGGCTAGCAACGTTGTCCCTTTTTATAGTGGCCAGGCAGGAATACCAAAAATACAGATAACCTTGAGGTAACGATCCCTCAGGATCAAAGGATCCTAAGGGATTCACCATATCTTTAATATTCAGTTATCTTTTCGTCCCCTTGCGTTGATACTGCGCTTCTTCTTCCTTTTCCTGGCCCATGTGCTCTGATCTCAATTTCCTCATTTGGATGCGGTTCCCTGTCAAAGGGACAACAATTGGTTTTTCCTTGTCTTTTCCTCCGGAATGGCAATTTTCTATTTTCTTCACTTTTTGCATAAAAAACCCAACAATTAATCATTTTACATTAATCACAATTCCCCTTAATTCTATCATGATCCTTTATCATATGACCATCTTAGAATGTAAAGAAGTTATGAATTAAAGGAAAAGATAAAGAAATAAGTGGCAATGCATAGCTTTTATAGTGCTCAACACTTTGGCAACAAAGAGCTACGTCTCTAACTCATGCATCCTTTTCAGGTTCATATTTGAAATATGAAGTTGCCTCTCCATTTCCTGCACTTTGTTAGAAAGCCATTGCTTCTCATCCTCCACGGAATTCAACTACTCTCTAAGTATGTTGCTCTTCCTTCCATCCTCATACATTTCTCTCACCATATCCATCATGGTGGACAAGTCTTGCTTCATGTCTTCATCAAAGACTCTTGTGAAGAAAGAAGAATTTGAGGACTCACTTGTAGAAGTAGTCATTATCAAAATGAACAAAAGAACTTCTAACAAGATTAACAAAGAGCTTATTCAAGCAACCTTTTGCAAAAAACCACTTGTGCTTCAAGGATTGCCTTGAGGTCCTTTGGGATAAGAAGAATGCATTTATCCCTTCTTCCTTCTTTTCCTCTCCTGGACTTAGCTATCAATAGCTTTCCCTTCACCTCTGCAAACTCAAACAATAGTTAGTCTGCAAAAAAGCATACAATCAACCTCTAACTATTTAAACACCTTTCAGACAAGCAATCTTTGCTCTGTCAATCAAGCATTCTGATTTGATACCACTTGCTCTAGTATAACCAGCTTTGATATCACCTTCTTTGAAGGTGGGGTTTATCAAACTTAATCTCTAATACCACCTAATCTTAACAATTGTTTTTGATAGCATGTCAAACAGGTACAAATGTAAATTTTTGTGAAGCAGACGTAACTTCACATTTGTTTAAGCCACCTTGGATAAATGAGCAAGGCAAAGAAGTTCAAACTACCTTTTGTGACCATCTCAGTAGGAGTTCTGCATGAAGTCAAGGAGGAAGATAGTTCTTCCCAAGGGGACCAGCCCATCCAGGAAGGAGAGTGGTCAGAGGCACTATGCAAGGCAAGTGTATGGAGGCTGAAAGAAGAGGGTGATGTTACTCTCATTTACTGTTCAGATCAGTATGTTAGTCTTTTGGAGACCAAAAGTTCTTTTTATTGGGAAGGTGTGATCCAAAATGGATCTAAAATAGACTTCTAAGTCTATGAATTTTCCTCACAGAGGAAAAATGAAAGTCAAAGGATGCTCTTGGAAATAGTCTCATTGCAGAGATATCTTCATTCTAAATCGAACACAATTTGAATGGGCGAAAACGGACTTCGGATGAAGAAGTTAATGTAAAAATAAATTGCCCATTTTCCTTTGAAAAGGAGGAATTTTCTTATTAAATGGGACTTAGGAGAAATAAAGGCTTTCTAAAGAAAATCACATCGGAAAGGGTTAGAAGGGCGGACTTAGACACAAGGTCGGATAGATCCCCGATCAGTGATCTCTGATATATCGGATCGGAGGTAGGCCTACATGCGACATTGGGATCCAAGCAGAGCCGAGTACGATGCGCGATTGCGATTGTGATCGGCCAATCGGTAGATCGACGATTAGCACACCCAAAAGGGAAGGACTCGTAGCATTGCGATATGCCGATATGTGATAGTGCCGACTTGCGATTGCGATGATCGGATCAGCAGATTGGCGTCAGCGATATGAGATCACATCGCAATGTTCCATGGTATATGGAAAGAACCCCTGGGCCGTTATGATAGGGATATGACGATAAGGGCCAGACCTGATGGGTTTATAGACCCGATTTCATATTATTTGAAATTCGGTTTATGCAGATTTTCTTTATATTTTTGTGTAATTGGGTTTTGGCCTTATGCAATGCGATTTACAATGAGCGATAAAGAACATGGACCCAATAAGTTTATAGGGGATATTCTATACTATTTGAAGTCTGATTAAATGCTCAATGATGTGTTTTCACTAGCTTTTCTTTTGTATTGGATTATGTGTTCGAACGCAGGATTTATTTAGGAGAAAGGCCACAATGACTGGGTTTCCTGTGCCGCCGGTTCATTTCCATTTGGAAACAACCATCATTCCTTGTGCCACACTACAAGCAGGCGTTACTGTAACAGGGATGAGTTTTGAAGTGTGAAGGGGTAGAGCTGGGAAAAAGAAGGATTCCTCACTATCACAATTGACAAAGGAATGGCTATGGAAGCCACAGAGTCGAAGAATGCCTCACAAAAGCCAGAGGGCACGATTGAGAGGGAGGCAGAGAGTTTTGGAGTCACTTGGAGGTCGAGTGAACCAGAGAGCTTAATTGACAACAGTGAAAAGTTGCCAAGGTTGCAGGAAGGTTTCCGAGAGTCTCTTGGAGGTTAAGCGAACTACAGAGGCATGCAGAGGTTGAGAGAAGCTTAGAGCTGAGAGCCAGAGCCAAGAGCTAAAGCCAAGAGCCAGAGCCAAAGCCGAGAGCCAGAGCCAGAGCCGAGAGCCAGAGCCAGAGCCAAAGCCGAGAGCCAGAGCCAGAGCCGAGAGCCAGAGCCAGAGACAGAGCCAGAAAGCTTGAGAGCTTTAAAGCCAGGGATAAGATGGTGTTCTAAGCCCATTGTTTCTGTGTAATCCAATGGATTTGAGCATGGAGCTTGTAAAAGAACTTATGCCATAATCGCAGAGAGCCTAGTTGAGTTTACCAGAGCTCAAGGAGACGTAGCCCAAGAGTTTTGGGTGAGATCCATATTAATATTGCTGTTATATGTGTTTGTTGATTTTCTACATTATTTACTGTCACATGTATTTAAATATCAGCATAAGCAATAGAACTTAAAGCACTTAATAGTTAAAGGCAAACATAAGCATACACCCATTTCAAGAATTAGTAATTCCGCAATTGGTTAATCATAAGGTCTTGGGAATATTTAAGCTTTGGAAGTGGGAGAGGTTCTTGTAAGCTTGACAAGAAGACTTTAGGCCCCATTTTCAAATCAGTTTTCTTTCAGTTGTTTGCTTGCATGCTTGTTTTCTTACATGCTTTATTTGCTTGTTTGTTTGTTTTCTTGTTTGCTTACTTGCTTTGCTTTCACTTTCGCTTCTTCTTTTTCTTTGCTTTGATGTTTTTTAGTTCGTTTGTTGGTTAGTCTTGCATGACACCATGTATGACTCTTGAAGCAAGTTGGGTAAAGTACAAGAGGGCTTGTACAAATATCACTACTTGGTTATTTGTCATCTTGCCTCTAGATGATGAGCTTACTACTCTTAGCCCATGATATGTCAAAGGAAAATACATACTGTTCGAAGTGAACCTTGGTGAAAACACAATGCTTGTGTGCTAACTAGTGTCACCTTCTATAGTCAATTGTTTTTGGGTTAACCCTTGTCACCTGAGTCAAGTAGAGTAAGGTGAGGGGGGAAAACTTAACAAGCATGTCAGAGATATAACAAAGTACTTCTCTGCTGGAACAACCGCTTCTACTCTCAATAAGTTGGGATTCATCTTCTGCCTCTAAAATGAATAAGTCTTATACACAGTGAAAATGAAAAAAAATAGAATTCAAAAAAATTCAAAATGAAAAATGAATAAGGCAAAAGAAGAGAAAGGATTCCTATGTAGGGAGGTGAGGCAAGTAACTCCGTCGGGGTACTGACCAGGCTCACTGGTAGCGGATCCATTCTTGTGTTCCTATGTGACTCCACCGGGGTACTATCCAGGCCTACTGGCAGTGGAGCAACACTATAGATGAAACTAAGACTCTAACAACTATACTGCTTGTGCACCTATATACCCCTCAACCCCAATCGAAACAATTGTGTTTCCTTGGCTTGGAATGTGTGTCAATCGACCAAGAGTCTGGTAGATGCTACATCTTACAATCAAACTAGTGTGAAGCCAAGATGAGCTGAGAGCTTAACAATACTTCTGGAGGTGTTAGACTTTCTTTTCATGAACAAGGTCCATTTAGAGAGCTGAAGTTCTACCAGTGTGTCACAAAGTGTTGTAGCAGCTACAACCACCCTCCAAATTTTTCCTTATCCTATTTTGGAGCCTCCCTACAAAAATTACACAACACTTTGTCTTACTTCGTCAAGTACTCAAGCTTCAGTATTTTCCTCGCACAAAGGCAACCTATCAATCACAGTTGATCCATTCCCCTCACAGGCTGCTCACCCAAACTTGGCCCAAATGTTGGCTGAGCAACCTCCCCTTGAAAATTGCGCATTTCTAGAGGGCAACCAGCCTTCCCTCCAGGAATTGTGCAATCCTCTCTGACAGCCTGCTATGCTCTATGATTGTGCAATCCTGCCAGCCAACCCTCCCAGCAAGATTTGTGCAAATTTTCCCGGTAGTAGGTTGTTCAACCCAATATTTGCGCAAATCTAGGTAGTAGTAAGCTGCTTTTCCCAAAAATTGTGCAAATCTCCTGGGCAGCAAGCTCAGCTCCCAGCCAGAAATGCGCATTTTTCTCCAGTAGTCGAGCAATCTCTTGCATGTGCAGCTGAGTTGACCGATTCCCTCCGGGACTAAGCAAAATAGACTTGCATGCATGGGCTTCTTCTCCCAAGGCATCATGCAAAGGCATCCCTTGTTTCAAGGATCTATGTTTAGTAGTTGGAGATTACATGCAAGGGGAAATTCTAAAACCTCCCACCAAGTGTCGCTTCCCCTAGATTCGTGGCATGCGCATCACAACCTCGATGTTATGAAAACTCATCAACTGGATGCTACATATCTCATTCCTCACATCAAGTTTGCAACTTTGACATCCCACATCACATCTAGGAGCAGTTGGCACATTCAGCTCAACTGTTTTGGGGTAAGCCCGCTTCCCATGCCTTATGCTGCATTTTTGTCTCTTTTTGTGTTTTCTCTTATAGGAGTATTGTTTTCTTGATTTCTTTGAACTTTTGTTGTCATTTACATATATAATAACTTGTCCTAGATCTGTTTCAGTTTTCGTTGCTATCTCACTGTTGTCGCATGCATGAAACTGTTTTGAATGGAAGTTCGCTCAACCGACAAACTGCCTAACCCACATGCATGTTGATCTATTTGATAAATATTTCATTCATGTTTTGCATGCACTGTCAATCACTTCTACTATCACTTAGTGTCGACATGCATTCACTGACTTACTTGTGTTTAATCTCCTATCGATAAGTCGAACCAACCTTGGCCCCGACTCTACCTTCACCAAGGCTACATTGCGCAATATGGGAAAGGAAGGCTCACCTTCCTCTCAAGATTTGCACATTCCTGCCCAACACTAGCCTCCAGGATTGTTTTGTGCATTTCTTGATGACACTGGGTGCTTGGCCCAAGAAATTGCACAATCCTGTCCCTAGGCCAACAGTCCTTCCTAGCTAGAATTGCACATTGTGTTAGGATATTCCGACACATAGGATATAGTTAAGTTCAACTTGGTCTAGTATAGAGTTAGGTTAGAGTTAGGTAAAGTGTCTTTCTTTACCGTTGTACATTTTGTAACTTACAATCCGACGGTCACGATATGTAGTGATCCGACGGTTCACTCTCACCTCGGTATTACCGACACTTGATCCGTGGCTTGACACCCGATTGGTCCATGAGTTCTATTTAAAGCGCATGGAGGGTCATTGTTCGGTACCCACGTTGGGACAGGCCGTGGACTGCTTCCCTCCTTGCACTTTGAGGGTTTTAACCACGTCAAAAATACTGGTGTATTGATTTGAGATCTAGTTGTGAGCGGTGTCCTTTTGGTATTCTTTCTGAGGAACTTACCCTGTAAATTCCTACATGGTATCAGAGCTATTTGAGGGCCGCGTCCGTTGGTGATCCAAATCTGAAGCCGGTAGAACTGCATGCGGCTGTCGTTTCCTAGATCTGTTGTTTCTGACTGCTTTCGGGCCGAGAGGACTGCTCTGTTGCGTTCGGAGCATCTGTTCCAGTGAGGAACCCCTTTTGTTTCATGCGAAAAGGTTTCCGGTAGCCCTAGCTGCGTCATTTTTCAGATCGGGAGGTATACAGTTTTTTTTTTGCAGTTTACTGTTATTTTCTCTCTGCTTATTTCGGTCTCAGTTTATTTAGCCTTTTTTTTAACCGGATCTATACCTTTCATTTCTGCGTATGCTCTTTGCCCTGCGACTCTGTGCGATCTGGGCAAATCAGAAACAGAAAGGAAGGATTTTTCTCATGCGTATGCTCTTTTCCCTGCACCTTAGTGTGATCTCGGAAAATCAGAAACATTGAGAAAAATATTTAGTTTTTCGGCTAAAGCTAACTTTGAGATTTTTTTTTTTAAATTTCTAGTTTTTTGGCTAAAGCTAACTTCGAGCCGTAAAGTTCGTTTTTCTTTGCATATTCGTGTTGGGTTTTGTGTTTTGTGTTTTGTAGGGAAAAAGAGCTTTCTCAAGGCAAGCACGCAAACCAAGGCCCCCCCCCCCCCCCCCTCTCTCTCTCTCTCTCTCTCTCTCAAATTTTTTGTATAGATCAATTGGTTCAAAGCTATTTTAAGAGAATAGAGGTCTTGGGTTCAAGTCTCCATTTTGTGGGGGCGGATTTTTTCATTCCCGCACATTCGCGCACTTTGTCGGCAACGTCAACAATTTTTTTTCAAAAAGCCATAACTTCTTCATCCGGAAGCCTTTTTCAGAGCCGTTTTTTTTAAAACGCCTATTGTTTCGAGATCTATCCATTGGAACACTTACTTTCAGCATCTTCAGCTTCAGTTTTTAAAAAAAAATGGAAAGTCCATGCCAAGTCATTCTTGACAGCACTAACTACTTCCAATGGGTAGCCTACATGGGAGATTTACTTAGAAGTAAAGGTCTCTACAGAATAGCCACAGACCAAGAGAAGAAACCAAAAGATGAAGACAAGGCGGCAAAATGGGAAAATAGACAAGATCAAGCACGTGGCTTGATAGGGATGTCTGTTTCTCCTGATCTTAGATTCCACATTGCATAACTTGAGACTCCTCATGAAGCATTAGAAAAACTTGCTAAAGTTTTTGGAATTAAAAATGAAATTAGAGCCCATCAACTTGAAAATGAGCTGCTTACTTTGGATCCTAATAATTTTTCTTGCATTGAAGATTTCTTGTCCAAATTCAAGACCCTTAGATATCTCTTGGAAGGTGTTAAAGTTAAGAAAGAAGATGGTAACCTTATTTATTCCATCCTTACTAAGTTGGGACCAGCCTACTCTGTATTTGTTTCCACTTTCCATTCTACAAGGGAAGCTTTCATTTGTCAAGGACAAGAATACAAGGCCCCTTCCTTTGACTCCTTTTGTGATTCCTTAATAAGAGAACAAGAAAAACTCTTACACCTTGGTCTTCTTAATCTTGGAAACTCTTCCACGAAAGCGTTAGCCGCCCAGCAGCAACCAAATTCAAAGAATCCTAAGAAGTCATATCCTCAAAAGAATGGTCCTAAACCATCTCAGCCTCAAAATGAAAGATCATTTCAGCAAAATGATAAGACCAATAAAAACAAATGGAAGAAGTTTGATAGACATTGTAACTTTTGTAATCGAGATGGCCACTTAGAATCTAAATGCTTTAAGAAGATGGAAGCCTTGGAAGCCGCAATGAAGAAACATAACATCCATGTGGAGCCTACTTCAACTTCAACTTCCGGAATGGCACTTTCTGCATGTCATTATCAATCATCTCAGTCTGGTTATGCATTAAATGTATCTTCTTCTTCTTCTCATTCTCATGAGTGGCTCATTGATTCTGGAGCCTCTTGTCACATGGCCAAAAATCAAGCCATGTTTTCTTCTTTAAATGATTGTAACACCAAAAATATATATATTGGTGATGATAGATCTCTTAATGTTGTAGGGACTGGAACTGTTCATCTAGACAATGGTTAGTTTAATGATGTATTATGTGTTCCAACCTTATCCTGCAACCTTCTATCTGTCTATCAGATAACTCATTCAGGTGAAGGTAAAATTGTTGAATTTTCACCTCATGATGTTGTAATCAAGGATCTAAAAGATCCTAAATAGATTCTAGCTACTGGTCTTGCTGATGATTCCAAAAGGTTGTATAAGTTTCACAACTTTGGGTCATCAAATCTTCCCTCAGTATTTGTTGCTCATAATGATGAAGTGAGCAAACTTTGGCATGAGCGATTTGTTCACTTAAACTATCGCTCCCTTCAGCATCTATGTAAAGAAAATATGGTGACAGGTCTTCCTATGGTATCTTGCAGAGATGGTGTTTGTTCCGGATGTGTACTCGGAAAACATCATCGGGACAGTTTTGACAAACGTGCCTCTTGGCACGCCTCAGCCCCTTTACAGCTTGTGCACAGTGATTTATGTGGTCCTCTTCCTGTTGCTTCATTCTCTGGCTGCAAGTACTTCTTAACTTTCATTGATGATTTCTCCAGACGCACTTGGGTATACTTCTTAAAACTCAAGAGTGAAGTATTTAACACTTTTTTGGCCTTCAAAGCCTTTGTTGAAAAACAATCTGGACATCAAATTCTTAAGCTAAGAACTGATAATGGTGGAGAATATGTTAAAAACACATTCATCAACTTTTGCACCGAAAATGGAATTCAAATGCAACATACTGTTCCATACACTCCACAACAAAATGGTGTAGCTGAAAGGAAAAATCGCACCTTAAAGGAAATGGCTAATTGTATGCTGCAATCTAAAGGACTCAGTCTTAGTTTTTGGGCTGAAGCAATTAATTGTGCAAATTATATAATCAATCACACTCCTACTAAGGTTCTAGAGAATATCACTCCAGAAGAAGCTTGGAGTTCCATTAAACCAGATGTAAGTCACTTTCGTGTGTTTGGAAGTGAAGCATGGGCCCATATTCCAGATGAAAAGCATAAAGCTTTAGAACCTAAGAGTGAGAAATGTACTTTTGTTGGATATTCTGAAGATGTAAAAGGTTATAGACTTATTCCATTTAAGTCCAAAAATGTTATCATTAGAAGAGATGTAAAATTTGATGAAACTAAATCGGCCTGCGAGCCTAGTCCGGCGGATGTGCCACCTCTTCCTATCTCTTCTACTTTTGAAAACATTTCTTCTTCAGATGATGAAAGCGAGGATGATAATCCTCCCCCACCTTCTCAGGATCCTCAACTTCCAAGATGGGTCCGTGCTACTCGGGATGCAGCAGGTGATCTTGCCGGTGATCCTACAGATCAGCGACGTACACGTTCTCAGTTTGAAAGAGCCTCTTCTTTACTGGCTCAAGCTCCAGTAAATCATGATCCTGACACTTTTGCAGAAGCTTCAGGCCATCCACATTGGGAAGTAGCTATGAATGAAGAATATCATTCATTGATGACAAATGATACATGGGATCTTGTTCCTCTACCAAAGGGACGCAAACTTGTTAGATGTAAATGGGTTTACAGAACCAAGTATGGACCAGATGGGAAAGTTGATAAACATAAAGCTCGTCTCGTTGCTAAGGGCTTTTCACAGGTTGAAGGCATTGACTACACTGAAACCTTCTCCCCTGTTGCCAAAATGAACTCTATCCGCCTTGTTCTTTCCCTTGCTGCCTCTTTAAAATGGGAAGTCCATCAGATGGATGTTAAATCTGCCTTCTTGCATGGGGACTTGCAGGAAGAAATCTATATGGAACAACCCATTGGCTTCATACAAACAGACTCCAGCCTTGTTTTTCGACTTAAGAAATCCCTTTATGGCCTCAAGCAAGCTCCTCGGGCTTGGTATGCCAAAATGGATAGCTTTCTTTTAGAATCTGGCTTTTCTAGGTGTCATTCTGACAATACTGTCTACACCAAGAAAGTGGGCAACTCTCTTATCATCCTTGTTCTTTATGTTGATGATCTTATTCTTACTGGTAGTGATCCCAACCTTATAAACCATGTGAAGTCCAGCCTTAAAAAGAAATTTGAAATGACAGACTTAGGACACTTACACTATTTTCTTGGTCTTCAAGTCTTGCAATCCCAAGAGGGTATTTTCCTTTCCCAGTCCAAGTATGCTTGTGATATTCTTCGTCATTTTCACATGGAAGACTGTAAGCCAGCCCCTTCTCCCTTTCAGTCTGGAGTCAAACTTTCAGTCTCTTGTACTTCTCCTGAAGTTGATGCTACCTTATACCGTCAACTTGTCGGAAAACTCTTGTATTTAACCCATACTCGTCCTGATCTTTCCTTTGCTGTTGGCCTTGTTGCTCGTTTTATGAAAAACCCCCGTGAAAGTCATTGGAAAGCAGCTAAAAGAATACTTCGTTATGTTCGAGGTACAGTACAGTTTGGGATTCATTTCAGTGCCAAAGCAACTCCTCTGTTAGTTGGTTTCACTGATTCTGATTGGGCTGGTGACCCTGATGATCGGAAGTCTACTGCCGGTTATGTCTTCACTCTTGGTTCAGGACCTATTACATGGGCTTGTAAGAAATAGGCTGCCATTTCTCTTTCGTCAGCAGAAGCAGAGTATCGTGGTGCCGTGGAAGCTAGTAAGGAAGCCTTGTGGCTTCGTCAGATCCTATCAGAGTTTGGCTTTGAGCAGCAGCATCCAACCACACTTTGGTGTGATAATCAAAGTGCCATTCAGCTATGCAAAGATCCAGTCCAGCATCAGCGCAGCAAACACATTGAACTACACATGCACTTCATCAGAAAGCTCATTCATGACCATGTTCTTGAAGTGCAATATTGTCCAACAGATGATCAGTTTGCAGACATCTTCACAAAGGCTCTCACAGAGGTGAAGTTCACTAAACTTCGATATATGCTTGGAGTTCAGGAAGTTGTCACTAAGGGGGGATAGGCTCTAGTGCCTCCTTCCTTCTCCTATTGTGTCATATTTGTAAATCCTTCAATCCTATCCCAAGTTGTTCTTAAGGGGGGATGTTAGGATATTCCGACACATAGGATATAGTTAAGTTCAACTTGGTCTAGTATAGAGTTAGGTTAGAGTTAGGTAAAGTGTGTTTCTTTACCGTTGTACATTTTGTAACTTACAATCCGACGGTCACGATATGTAGTGATCCGACGGTTCACTCTCACCTCGGTATTACTGACACTTGATTCGTGGCTTGACACCCGATTGGTCCATGAGTTCTATTTAAAGCGCATGGAGGGTCATTGTTCGGGTAATCCGTGCATGAGAGAAGCTTATGTAAATTTTCATTCTTTGATTAATAAATTTCCTGTAGTACCCACGTTGGGACAGGCCGTGGACTGTTTCCCTCCTTGCACTTTGAGGGTTTTAACCACGTCAAAAATACTGGTGTATTGATTTGAGATCTGGTTGTGAGCGGTGTCCTTTTGGTATTCTTTCTGAGGAACTTACCCTGTAAATTCCTACACATTGCGCAATCCTAGCAATCAACACCCAGACTAGACTATGCATTATGGAATTCCAACAGTCAATTAGTCTCCCAATAGTCTAGACTGTGCCTTGAGCAGTCTTGGAAGTCGGTGTTCTGACCTCTCGGCCAAAGTTGTGCAACGTTCATGATCATGCACCCAGGTATGTTGCAAGTCAGTTCTCATGTTCATTTTGGTTTTTGACTGACAAATTGGTTGTTGTGAGTGTTTTCATGTCTTTAGGTATCCCAGGTGTTCATCTACCTCTTAGAAGTACACATAAAATGGTTTCCAGGAGAGCAGAGATGAATACGTCATGTTGTTCATAGACAAGGACATTAAGCATCAAAATCATAATGAGCAATGGCTGAAGGAAGCATACTGAATGCAGTGAACACAGAAAATGCAAGACGAAGGTTGTTGACAACACAGAGGTAGAACAAAGTTGCAAGATTAAGCAGATCCATTAATAATGAAAACAACTTTGGAGACTCAGGCTATGAAGTGACGGTGCAACATGAAGATCATGTGAATGTAGAAGATGGAACAAAGAAGGAATTGCATGTGATGAAGCAGCAACTCAGGAAGAAAATGAAGCTGCACAGACAAACGAATGAGTTGCAACAGGAACAAGAATATCAGTAGGCGTAACATGCACTCACGGAGGAAACTTCACCCATACAAGTTGAGGATCCATCCCAACAAGTTGACAAAAAGTAGACATGGTGAGCAATGTTGTTGATCGCATGCAAGCGATTCAACAACATGCATATCATTGAGTGCATGCATGCAATCCAACCCATTCAACACACTCACCAAGGTGAAGACAAGGAGCAAGTCCAACTAGGGCTAAACATGCACTTCGGCAAGTTGATGCGCATGACCACTAGCACACACTTGAAGATCAACATGGAAACTATGCATCAGTGTGTTTTCGGTTCAACCGTACCCAAGAAGACCATGCACATGTTAGCAAACGAGTTGGATGAAGGGGCCAAACAAATGGACCGGTTGCAACAAAGGTAAGAGTTCGCTTCAGCAAGATGTGACCATGAGGTACATGCATACCATCACAGATGACCAAGATTGGCATCAGCTCACCAGCTTCACCATCACAAGCATGTCAAACATTTGGTCTCACCACATCAGACCGAGTGTTAGTGATGTCTTGCAAGGCTTGCTTAAGCCATGTTGTCTCACATGAGTACATGTGCATTGTAATGTTGAGTCATGTCAATTGTAAGTTAACTCTCAAGAGTTGGATGTAACAGTCATAGAGTATGTGAAGAGTCATGAGGGTAGTTGAACTGTCACAAAGGGGAATGTCAAAGGTCATCCCACCCTTTTCTATAAATAGTTACTCATAACTCATTGTATGGGCTTTTGGTCAGCCAAGCTTCTACTAAGACTATCTTGAAGAAGACTTGGATAGTATTGTAACACACCTTGGCTTCTCCACTGCACAGAGCTAGTACATCTCTCTAGAGGAGCAGGCGAATGTAGTTGTAATGTTCCACTGTTGGGGCTAGCAGGTTTACATGGATGTATTGTATGATTGTGACTTACACTTCTTTATATAATAAGAGCCAACACATTTTCATGCGTATGTTGTTATTTTAATTATACTGCTCCGGTTGCTTTAATGATATATGTTGTTTAACTTACGTACTTGTGTATGAATTTATTCACATGCAATTATATGAATCTTGTTGTTAATGTGTTGCATATGTTGTTAATTTTGTCACTGTCCGTGTCGACTACTCTGTCGGACATCAAATAGACCTTTCACTTGAACCTTGCCATAACAACCATCGCACTCATTTTGGATTGATCCATGAGCATTGTACATGTTATATTACCTTGTACAATGTGATTGTCGCATGTGAGTGGACTGCTCCTCCGAAAGCTGTGCATGTCCTTTGTGTTGTGTGATCCTAGCCCACTTGGGACTGATCCCTTTCAACCTAGAACTCACCTTCACCTCCTTCCCCCTTCGAAGTGTTGGAACCTCTCATACACCTTCCTTGACTCACCGCATCAGTCACACCCTTGTTTCTGACAGAGTTATTCTACTTGCCTCTATGTGACATCGCAATTAAGGCATTACCTCACAACCCACAGCTGGGACTCCTACACCAAACGATCCGAGGTCTAATTGGGACTTCTTACCGGGGAGATCCTGTTGACATCTTGGTGGGTCCAGCACTATCAACATCAACCTAGAACCCTCCCTTGGAGATTTCAACATATTGGATCTATAGATTGGGCCTTACTAACAGGAGTCAATAGACCTTATATTCCAAGAGAAAAAGGGGTTTTCCTTCAAAAACTAGAAAATCTTAGAAGAGATTATCCATACGACTTATGGATTTTTGGTGGAGATTTCAACATGATTACATCCTCGGAGGAGAAAAAAGGGGGAATCAAATGTCAGGATGTAGACATGGAGATTTTCAGAGACCTGATCACCGAGCTACACTTAGTTGACTTGCCGACCAACAACAAAACCCACACCTGGAATAATAAGAGAGAGGGACTACACCATATTGCATAATGTTTGGATCATTTTCTAGCATCAGAGAAGGTAGTCAACCACAATATCTTCCTGGAAGCTTCCATTCTCCCTTGTATGGGATGAGATCACTGACCAATTTGGTTGGAGATTGACCTAAAAACAAGTCCCAAGAACAATCCCTTTATATTTGAGTCCTTTTGGCTTAGGACCATAAGCTTATGAAGAAAGTAGAAGTATGGTGGAAGGAATGTGAGGAACTTGGTAGGAACCATATGCACGTGCTCCAATTGAAGCTTAAGGAAATAAAACACAAGATTAAGAAATGGAACCAAGAGTAATTTGGGCACATTATGAGAGACCAACACCAGTTAATTAATAAGATGGAAAAATTCCAGCATCAAATCATAAGCCAAGGTAGAGAAGAACACCTAGCGGAAGAAGAAGGGAGGATCATCAACCAACTGGAAGAATGATGAAAATAGGAAGAGATCCCATGGAATTAAAAATCTAGAGTTAACTAGCTACAAGAAGGGGAAATAAGCACCTGTTTCTTTCACAATGATCCAACATCACCAACACAATAGGATTTTCTCTCTAAAGGATGAAGCCGAAAACAAAATAGTCCAGCATGAAGAAATGGAAGACCTAGTCGTGAACCATTTCCACCCTCTTCTCTCAGAACCAGTTCATGGTATGACCATTGCAATTCAAATAATCCCTCAAAACATTCCCCATATGGTCTCTAGGGACCAGAGCTTGGGCCTTGTGAGTGTGGTCTCCACAGAGGAAGTGGAGGAGGTGGTTAAAGGAATTATGAAGAATAAAGCCCCTAGCCCTGATGGATTCACAACAGAGTTTTTCTAAGTGGATTGGAACTTAATTGGAAAATATGTGTTGGAAGTGGTGGAGGAGTATGGACGCAACCAAAAAGTATGTCTAAGCCTAAACGCTACATTTATTGCTTTAATCCCTAAAACGACCAAATCAGAGGATCCCCAAGGGTTTAGACCAATTTCCTTATGTAATGTTATCTACAATATTATAGCCACAATCATTATTAAATGCCTCAAACCTCTGCTTCCTAACCTCATTTCCCGAGAACAAATAGGATTTGTAGAGGGCCTCCAGATCTTGTATGGCTTCATCACTTCCCAGGAGGCCGTTCACTCACTAAAACATCTCAAAGTCCTAGGTATGATGATCAGGTTAGACTTCTCCAAAGCCTATGACCGTATTAGCTGGACCTTCCTTACCAACATTCTCAAATCCTACATATTTTTTCAGAGATGGATCAGCTGGATCCTTGTCATGGTGTCCTCCCTTGTTTATTCCATCCTTCTAAATGGCTCTCCATCCATAACTTTCAATCCCTCTCAAGTGTTGAGACAAGGCGACCCTCTATCGCGTTCCTATTCATCCTGAAAGCTGAAGGCCTAGGCAGGTACCTAAAAAAGGAAGTCCAATCTTTGAAAATTAGAGGATTAGGACTATGGGGAAATGACCTCTGTATCATACACCAGTAGTTTGTTGATGACATTATTCTCTTCTACCATGTCTCCTTGTGGGAAGTCCACCATATAAAAGAAATTCTCCAAGACTTCATGGAATCCTCTGGGACTTTGATAAACAATGACAAATCTTGCATCTTATTTTTCAACATGACAAGGAACATCCAAGACTTCTTAGCCCATGTGATAGGTTTTGGAATCAAATCTCTTCCCACCAAATACCTGGCGATGCCCCTATCATTGAAATCTTTAAAAGACTCCTGCTAGAACTTCCTCCTCCAGAAAATTCAAATGGAACTCAGTAACTGGACATTTCATACCCTCAACCTGGTTGGTCACACACTCCTCCTCAAGGTTTTCTTCCAATCCATACTAATTTACCAACTCTCGGGTATGGCTACCCCCAAAACGTCTTGTACAAAAATGGCTTAGACCTTTAAAAAATTCCTATGGGGAGGGGATCATCAGCTAAAGAAATGGCCTTTGGTTTTGTAGCTCAACTTAATTAAGCCCAATATGGAAGGAGGATTCTTCGGGACCCTCACACCCTGAATCAAGTAAAGGAAGCTAAAATTTGGTGTAGGTGGATAAGAGGAGGAGATGATTTGTGGAAACAAATTTGGACACGCAAATATGGAATTCCCACCCGCACCGAAGATATGCTCAGGTATTGTGACCTGCCCAAAGGATCTGCAATATGGAACCTGGCATCTCAAAACATTGACCTTATCCACTAACACTTCTTCTAAGAAACTAGAAATGGGAAAACAACTCACTTTTGGCAGGATTCTTGGTAGCAGAGAGGAAAGCTTTTTGTTAGACAAGATCTGAGTGATTTATTCCTCTATGCCTCAGATAATAACTATCATGCAATGAATCAGTACTGGAAAGAAGACTCAACAAGAGAATTATGGAGGAGATGGAAACTCCACGAGGACTGGCCAGAGCCTCCCAAATCAGATCAATGGATTTAGTTGGGCAAAGAACTGGAGTCCAGAAGGATCACCAGACATGAAGGACTGGACATTCTGAGGTGGGGATACACTGCAAGGGGCACATTCACCATCTAGGAGGCATACATATTAAAGGCAAGATGGAGGCAAGATAATTAACAAACAATTTGGAAAAATATCTAGGGGGGAAGGTGGTTTATGAAAGTGGCCTTATTTCTCTGGTTGTTTTGCAGGGGTAGAATCCTAACCTGGGATCAACTCCAAAAAATAGGTTTCTACAGACCCTCATGCTATACCCTCTCTGGTTGTCACAACCAGGACTAGAAAACCTTCTAAATTCATGCCCATTTTCCACTCAAAAATGGAGTCAATTTGAATATCTCTTTGGAAAAATGGAGTGGGATCACCAAAGAATTAAAGAATCCATTCTTCTTTGGTGATAGGGCCTCTTCTCTAGCCTAGTCCACAACTGGGCATGGGACTTAGCTCTAGGTTTTACTCTTTTGGCCATCTGGAAAGAGAGAAATAACAAGATATTCAAGAGTAGAGGACAAAATCAGGAGCTAGTGTGAGGAAGGATAGTTCAAAACATTCATGGCAGAGAAATGGCTACCTAAAGATTGACAAATAACTCCCCAAGAGGCTAGAATTATTAACTGCCTAAAACCTGTGCCGACAATGATTGCCCCATGGAAACCAATTCCAAGCAGAGTGGATTTAGCTCAAATATTCATCACTCCACCAGAGGGATTCACAAAATTAAGTTTTGACAGAGCCTCAAAAGGAAACCTAGGTCTTGCGGGATTCAGAGGGCTCTTTTAAGACTATAGAGCAAAGATCAGACTCATCTATGCAGACTACTATGGCTATGAAAGTAATAACAAAGTGGAATTTGTTAGTGCCCGTTAGAGATCAAGCTGGGATACAGAAAGCTAGTAGTCGAAGGAGACTCCCAACTCATAATCAACACTATCAAGAAACTGAGTTCGATAAGCTTAGCCACAGTTGGAGAATTTCCAAGTTGGTGTAGGAGCTAGGGGATCTAATTCATAACTTTGATTATGTCATCACAATGCATGTGATGCGGGAAGCAAATCGAGCTGCTAACTTCCTAACAAACATGGGAGGCTCACACCAAATCGAACCTTTGTAGTTGACTTGACCCCCTCAACCCAGGGAAGGTCGTCGAGAACCACTTCATGAAATTGTTGGACAAGACAAGATCAGTAGTTCATGGAGCCCCCTAGCTCCCGAATAGATTCCTCGATTTGGGCGTGTACTGGAATCACAATTCATTCACCCTAATTAATGTTAGGTACCACGAAGAACAAACTCACCACCTCCCACAATCATGGCAAGGCTTGCAGGGTTACCTCATGCATGAGGGAAGATAATATCATTGCAAGTGGCTTCAGGGGGAGCCATTCAAGGCATAGGCATCACGTAGTGTTTCAATGGTGAGTCTCTGGTCATGGATCAAAGGGAGTTAGTGGACGGTGTTAGCTATTGCGGAGAAAGGCTAACACTAGTGTGCCTTCAACCCTCCTTTGCATTGGTTATCTAGTATGTAGTCCGCTACCTTTCCTTTTTCTCCACGAAGAGAGTCTTTTGGGTAAAATAATTGGGTTTTCCTGGTCTGAAGTCATGGGGATTAGAGGGTCTATTTCTTGTCTTAACAATGCATGCGCTTGTCTAGTGGATAAATTATGGTAATTTGGTTGGTCATTATCCTATTTTTGTTATGTTTGGCATTTGGCTATCCCAAAGGGGATTAATCCAGGGCTTCCTTGGGGTAATAGACCCCATGGCTCCATATCTGTCCAAGTTAGGCCTAGTTTAGCTTTAGGGTAGTCTAGTGAAGTCTCAGGCTTATGGATGCCATAATTCTAAGCTGATTTGAAATGGGTTGGTGCTGGGTAAGCTGATGTGGGGGGACTATGCTACTACTGAGACACCCTGGATGCCCAGTGGGAGGAAACATTGGGCCCTTTCCCTATGAGTTGGTCTATGTTGAGTCTGCCCCTTAAAAATGAAGGTCATAGTGGTTGCCAGCCCCATAGGGTTTACATTAATAGTTTGGTGTCTAATTATTGGTCTCGGTATAAGGTGATGGAACCCCTGCATGTATTGGGGAACACTATTAAATTTTTTTGCAAAGAAAGGAATGCTGCTAAGACCCATGTTCTAGTTTTATGGTTGTTTGTTGGTCTCTGGATAGGTGGGTAGGTTGGTAGCAAGACCCAAAAGCCGGGCTGCTATGGGTTTGGTATACCACCTGAGATTACTCAATCATACATACCCTTAGGCCACAAAATGACAACCATGGATCATGCAGCGGCTCAAACCTGAAGCCCTACCCCATGGGGCTATGGCTGGAAGAACAAAGGTAAAGAAGCAGTGGGCCAATCTAGTTCATCTGATGGTAAACCTAGAGGCATAAAGCCTATTCTGAGCATCATCAATGACGTCGGGAAAGCCTACCACAAAAGCACAACTGAGGAAATTGTTGAGATTGCAACAAGATGATGGAGCTTAGTGAAAAGAGTCGCCTTCACTAAGTGGGCCCACAGGAAAATTATGGTGCAAGTTCTATTTTTGGATCCCAGCAGGGATGATCACAACAGGAGTGACCACAGCAGGGATGATCGCAGCAGGAGTGACCACAGCAGGAGTGATCACAGTAGGAGTGACCACAGCAGGAGTGATCACAGCAGGAGTGATCAAAGTCTCTTTTTAGACTGGCTGTCCAAAATAGAAAAGTCAAATATTATTGTCTCATATTAATATTTGGACTATAAACTTGATCTTATTCTCTTGGAGCAATTCAGTGTGAGCTATAGATGTGGCCCATGCAGCTGTTAGAAGGAAGTACACTTTTCTTATGATTCAGTTGAGTTGTTGCATGCATGACTTCAGTTAGAACTCAATCAGTTGAGTTTGGTGGAGTTGATGGAGTTGTGTTCAGTTTGACTTGGTTAAACTAGTTGTAATTAGTCTAACTGCAAATAGACTAATGATGAGTTGTTAAACTAATTATTAACTCATAATACAACTATAGAATACATCAGTTAACTCAGTTGCATGTCAGTGCATGTTCAGTTCAACAGGGACAGGTGTTAGAGGATCAGATTGCTATCAGTTGTGACTATAGTTGTGCATGAGGATTTGCACAATCAAGGGATTGAGTATGCCAATGAGTTTGCTCATGTATTCGCCCAGTATTATAGCCTCTACTCACATCTAACACAGTGTGAGTGATTCTTTGGAGGTGAAATACGAGTTTGGTAAACCATTCTCATTCATTCTTGAGCAGGTATTGAGTTGTGGAGGCAGGCAAGAAGTGGAATAAATTTGGAGATCAGATCTGAGCTGTATTGTGTGTAACAGGTGGAGCTGGTACTGGATTGCTTGTGATAAGAATTGTACTTTGTAATGTTACATGATTCAATCAATATAATATACAGATAGTTGGGGTTTTTAGCGAGATGCTTTCCCCGGGATACATACTGTGTTAATGAGTTTGATTGATGCTTCTATGTGCGCCTGTGAATGTTTCTGCTTCTGTAAATTGATCATCAACGTAGAGGAGCTTATGTATTGTGTATGTATTCCGTAATAGTACATGATCAGGATAATCTCCATTGAATATGTGTCATATTATTCAAAATTTCTACAGGGTATTAGAGCTGCTTGATTTGTAGAAGAGATTTTTACAAGATATCAAGCGAGGATTGATCATCGGATCTATTATTCAGAAAGTGTTTACATTTTATTTCTTCAGGCAGAGTTTGTAATCGGGCCAGGTAGCCTCTGGATTCATCCTTATTTTGGAAGGTGAGATATTCGGTGAATGCCCATATAGTCGATCTCTGTATAAGAAATACTTTGTTCTCACGAATTCTAGATCAGAAGTGGTTGAGTTTTTGAGCTGGTGGAATTCGAATTTAATTCCAAAGCAAGAGATAAAACTCAGAAACATTAAGTGTGAGAATGGAGACAGTATGCCCCAAGTATCTCACGAAGTTCACTCAGTGTCGAGATGAGCTGGGAAGTGTGTGGGTTACTGTCGATGATGAGGACTTGGTGAGCTTGGCTCTCCTTGGCTTCCGAAGAGTTGGCATTCCTATCAGGACTCTGTCAATGGTCTGGAGAAATTGCCAGGATGGGAAAGACTATGGTCAGATCTTGTGTAGGAGGAGATCAGGCGGAGTACTAGGGACAGATCTTCGTCAAAGGGTGCTGATGAAGAGAACTGTGCTTTGGATGCCAAAGAAAAGAAGGGGAAGAACGAGAAAGCTTCTCATTCCAGTGCGAAAGGAAAGAAGTAGGACATGTCCAAGGTGAAGAGTTTTCACTGTCACCAACACGGACACTATGCCACTAATTGTCCGCAGAAGAAGAAGAATAAGCAGGCTGCTCGATCGATAGCAGGAGAGGCTCTAGCCTCACAGTTTGAGCTTGATTTTTCATTGAACGCATGCTTGGTTTCAAGTGTGATGGGATCAGTGTGGTTCTTGTACAGTGGTGCGTCTTTTCACATGACGGGAGATAGAGATTTGTTCTCTGATCTGGAGGAAAAAGATCTTGGAGTGCACATCGAGATGGGCGATGATGGTAGATACAGTGCGACCGGTATCGGTACCATTTCCTTTGAGAGGGATTCTGGTAAACCCTTTGTATTGAAGGAAGTCATGCATGTTCCAGGATTGAAGAAGAATCTTATCTCAGTGGCGATGTTGGAAGACAAGGGGTATGATGTTGTTTTCAGCGAGGGAAAGGCTTTCCTGCGCAGCAAGACAACTGGTGAGACCCAGAAGATAGGGGTTCGAGTGAGGAACCTTTATCAGTTGCATGTAGATGGATGCGCAGCAATGGCAGGGAAGGCAGAAGGATTGCTGAGCCGGGATGATGGCGAGTTGTGGCACAGGAGATTGGGTCACCTTCACCATGGAGCCTTGAAGATACTGCAGTAGATCACTACAAGGCTTCCTAAAGGCACACTTGCGCAGTCAGATTAGTGCAAGGGGTGTACTTTGGGGAAGTTTGTGAAAGCTACCTTTCACGAGAAGGATAGTCGCGCCACGACGATCCTTGAGAGAATTCACACAGACGTGTGTGGACCTTTCTCAGTTGCTTCGACAGCAAAACACAGGTATTATGTGATTTTTGTTGATGATTTCTCTCGTAAGTGCTGGATCTTATTCATGCAGAAGAAGACTGAGACATATTCAAAGTTTTGTGAATTCAAAGTACTGGTCGAGAAGGAGTCGGGGAAGAAGGTGAAGGCTCTTAGGAGCGATAATGGTGGTGAATACATCTCGGACGAGTTCAAGGATTTCTGCAAGGCAGAAGGGATTCGAAGAGAGCTCATAGCTCCCCATGACCCACAGCAGAACGGGGTAGTTGAGCAGAAGAACAGAACGATTGTGGGTGCTGCACAGGCAATGTTGCATGATCAGGGCCTACCCCTTCACTTGTGGGCGGAAGCATGCAATACAACAGTTTATGTACAGAACCGTTGTCCTCATAGGATACTTGGCATGAGTACACCCGAGGAGGCTTATTCTGGTAAGAAGCATGATCTTTCTCATTTGAGGATTTTTGGTGCTAACATTTACATGCATGTGACGAAGGATGCCAGGAAGAAGTTGGAGCCGACCGCAGAGGTTGGGATATTTGTGGGGTACACTGATACGCCCCACAACTATCGTGTGTATTTTCCAGACAGTGGTAAAACTGTTGTGCGATGGGATATAAAATTTCAGGAGGAGAAAGCCATGAAGTGTTCGCTTGAGAGGGAGCTACACTTGCATGCAGATGAGGAGCTATTAGTTCCTAAGGATGAGCTTCAGGACGTGGATCAGCCACAGGACGAGGTTCATGGAGTGGAAGAGACCACTCATGCAGCGCCAACCATTAGAGGGTGAAAGCGCTTGACAGAAGCTACGCGACTGGCTCAAGATGCAGAGAAAGTTGTAGGACCACCTACAGCCCAACGCAGGTAGAGACAGTCACCTGATTGGTACATTGGATACATGGCTCTTATGATCAAGTGTGTTGTGACTTAGCCATCCTCTTTCGAGGAAGCTGTGGAGGATCTCGCATGGGTAGACGCCATGGTGGAAGAGTATGATTCTATTGTCAGAAACAGTGCATGGGAGATTGTTCCTAGACCGGAAGGGAAATCAGTGGTGGGTTCGAGATGGATCTACAAAGTTAAGCAGGTAGCTGATGGGAGTGTGGAGAAGTACAAGGCAAGATTTTTTGCCTGAGGCTTTTCACAGATAGAGGGGATCGATTATGAGGAGACCTTTGCACCTGTCGCAAGGTATTCTTCCATATAGACGATTCTTGCTCTCTTAGCGCAGATGGTATGGCACATTCATCAGATGGATGTGAAGACTACATTCCTCAACGGAGTCATTGAGGAGGAGGTGTACATTGAGTAGCCCGAAGGCTTTGAGGTCTTCAGCAGCGAGTCGCATGTGTGTAGGCTCAAGAGAGCGTTGTATGGGTTGAAGCAAGCACCACGTGCTTGGTACACACGGATAGACAACTATTTCACAGGACTTGGATTCTCCAAGAGCGAGGCGGATCCTAACCTATACCAGATTGTGGTGGAGGGTAAGTTGCTTATCATTGTACTATATGTTGATGATTTGATTCTAACGGGTGATGAGCTGTTGATACTGTCATGCAAGAAGGATCTTGCTACAGAGTTTGAGATGAAGGACTTGGGCCTCCTTCACTATTTCCTAGGATTGGAAATATGGCAGTGCAGTGGTGGAATGTTTGTTTCTCAGGGTAAGTATGCTTGGGAGATACTGGAGAAGTTCAACATGCATGGTTGCAAGCCTGTTGATACTCCTCTTCCTGGAGGTTGGAGGAAGGAGGATGCCACTTCGGGAGAAGAAGTGGATGCCACTTTTTACACTAAAATTTGTCACCATGACTATTTGCAGTCAGTATGGCTCCATCAACTGTCATACTGTCCTCCTTGGCAAGTCTTATACCTCTGCTCCTCATGTCAAACTCCAAGAAAGAGAGAAAGTCCTTAAAAAGTCAATTAACTCTGGTTACGCAGTTTCTCTTACCCTTACCTGCGTGTACGCACCTCAAGTTCACAATACCTGCATACTTGTACGCTCTGTCTGTAAAGGGGTGGGTGCGTACTCCTGTAAATGTCAAAAGGCGCGAGTTTTACTTCAAAAAAGTTACTTGTGGTCGATTCTAGAGCATTCTAGACGATGGTTTGACGTGTATTGAGCGCCTCCAGATGGTTCATGCATCCCTATGAAAGAGGAACTTATCCCATCAAGAGGGGAGCTATCCCATTGAAAGAGGGGCTTATCCCATTGATGGTGGACCTGATTAACTTCCTCCAAAGCATTATAAATACAGGCATTGGGCCAGAGGGGGGGGAGGTTGAAAGCTGAACATTCCTAAGGGTAAATGCTGCTGAAATTAGGACTCCCTTATAGAGCTTGAGAGGAGAGATTCCCATCCTTTCTTAGCTTCATTTGGAAGTGGGTGAGCTAATCAAAGTAAAGGAGAACTCTTGCTGGACCCTGGGAGGGACCTGCAAAACACCAAGGCACTGGTTGTAATGGTTTCTTTTGTTTCCAATTAATACAATTAAGTTCATTTTTCTCAACAAGTTGTTATATATAATTTGTTTCATATACTCCTTGGTATTTATGATGAATATATTTTATTATATGAGTTATTCAGGTGCTATGTAATCGTTTGCTTGTTAGTGAATGCAGGTTTCAAAGAGAAGGAGGAGCTCATCTGGATCGGAGAGGCTTGGCTGCTACAAACAACGTTGGACTAAAGGTATGCTTCAAACACCTGGTTGCTTGTATTTTAAATGCATATTTAGGGAAAGATAGTGCTTGATTGTCTTGTTTGTCACTAGAAAGCCTTAGCTTCTAGGGAGGTCGGTTTTTTCCGCAAAATTGACTCTTTCCACATGACAAAATGGCGACTCCACTGGGGAATCCATGGATTTGATTGATTTCTCTTTTGATTGATACTTTGATTTGAGAAAAGTCGATTTCTTTCTGGTTTTTGACTGATTGACTGTAAAATTTGGGTGGAATAGCTTAGGGTTAAGTTAGTTTTTATTTTTCTTGGTTTTGTTAGCAGTACGCACCCTCTGCGTTAAGCACAGTGCGTACCTGTACGCACTGCAACTTTGTACACAGAGCGTGGCCGCACCTGTGCAAACAGGTTGCCTGCGTACCCTGTCAAAAGTTGAGAAAATTCCAATTTTTTTCCTTTTTGCCTCTTAGATTTTGTTTATAATTTGTTTTTGCTGCCCAGATCCACTGGTTACCTGTCAGAAGTCTTCATCTAAGCTTGTTTCATTAGCATCAAGGGTTTTAGTGAAATTCATAGAAGTTCTAGCCCTAGGTTTGATTTTTGCATTGGTCCTGTAGTGACTTTGGCTTTAGAAGTTGTAAAAACCTTGGATATCCCTGGTCTTTTCAGTCTTCTTAGGAGTCGGACCTTTCGTAAAATCCACCTTTGTGAGAAACCTACCTTTGTGTTGTCTCTTTGCGGAATTTCGAGAAGGCTTGTTGGTTAAGCTGTGAATTTCATTCTTAAGAAAAAGAACAAAAGCTTTTCATTTTTGTTTTTGACTGGTTTATGATTCTGCATGAACTAGTCCTTGGTTGAATTGTAACTGAGTAAAACATCCTGGAATTATATTTTGTAAGCTTTTAACTCATTAGATTTTCTTTTAGGTAAATTTCTCATTAGATTTGCTTCTAGGTAAATTTCTCTTAGATTTTCATAGATTTTTAAAATTGATTTTTGTTAAGTAGTTTTACATGCTTTGTTAATAAAAAAAATACAAAAATCTCTTTTGAAGAAAAGTTTGTTTTAGTAGCATTTGAAGTCTTTGAAAAGAGAAAGGAATTTTCGTGAAATAATTAGTGGTCATGTGTTGTGTGCTTTGGAAAAGATAAAGAGATTGTTTCTTTGATTTTCATTGCCAAGAAAGTTGTCTTTATAAATTTTGCATTCTCCAACCCTCTTAGCTAGGGAATTCATTGAAAAGGAAAGATAGTATAAATCATCTTAGGTGCATCTTTTTAGTGGATTTGAGTCGAGTCTACACACCATCAGTTTCACCTCCACTACCTTTTGTCCTAAAGAAAAGCCATAAAAATTAACGCTTAAAGTAAAATTTACTTAGTAACTTTTTATTTACTAGGGCTCTGAAACACCAATATAGATCAGGCTAGTGTCTTGGAGTAGGAGAGTAATTAACTCTCCAAGACAGCAAAACCAAACAAGTAGCTCATCTTGTGATAGGATAAATCCAACTGTTACATTTATGCTCTGGGAAAGCTCCTCTTAAAGGAGAAGCACGAGATCGTGTCCGAACCAGTGAGGGGATCAATCCTCCTTCATTGGGAACGACGCCAGATACGCACGTACTACAAACGGTAAACCTCGGATTGACCATTGTCGAGGAGCCTGGGGTCACTTGTCGGTAAACCTTGGATTATTGTCAAGGAGCCAGCAAGGGGATTGAGCTTGTTACTCTGCCCTTGCGTGCTATCGGATCGTAGACTATTCCCCCAGGTATATTTGTTGCTGTTGGTGACCTTAGTGACAATTATCTTTAGGGTTCTACCCAAGGTGACGGTGGAGGGAAGATCCCACTGTACCTGGAGCAGACGTCGGCTAGACTCACTTGGATTTTCTGGGGGGTTCACTTCACTCGAGACGGTTAAAGTGGAGGAACTTGTGCCAGTGTATTCATTAAGCAGGTTGCCGGGGTAACTGTTCCACCCGCCACTTCTGTACTGAATTCTGCGATGTTGGATTTCATCACCAATTAGTGTTTTCGGTCCGGAAGGTTACTGTTTGTGTATGGTTTGACGCCCTAGATTCTTTAGGCGTGTGATTCGAATTTGTTTGGTTCTTTAGAGACTTTAGGCAGTTTGCTTTGAGATTTTATTTTGTTTGCGTGTGCAGTAGTTAAAAGTTTTTAACTGTGGTTGAATTACCGAGACAGTCCCATAGACTTCGGGGCCAGTCTCCTGAGATTGTAACCGTGGCCGATTTGTTGAGGAAGTCTCGTAGACTTCGGGGCCAACCTCCTGAAGACGTCCCGGGTCATTATGAAGGTTTGAAAGTCCTTGTAACTCCTAGTGGCAGTAAAGTAGGTTCACCTGAAGAGGGAGAGTCTTCGTTGGTAGTTCATCCTGATTACCAAAGTCTAGAAACATGTTATAATCCTGAAGCTATTGCAGTTTCCGAGCTTGCTGGTAGTTTTTCATCTACTAGTAATATAGGTGAAGAACCTGAGATATCTGAACCTGTTACTCCAACTTCTAGTGCTCCTGATTCACCTAGGGTAGAAAGAGTCATCACCAAAAATCTTCCTTCTGGTTTGATAGCTATTGAAGAACTTGCTCCGGAAGAAGAAATAGGCGTCCCTATCCCTGAAAATCAACCTACTATTGATCTAAGGGAGCGTGAATCCATTTTTTACAGTCCACCTAGAAGTACTACTTGGTATCTTTCTTTAACTAATTATTTGGACAACTCAGGGTTAAGTTTTTCTCCACCTCGTACTCCTTATCCACCTGGAGGTCTTTATACTCCTGTAAATATGTCAGGTCAGTCGTCCATGTTTACTCAATCGCCTGAATATTTTTTGTACGGCGGTCCTTCTGTTCCCTCTGGGTATCAGTCACTTTCTGGTACTTTTGCGGGAGCATCTCCTCAACCCATTGAACATGGGTTATTAACTGGAAACAATGGTAATAAACCGTTGAGCGTAGGAGACATTTATATGATGTCAGGTTCAATTCCCAGTTCTCAACCTCAAGGTGGCCAGTTACCGCTTGGGGGGCAGCCTCAATTAACGCCTGGGGGGCAACCTCAAGGTACACAAATTGCGTCTGGGGGGCAACCTCAAGGACAGTATGTACCCGTGGTGCAGTACATTCCTCAAGGTCAACCCCAGCCTCAATATGTACCCCAAGGTCAACCTCAGTATCAATTTATACCTCAAGGTCAACCCCAGTATCAGTACCTACCTCAAGGGTATCTACCCCAAGGTCAGTACTCGAGTCAAGGTTACCAACCACCCCAAGGTCAATCTTATGTTCAAGGTACGGGAAATGTACCTTTCAATTATCAATCCTACCCTCAATCCGGTTATGGATCTCAATATCCTCAACCTGTTATGGGTCAATACCCCGGAATGAACATAGTGTGGGATCCATCGCAAATTCAACAGGTATTGCAGCCAAGTGTACAGTTGTCATCTCAAACTGGACAACACTTAGTTTCTGGTTCACCCCAGCAACCAGTCCAGTCTAATGTTCAAACTTCTGTACCTTCGGTAGTTTCTCAGTCTGGGCCTATTGCACCTAGTACTCCATCTCAAACGACTGCTGCAACTACCGCAACATCTATTCAATCTACCCCACTTACTTCTGGAGTATCGACAGCTCCGGTTTCTACTGTCTCTGTATCTACTCCTCAGACATCTTTACCATCGTCTGGATCTATAATTCAAAGTTCAGATGCCTGTAGGAGAACCTGGTTTGAGTACGGTTGTCACAAGTCAACCACCATTCAATTATCAACCGTACCAAGGACAATACCAATACGGGCCTATTGTCCAGCAGCCAGTTTACCAGTATCAACCGTATCCTGGGTACACTTATCAACAATCACAACAACCCCAGTACGGTCCGGTTAATCCTGGTTTTCCGGGAGGATACAATATCCCGAATGCGATTCCTATTCCTAGTTATCCTGGATATCCTCCTCCTGGGACTGGTCTTGTGACCCAGAGTTTTAGGGATCCTAATCGGCAATTACCGTTTATCGCAACTTTGGATTTACCAGACTTGTCGCG
Source organism: Pinus tabuliformis (assembly GCA_031772625.1). Lineage (NCBI taxonomy): Eukaryota > Viridiplantae > Streptophyta > Pinopsida > Pinales > Pinaceae > Pinus > Pinus tabuliformis. Next base: position 92,379,867 of record CM062814.1, on the reverse strand, counting down.
CCTAACGAACGATCCAATAAATTATCTTCTGTTTTGTCTGCCAATGCCAAATAAGTTGCCCAGTGACATTCCCAAGTTCGAAGGTAAGTCTGGAGAGGACCCGTCGAATCATGTGATGACTTACCACCTCTGGTGTGCCTCTAATTCCATCTCGGATGATTCGATCCGCTTACGTCTTTTCCAGCGTACTCTCATTGGTCTTGCGGCCAAGTGGTACATTGAGTTACCACAGGCCTCTTTTTATAATTTTAGCCAGTTGGCCACCTCGTTTTTAACTCATTTTCAGTTGCCGGTCAGATATGATAATGGCACGAAGTTACTAACTTCATTAAAACAATCGACGTCCACATATATTTCCGTTCGTATTCATGAATGGAGACGTCGAAGGCGGTTCGTGAAAGTTTTTATCCCGGACCCGATCTTAGCTGAATGGTTTGTTAAATCATTGTTACCGAAGATTATTGAAGACGTAGCTAAAGCCGAAGTAGTTACTGAGGAGCAAGTGATTGCTCAAGCACAGTACCTTGACTTAGTTTATACTCAGTCAGGTACGTTACACGAAAAGATCCCAGATCTTCCTAAGTCAAATCAAATCGCTGCTGCTCCTTCGGGATCTCATGCTGCTGATGGCATGATTGGTACGGTGAACACTAAAAGTAAGAAGAAGTCTTCCAAGAATTCTTCTCCTATTATAACCTTACCAGACTCCCCGACAGGAGATTCTTCTGCTGAAGTTTCCGCTGATATTCACGCTGTAGAGTCATCTACAGCTAAATCAAAATCCGGTGGAAAGAAGAAAGGAAAGAAGAAGAATAAAGCAGACAAAACTCCAAAGGAGAAAACTGAAAAGTCAGAAACCAATGACGAAAGACGCAAACCTCGTTATCCTTGTCTTATTTGTGAAGAGGATCATTTTACAAGAGATTGCCCTCATCGGGCAGAGGTTGTGAAAATCGTCAAAGGTTCCCCAACTCTTGCTGTTTTGAAAGATCCATTTTCAAAGCAGGAGAGTAAGATGATATGTTCTTCCTCGAGTGCCAGTGAAGAACCCATATTGATGATGTCTCATGTAAGGATTGCGACTCGATCGCAAGATTATGGTAGTAAAAGTCCTGTTGATGGCAAAGAAGCAGAATCTTCTCATTCTAATCCATCAACCTCAGCTCCCGGTTCCGATCCACTACAGATCGAGAAACCTAACCCGGACTTAGTAATCAAACCGCCCGCCAAGGGTATACTTCGAAAGTCTGCTTTTAATCCACATGCGAGAGCGGCCCAAAATTATAACATTGTTGAGGACTTAGCTGTTTCACCCTCAACAATGTCGGCTTTGGAAGTGCTGCAATCATGCCCAACACAACGCAAATTACTTTTGTCGGCTATAGGAGCTGTTGATGTTAAGGACTCGAACCTAATAATCTTTGATCTAGAAAATAGTACACCACGTTTACCTCATCAAATGGCTTTCCAGATCCCAGTGATAGTAAAAAACAGGCCTATTCATCAGACTGTAATTGATGAGGGAGCTTCCACGTGTATTATGTCGATACAGTGTTGGAGATCGCTTGGTTCTCCTTCACTAAACCAATCCCCAACAATTCTTAAGGCCTTTGATGGCTGTGGGTTTCATCCATTTGGCATTCTACAGGATTTTCCTATAGGGGTTGAAGGAAAAACCATTAGTCTAGATGTGGAGGTGGTTGATGCCCCTCTAGACTACAACCTTCTCTTGGGTCGAAGTTGGTCTTACGCTATGACAGCGGTCGTTTCATCGGTCTTTCGAGTAATAAAGTTTCCACATGATGGAAAGATCGTAACAATAGACCAGCTGGCTTATTTTTCATCCGACCCATCCTCTTCAGAGAGTATTCAGCATGTCGGTAAAACGACTATCCCTTATAAGGATGTTGGAGTAGGATTAGTTAAAGATGCCGGTTTACTGGGAACTTTTCCTTTTCCTCCAATCAACGCATTGTCTTCATTTGCATCCATTCATATGATTACATCAGACACCATTGTTTATGACGATCCTTGGATCGTTCCTTCTGAATCTGAGATAGACTCATTTGGTGATGCTATGCCTTTGAGTCCATATGAAATTGCCTATGAAGCCGTGCAGTCTTTTACTGACCCGCGTTCAACGAAAATCGACCAAATGAATGTGGTCCGTGAGGAATGATTTTTCACATCAACCTCGGAGATAATAACATTTCCTGAAGTTGTGTCATTTGACGAGCAACTTCGTGAAGTCCTGTGTGTAGACGATTTACCATGGGGAGATCTCCATCACAGATCTTCGTTTTTACCTGAGGATGATCGTTTTGAAGATGATTTCTCATCAATATTTACAGCTGAATATGTCAAAGAAGCTCAGAATCCAATGAAAAATCCTGATTCAGAGCTGAATTTGGGAAACATCTCTCGGACTATTCCCATTGACATTTCAGTTAAGCCCGTAATTGTTAAGCACATTCATATAGATGCCTCGTGTTCAGATGACGAAATTCAGACATACAAGGCCCTATTTCAAGAATTCCGCAACGTGTTTGCCTGGTCCTATGAGGAAATGCCAGGAATTGATCCCGCGATTGTTGTCCATGAAATCAAGACTTACCCGGACGCTAAACCCGTCCGGCAACGTTTGCGTCAGATTCACCCACGAAAAGCGGCTGCTATTAAAGTAGAAGTTGAGAAGCTGTTGAAAGCAGGTTTCATTTATCCGATCCCGTTAACGGATTGGGTATCGAATATTGTTCCGGTTAACAAAAAATAGGGAACAATAAGAATATGCATCGATTATAGGGACATTAATCGAGCTTGTCCAAAGGACAACCACCCAACACCCTATATCGATCAAATAATTGATGATTGTGCCGGCAGTGAGATATTTTCCTTTATGGACGGTTTTTCCGGTTAGAATCAAATCAATATTCTACCTGCCGATCAACCAAAAACGGCTTTCATTTGTCCATGGGGGACATTTTCTTATTGCAAATTACCTTTTGGGCTCAAGAATGCCGGAGCAACTTTTCAGAGGGCGATGTCTTATGCGTTTCATGACATCAAACACATTGTGCAACCGTATCTCGATGATTTGCCTGCTCATTCATTACATCGAGCTGACCACCTTGTCCATTTACGAGCAATTTTCGTGAGGTGTAGGCATTATCGAATTCGGTTGAACCCACACAAATGTGTCTTCTGTATAGAAGTGGGATGATTGCTGGGTTTTGTAGTTTCGAAAGCTGGCATTCGCGTCGATCCCTCGAAGGTAGAAGCTATCATCAAATTGCTTCCTCCTTCGAGTCTTCGCCAACTCCAAAGTTTGCAGGGGAAAGCAAACTTCTTACGATGATTCATTCCTAACTGCCGAGGTTACAAAGGGTTTTACCCGGTTGTTGAAACAGAACGTTCAATTCTCTTGGGATGAGATAGCCCAGAAATCTTTTGATGCACTCAAGCACGCATTGACCCATGCACCGTTGCTGCATCCTCCCAACTACAACTAGGATTACTTTTTGTACCTCGCTGCCGCTCATTCCACCATTGGGGTGGTCTTAGTTCAGGAAGACGAATTCGGAGCGGAACATGTGATATATTACCTTAGTCGGATGTTAAACCCAACTGAGCTCAAATATTCACATGTGGAGAAATTGGCATTGGCAGCCGTTCAAGCTGTCCAACGTTTTCGTCACTACATTCTACTCCGTAAAACTACAGTCATTTCGGATTGCAACCCTATGATCTACATTTTGACTAAACAATTGCTAGGGGGCAAGTACTCTAAATGGATCGTTATCCTGCAGGAGTTCGACTTGGAGTTTGAAAAATCTAAGTCTAAGAAATCTTTAGTTTTTGCTGAGTTAATGTGTGACTTCCCGCGTGCTGACACAGAAACTGTGGCAGAGGAGCCCATTGCAGACGAATCTTTGTTTCTAATCAGCACTTTAGATCCGTGGTATGGGGATATCATCGTCTATCTCCAGACCTAATCCTTTCGGCCCGAAGTTTCAAAGTGGGAACGTCGGAAAATTCGATTCCAGTCCCAACAATACAAAATTATTGGAGATACTCTTTATCGTCATGGGGCGGACTTGGTTTTTCGACGTTGCTTAACTCACGAGGAAGCTGAAAGGGTTCTGAATGACTGTCACTCTGGAGCGTGTGGCGGTCATATGTCTGGGTATGCCACAGCCCAAAAGATATTGCGCGCTGGCTACTTCTGGCCGTCCTTGTTTAAAGATTGTATTACTGCGGTCTGAAAATGCCACAACTGTCAAGTGTTTGATCGAAATATGCGCGCTCCACCTGCTCCTCTCCACCCTATAATTGCTGTTGGTCCTTTTGCCAAATTGGGTATCGATTTTATTACATGTAACCCTCACTCGGTCGGGGGGCATGCGTATATCATCCTTGCGGTAGATTATTTTACTAAGTGGGACGAGGCGATGCCTACATTCGAGGCAGACGGCAAGGCGTATATCATCCTTGTGGTAGATTATTTTACTAAGTGGGCCAAGGCGATGCCTACATTCGAGGCAGACGGCAAGACAGCTGCAGTTTTCGTATTCAATCACATAATTGCTAGGTTTTGTGTCCCACAAGCGATAATCACTGACCATGGGCGCCATTTTCGAAATGTTATGATGACAGAACTTACAGGCCAGCTTGGTTTGCGTCACGATAGCTCAACTCCTTATTATCCACAAGCGAATGGTCTGGTTGAGTCCATCAACAAAGTTTTAGTTATCATGATCCGACGAATCATTGGTATTCATCGGTGAAAACATCAACAGGGTTCACTCCTTTCCAACTAGTTTATGGTTTGGAAGCTGTGCTACCCATTGAATGCGAAATCCCGTCACTTCAAATGGCCATCGAATTACTTCCAGCTACTTCTGAAGAGGAGAAGCGTTTATTATACTTAACTCAATTAGATGAGACTCGACGTGATGCTGCATTGGCGATCGAGACTCACGCAAAACGTATGAAAGTTCAGTATGATCGAAATGTGACCCCTCGGAATTTTTCGGAAGGAGACCTAGTGCTATTATATGATCAAGCTAATGATAAATTAGGTGCTGGAAAATTCGTTCCTATGTGGCATGGGCCCTATATTGTCAAGCGAAAGCTAGCAAAAGGGGCCTATGAGTAGGTAGACTTTGACGGGGACTCTTTGGGTAAACCCAGAAATGGACTTTACCTGAAGAGGTATTATGCTTAAATGATGGGTATGGAGAATTTTTAGTTAGGTTAGTTTTTCTTTCTAGCTGGTGTGTTTGTTAGTTTAGACAGTGTGCTTAGCTTAGAAAGTGTGTTTTTCGTCGTTATTCTGGCTTATCTTGGTTTTACTCTTGATATTGCAGATGTCGATGCCTCTCCAAACATACATTGGGTTTGCTGATGGTGCTTGTCGTAGTACACGGAATATCTCTTCCGCAGCTTGGGTTATCTATTCGCCCTCTGACGAGTTAGTTTCTATGCATAGGGTGAGCCTCGGTCAAACAACAAACAACATTGCCGAGTACAGTGCAGTGATTGAGTTATTGTCTGAATCTATTTCATTTGAGATTCGGAGTTTGATAGTGAGGTTGGATTCTGAACTCATTGTATTACAGCTTAATAGAGTGTATGCCATTAGAAATCAAGTGTTATTAAGGTTATTTTTGAGAGTGCGTCTCTTGGAAGGTGAATTTGATTACATTGAATATCAGCATATTCCAAGGTCTTTAAATACATTAGCAGATGCAATTGCTTCTCGAATGTTAAATAGAAATTTGCAATAATCATACATGTAAATTTAAAAACATTTCATCACACATGTTCAACAGATAAGCCGGTAATAATGATATATATAGATAGGAGTGTGTCAAAAAATACATCGTCTTCGATCATAGGTTGAAAAACACCTTATGATCGGCAAAAATGATAAGTACAAAAAACCAAAATGTCACATGTGTCTACAAAAACGACCATCCAATCACTGGTGATGCTCTCTATATGACACCACTGCACGGGCTACCCTACACAAGAACCTTCTAAAAGGTCCTGGGACTGCAACTACATAGCGCTGAAGCCTGATAGGAATATCATCTATAGTAGTCTCTGGTATATCTGCCGTTAGATGCTCTAGGACTTGTTCCAACTCAACTAAGGTCTCTGTGGCCTCGTCCCATGGGGCCGGTGCCGCTGCAACTGGTAGTCTCCTCTCGAAAGGCCGGAGATTGGCTGGACGACGTGGGCCTACATCTGCATTTTGAAAATTATTACTGTCAATTTTGAGACGATATAAAAAACAAAAGAAAAATAGATAGTTTAAAAACTTGTGAAAAATGAATTACCTGTGTCATCCCATTGTTCTCCCGGTGGAAGAACCATGTCCGGATCTCCACGAAAATCAACTCCGGCATAAGGAAAATCCTGTATAGAAAAGACCTGGTCCTCTAACCAGTGAAAGTACTACGGAGTGAATCGGACAACCTTCGTGCCCTCATCAGGATGACGGTCCATAACCGCAACCCATCGCATCAATTTGGGCTCTCGGGAAAGCCCAACCTCAACAGTGAGCTGCTGTGGGATCAGCATCAGAACCCTCTCTAAGCCAAAACTCACAACTAAAGGCCCATAACCAAAAGTCTTTAGCTGTCCGTTTTTGGCTCTAGTCAGTTGGCCCTTTAAATTGGCCAACACAACATCACACCAGTTGAAAATGGTACCTCGATAGCAATCAATCGCCATCCGCATCTGGGATCCAGTGGCAATGTGTAAAGTGGCAGCCCCACAAATTCTGGTAACTATAAAAGAAATCACCATAAGTTCAGGGCGGGATGTTTTGATATCTATCCCCTTCTCCTGAGACTGAGTGTTACACCACTCTAGTCGGAGACTAGCAATGGACTAGCCACCCGGCCTAGTCCCGAACAGAGTCAAGTGTTCGCCTCTCTTGGGAAAACCAGTGAGAAAGTAGATATCTGAGGGCTCTATCTCGAGCTGGTGCCCTCCAATGTAAAAGCACTGGTCCTGAACGTTCCATCTTTCTACCAGCCACTCTAGAAAGCGCACTTGGGCCCTCATGCCAGGTATGGCCCAGTATTTGTAAAGGCCGCATGCCTTCAAAGCATCAATGGACGGTTGATGACTAATGGCGGTGTTCTCTCTCGCGCCAATCAAGCATGGTGAACAATCTACACACCAGAAAACATCTATTAGAATCCATCAAATCAAAAATTATTGGTCCTATTGGAGAATTTGGGGTTTGTAAACCCTTTGCGCGGAGTACGCACCCCGCCTTTAGGAACAGAGCGTGTGTACGCAGGTTCCCTTAAGGTAAGGTGCGTACGTCCGGCATTTTCCCAACTGAGAAAATGTTGGGGTACGCAGGGCCCTAGTGTGGCACCTGCGTACCCCGAAAGGCGGATCTTGAAACCCCAAAGCCTCCAAAAAATAAAATCTAGGGCCTAAAAACAAATTCTAAATGGATGAAAATGAAGAGGAGGATGTTGTAGAATACCTGAAAGAGATGTCGTTCGATTTCGACGGTCGGATTCTCCACAATTTCCACGGGAAGTTTCTTGCCAAAAGCCCTTTTTCTCTCCTCAGCAGTAAAATGGTAAAAATGAATTGGTAAAAGCCCTTTTTATAGGTTTTTTGGGTAAATAAATGGTAAATTTGTTTATTTTTCACCATGAAAAGGTATTTTTCAAAGTATTTTTATCTATCTTTAAACAGGTATGAGTAATGTGTTGGTTTTTGTGCAGGATAAAAGGATTTTCAGGGAAAATTGTCATTTTTTACAAACAAAAACATCAGTCATCTTTAAGCCCTTTTCTGACTCCTAAAACATGAAAAGATTGCCGAGCGTTTCTTTTACACTCGTTAAAACGGAATTAAAAGACGGTCCTCTTATAGCCCTTTTCTGACCGTAGAAACATGAAAAGATTGCCGGATTTTTGTCGTTTCAAATTCGATATTGGAAATAAAACGACGTGTCCTTGATCGCTTTTTACTTTTTAGGTCAAAGACACTAATTATGAAAGTAATCCTTGGTCATAAAGATCAAGCGGTTCTCTCAAGTATTATTTTATACTTTTTCGGGCTTGGGAGACACAAATTTACGAAAAAGGTCAACCCTGGAGTCTTCTTAAGTTTTTTCAGACACTCTAAAATTGAAAAACGCCGAGTTTCTCCTATACTGGACTTGTTAAAATTTCACAGTAAAGGACCTGTTCGATTAGAAACAGGAACAGACCATTCCTTCTTAGGGTTCGAATCTAAACTAAGTTGGACTCATCTGAAGGATGAGCTTATAATCAAGCATATGTTATCCTCCTCAAGCTTGTAAAAAATAAATAGGTACTTGCCAGAAATGGTGGGGGAAAAGAGAGAAAAATGAGCCTATTTTTTATCCTTTGTCACAGAAAAACCTTATTACCAGTCTTGAACACGACACTTTTCATTCACCTGGGTTAGGAAATCCTTTGCCTAACAATTGATCAAACAACATTGAAAATCTTCAACCGGTTTCTGGGTATTAACTTTGGGTCAATTCTTACCAAGCCATATCTTGTGTCGTTATGTGTTCAAGAGGTCACTGCAAATAAACCATTCATCTGCAAATTACCCGTCATCCATCTTGACCATCCCTGAGTTAGTCCTTACAGCTACATTTCTTCAACTTGATCTATGATTTCGTGTTGTGGGTTTGCCTGCAACGGGTCGCTTTCTATCAACATCAGCACATTATCTAGAAAGATGACCTAGAAATCGTCAGTACCTTGAAATCTGCATGCATCAATGGCAGGTTTTTCGCCTTTGACGACGATTTACATCATTGACTTTCGATCGAAGGATTCCGTGATATGTTCGACATCAACACATTCATTCACATCTCATGGATTGTACTGGATACTTTGAGAACCATTGACATCACTGGTGGTCTCTCTCACACTTGTTAACAGTTTACATCATCGACTGGTAATCAAGTGGTTTCTTCCATGTTCGACATCAACTCATTTATTCGCATGGATAGAATCGTACTATTTCGGGAAATAGAAATGAAGACCCCGGATCTAGTTTCCACCATCCAGGCTGCAAGGAGTTTTGTATTCATTATATAGTAGACTAATCATAAACAGATGGTTGCATCTATACTGTGTCTACATGAGTCTATCATTATGATGTACTACGAAATCATTCCTATATCAGAGCAGTAGTTAGTTTGTTAGTTAAAGTTTTCAATCTGAGTATGGGAATGCCTACCTCAGCGATGATATGATCTTATATATGTATTTTGTGTTGAATATTGGCAGGTTCCGACTGGGCTTTCCACAAGATAATCCTTGAAATGATAAAGTACTTCACCCTTCCTAGATGATATGAAACCCTAATCTACTACAGGCTTCGCACTTTAGGGGGCAATCTGTTACACTAAAATTTGTCACCATGACTATTTGCAGTCAGTATGGCTCCAACAACTATCATACTATCCTCCTTGGCAAGTCTTATACCTCTGCTCCTCATGTCAAACTCCAAGAAAGAGAGAAAGTCCTTAAAAATTCAATTAACTCTGGTTACGCAGTTTCTCTTACCCTTACCTGCGTGTACGCACCTCAAGTTCACAATACCTGCGTACTTGTACGCTCTGTCTGTAAAGGGGTGGGTGCGTACTCCTGTAAAGGTCAAAATGCACGAGTTTTACTTCAAAAAAGTTACTTGTGGTCGATTCTAGAGCATTCTAGACGATGTTTTGACGCGTATTGAGCGCCTCCAGATGGGTCATGCATCCCTATGAAAGAGGAACTTATCCCATCAAGAGGGGAGCTATCCTATTGAAAGAGGGGCTTATCCCATTGATGGTGGACCTGATTAACTTCCTTCAAAGCATTATAAATACAGGCATTGGGCCAGAGGGGGGGGAGGTGGAAAGCTGAACATTCCTAAGGGTAGATGCTGCTGAAATTAGGACTCCCTTATAGAGCTTGAGAGGAGAGATTCCCATCCTTTCTTAGCTTCATTTGGAAGTGGGTGAGCTGATCAAAGTAAAGGAGAACTCTTGCTGGACCTTGGGAGGGACCTGCACAACACCAAGGCATTGGTTGTAATGGTTTCTTTTGTTTCCAATTAATACAATTAAGTTCATTTTTCTCAACAAGTTGTTATATATAATTTGTTTCATATACTCCTTGGTCTTTATGATGAATATGTTTTATTATATGCGTTATTCAGGTGCTATGTAATTGTTTGCTTATTAGTGAATGCAAGTTTCAAAGAGAAGGAGGAGCTCATCTGGATCGGAGAGGCTTGGCTGCTACAAACATCGTTGGACTAAAGGTATGCTTCAAACATCTGGTTGCTTGTATTTTAAATGCATATTTAGGGAAAGATAGTGCTTGATTGTGTTGTTTTTCACTAGAAAGCCTTAGCTTCTAGGGAGGTCAGTTTTGTCCGCAAAATTGACTCTTTCCACATGACACCACTGTTTATCGACAGTTGGTGGGGTCGCTGATGTATTTGGTCAATACACGACCTGATATATGCTATGCAGTTAACCAACTTTCACAAGCTATGGTTAAGCCTACCAAGCTCTTCTGGAAGGCGGGCAAGCATGTATTGCGTTATTTGAGAGGCACATCGGGATATGGTTTGTGGTACAGACAGGAGGATGAGGTGAAGCTATGTGGCTTCACAGATGCAGATTGGGCAGGGAGCCCAACGGACAGAAAGAGCACATCAGGAGGGGTCTTCAGTATTGGATTGACAACAGTTTCTGGGTAAAGTAGGAAGTAGAGATCCGTGGCACTCAGTTCAGCGGAGGCCGAGTATATGGCAGCAAGTTTGGTTGCATGCGAAGCTATATGGATGAGGAATATCCTGGTTGGTTTGTTCGGTTCTCATTTGGATCCTACTGTGATTTACTGTGATAACTAGAGTTGCATTAAACTCTCGGCTAATCCTGTATTTCATGATAGATCTAAGCATTTTGACAACAGGTACCATCATATCAGAGATTGTGTGCAGCAGAGGATCATGTTGCTTTCATACATTCCAACGAAGGATCAGGATGATGATATTTGACGAAGGCTCTCGCTAGGAGCAAATTCGAGTACCACTGAGGCAGGATAGGGGTTGCTGATAATCCATATCTTGTCGAGAGGGAGTGTTGAGATTGCAACAAGATGATGGAGCTTAGTGAAAAGAGTCGCCTTCACTAAGTGGGCCCGCATGCAAATTATGGCGCAAGTTCTATTTTTGGATCCCAGCAGGGATAATCACAGCAGGAGTGACCACAGCAGGGATGATCACAGCAGGAGTGACCACAACAGGAGTGATCAAAGTAGGAGTGACCACAACAGGAGTGATCACAGAAGGAGTGATCAAAGTCTATTTTTAGACTGGATGTCCAAAATAGAAAAGTCAAATATTACTGTCTCATAATAATATTTGGACTATAAACTTGATATTATTCTCTTGGAGCACTTCAGTTTGAGCTACAGATGTGGCCCATGCAGCTGTTAGAAGGAAGTACACTTTTCTTATGAGTCAGTTGAGTTGTTGCATGCATGACTTCAGTTAGAACTCAATCATTTGAGTTTGGTGGAGTTGATTGTGGAGTTGATGGAGTTGTGTTCAGTTTGACTTGGTTAAACTAGTTGTAATTAGTATAACTGCAAATAGACTAATGATGAGTTATTAAACTAATTATTAACTCATAATACAACTATAGAATACATCATTTAACTCAGTTGCATGTCAGTGCATGTTCAGTTCAACAGGGACAAGTGTTAGAGGATCAGATTGCTATCAGTTGTGACTATAGTTGTGCATGAGGATTTGCACAATCAAGGGATTGAGTATGCCAATGAGTTTGCTCATGTATTTGCCCAGTATTATAGCCTCTGCTCATGTCTAACACAGTGTGAGTGATTCTTTGGAGGTGAAATACAAGTTTGGTAAACCATTCTCATTCATTCTTGAGCAGGTATTGAGCTGTGGAGGCAGGCAAGCAGTGGAATAGATTTGGAGATCAGATCTGAGTTGTATTGTGTGTAACAGGTGGAGCTGGTACTGGATTTCTTGTGATAAGCATTGTAATTTGTAATGTTACATGATTCAATCAATATAATATACAGATAGTTGGGGTTTTTAGCGAGATGCTTTCCCTGGGATACATACTGTGTTAATGAGTTTGATTGATGCTTCTATGTGCACCTGTGAATGTTTCTGCTTCTGTAAATTGATGATCAACGTAGAGGAGATTATGTATTGTGTATGTATTCCGTAATAGTACATGATCAAGATAATCTCCATTGAATATGTGTCATATTATTCAAAATTTCTACAGAAATAAGACAATTGATTGAGGAATGGGAAGCAGATCTGAAACACCAGGCATGTTTAATGGAAATTGATGCTGAGAATTGGTGGATCTTGGTGCCCAATCCTGGGCATACTCGAGGCTACATAACCTAATTTAAACATACATTATTTCTATACTGGTCTATGAAAGGGATTCTGGGCAAGGCCCTGGAACATATATCTATAAGCATGGCCACCATAGTGCAGCGTTTCCCGAACTAAAATCAATACTTGTAGAAACTCCAGTTCCAAATGTACAAGCAGGATGGATGCCTTCAGCACATAGAAAACCACCTACCTTGCATCCTTTCTTTGAAAAAATTCCTGGGATCTACTACAAAAGACTCGACACCAGTGGAATCTTCTTCAACTGAGGAAGCATATAGTTACTATGATGTCTCTTTCTAAAGTTTTTGATGTTGTTTACAAGTATGCGGATACCTTTTACTTTTCAATGTATAGACAATTATTCCATTAGGAAAGTAGATGGTAGGATAAACATAGACATACAATCATCAATTGCGTGGTTAGAAAGACTTAAAACTTATTGTTTTTGGATGGTATACCATGCTGTTAGGTGGCCAACATACTTGGTTTTCCACTGGGCAAGTTGAGGTCACCTAAATAAGTTTAAAACTGGTTATAACTTGCTATTAAAATAACAGAAAAAGGAGGTACTACCAAGCTTTTTTTCTCTTTATTTTTTTTTTCTCTACGAAAAAAGCGTAAACTTATTAGTGAAAACAAAATTTCATGTTTCATTTGTTGAGAAACATAGTATCATCAAGTCCATGACTGATGATAAGCAGAAATATACAAAATCAAACTTGTCAGGCCAGGGTAACTCCAGAATGAGCGGAGGAAAGAATTGATGATTTTATTCATTAGCTAACATATTATTTATATACATACATATGATGGATCAATTCATCTTCTAGATGACTGTCCAGTTCACCCATCCGTTTCGGATTAGGTGTCAACATTCCCCCCTTAATCTGAAGGGATGTTGGTGAGTCCAAGCATCATTCTGAATCTTTCAAGCTTTTCTCTTCCAAGCGCTTTGGTGAAGATGTCTGCAATTTGCTCGTTTGTGGAACAATGACAGAGATGGATTGTTTTGGCCTCAACATGATGTCGGATCAGATTATATTTAGTATTGATGTGCTTAGTACGATCATGGAACTTTGGGTTCTTGGCCAACTTTATTGCAGATGTGTTATCAATCATGAGTGGAGTTGATTGTATTTGTTTTACCTGCAAATCTTCAAGAATTTTCCTGAGCCACACAATTTATTTCGTTGCTTCAGCTGCTGCCACATATTCTGCTTCTATTGTGGAATCTGCTGGTACTGATTGTTTGCGTGATCTCCAGGAGACAGCTCCTGATCCAAGACTCATAGCATATCCTGAAGTAGATACCCCAGTTTCTTTGTCTCCATCGAAGTTTGAATCAGAGTATCCAATCAAGTTGAAGTCGTCCACCTGTGTATACTTGATTCCAAGGTCTTGAGTTCCCTTCAAGTACCTTAGAACTCTTTTTGCAGCATACCAATGTCCCTCACAAGGCTTTTGCATAAACCTGGAGAGGATTCCAACAACAAATGAAATTTCTGGTCTGGTAGTAGTGAGGTAGATGAGACTTCTTACAAGCTGTCTATACTTTGTTGCATCCTCAAATTCCTTTCCTTCAATAGATGTGAGCTTCAAGTTTTGTTCCATTGGAGTAGAAAGGGGATTGCACTATGTCATGCCAAATCTGTTTAACAAATCTCCAATGTATTTCTTTTGAGAAAGAAATATGGACTTTGGATGTTGGGTTACTTCAATGCCAAGATAGTAATGAACATAGCCCAAATCAGGCATTTCAAAAAATTTTCCTAATTCTTTCTTTATGGATGCAATATAGCTTTCATTGTTCCTTGTCATTAAAATATCATCTACATATACCACAAGATATACAACTGTTTTGCCAACTTTCTTGACAAATAAAGTTGCATCATCAAGATCAAAATGATTGAAGTTGAGTTTCAGAAGATGCTCAGTTAGTTTTTCATACCAGGCTCGTGGTGCTTGTTTGAGGCCATACATGGACTTCACAAGTTTGCATACTTTATGTTCATGTCCTTTCACAGCAAATCCTTCAGGATGGGACATAAAAACATTCTCTTTTAGATCTCCATTCAAGAATGCAGTTTTTACATCCATTTGATGGACTTTCCAACCGTTCTGAGCAGCTAGTGCAAAGAGTGTCCGGATGGTGGCCCATTTTGCTGTGGGGGAAAACGTTTCCTCATAATTGACCCCTTCCTTCTGTGAAAAACCTTTTGCCACAAGCCTAGCTTTGTGCTTGTCAAGTGAGCCATCAGCTTTGTACTTGTTCTTGTAGACCCACTTGCAGCCAATTGGTTTGGTTCCAAATGGAGGATCAACCAGCTTCCAAGTGCCATTCTTTATGAGGGCATCATACTCCTTCTGCATCGCTTCTTTCCATTCATCATGAGAAGCAACTTCTTTGAAGGAAGTTGGTTCAAAATCTGTAGACAAGTTCAATTCACAATCATAAGTAACATCCATATCAACAGGTGAATTAGAGTTATCTACATCACCTCCATCTTGTCGGTTTGTATGTCTGGTTCTTGTTTTTCCAATTTCATCAGGATGAACACTTTCAAGTGTCTTTGTCAGCCACTTTGGGGGACCTTTCTGAGATGGTCCAGGCTGTTCTATTGATTGAGTTGGGACTGAATCAAGATTAAGTCTCCCAATTCTATCAATTACATCACTTAAAGCATCATTCGTTGTTGGAGTGTCATGCATGGGAGATTGTTCTTCAGAAGAAGATTCCACATGTTGATCTAGTATAGGAATCCCCCCTTCAAGATGTGGAATCTGATTATCAAACTCTTGAAATGATTTCGGTTTTGTGAATTTATCCAAGCGATCAAGTTGCCGCTCAACAACACTGTCAGATTTGGATGATTCAAGTAAAATGACATCTCTAGATAAAACAAACTTTTTATTTACTTTATCATAGAGGCGGTATGCTTTAGATGTGTTTGAATACCCCAGGAAGATACACTTACGACTTCTAGCACCAAGTTTGTTTCTATGTACCTTTGGTATTAAAGCATAACAGGTAGAACCAAATATCCTGAGATGTTTTACCGAAGGAACATGTCCATACCACAATTCATAAGGAGTCTTGTTTCTTATAGCACTAGATGGACATCTATTCTTTATATATGCAGCACATAGAACAGCATCAACCCAAAACATTGTCTTTACATTTTTGAAGAAAAGCATGGATCGTACCATATTCAAAATTGTTCTGTTCATTCTTTCAGCTACACCATTCTGTTGAGGATTATAAGGCACAGTTGTTTGATGTTTAATCCCATGTTGGTGAAGATAGTGTTCAAATTCATTTGATGTATATTCTTTTCCATTATCAGTGCGAATAGACCCAATATGAGATTGTGCATCATTTTCAATCCACTTATGAAAATTCTTGAATGTTTGAAAAGCATCAGATTTGTTCTTCAATAAGTAAACCCAACACATTCTGGTGTAATCATCAATAAATGTCATGATATATTTATTTCCATTTGCAGAAAGAACAACTCAACAGGTTTTGGCCAGAAGAAGTTAAAATGGAAAATAAATGCTTGTGATTCAAAAGTAGCACAGTGCTCATCTATTTCTGTGTTTTCTATA
Organism: Pinus tabuliformis; assembly: GCA_031772625.1. NCBI lineage: Eukaryota > Viridiplantae > Streptophyta > Pinopsida > Pinales > Pinaceae > Pinus > Pinus tabuliformis. The sequence continues at coordinate 92,363,799 of CM062814.1, read as the reverse complement.
ATTTTTAAATTCTGGAATGGAGTTTAGTTGCTTCACAATGTACAGGCTAGGGGAGGTACCAACATACTTTTTTGGTTCTGTAGCAACTCTTTTCCCTTATAGGATGTTCTTGAAGGAGACTCCTCCATTCATTTGCTTCTGTTGGGTTTCTATGTTTTTTGAAGTACTACTCCCATAACTACCTCCCACATTATTTGTTTTACTTGCTGTTCCAATACCTCCTCAAAGTCTCAGGTTGAGGGTAATGGAGGATGCTTATATTATATGGTAATCCTTTAATGACCGATTATCCTGTAATGCTCTGCCCCAAATATCAAATTTTGTATTTGTGCAGGGTATTCGACTTTTAGCGAGATGTTGTGCTTCAGTTGTTTCACTCTGTCTGATTTATTTACCCATAATAATAAGGAAATCCCAGTAGGGTTTTTAATAAAAATCTAAAAATGGAGAGGATTTACTAGGTACCGAGAGTCCTAATCCCACTTGTCACCCATAAACAACTCTCTATCAGGATGCCCAAATGGCACCGAGGATCTTGTGGGGCGAATGTTGGTGCAAGTTGGAACCAGGCCCAACCCATCAATGCCAAAATACACCTCATGTACCGGTTGTGACCTTGAAGAGTAGATAATGATGTGGCATGGCAAGAATAGGGGACAAATTTCTAGACAACCAGTAACTACGTTTAAATCTGGTGCCAAGGTAACTAGTGATGATATTATCCCATCCCCAATTGGGACAAGGAGCCTGTGAGGTACCCAAAGACCAGCCCCATCACTGCTCTAATAAACCAAAGCTTGTTCCTTCGAACCACACACAGGTAAGCCTTGTATGAGTCAGAAGCAAAACAGAAGACTGAGGCCACCGCTGGGAATAGGGTCACAGTTGCTGCACCAGTCATAAGCATTATCCTCTGGAAGAAGAGTTTTCACCTTTAACCACAGGGATTCCAGTATCTTTTTCTCCAATGTATTCCAGATATCCCACTTTGACCTTTCCATCCCGTGTGAGTCAGCATCAATGGGCCCATGAAGAATGTGGAGCCGAGCACAACAAAACAAAGTCAATTTTGGTGCCCTAAGATTGGCATCCACTGTGGAACTCCAATAAAGATTAGGAGCTTTAGAACCTAGGAAGCCATGTGATCCATCCAGAGGATGGATCATGGCGGTTGATCCCAAACCCTCATTCGCGCTCAGTGAAAATCTATGTCCAATTTGCTCCATTTTTTCTTCAATAGACTGATCTATGAATTCTGTAATGAGGTACTACCAAGCTTACAAAAAAAATAAAAAAAAAATATATATCATATAATGTTAATATAATAATTATAATTATATAAATATAAAATAATATGGCTATTATTTTTTGATATAGTTATTAATAATCAGAAATAGTTAGTCTTTAACAAAATATACATAACAATTATTAATGTGGTGGTGGTGGCATGAGGACTTCACTAAAAAAGCAATACCATATCATGTGCATTCATATCGGGGCATAGAAAATGAGGAAAAATTGAAATAATATATTGAGCATAAAATAGGGGGTAAAGGGTTTTTATATGTTGTATAGAAATATGTCTATTATAAGGTAATGTTTATCCAATACATTGGTCATGCAAAGGAAAAAGAAAAAGTGGTTTCGAGAAATAAAGGTTCAAGATTATGTGGGAGTATAGAGAGAGGGAGGGAGAAAGAACAAACTATGGTAATATTAGGTCCATAATAACCTAATATTCAAACCTATGGCCCTAGTATTGACATGCAATTCATGGTAATGTTAAATTCTTAAGGTAAAAGTGACATTCTCCTTTATCTTTCATTTTCATCCTCCTTTAAATTCTTAAATTTTTAACATTACCATGAAATGACTCAGGATGTTTAAGAGTGGTTCCAACCTCATTAGATTTCATATGGATAAAGTCTAATTTTAGATCTCACTCAAAGTCTAGAAAACTCATTAGTTTCTTAGGATTTTAGGATTGGGAGGGTTGCAATGTTTCCATTGGATTTTGTCATGTACTAGGGTATGGAAATCATATTTAATTAAGAGAACCAAGCCCTCTATGTACCATGATGTTAGTGACATTGGTTGTCAAACTCCTTTATCATGACCCTACTAAAAATTTACTTGTCACTCAAAAAATTCTTGACTTGACATGCTATGGTTTTTCTATCTTATGTTAATGATTAAAGGGTGGTATTAATGACAAAGATCCCAAGATACACAATGCTTTTGATGATATGTAGGTATTTGTTGTAGAAATATTTTTTTAGATGTTAGAGGCCATCCAGAGCCTTTTTTTTTTTATGTATTTCAGTTAAGATATGCATTTCACTCAATTTTATTTTGGTTATGTGCACCCTTTTGTGCTATATAAATGAGAACTTGTAATTCGTGGACTTATGGTTGACTTCACTTTTGACAAAAACCCTAATTTGCAACTAGTAATCCATGTTTTTATGTTTTTCTCTCACAAATTCACCATTCTATAAGCTTTTGTTGACATATATGCATTAAAATGTATATATATATATATATATATATATATATATATATATATATATATATATATATATATATATATATAGATATGATATAAAATTCACTCCCAAAATCACTCCCAACTTAGGAGCTTTTATAAATGTCACTGCTTGCTCCTGCTCCACTCCCACTTCCCGCTTCTTCTCTTGGCCCCTGCTTCTACTCCCGATCCCAAGCTTCCTTGCTCCATAACATACATGCATCACATTACTAATACCTCTATGATATATGTCTAATGTGTCTGTTAATTTTTTTACATGTTGCTAAGCTAGTGATCCTCCCAATGATGGAGCAGTAGAGAAGACAACGGATATGGCACCTTCACCCTTTCCTTACATTAGTGATGAACAATTTGAATGAAATTGAAGGAGACACTGATACCGATTATTTCTCGGCCATGGGTACATGCATTCCACAAGAGATAGTGAAATAGACTATTGTTTGGAAGAGAGTGCATGCATGATAAGGGCACGCATCTCACATGTTCAATTAATTCTAGTTTAGATGTTGTTTCAAATTTAACAATTTCAGTTTTTAATAGAGTTTTTCTATTATTATAGGTTTTCTTTTGTTATTTTTAGCATGCATGGTCTATTCTTACTAAGAGAGTGCATTTCCTTAGTCAATAAGAATACATACGCATGAGAAATTCACATCTTAACTAGAGGACACATATCTCAAGGAAGGGATGCATGCTTGCATGCTCTAGTTCATCTTTTGATGGAGACACACTTAGTTGGTGTTAGTGTCCAATAGTCATAGTGATCAAATGTACTCTTTTCATATTGTGGATAGGGCCTGTTAGCACTTGAAATTTCACCTCAGGCTGAGAAAGGTAAACTTCAAGGCAACATCAAACCACTTAGCCTCGTAGCTAGCCCTACGGGGCAGGAGAGGGCTCTCTCCGGTCTATCTCAGTAAAGATCTTCAATGGGCAAGATGAAAAATAGGGAAACACTGATTTTAGGCTAGTAAACTGATCAAGAGGTTTAATTTGGGATTTTTAAAGTTTTGGTGGAAAATTGGGGAATGGCAATTTCGGGTGCGGGGATTGGACACAGTTTTCGCAGGGAGTTCTTTGGGGCGAGGTAGGAAACAATATTGATGCCTTTAATAGAGATGGATGGATGAGAATGACTGGTGAGGAGTTAAGGAGAGCAAGAAATAACCTTGAATTCCCCTTAAACAGTTGAAAAAATTGATATTAAGCAAACTTAAAAGCAGAGCATGACAGTCATGAATTCTACTTTAACACTTCATTTGCCTAATTTGCAGAAGGAAAAGTAAGGAAATGATTCACATAACACACTTACAAGTACAAAGAGAAACACACCATCAATACATGTGTCCACAAGAATCCCAAAAAGGACTGCAAAACCCTGGTCTTCCTTTGCCAAAAATTGCAGAGATACAGTAAGTAATACAATAATAGCTTCTCCCTCAAGAGTCCAACCATGAAAATGAGCAAGAGAGTACATAATATAGATCATGTAACATATTTCCCTGCCTCTAGGGGTTGAGCTCATTATCCTAGGAGCTGTTTCAACCAATTCTAAACTAAGCACTGAAAACTAGGCAGTCAAAACAACTTGCCTCTATAAGCTAGGAAACCAGTTCATTCATTTAATTTTCACCTATCTCATGAATGAATCTTCTAGAAGAGATACATAAGTGTAAAAGTGTCATAAAATTACATCATTTACAACAAGGAGGATAAAAATCAACTCCAAAAAGTCAAACATAGTCAAAACTGCGTTTTGCTGAGCTGTAGGCTGAAATCCTGAGCAATTTGCCTGATGGGTCGCACGCCATTCCTGAACGGGTCGCGCGCCTTTGAGAGCACTTTTGGGGCACTTCCCGGTGTCCAAATGGGGAAAGAGTAGGCTTGTGGGAAAGGTATGGATGTATACTTTCCAACCCAAGTGGAATTTCTGAATTTGGTGGTCATTTACCCCTCCAAAATTGCAATCTCCCAAGCCTGCTTTCTGTGTGTCAAAAATGTGGCAGAAAGTCATTTTTTGCTTGTTTTATTACTTTCTGGAGGCCCAAAACTTCATAAAATCTCTTGGCAATGGGTGAGCATGTGTAACGTTTCATGAAAAATCAAGAAATGCTGAGTTTTTTGAAAATAGAGTTGCAAAGTGAAAGGGTCGCGCGGGGGGTGAGACCCGTCAAGCGGAAAAACCTGTTTTTTGCCTTAAAAACCAAAAATCACCCAAAATGCTCAAAATTTCTTGGAATTTGTGCTGGGGCTGAGCTATTTAGTGCCATGCTCCTTCAAGGAAGCCTCGACCAAGATGTGGAGGGGATCGGGCCTTTTTCTCCGTTTTTGTGCTTTGACCAACCGCCTTTGGAGCACCACCTTCATCTTTGCCTTGCACACGTGCATCTGTGCCCAATAATGATTCTTCATGTTTCTCAGCAATTTCTTATCTTGGTTAGCCTTAGCCAACAACCTCTCTAAATGAGCATTGAGCCGGATAAGCATAGCCTCTCGCTCAACTGGCACTAAATCACCGGGTCTTCTTCGATTCAAGTTGCTGTCACTACGAATCCTCCACAACTCATCAAGAGTTTGCTCATCCTCCAACTGCTTGTTGCACTGTTCTAGATATGAGATTGTCCATTGTGCCCCTTCTAATCTCTTCTGTAATGCATCATTTTCAGCTCTAAGGTGCTGAATGATCTCATTTGACTCTAGGCTAGGAGAACTGACATCAAGGTCAACAAGCTCTATATCTGGAACACCTGATGGCCCCTCATCAATCCTGGGCTATTTTCCCCTCTCTGATACCTGTGCTGCTGTCGAAGACGAGGCCCCTTCTACCTGGTGTGGAGATAACACTCGTGGTGCTGATGAAGAAGGTGAGACCCCTTCCACCTGGTGTGGAGAAAATACTCGCCTAGCTGCTGCAAATAAGGCCGTGTGGCCTCTCTGATAAGTGACCAATGGAGAAGAGCTGACATGGCTAGTCCCGGGGATATCATGCTACTGTGATGGTCCTCCCTCCTCATGAAAAATCTCCGGATGTGGTGGTGGTGCTGTAAAGAACTCACGAGAGATGAACTCCTCCCATGTGATGCCCTGCCGAGCCAACTGATGTCTGACCACAAGCTGAATCAAACCGTAATGATAGAGGTTCCTATACTGCTGTGCTGGGCTCTTCCTCTGCATCAAGGGCACCATCCTCTCAATGTTCTGGCACATGAAAACAGGGATGTTCATCATCCGTACCCGTGTGAAATGCATCATCAGGCGAATATGGTACTATATCTGTGAAAATCTGCCCTCACAGGTGAAGAAGAGCATGATAAGCCTCATCATGGGAGCATACTCACTCCTCAAAAATCTGAAGGGAAATACACCCATCAAATGTCTCATGAATGCAGGTCTAATGAAAGGCTCAAACTGAACACTGTCCAACATCCTGCGCTTGTTCCACACCTCTCCGACATTCGATATCCCTGTGGCTTGAGCAATCATCTCGGGTGTCAATGTAAAATCCACCCCAGCAAGGTTCACATGTCCATCATGCAAATGCAAAACAAATAAGCGAGCCAACTCCCTGTGATGCTGAATCCGAGAGATCCTCTCACAAAACTCATAACAAGACATATAACGGAAACATGATACTGCCATTGGACAAGCCTACAAATCGGTCAAAGAGGTGGGCTCCTCTCTCCTATGATGACCGCCCTTTCCACCCTTGTGAGGCCTCCTCTGTTCCTCAAACTCTGAAGCTAATGCATGGTCATCACTTTGCTCATAATTGGTTTCGGTTTCTGACATTGTTTTAGGAGCAAAGTGGCTGAAATGTACTGCTGTTTCTGCTTTGCAAACTGCTGATTAAAATGTTGTTTCAAGGGGACAAGGAGCACAAGGGAAATGTTAGGGAAGGGATATTTTAAAGGGAAACTGGGAATAATAATGAAACAGGGAGTTTAGGGAAAGGATTATTGCATATACATTATTTTCCAAATTTATTTACAATAATGATATGGGAGGAAGGGCTAGGGTTTAATTTTTCTTTTGATTTCTTGGGAAGAAGGGTAGGGTTTAGGGCTCTTTAACAAATTTGGAAGGGAAATTTACATAAAATGATAAGGAAAATGTAATGGGAGGTGGAAAAAATGAGAACAATGGGATACCTCAAAACAGCATAATAAACCCTAGCAATTTTTACAACTTCAAGCCAAAGCATAATAGAGACTTCTACTTGCAAATGGAGACCTTTACAAATATAATCATGACCTTCTTGAACTGTAACAAGCAATAATTTTTTATGATGGAGGGCCTACCTTGCACAATTTAGCAATTTGTGGCTCCTTGGCAAATTTGCTGGCGGTTTTGCAGAGAGAGCGCTGATGGGTCGCGCGCCTCTGACGGGTCGCGCGCGTTGTAAATTAACACTGGCGGAGGGTGCCTGACGGGTCGCGCGCCTGGTTCGACGGGTCGCGCGCCTTCCCAACTCACAAACTTCACTCAAACTCTCTTGCAATCAGTTGCTCTATCACTTGGATGCATAATGAGGCTTGATAGAGGGAGATTAGGGCTTTTATAGCCTTGTTTGAATTAATTTCATGTCATAACCCACTTTATAATGTTTTTCCATGACACTTTATAAACTTGACTTTTTGGTTTCCTTTTGTCCTGAAACTGATTGATTTGATGCTTTTATTTGATAATTTTTGCAGGGATAGGCTCTGAGGGATCTTGGCAAGGGAGCCAGGGTTATATGCTGTCCTTTGAATCATTTTGAATTTTTACAATTTTTACAAAATTTTGAGAAATGACCTTGGCTTTAAAAATAGGGTTTTTAAATCCAAGGTGAAAATTAACTGTACAAGATAGAATCTTTCGAAGAAACACTTTGAAAATCATCCCTCTGGCTTGCTGGGCACTTATTGACCTTCAGAGACATGACCTTGAAGACAAATTTGACCAAAAACCCTAGACCTAAAAATTTGATCTCAAGACAATAGACAAGTAACCTTGACAAAGTTTAATGACTGAAACAAGCTGATCCAGCAGTGCCCAGAGGGGGACAAAGACACCAGCTCCTCCATCAGGGTTATGGCATGCCTAACAGAATGCAAAGAATGACACTGATGAGACACCTACCTATTGCAAATGCAAAGAGCTTTGATCGCTGATGGAGGGCTACTAGACCGACTCTAACAGGGCCTTAAGGTCAAATTAATATATTTTCAAATACAATTTGACATCTCTCATAGTTGTCAATAGCTCCCAAAGTCATTTGCCTAGGTAACATTGTTGCTCCTGTTGGCATTATGATTCAGGTGTTGTCCTTGATGGCAAACCCATTCAGGTGATAAATCAAGAAGGACGCAGGAAAGATGTTCAGAAAGTGCGTCCCCGCAGGTATACCATACAGAACCCGCGTCCAGGGACGCAGGCCAGCCGTTCAGGAGGTGCGTCCGCCCAGTGCACACATTTCAAGGCAGAGAAAAGCACGTGGGGGTTTCTTGTGTGGTATCTAGCCGACGGTTTTGTGTTTCTATGGTGTCGGCTCGTGGTTTTGTTCCATGTTTTGGGGAGAAGCTTGCCTATATAAAGCAAAGGAGTTCATTTGGATTTTGTATCATCTTGGTTGAATATCTTTTGGTGAGATCTAGTCCAGATCTATGAAGGCGAATCTTCTAATGGACTGTGATCTCTATGGCGCATGAGCAGATCTGTGGATCTGAGTGTTTGGGTTGGTTCTGAAGTCCTCATATCTTTTATAACTGAAGGGACGCAGGTTCAGTGAAGGGAAAGTGCGCCGGGACGCAGTACAGTAAAGGCTCAGGTGCGTCTCTGAGGCAAAGGACGCGGCGCGACTGTGTTATTGGGTGCGTCTCTGAAGCAAAAGACGCAGCGCGATAGTGTTTCTGGGTGCGCCGGTCGCAGCAAAGCATAGAGGAACAGTGCGTCGGCACGCTGAACAGTGGAAGGTAGACTGCGTCCAGTCGCAGGTCACAGAAAGAAAATATGCGTCCCTGTCTTAAGATGATCTGTTGACTGTATATTTCTGTTCATAAGGTGTTCTGGGTTATTTCTGTAATTACTGATCTGATATCTGTAGTGGACTGTATCTGTTGTATACTTGTTGATCATTTGATTCTTCATGAAAAGAAGTAGGGGGTTGTAGCTCCCTTCCAGGAGAGACTGGAAAACGAGAGAGAGTTGTAGCTCTTTGCAGGTTGCAGCCTGCGTGCTGGTAAAGGACTGCACCAGTACAAAATCATTGTAAAAAGAATTTCTTGAAAGAAGATAGAGACATATTGCAGCAGGTGGTTTTCTCCCGCATTGGGTTTCCACCTTACATCTTGTGTTCTTTGGTGTGACTGTCTATTTTCTTTATTCATGCTCATTATTTTATGGTACTGATATGCAAGAATAATTCAAAAGATCAAATAAGGAAGATTTGGTAAATTGCTTGATAATACTGATTCACCCCCCCTCTCAGTATTATTTCCAACAATTGGAATCAGAGCAGGTCCTTCAGAAAAGCTTGATCGCTTGAAGGTAGATCGTTCATCATGAGCAACTACGAGAGAGAAGCATCAATCAGGCCACCAGTTTTTGATGGGACAAACTTCAATTATTGGAAGGTAAGAGTTACTGCATATCTTCAATCTCTTGGTACTGAAGTTTGGGACATTGTAGAAACAGGCTATGCTTTTCCTTCAGCTACTCCTACAGATCCAGCTGAGAAAAAGAAGTATGAAACAAATGCAAAAGCAGTCAGTACTCTATTAGGAAGTATATCCCAAACAGAATTCATGAAGGTAATGCACTTCAAATCAGCAAAAGAAATATGGGACAAAATGATCACAAGCTATGAAGGAGATGAACAGGTAAAACAAGCCAAACTTCAAACTCTCAGAATTCAATATGAGACTCTCAAGATGTATAATGATGAAAGTGTGGCTAATTATTTTCTTCGGGTAGATGAGATTGTAAATTGTATGAAAAATTTGGGTGAAGAAGTAAAGGAGTCTCTAGTAGTTCAAAAGATTCTAAGATCATTATCCCCCAAGTTTGAATCCAAAGTATCTGCAATAGAAGAAAAAGAAAATCTCCGTGTTCTTACTATGTCTCAGCTACATGGAATTCTAACTGCTTATGAAATGAGAAAGGGAGGACCATCAGACAGAAGGGAGGCTGCTTTTAAAGCATCAGGCAAAGAAGATTACTATGAAGCAAGCCATGATCCAGAAGAAGAGGAAGAAGAATCAAATTTTGTCAGAAATCTTCAAAGAGGTTCTGGAAGGTTCAGAGGTAAGCTACCTTTCAAATGCTTTGCTTGTGGAAGAGTAGGTCATTATGCTGCAAAATGCTCTTATAAGGATAAAGGAAAGGAACCAGTTAGATGGAACAAGAAACAAAGCGCAAATAAGAAAAGCTACTACACCCATGAAGATAGTGATGGCTTATCAAACAGTGATGAAGATGAACAAGGTAATAAATATAGGTTGTTAATGGCATTTGAAGATGATGATTATGAGGATGCTGTAGATGTGGATAACCTTTATGATGAAATTACTAGACTCAAGAGATGCATAGAAGAAAAGAACATGATTATTGATACTCTACAATTCCAAATTGATGAAAAGGAAAAACATCTTGAAAAATTAGAAGGTGAAATTGTTGGTCTTAGAAAAGAAATTGAGAAAACAAAAACTATTAATCTCAAGTTTGTCAAAGGATCTGAAACTTTGGATGAGATTATCAGTGTGCAGCGGTCTCCACTAAATAAGACAGGTTTGGGCTATAATGGAGAAACTTCTCAAGCATCCACTTCAAAAAGTTATCTTGATGCAGCAAGAAGAAATGAGCAAGAGCACAAGGAAGATCATCAGGTAAAGCAGGGACAAATGTCAAGCAGAAACTATCAGGGGCAATCCAGCTTAAGGGTGAACAAAAGCCACAACCAGCCACAGGTAAAATCTTCTCAATATTCAAGAATAGATGAAAATAGAAATTACAATCAGTTGGCTGGTAGATCCAATAATCGCAGAAGCTTCTTCAATGGACAATGCTTTTCTTGCCATAACTTTGGTCACAAAGCAGCTCAATGTGTTGCGTATAAAACAATCATGACTAGGGAAGCTCAAAAACAAAGAAGTATGACAGGGATTACAAAAAGGACCTATAACAACTTTTCAGCTCTTGAAAATGAAGTTGAATGTTCTATTTGCAATAATTTTGGACATAAAGACTTTGAATGCAGAAGCAGGTTTCCGGAAAGAAAGGTACAAGAGCAGAAAAAGGAACAAGCCTCAGGCGCCAAAACATGGAGAATAAAGGAACCTCAAACAGAAAGATGTGGGATAGCATTTTATGCAGAAGGACAAGAAAATCTATGGTACATTGACAGTGGATGTTCGAAGCATATGACAGGTGATAAAGAAAAACTTGAGTCTTATTCTAATTTAGAAAAGGGAAAGAAAGTCTCTTTTGGAAATGATACTCCTGCAACTATAAAAGGAAAAGGTATTGCTCCTTTAAAAGAAGATGTTAAGGCTGGAAATGTTTTGTTTGTTGATGGATTGAAGCATAATCTACTAAGTGTCAGCCAGATGTGTGATCAAAGAACCGAGGTTATATTCAGATCAAATGGATGCCTTGTTCGTGATCTTGATACAGGTAAAACAGTTCTCAAAGGAAAGAGAACTCCAAATAATCTATACATATTTGATGAAGGACAACAACAATGCTATCTAAGCAAGAATGAAGAGCACTGGTTATGGCATCGAAGGTTGGGACATCTAAGCTTCTCACAAATAAGGAAAGCTTGCAAATATCAGGCAGTTCGCGATCTTCCAGATATCAAAATTCCTGACAACACCATATGCAGATCATGTCAGTTTGGAAAACAAACCAGAACTAACTTTCCAGAGAAAGAAGGATCAGCCAGCATGCCTCTTGAGCTAGTACATACAGATGTATGTGGACCATTCAGAAAAAGAACACCTAGAGGAGAGGAATACTTGATATTATTTATTGACGATTTCTCCAGGTTTGTTTGGTTAGGACTTATGAAGCACAAAGATGAAGCATTCGAAAAATTCAAAACCTTCAAAGCCTTGGCTGAAAATGAATCAGGTCACAAAATTAAGTGCCTCAGATCTGACAGAGGTGGGGAATTTACTTCAAATGAATTTTTCGATTTCTGTGATGAACATGGGATAAGGAGAGAATTCTCTACAGCTAGAACGCCTCAGCAAAATGGAGTTGTTGAAAGAATGAACAGAACAATCCAACAAATGGCTCGTGCTATGCTTGATGAATCAGGAACCCCCGCAACCTTCTGGGGTGAGGCTGCACATACTGCGGTTATTATTCTCAACAAGACAAATGTCCGGGTGAACAGCACTCAAACCCCTCATGAGCTCTGGAGTGGTAAAACTCCTTCGGTAAAGCACTTCAAAATATTTGGGAGCAAATGCTATATCAAGAATACTGAGGAGCAGCTTGGCAAACTTGATCCTAGAGCAGATGAAGGCATTCTTCTTGGCTATTCTCCACATAGCAAAGCATACAAATGCTACAATAAAAGACTTGGCAGAATTGTTGACAGCATTGATGTAGTGGTTGATGAAAAGGGATATATTCCTAGGCAAATACATCGTGAAGACATCGAAGAAGATGAGAGCTACCCTCAAAGACAGAATGATGAAGAAGAAGAACCTCAAGAAGAATCTCAAGAAGAACCTCACGAAGAAGCAGAAGAACGGACAAGAATAGAAGAAAAGACTCCATCCAGATATGTTCAGAAGAACCATCCAGAATCTCAGATCATGGGACAAAAAGAAGCAGGTATACAAACTAGAAGAACAGTTGCAGAAGCTTCAAGCTATTTGGCATTACTTTCCTCCACCGAACCACAAAATGTGAAAGAGGCATGCAAAGATGAATGTTGGGTGAAAGCAATGGATGAAGAACTTGAGCAAATCGAAAAGAACAACACTTGGGAGCTGGTTCCTAGACCAAAAGATAAGAATGTTATTGGAACAAAATGGGTCTTCAAAAATAAATTGAATGAAAATGGAGAAGTAATTAGAAACAAAGCCAGACTCGTTTGTAAAGGGTATGCGCAGCAAGAAGGAATAGACTTTGAAGAAACTTTTGCTCCTGTTGCAAGACTTGAGGCCATCCGAATGTTCCTTGCTCTCTCAAGTTTTCAGAACTTCAAAGTATTTCAAATGGATGTGAAATCAACCTTTTTGAATGGAGACTTGGAAGAAGAAGTGTACATTGAACAGCCAGATGGGTTCATTCTTGGAAATGATCCAAATCTTGTATGCCGATTGAAAAAGGCTCTCTATGGTCTCAAACAAGCTCCAAGGGCTTGGTACTACCGGTTGGACAAATATCTTCATCAACAAGGTTTCTTAAAAGGTTCAGCAGATAGCAATCTGTATATAAAAGTTGAAAATGACAAATTGCTAATACTTGTTGTGTATGTTGATGACATTATTTTTGGCAGTAATGAAGAAGCTATGAGTCAAAGCTTTGCCTCAGTCATGCAGAAAGAATTTGAAATGTCCTTGCTAGGAGAACTGACATATTTCCTTGGTTTGCAAATCCAACAGAAGGAAGGAGGAATCTTTTTATCTCAAACCAAGTATCTCAAGCAGATTTTAAAGAAATATGGCATGGAAGATGCAAAACCAGTATGTACACCCATGGTCACAGGATGTAGTCTCAGTGCAAATGATGAATCTGCAGCAGTACATCAACCAACCTACAGATCTATGATTGGAAGTTTACTATATTTGACAGGTACCCGACCAGACATCATGCATGCAGTTGGAATAGTTGGAAGATTTCAGGCAAATCCGAAGGAGACTCATCTTCAAGCAGTAAAGAGAATTTTTAAATATCTTCAAGGGACTCAAAATTATGGCTTATGGTATCCTAGAGATACAGATCTTACTCTTCATGCCTATACAGATGTAGATTGGGCCGGAAGCGTGGATGACAGGAAAAGCACAAGTGGTGGTGCGTTCTTTATGGGTCCCAGACTGGTCTCTTGGTTCAGCAAGAAACAGAGTTCAATTGCCTTGTCTACAGCTGAAGCGGAATATGTTGCTGCTGCATCTTGTTGCACCCAACTTCTTTGGATGATGCAGACTTTGCAGGATTATCACATCACTTGTACACCTCCTATTCCTATCTTATGTGACAACACAAGTGCAATCAGCATCTCAAAGAATCCGGTTATGCATTCAAAAACCAAGCACATACCAATCAAGTACCATTTTCTCCGGGAACAAGTACTTGAACAGAAGGTCAAGTTGGAGTATGTTCCTTCTAAGGAACAAGTTGCTGATATTTTCACCAAACCGTTGCCCAGGGACACTTTTGAATACCTCAGGCAAAAGCTGGGGGTTGTTGATGCATCATCTTACTGTTGATCATCTTCCTATTGGTGGTATAGGCTCAGGGGGAGCACATAATGCATTGTTGGCATTATGGAAAAGGAGATCTTGGAAATAGCTGCAATATGTCTCTATCTCCTTCATGATGGATTTCTGGTTACAGATCTGGAGATGCATGAGCATAGGGGGAGCATACCCTTTGCCCTTGATGTCAAAGGGGGAGAATGAAGCTGAAGATTATGTGGTTGCCATCAAGTCCAAAGGGGGAGATTGTTGGCATTATGATTCAGGTGTTGTCCTTGATGGCAAACCCATTCAGGTGATAAATCAAGAAGGACGCAGGAAAGATGTTCAGAAAGTGCGTCCCCACAGGTATACCATACAGAACCCGCGTCCAGGGACGCAGGCCAGCCGTTCAGGAGGTGCGTCCGCCCAGTGCACACATTTCAAGGCAGAGAAAAGCACGTGGGGGTTTCTTGTGTGGTATCTAGCCGACGGTTTTGTGTTTCTATGGTGTCGGCTCGTGGTTTTGTTCCATGTTTTGGGGAGAAGCTTGCCTATATAAAGCAAAGGAGTTCATTTGGATTTTGTATCATCTTGGTTGAATATCTTTTGGTGAGATCTAGTCCAGATCTATGAAGGCGAATCTTCTAATGGACTGTGATCTCTATGGCGCATGAGCAGATCTGTGGATCTGAGTGTTTGGGTTGGTTCTGAAGTCCTCATATCTTTTATAACTGAAGGGACGCAGGTTCAGTGAAGGGAAAGTGCGCCGGGACGCAGTACAGTAAAGGCTCAGGTGCGTCTCTGAGGCAAAGGACGCGGCGCGACTGTGTTATTGGGTGCGTCTCTGAAGCAAAAGACGCGGCGCGATAGTGTTTCTGGGTGCGCCGGTCGCAGCAAAGCATAGAGGAACAGTGCGTCGGCACGCTGAACAGTGGAAGGTAGACTGCGTCCAGTCGCAGGTCACAGAAAGAAAATATGCGTCCCTGTCTTAAGATGATCTGTTGACTGTATATTTCTGTTCATAAGGTGTTCTGGGTTATTTCTGTAATTACTGATCTGATATCTGTAGTGGACTGTATCTGTTGTATACTTGTTGATCATTTGATTCTTCATGAAAAGAAGTAGGGGGTTGTAGCTCCCTTCCAGGAGAGACTGGAAAACGAGAGAGAGTTGTAGCTCTCTACAGGTTGCAGCCTGCGTGCTGGTAAAGGACTGCACCAGTACAAAATCATTGTAAAAAGAATTTCTTGAAAGAAGATAGAGACATATTGCAGCAGGTGGTTTTCTCCCGCATTGGGTTTCCACCTTACATCTTGTGTTCTTTGGTGTGACTGTCTATTTTCTTTATTCATGCTCATTATTTTATGGTACTGATATGCAAGAATAATTCAAAAGATCAAATAAGGAAGATTTGGTAAATTGCTTGATAATACTGATTCACCCCCCCTCTCAGTATTATTTCCAACAGCTCCTTCCACTTGTTCAAGGTCACCATCATCCATCATGGTCATGTCATCATTCTCTGTCCTAGGTCATCAAAGGAGTTAGTGGATCACCATATAGGTCATGGTCTAGGATACACATTGGATTTTCATCATTATATCAATCATCAATATCAAACAGGGGAGTCATGTCATTCATTTTGGTCATCATCATGGGAGTTAGCAATTAGGGAATAAAGTGAATCAAAGAAACATTTCCTTTTGAAGAAATAATACTGTAGTCAAATCAATCAATAGTCATTTTATCAAAAATTACACATGATTCTCCTCAAGTTGCGACACTTTTAGCCCTATTTTTCTCTTGCCCTTTCTTGTTGGAAAGTAGGGTTTTTTTCAAAAGTGAAGTCAAATCATGGAAAATACTAGTGAGAAAAGGAAGTTTAAGGGAGGAAAAATATCAAAATATGGGCCAACTCATATGAAAGAGGTCAATGGATCAGATTTCATAAGAAGGTCATTTGAGCAGGCAGGCTGCCTAGGGTTTTGTCTAAAGGTGCAAGAGGAAGGCTATCATCAAGGTTTAACAAGCCTTTTTCCATGAAATTTAGGAAAGATCATGTCACTATAGTAGGGGTTAACTTTTTAGTGTCAACAGAAGTCATAACATCAACCACTACTATCCTTAATGAAGGTGATATTTGGTTCAATGGGATGGACTTGGACCTTAAGCATTATAAAGTGTTCTTGAAACCACAATACAAGGAGTCTCCTTCTCACATTTTTCCTAGCAGACAGTGGTTGTACAAGTACAACCCTTTGATGAAGATTATCATGAAGTATTTCACTTGTGAGGGCAGGTTTAGCAAGCTATATCAGTGTCACATTAGGTTTTTGATGCATTTCACTTCTCAAAAGCCCCTAAACGTACCTAACTATCTATTTAGAAGTTTGGTGAAAATAACTGAGAAGGTGAAATCTAAAGGAAGAGATCATCAAGAAATCATCTTTCATCATGCTCTAGTCAAAGTAATAGTCCTCCACCACCTAGCATAGATTAACATGTCATGGAAAGATTTCTTGCAAGCAGTTTCTCTCTTACTTGTCTTCAACCAGTCAAAGAGTTCAAGTACTCCTTCATCATCATCCAAACCACAAGGAGATGAAACATCAAGAAGGCCATCAGTGAAAAAAACTCATCCAAGGGTAGAGATTTAAAAGACCTACAAGAGAGGTAAGAGGTTGGTTTTTGCTCCTGAAATAAACATGGTTGACCTAGCAGAACAACATGAAGGTGAGGCAGCAGAAGACATAATCAAGGAGAAAGAGGCACATATTAGGGAACTAAAGGATGATCTAGCTAAAGCCAACTACATGGTGGCTTTCTTATGCAAGAGACTAGGATATTGAAGCAAACCCTAGTGCAGCAAAGCAAAGTACAATAATACTTTCCATTAACAAGAAAATCAGCAAAGGATAAAGGTAAGGCCATCATTGATGTAGAACAACTAGAGGAGAACATTTAGGTGTAACCAAGGAGACCTACAACCAGATCCATGACCAATAGCAGAAAATCCCTCTTCTCCTCCAGCCCTAAACACCATAAATGACTCCTTAGCTGCCGAAATTGAAGAGGACAAGGAGTATTGGTTTCAAAAATTGAATGTTCACCTAGAGTATCTTTTGAAGAAGGAAAACAAGGATATTGCCATGTAGAGGAATATGGAAAGACACTACTACACTAAAAGCATGGTTTGAAAAGTTAGGGTTAATAAAATGAAGAAGAAGCTCAAGAGAACCTTAAGGAAGCTTAAGAAGAGGGATAAACTTGATGTCTTAGCTGATGAATCACTAGTTGTCTGAAGGCATGACAAAAAGCAAGGGAAGGAGACACTTTTTTTCAAAATTTTGAAAATTTTGAAGTTTTTTGTGCACACAGGAAAACTGGTCTATAGAAACACAATGAGTAGTTGCTGCACTTTTCCCCAGGAGGTCGAAATAAAAATTTTCAAGCATGTGGAGACAACTTATGGCATAAGGACATCATAAATGTATTTGGGGACACTTGAAGAGTCATAGATTTTTAGAAATTGATCAAAGAATTCCTATTTTTCACCTTTATGCCACCTTTTCTGGGCAGTTGCTACACTTTTTGACAATCTGTCTTCAAATCAATTTTTAACGGGTCTGAGGGAGGTTTTTGCAGGGTTTAGTGACTCCATTGTGTAGAGGAAATATTCATCTTTATCCAATCAGATCAATATAAATATCTTTGGTCTAGGTCACATCTCCTTTGTTAACAAAGGCCATAAAACCCATGTCAACGAGTGGTTGACTATGGTTGATCATGGATGATAATGGATGATCATGGTCGTCCATGGTTGACCATCGCTAACCATGATTGGCTATGGTTGACTATGGTTGACGATGGTTGAATATGCTTAACCGTGGTTGAAAATGGACGACCATGGTTTACATTGGTTGACCACGATTTAATATGGTTGACTATGGATGGTTATGGTTGACTATGGTGATATGGTTTACTGAAGGTGATCATAGTTGCACGTGGTTGACTAAGGTTGACCATAGTTGACAGTGGTTAACCATGGTTTCTTATGGCTATGCTTGAGATTGGTTGACCATGGTTCGATTATGGTTGACCATGTTGAAATTGGATGTACATGGTTTGCCATGGTGACCATGGTTAGCCATGTTCAACCATTATGACTTGGTTGATCATCATTTCCATGTTGAGCATGGTTAGGGATGGGTTGACCATGATTACTAAGGTTGTCCATTAGTGACTATGTTTGACGAAGGATGACCATGGTTTTCCAAGGTTGAATATGGCTAACTAAAGTTCAACCATGGTGGACTATATTTGACAATGACTAACTATGGTTGACTATGTTGACCAAATTTGCCCATGGTGACCATAGTTGACCATGCTTAACATTGTTGATTGTAGTTAAACATAGTTAACCATAACAAACTATTGTTAACCATGGTTAACCATGGTGACCATAGTTGATCATGGATCCTCATGGTTGGCTATGGCTAACCATGATTGACTATAGTCGACCATTGTTAAGTATGGTTGACATTATGGTTAATTATGATGAATATGATTGAACAAATATGAATATATATCAAATTAATATATATAAACAAATTTATATTCAACTAAATATGTTAAATTAATACAACTATTAAATTTATATTATAAGGTGATAAAGAATCATCAATAAAGTCATTAAATTTGGTGGATCATTTCTTTCCCCCTCCAAGCGGCTTCATTAAGTTGAATTTCAATAGTGCGTCGAAAGGGAACCTTGGTCTTTCAAGGCTGGGAGTAGTGTTTAGGGATTGTAGCTCTAAAATCTTGTGGGTGTTTTCACAGACCTACAATTCCACTAGTAACAAGGTAGTGGAATTCTAGGCTTTAGAGTGTGGCCTTTAGATTTCCATCTGAGAAGGTTTCGATGTATTCAAATTGATAGGGATTAATTGTTAGTTATCAATTTGATCTAGTGGATCAATTTAATGCTCAAAATTCAAATTGCTCAGCTTGGCTCAAAACTAGTGTCAAAGCGAAGATCTTGTCACCCTGAATCCAATGCAACTCGTTTCACTCAAAACAGATGTCAGATGCTCCCAATATCATGTTCTGATCGATTTTACAAGCAAATAAAATTTAAAAAATGAGTTTTCAAGGATGCCTACTCAGCAGTCTGTACGCTGACTGGGGAATGATTGGATAGGGTGATTATGCCACCCATTAGCCAATGGGATGAGGACAAATGGCATGTTTTCATTGGTTCATTTGGTGGCTTGTTATTGGTTTAAGTTTGATTGGTTGTACCAATCAAGAGATGTCACATGGGGAAATCCCTGGCTACCACGCGACCTCCTATTGGTTGTGAAAAATTATTGTTTGAGGCCAAACTGCCTCCTTAATATTCGAACATGAGACCTACCACCTACAAGCCAAGACCTCCACTGACCTTCCTACGTTGTTTCTTGTTAAACTATAGGCAACAAATGTTATTTAAAATTTATGTAATGCACCATTGGGGGGAGGGGGCTAGGTTAAGCCCTAGCCCCTAGGCACCCTAGTGCCACAGAACTGCAGGAGGGGGTCCAAGTGGTTAGGGCTTAGCTCAAACCACATCCACATCCTGTGACCCAAACACCGTCGAAGCCAAGCCCACGACCTAAGGCGGAAAAAGCTAAGGGGCCAACATTGAGGGCTAGCCCTAAGGCCATATGGAGGCCATAAAAATAGGAGTGGACACAGGTAAACGGGCCAGCCCCAGGTCACAAGGTGGCCACGAGACCAAGAGTGTGTGCCAAGCAGGGGGGATAAAATCGTTGATCCATAGGCCCAAGAATCTTGGCCCCCTATGCCGTATTATGTGTGCCATGTGACCATTATTTTCAGAACTGAGGGCTTAATGGGTGGACTAGCCATCCTACAATTTTTCCTATCGGGCGGGAGTGTAGGCTAGAATTGCGTGCTGATTCCAGGTTTGGGTCACTCAAGCCAGGTTTAGGCTTAATTAGAGAATTATTAGCTATAGAATCCAGTAAAAACTTGAAACAGTCATAACTTACTCAAGTTTTGACCAAATGAGGTGCTGAAAGAACCAAAATGAGGGTTTTTGATAGTGTTAGATCTATTGGAGACATAATTTTTTCTATTTGATCTTTTTAAGAGTATGTAAACACACTTTTGAGCATTTTAATGAAAGAGGCCCTACATTAGAATCTGGACCAGGAGATGTAGCCCAAGAGAGGGGTGAAATTGTTTATCATGATTCATGTTATGTGTTTCAGATATGCTTATTTTATCTCTATTTGGCTATAAATTGTGCTTAAAATTTACTTGTTTCTATTTTTAGTAAAATGATACTCTACCCAAAACACATATAACTTAAATTTGTAAATTGTTATAAATCTTTCAGTTTAAACATATAGATCATTTTGGTATCAGAGCAACAAGTCATTGTGAAGATTTGATTTGTTTGCAAGTGTTTTTCTGATGCTTACAAGGTTGAAGCTCAAAAGAGGAGAAGGATAACTTGTGGATTCAAGATATCAAATTGTTTCAAGGAAAAGAATACACCTCACTCTTCAATAGTCATGGCACATTAGGAAGGTCCTGAATGAATGTCTGAATATGAGAAAACTTTTAGAAAAACATTCTTTGAGATATTTGAGATGGTTAAGGTTCTATATGAGGAGAGGAATTCTAGATTGTATGGAGAGAGATCAAAGCCTCCAAAGTGAGATGGAGGAAAAGGAGACAAACCTCCATAAGGGAATGGAGGAATTGGTGACAAACCACCATCCTCATCCTCATCTTCAAATTCTTCTACCCTTTCAAAAACACCTCCAAATTCCCCAAGGGGTCATGGTAAAACTCCTTTGCTGAAGCTTGATATTAAGTTTGAATTTCCTATGTAAAATGGAGAGGTAAATATAGAGAGATTGGCTAATTGGGTTTGTCAAATTGAAGTGTATTGCAGGATACAAAGAATCAAATATGATGAAACAAAGATTCAACTTGCTTCTCTTAGATTGGAAGGTGCAACACTAATTTGGTGGGAAGCCAAAAATCAAGAGGACATGAAGAAACATGGTAAGGTTTTATCCTCTTGAAATGATTTTGTTGTTGCAATAAGAAGGAAATTTTATCCATTATCATACATGCAGAAAGCTATTATGGATTGGAAAAACTTTAGGCAAGCTAAGGGGCAAAATGTGCAATCTTATACTCAAGAATTTAGAAAAAAAGCTTTGATTTTGGGTATAGATTTGTCTTCACAAGATACTTTTATCAATTACGTTGGAGGATTGTATAGTTATTTGAGACATACAATTCTCATGTTTAACCCTACAAAAATAGATGAATTTTGTGTACAGGCAACTCATTTAGAGGCAAGAGGGACTTTTGTTGTTGTTGAAGAAACTACTAAGAGTTCCTTTGCTACGAAACCATCTCACAAAAAGATAGAAAAGATAGAGCCTACATATCAATAATAGGATTCTAAGGGGTCCTAATACAATCAGAGCCTACATAACAATAATATTGTAGGGACACAACAATAATAGTAGTGGGCTTCTATGGATCATAATAATAACAACATGGGGACTATATGGGCACAATAATACAATAAGGGGGTTGCACTAATAATAATAAGGGGTTACACTAGTAGTATAGGGACCTAACATGCTCCTCTCCTTCAAAAAGTGTTGTCCTCAATGCTTGAGTAGTTCTAGAAGCTTCTGTATAAAATTTGCATCCTTTCATGTGGAATCTTCAGTGGGTAAGTTCTTCCGCTTGATGAGATACTCTGAAATTGATCGCTTTCATAGTTGTCAGGTTCTTGTTTCCTTGACTGTTTTAGGTTCCAATATGAATTTTCCTTCCTCGTCAAGTTCCGACAATATTGTTTGAAATGGGATCTTGTAACCTATAACCTTTTTTAAGCATGAAACATGGAAAACTAGGGGCACTTGGGAAGATGCAGGAAGCTCCAATTCGTATGCCATAGTACCAATCTTTTTCAGCACCTTGTAATGACCATAGTACTTTGGTGATAATTTATTATCCTTCTTAGCTTGCTTGAGGGACATTTGTTTCTATGGTTGTATTCAAAAAATACTCAGTGGCCTATATCAAAACGTCTTTCACTACGATGCTGATCTGCGTGTTGTTTCATTCGATTCTGTGCAAAAGTGAGGTTATCCTTTCTCTTCTTGATATGTCCTTCTATCTTGAGAGTTTGAGGAGTGGTAATTCCTACCAGTGCATTACAAGATATGGTCGGATTCGTTTCTTCTTTCTCTAGGGTTGGTTCCTGGTGTATATCCTCTTCTTTTTATGTTTCTTGATCCTTTTCTTCTCCATCTTCAAAATCAATGTAAAATAATTTCCTCTCAGCACACTTATGACCTTTAGTGTATTTGTTATCACAACTCTAACAAAGGCCTTTTTCTCCTTTTTCTTCCAATTATTGTGGTGTCAACCTTGTAGGTTGTGGAAGGATAGGAGAAATAACACTTCCATCTTTATAACTGTGAGTGGTAGCATTTCTTGTTGCCATAATTTTTCTTTCCACCCTGAATGTCTTCCCCAATGAATCAGGTTCCAAAAGATGAACCTCGTGTTGAATGTTATCCTTTAAAGTCACTATGAAGACATCAATCCTTTGCTTCTCTAGAATATTATTTACCCTTATATTCAATTTTTGGAAGTCCTCAATGTGCTCTGCCATTGAACCCTTTTGTTTGAGATTTATCAATTGGCTATAGAAGGTATTAATCTTTATATCCTCATAATGTGATATCATTTTCTCCGTGAAAATTGACCCAGTGACAAGTGGTTTATGAGAACAAAGCCCTTACCATAAAAATTGATTCGGTTCTAAATATAAAGATGCAATACACACCTTCTGTAACAGTTGCACATCATGTAGATCAAAATATTTCTCCATATGTAGTATCCATGTTATGGGAATCTTACCATCAAACTTTGTCATATCGATCTTTGGAATATGTTGAATCTTCAATCCAATGTTATATTCTATGAAATCATGATTACCATTTATTTTTTCTCATCATGAGTTTCCTCTACTACCTTTTCATCATTAGGAGGCCTTTCTTGTAGCATCTTTGTCCCACCTTCCTTCAAAACTTCCATGTCTTTCTTCAAATATTACATGCCTTTCTTAAAATCTCCTTCCATACCATTGATATTAGCTTCCATGGCACATATACAACTATTTATCTTAGCTTCGATCACATTCTTCAAATCATCCATCCAATTTTTCTTACTAGGTGTTTCTATTTTCTTGATTTGAGTCATTATTTTTCTTGCTTTTAGGAGCTCGATATTTAAACGACTGTAACTCTGTAATTTCAAATCTTCAAGTCTTTCCATTTTGGCCTGTGGTATCCCTCTGAGTGCTCTTTATAACCCCACCAGTCTAATCAATATTGAATTCTCTAAGAAAGAGTTATGCCCAATCTCCCAAGATAACTTGATTATATATTTTTTTAGTAGAGAAAACTTCTACGAAGTGCCAAATGTCATTGTTTTGACCTTAAGACCTGAAACCAATTTAAGAAAACTACTAGCTGTCCTCTTTTTGTAACATTTTACGAAATTTCAATCTGATGCTCAGAGAGAAAGTTATGACGAGTTTTCCCAGGTCACCTGTTGGGGATGTAATTCGGGATCCTGCAAACACCCTAAATGTATTGGACCATATCTATGAAAATGTAGTGAAACAAGCTCTGATATTTGGACTCAAGCTTCATCGAGATTTCAGTTCAAATGGGTTTGAATTTTAGATTCTAAACCTTCATAGGAAAACAATTATAATGACAATTCCACGATGTCCTATTTGAGATGGAATTCTAGAGCTTTCAGAAACCCTAGATTCCTCAAATCATATCTCCACAAATATAGCGCGACAAGGTTTGAAATTTAGATACGTGGTGCAGAACGATACCTTCTCAAATGGGTTTTTGTTTTAGATTTTGGAACTTCGTAGAGAAAATGTTATATTGAAAATTTCACGATGACCTGTTTGGAGCAGTGAAACCCTAGAATCCAAATCTATGATACCAAATGTTATGAAACCAGCTCACAAAATATAGAAAAGATAGTTCAACAACTTAAAAATCAGCCTCTTCGAGGGGGAAACCCCCTTTACATTACAGAAATGAACAATTCTTGGATGATACAAATGACAAGACCTCCTTTCTATATATAGAAGTCCAAGGGTTCCCAATACAATCAGAGCCTACATAACAATAATATTATAGGGACACAACAATAACAATAGTGGGCTTCTATGGGGCATAATAACAACATGGGGACTACATGGGTACAACAATATAATAAGGTGGTGTCACTAATAATAATAAGGGGTTACACTAGTAGTATAGGGACCTAACATCCTATGAGTCTAGAGAAAAGGGAAAGGGTAAGTTCAAAGGAAAAGGAAAGAAGAATGTTGCCATTAAGATGGAGAAAGAAAATAATACATGAAAACAATATTCAAAAGAGGGCCATGATGAAGATCATTGCTGGAAAATTCATCCAAAGATGAGACCCAATTTAAAAAAAATAAGGATAAAGAGAACAAAATTGCAACTACACAACTTGATTTAGGTTATGATTCTGGGAATGAAACAAAGTTCACAACCATGGGATTGAAAGGTAAAGACATTGCAAGTACTAATTCTTCAAATTGTCTCAATGAAACTCAAGATGAAAAACAATAATAGAGATCTTCCACATTAGAGTTATTACAAAACATACCAAGATAGACACACTTTTGATAGTGGTTCACAAGCAAATCCGATCATAGAAGACACTGTCAAGAAGTTGAATTTAGAAACCATTCCTCATCCAAAACCTTATCCTCTAGGTTGGATATGTGACAATGCAAAATTGCATGTGACAAAAATATGTAAATTGAAATATGCAATCACTGCAAACTTTTTAGGTGAGGTAGAGCTTGATGTAATTCCAATTGATATATGTGGTACTGTTTTGGGAAGTCCATATCTATATGATAGGAAAGATAGTTCTCATCGCCATGAGAAAAAATATAATTTGTTTAAAAATGGGATTGAGTACATTTTTAGAGCATGCAACAAGAAGTTGAATGCATCTCTTGTAAATGTGGGACAAATGAAGAGGATTGTTAATGCTAGTCAAAACTTTGCATTGTTAATGATCAAACATGAAGATGTTGAGGAATCTAAAGCCTTTCAAGGATATGAATCATGTTTTAAATCTAATTTCATTGAGGTTTATAATTCATGTGCTAAGATGTTTCAGGAGTCTAACATGTTACCTCCTAAAAGAGGTAAACAGAATGAAGTGAATTTGCAGCAGGATGCATCATTGTCGAACATTGGTGTGAACAAGATGCCAATGTTAAAGCATGCAGAGGTCAAAAAGAAATTGCTAAGGTTATTTGACAAAGAGGACATTAGTACCAAAACATCTTCTTGTGGGTTTCATAATGTTTTGGCTTTAAATAAGGATGGTGCATGGCGAAGGTTATCAAATTTGGTAAAGAGTCGAGCGAAGTCCAAGGCTAAACATGTTAAGAATTGTCATGACAACAATTTTAAAGGTGAAAGGAACTTGAAATTGTTTAAGTTTCCATTGATTGAAGATTGAGGAGGGAATTTTCATATTCCTTCAAGGGCAATTTTCTATTCTGCATATCTTGGAAAATTGCAGCAAGAGTTCATCTTTGATAGAAAGTCCAAGACTCCAAAATAAGGGAAAGTGATGTACTTTCATGAAAATCTCAAAGAGACAAATACAAAAAAAGTTTAGTAGATTGAGACTGAAAGGGTGAGGGAGATGTAACCTCATCTATTTATTGACTTATAAAGAGCTTTTGGAGGTCCGAAAGCTTCCAATGGGGAGGAATGATCCGGTGGATCAGTTTAATGCACAAAATAAAAAGTGATTAGATTGGATCAAAACCAACACCAAAGTGAATATCTCCTTGCCCTAAATCTAACACAACTCGTTTCACTCAAAACTGATATCGAATGCTCCCCATATCGTGTTCTGATCGATTTGCCAAACAACTAAATTTTTAAAAATGAGTTTGTACGGATGCCTAGTCAGTACTTCGTACACTGACTGGGTAATGATAGGACATGGTGACTATGCCTCCGATCAGCCAATGGGATGAGGACAAGTGGTATGTTTGGCGGCTTTTTATTGGTTCAAGTGCGATCGGGTGGACCAATCAGGAGATGCCACATGGGCCAATCCATGGTTGCAACGTGGCCTCCTATTAGCAGTGTAAAATTATTGTTTGAGGCCAAACTAACTTCACAAGGTTCAAATGCAAGAACTACCACTTGTCAACCAAGACCTCCACCGGCCTTCCTACATTGTTGGTTGTTAAACTATAGGAAACATACATTATTTAAAATTTATGTAATGTGCCATTGGGGGGAGGGGGCCGGGCTAAGCCCTAGCCCCTAGCAATCCCATCACCATGGGACTACAAGTGGGACGCCAAGGGGCTAGGTCTTAGCCTAGCCCACAGCCATAGCCTACGACCCAAACACCGTTGGAGCCAAGCCCACGATTGGAGGTGGAAACGTTGAAGGGGCCAACCCTAAGGCCATATGGTGGCCATAAAACCAGGAGCACACACAGGTAAGGGGGCCATCCCCTAGGGGACTAACCCTAGATCACAAGGTGTCCATTCGACCAAGAGAATGTGCCAAGAAGGGGGGCTAAAAATGTTGGCCCAGAGGCCTGAGAATCCCAGCCCCCTATGCGGTCATATGCATGCCACGTGACCATGATTTTCAGAATTGGGGGCTTAGTGGGCAGACTAAGCGTCCTACAATTTCACCCATGGGGCAGGAGTGTAGGATAGAATTGCACGTTGGTTCTGGGTTTAGGGCACTCAAGCCATGTTTAGGCCGAATTAGAGGATGATTAGTTGTAGAATGGAGTAAAAACTTTAAAAAATCATAACTTACTCAAGTTTTGGAAGAATGAGGTGCAGAAAGAACCAAAATGGGGGTTTTTGACATTACTGGATCCATTGGAGACATCAATTTTTATTTTTGATATTTTTAAAAGAATTTAAACAAACTTTTGAGCATTTTAATGAAATAGGCCCTACATTGGAAGCTAGACCAGGAGATGTAGCCCATGAGAGGGGTGAACTCCTTTATGATGCTTTGTGTTATGTGTTTCAGGTATGTTTATTTTGTCTCTGTTTGGTTGTGAATTGTGGTTAAAATTTACTTGTTTATGTGTTTAGTAAACTGATCCTCTACCCAAAAAAGATATAAATTTAACTTGCAAATTGTTATAAATATTCAAGTTTACACATACAAATCACAGTTGCATTAGAAAAATGATCTTTGGGCATCCTCCAGACAAATTATCAAAGAACTAGATATTAGAGAGACCGATTTATAGTATCCTCGATCTGGTTGGTTAGCTAGAATATGTAATTTTGCATCATTCTCAAAGAATAGGGAATAAGGCAGTGGATTTCATGACTAATTTAGGTTTTCAAGGTATGGTGATGGATATAGACTCCAATTAGAACTCTCTTTCGATGTGTGGTTGGATTGAGCCTCTCAAGGTATTTCTAGAGAGTGACATGGTGGGCCCCAATGGGGGTGGTAATTTGGATTTAATGGATCCCTCGAAGGCTACATTCGCCACCCTATAGGCTCATCAAGCATTAATGGGGGAAGATTGTGACCTCCCTTCACATGCATGTGCATGAAGTCTAATAGTTGGTATTGTGTGTCTATTAAATGGTTTGGATGGATAGGTAGTGAGTTGATGGTGAATGGAGAGGAGCCCAGGAAAGGTATTCAACCTGTGGCTGGTTCTTTTTCTCAGCTAAGCTTGATTGGGTAAACCCCATCATGTTGTGGCTGGTGTATGGACTTGAAATCCTAGAAGGTGGGAGTGCATGTCTACATAAGATTAGTTTGAAAGCATTGGGATTCCTGGACATCTAGTCATATGCTTGGCCATTCAAGGATTACTTTCTAGAAGGGCCTTTGTGGGTGTTCAACCTCTTATGTAGAGAAAATTCTCAGGTTCTATAGCTATTATTCTAGGTCCATTTCTTTTGGTGGTTTTCCATGTTTGGGCTTAGAGTTTTAAGGTTTGAAGCTTTGTGTCTTACCAAATTCTAGTTTGTAGTGTTAGTTCAAGTTCTAGCGTTAATTCTCTCTTGGATTTGGGTCAATGGTCCATGCTTGAGGCACAAGTTAGGGAATGTAAGTCTTTTACAAAGAGAATCTCAAGAGTTTTGTAGGGTTTGGTATGTCATTTTGGTGGATATGTTGGAAATAATGAGAGGGGAGGTGAATCAATATTTATTTTATAATTGTTATTTTATACCAGTTAAGGTCACTTAGTAAAATCATAACATAACTTGTAAAACAAAAGAATAATTTTATTGACAAGAATAATGAGGACTCCAATCGTCTTTTACAACAATTCAAGTTCCAATTTGTAAAATCACACTTATAATTCCTTAAGGGATCCAACCCTAGAAAAAGACTCCAATATTCTATTTCAAACCATGCTCCAACCTGTACTATACCAAGATCCAATTTGGTCTACTTGAGGAATCTGATCCTCTCAAAAAATCAGGCCCCAACCTCGTTTTCCATAAGGATCCAACCTTGTGTGACGACTCCAATCCTCTAGTGCTCCAACCCTTTGCTTCAATTCTTCAAAATCATTTTAGCACTACTTTAGGACTTCCAATATCTTCTTCAATAAGTCCTAAATGGCATATCCCACATAGTATTCAAATAATGTCTCCAATAGGCTTCAACAATCCTTTAAGAAACGATTCAACAAGATTTCAATCTTCAATAGCTGTTGCAAAGGATATTCTTCAATTGTGCTCCAAAGATGAAATTTAACTCCAACAAGGCAACAAAGTTTTCTCCAAATCTCTTCATGCCTATTTCAAATCATCTACAAAGCTACATCATCAGGGCTTCAAAAATGATATTGGTCCGAAGGATCTCCTTTAACTAATATATACAAGGTTCTTCAAAATCACTTCAAAATTGCTTGATCCAAAAGATGTCTTCAAGGTGCTTCAACAAGTGTGTTCCAAAATATTAGTCTTCAATATGTCTGCTTCAAATTTTTCCCCAAGATATTCAGTCCTTCAAGTCTTCAAGGGTCCTCCAATAAGATGTCTTCAATGGACTTCAACATAGTTTCTTGAAAGGTGCTTCAAGAGATTCTTCCACATATTCTGTCTTTAATCCTTTTCAATGCTTGCTCATAGTGTTTACTAGAACAATTGTTCTTCAATACTTCACAAGGACTGCTCTTCTACACTGAGATTCTTCTCCACGGTGTCATAAGGAAACTCAATAGTCTGCCTTCAAGTGATGCCAAAACATTTTCCTCAAGACTTTGATATGTCACTAGGTTTCTCCAAACCATGCTCAATAGACGACTCACAAGAGATGCCAAAACTTCAAACCAAGTGCCACCGGTCCAAAAGTTTCAATGCCATAGGTTAAAAGTTTTTACACACTCACATGTATGAATTGTGCCAAGGTGCCACACATCTGAGCTTTAGATGATACAGGTTCAAGGTTTTCTTTTTGAATGCTACATGTCCAAAAATATGTTACCACTATTTTCATAGGTTCGAGAGTTTTTATGCACAAGTCTTTTCACAGTTTCCGAGCTACTAGGAGGTTAACCAAACTGAAACAAATAAGGATCTACAATAGGAGAAAGATGTTAAATTTACAAGGGAGCCAAGTAGTCCTTAAAAGTATAAATTAGTCCAAGATCCAACCATACAAAAATTCCAAACAATCTTTGTCTCCTTGCTTCCTTGGTACACAAGTTATCCTGATTCTGCACTTTTTATCTCTCTAAGTCGAGTTGGATGGGTAGAATGAAAAGTTCAGCTTCATATTTATGATAATATGACCTAATTTTAAACTGACATGTCCTATGGGAGCGCCAACTTGTGTAGGATGACCTATCATTAATTATTTAAATTTGTTTTTATATTTTTGAATAGATTTTTTGTGTGTTTCTTCTCTACGGGTGGACACACATATTGAAACATTTTTCTCATGAGCTTCTCTAGATTGAAACGTAAGGTGTAACTACTCCATGCTATTTTTTGTAACTCTTTCTTCATTTTTTTATTGATACCATCATCTTCTTCAATGCAAGAATTTCATCCAATCAACAAACTTCTTCTATTGTGGTGTCATCAACATCTTTTTGCTTTAGGAAATTCTTCACTATTCTTGATTCTGCGGGGCCTTTAGTTTCCTGCATCATCTTTAGTTTATATATAATTGGAATTCACAACAATAAAAAGTTATCAAGGGGTAAGGAATTCAACAATTCCCAAAGCTTGTTTTTCCACTTCATGCATGAACTGATTTTGTATTTTCATCTATCCCTCACTGTGGTTTTTAGTGTCTCAAAACAATTTCTTCTTGACCCAAATAATTCTTAACTAATATTCACTTTGGCTCTTTAGTTTTTCGCTTACTCTAAAATGTTATTCTCAGGTACACAACTTGTAATTTCTTCTCAACAATGTTTTCAAAGGAAAATAACTCACTAGATTTTAGACAAAGCACAACTTCATGGGAATTCTCATGGAGAGCATCTCATTCCTCACATGAGGTTTTCCTAAAACCTTCATAGGATGAGCTCTACACATGATAATCTACATGAAGTTTCATCATTTATCACTGAAGAGTTTGGATCATTCTGACCATAATTACATTCTTGAATGTACTCTTATCAACTTCACAAATAAAATCTTTGCCTCTTAAACTGCAAGAGATCCAAGATGTGTATGTTCCATCATAATATAATTCTCCATTCATGCCCCTAGGGAATATTAATTCTTGACATCCTATTACCATCCTATTGACATCAATGACAACCTTATTTAACAAGATAATCTTTTCTTAATCAAATTAGGTGGGTGGATGTGCTCCTTTGGGTTTCACAGTTCTTTGGTCCTTTCGTTGGTGTTCTTGGGTTCAATGTGTTGGGTTGTGTTATATTCTTTCCACGTAGTTAACATGGGGGTTTGAGGGGTACCCGTAACCCCACTTTATGGGGTCCGGGGAAACACCCCATAAAATTTTGCTTTTGGACCCTATGTTAGGTTGGGCGGACCAACCTATGGTTTTGTGCATGATTTTCGCACATGTTTTTTGGACGCGATGATTTTTTGGTCCATGGTATTGGATGCGATGGTTTTCAGTCCATGGTATTGGATGCTTCGGAATGTATAAATATGTATTATAACATTAAAAGGAACATAATGAAAAATCAAGCTGGTAGTGCGGGTTTTGGGATCTAGTGGGGAAATCTCTGTGTATATGTGTTTTATGTGTTATGCTCTCGCATTGTTTATTTTTTTTCTGTTTTAGAATTCATATGAAGGTAATTTCTATATGGGATTAAAACCTACATTTGGTATCAGAGCTGTTTTTGGCTTCAAGGGGACGCCTTTGTTGCTGAGGGGTTTCGCTCAGGCCTGTGGTAGACCCTATTCATTGGGAGATCTGCGAGATCGATTTTGGTGGTGAAAGAAGATGGAGAGTGGTGGAAAGATAGAGATCGAGAAATTTAATGGTCAGAGTTTTGAGTTGTGGAAACTCAAGATGGAGGATCTATTAGCGGATAAAGATCAGTGGATCGCGGTAGATCCAGGTACTAAACCAACGGGAGTGACCGATGAAGAATGGAAGAAGTTGGATCAGAAGGCAAAGAGCACAATACGATTGTGTGTCTCAGATTCAGTATTGTTGAATGTATCAGGGGAAGCTACGACAAAGGCTTTGTGGGACAAGTTAGAGACTTTGTACCTATCTAAGTCTTTGGCGAATAAATTGTTCCTGCAGAAAAAGTTGTATAACCTGAGGATGAAAGATGGAGACTCAGTGACAGAGCATCTGAATGCATTTAATACTATGGTAAGTTAGTTAGCATCTGTTGATATTAAAATTTCAGATGAATATAAGTGCATCAGTTTGTTGTGTTCTCTACCAGATTCGTGGGATAGTCTGGTTATTGCAATAGGTAGCAATGTAACTGCCTTGCATTTTGATGAAATAGTCTCATCCTCACTGACGGAGGAGATGAGATGGAAAACTATGGAGAGCAAGAATGGTGATGACTTGTCTGTATGAGGACGATCCCAGAACAAAAACAAAAATAAGTCATCAAGTGGGAGATCTAAATCTCCTGGAAAACCTGTAAAGGTGGTGTGCTGGAAATGTGGAAAGGAAGGGCACTTCAAAAGGGACTGTAAATTTAAAGCTCCTGATAAAGGAAAGGGATCTAATGATGCTCCTTCTACAGAGGTAGAAACCACCTCAGATGAAGTTAGGGATGTGTACTTGGCTTCTTCAAGTACACATGTAGATCATGAGGCATGGTTGATTGACTCAGGTGCATCCTTTCACTTCACTCCCCATAGAGAGTGGTTTTGCGAGTATGAGAAATATGATGGTGGTGATGTCTTCTTGGGGGATGAAAAGAAGGCTAAAATCATTGGTCACGGAAAATTAAATTTGAAGTTGCAAGGTGGAAGGGTTAGAACACTTCTGAGTGTTCTACATATTCCCGCATTGGCAAGAAATCTGATTTCTGTAAGCAAGCTGGATGATGCAAGTGTAAAAACAGTGTTCGAGAAGGATACCTGCAAGATGGTTTAGGGAGCACTGGTATTGATGCGGGGAGTTCAGAATGGAACTCTGTACAAGCTACAAGGTAGCACTGTTGTTGATGGGTGCAATAGTTATGTGGTTACTGAAAGTGGAGTAGAAAATCTAGTCGTCTCTGGAGAGAGGACCATGTTGTGGCATCAAAGGCTTGGACATATTGGATAGAAGGGCCTTCGAATACTTCATGGTAATAGCTCTTTGGATTTCGATTTCTGTGAAAATTGTGTATATGGGAAGTAGAATTAGGTGAGTTTCCCCTCTGGAAGTAAGAGGGAAACAGATACTAGAGCTTGTGCACAGTGATGTGTTTGGACCTGTGAAGGTTCCATCACTAGGTAAGTCTGTGTACTATGTATCATTTATAGATGAATTCTCAAGGAATACATGGATATATTTCCTTAAGAAGAAATCTGAAGTCTTTGACAGGTTTAAAGAATTCAAGGCTTTGGTGGAAAACCAGACAGAGAAGAAGATAAAGGTGCTGAGGACAGATAATGGTGGAGAGTTTTGCAGTAAGGAATTTGAAGAATTCTGTAAGAAGTGTGGTATAGCACGGAAAAAGACTACTCCATAGACACATCAGTAAAATGGAATTGCAGAAAGAATGAACAAGACATTAATGGAAAGGGCAAGAAGCATGCTTAGTGGTGCTAGGTTAGGACATGAATTCTGGGCAGAGGCGGTGGAGACAACATGTTACCTGGTCAATAGATCACCTTCATCGGCGTTGGAGGATAAAACTCCACAAGAGGTATGGACTGATAACAAACCCTCTCTTTCACATCTAGGGGTATTTGGATGTGATGCATATGTACATGTTCCAAAGGAGAAACGAACCAAGTTGGATAGTAAATCTGAAAAATGCATCTTTATTGGGTATAAGGATGGTTTGAAGGGTTATAAGCTTTGGAACCCAGTAACAAGGAAGGTTGTGTACAGTCGAGCTGTGGTGTTCAAAGAGGTGAAAGATGTTATTAAACATGAATTCCAACCAAAGGAACCTGAGAAGATAGAGTTTGAGCTAAAGGAGGAAGAATTAGACTCTACAGCAGAGGAGGAATCAGAAGATGAAGAGCCACAAACTTCAGGTGTAAGAAGATTAGTTCGAGAAAGAAGGTAGCCAGAAAGGTATAGTCCATCTGCTTTCTTTTCAAATTTTTCTTTATCATTATTGATGATGATCCCAGAACTACGAAGGAAGCAGTGGATTCAGAGGATGGAAAACTCTGGAAAGAGGCCATGGTTGATGAAATGACATCTTTGCACATAAATTAGGCTTGCGATCTGGTGGAGTTGCTGGCTGGAAGGAAACCCATTGGTAGCAAATGGGTGTTCAAGAAGAAGACAAATGTAGAAGGAAAGGTGGAGAAATACAAAGCTCGGTTGGTAGCAAAAGGTTATTCCTAGGTGCCAGGAATTGATTTTGGTGATATTTTTTCTCCTATTGCCAAGGTAACTTTTATTAGATTACTTTTATCTGTTGCTGCTGCTTTTGATTTTGAGGTAGAATAGATGGATGTGAAGACAATGTTTCTTCATAGGGATCTGGAAGAGGAGATCTACATGAAGCAATCTGAAGGCTTTGCAGTGAAGGGTAAGAAAGAACTGGTATGCAAGTTAAAGAAGTATTTGTATGGGTTAAAAATGTCACCAAGGATGTGGTATCAGAAATTTGATACATTTATACAGGGACTTGGCTTCACCAGAAGCAAAGCAGATCATTGTGTGTATTTTAAATTAATTGGTGACCATGTTATTTATTTGGTCTTATATGTGGATGATATGTTGCTGGTTGGAAATGACAAAGAAATTATCCAGGATTTAAAGACCCAATTGTCCTCCAAATTCGACATGAAAGATCTTGGTGCTGCAAACTATATTTTGGGCATGGAAATTAAAAGAGATTGGGAAAAGAGGAAGCTCTAGTTAAACCAGAGGAAGTATGTCGAGACAATACTACAAAGGTTTAATATGCAGGATAGTAAATAGGTGAAGGTTCCTATTCATGTAGGTGTAAAGTTATCTGCTGAACAGTGTCCCAAGACACAAGAAGAGGAAGAGGATATGTCCCATGTTCCATATGCAAGTGCATTCGGTAGCCTGATGTATGTAATGGTCTGTACTAGACTAGACATTGCACATGCAGTGGGAGTATTGAGCAGGTTTATGTCAAAATTAGGGAAGGAGCATTGGACAATAGTGAAGCGGGTTTTTAGGTATTTGTGTGGCACTAGTAATTATGGTTTGTGCTACTAAGGAAGACGAGGATCGGACAGAGTTTTCGATATCCGTGACTTTGTTGATGCAGACTGGGCTAGAGATTTGGATCAGAGAAGATCTACAAGTGGGTATGTGTTTAAACTATTTGGAGGTGCAGTTAGTTAGATGAGTAAGAAACAATCTATCAACTACATATGCAGAATACATGGCAGCCACTCATGCAAGCAAGGAAGCAGTTTGGTTGCAGAGATTGTGTTCAAGTATGGGGTTAGTATAGGGAGCTATAAGGATAGACTATGACAGCCAAAGTGCAATTTTCTTGGCAAAGAACCCTGCTTATCATTCAAAGACAAAGCACATTGATGTTTAGTATCACTTTGTCAGGGATATGATAGAAGACAAAAAGGTGTTGCTGGTGAAGGTGGACACTTTGAAGAATACTGCAGATGCATTGAAAAAACCTGTGAGCTCTGAGAAGTTCTCCTTGTGTAGAGAAACAATGGGCGTTTCAGGGCTGGAAAAATGACTAAGCTCTCCTGTGGCCCCCTGTGGAAAGAAAACAAAAAGTGGGAGAATGTTGGGTTGTGTTATATTCTTTCCATGTAGTTAACAAGGGGTTTGAGGGGTACCCGTAACCCCACTTTATGGGGTCCAGGGCAGCGCCCCAGAAAATTTTGATTTTGGATCCTATGTTAGGTTGGGCAGACCCACCTATGGTTTTGTGCATGATTTTCGCACATGTTTTTTGGATGTGATGGTTTTTCGGTCCATGGTATTGGATGCGATGGTTTTCGATCCATGGTATTGGATGCTTCGACATGTATGAATATGTATTATAACATTGAAAGGAACATAATGAAAAATCAAGTTGGTAGTCCCGGTTTTGGGATCCAATGGGAAAATCTTTGTATATATGTGTTTTATGTGTTATGCTCTCGCATTGTTTATTTTTCTGTGGTTTAGAATTCGTATGTAGGTAATTTCTGTATAGGGTTAAAACCTACACAATGGTCATTGGTGAAAAGTCTGTGGAGGACGTGATCACCTTTTCTGTCTCAATTTTTGGGTCGTATATGGAATCTGGGACAAACACGTAGAATTTTTGTGATGATTTACTCTGTTGGTTCCTTGTTCTTGTCAATGTTGGGTCTAGTTTGGTCTTGTGTTATTTTACAGGTAGAGGCACTCATATAAATTGTTATAAGTTCACCCCTGACTCATCTATGTTGTTGATACAGAGAGGGAGGAGAAGGTTGGGGGGGGGGGGGGGGGAGGGATGGTGGTCGAGTCTAGCAAGGGAAATGTGGTGCCAAATTTTTTTTCCATGACTCTATTGCCACCTTTTTCAACGTTGTTTCACCAAAAACATGTAGATAAATTCACAAGCTTGAGACACATGAATGGATCAAAAGAAAACCCCTCTCAAATTCAGAGCTCATGGAGGATATGTCTACTTGGGTTCCGAACCATGGGCACACCAGGGGTAGGAAGAAATAATACCTAAAATCCATGACTCTTCATTGGAAAATGAGGACCTTGCTAGGCATGTCTTGAGGGACAGACAAGTGGAGAAGTAAAATGTTTTTGCATCCCTAGAAGATGTCAAGAGAATGCTCAGGAATCAACAGTTTGGATTGGAGAGAATTGAATCTTGGCTGGCTCATGTAGAAAGACACATAGCAAGTGAATCAGATGGATGGGACCTGATGGATCCTCCTGGTTCTAGCGTGAGGGCTCCAATAAATATTTCTTCTTCTGATAATGATTAGATATCTCAATGGATTGAGGTGTCATTCGATGGTTTTTGCGAAGGCTCCCAGCTCATTAGGATTGGCACTTGGCATTTCATGTGGCTTTCTTGTTGTATGTCAGTTTGTGTGGTGATTCCTGGCCTAATCTGTTGGACACGTGTCAGTGCTTCTGGTTCACATGCTATATGTTCTTTGGCGAACTATGATGCTTAAATCATGGTTGATTGTCTTGGTCTAGTTATTTTGTAAATGGGCCACAAAAATTCTATCTAGTTATATGTATTTTGGGTAGCCCCTATGTGGTGTATAGGCCATCGGTGTCAATAGTTTTTGGAAAATACGTTTACTATATTTGTGTGGGTATGTTATTTAATGTTTTAGGCTAGCTCTGGCCTTGGCTCTAATGAAGTCTGGGTTATGGATTATGTGGTCTTAGTGGGATTTGGGAATCTTTTGGTCTGGTTGAATGATGGAGTTTGTTGAGGAGAGATGCATCCTCCTTAGTCACTCTAGAAATATTTGTAACTCCATGTAAAGTTGATTTTGATTAATATAAATCCTTAGTTTACCCAAAAAAAAATCATTAAAACCATACAATTTTATTATTAAAGTTAAAAACTTATTAAAATTATTATATTAATCAATTTCAAATTATATTAAGTTTGATTATTGAAGTTTTTTAAGGCTATTAAATATATTAAAGTTATATAGTATTAAATATAATTTAAATATGGATTAAACTATAATACTATAGTTATATTAACTTATTAATAAGTTGAAGCAATATTATTAAATTATAGTATAGGTTACAAATTATAATAAAAATTAATTAAATATTGAAAATGTTAAAATATTAAATAACATTGAAATTATATTAAATATTGAATATGTAATTATATATGGCTTCGAGGGTTAGTTCAATTAGTCGAGTCCTTATCATTAAAGTACCTTTGATATTGAGAGGTCATGGGTTAAGTTCTCTCGACACTAGTGAAGTCACGCTTTGTGGTTGAGCGAAAAGGAAGTGATCTCTTCGATTGGATTTTCTTAGTACAAATATTTCATGGACATAGCAGTCACCAATCGCTAGGGTCAGTAAACCACATAATTAAGACACACACACACACACACACAAATGATGATGATGATGAACGTCCAATAAAACATGTATGGTTTACTAGATATTAAGAATTCTTTAACATTTTATTCTTAAAGAAAAGTGAGAGAAGCGTTCTTACATCACCATAGCTTGTTGAGTTAAAAGGTCAATAGGGTTGGTAGTGTGACAAATATTTTGAAAATTAGATTGAATCTAAGTATACAATGAAGAATCTAAGAGAAATTTCTTTTCATCTTCTACCTTCTTAGGATTGCATAAGTGAAAAACTCTTTCATCCCATGGACTTTTGGGAATTGATCGATGCTCACTTTCAGTATGAAGCTCATGAGAATTAGTTCTAATCTTAGGAATGACCATTTTTTTCTTAACACTAATTAATACATGTAGATAATTTTAGTTTTCGAGATTGGTGTTATTCACCTCCTTATAATATCATAGTTTCATTTTTCCCTCTAACTCTTTATTTCCCCACAATTTCTCTTAAATTTGGAGGTAATAATATTTTTAATATTATTTAGATTTTGCAAGATGATTCGCTGCTTTATTTCCTAATGGTCCAATCAACAATGGACATCTTTTCTTCGCCATTGCTTGATTTGAAGGTGATGGTTTTGGCTAGAGTTAGAAGCAATTTTAAGAAACCTCTTAATGCCCATGTTGTATAATTTTTTCTTATACATAAGATACCTAGTCATAACCATACTTTAAATAATAAAATACTTGTTTTAATAAGGAGGATATGGTAAGGATTATATGCATATATATCTATATATATAATGGGAAACTCATTTTTAAAATTGATTAATAAATCTTATTATTAAGAAGTGTTTCATGATAACTTAGTATATACTTAGAAGTTAGAAAAAATATAATGAATTGTTAAACTTAATATGACTAAGTGCACTTTGTCAAAACATAATTATTTACTCATGATTAAAACAAAAGGAGATTCAAAGCTTATAAAATACAGTTCTTGTGAATAATTATCAATTATAAACTAGGTATTGAACATCATTGTGATAATTGGATCTATTAGTATTATCTCATATATATTAGCTATTGATATTATGTAAATATAAAGAAGTAATATATAAACATACACACATTAATGTATATAATGTTGTCAAAAATATTCATAAAATCATTAGCTTTAAGGAAAAAACAATTGAAAAAACATTTTCACATATATATATATATATATATATATATATATATTTTTTTTAATCTTTTCCTTTGTTTATTTTTTATTGAAGTTAAATATCTTCCATTAATGTTAACACACTATTATAATATTTAATTAATAAATATTAGGATAATAATATATATTAATGCTATATTATATTATATAGTTAATACTATTTAGTTAACTATATTGTTTTTAACCAAGACATGAATTTTGCATAGAAGTTTGTAGCCAAAATATGTAGCTGAAGTATATCAGAATCAATACTATAGAAAAATTTCTTCAATGATTGCGAAAAGGGAAAAAGCCTATCTTTCTCCCAACAAAAGAAGTGGACATAAATACTAGAACTTCCAAGACTTGAGCCTATTACTTCTTGAAAACAAGAGTAGATTCTTACAAATTTCTTGCACAAGATGGTACAAAAATAAAGCATTTTTAAGATTTAATCAAAACAACTCCCCATTAGAACCACAAGAGACTAAAGAATGATGGGAACCAATTTTGATGATTTCTTGCTTCAATCTTTTCTACTTCTTATTAATGGAGGATAAGATCATTGATTTCCTTTTAGAACATATGAATAGGAAGGAGAAGAAGAGGAGGGATTGACCTCCTTCTCTTCCTCTAAAATGACACTTTCTTCCTTCTTATCTAAGTGAGGATTTTTTCAATATCCTTAGAAGCAATCTCTTCCATAGCAGGTGAATTGGTGTTATTTGAAGGCAGTTGATCTGGATCTGGATGGTCTTCTTCAACTTATACCTCCATGGGTTTCAAAGCTTCATATCTATCACTAGAGGAAGATTCAAAGTAGATTCTTACAAATTTATTGCACAAGATGGTGCAAAAATAAAGGATTTCTATGATTTAATCAAAACCGACCCCCCATTAGAACCAAAAGATGCTAAAGAATGATGGCCACCAACTTTTGAGGATTTCTTACTTCAATATTTTCTACTTCTTGTTAATGGATGAGAAGATCATTGCTTTATTTTTAGAACATATAAATAGGAAGGAGAAGAAGAGGAGGGATTTATCTCCTTCTCTTCCTTTGAAATGACATTTTCTTCCTTATTTTCTAAAGTAGGGGTTGTGTCAATATCCTTAGAAGAAATCTCTTCCTTAGCGGGTGAAATAGTGTTCTTTGAAGGCACTTGATTTGGATTTGGATGATCTTCTTCAACTTCTACCTTCATGGCTTCAAAGATTCATATCTATTACTAGAGGGAGGATTCTCATAATTAATTTTAGAATATGGTAGAGAAATAAAAGGAGACTAAGTTGCTAGAACTTCGTAACATCTTTTTGCAAAGTGCCCATACTCATGGAAAAAATTACATTTAAAATGAACCTGCTCATAATTTAGAGATTGAAGATGGGACCAACCCTCAATGTCAATATGAATCGCCTCAAGAAGCTCTTTTTCAAAATCCATTTCCATACAAATTTTATCATATGGGAAGTTATTGTCCTTTTCCTCATAACTAGTAATGTAGTGGCCCAATTTGTCACCTATGGATTTGAAAATACCATCACTAATACAAAGAAGGGAAAATATGGTAATCTAATCCATTAAAATACAAAATAGATTTTCATGGTAGGATTAACATCCAGAGTCCAATAAGGTCGTGGAGGCGGCGTAGTGGTAAATTCGGCCTCGTCATGACGGACCGGTCTTGTGTTCGATCCCGAGCAAGGTCGTAGCTCGTCGTGCGAGTAGTTAGTCTAAACCGGGCCAAGCCCACTACCTTTTGGTGGTGATTGGACGGCTTGAGAGGGTCGACTGAAGCGATTAGGGTTTCGCTGTACGCTGTGACGGCGCAGACTGTGCAGCGCAGGCTCTGCACTCATACCAGATAGCTTCTCTGGGTAGACAGTGCAATAGCACGACACTAGGCCGCCACAATGGAGAAATCGCAGCGGGGAGCGTCAGGGCCCTCTCCAATACAACACAAATCGAAACAAGCTTTTCGGTTTGGGTCAATAGACAAGGAGATTCTGAACGGCGGAAATAAGACACGGCAAGAAAACAAGAAACCAGGAGAACGACAAAGTTCTGCCAGCGATGATCAGGACAAAGGGAAAAACCCGGAGGAAACACCAAAGGTAACCTCGAATACCTGTAAACCTGTAGCCTCAGAAAGCCCAAGAATAGAACTTCCAGGGCACCAGATTGCTGCCCGAATCGAGTTCATGAGAGATCACGCCATAATAGGGAAGTTCATAGGGTTTTGGCCAACGGAACGAGCCCTTTATGGGTGGATCGCAGCCAAATGGAAGCCGAAAGGAGATGTCACCCTGCAACTAGGGCCGAAAGGCTTCTTCACAGTGATTTTTTACTGCATTGAGGAGAAACTCAGGGTGCTGGGAACAGGGCCTCACTTCTTCAACGCAGCGGGACTGTACATGAGAGACTGGATACCAAGATTCAACCCGGACAAGGAAGACCTCACCTGGGCCCCCGTATGGATCCGAATGTATGGACTTCCAGACGAATATTGGGACGAGGACACTCTCAGGAAGATTGGGAATGGAATAGGGGAATACATCAGGACAGCAGAAGAGACCAAGATGCGCAGAGTCATTTCATATGCCCGCATATGCATCTTCATAAGGTTGAATGAAGCATTACCAGAATCGGTAAAACTCTCCTACTGGGATGAAGAAGAATGGATACAACCCTTGGACTATGAGCATGTGCCCTTCCGTTGCAGAAGATGCCACGCTCTTGGACACCTATTTCGTGATTCTCCCCTGAATGTCAAAGCCGCGTCTCAAGACCCCATGGACTCATCCGCTCAAGACGGCTTCACAAAAGCTCCTAGCCGAAAGCGCGCGCATAAGAAACCATCTAATGGGCACAAGCCTTAGCGAAATGGCACTGGCGGCCAAGCCTCTAAGAACAGCTTCGAAGTCCTAGCTCAATCCTCCGATGATCCCCCCCTAATCTCTAATTCCCACCCCTCCCAGCCATCTTCCTCTGCTCCCCCTCCTCCCCCAATCTCCTCCCCCAAGCACCATTCCCCGGCGAGTACCCATGACTTCCCTCCCGGAGAAACTAAAGAACAGGCAGAGACAGACAAGGAAATGGATGTGGATGGAATGAAAGAACCTCCCTAGAGCTCAGCGCTAAATGAGGTAGAAGGCAATCAAGTGAAACCTATGGAAGAAGAAACTGAGAGCGTAAATTTGCATGGCTTGGACATTCTAGAACTGGAACTAGCCTGCAAAACCAAAGCATACGACCGCATATCTGAATCCCAACTTGACAGGCTGGAGGAAGTTATTTCAAGAGCTTATCAACAACAACAACTAGGGATTCAGCCTAGAAGCCAGTGGGATGGAATTCAAACCCCAAAGGAAACCAAAAA
Organism: Pinus tabuliformis; assembly: GCA_031772625.1. Lineage (NCBI taxonomy): Eukaryota > Viridiplantae > Streptophyta > Pinopsida > Pinales > Pinaceae > Pinus > Pinus tabuliformis. The sequence continues at coordinate 92,321,482 of CM062814.1, read as the reverse complement.
GCGAGGAAGGAAAACGGATCTTCAGAGAACCATCGAGATTGGAAAGCTCCTGTTGGACTCAGGCAGGTACGTGAAATTGACAAAGTACTATAAACCCACTGCAAATAGTGAACCATGAAGCTGGTCTCATGGAATTTAAGAGGGCTAAATAGCCCAGGGAAACTTAGAATGTTGAAGAACATGATTAAAAAGGAGAAACCTCAAATATGTTTCCTACAGGAAACCAAATGCAACAGCACCACCTTAGGTAGCATACTCACGAAGGCATGGCCAGGCTGCCGCTCAGTTGCAGTCGATGCATCTGGAGCATCTGGAGGATTAGCTATTGCATGGAATACTCAAGCAATAGACCTCTCAGACTTCCATGCCTCCCACCACTTGATACAGGCAGCCTTCCATATTCTAGGCACCAATGTACATGGCAATTTGTCAAATGTATACTTCCCACAGGATGCAGGAAGTAAAACAGCACTTCTCAACACCATCGAGGCACTGAACAAGGACAGAAGACACCCACTCTGGATAATCGGGGGGGACTTTAACATGATCACCAAGCTTGAAGAGAAGAAAGGGGGAAGAAACAAGCTGGAGCAAGAGACAACCCACTTCAAGAACTTCATTCAAAGCGCATCACTCATAGACATACCCTTCTGCAATGGGACGTTTACATGGAGCAACCGCAGGGCAGGAAAACACCAAATCGCATCTAAACTAGATCGCATCCTTATCTCAGATAATGCGATCCACCTGGGAGGAGACTTTATAGCTGCTATACTTCAGCATACCGGCTCGGACCATTGGCCGATTGCACTTCAATGGCAGCGACCTGGTGATCAAACTCGAAGACCCTTCCGCTTTGAAGGTTTCTGGCTTACGCACCCTGAGTTCAAAGACTTCATAAAGACCACATGGACCTCCTTCAGTCCTCCATAAGGGTCCAAGATGTACCAATTCCAACAGAAGCTCAGGTACCTCAAAGACCACCTAAAGCGTTGGAATAGAGAAACCTTTGGGGACATCTTCAAAGCACAGCAAAATCTTAATCAAGAATTATCGGATCTCCATCAGAAAGTCGTCACAGAGGGGCACACGGAAGGGACCCTGGAACAAGAAAGGCGCATACACAGTTAGCTTCAGGAAAGGCAGAAACAGGAGGAAGTGTATTGGAAACAAAAGTCCAGAATTAGATGGCTGAAGGAAGGAGAGCGCAACACCAAATTCTTCCACAGAACAACCATTCAGAGGAGAATGCACAATAACATCCAATTTATCCAGAAGCAAGGGGGAGAGAAGATAGAAAAGCATGAGGAAATAGAGGAGGCATTACGCAATCACTTCAACCAGATCCTTCAAGAGCCGAGGGGAGACAGAAGGCTAGCAATTGAAAAAATTACTAACAATGTGCCCAGAATCATCAAGGAAGAGCACAACGAGCTTCTTCTCCGCCCAATTCTACCTCGGGAGGTGGATGAAGCGATGTTCCAGCTCAAAGAAGGAAAAGCTCCTGGGCCAGACGGATTTACCTCTACATTCTTTCATACCTTTTGGGAGCTGATTAAACAAGAAGTGTGGGAATTGGTGGAAGAATCGAGATCCCTCCACTGGATGCTGCCTTCTCTCAACACAACTTTTATAGCCCTAATCCCTAAGGAGGAGGATGCTATAACGCTTGACAAATATAGGCCGATCGCACTCTGCAATGTGATATACAAGGTTGTCTCTAAAGTAGTGGCTAACCAGTTGAAGCCCTTGCTACCGCTGCTCATATCACAGGAACAGTCAGGCTATGTGGAGGGCAGACAGATCATGGACGACATTCTCCTCACGCATGAAATCATTCACTCTCTCAAACATTCAAAGCAGGCAGGTATGCTTCTTAAACTCGATCTTTCAAAAGCCTTTGATAAACTCAGCTGGATCTTCATACAGCAAATGTTAAAAGCTTTTGGTTTCAGTAACATGTGGATCCGATGGGTCATGAGCCTAATAAACTCCACCCAGTTCTCAGTCTTGGTGAATGGCATCCCTTCAAAGCCCTTCAAACCTTCAAGAGGAATCACACAGGGAGATCCCCTGTCTCCATTCCTATTCGTTCTTATGGCAGAAGGGCTAGGGCGTCACATCAAGCAAGCTCTCCAATCTCAACGGCTCAAGGGTATTTCAGTTCACAACTCCCCTGCCTCTTCCCATCAGCAATTTGTTGATGATACCATGCTCTTTGGTTACCCTTCAGCCCAGGAAGCCACTTGCCTCAAATCCTTGCTCAATGACTTTTCTAATGCCTCAGGCACGGATATAAATTATGCCAAATCGCAATTATTCTTTTTTCATACTCCTCTGCCCGTCAAATCTGCAGTCACCCGCATCCTCGGAATCCCTGCTGCCTCCCTTCCCTCTAAATACCTTGGCGCCCCTCTCACAGCCTCAGCTATTAAGAATTCTGCCTGGCGCACTCTCATAGAGAAGATGGAATCCCGTCTCAATCTTTGGACTCTCAGATCTCTCAACCTCGCCAGCAGAGTTGTGCTCATTAAATCAGTTCTTCAGGCTATGCCGCTTTACCTATTCTCAATCCTTGCAGCACCAAAGTGGGTCCTCAAGAGAATCAGGCAGCTTCAACGCAGCTTTCTTTGGGGAGGGTCGGAAACTAATCGGAAATGGTCGTTGGTCAAATGGCCAACTATTTGCCAACCAAAGGAGCATGGAGGAATTGGCTAAGGGACCCCGAGCATAGCAATGCCATCATGAGTGCCAAGATTTGATGGCAATGGATCTCTAATCCGGAGAAGCCTTGGGCAAAAATCTGGACAGCGAAATATGCCAACAATAGACCCCAGGAGGAGCTCATTCGATTTATCCCCATGGAAAAAGGCTCGCTCATCTGGAACGCAGCCAAACAACACTACCACTTAATACAGCAACACAGCTTTTGGGAGGTCCGGAATGGTCAAACAACAAGACTTTGGACAGATGCTTGGAATCAAATGCCAAAGCTCACCCATGCCCTCCAAATACCACTAGATTATATCAAGCAAGAATAGCAGCAAGAAAAGATCCATTACTATTGGGAGCAAGAGGAGGAACATGGATTCAGGAATTGGAAACAAGGAAATCAATGGGCCATCACCGCAAACTTGCAGGACACAGGGATTTTAGAGAAGGAGTTGGATAAAAGAAGAATCCGCTATGACGAAGGAATCGACATCTTGAGATGGGGATACCGACCAAAAGGTGAATTCTCCACTTCAGAAGCCTACAAAATTCTTTGTCACAATAACATCCAATCTGATCCTATATGGAGTAAAATATGGGGGCTTAGCTCTTGGCCCAAGATTTCCTATTTCCTGTGGCTTGTTGGTCACAAAAAAATCCTCACCTGGGATAAGTTACGGAGAAGGAATTTCCATGGACCATCACTATGCCTCAATTGTGGCCACAATGAAGAAACGTTGCAACACCTTCTGGACTCATGTCCTTTAGCAAATCAGCTATGGGAAAAAGCGGGATTCAGATGTCAAAAAAGATGTAGAACAAAAGTCGACATTACGGATTCCCTAAGGCACTGACCACCGAACCCGTATAAAAGTCCACTACTCAACTGTTTATGGAACCTTCTCCCTGGCTTCATCACCTGGAGTATTTGGAAAGAGAGGAATAGGCGGATATTCAAAAATCAGAGCTCAAGGATCGAGGAGATATGGAACAATTTATGTGGAAACCTGAATGAGACGCTGCTTCTCCACTCATGGACAGAAGAGGATTTTCCTTCTCTTGACAGTGAAATAAGTATTATGAGCAACTGGAAATTGAACATTCCTCATTCCCAGCACAGGAATAGCTCCTCCACAAGCAGCGATTCTATCAAAAATACCTGGAGCCCCCCTCCTAGGTACTCTTACAAGCTCAACTTTGATGGAGCCTCCAAAGGTAACCCCAGAAAAGCAGGCTTTGGAGGCATCATAAGGAATCATGAAGGTAAGCCCATGCAAATCTTCTTGGGGTCCTTGGGGTGGGACACCAATAATTCAGCGGAAATTGAAGGTTTGTGGCAAGGAATCCTCTTAGCTGGAAACCTCAACTTGCAACCCTTAATTGTGGAAGGGGATTCCCAGATTCTTATAAACATGGCAAAGAGATTGCAGAATGGCTCCCAAGCGAAAAAGATCTCGAATAGTTGGAGACTAGCGGCCCGTCTAGAAGCCATTGAACATGCCCTTCGCAGCAGCAGGGCAATTTCTTTCACTCACATAAAAAGAGATGGTAACAAGGTGGCCGACCTTCTCGCCAACTTAGGAGCAGATTATGATCATACTCTCCTAATAGGAGCCCCAAGCATGATCCCATATAATGTTCAGGCTCAAGAGCTGGACAAGCTGATCCAAAATGACAATGACTACCCGGATGCGGGTGCCACGCCGCATATGGATGGCTCGCCAGCTGTTTAGCATGGCTGGTCTCAAGTTAAGAAGAAGCATTAACTGCTCTCCGCCGCCCTGGATGGCAAGCGTGAGAGCTGAAAGGAGGAAGGATGGCAATTCATTGCCAATTCTATGCGACATCAACGGTTTCAGATGGGAGTTATGGCACTCCAAAAACGAGGCAAACCAGGGCAGCTTAAGTATGCCAAGAACTGGAAATGTTTTGCAATGGTTCAGGCTCGATTTGTGGATTCAAGCTTCAGTCTGTCAGGCCTTCAAGCGCTGGTTCACGAGCTCTCCTTGGCAATTGGAGGTGGATACAGGGCAGCAAGGGAGGATAAGGGCGGATTCACACCCCTCATATCCCTCTCCACGGCTCTGTCACGCTCATCGGTCTTCAAGGAAGGAATGGCGCCAAGACAGAGGCTCATTAGCCGTCGAGGCACTGGAAGGGAAGGTTCTTCACGTCCCCGGGCTGCTAATCCGCCTCCATGTTGCTGTCGTTGTTTATGCCACCAGTCGGCAGATGCACACCCCATTCGGCTGTCTCAATTCTTGGACACCAGGTCTCCGGACTCAAGCTCTGCTCCGCCACCTGCGTTCGGAACAACGGTCTTCTCTGTCAGTTGTGCCCAATGTCATTCCACCATTAATGCACATGTTTCGGTCCTATTCCTGGAGGAACCGAAAAAGGAGGTGGGAGGATTACCCAGCGCCCAAATTCAGCATGCTGAATGTTCCAGAGTTGCTGAGGAAAGGGCAGAGGCACAACCTGAACCGAATGCTGTGCAGCCTTCGTCTCAGCCAGCACCAGCTTCAGGCAAAGCCAAGGTTGATTGGGGACCTCCACCGGAAGGCGAGTACTGGATTTATGAAGAGGACTCGGAGGAGGAGGACTCGGTTGAATAGGAGCCGGCTCTACTATGCTTCCGCCCTCAGACATCTCTCAGGTTCTTTTTGTGAACTGTTACTCCTGATACAAATGCTCAATTATGTTGTAAATGTCACTGTTTGGCCTCATAATTTTGTTACTCTATGCTCTACTACGCCTGCGCGAAGAATACTGCTGAAGAACCTCTCTTTTTCTCCCTGGCCCCTGCGCGGGATTCATAATTTTGTTTTTTCTGTGTCTCCAAAGATTACAGCCCCTGCGTGGGTTACTAGTTTCAGTCATGACGCCCCTGCGTGGGTATATGGTCAAAAGGGTGTTGCCCCTGCGTGGGCGTTCAGTAGCTATAAGAAGACCCCTGAAAGTGAAGTTTTCTGTGAGCACTATCAATCCAGAGGACCAGCCTTGGCCCCTGGCGACATGTATTCCTGGATGTAACTGTTTTCTCTTGTAAATAATAGAAGTAGAATAGTTTTAACGAAAAAAAAAAAAAACATCCAGAGTCCAATGGGTGAGAAACATCCCACTAGAGCATAGGTCCCAGATCTGTAGATCAGATCCCTATCCTCTTTACTTTAAAAAGCAAAAGAAAAATATGTAGGAATTCTATGTAGATTCAAGACTGCTCATCTAATTTACTAAAACATAAGACACAAATCTACTCTAATCATCTATGGAAAGAAATTCACGATCGAGAAAGGAAATCATAAACATGAAAATTAAGTCAATACACATACATAGAGATTTATCGAGGGGAAAGCAACTACTCAAAACCCCTTACTATCTTTATTTCATTAATAAAGGAATTTGGATGAATACAATATTCTTTCTCAAGCTTGAGCACAACTTGAAAGTGTATCTTCTATCCTACTTCTTCAATGAGTGACTCTGGTCAATACTTAACCAATTTCTCAACCCGCCAAGCTCCTATTTCCTTGTGTTATTCATTAAGGAATTGTGCCCCTATTAATTAGGAATTCCTCAATATGGATTGTGCAATTCATCTAGGTTGATCCTATGAATGCATGCACCACCTCTACAACTTGGAATAGTTTACAACTTATAGTATACTGCCCTTAAACTCCAATCTCAACTGGGTAATTCATATTCTCTGCATGTATGAGCTAAGTTAGGCTAACTGGTCAATTAAATGGTTGATCACTGAGGTACACACCCCACTACTAGACCCTCCACTAGTTCCTTCAATAGTTGGAACTAGTTTAACTGACCATAACTCAATTTAACTAATTTAAATTGTTACAACTGATATTAACTCAACCTAGGCTCCTACAATTTAGGAATCACTGCACACAATTGAAGTGTATGCCCCTAACTCGAATTCACTAAGATAACTAAGCAATAACAATCATGTCACCTTAGTTAATTCATCTAAGTTGTTTGTTGATGTGGAATTTCGAATTTTCTCAATTTACTTATAGAAAAATTAAATTCAGAATTTCTTGTTGCATTTTTCAACAAAATAATCATTTCCACAATATAAAGTACTAATGGGCTCATTATTTTCCCAACTGTTAGAGATCCATTATAAACTGGAATTATATCTGAACCAAAATTTGGTGAACTTAACAATCAACCCTCAATCCTTCCTAATTTTATTGAGTCATCTCAAAGCCATTACATCAATGACTCATCATGTTACTTGTGTGAATTGAACCTGACTGGGGAGGATCCCAATCATTCCTCTCAAAACCACTCGAGATAAACCCAAATATAACTTAGTATATCTATATAAACAATGTAGACTTTGAAATGAGAAATGTACAGAGTACCTTTTTTTTTGAGGTAGCAAAAATCCTCTGATTTTAAAAAATGATGATTCAAAATAAACATTTTTTTTTTCTAACATATTTTTGACACTTTAAATTTTCTTACCTATCAAGTATGAACATTTCTTTTAATGTTAATGATTTTGATGTTGATTTTGAAAAGTGTTGATGAAGCATCACCCCCTTTTTTTAGCAGGCTTATTTTTGACACTTTTAAATTTTCTAATGTATTAAGCATGGATAATTTTTTTTAAATTTGTTAATTCTCATGTGAATTTTGAAAAGCGTCAATTTTTTTAAGGCATATTTTTGACACTTTAATTTTTCTTATGTCCCAAGTATGCACAATTTTTTTTTAATGTTGATTATTTAAAGATTTTTCACATTGTCTAATTCCTAGACAAAGAAATAAAAAAAATTAAAACATTGAGAAAAAAAACAAGTTAAAATAAATAAATAAGTAAATAACAATATATATATATATATATATATATATATATATATATATATATATATATATTTTTTTTTCAATTGTGGTTCACGGGCACTGAGTGGCCGCTACATCCACAATAGAGAAGCGAGGCAGTTCCACCCGAAGGGATCTGCCCGTCGGCCGTTTCAGACCTAACCCCGAGGGCGTCGAGGAGATTTGACCCCGTGACCTCCCAACTGGGAAAGTACTTAGCAACGAGAACTCGACCATTGAGCTATCCCTTGGGGCTATAACAATATATATATTAAAACATAACAAAATTAAAATACGTGGCAAAAAAGACAACTGAAAAAAAAGACAACATAAAATAAAATCTTAAAAAAGAAAAAAATAATTTACAATTGATAAAATTTAATGAAATATATAAAAAAAGGGAAAAAAATAAAAAAATACAAGAAAATATTAAAAAACAAAATTAAGAAAAAAAATAAAAATATTAACCCAAAAACCAAGATTAAAAAAAAACATTAAACAAAACATTGATATATATATATATATATATATATATATATATATATATATATATATATATATATCTGCCACCCCCACTGCCCAGCAGCAGTGGGGTGGCAGATTTTAGCCCTAGGGGGCAACAAGGGTGATTCCCGGAATCGGCCCTACCACCCCATGGGGTCGTTGGGCTGGCTGCCTACCTCCCCGCCCAACCCCGCGGCCCAACGACCCCTAGTGTAAGGACTTGCGGTCCTTGACTCACCCACCGGGTGAAGTGCGACTGTGGATGAGGCTTGAACGACTGTTCAGTTGAAGTGCGACTGCAGTTCGGTTGAAGTGCGAGCTCCCTTGATATGCGACGATGTATTATGCGCATAATAGAAGGAGGGCGAGCTAACATATAGGCGTGGGGAGTGGTTGGCTCAACCCACGGCCGACCCACGAAGATACAAAGGCCGAATTGAAGTTAAGGGGATTTTGCGATGAGGTGAGGGCGTGGGGAGGTCGGCTGGGCAAGCCACGACCTCCCCCTACAACGCGTATATATTGAAGAACGTTGGAGCTCATTTGGAAAAGCTCTCAATGCAAAAAACATCTTCGCTCAAGTGAAGGAGAGGCGCAAAACTAGAAGGTGGACGCACAAGAGATAGAGGCGCAGTTTGGAGATGCGCCCATTCTTGGGCAAGGCCGCACGGAGTTAGCCGCTTGTCTTGGTTTTGGGTGAAGGCATGGGAGGGTCGCTCGCCGGTTGGAGTGAGGCGTGCACGGGTGTGTGGCACCCAATTTGTGCGACGACTTGGCACAGGTTCTTGGGTGGCTCAGGCGAGCGCCCGCCTGTCGTGCAAGTGTGCACGGTGACTTGGTGAAGTGTTGAGATTGTGAATGGAGGTGTGTCTCCGGCAGAGGCACCCGTGTGTGGCGACTTGGAGGCGTGCCCAAGTTGGGAAAACAACACGATCATGCGACGAGGTGAACGAAGGGTTGGTGAGTTGTGCGGCGACCGTGCAGAGGCGCCGACGAGCTAGGCAACTGAGTTTTCCGAAGTTGTGAAAATTAGCTAAGTATAAATTTGGGGTTTCCCAAGATTTAACTTGTAAAGCTTTGTAACATTGAAGATTGTATAATATATTGATTTGGGCAGACTCATATTGCAGGGAGTTGCCCCTCCCTTATACTGTTGTGCATTTCTATTGTATAATGTTGTTATGTGAATGTTATGGGCTTTCACTTGTATAAAGGAACACATAATAATACTTGGTAACGAAAAATAAACTAAATATGGAATGTTAGGCGTAGTCTACAATCGTAAGTATTGGTGAAAAGAAAACGGTTGGTAGTGCTGCACCTCGCTATAAGTGGTTGAAAGATTACCGCAGGTGTAGGGGCGTGACAAGTGGTATCAGAGCTGGTGAACTGAATCAAAGAGCTGATTCTACGAAGACCGAAGACTTGGCAGGGAGCTCAAGTTTTATAGGTGATAGGTGGAATATCAAGGTGATTCAGGTGAATGGTGAAACAAGTTTGGCAGAGGTAAAGCTTAGTGCTTGGACCAAGCTAAACGACAAGGCATGGCAGGTTTGGAAGAATGCAAAGGGAAGCTCTTGCTTACCTTATACAGGTTGAAGCGAATGAAAGAAGAGAAACCCCGGATTTGAAAGGAACTTGAAGTCTTGGAAAAGAATGTTGAAGACGAACTTCTTCAACTTGGTTGGACAATAGAGCAGGATGAAGTTGCAGATTGTGCTGACAAGGAAGAGGAAGTCATGATGATTGAGGATGTTGTAGATATGAGAACGATGGAGGATGAACTTGAGATTGATCAAGTTGGACCAGGATCGTGCAGTTTGAGACATGGATGGATGAGGATACTCACATGGAGGAGCCTCATGATCATGATGATGAAGTAAGTATTGATACTTGTGTTTCATCTGAGCATTTGGTGGATGGACTGTATGCAGGGAAGGGCAAAATCAGTTTGCCGATGCTAGGGAGGATCTTACCATGGATGTCTATGATGAGACCTTGTATGGAGAAGCAAGGGTTGTTGATTGTTGCAGGACTTGTTGGGGTTGATTGTGACCTTATGCTAGAAGGTGCAGAGGCCCATGACAAGGGAGGAACATGATGATCATTGCGGAGGATTAGGTCATGCTTCAGCCACATGGAGAATTGGCTAAGTGCCAGGCATGACTCATGGGCAGATTGGAGGGCACACACTTGAGGTATGATGGTGCTTGGGTGGACTTCTCATGGCCGAGACCAAGAAGGAAGTCTTGGTGGAACCTTCAGTGGGGGAGCTATGATGGAAGGGACTCGTGATGATGATGATATGGTTGGGTGAATGAGTTCACTAGACCGAAGATTACAGACTTGGATGAATATGACCGATTGTTGTGATGGGTCTACTTGGTTGGACTACATGGGTAACTTAGTCATGGACATCAGGTTGGAGACATGGAGCATGGTAGTCTATGCAGGGACATTGTGCAGGAGCACTTGTAGAGGTGTCACTTATGAGAATCGAATGAGGAGTGCCAAGGCAGGGATGTTGTGCAGGTAGATTTGCTGGTGTGACATGGAGACTTATTATGTATGAGCCAGTGGAGAGGTTGTACACTCTTGTGCAACAAGGCCATGGACTCGGATGGAGTTGTGAGCAGGCTATGGAGCATTCCTACTACATGGAGAGTTGAGGCATCTTGCAAATACCTTTGGGCCGAGACATGTATGCTTGCTAAGATGTTAGTTGGAGATGACTCATGGAGCTCACGATGACATGCGGTTGTGACTTTTAAGGACTTCATATATGGTGGACTTGGAGGATCTGATGCATTGAGGAGCTGAGGTCAGAGACTTTGATGCAGGATGGGGTGCATACTTTCAAGTACATGTATGGGAATGGCTTGAAAGAGTGACTTGATGTGGGGGATCGATATGAGACACTTGGGAGTGATGGAGTTACGACGATGACGATGCCTTGGTGGCTACACTTGGGCATGGGTTGAGCTGAGACTCAACCACTTTTGACACATGGGAGCTGATTGATCTGTGATCATGGGCAGCACATGGATAGATGAGACGAGTGTATACTTGTTTCTATGGCAGACTTGAGGGATGGCACATTGCAAATATGATGGAGGTTGCTTCATGGACCTGGATGTGGCACATCGAGAGTCGGAATTTGATGAGATGATCTCTTCATATTGAGGAGATACACATATGGATGATGATGTTGGGGTAGATGTGGCTGATTTCGTGCAGCACATTAGTGCCAAGCATCATGGACAACATGTTGCAGATGAGATGAGGACTACTTCATGGACCTGAGCATGGCTTACACTTATATGGAGATGGATTCTTGATCGAGTTGAGGATGTGACAAGATGTTCTGAGAAACAACTGATGGAGGCATAAGGATGTTCACTCTCATGGCTTGAGCGTGACATTTGGATTAGCTACCCAACTACTTCAGACATGGGGTCCGGAAGTGCACGGAAAGATGTTGGCATTAGGGAGACAAGGAGGACAGTTCATAGGACGAGGACGACACATGGTGGAGATGGAGTTCTACATATGTTGCAGGGATGTTTGCAGTATGTGGAAAAGTTGACATCATGGACCAAGGATGAGACAGATATTGATGATGATCTTGGTGGATGGCTACTGGGATGGTATGTTGTCAGGGACGACAACGACCTCAGGTGGAGGAGGATGTAAGGACCTGCGGTCCTTGACTCGCCCACCAGGTGAAGTGCGACTGCAGATGAGGCTTGAACGAGCGTTCGGTTGAAGTGCGACTGCGGTTTGGTTGAAGTACGAACTCCCTTGATATGCGACAATGTATTATGCACATAATAGAAGCAGGGCGAGCTAACATATAGGCGTGGGGAGTGGTTGGCTCAACCCACGGCCGACCCATGAAGATACAAAGGCCAACTTGAAGTTAAGGGGCTTTTACGATGAAGTGAGGGTGTGGGGAGGTCGGCTGGGCAAGCCACGATCTCCCCCTACAACGCGTATATATTGAAGAATGTTGGAGCTCATTTGGACAAGCTCTCAACGTAAAAAAAATCTTCGCTCAAGTGAAGGAGAGGCATAGAACTAGAAGGTGGACGCACGAGAGATAGATGCACAGTTTGGAGATGCGCCTGTTCTTGGGTAAGGCCGCATGGAGTTAGCCGCTTGTATTGGTTTTGGCTGAAGGTGCGGGTAGGGTCACCCGCCGGTTGGAGTGAGGCGTGCACAGGTGTGTGGCACCTGATTTGTGCGACGACTTGGCACGGGTTCTTGGGTGGCTCGGGTGAGTGCCCGCCCATCGTGCAAGTGTGCACGGTGACTTGGTGAAGTGTTGAGATTGTGAACGGAGGTGTGTCTCGAGCAGAGGCGCCCGTGTGTGGCAACTTGGAGGTATGCCCAAGTTGGGCAAACAACATGATCGTGCGACGAGGTGAACGAAGGGTTGGTGAGTTGTGCGGCGACCGTGCAGAGGCGCCAATGAGCTGGGCAACTGAGTTTGCCGAAGTTGTGAAAATTGGCTAAGTATAAATTTGGGGTTTCCCAAGATTTAACTTGTAAAGCTTTGTAACATTGAAGATTGTATAATATATTGATTTGGGTAGACTCATATTGCAGGGAGTTGCCCCTCCCTTTATACTATTGTGAATTTCTATTGTATAATGCTGTTATGTGAATGTTATGGGCTTTCACTTGTATAAAGGAACACATAATAATACTTGGTAACGAAAAATAAACTAAGTATGGAATGTTAGGCGTAGTCTACAACCGTAAGTATTGGTGAAAAGAAAACGGTTGGTAGTGCCGCACCTCGCTACAAGTGGTTGAAAGACTACCGTAGGTGTAGGGGCGTGACACCTGGGGTTGGCAAGGGTGATTCCGAGGGCTCGTTGGGTTTTTTTTTTCAATTTTACTTTTATTAAATAGTTTTTGTTTTTGTTTTTTTTAATGATTTTTTTTAATGGTTTTCAAATTTTCTTTTCAATATTTTTTTTAACGTTTTTATTACTTTTTGTGACTTTTAATTTTTTTAATGTTTTTTTTTTTAAATTATCTAATATCATTATTTTATTTTATTTTGGTTTTTTTTTTTGTTTTTTTCTTAAATTATGTTTATTTTGGGTATATTTTCTCGTATTTTTTATTTTTGTTGAATTGAGGCTTCTGTGATCCATATCGAGTTTACGATAGATTTTTCAGTGTAAATCATATGGTATTTCATTTGTCGACGCGTTTCGAACCAACCAGTGTAGTTCATCGTTAGGACAAGTTGAGGAGCAGATCAAGCTATACATGTTAAATAGATAGAGCAGACCTCCAACGACTATAATTCAAGATCAGTCAACGGCTATAACGACTAAATTTGACTGGGGAGTAGTTAGATGGACTAGGACCAACAAGATAAAAATAAGTTAATTTAATTTATCAAATCGGAATTTATATTATCATAAAAAATCAAAGGGACATATGAATTTTAATTATATATATATATATATATAAAGTAATGATTATTAAGTTATTAGATAGTTATAAAAGGTATTAAATAAATATATAAAATATAAAAGTCAAAAAAGGGGTTAATTATATATATTTAATACCTTTTATAACTATCTAATAACTTAATAATCATTACTTTATATATATATATATATATATATATTTCATATGTCCCTTTGACTTTTTATGATAATAAATTAAATTAACTTATTTTAATCCTCCTGGTCCTAGTCCATCTATATATATAATATCTATATATATATATATATATATATATATATATATATATATAAAGTAATTTTAAATGATTATTAAGTTATTAGCTAGTTATAAAAGGTTTAAATAAATATATAAAATATAAAAGTCAGGTGTTAGGATCATATTTTAATAATTATTTATCTAATTAACCTAGAGGTTGACCTATTCAATAAATTAAATGTTTAAATGAATTTACATAAAGGTTTTAACTACTTTACAATGAAATTTCATTCAAATAATAGTTGTTCTAAAAGGAATTGAAAATAATATTTTAAATATCCAGAAACAATTAATCGTATTTCTAAATGTTAAATTAACTTATTATTATATAACGGTATAGGTAATAAAAATTATCTATTAATTAAAATTATTAGGATACGGTATAATAAGAACAAGCCAAAAACTGAGGGAGGGAAGAAAAGAAAGTGACTAGGACGAGAGTGCTGAGAGCTAGGACCCAGTAACCACTAATTTTCCAACCATCTTCTCTATTGAGATTGCTCGGCCTTTTTTCAATCTCAAGGGCTTCCCTAAATTTCTGATGATGGAATTGCGAAACCCTAGCAATCACACTAGCCTCCTCAATACAAACATGATGTTTGGTTTTTTCGGCATATTCTGCTAAGGCAGAAGACTTAGTTTTTTAATTTTAATTTTTATTTATTTTTTCTAATATATATTTTTAATTTTTTTATCATTTATATATTTTTTTTTCTTGTGAGGATTTTTATTTTATTTTTATATTTTTATTTACTTGTTAATTTTTGTTTGTTTGTTTGTTTTTGTTTTTGTTTTTATTTTTCTCAATGTTTGTTGTTGTTGTTGTCGTCGTCATCATGTTTATTTATTTATGTTTTAATATATATTTTTATTTACTTGTTATTATTACTATTTTTTTGTGTTTTTATTTTTTTCAATGTTTATTTTTCTTCTTTTTTCATTTTTATTTATTTATATATTAATTTAGTATTTTATTTTAATTTATTTTTCTTTATAGGTTTGTGTCGATACTCAACTAGCAACCTGATCTCATTATTTTTCAAGTTGATAGTGGATTTTAAAGTTTTCGTTATAATGGATCAAGTTCAACCCCACAATGCGTCAATTTCATGGTTGGTCTTTAAGTTTTCATTATAATGGGTCAGTTCGCCTACACTGCGTGTTAATTTGATGGTTGATTTTTAAATTTTTGTTGCAATGTGTCAAGTTGTCTTAGGCTAATATTTTAAAGTTGTTATACTTTTAGCATTTGAAAAAAATTACTTTTGGTATAATGACTCTTTCATTCAGGTATTTATTTAAAAAAAAAATAGTCATTGAAAAATTTCATAATTCCAAGGTTGAAATATGTTGAAAACTTAAGGATTTTTGTGATCATGATCTTTGGTTTTAATTCCATAGTTGAAAAATTATCAAATTTTTAAGGGTTTTTTGAGTCATGATATTTTATCTTTAACATCATGGTTGAAATTTTTTGGAATTTTAATGCTTTTTAGAGAAGTGATGTTTTATCTTTAATGTCATCCATAAATTCATTGGAATTTTAAGTTTTTTCGGAGTCATGATATTTTATCCTTAACGTCATTGCTAAAAAATGTTGAAAATTTACCTAAAAAAACAAAGATGTTATTACAACATCAACACTTTTTGTTTTCAAGGTGTTTGTTGAACAAAAAAAATTGGTTTTTATTGGCTTTTACTACCATTTTTGAAAGATGTTTAGGGAAATGGAGAAAATGGACAAAACTTGATCTCAGAAATGATAGTCCTCTGAAAACCAAGGCTGGAAGACTAATGAAAATGTTAGAATAAAGGAAAATTCTTGTTTCAAGAGGGCATGATCAGCTGAGATGGGGCAACAACAATGAGGGTAACTTTAACCTCAAAGAAGCTAAACTCATTCTCCTTGAACTGGATTCCCAAGCTCCTGATAGGATTTGGAAAAACCTTTGGAAGCATCAGGGTTGGATGAAAATTAAACTTTTTCTATGGCTGGTTCTGCAAAGGAAAATCCTGACCTGGGATAATATTAGGAAAAGGGGCTTCCTTGGGCCTTCTAGATGCCATCTATGTGAGGCTCAAGAGGAAACCATGGAACACCTTCTCAATAATTGCATTTTCACCTCCAAATTATGGGATTCTTTTGCAGTAATCTTCCAACAGTCTAACAGAGATATTGGAAGTCTTTTCAATACTCTCTCCAATTGGCAAAAGAACTTTTCGGATAATGAAGTTCTCAGTTCAGCATGGGCTCTTACACCAAGCTTCATTCTTTGGAATGTGTGGAAAGAAAGGAACAATAGAATCTTCAAGAATATTAAGAAATCTTCCCAGTTTATTTATGATCTGATCATAAAACAGATTAAGGAAACGGTCAGCACTACCATTCAAAATCTTCCCTCGAATCCCCCTTCTGCTACAGACTGGAGGATTCTCTATAGGCTAGAACTGCAGGGTCTCGTTCCTCAGGGCTTAGTCAGAAAAGTTTCTATAGTGGATCCTGATTTAGAGGTCTAGCATCCTCCCCCTAAGGGCTTTCTAAATTTTAACATTGATGGGGCTTCCAAAGGTAATCCGAGCAAGGCAGGCCATGGAGGGGTGTTAAGGGATGACAAGGGAGATATTCTGTGTATCTTCCATGGCCACTTAGGAAAAGCCACCAACAACATGGCGGAGTTAATGGCCATGGAACAATGTCTTGAGTTCCTGGTTCAGGAAAATTGCCAAAACACGATCATTGAAGCTGACTTCGAACTGGTCATTAACTCAGTGAAAAGAATAAGCTTGGGAACAAAATTGGAAAAAGCCTCTTCAAACTGGAGGCTAATTCAAGTCTTCCAATGGATTCAAATTCATCTACAAAGATTGAGAACTGTCAGCATTGCTCATGTGAGAAGAAAGGGCAATAAACTAGCAGACTTGCTAGCCAATCAAGGAGTGATTTGCACTGATAATAGGGTGGTGATGAATTGGCGAGAGTTCCCTAGAAATAGACTAAAGACAAAGTGTCAAAACCAAGCGAACGAAGACAGTACAATGTACCTTAGAAAAGCCATGAGGGCGGGTGCAATTAACTAGAAGGTGTTTGATCAGAGGCAGATTCACAATGGGGTCTTTTGAAAGCGGTCTGGAGAGGTTAACCGGTGATTCCCAAATTAATTGGTTCAATGAAGTTTCCAGTTGTACGGAAGAGGAAGAAAGTTTCAGGGGTTGGAGGAAAGCAGGTGACGGTTGTTCCAAGATTTAGGTCAAGGAGGGCAGAAGGTGCGAGCAAGCGGGAGCAGATGACACTTGAAGACAACGTAACCAGAGGTTTTCCTTTTTCGCCCTGTTCTCCGCAAACTGAGTGGTTTTCAGGTGATCGTGGCCATCACAAGCGGGAAGCAGTTTTTCCCTTTCGGGAGCGATCCCACTCGATGAACTCCACGTGGTAGTGGGGTAGGGAGGAAAACCACCCTTATCGCATGTTAATTCCCCTGAATGTTGGTGGGTGCGAGATCTATCTCCACCGTTGGATCTCTTAAGGTGAATCAACGGTTCTAATCATGCGTGCAAGTTGCAGACCCTGGCGGTAAAGGGTGAGCAGTTTTTCTTGGTGTTTTGGGCTTCAACCATTTGATCAATCAGAATGGTTCAATGGTCAAGATTTTAGAGGAGGGCTAGGTTTGGCGGGAAAAGCGTTCCTGGCAAAGATAATTTTAGGGGCGAATGTTCGCCCTTTGGCGAAATTAAGGGGTTTTAAATTTTTAGTGGGCGAATATTTTGTATCATAGTACATTTTTACAAATCACCTCAAATAGCCCACCTTATTTTAAGGGAGAGGGTAAAAAAGGTAAATTTAGCCCTTGAAATTAGGACTTACAACCTTCCATTCGCCCATTTTCAAGAATAGGTTTTATTTAAGTGAATCCTATGGGCCAAATACCATATTTATAAAAGAGGTATGGTAAATTAATAAAAATATAAATAAATGAGAGGTATGGTAAATAAATAAAACATTTTTTATATTTACTCCATAAGTCACCTTATATACATGTAAGGGTGTAAACAAATAAAAATATAAGTAAAGTGGAGGTATGGTAAATAAATAAAACGTCTTTTTATACTTACTCAAAAGGTATGGTAAATAAATAAAAATATAAATAAACTAGACATATCATAAATAAATAAAACCTCTTTTTATATTTAGTCCATAACCCTCGTTCTATTTATGAAGGCTCAAGAAAGAGGTTTTATTTAAGTGAATCCTATGGGCCAAATACCATATTTGTAAAAGAGGTATGGTAAATTAATAAAAATATAAATAAACGAGAGGTATAGTAAACAAATAAAACATTTTTTTATATTTACTCCATAAGTCACCTTATATTTACGAACACTCAAAAGATGGGTTATATTTAGGTGAAACCTATGGCCAAAATACTATGGGACAAATACCATGGACTAGATTGTTATTAATACCATGCAAAAAACCATTATTAACCCTAATATTAGAATTAATAAAAATAAAAATGGTACATGGTATTGAACCATGGTATTCACCAAAATGGCACATGGTATTGACCCATGGTATTCACCTGGAATGTAGCCTATTTAAATGGGGGAATTAAACCAACATGTAGCCTATGCTAAGATTCACTAGGACTTTACAAAGTTTTATTATTTAGTGAAAGACTCGCCAAGATCTTACAAGATTTTATAATTGAGTAAAATATTCGCCATACTTGGTGAGAGATTCGCCAAAAAATTATATATACATATTATATTATTGATAAAATCGCCTTCTATTTTTCCTATATACCATGGAGATTCGCCCATTTATTATATTTATAAATTTAGGGGGGGTTCTTAAAATTTTCACTGCTTCCTGGGGGATATTTTAAAGTGATTTCCGTGCGGGCCACCAAACCAATGTTTAAGTAACCGAGAATTATTTTAGCCTTTATTTGCAGTCATCCTTTGGTTCTTTTAAGAGCCAAGTCCATGTGTTTTTTTCTTTCGAGAAATATAATGCTTGAAGATAGGATGTAGGAACAGTTTTGTGGGGGCTTCCCCCCAATTATCGACCATGAGATTTGAGATGTATTATATGTACTTTATTTTTTTTTTATTAATGAATTGGAAGGACCGACTCTTGCATTAGCAAAAAAAGATGTTGAAAATTTACCCCGGAAAAAAGCATTATTCCAATATCAACATTTTTTGTTTTCGGGTTGTTTTTCATGTTTTTTTGGGGGTTTTTTGGCTAGAGTTCTCATTCTGAGGTTATAGTTCTTGTTTCATAGTTTTCATTGTTTATAATATTATATTATTACTATTATAATATATTTTTATTATATAGTTATAGTTATATTATACTCAATATAAAATTTTATTAGCTAAAATAATATATATCTATAAATAATATTATAATACTATTTTATATAACATATTATTAGCTCTCTCTCTCTCTCTCTCTCTCTCTCTCTCTCTCTATATATATATATATATATATATATATATATATATATATATCTAGAGAGAGAGAGAGAGAGAGAGAGACCCCCTTGCTTGTTGAACAAGGGACCCACATCCACATGATTTCATTGCTAAATTGTATGTAGGCATACATACTCTACCCACCTTTAAATAAAAACCTATGACCTAGTATTAGGAGAAACATGATTTTAACCAATATGCTAACTTATCTCTCTCACACACATATGTTTGTTTAATTATAATTTGGCTAATTAGTAATATTAATATTAATATTATAATATATAGTTATTATCATTGTCGCAGATAGGTGATAGATGTATTGGATTCACTCCTTGACATGGAATTAACTAGATTTTGACTAAAAATTAAATAACAATTTATAAGGATAATATTACAAAAAGAAATTCATTTATTTTTTGAATATTTTAATTTTATTTATCTAAAGTTTTATTGGTTCAAATCCTTTTACTCTTATTCTGCAATGATCACTCACGTACGAACATCGTCAGTTCATAAAATCTCGTGCAGACATCATGAACTAACATGGTGCCTCCTCCTGCATGCATTGTATTCAGCATTGACATGAAGACCCTTGGCATGAACGCAATAAAGGACATGCAAATGAATATAGGGGTTCATGACATGAGAATGAGTGGAATGGTGGCTCACCATTAAAAGAGACAGGGTGTTGGAGTACCTCGATTTTACTGATGTCATCATATAGGTCACCTGGAGGTTGATTGATCCTTCTCTAAGAGAGTGCGAAGCAATTGCTTGGAAAACATGAGGAATCTCCAAGACATCAACTAATGCAATTAAACGACGACTCACAATGTGGCATATTTATTTTTTACATAAAGAAAATTATGAAATTATGAGTGAAATTAAAAACTCTATGGTGAATTGTTTTTGATGTTATCACTATCTCAATTATTTTGAAAAACGTTTTAATCACAATTGAATGAAAGATTTACAAATGTGGCTAATATAGATGTTGTCCTCAAAAATTCAAACTTGGGATTATGTGCGAATTAATATTTCCCTATAAATGAGTTTACAAGCTTGCGAGTTAGATAAAGTAAAAGGGTTGCATGTGGATGATCTTTTCATAACTGGTAAAAAATTAATTTTGGAGAAAAAATACGAATGAGCAATATATTCCTTGTAGTAATTTAGCAAACATAATTATGCTTTAACAAAAACAAAGAAAGTTACCTCAAATTAAATAGCTCAAATATTTATAGTACCTTCATGAAAATACGTAAAATTTTATGGCAGTAGCTCTTTGGTAAACAATACAACTAGAGAGAGGCCACTCATTTCATGCAACATTAAAGCTTTTGATGCAGAGGACACCAACCTTAGTTAATGTCTTGGATATTATACAAAGTAGATCCCATGGTTATCTGAAGTTTATTGCTATATAGAAGGTCCAAAATAAGTTGTTTCTATTGGAAATATTAATCCCAACCACCGCCTTAAACACAACGACAAACACCATGCTCTCCCAGTAAACTACTGCACGGTTGTGATTTTGTTTGTAGGTGAAAGGACTGAAGTCAGAGCAGAAGTAAAACGCTGACCATTCCACAACACAAAAGAGAGTTTAAGGCATTTAATAAATTTTGGTAAATAAATATGGGCAAACATTTACTCCGCAACTATTTCCCACACTCCACAATGCCTGCAAGTTCAGAAAACCAATTATTATGTAAAATCACATGTGTTGCGTATTAATTATTTGCTCTTTCATGTATTAATGTCAAATTTGTGTGTTGAAATAAATGTGGATGTAAAATTCATTTGTAATGTCGGGCAAGTTAGAGAGCGAGAGTTTGTGAGGTAGTGGGGAGAAAATCATGGAGGAAATATTGGTGGGCACCTGAAAACCAGTTTTATGGAGTTTTACAGACATTTACTCTACAACCCCAGTGACGCATAAATCGCAAGAAGTCTTTTGTATTTTCACTTGGAGCTACAACCTCCATTTATCACGCAAATGTATTTTCCTATGTTTTATATTATAATCAAGAGTATGTTATGTTGCGATGTGGTCTTAAAAATTCATGAGTAAATTTACTGCAACCCTTTTTGCTTTTACTCTATTTTTCCATGAGTTATTTCCTATGTTTTATTAAGCCTCTATGTAGTTACAATTTCCATGCCGCAACATAAGACTTACCTCGACGCAACTGAATTCTCATAAGACTTACCTTGTCGCAACTGAATTCTGAGTGAGACTCCTCTCCTCTGCCCCTGTGAAATTTTTCTAACATGGTATGAGAGTAGGTTAAATATTGTTCATGTAAAAACAAGTGTTTTCACTAGCAATTAAAAATTGTTTTAAGGGCGGAATTTTTTAAGTGTATTTACCAGTAGGTAGAAAGTTTTTCTTTCACTAAAAAATGACAACATCAAGCACAAGCTTGACTAATCCTCAGATATCTAAGTTTAATGGAAAAAAATATGATTATTGGGCTACTACAATGAAGGCCCTATTTTCGTCTCAAGACATTTGGGAATTGGTGGAGAATGGTTTTCAAGAACCAACAGATGCAATAGCATGCAATGCCTTGTCTCAAGAAGCAAGGGATTTGTTAAGGGACAATAGGAAGAAGGATTCAAAAGCCCTGTTTTATATTTTACAAGAAGTTCATGAAATTATTTTCCCTAGAGTTGCAGCAAGAACAAAGTCCAAGCAAGCATGGGACACCCTCCACACAGCCTACCAAGGCATCGAAAAAGTGAGGACAACAAAACTACAAATGTTGAGAAGAGATTTTGAAATAATTTGTATGAAAGAATTTGAGAATGTGGACTCATTTTTTACACATGTAATTGGGTTGGTTACTCAAATCAGGTCTCATGGTGAGACACTTGAAGAAAAAAGAATAGTTGAGAAAGTTTTGAGAAGTTTGCCAGCAAGGTTTGATGCTATTGTTGTGGCCATAGAAGAGACAAAGGATCTCTCACAATTCTCAGTGGATGAACTTCATGTATCACTGATTTCTCATGAACGTAGACTTAATAGAGCAACAAGCTCCTCATTGGAGCATGCCTTCAAGACACAAGTTTCCTTTGGTCAAGGTCGGGGCAAAGCAATATCATATACTAGAGGAAGAGGAAGAAGCCCACATAGAGGTGGAACAAGCAACCATTCAAGCTCAAGTGGAAGGGGTAGCAATCAAAATCCAAGTCAAGGCCCAAGCCAAAATCAAGCACAAGGTGAGAGGTATGATAAATCTCAAGTTCAATGTCATTACTGTAAGAAGTATGGTCATTATGCAAATGAATGTAGAAAGAAACAATACGACATTAGTAACAAACCAAGTGTAAATTTCACAAAAGAAAATTAGAACCATGATAGCATGTTTTTAACTTGTAATGTAGCACAAGAAAAACAAATTGATATATGGTATCTATATTTAGAGTGTAGCAACCACATGTCAGGGAACATAGAAATGTTTTCCAATCTAGATGAAAGTGTGAAATATGAAGTGACATTAGGAACCGATAGCAAAGTTTCTGTCATGGGAAATGGAAGAGTTAATATGCTAACAAAGAAGGGGGATACAAAGTACATCTCAGATGTTTACTTCGTCCCTGGTTTGAAACATAACCTCACAAGAATTGGACAACTCATGTAAAAGGGCTACAATGTCTTTTTCAAAAGTGATGTGTGCACAATTTTGGATAGGCCTCCAAGAAGACGACTGATTACAAAGGTTCAGATGACAAACAATAGAATGTTTCCCATAAAAATAAGATCAGATTTGAAAGAAGAATGTGCACAAGCACAACTATTAATTAACTCACAAGAGGATGAAGGAAAAGATGTAAATGTCACAAAAGTGAACTGTCAAGCAGAGGTCAAAGATGAAAATTGGTTATGGCATTTGAGATTTGGACCCCTCAACTTTGGAGGTTTGAATTTTCTAAATAGGAAAGTCATGGTGAAGGGTTTTCCACTCATAGAAAAATTGGACAACTATGTGAAGGATGTATCTTGGGCAAGCAACATAGAGAGACATTTCTAGCAAGAAAGTCAGTAAGGGAAAAGGCACCTTTGGAGATTGTCCACTCAAATTTATGTGGACAAATACATGTTGAAAATGGAAAAAATAAATGATAAAAGTAGCACTGCTATAAATAGCAGTTTGGGTACTAGTGCTGGATTGAGCAACAGGGAATGAAAAATGGAAGTGCTAAAAATAACATTTTACTTTTAGCAGTTCAGGATGGATTCCTATTTTTAGTCAGTCCCTAGTCTAAAATAGGAGTAAAATTTGAATTTGAATTTAACAGTTGTTTGAAAATAAATTAATTAATTCTACATGAGTTAATTAGTTGTGAAAAATCAAACATGAATTCTATGTGAGGACATGCAACAGTTTATCTATTAATTGAGGAATTTATCCATCAGTTAAAGAGATAAGGATGAATTCTAATTTGAGTAATAATTAGTTGGCTCAGTTAACTGAGTCAAGTCCAGTTATATTTGATTTAAACAGTTTGTTTAAATTAAGTAATTTCAGTTAGTTAATGCATGCTAGCATATAACTACTGCACTTCAGATAACTGAAGATTCTCTCATGAATAACTCATGCATGTTAGTTTAGACAAAGACCCAGTTGAGATCAAAGAAGGGACAATTTACTATCAGTTGGATGAATTTTTTCCTATAAAGAAAGCTCATCCATGGATGAGGATTTATCTCCTTCAAGACTGCGTAGTTGGATCAGAGGTTAGCGAGTGTGTGAAGAGGCAAATTCACACAAGTGGCTGCACTGGACCCCAATTAGAATTACACAAAGAAATAGGAAGCTTGGAGGGAAAACCAGATGTTAGATAGAGGCCTTTGACTGTCTATGAGGAGCAGAGGTATTGCAGAGAGAGTAGGATAGCTTTTGAGCTAATTCTTTTTGTAATACTAGTTATATTTCCACTTGTATGATAATACAGAGATGGGGTTTTAGGCTAGTGCTTTCCCTTGGATATTTCTTCTGTGTTATGTGTGATTGATTTCTCCATATCAATTATATGTGTTCTTATTGATGTTGCTCATGTTTGATTAAGCTTCGGCTAAATTGGTTGTAGAAGTAGATCAAGTATTTTGCTTTAGTATATTGCATTATCAGGTGATCTACAGGTGGGAATTTCTACATGTTATCAGAGCATAGGTGATCAAGGAAGAACAATATACAAGAAGAGAGAAGTTGAAGTTTTTGATTCCTAAATATAGAAATCAAGTTCTTATCACATCTCTATTTCACCTATAGCGTTCAATGGTTTGAGACTCGAATATGCCCTTGATAACAGTTCAAATTATATATCCTGGAAGGATCGCATGGAAGCAGTACTAGAGGATAACGGTCTAAAGGACTTCATTGATCAAGAAGTCCCCAAGCCGAATGCTGCTACTGAATTGGCTGAATGGAATAAAGGTGTGGCTAGAGCAAGGAGAATCCTTCTGGAGGGAGTTTGAGATCACATAGTCTCAAGTCTCCATGGGAAGGAAACATCGTTTTCAATGTGGAAAACATTGAAAGATCTATATAAGAATAGCAGTGATCAGAGGAAGTTGGCACTGAAAGACAAGCTTCGAAAGATCAAGTGTGAAAAGGGTGACATGATCTCTATGTATCTGAACAAGCTCACCTCATGCAGGGATGAGCTTAGAAATGTAGAGATCGTGACAACTGATGATGACATGGTGAGTCTTGCACTCCTCGGTCTTCCTAAGAGCTGGCATAGCTACTAGGACTCAGTTAATGGAAGAGAGAAACTACCAGATTGGGAACGACTTTCATTGGATTTGATGCAGGCAGATATAAGAAGAAGCACAAGAGATGGTTCTTCATCCATGGAGGATGAAGAAAACTGTGCCTTAGTGAGTAAGGAAAAGAAGGCGAAGGAGAAAGTTTCTCTTTTCGAATCCAGTTCTTCCCATGGTGGGAAGAAGTTTGACAAATCAAAAGTGCTATGGTTTCGTTGTCATGAGGTGGGCCATTTTGCTACAAATTGCCCACAAAGGAAATCCAAGAAGGGATCCGGGGAAGGATCAGAAGGTGAGGCACTTGCTTCATAGTTAGAATTGGATTTCACACTCTTCGCATGCATGGTTTCATCCATGGTGGGAAGTGGTTGGTTTCTTGATAGTGGAGCTTCTTTCAACATGATCGACAACAAGAGTTTGTTCAGTACTTTGGAGGAGAAAGATCTCCAGATACTCATAGCGATGGGTAATGATGAAAATTATAGTGTCTCATTTGTAGGCACAATTATTTTTCAAAGGGAGCATGGAGCTTGCCTTACCTTGACCGATGTCAAGTATGTACCAAGACTGAAGAGAAACTTGGTGTCGATCGTGACGCTGGAAGACAGAGGCTATGATGTAGTCTTCAGTAAGGGAAAGGTTTTCCTTAGACACATCATCACTAGACAAATGAAGCAGATCGATTCACGGGTCAAGAACCTGTATGCTCTTGAGGTTCAAGATGCATGCAAAGCCTTGAGTAGCAAGGCAACTAATGGAGACTTGGTGGTTGAGAGTGAGAGTATATTACCTCTCAACATGTAGCACCAGAAGAAATCTGAGACAATTGTGGAGGAGTCATGATTGGTGAAGAAGCTTAAGGAGGTTGTGGAGCAGCCACAATTGGGGAAGCCGAGAGGAGACATAGTGGAGGCATCCACTCATGCAGAGGCCTACAGTAGGGGGAAACTTTGAGCTAGGTGGGAAAAGGGATCACATGCAACCATACCTCCAAGTAGGAGGTGGGGCGATGTGGAGTGATCATCCCAAGGAGGAGGGGCAGGATCCTTGAGGTACCCAACCTCTTTGATTCAACTTTGCTACAGAAGCCTTGATGAGGAGTAGCAAGACTGACTGATCGGGTAGAGACAAATGCGGATGGAGCAACAGAGTGAGCTACAGTGCAGGAGTCCCAG
This sequence comes from Pinus tabuliformis, assembly GCA_031772625.1. Taxonomy (NCBI): domain Eukaryota; kingdom Viridiplantae; phylum Streptophyta; class Pinopsida; order Pinales; family Pinaceae; genus Pinus; species Pinus tabuliformis. The sequence goes on along the minus strand of CM062814.1, from coordinate 92,295,244 downwards.
GACTGTGTAGAGCTAGCAGGCTACAGCAATGCGAGAGGCATAGGAGTGTTTCACCAGTGTAGGATGGCACAGAGAGGTGCGAAATGGTGCGAGATGCATGGAGTGTTGTAGTAGATTAGAGGTCAGAGAGGGAGCACTTGTCAGCAACAGGTAGAGCTTCAACATCAAAGTATGTTTCTAGCCCAACAAAGAGGTCAGTTGGGAGTTTTTTGTTTCAAGAGTTGTTGGAGCAACCACACTTGGTATAAGTGTTGTATGAAGAACATTCCAAAGGTACAGGATTGGGTTCGAGTTGAAGCCTTTCTTGTTGAGAGGGAGTATTGAAAATGGCAACAAGAAATGGTAAAAATAGAAGTGCTAAAAATAGCATTGTTATAAATAGCGGTTTGGGTACCAGTGCTGGATTGAGAAATAGGGAATGAAAAATAGAAGTGCTAAAAATAGCATTCTATTTTTAATAGTTTAGGATGGATTCCTATTTTTAGTCAGTCCTTGGACTAAAATAGGAAGTAAAATTTGAATTTGAACTTAACAACTGTTTGAAAATAAATTAATTAATTCTCCATGAGTTAATTACTTGTGAAAAATCAAACATGAAGTCTATGTGAGGATATGCAACAATTTATCTATTAATTAAGGAATTTATCCATCAGTTAAAGAGATAAGGATGAGTTCTAATTTGAGTAGTAATTAGTTGGCTCAGTTAACTAAGTCAAGTCCAGTTATATTTGATTTAAACAATTTGTTTAAATTAAGCAAGTTCAGTTAGTTAATGCATGCTATCATATAACTGCTACACTTCAGATAACTGAAGATTCTCTCATGAATAACTCATGCATGTCAGTTTAGACAGAGACCCAATTGAGATCAAAGAAGGGACAGTGTACTATCAGTTGGATGAAAATTTTCCTATAAAGGAAGCTCATCCACAGATGAGGATTTATCTCCTTCAGGACTGCGTAGTTGGATAAGAGGTTAGTGAGTGTGTGAAGAGGCCAATTAACCCAAGTGGCTGCACTGGACCACAATCAGAATTGCACAAAGAAATAGGAGGCTTGGAGGGCAGACCAGAGGTTAGATAGAGGCCTTTGACTCTCTATGAGTAGCAGAGGTATTGTAGAGAGAGAAGGATAGCTTTTGAGCTAATTCTTTTTGTAATACTAGTTATATTTTCACTTGTATGATAATATAGAGATGGGGTTTTAAGCTGGTGCTTTCCCCTGGATATTTCTTCTGTGTTATGTGTGATTGATTTCTCCATATCAGTTATATGTGTTCTTATTGATGTTGCTCATGTTCGATTAAGCTTCCACTAAATTTGTTGTAGAAGTAGATCAAGTATTTTTCTTTAGTATATTGCATTATCAGGTGATCTACAGGTGAGAATTTCTACAATGCAGACATCATCAATTGGTGGCGGACACCATTTATTGACCTTCGTAGATGACTACACAAGGAAGACATGGGTCTATCTCCTAAAACAAAAAAGTGAAGTGTTTGAGTGCTTTCGCCAATACAAATCTCTTGCCGAGAAGCAAAGTGGACACTACATCAAAGTCCTTAGGACTGACAGAGGTGGTGAATACATCTCAAATGATTTCCTACGTTTTTATAGGGAACATGGAATTCACAAGAAATTTACAACAAGATATAAACCTCAACAAAATGCTGTGGTGAAAAGGAAGAATAGGACCATTATGTAAATGGAAAGGAGTATGTTGAAGGCAAGGAATTTTCCAAATGATTATTGGGTTGAAGCTGTCACATGTGCAACATATATCTTAAATAGATGCCCAACCAAAAGCGTCTAGAATATAGTTCCTGAAGAGTGATGGAGTGGAAGAAAGCATAGTGTCACTCACATGAGAGTCTTTGGTTGTGTGGCATATGCACATGTCCCAGATGAGTTGAGGAATAAGTTGGACATCAAGGGAGAGAAATGTATATTTGTTGGATATGGTGATGAATCCAAAGCACACAAGCTCTACAATCCATCAAACAAGAAGGTCATAATCAGCAGAGATGTGCAATTCATAAAAGAGGATGCATGGGATGGAATTTTAGAGAACACAATCAATGTGAAAGCATGTATACCACATGAGGACAAAGAAGAATTAGCAACAACAAGAAATTCCTCAACAGTGACTCCCTCTACTCCTATTCAAGCAAAACAAAGTAGGTAGAAAGGAACACCATCAACACATAATAGGACAATGTCACGCAGTCAAGCAAGTGCTTCTCCAAGCATGCCGCAAAGTGCAACACCAAGTGACATGTCAAGCCCATCTTCAGCAAGCATAAGAAGACTAAAATTCAGAAATTTTGTTGGGTCCCTATAATACTAGTGATTACCCCATTACTATTGTAGTTATACCCCTTATTTATATTGTTGTGCCCCTATTACCCCCATGTTGTTATTTTTGTGCCCCATGGAATCCCTCTATTGTTATTTTTGTGGCTTTATATTATTATTGTTAGGTCGGCTGGATTATATTGTGACTCCTTAGACTCCTATATATAGAAAGGAGGTTTTGTCATTTGAATCATCCAAGAATTGTTCATTTATGTAATGTAAAGGAGGTTTCCCCCTCGAAGAGGCTGAATTCTAAGGCGTGGATCTATCTTTTCTATCTTTTCTTGAGCTGGTTTCATAGCATTTGGTATCAGAGCTTTGGATTCTAGGGTTTCGCTGCTCCAAACAGGTCACCGTGGCATTTTCGCTATAACTTTTTTCTGTGACGTTTCAGAAGTTGCAGAAAAAAGCCATTTGAGAAGAATTGGCGCTCAACCTTGGGTCCGAATTTCAGAGCTTTTTGCGCGATATTTTTGGAGATATGATATGAGGAAGTTGGTCTTTTTGCAGACTCCTGAATTACATTCAAAACAGGTGACCTGGGGAAAATCGTTATAACTTTCTCTCTGAGGATCGAATTGAAATTTCGTAAAAAGGTACAGAAAGAGGACAGACTGTAGTTTCTTGTATGCATGTTTCAGATCCAAAGGTCGAAACAGTGACTCGTGGCACGTCGTACAAGTTCGCTCTACTGAACTAGTCTATAAGCAAGTCACTGTGGGAGATTTCACATAACTCTTCCTTGGAGAATCCAATTTGGGTCAGACTTGTGGCATTGGAAAGAGGACACAGAGGGCTACTACAGCTCACAAATTCAGAAGTAGATGATTGGAAAGTACAGAGATACATCAGAGGCAATATCGAGCTCCTACAAAGTGAAAAAAAGGTGTGTAGATTTTCTTAAATTTTTGCTTAAGCTTGGTTTGAAAATTTATTTTGAAGGAATTCAAAGGGCATAGTAGAGCATTATTATCGGTAACTAATGCCCCGAGGAAAGAAAATGCAAACACCTAGTAAGGAACCTGAAAGCTCTAGCATGACTTATGAAGAAGAGGAAGAAATGCAACATGATATATCAAAATTACAAGACCAAGTGCAACAACTGTCCCTTGCACAAAAAGGAACAGAATCTAAGATGGATGGTTTAAAGAAAGATGTAGAAGCTAAGATGGATGGCTTAAAGAAAGGTGTAGAGGCTAAGATGGACTGTTTAAAGAAAGGTGTAGAAGCTAAGATGATTGACGTGGAAGCTAAGATGGATGATTTGAAGATAGATTTGAAGACAAACATGGACGAATTGAAGATAAATAAGAATAAGTTGCTACAAGAAATAGTCCCTAAGGGTGAAAGGGTACTAAAGGAAACTCATGGTGAGAACAAAAGAAATGTTAATCATGATTCCATAGACTCTAATGTTGGATCAAAGACTCACCATGTTCCAAAAATCGATATGCGGAAATTTGATGGCAAGGATCCTGCCACATGGATATTACAAATGGAGCAATTCTTCGATCTCAATAATGTGCAAAACGCACAAAAGGTACGTATGGAAACTGTATATTTGGAACCAAATTACTTTGTATGGTATCAATGGCTTTGTTCTCGTAAACAATTTATCACTTGGGCAATTTTTACGGAAGAATTGATAGCACATTATGAAGATACGAAAAGCAACACTTTTTTTAGCCAATTGATAAGTCTCAAACAAAAGGGTTCAGTAATGGAGCACATTGAGGAGTTCCAAAAATTGAACATAAGGGTAAAATATGTTCCAAAGGAGCATAGGATTGATGTGTTCATAGGGTCTTTAAAGGATAATATCCAACATGATGTTCGCCTTTGGGAACCTGATTCATTAGAGAAGGCATTCAGGTTAGCAAGAAAAATGGAAAGCAAAATTATGGCAACTAGGAAGCATACCACTCACAACTATAAAGATGGAAGTGTTGTTGCCCCTAGTCTTCCACAACCTATAAGGTTGACACCACAACAATTGGAAGAAAAAAGAGCAAAAGGGCTTTGTTACAGTTGTGATAGCAAATACACTAAAGGTCATAAGTGTGCTGAGAAGAAATTATTCTACATAGATTGTGAAGAGGAAGAAGAAAAGGAGCAAGAAAGGTCAAAAGAAGAAGATATATTGTAGGAACAAAGCCTAGATGAAGAACAAATAAATCCAACCATATCTTGTAATGCATTGGCAGGAATTACCACTCCTCAAACCATCAAGATAGAAGGACAAATCAAGAAGAAAAAGGTAATAGTGTTGATTGATTCAGGAAGCACCCACAATTTTATTCATTGTAGGGTAGCAAAAGAATTGAATTGCTTCCTATATCCAGCACCAGAGTGTCAAGTGATGATTGCAAATGGAGGAACAATAAATTGCTCTGGAAGGTGCCATAATATCAAGCTATCCATGGGAGAATATGTATTGACTAGCCCAATGCTTTCCATTCCAATGGGAGGTGCTGATGTTGTACTAGGAGTCCAATGGCTACAATCCTTGGGTACAATAGCTTTTAATTTTCAAGAACTTTTCATCAAATTTTCTACAGAAGGAAAGGAAGTTGAATTAAGGGGTATTGCAGGGAAACCAGGAAAGATAATCAGCTCTAATGGTATGAAAAAGCTTCTAAAAAAGGAGCAAAGAGGTGTAATTGCACAATTATGTTCGCTAGATGTTTCCACATCGGAATCATCTATTTCTCCAGATCTCCAAAAAGTCCTGGACAATCATTCCAAGGTATTTGAGACTCCCAAAGGTCTCCCACCTATGCGTGATCATGATCATGCTATTCATCTGATTCCAGGAAGTGTTCCTCCAAACATCAGGCCGTACAGATATCCCTATGTCCAAAAAAGTGAAATTGAACGTATGGTTGCAGAAATGCTAGAGGCTGGTATAATTCAACCAAGTCAAAGTTCTTTCTCTGCTCCAGTAGTATTGGTGCACAAGAAGGATGGATCATGGCGCATGTGTCTGGATTATAGGGAGCTCAACAAGCTCACTATTAAAGATAAGTTCCCCATTCCTGTCATTGATGAATTACTGGATGAATTGCATGGATCAATTTACTTCACCAAGTTGGATCTTCGTTCGGGATATCATCAAATCAGAATGAAGATTGAAGACATTCCGAAAACGACATTTAGAACTCATGAGGGTCATTATGAATTTTTGGTCATGCCTTTTGGCCTTACCAATGCACCTTCAACATTTCAAGGTTTGATGAATTCAATTTTCAAACCATTCCTTAGAAAATTTGTGTTAGTATTTTTTGATGATATACTAATCTACAACAAGTCTTGGAAGGATCATGTTGAACATGTTGACAAGGTGCTACAACTATTGGAGGAGAAACAATTATATGAAAAAAGATCCAAATGTTTCTTTGGAGTCCAGGAGGTGGAATATTTGGGTCATATTGTATCTCATGAAGGAGTTAAGGTAGACCCTAGCAAAATTAAAGCCATTAAGGAATGGAAAATCCCCACATCCATAAAGCATCTGCGAGGATTTCTTGGGTTGACAGGGTATTATCGCAAGTTTGTTAAGAATTATGGGAGAATAGCAGCACCTATAACAACATTATTGAAGAAAGATGCATTTTCATGGACTCCGGAAGCAACAAAGGTCTTTGAACATCTTAAAGAGGCAATGTGCCAAGCACCGGTCTTAGCTACACCGGACTTCACAAAAACCTTTATTGTGGAATGTGATGCTTCAGAAAATGGAATTGGTGCTGTTCTAATGCAAGATGAAAGACCCATTGCTTTTGAAAGTCGTCCAATCAAGGGAAAGTTTTTAAGAAAAGCTATTTATGAGAAGGAAATGTTGGCAATACTCCATGCACTTAAGAAATGGCGACCCTACCTAATGGGAAGACACTTCAAGGTAAAAACGGATCATGATAGCCTTAAATACTTTTTAGAACAAAGATTATCCTCTGAAGAGCAACAAAAGTGGGTCACAAAGATGTTGGGTTATGACTTTGAAATCATCTACAAAAAAGGGAAGCAAAATGTGGTGGCAGATGCACTCTCAAGAAAGGATGAGGATGTGGAAGCATTGTTGTGCGCCATTTCTATTATCCAACCAGATTGGATAAACGAAGCAAGGGAGGAATGGAAGAATGATGAAGAAGTGTGGGCACTTATTCGAAAGCTACAACAAGATTCCAGTACGTCTGATACATTTAGCTGGAAAAATGATTCGTTATGGTACAAAGATCGCTTATACCTCTGTAAGAATTCCCAGTTAAAACAAAAGATTCTTATGGAATTGCACACTTCTCCCTTAGGAGGGCACTCAGGATTTTTAAAAACTTACCACAGGGTTAAGAAGGAATTTTTTTGGGATGGCCTTAAATCAGATATTCAAAAGTTTGTGGCGGAATGTTTGGTTTGCCAACAAAATAAAGTTGAAACAATTAAGACACCGGGTCTATTACAACCTTTATCCATTCCAAGCCAACGTTGGGAGGAGGTTTCAATGGATTTTATCACAGGTTTACCCAAGTCTGAGGGAAAGAGTGTAATCATGGTGGTAGTTGACAGACTTACCAAGTATGCACACTTTTGTGCATTATCACATCCATTTAAAGCCAGTACAGTTTCTACTGCATTTATGGAAACAATTCAAAAGCTACATGGAAACCCAAAGATTATTGTAAGTGACAGAGATCCCATTTTCACTGGAAATTTTTGGACAGAATTATTTTCTTGTCTTGGTACTCAGTTAGCTCATAGCTCATCTTATCATCCTCAATCTGATGGGCAAACTGAGATAGTAAACAAATGTTTGGAAGGATATATTCGTTGCTTTGTATCTGATAAACAGACACAATGGGTCAAATGGTTGCCTCTGGCTGAATGGTGGTATAACACTTCCTTCCATACAACAACAAAAATGACCCCATTTATGGCACTTTATGGGTATCAACCACCATCCATCACATCATATTTAAGAGAAAATTCTAAGGTTCAGGCAGTGGAACATCACATCGAACATCAACAACAAGTCCTCCAACTCTTAAAGGATAACCTCGTGTTGGCACAAAATAGAATGAAACAACAGGCAGATCAACATCGCAGTGAAAGAAGTTTTGATGTAGGTGATTGGGTATTCCTACGGCTACAACCATACAAGCAAATGTCCCTAAAGCAAGCTAAGAAGGATAATAAATTATCACCAAAGTATTATGGTCCGTACAAGGTGTTGCAAAAGATTGGTACTATGGCATACAAATTGGAGCTTCCTGCAGCTTCTCGATTGCATCCAGTTTTCCATGTTTCATGTTTAAAGAAGGTTATAGGCGACAAGCTCCCAGTTCAAACAATATTGCCAGAACTTGACGAGGAAGGAAAAATTATATTGGAACCGGAAGCAGTCACAGAAACAAGAACTCGACAGCTACGAAATCGATCAATTTCAGAGTATCTTATCAAGTGGAAGAACATATCCGTTGAAGATTCCACATGGGAGGATGAGAATTTTATGCAGAAGTATCTAGAACTACTCAAGCGTTGAAGACAACACTTTTTTTAAGGAGAGGGGCATGTTGGGTCCCTATAATACTAGTGATTACCCCATTACTATTGTAGTTATACCCCTTATTTATATTGTTGTGCCCCTATTACCCCCATGTTGTTATTTCTGTGCCCCATGGAATCCCTCTATTGTTATTTTTGTGGCTTTATATTATTATTGTTAGGTCGGCTGGATTATATTGTGATTCCTTAGACTCCTATATATAGAAAGGAGGTTTTGTCATTTGAATCATCCAAGAATTGTTCATTTATGTAATGTAAAGGAGGTTGCCCCCTCGAAGAGGCTGAATTCTAAGGCATGGATCTATCTTTTCTATCTTTCCTTGAGCTGGTTTCATAACAAATTTAAATGAAATTTATGAGCAAGATGAATTTGATAGCAGTGCTGCCCACGGGGCTTTGGATTGATGGTGAATGGGTGCGCTATTAAGGCACTCCTTGCGATAGGTCACTGGTTCAAATCCTCCATGGGTACCTAGGTTAGTCTTAACTAGAAAGAAAAAAGAATTTGATAGCAGTGCTGGTCTGAATTCCTTATTTGCATTATTTTGTCAAGTAGATGACCCAATACATTTTGAAGATGCGGTCAAAAAATAAAATGGGGTTGTGAAAATGGAGGAAGAAATAAATGCAATAGAAAAGAATGACACATGGGAGTTAGTGGATTTTCCTCAAGGAAAACAAGTCATGGGAGTGAAGTGGGTCTATAAGACCAAGAGCAATGTCGTCGACAATATTGAAAGGCAGAAAGTGAGGCTACTAGTTAAAGGATACAAGCATCAACATGGAAGAGAATATGTGGAGACGTTCGCACTAGTCGCAAGGATGGAGATAGTGTGTACAGTTGTGGTGATTGCCATGCAACATAAATGGAAAGTGTATTAAATGGATGTAAAATCAACCTTGTTGAATGGAGTGCTGAAAGATGGTGTATGTTGCGCAACCACCTGGTTATGAGGTAGAATGAAAATAAGACAAAGTGTATCAGTTAAGGAATGATATTTATGGGATGAAGCAAGCACTGCATGCATGGTACATCAGGATAGATGCCTATTTGTTGGACAATGGTTTCAATAAACGTGACGGAGAGCCTACACTCTACATCAAAGAGAGTGATGGTAAGATTGTTATTGTCGTCTTATATGTAAATGATTATATTTTTACGGGCAGTGATGATTTCCTCATTGCTGATTTCAAACAAGTCATGAAGAATGAATTTGAAATGACTAACTTGGGGTTGTTAAGATATTTTTTGGGCATAGAAGTGAAGCAAACAGAAAATGGCACTTTTATTTCTCAAGAAAAGTATGTAGAAGACATTTTGGAAAGGTTTAAGAAGCAAAACAACAAGGCCACACCAACTCCAACTGTCATGGGGTTGAAGTTGAGCAAAAAAGATTGTAGCAAAAAAGTCAATTCAACATTATACAAAAGTATGATAGGAAGTTTGATGTATTTGACTGCCACTAGGCTAGATATACTGTATGCAACGAGTCTGGTGTTGAGGTTCATGGAGACACCCAAGGAAACGCATTGGCAAGCAATGAAAGGGATTCTAAGGTTTGTCAGTGGGACAAAACAATATGGCATTTTGTATGCGCGACAAGTGATTTCAAGTTGGTTGGTTACATTGATAGTGATTGGGCAGGAAGTGTTGATGACAGAAAGAGAACGCCAGGATATGTTTTTCATTTGGGTTCTAGAAACATTTCATGGGCCTCCAAGAAGCAACTGATATTTTCATTGTCAACAACAGAAGATGAATATGTCGCCACAACAGCAGTAATGTGTCAAGCAGTTTGGATGAGAAGGATGTTGAGGGATCTTCATCATGACCAAGAGGGGACGACAACTATTTTCTGCGACAACACTTCAGGAATTGCATTGTCAAAGAATTCGGTCTTTCACAAGAGGACCAAGTATATTGATGCTAAATATCATTTTATCAAGGAGTTGATTAACAATGATGAAGTTGTGTTACAACAATGCAGGTCACAAGAACAGTTGGCTGATATTTTCACAAATCCATTGGCACGTGAAAGTTTTTTTTATCTCAGAGATTTTTTGGGAATTGTCAATGGTGGCAATTGTGATTAAGGGGGAGTGTTGGAAATATTAATACCAACCACCACCTTAAACACACCGACAAACACCATGCTTGCACAGTGAACTACTGCACGGTTGCGATTTTGTTTGTGAGTGAAAGGACTGAAGTTAGAGCAGAAGTACAACGCTCACCATTCTGCAACATAGCAGAGAGTTTAAGGCATTTAATAAATTTTGGTAAATAGATATGGAGAAACATTTACTCCGCAACTGTTCCCCACACTCCACAATACCTGTAAGCTCAGAAAACCAATTACTATGTAAAATCGCCCATGTTGGGTATAAATTATTTTCTCTGTCATGTCTTAATGTTAAATTTGTATGTTGAGATAAGTATGGATGTAAAAGTCATTTGTAATGTTGGGAAACTTAGAGATAAATTAAATTTGTATGTTGAGATAAGTATGGATGTAAAAGTCATTTGTAATGTTGGGCAAGTTAGAGATAAATATGGATGTAAAAGTCATTTGTAATGCTAGGTAAGTTAGAAAGTGAGAGTCTGTGAGGTAGTGAGGAGAAAATAGTGGAGAAAATACTGGTGGGCACATGAAAACCAGTTTTATCGAGTTTTATATACATTTACACTGCAACCCTAGTGATGTGTAAATCAGAGGGAGTCTTTTGTATTTTGCAGTCTCCATTTATCACCATAATGTGTTTTCCTACGTTTTATATTATAATCAAGAGTATAGAATGTATTTTCCCAAGTTTTATATTATAATCAAGAGTATGTTACATTGGCATGTGGTCTTAAACATTGTGAGTAAATTTATGGAACCCTTTTTTCTTTTAATCTGTTTTGCAGTGAGTTATTTCCTTTGTTTTATTAAACCTTTGTGTAGTTGTGATTTCCATGCTGCAACATAAGACTTACCTCATGCAACTTAATACTCATAAAACTTACCTTGCAAGTGAGACTCCTCTGCTCTACCTGGTAAAATGTGTAGTTGTTATTTCCATGCAGTGACATAAGATTTAACTTGATGCACAAGATTTTTTTTTAATCTAGGATAATCACAAGACTTAACTTGACGCAATCACAAGACTTACCTTATAGCAATCGAATTCTGAGTAAGACTCCTCTCCTCTCCTCTGCCCCCTAAAATTTTTCTAACAGTTTCAGTAAACGACTTATTCATACATGGCAGCTTTTTATCAAAATCAGAGCCCCTCATTGAAACCGCTTACAACTAGGGACCCCCGAAATAAAATTATGGTTTTCTTCATCTAACGTAATCTTTGTTGAAGGGGCCATGAAGCTATTCGTTTACACAACCATCGTCGAAGGGATTTGTAGGGAAGAGAAGCTTGATGACGCCAAGCAAATATTCACGAAAATGGAGGACAATGGCAACGTGCCGAATGCTTTCAGCTATTGCATATTCATTCAGGGTTTATGCAAAGACAAAAAGCTGAAGGAAGTATTAGATATTGCTTTGATACCATATTAGAGACATGGAAGACTCATAGAAGAGCTTGTTCATTGCATTGCAAACATATAAATTTATACACAGAGACAGCCGTAGATGCTACAACAATCTGTCAACTGACATTTATGGTTCAACAACAATGGCCGACTACCGCCGGTTGCTGCCGACTAACATTGATGGTCTACCGACTTCTAGAACCTGCACTTTGAATATTTGTTGTGTTCTCTAGATTAATCTAGCTACTGCATTAACATAGGTAGTTGGAATTAATACCTTCCAACACTCCCCCTTAATTCCAACTATATAACAAATATATGACACTGTTAAACATACTCTTAATTGATATGCCTGCTAGTCTAAGTCTCAGCTAGGCTTACAACAAAACATTTCATTTTTTCCTTCTTGCGAAAAGGTCCATGCTTGTTCATTTGCTGGTGCAGTTTCATTTTTACCTTTCCTGTCATAAGATAGAGATTGAGCTTCTCCTTTCTTGATTGCAGGTTATCGTTCTTTGTATTCAACATTGCTTCAGGTTTTTGGGACTTATACTTGTCCTTACTGCTTGCAATTTCTTCAAGTTTTATTGCTTCTTCCTGATTGTCAATATCTACACACTCAAAAACAATGTTAGATTCATAAACAGAACCATACTGATTCTTCTCATCCTGCTCATTCATGGATTCTTCAGTTTCAATTAGCTTTATCTCTGCATCATAATCAAGCTTGACATCTTCAAACTTGTTTCTTCCTTTCACTACTACTACAATTTCTTCTTCATGTTCTTCCATGCGATCATAAAAAACAAACAACAATTTATCAATCATTTTCTTTTTAGAGATAACTTGCAATTCATTTTCATAAAATAAATATCCATTATCAAATTTAATTCCCAAATCGTCCGCCATTGCAACTTTGCTGAGGAAAATTACACACTTGAAATGTTACGAAGATAAACAGAATCGAAAGCCAAATAAATATGCAGTACGACACTCTGAATTCTTAGCAAACAACCAATGAAATAGCTAGGCCAAGCCTTCACGTCTCACAACATAGTTCTATAGATGCTAGCCCTTTCCAACAGCTCTCACAATGTTGTAACCCTCGGCAGCTTCCACAAAGCCTTTACAAAGTGATCACTCAACACAACAATGTCTACTTATCAGTCACAAGCGCTTCCAACTCCAGAGGATCCACTATTCCTTGCTTTGCAGAGACTGTCGAATATAAAAATATTCACACAGTCTTATACCATCCACATGACCGCACTCAAGAACATCAACCAAGCATAATCACACTACGCCCCCTTTTAACATTTCTCGGTCATTAAGGTTCATGACAACGATAACGGGCACAACAATCCGCTCATCTCTTTAACACTTTCGTTCTTCAATACTTAGTGTAGAACTGAACACAACACAACTTTCACGCCAGACTCCTTGCTTGATCGTTCACGGAGAGGCTCACATAGCTTAGTTATTTTTCTCATAGGTTTTTTTGTTTCCTCCTAAATAAGGACACACAAACCTTTGCACTCTTCCTTGGCCTCCAGGCTCTTTCACGCTCGGCACAACGCTAGCAGCAGGAAAACGTGCCCCACGGTGGGCGGCACAACGCTCCACCACACTAAGATAACTCCACAGGAATTAAAATCATGACTCACTCACCGAAGCTCCACAGATCGTCAGCTCAACAACAACCCACCGAATCTCCACAATCGGTTTTCTCTCCACAACAAATCTGTCTCATGCGCTTTTCTCCAGACTGCAATTACACATCAACAGCTTTTACAGCAGACTCTCTATATTCAAAACACAGCAGATAAAAAACACAACACACAAAGAATATTTCCTCCACACTTATAGCACCATGATGCACCTCTCGCAGCGACCTTCCCACGCCGAACAACTCTCACCAGTCAGCGCAAACAACAGAGCACGCAGCTCCCAACTCGATGAGCACACAACTCCACCACATGTACAGCTTCCACACTCCAACGCCACTAGACCACTCACATCCTCAGCCTTGTCTGCACCAGGCCTCCACGCTCTCACTCTCAAGGCACTCTTCTTTTAACACAACGACAGATGTTGTGGTTCACAAGTTCGCTCACAGCTCTTCCACACACAATACTGCAAACGAACAAAACTCTCAGCGAAAGTCTCTAGTTCTTCACCGCAGCGGACTAATCTGACGGCCAGCTGGCACAAAAGAACCTCACCAGTGTTCACAGGACTGCACCAATCTTGGTGTCCCCCACATACAGCATCACAGCTCTACAATACTCAGCCAAAACCCTCGGCTCTGATACCATATTGGATATTGCTCTGATACCATATCAGAGACACAGAAGACTCATAGAAGAGCTTGTTCATTACATTGCAAACATATAAATTTATACACAGAGACAGCCGTAGATGCTACAGCAATCTGCCGACTGACATTTATGGTTCAACAACAATGGTTGACTACTGCCAGTTGCTACTGACTAACATTGATGGTCTGCCGACTTCTAGAACCTGCACTTTGAATATCTGTTGTATTCTCTAGATTAATCTAGCTACTGCATTAACAGAGGTAGTTGGAATTAACACTTTCCAACACTCCCCCTTAATTCCAACTATATAAAAAATATATAAGACACTGTTAAACATACTCTTAATTGATATGCCTGCTGGTCTAAGTCTCAGCTAGGCTTACAACAAAACATTTCATTTTTGCCTTCTTGTGAAAAGGTCCATGCTTGTTCATTTGCTGGTGCAATGTCATTTTTACCTTTCTTGTCATAAGATAGTGATTGAGCTTCTCCTTTCTTGATTGCAGGTTATCATTCTTTGTATTCAACATTGCTTCAGGTTCTTGGGACTTATACTTGTCCTTACTGCTTGCAATTTCTTCAAGTTTTCTTGCTTCTTCCTGATTGTCAATACCTGCACACTCAAAAACAATGTTAGATTCATAAACAAAACCATATTGATTCTTCTCATCCTGCTCATTCATGGATTCTTCAGTTTCAATTAGCTTTATCTCTGCATCACAATCAAGCTTGACATCTTCAAACTTGTTTCTTCCTTTCACTGCTACTACAAATTTTTCTTCATGTTCTTCCATGCGATCATAAAAAACAAACAAAAATTTATCAATCATTTTCCTTTTAGAGATAACTTGCAATTCATTTTCATAAAATAAATATCCATTATCAAATTTAATTCCCAAATCATCTGCCATTGCAACTTCGCTGAGGAAAATTACACACTTGAAATGTTACGAAGATAAATAGAATCGGAAGCCAAACAGATGCGCAGTACGACACTTTGAATTCTTAGCAAACAACCAATGAAACAGCTAGGCCACGCCTTCACGTCTCACAACACAGTTCTATAGATGCTAGCCCTTTCCAACAGCTCTCACAATGTTGTAACCCTCGGCAGCTTCCACAAAGCCTTTACACAGTGATCACTCAACACAACAACATCTACTTATCAGTCACAAGCACTTCCAACTCTAGGGGATCCACTATTCCTTGCTTTGAAGAGACTGTCGAATATAGAAATGTTCACACAGTCTTATACCATCCACATGACCGCACTCAAGAACATCAACCAAGCATAATCACACTGCGCCCCCTTTTAACATTTCTCGGTCATTAAGGTTCATGACAGCGATAACGGGCACAACAATCCGCTCAGCTCCTTAACACTTTCGTTCTTCAACACTTAGTGTAGAACTTAACACAACATAGCTTTCACGCCAGACTCCTTGCTTGACCGTTCACAGAGAGGCTCACACAACTTTGTTCTTTTTCTCATAGGTTTTTTTGTTTCCTCCTAAACAAGGACACATAACCCTTTGCACTCTTCCTTGGCCTCCAGGCTCTTTCACGCTTGGCACAACGCTAGCAGCAGGAAAACATGCCCCACGGTGGGCGGCACAACGCTCCACCACACTAAGATAACTCCACAAGCATCCAAATCATGACTCACTCACATAGGCTCCACAGATCGTCAGCTCAACAACAACCCACTGAATCTCCACAATCGGTTTTCTCTCCACAGCTGAAACTCTCCACAACAAATCTGTCTCATGCGTTTTTTTCCAGACTGCAATTACACATCAACAGCTTTCACAACAGACTCTCTATATTCAAAACACAGCAGATAAACAACACAACACACAAATAATATTTCCTCCACACTTACAACACCATGCTGCACCTCTCGCAGCGACCTTCCCGCGCCGAACAACTCTCACTAATCAACGCAAACAACATAGCACGCAGCTCCCAACCGATGAGCACACAGCTCCCACACTCCAACACCACTGGACCACTCACGTCCTCAGCCTTGTCTGCACCACACCTCCACACTCTCACTCTCAACGCACTCTTCTTTTAACACAGTCTCCAGTTCCTCACCATAGCGGACCGATCTGACGGTCAGCTTGCACAAAACAACCTCACCAGTGTTCACAGGACTGCACCAATCGTGGCGTCCCCCACATACAGCGTCACAACTCTACAATACTCAGCCGAAACCCTCAGCTCTGATACCATATTGGATATTGCCCTAATACCATATCAAAGACACGCAAGACTCATAGAAGAGCTTGTTCATTACATTGCAAACATATAAATTTATACACAGAGACCGCGGTAGATGCTACAACAATCTGCCCACTCACATTTATGGTTCAACAAAAATGGCCGACTAGCTTGCTGCCGATTAACATTGATGGTCTGCTGACTTCTTGAACCTGCACTTTGAATATTTGTTGTATTCTCTAGATTAATCTATCTACTGCATTAACAGAGGTAGTTGGAATTAATACCTTCCAACAAGAAGTTGTCCCTTATAGCCTCGAAATGCTTAACCAAGGTTGGAACCCTAATGTTGCCACTTTTGTTTCGATCATGGACGGTTTTGTTAAGTAACTAAGATCAGACGAGGCCAAGGGGGTTATTAATCAGCTCAAGGAAAAAGGTTTCATTGCAGATGAGAAGGTTATTTGAAGAAGCAATGTTTGAAGAATCAAATGAGGCTGCCTCGTATTGCTACGAAATTTCTGAAGAAGGGATGTCGTTCCAGATTATAGTTCATTCCAGCTGCTTAGATTTCAACAGATTTAATAGTTTCTTAGATGGATAACATTGACATTGTGAGATGACGATTGCTTTGCTGGTTCAAAATTTCCATATATATTATATCCATTTTGCTGCATTTCGGATATAAACCATTCCTGCATAACATTTATTTTGAGATCTCATATCATTATCAGCAGATTTTGGAACGGAAGGTTGTGTGAACCAGTAACATGAATGTGTATATTTATATCCATAATCATAGTTACAATTATGAGTTTCAGTAATGGATTTGTAATGGGCATTGTGAGTACCTATGTGAAAAGCAAAAGTATTTACATTTAAAAATTGATATCATTCTTTGTGAATTGCGAGAAGGATAAAAAAGAGAAAAGAAAAAACATTTGTATCTGTATTTTTGTTACAGTTTGAATGGTTACATGCGAATATGAAAGATTATCCATCTCGTTTCAATGCCAAATAAACTTTTATTTCAAATTCAGGTTGCAAATTCATAAGATTCAAAATGGAATGATTCTCACAAAATCCCCTCACTAGCCATGTTTGTGGCCAATAAGATGCAATTAAGATTATTTTTTAATTACAAAAGGGCTGTTTGCAGAAGGTATAGATGGTAACAATCCTGCAATTACGTCAAACTCATATGACTATTTACATTTTTCATACCGTTGAATTGAACTACAATAAAAAAATTTATTCATGTTTTTGATTTTTAGACCATACAATTTTGAGCAAAATAGTGAATTTTAATTTTCTAAATGGTTTTTTTAATATTAAATAAATTTCATGAAAAACAATTCAATTTTATAAATTATACCATGAAAATTTACAATTCCAAAAATCCTACAACATTTTTAAAAATATATAATAATTAATTTAATATTTTTTATTATTTTACAATATTTTTTAAATTTTACTTTATTTTTTCATATTTGGACTTTTATTTTTTTAATGTGGCTAAAAAAATTTAACTTTATGAGTCTAAATCGAAACTTTCTAAAATTAAATCATTAATTTTAAATTTAATTATATTAAAATTATAAAAAAATACAAACAATGGTTGGGAATTTTCTGCTAAATTCCAAAACAAAATCACTGAACAGAGAGTAATACTCTGTTTTTACCACAGGATCTTTAACACAGGGAAGCATAAAAAAAAATTGTTTGCTAGAGAACAGAGATTCACACCCATAAAAAACTCTTTGTATTCATTAACTAGAACTGCTGTTACAAAACCATCTTCCTCTCATAGAGAGATTCTCCAAGAACACTTCAGTTCCAAAACAAAAAAATTTACTCTGTCCCTCTCTTGAAAATTTTTACACTACTGTGTGTAAAAATATCTTACATTTACTGCAAAAAAAAATTCTTACATATACCCTGCTGCATTCTTCAAATTACATTTCAATGAACAAAAATACATATGCGTTGCTCCATATATTTCCCTCACGCTGCTGCATTTACATTGCATTTCCCTTTTTAACAAAAGTTACATTCACTCTCTGCTCTGTTTTTGTTTCACACTGTTGTAAGTTTTTTCCCTTGCATTACAATACACAACTCAAAAAACATATTACATTACATATGCAACGACTAAACAAAAAAACATGACCATTATGTTTTCAACGAACAAAACAAAAGGAATTACATACGATTTTTCCCTTGCATTACAATACACAACTCAAAAAACATATTACATTACATATGCAACGACTAAACAAAAAAAACATGACCATTACGTTTTCAACGAACAAAACAAAAAGAATTACATACGATTTACTTGTGTAGTAAAAGGACTACTACCGTGGATAATAAAAAATAGTAAAATTAAAATTTTACCTACTTTTACCATCCATAGTAAATTTTTCATTAAATGTTTTTTTGATAAAACTGGCGGTCAACCAAAAACTTCACGCAATGTGTTTGTTGCAGGCTTGTACGCAGCTTTGACTTTGATCAACGGTGGACAGCTTTCCTTTCGATCAAACGGTTATCGCTTGCCCAATCCAAACGAACGTTACGTCCCGATGAAAAGCTGTTTTGCAAAACGTACTGGGGACACGCGTCAAATGGTGATTGTATCGGGAGCGTTTGAGAGAACACCACCACCTTGTGAAAAGCGGTGCGATAAAGACAAGCAGTTTTCCGGAATAGTTTTACGGTCACTGCAGTTGGAATTACAATTTCAACACTCCCCTTTAATTCCAACTGTTGGATTATCAGTCATACCCAAACATTTCCTCAAAAACTCAAAATTTTTCTGGTCCAATGGCTTGGTCAGAATGTCTCCAACCTGCTCTTGAGTCCTGCAATGTTGTAAAACGATTTCTCCATTGTTCACCAATTCCCTGATATAATGAAACCTTCTATCAATGTGTTTCGTTCTCTTATGAAACACCAAATTCTTGGATAATGCAATAGCTGAGCTATTGTCACAAAAAATCACCCTTCCTTTTGTCTGCTCTTGGCCTAAGCTCCTTCACATCCTTCTGATCCAAACTGCTTGACATGCTGCTGCTGTAGCTGCCACATATTCAACCTTTGCTGTAGACAATGCTACAATAGGTTGTTTCTTAGAAGCCCATGAAATGGCCCCTGAACCCATGTGAAAAACATAACCGGATGTGATTTTCCGATCATCTACACTTCCAGCCCAATCACTATCTGCGTATCCAACTAAATCTGAACATTCTGAAGTAGTATATAAAATTCCAAACCTTTTTGTACCTTTAACATACCTCAGAATCCTTTTTTCTGCCTGCCAATGTGCTTCTTTTGGCCTTTCCATAAATTTGGAAATTAAACTAACAACAAACATTATGTCTGGTCTAGTTACAGTTAAGTATATGAGGCTGCCAACTATGCTCTTGTACAAACTAGGATCAAAATCCTTGCTATTGTCCTCTTTGCTGAGTTTTGATCCCATCACTGTGGGAGTGATTGCTGCCTTGCTCTCCTGCATATTAAATCTTTCCAATACTTCATTTACATATTTTGCTTGTGAAATAAAAATTCCATTTTCATTTTAATCTACTTCTATTCTTAAGAAGTATCTCAGCAAACCCATGTCAGTCATTTCAAATACCTCTTTCATGACTGCTTTGAAATTTTCAATGAGATATTCATCATTACCTATGAAAATAACATCGTCAACATATAACACAACAATTAGAATTTTACCATCCTTTTCTTTGATGTAGACGGTGGGTTCTCACTCACACTTATCAAATCCATTTTCCAGTAGATAGGAATCTATCCTACTGTACCATGCTCTTGGTGCTTGCTTCAGCCCATAAAGAGCTTTATTCAATCTGCACACTTTGTGCTCTTGGCCTTTCTTTTCATAGCCTAGAGGTTGTTCAATGTAAACCTCTTCCATTAACACTCCATTTAGGAATGCTGACTTCACATCCATTTGGTAAACTTTCCACTTGTTTTGTGCTACTATGGACAACACTGCTCTCACAGTTTCCATTCTTGCAACTGGTGCAAAAGTTTCCTCATAGTCTCTTCCACACTGCTGCTTGTATCCTTTGACAACCAGCCTTGCTTTGTGTCTTTCTATTTTTCCTTCAGCATTACTCTTGGTCTTGTAGACCCATTTAACTCCAATGACTTCTTTTCCTTTTGGTAGTTCAACCAAATCCCATGTCTTGTTTCTCTCTATGGCATTGATCTCCTCATCCATAGCTTCTATCCATTTCTTATCCTTAATTGCATCTTCGAAATGAATAGGGTCATCAACATGACAATACAAATCAAACAAAGAATTCATACCTTCATCATAAATGTCACTTAAATTTCTGAACTTCTTACCTCTTTAATTTGGTGTACAAGTACTTGAAGATGCACTTGAATTTCCTCCTTGTGGTGTGCTTGGAGAAGCACTTTCATTTCTCCTCAAGGGTGTCCCTTGTTGTCCTTGTGTTGGCGCAGCTGTTTGGGGATGTATTTCAGCCATCTCTTCATCATCTTCATCATGAGACAAATAGTTTTTAACATTCACTGTTTTCTCTATGCTTCCATCCCAAGATTCCTCCTCAATGAATTGAACATCTCTGCTCACAAAAAACTTCTTGGTAGATGGGATATACAACCTGTAAGCTTTGGATTCCTCACTGTATCCAATGAAAATACATTTCTCCCCTTTGCTGTCTAACTTCCTCCTTAGCTGATTTGGAATGTGTGCATAAGCCACACAACCAAAAACTTTCATGTGGATGACTCTTTGCTTTCTCCCACTCCATGCTTCTTCCGGCACTCTGTTCATGACTGCTTTTGTTGGGAATCTATTCAAAATATATACTGCAAAGTGTACAGCTTTAGCCCAATAATCATTTGGCAAATGTTTTTCCTTTAACATACTCCTCGCCATATCCATGATTGTCCTATTCTTTCTTTCGGCAACTCCATTTTGCTGCGAGGTGTATCTAGCTGTAAATTGTTTGTCAATTCCATTTTCTCTACAAAACCTTAGGAATTCGTTGGAGATATAGTCACCTCCTCTGTCAGTTCTTAAAACTTTGATATGTAGCCCGCTTTGGTTTTCTACAAGTGCTTTGAAATTTCAAAATTTTTCAAACACTTCACTTTTGTTCTTTAGAAAGTAAACCCAAGTTTTTCTAGTAAAATCATCAATGGATGTTAGAAAATATTGGCTGCCTGTTAGTGATGGAGCTTGCATCGGTCCACATAAGTCTGAGTGGACAATCTCTAAGGGTGCCTTTGCCCTTATGCTTTTCCCTCATGGAAAACTTTCTCTGTGTTGTTTCCCCAAGATACAACCTTCACAAAGGTTGTCTGGTTTCTCTATCAATGGTAATCCTCTTACCATTCCTTTTCTACTCAACAATTTAAGACCTCCAAAGTTGAGATGTCCAAATCTCAAGTGCCACAACCAATTTTCATCTTTTGGTACGCTTTGAAAAGCCTCTTGGGTAACTGCTGCAATTACTTCTTTGTTTTTCAAATCTGCCTTTATTCTGAGAGGGAACATCCTATTCCTTGTCATCTTCACTTCAACAATACATCGTTTGCTGGGTGCTCTATCCATGATGGTGCATACATCATTCTCAAAGAAAACATTGTACCCCTTTTGAACAAGCTGTCCAATACTTAAGAGGTTACACTTCATTCCAGGAACATAATAGACATCTGCTATGGTTTTATTTTCACCTTTCTTTGTAAATATTTTAACTTCTCCTTTTCCCATAACAGAGATTTTAATATCAGTCCCAAGTGTGACTTGTGACTTCACACTCTGATCTAGAGCAAAAAACAGGGCTATGTTTCCTGTCATATGGTTGCAGCAACCGGAGTCTAGAAACCATATATCATCACTGTTTGTTTTAGCCATGTTACAAGCTAAAAGCACATTATCTTGGATGATATTTTCTCTAGTGATATTTGTATTAGATCTATTATTCATATCATGCTGCTTCTTCCTACATTCATTTGCATAATGCCCATTTTTTTACAATAATAACATTGGACATTGGATTTTTTATACCTTTGTCCTTGAGCATGATGTTGTCCACTTTGTTGTTTGTAGCCTCTTCCTTGAGCATTTGCTGGATTGTTTCTTCCACCTCTGTTTTGGCTTCTGCCTCTTCCTCTCTTGTTTCCTCTGCCTTGACCTCTTCCTCTTCCAAAGGACATCTGGGTCTTGAAGGCTTGTTCTAGAGATGAGTTTTCATTTCTACTCAACCTTTGCTCATGTGTTATCAGTGATGCATGAAGTTCATCAACTGAGAAATTTGTGAGATCCTTTGTCTCTTCTATGGTGGTGACAATCACATCGAAATTTGAGGGTAGAATCCTCAATAGTTTTTCCACAATCCTCCTTTCTTCAAGAGTTTCTCCATGAGACCTTATCTGTGTGACCAGACCAATTACATGTGTGAAGAATGAGTCAATATTGTCTGACTCCTTCATGCACAGATTCTCAAAATCTCTTCTCAGCAACTGTAGTTTTGATGTCTTCATTTTCTCCATCCCTTGATAAGTTGTCTTGAGAGTTTTCCATGCTTCTTTGGATGTCTTGGCTGCTGCTATCCTTGGAAGCACACTCTCATGCATTGCTTGATACAAAAATACGAGGGCTTTTGAGTCCTTCTTCTTATTTCTCTTCAACAGATCTTTCTCTATCTGAGTTAATCTATTAAACTCATATTCATCTCCTCGTTCTTCAAACCCATATTCAACAAGTTCCCATAAATTTTGTGAGGCAAACAGGGCTCTCATGGTTATTGCCCAATAGTCATAGTTTTTCCCATTAAACTGTGGGAGCTGAGTATTAAAAATACCCATGCTAGTGCTGGTGCTGGAGCCAGCCATTCCTTGCACTCTCAGCTATGCTTCAAATATTTGATTGTGTATTTAAAAAACACTGACTGTCTTCAACAGCTACACAAAAAACTTTGAGAAATACCTGGATCCTTTCTTGACTGAGTCTTCACTCTGTTGGAGAAGCTGTTGTAGCAAAAGAACCTTCCTTCAGCTTCTTTGACACCTTCAAAGAGCCTGGACAAGCTCTGATACCACTGTTGGGAATTTTCTAGTAAATTCCAAAACAAAATCACTGAACAGAGAGTAATACTCTGTTTTTACCATAGGATCTTTAACACAGGGAAGCATAAAAAAAAATTTGTTTGCTGGAGAATAGAGATTCACACCCATAAAAAACTCTTTGTATTCATTAACCAGAACTGCTGTTAGAAAACCATCTTCCTCTCACAGAGGGATTCTCCAAGAACACTTTAGTTCCAAAACAAAAAAAAATTACTCTGTCCCTCTCTTGAAAATTTTTACACTACTGTGTGTAAAAATATCTTACATTTACTCCAAAAAAAAATTCTTACATATGCCCTGATGCATTCTTCACATTACATTTCAATCAACAAAAATACATATGCGCTGCCGCATATATTTCCCTCACGCTACTACATTTACATTGCATTTCCCTTTTTAACAAAAGTTACATTCGCCCTCTGCTCTATTTTTGTTTCGCATTGTTGTGCGTTTTTTCCCTTGCATTACAATACACAACTCAAAAAAACATATTACATTACATATGCAACGACTAAACAAAAAAACATGACCATTACATTTTCAACGAACAAAACAAAAGGACTTACATATGATTTACTTGTGTAGTAAAAGGACTACTACCGTGAATAATAAAAAATAGTAAAATTAAAATTTTACCTACTTTTACCATCCATAGTAAATTTTTCATTAAATGCTTCTCTGATAAAACTGGTGGTCAGCCAAAAACTTCACGCAATGTGTTTGTTGTAGGCTTGTACACAACTTTGACTTTGATCAACGGTGGCCAGCCTTCCTTTCGATCAAACGGTTATCGCTTGCCCAATCCAAACGAACGTTACATCCCGATGAAAAGTTGTTTTGCAAAATGTATTGGGGACACGCCTCAAATGGTGATTGTATCGGGGGTGTTTGAGAGAATACCACCAACTTGTGAAAAGCGGTGCGATAAAGACAAGCAGTTTTCCAGAATAATTTTACGGTCGCTGCAGTTGGAATTACAATTTCAACAACAATTATAAAAAAAAATACAAACAATTATAAGATACTCATGCTTTTTGGGTTAGCGCAATGTAATATGTAATACCATATAGGAAGTGTTAGCACCTGCTAATTTATTTCAAATTGGCTCTCTGGGATTTCTAATCAATTCACACTTTACAGTGATTTCAAATGCGAGAGCTCTTAAATGTTTTCTTAGCGCCAAAAGCTATCAATTTTGTAGCGTTATTTTTGCCAATATTGGAATCAATATGATAAATGGGAAAAATTCAGATTGGCCCCAAAGGTTCTCGATCTTGGAAAAAAAGAAAGAAAAAGGAATTGGTTTTTAAGGCCAAATTTACACTCAATTTATTTATCTATTATTATTATTTTTAACCTAAGGTTTAATCTCCAAGCTTATTTTATAGACCTTGATGCTTTTGGTGTTTTTTTTTTCTCCAAGCTTAGTTTATAGACCTTGTCCACCAAGAATCCAATAAACATTTGGTTATCTTCAAGAGGTTATGATTCCATCACCCAATGGACACTCTTTCTTTCCCAACCAAATTTCTTTTGTAATCTCTCACTTACCAAAGATCTGGTCATTACTTAATTACATGAGCAATTGTCAAAGTGATACTGGGTAGATAATTCATAGAGGGAGCCCCCTACAATTGGAAATATTAGCTTTCAACCCAAATATTGGTTGAAAAGGTTATTTCAAAGATCTCCTACCACAACCAGGACAATTTCTGAGTGATAACATCTAGATGCCATTGTCGGGGAGGCGAAGTTTGATGTTAAAACATGTTAGGTCCCTATATTAATAGTGTAATCCATTATTGTTATTAGTGCAACCTTTTATTGTATTGTTGTGCCCATTTAGTTCCCATATTGTTATTACTATGCCCCATAGAAGCCCACTATTGTTATTGTTGCACCCTTAGAATATTATTGTTATGTCGACTTTGATTATATTATGACCCCTTAGACTCTTATATATAGAAAGGAGGTCTTGTCATTTGTATCATCCAATAATTTTTCATTTGTGTAATGTAAAGGGGGTTTCCCCCTTCAAGAGACTAATTTTGAAGTCGTTGATCTATCTTTTCTTCTATTTTGTAAGTTGGCTGCATAATATTTGATATCAAAACTTTGGATTCTAGGGTTTTGCTGCTCCAAATAGGTCATCGTGGAATGTTCACTATAAATTTTTTATCTGATGTTTCAGAAGCTGAAATTAAAACTCCTTTTAGCTAAAATCGTAATGAAACTCAGGTCCGAATTTGAGATCTTGTCCAACTATATTTTCGGAGATATGCTCCAAGGAAGTTAAGGGTTTTGCAGGCTCCCAAATGACATCCCAAACAGGTGACCTTCAGAAATTCGTCATAACTTTTTCTCTGAGCATCAGATTGAAATTTCATAAGAAATTATAGAAACAGGGCAGACTATAGTTTTCTTTGTATCTTTGTTAGGTACGCAGGTAGAAAAACGTCACATGGAAGGTCGTACAAGTCCACTCTACTGAACCAATCTATAATCAGGACATCATGGGATATTTGGCATAACACTTTCTTGAAGAATCCAATATTGATCAAAATGGTGGGGTTAAAAACAGGACTCATAGGGCTACAATAAGACGCAATTTCAGACTTTGGATATTTGAAATTACAAGAGATATAATAGATTCAATATCGAGCTCCTGCAAAGCATAAAAAGATGTGTAGTTTTTAATTTTCTTTGCATAAGTTTGGTTTGAAAAATTAGTTTGAAGTGATTCAAAGGATATAATGAAGCATAATTATCATTAATTGATGCCCCAAAGAAAGAAAATAGAAATACCTAGTAAGAAACATGAAAGCTCTACCATGACTCATGAAGAAGATGAAGAAATGCAACATGATATATCAAAATTACGAGACCAAGTGCAACAAATTTCACTCTTACAAAAAGTAACAGAAGCTAAGATGGATGGTTTAAAGAAATAAATGGAAGCTATGATGGATGGCATGGAAACTAATATGGAAGCTAAGATGGATGGTTTAGAAGCAAAACTGAAAGAAAACATTGAAGATTTGAAAAAAGACATGGAAGGTTTGAAACAAGGCTTGGAAAAGTTGCTACACGAAATTCTTCTTAATAGTGAAAAGGTAGTAGATGAAACTCATGATGAGAAAAAATTTAATGTTAATCATGATTTCATAGAATCTAATATTGGATTAAAGACTCACCATGTTCCAAAGATCAATATGAGAAATTTTGATGACAAGAATCCCGTAACATGGATATTACAGATGGAGCAATATTTCAATCTCCAAAATGTGCACAACACACAAAAGGTACATATTGCAACTTTATATTTGGATTCTAATCAGTTTGTATGGTATCGATGGCTTTTCTTTTGTAAACAAATTGTCACTTTGTCAATTTTTATGGAGGAAATGATAACACATTATGAGGATACAAAAAGAAACACCTTTTTTAGCCAATTTATAAATCTCAAAGAAAAGGGTTCAATGGTGGATCACATTGAGGAATTCCAAAAAATGACTATGAGGGTAAAATATATTCCAGAGAAGCATAGGATTGATGTGTTCATAGGGACTTTAAAGGATAACATCCAACATGAGGTTCACCTTTAGGAACCTGATTCATTGGAGAAGGAATTAAGGTTGACAAGAAAAATTGAAAGCAAAATTATCAAACAAGTAAGCCTACCACTCACAACTATAAAGATGTAAGTGTTGTTGCCCCTAGCCTTCCACAACCTACAAAGTTGACACCACAACAATTGGAAGAAAAAATAGCAAAAGGGCTTTGTTACAGTTGTGATAGAAAATACACTAAAGGTCATAAGTGTGTTGAGAATAAATTATTTTACATAGATTGTGAAGAAGAGGAAGAAAATGAACAAGAAATGTCAAAAGACGAGGATATACACCAAGAACCAAACCTAGAGAAAGAATAAATGAATCCGGCCATATCTTGTAATGAATTGGCATGAATTACGACTCCTCAAATCCTCAAGATAAAAGGACATATCAAAAAGAAAAAAGGTAATAGTGTTGATTGGTTCGGGTTGTTGATGCAGGAACATTCAGCCCAATAAAATCATTGTATTTTAGTAGACATAGGGGGTCTTGTGTTTCAAGGAAGTTGGGTTCCTATGTTTTGAATTAATGTAATTATTAAAGGTTTTGACTGATTTTAATGAGAATAGGATTTAATTGAATATTGCGAGACATAATTGTAAATGTTCTTGAATGTAGGAGAACATGAGAGATTTAGGATAGTTGAGTGATGAGAGGTTTGAAAATTGATTGTAAATCTCAGATTAGGAGTCAATTCATGAATTTATGGATTAGAAAGGAGTTTTAGGAGTAAGAAAGAGATTTAGGAATTTTGTTAAGGAATTTATGGATCTAAACCAGAATTGGTTTTAGCATCCCTTTGTATAAATATAAGCCTAAAAGGCAAAGACAGGGTTTAAATGTTTTAGATAGGCTAGATAGATAGCTAAAGTGTGTTTGTAAGCCTATGAGCAGGGTGTGAAGCGGAGGCCACTAATTAGAAGAATCAGGCCAAAAAGACAGAGCCTTAATATGTAATCATTTGTTATATGTGTTGGTATACAAGAATTCTGTTCATGACTATATAAATGTGTGATTGAATATCGAATGAAAAATTACAATGAATTAGAGATTTGCATAATCTATATATGCAGGGGGAGTTCAGAAAATGCACAGAGAGGAAGAAAGCGAGACAGAGGCTCATAATGGGCCGTTGATTCATTCGAAGGATCAAACTAATGCTCTAGAATGACAATGATTTAAGAACTCACAAAGTTTAAGCTCCGAAGGGAGTCATAGCGGAACATCAGAAGACCCAGAATCATTGAAGAAACCCGAAAACACAGTGAAATACTGAAGAAATAGTAGAAAAACCCAAGTAAGCATGGAGCGAAGAAGTGAAACGTTAATGCACAATAGCCATTGGATCTTTACGATCAACGGCCAAGATTAAGTCGCAAAGAATGGAGCAGAGTTATGAAATATCGCATCGGAGGAAAGAAATAGGAGAAACGAACCCTGACCTCAAGTCTTAAGTGATTGTGATCTTCGATCGAAGCATGAATCGTTGGATCGTATACTCTGATCAACGGTGGAGAGTTAATTGCACTTCGCAGAAGTAATAAACCCCGGCTTCAAGCTCTAAGCGATTGCGATTGCCAATGCGATCATTGGAGTGATTGCATCGCAACATTTAAAGGTGCTCTATTGGTGGAGGAGTAATGTGATGAGCGATAGAGAAAACTCGATAAGTAATTAAGTGCGGTTAATGGTATTTGAAGTCTAAAATGATATGTTAATCACATATTGTGCATGATAAGAGTCAAGTGTGAATGTGACCTGCTGAATATGGTGATTGCGATTAGAAATAAAGGTAAATCTCGTTAACTGTGTAGAAGCCGTATTAAAGCAGAAATGTATGAATTCACATGTTTTATGTGATTTCTATTATATAAACATTATAATAAAAATAGTGCCGGTATGAGGTTTTCATGTGTAAGTCCAACATTACCAAGGTTTAAGGGTTAGGTTATGTATGTAACAACAATGTTATAAAGGATAAATGTTTAGGCTTAAGGTTTTAAGGTAAGGTTTATGAGGGTGGATAGAGTTTTGATAGAAGGAAATGATTAAGGGAAAGACTGGGCTATTGTAATGCATAATTCGACATAAGACTTTAATAAAGGGGCCTAAACCATTTATGGATGAAGATTTGACTCGTTAGAGAGTTAAAATTCCTGAGACAAATGTGATTATGGATTTGTACATGCATAGTGTGGGTGTAAGCAGGGGTAACCCTGCATCAGTGGTACCCATAATTTTATTCATTGTAAGATAGCCAAGGAATTGAATTTCTTCCTATATCGATCACTAGAGTGTCAAGTGATGGTTGCAAATGGAGGAACCATAAATTTCTCTGGAAAGTTCCATAACATAAAGCTATCCATGGGATAATATGTATTGAATAGTTCAATGCTTTCCATTCCAATGGGGTGCTGATGTTGTACTAAGAGTCCAATGGCTACAATCTTTGGGTATGATAACTTTTAATTTTCAAGAAATTTTTTTGAATTTTTTTTGGGAAGGAAAGAAAATTGAATTAAGTGGTATTGCAGGGAAACCAAGAAAGATAATAAGATCTAATAGCATGACAAATCTTCTAAAGAAAGAACAACGGGGCGTAGTTGCACAATTATGTTGACTAGAGGTTCCTACATCGAAATTATCTATTTCTCCAGAACTCCAAAAAGTTTTGGACAATCACTCCAAGATATTTAAGACTCCCAAAGGCCTCCCACCTATTCATGATCATGATCATGCTATTCATTTGATTCCAGGAAGTTTTTCTTCAAACATCAGGCCTTACAGATATCCATATGCCCATAAGAGTGAAATTGAACATATGGTTGCAGAAATGTTAGAGGATCGAACATGTGGTTGTAGAAATGTTAGAGGCTAGTATAATTCAACCTAGTCAAAGTTCTTTCTCTGCTCCATCAGTATTGGTGCGCAAGAAGGATGGATCATGGAAAATATAGGGAGCTCAAAAATATCACTATTAAAGATAAATTTCCTATTCATGTAATTGATGAATTATTAATTTATTAGATGAATTACATGGAGCAATTTACTTCACCAAGTTGGATATTCATTCAGGATATCATTAAATCAGAATGAAGGCTGAAGACATTCCGAAAATACCATTTAAAACTCATGATTATCATTATGAATTTTTGGTGATGCCTTTTGGCTTTACCAATGTACCTTCTACATTTCAAGGTTTGATGAATTCCATTTTCAAACCCTTCCCTAGAAAATTTGTGTTAGTATCTTTTGATGATATACTAATCTACAGTAAGTCTTGGAAGTATCATGTTCAACATGTTGACATGGTTCTAAAACTATTGGAGGAGAAACAATTATATGCAAAAGCCTCCAAATATTCCTTTGGAGTACAAGAGGTGGAATATCTGGGTCATATTGTATCTCATGAAGGTGTTAAGGTAGACCCTAGAAAAATTAAGGAATGGAAATCCCCACATCCATAAAGCATCTACAAGGATTTCTCAGGTTGACAGGGTATGATCACAAGTTTGTTAAGAATTATGGGAGAATAGCAACACCTCTAACAACATTACTGAAGAAAGATGCATTTTCTTGGACTCCAAAAGCAATGAAGGCCTTTGAACATCTTAAAGAGGCAACGTGCCAAGCACTGGTCTTAGCTACGCTAGATTTCACAAAAGCCTTTATTGTGGAATTTGATGCCTCAGGAAATGGAATCGGGGCTATTTTAATGCAAGAAGGAAGACCCATTTCTTTTGAAAGTCATCTAATAAAAGGAAAGTATTTACACAAACCTATTTATGAGAAGGAAATGTTGGCAATACTACATGCAATTAAGAAACAACGACCTTACCTAATTGGAATACACTTCAAGGTAAAAAAGGATCATGACAGTCTTAAATACATTTTAGAACAAAGATTATCTTCAAAAAAGAAACAAAAATGGGTCACAAAGATGTTGGGTTATGACTTTGAAATTATCTAAGAAAAACGGAAGCAAGATGTTGTTGGAGATGCACTGTCAAGAAAGGATGAGGATGTGGAAGCATTGTTTTATGCCATTTCTATTATCAAACCAAATTGGATAAACGAAGCAAGGAATGAAGGAAGAATGATGAAGAAGTGTGGGAATTCAAAATTTGCAACAAGATCCCAGTACATCTGATACATTTAGCTGAAAAAGTGATTCATTATGGTACAAATATCGCTTATACCTCTGTAAGAATTCCCAACTCAATCAAAATATTCTTCTGGAATTGCACACATCTCCCTTAGGATGGCACTCAAGATTTTTAGAAACTTACCACAGGGTTAAGAAGGAATTTTTTTGGGATGGCCTTAAATCTGATATTCAAAAGTTTGTGGTAGAATGTTTGGTTTGCAAACAAAATAGAGTTGAGACAATTAAGACCCCAGGTTTGTTACAACCTTTATCCATTCCAAGTCAACGTTGGGAGGAGGTCTTAATGGATTTTATCATAGGTTTACCCAAGTCCGAAGGAAATAGTTCCATCATGATGGTAGTTGATAGACTTACCAAGTCTACATACTTTTGTGCATTATCTCATCCATTTAAAGCCAATACAATAACTACTGCATTTATCGAAACAATTCAAAAGCTACATGGAAACCCAAATATTATTATAAGCGACAAAGATCCCATTTTCACTGGAAATTTTTGGACATAATTATTTTCTTGTTTGGGTACTCAGTTACCTCGTAGCTCATCTTATCATCCCCAATATGATGGGAAAACTAAGATAGTGAACAAATGTTTGGAAAGATATATTCATTGCTTTGTATCTGATAAACAGACACAATGGGTCAAGTGGTTGCCTCTGGCTTAGTGGTGGTATAACACTTCCTTCCATATTGCAGCAAAAATGACCCCATTTATGGCACTTTATGGATATCATCCACCGTCCATCACATCATATTTAAGAGAAAATTCTAAGGTTCAAGAAGTGGAAGATCACATCGATCATCAACAACAAGTTCTCCAACTCTTAAAGGATAACCTCACTTTGGCGCAGACTAAAATGAAACAACAGGTAGATCAACATCACAATGAAAGACGTTTTAATGTAGGTGGCTGGGTATTTCTACGACTACAACCTTACAAACAAATGTCCCTCAAGAAAGCTAAGAAGGATAATAAATTATCACCAAAGTATTATGGTATGTACAAGGTGTTACAAAAGATTGGCACTATGGCATACAAATTGGAGCTTCCTGCATCTTCACGAGTGCACCCAGTTTTCCATGTGTCATGCTTAAAGAAGGTTATAGGTGAAAAGCTCCCAATTCAAACAATATTGCTAGAACTTGATGAGGAAGGAGAAATCATATTGAAACTTGAAGTAGTCACCGGAACAAGAAATCGATAGCTCCAAAATCGATCAATTTTAGAGTATCTCATCAAGTGGAATAACTTACCCTCTGAAGATTACACATGGGAGGATGAGAATTTTATATAGAAGAATCCAAATCTACTCGAGCATTGCGAACAACACTTTTTTGAAGGAGAGGGGAACGTTAGGTCCCTACACTACTAGAGTATCCCATTATTGTTATTAGTGCAACCCCCGTACTGTATTGTTGTGTCCATGTAGTCCCCATATTGTCATTATTGTGCCCCATAGAAGCCCACTATTGTTATTGTTGTGCCCTTAGAATATTATTGTTATCTCGACTCTGATTATATTGTGACCCCTTATACTCCTATATATAGAAAGGAGGTCATGTCATTTGTATCATCCAAGAATTTTTCATTTGTGTAATGTAAAGGAGGTTTCCCCTTCAAAGAGACTAATTTTGAAGTTCTTGATCTATCTTTTCTTCTATTTTGTGAGCTGGTTGCATAAAAAAACATCCTTGGGTAGAACGACAACAATCCAGATTTGATTGTTGACGATGAACAATGGTTATACACAAAGGAGATGTGCATCTTTCACCTAACAACTCTATTCTCAAACAATCTAGAGTTTGATAGCATGAATGGAAACTCCATTGTCCAAAGAATTTAAAGCTACAAGAATGTACTAGTGATTCTAGTGGATGAAGGGATTATATGTTGCTACTATTATTTCAAGGTATGCATGCTTGGGTTTTTCATACCTTCCTGGCTTTCCAAATCTTCTTCCTATAAAATAATATTTTTTGAGGAATTGTCATAAATTTAATGGAGAAGATTTGAGCCTGGCCTTGAAACATATCATGAATTATTGTAACTTCACTGATCTCCTTAAAATCAAGAATGAATATGTATTCCTTAGACTGTTTTATGATTCCTTCAAATGAAAATGTAGAAGTTGGGTTGAAATTTTACCTGCTAGGTCCATAATGTCTCTAACAAGTTTTTGGATTATATTCTTGGAAACAAGGATGGAGAAATGAGAAGTTGTCGTAGCCCATGTTTCCATTCAAGGTTTTTGATAATGGAACAATATGTATACTGATGATGAATTGGATGAAATTTTTTCTTCATGTTTATCTTCTTATTTAAATTCATGCACTTGTGGCTCAGAAGATAACATTCATCTCTTAGAAGATTTTGCTAAAGAGATAAAACTTAAATTTTCAGAGGTTCAATAGATGTCCCAAAGCCTTTCATATCAAGGCCATTCTTTTGAAAATTATTTTCAGCAACCATGAAAAGAGATATTTCTACCCTCTATTATCAAGAGTGGGAAATTTTCTGTTTTGGATTATGGATTTGAAATAGAAATCATACATGAAAATTTCAACCATAGTGATCAAATTTAAAAATACATTGAATATCAACAGACAAGATATGACATCTATGAATTTAACTATCCCATAACTGTTTATATGGACGGTCTTTGTAGCTTGAATGTTCAACTCAATTTTCACTATGAAAAACAAATCCATTATGAGTTGCCACAACTTGTACATTTTTCAATTTTCACTTTTTGAAGCACTATCAAGCGACCACATTATTTCATCATCTACTTGATTGGTTGCATTGGAATTTTTGTATTATTTGATTAAGTATTTTCTCAACAAGAAAGAGTAGGGTAGAGTGTGCAATAATCTTGCTGGCCAAGCATTTATTTTATTATCAGCCTACAGTTTCAGATTTAGTTCTCAGTCAGTGTGCAACATGTACAGTTTTGGTTCTCATTTTGGTTCAAATGCAGAATAGGTTGGTTGCAAGGTCAAGTTGCAGGATAAAGCTTGGGAGCAACCCAATGGATCAAGCATAGGGTCTATATGTTCTTTACTGCCTCCTATGGGGACAATATCCCCACTAGAGCCAGATGTTAGCACATGCTAATTTCTTTCAAATCCAGAGTTTAGAAGAAGGAAAAGGAAAAGGAAGTCTGCAAAATAAACATGTACCATTCTTTTAGAAAAGTATTTGTATCTATTAGATATCATTTTTGGATTCAACTGCGCTAAGAAAGTCATTCATCTATAACCATTTCCATGAGAGGTGGTCGTAATTGACTAATTTCTCATGATTTTTTAATAGTTCACTTAGCACTCATTTCATCGGGTGATGCTCACAGGAGTGAAGAAGTGGGATTGAAACTAGTGAAATGAATCACATAGTGTCAATCATCACTTCCGGGGCTTGCACCCAGTAACTAGGGCTTCCCAAGAGGTCACCCATCCCAGATTGCCTCTGGCTTAAGTGCGCTTAACTTGGAGTTTTCCCCACAATCAAGCCCACTTAGCTTGCTACCCCATTTGAAAAACCTTAGCAAGTATTGTGTCTCGTGAACCATTCAAGTATAGTTCCCTTCACTCTTTTGAATTTAAGTATTAAGGGGTTTTCATAGTGCATTATATTAGATATCATTTTGGGATTCAATTGCATTAAGTAAGTCATCCATCTATGAGCATTTCCATGAGAGGTAGTCATAAATGACTAATTTCTCATGATTTTTGAATAGTTTACTTAGCACTCATTGCATTGGGTGATGCTCACAGGGGTGACGAAGTGGGATTGAAACTAGTGAAATGAATCACATAGCATCAATCATCACTTCTGGGGCTTGCACCCAGTAACCAAGACTTCTCGGGAGGTCACCCATCCTAGATTGCCTTTGGCACAAGCGCACTGAACTGTGGAGTTTTCCCCACAATCAAGCCCACTTAGCTGCTATCCCATTTGAAAAACCTTAGCAATAATTGTGCCTCATGAACCATTCAAGTAGAGTTCCCTTCACTCTTTTTAATTTAAGTATTAAGGGGTTTTCGCAGTGCATTATATTAGATATCATTTTGGGATTCAACTGCATCAAGTAAGTGATTCATTTATGACCATTTCCATGAGAGGTAGTCGTAACTAACTAATTTCTCATGATTTTTTAATAGTTCACTTAGCACTCATTGCATCGAGTGATGCTCACAAGGGTGAAGAAGTGGGATTGAAACTAGTGAAATGAGTCACATAGCGTCAACCATCACTTCCGGGGCTTGCACCCAGTAACCGAGACTTCCCGAGAGGTCACCCATCCTAGATCACCTCTGGCTCAAGCATGCTTAACTGTGGAGCTTTCCCCACAATCAAGCCCACTTAGCTTGCTACCCCATTTGCAAAACCTTAGCAAGTATTGTGCCTCATCAACCATTCAAGTAGAGTTCCCTTCACTCTTTTGTATCTACCTAAAGAGATTAAATCTATTGAATACATTCAATTTGATCTAAAATTTGAGCATAGTTTATTTAGGTCAAAATCCGAGTCTAGTTTTTTCAGAAACAATCCTTGATGAAACAAAGTTTAAACCTTATATTCATAGTACTACTATTCAATGAGTAAGTGTTTCACAAGAGAACAAAGGTATTTGGTTACAGTTTCACAAATTAGAATGTTTGGTTCATCAACTTTAAATAACTGTTTCTAAATCTCCCACATTTCAATATCTGGTCCCACCATTTTCTGCTCCAGTTGATTCACTTCCATTCTTCATGTTCCAACTATTTTTGTTGGATACCCATTTCATCAATTATTACAACAATAATTTCACTTCCTTTTTCATCTAAATTCTAGATTCCTAGTGTTGGTTCAACCTCATCTCACACAACCATGGTTGTTAGATATTCCCCTCTCAATCTGCAAGCTCCACTACATGATATTCCTCTGAATTATAGCTAATGTTTTGATCCAAAATGATCAAGGAGTGATCTAGAGGATCCAAAATATGCTCAAAGTTCTAGAAAATGCTCAAAAATAAAAGTTGTCATATGCTTTTGAAACCACCTTCATTTCGTAGATTTTGTCATTCTGAATCTAGTTCAACTTGAACAGGTGAAATCCAACTTTGTATGAAGAAGTTATGCAAATTCAAAGTTCAGGTCCAAGTAGGGCAAAAACTCAAAGGTCAACTGGTCAAAGTCAAATTCAACACTAAGGGTTCCACAGGTCGACAAGCAATGCATGGTTCTAGCGGTCAAGGTTCTAGACTTAGGGTTCCAGCCGACACGTGGTGCTTCCAGATCTTGACAAGTGTCATTGCATGGTTGGTTGATTTTGATCCAACCTTGAGGGGACACATGGCCTTATCGAAAGGTGACACGTGGCCTCATAAGACTGGTAAAAAATTGTTAGGCATAATAACGGATCGGAGGGGATTTGATCCCGCAAACTTTCGGAAACAAATATCACGCCTTACTATTGGGATACAATGGTGGTTCTTGTTACAAGTATTGCACTGCATATATGTAAAGGGTATAAGGTTCGTTATAAACATCGCCATACATATCTCTCCACCATATTTGTCAATAATTATCCGATATATCAATATTATCCACCTGCACCATACATATCCACTCCACTAGTTATGGATAGGCCATGGCCCATATATTATTAATGTAATACAACATTATATGAGGTATGGTGGGGTGGAGGGTCTATTAACCCTGCCACCATAATGTTTGACAAAATTAATGTATGCTAAATATGTGACACAACCGTCATCGAATATCACTAAACAAATCACACTCTTTGTGGATTGAACCATGGACCTGTAGTTATAAAGTGACATGCTCAACCATAGTTCCATAAGTTGGTCTTGTAGTAAAATTAGCAGTGCCATTTGCTTTTGGGTGCAGTAGATAGTGCTTTTGGCTTATTTTAGCCATCTAGAGACCGTTTTGAGAACATAAAGAGTCGAAATAGGGGTTTTGATGCCTTTTGAATGTACTGGTGGAATTATTTTGATGATTTGACACTTATATTTTGATGTAAAATGATTTTGATAATTTTTAATAAAGAGGCCTCCCCGCTGTTGTCTCTTTTTCTAGCACCTGTAGCACAAGTGCTTCAGGAGATATAGAAAGCTTCCTAGAGACATCCTCTCGGTTGATTATAGACCAATGCCTAAGAAATATTAGATAGAGGAGTGCATGTAAGATTATCAATGAGGGGTTTCTGCTGCACTCTAATTGTCACGTAGTTTGGAAAGATAATAAATGGGGGCTTGGTTCAATAGTATTTCATCAAGGTGAAATCAAGAAGATACATGGATCCAAATACAGGGGGTGAATCGGGATGATCTCAAAGAAGAATGTCTTGTTCTAATGGATGACACACAACAATGAGCATCTTAATATTGAAGTTGTAGTAAAGGTGAAGAGGATGGAAAAAAGGAAGGAAATAGATGCATAGGGCTGTAAACAAAACAAAATCCTAAGCAACAATGTTTTGACAGAAGGATGGAAAGTAGATTAGATGGAATGACAAGAATTGCAGAGCATGAATTAAGGTTTCATGTTATATACCTCATGGATAAAATTATCACTAATAAACATATGTAAATCTATTCTCTTAAAGGTACATAAGTAAATCTTTAAATAACACAGGTATTGTTACTACTTAGCAACATACATATAACCATGAAAGAATGAGACTAGCAGCTTCATTACACAATTTTAGTAGAAGAGAAACATTAACATGAAATGAGATTTATAGAGGGGAAAACATACTTCTTATAGCCATGATTTGAATCATCAAAGAGTTTCATTAATCCTCGAAATGATTCGAATATACCAATCCATTATATTTAGCCATAAATTGCTCAAGTCCCTCATGAACATGCAATTAGAACTAAAATGGAAGCACAAAATTTGGACCACTATGGGTGCAGAATTTCGGAACCTCTATTAAGTGTTTCTTCCCACTATTTATAAGAAGAGGGGGAGCTTTGAATTAACAGTTACAAAATATCCCAGCTCTAGCTCCAGCTGTCTGATAGAACAATTGTCTTGACGTGCGAAGGCTGTTGCCCATAATGATTTGATTCATATTTGATTTCGTTCTTAAAAATATAGAAATTACAGAATAATAAGAAAAAGGAAAACAAAATGATGATGGTAGGAAAATATCTCTCATACGCCCCTATTATGGCCTCTGCTCAGGCCACATATCTGCCTCAATGATCTGGCCAGTAAGCCTATCACTTTTACCCTAACTGTGTTGAGATTGCAACAAGATGATGGAGCTTAGTGAAAAGAGTCGCCTTCACTAAGTGGGCCCGCAGGCTATTTTTGGCGCAAGTCTATTTTTAGACTATGTCTATTTTTAGACATATGGATCATGTCTATGGATTGCAGGTTGTTGTTTATGGATGATTGATCAAGTTGGGAAAAAATAGATGGACTTCTATTTTTGATGAAAGTGTGAGTGATCATAGTGTGAGTGATCAAAGTCTATTTTTAGACTGGCTGTCAAAAATAGAAAAGTCAAATATTATTATCTCACAATAATATTTGGACTATAAACTTAATCTTATTCTCTTGGAGCACTTCAGTTTGAGCTACAGAGGTGGCACATGCAGCTGTTAGAAGGAAATACGCTTTTCTTATGAGTCAGTTGAGTTGTTGCATGCATGACTTCAGTTAGAACTCAATCAGTTGAGTTTGGTGGAGTTGATTGTGGAGTTGATGGAGTTGTGTTCAATTTGACTTGGTTAAACTAGTTGTAATTAGTCTAACTGCAACTAGACTAATGATGAGTTGTTAAACTAATTATTAACTCATGATGCAACTAATGAATACATCAGTTAACTCAGTTGCATGTCAATGCATGTTCAGTTCAACAGGGACAGGTGGTAGAGAATCAGATTGCTATCAGTTGTGACTATAGTTGTGCACCAGATCTTGCACAATCAAGGGATTGAGTATGCAAATGAGTTTGCTCACGTATTTTCCCACATTATAGCTTGTGCTCACGTCCAACAAAGAGTGAGTGACTATTTTGCAGGTGAAAAATGAGTTTGGTAAGCCATTCTCATCAGTTCTTGAGCAGGTATTGAGCAGTGGAGGCAGGCAAGCAGTGGAAGAGATTTGGAGATCAGATCTGAGCTGTCAAAATTTCTACATGGTATCAGAGCGAGCTAGATAATTGTAGAAAAAGTTTCTACATGGTATCGGAATTGTTGATCATCAAATCTACTATTCAGGAAGTGTTTACATTCTATTTCTTCAGGGAGAGTCTGTAATCGGGCCAGGTAGCCTCTGGATTCATCCTTCTTTTGGAAGGTGAGATATCCGGTGAATGCCCATACAGTCAATCTCTGTACGAGAAATATTGTGTTCTCACGAATCTTAGATCCGAGGCAGTTGAGTTGGAGCTGGTGGAAATCGAATTTGCAGCAGTGTTGTTGAAATGTCTTTCAACGGATTGCAAATGTTATTCCAAAGCAAGAGCGACCTGGCGCTCAAGGATAAACTCAGAAACAATAAAGGTGAGAATGGATCTTCATCAAAGGTATCTGATGAAGAGAATTGTGCTTTGGCTGCCAAAGCAAAGAAGGGGAAGAACAAGAAAGCTTCTTATTCCGGTGCAAAAGGCAAGAAGCAAGATATGTCCAAGGTGAAGTGTTTTCACTGTCACCAGCACGGACACTATGCCACAAATTGTCTGCAGAAGAAG
Organism: Pinus tabuliformis; assembly: GCA_031772625.1. NCBI lineage: Eukaryota > Viridiplantae > Streptophyta > Pinopsida > Pinales > Pinaceae > Pinus > Pinus tabuliformis. Next base: position 92,255,637 of record CM062814.1, on the reverse strand, counting down.
AAGAACAAGCAAGCTGCTGGATCTGCAGGTGGAGAGGCCTTAGCTTCTCGGTTTGAGCTTGATTTTTCGTTGATCGCATGCTTGGTTTCAAGTGTGATGGGATAAGTGTGGTTCTTGGACAGTGGTGCATCTTTTCACATGACGGGAGATAGAGATTTGTTCTCTGATCTGGAGGAAAAAGATCTTGGAGTGCACATCGAGATGGGTGATGATGGTAGATACAGTGCGACCGGTATCAATACCATTTACTTTGAGAGGGAGTTTGGTAAACCCTTTGTATTGAAGGAAGTCATGCATGTTCCACGATTGAAGAAGAATCTCATCTCGGTGGCGATGTTAGAAGACAAGGGGTATGATGTTGTTTTCAGTGAGGGAAAGGCCTTCCTGCGCAGCAAGACAACTGGTGAGACCCGGAAGATAGGGGTTCGAGTGAGGAACCTTTATCAGTTGCATGTAGATGGATGCGTAGCAATGGCAAGCAAGGCAGAAGGATTGGTGAGCCGGGATGATGGCGAGTTGTGGCACAGGAGATTGGGTCACCTTCACCATGGAGCCTTGAAGATACTGCAGCAGATCACTACAGGGCTTCCTAAAGGCACACTTGCGCAGTCAGATCAGTGAAAGGGGTGTAATTTGGGGAATTTTGTGAAAGCCACCTTTCACGAGAAGGATAGTTGCGCCACGACGATCCTTGAGAGAATTCACACAGACGTGTGTGGACCTTTCTCAGTTGCTTCGACAGCAAAACACAGGTATTATGTGATTTTTGTTGATGATTTCTCTCGTAAGTGCTAGATCTTCTTCATGCAGAAGAAGAGCGAGACATATTCAAAGTTCTGTGAATTCAAAGCACTGGTCGAGAAGGAGTCGGGGAAGAAGGTGAAGGCTCTTAGGAGTGATAATGGTGGTGAATACATCTCGGACGAGTTCAAGGATTTATGCAAGACAGAAGGGATTCGTAGAGAGCTCATAGCTCCCCATAAACCACAGCAGAACGGGGTAGCTGAGCGGAAGAACAGAACGATTGTGGGTGCTGCACAGGAAATGTTGCATGATTAGGGCCTACCCCTTCACTTGTGGACGGAAGCATGCAATACAATAGTTTATGTGCAGAACCGTTGTCCTCATAGGATACTTGGCATGAGTACACCTGAGGAGACTTATTCTGGTAAGAAGCCTGATCTTTCTCATTTGAGGATTTTTGGTGCTAACGTTTACATGCATGTGACGAAGGATGCCAAGAAGAAGTTGGAGCCGACCGCAGAGGTTGGGATATTTGTGGGGTACACTGATACGCCCCACAACTATCGTGTGTATTTTCCAGACAGTGGTAAAACTGTTGTGCGACGGGATATAAATTTTCAGGAGGAGAAAGCCATGAAGTGTTCGCTTGAGAGGGAGCTACACTTGCATGCAGATGAGGAGCTATTAGTTCCTAAGGATGAGCTTCAGGACGTGGATCAGCCACAGGACAAGGTTCATGGAGTGGAAGAGACCACTCATGCAGCGCCAACCATCAGAGGGCGAAAGCGCTTGACAGAAGCTGAGCGACTGGCTCAAGATGCAGAGAAAGTTGTAGGACCACCTACAGCCCAACGCAGGCAGAGACAGTCACCTGATCGGTACACTGGATACATGTTGGAAATAATACTGAGAGGGGGGGGTGAATCAGTATTATCAGATCAGATAAAACTTTTCAATTTCATACTCAGAAACATATACGCGACTTCAGTTAAGTGAACCCGCGTGTACACGCGACTGTGTCTAAAGCAACTAGCGTATATTCAGAGATCTTATGATTCAGTTAGCTTATCTTCAGTAAATGCATCAGAACATTATTAACCATGTTAACAGTAAACAGGTGCAGTATAACAGAACAGATCATCACACATAAGGCACACACATGAACACCATGATATAAGGTGGAAACCCAATGTGGGTGAAAACCACCTGCTGCAATTTGTTTCTATCTTCCTTTAATAAGAAACTTCTTTTACAATGTACTGGTGCAGTCCTTTACCAGCACGCAGGCTACAACCTGCAGAGGGCTACAACCCTCATAGCTCTTGTACTAGCCGATCCATTTACTAGTACGTAGGTGCCTACCTACAGAATGCTCCAACCTTTACTCGTTTTCCAGCTGCTCCTGGAAGGGAGCTACAACCCCCTGGCTCTTGTACTGGCTGATATGTTTACCAGTACGTAGGTGCCGGCCTACGATCTTCCCGGGACCACGTTTCATCAATTTTCAGACTGGATCCAAGAGTACACAACAAACATTACTACAATACAATCATCAAATTATACTTGCATCATAATTCATTAAACAACCCAATACTGAATCACTGAAACCCTATCATCAAGATCAAAGAACCCAAACCAGAGCCCAGAACTCTGCAACAACCACCAGAATCAGCAGCAACCTGAAATATCAAATCTTATTATGCATACGCTACTTCACTGTACCAAAACCGCGTGTATACGCGCTTTCACCAAAGGCAACCCGCGTGCAGATCTAGAAATAATTACTTATACCTTCGCTGTCAGATCCGACCCTTGCCAAGCGTCCTGAACAGATAACGAGCAATACCAGATCTTCTCACTTCGTCAGACACCCAATACTTACACCTTTGCCTAATGATCTTCTCCTTATATAGCCTTAGGTACTTCACAATACCACGGTCCAAAACCATAGTAACACAATACCATCAACCTCAAAACGAGGGATCGACACGCCCGTCGAGACACCATGGTCCGAAACCATAGGCACAACTTCCAAGGACTAACCGCCACTGACCAAAGGTACTTTTCCACATACACGCTCTTTTACTGAAGCCAACCTGCGTGTACACGCGACTTGATATATAGAGAACCTGCGTATACGCGACTTGGTATATAGTGAACCTACTTGTATACGCGACTTGGGCTTAATGAACCTGCGTGTATGAACTTTCTTGGCCTGTTGTACTAAGATCTGTCCTCTGATTAAGTTGCCATCACCTGTACCAACCTCTGAGCACCTGTACCAACCTCTGAGTGAGTTGCCATCAAGGACAACACTTGAATCATAATGCCAACAATCTCCCCCTTTGGACTTGATGGCAACCACCACACCAAGTCACTCTCCCCCTTTGACATCAAGGGCAAAGGGTGGACCAAGATATTCTCTTCTTTGGTATACCTTCTGCTGTCCATACTGCTGTCCATACTCTCCCTGAGTACATGCTGAAATCTCAAAAATGTGCTCCGCCTTTGTGTATGCCAAAGTGTACCAATCTATCCATCCTGCTCTTGCTGAATTGTGCTGTTCATGCTCCCCTTGACTGTAGGCAAGATCTGCAAAAGATGTTCTTCGAGAAGAACAAGGACTTATACATCATAGAAGACCTTCCTATCACCAAAAGACTCAATATATACATTCATCACCCAACCTAGTGGGGATATACCAATATTGACTCGTCCACCTAACCATGTGGAGATACATTAAGAGTTTACTCATGATAAGACATGAACATTACATCATTCATCCCAGGCATAGTGGGGAAACCAACATAGGCCGTTACATGACCTTGACATCATAAAAGAGATATCACAAAAGAGATACATGACATAGTGATGAAATATCTAGACCAAGACTTATGAAAGCCACCATCAGCATCATGATCTGTACCATAAGCATCAGCCTGCATTACCATTCCTTTGATCAAACAGCAAGATGTATCATTTAGCTTCTAACCATAATGTCAACAATGCATTATTTGAAGTATATGCTCCCCCTGAGCAAGTATCAAGACATTTCCAGACATCCTCAGCAGACTGTAACTGTTAACCAATAGAGCATATACTGGACTGGATCATATCAGACCCCTTTTCTGAGTCTGTCCCCACTGCTTTTTCACAAACTGACATATACGCGACTTTGTAGTGTGAATCTCGCGTATATACGCGCCTTTCCTTCATGAAACTTGCGTATGAGAATTAGAACACTGAAGTTTTACACCTTCAGCTCCCCCTGAGTCTGTTATGTCTGTGCTGTGCTGAGTACCCTGTGCTGTGCCACATCTTTCTGATTGAACTTCCTTCTTCTTCCATATCTTCAGGCATGTTGATGATTTCTTCTTATCATGAGCTTTGTTCCTGCAATCCTTTGCTCTATGTCCAAACTTGTTACATGCATAGCATCTTACATGTTTCATATTCCTCCTATAGCAATCAACAGCTTTGTGGCCAAACATATTGCAAGAAAAGCAATATCCATTAAAGTACCTTGAATGTGATGATCTTTCTGCATGATGGTCTTGACACCTTCTTCTTCTACATATGGCTGCAACATGTCCAAGATTATGACATACATAACATTCAACATTATTCATGGGAGAAGAAAAAGATTTTCTTTGAGGAGTCTCTTTCCTTGATTGTTGATGGGGTTGTCCTTTCATCTCCTTGTAGAGCCTTTCAGATTTTGCATTAGAGATTCTTGTCTTACTTTGTGAACCAGATTCACCTTCAATAGACTCATGAAAACCAAGACCAGTTTTGATAGCAGGGGACCTTTGACTACTAAGAATATCATCCAAGATCTTAGTACTATCTTGAAATCGTAATAGTTTATCTTTTTCTTCTAATTTACTTTTCAAGATATTTACCTCAACTTGATGTTGTTCTTCTTTTTCCAGACATTGCGTCTTCAAGGTATCTTCAGTTTTACTTCCTTCATCCAGCTGATGCCTTAGTTTGAGGATCTCATTTTCTTGCTCTTTATTCAGTGCTAGCAGCATTTGTCGAATCCTAGAGGCATATTCCAATAGATCTTCTAATCTGATGATTTCTTCCTTGAGGGCATTCTCCTTTTTGCTAGGTAGATCTTGCTGATCTATGGTTTGATCTGATGCTTCATTTGTTTGTCCATCTTCATTTTGAGGTGATTCAGGATCTGAATTCTTGCTTCCACTCAACGACAGGTTGTCATTGTTCCTTTGAGCTGTCTTCTTCTTCTGACGTGCTTTCTTCCCCATTGTTCTACGAATCTCCTTCAAGCGATCAAGCTTCTCTGAAGGACCTGCTCTGATACCAATTGTTGGAAATAATACTGAGAGGGGGTGGGTGAATCAGTATTATCAGATCAGAAAAAACTTTTCAATTTCATACTCAGAAACATATACGCGACTTCAGTTAAGTGAACCCGCGTGTACACGCGACTGTGTCTAAAGCAACTAGCGTATATTCAGAGATCTTATGATTTAGTTAGCTTATCTTCAGTAAATGCATCAGAACATTATTAACCATGTTAACAGTAAACAGGTGCAGTATAACAAAACAGATCATCACACATAAGGCACACACATGAACACCATGATATAAGGTGGAAACCCAATGTGGGTGAAAACCACCTGCTGCAATTTGTTTCTATCTTCCTTTAATAAGAAACTTCTTTTACAATGTACTGGTGCAGTCCTTTACCAGCACGCAGGCTACAACCTGCAGAGGGCTACAACCCTCATAGCTCTTGTACTAGCCGATCCATTTACTAGTACGTAGGTGCCTACCTACAGAATGCTCCAACCTTTACTCATTTTCCAGCTGCTCCTGGAAGGGAGCTACAACCCCCTGGCTCTTGTACTGGCTGATATGTTTACCAGTACGTAGGTGCCGGCCTACGATCTTCCCGGGACCACGTTTCATCAATTTTCAGACTGGATCCAAGAGTACACAACAAACATTACTGCAATACAATCATCAAATTATACTTGCATCATAATTCATTAAACAACCCAATACTGAATCACTGAAACCCTGTCATCAAGATCAAAGAACCCAAACCAGAGCCCAGAACTCTGCAACAACCACCAGAATCAGCAGCAACCTGAAATATCAAATCTTATTATGCATATGCTACTTCACTGTACCAAAACCGCGTGTATACGCGCTTTCACCAAAGGCAACCCGCGTGCAGATCTAGAAATAATTACTTATACCTTCGCTGTCAGATCCGACCCTTGCCAAGCGTCCTGAACAGATAACGAGCAATACCAGATCTTCTCACTTCGTCAGACACCCAATACTTACACCTTTGCCTAATGATCTTCTCCTTATATAGCCTTAGGTACTTCACAATACCACGGTCCAAAACCATAGTAACACAATACCATCAACCTCAAAACGAGGGATCGACACGCCCGTCGAGACACCATGGTCCGAAACCATAGGCACAACTTCCAAGGACTAACCGCCACGGACCAAAGGTACTTTTCCACATACACGCTCTTTTACTGAAGCCAACCTGCGTGTACACGCGACTTGATATATAGAGAACCTGCGTATACGCGACTTGGTATATAGTGAACCTGCTTGTATACACGACTTGGGCTTAATGAACCTACGTGTATGAACTTTCTTGGCCTGTTGTACTAAGATTTGTCCTCTGATTAAGTTGCCATCACCTGTACCAACCTCTGAGTGAGTTGCCATCAAGGACAACACTTGAATCATAATGCCAACAATCTCCCCCTTTGGACTTGATGGCAACCACCACACCAAGTCACTCTCCCCCTTTGACATCAAGGGCAAAGGGTGGACCAAGATATTCTCTTCTTTGGTATACCTTCTGTTGTCCATACTGCTGTCCATACTCTCCCTGAGTACATGCTGAAATCACAAAAATGTGCTCCCCCTTTGTGTATGCCAAAGTGTACCAATCTATCCATCCTGCTCTTGCTGAATTGTGCTGTTCATGCTCCCCTTGACTATAGGCAAGATCTGCAAAAGATGTTCTTCGAGAAGAACAAGGACTTATACATCATAGAAGACCTTCCTATCACCAAAAGACTCAATATATACATTCATCACCCAACCTAGTGGGGATATACCAATATTGACTCATCCACCTAACCATGTGGAGATACATTAAGAGTTTACTCATGATAAGACATGAACATTGCATCATTCATCCCAGGCATAGTGGGGAAACCAACATAGGCCGTTACATGACCTTGACATCATAAAAGAGATATCACAAAAGAGATACATGACATAGTGATGAAATATCTAGACCAAGACTTATGAAAGCCACCATCAGCATCATGATCTGTACCATAAGCATCAGCCTGCATTACCATTCCTTTGATCAAACAGCAAGATGTATCATTTAGCTTCTAACCATAATGTCAACAATGCATTATTTGAAGTATATGCTCCCCCTGAGCAAGTATCAAGACATTTCCAGACATCCTCAACAGACTGTAACTGTTAACCAATAGAGAATATACTGGACTAGATCATATCAGACCCCTTTTCTGAGTCTGTCCCCACTGCTTTTTCACAAACTAACATATACGCGACTTTGCAGTGTGAAACTCACGTATATACGCGCCTTTCCTTCATGAAACTTGCGTATGAGAATTAGAACACTGAAGTTTTACACCTTCAGCTCCCCCTGAGTCTGTTATGTCTGTGCTGTGCTGAGTACCCTGTGCTGTGCCACATCTTTCTGATTGAACTTCCTTCTTCTTCCATATCTTCAGGCATATTGATGATTTCTTCTTATCATGAGCTTTGTTCCTGCAATCCTTTGCTCTATGTCCAAACTTGTTACATGCATAGCATCTTACATGTTTCATATTCCTCCTATAGCAATCAGCAGCTTTGTGGCCAAACATATTGCAAGAAAAGCAATATCCATTAAAGTACCTTGAATGTGATGATCTTTCTGCATGATGGTCTTGACACCTTCTTCTTCTACATATGGCTGCAACATGTCCAAGATTATGACATACATAACATTCAACATTATTCATGGGAGAAGAAAAAGATTTTCTTTGAGGAGTCTCTTTCCTTGATTGTTGATGGGGTTGTCCTTTCATCTCCTTGTAGAGCCTTTCAGATTTTGCATTAGAGATTCTTGTCTTACTTTGTGAACCAGATTCACCTTCAATAGACTCATGAAAACCAAGACCAGTTTTGATAGCAGGGGACCTTTGACTACTAAGAATATCATCCAAGATCTTAGTACTATCTTGAAATCGTAATAGTTTATCTTTTTCTTCTAATTTACTTTTCAAGATATTTACCTCAACTTGATGTTGTTCTTCTTTTTCCAGACATTGCGTCTTCAAGGTATCTTCAGTTTTCCTTCCTTCATCCAGCTGATGCCTTAGTTTGAGGATCTCATTTTCTTGCTCTTTATTCAGTGCTAGCAGCATTTGTCGAATCCTAGAGGCATATTCCAATAGATCTTCTAATCTGATGATTTCTTCCTTGAGGGCATTCTCCTTTTTGCTAGGTAGATCTTGCTGATCTATGGTTTGATCTGATGCTTCATTTGTTTGTCCATCTTCATTTTGAGGTGATTCAGGATCTGAATTCTTGCTTCCACTCAACGGCAGGTTGTCATTGTTCCTTTGAGCTGTCTTCTTCTTCTGACGTGCTTTCTTCCCCATTGTTCTACGAATCTCCTTCAAGCGATCAAGCTTCTCTGAAGGACCTGCTCTGATACCAATTGTTGGAAATAATACTGAGAGGGGGGGTGAATCAGTATTATCAGATCAGATAAAACTTTTCAATTTCATACTCAGAAACATATACGCGACTTCAGTTAAGTGAACCCGCGTGTACACGCGACTGTGTCTAAAGCAACTAGCGTATATTCAGAGATCTTATGATTCAGTTAGCTTATCTTCAGTAAATGCATCAGAACATTATTAACCATGTTAACAGTAAACAGGTGCAGTATAACAGAACAGATCATCACACATAAGGCACACACATGAACACCATGATATAAGGTGGAAACCCAATGTGGGTGAAAACCACCTGCTGCAATTTGTTTCTATCTTCCTTTAATAAGAAACTTCTTTTACAATGTACTGGTGCAGTCCTTTACCAGCACGCAGGCTACAACCTGCAGAGGGCTACAACCCTCATAGCTCTTGTACTAACCGATCCATTTACTAGTACATAGGTGCCTACCTACAGAATGCTCCAACCTTTACTCATTTTCCAGCTGCTCCTGGAAGGGAGCTACAACCCCCTGGCTCTTGTACTGGCTGATATGTTTACCAGTACGTAGGTGCCGGCCTACGATCTTCCCGGGACCACGTTTCATCAATTTTTAGACTGGATCCAAGAGTACACAACAAACATTACTGCAATACAATCATCAAATTATACTTGCATCATAATTCATTAAACAACCCAATACTGAATCACTGAAACCCTGTCATCAAGATCAAAGAACCCAAACTAGAGCCCAGAACTCTGCAACAACCACCAGAATCAGCAGCAACCTGAAATATCAAATCTTATTATGCATACGCTACTTCACTGTACCAAAACCGCGTGTATACGCGCTTTCACCAAAGGCAACCCGCGTGCAGATCTAGAAATAATTACTTATACCTTCGCTGTCAGATCCGACCCTTGCCAAGCGTCCTGAACAGATAACGAGCAATACTAGATCTTCTCACTTCGTCAGACACCCAATACTTACACCTTTTCCTAATGATCTTCTCCTTATATAGCCTTAGGTACTTCACAATACCACGGTCCAAAACCATAGTAACACAATACCATCAACCTCAAAACGAGGGATCGACACGCCCGTCGAGACACCATGGTCCGAAACCATAGGCACAACTTCCAAGGACTAACCGCCATGGACCAAAGGTACTTTTCCACATACACGCTCTTTTACTAAAGCCAACCTGCATGTACACACGACTTGATATATAGAGAACCTGCGTATACGCGACTTGGTATATAGTGAACCTACTTGTATACGCGACTTGGGCTTAATGAACCTACGTGTATGAACTTTCTTGGCATGTTGTACTAAGATCTGTCCTCTGATTAAGTTGCCATCACCTGTACCAACCTCTGAGCACCTGTACCAACCTCTAAGTGAGTTGCCATCAAGGACAACACTTGAATCATAATTCCAACAATCTCCCCCTTTGGACTTGATGGCAACCACCACACCAAGTCACTCTCCCCCTTTGACATCAAGGGCAAAGGGTGGACCAAGATATTCTCTTCTTTGGTATACCTTCTGCTGTCCATACTGCTGTCCATACTCTCCCTGAGTACATGCTGAAATCTCAAAAATGTGCTCCCCCTTTGTGTATGCCAAAGTGTACCAATCTATCCATCCTGCTCTTGCTGAATTGTGCTGTTCATGCTCCCCTTGACTGTAGGCAAGATCTGCAAAAGATGTTCTTCGAGAAGAACAAAGACTTATACATCATAGAAGACCTTCCTATCACCAAAAGACTCAATATATACATTCATCACCCAACCTAGTGGGGATATACCAATATTGACTCATCCACCTAACCATGTGGAGATACATTAAGAGTTTACTCATGATAAGACATGAACATTACATCATTCATCCCAGGCATAGTGGGGAAACCAACATAGGCCGTTACATGACCTTGACATCATAAAAGATATATCACAAAAGAGATACATGACATAGTGATGAAATATCTAGACCAAGACTTATGAAAGCCACCATCAGCATCATGATCTGTACCATAAGCATCAGCCTGCATTACCATTCCTTTGATCAAACAGCAAGATGTATCATTTAGCTTCTAACCATAATGCCAACAATGCATTATTTGAAGTATATGCTCCCCCTGAGCAAGTATCAAGACATTTCCAGACATCCTCAGCAGACTGTAACTGTTAACCAATAGAGCATATACTGGACTGGATCATATCAGACCCCTTTTCTGAGTCTGTCCCCACTGCTTTTTCACAAACTGACATATACGCGACTTTGCAGTGTGAAACTCGCGTATATACGCGGCTTTCCTTCATGAAACTTGTGTATGAGAATTAGAACACTGAAGTTTTACACCTTCAGCTCCCCCTGAGTCTGTTATGTCTGTGCTGTGCTGAGTACCCTGTGTTGTGCCACATCTTTCTGATTGAACTTCCTTCTTCTTCCATATCTTCAGGCATGTTGATGATTTCTTCTTATCATGAGCTTTGTTCCTGCAATCCTTTGCTCTATGTCCAAACTTGTTACATGCATAGCATCTTACATGTTTCATATTCCTCCTATAGCAATCAGCAGCTTTGTGGCCAAACATATTGCAAGAAAAGCAATATCCATTAAAGTACCTTGAATGTGATGATCTTTCTGCATGATGGTCTTGACACCTTCTTCTTCTACATATGGCTGCAACATGTCCAAGATTATGACATACATAACATTCAACATTATTCATGGGAGAAGAAAAAGATTTTCTTTGAGGAGTCTCTTTCCTTGATTGTTGATGGGGTTGTCCTTTCATCTCCTTGTAGAGCCTTTCAGATTTTGCATTAGAGATTCTTGTCTTACTTTGTGAACCAGATTCACCTTCAATAGACTCATGAAAACCAAGACCAGTTTTGATAGCAGGGGACCTTTGACTACTAAGAATATCATCCAAGATCTTAGTACTATCTTGAAATCGTAATAGTTTATCTTTTTCTTCTAATTTACTTTTCAAGATATTTACCTCAACTTGATGTTGTTCTTCTTTTTCCAGACATTGCGTCTTCAAGGTATCTTCAGTTTTCCTTCCTTCATCCAGCTGATGCCTTAGTTTGAGGATCTCATTTTCTTGCTCTTTATTCAGTGCTAGCAGCATTTGTCGAATCCTAGAGGCATATTCCAGTAGATCTTCTAATCTGATGATTTCTTCCTTGAGGGCATTCTCCTTTTTGCTAGGTAGATCTTGCTGATCTATGGTTTGATCTGATGCTTCATTTGTTTGTCCATCTTCATTTTGAGGTGATTCAGGATCTGAATTCTTGCTTCCACTCAACGGCAGGTTGTCATTGTTCCTTTGAGCTGTCTTCTTCTTCTGACGTGCTTTCTTCCCCATTGTTCTACGAATCTCCTTCGAGCGATCAAGCTTCTCTGAAGGACCTGCTCTGATACCAATTGTTGGAAATAATACTGAGAGGGGGGGGGGGTGAATCAGTATTATCAGATCAGATAAAACTTTTCAATTTCATACTCAGAAACATATACGCGACTTCAGTTAAGTGAACCCGCGTGTACACGCGACTGTGTCTAAAGCAACTAGCGTATATTCAGAGATCTTATGATTCAGTTAGCTTATCTTCAGTAAATGCATCAGAACATTATTAACCATGTTAACAGTAAACAGGTGCAGTATAACAGAACAGATCATCACACATAAGGCACACACATGAACACCATGATATAAGGTGGAAACCCAATGTGGGTGAAAACCACCTGCTGCAATTTGTTTCTATCTTCCTTTAATAAGAAACTTCTTTTACAATGTACTAGTTCAGTCCTTTACCAGCACGCAGGCTACAACCTGCAGAGGGCTACAACCCTCATAGCTCTTGTACTGGCCGATATATTTACTAGTACGTAGGTGCCTACCTACAGAATGCTCCAACCTTTACTCATTTTCCAGCTGCTCCTGGAAGGGAGCTACAACCCCCTGGCTCTTGTACTGGCTGATATGTTTACCAGTACATAGGTGCCGGCCTACGATCTTCCCGGGACCACGTTTCATCAATTTTCAGACTGGATCCAAGAGTACACAACAAACATTACTGCAATACAATCATCAAATTATACTTGCATCATAATTCATTAAACAACCCAATACTGAATCACTGAAACCCTGTCATCAAGATCAAAGAACCCAAACCAGAGCCCAAAACTCTGCAACAACCACCAGAATCAGCAGCAACCTGAAATATCAAATCTTATTATGCATACGCTACTTCACTGTACCAAAACCGCGTGTATACGCGCTTTCACCAAAGGCAACCCGCGTGCAGATCTAGAAATAATTACTTATACCTTCGCTGTCAGATCCGACCCTTGCCAAGCGTCCTGAACAGATAACGAGCAATACCAGATCTTCTCACTTCGTCAGACACCCAATACTTACACCTTTGCCTAATGATCTTCTCCTTATATAGCCTTAGGTACTTCACAATACCACGGTCCAAAACCATAGTAACACAATACCATCAACCTCAAAACGAGGGATCGACACGCCCGTCGAGACACCATGGTCCGAAACCATAGGCACAACTTCCAAGGACTAACCGCCACGGACCAAAGGTACTTTTCCACATACACGCTCTTTTACTGAAGCCAACCTGCGTGTACACGCGACTTGATATATAGAGAACCTGCGTATACGCGACTTGGTATATAGTGAGCCTGCTTGTATACGCGACTTGGGCTTAATGAACCTGCGTGTATGAACTTTCTTGGCCTGTTGTACTAAGATCTGTCCTCTGGTTAAGTTGCCATCACCTGTACCAACCTCTGAGCACCTGTACCAACCTCTGAGTGAGTTGCCATCAAGGACAACACTTGAATCATAATGCCAACAATCTCCCCCTTTGGACTTGATGGCAACCACCACACCAAGTCACTCTCCCCCTTTGACATCAAGGGCAAAGGGTGGACCAAGATATTCTCTTATTTGGTATACCTTCTGCTGTCCATACTGCTGTCCATACTCTCCCTGAGTACATGTTGAAATCTCAAAAATGTGCTCCCCCTTTGTGTATGCCAAAGTGTACCAATCTATCCATCCTGCTCTTGCTGAATTGTGTTGTTCATGCTCCCCTTGACTGTAGGCAAGATCTGCAAAAGATGTTCTTCGAGAAGAACAAGGACTTATACATCATAGAAGACCTTCCTATCACCAAAAGACTCAATATATACATTCATCACCCAACCTAGTGGGGATATACCAATATTGACTCATCGACCTAACCATGTGGAGATACATTAAGAGTTTACTCATGATAAGACATGAACATTACATCATTCATCCCAGGCATAGTGGGGAAACCAACATAGGCCGTTACATGACCTTGACATCATAAAAGAGATATCACAAAAGAGATACATGACATAGTGATGAAATATCTAGACCAAGACTTATGAAAGCCACCAGCAGCATCATGATCTGTACCATAAGCATCAGCCTGCATTACCATTCCTTTGATCAAACAGCAAGATGTATCATTTAGCTTCTAACCATAATGTCAACAATGCATTATTTGAAGTATATGCTCCCCCTGAGCAAGTATCAAGACATTTCCAGACATCCTCAGCAGACTGTAACTGTTAACCAATAGAGCATATACTGGACTGGATCATATCAGACCCCTTTTCTGAATCTGTCCCCACTACTTTTTCACAAACTGACATATACGCGACTTTGCAGTGTGAAACTCGCGTATATACGTGCCTTTCCTTCATGAAACTTGCGTATGAGAATTAGAACACTGAAGTTTTACACCTTTAGCTCCCCCTGAGTCTGTTATGTCTGTGCTGTGCTGAGTACCCTGTGCTGTGCCACATCTTTCTGATTGAACTTCCTTCTTCTTCCATATCTTCAGGCATGTTGATGATTTCTTCTTATCATGAGCTTTGTTCCTGCAATCCTTTGCTCTATGTCCAAACTTGTTACATGCATAGCATCTTACATGTTTCATATTCCTCCTATAGCAATCAGCAGCTTTGTGGCCAAACATATTGCAAGAAAAGCAATATCCATTAAAGTACCTTGAATGTGATGATCTTTCTGCATGATGGTCTTGACACCTTCTTCTTCTACATATGGCTGCAACATGTCCAAGATTATGACATACATAACATTCAACATTATTCATGGGAGAAGAAAAAGATTTTCTTTGAGGAGTCTCTTTCCTTGATTGTTGATGGGGTTGTCCTTTCATTTCCTTGTAGAGCCTTTCAGATTTTGCATTAGAGATTCTTGTCTTACTTTGTGAACCAGATTCACCTTCAATAGAATCATGAAAACCAAGACCAGTTTTGATAGCAGGGGACCTTTGACTACTAAGAATATCATCCAAGATCTTAGTACTATCTTGAAATCGTAATAGTTTATATTTTTCTTCTAATTTACTTTTCAAGATATTTACCTCAACTTGATGTTGTTCTTCTTTTTCCAGACATTGCTTCTTCAAGGTATCTTCAGTTTTCCTTCCTTCATCCAGCTGATGCCTTAGTTTGAGGATCTCATTTTCTTCCTCTTTATTCAGTGCTAGCAGCATTTGTCGAATCCTAGAAGCATATTCCAATAGATCTTCTAATCTAATGATTTCTTCCTTGAGGGCATTCTCCTTTTTGCTAGGTAGATCTTGCTGATCTATGGTTTGATCTGATGCTTCATTTATTTGTCCATCTTCATTTTGAGGTGATTCAGGATCTGAATTCTTGCTTCCACTCAACGGCAGGTTGTCATTGTTCCTTTGAGCTGTCTTCTTCTTCTGACGTGCTTTCTTCCCCATTGTTCTACGAATCTCCTTCAAGCGATCAAGCTTCTCTGAAGGACCTGCTCTGATACCAATTGTTGGAAATAATACTGAGAGGGGGGGGGGGTGAATCAGTATTATCAGATCAGATAAAACTTTTCAATTTCATACTCAGAAACATATATGCGACTTCAGTTAAGTGAACCCGCGTGTACACGCGACTGTGTCTAAAGCAACTAGCATATATTCAGAGATCTTATGATTCAGTTAGCTTATCTTCAGTAAATGCATCAGAACATTATTAACCATGTTAACAGTAAACAGGTGCAGTATAACAGAACAGATCATCACACATAAGGCACACACATGAACACCATGATATAAGGTGGAAACCCAATGTGGGTGAAAACCACCTGCTGCAATTTGTTTCTATCTTCCTTTAATAAGAAACTTCTTTTACAATGTACTGGTGCAGTCCTTTACCAGCACGCAGGCTACAACCTGCAGAGGGCTACAACCCTCATAGCTCTTGTACTAGCCGATCCATTTACTAGTACGTAGGTGCCTACCTACAGAATGCTCCAACCTTTACTCGTTTTCCAGCTGCTCCTGGAAGGGAGCTACAACCCCCTGGCTCTTGTACTGGCTGATATGTTTACCAGTACGTAGGTGCCGGCCTACGATCTTCCCGGGACCACGTTTCATCAATTTTCAGACTGGATCCAAGAGTACACAACAAACATTACTGCAATACAATCATCAAATTATACTTGCATCATAATTCATTAAACAACCCAATACTGAATCACTGAAACCCTGTCATCAAGATCAAAGAACCCAAACCAGAGCCCAGAACTCTGCAACAACCACCAGAATCAGCAGCAACCTGAAATATCAAATCTTATTATGCATACGCTACTTCATTGTACCAAAACCGCGTGTATACGCGCTTTCACCAAAGGCAACCCGCGTGCAGATCTAGAAATAATTACTTATACCTTCGCTGTCAGATCCGACCCTTGCCAAGCGTCCTGAACAGATAACGAGCAATACCAGATCTTCTCACTTCGTCAGACACCCAATACTTACACCTTTGCCTAATGATCTTCTCCTTATATAGCCTTAGGTACTTCACAATACCACGGTCCAAAACCATAGTAACACAATACCATCAACCTCAAAACGAGGGATCGACACGCCCGTCGAGACACCATGGTCCAAAACCATAGGCACAACTTCCAAGGACTAACCGCCACGGACCAAAGGTACTTTTCCACATACACGCTCTTTTACTGAAGCCAACCTGCGTGTACACGCGACTTGATATATAGAGAACCTGCGTATACGTGACTTGGTATATAGTGAACCTGCTTGTATACGCGAGTTGGGCTTAATGAACCTGCATGTATGAACTTTCTTGGCCTGTTGTACTAAGATCTGTCCTCTGATTAAGTTGCCATCACCTGTACCAACCTCTGAGCACCTGTACCAACCTCTGAGTGAGTTGCCATCAAGGACAACACTTGAATCATAATGCCAACAATACATGGCTCTTATGAGCAAGTGTGTTGTGACTGAGCCATCCTTTTTCGAGGAAGCTATGGAGGATCCCGCATGGGTAGACGCCATGGTGGAAGAGTATGATTCTATTGTCAGAAACAGTGCATGGGAGATTGTTCCTAGACTGGAAGGGAAATTAGTGGTGGGTTCGAGATGGATCTACAAAGTTAAGCAGGCAGCTGACGGGAGTGTGGAGAAGTACAAGGCAAGATTTGTTGCCAGAGGCTTTTCACAGAATGAGGGGATCGATTGTGAGGAGACCTTTGCACCTCTCGCAAGGTATTCTTCCATACGAACGATTCTTGCTCTCTCAGCGCAGATGGGATGGCACATTCATCAGATGGATGTGAATACTGCGTTCCTCAATGGAGTCATTGAGGAGGAGGTGTACATTGAGCAACCTGAAGGATTTGAAGTCTTCAGCAGCGAGTCGCATGTGTGCAGGCTCAAGAGAGCGTTGTATGGGTGAAGCAAGCACCACGTGCTTGGTACACACGGATAGACAACTATTTTACAGGACTTGGATTCTCCAAGAGCAAGGCGGATCCGAACCTATACCAGATTGTGGTGGAGGGTAAGTTGCTTATCATTGTATTGTATGTTGATGATTTGATTCTAATGGGTGATGAGTTGTTGATACTATCATGCAAGAAGGATCTTGCTACAGAGTTTGAGATGAAGGATTTGGGCCTCGTTCACTATTTCCTAGGATTGGAAATATGGCAGTGCAGTGGTGGACTGTTTGTTTCTCAGGGAAAGTATGCTCGGGAGATACTGGAGAAGTTCAACATGCATGGCTGCAAGCCTGTTGATACTCCTCTTCCTGGAGGTTGGAGGAAGGAGGATGCCACTTCGGGAAAAGAAGTGGATGCCACTGTTTATCAACAGTTGGTGGGGTCGCTGATGTATTTGGTCAATACACAACCTGATATATGCTATGCAGTTAAACAGCTTTCACAAGCTATGGTTAAGCCTACCAAGCTCTTCTGGAAGGCGGGCAAGCATGTATTGAGCCACTTGAGAGGCACATCGGGATATGGATCTTGGTACAGACAGGAGGATGCAAATTGGGCAGGGAGCTCAATGGATGACATCAGGTACCATCATATCAGAGATTGTGTGCAGCGGAGGATCATGTTACTTTCGTACATTCCAACGGAGGATCAGGATGCTGATATTCTGACGAAGGCTCTCACCAGGAGCAAATTCGAGTACCACCGAGGTAGGATAGGGGTTGCTGATAATCCATATCTTGTCGAGAGGGAGTGTTGAGATTGCAACAAGATGATTGAGCTTAGTGAAAAGAGTCGCCTTCACTAAGTGGGCCTGCAGGCTATTTTTGGCGCAAGTCTATTTTTAGACTATGTCTATTTTTAGACATATGGATCATGTCTATGGATTGCAAGTTGTTGTTTATGGATGATTGATCAAGTTGGGAAAAATAGATGGAATTCTATTTTTGATGAAAGTGTGAGTGATCACAGTGTGAGTGATCAAAGTCTATTTTTAGACTGGCTGTCAAAAATAGAAAAGTCAAATATTATTATCTCACAATAATATTTGGACTATAAACTTAATCTTATTCTCTTGGAGAACTTTAGTTTGAGCTACAGAGGTGGCACATGCAGCTGTCAGAAGGAAATACGCTTTTCTTATGAGTCAGTTGAGTTGTTGCATGCATGACTTCAGTTAGAACTCAATCAGTTGAGTTTGGTGGAGTTGATTGTGGAGTTGATGGAGTTGTGTTCAGTTTGACTTGGTTAAACTAGTTGTAATTAGTCTAACTGCAACTAGACTAATGATGAGTTGTTAAACTAATTATTAACTCATGATGCAACTAATGAATACATCAGTTAACTCAGTTTCATGTCAATGCATGTTCAGTTCAACAGGGACAGGTGGTAGAGAATCAGATTGCTATCAGTTGTGACTATAGTTGTGCACCAGATCTTGCACAATCAAGGGATTGAGTATGCCAATGAGTTTGCTCACGTATTTTCCCACATTATAGCTTGTGCTCACGTCCAACAAAGAGTGAGTGACTATTTTGCAGGTGAAAAACTAGTTTGGTAAGCCAATCTCATCAGTTCTTGAGTAGGTATTGAGCAGTGGAGGCAGGCAAGCAGTGGAAGAGATTTGGAGATCAGATCTGAGCTGTATTGTGTGTAACAGAGGTGGAGATACTTGTAAGAAGTATTATGCTGTGTAATGTTACATGACTCAGTCATTAATATAGATATAGTTGGGGTTTTTAGCGAGATGCTTTCCCCGGGATACATACTGTGTTAATGTGTGAATGCTCTTGATGTTTTATTGTTATTGATGCTGCTATATTGATGATCAACATAGAGGAGCTTATGTATTGTGTATGTTTTCCGCAATAGTACATGATCAGGATAATCTCTGTTGAATATGTGTTAAATTATTCAAAATTTCTACAAATTGTCTAGCTTTACGACTCTCTGGAGATGGTAGAGATCAATTTTGTTGACTTGTCTCAGAGTGGAAACAAAGATTGATTTGGCAGTCCTGCATTGTATGATTGAGTGGAGCTCCATGCTGAGGCATTAAGTCTTCCCTAAGACCCATATTGATTTACCACCGCTCCATGCTTTCATTTAATACTGCAGTTTTTGACCCATATGACTTCAAAGCTCTATACCATGTTATTGGAATGCAACTTCATTATCAATGTGGTGGTGTCATTGTCTCTTGTGTGATTTGAAGTTAATTTTTATTTTCTGCAATTTTATTTCAAGTTGCCTATGCATTTTAAATTGAGCTCTTTTTAATGGTGATTTTAAATACGTGCAAACACATTTAAAAAATTAATAAACCAGTATCATTTTTTATTGGGATTTTAGATCATGTTTACTGCAATTTGATGGTACAAGACCCCTTACAACTCAACAACATGTGGAAAAACTTAATGATTTCGTTGATTTGGAGGAGGTAGATTATGAAGATGTTAAACTAAGAATTTTTTCACAAAGTCTCTCAGGGGAGGTTAAGCAATGGTTTAGAGCACTTCCAACATAGAGATTTTCCCATTTTCAACCATTTGAACAAATTTTCCTCGCTAAATGGGAGGTGAATAAAAACCCTTTCCAAATATTGGCCGAATATGAGAATATGAAGAGAAACCCATGGGAGACAGTTCAAGGGTTGTCGGCTAGGTTCAATAGGTTTATAATTCAATCCCTATTAATATTAAGCCCCCTCCCTGGTTTAGCCCTGCTTCACTATCCTGATGATTTTGATGCTGAAATAGATTTTCAACTAAGAGAAATAAATCCTTCTACATTAGAAGCTATGAAAAATAATACTATAGGAATGGAAGAAAATATCCTCGCTAAAAAGGAAAATATGAGGATAGGGAGAAGAGTAGAATTTATGGACGAACCATCGTCTTCAGGAGATACAAATTTTGATTTCATGTTAAAGACAATGAATAAATTGGTTGACAAGTTGACACCTCATAGAGGTGAGTCTCAACCTCAAGTTAGACATCCCAATTTTAGAAGGCCACTTGGACCTCAAGCTCGCCAGAAGAATCTAGATGAACAACAAATAGTCAAGTCTCTGTTTCTTGGAATTTTTTTTGATGAGGAAGATAATGAAAAGACTGAACAACAACAAATTAACTTCTTTGATGATGAAGAAACTTGGGTATTTCTAACTAAAGAGGAGCATGATAGGTTTGTTGAATGTTTAGAAGAAAGGGATAGTAATCAATTTATGTTTGACTCAGAAATATATCAACAAGGGTACAATAATGTTGTTGCTGATTTCCAGAGACAATATAACCTCAGAGGTAGAAATGTAGTTGTTGTGAAACCTCGTCCAGTGAAAGATGCAATTGAGCAGAAACAAACTGAGCCCAAGAAAGCAGATGAACCTAAGAAAACAATGGAATTAAAGAAGGATACATCTAAGAAGGGTGATGAAAGAAGAAAAGAAGGAAATGTCAAGGATTTGGAAAAAGTTCAGTCTTCTTTTAATTTGGAAAATGAGATAGGAAAGGTTAACATACCCATTAATTTTGTTTAATTGTTGAAGAATATGTAGTATAAAGAACATATTATCAAGATGATAAAGGGCTCATCAACTAATCAAACATTGAATATCAATAATCAAGATTCTTTGAATATCTAAGACGATTCACCTACATTCTTATTTGGTCCACATGCTACTGAGATAAATGAAGATGTGGCCCCCCTTTTATGTTAGCTTCAACATCCATAATATGGTTTTGCATAATGAAACTCTTGATTCAGGGGCTTCACACAATTTGATTCTATAAATATTTGTTTTCATTTGATTCAAGTTAAATGTCTAGGGATAATTAAATATCTGGTTCTGAACTTGACTCAAATTCCAACAAAAAGTATTGTGATGGATGTTGTGGTAGTAGTTATACAACCAAGGTTCAGAATGTTACTTTTTCGCTCCTAGGCAACCAAAGTGGTTGGTACTCTACAAATGGAAATCTCCTATGCCTCCATCCCTACTTTTGGAGAAGGAAGCAGACTCTATAGCGAAGTTCAAATGAAATATGTGGTAAGTAGGAGTACATAACCAGAAAATCATCCTATTCACGTTGTAGATATTGATTTAGGGTCATAAATTTTATATAACGACTTGAATTTGGAGGAAGAAAATCAACAACAAGTGGAAGATCAAGTTCAAACAAAAAATGAGCAAGTGACTGACATAGATGAGATATGGATCATGTGTTTTGATGGTTTTGTTTGAAAAAATGGATCAGGAGTTGGTATATGGATCATTACACCAGATGGAGGTAGTCAAGTGTATTATTTCAAGTTATATTTTTAATTTTATAATAATGTAACTAAATATGAGGCTTTAGTCATTGGTTTGAACATACTCAAGGAATAAAGAGCTAAAAGGATCCACATTTTTGGGGACTCAGAGCTAATTATAAATCAGGTTAAAGGGATATATCAGACAAAGCACCCAAGGATGAGAGCTTATGAAATTGAAGTTTGAGATTATTTGATAATTTCTTTGTTGAGCCCAAAATTTTAGTAGTTTTAGACAAGAAAATTACATTGTTGATTCAATGGCTAATACAACAACTATGTTAAAAATTCCTATTTACCCAAATAAGCAATATTATATACAGCTGAGATATAGACCTTCCATTCCAAACAACATTAAACACTCGCAAGTCTTCAAATATGATCAACAAATAAAGAGATTCTTTGAAATGACTCGTGAGTTTGCCAACAATCCTATTGATAAAGACGAAGATTCAGATAACCAAGGTGCTACAAATTATTTTTTAAATGTTAAAGGTGACCAAAAACTAATTTAGCTAAGAAATAATTTCTTTCCTAGTGGGTTAATGCCTCTAGAGAATTTATTTGATAGCAATGATGTGACTGTTAAACCAAATATGAAGCCCGACATTAATGAATTAAAGGAATGTAATTTATGCACAAAAAAATAGCCAAAAGTTGTCAAAATTTCCAATTCTTTAAATAAGGAGTAGAGGGAGAATATGTTGCTTTATTGAAAGAATTTTCTCATGTCTTTTCATGGAAATATGAATATTTAAGGGTATATGACAATATTATATTTCAACACACTATACCCTTAAAGGAAAATCAAATTCCTTTCAAGCAAAAACTTAGGAGAGTAAATCCTAAACTATTGCAATTTATAGAGAAAGGGGTGAAAATGTTGTTCAATGCTAAGATTATAATTTCCTTTAGATTTTCAAAATGGGTTTCTAACCTTGTAGCTGTGAGGAAAATGAATGGGGAGATTCAACTATGTGTGGAATTCAGAAATCTAAACAAAGTGTCATTAAAGGATAATTACCGACTACCTAAGATCAAGCATATTCTGCAAAGTGTTGTTGGTTCAAAGATGACTTCAATTTTATATGGTTTTTCCCAGGGTACAATTAGATAATGGTGCATTCAGAAGACCAAGAAAATACAACCTTCACTACACCATGGGGAATGTTCATGTATTTCAAAATGCCTTTTGGATTAATGAATGCAGGAGCTACATTTTAGAGGGAAATGGACATAACCTTTGTAGGGGAGAAGAATAAGTTTGTGGTAGTCTATCTAGATGATATCACAATATATTCAGTATCTGATTTAGAGCACTTAAAACATCTCACGCAAGTATTTTTGAAATGCAGAAAATTTGGTATTTCACTGAATCCCAAAAAATCACATTTTTCTATGAAAGAGGGTAAGATTTTGGGTCATATAGTATCTAAATATGGCATCCAAATTGATCCAAAGAGAGTTGAAGCAATACAAAAACTTGAGTTACCCAGAAGTAAAAAGGAGGTCTAGTCATTCTTGGGTAGAGTAAATTTTCTGTGGAGATTCATTCCAAACTTTGTTGAAATCTTAAGGGTAATTAACAACATGTTAAAGAAGAATAGTGAAGTCAAGTGGAAACTTTTAGCCAATAAATCTTTTGAACAAATGAAATCGGAAATAAATAAAGCACCTATTCTTATCAGCCTGTATTTCTCAAAAGATTTCTTGGTCTTTTCATTTGCTTCAAAACAGACTATTTTAGGAGTCTTGTTGCAGAAAAATCAAGACAATAAAGAGCAGCCCATTTCATTTTTTAGCAGAACTTTAAGAGATGCGCTAAAATATAGGATTATGGAAAAACATGCCTTTGCATTGGTGAAAGTGCTCAAGGATTTCAGGGTATATGTTCTACACTCTCATGTAATAACATTTTTTCCCAATGTTGTTGTAAAGGGCATCTTATGTCAACCTAACAAAAATGGTCAAAGAGGAAAGTGGATATACATATTATTGGAGTATGACCTACAAATTAAACAAACAAAGTTAATCAAAGGTCAATTTATAGCAAAACTAATAAATGAAACCAATTGTGACACTTTGGGCATAATTTTTTGGCCAAAATTTTCAAATGATTTAGAAGAAAGGCTGGTTCTTAAAGTACCTAATGAATTTAGAAATTCCCCCTGGTACAATGACATAATCTATGTTTTGCAAAATTTGGAAGAGCCTGATGATTTTTAAAGAAGTATCAATCAACTTATTGAAGTACAGGAGCTAAGAGAGAAGGTATATAAGAAGTATAAGTTTTTCCAGGACGAAATCAAGTAGATATATGATAAGAATGTCAAGGAGGATGATTTTAAGATTCAGGATTTAGTCTTGAGGTGGGATGCCAAATTTGAGGAAAAGGGAAAACATGGAAATTTCGATCATTTATGGAAAGGACCTTACAAAATTTTTGCTTTCAGAGTTAAGAATGCTTTCGTTTTGGAAGATGTAAATGGAGTGTTGTTGAGTGGAGGTCTAGTAAATAAACACTTCCTAAAACATTTCCTATTTGTAGAGATCTCAGTTTTCATAGTTGATTGTACATATCCACGTTTAGAGAATTTTACAGGATTGGACAAC
The DNA here is from genome assembly GCA_031772625.1 of Pinus tabuliformis. NCBI lineage: Eukaryota > Viridiplantae > Streptophyta > Pinopsida > Pinales > Pinaceae > Pinus > Pinus tabuliformis. The sequence goes on along the minus strand of CM062814.1, from coordinate 92,231,362 downwards.
AAATTTGAAGGATTTGAAGCCCGAGGTGAAGACCATAATATTATGATTAGTGGTTGTCACACTTTAAAGAAATTCTAGTTTCATTTTTTCAGCTAAACAGTTCCAGAGTGTTTATTTTTCAACATAAAGTAGATTGAAATTTTCAATTTTCTTCATAGGATATTTTCAGAGTTATTTAGTTCAATGGATCAGGCATAGGGTCAATGTGTTCTTTACTTCCTCGTGGGGAGAAAATATCGCCATTGGAACAAATAGTTAGCATCAAATTTCCACCTTTCCTGATCCAAAATGGATCCTGGATAGACTTCTAAGTTTGAAGTGTTCCTCACATAGGAAAATGAAAGTCCAAGGATTCTCTTAAAAATAGCCCCGTTGCATAGATCTTACCATTATGAATCTACTGCAACTTGAATGGGCTAAAATGAACTTCAGATGAAGAATTTATCGCATAAAGAAGGTTTCCTTTGTCCTTTGAAAAAGGAGGCAATTCTTCTAAAAATGGGCTAAAGGCCTTCTAAAGGAAAATCTCATTGGAAGGGTTAAGCAGAGGACTTAAGGCAAGGGCGGAAGGAACCCCCGACTGTGACCTCTAACTTATCGCATTGGAGGTAGGCCTTCTCCCGATATCGGGACCCTAGGCATAACGACATGCAACTGGGCAATATGCGATATGTGATTGCGATTGTGATCGGCCAATCGGCGGATCAGTGATTGGCACACCCAAAAGGAAAGGGTCCCAGGCATTGTGATATGCTGATTGCGATTTGCGGCTAGAGCCAATAGCGATGATCAGAGATATCAGTGATCGGGAGATCGGTGATCCCTGATATAAAGGGTTGTTGACACAATGCGATTGCGATTAATGATCACGGCGCAAACCCGATAGGGTTTATAAATGCAGTCCTATAAATTTTGAGTTCCGATATAAAAGTGTTTTCAGGCTTTTTCTATGTATTAGCGCATTTCCGTTATAAAACCGAAATACAAAGGAAATCCATGGTAAGCGGGATTTCGGGTGGGCCTCAGGTGGTAAGTGGTATTGGATGGGCTCTGCCCCATCCTATACACTGGCCGACACATGGCATGGTGCAGGAGAGAGAAAATCGCCTTTTCGGGCGGTTAATCTCCACGCACATAAGCCACCCGAAATGGTTGTCAACCATTGGATTGGATATCATGCAAATCAATGGTGGGATTGCGACATCCATAAAAGGATGGACCTGATAGGGATATGAGCGCGATTTCATAGAATTTTTGAAGTCCAGGTTTTTACACCCGATAGTGTATTTCCAGTAAATCTATGTGTATTGGAATTTTTCTCCATTTTCAGGATTTTGCCTGAAGGAAGGCCTCAATTCCTTTGTAATTGCCCCTAATCATTGTTCCATGCTACAATTGAGTGCTTTATAGACAATGATGCATTTGTAATGCAGAGAGAGCCACTTTGCCACAGAGCCAAATGGCCAGTCGAGGAGACAAGGAGTAGAAGAAGTCGCAGAGCCACATAGGAATGATTACACACAGAGAAACGGCTAGGGAAGCCACAGAGCTAGAAGAATGCCTCAAAGAAACCAGAGAGCATGATTGAAGGGAAGCACAAGTATCCGAGGGAGTTTTTGGAGTCGCTTGGAGGTTGAGCGAAAAACCAGAGAGCTGAAAGTTGCCGAGACAATCGCTTGGAGGTCGAGCGAATTGCCGATAGCTCACAGAGCCAAAGCCAAGAGCTGAGATCCAAGAGCCAAAGCCAAAGGCGAGAACTAGAGCTAGAGCTAGAGCCAGAGCTAGAGCCAAAGCCATGAGCCATAGCCAAGAGCTAGATCCAGAGCCAGAGCTAGAGCCAGAGCCAGAGCCGAGAGCTAGAGTGAGAGCAAGAGCTAGAAAGCCTGAGAGCTTCAGAGCTAGGGATAAGATGGTGTTCTAAGCCCATTATTTTTTGTGTAATCCAATGGAGTTGAGTGTGGAGCTTGTAAAAGAACTTATGCCATAATCCCAGAGAGCCTAGTCGAGTTGACTAGAGCTCAAGGATACATAGCCCAAGATTTTTGGGTGAACTCCATATTATATTGTTGTTTTATGTGTTTGTTTTATTGTTGCATTATTTACTGTCACATGTATTTACATATCAACATAAAAAACCTAATTTAAAGCATTGAACTGTTAAAAATAAACATAAGCATACACCTATTTCAAGCATTATTAATTCCGCAATTGGTTAATCATAATATCTTGGGATATTTAAGCTTTGGAAGTGGGAGAGGTTCTTGTAAGCTTGAAAAGAAGCCTTTAGGCCCTATTTTTAGATCAGGTGGTATCGGAGCCTGAGATTGATTAACCCCACCTTCAAGAAGGTGATATCAAAGCTGATTATACTAGAGCAAGTGGTATCATATCAGAATTCTTGATTGACAGAGCAAAGATTTCTTGTCTAAAAGGTGTTTGGGCAATCAAGGATTGATTGTATGCTTGTTGCAGACTGTCTATTGGGAGAGTTTGCAGAGGTGAAGGGAAAGCTATTGATAGCTCAGTCCAAGGAGGGAAAAGAGCAAGAAGGGCTGAAGGCATTCTTCTTATCCCAAAGGACCTCAAGGCAATCCTTGAAGCACAAGAGGTCTCTTGCAAAAGTTTGCTGAATAAGCTCTTTATTAATCTTGTTTGAAGTTCTTTTGTTCATTGGCATAATGACAACTTCTACAAGTGGGTCCTCAAAATCTGATTTCTTCACAAGATTCTTTGATGAAGACAAGAAGCAAGAATTTTTCACCATGATGGATATGATGAGAGAAATTTATGAGGATGGAAGGAAGAGTAGCAAACTTAGAGAGCAGTTGAATTCTGTGGAGGAAGAGAAGCAGTTGCTTTCTGATAAATTGCAGGAAATGGAGACACAACTTCATATTGAAAATATCAACCTGAAAAGGATGCATGAGTTGGAGACACAACTCTTTGTTGCCAAAGAAGCCTTAGTCAAGTATCAGCTTGAAGAAGAGGTAAACAATTCTTGTTTGTCTTCAAATTCTTCCAAGAATGCTTGTATTGGTTCTTTTGAAAAACATACTAGAGTCATAGGTTCCAAGCTAATTTCCAAGAGGGGCTATGAAGGAAAGGGCTTGGGCAAACATGCACAAGGTATTGTTGAGAAAATAATAGTTGAGGAGAGGCCTAAGTATTTGGGTCTTGGCTATGGACAGTCTTATGGAGAAAGTTCCAAAGCTGCCATGAAGGCCATTGAAATAACTCCAAGAAGGAGTTGCATTGCAGGTCTTCTACCTCAAGAGTGTGAAGATTGTATTCAGGAGGAATGCAATAGCTTGAAACATCATTTGCAGGATGCAGGTGTTCAGAAGCACACACTTGAACCAGAGAGTTGTGGAAACTCTAACAGCCTTGAAGAGATTGATGGTGTTCAAAGGGGAGCCACTTCTTCATTCAATTCACCTCCTCGTGAAGGAAATAAAGGTGAAAAAGAAAGGTACAAATCTGGTTCTTATCATATTCCTTTTGATTGTGCAAAGCATGATAAATTTCCGTATAAGTTTGGGAAAAGAATTGCATGTTCCTTTTTTGGTTTGGATAACCATAATGTTTCTAGATATTAGAAGAGAATGACCACATACAGGAAACTTTTGAAGGAAAGGAAGCAAGAAGACAAAGGTCCATTGGACAAGGCAAATCATGCTGTCAAGAGGATGCACATGTAGTGTACTTATTGCCATAAGCAAGCGCATCTTTCTGCAAAGTGTTGGAATCTAAATCCAACAATGCTTCCACGAAACTTGAAGAAAGTGGAAAGAGAAGATGGCAGAAATGGAAAGGAAGTTTCCATGGATGATGTGTTTTAGGATGATTCACATGTTGATGCTGATGTGAAGACAAAAGAAAGACCTTTGAAATGGATTGGTAAGAAATGGTTAGAGTTCTTATCCAATTAAGATTGCATGTGTTTTTGCATCTATCTGCATTTCTTTGTTAATGGAATACAATTTGTAGGATTTTACCAAGAAGGTGAATGGAGAAGTTGAGTAGGATACTCACTTTGTTGTTGCAACATTATATTGCTTTTCAGCTTCGAAAGTACAGTGTGCTTAAGTGAAAGTTGAAGGATGAAATGCATGCATGAGCATGATATGCATGAACACAAGGATGCCGATGATTTCCTTGTATTTGAACATTTATGTGTAATTAACTTGAAGGGTTGATTTATTTGTTGTAACATGCATTCAATATTGACTTGAGAAGAGTTGATTGGGTCTCCAAGATGGAGATAATGATGAAGAATTTAATCTTTTGAAAAAGAGTCCTAATGGTGTTTTTCTACATGCTTGACTTGAGGGTCATTTGTTTTAAAGGAATGTTTTGTGGGCTTGTTATCTAGTCCATCATTTGTATGCAGATGTAAGACATGGAGGTGTTCACAAGATGTGAAATCTGTTTCTTTTATTGAAGCAAGAGTTTAGGCCATCCAGTTGTTGTTGGCAGCTTTTCAAACAGGTACAAATGAAAATATTGTGAAGAAAATGTAACTTCACATTGGTTTGAGCCACCTTGGATCAATTATCAAGGAAGAGAAGTTCAAACTACCTTCCATGATCATCTCAGCAAGAGTTCTGCAGGAAGTCAAGGAGGAAGACAGTTCCTCCCAAGATGACTAGCACATCCTGGAAGGAGAGTGGTCAAAGGCTTTGGTTCAGAGGTACTATGCAAGGCAAGTGTATGGAGGTTGAAAGAAGAGGGTGTTGTTACTCTCATTTACTGTTTAGATCAGTATGTTATTCTTTTGGAGACCAAAATTTCTTTTAGTGGGAAGGCGTGATCCAAAATGGATCTTGGATAGACTTCTAAGTCTAAAGTGTTCCTCACAGAGGAAAATGAAAGTCCAAGGATGCTCTTGGAAATAGTCCCATTGCATAGATCTTATCATTTTGAATCTACTGCAACTTGAATGGGCTAAAACAAACTTCGGATGAAGAAGTTATCACAGAAATAAGGTTGCTTTTGTCCTTTGAAAAATGAGGCATTTCTTCTAAAAATGGGCTAAAGGCCTTATAAAGGAAAATTGCATCGAAAGGGTTAAGCAGAGGACTTAAGGAAAGGGTGGAAGGAACACCTGACTGCGACCTTCGACTTATCGCATTGGAGGTAGGCTTTCCCCCGATATCGGGACCCCAGGCATAGAAACATGCGATTGGGCGATATGCAATATGTGATTGTGATTGTGATCGACGGATCAACAATCATCACACCCAAAAGGGAAGGGCCCCAGGCACTTCAATATGCCGATTGCGATTTGCGAGTGGAGCCGATAGCAATGGTCGGAGATGATCCCCGATACAAAGGGTCGTTGACACAATGCGATTGCGATTAGCGATCAGGGCATGGACCCGATAGGGTTTATAAATGCAGACCTATAAATTTTGAGTTTCGATATAAAAGTGTTTTCAAGCTTTTTTTGTGTATTAGCGCATTTCCGTTATAAAACAGAATTACAAAGGAAATTTGTGGTAAGAGGGATTTTGGGTGGGCCTTAGGTGGTAAGTGGTATTGGATGGGCTCTGCCCAATTCCATACACTGGCCGACATGTGGCATGGTGCAGGAGAAAGAAAACCACCTTTTCGAGTGGGTAATATTTGTGCACATAAGCCACCAGAAATGGTTGTCAGCCATTGGATTGGAGATCACACAGATCAATGGTGGGCTTGTGATAGCCATAAAAGGGCAAACCCAATAGGGATATGAGTGCAATTTCATAATTCTAGGATTTGGCGCTCGATAGTGTCTTTACGGTAAATCTCTGTGTATTGGGCCCCGATTCCTTTGTAACTACCCCTGATCATTATGCCATGATGAAAGCAGGCGTTTTATAGACAATGATGTGTTTATAATGTAGAGAGAGCCACAGAGCCACAAGGCCAGATGGCCAGTTGAAGAGACAAGGAGCAGAAGAAGCCGCAGAGCTACAGAGGAATGATTACATGTAGAGAAATGGCTAGGGAAGCTGCAAAGCTAGAAGAATGCCTCAGAGAAGCTAGAGAGCACGATTGAGGGGAAGTACAGGCAACTGAGGGAGTTTTTGGAGTCGCTTGGAGGTCGAGCGTAAAACCAGAGAGCTAAAAGTTGATGAGATAGTCACTTGGAGGTCGAGCGAAACTGATAACTCACAGAGCCAGAGCCAAGAGCCGAGAGCCAAGAGCTAGAGCCAAGAGCCAGAGTAACAGCCAGAGCTAGAGCTAAGAGCTAGATCTAGAGCCAGAGCCAGAGCCAGAGCCACGAGATAGAGCCAAGAGCCAGAGCCAGAGCCACGAGATAGAGCCAAGAGCCAGAGCCAAGAACCAGAGCCAGAGCTAGAGACAAAGGTAGAGTAGAGAGCCAGAGCCAGAAAGCCTTAGAGCTTTAGAGCCAGGGATAAGATGGTGTTCTAAGCCCATTGTTTTCTATGTAATCCAATGTATTTGAGCGTGGAGCTTATAAAAGAACTTATGCCATAATCCCAGAGAGCCTAGTTGAGTTGACTAGAGCTCAAGGAGATGTAGCCCAAGATTTTTCGGTGAACTCCATATTTTATTGTTGTTTTGTGTGTTTGTTTTATTGCTGCATTATTTACTGTCACATGTATTTACATATCAGCATAAACAACCAAATTTAAAGTGCTAAACAGTTAAAAATAAACATAAGCATACACCTATTTCAAGCATTATTAATTCTGCAATTGGTTAATCATAATATCTTGGGAATATTTAAGCTTTGGAAGTGGGAGAGGTTCTTGTAAGCTTGACAAGAAGCCTTTAGGCCCCATTTTCAAATCATTTCCCTAAAGGTCCAAAGTATATATTTATCAATTCATTGTGCAAAGTCATGGTTATGTAAAGGTCTATCAATATATATATATATATATATATATATATATATATATATATATATATATATATATATATATATATATATATATATATCTATATATATATATAGATATATTAATGTAAATTTCTATATAAGCCTAGGGACATGTCAAAAAAAATTCATTTCACCTAACCCTAATATTTCCTTAAGTTTTTTGCAAAAAGAATAGGTTATCACAAGCCTATTGTCAGTGCTACAAAATATTTTCGTAGTACTCACCGAAAAAATTAAAAGTTAGGTTTTCAAGCTGTAAACCCTATCATTTCAAGTGCCTAACTGATTTTTTTACAAATTCCTATCCCTTTTCATCCTTGATGTGAAATCTAACTACGTTTTTAATCCCAACAAAGATGTTTAAAATCAAACCCTAAAAATGCCCAGTTTTCCCTAAACGGTAATTTCTAGCAAACCCAGAAAATTATTTGCAGTGCAAAAGAAGGTTTTAAAATGGTTTTCATCATACAACTAGGAGGGTTCAAGATTGGGGAAGTATTTAAAACTTCAGAACATTTTCAAGATGGGAAGATCAGGCCATGTGAAACGTTTTGAGCCAGATGGAATGTATTTTGAGGTCTATCTAGAAATGGTGTCTCTGTTCTGAATGTAGGTTGGGAATCAGTGCTCCAACGCTTCAATGGACACAACCTGATTCTAGTATTTCAGCACTTGATCCCAACACAACAAAAATACGAACCCTATAGTTTACAATCACTAAGGAATCCATTGCAGAGGCTATGTGTTTACCTACTGAGGGTGAAAGATGGTTTAAAAAGCAAAGATTACAAAACTTGGACTTAAATGTTTCTTGAAGGAGGATGGTCAAAACCAAGAATGGAACGTATGAGTCCCCCACAACACTGAAGCTTGAATGGTCTAACACTCTCAGGGCTATGAATCCGTTCTTCACCTGTGAAGGCATGTACTCTAAATCTTATTTGTATCACATGATGATATTTTTATGTCATTTAAAAGGTTTCAGTAAAATGAATTTTACCTATTTTCTTCATCAAAGTCTACTGAAGATGTCTACCAAAGCTAGAACCAGATCTAAGCTACTACCTCATGAAATTTATCATCATGGCCTGATAAAGATACTATATATACTCATGACTTGAACAAGAAGGTGGAGAAATTGACACAAGAAAACATGAGAAACCTTGCACCAAGAAGACAAAGGAGAGGTCAAACTAAAGTTTCTATCAAAACCATAGCTCAGGAAACAAAGGGAGAGCCTAGCCATATCCCTGTTGAAGAATATATTGAAAACCCTATAAAGGAACCATAGGTTAGGGTTTATGAGAGGAGAACAAGAAAATTAACATAAGCTAATGCTAAAAGTAGAAGAGGCAAAGAATACAACAACAAAAAGTGAAAAGGGGAAACAAAAAATGTAAATAGGGGATGAAGAAATAGAAAGAGAGCCTAGGGTTTACCATAGAAAACCCCATACTCACCCTACAAACAAAATAAGACTGAGTTTAAAGGAAAAAATGAAGTGTAAGCTAAATCAGATGATGATTTCTTATGAATATGAAGAAACTGTGAAAGTTTCAAAGAATATAAAGAAGGGCACCAAGCAGAGGAAAACAGAGAATGTAGACAAAAAAGGGAAAGAAACACTAAAATCTAGCAAAACCATACAAAAAGATACCAAAAGGATGACAAGAATCCAAGGCAAGTTAAACATCCTTGTTCAGGCTGCAGAAACTATGGAAGAATGATCAATTTACCTCAATGGCAAAGAAATATGCAAAACCCTAATTTTGTTGAAAAACCGTAATTTTACCTCAACATTTTGGCTTGATCCATTTTAATATTTTTGACAGTTAGTTTATTTTCGATATGTTATGGTAATATGTAAAATGGTTTTGTGGCTAAGGGAACGCAGAGAATACGAGTCAACATAAGGAAAAAGAGCCTTAATATAAGTAAGCAGTTACACAGGGCAGTTGCATAGTTTCAGCAGATTTCACAGGTTCATGTATTAGTTTTGCTACCAAGAAGGAATACAAGTTGTGTTTCCAAATATGAAGCCTATAAGGGCGTGAAAAATTTCAGGCCTACACTTCAGCTATGACTCTTCCTTTTCCCAGAAGAATAACAGAGGAGGATGTGTACAACAATTGTTAGATGCTTTGACTAATGTTTAGATTGCAAATAGAGATCTAAATAAATAGGAAGATAGGATTTTGATTATGTTTTGTTAATTAAGATTTGAGATATTGTAAATATTTTATAGTTATTGCTACCAAATTTTTTGGATCTTATATTTTTTGTATTTTCCCTATATAATACATCGGAAAGGAGGAAAAAAGGTTGGTTTTCAAGTTTTGGAGAAGAAACTATTTCTCTGTTTTGTAATTTTTTCTGAGTATTAATTATATAAAGTGGAAAAGTACATAGTGCTTTTATCCCAAAGATTCATGACGATGATGTTTTGAAGTTTGTCCCCTTTCTTATGTGTATGTGATTCCTTTCTCAGTTGTTCATTTATGTGTAAATATTTTAAGTATTTAAACTGAAAGTAAATGTTGTGGAACTCATCCTTTGTTAGATGCTCCATTACATAAAGTTAAATACTCACATTTTCCTCTGAAGTTACATTTGAAATTCATCCTTTGTTAGATGCTTTAAATGTGATGGATTGTTAATACCTTTTTCCCACTTTCATATTACAACAAATATATTCACAGATAGACATCATTTACTTTTCCTTTGTTTCCTGGATCATTTTATCAGTCACTGGTATTCTTTATAGGCACTCAAATTTGACTCCATTGCCAAATAGTTGGGTTTTCCTCAACCATAACCAACCACCACACTTCAAAACCACAAACCATACTGAAGATTTCACATTTTGTGAATACACAGTCAGTTTGTAAATTTAGTGATTAAGCTGTCAAAAAGAGCCCTCTCTAGATTAAAGAGGCTAGTCTTCAATCTGTAAGATTGGTTTGAGCTTTTTACCTTAGGGAGTTTTTTTGTTAAAACCAAGAGAAAATTTTTGAGTGAGTGATAACAAGAAGGAAGAAGAATATCAATATATTTTTACCTTTATAAATTTTATTTATTATATCTATAATGTCCTTTATTTGAAGGTTTTCATCACCAACCCCATCCATGCATAATATTTTATTTATTATATCTATAATGTTTTTTATTTCAAGGTTTTCATCACCAACCCCATCCATGCATGTGAATGGAAGATTACGCATGGATGGAGAATAACTTTTAGAACAACCACAATAGGCTATTGATGTTAAATGATGATGTCTTTAAAAAACTTTGTACTTAAAACCAAATCTACTCAACAATCTTATTTCCAGAAACCAAAATCTTTATTTCCAAATTTTATTATTATTTTTTTTAATTTCATCTCACCTTAATTTTTAATAAAGAAATTTGGTTCAGCTCTCTTTACAAATTTAATTATAGATGTTTAATATTATTAATAAATTCAACCATTATTAAAATTCTTTGTAATTTTTCTTTATTATTATTTTTAATTCAATTCAATTTAATATTTTAGTTGGAACTTGTATTTGGTTTTAATTCTTTATAAATTCTGTTTAAAGGATTTTTTTATTTATTTTATTACATTATTATTTTTAATTTAATTTATCATATATTCATCTATATATATAATTTGTTAAATTAAATTTATATTTATATTTTTATTACTTTATTATAATAATAATTAAAATATAATTATATAATAATGCCCGCTTTTTATCCACTTAACTCATGACAAAGTCCACATTTTTTATCCACTTATAATAGTTTTAATTTTGATCATAAAATAATGTATTTGTACCATTTCAATTTTAGCTATAAAATATAGTACTTATATTAATTTTCAACGGTAATTTTTGTTTAGGTAAATATAGTTTGAATTAAAATTTAATTAAAATTTCATACTATTAAATGTCATAATATAATTATATTTAAATTAAGTAACAATAGCTATAGTCTTTTTTGAATGTAGAAACTGGTTCATACTTTTCAAAGTTCAATAATTAAACTAAGTAGTAGGAACCTGAGCTATGCGATCTTGTTAATATATTTTTATTTGTTATAAATATATACTATCAATTTAATATATTTTATGGTTTTTTTTATTTAAAAATTAGTTAATTAGCGAAAGCTCAACAAAAATTAGACTCTTTTTTGCTTTAAAAATGAGCTGATTCCTTGTTATAGAGTCATAAAATTAGAAAAAATTAGAAGATTAGCCAATGCTTAAAAAAACTTAAAAACACTCAAATATTACTTGCAAATGAATAAAAACACTTCAAATCTATCCACCAATAACATAATAGATTAAAAAAAATAATAAAAAATAATAATAATAATAAATAAATAAATAATATATTTTACTAATATTTTACTAATATGGTAAAAAAATTAATTAATACAAAATATTTTAATGGTTACACGTTTTGTATTTTGTATTAAAGAAAACAACATATATATTTAACCATTACAAATACTAAATCTTTTTCAACCATCACGTCATTAATGTTTACAGTTTTCACATACCTTAATTTTATAATTGAAAAGAAAAATAAAATAAAATAATTCAATCATGAAAATAATATCAATACCTATTAGTAATCTTAAGAATAATATTAATATGAAGTATAATGATTTATAAGAGTATTTGAACAAGAGAAATAGATGCATAACAGTATAGTCTCTACCTCTTTTCGTAGGGGTTTGTGTTTTTTGTAATGAGTGTGGGAGAAGGGGTGTCTGAGAGAGTTTGTGTTTTTTGCTCCGCACATGTATTCCCTACACACTTTCTTGCTCACTCCCCGCACTCTCTTTCTTTGCACACTAAAATAGATCTCCCTACTTTGTGGATTTTCCAAATCATAGAATGACTCTTGCTTTGAGACCACTCCTGCTTCTCAACATATGCACATGTTCCTTCCAAAGAATTATTAGTTTCAAGCCAAGAATACATATCTGACAAATACATAATTATAAAGGAAAATGATGATCATATTCTTTTGCCTCAATCACTTACTTTCATTTTGTATCTTTAGATTTTCTTCATTTCAATGTGTAAGATACCTTCAGTGAAAACATTTATGGTTTCAACTCATAGACTTCTTCACACCATTCTCAGCATACTTAGATTTAGCGTTACAATGAATTGGTGTGAACGTAGTTTACGAGGCTAGCAATCAACCTGGGTGGCCATCTTTTTCCCCTACCTTGGCTTTTAATTGTATACATTTGGTGCGATCTCTTTTGTTATTGTTGTGAGGGGGAGTTTGTGTCTCTTTCTTAGCATGCGCATTCCCCACACACACTTTTTCCCACACTCCCTTTCTCTGCACACCAAAATAGATCTCTTTCCTTTGCAAATTTTGTGAATCATGAGTTATCACAATTTCATAAAGATAAATTTGTGATTAATAACATAAATTGTTACAATGTATGCCATATTTCTTTGGGAGTAGGGAAATTGGGGTAGTCCCCACAAATATATATATATATATATATATATATATATATATATATATAATAATAATAATAATAATAGTTGGTATGTTTTATATTTTGTGGTTGAATTAAATATAAACCATAATGTGTGGACACCCTCGCACATTTTATTACTTTGGTTATGGCATGGAGTATGGAGGGTGTATGAAGCTAGCAAGGTGTGAAACCCAAGTGGTGTCAGGGCTAAATGTGTGAAGCCCAACTGAGGTCAGGACCACACAAGAAAGAACTCATGCGGAGGAGGGTTAGGTTTGGCAGGAGCTAGCAACATGGAGACAATAATGGGCTTCTCTAATATGTTTGTTTAAACTTAATTTATTACTAGAAGTAGATAATAATAGAATTCTAAGCATGGAAATCATTTTAATAAATATATCTTCAATATGTATTTCAATATTTTTTGTCTATAGTGTTGAAGAATGTGTAAGTAGTTTCGGTTTTCATTAGTATGAAATGTATTCTTGTATATATAAAATGAAAAATAAATTATTATTATTATTGGAACATGGATTTCATGCTCAAGTTATTTTATTTTATAGGTCAAGCACCCATTGAGTGCTTCTAGGGTTTTTCCTAGGTATAAGAGTCATTTTCATATATGGAAGACCCTATGGGCACATTGTAATTGTAAAAGAAAATTTGTTTTGTCTGGAAAATGTCAAAATACCTCCAAGATCAAGTTAGCCTACATGCGCTGTCAAGTCAGCCTAAGTGAAGAGACATGTCCACCCTTAAAGGAAGCCTATACATAAGAAGAACTTGTCCTCCATTTGGATCATTCACTCACTCATCTCTCATACGAAGAAGGAAGCAACAAAAGGACGAACAAGGAAGTACAAAGAAAAATTCAAAGTTTTTAGGTCTCTCTACTTTCTTCCGGGAATGTGAAGTTAGGGTTTTTTTCACTAGGCAAGTCTAGAAGTTCGATTTTTGAAGCAAGAAGAGCAAGAATGATCAGATATTGATCCATGACCTTAATGATAGCTCAAATTTCAAAGTGTTCAAAAGAGTTTCAAACCTAAAAGACCGAATAGATCTTGTCTTCCTGATTCCGGCACTAAAAATGGTTCGAAAAACCGATACTGTATGAAGGAGTTATAGCAATTTGAAAAGTCCAGTAAAACTGCAATTTATGGACATTTGACCAAGATTAATTTGGTTTAAGCGCTAAAACATTCCTTAAGAGCCTTTATTAATAGTGTGAATTGAGCACGTGGGTAGTATTCGAAAAGTCGTAAAAGGTTTCTCGCACACCTTAAAGGTGGGAAGCAGTATTCCTAAATTTCACGTGATTATCCTTAGCAGTTGACATGTAGCACGGGAAAACCATTTTTCTTGCACGCTCTTGATCTGAAATCGGTTGTGCTTAATTCCATGTGAGATTGTGTGATAACCATTCAATTGGATGGGTCACATTGATAGTGGAGATCGGCCAAGATAGTTGGCGAGCAGGTGATGCGATAGCCATTGGATCATATGGGACAGATCGATAGTGGAGATTGTCTTGGGCTAGTTGGCAAGCAGACGATGCGATATTCGTTGGATCCGGAGAAGTGAGATCAATGGCACAGATTGAAGTGCTTGATAAAATGGAAAGTTAAATAAGGATCAAGTGGGATTGATCGATGGTGGAGATTCCGCTAAGTAAACTAGTCCCACATGGTTGCTGATTAATACGACTACTAGCCTTATCCCTAACCGTCGGGGATTATACTGCCCCATATGCATGCCAGAAAGTTATTGTAACGGCTACCTCCGAAGGTCAGCCTGGTGGAGCAGCTAAACTTAGGGGTTATGCTAAGTTTAATAGAATTTAGGTGCAATTCGCAAAATTGGTGGAGTATCCCTAGGGGATATTAATTAAATGCACTCCTGGAGCAGTTCTTGACAAGAACAAGAGAGAGAGAGAGAGAGACAGAGAGAGAGAGAGTGAGTGAAAGAAGAGGCTAGCTAGGATAATTAGAGCCTTCTGAAGCCGATGGAATAGTCCAGAGAAGCTGAGCAAGTCATCTTCATAGAGATTTCCATCCATGGATATTTTAGAGCTAAGGGCCACCAAGGGTTGAAGGCAATTGTAGGAGCTACCAATACTCGTTCTCAGCAAACCAATAGTCATTCCTTACAATAATGAGCCTTTTGAATCTATTGCAGGGATTTTTAGAAGAATTTGGAGACTTCTAAAGGTCGATATGCTATAGGGAAGTTTTAGGTAGCCCAGTGCCAACCGTGGAGAAAGGCCTAGTTTGGGAATGCACTACTCATTTTGAGAAAATGATCAATATTTTGTTGGTGTCTGATATGTGTTGGAGACAGTAGAAGAGGTTTTAGTGAAAGTTAAAGAATTCTGAAGGAGTTAGTGCGATAAAGAAGCTCAGGGTAGCATAGAGCACTAATTGAAGGAATCAAGTTTAAGGGAGCCTAATATGTTTGTATAGTGATGACAACCATGATAGGGATATAGATGGTATTCTAAGCCCATTGGTTCAATTAAGTAACCTTTGGAATTAAGTGTGGAACTTGTAAAAGAAACTTTGCCATAATCCCAAAGAGCCAAGTCAAGATGACAAAAGCCCAAGGAGACGTAGCCCACAATATTTGCGTGAACTCCTAAATTAAATTTATTGTCATGTGTGGTTGTTTATTTGTTGCATTATATGGCTGTTATATGTGTTTAATATCAGTTGACACAAATGGACTTAAGTGATTTAAATAGTTAAAAACAAAAAACATACACCTATTTCAAGAATTTAATTCCGCAAATGTCATATATAAGCTAGATCATTTATTTGTCAAGATTTGAGTGGGAGGTTCTTGTATGTAACAAGTTGTCAAACCCCCATTTTAGATCAGGTGGTATTAGAGCTAGTTGCTTGATTGATAGAGAAAGGTTGCTTGATTTACAGAGAATGGTTGCTTCATTGGCAGAGCATAGGTTGCTTCATTGATAGAGCAATAGGTTGCTTGTTTGACTTGAAAGGTGCTTAAACAGTACAAGGGATTTGATTGTTTGACTGTTTGTAAACTGACTGTTGTTTGAGTTTGCGAAGGTGAAGGGGAAGCTACTGATAGCTAAGTCCAGGAGAGGACAAGAAGGAAGAAGGGTTGAAGGCATTCTCCTTACCCAAAGGACCTCAAGGCAACCCTTGAAGCACAAGAGGGTTTGTTTGCAAAAAGCTGCTTGAATAAGAGTTTAACTCTACTGCCATTAGTTCAAAAGTTTTGTCAATCGATTTTGCAAGCTTTGTGAATTTTGTTGAAGTTCTTTTGTTCACTTCTGTAATGACAACTTCTACAAGTGAGTTTTCAAAATCCTCCTCCTTCACAAGATGCTTTGATGAAGATATGAAGCGAGACTTGTTCAAAATGATGGATATGGTGAAACAAATGTATGAAGATGAAAGGAAGAGCACCAAACTTCGAGAGCAGTTGAATTCCATGAGGGAAGAGAAGCAGTTGCTTTTTGAAAAATTGCAGGAAATGGAAAGCCAACTTCATATTGTAAATATGAACCTAGAAAGGATGCATGAGATGGAGACACAACTCCTTGTTGCCAAAGAATCCTTAGTCAGGCATCAATTTGAAGAATAGGTAAACAATCCTAGTTTGTCTTCAATTTCCTCTAAGAATTTTTATGTTTGTTCTTTTGAAAAACATACAAGAGGAATATGGTCCAAGTTGATGTCAAAAACGGGCTATGAAGGAAAAGTATTGGGAAAAACATGCACAGGCATTGTTGAACCAATATTGGTTGAGGAAAGGCCTAAATATTTGGGTCTTAGCTATGGACAATCTTGTGGAGAAAGTTCCAAAGCAGCCATGAAGGCAATTGAAAGAGTTCCTAGAAGGAGTTTCATTTGAGGTTCTCTACCTCAAATTTGTAAAGATTGTATTCATGGGGAATGCAATTGTTTGAAACATACCTTGCAAGAAGAATGTTTTCATAAGCATGCACTCGAACAAGGGAGTTGTGAAAGCTTTAAAATCAATGAAGAGATTGATGGTGTTCCTAAGGGAGCCACTTCTTCATTCGATTCACCTTCTCATGGAGGAAACAAAGATTAAAGAGAAAGGTATAAATCTGATTTCAATCATATCTCTTTTGATCATGTTAAGCATGGTAACTTTCCACATAAGCATTGGAAAAAAAATTTCATTCTCCTTTTGTGGTTTGGTTAACCATATTGTTTCTAGATGTTGGAAGAAAATGGCCACATACAGGAAACTTTTGAAGAAAAGGAAGCAAGAAGCGAAAGGTCCATTGGACAAGGAAAATTATGTTGTAAAGAGGATGAAAATGTGTTGCACTTATTTCCATAAGCAAGAAAATATTTCTGAAAAGTTTTGGATTTTGAATCCAACAATACTTCCACGAAATTTGAAGAAGGTGGAAAAAGATAATGGTAAGAATGGGAGGGAAGTTTCCATAATTGATGTGCGTCAGGATGATTCACATGTTGATGTCAATGTGTAGTTAAAGGAATCACCTTTGATATGGATTGATAAGAAATGGTTAGAGTTATTATCTAATTAAAGTTGCATGTCTTTTGATTTGATACATTTCTTTGCCAATGGAATGCAAGTTGCAGGGTTTTACCAAAAAGGTGAATGGAAAAGGTGAGTATGAGACTCACTTTATTGCAATAAAATTATATTCATTTCAGCTTTGTAAGTACATTTACATATGATTAAGGATCTTGCACTTATGATTGTGGTTGAAATAAAGTTTAATAATGGAATACATACATGAGGATGGTATGTATGAACAAAGGAATGTTGATGATTTCATTGTATTTGAACATGTATGTGTAATTGACTTGATGGTCGATTGCTTTGTTTAAACATGCATGCAATGTCATGTCGACTTGGAAAAGTTGATTTTGTCTCCAAGATTTAGAAAGGGAGATAATGATGAAGTGCTTCACGAGAGGTGGGATTCTTTCTACTTTGACAAAGAATCGTTAAGTCTTTTTCTACATGTTTGACTTGGAGAGTCAGTTGCTTGAAAGGGTATGTTGTTGTCGGCTTGTGATTTAGTCGATCATTTGTATACAAGATGTAAAGACATGATGATGATTCACATGATGTGAATTTATGTCATCAAGTTAATTTTCTTGCATTATGTTGTTTTTGACATGATGTCAGAAGAAGATTTGCAGCAGTAGGTCGCCATAGTAGTGGCTTGGTAAGAAGTGGTTTGACTTCTAGACCCAGTAAAACATACTTTCATTGGTACATATGCAAATTTCAGTTAAGTATGCATATATTTGTGATGTAATCTCATGTTTGTTTGAGCCACCTTGGATTGATGATCAAGGAAGCAATGTTCAACGACCTTCTGTAAACTTCTCAACAGAAATTTTGAATGAGTTCAAGGAAGACAGTTCTTAATAGGAAGACAAGTGCATACAGGAAGGGAAGTGTCGACTACCTTCAAGTTTTGGTTCAAAGGCACTAGCCATGCAACGCAAGTGTATGGAGGTTGAAAGAAGAGGGTCATGTACTCTCATCTACTGTACAGATCAGTATATCAGTCTCTTGGGGTCCAAAAGATTCCTAATGGGGAGGAGTGCTAAGATATTGATCCAGGACCTTAGTGATAGCTCAAATTTTAAAGTGTTATAAAGAGTGTCGAACCTGAGCAACTAGATAGATCTTGTCTTCCTGATTCTATTGCCATGAATGGTTCAAAAACCGATACTGTACAAAGGAGTTATCGCAATTTGAAAATTCCAGTAAAACTGCAACTTATGGACATTTGACCAAGATTAATTTGGTTTAAGCGCTAAACATTTCCTTAAGCACCTTTCTTAAAAGTGTGAATTAAGCATGTGTGTAGTATTCATAAAGTGGTAAACAGTTTCTTGCATGCCCTAAAATTTGGAAGCGATATTCCTAAATTTCACGTGATTACCCTTAGCGGTTGACACGTAGCACGGGAAAACCACTTTTCTCACGCGCTCTCTATCTGATATCGGTCGTGCTTAATTTCACACGAGATTACATGATAGTTGTTGGATTGGATGAGTCACATCGATGGTGGAGATCAACCAAGCTAGTTGGCGAGCGAGTGATGCGATAGCCATTGGATCGAATGAGATAGATCGATAATGGAGATCGTCTGGGCTAGTTGGCGAGCGAATGATGCGATATCCGTTGGATCTGGAGAAGTGAGATCAATGGCACAAATTGAAGCACTTGATAAAAGGGAAAGTCAAAGAAGGATCGAGCAGGAATGATCGGTGGTGGAGATTCCACTAAGTAAACGGTCCCACGCGGTTGTTGATTACTATAACCACTAACCTTATCCCTAACCGCCGGGGATTATACCACCCCATATGCGCGCTAGAAAGTTATTTTAATGGTTACCTCTGATGTTGAACTTGGTGGAGTAGCTAGACTTAAGGGTTATGCTAGGTTTAACTAAAGTTAGGTGCAATTCGCCAAAATTGGTGGAGTATCCCTAGGGGATATTGATTAAATGCACTACAAGAGAAGTTCTCGACAGGAGCCAGAGAGAGAGAGAGAGAGAGAGAATGAAAAAAGAGGCTAGATAGGCTAATTAGAGCCTTCTGAAGCCAATGAAATAGTCTAGAGAAGCTGAAAAAGGCATCTTCATAGATATTTCCATCCTGGGAGATTTTGGAGCTTAGGGCCACCAGGGGTTGGAGGCAGTTGTAGGAGCTACCAATACTCGTTCTCAGCAAACCAACAGTCATTCCTGACTATAATGAGCCTTATGAATCCATTACATGGATTTGCAAAATAATTTGGATACTTCTAAAGGCGGAGATGCTATAGGGAAGTTTCAGGCAACCCAGTGCTAACCGTGGAGGAAGGCCTTGTTTGGGAATGCAGTGCTCATTTTGAGAAAATGATCAGTCTATTGTTGGTGTCTGATATGTGCTGGAGACAATAGTAGAGGTTTCAGTGAAATTTAAAGAATTCCAAAGGAGTTAGTGCCATCAAGAAGCTCAGAGTAGCTCAGACCACTGATTGAAGGAATCAAGTCTAAGGGAGCGTAGATCTGTTTGCAGAGTGATGACAACCATGAAAGGGGTATAGATGGTATTCTAATCCCATCGGTTTAGTTCAGTAACCTTTGGATTTATGT
Source organism: Pinus tabuliformis (assembly GCA_031772625.1). Taxonomy (NCBI): domain Eukaryota; kingdom Viridiplantae; phylum Streptophyta; class Pinopsida; order Pinales; family Pinaceae; genus Pinus; species Pinus tabuliformis. Next base: position 92,211,845 of record CM062814.1, on the reverse strand, counting down.
GTGGAACTTGTAAAATCAACTTTTCCATAATCCCAAAGAGCCATGTCAAGATGACAAAAGCTCAAGGAGACGTAGCCCACAATATTTGGGTGAACTCCTGGATTAAATTTGTTGTTATGTGTGGTTGTTTATTTGCTGCATTATATGGTTGTTTTATGTGTTTAATATCATCTGACACAAATGGACTTAAATCATTTAAATAGTTAAAAACAAACAAAATACACTTGTTTCAAGTATTTAATTCTGCAAAATGTCATATATAAGCTAGATCATTTATTTTTCAAGCTTTTAGTGGGAGGTTCTTGTAAGCATAGCAAGTTGTCAAACCCCCATTTCAGATCAAAGAAGGAAATTGAAGGTCTATTAGGGTTTTTTACTAGCCATAAGACTCAAATCAAGGCAAGCGAGGTCAAGGGAATATCAACAAGAGGGAGATTGAAGTCTCCTAGTGAAGTAGCAAAAGTTGTAGGAGTCGTTGGGGAAGAATTTTGGATTTACTGAGGAGGTCGAAGATATTGCAGCAGGAGGTTGAAAAAGACTTGATATTGGAGGGTACTTCTCTGAGTCTAGGTCATGGTATTTATCAATTGAAATATCTAAAGGATAAGAAGATATTTATACGAGTTTTCCCCTCAAGAAGAGGGGTTTTGGCCCTGGCTTGGAGCCTACATACCGTGTCATTGTTCTTACTACTTTGGTAGATGTTTGATGTATTTAATATTGAACTAACAAAGATCAAAGCTAATAAGTAAAAATATAACATATGCAATTATCAAGTTAATATAATTAACATATACATTGCCCTATTGAATTCTTAACATGGTATCAGAGCTTTGGTTATCTAAGGGCATTATGAAGATCTCATCTACAATGAAGAATGTCATCAAAAGGATTGCAAGCCAGCTCAAGAAAAGCATTAAAGAGGTATGGAGTCTCATATTATCTTCAAAGATCTAATCAATCACAAGAAAAGATGAATGACTCTTCTCTGTTCTCTTTGGAACATTTCAAGATGAATAAATCTGGGTAGTTGATAGTGATTCATCAAGGCACATGATTGGCCACTCTCACTATTTGAAGACCTTATCAAAAGGAAAATTTGCTTACTCTGTGGAACTTGGAGACAACAATACCTATCACGTGAAAGGCATTGGATCATCATTCATAAAACTAGAAGATGGAAGCAACATCCACCTCAAAAACATTCTGTTTGTTCCAGGTTTGCACAAAATATTCTTTTATTTCAAGATTAGAAGATAAACGATGTAGAATAGCCTTCATTGATGGAAAATTAGTTGTTTGGGCAAAAGAATCAAGCATAGAAAAATCTAAAGTGATTGGTATCTGAGAAGGAAGGCTTTACAATCATGCCCTAGATCACACTGAGTTTAGTCCATGTGAACTTTGGCATAGAAGGTTTGGTCATCTACATTTCAAAATTCTTCCAACCCTAAATTATATAGTAGATGGAATACCAAATATAAAGGAGGATCATGAAGGTTTCTACAAAGGATGTGCATTCTAAAGGAAAAATACCAAGAAACCATTTGGAAGAAGTGCATCATGGTTGAAAGAAATATTGGATCTCATTCATTCTTATGTATGTGGCCCTATGACTCCAAAATCACATGGAGGACATATTTATTATGTCACATTCATATATGATCACTCAAGAAAGACCTGGGTTTACTTAATGAAAACTAAGGATGAAGTATTCACTAAATTTCAAGAATTTAAAGCCGAAGTGGAGAACCTTACAAAAAGAAGGATCAAGATACTAAGATTTGATAATGGAGGAGAATATACATCCAAGGAAATCATAAAATTATGTAAGCAATCTAGGATTAAGAGGGATATGATAGTTCCATACAATCCTGAACAAAATGGAGCTGCAGAGAGAAAGAATAGGTCCATTGAAGAAATTGTAAAAGCAATGATACATGATCAATATCTACCAAAGTTTCAATGGGGTGAGGAAACTAAGACAACAAACTACATACAAAATTGATGTCCTTACAGATATATAGACAACAAAACTCCAAATGAAGTGTCAACTGGGACAAAGACATATGTCGATCATCTTCGAATCTTTAGATTTCCTGTGTACATTCATATTCCAAAAGACAAAAGAAACAAGTTGGATCCTTCCGGTGTGAAAGGTATATTTGTTGGGTATAGTAAGTCATCGAAATCCTATAGATTATATAATATGGACATCGCATTCAAGATAGTGATGATGTAATATTTGATGAAAGCATAGAATTCAAGAAATCAAAAGAAATTTCTATAGATTTTGATGACAAAGAACTTCCTATGTTTGAGGAAGAAGTTGACAAGGAAGAAGGATCTCACCATGATAAAGAAGGACCTAGTGAACCTATTCAACCTGCTATCACTCAAGAAAAGAGAAAAATACCTAATTGGTTGAAGTCTATGCTACTTGATGTAGAAATTCATGGGGCAGCTCAAGGATCATTTAGAGAAAGTAAAACACCCAAGACGTACTCTAGGTATGTTGCATACATGAAAAAATTAATAGAAGCATAACCATCCACCTTGTTGCAAAAAATACTGGGGGTTGCGCCAGGGGGGTGGGGTGGGGTGAATCAGTATTTTAAAAAACTCACAATAGTAATTTTCTTTTTTGAAATGTACACGCGAGTTTATTGAACCCAACTCCCGTATGTACGCAACTGTTGTAAAAGAAACTAGCATATTCTTAGTAAACTTGTAACACAAATAATTCTTTATCTGTTAAACTTAAACCAAAATGTAAGAGATTTATCATGCATTTGATAAGCAGTAAGCAGGTGTAGTAAGAATAGAATAAAGTATCAAACATACGAAACACACATGAACAACAGAATTTAAGGCGGAAACCCAATGTGGGAGAAAACCACCACCACTGTCATCTCAATCTTCAAACTTATTAATATCAAAAACTTCTTACATTATTGTACTGGTGAAGACTCATTCTAGTATGCAAGCACCCACCTACTGAAGGTTACAACCTTCACTCGTTCTCCAACTCCTATTGGAAGGGAGCTCCAACCTCTTGATCTGATTACCAACTACTACTAGTAGGAAGCTTCAACTTCCTCACTGAAGGCACCAACCCTCAACAACATCCGTGGACCACGTTTCATAAATTTTCACACTAGATCCACCTGCTTTAATACATCATAACTAATAGATCAACTGAACCAAACAACAACTTAATTCAGACAAAACAGTTGGAACACTATAACGAGAACATAGAACTGAACTTAGAATACTACATCAACGCACAAAATCAACTGCAACCCTGATCATTCATATTCCAACGTGTATATGCTATTTCACTTTAGGAAACTTGTGTGTATACACACTTTTCTGTAGAGAAACCTGTGTACAGATCTCAATACCCTGATCATTCATATGCCAACATGTATATGCTACTTCACTTAAGGAAACCCGTGTGTATACATGCTTTATGTAGATCAGCCTATATATAGATCTCAATATACTAAACACTTGTCATTGTGAATCAGACACAGAGTTGACCAGAGTTACTCTGAAATATTCTGTTAGCTTACAGAACCCTCATACAGTTAGCAAGATCATTAATCTTTTCAACCAATCAACATATAACCAAATTCAACTTCATCACTCAATCAGTTCTACTGCAGACATTATCACTCAACCACGATCAATATGAGGACATCATTGACAGACATCAGAGATACAACAACACTGATCAGGTTGATCAACCATTTGTGAACATAATCCCTTCCTTTATATACGCGACTTTGAAGAGATGAACCTGTGTGTATACGTGACTTCACAAAGACCAACTTGCGTACATATTTGCAAATTTTTACCTAATATTGCATAGATCTTCAGAACTTCATAAAGACCTAGATCATAATATTCAAAGACAAAAACATGTATCAATACATAGATCTAGTCAATCCATGAGCAGATCACACAATTGAAAGTCATTTCAGATCTCATGATCTTGATCCATCATTGTATTCATCGATGCATAATTATTTGAGATCTTTGTGTCAACTATGGCCCTTACAATGAAAATATGCTTTAGATTGAAGTATTCATCAAAAACCCTTTCACATGCACACTTAGCACTTTGATCTTCACCTCCTTCTATAGTTATAGCCTTAGCTAATACCATGGGTCAAAACTACACTAGTGTCGGTGGTAATCTTGGACAGGATCAAGTAACTGTTCTTGAGCTCAATATTGTGGGCTAATACCATGGTAAGGACCCTTGGTATTGTTAAATTAGTGCATAATTGGTATACATGACTTTGCATCTTTGTACCTGCGTGTATACGTGACTTGGCCTTGACGAATCCGCATATAGATCTTCAAATATTCATCTGTATCAAACTTCTAATTCTAATTTGTAAACCTTTGTCCCATCATTCTGTTATTCTATTCCATCACTTTGTCACCTCAAAATGACATGTGGATTCATCTAGTTTACCATATACTTGTTTTGTTACAAGTGAGTTGCAATCAAGGACAACACATGCATAATAATTCCAACAATCTCCATTCATCTAGTTACCATATACTTGTTGTGTTACAAGTGAGTTGCAATCAAGGACAACACATGCATAATAATTCCAACAATCTCCATTCATCTAGTTACCATATACTTGTTCTGTTACAAGTGAGTTGCCATCAAGGACAACATATGCATCATAATTCCAACAATCTCCCCCTTTGGACTTTATGGAAACCATGTTGGTGTTGATCACCTCAAACTATAGAAACCTATTAGATACATCAAATAACCATTATTAAACAGCAAGATATTCTCCCCCTTTGACATCAAGGGCAAATGGAAGACCAAAGCTCCCCCTTTGGATCTGATTTTCACAATATTGTCCATAGTCCCCTTGAGCACATGCAAAATCTTTAGAAAGATTTTAAAATGAAGAACACGACTCTATAACTCAATTGGATATGACCTTCCTATCACCAAGGAATCATACTTACATCAATCACCCAACCAAGTGGGGATACATATTTGACTCAACCACGCAACCAAGTGGGATTACATATTTGACATGACCTCAAAAGTCCATACATCACTGAATATGACAATTATTACATCATAGGTATCCACATGACCTTTACATCAAATGAAATATATGGCATTAATAACTTAGACCAAAAGATCCTAATAGTAGCCTAATTTAGCAACCATAATGCCAACAATGCATTATATTCTACAAGGCTAATGCTCCCCCTGAACCTGTTCTACTTTTTCATTGTAAACAACTCATTCATCAAATCATGTTCATCAATAAGATAAATATCAATGATAAAATCATAACTCAATACCATATCAACAAATTGTACCCATCAACATGAGACTAAGAATAATCAAATCATAGTTGTTAGTAGCATGTCAGCAGCTGATCTTGAGTCTGTCCCACTGTTCTTCTATCAGAGAAAAACATACGCAACTGTCTACAAAGAAACTTGTGTATAGACACGACTATACTTCATGAAACCCACATATAGAAAGTGACCTTCTGAATTTTCACATGTATACTAAGAAAATTGGATTAACAACAAAATGAGGAAGAGACAACTCCCAGTTTCTATTTGAGATATTCAAATGCTTCTTTGGGAAGATGTTTAGTAAATATATCGACAACTTGTTCATTGGAGGGAACATGCTCCAATTTAACCTTTTTCTCAAGAACTTGTTGTCATAGAAAGTGATACTTAATACGAATATGCTTGGTCTTGGAGTGCATAGCATGATTTTTTGAAATAATAATAGCAATTGTATTATCACATAGGATGGAGATGGGTGGATAACATTTGATTTGTATATATTGTAATGTTTGCATCATCCATAGAAGTTGTGTGCAACAAGATGCAACATCCACATATTCTTCTCCCACTGTAGATAAGGCAATGGAACTTTGTTTATTGTTCAACCAAGATAACAATCAGGGCCCCATGTAAAATGCACCTCCACTAGTGCTTTTCCGATCATCGACATTTCCAACCCAATCTGCATCTGAGTATGCATGAAGGGTAAGATTTGCATCTTTAGGATATCATATACCAAAGTCTTGGGTTCCTTGGAGATATTTGAATATTATATTTATTTCCTGAAGATGTGACTCCTTTGGATTGGCTTGGAAACGTCCAACAATCCCAACTGCATGCATGATACCTGGTCTGGTACTTATTAGATAAAGCAGAGTTCCAATCATATAGTTGTATTCTTGTTGGTTTACTGTGGTAGAATCATCATTAGAACTGAGGCTATATCTTGTCATCATGGGAGTACATACAAGTTTGGAATCTTCCATCCCATCTTCAAAATCTTCTTGAGATATTTTTCTTGTGAGAGAAATATGCCTTGTTGTTGCACTTGTAGACCAAGAAAATAGCTTAGTTCCCCAAGTAAAGACATTTCAGATTCTTGCTACATAACATAAGCAAAGTTTTGACTCATAGATTCTTCATTATTGCCAAAGATGATATCATCAACACAAACAACAATAACTAGCAGTTTATCATTCTCAAATTTTGTGTACAAGTTGCGGTCGACGGATCCTGTTGTGAAGCCTTGTTGTTGAAGATATTTGTCAAGATGATAATACCATGCCCACGGAGCTTGTTTTAGCCCTTATAAAGTCTTTTTGAGTTTTCATACAAGGTTTTCATCATTCCCCAAAATTAATCCTTCTAGTTGTTCAATATATACTTCTTCTTCTAGATATCCATTAAGGAAAGCATATTTTACATCCATTTGATAAACTTTGAAATTTCGAAAACTTGAAAGTGCAAGAAACATTCTTATGGCTTCAACTCTGGCTACTGGTGCAAATGTTTCTTTAAAGTCTATACCTCCTTGTTGAGCATAACCTTTACAAACAAGTCTATATTTTTTCCTAATGACCTCTCCATTTTCATTCAACTTATTTTTGAATATCCATTTTGTCCCAATAACATTTTTATCATGAGGCCTTGGAACTAATTCCTATGTATCATTCTTTTAAATTTGATCAAGTTCTTCATTCATGGCCTTAACCCAACATTCATATTTACTAGATTGATTTACATTTTGTGGTTCAATGGTTGATAATAAAGCTAGAGAACTAGAAGATCCTACAAGGGTTCTTATTGTTTGTACCCCAAATTCCTTTTCTCCTAGAATTTGAGTTTCTAGATGATTCTTTGAACATACCTGGATGGAGCCTTTTCTTTGTTTGATGTGTCTTCTTTTGATGCTTCATTAGTTTATTCTTCTATATCGTTGCGATTTGATGTGGGAAAGCATTCATCATCATCATCCTCTTTTGCTGATGTTACCTTTTTGGGATCTATTCATGCTTCATCAATCACAACATCAATGCATTCAACAATTCTCCGAAGTTTCTTATTGTAAAATTTGTATCCTTTGCTTCTAGATGAGTAACCAAGAAGTATTCCTTCATCTGCTCTAGCTTCAAACTTACCAAGTCTTTCATCATTATTTTTGATGAAACATTTGCTTCCAAAAACTCTAAAATGATTTCCAGTGGGAGGCTTACCATACCAAATTTCATACAAAGTTTTATCACTATTCACATGAACATGAGCCTTATTGAGAATATTTACTGCGGTATGTGTAGCTTCACCCTTGAAGGTGTCAGGAGTTTAACTCATCAAGCATAGCACAATCCATTTGTTGAACAATTATGTTCATTCTTTCTTCCACACCATTCTGTTGAGGAGTTTTAGCTACAAAAAATTGTCTTTTTTATGCCATGTTGTTGACATAAATCAAAGAATTCATCTTATATGTATTCTCCTCCTCGGTCAGCTCTAAGACATTTGTTTTTTATATCTAATTAATTTTCAACTAATGCTTTAAAGACTTTAAATTTATCAAATGCTTCATCTTTGTGTTTCAATAAACTGATCCAGCACATTCTCGAAAATTCATCAATGAATAAAATATAGTATTATTCTCCACGAGGTGACTTTTTCCTTACTAGTCCACACAAATCAATATCTATAAGTTCAACAAGCTTACCTGATGATCCTTATTTCACATTGAACTGAACTCTGGTTTTCTTACTGAATTGACATAACTTACATATGGTACTTTCTGGTAGGGTGATATTGGGTAGATCATGAACAACTTTGAGCCTGTTTGATTTTCTTATTTAAGAGAGGCTTAGATGTCGCAACCTTTTGTGTCATAACCAATTTTCCTCTGCCTTGACTAGGTAACATTGTTCTTGGCCACCTTTCAATATATACAGATTTCTCAGAGTTCTTGTTCCTTTTATTATGGTCTTTCCTATGTCAATTTCACGAACCACACATTCTTTTGATTAGAATACCACCTCATTTCCTTGGTCACACATTTGGCTTACACTCAAAGAGTTATCATTTAATCCATCAACATGCATTACATTACCAGCTTTAACATTTTCTTTTATAGAAACGGAAAATTTACCCTTAATGAAAATAGGTGAGTCATTTCCAAAAGTGACATAATTTTATTTCTCTAAAGCATTGTATGAAATACATTTATATTTATCACCTTTCAGGTGTTTTGAGCATCCACTATCAATGTACAATTGATTTTATTTTCCTTATGCAAACAATTCTATGCCATAGATTTCAGATTGTAACTCCTTCCTTTTCCATACCTTAGAATTCGTTGATATTTTCTCCTTTTGAGATGTTGGCTGTAATTTTATCCTGCATTCAAATTCTTCATGTCCAGAGTTATTGCAAAATGAGCATTCAATTTCATCTGTACAAGGTGAGAAGTTATTATAAGTGTTCTTTGTGGCTCCTATCTCATTCCGTTGTTTTCTTGCTTCTCTACTCATGATGGTTTTGTATGCAACACATTGAGAAACCTTATGACCAAAATTATGACATGAGAAACATTGTCCATTAAAGAAGAAATTTATGTGATTATAGAATCTTCTAGTGTTGTTTACCTTTTGACCGGTGCTTCTTTTGTTGTTCATCGTTGGATTATAGTGAACATAATTTACCCGTGGTACTTGTGGAATGCCTTTATTCTTTTCCCGAGGTCTGAATCATTGTTGATTGGTTTTTGCTACATTTAGATAGCTTCTAGTGGTGGCTGAAGACACTTATGTTTGAGACGTTTCTCCATTGTATCCAAGACCTGTATTCATAAGAGGATAGCATTGTACCTTGATAATTTCATCTAAGGTTTCAGATCCAGAAGAAAATATAATGGTCATAGTTTTTATTTTCTCAAGTTCCTTTCTTAGATTTACTACTTTAGATTCTAACTTCTCATTATTCTTTTCCTTTTCTATGAGTTGATGCTTCAATGTATATATGGCTACTTTGTTTTATTCCAAGAAAATTTTGAGTTGAGTGATTTATTCACAGAAATATTTTTCCTCTAAAGCATCCACAAATTTATGATTAGACTCATTACTATTTTTCTCAAAATACATGAATAATTTAAGATCTTGATCAGATTCTCCTTCTTCACTATTTGACAAGCCATCACTATCTTCATGAGTATAATATATTCTTCTATTGTCAAATCATCTCCTATTACCTTTTGCAGTATCCTTCCCTTTGTCATGGTTGTTTTTATGAGGACATTTAGCAGCATAATGACCAACTCTACCACAAGCAAAACATTTGAAGAGAAGCTTACCTTTGAACCTTCTAGTGCCGAGTTGAAGTTTCTTTACAAAGTTCACCTCATCTTCTTCTGATATATATCTTGATTCCTTGTGTTCTTCCTTTTCTTTTGCTTTTACATATGCTTTAAATGAAGGTTCTCTGACTTCTAAGGGACCTCCTTTCCTCATTTAAAAAGCAGTCAGGATCCCGTGAAGTTGAAAAACAATAAGAGTCTATAGATCCTACTTCTCTTCAATGGCAGATACTTTTGAATCAAATTTAGGAGATAGATACCTTAAGATTTTCTATACTAAAGTGGTGTCCTTTATTTCTTCACCTGGATTTTTCATGCTATTTACAATCTCATCTATACGTAGAAAGAAACTAGAAATACTTTCATCATTATGCATTCTGAGACTTTCATATTGAGTTCTGAGAGTTTGGAGTTTAACATTTTTTACCTTGGTATCACCTTTATAGATTTGAGTGATTCTATCCCATACTTCTTTTGATGTGTTTAACTGCATAACTTTGACAAATTATGATTTTGTCAGACTTCCCAATAATGCATTGACAACTTTTGCATTGGTTTCATACATCTTCTTTTCTTCTGCATCTGTGGGAACTGCGGCTAGATATTAGTAACCTCCCTCCACAATTGCCCAAACATATGCTTAAAGGGACTGAAGATAGGATTTGGTTCTTGACTTCCAATATATAAAATTATTTCCGTTGAAGAGTGGGGGTTTGATAGATGTTGTTTCGTCTTGAGTGCTCATCTTGGGAGATCTTCCTTCAAGAGATCAAGCTTCTTTTGAAGGACCCAACTATGATACAAATTGTTCAGAAACATACTGAGAGGGGAGTTGAATCAGTATTTAAAAAAACTCACAATAATAATTTTCTTTTCTGAAATGTATATGTGACTTTACTAAACCCAACTCACATATGTGCACCACTGTTGTAAAAAAAACTATAGTATGCTTAGTAAACTTGTAACACAACTAATTCTTTATCTGTTAAACTTAAACTAGAATGTAAGAGATTTATTAGGCATTTGATAAGAAGTAAGCATGTGCAGTAGGAACAAAATAAAGTATCACACATAAGAAACACACATGAAAACCAGGATTTAGGGTGGAAACCCAATGTGGGAGAAAACCACCACTGCTGTCATCTCAGTCTTCAAACTTATTATTATCAAAAACTTCTTACATTCTTGTATTGGTGTAGACTCATGCCAGTACGTAGGAACCCACCTGTTGAAGGTTACAACCTTAACTCGTTCTCCAACTCCTATTGGAAGGGAGCTCCAACCTCCTGATCTGATTACCAACTACTACTAGCAGGAATCTTCAACTTCCTCACTGAAGGCACCAACCCTCAGCAACCTCCGTGGACCACGTTTCATAAATTTTCACACAGGATCCACCTGTTTTAATGCATCACAACTTGTAGATAAACTGAACAAAAGACCAACTTAATTCAAAAAAAATAGTTAGATCACTATAACCAGAACACAGAGCTGACCGCAAAATACTACATCAACACACAAAATCAATTGCAACCTTGATCATTCATATGCCAACATGTATACGCTATTTCACTTAAGGAAAGTTGTGTGTATACGCACTTTTCTGTAGAGAATCCTACATACAGATCTCAATGCCCTGGTCATTCATATTCTAACATGTATATGCTACTTCACTTAAGGAAACCCACGTGTATACATGCTTTTCTGTAGAGAAACCTACATACAAATCTCAATATACTAAACACTTGTAATTCTTCAGGCACAGAGTTGGCCAGAGTTATTTTGAAATATTCTATTAGCTTATAGAACCCTCATATAATTAGGAGCATGATTAATCTTTTCAACCAATCAACATATAACCAAATTCAACTTCAACATTCAATCAGTTCTACTTCAGACATTATCACTCAATCTAGATCAACATGAGGACATAATTCACAGACAACAGAGATACAACAACACTGATCAGGTTGATCAATCATTTATGGAAAAAAACCTTCCTTTATATACATGACTTTGAAGAGATGAAATTGTGTGTATATGCAACTTCATCGAGACCAACCTGCGTACAAATATCCAAATTTTGACCTAAAATTGCGCAGCTCTTCAGAACTTCAAAAAGACCTAAATCATAATATTCAGAGATAAAAGCATGCATCAATACTTATATCTAGTCAATCCAATGAGAAAACCATACAATGGAAAGTCATTCAGGTCTCATGATCTTGATCCATGGTTGTATTCATCGGTGCATAATTATTTTAGATCTATGTGTCAACTATGACCCTTACAATGCAAATATACTTCAGATTGAAGTATTCATAAAAACCCCTTTCACATGCACACTTATCACTTTGATCTTCACCTCCTTATATAGTTAGAGCCTTAGCCAATACCATGGGTCAAAACTACACTAGTGCTAGTGGTAATCTTGGACGGATCAAGTAACCGTTACTACGCTCAATATTGTGGGCTAATACCATGGTAAGGACCCTTGGTATTCTTAAATTAATATATAATTGGTATACATGACTTTGCTTCTTTGTACCCACGTGTATATGTGACTTGGCCTTGATGAACCCATGTATAGATATTCAAATATTCACCTTTATCAATTTTTTTATTCTGATCTGTAAACTTTTATCCCATCTTTCTGTTATTTTGTTCCATCACTCTATCACCTCGGAACTGACCTGTGGATTCATCTAGTTACCATATACTTGTTCTGTTACAAGCCAGTTGCCATCAAGGACAACACATGCATCATAATGCCAACACACTTTTGAAGAGGCTATAGAATATAGAGAATGGAAAGATGCCATGAATGAAGAATATCAATCTATAATGAATAATTGAGTATGTGATATCATAATGAGGCTTGAAGACGAATCTATAGTTACTTCTAAGTGGATATATAAGATCAAACATGCAACCGATGGAAGTATAGACAAGTATAAAGCAAGAATTGTGGCAAGAGGGTTCTCTAAGGCTTCGACTATGAAGAAAAATTTTCTCCAACAACAAGATACACATCAATTCTATCATTAGTCTCTCCGGGAGCATCAATGGGATGGAACATCCACAAAATGGATGTCAACACTGCATTTCTGAATGGAACAATAGATGAAGAGGTCTACATAGAACAACCCTTGGGATTCGAAATCAAATATAGGAAGGCATATGTTTACAGATTAGATAAAGCATTATATGGCCTCAATCAAGCACCAAGGGCATGGTATGCTAGAAACAACACATATCTACAAAGAATAGGTTTCACAAAAAGTTATTCTGACTCAAACCTCTATATTAAGGTTGTAAAAAATGAACCTGTAATCATTTTTCTGTATGTATATAATCTTCTCTTAATATGTGTAGAAGGTCGAATTGAAGAACATAAGAAGAAATTGGTAACATAATTTGACATGAATGATCTGGGGTTGATGCACTATTATTTCTGACAAGAAGTCTGGCAGGAACCTAATGAAGTCTTTTTAGGTCAAGGAAAGTATGTGATCGAGATTCTGAAGAAGTTCAACATGATGGACTTAAAGAGATGACCAATCCAATGATCACAAACTTGAAAATACTAAGGAGTTCTAAATTAAGCCCTGTGGATCCTTCCATATATAAACAATTGATTGGCTCATTAATGTACTTGGTGAATACTCGTCCAGGCATATGTTTTGCAGTAAATATACTTAGTCAATTCCAAGTGGAGCCGAAGCATAATCTCTAGATAGAAGCAACATATATCTTAAAATATCTGCGGGAAACCATCAACTACTGCTTGAAATATGATAGGAGGATTAATGTTCAATTGATTGGTTATACAGATTCTGACTGGGGAGGCAGTGAACAAGATGGAAGAAGCGCTACAGGAGGATGTTTTAGTGTGGGATCATCTATGGTCTTTATTGGTTGCTAAATTCTCCTACTTTTTACCTACCTCTTTATCCCTTTCCTTCACCTATTTGATGTCTTTGCGAGGTTAAGTTGTATCTCGAGCAATGAAGGTATATCTATTTGTCATATCTTTGTGAAATATTAATTGATCAAGCGTAGTCCTAGGGGAACCTCTCTTATGCGACTTGCTAACCCAAGTTTCTTTGCATATTCGAAAGGATGATGATCAACAAGCTACAATTTAGTGCATGGTTATCGATGAGTTTCCAATGCTAATCTCAGGATGTTGGCTGTAACGATGTTCAACCGATGAGAGTCTGTTGGACCAATGCATTTCCTATCTTCATATTCTATTTCTGTCTCAAATGATCATTTTGTATTTGTAGGCAGAAAATTACCATAATATCTGAAAATCGCTGATACCATTCTTGTAATATTGAAATGTATAAGTAAGGTTACAAAGGCAGAAAAGGGGTAGCTAGAGACATTGGAATTCTGAGAATGTAACAACAAACTTCTATATTTTTTGTTTTATTAATGTAATCCTAATCTTTTGAGTATTAACTAGTCTTGAATCTTTTTCCACAACCCTGATTGGAGAGTTGTGCCCAGTCTCCTAATGAGGTGTTGTTGGATTAGTGGTGTGTGTAGATTTATTTCTGTTATGATTATTTCTTTATCGTTGTAATGTTTCATTAATTTTGTGTTGTTGTGAATCCTAATTTGTTGTTTCTCTGATTGTTGTGACTATTATTGTTTGTTGTTACACATTGTTATATTGTTGATTGAAAGCTCAATGCTGAGTAGGGAAATTGTGGCCTGCATAGATTTTGCACGGTAGCCTTGAAATAACTAGACAAGCCTAGGATTGACAGTTAATGTGGGGAAGGATGAATTATATAATTCATATATGAACACCAACATTTTTGCGTCATTTTCGGGGAGGCTATCAAGGCGCAAAAGTACGACCAATATTGACCATAGGACCGCTCTCTCATCCTGGTTAAGTGTGGTTTTACACCACCTTCTTCCAGATCCCGAGCATCAGATTTATTATGATTGTCTTTTGCTTTTTTCAATTTCCTGCCTTTTTATAGGAACCACTCTCTCGTCTTAGGAAGGGAATTTTTTACCCTGTTTCAGGTCTTGAGCTTAGATTTTGTGGTTGGTTTGTTTCTCTTTCTTTTTTCTTGTTTATTTAAAGCGCCACTCTCTTGTCCTTGGAAGGGAATTTTCCACCCTGTTCCAAGTCCTGAGCTTTAGATTTGTTTGAATGTTTTATTTTTATTTCTTATTGCATGAATAAATATCCAAATAAAATGAGTGGAGGAATACCCCCAAAAAGAGGAAGGAAATATCTACGTAGAGTTACCTATATCCAAGATATCATTTCAAGAGCTGAGTTAGGAGAATAATCACGAGCTGATGTTAGGGTTAGATATCATACAAGATCTGATATGAGATCTGGAGGATAGTCAGTTTCACAACAACCCCCCCCCCCCACAATAACAAAAGAAGAATTCAAGGGAGAAGAAATAGGATGCAGAGGATTAGAGGAATTGAGCATTACAAGTTCAGAAGAAGAAGATGAAAACTTGAGGGAATTAACTCCACCATTTGATCAAGGAAGTGTTGTTAGAAATTCTCAACCCCACGTTATAGAACAACCAGAACCAGTTGAGATTCCAAGTGAATATTGGAAGATATTCATAGCCCATACAAATTCCACGATCGAGTTCCCAATTGGAGATATTAGAGGTGATGCACATATGAAGCCTATTCCTTTGACAACGTTACATAATTTCCATGGTTTCTCTTTTGAAGATCCAGACATATTTCTCTTCAAATTCGGCGTTGTCTGTTGGGAATATGATTATATTTCTGATGCTCAGAAATTGAAGATATTGCCTGCTATTCTCAAAGGAACAACTTTGAGATGGTTTAGGTGTTTAGGGAGGAAATATATTACAACATGGGATGACATGAAGATAACTTTCCTTGAAAAATATCAGGACTACTGCAAATATCAAGATATTAAAGAGGAAAAATTTAAGATTGTGCATAAAGAGGATGAAAACATGGAGGACTTTGTGGAATGATTTAAATACAGTATGCAATGATAGGGCCATAGTAATATGAATAAGGATATCTTAAATATATAATTTCTTCAAGCACTAAGGGATAAATCTCTGGAACTCCTGAACGTAGTAGGAAAAGGGGATATCTCAAAGGAAGAATTCGACACCATCTAGGGGTTGTGCATCAAATGTTCACACAGAGCTGTGAGGCATAAGCAAGGAGTACGAGCTCTCAAGAAATCTAGCAGTGGGGTTACAAAAGCAAAAATTGGAAACTTGCTCGATAATTTGAGGACTGATATTCTAAGCACATTGTCCTCACAGATAGATGTTCTACATGAAAAACAGAAACAGATGGAAGTCGAGAAGGAAATGGCCATTTTCTACCTTGAATTCAAGAAGAAGCACCTACTGAAGGAACGCCCACTCAATACTATTGAAACATGTGCAATCTGTGAGAAAAGTAATTCTACTAGCACATGCCCATCTCTTTCCGCTGAAGGTAGTTTTTCAGGGAGAAAATGAAGAAGTAGATCAACTGTACTTCATAGGATCAAAGAAACCATGGCAACCATGAGCACAAAACATGAATCAAGGTATGCCTCAAGACTCTTCTTAGTATTTTAATAATTTGAATTTTGGCCTCAGTCTGTACCATTTTCACCTTCATGGCTACAATACTATCAGTATCCAATACACTAGTAATCATGGTCCCCCCAACCTGGTCCAACCCCTTCATGGTTCCTACAGGTCAATTCTCCTAGCCTATTCCACAACAACAGTTACAACTTCCCTCTAATGCCTCCGCCAGTAATCCTCCTCTTCGTCAACAACTACCTGTTCAATCCAACTCGAACCTGAACAATAGGGAAGCCCAATAGGTTGAGACACTTAACCTTCCAGCATACAGTATTGCCACCATAGAATGCAATGAATTGAACCTTCGGTCCGGTAGGGTGGTAAATACTAAGACTTCACCGATAATTGTTAAACATACTAATGATGAAACCTTAGAATTAGAACCTATGAACTCCTCTAGAAGGACCGGGGGTGATTTGACATGGATTACCATGGAACAATAACCCCCTAATCAAATAATTTTCACTCGAGGATGCCAAATTCGCCTACCATATCCTAAGAGTATATCCTTGAGAAAACAAATTCCCCAACCTGAATTTGATCTCTTGGGGAAATTGCAGAACTTATTTTTCAAAATCTCATTACTACAAGCTATGAAGCATGTATCAATCTATGCTAAAATGATTAAGAATTTTTCTCCAAAAATCCTAGAAGAGAACTGAAAGACCCACCCACTATGCATGTCATGGGAAAATTATCAGACATAATGTTGGGAAAAACTACACCCGTCAAATATGGTGATCTAGAAAACCTGATTCTTATAGTACAAATTAATGGAGTTGACATCTCAAATGTGATGGTAGACCTAGAATCTGCAATTAACATTATAAATTACGAAATTTCACTTAACTTGGGCTTGGTTGATCTTAACTAACTCCTACAATCCTAGAACTTGCTGACCGATCCATTGTAAGACCAAGAGGGAAGTTGGAAGATGTGATTATTTCTGTAGACTCATGGAAATACCCTGTCGATCTTTTGGTGTTGCATACTCAATCTCCAGCCAGGAGGTATCCTTTGATTCTGGGTAGGCCTTGGCTTGCTACCACAAATGCTTACATTGAGTGTCGATTATGGAATATGGTGATATCCAATGGGGAAAAGAAAAAGAACCTTGTTCTTTACCCACTGAAAGAACCAAGCTTGTCAATAAAACCAGGGTATGCCTTAGCACGAAAACTTCCACCCTTGGATGAGCCTAAACTTGGAAATGAAGATATTAAATTGATTCTTACCATTAGTGAAGCTCTCTATTTTAAGGTTGAAATGAAAGATGATGTTATTAGCACATTTATTAGTAGTCCCAACTCTGTTTCTAGTTCAACCTAAAAACTATTAGAATCTATCATGAGTTGCACTACTCAGGAAACTATTGCACCAGAAACTTAAGTTGAAAATGTTCCTATAATTGTACCCCATTGTATAAAATATTGTAGATTCATGAGCTAATGCAATTTTTTAAATAAAGAGACAAGAATCTACTTCTACTCTTTACAATGGAAGCACATAAAGATTGAGAAAAACAATAATCAACAAGAGGACGAACATCAATGGCAAATAACACAATAAATATCCGAGGAAAGCCACAACTCAAAACCCCACTATCTATATTGCATTAATCAGAAATACAAGATGGTAATACAATGATTATTCTCACAAGAACAATCCGAACACTCAGTATGATCGGTCTCCAACTCACAAGAAAAGTATTTGTCAACACTTAACCAATTCTCCTGCTCTCCAAGTCCCTATTTCCCTGTGCCCTTGGTTGAAGAATTTGGATGAATACAATATGCTCTGCTCAACCTTGAGCTTAACCTGCACAAGTATTTCCTATCCTCTGCTTGATGACTTCCTTTGGCCAATACTTAGCCAAATTTCCAAGCCTCCAAAATTCTAATTCTTTGCACCATTCCTAAGAGAAATAGCCTGTATTTAAAGGGAAATTCCTCATCCATAACTACACAATCCAAAATTAGGGCCTTCTCTGATTGCATGCATGATATTTACAACTCAGTAAATCACACAACTGATAGTACAATGTCCCTGCACTCTATTCTCAATTGGGTGTTTCTCTGAATCAACATGCATGATTTTCTGATGAGGGAATCTTCAGTTAACTAGAGTGACACTTATGGATGCACTAGTGCACCAACTGACTGTTAACTCTCTATTATTTCCAAAAACAGTTTGGAACTAATTTAACTTAACATAACTCAGTAAACCGAGTTATCTAATTACAACTCATAAATAAACTCATCTTGGACCCCTAAAACTTAGGGATCACACTTACATGACTTCAGATAGACTTCCAACACAAAATTCCTAAGTTAACTAAGTCAACTTAACTTAGTTAACTATTACAATTTTCTATGAGAAAAGAATTACATTTTTAATTCACAATTTAATTCAGGAAAAATTAAATTGGAATTTTTGGATTCCATTTTTAACATTTCTTATTGCTATTTTCAACACTCCCTATCAATAAGAAAGGAATTCAACTCGATCTCGATCCCAAACCTTTGGAATGTTCTGCATGCAACACTTCTCTCTAGTGTTGTACTATAGCAACTCCAAAAACAAAACAAAAAAAAACATCCAACCTGAATCAGTATGATGCCTCTGTCATCAAAGTCTCTGAATGTTATTTCCTATGACTTAAAACTTTGCACTTCTGTTGACTCTTCCTTTCTCCATTGTTGTCAATCGTTATCCATGCTCTTTAGTATCTAACTACTCTAGCCTCTATCACTCTGATCTATGAATGCATCAACCCCATTGATTCCTCCCGCTACTATGTACTTTGGGTTCCCGTAGCAAGGTATGATCCATGAGATAAAACCTCTCAATGGACCCTGCCCAATTTCAGAACTCTTGGGACTATCACTTCACATTGCCCCACCTCACACTTGGAGGTATGGATGCATGTGATCCTTCTACCCACTTGGCTCAAAATTCCCCTCTACTAGAGGTCTCTGCATGAGTGGATGCCTCCACTCGGTCTCCTTTCAACTTCTCTAGTTGTGGCTGCCCACAACTTCCTGAAGCTACTTTCGAGACTGCTTTTTCTAGGGCTACATGTTTAGAGGTAATTTACTCTCCCTCTAAATCAAAAAGTCTATAACTTTTTCCTTGCTCCTAAAGGCTTTTCATGCATCTTGTACCTCAAGTGCATATAGGTTTTTGGCTAGCACACCAATTTGTTTCATATATCCCGTCGTCAAGAAATTTTCTAGAAAATGAGCTGATTTTAAATCAACAATATCTCCCTCATCCAAACTCCGTTTCGACTGATTTGTTTTTTGAATTTGGGTATTTTTTTGCAAGGAATCTAGATCTGCTATTTGTTTCTGAAAATTGTGCACACAAAATTTCATATCTTCTCTGCAAAATTGCAACCCAAAAAAAATCCTACTCTGATACCATTTAGAAAATCCTGTAGATTCACAAGCTCATGAAATTTACTAAAGCACAGGACAAGAATCTACTTTTACTTTCGACCAATGGAAGTCAATAGATCAATGAAAACAATAATAGACAAGAGGAAGAACATCAATGGCACATAACACACTAAATATCTGGGGAAAGCCACAACTCAAAACACCAATATTTGTATTACATTAATAAGAAAATCCAAGATGATAATACAATGATTGTTCTCACAAGAACAATCCCAATACTCAGTATGGTTGTTGAGATAGGGTCCCTAGGGTCAGTTTTGGGGTTAGTTTAACCATTTTTTGTAAAAGTTTTGTAAATAACGTAAAGTCTCCACAAAATATTGATGCAGATTGCGCAGTTAAGTAGGAGTCAAAGGGGCTTTAGCCCCTTGTTTGGGTAAGTGATAGGTCAGTTTTGAGACTCATCCATAGGCCACGGGCCATGCTATTGTGAGTAAGAATTCTATATATAGTTGAGTCATAGCGAGTCTAAGGAGTAAGTATGAAAAGATAGAAGATTTTTGTTGGGAAATTGTTAAGGCAAGAAAGATCTGTTTCCTATACTTAGGCGAAAGGGGAAGGCTCCTGCAGCTGAGTGTGTGGATACCTTGGAAAGTCTGTTGTTGAGTGCATTGGCCACTGCAGCTGAGTGGTAGGGTGGAACAAGTCTACAAATTGAATGCTGAACTTAATAAAGACTGATTTTGGGACAATTATCTTGCTTATGAGTATTATTCTTATTTTTTTTCATGTTATGTTCTATCGCTAAATGATATGTTTTCTATGGAATAATGTGTAAATGCTGCACGAACTTATTGAATATGTAATATTTATGCATGAAAGAAGTAATTATCAATTTTCGCGAAGATAAGGGTTAATTTTGTTATGATTTCTGATGAATTGGGTAGATCTCGTGAAGCTAGATCTAGGGTTATGAATTAGTGTGCGAATGTGAACAATTTTCCTCTTTAGGATCTATAAAGTCTAATCAAAAACCTTTGTGAAGGTCTAAAAGCCATCTTATTAGAGTTGCAATAGTGGACCATAGAAGGTTACAGATCTGCGCAAAGGTAGATCTGAGAAATGAGGGCTTAAGATCACTTATCACGCGATCTCTAGATGCAGAAACCTGGTTCTAGCATCCCCCAATACTACTTCAGGTGAGACTGTAGCCTGCACTATGTAGGTTGTTGCCGAAAGGGCTGGCATTTAAGGTTTTCTTAGTTGGCATGAACAACTTTGAACCTGGGTTAGTCCCCCTTAATCCAATAAATAGTTTCAGTGCTGGGAATGGAATCTATCTAAGAGATATGTTATAAATGGTTTCCTACGAAGAAAGATATTGACAAGTGGATTGATCGAAATGTGCACGTGTTCGCGAATCAAGAGAATAAGAGCCCTAAATTATCCAAGGAATAGTGGTTGCAGAGATTTTTGTACACAAGCGAGACCGGCCTATTTTTCTATTTTTTCCTTGACAAAATACACGAGTGGTTGTCTAAATTGGTCGATAGTCAAGCGACGTGGAGGCTTGATGGTGCTATAGTGAGAACTCCTGAACTGGTGCGACATCTGGAGGCATCAGGAAGAAATATCACGATATCTATGGATCATTGGATTGATCACACATTGGGAAGTTTTGTGACTTATTTCGTGATCGACAAAAATATTAGCTATAGTGAAGTAGAATGAAGGCTCTTTAAAGGACCGCAAGGTAAGTATTTGAAATCATTAAAAACTAGGATTGAAATGTTGTTATGTGAAAAGAGGATTATGCAGTTACCTTGATGTTTGGGACTATGTGAAGTGGGAGGTTCTTTAGAAGAAACAAAGGATCAAGCCCAGAATATAGTCCACTCATTGAACCTCCTTCAAGTGAGGACGAAGGGACAGTTCTAACTACGCCGCGAAATAGAGTTCAGTTAATTACACAGGGTATCCCAAGAATATCTCATCCATCCACTCCACCTCCACCTCCACCTCTACCTCATACACCTACACCTTCACACCCTCCACCATTTCCACCATTCAATATGGTGAACGTGATGAAGATGCCAATTTTTAAAGGAATAGGGACTGAAGATCCCTTATAGTTTTGGTTATCGCAGGAGCTGTATGGACAACACATCAGATTACGAATGATAACATCAAGGAAGAACAACTGGTTACAGTCTTACAGGATCACACATTAACATGGTACATCAAGTATTGCACTGATAACCCCAACGCAACATTGGCAGAGACCCAGCAAGCTCTGAATAAGGAGTTCAGTAAGCCTAAGTCAGAGGCACAGTCAGTAATTGAGTTTAAGGAAATCTGATCGAAGGTAGATGAAACGCCTTGGGATTTTTATCAAAGGTTGAAATTCCTAATTAGGCAAACCACTATGATAATTATAGACTCCCAACATCATGACTGCTACATAGCATCACTCTTGCAGCACTTGAGAGTGCCTCTATCACAAAATAACATAGCAATGAAAGCAGAAGCCTTAGAGATTTTGATGAGGCTAGATGCCTTGCCCATACAGGATACAAACCTTGGAGTGCAATAGATTCACTCACAGCTGGAAAGCCCGCATTTAGATTTGCATAGTCTGAAGAAAGGAAAGGAAGCCGAGTCGGAGGTGCGCGCTAAGGTCTGGTGTTTGAAGTGTAAGAGCCATGGACATGGCAAGGACCATTTCTTGGTCTATAAGAACTATATTATTAGGGGAGGGCCTATCCCCCTGAAACCAGATAATAACGTTGGGACAAGACGAGAGCTGCGCTGTGGTGCATTATCTGTCAAGTTATAGGACAACATGCCACTAATAATTTCCATTTACTACAAAAGTTTGTACAGACCCCTCAGCAGTTGTTTTGCAATTTTTGTAAATCTGTGGGCCATGATGAACACCATTGTAGGAGTTATGAGTTGATGGTGGATGAAAACCCTACCTACCGAATGCAGGTAGAAAAACAACCTCATGATCAGGCATAGGAGTTTCTTGAGGAGGATTCCAAGGCTGAGGATGAGGAAGAGGTGGCGGACTGGGTCAAGGGTGTGGGGAAAAAATCTGTGATAACTATGGCGAAGTTGAGCACTTCGCGCGAGATTTTACAAATCCCACACATCTGTCGTGTCAATATTGCAGATAGTTTGACCATGTGATAGAGGAATGTCTGTTCCTTGTAGAAAATATGCAAGAAAATAAGGTGCAACCCCAACAACCTATGTAGAACATTCAAATGATGAGGGTTGAGCCTCATGAATAAGATCAGAGTATAGATATAGTGACTAGAAGTGGTAGGACAACTAGTGCAAATAAAGGTAAGTAACCTGAGGATGAGGGATGGGTGCACAAGGCTACTGAGAAGGAAGTAGAATTTTATCTTAAAGATGCTAAAGAGACCTTCATGGAAGCAAAGAAGAACATCAATGAGGCCTTGACCTCAGGAAGTCAGGAGAAAATGCCAGAGACTAGTGCAACACAAGAAAGATCCTTCAGTACTAGTTTCTTTTCTAAAAACTTGTATGAATATTCTACATGATCAAAAAGAGGTAGAAGGGTTGCAAGATTTAATCGAGAAGTGTGAAAATAAAGAAAAAAATCCTGCTGAATAGTGCACTGTGAGGAAAATTGGTAAGCATAAGGAGCACACGGGGCACAAGATGAGGCTAACTACATAGATAGGTGAATATGAAATGGACCAGGTAATCTTGGATCTATGGTCTGATGCAAATGTCTTGCCTAAGTAGACATGGGAAAGGATGGGGAGACCTGCACTGTAGTTGTCTCCTATTCAAATGTGCATGGCCAATCAACAAAATATTATTCTGATGGGATGCTTATATAGTGTAACAGTAGACATTGAGGGCGCAAGCTCACTGGCTGACTTTGAGGTCATTGCAATAGTGGATGATAGTAACCCATACCCCACGCTAATATGAATATATTGGGATTTTGATATGGACGTGATAATCAAATTTAAGAAGCAAAATATGACATTTGAAAGGAATTCACTGAAGGTTGTAGTGCCACTAGACCCTGCAGAAGGAGCATGTTATACTGAGCATGTTCCCGAATTTGTGGAAAGTGATAATTATCTAGATCAAATATACAAGATAACAATGCGAGATGACATTTGAAAGGAAGTCGCTCAGGGTTGTAGTGCCACTAGACCCTACAGAACGAATGCGTTATACTGAGCTTGTTTGCGACTTTGTGGAAAATGGTGTTGATCTGGATCAAATATACAAGAAAACAACGTGAGATGAGGATTGGATAAATCCTACGACTGATGGAAGAATTGTGTAGGACATCGATAACTCCTGCACCTCAGACACGGATGAAGAACTTGAACACTGGCAGAATCGATTTCATGAAGTATCTACGCTCTGCTGCAATATCATGACCAAATCGCTGAGGTGTGTCTCGACGGAGGTAAGGAAGCTTCCTAATTATGATGGTTTGAATGATGTGGAGCTATTTTTAGATGAATTTGAAATAGAAGTATCAGAATAAAATTTCTTCCGGGCATTGGATTTGGCGTTGCACACTATGCTTTCCCATTGGTGGGGTGCGCATAAGGAGAAGTTTGTTGGATGGAAGGAATACAAAAGGATGATGAAATTACGGTTTTGGTATGCTAATACTCGGATGAAAAAATGATACAGTGGGAAGGATGATCCACACGATCATTTGGCACAATGGACTAAGGCCTGGGGAACATAACTACAACTAGAATGGGTGCATATTTTTTGTCATACTTTAGATACAATTCCAATGAACTAGTATTTGGAGACAGAGCTTTAACATGGGACAACTGAATGGGACATTTTAAGGGAAAGTTTTCTATTAACTTTTAGATTTAAGGATGGGTTTGAGTGCATTGATGAAGTGCTCCAAGAGATAAAATCAGCTATATTCAGAACACCAAAGGAACCAGTAGAATGGGCTTAGTCGAATTGGAGTACAAAGCGACGCCATGCGCTAGAGTGTTACAATGTGATTGCTGAAGAAGCAAAAAATAAGATCCACAAAATATTAACATTGCAGAGATAGAAGGACAGTGTGAAGCCGAAGAACTGAAAGTGGTGAACTTGGTTATATCAGAACCATTGAAAACTAGACAAGTAAACATTGGATCTTAAGCAAAACCCGAGTTCATGAAGATAGGTGACTATTGGGATGAAGATATGGTTGATAAGGTATCTGAGATACTGCATGAGTACCAGGATTTTTTCCAAACAATGTTTTTAGATTTAAATGGAATCATCAGAGATTTAGGTGTTATGAAAATTACGTTGAAGCGAGATGCGAAGCCTATTAAGCAAAGAACTTATCAGCTAAATCCAAAGTATAAAGAAAAGGTGTGCCAAGAAATGGATAAGATGCTAGATGCCAGTATTATTCAACCAGTAGAAGAATCTGATTGGGTAAGCTTAATGGTGGTCCAAGAGAAGAAATAGAAAAGAGAAATATGAATATGCATAGACCTAAGAAAGTTGACTGATGCGTGCGTGCATGATCCGTTTCCAACGCCATTTACTGATGAAGTGTTAGATAATTTTGGTGGACAGGAGGCTTATTCATTCATTGATGTATTTTTAGAACATCATCAAATAAATATCACACTAGAAGATCGAAGCAATACAACCTTCCCGACTGAATGGGGTTTCTTTAAATATACGGTAATGCCCTTCGCATTGAAGAACTTGCCTGCAATTTTCTCCCGAGTAGTAATCATGGCGTTCAAAGAGTTTATTCATAAATTTATGGAGGTGTATTTTGATGATTGGACTATGTTTGGCTTGGTGAAGTGCCATGTTGCGAGTCTGCGCCTTATGTTGGATACATGTCACAGGTATCAAATCGTGTTGAACTTGAAGAAATGCATATTCTATGTGCCCTTTGAAATTTTGCTCGGCCATGTTGTATGTAAGAAGGGATTGATGGTGAACCTTGTGAATATTATTGTAATTGTGAATTTGGAAGCTGCTAGGAATGTAAAACAGTTGTGCGCGACATTGGGGCACACTAGGTGGAGAAATTATTGAAGAAAGATGTGATGTTTTGCTGGGATGAATATTATCAGTGTAGTCTGGATGTCTTGAAGGAAAAGATGGTAACCACGACTATTTTGGTATTTCCAGACCAGAAGAAGGAATTCCATGTGCATGTATATGCCTCTTGCATTGTGCTTGGAGCAGTATTAACACAGGCAGGAGAAGGAGAGATTGATCATCTGATAGCCTCCGTGAGCAGGAAGTTATCCAAGACTAAGAAGAATTACTCAACTACAGAGTGCGAAGGGCTCGCGATGGTCAATGCACTACGGAAGTTTAGACATTATTTTTTGGGTGGACACTTTAAAATTTATATAGATCACTCCGCACTGAAGTACTTGGTCAATAAGCCTGTGTTGGGGGGTAAGATCTACCGATGGTTTCTGTTGTTTCATGAATATGACTTTGAAGTGATTGTGAATCCTAGAAGGCTGAATGCAAGACCAAACCATCTATCAAGGATTGAAACAGGCAAAGAACCAACTAGTTTGGAGGAAGGACTGCCGGATGCGCAACATTTTTTGGTGCACATCATGGATGACCATTTTGGGGATATCATTTAGTTTTTAATGATAGGAACAAATCTGGAAGGATATTCCACTCAGCAAAACAAGGAATAAGTAATCCACACTGCAGATTTTTCGGTGATTATGGGTCACTTGTTTAACATGGGAATGGATGAGATACTATGACAGTATGTTCTAGATTTTGAACGCGATAGTATCCTAGTTGAAGCACATGGAGGAGTGGCAGGAGGTCACTATGCAATGAAAGCTACCACGTAGAATATTTTGCACACTGGGTTATGGTGGCCGACATTACAACAAGGCATGCGATGCTTGGAAAAGGATGGGGAAGCCTTTGTAGAGGGATGAATTTCCTTTACATCCTCAGGTTTTGTTGTAGGTATTTGATAAATGGGCCATTGACTTCATAGGTCTAATACAACCACCAGGTAAGAAGATGGGTGCGTGGTATATCATTACTGCAACATAGTATTTAACCAGATGGGTGGAAGGACAACTAGTGAAGGATTGTATAGCTGCCACCACTGTGAAATTTTTGTTTGAATATGTCTTAACGTGGTTTGTGTAGGTTTTAACCCCATACAAAAATTACTTGCACACGAATTCTAAAAACAAAAAATAAACAATGGCGAGAGAATAACACATAAAACAAATATACACAGAGATTTTCCCCTGGATCCCAAAACCGGGACTACCAAATTGATTTTTCATTATATTCCTTTCAATATTATAATACATATATATACATGTTGAAGCATCCATAAACCAAAATCCATTAACCCTGGATTAGAACATAATCGTATTTCCCTTGACTGGATCTACAAAATACCATGGACCAAAAACCATTGCACCCAAAACCATATGCGAAATCCATGCACAAAACCGTAGGTAGGTTCGCCCCCCTAATATAGGGTCCAAAAAAAATTTCCCTAAGCACTTCCATGGATCTCGTAGAGGGGGGATACTGGCCCCCTCAAACCCCCCAATAGGGGGGGCTACCACCCCCCTATGACCCCCCTGCTAAGCCCAGCACAATGAAGGGGGGACTCCGCCCCCCCTCCGGTCCCCCAACTTATCTGCTAGGGCTAATCATGGAAAGAATATAACACAACCCAACAATTTGGATGCCCTAAGATATTGATGAGTGATAGGAATGCACATTTCTTAATGAAACGATCAACACGATGCTCGAGGAATTCTGGGTGTGTCATCAAAATAGCATGCCCTATCACCCACGGGCAAATGGAATGGTGGGAGCTTTTAAAAAAAAATTGGAGAATGCATTGATGAAGGTCTGCAACATGCAGAGGAATGACTAGGATATGCGCATACATGCACCTGCAGTGTTGTGGACCTGTAGGATGACCTGCAAGAAGTTGATAGGCCAAACACCATTTAGATTGGTCTATGGGATTGAGGTAGTGATGCCTATGGAGTATATTGTTCCAAGATGGCAGACCACAAGACCTTGGAGGAATGACTTGTGCAATTCATGGAGTTAGAAGAGGATCGCTTTCTCGCAGGATTTCACCAGCACGTTCAAAAGGAATGCGAAAAATCATGGCATGATATGCATATTAAGTTGCACACTTTTAAGATAGATGATTTAGTGTTTCTATATGACAACAAGTTCACCAAATTTCCAGGGAAATTTCAAATGCACTAGTTGGGGCCATATGTTGTTAAGGAGATCATGGATGGTGGTGCAGTTCAACTTGCGAAGGTGAATGGGAGACCATTCCTGGGAAAAGTGAATGGAAGTATGCTGAAGCTATACACAAGGGATCTTTCCCTTGCAAAATGACTATATGGTAGAAGGATAGGCAGGTGAAAGGGATTGCAGGATTATAGATTGCGTTGCTTGAAAAGGAGAAAAATATCATAAGAATGTTGCGTGACGGAAGACAGGAGTGCAACAGGTGATGCTATGCTGGATGAGCTACGCCATGGAGTATGGTACCACACAGATGGGTCCAAAAGTAGCCATTGGAGTCACTATTCATGATTTGATGGAAAAAAATTTGTTAGGAGTGGGTAGGCGCCATTTATGTAGAACATATTTGAAGATCTACCACCAAAGATGCATTTATGATCAAAAATTGGAGGGAAAGGTCAGATTTGAATTCAAAACATCCTATAAATTGGGAATTTTGGTCCGATGAAGAAGACTTTGCATTCTAAGAATTGTCTATGAACCTTTTAAGTTTAATGAGAGTGAATACTGGGAAGAACTCTTTTCACGACCATCGTTTGTAAAAGTATATGCAGTGGCTCGTGAAATTATTTTAGAATGAATGACTACCAAAAATCTAGCAGAAATTGTTAATTTTGAAGCTGTCGTCTCTGATGTAGGGACACCTAAATAACGAGCATGGAAGCTACACTCACTATGCCTATGACGCTGAGGTCACCTAGGTGGAAGCACTCGGCTGCAAAAGAGAAGCATAAGAAACCTATGCCAGTGAGACTCACCGAGGAAGACCCACAGGTGCGATAGAAGGATAAAAAGGATAAATAGCCGGAGAAAGTGGTGGACCTGGAGGAATAGAATTCAAAGGTGTGGAGGAACTGGATGCTGAGGAGGGTGATCCTATCACACAGCTCTTAGAGCATATCCCTCCGTGAAAAGGAAAAACCAAAGTAGCAAAAGATCGTGATTCTGGAAAGTTTATGGTTTTGATGCCCCTATTACCAGAAAAGGTTGAACTTGAAGGTGTGTTTTTAGCGCACATTCCAATGCTAAAGATGGAAGATTGGGATCTTGTGGACCGTGATAGATTCCCTCATTTGGCTACTCAAAATCACATTAAGAATATTTATTACGAGGAGTCTGGGGTTACATGGTTGGACCCCATGAAGTGGGACAAAGGTATTGAGCAGGCTGGGTTGCTGCATATGCTTTTTGTCCCACATTTTCACAGATCAATCATCAACATCAGGTGTGTGTGCCAACTTCTCGTGTGAGTGCATGATGGGTGCCTATGGCTTGGGGAGCCCATCCCGATTATGGATATGCTCATCCATCGGATTACAAAGCTGCCCTACAAAGGGGTGGACCCTACCAAGGAGTTTCAAGGTAAAAGTGAAAAAAAAGGAGTTGGCAGATAAAAGGAAGGAAAATTTCGGTCTAGTAAAGAAGTCGTGTGTGTTGGGACAGGAAAAAGGTATGATTTCTCTTCATAAAATTATTCATTTATCATTCATCCTTATAAGATTATCTCCATTTTATAGATTAAAATGAGGAAAATATCAGCTAAAGTTGGATGAAACTATTTGGTGACAGAATAGGTAAATCTAGTATGAAAAATTGATTCTTTGCTATCTTTGTATGCAGAGATGCGATTGGGAAAAAACTATTCAGTTGGCAAAACAACACGAGGCCATAAAAGGGAAACGCCATGGCTTTTGGGGCAAACAAGGAAGCGGAAGATCAGTTCAAAAATTCTTGTTTTATCATATGATCAGATTTTATATTGCGAAACCCTTAGGATCCCCTGATCTCGAGGATTCACATTTATCCAAGTTTCTCTTTTATATTATATATAGGACCAAAAGGCAATTAGATACAGTTCAGACTTTTAATTTGTAATTATTCTTTTTGAAACATAAAACGCTATTAATTCAGTGACTCTGTCAGTTGTTAATTGAAGTTAATGGAAGAAGGTCGCATTTGATACATCTTTGTATTTTGAGTTTTTATTAAGCGGAGGCTTCTGGCGACTTTGGGCCCAGTCACAAGAAGTTCCATTGCTCCCTTGTGTTATAGTTTTATAACCAGTCTTTGAAATTGATTTAATGTTCAGTTATTTCATTTATTGTGAAGATTTGTGATATTGATTTATATTGCTATTCAATTAGATTTGGAGTGAAGTTGTGAGATGTGCTTAAGTAGCGCTTTGATTAGAAGTAGTGAATGCATGTTGAATTGTTGTTCATTTGAATAAGATGTTATCATAGATCTTGAAAGACAAGGCTGATTGAATTCTATTGATCGTTGTTCAATTACCGATTGTTGATTATTGTTCACTTACCACCAAAACCCACAAAACCCAAAGGATCGGTGAACCTTGGGATAATGACCTTTATAGATGAAATCATATGAAAAGAAGAGTCTCAAGCATCAGTAGGATTCCAGCCTATACCTGGACAAAGTTCTACTGCTATCCCTCAAGCAGCAGGCTCACCATCTGCAGCTCATGCTGAGATTCAAAGCCAAGTAGGAGGATCAGAACAGAGTTTTCAAGCTATAATAAGCTTACACTCTGATCCTCTACAAGAGGGAAAATCATGTAACTTAAGAGAAGGAAAAGGAGAAACTATTGGTGCTGCTAAAGAAGAACCACAGTTGTCTGAACAAGGATCTCCTGAGATTCCAAACCTAGGAAGTGCTGTAAAGCGAGTTCGAGTTGCTAACTCTCTACTTACTCCAGAAGCACCCCTTGAAATCACTAAAGATTATTGGCATGTCTTTGATCAGATGGCATATCAGCCACCCCAAGGTCAAACCTCAACATTAGAATACCCCATAGTTGACCATGTGGCCAATGCCCCTATGAAGGCTATTTCTCTGCAGAGCATCCCAACCTTCCATGGGATGATCACAGAGGATCCTGATGCTTTCATGTTTGACTTTGATGTCCTCTGTATAGGGTATGACTATACCATCAAGCCCAAAAGGTTGAAATTGTTCCCTTCCACTCTAAAACGGGAAACTTTGAGATGGTTTGTGGGTCTAGGTGGGTGAACCATCAATTGTTCGGATGAAATGAAAACCTCCTTCCTTAAAACATACCATGAATTTTGTAAAACTAGGGAACTGAAAGATGATATTTTTAAGATGACTGAAAAAGATAATGAAACACTAGAAGAATATGTAAAATGATTTAATTATAATTTGTAAAGGTCTCCACATGCTACCCTACCAAAGAAGTCCTAAGAGCTATATTGATGAAGGGAATGAAAGAGGAATGGGTAGAAACTCTAAACTTAATGGGAAAAGGAGATGTTTGTCAAGAAGATGATGATGAAATTATTTGTTTGTGTATCAAGTGTTCATGGGGAAGCATACGTACATGAGCAACTGGCTGAGATCCAATGAACATAGGAAGTAAACCACATAGTGGAGGTGTAACACAGATGGAGATCGACAACCTCCTGGAAGATTTTAAGATAAATATCCTGGGCACTCTTACAACACAACGAGACGTCCTACAGGCCAAACAAAAACAAGCTTTAGTGGAACAAAATTTGGCCATCTTCTTCCCATGTTGTCGAAAGAAGCACATCCAATGAGAATGCCCGTTAGACATGGTTCAGACGTGTGGCATCTGTACTAAATATCATGACACTAAATAATGTCCATCATTACCCGAGCTGAAAGTGATATTCATAGAAGCAGAGGAAGAAAAAGAACCAATATATCTGATGAACCAACGTCAACAATGGCAAGCTAAACCTGCATGTATGTCAAAAGATGCACCCCAATTCTTTCCTTCCTCGTAGTTTAATCAACAACAGAACCTTGGGGAAGCCTGGAAAGGCAAATCACCCTACCCAAATTGGCAAATCCTACCATTCCCAATGACATCCTGGCCAGCACAATCTTTTCTAGGGAATGGCTAGCCAAATTCTCCTTTTACTTCTGTTTGGCAAGGAAATCCCTATCAATACTAATGGCCTACCTCCACCTCTCAAAATCTGAATTGGTCTAGAAATTGGAAGTGACCTCTAGGGATATCTAACGTACCTATGGGGATGGGCCCTCAACCTCAGCCTGCACTGTCAGCTCCTTATACATTACAACAGAATTCTCAACCTCTTCTGCGGCCACAATTACCAGTTCAGCCAAATCTGAATCCTAATAACTGGTTAGTCTAGTTGGTACAGATTATTGAAAACCCAGAGTATCAGATTGAGCAGAAAGAATGTAATGAGCTCAAATTGAGGTCAGGACATGTCATTACTCCTGAGGAAAATAGGGACCAACCTTCAATTGAAAATGTAACTCCACATATACATATTCCATCACCTGTACATGTTCCACCACTTGTAAATAACATTGAATCAAAGCAGGGGGAAGAAATAGATCAACATGATGACCCTGAAAAACTTATAGTCATTTCTCCTTCATTCCTCGAAAGGATAATGATACCTAAACTGATCGCCTACCCTGATTTCGACCTTATAGGGGAACTAAATAAATTGTGTATTAAGATTCCTCTCCTCCAAGCTATTCAAGACATTCCCATCTATGTCAAAACAATCAAAGAATTCTGTGTAAGGAAGCCTGTGAGGAAGGTAAAAACCTCACCCACTATCCATGTTGTAGGAACCTCATCTGATCTACTCTTGGGAGAGGAAACTCCAATAAAGTACGAAGATCCTAGAAACCCCATAGTAACAGTTTAGATATATGGCCGCTCTTTTCAAAATACACTTGTTGACTTAGGAGTCGCCATTAACATATTGGCAACAGAAACTTTTCAAGCACTTGGCATTACAGCCTTAGAACTAACCACCACTTTATTAGAACTTGCAAACTAATTGGTAGTAAGACCATAAGGAACCTTATAATATATCATATTTTTTGTTGACTCATGGGAATATCCAGTAGATTGCCTAGTTATAAACCCAAGAAGTAGGTTGGATGGGCATCCTCTTATTCTGGGTCGACCTTGGATGGCAACAATTGATGCATATATTGGCTGCCAAGAAGGTAGTATGACTATTACAAAGGGAGATGCTATAAAAATCTAGTGTTATATCCTCCTGCCAAGCCAAGTTTTCCCATTGTAAAAATATGTAAGCAACCACCAGCATACCTGGAAGAGAGCATCTATTTACCACTCACAATAGCAGAAGCACTGGAATTTAAAGATCAAACTGAAGATGATGTTATCAACAATTTTTTATAAATCAGGCAGCTAATGTGAGTAATGTACTATTTCAAATGTTGAAATCAATCATTGATAACGAAGCCATGGAAGATCCCTTGAAGGATACATATGACCAGCATATTTAGATGACTGTTGTTCATAACAACAAACTAGTTGAGATCGAACTAGGCAAAGTTCTAAATATCAATGCTCATCTGGCTAGCGAACAACAGAAAAAGCTTATCCAGGTATTGCAGAAAAATAAAGAGGCTTTTTCCTGGGATTATCCTGATATGAAAGGTATAGACCCACAACTATGTACACACCACATTTATACAGAGAAGGATGCATGACCCATCTGGTAGCCTCAACAGAGGTTGAACCCACACCTCAAGGATATCATGAAAGAGGAATTTCAGAAGCTACTGGATGTAAACTTTATTTATCCTATCTCAGATAGTAAATGGGTTTCTCCATTGGTGGTCGTCCCCAAGAAAAATGGGAAGTGGCGTATTTGTGTAAACTATTGAGAGCTAAACAAGGCAACACAGAAATATCACTTCCGCCTCCCATTCATTGATCAGGTCCTCGATACATTGGTAGGAAAGCAATTCCTCTCCTTTTTAGATGGCTTCAGTGGTTACAATCAAATTCAAATTGCCCTTGAAGACCAGGACAAAACAACCTTCACCTGCCCCTGGCGCACATTCACATATAGGGTATTACCATTTGGCTTCTACAATGCCCCAGCCACGTTTCAAAGAGCTATACTAATCATATTTGTTGATCTAATAAATGAAGGACTCGAGGTATATATGGATGATTTTACTCCATATGGGGATGATTTTGATCAAGCATTGCAAATGCTAGGAAAGGTCTTAGAACGATGCATCGTCGGTTATGTTTAAGCAATGTCAAGTGTCACATGATGATGACTGAGGGCATGATAATGGGACATTACATCTCTACAGTAGGAATATATGTAGATTAAGCAAAAATACAGGTAATTCTTTTACTACCTACCCCCTGCACCCAAACAGAGGTACGGAGGTTCTTAGGATATGCAGGTTATTATCACAGTTTTATCAAGAATTTTTCACAGATTGTGGGAACCTTATACGCTCTAACTAGAAATGTTGATTTTAGTTGGTCTGACAAGTGTGACATAGCTTTTTCAGGTTTAAAGAAACTAGTCTCAATAGCACTAGTATTACGTGGACCAAACTGGGAGATGCCTTTCCACATCTCCATGGATGCATCAGATGTAGCTATAGGATCTGTCCTCAGCCAAGAGGAGGACAAGAAAACTTATGCTATATATTACATTAGAAAAAATATCACTCCTGCAGAGCTCAATTACACAATGATAGAATGATCCGAATTGGATCCTAGAACACTCTGTAAGTTTTCATGAACTCTTTCAATTATGCCAAAAATATTCAAGTCTTAAAAGGATCAAGCTATCAGAAAGAATCCTTGAGACAGTTGCAGATTGTGACTAGCACGAAGCAATGAGGACCCTCGGTCAAGCGCGCAGACCGAGGGCCCATTGTAACGCACACTGGGGGAAAACTAGCAAACCCGAGAGTTGGATTCGAGAACAGGAGTAGATTCTGATATGCAAAAGTGCTAATCGTGTATCGCATGGTGTCCCCCTCAGTGAAGGAAAGCCCTGAGACCTGAAAGGTTTATAAAACACGAAAAAGTATTGTTTTCAGTTCTGGCGAAGTAGGATTCCACAAAAACCAAGTAGGATATAGAAAGGGCCTCGAAGCAGTAAGCAGTTTAGACCGAGTCTCGCCTAATGCCACACAGCGAGTGACACGTGTCCAGTGGAGGAGAAAGAAAACCGCGCATATCAGACAGGTAACCATTGAGCTAATTATCCACTCGATATGCACGATGACCGTAGGATCTGGGGGGTCCAGATCAATGGCAGAGGCACGTCCCGATGAATGACCAGAGTTGACAGATGGTAAAGCAATATTATATGGGATTTGAAGTCTGATATGGACAATTCGTTGGCAGGGATTCGTATTTCACAGGAAATTTTTGAGCAAACGGAAATAACAACCGTTCAAACATTTCCAAGAGAACTGACACTCAGTTCATTATGAAACAGGTGGCCACCTCCCTGTGAAGTGTTACACAGTGATGATGACGCATAATAGAGGAATTCAAACGAATAGAGAGGCAGGAGAACCAGAGTGCTGGGAAGCAAAAATGAACAATTAGAAAGCAGATTGGCTTTAAAGCCATGAATTGACAGAAACAAAGAAAAGGGGAGAGTTAGTCAAGGCAGAAATCCAAGAGCAGAGAACAGAGAGGAGAAGCCAAGATGACCTAACGCAGCATCGAGCCAGAGAGAGTTAGAGAGTCTGTGTACTCCAGAGAGGGCTTGAGAGGTTCAAGTGAACTCTTCTGTACTTACTTGTCATGCATGAGTCTCAAATTGGCCTCATACTACTGTGACCAATAGAGGTCGAGTTTTAGTAAGGAGAGTCTGTGTACTCCAGAGACTTGGGGGATCCAAGTCCAGTCCTACTGATTTATATCTGTTGACAAATTGAGCTCACTGTTGTAAAAACTCTGCTTTGAAAACATAATAGAGAGGCCACCACTGAAGGCTAGACCAGGAGACGTAGCCCAAGAGCATTAGGTGAACTCCTTATTAAAATTGTTGTGTTTACATGTTTTATTGTTGTGTTTTCTCTAACTACTCTAGTGTCTGTTTATTTCACAATTTTATAGATTCGTTGCATAAAGTAACATAGGCACATCCATGCACATGAGTCTATAATACCTTTTATTCTTTGTCCTAGATAAATTCCAGATCACAGAAAAAGAATTCTTAGTAGTTATTTATGCAATAAACAAATTTAGACACTATATAACCAACTGTCAAGTCTTTGTGTACACTGATCACTCTGTCATTAGGTATCTAGCTAATAAACCATACATGGGTTTTACAAGCCCGATAACATATCTATATGAGTTCTGCTTCCTCTATCGCTCCAATAGCTCTGTTTTTGGCATATATTACAAGCAACGTTCCTCTTGCTCTGATATGGCTCCCCGATGGCTCCGATGGCCCTATTTGCTTGTAATATATATATGTCTCCTCTTGGCTCCTCTTGCTCCATCTGCTCCTCTCGGTCCATTTTCTCCATTTTCTCCATATATATTGCTCCTCTTGGCTCCTCTTGCTCCATCTGCTCCTCTCGGTCCACTCTATTTGCTCCTATAGCTCCTCCTCTTTGGCTCCGATATGACATATACATATGTGGTTCCTCTTGCTTAGTCTGCACCTCTTGGCTCTGTTTGCTCCGATAGCTCCTCCGATGGCTCCTCTTGCTTTGGCACTCCTCCGATATATGTGGCTTCTTTGATCTTCTCAGCTCCAATATGCTCTGTCTCCTCTTCTTGAATATTGCCATATTGACATCAATGACAATCTGTGTCCAACAGAGTAACACAATGGCTATTACTTTTGCAGGAGTACGACATTACTATTAAAGATCGTCCACAGAAGGAAAATCTAGTTGTTGATTTTCTATCTCAAATTTTGAAGGCTAATGATCCACTGGCAGTAGATGACCAATTTCTAGATGAACACCTGTTTGTCGTGGAAGTTAATATGCTATGGTACACAGATGTGGAAAATGGCAGTAGGGAAGTTACCTTAACATTTAATGACAAGAGAAAGAAAACTGATTGTTCAGCGCAATCCCCGGTTCTCTTGGATAGGAGGATATCTTTTTCATATAGGGGCCAACAAGTGTATATGTAGATGTATCCATGAGGATGAGATCCATGACATTCTGAAGGCTTTCCATGATGAACCTTGTGGGGGACATTTTGCAGACCGAAGAATAGGACATAAGGTATTACAAATGGGCTATTATTGGCCCATTATTTTTAAGGATGCTAAAAAATATGCCCAGGCCTATGACAGTTACCAAAGGATGAGCTGACCTGGCCAATATGATGAAATGCCTTTGCAACCACAATTTTTCATATAACCCTTTGAGCGTTGGGCATTAGACTTCATAGGTCCATTCCATCCGCTCTCCAATAAGAATGCCTACACACTGGTAACCACAAATTATGTGACAAAATGGGTGGAAACAGTAGATTTACCAAGAGCCACAGAGGAAGTAGTGATTAACTTCCTTTTTAGGATATTTGTGTAGTATAGATTACCGTGAGAGGTGATCATAGATGGAGGAAAGAAATTTACAGGACACAAGATTACTGCCACTCTCAGAAACCATCATATCACGTACAAGATCATTTCTCCATATCACTCGCATGTGAATGGGCTAATCGAAAGCACCAACAAGGTTATAAAAGAAATTCTAACCAAGACAGTCTCAACTCACCAACGATATTGGGCTACTAGACTGCCAGAGGCCTTGTGGGCCTATCATACGACTTGGAGTAATATTACTAGATACTCTCCCTACCACCTTGTGTTCGGTAAAGAAACAATTTTTCCAATCGAATTCGAAATAAAGACTCTAAGGACGGCCTAGGAAGTGGTTCTGGATTTAATAGAAGCCCAAGCCAAGCGTATTTAGAAAATTAATGAACTATATGAGGCTTGATTGCTTGCTTTGCAATGAACTGCAATAATACACCAACAAAGGGAAAAATGGTATGACAACCTTATCAAGAAGAAAATGTTTCAAAAAGGGGATTGGGCACTTCTGTATGATTCCAAATTCCAGTACTTCCAGGGCAAGTTTCAAACAAGATGGGTCGGCCCTTATGAGATTCAAGAAGTACATAACAATGGTACTCTTACCTTGACTACCATAGATGGATCCGACCATTCCTTTAAGGTAAACAGGCATCGAGTGCGCCTTTATCATCAACCACTTACCAAGGAGTCTTTCTGCGAGCAGGTACACAAGGACCTCTCCATGCAAATTCTAGCTGCAGGGAATGATAACCCAACAACGTTTTCTTTAAAAAAATGAAATTGCTTGAAAAATTGTAAATAATGTATATACCTTTGTAGGCAATTACCATGTAAATAGAATTTTTTTTAAGTTTCATTTTTCTTTTCTTTTTTTTACGTTGGTCAAGCAATTGAATGTTTGTCGTTCAATTGATTGAACAACACATTTTTTCCTCTTTTGTAATTCGTTGTTGAAACAATTGAACATTTTCCATTCAATTGATTGAACAACGCAGTTTTCTTTTGTCACATTTCGTTATTCAAACAATTGAACGTTTGCCATTCAATTGATTGAACAACGCATTTTTATTTCTGTTTTTCGCAGATCAAACGATTGAATGGTTTTCGTTCAATTGATTAAACATCACATTTTTCCAGAATTCTAAAAAATACAGTCAACAAGTTTCCAGACTGCCAACTTCTGCCTTGGTTTTTATGGGGATGAAGATAAATAAAGAAATTCTGCGACATGGGTTTTTTTCCCAGTATAGGAAATTGAGTAAAACGCAAGACGTTTTCCAAAATACGTAATGGTTGAGGAGATACGAAGGGTGTTCTCGAGGAAGTTTGTTAAAATTACCAAATTTTCTAGAATTCTAGAAAAATCCCAGAATTGGAAAATTCATATTAAATCTTCATTCTTTTAGTAGGGGAATGGTTGTGCTATTATACTATGTAATTAGAAATGGTTATGATTCAATCCCCATATTCCTTGCAAAGGAACAACTTGTTTTAATCATTATGAAAGATTATAAAATGAGGAATGATTCACGTAGAAAGTAGGA
Organism: Pinus tabuliformis; assembly: GCA_031772625.1. Taxonomy (NCBI): domain Eukaryota; kingdom Viridiplantae; phylum Streptophyta; class Pinopsida; order Pinales; family Pinaceae; genus Pinus; species Pinus tabuliformis. The sequence continues at coordinate 92,172,899 of CM062814.1, read as the reverse complement.
CGGTGGAGGAGCAACAATACAGCAGTGTTGTTGTAGCTTTGTTTTGCTGGTATCGCCCAAATTTGGGCTAGACTCTACAATTCATCATGTATTTGTCTTTATGATTTAATAAGAAAGGGAGCTTTGCCTTATTTTCATAAATCGTGTTTTCCTTATGTTTGACAGCTGATGAATTGATATAGTGCTAAGCAACGTTTCTATTTGAAAGGGAAACACACTGGTTGGCTAGGGCCTAGCCAACCCAACATGTTCTCCCTATTTTTTGTTCTTGTAATTTATGTTTTAACTGCCAAGTGTGATTTAATTTATAGCATCTGAATTCTTGTTTCAGTGAAAGCAGATCTGTAGCGTGAAGTAGTTAAATTTCCTTTCCCTGCATCTGATTTTGGATTGGTTTTCCTTGCCTGGTCCAAGCAAGAGAAATTACCTGCACCAGTGCACGTTTGTGTGTTATTCACTTTTTGCATGTTTTGTTTGGATTGATTTTCCCTGCCTGGTCCAAGCAGGAGAAATTACCTGCACCAGTGCCTATTGGTGTGTTATTCACTTTCTGCATGTTTTGTTTGGATTGATTTTCCCTACCTACTCCAAGTAGGAGAAATTACTTGCACCAGTGCACATTGGTGTGCTTTTCACTTTCTACAAGTCTGTTTGATTTGGTTTTCCCGCCTGGATTAAAATAGAAGAACTGAACCTGCACTAGTGCAAGATTGTGTGATGTAGCAAGCCTTTTTAGCTTACTTCTAACAACTTTCTTGTTTTCACTAATATTTCATGACAGGATAAATTATAAAGATTGTTTCTATGCTTTTGTACTTTGATAAACTCTGAAACATTCATCTTTTTGGTATGCAATTTGGCTTCATAGTACTTGCAGTAATTAAGCAGTGATTCCAAGAATTAAATTTTAAAGTGTAAGAAGCTCTGATTTGGTACAAGAACCAGTTTCTTGTTACTGGATCTGAGTGCTTTGGACTTGAGAAAGTCCAAGCCTTTGCACGAATAAAAAAACTCTTTTAGTACAGACATCATTTTACACCCTCTGCATAAATCGTTGTTCTTGCACTAGTGCAAGATAGATTCTTGCGAGAAGGAAATCTTTACATAAGCAGGTTTGAAGGGCCCATCTGTAGAAGACTATTAAGTGTCTCTGCTAAATAAAAACACACTCAATAGTAAATCAATAATCGGCTAGAGTGATTGCTCCTTTATTTCTAAATCTCTTTTGCAAATGTATTCTTTCTTGTTCTAGTACTAGATTAATTTGATGATTCAGTTATCTTTTACTCTTTCGATTCTGCAAGCTTTTCTTTAATGCAGGAATTTATATTAGGAAAGTTCATACCATCTCTGGAATTGCCTGTGCTTCTTCTCTAAGTTTACGAATCCCCCGGGTTGACAATTAAGTGTTGAGGAGTTTGCTTAAGTGCAATTCCTGCACCCAACACTAGCAGAAGAAGAGCTTGAGACTATGATGCTAGTAAGGGTTGAGGAAGAATTATTGGCAGAGGAAGGAGTTGCAGTTGATGCTACTCCACAAGAACTAACGTCAACTACTGAACAATTGGGGGAAATGAGGGAACAAGCATCGAAAGAAGAAGAGGAAGGGAGGAAGAAATGACAAAACAACCAATTGATACAGGGGATGGAGACAGAATTGGAGAAAACGAAGTAGAAGGAGTTGTAAGAATGGAAATTGTGGAATTTACTCATTCTCCGCTCCCCGCTTCACTACCGAAAGGGGCAAGGAAATTATGCTCTCCTAGCCACACAAAAAGAGAATGAATCCCTCCTCTGGTACTAAAGTTTGTAGGAGTAATTACATAAGAAAGCACCACTGTTGACACTGCTCCACAAGAACCAGTGTCCACTGCTGAGCCAATGGGAGAGGAAGCTACCCTTGAGACTGTTACACAAGAATCAGTGTCAACTGTTGAGCTAATGGGAGAGGAAGCTACCCTTGACACTATTACACAAGAACCGGGGTCAACTGCTAAGCCAATGGGAGAGGAAGCTACCCTTGACACCATTACACAAGCACTAGTCTCAACTGTTGGAAAGATGGAGGAAGAAATTATTGTCGACCCTGTTACACAAGAATCAATGTCGAATGGTGAGAAAATTGAAGAAATTATTGTCGACACTGCTACACAGGAACTAGTGTCGACTGGTGAGCAAATTGGAGAATTTTTTGTTGACACTGTTACACAAGAACTAACATCGACCACGAGCAAATTGAAGAAAGGGGTATTGTTGAAACTACCCCACAAGAACCAGTGTCAACCCCCAAGTAGTTAGAAAGAGACATGGCTATTAGTACTGACCCGCAAGGGCCAGAATCAATTCCTGAGCAAGTGGAAGGAGAAAACAGGGCACAAAATGACTATAGGAAGGAAATGTTGATGATACTACTCTTCAAGAGCCTACAGTGGCTCCCGAGCCATTGAATGTGGAGGTACCAAAACCTGCAGAAGGAGGCACTGAAGATGCCCCCTGAGTTTTTCAACAAGTGGAGGAAATAAGAGTAAAACAGGAACCAACTGATGAGTTCGTTGACGTCAATCCACCAAACAAAACACCGACTATGAGACCAATGGAGGAAGTCATTATTAAACAAGAATTCATTGAACAATTTGAAAAAAGGAAGGCCCCTATCCAAGACCGTTATCGATCACTGTTTAGAAGAATATGCAATTAAAAATGGAAATTACTAAGGTGAGGAGACAAGTATTATGCTTGCAGAGATGGATGAGAAGGAAAAAGAGGGACGTCGGTCAAGCTACTACAACTCCTAGAGCTGAAACAATTTTGACAACAGTACATACTGAAGATAGGCTAATGACCTTGGTAGCTACATAGACTGAGTCGTTTCTACATTTGATTGAGTCTTGGGAGTTTCTGTTGATCGCAGAAATTCACAAATGGAAAACCAATGCTTCTCTTCTTCAGAGGGTATCTATCTCTTTGGAAAATCATTGGAAAGAATTGAAACAAATTCCGGAACAAGCAAAAATAGTGGTGGCTGATCATGTCATCCAGATAGAAACAACTAAGCAGAAACAGGAAAAATATAGAAAAATATTGAAGAATTACAATGGCAAGTTTAGTTACTGAAGGCTGACAAGGATGAAATGTTCATCCTAACGCAGTAGGAAACAGAGTCCTGACCTCATACTAACTTCCATTCTTTTTTTCTTTGTGAGAAATATTTGTTTCTATGTCTGGAAAGTATCCACTAGGAAATTAGCCACAACATAGAAGACCCTATGCAGTTCCTACGGATCTTGAGAGCTCACAATGTGTGAACTTTATATGCATAATTACATCCTAGAGAATGATTAGTCGTTCAATCCAATATCGTATGTTGGAGACATTTAGCTGACAGCATTCACATCCTTTGTGATTAATCAGGTCAAGTGGAAAAAGGCCTTCAATACGTTCGAAGAAAATCAAGCAATTCGACCACTAGTGATTAGAATGGAACATTGTCAATTAGTGGATATTTATAACATACATCAAACATTTCTATAGCTGGAAGGATGAAAGGACAAGATGTTGACAACACAAAAGTGGTGTGTTGACCTGTGTATGAGGCAAATATTCACTTGTTAGGAGGAACCCCAGGATGCTTGTCAGAAGCGCTGGATGTTATCATCATCAATAGTTCATGTGAGGGAACCTTTTGGCGCCCCAAATTTTTCCAGGGCTCTGAAGAGAATTCCATGTTACATCGCATGTATACGACACTATGGGGTCCAGTTGATAGGGTCGAGATTTAAATTCCCCATCATTTGGATGCCTTCTAAGCAATACACACCAACTTATGTGGCAGAAGAGGATTGGTGGAAGGGTACCCTCCCCGGGACAAATATGGCCATGAGATACGACCTTGCACGGATTCGTGCCAATCACAGTGGTTCCAACCTCGACCTCCGTAGAAAGTGAGCTGCATGAGGACATGCAGAAAAGCCAGTTGGGGGGAGATGTTGGTTGCTATTTTTTCCTCCTTTTTAACCGCCTATTATCCTTTTCCTTCACCTATTTCATGTCTTTGCGAGGTTAATTTTTATCTTGAGAAATGGGAGTATATATATTTATCATGTCTTTGTGAAATATTAATCGATGAAGCGTAGTCCTAGGGGAATGTCGCTTATGTGACTTGCTAACACCGGTTTATTTGCATATTCGAAAGGATGATGATCAACAGGCTACAATTCAATGCATGGTTATCGCTGAGTTGATAACGCTAATCGCATGATGTTGGCTATAACGATGTTCAACTAATGAGAGTCTATTGGACCAATGCATTTTCTATCTTCATATTCTGTTTCTATCTCAAATAATCGTTGTGTATTTGTAGGCAGACAACTGCCATAATCTCTAGAAATAATTGATACCATTCTTATAATATTGAAATGTATAAGTAAGGTTATAGAGGTAGGAAAGGGGCATCTAGAGACATTAGAGTTCTAATATTGTAACAAAAGACTTATGTATTTTCCTTTTGATTAATGCAATCCTGACTGTCTAAGTATTAAACAACGTAAACTTTGAAACGAGAACTGATACTGTTACCCGTTTCGTAGAGATACCAAAAAAATGACCCGATTTTGAAAAGGGGCGATGTAGAACACACATATTTTTTTTAGAGCATAGTTTTTGGCAGTTTAAATAACTGATACAATTACCCGTTTCATAGAGGTAGTAAAAACGTGACCCGATTTTCAAAAGTGGTTAAACATAATACACTTCTTTTTGTTGGGAGCATATTTTTGACATTTTAAATTTTCTTATGTATCAAATATAAATATTTGTTTATAAATATTATTGATTTTCATGTTGATTTTGAAATGTGTAGATGCAACGTGTTGATGCAGCATACCTTTTTTTTAAAGGACTTATTTTTCATACTTTAAAATTTATTATCTCTATTTTTTTTTTAATTACGATTACTTAACGAATTTTCAAGTTGTTTTATTTTTTTTTAAATATTGATTAGTTAAAGTAACAAATATAAAAATATATATAAAAAAGACAAACAATATATATATATATATATATATATATATATATATATATATATATATATATATATATATATATATATATTTTATCTCATAAACCATAAAAGAATTTCGAAAAAAAAAAACAAAATTAATATATATATATATATAAAGTTAACTAACTAAAAATAGAAAAATTAAAAACTGGTAAAATTAATATTAAAAACATTAAAAAAAAAACAAAAAAAATAAAGATAAACTGAAATTACTAAAAAATACTAAAAAAATATGAAAATTTTAAAAATATATGTCTTTTTAAATTAAAAACAAAAAAAATAATTAAAAAACATTATAAATGTATAAAAAAATGTGTTTTTGATTTAAAAAAAAATTGTTTTTTAATAAAATTTTCATTGTTAGTTTAAAAACAACAAATAAAAATATTAAGAATTTAATTTTTTTTTTTTCTAAACAAAATTTTATGTTTTTTATTTAAAAAAAAAGTTATTAACTTTTTTTTTTTTTAATTTTCAATTTTTTTTTTTTAAATTTTGTTTTTATATTAAAAAAAAAAAAATTAACACGCCCCCACCGGGCGGTGGGCGGGTGGCTAGCTGATTCCGTGAATCGGCCAGCCGCCCACACGCCGCCCAGTGGGTGCTCCACCAGGCGGCGGGCGGGCGGCTGTCTGATTCCGGCTGTGGGCAGAGAGTTGCGTGCAGCCCCTCCACCTACGGCCGTGCCCCCACCGGGTGGAGAGCGAGCAACTAGCCGATTCCCAGACTCGGCCAACCGCCCCCTGCTGCTCGATAGCAGCGCGTTAATTTTTTATTATTATTATTATTATTATTATTATTATTATTGTTTTTTATTTTTTTTCTAAATATATATAAAAAAAGAAGAAAAGAAGAAATTTATAATTTTTTTTAAATAAAAAACACAAAATTTTGTTTAGAAATTTTTTTTTAATTTTTAATGTTTTTATTTGTTTGTTTTTAAATTAGCAATGAAAATTTTATTATATATATATATATATATATATATATATATATATATATCAATATCACATTTTTTTATACGTTTATAATGTTTTTTAATTTTGTTTTGTTTTTTTTTTAAAGACATATTTTTAACATTTTCATATTTTTTTAGTTTTTTTTTAGTAATTTCAGTTTATTTTTGTTTTTTTAGTTTTTTTTTTTAAATGCTTTTAATATCAATTTTAGTAGTTTTTAGCCTTTTTTTTTTGGGTAAATTCTCTATTTTTGTTTAATCTAGTTTGTTAAAAAAAAAAAAAAAAAAAAATCCTAGTTTTTTTTTACTGTTTTTAAAATTTTTAAATTTTTAGTTACTTAACTTTATATCTATATATCTATATATATATAATTTTGTTTTTTTTTTTCCCAAATTCTTTTATGGTCTACATATTTGGTTTTTTTTTTTTCCATTTTTTTCAAATATGTTTTTTTTACTATTTATTGTTTATAATTTGTAATGTTTTTTTTAAGCTTTTTACTTCTTATATTTTATAGATTAATTTTGTTTTTTTTTTTTACATTTTTATGATTGATTTTTTTTTTTTTTATTATTATTATGTTTTGTTTTTAGTATATATGTTAATTTATGTTTTGCTATTTTTCTTTTTACCATTTTTTGTTTTGTATTGTTTCATTGTTTTAATTTTAATTTTATTTTTTATTTTAATTTTATGTTTTCATTATTTTTTTGAAATTTTAATGTTTTCTGGGGTCATGATAAAATATTACACCATTATTTCAAAATGTTAAAATTTTACCCTTGAATTTTTTTTTGTTATCCCAGCGTCAACACTTTTCGTTTTGAGAGTGTTTTTTGCACAAAATTTACCATTGAAAAAAAAAATGTTATTCGAACATCAACACTTTGTTTTAAGGGTGTTTTTTGGACAATTTTTGCACAAAAAATTGGTTTTCACCGCCATTTTTAAAACATGTTGAAAATTTACCCTAGAAAAAAAAGGGTGTTATTCCAACACCAACACTTTTCGTTTTAGCACTGTTTTTTATGTTTTTACAGGTTTTTTTGGCCAGAGTTCCCGTTTTGAGTTGATAGTTCCTGTTTCAAAGTTTACATTGTTATTAACTAGTCTTTGATATTTTGCCACAATCCTGATTGGAGAGTTGGGCCCACTCTCTTGATCAAGTGTTGTTGGATTAGTGGTGTGTATAAATTTATTTATGTTATGGTTATTTCTTTATCGATGTAATGGTTCATTAATTTTGTGTTGCAACGAATCCTAATTTGTTGTTACTCTGATTGGTTTTACTGTTATTGCTTGTTGTTACATATTTTTATATTGTTGATTAAATGTTCAATGTTGGGTAGGGAAACTGTGTCATGCATGGAATTTGCATGGTAGCCTTGAAATAACTAGATGAGCCCTGGATTGACAATTAATGTGGGGAAGGGTGAATTCTATAATTTATATCTGAACACCAACAGTCTCATGGATGAGAAGAAAACAAATCAACGTTTCTTTGAGTAGTGCTAAAGAAGAATATGTTGCAGCATGTGAAGTTAGTCGGGAAGAAGTTTGGTTAAGAAAGCTATTGACTGACTTATTTGAAGGACCGATGAACCCTACAGTGATACGTTGTGATAACACAAGTTGTATTGGTTTGTCTGAGGACCCAATGTTTCATGGGAAGACAAACCATATCAGCAACAAGTATCACTATATACGAGAGCTAGTGAAAAATGGTGTGGCGTAGCTACAATATATCTCCACAGATGAGCAAGTCACTAACATATTGACAAAATCACTTCCAAACAAGAAGCTTTTATACTTAAGGAATAAGCTGGGTTTGGTGGATTTTTCCTCTTGGATTGAGAGGGAGGGATAAACAAAAGCATTCTTGTATTCACTTGGGAATAAAGAATGGAGGGTTGGGTAACCATATGGAATTCAATACTCTTTGAGAATGTGGTAGGGCATTCAAGACAGGAGTAGTCGTTGACCGATATTCTTTGAGGATTAGCTACCTAAGATAAGAATAGTCCAATGAAAGGTCATACTTTGGGAACACCTAGGTGGGGTATGTGCCTTTGAGAGATAATGACGATGATGTCTACACATCATTGGTCTCGCCAACATTGTGCTCTGATATTGTGGAGAGATAGAGTTGTTAGTCAAGGCCTTGATATATAACAATGTTGATAATTATGATGCTAGACAGATGGGTTACCAATCCGACTATTCTTATGAGATATCTTCAGATTGAGAATGAACATGTACCTCCTATGAAAACCTTCCTAGTTAAGAGGGAGTGTTCAAGAATGTGTAACTAGGTTCGGTCTTCATTAGTATGAAATGTATTCTTGTATACATAAAATGAAAAATAAATTATTATTATTATTGGAGCATGGGTATCATGCTCAAGTTCTTTTATTTTATAGTTTAAGCACCCATTGAGTGCTTCTATGGTTTTTCCTAGGTATAAGATTCATTGTTATATATGGAAGACCCTATGGGCACATTGTAATTGTAAAATAAAATTTATTTTGTCTTGAAAATGTCAAAATACCTCCAAGATCAAGTCGGCCTGCATGAGATGTCAATTCAGCCTAAGTGAAGAGACATGTCCACCCTGGATGGAAGCCTATAATAAGAATAACTCATCCTCCATTTGTATCATTCACACTCATCTCTCATACCAAGAAGGAAGCAACAAAATGACAAAGGAAGTATGAAGAAAAATTCAAAGTTTTTAGGTCTCTCTACTTTCTTCTAGGAATGCGAAGCCTTAGGGTTTTTGCACTAGGCAAGTCTAGAAGTTAGATTTTGGAAGCAGTAAGAGAAAGAAGGCAAGCGAAGGTCTCTAAGGGTTTTCTACTAGCCCTAAGACTCAAATCAAGGCAATCGAGGTAAAGGGAAGAGAAAAAGAGGGAGATTGAAGTCTCCTAGTGAAGAAACAACAATTGCTATGGAAGAATTTCGAATTTATTAGGGAGGTCAAAGATATTGCAACAGGAGGTCGAGGAAGACTTGATGTTGGAGGGTACTTGTCTGATTCTAGGTCATGGTATGTTAGGATATTCCGACACATAGGATATAGTTAAGTTCAACTTGGTCTAGTGTAGAGTTAGGTATAGAGTTAGGTAAAGTGTGTTTCCTTACCGTTGTACATTTTGTAACTTACAATCCGACGGTCACGATATGTAGTGATCCGACGGTTCATTCTCTCCTCGGTATTACCGACACTTGATCCGTCGCTTGACACCCGATTGGTCCATGAGTTCTATTTAAAGCGCATGGAGGGTCATTGTTCGGGTAATCCGTGCATGAGAGAAGCTTATGTAAATTTTCATTCTTTGATTAATAAATTGCCTGTAGTAGCCACGTTGGCGCAGGCCGTGGACTGTTTCCCTCTTTGAGGGTTTTAACCACGTCAAAAATACTGGTGTATTGATCTGTGATTTGGTTGTGAGCGGTGTCCTTTTGGTGTTCTTTCTGAGGAACTTACCCTGTAAATTCCTACATGGTATCAGAGCTATTTGAGGGCCGCGTCTGTTGGTGATCCAAATCTGAAGCCGGTAGAACTGCATGCGGCTGTCGTTTCCTAGATCTGCTGTTTCTGACTGCTTTCGGGCCGAGAGGACTGCTCTGTTGCGTTCGGAGCATCTGTTCCAGTGAGGAACCCCTTTCGTTTCACGCGAAAAGGTTTCCGGTAGCCCTAGCTGCGTCATTTTTCAGATCGGGAGGTATACAGTGTTTTTGCAGTTTACTGTTATTTTCTCTCTGCTTATTTCAGTTTCAGTTTATTTAGCCTTTTTTTTAACCAGATCTATACCTTTCATCTCTGCGTATGCTCTTTGCCCTGCGACTCTGTGCGATCTGGGCAAATCAGAAACAGAAAGGAAGGATTTTTCTCATGCGTATGCTCTTTTCCCTGCACCTTAGTGTGATCTCGGAAAATCAGAAACATTGAGAAAAATATTTAGTTTTCCGGCTAAAGCTAACTTTGAGATTTTTTTAAAAAATATCTAGTTTTTTGCTAAAGCTAACTTCGAGCTGCAAGGTTCGTTTTTCTTTGCAAATTCGTGTTGGGTTTTGTGTTTTGTGTTTTGTAGGGAAAAAGAGCTTTCTCAAGGCAAGCACGCAAACCAAGGCCCCCCCCCTCTCTCTCTCTCTCTCTCTCTCTCAAATTTTTTATATAGATCAATTGGTTCAAAGCTATTTTAAGAGAGTAGAGGTCTTGGGTTCAAGTCTCCATTTTGTGGGGGCGGATTTTTTCATTCCCGCACATTCGCGCACTTTGCCGGCAACTTCAACAAATTTTTTTCAAAAAGCCATAACTTCTTCATCCGGAAGCCTTTTTCAGAGCCGTTTTCTTTAAAACAGCCTAATTTTTCGAGATCTATCCATTGGAACACTTACTTTCAACATCTTCAGCTTTAGTTTTTAAAAAAAAAATGGAAAGTCCATGCCAAGTCATTCTTGACAACACTAACTACTTCCAATGGATAGCCTACATGGAAGATTTACTTAGAAGTAAAGGTCTCTACAGAATAGCCACAGACCAAGAGAAGAAACCAAAAGATGAAGACAAGGCTGCAAAATTGGAAAATAGACAAGATCAAGCACGTGGTTTGATAGGAATGTCTATTTCTCCTGATCTTAGATTCCATATTGCAGAACTTGAGACTCCTCATGAAGCATTGGAAAAAATCGTTAAAGTTTTTGAGATTAAAAATGAAATTAGAGCCCATCAACTTGAAAATGAGTTGCTTACATTGGATCCTAATAATTTTTCTTGCATTGAAGATTTCTTGTCCAAATTCAAGACCCTTAGATATCTCTTGGAAGGTGTTAAGGTTAAGAAAGAAGATGGTAACCTTATTTATTCCATCCTTACTAAGTTGGGACCAGCCTACTCTGTATTTGTTTCCACCTTCCATTCTACAAGGGAAGCTTTCATTTGTCAAGGAAAAGACTACAAGGCCCCTTCCTTTGACTCTTTTTGTGATTCTTTAATAAGAGAACAAGAAAAACTCTTACACCTTGGTCTTCTTAATCTTGGAAACTCTTCCACGAAAGCATTAGCCGCCCAGCAGCAACCAAATTCAAAGAATCCTAAGAAGTCATATCCTCAAAAGAATGGTCCTAAACCAACTCAGCCTCAAAATGAAAGATCATTTCAACAAAATGATAGGACCAATAAAAACGAATGGAAGAAGACTGATAGACATTGTAACTTTTGTAATCGAGATGGCCACTTAGAATCTAAATGCTTTAAGAAGATGGAAGCCTTGGAAGCCGCAATGAAGAAACATAACATCCATGTGGAGCATTATTCAACTTCAACTTCATCTTCAGGAATGGCACTTTCTGCATGTCGTTGTCAATCATCTCAGTCTGGTTATGCATTAAATGTATCTTCTTCCTCTCATTCTCATGAGTGGCTCATTGATTCTGGAGCCTCTTATCACATGGCCAAAAACCAAGCCATGTTTTCTTCTTTAAATCATTGTAACACCAAAAATATATATGTTGGTGATGATAGATCTCTTAATGTTTTAGGGACTGGAACTGTTCATCTAGACAATGGTCAGTTTAATGATGTACTATGTGTTCCAACCTTATCCTGCAACCTTCTATCTGTATATCAGATAACTCATTCAGGTGAAGGTAAAATTGTTGAATTTTCACCTCATGATGTTGTAATCAAGGATCTAACAGATCCTAAACAGATTCTAGCTACTGGTCTTGCTGATGATTCCACAAGGTTGTATAAGTTTCACAACTTTGGGTCATCAAATCTTCCCTCAGTATTTGTTGCTCATAATGATGAAGTGAGCAAACTTTGGCATGAGCGATTTGGTCACTTAAACTATCGCTCCCTTCAACATCTATGTAAAGAAAATATGGTGACAGGTCTTCCTATGGTATCTTGCAGAGATGGTGTTTGTTCCAGATGTGTACTCGGAAAACATCATCGGGACAGTTTTGACAAACGTGCCTCTTGGCACGCCTCAGCCCCTTTACAGCTTGTGCACAGTGACTTATGTGGTCCACTTCCTGTTGCTTCATTCTCTGGCTGCAAGTATTTCTTAACTTTGATTGATGATTTCTCCAGACGCACTTGGGTATACTTCTTAAAACTCAAGAGAGACGTATTTAACATATTTTTGGCCTTCAAAGCCTTTGTTGAAAAACAATCTGGACATCAAATTCTTAAGCTAAGAACTGATAATGGTGGGGAATATGTTAAAAACACATTCATCAACTTTTGCACCGAAAATGGAATTCAAATGCAACATACTGTTCCATACACTCCACAACAAAATGGTGTAGCTGAAAGGAAAAATCGCACCTTAAAGGAAATGGCTAATTGTATGCTGCAATCTAAAGGACTCGGTCTTAGTTTTTTGGCCGAAGCAATTAATTGTGCAAATTATATAATCAATCGCACTCCTACTAAGGTTCTAAAGAATATCACTCCAGAAGAAGCTTGGAGTTCCATTAAACCAGATGTAAGTCACTTTCGTGTTTTTGGAAGTGAAGCATGGGCCCATATTCCAGATGAAAAGCATAAAGCTTTAGAACCTAAGAGTGAGAAATGTACTTTTGTTGGATATTCTGAAGATGTAAAAGGTTATAGACTTATTCCATTTAAGTCCAAAAATGTTATCATTAGAAGAGATGTAAAATTTGATGAAAATAAATCGGCCTGCGAGCCTAGTCCGGCGGATGTGCCACCTCTTCCTATCTCTTCTACTTTTGAAAACATTTCTTCTTCAGATGATGAAAGTGAGGATGATAATCCTCCCCCACCTTCTCAGGATCCTCAACTTCCAAGATGGGTCCGTGCTACTCGGGATGCAGCAGGTGATCTTGCCGGTGATCCTACAGATCAGCGGCGTACACGTTCTCAGTTTGAAAGAGCCTCTTCTTTACTGGCTCAAGCTCCAGTAAATCATGATCCTGACACTTTTGCAGAAGCTTCAGGCCATCCACATTGGGAAGCAGCTATGAATGAAGAATATCATTCATTGATGACAAATGATACATGGGATCTTGTTCCTCTACCAAAGGGACGCAAACTTGTTAGATGTAAATGGGTTTACAGAACCAAGTATGGACCAGATGGGAAAGTTGATAAACATAAAGCTCGTCTTGTTGCTAAGGGCTTTTCACAGGTTGAAGGCATTGACTACACTGAAACCTTCTCCCCTGTTGCCAAAATGAACTCTATCCGCCTTGTTCTTTCCCTTGCTGCCTCTTTAAATTTGGAAGTCCATCAGATGGATGTTAAATCTGCCATCTTGCATGGGGACTTGCAGGAAGAAATCTATATGGAACAACCCATTGGCTTCATACAAACAGACTCCAGCCTTGTTTGTCGACTTAAGAAATCCCTTTATGGTCTCAAGCAAGCTCCTCGGGCTTGGTATGCCAAAATGGATAGCTTTCTTTTAGAATCTGGCTTTTCTAGGTGTTATTCTGACAATACTGTCTACACCAAGAAAGTGGGCAACTCTCTTATCATCCTTGTTCTTTATGTTGATGATCTTATTCTTACTGGTAGTGATCCCAACCTTATAAACCATGTGAAGTCTAGCCTTAAAAAGAAATTTGAAATGACAGACTTAGGACACTTACACTATTTTCTCGGTCTTCAAGTCTTGCAATCCAAGGAGGGTATTTTCCTTTCCCAGTCCAAGTATGCTTGTGATATTCTTCGTCATTTTCACATGGAAGACTGTAAGCCAGCCCCTTCTCCCTTTCAGTCTGGAGTCAAACTTTCAGTCTCTTGTACTTCTCCTGAAGTTGATGCTACCTTATACCGTCAACTTGTAGGAAAACTCTTGTATTTAACCCATACTCGTCCTGACCTTTCCTTTGTTGTTGGCCTTGTTGCTCGTTTTATGCAAAACCCCCGTGAAAGTCATTGGAAAGCAGCTAAAAGAATACTTCGTTATGTTCGAGGTACAGTACAGTTTGGGATTCATTACAGTGCCAAAGCAGCTCCTCTATTAGTTGGTTTCACTGATTCTGATTGGGTTGGTGACCCTACTGATTGGAAGTCTACTGTCGGTTATGTCTTCACTCTTGGTTCAGGACCTATTACATGGGCTTGTAAGAAACATGCTGCCATTTCTCTTTCGTCAGTAGAAGCAGAGTATCGTGGTGCGGTGGAAGCTAGTAAGGAAGCCTTGTGGCTTCGTCAGATCCTATCAGAGTTTGGCTTTGAGCAGCAGCATCCAACCACACTTTGGTGTGATAATCAAAGTGCCATTCAGCTATGCAAAGATCCAGTCCAACATTAGCGCAGCAAACACATTGAACTACACATGCACTTCATCAGAAAGCTCATTCATGACCATGTTCTTGAAGTGCAATATTGTCCAACAGATGATCAGGTTGCAGACATCTTCACAAAGGCTCTCACAGAGGCGAAGTTCACTAAACTTCGATATATGCTTGGAGTTCAGGAAGTTGTCACTAAGGGGGGATAGGCTCTAGTGCCTCCTTCCTTCTCCTATTGTGTCATATTTGTAAATCCTTCAATCCTATCCCAAGTTGTTCTTAAGGGGGGATGTTAGGATATTCCAACACATAGGATATAGTTAAGTTCAACTTGGTCTAGTGTAGAGTTAGGTATAGAGTTAGGTAAAGTGTGTTTCTTTACCGTTGTACATTTTGTAACTTACAATCCGATGGTCACGATATGTAGTGATCCGACGGTTCATTCTCTCCTCGGTATTACCGACACTTGATCCGTGGCTTGACACCCGATTGGTCCATGAGTTCTATTTAAAGCGCATGGAGGGTCATTGTTCGAGTAATCCGTGCATGAGAGAAGCTTATGTAAATTTTCATTCTTTGATTAATAAATTGCCTATAGTAGCCACGTTGAAGCAGGCCGTGGACTGTTTCCCTCTTTGAGGGTTTTAACCACGTCAAAAATACTGGTGTATTGATCTGTGATCTGGTTGTGAGCGGTGTCCTTTTGGTGTTCTTTCTGAGGAACTTACCCTGTAAATTCCTACATGGTATTCATCAATTGAAATATCTAAAGGATAAGAAGAGATTTTACAAGTTTTCCCCTTAAGAGGAGGGGTTTTGGCCCTGGCTTGGAGCCTACATACTGTGTCATTGTTCTTATTGTTTTGGTAGCTGTTTGATGTATTGAATATTTAACTAACAAAGATAAAAGATAATAAGTAAAAACATAACAGAAGCAATTATGAAGTTAAGAGAACTAACATATACATTTCCCTATTGAATTCTCAACATATAGGAGAGACAACATTATAACCAATGAAGCGCTTTGTGATACCTTCATCGAGGAAATCGTAAGAGTTTTAGTTGGAATAATTAACAGAGGTGGCCATATGCAAAATAATCCACTGGTGGGTTTTGGAGGAGAAATGGTTTCTGATGTCATGATAGCTCCCACCTCACCTAAAATGATGAGGTAGCTTGGTGGAGGAAGTATAGATTTGCAAGCACAACTTAACTTCCACTCTATCTTTAGGCATTAGTTTGGTAACAACATAGCAGGGTTCAATTTAGTATGCAACTGTGATAGATTATGATTGGGAAAAACAACAGAGGGAGATATAATTTGGTGTGTGGGAGTTCGTGTCTCTTTCTCCGCACACACATTCCCCACATACACTTTCTCCCACTTTCCTTTCTCGGCACACCAAAATAGAGCTCTCACCTTCATGGATTTTCCCAATCAAGAGTTATCACATTTGGATAAAGATAAATTTGTGGTTAATAACATAAATTGTTACAATGTATGACATGGATCTCAGGGAGCATGGAAATTGGGGTAAGCCTCGCAAATTCAGGTAGGCACAATATCATGAGAATATAATATTAATGTTTGAATTGTTCCTTGATACCTCATCCTTTGAGGTGTTTTTGTTGTCGACATTTTTTTTTCCATGTTCGTTTACATCCTCCTTGAGAAATTACCAATGTTCTTCAATGTGTCACTATGGGAACATAAGAATAACAACGTTCTTCTTCCCATGCACATGAAGGCATGATTCAATGAGAAGACTAAAGCTTGAATTTTGCTCTCATGCCTCATCTTATGAGGTGTTTCTATTGTTTAACAAATATTCTTCCCATGTCCCTTTATGGCTTCCTTCCTAGAGAAATTACCAGTTGCCTTCAATGTGTATATCTTAATGCGATTCTGTCTTGAAACTTAATAACAAAATAACTTTGCTCCCTGCACTAAAGAGCATGATGACATGAGATGACCAAAGCTTCATTAGTTCCTTCATGCATAATATTATGAGGTGACTACATGTTCTGGATAGGTGTTGTGATTTTTCCCCCCTCTAAAAAAAACCTAGTTTGTTTGCCATTCAAGCAAAGCATCAACCTACTCACAAAGTCAAATTGTCTAGAAATAAACAATATGGAATAAAGTCAATTTCAATCTATGCACTTATGAAATACTACTAACTGAACCTAACCCCCCCCCCCCCCGACACATTTTATTACTTTGGTTATGGCATAGAGTATGGAGGGTGTGCAAAGGTAGCAAGGTAAAAAAATCGAGTGTTGCTAGGGCCTGCATGTGCAGAGCCCAAATAAGGTCAGGCCCACATAAGAAGGAATTTGTGCAGAGGAGGGTCGAGTCTGGTAGGATTTGGCTGCGTGGAGACAATTATGGGCTTCTCTAATATGTTTTCTTAAATTAATTTTTTAACTGGAAGTAGAGTATAATATAATGCTAAATTTAGCCATGGAAATCCTTTGAATATATAGATCCTCAATATGCATTTCAACGTTTCGTATCTATAGGAGAGAAAAATTTATAAACCACAAAGCATTTTGTGATGCTTGATTGAGGAAAGAGCAAGAGTTTGAGTTGGAATAGATAGCGAAGGCAACCATATGAAAAATAATCCACTAGTGGGTGATGGAGCAATGGTTGCTCATGTCATGGGAGCTCCCACCTTGACTAGCAAGATGAGGTAGCTTGGGAGAGGAAGTTCAACGTTGGAAGCACAATTTAATCCTGCTCTGTCTTTAGGAATTCATCCAATAACAACAGAACAAGGTTCAGTTTGGAGTTTAATACTAGACTTATGTGAGGTTTAAATGAAATCTTTGTGTCTTCGACCACATTAATCGAATGCACTATTACAGAGTTGCACATTTACAATAGTATAGATATGCTCCACTTCATGTTTAAGAATGTTGAAATCCCACCTATTGGCACCATATATTATGTCTTCTGAGTATAATGAAATGATTAAAGTACAATCTCCCATCTAATATTGCTTTAAGTTGTATTACGACTGCAGGACGCACTATATGACCACTCATAACCATGGATGCTATGCCTATCGTCGACCGATGAACTACATAATGCAATTACAAAACCCATGCAATGGAGATAACAACAATGGTGGAGGAAAACACCTTAGTGCAGAATTCATTGTGTGAAAGATGAGCATGTGTGAGAGAACCTTTACTCCACTCACGTCCTTGCCTTCATTCACCTGCTATTCCACGCAACTACTTTTGCAATTGGATAATGTTTTAGCTGTCATGCATTTTGTTAAGGGCCCAATATTTGTTCAAAACCCCCTCACCCTACCCCTTGCTCACACATGGGACCTGACACCTGGTCACTTCTGATATAATTGGACAGAGAAGTGTCAAACATAATTGACAACTTACAAAATTAGCCCTTTTTTCATTTTAAAATGATTTGTGAGTCACTAAAAAATAGAAAAAAATGCACTCTACCAAGGTAATTATGTCCCATCAAAGTGCTCTAGACCAATCAAAAAATGAGAAATACATTTTCCAAAAATTATAGCATTATTTTAATAATTAAAAAAAAAATTGTTAAATAAAAAGAAATACCGAAAACTTTGGTTATACACCTCAAAAATGGCCTGGGGTCCATAAAATTTGACCGCGAGGGATTTTTATTGTCCCAGGCAGAAAAGGAGGGACTAATAAGCGTGCATAATATTAATATGAAGTGCAGTGACTTATAAGTGTATCCAAGAAAAGTGGGCATAGCGAAAAAAACAATGAGATTAACGTTAGAGTCTATATAGTATATGTTGACACTTCAATTTTATTTTGAAACTCCCTTAATTAGGGTTGTTTGAGATCTTTTGAATTTTCAAATAAATAGAGTTCATTTTCCGAATTGTATTTAGATTAGATAGATATTCACTATTAACAATATATAGAGATTGTAATGTTAAATTTACAAAATATTTTTAAAAAATCTCATTTACAGCTTTAAAATTTATAATTCCAAAAGTCTGTAAAATAGACATTCATTCTACCAAAGGAAAAATTAAGTCCAACATACACTTAGGTTAAGGAGGAACTTGATTATCTAATTAACGGAAGACAATGGGTGAAATTAATTTTGGAAGCTCTATTTCCAGCATTTTTGAATTAGTTTAAATAAAAAACTAATTTATCGATTATTGCGAGCTCTAAATTTTATTTCATTCTCTCCTTGTAGGCCTGTGCTGCTTGCCCGACCTTAGAAAATGCGCCCAGCAATCCCCTAGTTCGTTTGCTAGACGTGTTTGAACCATGTACTTTTAACTTTTCCTCGGAAGTGAAACAAAATTTGTTTTAAAGCGAAATGGGGATTCGAACGGAAAACTAATTATAAATTTATTTTAAATTTATAATTAAATTATAATTTTATTTTAAATTATTATTATGATGGTTAATTATAAAAAGAATTAATATCTAAGTTAAATATAGATATATTTAAAATTATAGAACGAGATTTTAAATATGGAGATTTACTTTATTTTATTTTGGAGATTTAACAATATCACATGTTCAAAAAACCTATAAATTTTATGTTGTTTTTTTTTAATTAATTAATTAAATTTAAATGGAAACAAGGGACATAATTATTTTGGACATAATTAATTTGGACCCTTGATTTATGTGTACTACTAATAGAATTCTAAAATATTCCATGGAAGTTAAATTTCTACAATCCACTTACTAATTATTGATAATTAAATAAAAAATTCAAGACTCTATTCCAAAATAAACATGTCTAGGGGAGGGAGGCCAGTAGTTGTGTGGCCTCCCTATGTGGCCCAATTTATACACCTGGCATACATAATCAACTGTACCACACACGTCCATCACGTGCCTCCATGTGTTACCTTCCTAAAGTGGACCCGAACTTTGGTTTTGGCGCCAATTAGGATTTCCTTTGCGACGATTAGGGTTATGTTGTTTCATTCCCATTCATTTTTGTCCAGTCTCGAAAGTGGCTCGTTCTACTCCGCTGGTAATTGTGTGTGAGTGTCGCCTGTAGTTGTGTGTGAGTTGTTGGTTAATGGTGAGGTGAGGGAGGGTTTATTGGTTGTTATGGCAGCTTGTTCCGCTGCTGCGATGTTTTGTTCGGGTGCAAAGGTGGGGTGTGGGTGTTGTTATATAGGAAATCCCTTCTACAGATAGAAGTGATCCCTGTAGTCATATGAGTGGATATAGTAACAACCGAAATAAATACATGAAAAACTCTCCTAGTTTAAATCAAAATGACATGAGAGAGGAAAGATGGTCCACCTCACTCCTATGTGGTCATTTTTCAATGTCGATCTCAATCTCCTCACTTCCAAGCTCGATCCTCGCTATTATGTTGCAAACGAATACCTGAAAGAGAGATCAAACAAAGACAACAAAGGACAAAAATAGCATAATATGCGTTCTAATTGTAAACCATATGGCAAATCAAGGCGCATCATACCAAGCAAGTAATCATTTACACACTTATGGAACATCAAAATGCATTGTATTAATAATAAACATAAGAGGGAAGCATACAACCATTACATTGATGTTGGAAGCCTCCTTCGGGATGGGTTTCCAAGTCCAATCTCTCCTTCACAAATTAGCAGCAATTAGGCACAATTTAGCAGCAACATGACCATTCTAGTTTGACCCACCATTTGAGGGTATAAGGGAATGCATTTATAGGGAAGGAGAGGGAGTCAGCGATCCACAAAAAGGGGAAGAAGGTCCACATCTTAAGGGGAAGTTCCTTAAAGGTAGGATCAAGAACTCAAAATGGGAGAACTCGACCATATCCTTATTCAACAATAACCATCTCTCTGTTCTCAATGGTTTTAGTAAGAGAACCTTCTGCTCTAGTTTTGGAGAGATTGGCTAAAGAGCATCAGCACATATTTTCCTCTCCAAAGTCACACTGCTAGCGCTAGTCATTAGTTAGACCAAAGGGTACGAGCACGGGTTTTCCTACTAAAAGTAGTGTCGGGCTTCCAAATAGGATTTTTTGACAAGCTCTTCCAGAATTACTTCAAGGCATTTCTTCTTCTTTGCTTCAGGGATGCTCTGATCAATATTTTTCGTCAAGAATTCATTGACAAATTTTGTCTCTTTGCGACATTTTGGGAAAAGTTCGGCGGCTCAGGGTATGAGACTGGTAGTGCAAAAAATTACTGTATAACAAATGCCCCCTAAATCATGAAGTCAGAATAGGAAGTGATGGATGAAGTGCTTTACAATTCAAGGAAAGGACTTTGGAGAACTACCATCAGGATACTTGCAAATCAAACATAATACAACATATATGACATATTTGAGTAGGCATTTAAAAATACGTGAATCCACAACATGGGTGCAACCATCCAACTAGAAAGGATCATGTATATGGATCCACAACATGGATGCAACCTTCCAACTAGAAAGGATCATATATATACAATCATGAATAAAAAATAACTCCATGCAACCTGGATTTATGAGATGAAATCCAAGGTCTTGATCTCTATCTCGATCTAACCAAAGTACGAATCTAACCATGTGAATAGACGTGTTGAAGTCGAACATGGTAGATACACCCTGATTACCAGTCAATGATGTAAAACATTAACAGGTACAAGAGAAACCACCAATAGTGACAATGGATCTCAATTATCTAGGAAATCCCTTCCTACAGATAGAAGCGATCCCTCTAGTCCAATGAGTGGATCTAGTAACAATCGAAACAAATACATGCAAAACTCTCCTAGCTTAAATAAAAATGACATGAGAGAGGAAAGATGACATACCTCACTCCTATGCAGTCGCGTTTCGATGTCAATCTTGATCTCCTCACTTCCAAGCTCGATCCTTGTTAGTATGTTGCAAACAAATACCTGCAAGAGAGATCAAACAAAGACAACAAAGGAGCATCCTATTAAGCAAGTAATCATTTACATGCTTATGGAAAGTAAACATGCATTGTATTAATAAGAAAAAAAAGAGGGAAGCATACAACCACTTCCTTGATGTTGGAAACCTCCTTCGAGATGGGTTTCTAAGTCCAAGCCAAGACTTCTCAAGCTCTCCTTTATCCTTCACAAATTGGCAGCAATTACGCAGACTTTAGTTTTTCATGACCAATCTAGTCTGACCCACCATTTGAGGGTATAAGGAAATGCATTTATAATGAAGGATAGGGATTTAGGGATCCATAAAAGGGGGAAGAAGGTCCACATATTAAGGGGAATATCCCTAAAGGTAGGATCAAGGACTCAAAAAGGGAGAACTCAACCATATCCTTATTCAACAACAACTGACTCGCCGTTCTCGAGGCTTCTAGTAAGAGAATCTTCTGTTCCATTTTTGGTGAAACTGCCTAAAGAGGATCAATGTAGATTTTCCTATCCAAAGTCGCATTGCCAGTGCTAGTCATTAGTTAGACCAAAGGGTACCAGCATGGGTTTTCCTGCTAAAAGTAGCGTTGGGATTGCAAATAGGGTTTTTTGACAAGCTCTTCCAGAATTACTTCAAGGCATTTCTTCTTCTTCTCTTCAAGGATACTCTGATCAATGTTTTTCATAGTGAATTCATTGATAGTTTTTTTCGCTTTGTGACATTTTGGGAAAAGTTTGATGACTCAGGGTATGAGACTGGGAGTGAAAAAAATTGTTGTATAACAGATGCCCCTTAAAGCGTGTAGTTAGAGCATGAAGTGATGGCTGATGTAATTTACAAGTCAGGACAAGGATTTTGGAGAACTACCGTCAGGGGACCTGCAAACCAAACATAATACAATATATATGACATCTATGAGTAGGCATTTAAGAATACATGAATCCATGGCATGGGCACAACCATGAGACTAGAAAGGGTCATGTCTATGGATCCATGACATGGATGTAACCATCTGACTAGAAAGGATCATACATATACAATCATGAATACAAAATAACTCCACGCATCCTGGATTTATTAGATGAAATCCAGGGTCTTCATCTCTGCCCTGATCTAACCAAAGTACAAATATAACCATGTGAATAGACGTGTTGAAGTCAAACATGGTAGAAACCACCCGATTATCGGTCAATGATGTAAATCATTAACATGTATGAGAGAAACCACAAATGGTGGAAATGGCTCTCAAGGTACAACAATACAATTCATGAGTCTCAACCAGGAAGCTGAACACTCACAAAATCATTCAATCGAAGGCCAATAATGTGAACCTATCATCGAATGCGAAGAACCTACCATTGAGGCATGCAAGCTCCAAGGTACTGAAAAGGGGTTTCTAGATCATCTTCCTGGATAATGAGTTAGAGTCGACAAGAAGCGATTTTTCGAAGTAGGGCTATAATGTTTCCCACATCATCGACATGAAACAAAAGACTTTGTAAATTTGGTGAGAGTAATTCAGGATTGTAGCAGAGAAAGTCAAATGGGGTATAAGAGGTTTGAATTTGGAGATGGAACTTCTCTTGAGCATATCAGTGACACGACTCCGGAGTTTGGTAATTTTTTACTCAAAATGGGATCAGTGGTCATGATGATGATAGGTAATGATAAAATGAGAGGCAAATAGATTTCCAAAACCAATGAGAGAAAGTGACTAAGTGAGGATATCCCAAACCCAACACAAAATGTAGATGAGTGTCATGTTCAAGAGTAACATGCTTCCTTTCATACAAAATACAAGACACATTTACTTCCATTTTCCGCCCACTATTTCTAATGAGTGCATCTTTATTTTTAATCACAAGCTTAAAGAGGATACCATTTGCTTATCGTATAAGTTCATCCTTTGGAGGAATCCATCCTATTAAGCTTACTGAGCCCTAGGAAGGAGTAGCTTGGTCTCGTCGTGGTGACAAGTCCTATGTCATTTAACTTTTACGTGTCTAATGGAGGGGTAACTCGACATATTTTTCATGTTTAGAAATTTTGAAAAAGAGGCAAAAGGAAACTCTAGAAGTCCCTTTTCGTAGATACTCTTTTGAATCCAAAAAGCTAGAAAAAAATATTCAAGAGAAACTCTTAGCCACGTGTGACCAAGGTATTCCTTTTTCGTAAAATAGTCTATCTTAGTCCAGAAAAGGGTTAAACTTATACTAAGCAGATGTCATTTCATTTACTTTAACGAGTTCAAAATGACAATTACTCGGTAATTTTTCCATATTTTTTGCATTTTGAAAAGAGCTGAAAGATGACTCCACCTGGAGGAACGAGTGGTATAAAAGGATATAAACTAGTTCTGGTCATGATGGAACTCCTCAAAACATGTAAAGGTCAAGTGGTTGGCTAATAATATCACTCATCACAGATGTTCCTCAAGTAAGGGTAAAACAACCAAGTGAAAGCATATGATCAGCCAAAGAGATGGTGACGAAAAAACTAAGGCTCAAAAAAAGGCTGATAAAAATGGAAATCATGAGAGGAAAAGTGGGAATGGTTTCATTTTTACACAAGCTTGAAACATGGGAAACTATACTTGAAAATACTTGAAGATGGTTTTTTTTTTTCACAAGATTGAAACATTAGAAAAAACTATGCTTGGATTTGGTTCCATTTTTACACAAGCTTGAAACAGAGACAAACTATGTTTGAGATTAGTTTCATTTTTACACAAGATTGAAACAAAGAAAAACTATTCTTGAAATTGGTTTCACTTTTACACAAGCTTGAAACATGTATAAACTATGCTTAAGATTGATTTGCATGCCCTCAGCATAATGACTCAATTTGAGGCACATGACCCCCAAGCTTCATTTCATTCACCTAAGTAGACTACTGGTTACTACCATGTGGATGGAATGAAGGTTCATTTACGAGATCAAGTGAAAGACTTGACTGTGAATTTAAGATATCTAAACAAAGACTCGAATTGGAAGGGGATTTGTTTCATTTTTTAATGAGCTTGACACAGGAAAAGAACCATGCTCATGACACCTTGTTTAATTTTTTAAGGAGATTGACACAAGAAAAGGAACTGTGCTCCGACACCTCTTTCATTTTTTAACGAGGTTGATGTAGTAAAAGAACGATCCTCATGGGGACCTATTTCATTTTTTAACGAGGTTGACATAGTAAGAGAACTATCCTCATGGGGACGTGTTTCATTTCTTAATGAGGTGGACATAGTAAAAGAACTATCCTCATGGGGACCTATTTCATTTTTTAATGATGTTGACATAGTAAAAGAACTATCCTCATGACACATATTTCATTTTTTAATGAGGTTAACATAGTAAAAGAACTATCCTCATGGGGGCCTATTTCATGGAGTATAAGAGGCAATGGTTTCCAAAAGGTTCTCATCAGATGGGAGAACAACACTTTGGAAGGGATACCTATCAAGGGATCAAATGAAAAGATCAGATTCCAATGTCCCCAGTACATGATGCACTATATCACTAACTAGATTATCAATTAACGTGGGCATGGAACAAGTGGCCACATAATTAACATGTGGCAGGGAAGATACCACTTGTGTGTACAGACCATTTAGGGAAGATGGTTGATTGGGAGTTGAATTAGTACCAATGAATGATAGTTGATTAATGGTCACAATTCTTCCTTCATGCGAGGAACACAACACACGAAAGAGACAAGATACAAGAGCTCCCATAAAATAAACATAATCACGGTCGAGGATTAAATTAAAATATAAAGGGCCTTGGACAGCCATCACATCGAGATAAATGGTATTTCCTCCAAAAGTAATAGGTAACTTAGGAAGGATCCCTAACGGTTGACTGGTTCCTCTGTTAAAAGCTAACAATTTCTGGGCAATAGGCATAAGTTGTGGAGAACCTAAAGCTTGCCTAGTAGTTGATGACATAATACTAACAAATGCACCTTCATCTATGATTGTGCCAGGTACGGGTATATGATAAGCCTGTACCATGATTTGAAAGGGCACATGAGAAGGAAGACAATATCTTGCCAGTCGACTCCAATCAAAGAAATTGTTGAAAAGTGTGCAACAAGAAATGCTAAATTTAGAATGTGCTAAAAATAGACCTGCTAAAAACAACATGTCTAAAAATAGCAATTTGGCCAGTGAGGTCATTGACCACATTGGGTGAGAGGTGAAACTGCTAAAAATAGAAAGTTCTAAAAATAGCATTTTTGGGTCTCTTCCTATTTATAGCAGTTCCTAGTATATCTATAGGAAGAAAAATTAATTTTGGTCTTAACAACAGTTGGAAATATTAATTAATTAATTCATTTGAGTTGATTAGTTAAGGAAATTCAAATTTGAAGTCTTTGTGAGCATGCACATGAGTTGTCCCACTGATTGAGGAATTTATCCTTAATTTCCTTCACTGGTTGAGGGAATAATTATGAGTTCTATAATGAGAGAATCAGTTGACTTAGTTCTAACTAGTCAAGTCCAGTTAGATTATTTTAACAAGTTGTTAAAATAATAAAATATAGTTTGTTAATGCTTACATGCATGTGACAACTATTATTTTAGATAACTGAGGATTCACTCATGGAAAACTGTTGCATGTCAGTTCTGTCAGAGACCTAGTTGAGATCAGATGTGGGACAGTGTACTATCAGATGCTTGACTATTTCTAGTAAGTAGTTTTTGCATGGTTGAGGAACTAGTGTCCTCAAGGATTGTGTAGTTGGACCATTGGTTAATTTTGGTATGTTGGAATTAATAGCATATGATTTTGCTATTATTTCCTAAGCAAACTACACAAGGACCATAGGTAAAGCCTATATAAACAGGGTTTGGTTGGTTCATGAGACATATCTTCATAGTTCATTGAGAACTGAATAGCTTGAGAGCTAATTCTTTTTGTATTGTGAAGAGGATTCCACTTGATTGATAATACATGGTTGGGGTTTTATGTTGGTGCTTCCCCTGGATATATCTTGTGTTATGTGTGATTATTTCTCTTGATCAGTTATGCATGTTTCTACTTGATGTTGCTCATGAATTCGATTATGCTTTCGCTAATGTTTTGTAGAAGTAGAACAAGTATTATGCTTTAGGACATTGCATATATCAGTTTTTACTACAGGTGAAATTTCTACATGGTATTAGAGCACAAGTTGATCAAGCAAGAACAATATACTAGCAGGAGAAATTCAAAGTTTATTATTTGGGATATAGATCTCAAGTTCTTATCACATCTATTTCATCGATGGCGTTCTATGGTTTGATTCTTGAGTATGCCCTTGATGGCAGCTCAAACTATATATCTTGGAAGGATCACATGGAGGCAGTTTTGGAAGATAATGGCCTTAAGGATTTCATTGATCAAGAAATTCCTAATCCTACTGACAAGACTGAGCAGGTGGAATGGAGGAAGTGTGTGGCTAGAGCTAGGAGAATTCTCTTGGAGGGAGTGCGAGATCACATTGTCTCGAGCCTCCATGGGAAGGAGACTCTACATGCAATGTGGAAAACATTGAAAGATTTATATCAAAATAACAATGATTAGAGGAAGCTGGCACTGAAGGACAAACTTCTAAAGATCAAGTGTGAAATGGATGAGATGATCTCTATGTATCTGACCAAGCTCATCACATGCAGGGATGAGCTTGCAAGTGCAGGGGTCGTGACATCGGATGAGGATATGGTGAGTCTATCACTCGTTGGACTTCCTAAGAGCTGGCATAGCTACCAAGACTCGGTGAATGGAAGGGAGAAACTACCAGATTGGGAATGACTATGGTCGGATTGGATGCAGGAGGAGATCAGACGGAGCACCAGAGACAATTCTTCATCCATGCATGATGAGGATAATTGTGCCTTAACGAGTACGGCGAAGAAGGGGAAGGAGAAGGTTTCTCTTTCCGAATCCATTTCTTCCAATGAAGGGAAGAAGGTTGACAAATCGAAATTGCGATGCTTTCGTTGTCATGAGGTGGGCCATTATGCTGCAAATTGTCCACGGAGGAAATCCAAGAAGAGATCCGGGGAAGGATCTGAAGGTGAGGTACTTGCTTCACAGTTTGAGTTTGATTTCACACTCTTCGCATTCATGGTTTCATCCATGGTGGGAAGTGGTTGGTTTCTTGACAGTGGAGCTTCTTTCCACATGACCGACGACAAGAGTTAGTTCAGTACTTTGGAGGAGAAAGATCTCCAGATACTCATAGCGATCAGGGTAATGATGAGAAGTATAGTGTCTCAGGTGTAGGCACGTTTATTTTTCAGAGGGAGCATGGATCTCGCCTTACCTTGACCGATGTCAAGTATGTACCAGGACTAAAGAGAAACTTGGTGTCAATCATGATGTTGGAAGACAAAGGTTATGATGTAGTCTTCTGTAAGGGAAATGTTTTCCTTAGACACATCATCACTAGACAGGTGAAGTAGATTAGTTCACGAGTCAAGAACATGTATGCTCTTGAGGTTCAAGATGCATGCAAAGCCTTGAGTAGTAAAGTAACTGATGGAGACTTGGTGGTTGAGAGGGAAGGTATGTTACCTCTCAACATGAAGAGCCATAAGAAGTCTCAGACGATTATGGAGGAGCCACAATTGGTGTAGCAACTTCAGGAGGTTGTGGAGCAACCACAACAGGGGAAGCTAAGTGGAGATCCAATAGAGACATCTACTCATGCAGAGACCTCCAGTAGGGGGAAACTTCGAGACAGGTGGACTGAGGCATCACATGCAACCATACCTCTAGGTAGGCGATGGGGCGAAATTGAGTGATCATCCCAAGGAGGAGGGGTAGGATCCTTGAGGTACCCAACCTCTTGGATGAGACCTTGCTATAGGAGCCCCGATGTGGAGTAGCAGGAACTGACTAATTTGGTAGAGACAAATGTAGATGGAGCGGCAGAGAGAGCAACAGTGCAGGGAATCCCAGGACAACGCATAGCTAGCAGGCTGCAGCAATGAGAGAGGCAAAAGTGTTTTGCACAGTGCTAGGTGGCACAAAGAGGTGTCTAATGGTGCGAGATGCATGGAGATGTTGCAGTAGCACAGATGTCAGAGAGGGTGCACTTGCCAGTAGCAGTTCAGCACCAGAGTATGTTCCTAGCCCAACAGAGTGGTCAGTTGGGAGTGTTTTTGTTCCAAGTGTTGTTGGAGCAAGTGGATCGGGTAGATGTGTTGCATGCAGAACATTCCAGAGTTACAAGATCGGGTTCGAGAGGAATCCTTTCTTGTTGAGAGGGAGTGTTGAAAAGTGTGCAACAAGAAATGCTATATTTAGAATGTGCTAAAAATAGACCTGCTAAAAACAGCATTTCTAAAAATAGCAATTTGGCCAGTGATGTCATTGGCCACATTGGGTGAGAGGTGAAACTGCTAAAATTAGAAAGTTCTAAAAATAGCATTTCTGGGTCTCTTCCTATTTATAACAGTCCCTAGTCTATCTATAGGAAGTAAAATTAATTTTGGTCTTAACAAAAGTTGGAAATATTAATTAATTAATTCATTTGAGTTAATTAGTTAAGGAAATTCGAATTTGAAGTCCTTGTGAGCATCCATATGAGTTGCCCACCGATTGAGGAATTTATCCTTAATTTCCTCCACTAATTGAGGGAATAAGTATGAGTTCTATAATGAGAGAATCAATTGACTTAGTTCTAACTAGTCAAGTCCAGTTAGATTATTTTAACCAGTTGTTAAAATAATAAAATATAGTTTATTAATGCTTGCATGCATGTGCCAACTATTATTTTAGAAAATTGAGGATTCACTCATGGATAATTGTTGCATGTCAGTTCTTTCAGAGACCCAGTTGAGATCAGATGTGGGATAGTGTACTATCAGATGCTTGACTATTTCTATTAAGTAGTTTTTGCATGGTTGAGGAACTAGTGTCCTCAAGGATTGCATAGTTGGACCATTGGTTAATTTTGGTATGTTGGAATTAATAGCATATGCTTTTGCTATTATTTCCTAAGAAAACTACACAAGGACCATAGGTAAAGCCTATATAAATAGGGCTTGGTTGGTTCATGAGACATATCTTCATATATTCATAGTTCATTAAGAACTGAATAGCTTGAGAGCTAATTCTTTTTGTATTGTGAGGAGGATTCCACTTGATTGATAATACATGGTTGGGGTTTTATGCTGGTGCTTTCCCCTGGATATTTCTTGCGTTATGTGTGATTATTTCTCTTGATCAGTTATGCATGTTTCTACTTGATGTTGCTCATGAATTCGATTATGCTTCCACTTAATGTTTTATAGAAGTAGAACAAGTATTATGCTTTAGGACATTGCATATTTTTGAAGAATTCTTCGGCGAAAATCACATGGAGAAATTTTTGTCGACGCGTTTCGAACCAACCAGTGTGGTTCATTGTCAGGACAAGTTGAATGAGTAGATCTGGCTATGCACTTTAAATAGATAGGGCAGAATATCCACTGACTCAGATTTCTCGATAAGGTAATAGCTAAAAAGACAACAACTAGATTTGACCTCATAACGGCTAGTTTGACCATGATAAGGGGTGTATATATATATATATATATATATATATATATATATATATATATATATATATATCTATATATATATATATATATATATATATATATACACACACACATACACGGTTATTAATATAGAATAAATTAATATAATATAATAAGTAAAACATAAAATAAATTAATTTCAAATATATTAATTAATAAAATTAATTTTAAATTTTTAGATAAAAATATTAGTTAGTAATATAAATATTCGTCAAAAAAATTAGAGAACTCAAGGGTTGAAAATAGAAAAATTAATTCAAGGTCTGGTTTAAAAAATAAATAAATAAATAAATAAATAAAAATATAGGAAAATATGTGTTGATGCTCTTTAGCCAATCTCTCCAAAACTAGAGCTCTCAACACCATTCATACACCCCTCAGATCTGTAAAGGATCCCATCGACCCTAAGGACATGAAGGGGGTTTATATTATTCCTTGTTCTTGTGGGACCCCCTATATTGGTGAGACTGGTCGCAACATTAATCAAAGGATTAGTGAGCATGCAACTGACCTCAAGCATATGAGAACTAAGTCTTCTGCTTTAGCAGAGCATGTGGAGAAAACCAATCATCAGGTCTGCATCGAGGAGGCTAGTGTGATTGCTAGAGTGTCACAATTCCATAACCGGAAATTTAGGGAAGCCCTGGAGATTGAAAAAAGACTGAACAATCTCAATAGAGAGGATGGCTGGAAGATCAGTAGTTGCTGGATCCCAGCCCTCTCCTCCTAGTCGTTTTTTTTCTTTTCCACCCTTATTTCATCGATATATTAATTTTTTATATGGTAATTTACTTATTTATTATTATTATTTATTTATTTATTTTTATTTTTAATTTATATGTAAAAACTTTTTGACTATTAATTTAAACTTAATTTATCTACAAAAATTAATTTATGTTTATTTTAATTAATTAATTTAAACTATTAATTAATTTTAACATGGTAAAGTTAAAGTTGTTATTATTATTATTATTATTATTGTTGTTTTTTTTTTATCAATTTAAAATTAATTTACATAAAGTGAATTTTAAAATTAATCTATTTTAATATACTATTTTTTATTTTTATTTTTATTTTTTATTTTTTTTCTTTATTTTTCTTTATTTTTTATTATTTTTTATCATTAAATAGACCTTGAATTCATTTTTCTATTTTCAACCCTTGAGTTCTCTAATTTTTTTGACGAATATTTATATTACTAACTAATATTTTTATCTAACAATTTAAAATTAATTTTATTAATTAATATATTTGAAATTAATTTATTTTATGTTTTACTTATTATATTATATTAATTTATTCTATATATATATATATATACCCCTTATCATGGTCAAACTAGCTATTATAACTAACGGTTCAAAATTAATTTTATTCTTATTCTTGTTAATTAATATATTTGAAATTATTTATTTATTATTATTTAGTGATTTACTAATTTTACCTATTCTAGTATACATTTCTAACAATTTTTAAATTAATTTAGGTTTATTAATATATTTAAAATTAATTGATTTGTAATTAATTTATTTTATGATTTACTTATTATATTAATTTATTCTATATTAATAACTGAAATTTCTTTTATATAAATAAAATAAATAAATAATATAAATTAATATAATACCCCTTATCATGGTCAAACTAGCCGTTATCAGGTCAAATCTAGCTGTTGTCTTTTTAGCTGTTACCTTATCGAGAAATCTGAGTCAGTGGATATTCTGCCCTATCTATTTAAAGTGCATAGCCAGATCTGCTCATTCAACTTGTCCTGACGATGAACCACACTGGTTGGTTCGAAACGCGTCGAAAAAAATTTCTCCATGTGATTTTCACCGAAGAATTCTTCAAAAATTTGATATGGATCATAGAAGTCTCAATTCAATGACATTGCATATATCGGTTTGTTCTATAGGTGAAATTTCTATAGAAAGTGACTAAACTACTTGGACGGGGTGCCATCAAAATGGGAAGACTACCCCCTTGCATGATGGGAATGGGAGGATCACCCCCCTGTACCATGGGAATAGGAGGATCGCCCCCCTGTATTGTAGGAACAAGAGGGTTTCCCCCTAATTCTTTAGAATCTGAAGAAACCAAAAGAACTTGAGCAGTATGAAATTCACTCTCTACAACATCATCACGATCAACTAAACGTGGAATTGAGTCAACTGTTTTCTCAACCAATGGTTGGTCAGGAACAAATTCATGGGATTCACTTTCAAAGAGAGTGGGATTGACTTCTGATTATTCATTTCGTCAACTAACAGAGGATCAGGGGAAAGATTTCGATAACCAGTCAAAAGACAAGGCTGAGAAACAATAAGGTTATCCAAAACTTTTGAGGCTTCATCCATACGAGGACAAAGCTGAACATGATGATTTCCTTCACATAACCTACTGGGAAATTTGAATTTTCCCTTTTTACATGGGTTTCATTGTCACTACTTGAAGGTTTATCACCAGCATGATCTCCAGAGGCTGATGACAAAGGTTGATGTGAACCTGTGGACCACACTTCTAATATATTGGGAATACACAAACATTCTTAAAGAAGGTGGTCACCCTTACAAAACCTGCAAGGGAATTTAACTTTACGAGGTTGATTGGAAAGTTTCTCAACATCAATTGCATGAGTAGAATTGACTGCTTGGTTGCCCCCTTTCTTATTTTTCTTATTCTTCTTATCCACTTGGTTACTAACTTACATGTTTTCACTAGATGAAGAAGAAGAAGAGAAGAAGACCAAACAGATGAAGAAGGTAAAAGGTAAAATTTAAGATCAACTAGAGGTTAATATGGTTCAGGTGGAGGAGAGCTCGCTTGAGGAGCAGTTTGGACATTCAAAACCACAGGGGTAAAAAATAACCAAACTGACAAACCAATGGTAAATCTAGGAAGGGACAACACTTCTATATAGGGAGCACCAACATTTCCAAAGGAAGGAAAAGGACTAGGATTCTTGTCAGGGGGGTTTCCTTGGTTGGTACACTCAGGAACTATTGCCATTAGTCTTAACCTAATATCTACTAAGGAGTATTTCCACATGAACAATGTTTTTCCATTGTAAATTAATTGATTTTAAAACTTAAATAAATAAAAAGGGGTAACTAGGCATAAAGGTTTACCAAGCAACTGTGAATTGCAATATACACCTTAGTGAACCAGGGACTTAACGTATGAAAACCAATCTCCTTGAATGTTGTGTTTGGTGCATCACGATATACAAGGCGACAGACTCAGTTACCTATGGATTGATAACAACCTATTGGGGACTCCCAAAATATATGGGATGGTACGTGGAAGTGCAGTCCGTAGTAGTGCTCTCTAGTGCATAATTGTTCGATGAGAACATTCCCATATACTTACCATACATGGAGCACCTCTGATGTACTTGAAAGTACTCGAGAACGGTCCTATACACTTTCATACATGGAATGAGATTTCACCCTTGGGATACAATGCTCGAAAATAACGACAACTCCTACGTTTAACGATGTTGGAACACATCTCTAGCCTAGACCTCTAAATCTTTTCTTTAATGTTCCAAATTCTCCTTAGGTTAATTGAGGTAAATTTTAAGGTTGATCTTGGATTAAGTTTCAGTTTTAAGGCTCAAATGATGTCACCTGAACACCTATGATGAAACTATCATGAGAAAATGATTCTTTCTGTTTTTATGAAAGCTAATCTAGTAAGGGAAGAGATTCAAACAATGATGCAACAATGAAGAATGCATAAAACAAAGCTTTCCTAACTAGATATTTCACTTTCACTTAACAAATGCAACCACCAAAAGCAAAATGATTTCAATTTTTCTTTCAACAAATTAATGACTCCACTGGGAAGCCTATAGCCCTTTCAAACCTCCCTTTGCATTTGGCCTTTTTTATTAGTTTGGCCAACCTTTCAATGATCCTTGGCTTTGATTGCCTTTGAGTCTGTGCTTTAGGGTATTAGGTCTAGGGTACAACACTTATTTTTCCAGTACGGTTGCACTGGAGAACCTATATTCCATTGTTTGCCCATGCTGGTCTAGTTTCACATGCACATTGATTTTGCTGTGTAAAGTAGTGCTGCCAGAATGACTTTTTCTATGTAAAGTAGTGTTGATGACCCTATCATCGCAGAGTTTTCTATGTAAAGTAGTGTTGATCCTTAAAATTGAGAATTTTTAAGGTTTCTGCTATAAATCCTAGTGTGTTGTGATCTCTGGGGTCATCCTCCTACTTTTTGTGCATTGAATTATCTTTGATTTGTGTTAGTTTCTTTTTGGTGTGCAAAAGTCCCTCCCATTGTTTGAAGTGGTGAAAGTAAATTTTTGTTGAGTCTTTGATTCTTTGAATAAATTAAACTTTTTGTCTGTTGTTTGTATGTTTGGAAGGACTATTGATTTGTTGTTGCTTGAGCATTATTATTTCTTTTGAGACCATAAAAGAAAATGATTTTTCATTTATTTAGTTTTCATCTCAAAGTTTACTTTTCGTGAAGTGCATTAGATCACATTGTATTGAAAATTCATTTTTGGGATCATCATTGAACATAGATTACATTGTTTAGTGGTTGAAAGTTGAAAAGTGCATTGAGTGCATTCTCATTCATTGAAATAAAAATTGAAATCATTTCACTTTTGGTTGCATTTGGAAAATTAAAGTGAAAGATTTAGTTAGGAAAGCTTTGTTTGCTGCATTCTTTGTTGTTGCACCATTTTTTGAATCTCTTCCCTTACTAGATTAGCTTTCATTGAAACGAAAGACATCAAATTTTCTTCCAATGAATGAGAATTCACTCAATGCACATTTTAGCTTTCAACCACTAAATAATGTAATCTATGTTCAAGGATGATCCCAAAAATGACTTTCAATGCAATGTGATCTGATGCACTTTACAGAAAGTAAACTTTGAGATGAAAACTAAATAAATGCAAAATCATTGAGGCATTCCCATATATTTACCATGCATGGAGTGCCTCCGATATACCCGAAAGTATTGGAGAACGGTCCTATACACTTCCATACGTGGAATGGCATTTCACCCCCGTAATACAACACTAGAAAATAATGATAGCTCCTATGTTTAAGGATGTTAGAACACATCTATAGCCTAGACTTCTAAATGTTTATGTTAATCCCTTCTGCAGACAAAAGTGATCTCTCTAGTCCTATGAGAGGATCTAGCAACAAATTGGGCAAACAAGTGCAAACTTTCCTAGTTTTTGTTGGAAAATGCAAAGTAAGGCAGATAACCTACTTCACTCTAATGCTAATTCTCATTGATTTTGTTCTCAACCTTATCATTTCTAGGTTCAATCCTCTTTACACCATCACATATGAGTACCTATAAGGAAGATCAAACAAGAGAGACAAAAACATACATAGTATAGTTCACTGTAACATAAACTACATGACAGATCAAGGAGCATCATTCTAAATGAATAATGATTTATAAACTTATGGAAAGTAAACACCAGATGTATTTTTTAATAGAAATGAGGGAAGCATACAACCATAAGTGCATTGATGTTGGAAGCCTCCTTTGTGGTGGATTTCCACGTCCAAGCCAAGACCTTCAAGCACTCCTTCTCCTTAGTTAGATGGAAGACATTTAGGCATAGTTTCAGCATACGAATGCAACCAAGCAATGACCAACCATTTGGGGATAGAAGGGATTTGATTTGTGGGAAAGGAGATGGAGTTAGGGATCCATAAAAGAGGGAGGAAGGTACACATTTCAAGGGGAATATCTCTAAAGGTAGGATCAAGGACGTAAAATGGGAGAACTCGACGATATCTTCATTCATCAACATCTAGCTCATCATTCTCAAGCTCATTAGTAAGATAAGTTTCTCCTCCACTTTAGGAAAAATTGTCAAAAGAGGTTCAGCGTTGGTTTTCCTATCAAAAGTCACACTTGCAGCCCTTGTCAATAGTTAGACCAAAGGGTACCAACACGAATTTTCCTGCTAAAAGTAGTGCTAGGCTTGCAAATAGGGTTTTTTGACAAGCTCTTCTAGAATTACTTCAAGGCATTTATTCTTCTTTTCTTCAGGGATTCTCTGATCAATGTTTTTCATGGTGAATTCATTGACATCTTTTGTCACTTTGCGACATTTTGGGCAAAGTTCAACGATTCACGTTATGAGATAGGGAGTACGAAAAAATACTACATAACAGGCGCAGTGAAGGGTTTCAGCCTTTGGGTGGCATCATGTTGTTGCATGGTTGTATGTTGTTCAGTATGGTTCAGTTTTAGATGAACACTTGTTCACAGTCTCTCACTCACTCAACCCTATTTGACCCGACACTGGAAACCATGTTTGACTCGTTGTAGGATTCTTCATCTTGCCGGCCATTCATGCTTGATATTCACACCATTCATCTTC
Source organism: Pinus tabuliformis (assembly GCA_031772625.1). Classification (NCBI taxonomy): domain Eukaryota; kingdom Viridiplantae; phylum Streptophyta; class Pinopsida; order Pinales; family Pinaceae; genus Pinus; species Pinus tabuliformis. The sequence goes on along the minus strand of CM062814.1, from coordinate 92,136,768 downwards.
TTTATGTTAATATTTGGCTTTTTGTGCCTTCTAATGGCTTTAATTTGTGGCTTCTATGGCTTAATTTGTGGTTTATGTGGCTTAGTTTGAAAAACAAAAAGGGGTTTATACACTAGTTGGGTTTTTCGGTGGCTTTTTTTCCTTCTGTGAATGTATGGAGTATTTTTTCTTCAATTCATGGCTTCTTTGGCTTAATTTGTGGCTTCTACGGCTTAGGTTGAATTTTTTTTGGATTTTTGCACTGGTTGGGTTTTTCGGTGGCTTTTTTCCTTCTGTGAGTGTGTAGGAATTTACAGGGTAAGTTCCTCAGAAAGAACACCAAAAGGACACTGCTCACAACCAGATCTCAAATCAATACACCAGTATTTTTGACGTGGTTAAAACCCTCAAAGAGGGAAACAGTGCACGGCCTGAGCCAACGTGGCCACTTCAGGCAATTTATTAATCAAAGAATGAGAATTTACATAAGCTTTCTCTCATAGACGGATTACCCGAACAATGAACCTCCATGCGCTTTAAATAGAACTCATGGACCAATCGGGTGTCAAACCCCCGGTTAGCATCACCGGTAGAATCCTCCGGCTATAGGGACCATCCAATAGGGACGAACCCCGGTGAAGGAGCATGCTTTCATTCGGAAGGAAGGTCGGAAGGAAGGTATACAATTATAGATGATAAGACTTTCTTTATATGTAACTCAAGCTGGGAGGAATGCTTGCTCTATCCAACGACGAAGGTGGGTGCCTCAACGACGAAGGTGGGTGAAGTTGAGTCGATCTCTCGGAAAGAAAGAAATTAGTTGCGGATGGGAGAGTGGGTGGCTAGTTCAACTAGAACTCCCTGGCTAGGAGAGCAAGGCTGGCTGGTCAAGTTAGTGCTGCTGGCTAACGACTGTCCCCGGATGGGAGAATTCACCTGGGGGTAACCATGGATCAAGTGTCAGTAATACCGAGGAGAGAGTGAACCGTCAGATCACTACATATCGTGACCGTCAGATTGTAAGTTACAAAATGTACAACGGTAAAGAAACACACTTTACCTAACTCTATACTAGACCAAGTTGAACTTAACTATTTCCTATGTGTCAAAATATCCTAACAGAGTGTTTGGAGTATCTGAGGCTTCAATTCGTGCCTTAATTAGTGGTTTTGTGGATTAGGTTGAATTGTTTTTGGGGGGGTTTTGCACTGGTTGGGTTTTTTTATGGCTTGTTTTCCTTCTGTGAATGTATGGAGTATTTGTGGCCTCAATTTGTGGCTTCTATGGCTTAGGTTGAACAACATGTTTGGGGACTATGCATTGGTTGGGTTTTTCGGTGGCTTGTTTGCCTTCTGTGAATGTATGGAGTATCCGTGGCTTCAATTGGTGGCTTTTGTGGCTTAGATTGATTTTTTTTGGGGGTTTATGCACTAGTTGGGTTTTCGGTGGCTTGTTTGCCTTCTATGAATCTATGTGAGAGGGTTCCTCGTGGTTGGGAAATAATTTACAAAAGTGAGGTCTTGTTCTATAGCTTTCTACAGTGGAAAAATAGTCAATTAATTGGACTTTCATGTTGTAGGTGGTTAAATAATTGAATATTATATAATTATGCAACCTTGTGGTGGCCTTCACAAGTAATGTATCTGTGGGAAGTGGTGGCCTTGCTGAGGAAGGTTTCATAAGAGGAAGCATAGACTTTGTCATTCTTTTAGTACCATAATAATTTGTTTGTCATCACAGTCTCTGCATATTCCACTGAGTTGCTCGAGCCAATATTAAAATTGACACCTGCATTATTTACCTGCATCTAAGTGTCATTCATTCACTGAACATGATGATAACAAAAAGAACCCTAAATTTCTGTTGTAGTTAAATTTGATTGAATTCTCAAGTGGATTAACTTGCAACGATGAAATTCTTGAAGAATTTTTCGAGGCATTGCTAAATGAAATCTAGTTGGAGTGCTTATGTTATGTAACAACTAAATTATGGGTGAACTTAATAATTATGTTATGTAACAGTTGGAGTGCTTATGTAACAATGGGAGTAATTATGTTATGTAACAGTTGGAGTGCTTATGTTATGTAATAGTTAGTCAGTTAGTTAGTTTTTTTACATGTCAGTTAGTTAGCTTTTGTAACATTGGAATTTAGTTAGTTAGTTAGTTAGTTCTTGTAACATGCCAATTAGTTATTTTTGTAACATTATAAATTATAAACCATACTCGAAACATATTGTATATTTAACTAGTATATTAAACTGTATGTTTGTATTTTGAACTGTATCCAAATACACATTGGAACTTACATTGCAACAGACCAAAAAGGGATGGTAACTTCATCCACATTGCAATTTGGTTACAAACATAAAAGTCATGCCACCCCTATGCTTGATGGCCTCCATTTTCTAAATTGCCACAACTTGTTGCATTGTCTGACCAAGTTTCTACCATATGCTTGAGTCTAATTTACTCCTTGTAACCATGAAGGGATTGAATAGCTGAATTTTCCACTTGTGCTACTAACCCCAACAGTAACTGGAGGTGGCCTATAATACATAGGATTTACTCCTGCACTGGTATGTGTATAGGGCATGGGCATAACCCTTGGCTAATAGTGGGGGACTTGAATGTTAAGCAGGACCAGGCATGATGGTGTATGATATGTAATGTGGTCCAAAGTGTTGGACATCATCCTATTTTTCTCCAACTAACTTGCACCATACTCTTCCCTACCTATCACCTCTTCTTTTTCCAACACTTATTGAGCCTTTCTTGCCTCCCTCTCTTGCCTTTCCAACTGCTTTTGATATTACTTCTCTTCCCTTGTTTTTTTTATTTCGATCCTTTCCTTTACTTGAACCACTATTGCTGCAATCCTTGAGTCCCTCTTTTCCTTGGACAACTCCTTCTTTCTCTGTTTAGGTTCTTTAATTTCACGTTTTCTATGCTCAAACTTGAATATTAGGTTCATATATTCTTCAGATGTGAGTAGCTGTGAACTCCTCTCTAACCAAAGATAGTTTGATGTTGAATGCATTGATGGGCCTTCACTCTCTCTACTGGTAAGTTTTGGAACCTACCAAGTATTGTTTGCTTCATTGTCACATGCTCCTAATGGCTTGACACTTGCCTTTCAACCTCAGGGAAACATAATTGAACCCCATTGTTGTACTCGTTTGGTACTTCATTTTGAATAGACTCTTCTTCCAATGATCCATTGTCCACAAAATAATGAAAAAGTTCAGTGCTCAACTCTATTGGCTTAGAATGCATTGCCATGCTTTCATCATTGGTGGAAGACACATTATGTTTTTTGTTATTCATCATGGTCTTTGTCTTGAACCATGATGGTGGGGTTACTTGGGTTGGCATGCTCAATTGGTAATTTTTTATTCTTTTTACATTCTCATTTGAAACCAAATTTACATTGTCATTTTCATGATCAACTACCGAATTTGGAATATCACATGAAGAATTCGTAGGTGCTTCAATGGGTGTGCCAACCTCCATGGTATTGATAATTGGTTCATTACTGAATTCTGTCTCACATAAATGTTCATCATCATAGAAGTTCCCTTGAGAAAGGGATATCATACCTTTAATAATAATAACATCTTCCTACCAATCCACAGCTTCTTGGGATTCAACCTATTCATGTAAGTCCTCTGCTTCCTGACCTTCCACAACAAATGCCTAGCTGCAACTAGTATCATTAATAAGAGCATCAACATTCAATGGCCAAATTCCATTCCTCCTAAATCCAGCCTTGATATTAGAAGGTGTTAGAGCCCTTTTAAATGATTTACTTGCAAGCTCAGCTAGCTCAAATATTTTTACCTCCACCCATGGATTCTTTTCCATCCATGAGGCTTTCTCTACCCTAAAATATTTCTTGAAAGGCCAAAACACACTGACATCAAGGGGTTTCAATCCGTGAGTGGTATGAGCTAGTACTGTTAATAGGTCAATGCCCAAATGGTTGGCCTCCTCGATTGTCTTCACAACCATGTGGCTTCCATGGCCATCCAAAATTAGTAGGTATCTATTTTCAGGCAAGACATCGCCTGGCATAGATGCAACAAAGTGAAAAATCCAATTTAAGAAGAGTTCCTTCGTCATCCATGCATGGGGATGTGCAATCATGCATGCACCAGGTTCACAATTATGTATATAGTTTCTAATTTGTGTTTTTCCTTTGAATAAATAAAAACCTAGGATTGAAGAACCCATTGCATTAACACAACCAAGTGTAGTGATTCAATCCCTGCACCTAGGAAATTTTTTTTGCACATTTCTGCTCCCTCTCTTGGAAATTATCTGCATGCCACAATCCCTTCCAGCCTATAAGCCTATTTTGTCACAGTTCCAAATATGGTTTGGGGCATAAGAGTGTTTATCATATGCACAAGAAAGGGTTCCATAGAACTTAGACACAATTGCAGGGCATAAATTTAAATCCTTGTCTCTGTCAAGGCCCTCTGCTGTTCATAAGACAAGGTATGGATGACTTTTTTAAACCCACTCCACCAAGATTTGCCAAGAAACCCATCTTTGAAGGGATTTGGCCTCCCCTGACAGATTTGAGCTACTGTGAATTTGAGTTGTATCAATTGTAACCCATGTCCCATTTGGTATATCTACTTACACCACACAACCACCTCAACCTCCTCCTCTTCAGTTATAACAATAACAACCCCTCTACAGTTTGTATGAGTGAGCCCATTAATCCAATAATGTATGCTTGAGGCTGCAATTGCATGTTTTTTGCATATGTGTGTACTGAATATCCCCTAAACTCTTATGTCATCAATTGCACCTAGAATGTCTTCCTTTGTCCACCCTCTTATGGAAATTTTCTTCTTCATTGAGCTTGTGCCTTGTATTTTGGTTGAGGGTGGCTCTGTGGTAGATGGCTGGACAATAGGATTTGCTACCACATGGGCATTCTAAACATCATTGCATGGAGAATTAGCAGCATTGACATCATCGATCGTTTCCTCTTCCAATGAAGTGCATCGCAATTGGGCACCCTTGGTCCCTCGCCTCCTCCTGTTCCTTATAAGATCTACAATTGAAGCTCGTGGAATGGCTGCAACAACATGCATATTGTTAAACTTTATTTATGTCAATGGAATTTGTTTCGGCAATAGAAAATCAATATTATTTGAATAATAAATTTAAATATGAAAAGGGTAATCAATAATTGCAACCTACATAATAGAAACTCAGTCTTGTTTATTTACTGAAATTTAAATATCAGTGAGTTAATCAATACTTTCAACCTGCATATATTTGAATAAGAAATCTATGTGTTTGCATCGACTTGAATCTCCATCCAAAAATATCAGGAGTTAATTTGATAGAAATATCAGACCTATGTGTTTGATAGAAATATCAGGCCTATGTGTTTGATAGAAATATCAGGCCTAAATTTAGCTTGAACATAATCATGTATCCTGAGCAAGGCATCAAATCCATAATATCCTAATCAACCTAAAAAAAAAGGGAAGGGTACTGAAATTTTCTTCCTTACAAATGCTAGGAATAGGTGCTCATTAATTGAAATAATTTTTAAATTCATTTGTTGTTAAGGTCACTGAAAAAGGTGACTAAAAGTTGCATTGTTTGACCGTATCTTAAAACACTCTAGTTCTCTACATTGTCAGCTACAACTACTTCCAATTCTGCAATTGTGCCACGAGTTTAGCTGCTAACATGCTGACTCTCTCTTTGGATAGATTGTAATGGAAATATCCTTTGATTTGATTCAGAATGATTAGTCTTCTGATAGATTGTAATGGAAATCTCCTTTGATTTGATTCAAAATGATTAGTCTTATGATATATTGTAATGGAAATCTCCTTTGATTTGATTCAGAATGATTAGTCTTCTGAGATGTAGAAGTTTTAGAGGGGATTACCCATAACAATTTCCACCATGCCTCCTTTAAAATGATAACTAAAGCCTTGACATCTTGCAATGGAAGAGGCTTTTGTTGCTCATACAAAACTAAATTCCTTAGCAGTTGTGAAGATGTCTCCTCCATTGTAACTACCTTGTGTTCATTTTCCATTTGTGTCTCAACTAACTGAAAACTAACATACTACAGTTTCCTTTTAAAATAGACCAGAAACTTCCAAGCGATTTTGAAACAAATTTATTCATTTTTTCTTAGAGGCATGACATGACCAAACATCCACGTTATTGCATACAAGCTACCAAATTGTTGTGATTAAGGAATGATCAGGCCTATGTGTTTTGACTCATATGCTCTCGTATTTTTGTCTCTATTGTCTTTGTTGGGCATGATTAATTTTGTCTCTGTTGACTCAGATGCTATGGTTTTTTTATGCAATTTCACACACAGAAGCCGAATTTTGTTTACAATTTCTAATTTATGGTATTCTCTAGTTTATGGCTATTATGATGCAACCTTAAAATTCCTTAAAAAAACACCAGGAAAAAAATAAAAACTCTAAACATAGTTTAAAAAAAACATAAAGAGAGTGAAACAAGCCTAAAAACAATACCTATAAACCCTAAAACCCTAACATAAGAGAAAAAATGAAAAGATGAGCATGTAGAGGTGCTTCTTGGGTTGGAGAAGATGTTGTAACAATCACTGATATGAAACCATAGTTGCTTGTTGCACTGTGAAACAATAAACCTTGGCAATATGTCAATGTTATGATGCCATAGATATCCTTATCTCAGATTGTGGCTTGCAGTCATCGTGGGAGAGAAAAATGCATGGAGTGGAGAGAATGAGTGAATTTGGCACCTTTGGTGGGTCACAAAGACAAACTTGCGAGTTTGACTCTGTTGATGAAAAACACCTTTCAGAGATGATCTAATCCATACTCACAATTCAACAAGTATGGAACACAAGACCTGTTTCACTACCTTATACATTAGAATTTCACATTATGGAAAGACTACCTTATACATTAGACTTTCACATTATGGCAAGACTGGACTTCAACATTATTTTGACAAAAATATCAAGCCTATGTGTTTGATAGAAATATCAAGCCTATGTGTTTTGACTCAGATGCTCTGGTATTTTTGTCTTTGTTGTCTTTGTTGGGCATGATTATTTTTTTTCTCCGTTGACCCAAATGTTATGGTTTTTTGTCTACAATTTGGCACACAGAATCTAAATTGCATGTTAGGCATGATTATTTTGTTCTCTGTTGACTTAGATGCTATGGTTTTTGTCTGCAATTTCACACATAGAAGCTAATTTGCACACACAATTTTTTCATATGGTAAATTAATGGAAGATTTGGAAGATTAAAAATAACAAAAAGAAATAAAGGAAAAAAATTGAAGTTTATACTGTAAATTAATGGAAGATTTAAAAAAACAAAAAGAAAATACTTGAATTATTCAAACCTGATTACAATGTGCACAGTCTCTGATGGAGTGAATCCAACTGCAAATGAGTAAAATGAAAGTTTATGAAGCAATTGTGAGGTGGTTTTATAGATTTTTGTTGGTGAATTTCATTGGAAGGGAGGATTGTCATGGATTTCATTTTTCCAAATTCAAATGTGTGTTGTGGATTGATTTGGATGTCATCCAATGGCTAATAAACTCTTATGGTTTATCTTTGTGCTTTCCTTTGTGTTTTCTTTTGTTTAATTCCCGAATCATGTGTTTAATTCCTAAATCTTATGTGTTGGTGTCATTTATTTCTTTGAGTAGGTTGCATTGATGAACATATATGTAGTTATGGCTGACACATACATTCTCTATTCTTGTGTAGGTAGCAATGAACTTTGGTCATAGTTTCTCCAGTTTATATTTATTGGGGTTGGTCTAATGTGATATGTGTCATGTTGGATAGTATGGGATGGAAGTTTTTCTTGTTAATTTTGTCTTGATTTCTAAATCATATCTGCAGGTACTTGGGATAGGATGTCTTGTCAAATTGTGATACTAAAGGCTAGTGTTGGACAGTTGTAAGCCCAATCAATATATGGGCCCATTTTGGACATATTTGAATAACTTATATAACTTAATATTATCTATTTATGTTTTAATTATCACAAATTTTGGTCATGTTTTGATGGCTTTGTGGGACTAATAGTATAACAACTATAAGTTCCTACACAACAATATAAACCTCTCCCCTATCAACAAAAATATTAATAATTAAATTAAAATTTTGAAAATCCTACTTCAAAAACAAAATAATTATTTCACATAATTAAACTTGTCAACAATTTAATGAAATTTTAAATTATTAATAAAAATCTTAAATGATATAAAGAAATTATATATAATTAATCAAAATACTAAACAAAACACTTTGTATTCAAAATCCAAAAAGCCAAACTAGAAATTCACTTTCCTAAAAGCTAAAAAGAAGAGAGGCAACTTCTCATGTGACTTGGATCTAGATGGAAATTTCTTTCCAACTAAAACTGGTGAAGTTCAGTTAATGGATTGTAGTCAACAAGGAGTGGTGGATAGGATTTGTGAAACAAATTTCATATTAAAAAACTTGTTTGTATTATGATAAACACATATATAAATAGGCCCAATATTGGTCTACAATAGAAATACTATCTTAACCGTGCAATCAATATGTTGAGATAATATCTCAACCACACACTTAAATAGGACTCTAAGATCTCTCTTAGATGTAACAAAAACTTAAACAAATAAAATCACTCTATCACAAGACAAGTAGGAGTTAATTACTCCAACACGCTCCCTTAATGAATTCTTGTCTTGATCTTTGTCAAGTAAGGTCTTCATCAAATTCCTTTAAGTATTTTGAAATCTTCTAGGCTACTAACTCCATCAAGCTATCTCATAACCCTTGTAAAGGTGTAGTCAAAAATGTATTCTTAACTTCACTCTCAAACTCTCAAATCACGGATCTCCCGATGTCAATCACTCAAAAATGCCCCAAATTGTTACATAACCTCATGAGAAGACTGCTCACACGTTTTCAACAAATAAAAGATCCTTCCGTAAATCCACAACTCCAAAACTATCTATACAACCATCCATACTCAACTTTTACCTAGACTAGATTCATTATGCAAATCACTTCAGACCTTTAAATCAATTTTCTCATAAAAATATACACCTGATACAAAATCTCAAAAATGACTTAATATAATATAATAGTGACAACTTGAAACCGCCAACTTGAGCACCTCATCAATGCCGGAAACCGCCAACTTGAGCACCTCATCAATGCCGCTAACCTTAAAGAGTGAAATCAACCATGAGTTCATGACGTGATGGGAAAGTGATTGGATTAATGAGTTCATGACGTGATGGGAAAGTGATTGGATTTATGATAACTATCCCGCTTACACTAAACACATCAAATGATTGCACAAGTCAAGCCCTTCAGTAACTCCAATTTAGGATAACTAGTCAAGCTCACACTGGCTTCTTTCACAGCTCCCCGTCTCATGGTCCCTTGGCTTCCTTCACAAATCTGAGTTCCACGGTCTTTCAGACAACACCATGCTTACCATGTCAACGTACCAGCACACTGTTTCACATAATATTAGCAGAAAATAATTTGAACACCCGACAACTACTCCATTAGGCGCAAATATTTTATAAGTCACTCGTAGTTGCAACATTTATGACAATTGCTTACATTCTAGTTATTAACGCCAACCCTTTCTCTGACTCAGGCAACGTTTGCTAACTGCACGTCCGAAATCAAGTATCTCATACTTCAATGGTAAGGCAGGACTCAACGCCACAACCTATTGGTTACTGCATGCTCACGGACTGATCTCATCGTCCTGCACAAAGATTTTTACACCGTAACTTTGATTCTCTAAATGCCAAAGCGTAAATGTTACAACCTATTCATCGCTTTTGGTAAGCGATCTCGTCCACTAGTGGAACCCACAAGAACAAATTCTTTACCGCAAATTGGTAGACTCACTGGATCGACTCCTCCACCTCACTATATTGGTGTCACTAAAATACACGCTCCTCCCCACTGCGATTAATACATCAAATAGTTCAAAGACTGCACCTTTGTAATGACCATGCGTCGATCATAAAATTCTCATGGTCCACATAAATTTGAATGGTTGGGCCAAGTGATACAACAGATCTGCAAGTCTCAACAGATTTCAACATAGTAGCAAATCTCAACGTAGACTCCTTCACGCAAGTCACAATGCTCGAGGCTTAAACAACAACCAGAAAGGCACACAATCCACCAGCTCCGAAAAAAATCATTCTCACACACACAAGAACTCACAAACACTCATAAAACTCTCACGTATAGCATCAAGCCACCACACAATCTTACCTCTCTAGGACCCTTGGCCCTCCCTCACGGGAGGCAAGCCCAAAAGGGATCTAATAGCGATTTGTGAAACTAATTGCACATTAAAAAATATGTTTTTATTATGATACACACACATATAAATACATCAAATATTGGTCTAAGATAAAAATACTATTTTAATTATACAATGAGTTTGTTGAGAGAATATCTCAACCATGCACTCAAATGTGATCTAAGATCTCTCTTAGATGTAACAAAATTATAAATAAAGCAAATCACTCTATCAAGAGATAAGTAGGAGTTAATTACTCCAACAATAGGGCAATCGACCAACTATCAAAGTGTTTAGGACCTCCTTCCCATGTAAAAATTGTCTCATGTGACTATAATCACACGATTGACCTCCTCTCTCTCTAATTATGTTGGGCTCCATATGTACCTTTTAACAAAGACCCATTGGCAGATTATAATGAATTAAATATAAATTTTAATGTGTGAACCCCTTGGCACATTTTATTACTTTGCTTATGGCATGGGGTATGGACTGTGTGTGGAGGTAGCAAGGTGTGGAACCTGAGTGGCACTGGAGCCCAAATGTTCAGAGCCAAAATGAGGTGAGGCCCACACAAGTGGGAATTCATGCAGAGGAGGGATAGGTTTGGCGGGAGCTGGTAACATGGGGACAATAGTGGGCTTCTCTAATATGTTTGTTCAAACTGAATTTATTACTAGAAGTAGAGAATAATAGAATACTAAATTTAGGCATGGAAATCCTTTGAATAGATAAATATTCAATATGAATATCAACATTTTTTGTCTATAGGAGAGACAAATTTAGCTTTATAACCCACATAGCACTTTGTGATTCCTTGGCCGAGGAAAGCGCAAGAGTTTTAGTTGGAATAAATAGTGGAGGCAACCATATGGAAAATAATCCATTGGTGGGTTTTGGAGGAGAAATGACTACTCATGTCACGATAGCTCCCACCTCGCTTAACATGATGAGGAAACTTGGGGGAAGAAGTTCAAAATTGGAAGCATAGTTTAACTCCGGCTCCATATTTAGGCATTCATTCATTAAAAACACAACTGGTTCAATTCAGTATGCAACTGTGATAACTCAGGATTGGGCAAAATTGCGAAGGCAAAAGTTCTATTTTGTTGTGCAAGGTAAGGGTGTGCAGGGGATTTTGTGTCTCTTGCTCCATACACTCATTCCCCATGTTAGCCTCACTCCCACATAAAAACAATAATAAGTCCAAAAATATTCAAAATAATTAAAATTACGAAACTTGGATTTATTCCTACCTATCTATTCTAGAATGGGTTAGTTCCTCAAATTAGGGAGTTTGTTTTGGTCTAGTTGGTGTTGACAATGTTGGACCCACCAACATGTTAGGGGATCTACCTGGTAAGAAGTCTCAACTAGACTTCAGACCATTTGGTGTAGGAGTCCCAATAGTGGGTCGTATGGTATCGCCTTAACTGCGGTTTCGCACAGCGGCAAGTAAGATGTCCCTGTTGGTAGCAAGGGTGCGACATATGCAGTAAGTCAAGGAAGGTACATGAGTGGTTCTAACACACAGAGGTTAAGTTGAGTGCACCCCTTGGAACCTGTGAAAGAATGAAGTTAAGAAGGGAACACACAAGCTAAGATACATCACAAACTGGAAGGTAAATGAGCTAGTGATCCAAAGCGATGGTTAAACCAACAACACATTTCAATAAGATTCATGCATACATATACAGAAAAAAGCTACACATGCATGTGTAATCAAACAAATACATATATCATGTAGAGTAAACAATATATCTAAAATAGAATATGACATATGCATGAAACTTTATGGCTTTATTATATTAAGAAGTGTAAGTTCAAGTCATACAATACAACCATGACCAACCACTAGTTCCGACAACAAAACGTTACAGTCATTGCCGCCTGCTCCTCCAAAGAGATATACTAGCTCTGCATAGTGGATAAGCCAAGGCTCATTACAATATTGTCCAAGCTCTCTCTAAGATACTCCTATCGGAAGCTTGGCTGACCAAAAGACTATACAATGAGTTATGAGGGGCTATAAATAGCAAAGGGTGGGTTGGCCCTTGACATTCCCCTTTGTGATTATTCATCTATCATCATGACTCATCATCTACTCTATAACTGTTACATCCAACTATCGACACTTGAACTTCCACTTGACAAGACGTTACATACAATTTGCACATGTGGCCATGTGAGACAAAATAGGCTTAAGCAAACCATGCAAGGCATCGCTATGACTCAGACAACTATGGGAAGACCAGCTCTTCGACATCCTCATGATGGTCGATAGTGGTGAACTCATGCCATGATTTGTAGTCAGCGATGGTGTCTGTGTAATCTGTGGTGACATCTTTGTAGAAATGAACTATTGCCTCCATTGCATCTGTGTACACTGCTCGGGCTCCTCTTTCCAAATCCTCTGATAACATGTGCATCATTGTCTTAAGTGCGGTTGGACCAACGGCATACTGATGCATGGCGTCTACACTGATCACCAAGTTTGTGTTGGTGGCTATGTGCATCAACTTGTAGAAGTACGAGTCAAGCTCTAGTCATACTTGTTCCTTCGTCTCTGCCTCGGTGAGTGTCCCAATAGATGGCATCACATGTGCGTGCACAACAACATCGATACTCCTTAATACTCATGCATGGGAAGCCTGTAGACTAGTGATGAGTTGCAGGAGGTCTTCGTAGTTCCGAATCTAACTTTGGATGCATTCCTTCAGCTCGACCGCTTTGGGCTTCATCATCTTAGGCAAGTGTAATGGGGCTCCCTTATATCTCATTGTCCATGTTTGCATGTAGTCAATAACAAAATGCATGTTTGACAAGATACGTTCTCTCCTAGCACATCGCTACTACCAATCGTTGAGATGGAAAACTCCCTTATGCACGGTACCAAACTTGGAATACAATGCCTGCATGAATGTCTCAAGGGACAATACTTCATCCAGTATTTCCTTCTTCAACTCTGCTCGGGCGGATGCTGTAACCAATTCCCCTCCCTACTTGGCTGTCTGTAACTCCTTAGCCATTCGCTCCTTCTCAACTATAATGAAGCGAACACTTGAGCTAGTGGCTCCATCATATTCTCTAGTAGCATTGACCAATGTTGTTGGATGCTTGTTCACATCAGACATGATCACTCGTTCATCAAACTACACAGGTGATATTTGATCATCTAGAGTAGACACTCTACGAGATTGCACAAATCTATGTTGTGACTCATCGAATGATATGTTGTAGATATCTCCTTTTGGATTGTCTCCAAGGTTCTTCATGTCTCCTTGGTCGCTTGGGACTTGCTCTGCTTCCAGATCTGGTGAAGTTGGTGGGTTGACCACTTGATGATGAGGCATGAGGTCGATGTCTTACTCTAACTGATGTTGCTCCATATCCATTTCCATCTTCTCAAGTTCTTGTTCAATCTCTTGAGCCAAGTTCTACTCCTACGACTGTTCACCCTACGTTCTTGGTGCCAGCTATTCGGATGAGTTGACAACCTGTATGGGCACAATTTCATCTATATGTACATGTTGGGCACTCTACTATACCTATTCATGTTGTGCTTCCTTCTCCTATCTGCACAACTCCTATTCCTTCCAGAGTTTCTCCTTCAACTCATGCAATTCCTTCTCTGTTTCCTCCATTATCCATTTTTATCTCTACCTTTGTGCATTCCTCCTATTGTGTTGTTGCCTCTTCACCTCTATTTCCAAATATGCTTTCTACACAAGTGGGTCTGCTCGGAACTTGCAGCTTTGTTCTGCCTCTGCGCTATCGACAATCTTCCTCTTGATTTTGTCACGCACTGGTATGTTTTCCTCTGCTGCTGCTATTGTTGGTGCTCTCCTAGATGTTGCTCCATGCTGCTTTGCTAACCATTCCATAGCGATGTCAACTGGTTCACTGGGCCTGGAGAAGCTATAACAATATCTCCATGTGTCTTCCTCCACCCAATGACATGCCTTGTCGATCCACTGAAACTATACTCTCGTGCATTTATATTTTACAAAACCATGTGGGTCATATGGATTGAAGCTTCGGACATCGAAAAAATATTTCTTGATCTCCTCTGCTTTGACATCCACGTGCTTGAAATTCTGTATTTCTTATAACCTGATCTACAACATAAGAGCAGGCCAAGGTGCCTTCTTCTTCTGATGCAACCTAGCTAACAGCCTTGCTGAGATGTGGTATGATACTTCTTGCATGACGAGCTTCTCCAAGGTAAACTTCAACAAAACATGCAGAGGCTTATATCCATTGTACATCCGTATGAGGGTGCCAAACGATGAGGCATACCAATTAGCTATGTCGATTAGTTCCTCCATTTCTTCATTTGACATGCAAGGTGGATCCTGCTCAAATGTCAACTTGTACACCGGAGTGACAAAATGATCTGACAGTTGTGTGATAACTCCTCTGAAACTACATTTGGACAACATTTTAAAATAAGCGTCCGTAGAGATATACGTTGATGTCCATGCCCACTTCAAGCCTAGGAACTCCTGACAAGCACCAATTGTATCCACAATGTAAGCGAACATGTAGATTTATGCTTGCTGACCTTTAGGTGGCTACCGAGCTCTTGTTACCTATTCCTTTACCCTATGAGACAACATGTCGAACCAGTTGCATGCCTTGCCTTAACTCGCCAGGGTCCAATGTGATCACCCAACTCTATGTGAAGGTCTCCATGCTCTCTTGGCCATACAAGCGACATGAAAATATGACCAAGTATTGATATGCCTTACCCAGTATCTTCGTCTTGTAAAATTGGTTGAGTGTCATCCTAAATTTGGTCGGCTCCTTTACCCAGCTCTTCAAGATATCCCTCGAGTTGGCACTGCTACTCGGTATGCTAAAGGGTGTCTCCATGGTGACCACTGGCTTTGACATATAATATATTTGCTGGTAATCCCATGCCTTGAAGGTAGAAATCTTTGTCCCACTAACACTGCTCAATGTCATCATCTCGGGATCAGTGTATGAGACGATCCAATGTATCATGTCCGCACATGGGAACACAGGATACCTGCATGCAATCTGGTGCAAGCCAAACTTCTGAATGTACACATAGACTTGGAGGTATTCGAGGCCTTCCTCAAATGTGCCTAAAAATGCATCATTGACCTCTTTCCATTTCAGCTTGATGTCCTTGTCTGCAATCAACTCGGTGTCTTCATAGATAGGTAAGCTAGTAGACAGTCATTTGACTGCTGCTCCAGTTGTGCTTTTGTCGGTGTTCTTTGATCCTCCTCTCGGAGCCCATTGATCCTGAACTTCTGAGAAGCGGATGAACACCTGCTAGATCTGGAGACATGGCAACATGCATGGCAAGAAATCTATCCACTATACCAAAACAAACTTGAGGAACGACAAGCAACATACCTGGGGATTGACTAGCAAGGATTGCGCAATTTTTCTTGGGAAAGCAACAGACTCGCTATTAAAACTACGCAGAAGGAAGTTTGAACTGTCTGGGGGCTGGCTGACTGCTTGAATTTCACAATTTGCAATCCATATTGGCCTACTGGCTACTGGGATCTCGCAATGTGCAATTTCAGCTGGCAAGGGTTGCAGGCCCAGGGACTGCTTTGCACAATTTTACGGGCCAGCAGTCACTGCGCCTCAGAATTCTGCAATGCAATATTGGAGGATAGTAACTAGCAAGAAATATGCATTTTCTAGGAGGAAGGTAGAGCCTTCCCTCTCAGGATTGCACAATGTTGTCTTGGTGAGGCAAAGTCTAGGCCAAGGCTACCCAGACCCGCTGATGGGAGACTAAAAGCAAATGAAGAGGTAAATGCATGGCGACACTGAACATAAGCAGGAGTGAATGGTCATGCATGCAAATAGTGAATGCAAGATTCATAAAATGAAAAAACATGCATGTGTGTGAAGTGAGTTTCCGAATCAACAATTGTTCATGCAAAATAGTGTGATGCATTTCACAACAATGAGATGCTAACAAAAATTGAAACAGTGCCAATACAAGCTAATATGCATGTAACAAAAGAAATCATTCACAAAAATCAAGCAGAGAACATTGACACAAGCCAAAACACAAAAAGCAACAGAAATGCTGCAAAAGACAAGTTAAGAGGACTTACCCGGAAATCACTGAGTTGGATGTGTCGAAGACTCCTCGATGTGTTGTGGGATGTCAAAGCTCCAAGATCGATATGAAGAAGTGAGCTATGAAGCATCAAATAAATAAGTTTGAGGCTCATGACGTGCATGCCACAAATCTAGGAAAAAGCAACACTTGGAGGAAAGTTTCTGAAACGATCTTTGTATGTAACCTCCAACTACTAAAAATAGCTCTTTAAAATCTAGGGATGATTTTTGCATGTTGCTTTTTGGTATTTTTGGAAAAAGAAACCCATGCATTCAAGTTAATTTTTCTCGGTCCTGGGTGGAACTGGTCAACCTGATGGAACATGCAACAAATTGCTTGCGTGAGGGAGAGATTTGCGCATTTGTAGGAGGGAGCTGGGCTAGTTGCCCAGAGAGATTGCACAATTTCTTGGCTGAGTAACTGACTGCTACCCAAAATTTCACAATTTCAGGGTTAAGCAGCCCTCCTGGGTTAGATTGTGCAGTTTTCTTAGGGAAGGTTGTCTACAAGGATTGTGCAATTTCTGAGCCCAACAGGCTGCAAGTCACATTTGCACAATTTCTGGAGGGAAGACTAGTTCCCTTCTAGAATTGTGCAATTTCTTGAGGGAGCTGCTCAGCCAGCAGCTGGACCATGCCCGAGGAAGTAGTTTGCGGAGGGGATGCAACAAGCTATCGTGGACAGGTTGTCATGCTGCTTGAAAACCATTAAATCCCATGTACTTGATAGTGCAAGACATGCTACTGAGGATGGTTGGTAGGGAGGCTCCAAAACAAAGCTAAAGCATAATTTTGGAGGGTGGTTGTAGCCGCTACAACACTTGGTGACACACTGGTAGAACTCTAGCTCTATGAATGGACCTTGTTCGTGAAAAGAAAGTCTAACACCTCCGGAAGTATTGTTCAGTTCTTAGTTCGACTTGGTTTCCACACTTGCTTGATTGTAAGATGTAGCATCTAGCAAGCTCTTGGTTAGTCGACACACATTCCAATCCAAGCCAACATAGTTGTTTTGATTGGGGATGAGGGGTATATTGGTGGACAAGCAGTATAGTCGTCAGAGTCGTAGTTTCATCTTTGGTGTTTCTCCACTACCAACAAGCCTGGACAATACCCCAACGGAGTCACGCAAGAATACAAGCATTGCTCCACTGCCAGCGAGCTTGGTCAATACCCCGATTGAGTTACTTGCATTACCTCTCTACGTTGGAAGCCTTCCTCTTCTTTCGCCTTGTTCATTTTTCATTTCTTTCGAAATTTTTCACATTTCATTTTCATAACTATGCATAGAACTTATTCATTTCAAAGGCGAAAGAGGGATCCCGACTTATTGAGAGAAGAAGAGGTTGTTCCTTTAGAGAAGTAATTTATATACCTTTGATGTGCTTATTAAGGTTTTCCCCCTCACCTTACTCTACTTAACTAAGATGCCAAGGGTTAACCCAAAAACAACCGACTAGAGTAGGTGACACTAGCTAGCACACAAACATTGTGTTTTCACCAAGGTCCACTTCGAACAGTACGTATTTTCCATCGATGTATCATGGACTAAAAGTAACAAGTTCTTCATACAAAGGCAGGATGCCACATAACCAAGTAGTGATAGCTGCACAAGGCCTCTTGTATTTTACCCAACTTGTTTCAAGATTTGTGCACGGTCTCATGTGAAACTAACCTAAGAACAAAAACAAGAAAACAACAAAAAGCAAAGCGAAAGTAGAGGTAAATGTGAATGCAAAGAAAGTAAGAAAACAAACAAGAAGACAAAAAACATGTAAAGTAAGTAAGCAAACAAGCATGCAATCAAGCAACCAAAAGCAAACACTACTCCTACTCCTAAGCTAATGTTGCATGAGCTTGATCACGTGAAGTGATACTTCCAATGTAGCCAACGACACATTAGTTGACCCATGTTGGTGAAGGCATGGTCCGCGAGCAACATGGTTGTGTGAACTAGAAAACATGAAAGATATAACAATGAAGACAAACACACTCCAAGTTTAAATGTGTCCACAGAACATATGCGAGTGCAAGTGCATGACATATAGTCCGTGGACTCATCATGATGCTTTGCGACACTACGTGCAGCTGTGAAGCATACACATACTCTTGAATGTGATATGTAAGAAAATGAAAGAAACAAAGACAACTTGTGTCATGCATGAGTGCTTTCAATGTGAGATTCCTCCAATGCATGAGCGGTGGGATCGTGTAGTTCGAGTGGAGGAAGCATGATATGTGTGTGAGATTCATCTTCAGTGCATGCAGATTAGTGATGAGGAGCCTCAGGTGTTTCAACATTTTCTTGATCAGAAGTGAAACCAACCTCAAGATAGTGAGGGCCTGACCTAACCAATAGTTCGGGCTAAAGTGCCTCGATAGTCTGAGGGGTTTTGAATTCGTCAACATATAGATCATCATAAATAGGTGGTTTCGAAAAATCAACTGTGATAGAATCATCATCGTGATCGAATACAAGAGTAAATATATCACGACAAGTATGATCAACAAAATCAATGATTTCATCGGCATCCCCATAATCCTATGAATCAAATAGAGGGGTAGATGAGAAGTGGACAAATGCACCCTCTGTGTTTCCAGAAAAAGAAGATGAAAAGTCAAGTGGATTTTCAATGAATAGTTTATCCTCTCCATTGTCAGATGATGGGCTGACATCCAGTGTGTTCTGCGAATGATCAACAATGGGTTCATCCGTAGATGGAGATACACATATGAAATCATGGATGGAAGGTTCACAAAATATGTAAGGAAAGAATGGAAGAGGCTTAGACAGAAGGGAGTCATCCTTCGTTGAGTGTTGATGCTCAATATCCCAGTCATACTCTTCATCAATGACAACACATGTTGGTTGTGGAACCCCAACTCTGTCAATGGCTTGATCCTCATTCACAACAAGTTTGGAGTCTGAAATGGAAGAACACAAGAGAGTATCATCCAAAGGATCATTTGAGTACGAAGACAGAAGTTGAGGTAAAAAATGCATATGAAAACTCAATGGACTCACAACCAAATCTGGGTGAAAATTAAGTGAAGTGATGTTGGGAGGATGTGACAGTTGAAAAGAAGTGTGTGTTGATTCTCCCACATCCCTTTGCAGTGGTGGAGCTGTTTAATGAGGGGACGACGGACAGTCACTTGTGACAATGACTTTGTCCATCTGTGATTGCGCAAATCCATCATTGAAGTACGTTGAGCGAGGCTTGGGCTCAAACTTCTTCTTGGGATGGACTAATTTGTTAAGAAATTACTCGAATCTATCCCAGAGATATGGAAATTTCATCTGGCTTTTCGAACCTTCAAACTACAAAACACCGAAGCGCTGCCAAAAATCCATATTCCATTCATGTGAGGCCTTCCTTTGTTGTATCTTTTTTGGTCAAGAGGGTCTAGAACAAAATTATGGAAAGTAGATTCAATAAGATCACATAACTGCTCAAATGAGTGCATGCTATCAACCGGTAGGCTGCAAAACCACTATTATGGGGATTCACAAAGTGTGTATGCAAGCAGCAAACTGACCTCTTCTGCGTTCTCAAGGAATTCATAGAAGTATTCTAAGTATTCAAGCCAGGCCACTTCGCCTTCACCATCATACGTGAATTCAGACAAGAGATCAAAAAATTCCCTCATGATGTTGAGAGGTTCAGAATGTGGAAAACATTGTGGAGGGGTGAGTGTGACAGAATCCAAGATAGATGTGCAAAGGTTCAAAATAGGATGAGAGGACACAACTTGTCATTTGGCCCTCCTTCTAGCACCATAAATGTTGACGGTGCTGGACGTGCCAACATGTCAGGCGATCTCCCCTCTAAGAAGTCCTAACTAGACCTCAGAACATTTGGTGTAGGAGTCCCAACAATGGGTCGTACGGTATCGCCTTGACTACGGTTTCACACAGAGGCAAGTAAGATGTTCGTATTGGTAGAAAGGGTGTGACATATATGGTAAGTCAAGGAAGGTGCATGAACGGTTCTAACACACAGAGGGTGAGGTGAGTGCACCCCTTGGAAACCTGTGAATGAACGAAGTTAAGAAGGGAACACATGAGCTAAGATACATCACAAAATGGAAGGCAAGTGAGCTAGCAATCCAAAGTGATGGTTAAACCAACAACACATTTCAGTAAGATTGATACATACATATAAATAAAATAGCTACACATGCATGCATGAGAAAAAAAATACATATATCATTTAGAGCAAAGATAGTTGAAATACAATATGACATATGCATGAAACATGCTGGCTCTATTATATTAAGAAGTGTAAGTTCTAGTCATACAATACAACCATGACCAAGCACTAGTTCCGACAGTGTAACATTATAGTCACTACTGCTGGCTCCTCCAAAGAGATATACTAGCTCTGCACAGTGGAGAAGCCAAGGCTCGTTACAATACTTTCCAAGCTCTCTCTAAGATACTCCTATTAGAAGCTTCGCTAACCAAAAGCCTATACAATGAGTTATGAAGGACTATAAATAACAAAGGGTGGGGTGGCCCTTGATATTCCCCTTTGTGACTATTCATCTATCCTCGTGACTCTTCATCTACTCTATGACTATTACATCCAACTTTTGACACTTGAACTTCCACTTGACAAGACATTACGTACAATCTACACATGTAGCCATGTGAGACAAAATAGGCTTGAGCAAGTAATGCAATATGACTCGAACAACTATGGGAATAATAGCTCTTCGACATCCTCATGATGGTCGATGATGGCGAACTAATGCCATGCTTGGTAGTCCGTGATGGTGTCCGTGTACTCTATGGTGACATATTTTTGGAAACGAACTCTTGCCTCCATTGCATCTGGGTAAACTGATTGAGCTCCTTTTTCTAACTCATCTGATAACATGCGCATAATTGTCTTGAGTGCAGTTGGACCAACGACATACTGATGCATGGTGTCTGCATTGATCACCAAGTTTGTGCTAGTGGCTATGCGCATCAACTCGTCGAAGTACGAGTCAAGCTACAGTTGGACTTGTGCCTTTGTCTTTGCCTCGGTGAGTGTCCCAATAGATGGGATCACATGTGTGTGCACAACAACATCCATACTCCTAAATACTCATGCATGGGAAGCATGTAGACTAGTGATGAGCTGTGGGAGGTCTTCGTAGTTTCAGATCTAACTCCGGATGCATGCCTTTAGCACAATCACTCTAGGTTTCATCATCTTGGGCAAGTATAACGGGGCTCCCTTGTATCTCATTATCCATGTTTTCATGTAGTCAACAACAGTATGCACGTTTGACAAGATATGTTCTCTCCTAGCACATTGTTGTTGCCAATGGCTGAGATGGAAAACTGCCTTATGAACGGTACAAAACCTAGAATACAACATCCGCATGATTGTCTCAAGGGACAATACTTCATCCAGTATTGCCTTCTTCAACTCTGCTCGGGAGGATGCTATAATCAATTCTCCTCCCTGCTTGGCCATTTATAACTCCTTATCCATTCGCTCGTTCTCAGCTATCAAGAAGCGAACACTTGAGATAGTGGCTTCACCATATGCTCTCGTAGCATCGGTCAATGCTGCTGGATGGTTCCTCACATTAGACAAAATTACTCATTCCTCAAACTACGCAGGAGATGTGTGATCATCAAGAGTAGACACTGCAAGATTGCACAACTCTATGCTGGAACTCATCAAATGATATGTTGTGCATCTCTCCTTTCGGATTGTCTCCAAGGATCTCCGTGTCTCCTTTGTCGCTTGGGACTTGCTCGACTTCCACATCTAGTGAAGCTGGTGGGTTGACCTCTTGATGATGAAGCATGAGGTCGATGTCTTTCTCTAACTCCTGTTTCTCCGTTTCTGTATCCATCTACTTAAGTGCTTGTTCAGTCTCTTGAGAAAATTCCTACTTCTATGAATGCTCACCCTGCCTACTTGGTGCCAGATGTTCGAATGAGTAGACTACCTGTACGCATGTAGTTTCATCTGTATTTACATGTTGCACCCACTGTTGTACCTGTTCTTGCTGCACTTCCTTCTCCTGTCTGCGGAGCTCTTGTTCCTTCTGTATTTTCTCCATCAACTCATGCAACTCCTTCTCTATTTCCTCCATTCCCCATTTTCCTCTTCGCCTTTGCGCATTCCTCCTGTTGGGTTGTTGCCTCTTCACCTATGTTTCCAAAGCTTCTTTCTACACAAGTGGGTCTACTCGGAACTTGTAACTTTGTTTTTCCTCCATGTTGTCGACAATCTTCGTCTTGCCTTTGGTGCACGTTGGTATGTTTACCTCTATTGACGTTTCTCTCCTCGATGTTGCTTCACACTGCTTTTCTAACCATTCCACAATGATGCCGACCGATTCATTGGGCCTGGAGAAGTTGTAACAATATTTCCATGGGTCTTCCTCCACCCAATGACACGCCCTATGGATCCACTAAAATTGTACTCTCACTCAGTGATCTTTTACAAAACAATGCTGGTCACATGGATTGAAGCTTCAGGCATCGAAATAATATTTATTGATCTCCTCTCCTTCGACATCCACATGATTGAAATTTTGTATCTCGTATAACCTGATCTGTAACAGAAGAGTGGGCCAAGTTGCCTTCTTCTTCCCGTGCAGCCTAGCTGACAGTCCTACCGAGATGTGGTATGATACTTCTTGTATGATGAGCTTGTCCAAGGAAAACTTTAGCAAAACATGTAGAGGCTTCTCCGTGCTGTACATCCGTATCAAGGTGCCAGATGGTGAGGCATACCAATCGGCTATGTTGATCAATGCCTCCATTAATACCTTCGACATGCAAGGTGGATCCTGCTCAAATATCATCTTGTACACCGAGGTGACAAAATGATCTGATAGATGTGTCATAACTCCTCTGAAGCTACATTTGAACAGCATTTTACAATAACTGTTCACAAAGGCTTCCATCGATGTCCATGCCCACTTCAAGCCTGGTAACTCCTGACGGGCACAAATTGCATCGAAGCTATAAGTGGACATGTAGATTTTTGCTTGCTGACCTTTGGGCAGCTGCTAAGCTCTTGTTACCTATTCCTTCAGCCTATGAGCCAACATGTAAAACCAGTTGCATGGTTTGACTTCATTGGCCAGTTGGTCCAATGTGATCACCCAACTCTATGGGTAGGTCTCTGTGCTTGCTTCACCATACAAGCAATGTGCAAAGATTACCAAGTATTGATACGCGTTCCACAGTATCTTTGTCTTGTAAACCTGGTTGGGTGTCATCCTAAATTTGATAGGCTCCTTCACCCAACTCTTCAAGATATCCCTGGAGTTGGTATTGTTGTTGGGTATGCTAAAGGGTGTCTCCATGGTGACCACTTGCTTCGACATATGATACATCTACTGATAATCTTGTGCCCTGAAGGTAGAAATCTCTATCCCGCTAACACTACTCAATGTCATCATCTCAAGATCAGTGTGCGAGATGATCCAATGTATCATGTCCACGTATGGAAACACGGGATACTGCATGCAATTCGGTACAAGCCGGACTTGTGAATGTTCACATAGACTTGGCGGTCTTAGAGGTCTTCACCAAATTTGTTTGCAAATGCATCATTGAATTCTTGCCATTTCAGCTTGATGTCCTTGTCTACAATCAACTTGGTGTCTTCACAGATCAAAAAAATTGTATACACTCGCTCAACTGCTGCTCCAGTTGTGCCTCTGTCGGTGTACTTTGATCCTTCTCTCTTGGAGGCCATTAATCATGAACTGCTAAGAGGGAGACGAACACCTGCTAGATCTGGAGACATGGCAACATGCATGGCAAGAAATATGTCAGCTAAAATCAAAACAAATTTGAGGAATGACATGCAGCATACCTAGGGATTGACTGGCAAGTATTGCACAAATTTTTTTGGGAGGCTGGGAGACTGGCTGCAAGAACTCCACAAAAGGAATCTTGAATTGTCTGGAGGTTGGTTGACTATTGGAATTGCATAATGCGCAATCTAGATTGGCCTACTGGTTGTTGGGATTGTGTAATGCACAATTTCAATGGGCAAGGGTTGTAGGCTAGGGATTACATGGCACAATTTTCTGAGCCAGCAGTCACTGCCCCTCAGAATTGCGCAATGCAATACTGGAGGACAATTACTAGGCAGAAATGTGCATTTTTTGGGATCAGGTAGATCCTTCCCTCTCCGGATTGCACAATTTTGTCTTGGTGAGGTAGAGTCTGGGCCAAGGCTGCCTAGACTCGCCGACAGGAAACTGAAAGAAAATGAAGAGGTGAATGAATGGTGATACTGAGTGTAAGCAGGAGTGAATGATCGTGGGTGAAAAAAGTGAAAGCAAGATTTAGAAAATGAAACAACATGCATGTGTTTGAAGCGAGACGCCAAATTGACGACCGTTTGTGCAAAACAGTGTCATGCATGCGACAACTGTGAGATGCTAACGAAAACTGAAACAGTGCTAGTAAAAGCTAATATGCATGTAAATGACAACAAACATTCAAAGAAATCAAGCAGAAAACACACACAGAAGCCAAAATACAAAATCGATAGAAATGTTGTAAAAGACAAGTTAAGAGGACTTACCTGGAAATAACTGAGTTGGATGTGTCGAAGACTCCTGGATATGTTGTGGGATGTCAAAGCTCCAATATTGATGTGGAGAAGTTAGCTATGAACTTTCAAATAAATAAGTTTGAGGCTCATGACGTGTAGGCCAAAAATCTAAGAAAACGCGACACTTGGAGGAAAGTTTCTAAAACGATCTTTGCATGTAACCTACAACTACTAAAACTAGCTCCCTAAATGTTAGGATATTCCGACACATAGGAAATAGTTAAGTACAACTTAGTCTAGTATGGAGTTAGGTATAGAGTTAGGTAAAGTGTGTTTCTTTACTATATACATTTTGTAACTTACAATCTGACGGTCACGATATGTAGTGATCCGACGGTTCATTCTCTCCTCGGTATTACCGACACTTGATCCGTGGCTTAACACCCGATTGGTCCATGATCTCTATTTAAAGAGCATGGAGGGTCATTTGTAGGTTAACTGTTCATGAGAGAATCTTACGTAAATTTTTATTCTTTTATTAATAAATTGCCTGAAGTGGCCGCGTTGGCTCAGGCCGTGGACTGTTTCCCTCTTTGAGGGTTTTAACCACATTAAAAGTACTGGTGTATTGATCTGTGATCTGTTTGTGAGTGGTGTCCTTTGGTGTTCTGTCTGAGGAACTTACCCTGTAAATTCCTACACGGTATCAGAGCTATTTGAGGGCCGCGTCCGTTGGTGATCCAAATCTGAACCCGATAAAATTGCATCCGACTACCGTTTCCTAGATCTACTGTTTCTGACTGCTTTCAGGCCGAGAGGACTGCTCTGTTGTGTTGGGAACATCTGTTCCAATGAGTAACCCCTTTCGTTTCACGCGAAAAGGTTTCCGATAGCCCTAGCTGCGTCATTTTTAAGATCTGGAGGTATACAATGTTTATTTGCAGTTTACAGTTATTTTCTCTCTATTTATTTTGGTTTCGGTTTATTTAGCTTTTTTTATTACCAGATCTATACCTTTCATTTCTACGTATGCTCTTTGCCCCACGACTCTGTACGATCTGGGAAAATCAGAAATAGAAAGGAAGGATTTTTCTCATGCGTATGCTCTTTTCTACTGTGCCTTAGTGTGATCTCGGAAAATTAGAAACATTGAGGAAAATATTTAGTTTCCGGCTAAAGCTAGCTTCGAGCCGCAAGGTTCATTTTTGAAAATATTTAGTTTCCAGCTAAAGCTAACTTCGAGCCACAAGGTTCATTTTTCTTGTATGTCCGTGTTGGGTTCTGTGTTTTTTGTTTTGTAGGGAAAAAGAGCTTTCTCAAAGCAAGCACGCAACCCAAAGCATCTCTCTCCATAACTTCTTCATCCGGAAGCCGTTTTCAAGAACCGTTTTTTTTTAAACAACCTAATTTTTCGAGATCTTTCCATTGCAGCACTTAGTTTCTGCATTTATAGCTTCAGTTTCTGTTAAAATGGAAAGTCCATGCCAAGTTATTCTTGACAGCCCCAACTAATTCCAATGGTGGTCCTACATTGTGGATTTACTTAGAAGTAAAGGTCTCTACAAAATAGCCACAGGCCAAGAGACCAAACGGAAAGATGAAGATAAGGCAGCTAAATGGGAAAATAGGCAAGATCAAGCACGTGGGTTGATAGGGATGTCTATTTCTCTAGATCTTAGATTCCATATTGCAGAACTTGATACTCCTGATGAAGCATTGAAACAGCTTACTAAAGTTTTTGGAATAAAAAATGAACTTAGAGCCCATCAACTTGAAAATGAGTTGCTTACATTGGACCCCAATAATTTTTCTTGCATTGAAGATTTTTTGTCCAAGTTCAAGACCCTTAGACTTCTCTTGGAAGGTGTTGAGGTTAAGAAAGAAGATAGTAACCTTATCTATTCCATTCTTACTAAGTTGGGACCAACCTACTCTGTGTTTGTTTCCACCTTCCATTCTACAAGAGAAGCCTTCATTTCTCAAGGACAAGACTACAAGTCTCCTTCCTTTGATTCTTTTTGTGATTCTTTAATAAGAGAACAAGAAAAACCCTTACACCTTGGTCTTCTTAATCTTGGAAACTCTTCTAAGAAAGCATTAGCCGCTCAACAACAACCAAATCCAAAGAATCCTAAGAAGTTGTATCCTAAAAGGAATGGTCCTAAACCAAACAAGGGTCCTAAGCAATCTCAACCTCAAAATGAAAAATCATTTCAACAAAATGATAAGACAAATAAAAAAAAGGGAAGAAGACTGATAGACATTGCAACTTTTGTAATCGAGATGGCCACTTAGAATCTAAATGCTTTAAGAAGATGGAAGCCTTGGAAGCAGCAATGAAGAAGCATAACATCCATGTGGAGCACTCTTCAACTTTAACTTCATCTTCAAGAATGGCACTTTCTGCATGTGGTTGTCAAACATCTCGGTTTGGCTATGCGCTAAATGTATCTTCTTATTCTCATTCTCATGAGTGGCTCATTGATTCTGGAGCTTCTTATCACATGGCCAAAAACAAAGCCATGTTTTCTTCTTTAAATGATTGTAACACCAAAAATATATATGTTGGTGATGATAGATCTCTTAGTGTTGTAGGGACTGGAACTGTTCATATAGACAATGGTCAGTTTAATGATGTATTATGTGTTCCAACCTTATCCTGCAACCTTCTATTTGTATATCAGATAACCCATTCAGGTGAAGGTAAAATCGTTGAATTTTCACCTCACGATGTTGTAATTAAGGACCTAAGAGATCCTAAACAGATTTTAGCTACTGGCATTGCTAATGATTCTACAAGGTTGTATAAGTTTCACAACTTTGGGTCATCAAATCTTCCCTCAGTATTTGTTTCTCATAATGATGAAGTGAGCAAACTTTGGCATGAGCGATTTGGTCACTTAAACTATCGCTCTCTTCAGAATCTATGTAAAGAAAATATGGTGACAGGTCTTCCAATGGTATCTTGCAGAGATGGTGTTTGTTCCGGATGTGTACTCAGAAAACATCATCGGGACAGTTTTGAAAAACGTGCCTCTTGGCACGCCTCAGCCCCTTTACAGCTCGAGCATAGTGATTTATGTGGTCCACTTCCAGTTGCTTCATTCTCTGGCTACAAGTATTTCTTAACTTTCATTGATGATTTATCCAGACGCACTTGGGTATACTTCTTAAAACTCAAGAGTGAAGTATTTAACATGTTCTTGGCCTTTAAGGCCTTTGTTGAAAAACAATCTGGACATCAAATTCTTAAGCTAAGATCTGATAATGGTGGAGAATATGTTAAAAACACATTCATCAACTTTTGCACTGAGAATGGAATTCAAATGCAACAGACTTTTCCATATACTCCACAGCAAAATGGTGTAGCTGAAAGGAAGAATCACACCTTAAAGGAAATGGCTAATTGTATGCTTATCTAAAGGACTTAGTCTTAATTATTGGGCATAAGCAATTAATTGTGCAAATTACATAATAAATCGCTCTCCTACTAAGGTTTTAAATAATATCACTCCGAAAGAAGCATGGAGCTCAATCAAACCAGATGTAAGTCACTTTCGTGTTTTTGGAAGTGAAGCATGGGCCCATATTCCAGATGAGAAACATAAAGCTTTAGAACCTAAGAGTGAAAAATGTATTTTTGTTGGATATTCTGAAGATGTCAAAGGATATAGACTTATTCCACTTAAGTCCAAAAATGTTATCATTCGAAGAGATGTAAAGTTTGCTGAAAATATATCGGCCTGCGAGCCTAGTTCGGCAGATGTGCCACCTCTCCCTATCTCTTCTACTTTTGAAAATATTTCTTCTTCAGATGATGAAAGCGAGGATGAAAATCCTCCCCCACCTTCTCAGGATCCTCCTTCAGCTCCTCAGCTTCCAAAATGGGTCCGTGCTACTCAGGATGCAGCAGGTGATCTTGTCGGTGATCCTACAGATCAGCGACATACACGTTCTCAGTTCGAGAGAGCCTCTTCTTTACTGGCTCAAGCTTCAGTGAATTATGATCCTGACACCTTTGTAGAAGCTTCAGGCCATCCAGATTGGGAAGCAGCTATGAATGAAGAATATCATTCATTATTGGCAAATGATACATGGGATCTTGTTCCTCTACCAAAGGGAGGAAAACTTGTTAGATGTAAATGGGTTTACAGAACCAAGTATGGACTAGATGGGAAAGTTGATAAACATAAAGCTCCTCTTGTTGCTAAGGGTTTTTCACAAGTTGAAGGCATTGACTATACTGAAACCTTCTCCCCTGTTTCCAAAATGAACTCTATCCGCCTTGTTCTTTCCCCCAGCTACCTCTTTCAAATGGAAAGTCCATCAGATGGATGTTAAATCCGCCTTCTTGCATGGGGACTTGCATGAAGAAATCTATATGGAACAACCTATTGGCTTTATACAAACAGACTCCAGCCTTGTATGTTGGCTTAAGAAATCCCTTTATGGTCTCAAGCAAGCTCCTCGAGCTTGGTATGCCAAAATGGATAACTTTCTTTTAGAAAATGGCTTTTCTTGGTGTCATTCTGACAATACTGTCTACACCAAGAAAGTGGGAAAGTCTCTTATCATTCTTGTTCTTTATGTTGATGATCTTATCCTGACTGGTAGTGATCCCAACCTTATAAACCGTGTGAAGTCTAGCCTTAAAAGGAAGTTTGAAATGACAGAATTAGGACACTTACATTATTTTCTTGGTCTTCAAGTCTTGCAATCCAAGGAAGGTATTTCCCTTTCCCAATCCAAGTATGCCTGTGATATTCTATGCCATTTTCACATGGAAGACTGTAAGCCAACCCCTTCTCCCTTTTAGTCTGGAGTCAAACTTTCAATCACTTGTACTTCTCCTGAAGTTGATGCTACCTTATGCTGTCAACTTGTAGGAAAAATTTTGTATCTAACCCATACTCGTCCTGACCTTTCCTTTGTTGTTGGTCTGTTGCTCAGTTTATGCAAAACCCACGTGAAAGTCATTGGAAAGCAGCTAAAAGAATACTTCGTTATGTTCGAGGTACAGTTCAGTTTGGGATTCATTATAGTGCCGAAGCATCTCCTTTATTGGTTGGTTTCACTGATTCCGATTGGGCTGGTGACCCTGATGATCGGAAGTCTACTGCAGGTTATGTATTCACTCTTGGTTCAGGACCTATTACATGGGCTTGCAAGAAACAAGGTGACATTTCTCTTTCTTCAGCAGAAGCAGAGTATCGTGGTGCCATAGAAGCTAGTAAGGAAGCCTTGTGGCTTTGTCAGATCCTGTCAGAGTTTGGCTTTTAGCAGCAGCATCCGACTACACTTTGGTGTGATAATCAAAGTGCCATTCAACTATGCAAAGATCCAGTCCAACATCAGCGCAACAAACACATTGAACTGCACATGCACTTCATCAGAAAGCTCATTCATGACCATGTTCTTGAAGTGCAATATTGTTCAACAGATGATCAAGTTGCAGACATCTTTACAAAGGCTCTCACAGAGGCGAAGTTCACTAAACTTCGATTTGTGGTTGGAGTTCAGGAAGTTGTCACTAAGGGGGGATAAGCTCTAGTGCCTCCTTCCTTCTCCTACTCTGTCATATTTGTAAATCCTTCAATCCTATCCCAAGTTGTTCTTAAGGGGGGATGGTAGGATATTCCGACACATAGGAAATAGTTAAGTACAACTTGGTCTAGTATAGAGTTAGGTAAAGTGTGTTTCTTTACTATATACATTTTGTCACTTACAATCCGACGGTCACAATATGTAGTGATCCGACGATTCATTCTCTCCTTGATATTACCGACACTTGATCCGTGGCTTGACACCCGATTGGTCCATGATCTCTATTTAAAGAGC
Organism: Pinus tabuliformis; assembly: GCA_031772625.1. Taxonomy (NCBI): domain Eukaryota; kingdom Viridiplantae; phylum Streptophyta; class Pinopsida; order Pinales; family Pinaceae; genus Pinus; species Pinus tabuliformis. Next base: position 92,105,968 of record CM062814.1, on the reverse strand, counting down.
ATGGAGGGTCATTTGTAGGTTAACCGTTCATGAGAGAAGCTTATGTAAATTTTTATTCTTTTATTAATAAATTGCCTGAAGTGGTCGCGTTGGCTCAGGCCGTGGACTGTTTCCCTCTTTGAGAGTTTTAACCACGTCAAAAGTATTGGTGTATTGATCTGCGATCTGTTTGTGAGCGGTGTCCTTTGGTGTTCTGTCTGAGGAACTTACTCTGTAAATTCCTAAACTAAAATCTAGGGATTTTTTATTCATGTTGTTTTTTTCTTTTTCGGGAAAAAGCAGCCCATGCATCCAAGTCAATTTTTCTCAGTCTCGAGTGGAACCGGTTAACCTGATGGCACATGCAACAACCTGCTTACCTAAGGGAGAAATTTGTGCATTTCTGGGATGGAGCTGGACTGGGTTCCTAGAGGGATTGTGAAATATCTGGGTTGAGAAGTCCTGTAGAGTAAAATTGCACAGTTTTCTTAGAGAAGGTTGACTGAGAGGATTGCGCATTTTCTGAGCCCAATAGGCTACCAGTCAGATTTGCACAATTTCTGGAGGGAATACAGGTTCCCCTCCAAAATCGCGCAATTTCTTGAGGGAGATGCTCAACCAGGAGCTGGACCAAGTCTAGGGAAGTAGCCTATGGGAGGAATGCAACAAGCTATCATGCACAGGTTGTCATGTTGTGTTAGGTCCCTATACTACTAGTGTAACCCCTTATTGTTATTAGTGCAACCCCTTTATTATATTATTGCGCCCATGTAGTACCCATATTGTTATTATTGTGCCCCAAAGAAACCCACTATTGTTATTGTTGTGCCCTTACATTATTATTATTATGTCGGCTCTGATTATGTTATAACCCCTTAGACCCCTATATATAGAAAGGAGGTCTTGTCATTTGTATCATCCAAGAATTGTTCATTTGTGTATTGTAAAGGAGGTTTCCCCCTCGAAGAGACTGATTTCTAAGGCATTGATCTATCTTTTCTATCTTTTTGTGAGCTCACTTCATAACATTTGGTATCAGAGTTTTGGATTCTAGGGTTTCCCTGCTCCAAATAGCTCATCATGGAATTTTCAATATGACTTTTTTTTCTATGAATTTTCAGGAGCTAAAACAAAACTCCATTTGAGCCAAAATTGTTCTGAACCTTGGGTCCGAATTTCAGATCTTGTCTCGCTATATCTTCAGAGATATGATCTAAGGAAGTTAGGGTTTTTGCAAGCTCTAGAATTCCATCTCAAATAGGTCATCGTGGAATTTTTGCTATAATTTATTCGGTATGAAGGTTCAGACTCTGCAATCAAAACCCATTTGAGTCAAAATCATGGTGAAGATCGAGCCCGAATTGCAAATCTTGTTTCACTATATTTGCAGAGATACAGTCTAAGACATGTATGGTTTTTGCAGACTCTCGAATGTGCCTGAATTACATCCCAAACAGTTGACCTAGGGAAAATTGTCATAGCTTCTTTTGGAGCCTCAAATTGAAATTTCGTAAGAAGCTATAGAAAGAGGACCCTGTGCATTTTTTTCAGGCGTGAAGGTCTAAACATTAATACATGGCACTTCGTACAAATTCGCTCTATTGAAAAAGTATATAAGCAAGTCATCTTGAGAGATTGGGCATAATGCTTTCTTGGAGAATCCAATTTCGATCAAACTGATGGCATTGGAAAGAGGACACACAGGGATACTCTCGGTCGCAATTTTAGACCTTGGAGCTCCTATATTACAAAGTTACACGCGTTTCAAGATCGAGCTCCTAAAATCAAGAAAATGCAATATGAGGATGTTTGATGGCAAGGATCAAGTATCATTATTTTGTATGAGAAGAATACAATACAGTGAGGTTTGTGAAGTGTTTTCCTCCATGTTTATGTCTCTCCTATTATATTTTATTTTTGTTTTAATATGTTCTTTTGGTATCAGAGCACGAGGTTGGAGTTGAATATGTGTTGTGGTTGAACTGAAAGTGAGAGGTTGTGTTGAACTGAGGATCGTGATTTGTATGTTGAGTGATCGAGTGTTGCATCGTGGAGCTACATGCGAGAGGTGTGTTGTCGATGCTATGAAATATTTATTCTTGATGTTGGTAGTCGAACGCGTGAAGTTTGTGCATAAACTTGTGTTGAAATATTAATTTCAACCTGCCGTGCAGCAGCGATAAAACGGCGACCATAAAACCATTCCCGAAAACCACAGAACCTCATCGGACCGCTTTTGCTGTGAAAGTGGTATTTCGTAAATCTCATCCGATGCAATCATTTTCTTACGCGTGTCAACTGTACGTTTCCAAAACAACCATTCCATCAGGACATGACGTTCAGCAAGTAAGGGGCATCCGATATCATTTCGAACCGTCCGATTGCAAAAGAGGTTGTCCGCCGTCGATTAACCCAAGCTGCATACAGGCCTGCATCAAATAAATATTACGTGGAGTAAATGTTTTGTTTGACCAGCATTTCAGAAAATATTTAATGAAGGTTAATGCTAGTCGTAGATGTTAGGTATAAGTTTTAATTTTAATGTTTTTATTTCTTACGGAGGTATGGGTAAGAAAAAGTATGTAATTTTTTTTGGTCGCATATGTATTGTATGTATTATGTTTTTTTTATGTTATGAGTTGACTTGTGTGAAAAAATGTGAAAAGCAGCAGCGTAGGAAAAGTCCAAGTTTTGGTATAGTATGTGAGGATCGCACAGTAGTGCGTAGAAGAAGCAGGGGAGATTTTTTTGAAGAGGTTGACTTTGTATGTGTGGATCGCACAGCAGTGCGAAGACGAAGGAAAGATTAGAACAGAGCATGTAATATTTTGTGTGCTGAAGTTTTTTTTGTAATGAGCAGGCACATAATGTTTTCTTTGGAGCAGCATATGTAAAAATTGTTTTTACAACACTATATGCAAAAGGTTTTTACAACAGTAAATGTAAACAAAATTTACACACACCTGTGTAATTTTTTTTACACACCTGTGTAATTTTTTTTTAAATGAGACAGAGTAATTTTGTTAAAATGTTTTTGGTGAATCCCTGTGAGTGAAAAATGATGAATCTTGTATCAGGAATTTTGTTTTAATGAATACAAAGATATTGTGGGTGTATGTAATGCTCTGCTCAGAAACCTTTTAAGCTTCCCTGTGTTAAAGATCCTTGAGAAAAAGCATGGTCTCTGTGTGCAGTCTATTTTGTTTTTGGGATTTTAGCAGAAAAATCCCCAACAACTTGTTGAGGAGCATGAAGTGGGAGGTCAAGGTCGATGATTATTGTGGTATGCATGTGGAGCGGTAATTTTTCTCTATTGAGTGTTTCATAGAGGTCGCATGTGGAGAAGACATCGAGTTTTTGGAACCAAAATTTGCGCATTTGTCACCGTTTGGAGAATTTGTGGTGCGCTCAATCCTGGATTAGTGTCACGGAGAGAATTGAAACCCCTGACAGTATTTAAAGACCATTTGCCTAGTTGCAGATCTTGCCTCAGGAGGTGCGGTGGCCCGTGGACAGTGCGTGTGAGAGAGGCGATGTGAGCATGTGTAGGCTCTGTTGGCAGTTGTGTGGAGGATTTGCAGTATAGATGTTGAGAACCACGGTCTAGCATGCGTGAATGTAACCAAGCTATTCCAATTATTTTTTCATAGGTAGTCTTCTCTACAAGTTTTAAATTCATGAACGAAGTGCTTATTTTGGCAACTTATGACTGCATCATAGTCGCGTTTTTTTTATTAGAGTCGTGCTTGCACTGTGGAGCCCGTGAGAAGATGTGCTAGAACTACGTTCTGGACGTTGCAAGTATGTTGCAAATGCATTAGATACCTGCATTAAGATCTGCATCACAAATATGCAATAAGATTTTCTTTGGATATCCATTGTTGTTTTAACGATGGTATCGATATTGTGGGCTTTCGAAAATATCCCCAACTGAAAAACGGAGATAGAAGCGATGGTTTGACCACAGAGAATGACATCGATAGAAGTAATGGAGTCATGTAGCAAGAGCAGATGGTGTTATAACTGCTAAATTTACTTTTACCAGTAGAAAGTTACAGTGACAATTCCTATTTCAAGGAATTTCTTAGTGGCGAGAAGGATTACAGGAACACTTGTAAGCTGACATCGACCAATGTGCTTTGGTGCTGCAATATGCTACAAAGGAGCTGCTGACAACTTATTAATTCATTTGAATTCCCATTTTCCTTCTGGAAGTTTGCCGAGCAGAAGTGAACGAGTCGTGCCATCGATAATCAAAAGAGAGTCGCAACTATTGATGCCGCTACAACAACATGTTTCTTTTGGGGATGAATGTCTAGGCTTTTGTGAGCGTCGAAAAGTTAGCATACAGTTGAAGTCATCGCCCTTAGAACAAAAAATTCAGAGAGGTTTCTCATTGTGTGTATTCGGGTTTGCAGTGGCCATGGGGGTTATTTCTCATGAATAATGATGACCTGTGCGGAGAATGATGCATAGAGCTGCTGAGTGAAGGCATGAAAGGAGAAGGGAGCTCTGCGAAGATAGGGTGCAATTGGTGGCGCTAGAAATTACGTAACGCTTGACATTCTTCGACGAATTTTGGAGCGTTTCTTCAAGTACCGAGTGTAGTACATTATGAACATCCGTGATGTTGATGATAAGATCATAAACAAGGCCCGTCAATCTATTTTCCTTCTATCTGAGTCGTACTTGATGAGATAATCATTGTCAAGCAACGAATTGACCTGTGTGTGCATTAAAGCAACGAGTCCATTTGTTTTGGATGGATTTGTGTGAAACTGTTGCCTCAAAACTCATCGTGTGGACGGAAATGGTGTAGAATAGTGCCTTGCATCTTGCCTGCATCTGCCTACAGAATTACTTTATGTTTGTAATTGTAACTGCTATGCGATTCTCGCACAACAATATGTGCTGAAAAGGAGCCAACATTATGGAGAAACTAGCCGAAATGAAAGACCAACGTTGAGCGCCAGGAGTGGATGCGTCTCTCTAAAAAATGATGGTTCTTAATTTATTTCTCGAACGAAGCATCTCCAACTAAATACATTGGTATGGTTTTCTATATGCTTAAATTTTAAAGCTTGAAACATTAGTTTACTATTTAAAAGTTATTTCATGAAGGTTAATTCACTTTTTAAAGTGACTTCATTTAAAAATTTTAATGGAACTTAAAAAAAATGGGATGATTATTAAATATTTTTAATGGAGAAATAAGGTGCGTTTTTTAATTTCTAGTTTTGAAGTGTTTTTTTTTTTTTTTTTTGGGAGTAATAAGGTGTAACTAAAGTTGTTTTTTTATGGAGTGATAAGGTGAATATTTTTTGTAAATTTGGAGCGATAAGTGTAATTTTTTTGAAGTGAGTCAATTAAGTCCATTTCAAACTCAAGTCAAAGTGATTTAAAAAGTTGAAAGTCAAGTCAAAGATATAGAGTCAAAGTCAAATTTGAGTTGGATCGGGTGCATTCTCGATTGAACCTGACACCTAAGCCTTGAATCATTAACTCAAAATTGATAGGGGGTCAATTAAGTCAAGTGAGTCAATCATTGTCATTTTTCAAGTGAGTAAGTCAAGTCATCAAATCATTGTAAAAATTCTCTTGGGTGCATTTTCGGTAGTATCCGACACCCTCATCCTATTGAAGAAAAAATCAAGGAAGCGTGAAAGGAAGCAAGTGTGATAATCAATAGAGCAAGCATCAAGCAAGTGAGTTCAAAAAATTAAGCAAGTTCAAGATCAAAGTAAGCACAATAATGAAGTGAGCATGTCAAAGATTAACATGGGTAAAGGAGGAAAACACCTTCAAAGTGCAGAGTTAGAAATTAAAGAATTGAAAGAGTGAAATCATGAATTCCACAACATAATTGAAATGCTTGAGTGGAAATTAAAATAAAATAAAAACTTAATCAATCAAATGACCAATACATTACAAGCAGCAAAAGATTTTCAAATTGAGCTCTATATGAAAGAACAACTCATTAATGCACTCCACATTAAATTAAGTGAAAAGAAAGATTTACTAGATGCACAATGTACAAAGAAGATAGATGTAAGTTGTGACACAGAAGACCTCATCCAAACATCAAATGAAAGTTGTGACACAAATGATCTAATCCACTAGATTGATGCAAGTTGTGACACAAATGATCTAATCTACGAGGTTGACGTAATTGAAACACAAATGATCACATATAGCTAGTTTTACTACTAAATGATGCAACTAGTAGCACTGAAAATATAATTGAACAGTTTGATACAACATGTGAAACTGATGACTTGTTAATAGAAATGATTGATGCTCAGTGTGATACAAATGATTTAATGAATCTAGCATGGAATGTTAGCAGCAACAACATGTGTGAAGAACAACATCGAAATTATCTTTCCAAGAAGGTGATCAGACCTTAGGAAGATATTTCTTTCAAAAAATATCGACATGGCCTAGGATACAACAAAGAAAACACTTTGTATGTTCCATATTTCTCAAAACAAGTTCATTTTGTAAATGCCGATTTTCTATAAAATGATCAGAATCTTGTTAAGTGTGACCATTGTAAGAGAAATAGTCATATGGAGAGTAAATGTTTCAACCTCCATCCTTGTCACCATTGTGGCAAGAAAAATCATCTATCGAAGAAATGTTGAATGTAGGCTAAAGTGACAGTTAATTATGGCTGGATAAACCCTTGGAAATTGAAACTAGAGTTAAAGAAGTTGTTAAGTCTTACAATCTACTTAAGATAGAGGTAAAGTTTCCTAAGAAAGCCTCCTACATTCCCTTTCTCCGCTCACCAAAATAGAGCTCCCACCTTCACGACTTTTCCCAATCATGAGTTATCGCAATTGCATAAAGATAAATTTGTGATTAATAACATAAATTATTACAATGTATGCCATGGATCTCAGGGAGTGCGAATTGGGGCAAGCACGATGTCATGAGAAGATAAGATTAAAGTTTTAATTATTCCTTCATACCTCATCTTATGAGGTGTTTGTGTTGTTGACAAACATTATTTCCATGTAACTTTACATCCTCCTCGAGCAATTACCAGTGTTCTTCAATGTGTCACTTTGGGAACATAAGAATAAAATTGTTATTCTTCCCACGCTCAGGAAGGCATGATTCCATGAGATGGCCAAAGCTTGAATTGTGCTCTCATACCTCATATTATGAGGTTTTTTTGTTGTTTAATAGACATTCTCCCCACATCCCTTTACAAACTCCTTCCTAGAGAAATTACCAGTTGCATTCAATGTGCATGTCTCAATGTGATTCACTCTTGAAACTTAATAACAAGAACTTTGCTTCTCGTACTAAAGAAAATGATGTCAAGAGATAACCAAAGCTTCATTAGTTCCTTCATGCGTAATCTTATGAGGTGTCTACATCTTCTAGAAAAGTGTTGTGATTTTTCTCCCCTCTCAAAACACCTAGTTTACTACTCAATTAAGAAAAGCATCAACCTACTCGCAAATTCAAATTGTCTAGCAACAACCAATATGGAATAAAGTCACTTTCAATATACACAATTATGAAATAACCACTGAGTGAATAAACCACTAAGTGAACCCCCCTAGCACATTTTATTACTTTGGTTATGGCATGGAGTATGTAGGGTGTGCAAAGGTAGCATGGTGCAAACCCTGAGTGGTGTCGGAGCCTAAATGTGCAAAGCCCAAATAAGGCCAGGCCTGCACAAGAAGGAATTCATGCAGAGGAGGGTCAGGTTTGGCAAGAGCTAGCCACATGGATACAATAGTGGTCTTCTCTAATATGTTTCCTTAAAATGAATTTATTACTGGAAGTAGAGAAAAATAAAATGCTAAATTTAGGCGTGGAAATCCTTTGAATAGATAGATCCTCAATACGCATTTCAACATTTTGTTTCTACACGACAGACAAATTTATAACCCACAAAGAATTTTGTGATGCCTTGGCTTGTGAAAGTGCCAAAGTTTCAGTTGTAATAAATAGAGGATGCGACCATATGTAAAATAATCCACTGGTGGGTGCTAAAGGAGAAATGGTTTCTCATGTCATGGGAGCTCCCACCTCACCTAGTATGATGAGGAAGTTTGGGAGACGAAGTACAACATTGGAAGCACAATTTAACTCTCGCTCTATCTTTAGGCATTTGTTTAGTAACAAAAAATGAGGTTCAATTTGGAGTTTAATACTAGATTTTTGCAAGGTTTAAATGGAATCTTTGTGTTTTTTACCACATTAATGGAATGCACTATTATAGAGCTGCATGTTTAGAATAGTGTAGCCATGCTCCACTTCATGTTTAAGAATGTCAATAAATCTCAACTATTGGTACCATATTTTATGTCTTGTGAGTCTAATGAAATCATTAAAGTACATTCTCCCACCCAACATTATGTGAAGTTGTGTTATGACAACAATACACGTTATACGACCACTCATAATCGTGGATGCTATGCCTACAACTCATCGATGAACTACACGGTGCAATTATAAAACCCATGAGGAAAAAACATTAGTGCAAAGTTCCCTATGCCGAAGAGGGGCATGTGTGAGAACCTTTTCTCTTCAGACATTCCTGCATACATACACATGTTGTTCCCCACAACTACTTCGACAATTGGATAATGTTTTAGTTGTCATGTATTTTGTTCATAACCCAATACTTGTTGAGCACCCCCTCACTCACTTAAATGAACTAGGCAAAGTGTCAGTGTCAAGTACTTATCATTTGAATGGGTACTCACAAAATTAGTTTTTTTAATTATTATTTTAAAATGATTTGTCATGCACAAACAACTAGGAAAAAACTGCACTTCAGAAGGTAGTGCAACAGTGAGAAATACATTTTTTTTAATTTATAAATTTTTCTAATAATTTAAGAAAAATAGTAAATAAATTATACGAAAAATTTTGGTTATTGTGCCAAGAGGCGCATTCTACAGTACAACCGAGTATGACCGAGATGTATAAGTATGCCACGTCCTCAAAAAATAATAAAAATATTTTTTATTAATGCCGGCCAAAACATTAGCTTGAACCTTAAATTATATATACATTTTAATCTTATTAATAGACTAAGATTAAATATTAAAATTTAACTATATATTATTGCACCTAGAGGCACTCTACAACCCAATATGGGGGTATGGGAATAGATCTCACCTAAATGTAAACGTAAATGTAAACATTAACTCATGTAAATGTAAACATTTAACATATAATGGGGGTAGATGTAAAGTAAACAATTAACATGTAATGTTTAACATTTAGCATTTTTAATTTAAAGCCGACCTTATTTAAAAATCAGTTTAATTATTAAATCTAATTATTATTATATATAAAGGCGATATAAATTTAAAATATAAAGAGTTTTATTAACACTCAAAAAAGAGGTATGGTAAATAAATAAAAATATAAATAAACCAAAGGTATGGTAAATAAATAAAACCGTTTTTTATATTTACTCCATAATCCTCTTTATATTTAAAGAACACTAAAAAACAAGGTTTTATTTACATGAAGTCTTTGGCCCAAACACCATGGGCCAAATTATTATTAATACCATGCAAAAATACATTATAACCCTAATATTAATATTAAAAAATTGTTATTATTATTATTATTATTATTATTAAATCTAATATTCATATTAATATATTGTAATATTAAATAACTTTGGAATAAAACAATAATAAATTTTTTATATAATAATATATATTAGTCTATCATGATATATATTAACTCTAGATATATATGGGAGGGAAGAAGAAAGACAGAGTGATACAGGTGGAGAGATAGGGAGAGTGACAATGTAGAGATGGAGATAAACTGAAGGAGATGGGAGAGGAGGAATGAAGAGAGAGTCGGGGAGAGGAGTGAGGGAGGTAGAGAAGGGTAAGAGAGGGAGAGGGAAACATAAATATGGAGGGAGGAGAGAGAGAAGGAGAGAGATAGTGAGTGGATTGGAGGGTAGAGAGAGATAAAGAGAGATGGGGGAAGAGAGGGAGGTAGGAGAGAAAGGGAGAGATGAAGGATGAGAGAGATGGCTTGAAAGAGAAAAGGAGAGAGGGAGGGATAGAGAGATGGAGTTGGAAGGGAGAAAGGGAGGAAAGAAGAAAGACATAGAGAGTGAAAAGTGGAGAGAGAGAGGGAGTGAAAAGAGAGAGATGGAGAGAGAATGTGTATGTATAGGGTTGAGGTAAAGAGACAAAGAAGGAGAGATGGAGAGAAGGGAGGAGAGAAGGAAAGAGAAGGAGAGAGGGAGGGATATAGTAACATAGTTGGAGAGAGAGAGAGAGAGGATTGTATGGAAAAGAGAGAAAAAGAGAGAGAGAGAGTGATGGGGAAGAGAGAGGGAGGTAGGAGAGAAAGGGAGAGAGAAGAAGGATAAGAGAGAGGAGGAGAGTTATGGGGGAAGAGAGAAGATTGGAGAGAGAGAGAGAGAGAGAGAGGGAGAGAAAGGGAAAGAGAGGAAGGACGAGAGAGAGAGAGGGCTTGAGAGAGAGAGAGAGGAGGAGAGAGGGAGGGCGAGAGGAGGAGAGGAAGGGATAGGGAGATGGAGTTGGAGGGAGAGAAGAAGAAATGCATAGAGTGAGAAGTGGAGAGTGAGAGGGAGTGATAAGGGAGATATAGAGAGAGTGTGTGTATGTTTGGGGGTGAGATAAAGAAACAAAGAAGGAGAAATGGAGAGAAGGGGGCTAAGAAGGACAGATAAGGAGAGAGGGAAGGATATAATAACATAGTTGGAGAGAGAGAGAGAGAGAGAGAGAGAGAGAGAGAGACATGATGTGAGAGAGTGGAGAGAGGGAGGCAAATAGAGATGAAGTTGGAGGAGGGGAGAGAGGAAGGTAAGAAGAAATTCATAGAGAGAGAAAGGTGGAGACTCGAGAGAGAGGGAGTGATAAGGAAGATGGAGAGAGAGAGGGAGAGAGGAGAGCAAGAGGAAAGAGAAAGGGAGAAGCGAGGGAGAGGGAGAGAGGAGAGCAAGAGGAAAGAGAAAGGGAGAAGCGAGGGAGAGGGAGAGAAGTGGAAGAGAGCGAGAGAGAGAGAGAGAGGGAGAGAAGGATGGAGGGATAGATAGATAGATTGGAGAAAGAGAGTGTATGTTTTGGGGGTGATATAAAGAGACAAAGGGAGATAGAGATATTGGTGGAAGGTTAAGAGAGGGAAGAAGAGAGAGAGGGAGGGAGGAAGGGAGCGATATGGAGATTGATAGATATGGAGTGAGAGAGTGTGTATTTTTTGGAGGGTGAGATAGAGAGACAAAGGACATATGGAAGGAGATATAGATATAAATGGAGGGGGGAGAGGGAAGCATATTTCTTGCACTATGTTCATTGATTTCAGTGTAGATGGAAATTTATAATTCTATTTGATTGTTTGCACTAGATGCATTGATTTCAATGTATATGATTTCTAATCTTGTTTCATTGCTTGCACTAAATTCATTGATTTCAATGTAGATGGTTATTTCTAATCCTACTTGATTGCTTGCACTAGAAGCATTGATTCCAATGTAGATGAGATGATTTCTAATCCTATTTTATTGATTGCACTAAATGCATTGATTTCATTGTAAATGGTCATTTCTAATCTTATTTGATTGCTTGCACTAAATGCATTGATTTCAATGGAGATGTTGGTTTCTAATCCTATTTTCTTACTTGCTCTAGATGCATTGATTTGAGTGTAAATGTTGATTTCTAATCCTATTTGATTGTTTGCATTAAATGCATTGATTTCAGTGTAGAAGTTGTTTTCTAATCTTATTTGATTGCTTGCATTAGACGCATTGATTTCAGTGTAGATGATTTTGTATTTGACGTAATTAGATGCATGATGGTACATTAATTTTAAAGTGATTGGATTAACAATGTGCATTGATTTAAGTGTAAGCACAAAAAATTATTGGCAATGTACATTGATTTTTGTATTATAGTAATTCAATCTATTAATATTGGAGAGCAAGAGAGACAAGGTATGATATTTACTACAACAACTCAAGCTAAAGGTTTAAATGGTTTACGATTTTAATTTTCCTTTTCATATAATCAATATTAAAAGTGAAAACTAAAAAGGGTGACAATAAGAATAATAGAAGAAAATAGTTTGAGATTGATCACAATGAAGATTATGTGTAATTTCTACATTCTTGTTATTCATATTTTGTGTCATTCAACACTATTACATTGTCACTTTGCATTCAAAATTTTATTTCATCTCATGATAAACCACACTTGTTGATTCGAAAAGCGACCACCAAAAATTTCTCTTATATGATTTCTACCGAAAGACTTTGCTTAAATCATTAAAGTTATTAACAATATTCATCATCTTAACAAATTGAGGTAACTAATAAAATTTAAAATTAAAATGATCAAATTAATCTAAGACATATTTAGCATATTTTAAAATGATTATATTAATATTAGAGGTATTTACATATTATTGATAAAATTAATCATATCTTCAATAGATATTCCTTGGCCGGAGAGGGCTAGATCCATCTTAATTCGGGATCTATCAAGCACCGAGAGGGATCAAATCTCTTAAGGTGCAAACCTTTCCTCAAGTTTGACACTAAAAAAATGATATTTACACCTAGAGAGATTTGATCCCTCTCTAAACTTGATAGACCCAGAGTTAACATGAATCTAAGCTGGTACACTTCCAAATAACTAGGGGTTGAAAATATTTGACCCCAAGCTATTGTTATATTCATGGCAAAGACCGGACTAATAAATGGGCACAGTATTAAAATGAAGTACAGTGATTTATAAGCTTATCCAAATAAGTGGGCACAATGAGAAAATCAATGAGATTAACGGTGAGTCTATACAGCATATGTTGACACATAACCTATGAACTCCATGTAGATATATAACCATCATAGCTCGATACTTACTGGTTACAGGCACAAAATCTGCTACTGTACCGTTATTTTTTGCTTTCCTTCCCATAAATCTCAATGTACTCAATGTACTCATTTATGGTTTTTCGATTCTTTTCTTTTACCTTTCCTCTGCGATTTTTTATACATGGATTTGCCAATGGTATTTTCGATGACAAAGCTTTGCATTGTTTTTTGATCTCAACATTCTTCGCCACCCACATGCTATTGGTATTTGGTAATCTCTGTGTGAGCGTTTCAATTGATTTTGAAACTCCATTAATTAGGGTTGTTCGAGATCTTTTGAAGGTTCAAATAAATGGAGTTCATTTCCCGAATTGTATCTAGATTGGATAAAAATTTACTATTAACCATAAATAGAGATTGTAACGGTAAATTTACAAAAATCCTAAAAAAAAAATCCCATTTACCGCTTTAAAAATTATTAACAACTTAGGTTAAAGAGGAACTTCATTATCTATTAATTGTATCTAGATTGGATAAAAATTTACTATTAACCATAAATAGAGATTGTAACGTTAAATTTACAAAAATCTTAAAAAAAATCCCATTTACCACTTTAAAAATTATTAACAACTTAGGTTAAAAAGGAACTTCATTATCATTATCTATTTCCCACGTTTATTAGTTTAAATAAAAAAACTGATTTACTGATTATTGCGAGCTCTAATTTTTCTTTCATGCTCTCCTTGTAAGTTCATGCCGCTTGCTTGACCGTAGCAAACACGCCCAGTCATCCCCTAGTTCGTTTACCAGGCGTTTTTGAACAGTGTACTTCAGCTTTTCTTCCCATGGAAGCCTAAGCAAGAATTTGGTTTAAAATGAAATTGAATACGAATCTAAAACACTTAGGTGCTTCAAAGTGGACGCTATATTAAATTAAATCCATAGAAAAATAATTAAGATAAATCTATGTATTAAAAGAAAATTAATTAAATTATAATTTTATTTTAGAAAAATTATTAAGATAAATCTATATATTAAAAGAAAATTAATTAAATTATAATTTTATTTTAAATTATTATTATTATGATTATGATTGTTAATTATAACTATAATTAATATATAAGTTAAATATAAATTTTTTTAAAATAATAAAACAAAATTTTAAATGGGTAGATTTACTTTATTTTATTTTAGAGATTTTTAATTTGTAAATAAATTTAACAATAAAACATGTCAAACAATTATAAATTTCCTATCATATTTATTTTTAATTAATCAATTAAATTAAATTTAAATGGTAAAAAAATAATAAATATTTTAGAAATAAATGTCAGTCCTTGATATTTTTTTCTCTAATAAAATAATTTCTTTTTATTAAAGCAAAAAATTACATGTAATATAATCATAGGTGTGCACTCAAATTTAGTTTAGTTATGGAGTATAGGCTACAAAAATATAAGCAAGACTTTTATAAACAAGCCCTTTAAACAACAACATATACCACAAGCCCTTTAAACAACAACATATACCTCTGATATGGATAGTTCTTAACTGAGTTAAATATAAACAAGACGTATACAAAACAAGGGAACCACTGTCGTAGCGGTAGTCCCTGCCGGGGTTGAGAAACTCGCCACAATCCGCATAGATGCACAACTACAACAATAAGTGAGCCCATCAGTCAACCACTCGTCCACAATGAAATACATCAACATGCATGTTTACTAGATGTAACCAGATGTCGCCAACACGGTTCAAATGAACCCGCGTGCATGAATTACACTTGTATGAATTACACTTCCATATTTGTTTGACCAATTCCAAGTGTGCGATCCATAGCGAATTGTCAAACCTTCATAAATGAAGGCGTACAGGAACTTGCAACAGGATAAACCTGACAAGACGACTGCGACCCCTGGAATGAGAGAAATGCTAGAGCTTTATCACAGAAATATATTTGATTATTTCCTCAAATGGTAGAAACTCAAGACAATTAAGTTATTAACGCAGAATATTCTTGCAAACGAAACTTAAATTCTAATTATTTTTGGGTAAATTTACCGCAAGAATATGACCTTATCGCGCTTCATGCAAATGACGAGATGAAAGAAATGAAGAACTTTATGACATAAATTTCTTGGATTTATTTGATTTTGAATCATGGAAATGCAAAAAAAAAAGTTCGAGGTGCGGAATGTGTGAGGCACCAAAGAAGGACAGATGAGGGCCATAAAATAGTATGAAGGTATCTGTGATCCCTGCAATGTACACTCCATCTTGCTCTGTAAATGGTTCAGGTGATGAGCTTTCCACAAGTGCAGGATCTTTGTGTAAGCACTAAGTATGGCACTGACATAAATAGATGAAGGTTTAACTAAAGTAGCCATGTATTGGAATTCAGACATCTCCAAAAAAACACTCTGCACACAGGGAAATCACATGAAAATCACTTGTCAAATAACTAACATTATATAATTTGTTTGAGAAGACTGAACAATTAAATAATAACAAAGTATAGTCCATTAAATTACATCTATAACAAATTTTCAAGAAAAGTATTTTAACTTTTTCTACGACTTCCTCTTCTTAGAGCAGGTAAAGAGCTCAACCATTGAAATCACCCATTCGCTTCCCAACCTCTCCACAAATGCCGTTGGAAAAAGACTAAAGGCCTCCAGGTTTTAGTAGTCGATCTGCAATGTCGATAGTGGCAAGGCCATCATCATCTGCTGCAAGGAAATGCTGAATGTGCTACACTGAAAACGTAAGTAAAATGAAACTCATCAGGTCTCGTACTCTGCCCTCAGTTTCAACTGTCTTAGTTTGCACTCTTGTTTGGCCCTAAATGAGAATGGATCTCAGGCCAATTTCTACCGAACTTTTTGATTTGTCCATAATCTCAGCTAATCGAGTTTCAATTTTCATGTGTTCTTCATCTTCGATCTCCACCTCGTCCAGCGGTAGCTGGAGAAAGGTGATGTCCAGAGACGTGGATGCCATGCCATCGGAGAAAGCAGGGCACTGATCTACAAAACTTCAATTCACTCAATAATACTTAATTGGAATAGCTAACGATAGGTTGTGTAAGTTTATTCAAAAACATTTCTTTGGAAATGTTTGTGTAGTTCTCTAACCAGGCATAACTAGGCGTGTTGAACAGAGCAGCAAAACTGAACAAAGGAGGTGGCAACTTTCCTAAAAATTGAAACAAGAGGCACTCACAAATATGCATGTCAAGTACGTGTATCACTTTCAATTAAAATTCAAAAAGTAATTAGAAGCATTTTTAACCTTTTATTTAATAAATTATAAATTATAATTAAAACTATGGTGTTTGTTTATGGAAATTTAATTGACACGTCAACATCCAGGCAGAGCATGGTTGATCGATATCCATGCAAAGAAATGTTGAGACAGGTGGACACCTATGTGGACCACAATTGATGATCGATATCCCGGCAAAGCATTGTTGAGACAGGTGGAAATCTATGCAGACCATTGTTGGCTCGAATAAGGAGTCAATTTTTTTTGTACTATAGCCATTGCTGCATCATGAGCCATAGCCTCTATAGGATCAACCAGCTGGTCTGTTCATGCCTCCTTTAGATTACAGTAAGCACAGGTTGGTCAAACCTTTGCGATTGAGGCAAGGTAGTGCAGCACGACCTAAGGAGGATGAAACATATGTCTTTGGGCCAGACCTAAAAGACCCTGTCAAATTGGATTGAAGCCTAATATGGAAATGGCTCTCACTCTTGTACAATTTCTGGCCAATTATTATATTCAGTCTTTATAAAAGAAGCAGTCGCACCCATTTCAGTTTACCCATCACCAAAGGCATAGTCATAGGTGGGAGCATAAAAAGCAAAGGCAAAGGCCTATATATCCCACCTATTCTGGCTCAGGCATTCTGCCTTATTTCCGACTTATTGACAAGTACTTATTATTTAACTAACGACGCCAGAGCATTTTCAATTATTATATTGAGTATTTTTTTAATTATAGTACCTTTTGCCCAGAGGCTTTATGAGAATGTGGAAACAAAGTCCTTGCTCATCTCCGTCCACCATTATTCCCAGTTCCTCACACTTGACAAGCTGCTCATCAGTTAACATGCTCCTTATCCCTTCCTCCCTCAGCTGCTGGTAGTAGCTTGAAGATGGCTTGCCCACAACCTCAAACTTCCATCTAGTTTGCTTACTTTGGAATTTAGAACACATGATCTCTAAGTTTAAACTTTAGCAATTCAGATTTAATACATTTGAATTCGGAAGTATTAAATCAGAACCCATGATCTCTTCAACCGCTTTAAATATATCATCACAGAAAATAGCCAGATATTGAATACTAGAGCCAGACTCTTGGGAATGTTCCACTGGACAACCTTCGTTCTTCAAGCGAGAAATCAGTAAGTTCTTCTTCTCAATGCCCACTACGATGAATTTCGATCGTTTCTTGCGTTTTGGGCATTGCCCTTCTTCTGAATTTTCACCATGTTCATGAACATGATGATTGTGAGAGTGAAATAGTGCATGATCCAACCCAAGAAGCCTGCATGGTGAGCATGGAAAATTTAAGAATGGAAGCTTATTTAAAATATTTAGAAATATTGTAATAGGAAAACTAGATTTTTTTTTTAAGAATGGAAAATCTACTTACCTGTGAGCTCCTAAAATTTTGCGAGATGATGAGAGCCCAGGTAAGCAAACTGTTTCGTAGTTGGGCAAAAAGGGTCTCTGAAAATCATGGTTAGTGACATACCTTATTATTGTATCCCCACAAAGTCTCACCTCTGCTATACTAGCTTTTCTTGAAGTTTTTTCATCGACCAGAACTGTGGGTTCAAAGGCAGGAATTGCTCCTCTAGCTATGCTTTTCTCACAAGAAGGCTATATTTTGGGGGACCCTAGTAAGTATGATTATGCATTCATTCATTTAATTGATGAGTAAATTAAAGAAATAGCAGAAGAATATATAAAAAGTAAATTATATATATAATAATTAATTATTTAAAAAGAACACGTGCAATGTCCTAATTTGCATGCTTTACACTTGTCCAGATCGACTATTTCACCTTGAACCTTTCTCCTGTTTGAGTGTTACTCCAACATCTCATAAAAGAGATATACCACTGGCTGATAACTTGCAATTTTTGACATCGCTTAAGACCACGGACACTGGATTCTGTCAATGGTTGTTTGGTTGCACTTGTCATCCCAATAATATAGGGTGAGATGGCCATTCCAACAACTTCAATATGACCAGAAAAATGCAAGAAATTCAAAACACATTAACCAAGCTATGTCTAATGACGGATGGCCATCCGGCCCCAAGCTTTGGAGTATTTCATCGCCATCTAGCCTCCTTTCAAGCGTAGATTTGTTACATCTAGCCTTCTTTCAAGCGTCGATTTGTTACCCGAGAAACGCAGTCAGATTTGCCTAGGGTTCCTTTCCGGTAACCACTCGATCCAACCCTGCCTTCCGCACTTCATTTTCACTGTATGTTTCGGTAAGATTCCTCTCTGAGTATACTCTCGGTGATGGAGGGCTTGTAACCCTTCCAATGTTCACCATTGTTGGCTATTGTCGGTTGTCGAGCTGCTACTTCGACTCTGCACTTTTCCAAGGTATTTTCAACAGGGATTTTCAACACTAGGAGACCATCCCTCAGGTGAGCAGCGGCACATTTTATGTCTATTGTGTTATTATTGTTGTGATTTGCTTCCCATTTTCTGTGTTTGGGATTCTAATCCACCTTGCATTTGGTTGTTGACAGGTTATAGTCCGTCGACCTTCCTCCTTCGCATGCAGGCTCAAACCATTAGGGTTTTGCTTCAAGGTAAGATCTCCAGCGTATTTGTTTTCATTGTTTTGACTGATAATTTGCTAAGTGAAATTTAAAGAATTTTTTTAGTAAACTTTATATATATATATATGAAAAAACAAAAAATCACACTGTAGCCAAATTTCCAAAAAATTTATCGCGGACATTAAAAACACCATAATGTAGAGAGTACACTTTTAAATGCAAATGATGGTCTTTGCCCTGAAATAAGCTTTAAAGAAAGTTTACGACGCTCTGAATTTTATAAAGTTAACAACACTCTAATTTATATACACTGTTTTAAATGCTACTCTCTTTTTTTCTGCTTTAAACTTTTGATCTTTGCCCTGAAATAAGCGTTAAAGAAAGGTTACGGTGCTCTGAATTTTATGAAGGTTATGGCGCTCTAATTTATTTACACTGTTTTAAATGTAATGGATGCTCTTTCTATTTTTAATTTATGGTCCTTGCCCTGAAGTAAATTTTAAAGAAAGGTTCAGGCACAACAAAACTAGATATTCGAAGTGACATATGGGCAACTTAATAACACAAACAAGGTTTGTATTTCTGTTTTTGTTCTATTTTTACTGTAACTATTTTACCATAGATTGAATAATTGCTCAAATTTGGAATTTGAAAATACCTTTCAGCACTTCTTCTACAGGTGAGTCTGTAGAAATCCACTGCTTCTTCTACAGATGAGTCCGTAGCTATGAATCCCTGTGTACTGTACTTGCAGCACTTGCAACAAGTGAGGGCCAGGGCCAGGGCAGGGGCGAGGACCAGTGGTTGAAGATGCAGATTCTTTGTATGCTTATGTCACGATAGGGTAAGACTATTATTCAGCTACGCCTCTTCTTCATAGCTCGGGAGGTTGTCCAACACTGTAAACCTATGGCGAGTTTAAGATGGATGAGCATGTGTGGCAGGTGTAAGCAAGTTGTGTGGCGTGTGGCAAGTGTAAGTGTGAAGTGGCAGTCGATGCATGAGTTTTTTGAAACTTTGGATAAAAGTTTGTTAGCCATTTTTGAAACTTTGGGTAAAATCTTGTTAGCCATATAAACATTACTCGAGACACGTGAAGGTTCCAATAAGAATCTCAAATCAAAACTTTGGATAAAATTTGCGTGAAGGAAATTGCAACCCGAGACTTTGGTTAAATTTTGATAGCACACAAATTTTTTTGGTCAAAGGACTAATTAATGCCTAGTCAACGTCGTATCGATCGCTAGAGTCCCTGCATTACCGGAGGCAGGGACTAATAATCTGCATTGCATTATGTCTTCAATGATCTGGGAGAAACTGGTCTATAACATAAATGATAAAACTGGACCGCATGCAAAAAAATGGCCTGTGTGGATCAAAAGAAATTAATCTGTGATGAAATTGTGATGCTGGAAATTCCTGAATGCCCCAACCATGTGATCCGTGATTTGCCAAGAACCTATACATTGTCGAATGCAATGCCCTCTTTAGATAAGACATTTGTTGCTGTGTTCCGTTCTCTATACATATGGGATAAGGTAATGAAGTCAAAGGCATGTTTTAACTGTAACACTTTTTCTAGAATTGGTAGCCAGTGTATGATCGAGCATCATTATGATTCATTGAACAAATTTATAACATTTAAAGAATCAACATAAATCTTGAGAGAGTGAAAGTTGTCTTTCAAAGCCTAATATAATAGAAGTGTTAGAGAAGTTTAGAAAAATTGTTCGACTCTTTGCCCAGTTCAATTTTTCATTCCAAATGATGTTGAGTAGATCATTTCTTTATATTCTATTTTAGTAAGCATGCCTTTTGGATTAATCAGATTAGTATTATTTGGTTGAGGTTTCGAATCAGTTAATGTGGAGGATGAACCACATTGGCTGGTTCGAAAAGTCAACCAAATAATACTGATCTAATTAATCCTAAAGACATGCTTACTACACTATGGATCACAAAAGCCTAACACCTAACATATTCTATTTTCATTGGAGGCTCCATCAAAGTATGACCAGAGTATTAGTTCTTCAATTATGATGTGATGAGGATTGCTTAGTTCTTTTGATGGAAGAAGTACATAAATTGAGCTGATTTGTGCAGATATAAGATCTAGAGTTGATGTTGTGTCTTTAAATATAGCTTTATTTTTTGCCAACCAAAACCCCAAACCCCCAACATATAAGGGATACATATTAGTGTTTCGTTATTAGTTGAATCTCATTAGAACTTCCATGCCTCCAAAAAAGTATCTCCCCTCTAATCCAAGAGTTGTTTGGTTTTTGACCAAATATTCAAAGCAAAGGAACATTGTAGAAAAATGTGTGTGACATATTCACAAGCATCCTTACATAGTATACACCAGTTTGGACTTTCTTTGAGCCTTTTCGTAGGTTGTCCCATGTAAGAACTTTATTGTTGATTATACACCACAAAAAGAGTCTAGATTTAGTGAGACACTTGAGCTTCCATATTTTCTTCCACCACCATCCTCTGTTTACCCATTCTTTTCTTGCTATTAGATGGAAATAACTAGTTTTTAGAGTGTAAGATCTTTTCTGAGATTTCAACCCTTGATTTGTGTAATTTGTGTATACTACATTTATACTATTAAAAACATTATAGAATATTCAGTGAAAAGTAAATTCTTACTATCCACCTACTAATTATTAATAAATAAATTAAATTCTCAAAACCTTATTCTAAAATAAACATGTACATCAACATAATTATTAATAATTAAATGAAAATCTTCAAAAATCCTATTTCAAAAACAAAATAAACATTTAACATCACTCACTTTCTCTTCCAAAGACCAAAAGCTAAACTAGAAAATCTCTTTCCTAAAGCCTAAAAAAGAAGAAATTCAACTAATGTGACTTGGGTCCAAAGGGAAATTCCTTGCAGACGTTAACTGATGAACTTCAGTTAACGGATTGTAGTGAGCCACGAGTGGTGGATAGGGCAGTCAACCAACAATCAAACTGTTGAGGACCTCCGTCCCATGTAGCATTGGTCTCATGTGACTCTAATCACACGACCAAGCTCTCCCTTTCTAACTCTGTTTGCGCTCCATATGTACCTTTTCACAGTGGCAGAAGTAATAAATGAAGTACCCAGTCACGTACGTATCCTTGCAATTTTATATTTTAGTATTGGTATTTTATATATTTAATTTTGCTATATTAGTCTAATCAAAATAAAATTTTATATTTTAAGTGTTGGTATTTTATATATTTAATTTTGCTATATTAGTCTAATCAAAATATAAAATTATTTTGTAGACATGTGATTGTCTTCAGAGTTTAAAGTGTTATTGTCGGGTTGACTTTGTATATTAATATTTTGAATTTGTATTCTTAATCCCCTCATTTTCATTATTCATGCAGCATATGGATTAGTACGAGGATGTGCATTCTTCCATTATTGGTGCACTTGCTGCGTATCGATTATTGGTGCACTTGCAGCATATGGATTAGTACGAGGATGTGCATTCTTCCATTATTGGTGCACTTGCTGCGTATCGATTATTGGTGCACTTGCAGCATATGGATTGGTACGAGGATGTGCATTCTTCCATTATGGATGCGTATCGATTAATATGTTGAGTTGTGCATTAATTTTTTCATCAGATTCAATCGCCTTATCCAATTCTCGATGCCCCACTGTTTGGTGGAATGGATCATTGCTTTGGTTCTCAATGAACTGGCCATGTCTTGATTCAATATGCCACACTATGAATTAATATTTTTTAATCAGATCTCAATCCCACACTATGAATTAATATTTTTTAATCAGATCTCAATCCCCTTGCTGTGGTTCTTAATGCCCTGACTGCGTAGTGGAATAGATCATAATATTCTAATATTCTTAACATATTGTTACTAATCATTTGCATCTTTAAATAATTATTTAGGTTGGCCAACCGGTATGGGAGAATGTGCAATCTTGGGAGAGGAAAACAAGGAAATTAAAGCAAGATTTAGTCCAAATCTACATTAGTATTGATATATATTTTTGTTTTAATTAAGGATTTGAAACTTTTGATATTATTATTATATTTGTATTTGATGCCTTTAGATTAATTGTTGTTGTCATTCTCCAGTCGTTTTGATTAATAAAATGTAAAGTTTCTCATAGACGAGTGTACAACATTTCATTGTATATATTCTAAAATACTATGAAGAACATCCTCATCGTAGCTGATCCTTTGAGAGTGATTGATGCGCTGTCCATCATGACAACCCTTCTATTCATAAGCTCTTTATCATCTCTATGGAACTGTACACCCACTAATCATAGTTTATTAAACAAACATGTATTGATAACACGAGGGTAGAGTGGAACATGGAACAGGATTGGAGATCACCAAACAAGTTCACATAGGATTCTTACCTCACATTAATCTTGAGCAATCTCTTTAATCTCCATAAAGCCATAAAGAAATCCTCAAGGAAATTTGGGTGTGATAAAAACATGATTAAGATATTGATAGTCGTCAAAATATAATTTTTTCTATTATTTTCTTCACATCCACACACATGAATTTATACATTGTGAGACACACATAAGTATGCATATTCTTCTTTCATATAAATTGCAGATATAAGAGTATATGAAACCATTTCTATAGTGATAAATGATCCTTCTTGTAGATACCAATTGATTTTCTTGTGCGCAATGCTAGAATTACTAGTAATTCATATTTGAAGCAAATACACATTGAGTGGGTTGATGCCATAGACAACACCAACCTCACAACCTGAACACTATATACACTCTGAGTTGTTCTTCTATTGTTGAGGTTTAACACTATATACACTCTGAGTTGTTCTTCTATTGTTGAGGTTTAGAAGCTACAAGCACCCCTTAGCTATTGTCTTCAAGATTTCACTTGGATGCTCCATAAATAATGATAACAATCATCTTACTATTGTTTTTAAGCATTTACAAACCTATTTTGTTGAGGTTTCTTAGGGATTTGAGTCTAATGAGGGTATTGATACATTTAATGCAAGCATAATGCATGTAGTATCCATTGTATGGCAGTGGCATTTACAGTTCCACTAAATATGTGATCAAAGGACTTGCAGAGGAACTAAAACTTGAGTTGTTTTTTTATAACATTTGAGTGACTTTGGTATGCCCACGATTTGTAAAAACACCTTTTTTGAACAAATGGAAGGAAAGTCCAAGGCTTTTTTGGTATGGAAAAACTACTTTATTTATTATTTATTATTTCTGTAATATAGTTCAATATTATTTTATATCATATAATTAATATTACTTTCCATTTATTCGGTTTAAAATAATAATTTATAAATGAATTTATATTGATTATATATTTATTAATAGAAATGATGATATAGTTGATTATTATTTTTCTAATATAGTACAATATTACTTTATACGATATAATTAATAGCACTTTCTATTTTTTCTGGTTTAAAAAAATAATTTATAAATGAATTTATATTGATATTATATTTATTAATATAAATAACGATATAGTTAATTTTAATTATAAATAATAATATGATTAGATTTGATTATTTATAAATTTGAAAGGTAAAATAATAAATTTATTTCCCTCTCAATTTTTTTTAAAATATGTAAATAATAAACACCAAATTATAATGGAATACTTTAAAGCCTAATGATAGTATATGTCTTGTAACCTACGTATAACATGTATAATAAAACATATATTGTCATTACCTATGTTTATAGGACTTAGCACTCACTAGGTCTTAGGTTCAAACTCCATGGTGAGGGGTTGAGGATGAAACCACCAATGGGGGAATTAAACTATCCCAAGTGGCGTCCAAGTTCAACTAAACTTCATAAAATCCTAGTGATAGTATCCCATCAGTGGGCATATCATTCTTCCATCTAACATTGGTGTTGGCCCCAACCAAGGATCAACCTAGTCGTGAAAATAAGAAGAAGAAAAGAAACATAAAAAGACTTAGCCTAGTTTTGAAAAGAAGAAGAAGAAAATAAACAAAAATAAACTCAACCTAGTTGTGGAAGAAAGAAGAAGAAAATAAATAGAAAAAGAAAATAAAAAAACAAGGTGGATGTGGCATTAAAAAATAATTAAATTCCTTGTTAGTTTAGAGTAAACAGGCATAAGTGTTAGAAATACTTGGGGGGAAAGGAGGAGGAGGGGGGTGAATCAATATTTCGTTCCCAATTAAAATTTATGCATTCATTTCAATTCATCTGATCAATTACTTCATTAGCCAATCACAATGTTATCTCTTATTCAAAGAACCAAAAGCAACATTAAAAGTAAGAGCATGTAAACCATATGAATCAAAGCACATTGACAAATCAAAACATCAATACAAGTGGACACCGAGATTTTAGGTGGAGACCCAATGTGGGAGAAAACCATTGTTGCTATCAATCTATCTTATTCTTTTATTATAAAGAACATTTCTTACAATTTTGTACTGATACAGACTCTTGCTATCACACAGGCTCCTACCTATAGGAAGTTACAACCTCCAATTGTTCTCCAGTGCCCACTGGAAGGGAGCTACAACCCCATAATCCTGTTTACGGCTCCTAATGGAAGGAAGCACCTACTCCTACGGGAAGGAAGCACCTACTCCCTCACTGAAGGCTACAATCCCTAAGCACCTTCGTGGAACGTGTTTCATAATATTTCATATTGGATCCACTTGTAAACCAACCATCATAAAACATGCAGGCCACCTTTCATCTACTTTTAAACTGGACCCCATGCCAAGATAACAAAATGAATACCAAATCATTAAATACTAAAATACTGATGTACCAATCACTAAATATTGAATCACCACTAAATACAAAATTTCATACCAATACTAAATAACCAGATGAATCATTGAATCAAACAAGTCATTGCATCTAGATCAACCCAATATACCAATACTACCAATGCTAATCATTGAATCAAGCCATAGCCAAGTCAAATAAATATTGTCAAGAACCATATAAAACCCTAGATATGAAGTCCCAAGTCATATAGCATATCAATCATTCATCCAGAGAAACTGCCACTATCCTTGTTAAGCGAAATAACTTAACAAGCTAATAGACCACATTAAGTTACAACTCTAACTGTTGGTTACCAAGATTGCTCATCATACACTAACTGTCCAATATTGTTAAATACCATGCCAAGGCCAATACCCAAGTCAAGAAGATCTCATGTTCATCATCGTTCATAAATAGGTGAGTTATAGATTCATCACAGTGAAATTTTTTATTCAAATACGAAGTAGAGCTTACACCCAAGCACCAAGTTACGACCTGTCAAGAAAATGTACAAAAATTTGCCCCAAATGTCACTATAGAGTAGCAAGTTCATCCTACTAGACAAGATCAAGCAAGAACATAATATTTCATTCACAATTAATCATCAATACAACTATCAACCCATTCTAAGCAAATTCCGCAAGCTATCATCACATTCACAATATTAAGAAAACTGGCATGTCAAGCATTAGAGAATTTTTGAGGTCTAAAATGGGCCTCAAAATACAAATGCACAACCAATATCAACTTTATACAAACTAATATGATTCAAGATGATGATGCTAGAAATGGAGGATGATTCGCCTTTTTTGCAGTAAAAAAGTAAAAGGATTAAAAAATAAAAAACTATTTTTTCAACTCATATTTTCAACTTGTCTCCCTTCGGTTTTACTCAAATTTTGAACTGGAGCACTCTTTGTATGGATAATTTAATTCTTCACCCAAGGAGTACTCATGTTTCATACCTTCGATGGACCCTACTACATGAAAAATGAGAAATACATGAATTCACGTTTTTCATATATTTCTCATTTTGCATGTAGTAGGGTCCATCAAAGGTATGCAACATGGGTACTCCTAAGATGAAATTTAATTCTGCATCCAAACAGTGCTCCCGCTCGAAATTTGAGTAGAATTGTAGGGAGATAAGTTGAAATATGAGTTGAAAAAGTAGTTTTTTATTTTTTCCCTCTAAAATTTTGATGATGTAATCTAATATAATTTTATTATTTATAATATTTCCTAGGAGTCCCATTTTAGACCTCAAAATTTATCTAAGGGTTCCATAATCATGCTCAACATATTCAAGTAACTTCATTAATATTGTCACACTAGTCTCTGAAAGTAGCAAGATCACTGCAAACCTTGTTAAGCTACCAAAGAGGTCTTCGCAAGAATCAATCAACTCAAGCATAGAGCAACAAGGGTAGATCACTATCACTTCACATTCACTATATACATACATGAGCAAAATCAATTATCTAACTGTTATGTTGATCTTTTCCAAACTCTGGGCCAAGAAAAGATACAAAACAAGTTACTGCCATCAACTAAGTTATGATCTATCAAAAAATCAACATCATAGGTAGGGACATTCAACTACATCAGTCAAAAGACACCTCTAAATACTACCTCCAATATATCATCAAGGCATTCCTTGCACAATCTTTAAAAGGGTGTGCTGGAAGTCTTTAAAGGCGCCCTAGTTGTTATGAAAGCAGAAAAGGTCGGAAATCTTTACAGACTCAAAGGAAGTACTCAGGTTAGTGAAGCAGCGGTTGCGTCAGAAAAAGAAGAAGTAGGTACTCGTCTATAGCATCAGCGATTGGGTCACATGAGCGAGAAAAGTCTTCAGATACTGATGAAACGTAAATATCTTCCTGATAAGAAATCTTTGAAGTTAGATTTCCGTAAACATTGTGTGTATGGAAAACAGTGTAAACAGAGATTTAAAACTGGAAATCATAATAATAAAGATATTTTAGACTATATTCATTCTAATTTGTGGGGACCATCTCCTGTTGTATCATATGGAGGTGCTCTATATTTTTTAACGTTTATTGATGATTTTTCTCGTAAAGTTTGGGTCTTTTTGCTAAAAAAGAAAGCTGATGTTTTCAATATCTTTAAACAATTTAAAGCAATGGTAGAGAAAAGAACAAGCAAATCAATTAAATGTTTAAGAACTGACAATGGTGGTGAATTCACTTCAATAGAATTTGAACAATACTGTAAGGATGAAGGAATCATTAGACACAAAACTGTTGTTTATACTCCTCAGCAAAATGGTGTTGCTGAACGTATGAATCAGACTCTTATGGAAAGAGCTAGAAGCATGATCAGCAATGCTAACTTGCAAAAGGAGTTGTGGGCAGAAGCAGTATCTACTGCTTGTTATTTAGTTAATAGATCACCTTCAATAGCAATTAATTATAAAATTCCTAAAGAAGTTTGGAGAGGTCAGTCTTGCGAGTATTCACATTTAAGGATATTTGGTTGTGATGCTTATTCTCTTATCCCTAAAAATCAACGTTCAAAATTAGATCTTAAATCAAAATGTTATGTCTTTGTTGGGTATGGCTATGCAATGAAAGGATATAGGTTGTGGGATCCTACATTGCAGAAGATAGTCATTAGTAGAGTTGTAACATTTGATGAATCTTCTCTTTTAAAATCAAATGTTGAAAGAATTGAACAGGAACATGTATAACCAAATCAACAAGTTTAGTTGGAGGCTAGACCTTTTGGTGATAGTCAAAAGGAAGGAGAGACTTCTGGAGAAAAAGGTGTTGAAGATACAAAGGAAGTTGTTGAAGTTTCTGAACCAGTTCAGCAACCAATCACTCTAAGAAGGTCTACAAGGGAAATAAAAACTCCCAAAAGGTATGAATATTCTGCTTCATCTTTTGCTTTGATTACCGAAGATTCAGAACCTTCTTGTTATTAGGAAGCAGTAGATGACACAGATAGTGAAAAATGGAAAATGGCTATGAAAGAAGAAATGGATTCCTTAGCCAAGAACAATACCTGGGATCTTATAGAACTTCCTAAAGGGAGAAGTGTTGTTGGATGCAAGTGGGTCTTCAAACTAAAACAGAAAGTTGATGGAAGTATCGAAAGGTATAAGGCGAGACTGGTAGCAAAAGGGTATTCTCAGGTTGAAGGTATTGACTTTCATGAGATCTTTTCACCAGTTGTAAAACTTGTTTCTATTTGTACTATGTTGGCACTAAATGCATTTCTTAACCTTGAGTTAGAACAGTTAGATGTTAAAAAAGCTTTTCTACATGGTGATTTGAATGAAGAGATATATATGGAACAACTAGAAGGTTTTGTACAAGGACGCAGCAAAAGATTAGTTCGCAAGCTTAGGAAATCATTGTATTGTCTGAGGCAGTCTCCCAGACAATGGTACAAGAAGTTTGATTCCTTCATGGTGAGCCATAACTTTATTAGAAGTGAGTATGATCATTGTGTATACTTCAAAAGTTTCAATGGCATATTCATTATCTTAGCTTTGTACGTTGACGATATGCTTATTGCAAACAAAAGCATGGAAGAGATCAACAGGTTAAAAGTTCAGCTCTCTAGGACATTTGATATGAAGGATCTTGGAGCAGCAAAACATATCTTGGTCATGGAGATACACAGAGACAGGAAAAATGGTAAGCTTTGGTTATCACATTAGAAGTATGTGGAGAAAGTACTTAAAGTTATATATGAATAATGTGAAACCTGTTAATGTTCCATTAGCTTCCCATTTTAAGCTTTCTTTGGTTTTGAGTCCTAGAACTAATGAAGAAAAGCAGTATATGTCTCATGTACCATATGCAAATGCTGTAGGCAACTTAATGTATGCGATGATATCAACAAGACCTGACATTTCACATGCAGTTGGAGTTGTCAGCAGGTTCATGGAAAATCCAGTTGAAGAACATTGGCGATCAGTGAAATGGGTGCTTCGATATCTAAGAGGCACAAGTGACCATTGCATCATCTTTAATGGTAGTGAAGGATCTGTCTGCAGATATGTAGATGCTGATTATGCAGGTGATTTGGACAAAAGAAGATCTACTACAGGTTATGTCTTTACTCTTGCAGGTGGAGCAATTAGTTGGATGTCAAAGCTTCAAGAAACAGTTGCATTGTCCACTACCGAAGCAGAATATATAGCTGCTTCAGATGCCAGTAAAGAAGCAATCTGGTTAAAGGGTCTGCTTGATGAGATTGGAAGGATGCAGGAGAAAGTGAATGTACTTTGTGATAGTTAAAGTGTTATTCACTTGGCTACAAATCCTGCTTATCACAACAGAACCAAGCACATTGATGTAAGGTATCATTTTCTGAGACATGTGATCGATGGCGGAAAAGTAGCTCTTCAAAAGGTCCATACGCGAGAGAATTATGCAGACATATTCACAAAGCCAGTTATAGTAGAGAAGCTGTGATGGTGTTTAGCTTCTCTTGGCTTGTAGAAAAGATGATGAATGGGCATGGGCAAGGGATTAGGAAAATTGTTGTCAAGGTGGAGTTTGTTGGAAGTTTGACAACTAATTATGTAAATTTGGGTAAAATGTAGCAAGTTAGTTTTATACCAAATCATCGGTTATGTAACTGAGGAGGCACATATAAAACCAAAAGCCAATCTCTAGACAAAATACAGACCTTTGTCAAAATGACATCAATACAATCTATGCATTCCTTTTTCTTGTATATATAACTGACATTCAATCATATATAATCTACTATTGTATAATTTCAAGCATCACAACCATCATAACTCCTTTATGCCAAATTTGAATAGAACCCTTCTCTGTCCAAGACAAATTTAATAAGAGAGCACGAGTTGATATTTTTGTCACCAAAAACATATTTTTCTGCCACTACAATATTCAGAGATCCACACAAATGTGCATATAATTTGTGTATAAAATGTGTGCAAATAAAGAACCGTGATATCGCTTAACCAATCAAGTAGTTTTTGTAAAAGTGAGAAAAAAACAACACACTTCTGAGATGCTAAGGATGTTGATCACATGGATGTGCTTATGAGATAAATACTTGATGTATAGTCCTCTCCAGGCACCAATTACCAGACTCTGCAAAAGCTTACTAAATTTGTGACGAGGAAGTGATAGTCATTGTTGAATGCTGTGTACTCTGTCTGAAGCACTCATTCATATCCATCTTGCAAGAAATCTTTTCAAAAATTCCAAATAATGCACATGAAAAAAATGTGAATCTAGGAGACATTGAAAGCGAGTGTACTATGCACACATCACTACACACACACACACACACACACACACACACATATCCTTGGGGTTTAACTCCCTCTACCACTTCATAATTAGAACTTTTCGTTTTAGGAATTTTAGATTTAATCAGTCTGTGTTACTATATATAAAGTGTTTAACATGTGAAGCACACAGACCACTTATTGAATTGGATCCAAACCTTGTTGGCCTTGTCCATTTCTTTTTATGGCTTCTATTATCGGTGCGCCCTTTGTAATCTAACGCACTTGTGTGCCTTTACCAAATAGCACAGTTAAGTACAAAAAAATATGTTTATTTTTTTATGTTTTCATTTTTTATTGTGACGACGGTAATTTATCATTACATATCACACCGTCATAATTTAAAGTTATTTAAAAAAATTATTTTTCAATATCAGTGTTAAACAAATAAGCACCCCAGTGTGTTTACTAAATTAAATGCACCAAGGTGTTTAGACACATAATTGCACTAGTTACTAGACCTCTTTTTGACTAAAAATTATGTAATTTATTTATAAGATATATTTAATAGCTTCTGTATATAATGGTATAGGTTATATATTGATAAAAAAAAGTATGAGAAGTTGTCAAGTAATAAAAATACTAATCGGCACAATGATAACACATCCAAGAAAGCAGAAAAGGCAATTCCTTTGTAAATTCTTTACAAAATTAATATGTTTGACATTAATCCCATTAATGATTTCATGCCTAGTATTAAAAAAATCACTCTAGAATGTAAAAAATAAATGTGCATGGGGCCGAGATATATAAGAGATTGTCCGTAAAAGATCCCTACACTTGGCAAATTCGATTCAACAACTTGCAGAACTATGGTAGAGCCATATTTTAATGCAGAACTTTGATCGTAGAACCATGGAGTCCGATCTAACTTCATCATCAACACAGGAAAAATTTAAATGTAGAGCTCATCAACGTAAAACCAAGGTTTATAGACCAACATAGAGGCCAGCGTTGATGCATATATAAATGAAATTTCAAACATAGGTCAATGTAGGGATAAATAATTCAGCGCAAAACAAAATAAGTAGATGTTAACTCAGAGAACACGTTAATGCAGAGCTAAAGTATATATATCACAACCAAAGTTACCATGCGACATCTCTCTACACATTTATTGAACAATAAAAGAAATTTGAGAACCTCATATCGATTATCTAGATAGATCGCTCCAATAGTCATTCTCCATCTAATGCAAAAATCGTCCCTTCATTCTCTACAACTCCTAATCACACATGAGCAAACATAACACTAAGAGAAAAACAAACTTAGGATGATAAAATTTGATTTCATTTATAGCTTCTCTCCATGTTATTACCATAGGAAAAATCCATGGTTTTGATTTGACTAAATCAAATTAAGCTCAGGGAGCACACAATGACAAGAATAATATTTAATTTAATTTGTATTTGTATTTGTTGGACTATAACCAAAATATCAATGTTCAGCTGCCCAAATATTCTCCACCATTAATAACCAACTTCACAACCATAAAATACCACCATAAACTAATTGGTTCATTAATAACTACCACAAACATTCATGAGGAGGAATAACCAACATTAATGACTAAAACAGTGAGGAAATTGGTCAAAACTAGTTTGTAATACTTAACATAGCACCATTTGGACCACTTCATAACCAATTTACTAACTTCACATGGACCAACACATTAACGAATTGAATTATGCCCATGTACCATTCCTACGAAACCTATAATGTTCTTGTGAATATTATGGAGTTCCCCTGAAATCAACTTGGTCGCTATCAAGGACAACATAATGCCAAAAATAAGTACATGTTTTTGCTGTCTAGAATTCTTACAATGAACTTAGAGGTTTTATCATTTTTATAATAGCTCTAGGCTATTTAGATTTCAAAATTATATTGAGAGGGGGAGTGAATCAATATAATGAGAATTTTTACTTATTTAATGCCATTCAAACATCATAAATATCAACATCATAAACTAAACAAGTAACATGAGATATACATGGGAAGCCTTATGGGAGACAACTACAAAACTTCTGTATATGAAAGATCTTGTACGCAACAAACCATAGGAGTGTTGGAAATACTGAGAGGGGTGTGAATCAATATTTCTTTTTCAACTATTATTTTACGAGTTAAAAACTTTTATATTCAGAACACAAGATGAACAACAAGTATCAATGCTTTTATTAATATAATCTTTGTAATAAAATAGATACAATATATAAATGGTTGCAATCAGTTGCCAAGCACCAACTTGGACTTTTGTGAGGCTCTAACCTCCAGAGCTCCATCTCTATTTCGCCAAGGAAACAATCTTGGACTTTGGAGCACCAACTCCCAAGGACGTCAATCCTTCTAGTTCCTGAGACACCAGTCCCAAGGACACCAATCCTTCCTACTTCTGAGGCACCAATCCTAAGGAATCCAATCCTTCTTACTTCTAAGGCATCAACCCCAAGGACTCTAATATTTCTTACTTCTGAGGCACCAACCCCAAGTGTTCCGACCCAATCTTGTCAAGGCATGTTTGATAGTAATGTTCTGCTCTTAGAACTCTTCTTTACTGAGTTCTGTCTGTTTACAACTTCACTGTAGTCTCCATGCTACAACATTGATGACAACCAGTCTTCTTATGAAGAAGTCTTTACAACTCTTCATACTGTCCACACAGAGTCTCCAATAGCCTTCATCACCTCTGATAATGTCTCCCCACAACTTTAGTAAGTCTACTATTAGCTACACTAAGCTCTGCATAAGAACCAACTTTCTGTTCAAGCATCTATTCTTACTGTCACAGTAAATGCTTCAGCATGATTGCTTCTATGCTGGCTACTTCTCCCTTCAAACAATGTTAGATAAAACTTTATTTATTACATCACAGAATTATTCTTCAGATTGCATTATGTACCTAATTAATTCTTTCATAGGGTAACACGATTAGCAGAGAAGCTCACCCTTCTGTCAGGCAGAAAGAGTCGATTGTGCGGACACAACCAACCTCCCTAGGAGCCTAAGACTCTCTAGTGACAAACAAGACAAATAAGATCTATCCTTCTCTAAACATGCATTATGATATGAGATATCAAGTGTTTTGTTCTTACCTTTGTCCAAACGCTGTTGTAGAAGTCTAAGCTTTGTTGATCTGGATGAGCTCCTCCTTTTCTCCAAAACCTGTAATCACCAACAGTCAAACAATTAAATAGCACCTGATTATAACATAAAACAAAGCATATTCAACATGTAGACCAAGGAGTACATGAAATAACTCATAAACAACAAGTTATTGAGAAGAATGGACTCATTTGCATTAATAGGTAACAAAAAGAACAAATACAACCTGAGCCTTGGTGTTGTGCAAGTCCTTCCCAGGGTCCATCAAGAGTTCTCCTTTACTTTGACAAAGCACACCCACTTCCAAATAGAACAAGCAAAAATGGCAATCTCTCCTCACAAGCTTCTAAATGGGAGTCCTAATTCCTGCAGCATTTACCCTTAGAAAATGTATAGCTTCAACCTCTCCTCCTTCTGGCCCAATGCCTGTATTTATAGTGCTCAAGAGGAGGTTAATCAGGTCCACCATCAATGGGATAATCCCCTCTTTGGGTGGGATAGCTCCCTTATTGATGGGATAAGTTCCTCTTTGATAGGAGTGCATGAACCATCTGGAGGCGCCCAATACACGTCGAACAACCTTCTAGAATGCTCTAGAAATGACCACAAGTAACTTTTTAAAGATGAAACTTGCGCATTCTAACCTTTACAGGGGGACGCACCTGTCCCTTTACATACAGAGCGTCTTTGGACGCAGCTTTTGTGAACATTGGGAGCGTCCCCGCAGGTAAGGTTGAGAGAACCTGCGTCCCCAGAGATAAATACATTTATACAAGACTTTCTCTCTTTTTTGGAGTTTGACATGGAGAGCAGAGGCATAAGACTTGCCTAAGAGGGTAGCATGACTGTTGATTGAGCCATACTAACTGTAAATAGTCATGGTGACATTTTTTAGTGTAACAGATTGCCCCCTAAAGTGCGAAGCTTGGAATAGATTAGGGTTTGTAATATCTAGGAAGGGTGAAGCGCTTTATCATTTCAAGGATTATCCCGTGGAGAGCCTGGTTAGAACCTGCAATTTTCAACACAAAATACATGTATAAGATTATATCATCACTGAGGTAGGCATTCCCATACTCAGATCAAAACTTTAACTAATAGACTAACTACTCTGATACAGGAATGATTTTGCAGTACATCACAATCATAGACTTTTGTAGACACAGTATGGACGCAGCCATCTGTTTATGATTAGTCTACTTAGATAATGAATACAAAACTCCTCGCAGCCTGGATGGTGGAAACTAGATCCAGGGTCTTCATTTCTACTTCCCGAATTGGTACGATTCTAGCCATGCGAATAAATGAGTTGATGTCGAACATGGTAGAAACCACTTGATTACCAGTCGATGATGTAAACTGTTAACAAGCGTGAGAGAGACCACCAGTAATGTCAATGGTTCTCAAAGTACCCAGTACAATCCATGAGATGTGAATGAATGAGTTGATGTTGAACATTTCACGGAATCCTTCGATCGAAAGTCAATGATGTAAACTGACGTCAAAGGCGAGAAACCTGCCAATGATGCATGCAGACTTCAAGGTACTGACGATTTCTAAGTCATCTCTCTAGATAATGTGCTGATGTCGATAGAAAGCGACCCGTTGCAGGCAAGCCCGCAACACGAAATCATTGTTCAAGTTGAAGAAATGTTGCTGTAAGGACTGACTCAGGGATGGTCAAATGGATGACAAGTATTTTGCAGATGAAAGTTTTGCTTGCAGACCTCTTGAACACATAACGACACGACAGATGGCTTGGTGACGAATAACTCAAAGTTAATCCCCGGAACCCGATTAAAGACTTTCAAAGTGGTTTGATCAACTGTGAGGTAAAAGATTTCCCAACCCAGGTGAATGAAAAGTGTCGTGTTCAAGAGTGGTAATAAAGTTTCTTTTGAGACAAAAGGTAACAAACAGGTTCATTCTTCTCTCTTTTCCCCCACCATTTCTGGCAAGTACCTCTTTATTTTTAACAAGCTTGAGGAGGATAACATATGCTTGATTATAAGCTCATCCTTCGGATGAGTCCAACCTAGTTTTGATTCGAACCCTAGGAAGGAGTGGTTCGTTCCTGTTTGTAATTGAACGGGTCCTTTACTGTGAAATGTTTAACGAGCCCAGTATAGGAGAAACTCGGTGTTTTTCAATTTTAGAGAGTCTGAAAAACTTAAGAAGACTCCAAGTTGAACTTTTTCGTAGATTTGTGTCCCTCAAGCCCGAAAAAGTATAAAATAATACCTGGGGGAACCGCTTGATCTTGCGACCAAGGAGTACTTTCATAATTAGTGCCACTGACCTGAAAAGTAAAAAGTGATCAAGGACACGTCGTTTTATTTCCGTATCGAGTTTGAAACGACAAAAACCCGGCAATCTTTTCCTGATTTTACGGTCAGAAAAGAGCTATAAGGGAACCGTCTTTTAATTCCGTTTTAACGAGTGTAAAAGAAACGCTCGGCAATCTTTTCATATTTTAGGAGTCAGAAAAGGGCTTAAAAGATGACTCTGATATTTTGGTTCGTGAAAAATGACAATTTTCCCTCTAAATCCCTTTGTCCTGCACAAAAGCAACACATTACTCATACCTGTTTAAGATAGGCAAAAATACATCGAAAAACATCTTTTCATGGTGAAAAATGAACAAATTCATCCAAAAAACCTATAAAAAGACTTTTTACCATGTCATTTTTACCATTTTACTGTTGAGGTTGAACAAAGGGCTTTTGGGCAAGAAACTTCCCGTGGTCGCTGCGGAAAATCCGACCGTCAGAATCGAACGCCGTCTCTTCCAGGTATTTTACAACATCCTACTCTTCATTTCTATCCGATTAAAATTGTTTTTTAGGTTTTAGTTTTGTTTTTTGGGAGGGTTTAGGTTTCAAAATGCGCTCCTCGGTGGACGCAAGTGCCCTTCGGGTGACCTGCGTCCCCCGACTTTTTCCTATACAGGAAATTGGTCGGGGGACGCAGCCCACCTTCAGGCCAGCTGCGTCCCGACGCCCTGTGTTCCAAACGCGGGGTGCGTCCTCCGTGGAACGCGGAATTTGAAACCCCAATCCTCACAAATAACCATTCAAATTTCCCCAAATTAATTCTAATCATTATTTCTTGGTGTGTAGGGCACTCACCATGTTGGATTGGAGAGAAAGAGAGCACGAAGAGGTTGATGAAGCTGCAATAGAACACCAACCTTCCCTGGATGCCCTAAAAGCATGCGGGTTATACAAATACTGGGCCATACCGGGCATGAGGGCTCAGGTAAGATTCTTAGAATGGCTGGTTGAGAGATGGAACGTTCAAGAGCAATGCTTTTACATAGGAGGGCACCAGCTCGAGATAGAGCCCTCGGATGTATACTTTCTCACTGGCTTGCCAAACAGAGGCGAGCAACTCAATCTAGCCGGGACTAGGCCGGGTGGCCAATCCCTTGTTAGTCTCCGGGAAGATTGGTGCACACCTGGTGCACACCATTCGAAAGGCGTGGAGATCAAACACATCTCTCTGCGTGAGCTCAAAGTTATAGCGTTCACGGTTACCAGAATTTGCGGCGCAGCCACTTTACACATTGCTTCTGGGTCCCAAATGCGGATGGCAATTGACTGTTACCAAGGCACCATTTTCAACTGGTGTGATGCTGTGTCAGCTAATGTGAAGAGCCAACTGACTAAGGCAAAGAACGGACGACTGAAAACTTTTGGATATGGGCCTTTAGTCGTGAGCTTTGCCATAGAGAGAGTTCCGATGCTGATCCCTCAGCAACTCACTGTTGATATCTTGGGTCCTCGGGAGCCAAAGCTGGTACGATGGGTTGCGGTGATGGCCCGGCATCCTGACGAGGGCGCGGCAGTTGTTCGATTTTCTGATAGTTACTTTCACTGGTTGGAGGACCAGGTTTTCTCGATCCAGGACTTTCCGTATGCCGGAGTAGATTTTCGACATGATCCGGACATGGTTCTTCCACAGGGAGAACAATGGGATGACAGAGGTACTTTATTTTTCACAAGTTTTCAAATTATGTATTTTTTTTGTTTTTATATATATTGTCTCAAAACTGACAGTAAAAATTTTCAAAATGCAGATGTTGGTCCACAGCGCCCAGCCAACCTCCGGCCTTTTGAGAGGAGACATCCAGTTGCACCGGTACCGGCCCCACAGGACGCGGCTGCAGAAGTACTAGCTGAGTTGGAGCATGATCTAGAGCGTCTGACGGCAGATATGCCTGAGACTACTATGGATGACATTCCTATCAGGCTTCAGCGCTTTGTAGTCGCAGTCCCTGGACCATTTAGGAGATTTTTGTGTAAGGTAGCCCGTGCAGTGGTGTCGTATAGGGAGCACCACCAGTGATTGACTAGTCACTTTTGTAGACACATATGACATTTTTGGCTTTTTGTACTTATCATTTTTGCCGATCATAAGGTGTTTTTCAACCTATGATCGAAGACGATGTATAGTTTTTGACACACTCCTATCTATATATATATCACTATTACCGGCTTATCTTGTTTAACATATGTGATGAAATGTTTTTAAATTTACTTGAATGATTATCGTAAATGTCTGTCCAACATTCGAGAAGCAATTGCATCTGCTAATGTATTTAAAGACCTTGGAATATGCTGATATTCAATGTAATCAAATTCATGTTCCAAGAGACGCACTCTCAAAAACAACCTTAATAACACAGGATTTCTAATGGCATAAACTCTATTAAGCTGTAATACAACAAGTTCAGAATCTAACCTCACTATCAAACGTCGAATTCCAAATGAAATAGATTCGGATAATAATTCAACCACTGCACTGTATTTTGCAATGTTGTTCGTTGTTTGACCGAGGCTTACCCCATGCATAGAAACTAACTCGTCAGAGGGCGAATAGATAACCCAAGCTGCGGAAGAGATATTCCGTGTACTACGACAAGCACCATCAGCAAATCCAATGTATGTTTGGAGAGGCGTCGACATCTGCAATATCAAGAGTAAAACCAAGATAAGCCAGAATAACGACGAAAAACACACTCTCTAAGCTAAGCACACTGACTAAACTAACAAACACGCTAGCTAGAAAGAAAATCTATCCTATCTAAAAATTTCTCCATACCCACCATTTAAGCATAATACCTCTTTAGGTAAAGTCCATTTCTGGGCTTACCCAAAGAGTCCCCATCAAAATCAACCAGCTCATAAGCCCCTTTTGCTAGCTTTCGCTTTACAATGTAGGGTCCATGCCACATAGGAACGAATTTTCCAGCACCTAAGTTGGGGTGGGAGCTTCTACGTGTATTATGTCGATTCAATGTTGGAGATCGCTTGGTTCTCCTTCGTTGAACCAATCCCCCACCATCCTTAAGGCCTTTGATGGCCGTGGGTTCCGTCCGTTTGGTATTCTACAAGAATTGCCTATAGGGGTAGAAGGTAAAACCGTTAGTTTGGATGTGGAAGTGGTTGATGCCCCTCTAGACTACAACCTTCTTTTGGGTCGAAGTTGGTCATATGCTATGACAGCGGTCGTTTCATCGGTCTTCAGAATAATCAATTTTCCATATAACGGTAAGATCGTGACTATTGATCAGCTGT
The DNA here is from genome assembly GCA_031772625.1 of Pinus tabuliformis. Classification (NCBI taxonomy): domain Eukaryota; kingdom Viridiplantae; phylum Streptophyta; class Pinopsida; order Pinales; family Pinaceae; genus Pinus; species Pinus tabuliformis. Next base: position 92,066,544 of record CM062814.1, on the reverse strand, counting down.
CATACTTTTCATCCGACCCAGCCTCTTCAGAAAGTATCCAGCATGTCGGTAAGACGACAATCCCTTATAGGGACGTTGGTGTAGGTTTAGTTAAGGATTCCGGTTTACAGGGAACTTTTCCTCTCCCTCCACTCAGCGTAGAAACTTCATTTGCAACAATTCATATGATTACATCAGAAAACATTATTTATGATGATCCTTGGATTGTCCCATCTGACTCTGAGATAGACTCATTCGGTGATGCTATGCCTTTGAGTCCATATGAAATTGCTTATGAAGCTGTCATGTCTTTTACCGACTCGCATTCAACCGAAATCGACCAAATGAATGTGGTCAGTGAAGAATCACTTTTCACCTCAACCTTAGAATGGATAGCGTTTCCCGAAGTCGTGTCATTTGACGAACAACTTCGCGAAATCCTAAGTGTAGACGATCTACCGTGGGAGGATCTCCATCACAGATCTTCGTTTTTACCTAAGGATGATGCATTTGAAAATGATTTTTCATCTATCTTTACCGCTGAATATGTCAAAGACGCTCAGGATCCAACGAAGCATTTGATTCAGAGTTGAATTTAGGGAATATTTCTCGTACAATTCCCATTGATATTTCAGTGAAGCCCAGAATTGAGGAAAACATTCATATAGGTGCCGCTTGTACAGAAGAAGAAATCCAAACTTACAAGGCCCTATTCCAAGAATTCCGCGATGTGTTTGCCTGGTCTTACGAGGAAATGTCGGGAATCGATCCTGCCATTGTTGTTCATGAAATAAAGACCTACCCGGATGTTAAACCCGTCCGGCAACGGTTGCGTCAGATTCACCCTCGAAAAGCGGCTGCGATTAAAGAAAATCTATCCTATCTAAAAATTTCTCCATACCCACCATTTAAGCATAATACCTCTTTAGGTAAAGTCCATTTCTGGGCTTACCCAAAGAGTCCCCATCAAAATCAACCAGCTCATAAGCCCCTTTTGCTAGCTTTCGCTTTACAATGTAGGGTCCATGCCACATAGGAACGAATTTTCCAGCACCTAGCTTATCGTTAGCTTGATCATATAATAGCACTAGGTCTCCCTCCGAAAAACTTCGAGGGGTTACATTTCTATCATACTGAGCTTTCATTCGTTTCGCGTGAGTCTCGATTGCCAATGTAGCGTCACGTCGAGTCTCATCTAATTTAGCTAAGTACAATAAACGTTTCTCCTCTTCGGAAGTAGCTGGAAGTAATTCGACAGCCATTTGAAGTGATGGGATTTCGCATTCAATGGGTAACACAGCTTCCAAGCCATAAACTAGCTGGAAAGGAGTGAACCCTGTTGAATTTTTCACTGAGGTTCGGTGTGCCCATAGCGCTGAAAATAACATGTTGTGCCAATTCGACCGATGAACACCAATGGTTCGTCGGATCATGATAACCAGAACTTTGTTGATAGACTCAACCAAACCGTTGGCTTGCGGATAATAAGGAGTAGAGCTATCGTGGCGCAAACCAAGCTGGCTTGTAAGCCCAGTCATCATGATGTTTCGAAAATGGCTCCCATGGTCAGTAATGATTGCTTGTGGGACACCAAACCTAGTTATGATATGATTGAATATGAAAACTGCAGCTGTTTTGCCGCTTGCGTCGAATGTAGGCATCGCCTCGGCCCATTTAGTAAAATAATCAACCGCGAGGATGATATACGCATGCCCCTCGGCTGAGTGAGGGTTACAAGTAATAAAGTCGATACCCCATTTGGCGAATGGACCAACGACAATTATAGGGTGGAGAGGAGCAGGTGGAGCGCGCATCTTGCGATCAAACACTTGACAGTTGTGGCACTTCCTGACTGCAATGATACAATCTTTAAACATAGACGGCCAGAAATAGCCAGCGCACAACACCTTCTGAGCTGTGGCATACCCAGACATATGACCGCCACATGCTCCAGAGTGACAATCATTTAAAACCTTCTCAGCCTCTTCGTGAGTTAAACAATGTCGAAAAACTAAGTCTGCCCCCCGGCGATAAAGTGTATCTCCAATAATTTTGTATTGCTGGGATTGAAACCGAATTTTTCGACGTTCTGCCTTGGAAGCTTCAGGCCGAAAGGTTTGGGTTTGGAGATAGATGATTATATCCCCATACCACGGATCTACAGTACTGATTAGAAACAAAGATTCGTCCGCAATGGACTCCTCTGCCACAGTCTCTGTGTCAGCACTCGGGAAATCACACATCAATTCCGCAAAAACTAAGGATTTCTTAGACTTGGACTTCTCGAACTCCAAGTCGAACTCTTGCAGGATAACAATCCATGTAGAGTACTTGCCCCCTAGCAGTTGTTTTGTCAAAATATAAATCATAGGGTTGCAATCCGAAATAACTGTAGTTTTACGGAGAAGAATGTAGTGACGGAAACGCTGGACAGCTTGAACGGCTGCCAGGGCCAATTTCTCCACATGCGAATATTTTAACTCAGTGGGATTTAAGGTCCTACTAAGATAATAAATCACATGTTCCGCTCTGAATTCATCTTCTTGAACTAACACCATTCCAATGGTGGAATGCGAAGCTGCGAGGTATAAGAAGTAGTCCTGGTTGTAGTTGGGAGGATGCAACAACGGTGCATGGGTCAACGCGTGTTTAAGTGCATCAAAAGATTCTTGAGCAATCTCGTCCCAAAAGAATTGTGCGTTCTGTTTCAACAATCGTGTAAAACCTTTAGTGACCTCGGCGTAGTTTGGGATGAATCGGCGTAAAAAGTTCGCTTTCCCTTGCAAACTTTGGAGTTGGCGCAAACTCGAAGGAGGAGGCAATTTGATGATAGCTTCGACCTTCGAGGGATCGACGCGAATGCCGGTTTTTGAAACAACAAATCCCAGCAATCGACCTGTTTCTATACAGAAAACACACTTGTGGGGATTCAACCGAATTCGATAATGCCTACACCTCATAAAGATTGCTCGTAGGTGGACAAGGTGATCAGCTCGATGTAAAGAATGAGCAGGAAAATCATCGAGATACGGTTGCACAATGTGCTTAATGTCATGAAATGCATTAGACATCGCCCGTTGAAAAGTGGCCCCGGCATTCTTAAGCCCAAAAGGTAATTTGCAATAAGCAAATGTCCCCCATGGACAAATGAATGCCGTTTTTGGTTGGTCGGCAGGTAGAATATTGATTTGATTATAGCCCGAAAAACCATCCATAAAGGAAAACATTTCACTTCCGGCACAATCATCAATAATTTGATCGATATAAGGCGTAGGATAGTTGTCTTTTGGACAAGCTCGATTTATATCCCTATAGTCGATACAGATTCTTATTGTTCCTTGTTTCTTGTTAACCGGAACAATATTTGATACCCAATCCGTTAACGGGATCGGATATATGAAACCTGCTTTTAACAGCTTTTCGACTTCTGCTTTAATCGCAGCCGCTTTTCGAGGGTGAATCTGACGCAACCGTTGCCGGACGGGTTTAGCATCCGGGTAGGTCTTTATTTCATGAACAACAATGGCAGGATCGATTCCCGGCATTTCCTCGTAAGACCAGGCAAACACATCGCGGAATTCTTGGAATAGGGCCTTGTAAGTTTGGATTTCTTCTTCTGTACAAGCGGCACCTATATGAATGTTTTCCTCAATTCCGGGTTTCACTGAAATATCAATGGGAATTGTACGAGAAATATTCCCTAAATTCAACTCTGAATCAGAATGCTTCGTTGGATCCTGAGCGTCTTTGACATATTCAGTGGTAAAGATAGATGAAAAATCATTTTCAAATGCATCATCCTTAGGTAAAATCGAAGATCTGTGATGGAGATCCTCCCACGGTAGATCGTCTACACTTAGGATTTCGCAAAGTTGTTCGTCAGATGACACGACTTCGGGAAACGCTATCCGTTCTAAGGTTGAGGTGAAAAGTGATTCTTCACTGACCACATTCATTTGGTCGATTTCGGTTGAATGCGAGTCGGTAAAAGACATGACAGCTTCATAAGCAATTTCATATGGACTCAAAGGCATAGCATCACCGAATGAGTCTATCTCAGAGTCAGATGGGACAATCCAAGGATCATCATAAATAATGTTTTCTGATGTAATCATATGAATTGTTGCAAATGAAGTTTCTACGCTGAGTGGAGGGAGAGGAAAAGTTCCCAGTAAACCGGAATCCTTAACTAAACCTACACCAACGTCCCTATAAGGGATTGTCGTCTTACCGACATACTGGATACTTTCTGAAGAGGCTGGGTCGGATGAAAAGTATGACAGCTGATCAATAGTCACGATCTTACCGTTATATGGAAACTTGATTATTCTGAAGACCGATGAAACGACCGCTGTCATAGCATATGACCAACTTCGACCCAAAAGAAGGTTGTAGTCTAGAGGGGCATCAACCACTTCCACATCCAGACTAACGGTTTTACCTTCTACCCCTATAGGCAATTCTTGTAGAATACCAAACGGACGGAACCCACGGCCATCAAAGGCCTTAAGGATGGTGGGGGATTGGTTCAACAAAGGAGAACCAAGCGATCTCCAACATTGAATCGACATAATACACGTAGAAGCTCCCTCATCAATCACAGTCCGATGAATAGGCCTATTTTTTACTATCACTGGAATTTGGAAAGCCATTTGATGGGGGAGACGCGGTGTACTATTTTCTAGATCGAAGATTATCAGGTTCGGGTCCTGAACATCAACAGCTCCGATAGCCGACAAAAGTAATTTTCGTTGTGCTGGGCATGATTGCAGCACTTCTAACGCCGACATTGCTGAGGGTGAAACAGCTAAGTCCTCAACAATGTTGTAATTCTGGGCTGCTCTCGCATGTGGATTGAAAGCAGACCTTCGAAGTACACCCTTGGCGGGCGGTTTAATTACTAAGTCCAGGTTAGGTTTTTCGATCTGTAGTGGATCGGAACCAGGAGCTGAGGTTGATGGGTTAGAATGAGAAGATTCTATTTCCTTACCATCAACAGGAGCCTTACTGCCATAATCTTGCGATCGAGTCGCAATCCTCACATGAGACATCATCAAAATGGGTTCTTCACTGGCATTCGAAGAAGAACCTATCATCTTATTTTCCTGCTCCGGAAATGGATTTTTTAACACAGCAGGAGTGGGAGAACCTTTGACTATTTTCACAACCTCGGCCCGATGAGGGCAATCTCTCGTAAAATGATCCTCTTCACAAATAAGACAAGGATATCGAGGTTTGCACTTTTCGTCATTGGTTTCCGACTTTTCAGTTTTCTCCTTCGGAGCCTTGTCTGCTTTAGCCTTCTTCTTTACTTTCTTCTTTCCACCGTTTTTTGATTTGGCCGTAGATGACTCTACAGCGAGAATATCGGCGGTAAGTTCAGGAGAAGACTCTCCTGTCGGAGAATCAGGCAAAGTGATAATTGGAGTAGTTGAAGCCTTGGAAGACTTCTTCTTGCTCTTTGTATTCACGATACCAATCATACCATCAGCGGCATGAGATCCCGAAGGAGCAGCAGCGATTTGATTCGACTTTGGAAGATCCAGAATCTTCTCGTGTAACGTACCCGACTGAGTGTAAACTAAGTCAAGGTATTGTGCCTGAGTAATGACTTGCTCCTCAGTAACTACTCCGGCCTTAGCTACATCTTCAGTAATCTTCGGTAATAATGATTTGACAAACCATTCAGCTAAGATTTGGTCCGGGATAAAAACTTTCACTAGTCTTCTTCGACGTCTCCACTCATGAATGTGATCAGAAATATACGTGGACGTCGATTGTTTTAGTGAAGTTAATAACTCCGTGCCGTTATCGTATCTGACCGGCAACTGAAAGTGAGTTAAGAACGAGGTAGCTAACTGGCTAAAATTGTAAAAAGAGGCCCGTGGTAACTCAATGTACCACTTGGCCGCGAGACCAATGAGTGTACGCTGGAAAAGACGTAAGCGGATCGAATCATCCGAGATAGAATTTGAAGCACACCAGAGGTGGTAAGTCATCACGTGATTGGACGGATCCTCTCCAGACTTACCTTCAAACTTGGGTATATCACTGGGCAACTTATTTGGCATTGGCGGCCAGAACTGAAGATATTGAATTGGATCGTTCGTTAGGCACGTCAAGTCTGGTAAATCCAAAGTTGCGATAAATGGTAACTGCCGGTTAGGATCTCTAAAACTCTGGGTCACAATACCAGCCCCAGGAGGAGGATATCCAGGATAACTAGGAAAAGGAGTCGCATTTGGGATATTATATCCTCCTGGAAAACCAGGATTAACCGGACCGTACTGGGGTTGTTGAGGTTGTTGATAAGTGTACCCAGGATACGGTTGATACTGGTAAACCGGTTGTTGGACAGCTTGCCCATGTTGGTACTGTCCCTGGTACGGAGGTTGAACAAATTGAGGTTGAGTAGTGACAACCGTACTTATACCAGGCTGACCTACAGGCATCTGGACCGTGGTTTGAATCATAGATCCAGACAACGGTAAAGATGTCTGAGGTGTGGTAACAGGGACAGTAGAAACTGGAGCCGTCGATACTCCAGAAGTAAGTATGGTAGATGTAGCGGTAGTTGCAGCAGCCGTTTGAGATGGAGTACTAGGTGCAATTGGCGGCTGAGTAACTACCGAAGTTACAGAAGTTTGAACATTTGACTGGACAGGTTGCAGTTGCTGGGTTGGACCAGAAACTACGGGTTGTCCAGCTTGAGGTACCGACTGTATACTTGGCTGCAACACCTGTTGACCCTGTGATGGATCCCACACTAACATTCCAGGGTATTGACCCATAACAGGTTGAGGATACTGAGATCCATAGCCGGATTGAGGATAGGATTGATAATTGTAAGATGCAGTTCCCATACCTTGACCATATGATTGACCTTGAGGTGGTTGATAACTTTGACTTGAGTATTGACCTTGAGGTTGATAACCTTGAGGTAAATACGGATACTGGGGTTGACCTTGACCTTGAGGTTGGTACCCTTGAGGTTGATACCCTTGGGGTTGATACCCTTGGGGTTGCCATCCTTGAGGTTGCCATCCTTGAGGTTGATATTGATACTGAGGTTGACTTTGGGGTACATATTGAGGCTGGGGTTGACCTTGAGGTATGTATTGCCCTATAGGAGCGTACTGACCTTGAGGTTGCCCCCCAGACACAAATGAAGTACCTTGAGGTTGCCCCCCAGGCATTAACGGAGGCTGCCCCCCAGGCGGTAATTGGCCACCTTGAGGTTGGGAAACGGGAACTGAACCTGACATCATGTAAATGTCTCCTACACCCAATGGTACATTACCACTGTTTCCAACTAATAACCCATGATCAACGGGTTGAGGAGATGCTCCCGCAAAGGTACCAGAAAGAGATTGATACCCAGTAGGAACAGAAGGACCGCCATGTAAAAACGATTCAGGACTTTGTGTAAACATGGACGACTGACCAGACATATTTACAGGAGTATGAATACCTCCAGGTGGAAAAGGAGTACGAGGGGTAGAAAAACCTACCCCTGAGTTGTCTAAAAAATTGGTTAACGCAAGGTACCAAGAAGTACTTCTAGGAGGACTGTAAAAGATGGATTCACGCTCCCTTAGATCAATAGTAAGTTGACCTTCAAGGTTAGAGACGCCTATTTCTTCCTCTGGAACCAGTTCTTCAATAGCAATCAAACCAACAGGAAGATTTTCGGTGATAATTCTTTCTATTCTCGGTGAATCAGGAACACTAGAAGTCGGAGTAACAGGTTCGGATATTTCTGGCTCTTCGCCTGTATCACTAGCAGACGAAAAACTACCAACAAGCTTAGAAACTGTAACAGCTTCGGGATTATAACCTGTCTCTAAACTTTGGTAATCTGGATGGACCACCAAGGAAGATTCTCCTTCTTCAGGTGAACCTACTCTACTGCCACTAGGAGGAGTTACAAGGACCTTTAAACCTTCTAGATGACTGGACTCGTCTTGAGGAGGTTCACCCCTAAGTCTACGGGATCTTCTCAACAATTCGGCCACAGAAACAACTTCAGGAGACTGGCCCCGAAGTCTACGAGACTGTCTCGGTAATTCCGCCATAGCTAAAAACTTTTAACTACTACACACGAAAACAAAATAAAATTTCAAATCAAACCACCTAAAGTCTCTAAAGAACCAAACAAATTTGAATCACACGCCTAAAGAATCTAGGGCGTCAAACCAAACACAAACAGTAGCCTTCTAGACCGAAAGCGCTAGTTGGTGATGAAACCCAACATCGCCGGATTCAGTACAGAAGTGGCGGGTGGAACAGTTACCCCGGCAACCTGCTTAATGAATAGATTGGACCAAGTTCCTCCACTTTAACCGTCTCGAGTGAAGTGAACCCCCCAGAAAATCCAAGTGAGTATAACCGACGTCTGCTCCAGGTACAGTGGGATCTTCCCTCCACCGTCACCTCGGTAGAATCCTAAAGATAATGGTCACTAAGGTTACCAACCGCAACAAATGCACCTGGGGGAACAGTCTAAACTCCGACAGCATGCAAGGGCAGAGTATCAAGCTTAATCCCCTTGCCGGCTCCTTGACAATAATCCAAGGTTTACCGACAAGTGACCCCTGGCTCCTCGACAATGGTTAATCCGAGGTTTACCGTTTGTAATACGTGCGTGTCTGGCGTCTTTCCCAACGAGGGGGGATTGATCCCCTCACTGGTTCGGACACGAGCTCGTGCTTCTCCTTTAAGAGGAGCTTTCCCAGAGTACAAATGAGACAATTGGATTTAATCTATCACAAGATAAGCTACTTGTTTGGTTTTGTTGTCTTGGAGAGTTAATTACTCACCTACTCCAAGACACTAGCCTGATCTAAATTGGTGTTTCAGAGCCCTAGTAAATAAAAATTACTACGTCGATTTTACTTTAAGCGTTAATTTTATGGTTTTTCTTTAAAGACAAAAGGTAGCGGAAGTGAAACCGATGGTGTGTAGACTCGACTCAAACCACTACAAAGATGCACCTAAGATGATTTACTCTACTTTTCCTTTTTCAATGAAATTCTTAACTAAGAGAGTTGAGAGAATGCAAATTTTAAAGAAAACAACTTTCTTAATAAAGACAATCAAAGAAACAATTCTCTTTTCTTTTCAAGCATACAAACATGACCACTCTTTACGCACACGAAAAACTCTTTTTCTTTCAAATCTTTTCAAAGCTACTTGAAACAAAACTTTTCAAAGGAGATATTTTTGTATTTTCTCTTTTAATAAAGCGTATAAATCTATTGTAACGAAAATCAATCTTAAAAGCTATAAAAACTATGAAAACTTGACTCACAAGCAAATCAAAAAGGAAATTACTCTAAGCAAACCTAACAAGGCAAAAGCTCACAAAGATGATTCTAGGATGTTTTACTTGACCAAAATCAAATCAAGGACCAGCTAATGTAGAATCAAAAGACTAGTCAAAACAAAACTCAAATCTTTTTGTTCTTTTTGTAAAATGGAATTCAAGACTTAATCAACAAGCACTTCGAAATTCGCCAACGAGACAACTCAATGGTAAGTTGCTCACACAGGTAGACTTTATGACAGGTCTGACTTCTAAGAATGTTGACAAAACCAGAGAGATCTAAGGCTTGACAACTTCTACCGCCAAAGTCACTACAAGACCTACTCAAAAATCAAACCCTAGGGCTTAAACTTCTATGAAATCCACTAAAACACTCAATGCTATAGAAACAAGTTCAGGTGAAGATCTTTGACAAGGGACTAATGAATCTGGGCAGTAAAAACTAAGAAAAAACAAAACCTAAGAGTAAAAAAGCAAAAAATGGAGTTTTCTCAACTTTTAGCAGGGGGACGCAGGCGACCCATTAGAACAGGTGCGGACCCGCTCTGTGCACACAGCAACAGTGCGTCCAAGGACGCACTGTGCAGCACTCAGAGGGTGCGTCCTACTGAAAAACTCAAGAAAAACTAAAAGGATTCTAACTCTAAGCTAACCCACCCAAAGACAAAGTCACAGAGCCAAAAACCAGAAAAATAAACTAATTTTCTCAGAGCAAAGTTCATACAAAGGAAAAGACTTTTCACATTAATGGAATCCCCAGCGGAGTCACCAATTTGTCAGGCGGAAAGAGTCGATTGTGCGGACACAACCAACCTCCCTAGGAGCCTAAGACTCTCTAGTGACAAACAAGACAAATAAGATCTATCCTTCTCTAAACATGCATTATGATATGAGATATCAAGTGTTTTGTTCTTACCTTTGTCCAAACGCTGTTGTAGAAGTCCAAGCTTTGTTGATCTGGATGAGCTCCTCCTTTTCTCCAAAACTTGTAATCACCAACAGTCAAACAATTAAATAGCACCTGATTATAACATAAAACAAAGCATATTCAACATGTAGACCAAGGAGTACATGAAATAACTCATAAACAACAAGTTATTGAGAAGAATGGACTCATTTGCATTAATAGGTAACAAAAAGAACAAATACAACCTGAGCCTTGGTGTTGTGCAAGTCCTTCCCAGGGTCCATCAAGAGTTCTCTTTTACTTTGACAAAGCACACCCACTTCCAAATAGAACAAGCAAAGATGGCAATCTCTCCTCACAAGCTTCTAAATGGGAGTCCTAATTCCTGCAGCATTTACCCTTAGAAAATGTATAGCTTCAACCTCTCCTCCTTCTGGCCCAATGCCTGTATTTATAGTGCTCAAGAGGAGGTTAATCAGGTCCGCCATCAATGGGATAATCCCCTCTTTGGGTGGGATAGCTCCCTTATTGATGGGATAAGTTCCTCTTTGATAGGAGTGCATGAACCATCTGGAGGCGCCCAATACACGTCGAACAACCTTCTAGAATGCTCTAGAAATGACCACAAGTAACTTTTTAAAGATGAAACTTGCGCATTCTAACCTTTACAGGGGGACACACCTGTCCCTTTACATACAGAGCGTCTTTGGACGCAGCTTTTGTGAACATTGGGAGCGTCCCCGCAGGTAAGGTTGAGAGAACCTGCGTCCCCAGAGATAAATACATTTATACAAGACTTTCTCTCTTTTTTGGAGTTTGACATGGAGAGCAGAGGCATAATACTTGCCTAAGAGGGTAGCATGACTGTTGATTGAGCCATACTAACTGTAAATAGTCATGGTGACATTTTTTAGTGTAACACCTTCGAATGCCTCCTGTCCTGTTGGTCCTTTGGCCCTTTTCTGTTCTGCTGGACCCTACAGCTGCGTTTGTTTCCTCTAGCTTTTTCAACAACAATCAACTTTGCTTGTTCTCTATTTTTGTATCTTCCTGATGCCTCTGGCTGTCGGTTTCCTCTTTCCGCTGGCTCTTTGGCTTCCTCCTCGATCGTTGTAGTTTCCTCTGCCTCACTTGATCCTTTGGCTTCCCTCCTTGGTCACTATAGTTTCCTCTGCCTATTCGGATTAGCCATTGCTTCATGGACACATTAATACAGAAGAGCAGACCACATTACAAAGGAAATGATGCTTATAAACCAATATCAAAGAGAACCCTTTTCTCCTTTAATAACGTTCATAAACAGGACTTTACTGTTAACGGAGAGACTATACCAATCAGAAGGCCCCACATGCCACATCACCATCGCAATCACAATCGGCATTGTTCAGGCCTCCTGAACTATCGGGAGTGTTTTTTATACATTTTGGCCTTCAAACCCCGCGCAATACAAATATTCAAATACACCGAAATATATGAAAAACAACCAGCCGAAATGCTAAAGGGTGGACTTAAAAAACATTACACCCGCATCTATACATGCATTGGGTCCGCAATGTAATCGCAATCGGTAGTTGCAGCTTTCGGAGATCCGCAACATATATCGTAATCGGCGCTTTTCAAGGTTTGATAGGTGGATGTGATATACAATAAATCAAACTGCATTGTTGCATCGGGTCCGCAACATATATCACAATTGGGGGTTTCGGGTAGTGGCTCATAATAGAACCCGCTGATTACAATATCGCCGATATATATATATTCCACCGCTATATTCTGATATATATATATATATATATATATATATATATATATATATATATATATATATATATATATATATTATATATATATAATATATATATATATATATATATTTCTCCTCTCCAATAGTGTATTCCGATATAACTATGTTTTCCGCCTCCGATAGTGTAAATTGCATATATATGTTACATGTTGCTTTTCCTCTGCCTTTAACTCTTCTGCATATATATATATATATATATATATATATATATATATATATATATATGTATTTCGCTCTTTGGCATCAATGACATATATTACTCCCGATATGGCTCCTTAGCATGTATTACTCCCCTGATATGCTCTCTGATAGCTCTGTTTTGCTCTCTGCTTCCTTCGATAGCTCCGATAGCTCTTTTGATGACTTCTTCCTCTCGGTTCTTCTTGGGCATGTATTACATGCGATGCTCCTCTGATGTGGCTCCTCTTGCTCCAATGTCTTCCTTTGGCTTTGCAATGTCTTTCAATGACCTCCTCTGATATCTTCATACCTTGATGGCTTCTGCCTTTTCCGATATGCCTCTCTTGCTCTGATATTCTGCAATAGCTTTGATATGCCTCCTTTGTTAACTCCTCCATTAATAGACTCTTGCTTATGGCTTGGCTATCCTGATGGCCTTGCTCCTGTCTCTTCATGGATCTGCTCTGCTTCCCCTTCATGGATCATCTAGTATCTAGAATATTTCCATATTGACATCAATGACAACCTAGGTCAAAAATCTCCCCCTTTGTTATTGATGGCAATATTCTTCTTCTCTCCCCCTTTGACATCAATGGCAAAGGAATGCTCTGGGACTCCGCCTATCAAACTGCTTCTTTTCTTTATGAATGATAGATCTTCATGGGTCTGTGACTCTCCCTATCATAGTGCTCTTCTTTTTACTCAAGATAGTAGGATTGATGCTTTATGATGCTTTATGACTTCTTCATGATGCTTTCTTTTGATTTGATGAAATTCCTTCTTAAGCTTGCCAAGCTCTTCATCCCTTTCTTGTACTTGAAGCTTGACAAGGTCAACTTTCTCCCTTGTTTGATCTTGGTCACCAGCTAGTGCTATCTTCTTAAGTTCCTCATTTTCCTTTTTCAAATTGTTAATCTCTTCCATGGCAGCCATAAGTTGAGCAAGGAGATCTTCTACAAAATCTTTTTCATTCTCTTCATCTTCTAGGTCTACTTTAGCCTTGATGTCATCATTCTCATTTTCAGCTTCTGTGATGGATTCTGGATTTCCTTCTTGATTTCCATCATCTTCCTGACTAATGGTCATGGTCAATGCTCCTTTTGAGTGAAGGTCATGAAGTTTGTCCCATATATCCTTTGTTGACGAATATTTTCCTAAATTGTTCTTTATAGAATCAGGTAGCCCATTCAAGATTTCCTTCATTGCTTTTGCATTGTACTCCTTGGATTCTCCATCCATCCTGCTATCAACAATCACTGATTTCCAGATTTCAATGCCTTGAGTCTGTAAGAAATTCCTCATTCTTGCTTCCCATATATTAAAGTTCCCATTGAACCATGGAGTCTCCTCAAATTGCTTGTCTTCTATTTTGGTGGTAGAGGGAAACACATCCTTAGGAGGATTGGAGACTTTCTTCCTTGACATCACCATTTGTGTTCTAAAGATCAACCTTCAGGCTGTTAAACTTTGAATGAAGGTACTAGCTCTCATACCAATTGTTGGAAATACTGAGGGGGGGTGAATCAATATTTCTTTTTCAACTATTATTTTACCAGTTAAGAACTTTTATATTCAGAACACAAGATGAACAACAAGTATCAATGCTTTTATTAATATAATCTTTGCAATAAAATAGATACAATATATAAATGGTTGCAATCAGTTGCCAAGCACCAACTTGGACTTTTGTGAGGCTCCAACCTCTAGAGCTCCAACTTTGTTTCGCCAAGGCAACAATCTTGGACTTAGGAGCACCAACTCTCAAGGACTTCAATCCTTCTACTCCCTGAGACACTACTCCCAAGGACACCAATCCTTCCTACTTCTGAGCCACCAATCCCAAGGACTCTAATCCTTCTTACTTCTGAGGCATCAACCCCAAGGACTCCAATCCTTCTTACTTCTGAGGCACCAACCCCAAGGGTTCTGACCCAATCTTGTCAAGGCATGTTTGATAGTAATGTTCTGCTCTCAGAACTCTTCTTTACCGAGTTCTATCTATTTATAGCTTCACTGTAGTCTCCATGCTATAGCATCAATGACGACTAGTCTTCTTATGAAGAATTCTTTACAACTCTTCATACTATCCACACAGAGTATCCAATAGCCTTCATGACCTCTGATAATGTCTCCACACAGCTTTAGTGAGTCTATTATTAGTTGCACTAAGCTTTGCATAAGAACCAACTTTCTATTCAAGCATCTGTTCTTACTGTCACAGTAAATGCTTCAGCATGACTGCTTCTCGGTTGGCTACTTCTCCCTTCAAACAATGTTAGATAAAACTTTATTTATTACATCACAGAATTATTCTTCAGACTGAATTGTGTACGTGATTAATTCTTTCATAGGGTAACATGATTAGCAGAGAAGCTCACCCTTCGAATGCCTCCTGTCCTGTTGGTCCTTCAGCCCTTTTCTGTTCTACTGGACCCTACAACTGCCTCTATTTCCTCTAGCTTTTTCAACAACAATCAACTTTGCTTGTTCTATGTTTTTGTATCCTCCTGATGCCTCTGACCGTCGATTTCCTCTTTCCATTGGCTCTTTGGCTTCCACCTCGGTCGCTGTAGTTTCCTCTGGCTCGCTCGATCCTTCGGCTTCCCTCCTTGGTCGTTGTAGTTTCCTCTTCCTATTTGGATTAGCCACTGCTTCACAGACACGTTAATATAGAAGAGTAGACCGTATTACAAAGGAAATAATTCTTATAAACCAATATTAGAGAAATCCCTTTTTTCCTTTAATAACGTTCATACACAAGACTTTACTGTTAATGGAGAGACTGTACCAATCAGGAGGCCCCAGTTTCCACGTCACGATCGCAATCGCAATTGGCATCATTCAGGCCTCCTAAACTATCGGGAGCGTTTTTTTATGCATTTTGGCCTTCAAACCCCGCGCAATAAAAATATTCAAGTACATAGAAATATATGAAAAACAACCGGTCGAAATGCTAAAGGGCAGACTTCAAAAACATTACACCCACATCTATACCTGCACCGGGTCCGTAGTGTAATCGCAATCGGCAGTCGTAGCTTCCGGAGGTCTGCAGCATATATCGCAATCGGCGCTTTGCGAGGTCCGATAGGTGGATGCAATAGACAATAAATCAAACTGCAATGTTGCATCGGGTCCGCAACATATATCGTAATCAGGGGGTTTCGGGTAGTGGCTCATAATAGAATCCACCGATTACAATATTGCCGAAATATGTATACTCCGCCTCTATACTCCGATATATATATATATATATATATATATATATATATATATATATATATATATATATATATATATATATATATATAGATATAGATATAGATATTCCGCTCTTTGGCATCAATGGTATATATTACTCCCGATATGGCTCCTTGGCATGTATTACTCCCCCGATATGCTCTCTAATAGCTCTGTTTTTCTATCTTCTTCCTCCGATAGCTCTTTTGATGACTTCTTCCTCTCGGTTCTTCTTGGGAATGTATTACATGTGGTGCTCCTCTGATGTGGCTCCTCTTGCTCCAATGTCTTCCTTTGGCTTTGCAATGTCTTTCAATGACGTCCTCTGATATATTCATTCCTTGATGGCTTCCACCTTTTCCGATATGCCTCTCTTGCTCTGATAGTCTGAAATAACTTTGATATGCCTCCTTTGTTAACTCCTCCATTAACAAACTCTTGCTTATGGCTTGGCTATCCTGATGGCCTTGCTCCTGTCTCTTCATGGATCTACTCTGCTTCCCCCTCATGGATCATCTAGTATCTAGAATATTGCCATATTGACATCACTGACAACCTAGGTCAACAAGGAGACAACAATCCCGTCCATTGCTTTGTAGGAAACCTACAAGAGGCACCAATCCTTTTTGTTTCTTTGTAGGCACCATCCTACAGGAGACACCAATCCTCTTCATTTCTTTGCAGGCATTAATGTATAGGAGATACCAATCTCCTCTACTATTTTGTAGGCACCAGATTAGAGGAGACACTAATCCCATCTACTAATTTGTATGTACCAACTTATATGAGACAACCTACAGGAGATAGTAATCCCCTCTGCTACTTTGTAAGCACCAAGATATATGAGACACCGATCTTGTCTACTATTTTATAGGCACCAACCTATATGATACAACAATCCCATTTGCTACAAGATTTCTAGGCACCAACCTAAATGAGACACCCATCCCCACTACTACAAAAATTCATAGGCACCAACCTACTTGCTCGCTTCTTCACAATGTCTGTTAGTTGCTTCTACGTTCACCAAATCTTCTTGCTACTTTTATCTTAACTAGCTCTATTAGTTTCTTATAACTTCACTAGGTCTACCTACTACATCTTCCTTCACTAGGTCTTCATGTCCTTAAACTTGTTTCTTTTGGTTTTCTTTCCAAGAACGAATTTTCAAAACATGCTACATATCCAATTTTGTAAATATTATATTGAAATTTCTACCATAGGTACATACAAATCTCTTTTATGTT
Organism: Pinus tabuliformis; assembly: GCA_031772625.1. NCBI lineage: Eukaryota > Viridiplantae > Streptophyta > Pinopsida > Pinales > Pinaceae > Pinus > Pinus tabuliformis. Next base: position 92,049,865 of record CM062814.1, on the reverse strand, counting down.
TCATCTAAATTTCATAGTCTAAAACATCTCAGAATAAATTTATAATAGCAAAAATGACAAGCTGACTAGTTTGAAGCATGTTTCATGATCATTTAGGAACATCAACTTCCTCAAATAATATCTCCAAACTTTTAGCGAAATAGGGTATGAAATTTATACCACATGTACCTTAAGATCTCTCCTCTATCTCCTCCAAATTTCAGATTCTGAAACATCATATTAAGAAAGATATATGAGAAATACCATTCTAACCTATTTGAAGAAAATTTAAGGAGCATTCAAGAAGCCTAACTTCCTTATATGATATCTCCGAAATTATAGTGAACTAAGGTCTGTAATTTCAATCATAGGCACATGATGATATTCTATTTTTATCCTCCAAGTTTCATGGTTTTAAACATCCCAAAACAGAAGTTATAGTGAAATGCCAAGCTGACCTATTTGAAGAAGATTTAAGGAGCATTCACAAAGCCCAACTTCCTTAGACCATATATTCAAAATTATAGTGAATAAAGGTATGAAATTTGAACCACAGGTACATGGAGATCTTCTGTTTGTATCATCCCAGTTTCATAGTCCGAAAAATCGTAGAAGAAAAGTTATAATGAAAATTTCAAGATAACATGATTGAAGAAGTTTCTGGTAGCATTAAGGAAGCCTAACTTTGTTGGACCATATCTCTAAAATTATAGTGAATCAAGGTCTAAATTATGAACCACATGTACATGAATATATTATGTATATATCGTCTAAGTTTTGTGTTCTGAAATATCCTAGAAGGAAAGTTATAGTGAAAATTCTTAGATGACTCATTCACCCCATAAATCACATTTTTGCTTCCAACTTTACACTCCAAGAATGACCTGAAAAGTCATTCCTGATCTCCTCTTGTAACCTCATATCTCTTTTTGCTTGAATGTATATACAGATGAAATCACGTTCCCTTTATTTATAGTGTTTGTACATTCACTTATGGGGATAACATGTAAAACTAGTTGGGCCAACCAATTCTTGTACTTTGGTTGGTTCATCTTGACAAAATATTGCATACCTCCTTATTCCTATGGAATGAAAGGGAGTTCCATATATTGTTGGAAAGGTCTTGGAAAAGGATTTCCAACCATATATCCTATCCTCTTATTTTAGCTATGTAATTGGAGTACAAATTCTTTCAAAGATAGGGTATTCATATGGAGCATCAAAAATCCAAAATAATATCATGAAGTCGTCAAGGGAGAATCAAGTGCAAACACATCAAAATTCCAAAATCAATTTTTCCAACAAACATCTTTTTCCAATATCTATCTTGCAGATAAGTAGTCTCCCCCCGCCTTTGACATCAATGACAATAATATTTCCAACATTATCCTCGTAAAATGTCCATGAAAGTCAATCCACAATTGTTAGCATAGTGTCTATACATTGTCATATAATCCATTGGTATAGATTATGTATGCAAATACAAATACAAAGACACATGTAATGGTCCTAATGACCTTGTGTTTCTTCATCACATCCCTTTTTAACTATTATGATATTAAAACCCCTATATTACATATTCATAAATGAAATTAATTGTAAGAAAAATGGTATACATTATTTAAGTAATATTGTAATTTAAACAGTATTAGATGGATATATGGATGACACCAATGCATTATAGCAACATGGACGAAATGAAAGGAGAAAATTATTCAATCACCTTAATTGACATTAAGTTCATTATGGAATTCGAGGAGAATGGTGACATTCCCTTCTTAGATGTTTTGATTACTAGGGAGCAAGAAAGACACTTGGGCCACAAAGTATTTAGTAAGAAGACCCATATCCATAAGTATCTTCATGCAAATTCTCACCACAAACCCACTCAAAAGATTGAGATTCTAATACCCTAACTATGAGGAATGTAAAAGCATTTGATAAGGAGTATCAAGAACTACCTAACTATGGTCTTTAAGAGCATAGGATATAAGAATAGAGACATTGAGAGCATATTAGTAGAGCTATGGAAAAAACTTATGGTGAACATCGATCCCTCAAAAATCATCATCCTCCTCCTCAACAATGTCTACGTTATCATCCTCATTATCTTCATCATCTTCATCACCATTATCATCATCATTTCGATCATCATTGTCATTGCCATCATACTTAGCATTTCCATCATCATCATCATCATTATTATTAACGTTGTCATCATCGCCATCATTGTTGTTATCATCATCATCTCCTCATTATCGTCATTATCATCATCATTATTTTTTTTAATTTTGATATTTTTATACTAAATAAAAATAAAATATTTTGTTAATATTATATATATATATTAATTATTTTTTCCCAATAAATATATTTCCCTTTTATTATTAAATTTTATTTAAAATTAATTATTTAATAAAATTAATATTAATATTATAGATTAGCATTAATGATTAAATGTTTTAAATTTGTTAAGAAAATATTTTAAAATTAAAATTTATTTTTTCGCATTGATAAAGCATGCTTGCTTACTCTTTAAATGAGAGATTCCATTTACATAAACGAAATTAACAAAAATATTATTCTCTTTATCCACTGTGAACCACAATCATCATTGAATAGGTTAGTTGGTTCACAATCATCATTGAATAAGTTAGTTATTGGTTGATGGCTTAGTGATTATTATTTTACATATATCAATTAATCATCATCATTTTTATTAAAAAATAAACGGGTTATCTATAATACAAATATTTTTCTCTACATAAAATTGGATATGGTAAAAATTAAAATAATAATCTCACAAAAATAGTAATTAGGTTTATTTATCCAATTATAAAAATAAAATAATTATTTAAAAAACTAATAATTAGGTGTATTGTCAAGCGAGATAGTCCCATTTATTTGGCCAATATTTAAAAACTATTGGATAATTTACAATCACATAAGAACCGTTCCAAAAAAATGTTTAGATTAATCGAGAAGTGGTAACACAAAGAATAAATCTCAAGCCAAGGCGAAAGGAAAAATACCCCTTCCGCATTGGAATCTAATTTGCCTCGAAACTCTCCCCGCAATCCAAACCTCGTCTGTATTAACAACATTGTGACCCGCCCTCCAAAACAAGAATAATTTGATGACATGGGAGTGTTTTATTTGATATGTAAAACTCAAATGATTTAGAGTTGTTTTTATTAAAAAATTGGAAAAAAAAAATTGGGTTTTTTAGCTTTAAATTTTTGGTAAAAATTTATTCAAATTATAATTTTGATAGGTAATTTTTGTACAATCAAAGTCTTTTATGGATTTTTCAGGATGCTGAGTTTATATATACAGTAAAAAATCAATTTAAATAATATAAATGAAGATTTCATCTCAAATTTTTCCACTAAATTCCAAGACCAAAAAATCTAAAAAATACACTAAATACAATTCTTTTTTAATAAATTTTAAAAAATAAGCTAACTTTGTGTCTAGTCCAGCCCGGCCAGGTTATAATATCTCAATCAATCTCGTCTTTCTGGTGAAAAAATGGGTCAATCAATGGGCTCACTGTCATCTAGTGGGAACATGGAGCTCACGTGGCATAAAAGACATGGAGTCGATAAACTGAATCAATCCATCCGTTCCAAAACATCGAAGAATCCATCCAATCAGAAATCCTCCCATCGGCTCCAAAAATACAAGAAGGTATCGACTCTTGTGTATTTTAAATGCCATGGAGATTAATATATTTATTGTCAGATAGATATAGACATACAACATTACACTATTCAGTAATGAAATCTATTTTGCCTTCAAATGGTTTCCCATCCTTTATAAATAAGCTTCTTTCCTCCTTTATATAAACACATCGTGGCATGCCATCCAAAACATTATATATAGAAGATTCTTTCCTGCTTTCTATAACAAAGCGTGGCATGCCCTGCCCTCCAAATCAATAAGGGTTGGGAGTGTTGGTCATTAATAATAATTTGATGGCTTGAGAGCGTTACATTATTTTAAATGTAAAGTGTAAAAGTCACTATGATTTGTAAAAGTGCAATCTTCTAATTCTATCAAATATTTTTGGGTTAAAGATTGTTAACCACTTTATGTTCAAAAAAGTTATCTCTTATTTAATTAAAAGTAATTTTGAGAGTAGTTTCATAAGCATTTTTAGGTCATATTCTATGACAAAAAGTGATTTTAGCTATCCACTATTTCATTAGTCATTATTGAGACTAATAGAGAAGGGTCATATGGTCTCTAAAAATTTGGAGATAACTCTTATTTGTCTTGTGCATATTAATTGATGTTTCTCATTATTAAATGTCTTTGTTAATTAGTTGGATATGAGATATTTAATTCAACTAAAATAGTTACTAGATTAGTGTTTGGTTAAGAGATTTTCTCAACTAAGTGATTGTGAGGTTAAGATAGATTTTCTATCTTAAACCATTAATTAATGTATTTATATAAATTTAATGTAATAATAATAAAAAAATTGATGTCTAATTGATTTTTCAACTTAGTATAGCCAATAACTTTGGGTTAAGGCCTAAGTATATGTGAAATTAATATGTGAATAAAAATAGATTAGTGTAGATGTGGGTAAAGAGTTTGTGTGTGAGACCGATCTTTTGTATTTGTATTTATTATCTTTTGTATTACCCTAAGATTAGAGCTTTGGATACACGTGAAGTTGCAGAGGAATATGTTTAAAAAGGGGACGAAGAAATTGTTCATTTCCTTATTGTTGAGATGTCTATTTGTTACTACGCTGGCGATGGATTCCATCTATTATAGAAAGGGTGGTTATTGCTCGCTATGGATCCCAATTCGATGCAGAATGACATTGCCAATTTCTTGGAGTACAACTTCCCTTAATTGGCCCGCATCACCGCTACCCCTTAGACACGAATAATGTGGGCACCCCAATGAGAAACAATTACAACATAGGTGCTTTCCCTTTTGACATGGGAGTGGATGAAGTGAATACCTTGAAGAGAAATCTGGGCCCCATTTCCTCTGTTACTCTGCAACTTTGGATTCAAAGGGTCACAGATAAAATGATCAACAACCTGAACTATCTGACAATTGCAATCCTCATTAATTAATGGATAACCTAGAGCCATTGCGGTTCAGTGACTGATGCTGAGTGAACCCAATATGCAGCCCTACCTTCCATTTGCAGTACAAGGATGTGTGCCTCTCACAGTGTTCCCTCTGCCTCATTTACATAACAAGTGCCACTTGCAACAATGATGAGGAGAGGAATAGTCTGAATGATAACATTGTGGCAGTGTTGTAGGAAAAGGAGGCATGTGATGAATATCCAGAGCATCGTCTTCAACATCTTGCAAATGATAGTTATTTTTTTATTTGATTATGATTTTTTCGAGAGGTAAAAGAAATGACATTCAACCTTATGTTAACATCGAGTAGGGATCTCTTTTTGGCTTAATTACCTTGAGCTGGGGTGGTTTCTTTATTCTAGAGCTTTCAGTGATGACCTATGGTATTATTATATCATTTTTAAATAGGAAAAGTTTGTTTGTAGAATTAATTATCCAGTAGGGATATCTTTTTTGCTTGATTACCTTGGGCTGGGGTGTTTTCTTTATTCTAGAGCTTTTAGTGGTGGCCTATGGTATTATTATATCATTTTTAAATAGGAAAAATTTGTTTGTAGAATAACTTAAGTGATGATGAAACTTAATAATTAGATAAAGAGGTCATTTTGTAAAACTGATTCTAGATACATTCCGTATTTAGAAAATTTCCCTAGATAATTGGTGAGTATAGCGGTTAGTACCCATGTATCTCATTGGATGGGAGCTCATCTATATAATGGCTTGTAGTTCATTTATTGAAAACAAGTGATTGATTGTGTCTGAAGCAACTATTTTAAGAGATTGTGTCTGAAGCAACTATTTTAAGAGATCCAGTGGGTAAACCTCAATATGGAGGGTTGTCGAGATAGTATGGCAGTTGTGGATCTAGGGAAGGATCCCTCATTTGTTGAAGACGTGGGAGTGATCTTATCGAGAGTTTATTCGATAGATTGGAATGTTGTTCAGTAACTGAATTTAGGAGATCCATGATTCGGGAGTTCTAGAGTGGAATTAGCGAGTCCAATTTGCTGACTACACCTTTATGAGGGTAATGAGACAATGTGATGAAATTCACTCTATGTGATTTCAAAGATGTTTAAAGAAGTTAATGTAACTTTACAGACGTGAAGATCAAAGACAAGTACTTGTTAAGGGAGGGACTTGAGATTTAACTCCTACTTGTCTTGTGCATATTAATTGATTTTCCTCATCAATAAATGTATTTGTTATTTAGTTGGATATGCAATATTTAATCCAACTAAAATAGTTTCTAGATTAGTGTTTGGTTGATATTTTTGTTAAACTAAGTGATTAGATTTTCTATCTTAAACCAATAATTAATGTATTTATATGTGTTTAATGTTATGTAAAAAAGTATTTTTTGGCGTACAATTAGTTTTTCAACTAAAACCACATAGCTTTTAGCCTCATAAATAAAACTTAGTGACTAGAACTTTATTACAATTTAATCCCATACCCAAGAGGAAGAAAATCACCTTTGTTATTTTAATCTCATAGTGAAAATAAATATAATCTATTTTTGATCATAAATAATGTAATAATGAAAAAATATATTTCAATGTTAGTTTGTATATATGAAGTGATTTTGTTTTATAAAATGAGGAAAAATTGTGAAGCAACTTATCCCTTCCCTTTTTAGTAAGTTAACAATACTTAAATTAAGGGCTTTAGATTTGTATGGAATTGTTTTTAAAAAGTTGAATGTTTCATAGCTAGATCTATTATGAAGTAGTAAATTTGTTTATGTTTTATTTTTCATTTTCTTATGGGAAAACCTTTCAACAATTCCTCACAATTTAAATTCCCAAACATTTTTAACGATTTCACAAATGGAACTTAATAGTATATCATTTTCAACCCTCAAGTATTTTGTAGCATTTCACTAATGACACTAAATGGTATTTCATAAACAATACATCTCAAGCACTTCCTCATATTTTGCAAATGCTATTCAATATAAACTTGCTAATGGAACACAATAGTATTTCACAAACAATACCTAATATAAATCCATCTCAACCAATTTTCCATATTTTACAAATGTTATTCAATATAAATGAGCACTTCGCCATATTTTTCAAATGGTATCCAATATAAACTTACTAGTGACACCCAATAGTATCACAAATAGTAACTAGTGTAAATATGTCTCAAGCACTTACCCATATTTTACAAATGGTATCCAATACAAACACTTCCCAATTATTTACAAATGGTATCCAATATAAGCACTTCCCCATATTTTACCAATGGTATCTGATATAAACACTTTCTCATTTTACAATTTGTGTCTAATATAATATTCCTAGTGCTAATTTGATAGGGACATTGAGTAAGACACACAACAAAAGGAACCATCCCAAGTTATTGACCCCAAGATTTCCTACATAAAGCTTAAAGAACTTAACTATTTAAAGTAATCCACTTATTCTTTAGCTAAACATCCAACCACACAAGATAGCCTATTCCTTCTTCAATAATCCACATAATTCAATGTGATCACTAACGAACATAATAAATTTCTTGAAGTACAATAACCTATTCCACTCTAAACATTTAAAAGTTGATTGAATTTATAAACTTGATCTTAGAAAGAAGATAACAATAATAAAGCTCAACCAAGCCTAGAAATTATTGCTACCAACCAAGCTTAACATATCTTTATAATTTATTTACCCTATCTTGAGATTATTAATAATTACAAACTTATTTTTATTTTTATTTTAAATGTAAACAAGGAAATATTATATTACAAAGGTGTTGTAGCTAGGATACAAGAAAATTTACTTCAAAACTATTTTATTGTTTCTTAGGATAAAATAAACAACTCTCAATTAAAACAAATGAGAATTTTTTATATATTGTAATTGACACATTCAATGTTTTCTTGCAAGTAGACTAATTTATGAAGACACCTAGAAGTCTAAGAAATTTAAAAATGGAAACAACTAACAAAATACATGTTGAATGCTAGTCATTTCTTATCCAACATTTGATGGTGGTGGCTTTTGGTGCTCAATATCATTAGGTTCCTTCAATTTCCGAATTGTCTCCTCTTCATTGAATTCAACATGTGTAGAGTCAAAAAATACCTTATTTTTTGATATTGAAGAGTGATAGAATCCTTTTGAAGATTGAGCACCAATTTCCTTCACATTTTTCATTTTTCTTCCAAGATGTCAATCCTATGTCTTTGTCGAAGCAATGAATTCATAATGTTTCACATTGAGAAACATAATAGTTCTTGTTCTCATGCACTTTGAATGTCAATGAGAACAGATTTTTTATTCGACTAGATGTCTTCCTCATGTATTCATTAAGGTTCTCCTAAATTCCAATACATATTTGTTTTCTATAATTATCAATCACAAGTCATAATTTCTTGCAAGATCAACCAAATTGAAGAATTTAAGGCTAGAGAAAGATTTTTTAACTGATGTAATCACTCCATTGAGTGCCTCTCAAATCTAGAGTAAAAAACCAAAATTCTAGATGAGTGAACTAAATGTTGAGTCAGATCTTACTCCGTAGATTGCCTAAGAAATGGAATTCTAGAGGATAGTCACATAGAGATGAATAATCTAAGAAATACAATGTTGGTGAAAAACAAACCAAAGGTTAGAGAGCACCTTCCCATGAGCTAGATTCAAGGAATGAGGATTAATGCTGTGATATAGAGTCCAAATTACTCAAAAAAATTAAACTAAGAAACTTGAACAAATCCCTTTGATTGTCTCTTAGATCCAAATTAAATTAAAAAAGAAAAAAAATAGAAAAGGAACCTAAAGGTTGATATAGGTCTTACTTGAAGGTAAGAACGCTCTAAAATATAAAGCATATATGCAAAAAACTCCAAATTATGGTTGCGTCATCATCCCATAATGTCATTAGATGAACTTGAGATAACATTCAAGAGGCAAAGTAATGGTTAAAGTTCATGTGATGGGGCGACAATAGGTTGTCCGTGAGAGCCCCATCCATTTACAAGATGTTTGATATGACTATGAAAATTTCACCACTGAAATCTTATTGCAACAATTGGAATTAATTCTTCTAACTTGAAATTAATTAACAGTTTATTTGCTACAACACTGAAATCTTATTGCAACAATTGGAATTAATTCTTCTAACTTTAAATTAATTAACAGTTTATTTTCTACAACATTTATTGAATAAATCACACTGCTTCACAAATAAAAATATTGTGGAAGATAAACTGGAACCTGAGAAAATACTGGCATACACATGCAAAAATATGACAGTTATTTTTGGCAAAAAGTCCCTAGAAAAACCCAACTTCGGAAAACCGGTGCAACAACTGTGGGTTTTTATTATTAACTAGCAGTGAGAAATTTTGAGTGCAAATGAATGTTGAAATCTGGAAATCCTATAGAGAAAAATACTCACAAAAATCTAGTGAGGAATTTCCCTCACCCCACAAGCAATCCGGGCTCTAACTGCTAGCTCTAAGTGAGTCGTCCAAATTAGTCCTCGTAGACCTTGTGTCACCCTAGTACAAAACTAGAATACATAGTGCTTGGAAAAACTACTCCTCAAGCCGCCCCGTCTGCTCCTGACTTATAAACTGTCTCTTTGACACTCTGAAAATTCTTCCCAACCTCTGGCACTAAAAACTAGCTTCTCTCTAAACAAATTGAATTTCCTCTAGAGACTTCTGTTCAACCCCTCTGTGAGCCTCTCTATGGCTATTTCTGCCTCTTTGCAAGCTACTCTCCAGAATTAGAATCTCTTCCTCTAGACTCACTGTCCCTGCCCCTCTACTTCCTTCTCTAGCTCTAACTCTTCCGAAAGCTACTGCTTCTCTTTGGAAAATTGAACTTCCCAAGGAAATTGATCTCATGTGTGTGTTCTCCATCTTCCCATCAAATTCTTCTTATAAACTTTTGTTGGGAATCCAACAACCAAGATTAAAACTTAATCAAAGGCTAAGATGATTTCCTAGTCAATCCATGTGATTTTCTAGATTATTCACACCTTTCTCAATTAATAATAATTAATTAACCCCTTTTCCTAAGTTTAGACTTAGGAAATATTAAAAAATAGGTTAATAATCTAATTGAAACACTTTTAGGTGCAATTTCCATAAATGATTTCTGGGTTATGGAGAACTCCTATGTTTTAGCCTCTCTGCAAAGTTTTGATACTAGAACAAATATTATGCTACAAAACCTAACACTCCCTCTTAGCGAGGAAGGTGTTCTTGCTCTGCACTACTGCTACAACACCCTGTCTCTATATCATACTTTGTACGTTGTTGATGTATGGCCACTCTGACTGACTGCCACTGCCCACCAACTACTGCACAACTCTAGTGGTGCTTATGTGCTATTGTTGACATTCGTATACTGTTTCCAACTCTACATCTGCACTGCAACTCCCTCTCATCTATTGTTGTTGCTACTACAACTGAGAAGCATCCGAAACACCGAATCAACTATGTCTCTATGTTGCATCTATCTCCTAAGCATCTGACTACTCATAACCTATGCACTGTCCACAAAGGAATCTATGTCGCTATTGACTCTTCTATTGAGCCTCCTTCTCTACTATCAACACTGCTCTGTGCTTCTCAACACCTAACTCCAACTAGTCTGCAATTATCACTCTAAAATTGACTACATCAACTAACATTGATCCTCTTACTATTGAATACTGTGTGACCCCATAGCAAAGGTGATGATCCATGAGGAAGACATCTCAATGGATCATGTCCAATCCTCTGCACTGCTCTGGGACTATAACTCCATATCGCCCCACCTCACTCCTAGAGATATAGCTGCAAACATGGAAAAACATTCCTCTAGCCTTGAGGACAACTTATCTATCTCTATAGACGCTACCACTTGGTCTTGCTCCTTCTGCTTGTCCTTCTTCCTGAGAGGACACTGAGTACTATAATGGCCAAAATCACCACACTTGAAGCATTTGACCTTAGATAAGTCATTCATTTCCTTCTTCTCCCCCTATCCTTGACTAGGACCCTTTGATGCCAAGGCCACATTCTCCTCTTCCTTCTGACCCTTCGTGCCCTTATTGTTGCTTCCACTGATGGTGCTCTTTACTAGAGCTCGCCTCATCTCCTCCTGTTATAGATTTGACCACATCATGTCCCACTTGGTAAAGTTGTCTCGACTCAAGATACTTTGGAAAAATAATTTCCACTCCTCTGAGACACTTTTCAATGCCAAACACACAAGCTTTATCAGTGGATGCGCCTCCCCAATAACTGCAAGATGATCATTTACTTCCTGAATCTTGGTGAGGAATGGATCTATGCCTTCCCCCTTATGCATCCTAATGTTTCTTAGCTTTTCCTGCAAGAACATCTTTCGCTGCTCAAAAGTATTCTGATATAGCTTGTCGAGAGCATCCCACATCTCCTTGGCAGTGTTCTTTCCAAATATATGTAATACTATATGGTCCCAGAATCCATCCAAGATCATCCACTTTGCCTTTTCCATCTCTTTGTTGTACTCCTTCAGCTGATTTGCATCCTGGGGTCTTGCAAAAACATTCTCTACATAGGTCTTTATACCAAATTCATCTAGCAGGAATATCATCCTGGCCTTCTAGATGAAAAAGTTAGAGGCTCCCTCCAACTTATCCTGATCTTTGAGCCCAATTGTGGCCATATCTAAATCTGATCACATATCTCCCTCTTCCTATGCTTGGCTTCTGAATTTTCTATTCGCACTCCCTTCTAGAGTGAGAAAAATTTCCTACAACAAGTGTCGAATGCAACTGGGAAAATCAGATTTCTCGGCTAGAAATCCTTTGAGATAAATTTCCCTATGTGTGCTCTTTCTCTTCCACTTGGTGTCCATTTCTCTTTAGCAACTACTTCAAAAACTTCTCCACCCAAACAAGGAATCTACCCAACGAAAATACTGGACTGTTGCTCTGTCTGCCGTTGGAATCACACTTTCTAGCAAGCTAATTTTTTCTTCCAACCTGCATTGAAAAATCAAACCGACCAACAATTCGTACTACTTGACTTAAGATTTGCGCAACCCCCAAAAATTCATCCTACTGCTCCCTTTGAACAAATAATTTCTACTTCCGCTTCTGAGATTCCTTTTTTGATCAAAATTTCTTTGATACCATGTGAAAATTTCACCATTGAAATCCTATTGCAGCCTGGAATTAATTCTTCTAACTATAAATTAATTAAAAATTTATTTTCTATGGAAAGTATCGAATAAATCACACTGCAAACTTCACAAATATAAGTACCATGGAAGATAAACAGGAATTTGAGAAAATACTTGCAAACACACACAAAAATATGACACATTTATTTTTGTACAAAAGTCCCCAGAAAAACCCAACATGGGAAAACTGGTGCATCAACTAAGGGTTTTTGTTATTAAGTATAGTGAGAAATTATTGGTAATTGGATTCCAAAATTTGGCAATCCTACGGCGAAAAATACTGGCAAAAATATAGTGAGGAATTTTTCTCACCCCACAAGCAATTCAGGCTCTAACTGCCAACTCCAAGTGAGTTATCCAAACTGGACTGCACAGACCTTGCGTCACCCTAGCGCAAAACTGAAATATACACTACCAGGAACATATTCACCTCAAGTCATCTTGTTTGCTGCTGACTGACAAATTGTCTCTTTGACACTCTAGATAATCTTCCCGACCTCTAGAACTAAAAACCAGCTTCTCTCTAGAAAAATCGAATTGCCTCTAGAGACTTCTGCGTAACCTCTATGTCAGACTCTCTGTGGCTATTTATGCCTCTCTACAAGTTGCTCTCCAAAACTAGAATCTCTTCCTCCAAACTCATTATCCCTACCCCTTTGCTTCCATCTCTGGCTCAAACTATTCTAGAAACTACTGCTGCTCTCTAGAAAATCGAACTGCCCAAGGAAATTGATCTCAAGTGTGCGTTCTCCATCTACCCATCGAATTCTTCTTATAATATTCTATTAGGATTCCAATGGCCCAGATTAAAACTTAATCAAGGGATAAGATTATTTCCTATTCGATCTGTGCGAGTTTCGAGATGATTCACACCTTTCTCAATTAATATTGATTAATTAATCCCTTTTCCTAATTCCAGACTTAGGAAATATTATAAATTAGGCTAATAATCTAATTGAGACACTTCTAGGTGGAATTTCCAAAAACAATGTTTGGGTTATGGAGAACTCCTTTTTTTAGCCTCTCCACAAAGTTTCAAGACTAGAACACCTATGATGCTACAAAAACTAACAATGACCAATGTTAGTTCATGTGAGATTTAATGCATATTTCTCATGTTCTCTCCATGCGTAAAAGCATTAACGAATGTTACAAAATGTTCTCCCCCATTTTTTTCTAGTTTCCATATGCTTAAAGAAGTGGATTTCATCACCCATATATCAACTTCCTAGCTAAGAACACACATCACATGGTAAAATGAAGTTTTGAAATGGATGCTTACCTCCCTTTTCGCTTTACCAATGATCATCGTAAGTATACTATCTAAAGGAGTTGTTCCCCTCATTTTTCTCGAGGTCCCATGTTCCTAGAGGAGTGGCTTTCTTCACCCATAGATCAACTTCCAATTTGAGAAGGCACATCACATGGTAAAATGAAGTTTTGGGATGGATGATTTCCTCCTTTATGGCTCAAGGAATCATCGTTGTTAGCGTACTCTTTGAAAGAGTTGATTTCCCTAACATTGCTTTAGTAACCACATTGGAATCATCAGAGATCTAATGTTGGATTCCTTAACCAAAATAAGATGAAATGTTCCAATTAGAAATATTCAAAGAATAAATCATAGACATTACTCAAATCGATTATTGAAATAAATATATTTGCAAGCATAATAAACGATATGAGCCATGATATTTTTCCTTTATTGATATGGAAGAAATGTTCGCTTGCCTCTTAGAGGGGGAAACCTCGAATAAAGCAGAGCTTTGATTAAAATGATTTCAAGAGACATATTTTGTAATTCTTATACATCTTTATATAGTACTCTCTACCTTCTAGGTACATTATAGAGAAGTGAATTTCTAGCAGGTGAATCCTTCTAATAAGCCTTCTTACAGTAATTATATTCACACCACTACATGTGCCTTATTTACTAATGATGGCTTTGGCATATGGAAATACATATTAACTTATCCATCTACTTAGGGGTTTAGGGAGGTTAGGACCCTACATTCCACGCCCCCTTAAATAACCAACATTGTTCTCAAGGCTCGAGATGAGGGAAGTGTTGTAGAATGGCTAATGAATGCTATGCAGCATCATCTATCTGCGTATCCTTCCATTGTAAATTAGGAATTCATGGATAGAGCACAAGAAATTATGATTCTCTTGTTTTTCAAGGATAACTTCAAGATATAACTAAATAAAACCTTATTCATCTAGTTTAAGAAGACTTGTTTGAGAGTGGCTCAAAAGTTCTAATTTATAAGGAACTTATCTAATATACTGAAGGCTCCTATAGGGGCCATAAAATCTTGTAGCAAGCTTATGGTGGTGGTCATATTTGAGGGTGGTATATTTCCACAATTGTAGAAAAAGGAAAAATAATTCCCCTTCTTCAAAATTCCATTCAAAATGATGATGATTAATCTATTGATTCATTTTATTTTGAGCCATTAATAGATTATATTTTAGAGTTCATAAAAATTTGAACCAAGCTGTAATGGTTTTGTTGACCTATTGTACTTTGGAGATGCTTGGTAAGTAAGATAATAGTAATGGATGATTTTATTCCTGTATAGTGTAATGTCCCCATTTTTACCCCTTTTATTAAATATGCAATTAATTATGATAATTCGATTATTTTAATTTTAGGATGGATAATTAAAAATGATGTCTTATGATAGGGACATGTTCATGTTGTAAATAGTATATCCTTCAACTAATAACAAAATATCAACAATTGATTAAGGACTAAACACTTATAGGTAACAAGATATGAGCGGGGAATTGTGAGGGTGGCAAGAAGGGGTTCATTATTCCTAATAATACGTAGCCACCCTTTCCACATTAGTTTGTGATGACAAATTGAATTTCTTGAATTATCCTCCATTTCCCTTTTTGACTTGAAAATCCAATCATTGAATGTAGTTAGTGGAAGAACCACCTTCCACAAATATGAGAAGAATGAGCTAAGGTTCTCTTCTTCTTATATTTGTGCCAAATAGTTTATTTAAGTACTATAATGAAATATTTTAAGTATAAAGTGAAAATATAAGATTTTGTTTACTTTCAACTACTTTATCTTCTTTTAAAGTTTGATATAAAATTATGTTATGAAAGGAATTTATCTATGGATGAGCGTGAAATATTTTACAACATTTTCTTTGTTCTATGTGGTAGTATCAACAATTAATTGAGTGAACCTAATGAGACCGAGTTATTGATGTTTTATAATGCTTTTATTTAGAACTAACCAAATATCAACCCATAGGATTAAGCAAGTAATAGAATTGAGGGAAAAAAAAAGCTAAAACATTATAAGGAAGTGATCAACACCCATCTCTAAAATAAAAATTATCTCTCTATATTGACTTAAGTTAAGAAGAAAACCAAGTTTGTTAAAATAGACATATTTCTCATTGATATGAACTATGTGTTAACTCCATATTAAACATGAAAGGAATTACACATCTCCCAAATTGTTTTTTTTAAATGCTACTAAACAAATCCTTAATTAATGTAAATTAAATAATTTAAAAATACAACTTTTATGATGATGATAGTTAACATCCACCAAGACAAAATTTTGGTCTATCAGACCTAAAGAAATGAATTATTTAGTTTGATTTAAGATTTTATTCTTATGCTCAAAAAGCTTGGAGAGAAACCTCCCGAACTCACTATAATTTTGACATCATAAAAGGTTAAGAAGGTCAGTATTGCAACAAAGATTATGAAACTGAGATCTAATGTGGTTGTATGTGGGGCACTCTAAGAGGAAGTGATTTTCATCGTCGATGTTCATATTCTCATAGAGATGGCAGTTCCTTTCCATTCATGTTGTTTTAGGAACTGCCCAATGACACGTTTCACTATGGAGCTCATGAGAGTTCGTTCTAATCTTGGCTATATTAATTTTCTTCTTTGAGCTAGTTAAAACAGAGAGATACTTTTGATATTCTAGGGTGGGATTGATGACCTCCTTAAAATATCTTAATTTTCTTTTAGCTGCTAAATCTTTCTCACACCACATTTTTTCTTTGAACTTAGAAGTAACAATATTTTTAATGTTATTAATGTTTTGCAATGCAAAATTCTCGTCGATCTCCAATGGTTTAACTAGGCCCTGGTGTCTTTACACCAACCTCGTTTGAGCCTTAGGTGGTTTTGGCTGGAATTTAAAGCTAGCTTAGGAAGTCTATGGTCTCCTATGTTATTGAGTTTGTTCTTGTACAATAGAAGCCTAGTCATAGCTAGGCTTTTGATAGGGGAAAGACCCACTTCTATGAGCATAATATGATAGGGTGTATTGCTTTTAATTTTGAGATTATATGTTATAAAACGCTTCTGGATTTTCTCAATATTTCTCCAAGATTCTCTAGAGATGCTGCAACCCCAAACCTCACATCCATATAAGATAACAAGAGTGACTAAAGTTTCAAAGAGGAACTTCTTTCTATCCCACATTACGAGGTTTGTCGTTCTACAATTATTTTCAAGACCAAAATAAGCTTTCCACCCCCCATTAATCCTTTTCTCAATGCTATAGTTCCAGTTGAGCTTGTGATGAATATCAATTCCTAGATACTTGTAAGAAGACACTTCCTCCAAGTTACTATTGCCATACATAAAATTAGCGTAAGTGTCCTTCTTGGATTTGATAATCATAACTTTTGTTTTATCAGTGTTAACAGTCATACCCATGGTAGAGCAGAAATCCTTAAGAATTCTAAGTTGCTTATCAAGATCAGATGGGAACCTTGTGAGAAGAAAAATATCGTCAGCATAGAGAAGAAGGATGATGACTATCCCAGCTAAGATTGTGCCAGCACAACCTGCTTCCTCTAAACAACCTTCTAGCTTGTCGATGTAAATTCAAAATAGGATAGGGGAGAGGGGGCAACCTTTTTTAACTCCGATATTACACTTAATATCTTTCAACCATCCCTCATTGCTCTTGAACTTGGCAATTACATTCGCGTATAACCTTATAGCGACAACTCTCAACTCGAAAGGAACCTTTAGCTCTTCTAATATATTCCATAGGTTGTTTCTAGGAACCGTATCGAAAGCCTTTCTAAAGTCCACAAAGCAACAAAAGATATTAGATTTATCATTGTGGCATTCCTCCACAATGATCCTAAGCATAACGAGGTGGTTCGTTGTTGAGTGTTGCCTTGTAAACCTCGCTTGGCCTTTAGCCCGCTTACCTTCTCTTTCAAGCTATATGCTCAACTTATTTTCCAAAACAATACCATATAACTTGGCTAAGAGAGGGCTGATCATAATTGTCCGATAATTAGAGGGGTTATTTGTATCCCCACTTTTAAAAATAGGGATAATGAGGCTCTGATTCTGTGGTTTAGGGAACCCTTGCTTGACCGCTTGATTGAAAAGCTTGTGGATGTGGGGGATGAGGACAGGACCTCCAATTTTTAAGATTTCCGCATGGTAACCTTCAATGTCCTTAGCTTTCCCATTTTCCAGGCATTTAACCCCAAAATCAATGTCTTCTAATGAGAAATCTTATTTCGTTGTGAGCAGGGTTTCAAAGTTATCCACAACATTTGGAGATTCATAAAGCTTTTTAAGATAGGAATTCCAGTCGTGTAAATAAATTTTATTATTATCAATAGTTTCCTAGTTAGAATCTGCCTCCAGAATTTCTTAGGAGCTACCTTAGAGAGGTGTAAGAGATTCTCTTGTCTTTTACGAATATATTGTCTTTTTTCCCTTTTAGTTAGGGCTTTGTATATTTTTATCTTACCAATTTTAAGGGATTCATCAACAACTTCCTTAATTGCTCTCCTTGCACTTTTACAATCTTTGTCATACCATGGGTTGGTTTTGCTATTTCTTTTATTACTTGGAACTTCAATTGAGAACTTGTTAATAGAATATGAGAGGGTTGTAGTGAAGTTATGATAGAGGTCTTCTATGTTGTCTATACTAGATAAAGGAAGCAAATTAGTTTTTAATTCATTTAGAAAGAGATCGTTTTTATTTCTATTAAAGATTAAGTTCTTTTGGCTATAAGGATTATCTTCTATGGAATCTCTATGCATAAAAAAATTGAGAGTTATAAGTAAATGCCTATGATCAAAGTTAGGCTCGTGGTCGTTTAAGATGTCAAAATTTATTATTTCGTTGTATAAAGGGAGATCGGAAATAACGTAGTCTACCACACTACTACCAAGCCCATGGATACAAGTCATTTGGCTAGAATTGGGCCACTTCTTTAGACCGTTGTAACTTATGAGATCCTGGGCATTACAAAGCTTGACTAACTCCGAACCAAACAAATTCTCCCCAAGGTCTTCAGAGCTCCTTTTGTACCGGCTAGCTAGAGTAAGGTCTTCGTCTAACCAAAGAGGATTAGGGTTGGAATGATTGCTTAGAAGAATAGCTTGGTTGCTTGAAGTTCGAGCATTAAATTCATCTATTAAAATGATATTACCTTCATTCCTTAGTCTAGAAATATCATTCTCTAAACCATTGTAAGGAATATTTTTATCTAGATTCTTTTTCTTTGAGAAGTTAGAATTGATGAGGGGGGGGGAATACCATATTGCTATGTAGGTCTTTTTATCATTAATGTCAGTAATCTCTATCCAACTATATTGGTTGTAAAGATCATTTTTATAAATCCTAGCATGGGGGGAGACGTTCTTCTTAATGTAACAAGCTATACCCCCAATACCTCTATGGGAGGATCACTTGTTCCAGGTAGACCATAGTGCAAAGCCATCTATGTTAGGGACCTTAGATTCTTTGTGCTCCCAAGTTTCAACAAGCAATATAATATCAATATCATTCGAGATCCAACTTAGCTTGGGGCCTTTGTTCCATGGAAAGCTCCAACAGTTCCAAGAAAGGATCCAAAGCATGTTGAATTGCTATTTATTACTATCCTTTCAGTTTCTATCTCGAATAACAGCTTTTCTATTTCTGATTATTTCCAATAGTCCTTTCTTCCTAGCTTCTTTTACCTTTTGAAGCTCCTTTTTTAATTCTGCTTGATCTTCTGGAATGAGATCTTTGTTTATAAATATTCTCGTTCCTTTTAGACTTGAGGTTTTACTAATTATGTCATACTTGTGGTCAATAGAACTCACCTTTATTCGGATCAACCTTCCTGTATTCTCAGTTAATTTCCCCAACCTTGTTGCTTCTGTGATACATGTTGTTTCAATTTGTAATCTATTATGTAATCCTCTCTGGGCTATGGCTAAAGTATCCTCATTTACCTCCTCTTTCAAACCGCAGATTATAAGGTTCAAGGCCCTTTTGTTACGCTCATAGTCTAATTCTATCAATATTTTCATTTCATCTTTAATTGGTTTGATATCTAATTTACTTGCCACACTATTTAGGGTGAGGCGGCTATTAACTTTTTCTTCTAGTTCTTTAATCATGTCCTTCATTTTAAGACTCTCTAAAGTATGAGTATCTCCTCGGTGGGATGTTTGGTTCGTATCTTGGTTTTGTTTTTCTATAACCTGCAACCTAGTCTCCATTGCCTCCATTTTATTCTCCAATAGTTCTATTTTATTTTCTATTTGTTTTTGGATCTTGTATTCAAGAGATGTGAATTTATTTTCGAGCATAGCTTCTAACTCTGTTTGTAGCTTGATTTCTCTTTCTTCTCTACGATTCTCTAAAGACTCTATATACTCATAAAGACTCTGTAGAGTAACTGTGCTAGGTATACCTTTGGTAATCTTTGGTAATTGTGATGAATTATTCATATTTGGAAATATATGAGCATATATGTATTAGAAAAATATAAGGAATGTGTGCACCTGATATCAGCGAACCCGACCACAGACCGCACATGCCCCGGATTGGATCGAACCGTAACCCACAGACCGGATTGGATATTTTTTCGCTTTGTAGAAGTTTGATATTGAATCTGTTGTATCTTTGTAATTGCGGATCTCCCAAGTCTGAAATTTCTTCTTACGGTATCGCTCTGAGTCTTCTTTCCAATGCCACCATTTTGATCAAAATTGGATTCTCCGAAAAAGAATTATGCCCAACCTCTCACGATGACCTGATTATATAAATTTTCAGTAGAGCGAACTTGTACGATGTGCCACGTGTCACTGTTCCGACCTTTGGATCTGAAAATGATACATAGAAAACTACAATCCGTCCTATTTCTGCAACTTCTTACAAAATTTCAATCTGATGCTTAGAGAGAAAGTTATGATGTTTTTCCCAAGGTCACCTATTTGGAATGCAATTCGGGAGTTTGCAAAAACCCTAACTACCTCATATCATATCTCCGAAAATATAATGAAACAAGATTTGAAATTTGGACCGAAGCTTCACCATGATGTTAACTCCAATGAATTTTACTTTCAGAGTTTTAACCTTCGTAAAAACAAAATTATAACGAAAATACCACTATAACCTATTATATATATTTATTTTTAATAGACATATTTTTTTAATCAAATAAAATTTGCCTTAAATCTAAATTAAATCATCTCAAACAATCCAATTTCCACATCATTACAACTGCATTTAATACAAAATTAACAAAATACTTTGAATGCATATATCCCAGGCCGCTCCGGCGTGTGAATACAAAGGGCAAAGATGGATGTCTGATTCGAATCAAGCAATGGGAAGCTCACCTCAAACTACCCAAATTACGCAAGTGTAGTTATGGATTACTATCAAAATGATGGAATGGTTGCATATTCGTATCCCGATTGCATATTCCGAGAATATCCGCAATATGGGCCAACCCCTCATCCCAAACAAATTTCCACTAACATTACATTGCTAATTTGTTCCGTCCGGATGATTTCCAGGTTGAAACCCACACCAAAGGGGTGAACCCAATTTTAGAAGCTGTAGATAATCGCCCAACTTTTCTACTTCATTGTGATTTCCATGTTGAAACCCACACCAAAGGGGTGGAACCCCATTTCAGAACCAGTCGATGATCACCCACCATTTCTACTTCGTAACATCCGCTACCGCGGCTCAACAGCAAAATATATTTTGCATAAATCATGTTCTCATTACTTATACTTCCTTCCCCACAGCCACAATTGAGCGGAAGGTCAACAAAGTTGGATTCTGTGATATCCGCGGGGCTATGATCTCCACGCACACTACTGATAATTCTCTTCGACATGGCTGGCCCAAAGAATATGCGCTGCACCATCGCACTTGCAAGTTCATGTTGTGGCAGTCCAGCTTCAACCGAGTCGAAAATGGCGCACAGCTCCTCCAAGCGACGAACGAAGCTCTCAAGGAAGTTGGCAGTGCTACTCTCGGTGCCACTAGAACCCGTCGCGAGCGTAACAGCCACTGGATTCAGGCGTCGCGCGCCAACGAGGAATTGCAGTAAGTGTGATTTATTTCTGAGATTGAGCATGTGAGGCAATTGCCACATACAGTTCACTACTACAATCTCCCCCTCTTCGGACGACAGGATGTCCTTGAGCCCTTCCAAATCCGTTTCTTGGAACGAAAATGGGATCCCCGCAGAGGTTGCGTACTCTGACAACCTTCTGCCGGTATGTCCACAGTACACCACACTCTCCTCCTGTTTCTCCTCGTCTGCCCATTTGATTGCTGTGATTTTCAAGTGAGCAACATCAATATTCTTCAACGACTCCATTAATGGCGGCCATTGCATGCCCTCCATGATATCGAAGTCAATAATATGGATTCTCACATTATTATTAGTACAGCCAGCGCCCGCTACTGCTTCCAAAATGCATTGGTTAACAGTGAAGTGAGGTATTCGTACGTAGGGATAAGCTACATGCAGCAGTTGCAGAGCTCCCAAAAAATTGTCGTTACTGGTCTCATCATTGGGCTCCATGAGATGGGCGAGTGAATCGACATTAGAGTGAAGCAGAGCACGGTAGAGATAGTACGCGACTCTCTCCATGGTGGATCCCGTGGAAGAAACAAGGCCTCGTAACCTGCGGAGGATGACCTCCACCAGATCTTCTGCTCCCTCCGACATCGCCTCTGCGCATGCTGTCAAGAGATGTAAGAGCCTCAATCCTTTGTATTCGAGGTTGCCATCACCCACATCCACAGAGGACGAGCTTGCATAGTCTGTCACCTTTGATTTTGACTGGCTGCTGCTGCTGTTTGTCTCAACCAGTTGATTCCCAGCAGGATGGTCAACAGTGAGTGGGTTTGCACTACTGTCTATTGAGCATTGGAAGACAGTCATGGCATCTTTTGTAGGACTGGATAATAGCTCTTGCTCCATGTCATTATTGTCATCTTGCAGCGCTTCATCCATTAAATACTCTTCGACTGTCTGCAAGTCTGCTGGCAACGACACATTATTAAGGGAGTAGCCATTGATGTTTAAATCATCCCATGACGGCCACTCGGCTGCATCGAGATCTGCGTCCAACTGTTCTGCTGTACATGGAGTACTATTATTAGTATTACAATCCCAATCCACATCCGGCAGGTTACTGAATATATGATCCCACTCTTGTTCACAAAACCCTGATGCTCCCATTGTACCTTCCATTCTGTAAAAATTAAAACTCCTGTTCTCGATCCGATGGCTGAAGAAAGAGACTTTCCTGCCTCAAACACTTACATTGCAGCATGATAAATAACGATTTTTGGGAAAAGCATTGTATCGATGCGATGCATATGGCTGAAGAAAGAGAGTTGCAACCTGATAAATAACGGTCCATTTATAAAAAATATTCTATCATGGTGAACAAGACGACAAGCCTGGAGTTTGACTTTTAATGTAGAATTTAGGTAAGCCTTGTAGTGGATGATAAATCTATTATTATTAATGAATCTAGCTGGAAATTAGGGTTGATTATTAATCTATTATTAATGAATCTAACTAAAAATTATGGTTGATTGGTTGATTATTAATCTATTATTAATGAATTTAATATTAATCTAGAAGAATTTGACTTTTTATTTGCTGAGAGTTGTAGTGACGTTTGATTCCAAAAAAAATTGATACCTCAACCTGATAAATTCAAAATTGGGATATATATATATTAAATAGGAGTATGAAAGAAATTATAAATATTTTTTTTTAGTATTATTTCAATAAAATGTTCTAATAAATAAGAATGTTTAATTTTCAATTATAAATATTTAATTTTATTTGTGATCTACATTATTTATGTATTTAATGTATATTAAAATATTTGATTTTTGATCTACATTATTTATGTTAAGTAATCTTTTAATAAAATATTTTAATAATAAGAATTTTTAATTTTCAATTATTTTATATAATGTAATATTAACATTTTTAATTTTCAATTAGTTTATAGTGTATGGAAAGATGAGCTTATAGCTTATGGAAATAGGTGATTTATTTTAAATACATTCATTCTCTATTTGTCATTGACTGGATTCGCAGGCCAATGCAAGGCATATCTGGTGCATCTATCATATGGAAGGCTATCTCGTAGTCTATTAGTGTCATCAAGGAAGGACTGGCTTGGCGAATCGGGAATGGTGAGCAGGTACGACTCAACATTGATGCTTGGTCTAGATGCTGGAATGCACACATACTACCACTAGAATTATGATAATCTTTACAACGACTGGCATCACCCAACGCTCTCATATTGCCGATGACAGACACCCAAACTGGACCTCTCAGAAAAGGTTTGATGCACTAGACTCGAGATTCTGAACATATGGAGCAGGGTGTGGCTTAGGTTTATTGGTGCTTTGGATGAAGAAAATATCAGGATTACTCTACAGGAAGATGAAATCATATGGGCGACAACACCACATGGCCAACATACTCCAAAGGAAGCGTATGCTGCACTTATGAATGCTCTGGACCTGGTGGAAGTGTGCTGGTGGTGGCGCCCACTATGGAAGCTTAAATCACCTCACAAAACTCATCTGTTTATATGGTGTATATTATCTAACAAAGTGCCCACGGAGGTCAACCTTATGCGATGAGCCTTCCATGGTCCATCCAGATGTTGCCTCTGCAAGGAAAATATAGAGGATATCGATCACTTATTCCTTCACTGCCCGGTTGTTGGCCAGGTGTGGATTCATATCACCACCTCCCTCAACATTGTGCTCAGATGGGAAGGTTCATATTTATCTGATGCCTGGAAACATTGGTGGAATGAGGCAGCCTCACAAAAAGTCAAAAACCTTCCTCTGATTGTTTGTTGGGGAATCTGGTTGACCAGGAATGGCAGTATTTTTCAAGATGCACCGACTCATTGGTCGACCACATGTAATTATATTGTTGTTGTTTATAATTTGATTCCTGAAGATACTGACCACCACCACGCCTAGGTTATCAACCCGGAAGTAATAGACATGAACATCCCCTAGGCTTACTTTGATGGGTCGGCCCAGATCGCTCGGCCCAGATCGCTGGATGTGGGGGGCGGAGGGGGCAATAATTCACATAAACAACTCACACTTCTTCAAGATCAAAGTGGGCTTATGGAGAGGCACCAACAACTGTGTTTAACTAAATTGCCTAACATACCTTCTCATATTTGCACTGGAATAAAATTGCCACAGGATTTAGATCTTTGGGGACTCACAACTTGTTATGAACTGGATCAACTCTGCATATCATTGTCACTTGCACACACTCAGGGGTTTGTTGGATGAGATCAACCCTCTAAAATCACAATTTGATTTTATTGTATGCTCTCATATATACAGGAAAATGAATGTGGTCATTGATTTTCTTTCTAAAAACACCGCGCAACAGAACAGGGGGCAGTGATTGATACAAGAATTCATAGATTGAGTGTTCTACTAGTTTTTTCATTGACCATTCATTGAGATGGATGGGAATATATCAAAATTACCTCCATAAGATCATTCGTCCTTTTTTCTTTTTGTTTCAACCTTTTTCTTACACGACAGTTATGCTTTTAACTTTTTAAGTAAATATTATGTTGTTATTGTAAATATTGAACTATGGCACTATACTGATCTGGATGGTTTATCCATATACTGGTGACTACATCTCACACATGCTGGAGATACAACATGTAATTTTCTGATAATTAATGAAAGCTATGCTTTTTTCCCCAGAACTAAATGTATAATTAATATTCGAACATTTTATTCAATGTGCATTCAAATATTTTATTTATGGTTTACATTATCGATATTATTAGTATAATTTTAAAGAGAGGTATTTCTCAAACATATATCTATGGAATAAGATATATCTTTATATATCAAAGTATTTTGTTATTATTAATATTTAAAATGATACATGTTAACTCCGTATTAAGCTCCAAGGGAATTTTATATACAATTATTAGTATATTTTTCTCTCTCCACGCATACAATATTTTGAAACATTTTATTTAAATCTGGTATTGAAGTATTTCTAAACATTAAAGAAATTGCATATTTTGCATATTGTATTCATCAATTTTCAATTACTTTATGTCTTGATAGGACATTGAAATATTTTATTTATTATTGATAGTGAAATATTTTTTTTTTATTAATATATATAATTTTAAATACCTTCTTTTTCCAAGAATCTATATTGGACACTCACTTAAGATATTTTACAAGGGTCTAAGCCAGTACAAAAATATTCATAAAAACTAAGCCATTGCAACAATATTTATCAATACATTATAACTCACGATGTTACTAATTGGGATTTGGACATGGGTGGGGAATATCCATTCTAGCCAACCAGCCAACATAACCCCAGATAACCTCAATTCACTAAAATTTTGGGCATTGGGATTCCCAAATTAGCCTCACTCTCAGTAGGAAGATTGACCTCCTTATCCAGAAGACAAAACATAGGTTGTTGTACACGGGCAACCCACTTAAGAGCGCAACATAATTACTCTATTCGAGAACTACAACATGTAAAACTATGAGACTTGACCTTAGACAAGAGAGAGGTTTTCATAAATGGCCAAGCCATAGTATACACTCATTTAAGAGCACAACCTACTTACTCTAAAGGTGCAACATAGTAATTAGTATGTTCAAGATCTAGAATAGACTCACTTAAGAGGCCTCTTTTTGAAAAGTTATTGGTTCAATCTTTAAATTATATGTTGTGCAGTGAACTTCAAGATAACCCATATTATGTGTGTCCTAACTAAAATAGCTATCCTAACTAAAATAACTCATAATAACTAATCATAAAATGACTCTTATCCTTAAAAAACCTCAAACATTGATATCCCACTCTATCTTCAATACATAATGTTAAAGTTAAAAATAATAAACTACTATTTAGATGAACAAATTAAAAATCATTAATAAAAAAAAAATAATGTTTGTCATAAATAAAAAACTTCACTTGTCACCTTAATTTGACATCAATTTTCTATAGAGAAATAAAGTAATTCAAAGTAGAAAAAAATAATTTGCCCTTTAGTAAGAGAGAGATATGTCACCCTTTCACTACTTAATATGAAATTCATAGATGACATGTAAAAATAATATTATTCATATTATATGATGTGTATTTCATTATATGTAAAGTTGATGTACAATATTTAAAACAAATATATACGAGAAACAAAAAAATTGGAGTCTTCCATATATAGAAAAATTCAATGTCTATATTAAATAGCATACTTTTATATAGAAAAACACCTTCATTTAAATTACAAATTTTCTTCTATTTTTACTTTCCATTGTGAAATGATGTGTAATTTATTTCATAACAAAATATTTTTGCTAATCCAAAATATGAGGAAGATTTTTAATTCCTTAAAAATGTTTAAAAATTCATGTAATATTTTAAAAAATATTAGTAACATATATATTTACGCCGTAAGGAATTTCCCTTTAAAAAGAACTCCCCCATATGTCACTCGCACTCTTTTGCGCCATCAAATCCATTGTTAGGCGATTGAAATTACTTCCACCTTTAAATCTCAAATTTTAAGTATCAACCAAATATTGATTTGTGTAACCATTCAACTTATTGATCTTTAAAATAATAATTGTAACCCATGAACATCTCTCCCTCCATGGCTGGTTTCGCAAAAGAAAGGAAATAATGGGGACACATATATGTTCGTATAAGCACTCATTAATGGCGAACCTAGGATGGAAGGTAAATTATTTTAGAATTTTTGTATATGATTGTCATGAAGTAGAAATTAAAATTATGACATTTTATTCTTGAAAATTATCCAATCAATATTAAAAAAATCATTTAGTTTTAATTTCCTTTTGCTTAGAATGTTTTCCACTCGTCTCGAGTAAAGACAAACGACAACGTAGAAGGAGAATCCTAAATTTATTTTAATTTTGAATTTCAATTTTTAGTTTATGTGAACGTTGGCAGGTTGGTGAACTTTACCAAGATGTTGAACTTTGCAAAGAAGTATGATACAGCTATTTATTAAACAAGAGTGTTGGAAGTATGAAGAATAAAGTTCTGGTTGGAATTGCTTGTAATATGTGGTTTTTTTTTTTACTTAAACAATTTTGCGGCTATGTTTTAAGAGGACATTATATCCAATTAAATGCAGAAATTATGAGGAATAAATTTATTTTACTATGCATTGTGATTTCACTAGTACGATAAAATATCTGGTTGACTTAAATATGTTGTATAGATGTATAACATAAATTAATATAGCTTTTGTGTAAGGTATGTTTATTATCATATTTATTAATGATGTATATATTGTTTTTTTATTTATAGGGTTAATTGTGTTGATAAGTATGTATATTTGTAGTGTTAATTATGTTGATAAGTATGTATTTTAATTATTATTAATTATTAGATGGATGGTATGGATTTAATTTTTATAAAATATTATTAGTAGTATATACAATTTAAAAGGTTGAGATTTACTTCCAAAATAGTTAAGTTTTTTTATTATCATTTTAATTAAAAAATGTAATATAAACAAGTATCATATGAAATATACCCAAATGCGGGTGTCACTGTGGCCCATTAAAGGCGGAGTTACTCCCCGTCGGCAGCTGTCCCTGCACTTGGCTCACGGGCACGGATCCCACAAACCCACCGCAATTGAAATGAATTCTACAGAGTACAGAATAATGGTCAGGCATTTGGTATTGAATGCACGCTCAACTCGAGAGCCCGCGCATGGTGATTTAACCATGGCTTGGCTTCTGGTTCATGCCATCACCCTCCTCAGCTCATTCTATATCCGTCTGCTATTCTTCCCGCACCCCTGCTTCGTTCTAGCCGCTTGGAAGCTCATCTGGTTTTTGGTTTTGGCCTAGTCTGCCTGCTCTCGACCCTATCCCATCTAGTCCTGCCTAATTCCCCTCCTTAGCCTCTCTGTTAATTCGAAAATGGTCCGACGTCGTGGAGTTTCTCGCCGTGGAGGCACCACTGGCAATCGAGGCCGTGCTTCTCAATCTGCTCCCCAGAACATAGTCCCACTAGCCTCAGCCTCCCCGTCCTCTCCACCTTCTGGTCATGGCAGGCCCCTCCCGCACAATTCCTTCCAAATAACCCGCTTCAAATTCCACAGTAGGCTCAATAAGACTGTTTTTTCAGCCAGTATTACAGTGATCCTTGCTGAGGAGGAGGCTAAGACTAGCAGCTCTGTCCATACCACTACGTCTCAGTCTCAGGATGATAGCGTTCTTCAGGGAGAGGTGGCTGGCGTCGTGTTCAATGGTGACAATATGCAGGAAGAGGGTAATGCGCCTGAAGCTCCTCAGCCTCCAGTGGACTCTACACAGCGCAATGTGCATGCAGGTGAGCCGGAGCATCCTCCCGGTGGCATTCTGAATTTGGAAACTCCTCCAGGTGGCGGCGACATGGGAGATGCAGACAACGTGGTCGTCACGTGGATGGGCTCTCCTAGCCAGGTGGAAAGGGATGCTCCAAACTCTGAGAAACATGTTTGATGAATTTGGTACAATGCCCACTGATGGCAATCTCTCTTCTTGTCTTTTCTTTTTTCTGTTATGCTTCTCTGGATAATGGTAACTCTGTTTTGCTTCAGCTCTTGGTTTAGTAACGATGCTCGCCATTATAGTCCTATGAATTGTATCAGGTCATGGCTCAGCAAGCCATTGTTTTTGTCTAATTTTGCATATGGCTATCAGGGCAGAATGTTTATCAGTAAAGCCATAGACGTCGATAGTACTGTAGTGATAAACACAGCTCTGGTTCACACTTTTGTCTGTAAGGGATTTAAAAAATATGTCTCAAGGTTTCTCAATCCCGGGATGGTTGTCAAAGGGGTTTATGTGTATCAGGATATCTGGTTGAGGGCAGGCTTCAGCCCCCTCTGAGGTCTTGACCTCTTTGTACATATATTTTCTCTTTTTTTTAATAGAAGTAGCCTTTACGCAGAGAAAAAAAGTATCATATGAAATATATTATGGTTTTTTGAGCATGTGGTATTAATAAGCTATAATATTGATATCGTAAGAAAACCTATTTACATATTCAAAATCTTGATAATAAGGTGGGGGCGAAGCTCCATAGTTACTAATTTTATCACATTTTTTTTAAAATAAACATGCATTTAATTTATATATTAATTATTTTTATCAATAATAATAATAATATAATTTAGTAATTTCTTATGATCTTTTTAGATTTAGTAACTTGACATATATGGTGAAATAAATGTTTGTGTATATCTAAATTTACCTGTTATTTATTACAATTTCATCATTAACTATCATTTTATTTCATTGACTTAAAAATAAATTTTGAAATAAAATAAATTGAAATATAAAAATTTTAAATGCTATATTAATGCTTTATTACTCAATAAATGTTATACAAATAAATGTTTAAATTACCATATAATTGTGAAAGATTTTAAAACCTATTTAAATTTTGGAAATAAATTTCTTATTTGTATATAATACATTAAATTGAAATATAAAAATTTTAAATGCTATATTAATGCTTTATTACTCAATAAATGTTATACAAATAAATGTTTAAATTACCATATAATTGTGAAAGATTTTAAAACCTATTTAAATTTTGGAAATAAATTTCTTATTTGTATATAATATATTTAACTAATGTAGAAATCCTACATTATTACATAAATAACAAAAGTTATTATTTTTATATAATATATTTAATTAATGTAGAAGCACTACATTAATACATAAATTAAATTTGAAACAAACATAATTATAACATAATTTACACTAAGGGGTCATGTCAGAGCTAAAGGCATCCCAATGAGATTTAATAGGATGACAGTTCCTGATTACGGATCTGTATGATCGGAACTTGTGATCAAGTCACACATCGTAGCATACTGTACCTTTTAATTATTTCCGAGTTTTAGCTAATAGATTCGCAATATAACTGGGAAGGCGTTTCAAATACCATACGTGAACCACCGGACATGCCAGTTTAATGTCGAGCAGGGACGAAAGTCGGCCTTAGTGATCTGACGATGCTGAGTGGAAGGGCCATCGCTCAACGGATAAAAGTTACTCTAGGGATAACAGGTTGATCTTCCCCAAGAGTTCACATCGACGGGAATTCCTGATTCCAATAGAATATAGGTCCTCTCTCTAGAGCAGGAAGAGACTTGTATAGGTCGTTTGATGCTCTCTGTGCTTCAGATCTTCCTTGCTCGCTAGCTCGAGAGAGCTTAAGAGAAGCTGAAAGCCTCTGGTTTTATTGTTGAGCTCTCTGCCTTCAAAAGCCACTCCTTCTCCTCTCTCAAGCACCTGGATAGAGATATCAAAATCAAATTTCCTCCCAATGCCTTGTCCCCCTTATCCCCTGCTCCCTCTCCCTCATGCTCCTCTTTAGTCGGCTCGTCACCTCCACCTATTACCAATGATCTTATGGCCCCTCCCTCACGCACTCACACTCTTGTCTCTCCATTGGCTGACGTTCCCCTCCACTCACCTGCCCGCCCCAGCCCCTACGACTATTACATCTTGGAGGAAATTCTTGCAAACTCTGGTAATGTGCATGCTCACAACAACGATCAGGTTCAAAGTATAGTGTAGGAATTGTTTAGTTTTGGAAATAAATCGAGACCTTGTTAGTAGCAGCGATCGAAAGCGGATTGGGCCTTGGTTTTCAGTAAGAAACATGGAATTCAGTCGGTTTTTTTGATGGAAGGAAAACATGAATGCGTTACCAAGAAGGGAAAGGCATTATGAAAAGGACTGAATCCAACCAGGTAAGATTGATGAATTAAGAAAGAAATACTACAACCTTTATATTCCTACTTGTGGGGGCATCACTTCAATTTCCTTAGCCATTTAATTGAGCAAAAGAAAATAAACTAATATTGGTTTAAGCAAGCACTAGCAAGCCTAAAGACCTCCACCATGACATGGAAATAATTCTAGTCAATGCTCCCTCATCCACCATTTCAATAATATTGTACCCATAGGAATGATAGCAACTTCGTACCTCTCCTTAAATGGAGAGTGTGCTAACACACCCTCGCTTTCCTAACGTCAAGCATTGGTAGTGTTAAAACCCTCTCCTTGTCGAACAAGGAATTCCTTATGGTCGAGCGTGTCCACCCATAAAATGCTTAGGCGTTACACTTTCTTATATATCTAGGTAGTTGTTGGCCTTTACTGACACTAACTATAATGAAACCGGTTGTTCAATGGTGGTGATGCATCTACCTTTGTATCTGTGTACCTGCATCGACATAATTAGTAAAATCTGTTCCTTCCGATAGATCAATTGAGAATGAAATATCCCCCCCTTAACTGAGGGAAGAATGGGTAGAAACTTAACTAAAAGCAGAACAGAGCAAACAGCTGGTCAAGTAGGAATCATCACCCTGAATTCGAACAAAGAAAAGTAGCACTAACCCCACAAGGGGGAAAAGTCGTATCCATCCATAAGGTCTATCTCTTGAAAGAAAGGAAGTATGAGGGTTGAGAGACTGCCTCTCAGAACTCCCCTAGATGCCACTTTGCACTCTTTTGCACCATCAAATCCATTGTTATATGATTGAAAGTTCTTCCGCCTTTAGATCTCACTTTCTTAACTATAAACCAAATCTTGCTTTGTGTAACTATTCAACTTATTGATCTTTAAAATAATAATTATAACTGATGAACATCTCTCCCTCCATGGTAGGTTTGGCAAAGAAAGGAAACAATGAGGACATAGATATGTTCTTATAAGAACACATTAATGGCAAACGAGATAGAATGATGGAGTTTACCAATCGAGTTCTTCAAGAGAGCAAGATATAGTTCATATTCAGGACATAATTTTTATGTAGAAATATGTACAAATATTTAGATTTTGACACCAAATAGGGGACTTTGCAGTATAAGACATATAACGTTATGTTTCAGGTATTGAGATGATTTTCTCTTGGAATTTGGAATATATTGATATTCGATATAATCCAATGATCATTCCAAAAGCCTAACCTTCAAATATTTTCGAAGTAATATAGGATGGCTTATATAATATTGATTATTTGGTTTCAATACTTCTACCTACAAGTGTAATTGGAAAACCAACCTGCGAATACTGAGAGATGAGGAAGGAGTTATTTGGGATTAGCGCCTTTGTTGATTACTGGCCTATGATGATTTTGTTTATATTGAGTAATCTCCTCATGTTTTCCTGCAATGCCATGCCATAAAACTATCACGAAATTTTAGGTGAGTTTTAAAGGTTTTTAGAATTGGGTTTATTTTTATTTCAGAATGTATAACATTAAAAAAAATGCAATAATTAAAATGGCTTCCAATGGCAAGTTTCTCAATGATCATATCATTTATTAAAAAACAAAATAAAAATAAAAATTAATTCATAGTTTGCTTACACAATCGCTTGATAATGAGGTATTATATTTCATGAAATTATAATTTTAAACCCCCCTTCATTAAAAACATGACTTCTCACTTCTCAAATTTTTAATAGAACAAAATGAAATAAACTCATATCGTTATAATTTATATTAACTAGATCAAATTCTCAATCCCTGTGACTTCAACAGGTACAAAATTTCTCAATAAGCACCATTCCACTCCATCAAGGCTTTTATATCTTTTATATCTGTGATACTATATTAATAGTTTATTATACTTCTTTGGAACCACACTAATCAGAAATATTAATAGTTTATTATACTTCTTTGGAACCACACTAATCAGAAATTTGATATCATGCTAATACTACCATGTGCCCCCAAGAGGCCAGGATGACATTTTGTGTTAAATTCGACAACGCAAGGGCAACTTAGAGTTCTTAAAAAGAAAAATATCCATAAAGTTAGTAGGAAGGTGAATTGATAGATTTTCAATAAGCCAATACGAAGATATCGAAAATTAACGAAAAACTCTAGAAATAAATAAAACATTTCATTCAATTTCAAATTTAATAATAACATTTATAAATAATAATAGTATTTAAATTATTTAATTAAACATATTTAAATTTTATTCTAACTCAAAATAATAATAATAGCAATAATAAATAGTATTTAAATTATTTAATTAAACATATTTAAATTTTATTCTAACTCAAAATTATGGCGATTCCTATTTCCAACACTATAGAAAATTTATTGCGCCTGACATGTGCCGGAGATAGCCCCTTATAACACGCCATTTTTTTTTTTTCCTATAGTCATCCGGGCGCGTGTTATATCTGCCTATCTCCGGCGCATGTCAGGGCGTAATAAATTTTCTATAGTGTTGGAAATAGGAATTGCCCAAAATTATAATAATAACAATAATAATTTTTTAATATAAAAACAAATGAAAATTTTCATTCATGAGGAAAAAATATGAAATATACGTATTTCCAAATCAAACGACACGTAATCACACTTTTTTCCTAAATCAACAATATTGGTAAAAGTTAGATATCAAACCTCTTGAGAAATCTCGTCACGATTTTCCTGCAATGTCACATCCCCAAATCATCATGGAATTTCAGGTGAGTTTTAAGGTTTTTCAGAATTGAGATTTATGTGATTCGAATTGAGTTGATTTTTGTTTCAGGGTGTATCACATAAAAATGTAATAAGTAAAATGACTTCCAATGCCATGTTGTTCAATGATGTAGACATTAAGTTTTAAAGTGTTTTAAAATTAAATTTATGTAATTTGAATTGAGTTGATCTTTTTGTTCTGGATTAATATCATTTAGTAAAAAGGAAAATTTTTAACATTACTTCACAGTTTGTTTATAGAGAAGCTCAATTGGCAATAAATTAATAATGAAATATTATGTTTTATGAAATTCCAATTTTAAACCTCCCTCTCATTAAAATCATTACGCCTCACTTTTAATCTTTTAATTTTTTAATAGAACAAAATGAAAATAAATTTATATGGTGTTATAGACATTTTTGTGCCTTACAGCATTGAGCATGAAATGTCCATAATCTAAGGGATCCAAAGTCCCTAAACATGTTGTTCCTACCCCTGGAGGAACAAGGCTAACAAACCACAGCAATTCATAGAAGTTCTCCACCAGAAACTGCTCAAAAACAAGTCAATTCAGGATCATTTCAGTGGCTACACTAGCTGTTTGCGCTGAATGTCAAAGCCAACACTGGCTACCTGCGTTGAATGTCAAATGGAACACTCGCTACCTGCGCTGAACGAGAATGGACAAGTGGCAAGCTCATTTCTCAAGGTGTCAAAACCCAGGAAGCTTCCAAAATGACACTTGCCTCAGGGAATTCGACTGGTGATGAGTAAGAGGTTCCAAATCTCCAAGTGGAAGCAAGAACCTCCAAGTGGACTCAAGAACTGACAGAGGGAGAGGACACTAGTCAGATCTCAAGCTGACTCATCCTCTCTCCAAACATCTATATATGGATCTCTCCTCCATGAGATCTAGAGGCTGGAATTTTGTTATTGCAAAGAATTGCTGTTGGTTTGAGATTGGAATCATTGGGTGCTTAATGCTTTGAAAGGGGTGAAGATAGGAATTCCATTTGCTGGGAAGGAGATGCTGGATTGGAGCCCTCTGGGTTGTATCTCTTCTTGAACCTTGTTATTCATCAATAAAGCTATCTTGGTTTCTCCTATATTCTGATGTATTCTTGATGTATGATTGCATTAGTGTATTTGGTTTATTTCTAATCCTAAACTAGTTATGAATGTGAATATCTGTCTTTGTGTAGTGTTCTTCTCTTGTCGCAAGTAGCTGTTCTCTTGTCGCAAGTAGCTGTTCTCTTTTGATCTTGCAGGAACCCGTTGAAGCTGGACAAGCAAGAAGGCAAGTAGCTGTGAACTCCCAAAGAGAAGAGAGACCGGATCGAGGGACAAACAGAAGACACCGGTAAGTCTATTGATCTCTCTTCTTTCACATTTCATAAAGGAAGAAACCAAAATAGTTGTCTCTGTTTGTTGCTAAGGCACTGTCACACCTTAGGTGGATAGGATCGTCCTGCATAGGCATTTTTCCCCACAACATATGGTTATAATTTACATTAACTAGATCAAATTCTCAATCAGCGTGACTTCAACATATGCAAAATCTCTCAATAGGCACCATTCTAGGTCAACCGGGCTTTTATATCTCTGGTGCTATATTAATAGTTTATTATATTTTTTCAGAACCACACTAATTACACATTTTATATCATGTTAATACTGCCATGTGCACCCAAGAGGCTAGGCTGACATTGTGTGTTAAATTTGGCAACACATGTCTCAGATCAACAAACATGATGAAAATATATTAATATGAGTGGAGTCTCTGTTTTGAATGCTTAAATATGAAGGCTTTCTACTTTGCAATAATTATTTGCTTGACATAAGTTATTTTTAAATATTAATGTTTTAGATTTTTTTAGAGTCATTTTATTAATATTGAGAAATATATTCATATAATTATTAAAAAAATAAAAAATTTAACATTACTTTATAGTTTGCTTATAGAAAATCTCAATTGGAAATCACTTAATAACCGAATATTATGTTTCCTGAAATTCCAATTTTAAACTTTCTCTTCATTAAAAACATTACTTCTCACTTTTTATTTTTTAATAGAACAAAAAGAAAATGTATTTAAATTGTTATAATTTACATTAACTAGATTAAATTCTCGATCCCTATGGCTTCAACAAATACAAAATGTCTCAAATAGGCACCATTCCAAGCTAGCAAGGCTTTTATATCTCTAATACTATATTAATAGTTTATTATACTTCTTGAGAACCACACTAATCATAAATATAATATCATGCTAATACTTCCATGTGCAAGCAACAAGCCAAGGCTGACACTCTATTATGTTAATTTTGGCAATGCAAGTGTAACTTAGGGTTCTTAAAAAGAAGAATATCCATAAAGTTAGTAGGAAGGTCAATTGATAGATTTTCAATGATTTAAGACAAAAAATTCCAAAATTAACCCAAAATTTTAGAAATAGATATAACATTTGACCCAATTTCAAATTTAATAATAACATTTATAATTAACAATAATATTTAAATTATTTAATTAAATGTATTTAAATTTTGTTCTAAATTTATAACTCCACAATAACAACAACAACAATAATAATAATAATAATAATAATAATATTAAAAAATAAATGAATAATAATAATAATCATAATCATAATAATAATAATAATATTAATAATTGAAAATTTTCATTCATAGGAAAAAATATGAAACATACATATTTCCAAATCAAAATATGTAATCACACTATTTTCCTAAATCAACAACATTCGTAAAAATTCAATGTCAAACCCGTTGAGCAATCTCTTCACGATTTGCCTGCAACACAAGACCGCCAAACAATCATTAAATTTCAAATTAGTTTTAAAGTTTTTCAAAATTGAGATTTTTGTGATTTGAATTGATTTGATTTTTGTTTCAAAATGTATCACATTAAAAAAAATGCATTAATTAAAATGGCTTCCAATGCCAAGTTGCTCCATGATCCAGACATTAAGTATTAAAGTTTTTCAAAATTAAAATTTTGTAATTTGAATTGAGTTGATCTTTTTTATTCTGGATTCATATGATTTATTTAAAAAAGAAAAATATAAATTTTAACATTAACTCACAGTTTGCTTATGGAGAAACTCAATAGGCAATCACTTGATAATAAAGTATTATGTTTCATGAAATTTCAATTTTAAAACTCCCCTTCATTAAAAACATTACTGCACACTTTTATTTTTTTAACAAAACAAAATGAATTTATATGGTTATAATTTATATTAACTAAACCAAATTCTCAATCCTTGTGACTTCAGCAGATACAAAATCTCTTAATAAGCACCATTCCAGGCCAGCAAAGCTTTCATAACTCTGATGCTGTATTAATAATTTATTATACTTCTTTGGAACCACATTAATTAGAATTTTGATATCATCGAGGCTGACACTGTGTTATAAATTTGGCAACGTAGATTTCAGGTCAACAAACATTCATCTCGGGGACGTTGCGTTAATGTCGGTTGTTAACCACATAAAGGAAAAACTGTTCATGAGTTAAATAAGATGAAAACATATTAATATTGGTGGAGTCTTTATTTTGAATGCTTAAATAAGCACACTTTCTACTTTGCAATGATTTTAGCTTGACATAGGATAGGTTTAAATACTAAAGTTTTAGATTTTTTTGGGTTCTTTAAGAAATATAGTCTCCATGCTTAGTTCAATTCGTCGAGTCTTTGTTAAAAACAATTTTCTAATGGAAGGTCATAGGGTAACCCTCGGGGTTAGGCTTTGTTGATCCCCTTAGGTGGATGTGCTTAGATATTTCCCAAAAAAAGATATTGAGAAATATAAAAATAAATAAATTAAAAAATAACATTAATAATTATTTTGATTGGTGGAGTCTTTGTTTTGAATGCTTAAATATGCAGGCTTTTTACGTTGTAATAATTTCAGCTTGACATAGGTTAGGTTTAAATATTAATGTTTTAGATTATCCTTTTTCTAGAGTGCTTTTATTAATATTGAGAAATATTGTCTATATGGTTAGCTCAAGTGGCCGAGTTCTTGCTAAAAGTACCTTGTTAATGGAATATCACAGGGTAACCCTTCGGGTTAGGCTTTGTTGATCTGTTTAGGTGGATATGCTTAGATATTTCCCCAAAAAAAATATTGAGAAATATAGAAAATAAATAAATTAAAAAATAACACTAATAATTACTTTGATAAGTGTAGGTTATTTAGGAATAGGGTTTTAAGAATTCTTTTTGGTCTAATACACAACTTAATGGATAAATTAATAGAAATAAATTGAATAGATGAAATGAAGGTTTCCAAACATTTTGACCTCCACTGTTATCTTAGCATTGCAAATTCTCAGCTTTACAAATGACAAATAAGAATTCAGTAGATGAAATCAAGGGTTTCCAAACTTTCCAAACTCCTTACATTAGAGCTTCTGAATTCTTAGATTTCCAAATAATAATAAGTATTTTGATTGATATCAACATTTATTACTCATTTAATTTATATCATTGTTCACATATAACTTGGTGTGTGTGTGTGTGTATATATAATTTAAAATATCTATTAATGTTAATGAATATTCATGAGAAGTTGGGAGGTCTTGGTGTGTTGAGTTCTGCTCAAGGAATCCCAATTGTGAGCAGTAGTAGAGGAAGAAATATTTTGATGGGTGCAAGGTCATCGCTAACACATTGTCTATCCAAATGTGGAAACTATACTCCCTGTACGCAAGTATTCAAATCTAGCCAACGATACTTATGAGTGCAAATGAGTATTACCCAGAGGCATGGAGATTCACATGAGGATCTGGAATATTAAACAAATCAATAACATAATAAATATATGAAAATTTGAAATTTAAATGATGAACATATAGGATTTGAGGCATTTTCAAGGAAAATTTTCTAAAGTGGATTTGGTACAATCTGTCATTAGATTTATTTGATTGGTAGAGGAGTCAATATAGAGTATAACACATTAACATAACACATTTGCAAGAAAATTCTTGTAAGTTGATTTGGTAACAATTTGTCATTATATTTTATTTCACTGGCATAAGAGTCAATATAGGGTATACCACATTAACATAATGTGTTACGTCACTGGTATTAGAGTCAAATGTGTCAATTTTTATAGAAGTTAAATACAAAATACATGGATGCTACATAACAACAAAACATGTTTTGCCAGATTGTCTTCTAGACTACCTAGACTTGTCATCTGAACATCGCACCTTAGATATTGTAAATTGCGTTGAAATTACAATGCTTGTTTAAGAAAAAGCTTCATTCAAAACACACATGGAAAATCTAGCAAACCTAACACCAAGTATTCTTGGGGAAAGATGAAAGACTTTGCAAGAAATTTGGAAAGGAGAGAACTTCTTGTTGATTCCTGGCTTGCCACACACCATTTTGGAAATCAATAAGATCCAATGAAAATTTATCAATAGGTTCCTCATTTCAAATGATTTTATCAACCCTCAGACTATCTCGCAATGAATTGTCTAATCATCTCCCCAATTTTCTCTCTCCATTTTTCTTAGATCATCAATCGATTCAAATAAACATTCGCACCCACTTTGTTTCAACGACTCTTGGTTTTCTAGAGGATTTTTAAAATATGATCGAAGATAC
This sequence comes from Pinus tabuliformis, assembly GCA_031772625.1. Taxonomy (NCBI): domain Eukaryota; kingdom Viridiplantae; phylum Streptophyta; class Pinopsida; order Pinales; family Pinaceae; genus Pinus; species Pinus tabuliformis. The sequence continues at coordinate 92,010,089 of CM062814.1, read as the reverse complement.
ATGGTCACACTTACATCCTACACTTAATTAGTATGATATAGTAATTAACTTATACATGTAATACAAAAATCAGAAACTTGAAGAAAATATAAAAAATAGTTAAGAGTAAAAATATGAGTTAAGGAAACTCATGAATAAAATGTTTTATTTTTAATTTTAAATTGGGTAACTACATATGTATATATTCATGTGAATGACACATGCTAGCATGAATATTTTAGATAAAAGTAAATTATAATTTTGCATGGGTGAGATGAATGGCATGAGCCACAAAGGCTATAAAAAGAGGGCTTGGCAAAAAAAATATTTTTTTTGATACAACCTAATGCTACATGGATGTAATAATGACAAATGAATTTTGATTAATATTACTGAAAGTTTAGCTAATTGAGTATTATAGAGAAATGAGATATTATCAACCTTAACATCCATAAATCATGGACAAAAATTAAGAGTGTGAACCTTAACTCAATTTCAATTATGAAATAAAAAATAATAGTTATGAAATAAAAATAGAAATATACACCTAATGAAATATAGTAATTAAATTGTACATGTAACATGAAAATAAGAAAACTTAAAGAATATTTAATAAATAGTTAAAAGTAAAAATAGGAGTTAAGGAAGCACACAAATAAAATGTTTTATTGAGCGAGGGCTCATTCTACAACCCAATTGTAGATGACAGAAAACTAAGGTCTAGAAACTCTTTTAATAATGATTTTTAAAAATATGCGTTTAATGTGCATGTAATGAAAATAAGGGTGCCATGTAATATATTGTTTTCTCTTACATGTGTAGCTTTCATTTATTAACCTGCATGACTCACCATCCTTAGACCATTGAGAAATATGTTTTCCATTTACACTAATAAATTTACAAAATTAAAATTAAAACATCTCAACATTCAAAAAGAAAAATTGAGTTATAAAATTGTTAGTTTGCACATTTAAAATTATATCATAACTACAATAAGCATAAACTTTATGATCAGAGTGACATCTTCATTGGAATTATTTGATTTTCAATATTTGTGCTTCAATGTGTTTCTTGGGATCGCAATGTATAATCTACTTAATCTAGCTCATGCTTGGAATCCTCTTCCGTTTTATAAAAGTCAACATATCCCCCTTTCTGACAGTTTAATGCTCCAGACTATACATTCCAACTATGGAATTTGGATATGTAGAGCATCACATGAGGATTTGAAATATTGAACAAATCAATAACATGATACATATATGGAAAATTGAAATTGAAACAATGAACATATAGGACGTGAGGCGTTTGCAAGCAAATTCTTCTAAAGTGTATTTGGTACAATATATCATTATATTTATTTGAATCGCAGAGGAATCAATATAGATTATAACACATTAACATAACACATTTGCAAGGAAATTCTTGTAAGTGGATTTGATAACACTCTGTCATTATATTTTATTTCACTCGCATAAGAGTCAATATAGACTATACTGCATTAAAATAATGTGTTACTTCACTGTTATTGGAGTCAAATGTGTCACTTTTTATAGAAGTTAAATACAAAATATAGCGATGCTACATGACAACATGACGTTTTTCCCCAGATTTTCTTCTAGACTACCTAGACTTGTCATTTGAACATCACACCTTAGATATTGCAAATCGCATTGAAACTATAGTGCATTTATGGAATCCAAAAATTTATTTAAAAAACACATGGAAAAGATAGGAAAACTAACTCCAAGTCTTCTTGGGGCAAGATGAAAGAATTTCTGAGAGATGTAGAAAGGTGAGAACTTCTTGTTGGTCGAGCACAAAGTCTTGTACTAGCCTTGAAGCAGAGTTTTTTTGGCTTGCCATAAGCCACCTTGGACATAAACAAGATCCAATACAAGTTCTTCAATAGGATCCTCATTTGAAATGCTTTTATCAACCCTCAGGCTATCTCACAACGAATTGTCTAATCATCTCCCCATTTTTCCTAGATCATCTGTCGATTCAAATAAACATTTACACCCACTTTGTTTCAACCACTCTTGGATTTCTAAGTAGGATGGTCAAGGACACATGGTCAGACTTACTTTCCTCATACTTGAACTCTGGTATGGCTCAATTTGCAAAAACCATTTCCAAACTACAAGAGATCATGAAATGATAGTCTCAACATCATAAAGAAAATTAATTAGCCTATTTAAATGAAGTGGAACATAACATAAAATCCTTGTATATTAATTCCAATGGGGTCTTCTTGAAGGATGCACTAACCATTATTAGAAAACTAGATCAAGAGAGATATGGTCTTCCTAACAAAGAAGATAATGAATGACACCTTAAAAGTAGATATGTGTGGATTAGTGAGGGTGACAAAAATACTAAGCTTTTCTATTGCATAAAACAAGGTATTCTTTATGAAAAATTATGACAAAAAGGTAGTTTAAAATCAAAGGGTTGTGAATGTTACATAGATGATAATACTCCCCATTAGCATAAAATAATTTACAAAATTGTCAGAAAAGGGAGAACTATTTGTTAGAAAGAAACAAATTTGTCGTAAAAGTTGTCATAAATTCAAAACCAATGAGAGGTGATCATAAAATAAAATAAATAAAACTAACCCTATTTTAAAAAATAAATTTTATGTTTTTTTTTTTAATCAATTTTTGTTCAGTAGTTAACGTAAATTTGAAATAAAAATAAAAATAAAAATAATCTTATGTTAAAATAAAAATTTTACGTTATTGTTTTTTTAATTAAATTTTGTTGGGTAGTTTTGAGTTGGTCTAGGTGGTTGGTGGTTTATTGGATTGTGTGAATAATCAATGTCTTCAACCATGTAGAGGGTTCTTCACCATGTAAACTATTGCAATGGTTTGTTGCAATTGTCAATATAAATCAATGATATATACAAGAAGTTATAATACATATTAGAATTTTGGCCACCAAGAGATGTAAACCTTGTATTGTTGAGAGGGCAATGCAAAATACTAAAATAGTTTGTTGTTAGTTTTAGTGCAATTCAAAATGTTTCTTTACAATTTTAGAGATGATGTTCTCAGAGGAAACATTGGAGATATTGAACATCATCAATTGCACTGCACTAGAGTTTCCCATCAAAGTTGTAAAAGTTATGAATTAATGGGCGTTGATGTCTGACTCATTTTCATCTAATACGTGATGATGTCTGAAATTTTTGAGGTTGTGATGCAAATTTAGATTTGGAATGATAGTCATCATACTGTTCATGAATTAATATTAGTTTATTTACTACCTGTATTTTTTCAAAATATATCAAATATTTTCTATTGGAACTCAAAAGACCATCTTTGAAGATTTAGAGCTAATCTATGTTGGATAGGTTATAGAATATGTCAATTTGGCATAATGTGAGTGATTTTTCTTTATCTTCTAGCTTTGAATGGCATTTTGTTTACTGATTTTTATCTTCAATCATTTTTTATATGACACTATTCTTTTGGAATTTATGTCTTATAACATTTCTTTTACAATATCTCAGTCAATTACTAATTTATTATTAACAAATATATTGTTATTAATAAATATATCTGAAAATTATGGTTGATGATTAATCTAAAATTTATATGTATCATAAAACTGATTGTGTTAAATAATTTTATAAAATTAATAAATTGAAGGCGTATTGTATTTTTGTTTTTAATATATGTGTGGGCGGTGGACTGTATATTATTATAAATAAAGAAAATGTGTGGAGATATATTTATGTGGTAAAGAGAATTTAAACTTCAAAAATGGTTTATTTTTATGTATGAGATAAATTTTCTTTTGATTCCAAGTTTTGGAAAAGGATATAGATATTTTAGTGAGATATCGTAATGTTTTCTTCCTATTAATAGTGATGGGTGAGATTAAATGCCTTTACCTTTTCTTCAATAATAATGGACGACTAAGACCAATACTATAGTAGTGATTGGTGAGATTAAATGTTTTTACCTTTTCTTCAATAATAGTGGACGACTAAGACCAATACTATTGGATGTATGGATTCACCTAGATACTATGACATCTTTACTTTATGTCTAATTTCAAGAAATTAAAATCTCCAGTTTTATATTAATGGTACATCTTGTAGGGAGAGGAAATAACTAAATATGTTTAGAGATGAAGTCATGAAGAAGGAACCATGGACAAGAATAGATTGGGCATTTCACTAGGGAATAAAGTCATCAACCAGACCAGACCCTTGTTTCACACTATGTCTTTTTGTCACTAAATTTTTTTAAATACATTATATTTTATAATTTACTGATTTTTTTTCAATGATTTTTTTAAGTTAATATATGAGTGCTTCAATACTTGTTTTTATGTGTTTCTAGTTTCCAAAACATGAAAATAAAATATCTTCAATTAAAACCACGAGATTATAGAAAGAAAATCTAATAATTATTGATTTCATTTTTTATTTATCTTTACTGTTATATTTTAATGAGAAAAGAAATTATCACTTAAATAATAATATAAATTTAATAAATTATAATATATATTAAATCTATTTTAATTATAAATTTACTAGTATAGATCTGTTTTAAATATGGATTTAGTATAAGTCAAGAAGATCAAAATTTTTCATATGTAAATTTTTTTAGAGAACAAAATACTATGTTAATTTTCATTGTTTAAATTGTATTTTTCAATGTTAATAAATGTTTTAACCATAAAACTTAATTTTTTCATCATATACATAATTTTTTAAAAATAATATATAATATATACATAATTGACATTAAAATATTTTACATAACATATAGATCCAAATTAAAATGGTTTTTTAAATTATTAATGTTTTTTTAAGTATATATCAATATTAATTCGTATTAAAATATTTTATTGCTAACACACATTGAATATTTTTTTATAGACAACATTAAAATATTTTATTTTAAATTTATTTTTTTTCTATATATAGATATATATTAAGTTGATATCGACATAAATCTTCAAATAGTTCATTTTAAATATTTTTGAAAAGTATAAGATTTAAACATCTTATGGACACATTTTTTTTTAGTTCTAATTACTTGAGATAGTATTCAACTTTTTTATTATATCTAACATAATTTTTCTATTTAGAACACAATTTTGATTTTTATTTTAAAGGGAATGGACAAATTTACACACCCCCTCATGCTAGGTTATAGAATGAGCCTTTCGGCTCTCTCTCTTTCTCTCTCTCTCTCTCTCTCTCTCTCTCTCTCTCTCTCTATATATATATATAATTTAAAATTGATGAAAAACACTACATACTTGTAACCATTATTTAAAAAAACTCACACATGATCAAAAAGTAGTGAAGGCCATGTATAATTTTTGAGCTTTTTTCACCGGAATTGATCAAAATCTCCAAATACAATTTCAAGATTTTTTTATTGTTTAAAATATATTTTTTAATGCATAAATGGATTTAGCACCCTAAAAAACCCATGCGGATAAAACAATTTAAACTCAAGTTTTTTAATCTTTATCAGATTTTGATTAAAATCAACCAAAAAAATGTCCTAAAAAAATCATTTAGTTTATAAATTAAACTATACCTACCATTTTTTGTTGCCATTAAAAAAATGACATTTTCACTAAAAAAATTTCGTAAAAAAAATCATTTCGTCTATAAATTAAACTATACCTTTTTTTGTTGTTATTAAAGAGTTAGCTTTCAGCGATGATCACTTTTTCCATGTTTAACCGTAAAAAAAAAAGTTAATTACCTTTTATGATGAGGCAGGTCAATTTCTGCTGTTTCAGTTCACCCATTGCTACATTCACCTCTTTCTTTTGCCAGCGTTCTTTTCACTTTGTTGAGGGGGGTTGACATTAGAGATGGACTTTTTACAATTAAATTATTCGTTATAAGGTGGTTTGTATGTCAAGTACAGTTGAACAGTCTTTGTTGAGTGGAGGTGACATTAGAGATGGACTTTTTACAATTAAATTATTCGTTATAAGGTAGTTTGTATGTCAAATATAGTTGAACAGTTGTAATGACTGGGCAGTTTTTATTGAAATTATGGAAACTAATAAAGAATGGGCTATAATACCAAATTTGAAAGTTATTTTTTGTTTGAAATTTCTATCCTCGTGAAGACACAAACAAAGTTTTTCCTTTTCATTTCAACCCTCGTGAAAACACCAACAAAGATTTTCCTAATCCTCGTGAAGACAAATACAACTTTTTTAATAGGTATTTAGTGAGCGAGAATAACTTGTAAATTAAAATATGGTACTAGAAGTTTGTGATGTTAGGGATTTGATTAAAAAATTGTTTTTATAAATTTGCATATTTTAAATTGGTTTAAATTATTAAATTTTTAAAAATAAATTGATCATTATATTTAGAAATAATATTTATTTAAAAAAAAAATTATTTAAAATTTGTATTTATTTATTTATTAATTAAATTAAATAAAAAAATAAAAAAACTAATAACAAATTGAAAAAAATATTGAAATAGCAAAATATTTATTCAATAACAAGAAGAGAAATTGAGACGCAGTGGTGAGAACAACTCTTAACTAAATTAATGATATTCCATTAATAGGAGTAAAATATCTAACTAATTAGTTATTAAAATAATTTATTTAATTAATTTAGAAAGCAATTTAATATAAATAATTAGTTTAGTAATGCATTATTAATGTCATTTGTCTCAATAAGAAAAACACCCCTATTGAGGTTGTAGAGTACCTCTTTTCTTTCTCCTTAGCTTTATGGAGTGAAAGATTTAAACAATAATATATTATTGATTTAATAAATAAAAGAATTCAAGTCATATAGTGATCTAGGTTAAAAAGTTTTTAGGTTATATAGTCATTAGGTTATTTATTCATATTTAGATTAATATTAGAGTTATATAGCAATATATATTATTATTATTATTAAGTTATAGGTCTTATATATTAGCATTATTTTGTCATATAGTGTCATTATCTTATAGTATCATATTTATTAATATTAATATATTATTAATATATTTACATTAGTTTTAGATAATAAGTTTATATAAAGATTATGTCTTATTAATGTTATGATATTAAAATATTTATTTTAGTTTTTTGTGATTGATATAAGCTTTAGGGTTGATTTTGATTAAATTTAATATATGCATTTGAAGTTGTAGGCTTGATTGTTTGTAATTCTAATATATATATATGAATTTATTTAGACCTTAGGTTAGATAAATATTTAGATAAATTCTTAGTTATGTCTTTAAGTTATATAAATATTAATGTTTTTAGGTTTTGATTTAAATATTTAAATATTAAAATTTATATTCTAGTTTCTAGATATTATTACCATTAGGGTTTCAGGTTTTTAAAAAATATTTTTTGATATTTTTATCATTATCTATTTTAGTATCTAGATAATTATTTGATTTTAAAATTATTTTAAAATGTTTAGTTTAATGTTTTTGTTTTAAAGTTACTAAATAAATAAAATTAATTTATTAAAATTAAAATTAATTTATTAAAATTAAAATCAATAAATAAAATTAAAATTAAAAATTAAAATTAAAATTAGGTTTCATTATTTTTCCAGCCGACCTGTGCTTTACCTCTATCATTCTGCCCTCATAAGTATATATTCCCTCCATCTGGCTCTTCTTTTTATCCTCTTTCTCTTCATCTTTCTCTTTTCCCTGATGATGGATCCCATTTGGGATTCGAAACGTTGGTGTAAAAACTCCATTACTGTGGGTTCTCCGATCAGAAATTCAAATAACACAAACCACAGATCTCTGAAATCCAAAAAGAATTCAAATACAATATATATTGTAGGGTAGTGATAGTCGAATGATTTTTTTGGTATATTGGAAAATACCTCTAAAAATCACATTATTTAACCTGTTTCTAATACTAACCCAATACACATTCCTACTTTAAAAAATCCCTACTTTCACTAGATATTGTAGTATCCATTTTTCATTAATATTTTTTATACTGAGTTATATTTTTTCATTAACTTTGAGCTCCACTTTTTATACCTCACAATATAAAAACCCTTTACCCCTTATATATCCCCCCATATATTATGTCATTTTTCCCTCAATATATATACCCCAATATGAATGCATGTGGTATGGTATATGGAATCCTATAGTCTTTCTTTGGGAAGAGCTAATAAATTGAGATGTGAAATGGATAAACTAATCACTTGCTCAAGCACTTGGACTTGCATAAATTTTGGTGGGTAGTAACCACTAGTAAGTCTACCCATTTACAATTTTACTCCTACATAAGTGTTAAGGTAAATATAAATAATGATGAGAATACAATTTTGGTAAATATATTTATATACATTTTATTCCTATCTATTTTTTATGGGAAGACTTGCTTAAATTATGGTGGAAGCAATTTGATTGTAAATATTTTTGCTTGTAGGTTTCCACAATCAATAATCACATTGGAAAAGTGTTTCTAGAGTGACACCACAAAAAAATATAAAAATAATACATGATTATTGCAACCATATCCATAAATTATGGCATAAAATATGTGAGGCAATTATCGATATTGTTAAAAGTTTTGTTTAAGTTGGGAAAACTAAACTAATAAACTCCTAAAAGAAAACATTAAATGAAAGAAATAAAAATCTGATATACATCTCAAAAATGAGATTCACAACATGATAAATAATCAACAATGATTAAAAACAAGGAAAAATCAAATTTAAATTAACAACGAGCTAGTGAGGATTCCAGGCCAAAACCTTGAAATCATGTAGAGTATAAGTTGTGTAAATAAATTTAACAAAATACACTAGGCATATAAAGATAGATATTGTATAGAAAAGCAAGTTGATTTTATTAGAATAATGGCCATATCTTAACAACAGGTCTCTGCGAGGACCATTCACCATTTCTAGGACTCAAACTAGTGTAATGTACAAAATCATACACAACAGTCAAGGAAATCCATTGTAAATGACAACATAACGATCCTTCTATAGAAATTTTGAATAATATGACACTTATTCACAGAGATTATCCCGATTATACACTATTGCGGAATGCATGCATAATACATAACCTCCTCTACGTTGATCATCAATTTTGCGGAATTAAAAACAATGAAACATCAATCGCATGCACACATTAACACAGTATGTAACCCGGGGAAAGCATACAGCTGAAAACCCCACACTATCTGTATATTAAAATGATTGAGAACATGTAACAATACATAGTACAATACTCCTCACAAGTACTTAGTACTATCTCCACCTGTTACACACAAAACTAGCTCAGATATGAATCAATCATAGGTTCAAATCTCCTCCACTGTTTGCCTGCCTCCACTGTGCAATCTTGCATGAGAATAGATGAGAATGGCTGATCCAAACTTGTATTTCCCTTGGCTGAACCACGCAATCCTCATTGGAAATACTCAATCCTTTGATTGTGCAAATCTCATGCACAACTATAGTCACAACCGATAGCAATCTCAACCTCTAACACCTGTCTCCACTGAACTGTCCATGCACTAAGTTCACTGATGTATTCTTTAGTTGCTTTATGAGTTAATAATTAGTGAATTAATTAACAATTAATTCACATCACTCATCACTAGTGTATTCTGTAGTTAGACTAAATACAACTAGTTCAACTAAGTCAAACTGAACACAACTCCATCAACTCCTCAATCAACTCCACCAAACTCAATCACTTGAGTTCTAACTGAAGTCCATCATGCAATAGCTCAACTGACTCATAAGAAAAGCGTATTTCCTTCTGACAACTACATGTGCCACATCTGTAGCTCGAACTAAAGTGCTCCAAGATGATAAGATAATGTATTTAGTCCAAATATTATTATGAGCTAATAATATTCGACTGTTCTATTTTTAGCCTGGCAATCTAAAAATAGACTCCGTCCATATGTCTAAAAATAGAAGTCCATCTATTTTTACCAACATGACCAATCATCCACAAATAGCATCCTGCAACTCATAGACCATGATCCATATGTCTAAAAATAAACATAGTCTAAAAATAGACTTTGCGCTAAAAATAGCCTGCGGGCCCACTTAGTGAAGGCGACTCCTTTCCACTAAGCTCCATCATCTTGTTGCATTCTCAACACTTCCTCTCAACAAGATATGTATTATCAGCAACCCCTATCCTGCCTCGGTGGTATTCGAATTTGCTCCTGGTGAGCGCCTTCGTCAAGATATCAGCATCCTGATCCTCCCTTGGAATGTATGAAAGTAACATGATTCTCCGCTGCACACAATCTCTGATATGATGGTACCTGATGTCAATGTGCTTAGATCTATCATGAAATACTGGATTAGCCGAGAGTTTAGTGCAACTCTGGTTATCACAATAAATCACAGTAGGCTCCAAGTATGAATTGAACAACCCAACCAGGATCTTCCTCATCCATATAGCCTCGCATGCAGCCAAACTTGCTGCCATATACTCGGCCTCTGCTAAACTGAGTGCCACGGATCTTTGCTTCCTGCTGTACCAAGAAACTGATGTCAACCCGATACTGAAAATCCCTCCAGATGTGCTCTTTCTGTCCGTTGGGCTCCCTGCCCAATCTGCATCCATGAAGCCACATAGCTTCACCTCATCCTCCTGTCTGTACCACAATGCATATCCCAATGTGCCTCTGAGATAATGCAATGCATGCTTGCCTGCCTTCCAGAATAGCTTGGTTGGCTTAACCATAGCTCATGAAAGCTGGTTAACATCATAGCATATATCGGGTCATGTATTGACTAGATACATAAGCAACCCCACCAACTGTCGATAAACAGTGGCATCCACTACTTCTGCTGAAGTAGCATCCTCCTTCCTCCAACCTCCAGGAAGAGGAGTATCAATAGGCTTGCAGCCATGCATGTTGAACTTCTCCAGTATCTCCCGAGCATACTTACCCTGAGAAACAAATAGTCCATCACTGCGCTGCCAAATTTCCAATCCCAGGAAATAATGAAGGAGGCCCAAGTCCTTCATCTCAAACTCCTTAGCAAGATCATCCTTGCATGAAAGTATCAACATCTCATCACCTGTTAGAATCAAATCATCTACATAAAGTACAATGATAAGCAACTTACCCTCCACCACAATCTAGTATAGGTTAGGATCCGCCTCACTCTTGGAGAATCCAAGTCCGCTGAAATAACTGTCTATCCATGTGTACCAAGCACGTGGTGCTTGTTTCAACCCATACAACGCTCTCTTGAGCCTACACACATGCGACTCACTGCTGAAGATATCGAAACCTTCAGGCTGCTCTATGTACACCTCCTCCTCAATGACTCCGTTGAGGAACGTAGTATTCACATCCATCTGATGAATGTGCCACCCCATCTATGCTGAGAGAGCAAGAATCGTCCGTATGGAAGAATACTTGCGATAGGTGCAAAGGTATCCTCATAATTGATCCCCTCTATCTGTGAAAAGCCTCGGGCAACAAATCTTGCCTTGTACTTCTCCACACTCCCGTCAGTTGCCTACTTCACTTTGTAGATCCATCTTGAACCCACTACTGATTTCCCCTCCGGTCTTGGGAAAATCTCCCATGCACTGTTTCTGACATTCGAATCATACTCTTCCACCATGGCATTTACCCATGCGGGATCCTCCACAGCTTCCTCGAAAGAGGATGGCTCAGTCACAACACATTTGCTCACAAGATCCATGTGTCCAGTGTACCGATCAGGTGACTGTCTCTATCTGCGTTGAGCTGTAGGTGGTCCTACAACCTTCTCTACATCATGAGCCAGTCACTCAGCTTCTGTCATGTGCTTTCGCCCTCTGATGGTTGGCGCTGCATGAGTGGTCTCTTCCACTCTGTGAACTTCGTCCTATGGCTGATCCATGTCCTGAAGCTCATCCTTAGGAACTAATAGCTCCTCATCTGCATGCAAGTGTGGCTCCCTCTCAAGCAAGCACTTCATGGCTTTCTCCTCCTGAAATTTGATATCCTGTCGCACAACAGTCTTGCGACTGTCTAGAAAATACACATGATAGTTGTGGGGCATATCAGTGTACCCCACAAATATCCCAACCTCTGCGGTTGGCTCCAGCTTCTTCCTGGCATCCTTCGTCACATGCATGTAAACGTTAGAACCAAAAATCCTCAAATGAGAAATATCAGGCCTCTTACCAGAATAAGCCTCCTCAGGTGTACTCATGCAAAGTATCCTGTGAGGACAACGGTTTTGCACATATACTGCAATATTGCATGCTTCTTCCCACAAGTGAAGGGGTAGGCCCTGATCATGCAACATCGCCTGTGCAGCACCCATGATCGTTCTGTTCTTCCGCTCAGCAACCCCCTTCTGCTGTGGGTTATGGGGAGCTATGAGCTCTCTTCGAATCCCTTCTGTGCTGTAGAAGTCCTTGAACTCGCCAGAGATGAATTCACCACCATTGTCACTCCTAAGAGCCTTCACCTTCTTCCCTGATTCCTTCTCGACCAGTGCTTTGAACTCATAGAACTTTGAGTATGTCTCGCTCTTCTTCTGCATGAAGAAGATCCAACACTTTCGAGAGAAATAATCAACAAAGATCACATAGTACATGTGCTTTGCTTTCGAAGCTACTGAGAAAGGTCCACACATGTCTGTGTGAATTCTCTCAAGGATTGTCGTGGCACGACTATCATTCTCGTGAAAGGTGGCTTTCACAAATTTTCCCAAAGTACACCCCTTGCACTGATCTGACTGCGCAAGAGTGCCTTTAGGAAGCCCAGTAGTAATCTGTTGCAGTATCTTCAAGGCTCTGTGGTGAAGGTGGCCCAATCTCCTGTGCCACAACTTGCCATCATCCCGGCTCACCAATCCTTCTGCCTTGCATGCCATTGCTGCACAGCCATCTACATGCAACTGATAAAGGTTCCTGACTCGAACCCTTATCTTCCGGGTTTCTCCAGTTGTCTTACTATGCAGGAAAGCCTTTCCCTCGCTGAAAACAACATCATATCCCTTGTCTTCTAACATCGCCACAGAGATAAGATTCTTCTTCAATCCTGGAACATGCATCACTTCCTTCAATACAAAGGGTTTACCAGACTCCCTCTCAAAGGAAATGGTACCGATACCGGTCGCACTGTATCTACCATCATCACCCATCTCGATGTGCACTCCAAGATCTTTCTCCTCCAGATCAGAAAACAAATCTCGATCTCCTGTCATGTGGAAAGATGCACCACTGTCCAAGAACCATACCGATCCCATCACACTTGATACCAAGCATGCGATCAACGAAAAATCAAGCTCAAAATGCGAGGCTAAGGCCTCTCCTGCTGCAGATCCAATAGCTTGCTTATTTTTCTTCTTCTGCAGACAATTTATGGCATAATGTGCGTGTTGGTGACAGTGAAAACACTTCACCTTGGACATGTCTTACTTCTTGCCTTTCGCACCGGAATGAGAAGCTTTCTTGTTCTTCCCCTTCTTTTCTTTGGCAGCCAAAGCGTAATTTTCTTCATCAGTTTCCTTTGATGAAGATCCATCCTTGGTATTTCGCCTGATCTCCTCCTGCACAAGATCTGACCAAAGTCTCTCCCATCCTGGTAATTTCTCCCGACCATTGACAGAGTCCTGATAGGAATGCCAACCCTTGAGAAGACCAAGGAGAGCCAAGCTCACCAGGTCCTCATCATCGACAGTCACCCCCACACTTCCCAGCTCATCCCAACATTGAGTGAACTTCGTAAGATACTTGGGCATACTGTCTCCTTTCTCACACTTAATGTTTCTGAGTTTATCCTTGAGCGCCAACTTCCTCTGGTTTCTCTTGCTTTGGAATAGATCTGTCAACGCTTTCCACATCAAGTATGGAGAAGCCTTTCCATGCAGGCTGGACACAATGTGATCCTTCACGCCCTCCAACAGAATCCTTCAATGTCTTCTTTTGCCAAGCCTCAACTTGAATAGTATCAGTAGGCTTTGGGACCTCAGCCTCTATGAAATCCTTCAGCCCATTATCATCTAACACCGCCTCCATCTTGTTTTTCCATGCAATATAATTCGAGCTGCCCTCAAGAGCATACTCCAATCGCAATCCGTTGAAAAACATTTCAAATTTTACACCAAGAAAACATTGCTGCAAATTCGAATTCCACCAGCTAAAAACTCAACCACTTCTGATCTAAAATTCATGAGAACAAAGTATTTCTCGTATAGAGATTAACTGTATGGGCTTTTACCGGATATCTCACCTTCCAAAGGAAGGATGAATCCAGAGGCTACCTGGCCCGATTACAAACTCTGCCTGAAGAAATAAAATGTAAACACTTTCTGAATAATAGATCTAATGATCAACTCTGCTCTGATACCATGAAGAAATTTTGAATAATATGACACTTATTCACAGAGATTATCTTGATTATACACTATTGTGGAATGCATGCATAATACATAACCTCCTCTACGTTGATCATCAATTTTGCGGAATTAACACATTAACACAGTATGTAACCCGGGGAAAGCATACAGCTGAAAACCCCACACTATCTGTATATTATAATGATTGAGAACATGTAATAATACATAGTACAATACTCCTCACAAGTACTTAGTACTATCTCCACCTGTTACACACAAAACTAGCTCAGATCTGAATCAATCACAGGTTCAAATCTCCTCCACTGCGCAATCCTGCATGAGAATAGATGAGAATGGCTGATCCAAACTCGTATTTCCCTTGGCTGAACAACGCAATCCTCATTGGAAATACTCAATCCTTTGATTATGCAAATCTCATGCACAACTATAGTCACAACTGATAGCAATCTCAACCTCTAACAACTGTCTCCACTGAACTGTCCATGCACTGAGTTAACTGATGTATTCTTTAGTTGCTTTATGAGTTAATAATTAGTGAATTAATTAACAATTAATTCACATCACTCATCACTAGTGTATTATGTAGTTAGACTAAATACAACTAGTTCAACTAAGTCAAACTGAACACAACTCCATCAACTCCACCAAATTCAATCACTTGAGTTCTAACTGAAGTCCATCATGCAATAGCTCAACTGACTCATAAGAAAAGCATATTTCCTTCTGACAACTGCATGTGCCACATCTGTAGCTCGAACTGAAGTGCTCTAAGAGGATAAGATAATGTTTATAGTCCAAATATTATTATAAGCTAATAATATTTGATTGTTCTATTTTTAGCCTCGCAGTCTAAAAATAGACTCCGCCCATATGTCTAAAAATAGAAGTCCATCTATTTTTAACAACATGAACAATCATCCACAAATAGCATCCTGCAACTCATAGACCATGATCCATATGTCTAAAAATAGACTTTGTGCCAAAAATAGCCTGCGGGCCCACTTAGTGAAGGCAACTCCTTTCCACTAAGCTCCATCATCTTGTTGAATTCTCAACACCTTCTGAACAACAAGAAGGAAGCTTTCTTTCTATAGAAAGATCACTGTTAACATTGATTTTAGACCTTCTGAACAACAAGAAAATGATCAGAAAGAAGATAAGATACCTTCACAAATCCTTGAAAAATTGAGCAAAGTCACCTTAATTGGTCTCTCCATAGAGATAGAAATCTCTTCACAACTATCTCTCCTCTTTCTAAAGAGGCCTCAAGTGGTTTTGAAAGTTTCCAAATTTAACGAATCAAATTTGTTGCATTCTTAATTAGTTTTAGCAAGGGTAAGAGGAGGGATTTATAAAGGCTAGTTTAGGATTTTTTAAGTTAAGAATTAGACATTAACAGTTGGCAACCTCATTTTCATTGGATTAGGCCTCTTTGTCTCTTTTAAAACTTAAATCAACTAAAATCATTAAATTCAATTATCTCATAAATGTTGATCATTATAAAACATAGCAAGATTGTACCATAACCATGAATCATATGCAATCAACTATTAAAATAAACCCATATATTCACATATCACAATCTCATACATAAGACCTTGTATCTCGAGTCTCCTTGTGTCTCCATTTATCATTCACATACATAGTGGTTCCACAAAATAAATATGTGCATAAAAAACATACAAATATGTATATTTTATTTTTCGAAATATAAACATAGTATCCATTAGATAAATGAAAAGTAACATGCTATAAACTACAAATAAACAACAACAAAAACTTGACCTATGCCCAAAGTAGTGTGCTGTAAAAAACCAAAATAAATTTCCTTGCCTATGACGAGGAGCTGACTCTGCATGCTCGCTCCTATGCTCTTTCCTTTCTTATTAATGAAACTCATTGATGTAGATTTAATTTATTTTTCATTACACACATACGAGAAATAACATGACATCATTCGTTAACCGGTGTACAAGACTGAAATTTTTAATAAAAATAGAGGGAACAAAAACCGAAGCAAGGGAAAAAGAATGAAATTATATATGCATATAATCAACCTCGGTGGCAAAAGAAAATCAAAACAGAATGGAATGATACCCTTACCCACAAAAGGGAGCCCCCCATGAAGCCTGCACATATTCAATAATGTTCATGATATGATAAAAATAATAACAAATAATAACGAATAATATGGATAACTAAGTGAGAGGGCCAAATATATTCATCATATTTTATAATGGAGACCTAGTGGGACATGATTAAAACAAAATATTGTCAGAGCAGAAGATAATATGTGATTGTTTTTTTAATAGATAGAATTGGTGGTGAGAAGACAACATAAACCCTAGGTGCCCAAATGAAAACATATTGAAAGAAGAAAGGTACCAATACATAAATATTGTTATGTAGATAGATTTGTCAATGAAATTGGCCATGATTTGAGCAAGATTACCTGTGCATGGCCTTCACATGGTTTTCTTCCATGAATCCCTAAGGCCTTGAAAGATCCCTCAGGCGACTTGATAAGAAGATTTGAAAACATATTAGACATTAATTAAAAGCTATCAAAAACTAGATTATTTCATTGTGAATGTAAATAAGGGTGAAGTTTTAAATAGAATTGAGATAACCCAATAGCCATTGAGAACAAAACAAGCTTAAAAAATAAATTATTATATAATAAATAATCAACACCTAAAAACAACAATTAACACTATAATTAATCAACCAGGGGTGACTAATTAGCGGCTCAGGTAAATATATGACCAAGCCCTTTTAAATAATTTCTAAACCAAATATGTCCAAGGCTTAAGAGCCCCAAAGGCTTATGATCATGATGCACAGGGAAACATTACCAAAAATTAAATGAGATTTGTGACTGGAACTGAACTCAAAATTATATATTTTGAGGGTAAATTCCATCTCCAACCGAGAGGGAAAACACACATATATATTCACATGTATACAATAGGAAGGGAGTAGGGTAAAATGGGAAAACAACCAGTGTAATCCACAAAGAAAACAAATGACTAATGTTTCGTACATACCTGGTGAGTAGAGGAGCCACAACAAGAAATCAATTTTGCACAAACTTTCTCTAGACTACGTTACTAAGCCCCAGACACAACAAACCCTTATCGACCACCAGAATTAACTTACAGGAATGGGAGGATTATCAAATGGTGGAAATAACAACATAGTAGGGTTTTGGGAGTTGTTAAGAATCAAAATGCTCAGCTTGAGGTGGTGGAGTAAATGGAGGTGAATGAGATAAACAAGCAAATTTAACTGAGAAATACTTACAATGTTATATTCATGCATGCAAACTGTATATGCTCGAGTGAGGAGGTTATGATGTGGAGGAATTTCATGCAACAACTTAACAATTGACAAGAGTTAGGTCAAGCCCACGGTGAACTAGCTAATTAGACCCTCAAAATAATGCCAAGTCAATAGCCAACCAAACAAAATAATAGACCACATAGAGGCTTGGAATTCACATCGAATTAAATGTAAATCACATCACATCACTCAAGTCTCATCACATAATTTCTAAAGAAAATAGAAATAAATTTTCTGGCAGTGAGGATCCGGTCAAGAAACCCAGCAACGCCCTTAAAATCAATACCGACAACTCTTAGTAAAAAAAACTTGTCACTATTAATTTTGTGTGTTCATTTCCATATGGAAATACATCTCCAAACAAAATCCCATAACCAAGTAATGTTATTGTAGCACAACTCATAAAGTATATTACATGCCAAGCACATTAAACCACTTCCACAAGTCGTAACTCAATTTTAATCCCGCCATAAACAATATGACATGTAATCACAAACCTTAACATATAATCTTTATGAAAAGATCAAAATTGAAGCGCTTTGGAACAATACTATAAAGTATTAAAATTTTACATTATATAATATGCTCTGACCAAGGCTGCACGAGATCTCTATGGAAAATGTGTATTTTTTTAACCATTTGTGCACATCAAATTCCAGTGTGAAGATATCGTTAGTGCCCAACAAACGATACAAGGCATATAGAAGCAACACCTTGAAAACAAGCGATACCCACCAACACTTTACATTTGAACCCTTTTTTCAATTTTGGTAGCACATAATATATGTATATCTTTCAAGCCTGTGAGTGGTTCATCCAATTAATTGAATAAGAAAAAATAATTGATTATCATCCAATGAATCATTCATGCCATGGACATAAACCTAATTTTAGAAGTAGTGTCCTTGTGGCCAAAATTTTCTTATAAGAGGGGTCCCACCTATTAAGTATTTAATTATCAATTAGATATAACAAAAGGTATTAAGGAGAGTTTAATTTTTAACATGCAATGGTTTGCGGGTGTAATTAGTGTTGGACATCATCATCATTGGCGACTTCACAGCGAGACTGGAAAAGTAGGCTAGGACTCAAGATCTTTGGTTATATAGAAGGTAAATGATTGTAAAAGTGAAGGTTGTTGTTTGTCCAAAGGGAGGGTAGCATGGGCAGCAAGAAACGAGACTTGAGAGACTTAACTTATGATGACTTATAAATTTAATGATAAGGTTTGAAACTTTAAGGTTCATCCCTGTAATGATAAGGAGGAAGGAAGCTTGGTTCTTCTGCAAAATATCTTGTTGCAAGGATGCCTTTTTTTTTCAAAATATATAGTGCTTTTAGAAAGTACAGTGTAAAATATTAGCTAAATGTTTTCCCTTTATAACATTTACATGTTGAAGGATATGCTACTAGTAGGATTTCTTGATTGTTTTATCAAATAAGAAATAATAAAAATAATAAACCTTTTTGAAAAGGACATGAAATCTGTAGAGACGAGTTGTCAACAACAAGCAAAGTATTGCATAAAATAAACCAAAGAAAGTAAAAAGAAGATTAAAACAATGAAACATAATTAAAACTGGGGAAAAGCAAATTAAAATTTTGGAGTTTTATTTTATTTTATTTATTTATTATTTATCTACATGAAGAAATGTGATGAGTTCTGATACTCATACTGGATGAAATTACGCATAAAGGAATGTGTTATGAATCAAACATGCAAAGTTCATAACTCACTGGATGATAGTTAGGCGAGGGTGATTACCTTGCTGGCTGACAAAAGTGTGTGGTTGTGACAATGGTTTAATGAAAAGGCAAAAATATTGTTGGTTGTTATGCATGATGTTCCAACTAACAAGTGTTTCCATACAATTGCATACCATAATGGCTAAACAAGGGTATTCATGCACACAATGCTTAGAATTCAAATTTAGAGAATGATCAATGCCAATATTTTTATCATGAAGTGTTTTAAGAATTTGAAGTTTAGACCTTTCAAATTCAATCAGAACAGTAGCCATGACCTCTATAGGGTTGAAAACGATCTATTTATTTTTGAGTTTATCGTAAAAGGTCTCAACGTCCATTTCAAGAACGTGAGAGGTATTTCCAAGACTAAAAGGAGAGAGTTATTTTCCAAGTTGATTAGAATATGACTCATCATCAGTCATGTCATGACAAGGGCTTTTGTATTCAAGACACTTTTCAAGGAGGGGTTCATTAAAGGATGAAGCATATTTCATATCATGGAAACCCTTGGGAATCATAATTCAACTCATCTTCATCATACACATCATATATAACACTGCAACTAGGAAAATTAAGGTCAAAACTAGCCTTGGTACTAAGGTATTCATCATATATGGGAGATTCATTAAAGAATGAATCTTAAAATTTTATTATGAAAGAATTCTTGATGATTAAGGTTGGATCTATATTCATCACAATCGTAAAAAAAATACCATAGTCATCATTGTTAATATCCAAGGAATGAAAGGTGTTCTAGAGATCAGGAGTGGGAACGTATTCATCAAAATTTGAGAAAAAATATTGTCCATGTAGATCAAGAAAGGTATCCTCATCATCAAGATTCAACACTTTAAGATCGAAGTCATCACAGATAACAACAACTTCGGGATAAAGTAGTTCATGATTTTTTTGAGGTCCACACTGATCATTGTATGGATGACATTCAAGATTTTATTTAAAGAGTGACTCATCAAATGGAAAGATATCACATGGAGATCTTAAATCAACTAGGAAGGGATCAAAAGAAACTTATTTATAAACAGTTAGGGACACAAATTTAAAATATGCTAACTGGAACCCATAAGAAAATATTTTAGACTCTGCATATTAGAATCCATAAGAAAATGAGGTTTTAGAATTTGTGTACTAGAACCCATAAGAAGCAATAAGATTATTTCTTTCTAATTTGTATTTCCTTCTAGCTTGAATGTGAATTCGACAAGTTGAAGAATCATGGGAATTATTGCAGAATTTACACCAAAACTGGGGTTGGGAAGGCTCAGGTGAAGGGGGGAAATCATAGATGAATCTATCAAAGTCGGCTAGCCAGAAAATATCAGGGTACCTGTCCGCTGGCTCTCCAAAAAGAGTGAGAGTAAATAGATAAGAGGTAGTAAGAAGGTCATAGATTCATCTCGAATAAAAAAATATTAAGAAATTAATGACATGATCATGAGTGGATTTGTTAAGAGAAACAAAAAAAGTTGAACAAAGATGCCAATGAAAAATCTTAACCATAATTTGAAAAGGAGAACACATGCTTAACAAAATGACAAACTAAGGAGAAAAAATAATTTTTCTCCCCAATATGGTTGCTAAAATATGTTGATAGTTTTGTTTAATTTGGTCAACCTAAACTAGTCAACTCCTCAAATATTATTATCGCAAGAAGATAATAAGACATTTTGCTCAAAATGTACAAGGTAAAAGGAAAATATTTTAATTTTCTTTTAATATATTTGTATAGCAGAAAAAATAAATGAAAGAAATAAAAAAATGTTATATATACATATGAAAAATGATATTCATGGCATGATAAACGATCTACAAAGATTAAAAAAAAAACAAATTTAAATTAACAACGAGCTAGTAGGGATTCTAGTCCAAAACCCTAAAATCCTGTAGAGCATAAGCTGTGAAAAGAAATAAATAAATTTAAAAAAATACTGGAGGCATATAAAGATAGATATTGTATAGAAAAACAAGTTGATTTTATTAAAATAATAGCAATATTTTAACAGTAGGTCCCCGCAAATACCATTGACCAGTTCTAAGAGTCAAACTACTACAATGTAATACTCATATACAATAGTGAAGGAAATCCAATGAAAATGGCAGCATAATGATCCTTCATGTAATCTCCATGAGTGGGAAGCTTTCTTTCTGCAGAAATATCATTGTTAGCATTGATAAAAATAGAAATCATACCTTCCGAACAACGAGAAAATGATCAGAAAGAACATAATATAATTTCACAAATCCTTGAACAATTGAGGGAAGTCACCTTAATTAGTCTCTCCGTAGAGATAGAACTCTCTTCATAGCTTCCTCTCTCCTATCTTCATAGATCAATCCTCTTTTTAAAGGGGCATCAAGTGATTTTGACAGCTTTCAAACTTGGAAAATCATATTAGTTGCATTCCTAATCAATGTGATTAGGGTTAAGAGGATGGATTTATAAAGGCTAGTTTAGGAATTAAGTTAAGAATTAGACACTAATATGTGGGACCCTCATTTCCATTCAATTAGGCCTCTTTGTCTCTTTTAAAACATAAATAAAACTAAAATCATTAACTTCAATTATCTAATAAATGCTAATCATTATAAAACACATCAAGATTGTGCCATAACCATGAGTCATATGCAGTCAACTACAAACCCATGTTTTCACATCTAATGATCTCATAAATAAAACCTTGTATCTCCATTTATTATTCATATACATAGTTGTCCATAAAATAAATACGTGCATAAAAAACATACCAATATTTTCCTTTTTTATTTTCAAAATATAAACATAGTACCCAATAGATAAACTGAAAAGTAACATGTTATAAACCTGTGAAGAAACATTAACACAAACTTTGCCTGTGCCCAAAGTAGTGTGCTGTAAAAACCAAAATTAATTCCCTCTCCTGTGAGCAGTTGACTCTACTTTTTCGCTCCTCTGCTCTTGCCTCTTCCTCTTGTTCGATTAAAGAAACTCATTGTTGTAGATTTAATTTATTTTTCATTACACACAGGTGAAAAATAGCATGACATCATTCATTAACGTGTGAACATTAATACATTGAGTTTGTTGAGAAAAACAAAGGAAAAAACAATTGAAGAAAAGGACAACGAATGAAATTATACATGCATATAATTAACCTCGGTGGTTGAAGCAAATCAAAACAGAATGGCACAATACACTTACTCACAAAAGGGATCCCCATGAAGCTTGAACATATTCAATAATGTTCGCCATATGATAACAAATAATAATGAAGAATATGGATAACTGAGTGAAAGGATTGAATATATTCACCATATTTTATAATGAAGACCCTATGGGCCAAGGTTAAAAAAAAATATTTTCAAAGCGGAAGATAATACGTGATTAATGTTTTTTAACCGATATTGTGCCAGTACTTTATTGTTATGCAAATATATTTGTTAGTGAAATTGGGTGCAAGTTGAGCATGGTTCCCTGTGCATGGCCTTCACATGGGTTTCTTGCCTGAAGCCCTAAGGCCTCGAAGCTCCCTCTTACAACATGATAAGTAGATTTGAAGACATATTATACTTTGATTAAAAGCTATTGAAAACTAGATTATTCCACTGCAAATGTAAATAAAGGTAAAGTTTTAGAATCGGGATAAACCAATAGCCATTGAGATCACAATGAGATTGACAAACAAATTATTATACAAGAAATCATCAACACCCATAAACAATAGTTAACACTATAATTAATCAATCAGGGTGACTAATTAGTGCATATGGTATATATATGACCAAGCCCTTTTAGATAATCGACAAATCACATCATCGCAAGGCTCGAGAGGCTCGAAGGTTTTTGGTCATGATGCATAGGGAAACATTACCAAAAATTAAACAAGATTTATGATTCGAAGGAAACTCAACATCATATGTTTTGAGGGTAAAGTCAATTTCCAACTAAGAGGGAAAATACACATATATATTCACATGTAGAAAACAGGAAGGAGTACGATAAAGAAAAAATAAAGAAGCTAGTGCAGTCCACAAAGAAAACAAGCAACTAATGTTTTGTGCCTACCTGATGAGTAGAGGAGACACAGCCAGAAATAAAATTTGCAGAAAATTTCTGCAGACCACACTACCAAGATTAAGACACAATAAAACCTCTTCGACCACCCAAATTCACTTACGGAGATAGGAGAATTATTAAATGGAAGAAATAACAACATAGTATGGTTTTGGGAGTTGTCAAGAATTGAAATGCTCAGCCCGAGGTGGTGGAGTAAATGGAGGTGAATGGGATGGACAAGCTCATTAACTGAGAAATATTTCCAATTCCATATTCATGCATCTCAACTGTATATGCTCGAGCGAGGAGGTGTTTATGTGGAGGAATGTCATGTAATAAATTAATAATAGACATGAGTGATGTCAAGTCCACAGTGAACTAACCAAACAAACCCCCAAAATAATGAGAAGTGAAACACCAACAAAACACAATAATTGACCATGTAGAGGCCTAGAATTCACACAAAATTAAATGTAAAACACATTGCATCACTCAAGTGTCAACACATAATTTCCAAAAGAAAAAAAAAAAATAAATAAATAAATAAAATCCAATGGTAAGGATCCAATCAATAAACCCAATAGCACCCTTAAAATCAATATTGACAATACTTAGTAAACAAAAATCGATATTGACAATACTTAGTAAACAAACATTTGGCACTATTAATTTCGTGTGTCCAGTTCAATATGGGAATACATCTCCAAACCAAAATCCATAACAAAATAACATTACCATAGCGCAAATCATAAAGTATATTACATTCCAAGCACATTAAACCACGTCCACAAGTTGTAGCACAATTTTAATCCCACCATAAACAATATCACATGTAATCACAAACCTTAACATATAATATTTATGATAATATCGAAACTGAAGCGCTTTGGAACAATATTATCAAGTATTAAACTTATACATTATATAATATGCTTTGACCAAGGTTGCACAAGATCTTTCCATGGAAAATGTGTATATGTTTTAACCATTTGTGGACATCAAATGCAAGTGCGAAGCTATGGTTAGTGCCCAACAAACAATACAAGACATATAGAAGTGACCCCTTGACAACAAGCACTACACACCAACACTTTTTCATTGAACCCTTTTTCAATTTTGGCAGCATATAATATATGTATATATTTCAAGCCTGTGCTTGGTTCATCCAATTAATTGAATAAGAACAAATAACTGATGTCCATGCAATGAATCATTCATGCCATGGAGATGAACCTGATTTTAGACGTAGTGTCATAGTGGCCAAAATTTTCTTATAGGAGGGGTACCACAAATTAGGTCTTTAATTGTCAATTAGATATAACAAATGCTATTAAGGAGAGCTAAATTTTTAATATGTAGTGGTTTGCGGGTGCAATTAATTAGTGGTGACCATTATCAATGCATATGGCATTATCTTGTGAAAAATACTGCAATAAGACCTTGAATTATGGTCCAATCAAATGTTTGATTTGTTTTTTATAAATCTAAAAATAAATATTTATTTTTCAAAATCAAACATTATAAGTTACATTGATCAATTCTAAACTAATAGTGGTCAGCAAGAAAATCGATCGCTAGAGTCTTGCCTTGGAAATGACTAATAAACATCAAAACACTTACTTCATCATATATCTCAAGTTGAAAAATTATAATAGTTATAAGAATTAACTAAATTACAACTTTAATAATAATAATAATAATTAAATATAAACAATATTATTAATCATGAGATTCATCCCCACTTTAGCATGAAGACTCTTAATTTGTAAATGGGCTTTGTTATAATACCATGGGCTAACACCATGACTTATCAATGCTATAGGCCCAAAAATCTGTAACTCATTTCATATGACACTTTACTGTATGACATTTTTTAAATGAATGAATGCAATTAGATGACTACTTTGGAAATAAATTTCAGCCTTTGATTTGTGTATTCTATTAAAAATATTCTAGAATATTATGGAGGTTAAATCCCTACCATCTAACTAATAATTATTGATAATTAGATTAAAATTTCGGAAGCCCTATTACAAAATATACATGTTTGTTGACATAAATATTTTTTTGGATATTTTGTAAATGTTAAATATCATACCTACCATCCATCTATTACTTATTGATAATTAAATTTAAATTTTGAAAACACCATTTCAAAATAGACATACTTATAGAGGTAATAATTGATTTAATTTTATAATTTATGGAATACATATGCATAATTGATTTGATTTTAATCATTTTTATTAAAAAATTAAGATATGATAGTTATGAATATTTTGTTCATTAAAATCTAATTTGAATGAAACAAGAGGAAATAATTAGATTGATATTGAGTACAATAAGTATCATAGAAGTTTAAAGTACAACAAAATGTAAAATACAAAAAATAAAAAACAACAAAAATCAAAGTTCAACAAGTTAAACAAATTTCTTTGCAATATGTTTGGTAGGTAAATAAGTTTGCAATCCATTTGATGTGTTATAAATATATTACCTTAGTAGTGGACTCCACATAGTTTATCTTCCAAACACACAATGTTATTGGTTTGCATAATGTTGAAAGTGTTGGATATTGCCAACATGCAGGGGATCTCCCCAATATAAGGTCCCAACTATATCTCACATCATTTTGTGTGGGAGTCCCATCTGGAATGCAACCTGATTGTCATCTACTTAAAGATATTTCTTGACTTTAGATGTCAGCACGAGATAGAAGCACAAATTTCCTTTTGAATGAGCAAGCTAGTGTGTCGTGTGAATGTTCAATTACAAATGTATCAAGGTTCTCTTACTGCGGAGGGTAAAAGAAAGTGAGCCTATGAGAGAGAAGTAATAGTACTACCCTAATGGAGACACACGTAAAAGAGAAAGGTTTGTCTGACATCAAGCGAAATAGTTCACAAGGATGCGACAATCATTATAAACATAACAACAAATTTCCAATAAGTAAGCACTGAAGTCATCGAAATAGTTCAATTACTCCAGCATAGGTGAAAGAAAACATGAAACATAAACATTCAAATAATAGTCTTAGAAACATTCACAATCCATGTGTGAAAACGTGTCAGACTTAAAGGCTTTGATATTAAGCAAAAGTCCCAAGATACATAAATACAATGAACATTGCTAGCTCCAATAGTGGAGCATTAGAGCCACTACTTTCTCCCCAAAATTACTAAATTTGTCTCTGTAATTCCTTGTGGGAGAAGACAAGGTTAAAAGTCCTTTACATGAGAAATGAGGACCTATTTATAACTTGAGGAATGACCTTTCACATCCTCATGACTCTTGAATATCCAACTTCTAGTGACCTTTGGACTTCTACAACCTTTGGGATTCTAAATGACTTTCGGAACTACATATGTCCTTTGGTATTACATGTCTTTTGGAATTCCATGACTCTTTAGTTCATTAATGATTCTCGAAATTCCATTTATTTGTCTTTACGATGATTCCAAAATACATTATGACTTCCACATCATCATGTTCTAAGAATGTGACATGTCACTATCTTTGATGATTGAGACTAATAGTGATTGATGACATGTAATTCTTCAGTGGTGACATGGCTACCACATGTATCTTCGTTCTTCATGTAGCTTCAATAATTGATGTCCTCACCCTCCAAAGGGTCTTTGATATAATGGAGTCTTACAAGTGCTTTGAAAATAAAGATTCATGTGTATTCTTCTTTCTCTCCATGCCTCCTTTGCTTGCTCTCTTTGCTCAATCTTCCTCGTGCGTGCTTTCCATGTTGTTCCTGGAAAACCTGTATCTGTAATCACTCATGGAAAGAAACCATCAGCCTAAAAATATCCTATTTTACCATGTTTTGTGCATATTTTTTGTTCATGCCTTTTCGGTGCACTCAAAATGGGTAAAATGAGATTCTGGGCACATGGGCATAATTCGAAAGGCTGAAGGGCTAAGAAGAAGAAGTTTTGAGGATTCGACATGCACTCATGCCCTCAAGAGAGGGAGACAGTCAAGGTAGGGTGAATGGCATAAGTCCGAAGGATGAAGGGGAAGGTTTCAGGCTTCCCTTCTGCGTAGTGCACTCAAGGCAGAGATGGAGGGTGTAGGGCACACTTCTCAAGGTTGAAGGATGAAGACTTTAGGCCTTCAAGGTAGGCCCATGTGATCAAGAGGCCTAGGAGGGCACAGGGTGCACTCTTCAAGGCTGAAGTCTAATTCTTCATTCCTTCGGAGTGTGCTCATGTGCTCAAAGGGTTGAAGAGGGAACATAACGCATTGTGGAAGGATGAAGGGTGAATCTTAAGGCCTTAAGGGTGTTCTCATGTGACCAAGAAGGGCACACTTATGTGAGTCGAAGGAGTGCACTCAAGGAATAGTTAGTATCTTGAAGGGAATTGTTTGGAGCAAGGAAGGGGAAATATGGTTAAGGAGTTAATTTTTCTCTCTTAGAGGGTGCAGGGTGTTGTTGGGATGGGGTCCCCTTGGGTCAGTTCTAGGGTTAAAATAACCCAAGTCTTGATATATTTTTGTAAGTAATGTAAAGTCTCTAGGATTTAAGGATGTGGAGCTTGTAGATGATCAGGAGTTAAAGGGGTTTTAGCCCCTTGTTTATGTAAAGTTTGTTGGAAATAATACTGAGAGGGGGGGTGAATCAGTATTATCAAATCAATATAAATTTTTCATTTCCATATTGTATACGCTACTTCAGTTAAGGAAAACCCCATGTATACGCAATTGTGTGTAAAGCAACAAGCATATATCCAGTAAACTTATGATTCAGTTAGTTGATCCTTAATGAGTGCATCTGAACATTACTAACCATATGAACAGTAAATAGGAGCAGTAAAATAGAACAGATCATCACACACAAGAAGCACACATGAACACCATGATGTTAGGTGGAAACCCAATGTGGGTGAAAACCACCTGCTGCAAGTCGTCCCAATCTTCTTTTAATAAGAAACTTCTTTTTACAATAGTTTTGTATTGGTGCAGTCTTATACTAGTATGCAGGCTGCTACCTGTAGAAGGCTACAACCTTTGCTCTTTCTCCAGACTCTCCTGGAATGGAGCTACAACCCCCTTAGCTCTTGTACTAGCCAATCCATTTACTAGTACGTAGGTGCCGGCCTACTGAATGCTCCAACCTTCACTCGTTTTCCAGCTGCTACTGGAAGGGAACTACCACCCCCTTAGCTCTTGTACTAGCTGAGGTACTAGTACGTAGGTGCTGACCTACAGAAGGCTTCAACCTTCTCTTTTCTTCCAGGGACCACGTTTCATAAATTTTTAGACTGGATCCATGAATATCAATCAAACATCAAATAGATCTGCAATCAACCAACTTCCTTGTACAAATACTGAATCAATAACTTCTCAGAACACAGTACCAGTAACCAGACACCAATTCAGAACTCAGAACACTGCAGTAATAAACAGAAGCAGCTAAACCATATTTCAAGAAAGGTCCGCTACTTCACCAATAGAAACCTGCGTACATACGTAGATATGTCAAAGCGAACCTGCGGGTATCCGCACCTCCACTGTGTCGAACCTGCGGGTATCCGCACTTCTGCCGTGTCAATCCTGCGGGTATCCGCACCTCTGCTGTGTCGCTCCTGCAGAATACGTGCCTGCACTGTGTTCAACCTACGTATATCCGCGCCTCCGCTGTGGATATACGTACTTCCATTGTGTTGGACCTGCGGGTATAGATAATTTATCCTTTTTCTTAATCAGACTTCAAATTATCAAATTTATAGATCTGATCATGCGTCAAGGAGATCTCGACCCATCAGTAGATCTTAACCATCTTGTAATTTTCAGGTTCCTCCTTGATTCAGGTCCAGCTATAACTCACCAACCGATCACCAGTATATCAGATCTTTCTCTTCTCAAGATATTCAACACATCAGTCACTTCAAGCCAAATGATCTCCTTTCCTTTTTATAGTCTAGGCCTTACTCAAACCATGGTCCAAAACCATAGAGATCCAATACTAGGGACCCAAAACCTGGGTTCAATACTTTAGATGCAAAACCACGGACCAAAACCATAGGATCAAAAAAATCAGACTAAATACCATGGACCAACCATAAGATTTCCCACATGCGCGTGTTTTTCTCTGCATGAAAGTGTGTGTACTTTACGTACGCACTTTTTGTTCGGAGCACTTGCGTATATGTCCACACCTTTTGTTCGGCGCACCTGCGTATGTCCGCGGCTTTATGAACGGGAACCTGCGGGTATCTCATTTTCTACTATTTTGAGAGCCTAAACTTGTGATCTGCTATTTGAGTGAGTTGCCATCAAGGACAACACTTATGTCATCGAGCCAAACCTGTGCCAAACTTGTGTCATAATGCCAACAATCTCCCCCTTTGGACTTGATGGCAAAGCTAACTTGTCGTACTGAGAACTGTCATCTGATTCCTTGAGCTGTCCTGCATCTCATGTATTCTATCACATCTGATATCATGTATTCTGTCACATCTGATATCTCTTCTGTAGATTCATATAGTTATATATAAGTGAGTTGTTCTTCTACGAGTGGGTTGCCATCAAGTACAACACATGCATCATAATGCCAACAAATTTTTAGTCGGTTTTGAGATCCACCCATGGTCCGCAGACCATGGGATTGTACAAAAAAGGCTATAAATAGGTGTGTCTTAGAGAGTCTAAGGCATGTCTATGTGGATAATAGATGGAGTCTTAGAAAGGATAGCATAGAGAAGTGGTTCAAATAAGAGAAAGGCTCTACATTTGAGTGTGCTACGTAGAGTCCGTCGCTGAGTGCGCAGACCCCTACAACTAAGTGCGCAGGGTAGTTTTGAGTCTGTAAAGCTGAACTGAAGATCAATAAAGAAAGTTATTGAAGAAATCCTGTGTATATCTGTTCATCTCTATTTATTTATGTTTATGATATATGTTGTTAATGAATAATGTGTTTATGGAATATTGATCTAATGATGTACGATTCTCTTGAATAAGTCTTAATAGATGTATGGAATGCATGTTAAATACTTTCGCGAAGGTCTGGAGGACGTTTTAACAGCGTTGTAGTACCGAGCCCTAAGGGCTTATCGATCTACGCGAAGGAAGATATGAGGCGCTAAAATATATCACACTCATCTCTGGATGCAGAAACTTGGTTCTTGCATCCCCCCATACTTCTTCGAGTGAGACTGCAGCCTGCGTTACGCGAGTTGTTTCCGAAAGGGCTAGTAGTGTAGGGATTTGTTGGTTGGTGCAACTAACTCTGAACCTGGGTCAAGACCCCCTAAGCCAACAAATGGTTGTGTTGCCAGGACCAAGATCTTCTTGAAAGAGATGTGTGATGTCGCATCCCTGGAATCCGAAAAAGAAAGAGATTGAAATGTGGCTAGATTGGAATATTCAGGAGTTTGCAGCATAGGAAAAAAGGAATCTGCACCTGTCAAAGGACCAATGGTTGGATAGATATTTGTATACGGAGATACACAAAATTTTCTTCTGCACCTTCCCAATTGAATTATACGAGTGGTTAGCTAAGTTGGTAGATGGTCAAGGAAGGTGGAAGCTTAATAATCCTATAGTGTGGATTCCTGAATTAGTGCGACAGTTAGAATCTTATGAAAACTAGATTGCGCGAGCTACTGATCATTGGCTTGATTGGATTCTAGTAGGATATGTTACAAAATTTGTAGTTAATACCTTAGTCAAATACAACGAAGTGGAGCGACGATTTTTCAAAGGAGCTCGAGATAAATATTTAAGATCCTTGAGTACCTGGATTAAAAAGTTGTTATGTGAAAAATGGGTTATGCCATTGCCTTGATGTTTGGAGCTATGCGAAGTGGAAAATGTTTTAGAGATCGGGAGAGATCAGGACATGAATATATCCCATTTATCAGACCTCCTTCGAGCGACAATGAGGGAGCAGTATAGGCCTCACCATGGAGTGTTTTCCAGTGATAACGCATGGTTTTCCGTGGACACATCATCCATCCACTCCACCTCCACCTCCACGTCCACTGCATACACCTTCACCCACACCTCCACCACCACCACCACCATTCAACATGTTGAATACAATGAAGCTACTGATTTTCAAGGGCATAGGGAGTGAAGATATAGAGCAGTTCTGGTTTTTTGCGAATGTTGTGTGGAAAGCACAGCGGATTACTGATGACAGTATAAACAAGGGACAATTGGTTACCACTCTGAAAGATCGCACGTTGACTTGTTATATTAAGTATTGTTCTGATAATCCTCTGACATCACTAGTAGATACTAAGGCTGCTTTAAAAAAGGAGTTAAGTAAGCTTAAGTAAGCTTAAGCCTGACTTGCAGTTAGTAGTCGGATTTAAGAAAATCACGATGAGGGTTGATGAGACACCTTTGGAATTAGATCAAAAGTTGAAATATGTGATTCGAGAAGTTAACATGTAGCTCATATCTGGTCAGCATCGCGAGTGGTTTATAGCTTCGCTTTTGCCACACCTAAGAATTGCTCTGTCGCAACAGAAGATAGGAACTCAAGAAGAAGCCTTGGAAATCGCGATGAGGTTGCATGCAACGCCCATGTAGGATGCAACCTTGGGGTACAATAGATTCACACTCAGTTACAGAGCCTCTACTTAGAATTGCAGAGCTTGAAGAAAGATAAGGAGACTAAACCAGAGGTGTGCGCGAAAGTCTGTTGTCTAAAGTGTAAGAGCCAGGGGCACGATAAAGACCATTGTACCATATTCGTGAATTACATTAGAGGAGGGGGACCAATTTGCCTAAGGCCAGAAGCTCCAGCAGGACTGATCGTTGGGGGTTGCGCTATTTGTTAGGTTACTGGACAACACGTGACAGATAACTATCATTTTCTTCAAAAGTTCATCTAGACACCTCAACAATTGTTTTGTAAATTCTGCAGAATAGTGGGCGACGATGACTGCCAATGTCTCAACTATGAACTGATGATGGAAAGAACACCTACATGCTGAATGCAAGCAGAAACTTGGCCTCTAGAGTAGGGCGCCAGAGGGGTGCGCAGAGGATATCAGGGATGAGGATGAGGCCAAGGAGGAGGAGGACTTGTTAGAGGCTAGCGTCAGGTTATTTGTTACAACTGCAGAACACCAGGAAAATACGCATGGGAGTGTCAGAATCAAACACGCCCGTCATGTCAATATTGTAGCCAGGTTGACCACACTATAGAAGATGCCTAGTGCTAATAGCTAAGATGTAGGAGAAGAAGGCGCAGTCTCAGCAACCTACGTAGAACTTACAGATGATGAGATTTGAGCCCCGCGAAGAGGATCAGAGCATGAATATAGTGCTGAGAAGCGGCATAACGACTGGTGATGATAAAGGTAAACATCTTGAATAGGTTGGATAGGTCCTCAAGGTCCTAGAAAAGGAAGTGGGTTTTGATCTGGTGCACGCTAAGGAAACGTTTATGGAGGCCAAGAAAAGCTTCGCTAAGGCATCCACCTCAGGAAGTCAGGACAAGGAGCAAGACACCAACGCGCCTACAGAAGTTGACCCCTCTATTCTTACTATGTTTTCAGAGACTTACATGAAACTGTTGCGTAATAGAAAAGATGTGAAAGGTTTGTAGGAACTAATAAACAAATGCACTAGCAAAGAGGACGTCCTTGATGGACACTGCGTAGTCAGAAAGATTGGCAAAAATAAGGCAAGAACAAGGCATGAGATGAGTCTCACCGCGTAGAAAGGAGATTATGAGATGGACAAGGTCATCTTGGATCTGGGGTCTGATGCGAACATTTTTCCAAAACAAACATGGGAAAGAATGGGGAGACCTTCACTATAGTGGTCTTTGATCCATCTCAGAATGGCGAACCAGTAGAAGATCATCCCTATGGGATGATTATATGGAGTAACTATTGATATCGAAGGTGCAAGTGCAATGGGCGACTTTGAGGTAATAGAGATCATTGATGACAATAATCCATACCCCGGGTTCTTAGGAATTGACTGGGCCATTTATATGAATGGGATCATCAATATGAAGAAGAGGACAATGTCATTTGAAAGGAAATCACTTTGGGTTGTAGTGTCGTTGGACCCTGTAGAAGGAGCACGCTATACTAAACCAGTCCGCGATTATGAAGAAAGTAAGGATGAACTGGATCAGACCTACAAAATAATGGTGCGATATCAAGACTAGATCAATCCAATGACATATTGGAGGATCGCATGGGGCTGGTAGAGTTCATGTACCTTTGATTTAGATGAAGAGTTGGAACATTGGCAGAATTGTTTGCATGAAGTATCCATGCTGCGATGTAATGTGATGAAAAAATCGATGCATTGTGTTTCATCGGAGGTAAGAAACTTACCCTATTATGATTTTTTAATCGAAGTGGATAAGTTTTTGGATGCATTTGAGCATGAAGTCCCTGAGGATCATCGCTTCCAAGCATTGGATTTGGCATTGCGCTCTACGCCTGCACGATGGTGGGGTATGCACAAGGATAGATTTGATGGATGGTGGGACTACAAAAGACTGATGAGGTTACGGTTTGGGCACCCTAACAGTAGATTGACTGAGAAATATAACGAGAAGGATGATCCGCGCGATCACCTAGAAAAATGGACTAAAGCATGGGGGACAGAACCAGAGCCGGAGTGGGTACACATATTCTACCATACTTTGGACACAATTCCCATGAACTGGTATTTGGAAACGAACCTCCTCCATGCCACTGCAGAGTGGGATACATTAGGGGAAGGGTTTTTATTGACCTTCAATTTTGAAGATGGCTTCGCAAACATGGATGAAGCCCGATCAGAGATTAAAGCAGTTATCTTTAGCACACTACAAGAACCTTTGGAATGGGTCCAACCAAATTGGAGCACCCAGTTGCGCCATGCGCTGGAATGTTATAATGTGACCGTTGAAGAGGAGGATGACGATCCAATAAATATTAATATTCCAGAGGCAGAAGGGCATCGCGAAGTCGAGGGCCCACAAATAGACAAACCGGACATCATTGCATCATTGAAGACAAAGCAAGTAAACATTGGTACTGAAGCAAAGCTGAATTTTCCAAAGATTGGAGATTATTGGGATAACACTACTGTGGATAAGGTTGCTGAGTTACTCCACAAATATCAGGATCTATTCCCT
This sequence comes from Pinus tabuliformis, assembly GCA_031772625.1. Classification (NCBI taxonomy): domain Eukaryota; kingdom Viridiplantae; phylum Streptophyta; class Pinopsida; order Pinales; family Pinaceae; genus Pinus; species Pinus tabuliformis. The sequence continues at coordinate 91,975,521 of CM062814.1, read as the reverse complement.
ACCAAGTTTTCGGACTTGAAGGGCATAATAGGAGATTTGGGCGTTATGAAGATCACTCTAAAGTCGGATGTGAAGCCTATTAAGAAGAGGCCGTATCACCTTAATCCTAAGTACAAGGAAAAGGTTCACCCAAAGCTGGATAAGATGCTAGAAGTAGGCATCATAGAACCAATTGAGGAATCAAATTGTGTGAGCCCGATGGTGATTCAGGAGAAGAAGCAGAAGGGCGAGATAAGGATTTTCTTAGATCTACGAAAGCTTAATGATGCCTGTGTCCATAGGCCATTGTCGGTGCCATTTACCGATGATGCATTAGACAATGTTGGAGGGTAGGAGCCCTACGCATTCACTGATGGGTTTTTGGGGTACCATCAGATTAAGATCATGCCTGAGGATATGAGCAAAATGACCTTCGTGATGGAGTGGGGTTGTTTTCAATACACTGTGATGCCATTTGGACTCAAGAATGTGCCTGCGATATTTTCCCGTGTGGTCATCGCTGCATTCAAGGAGTTCATTCATAAGTTCCTGGAAGTATACTTTGATGAATGAATATTGTTCGGACTAGTAAAGCACCATGTAGAAAGCCTACGCTTGATGCTGGATATGTGTCAAAGATATTAGATCTCACTGAACTTGAAGAAATGCATCTTCTGTGTTCCCTTTGGAATCTTGTTGGATCACGTAATGTGCAAGCAAGGGTTGATGGTGGACCTTGCAAAGATTGTAGTCATTATGAATTTGGAGGCCCCAAGGAACGTTAAGCAGCTACGCGCAACACTTGGACATACATGATATTACAGAAAAATTATAAAAGCATATGCTCAAATTACCGTGCCTATCCAGAAACTACTGAAGAAGGATGCAACATTATGTTGGGACGAAGAATGTCAGTGCAGCTTAGATGTCTTGAAAGAAAAGATGGACATTCCTGTATTGGAAGAAGGAATTTCTTGTACATGTGGATGCCTCTTGCATTGCTTTGGGTGTAGTGTTAACACAAGCCCGTGAAGGAGAAATGGACCACCATATAGCCTTCCTGAGTAGGAAATTATCAAAGGTTGTAAAGAATTACTCAATGACTGAGCGCGAAGGGTTGGCTATGGTGTATGCACTATAGAAGTTCATACACTATTTGTTAGGAGGGCATTTCAAGATGTACACAGATCATTGTGATTTGAAATACCTGGCCAATAAGCCTCTGTTGGGGGGGAATATCTGTAGATGGTTGCTACTATTCCAGGAATATGACTTTGAAGTGATTGTGAAGCCAGGGAGTTTAAATGCAGGCCTCACCATCTGTCATGGATCGAGACAAGAGAGGAGCCCAATAATATGGAGGAAGGGTTGCCTGATGCGCATCTCCTTGTTGTGTGCATAGCAGATAACCATTTTGTGCATATCATCCATTTCTTGACCACGGGGATGGCACCGGAAGGGTATACAAGTCAGTAAAAAAGGGAACTCGTAGTGCACGCAACTGGTTTTTTGGTTATTGCAGGACATCTGTATAAAATGGGTGTTGATGAAATACTGCGAAGATATGTGCCAAAATTTGAGAGGGATAGCATTCTTGTTGAAGCTCGCGGAGGGGTTGCAAGAGGACCTTATGCAGGAAAGGCATATGCACAGAAGATTTTGCACGCATGTCTATGGTGGCCAACATTGCACAAGGATTCCAAGGCATATTGTAAGGCATGCGATGCATGTGAGAGAATGAGTAGACCATCGTGAAGGGATGAATTTCCCTTACAACCTCAAGTATCTTTGCAGCCATTTGAAAAATGGGAAATTGACTTTGTTGGGCCAATTCAGCCCCTAGGGAAGAAAATTGGTGCGTGCTATATCATCACTGTGACAAAATATCTAACCAAATGGGTAGAGACACAACTAGTTAAGGATTGTACAAGGGCTACAATAGTAAAAATTTTGTTTGAGTATGTCTTACCAGATTTGACTACCTGAAAGTGTTAATGAGCTACAGAGGTACACACTTTCTGAACGAAACGATCAGCATGTTGACAGAAGAAATGCAGATCTACCATCAGAAGAGTACACCACATCACCCATAGGCTAATGGAATTGTTGAGGCCCTCAAAAAGATTTTGGAGAACACACTGACGAAGATCTGCAATGCGCGAAGAAATGATTGGGATATGCGCGTACCCGCAGTACTATAGGCTTATAGGACAACGTGCAAGAAGCTGACAGGAAAAACGTCGTTCCAATTGGTCTATGATGTTGAAGTTGTAATTCCTATGGAGTATATTGTGCCTAGTGTGTGCATAACATCTCTCCGTGGAGGAACGGCTCGCGGAGCTGATGGAGCTTGAAGAAGACCAATTCTTGGCTAGATTCGATTAGCAATTACAGAAGGAATGTGAAAAAGCATGCATGATTGCCACATCAAGCTTTGCAAATTCAAGGTAAATGATCTTGTCTTGTTATATGATAGTAAGTTCACTAAGTTTCCAGGTAAATTTCAGATGCATTCGCTAGGGCCGTATATTATCAAAGAAATCACAAATGGAGGCACAATTTAGCTCATGAAGCTGAATGGAGATCATTTTCCAGGAAGAGTGAATGGGAGCCTATTGAAGCTATATACAAGGGATCCTGCATAATGAATATATGGCGATAGGACAGTCTTAGTGCTCCAGGTAGTTGCAAGGGAGCGCGAGACTCTAAACTACACTGGCAGGGTCGAATGACTACGTAGTAGGCGGGTTCCGTGAAAAATGGTGAAGTTGCAACATATGAAGTTGTGCGCAGGAAGCTGCGCCATCGAGGAATGTGTCGCGCAACACAGTAGAAAAGTGATTGTTGGAGTCATTGTTCATGAATTGATAACCAGAAGATGGTTAAGAGGAGTGGGTTGGTGCCATTTAAGGCAAAAATATTTGAAGATCTGTCACCAAAACAACATTAATTGTCAAAATTTGGGGGGAATGGTCAGATTTGAATTTGAAACCCCCTTTAAATTCTACATGTCGGCCCAATAGTGAACACTTTGTGCCCTTAGATTTGTTGTTGAAATTTGTTGTTTGTCGCTTATGAGCCGAGCTTTTTGGGAGGAATTATTTGCACACACAAACATTGCATTTGAAACCAGTGAGTTATTCATAGAGAGGATGATTGCCACGAACCTCAGTGAAGCCTTGAGCTCGGAAGCTGTTGTATCCGATTCTCCAAGACCAGAAGTATCCAGTGTTGAAGCTACGCCTATGGTGCCCATGGCGCCGAGGTCATGAAGGCCAAAACAGTCCATGACGAAAGACAAACAACTTGTCGTGAAAGAAACACAACCTGTAGCAAAGGAGAAGTAGGAAACGTCGGTTCATATACGTGCTTCCCTAAGGAAGCATACTGCGACACCAACATAGAGGAAAGATAAGTAGTCAGTGAAAGATAAGAAGAAGGTAGTAGACCTGGAGGCAAAAGAATGCCATGCAACGGAAGATATTGACGCTGAAGGTGTGCAACCTATAACAAAGCTACCTGGGTATATCCATCTGAGAAAGGGAAAGGAGAAGATCACAAAGGACCCCGACTCGGAGAAATTCACCATTTTCACACCCCTTCTACCTGAGTAGGTTCCTTTTGAAGGTCCATGACTCGCGTGAATCCCATTATTGAATATGGAGGATTGGGACCTCGCAGATCACACTAAGTTCCCTCACTTAACGACGGAAAGATACATGAAGAGAGTTTACTATGAAGAAACGGGTGTTACAACACTAGAAATGGAGGAATGGGTCTACGGTGTTGAGCAATCAGGGTTTCTAAACTTACTATGGGTGCCACATTACCACCGCACCCCCATTAAAACAATTTGTATACACCAACTGCTTACATTGGTGCACGATCGGTGCCTATGGCTAGGAGGGCCCATACCCATAATAGATATGCTCATTCACAGGATTACGCACCTGCCATATGAAGGTCTAAACCTGGCCAAAGAGTTTGGCAGAAAGACGGGGGAGAAGGAGCTTGCAGAAAGAATGAAGAAATATTACCAACTCGTAAAAGCGGGTACTCAATTTTATCTATCTAAAACCCCACAGTTCAGTTGGCCATGTAGATATTGGCAGGAAAGGTGCTGAGGAAATGCCACACGGATGAAGTTCCAGTGCCCGTAGTGTCCCTAGCTTCACAATGTGCGAAGGACATGCAATTCAACTGGTCCAGGTACATGTGCCAGCAATTCCTCGTGAATTGCTGCAAGGCCTAGGATGAATCCAAGCCTTTTCATTACACTTGGTTATTATTGTCTATTGTGCTGGTTGCATGGGAACTGCCGGAGGATATCCAGTTTCCTCCACTTGAAGAAGGATTACTAGAAGCAGTGCAATTTTCTTCCTTATGGGCTACCAAGGACCCCGCCCGAATTACAGAAACGAAGATATTCTAGGTCCTGATGGAAATGAGCCTCTGCATGGCTATCAATAAGTGGGAAAGGTTGTCCCCAACCTTTTACACATAGTTGTTAGCCTATGCAACATTCAACGTTGACTTCCATAGGGTGTATATCCAGGCACGGAAGGATCCAGCGTAGAAGTGGCATGACTTGCCATATTTGGTAACAGAGACAAATGTGTAAGAGGTCGTAGCGTGATGGCCAATAGAGTGGTGCCCCTTCAAATCTTGCTAATGGGCCAAGCACAGGTTTCGAGAGTGCTTTCGCGAAGAAAAGGAAGGAGACAGCTAAGAAGGATGTGTAGAAGTGGGCCGCACAAAAAAAGAAGGATGCTGCAGAGAAGGCTCGTGTTGATAAGGAATGCTCTGCCAAGGAGCAGGTAGAATAGGAGTAGCGTAAGACCCAAACATGTGACAAGTCACCTTCGCTGGAAATAGAAATAGAAGATGTTACATGAAAAGGCAGGAGAGGCGAGGAAGGGCAGCGCCACTGCTTCATTTTGAAAAGGTATAAACTGGAGCAGCAAGCTGGATTGAGGAAAAAGCAGAAAGCCCAGAAAACATAGGTTGATCCCATGGTGCTCACAGAGACCAATAGTGATGAGATCAGTGATAAAGTTAGGGACACAGCAACAAAAGTACTGCAACAGTTTGAACAACAGTACATGCAGACTTTGGGAGGAGTACAAAATGATCTTCGAGAGTTGTAGCTCCAAGCAACCAAGATCCAAGAAGATGTCGAGAAGGGCAAGCAGCATACAAGGAAGTTTGGCACAGGGTCAAAGTACAGGTGCAAAGATGGTTCTGTGGCCACAATATGTGCAAGTCCTCCCCTTGGCTGCAAGTTTAGTCCACATCGACACCGAGAAACATTGCACCCTCCTTGACAAAGTCCCAAACATGGGCCTGAACCTTGCCATGATATCGCTGGAGTCATTACATGCACTACTACAGGGAGTCATGGAAGAGCTTCGCATCAGGGAATAGTGAGAACTCAGTGCTGTTAGCGAAATCAAAGTCAATAAGCAGTAGTTTTTCACTGAAAAAATGCAGGTTCTATAAGCGAAGAAGACACTCCAAGCGCACAGTTCACAACTAGAGTCAGCAGTCGTAAAGGAATGCATGATGGTGCCTGAGCTTCATATCCCTAAGGATGCACAACCAGAAATGAAGATTATAAAACTAATTGCTGGTGTGCGTGAAGCCAAAGCTGAGTTTAACTGAGTTCAGTTTGAACTCAACATGAAGAACACCGAGCTGCAATAAAAGTTGCATCCCATGACTCCGCCAGAGGTCTGGGAGCAGCGCAAAGCCGCAATCAAGGAAGGAATGGCCACACTGATGCCACAGTTGTTGATTGCACAACATTATTTGAGAAAGCCATGGAGTTGGTAACAAATATGCAGGAAGATCTGAACTTGCATACACTGGATATGGAAATAAGGGAGCTGATGCAACAGTATGATGAGGTCAAGGAAACTAGGCACTCCATTGCACTAGTGCAACACCTAGCTAAATTATAAGAGGAGAAGAAGCTCCTAGAACAGGTCGAGGTAGCACAGAAGAAGGAGGCCTTGCTTAAGGCCAAGTTGCAACCTTGGTTAGAGGAGGCTTATTAGGTCATGGCCACTATTCAGGATAAGCTAAAGGGCTTGCAGTGGACACAATAGACAATGAGGTTGGCGTCAAGGACTAGCTATAGAGAATTTAGTTGAGGAAGTCAAGCAGGCAGCAACTCAGAGAGTTTCTTAAGTCACTGTGATCTAGGTAGAGCTGGGGGCTCTTTGCAACAAGATCGCAGCATGAACTGAGTGACTCGAGGGTGAGTAACAATCTTTGCATTGGGGGCCTGTTGGGATGGGGTCCCCTGGGTTAGTTTTGGGGTTAAAATAACCCAAGTTTTGATATATTTTTATAGGCAATGTAAAGTCTCCGCGATCTAAGGATGTGAAGCGCACAGATGATTAGGAGTCAAAGGGGTTTTAGCCCCTTGTTTATGTAAAGTTTGAGTCAGTTTTGAGATCCACCCATGGTCCGTGGACCATGGGATTGTATGAAAAAGGCTATAAATAGGTGTGTCTTAGAGAGTCTAAGGAATGTCTATGTGGATAACAGATGGAGTCTTATAAAGGATAGCGTAGAGAAGTGGGTCAGATAGGATAGAAAGGCTTTGCAGCTGAGTGCGTAGAAACCTAGGTAGAGTCCGCAGTTGAGTGCGTGGACCCCTGAAGCTGAGTGTGCAAGGAAGTTTTGAGTCTATAAAGCTGAACTGAAGATCAATAAATAAAGTTACTGAATAAATCCTGTGTATATCTGTTTATCTCTATTTACTTCTATTTATGATATATGTTGTTGATGAATAATGTGTTTATGGAATATTGATCTAATGATGCACGATTCTCTTGAATAAGTCTTAATAGATATATGCAATGCATGTTAAATACTTTCATGAAGACTGTGATGAATTATGTTATGTTTACTAAGTGACTCCTGCACGAACACTAATTTAGGGTTGTTCTCTGACGCATGTATGTGGATAAATCAACTATTAAGGGTCTGCAAAGGTCGATCGTAGACCTTTGCGAAGGTCTGGAGGCTGTTTTAACAGAGTTGCAGTACCAAGCCCTAAGGGCTTATCGATCTGCGCGAAGGTAGATCTGAGGCGCTAGAATACATCGTGCTCGTCTCTGGATGCAGAAACTTGATTCATTCATCCCCTTGTACTGCTTCGGGTGAGACTGTAGCCTGCGCTATGGGGGTTGTTGCCGAAAGGGCCAATAGTATAGGGATTTGTTGGTTGTATTAACTAAATCTGAACTTGGATCAAGATCCCCTAAGCCAACAGGTGCACTTTCGAACAACAAAGGATTCCCCATCAAGGAATCAAAGTGCACACATGTACTCTTGGCCTCAATGGGTTTGTTTTGAAACCAAAATTTGTTTAAGTTTGAGATATAGAGTGAGGGGAGAACATGATGAGTTTTAGACATAAAACCATGTGCAACACATACCAAATCATCGAGAAAACTTAGACAAACTTGAAAAATGATAAATATACATTAAAAAACTACTTTGTAGACATTCCCCAAGTACAACGAGTGAAGTGTGTGCGGTTTCAACCCAAAAGTGCCATTTTATAACAACAAAGATGTTATGACCATGAAATGCACCTAAAGATTCTCTAACCAATGCGACGACACTTGAGACAATTCATGGACACTTGAAACACATAGAATAACATGAGATGTCATTTGAATATCAAAGTGACACTGGGTACAATGGTGATAGTAGGCTCCAAAATTTTATTGTATTGAAATGTTGGAGGGTGTTATAGCAGTGACAACACATAACTATTTAAACTATGTATCAATTCTTTAATTTTTTTTTCTTTTTAAGTTTTATTTGATTTTACAAAATTGGTTATATATAAAATGGATATTTTCTGAAATATCAATTCCATATTTTATGGAATGACCATATTTTGTCACATGATGGGCATTGGCTTTGTTAGTCCCTTCCAAGGAAACATTTTGATGACAAACCGATTCAGGGTCTATCAATTTTTTCCTAGATGACTCGATTCCATTGAGCCTATGGGTTAGGGGCCCATAAATTTTATATCAGGTCCTGTAGTAATGAATACTCCTTCCAGTTAAAACCAAACTATACTCCAATCTCAAATCCCAACATTGGTGTTTTTTCTTCTATCCAGTGTTGCGTACATACCATTTTCCACCCATATTATCCCAACACAAAACTCCATCAGAAAGTAAATCCACAGGTCCCAACTGAGAAGATTGGTGTCTTGAAGTTGGTCGAGGGGTCAACCCTTTCTTTTCTCCAGAGATGATCCCGACTAGTGTGGGGACTGACCGACTATTTGGGTCCCACTAGAGTCGAGGTCAGGCCAGTCATATCCTTCCCACACTTGAATTCCTTTTGATTATACCACCCTCGACTTGGTTCAAACTTTGTTATATCATGCATCCTTTGATGTGCACAACTTGCACTCTCTTAACTCCCTTTAACAAAATTTTGCAAGACATAGTTTGCACAAAACAAACATACCCATAGATCCAAAAATACATAGATAAAAGAAATACATATGCCTTTGTATTCCATCCTCATGGGTCTGGATTCAAAATATGCAAAATTACATAATACAACCTCTCTTTTCTGATTCACATGGTCCTCTTGGGCCTTATAACCTGATTTGATAATGAATTGACCCTTCATCACATACTTTCATGCTGCAATTTAAAACAAAATAACCAAACCCTAATAACACACATGACAACACACTTTCCTGCCATGATTGGCCTTCTAAAGGCTTACAAATTAACGAAAATTACATTAAAATTAACAAATTTGTGTCCTCCATCTCTAGCTGCCACACCGCTTCTTTCGCTAAAGGCTTACAAATTAATGAAAATTACATTAAAATTAACAAAATTGTGTCGTCCGTCTCTAGCTGCCACACCGCTTCTTTTAGAAGGTATCAAGAATCAAATTTGGTTGCGAGCGGGATGATGTTACTTCATCAAACTTTCGCGCTTGAAAAAAAATCATGATCTCTCAATCGTGTACTTCATTGCTGCATCTCATTCATTCACAATGTCAGACTTCTTTTCTGCATGTATCTATAAGTGAGCTACAACCACACCTCACTGACACCTCACCGACTCTCCTAATTTGGCTCAGACTTTTGGCATCTTCATTCACCTCCTCTGGAACCTTTTGAGCTTCCTCTACTCCTCTGGATGTTGTACACTTTCTTACCTCTCCTCGAAAATTCTACCCACAACCGTAGCTATGGAATTTCCCTCTTGTAGGAAATCCTCCCTTCCTCTTGTACTTTGATACCACTTGATGACAATCTGATTCTAGGTCTATTAATTTCAACTTATAGATGACTCAATTCCCTAAAGCCTGTGGGTTATGGTCCCACGAATTTCTCTCACGTCCTACAACAATGAATACTCCCTCTATTTGAAACTCACCTCTACTACAATCTCAAATCCCATCACTGGTGTTTATTTCTTTTGTCAAATGTTGCGTACAGGCCATCTTCTGCTCGTATTCTCCCAACATGAAGCTCCTTTGGTGGTTGAATCCATAGGTTCCAACTAAGTAGATCGTGTTCTTGACCTTGGTTGGGGGGTTGACCCTTTCGTTTCACTGTGTATAACCTAAATAGTGTGGGGCCCAAATAGATGACTATGTCCCACCCGAGTGAGGGTTGAGATGGACATATCCTTCCCTCACTTGCATTCATTTTTGACCCAAACACCCTTGACTCACTCCACATTTGTATATCACGTATCCTTCGATGTGCATGGCATGTAATAAACGTACCCATAGATCAAAAAAGCACACAGATAAAAAAAAATATATATGGCTTAATATTATGTTGGGTTGTGTTATATTCTTTCCATGTAGTTAACAGGGGGTTTGAGGGGCACCCGTAACCCCACTTTATGGGGTCCAAGGCAGCGCCTCGGAAAATTTTGGTTTTGAACCCTACGTTAGGTTGGGCGGACCCACCTATGGTTTTGTGCATGGTTTTCGGTCCATGGTATTGGATGCTTCGGCATGTACAAATATGTATTATAGCATTGAAAGGAACATAATGAAAAATCAAGCTGGTAGTCCCAGTTTTGGGATCCAGGGGAAAATCTCTGTGTATATGTGTTTCATGTGTTCTGCTCTCGCATTATTTATTTTCTGTGTTTTAGAATTCGTATGGAGGTAATTTGTGTACGGGGTTAAAACCTACATTTGGTATTAGAGTAGATTTGCCTTCAAGGGGATGCCTCTGTTGCTGAGGGATTTCGCTCGAGCCTGTGGTAGACCCTATTCAGTGGGAGATCTGTGCGACCGATTCTGGTGGTGAAAGAAGATGGCGAGCAGTGGAAAGATAGAGATCAAGAAATTTAATGGTCAGAGTTTTGAGTTGTGGAAACTCAAGATGGAGGATCCGTTGGTGGATAAAGATCAGTGGATCGCGGTAGATCCGGGTACTAAACCAATGGGAGTGTCTAATGAAGAATGGAAGAAGTTGATCGGAACGCAAAGAGCACAACACAATTGTGTGTCTCAGATTCAGTATTGTTGAATGTATCAGGGGAAGCTACAACAAAGGCTTTGTGGGACAAGTTAGAGACATTGTACCAATCTAAGTCTTTGGTGAATAAACTATTCCTGTGGAAAAAGCTGTATAACCTGAGGATGAAAGATGGAGACTCAGTGACAGAGCATCTGAACGCATTTAATACTGTGGTAAGTCAGTCAACATCTGTTGATATTAAAATTTCATATGAAGATAAGTGCATCTGTTTGTTGTGTTCTCTACCAAATTCGTGCGATAGTCTGGTTATTGCAATAGGTAGCAATGCAACTGCCTTGTAGTTTGATGAAATAGTCTCAGCCTTGCTGACGGAGGAGACAAGAAAAATAAATATGGAGAGCCAAAATGGTGATGCCTTGTCTGTACAAGGACGGTCCTAGAACAAAAACAAAAATAAGTCATCGAGTGGGAGATCTAAATCTAGAGGGAGATCTAAATCTCCAGGGAAACTTGTAAAGGTGGTGTGCTACAAATGCGGAAAGGAAGGCCACTTCAAAAGGGACTGTAAATCTAAAGCTCTTGACAAAGGAAAGGGATCTGATGAGGCTCCTTCTGCAGAGGCGAAAATCACCTCAGATGAAGGTGGGGATGCGTACTTGGCTTCTTCAAGTACACATGTAGATCACGAGGCATGGTTGATTGACTCAGGTGCATCCTTCCACTTCACTTCCCATAAAGAGTGGTTCTATGAGTATGAGAAACATAATGGTGGTGATTTTTTCTTGGGGGATTACAGGAAGGCTAGAATCATTGGTCGTGGAAACGTAAAGTTGAAGCTACAAGGTGGAAGGGTTAGAACACTTTCGGGTGTTATGCATATTCCTGCATTAGCCAGAAATCTGATTTCTGTTAGTAAGCTGGATGATGCAAGTGTAAAAATAGTGTTCGAGAAGGATACCTGCAAGATGGTTCGGGGAGCACTGGTATTGATGCGGGGAGTTCGGATTGGAACTCTGTACAAGCTACAAGGTAGCACTATTTTTTATGGGTGCAACAGTTCCGTGGTTCCTGAAAGTGGAGTAGAAAATCTAGTGGTCTCTGGAGAAAAGACCATGCTGTGGCATCAAAGGCTTGGACATATTTGAGAGAAGGGCCTTCGAATACTTCATGGTAAAGGTATGGTAGAATGTATGGGTAATATCTCTCTGGATTTTGATTTCTGTGAAAATTGTGTATACGGGAAGTAAAATCGGGTGAGTTTCCCCTCTGGTGGTAAGAGGGTGAAACATATATTAGAGCTTGTGCACAGTGATGTGTTTGGACCTGTGAAGGTTCCATCACTTGGTAAGTCTATGTACTATGTATCATTTATAGATGACTTCTCAAGGAATACATGGATATATTTCCTTAAGAAGAAATCTGAAGTCTTTGATAGGTTTAAAGAATTTAAGGCTTTAGTGGAAAACCAGACAGAGAAGAAGATAAAGGTGCTGAGGACTTATAATGGTGGAGAGTTTTGCAGTAAGGAATTTGAAGAATTTTGCAAGAAGTGTGGTATAGCACGGCAGAAGACTACTCCATATGCACCTCAGAAAAATGGAGTTGTAGAAAGAATGAACAAGACGTTGATGGAAAGGGCAAGAAGCATGCTTAGTGGTGCCAGGTTAGGATAGGAATTCTGGGCAGAGGCGGTGGATACTGCATGTTACCTTGTCAACAGGTCACCTTCATCAGCGTTGGAGGATAAGACTCCACAAGAGGTATGGACTGGTAAGAAACCCTCTCTTTCACATATGAGGGTATTTGGATGTGATGCATATGTACATGTTCCAAAGGAGAAAAGAACAAAGTTGGAAAGTAAATCTGAAAAGTGCATCTTATTGGGTATAAGGATGGTTTAAAGGGTTATAAGCTTTGGAACCCAGTAACAAGGAAGGTTATGTACAACCGAGATGTGGTTTTCAGAGAGGTGAAAGATGTTATTAAACATGAAGTCCAACCAAACGAATCTGAGAAGATAGAGTTTGAGCTAAAGGAGGAAGAATCAGACTCTACAGCAGAGGAGGAATCAGAAGATGAAGAGCCACAAACTTCGACTGTGAGAAGATCAGTTCAAGAAAGAAGGCAGCCAAAAAGGTATGGTCCATCTGCTTTCTGTTCAAATTTTGCTTTGTCTGTTACTGATGATGATCCCAGAACTGTGAAGGAAGCAGTCAATTCGGAGGATGGAAAACTCTGGAAAGAGGCCATGGTTGATGAAATGACATATTTACACAAAAATGAGGCTTGGGATCTGGTGGAGTTTCCAGCTGGAAGGAAACCCATTGGCAGCAAATGGGTGTTCAAAGAGAAGACAAATGCAGAAGGAAAAGTGGAGAAATACAAAGCTCGATTGGTAGCAAAAGGTTATTCCCAGGTGCTGTGAATTTATTTTGGTGATAATTTTTCTCCTGTTGCCAAGGTAACTTCTACTAGATTACTTTTATTTGTTGCTACTGCTTTTGATTTTGAGGTAGAACAGATGGATGTGAAGACAGCATTTCTTCACGGGGATCTGGAAGAGGAGATCTACATGAAACAACCTGAAGGCTTTGCGGTGAAGGGTAAGAAAGAACTGGTATGTAACTTAAAGAAGTCTTTATATGGGTTAAAACAGTCACCAAGGATGTGGTATCAGAAATTTGATACATTTATACGGGGACTTGGCTTCACCAGAAGCAAAGCAGATCACTGTGTGTATTTTAAATTAATTGGTGACCGTTTTATTTATCTGGTCTTGTATGTGGATGATATGTTGTTGGTTGGAAATGACAAGGAAGTTATCCAGGATTTGAAGACCCAATTGTCCTCCAAATTCAACATGAAAGATCTTGGTGCTGCAAACTATATTTTGGGCATGGAAATTAAAAGAGATCGGGCAAAGAGGAAGCTCTAGTTAAACCAGCGGAAGTATGTTGAGATAATATTGTAGAGGTTTAATATGTAGGATAGTAAACCGGTGAAGGTTCTTATTCTTGTAGGTGTGAGGTTATCTTTTGAACAGTGTCCCAAGACACAAGAAGAGGAAGAGGACATGTCTCGTGTTCCATATGAAAGTGTAGTCGGTAGCCTAATGTATGCAATGGTCTGTACTAGACCAGACATTGCACATGCAGTGGGAGTATTGAGCAGGCTTATGTTGAAACCAAGGAAGGAGCACTAGACAGCAGTGGAGCAGGTTTTCAGGTATTTGTGTGGCACTAGTGATTATGGTTTGTGCTACAAAGGAAGTCCAAGATTGGACAGAGTGTTGGATATTCATGGCTTTGTTGATGCAGACTGGGCTGGAGATCTGGATCAGAGAAGATCTATAAGTGGGTATGTGTTTAACCTATTTGGAGGTGCAGTCAGTTGGATGAGTAAGAAACAATCTGTAGTGGCACTGTCAACTACAGAGGCAGAATACATGGTAGCCACTCATGCAAGCAAGGAAGCAGTTTGGTTGCAGAGATTGTGTTCAAGTATGGGGTTAGTACAGGAAGCTATAAGGATAGACTGTGACAGCCAAAGTGCAATTTTCTTGGCAAAGAACCCCGCATATCATTCAAAGACAAAGCACATTGATGTTCAGTATCACTTTGTGAGGGATATGATAGAAGACAAAAAGGTGTTGCTGGTAAAGGTGGACACTTTGAAGAATACTACAAATGCATTGACAAATCTATGAGCTCTAAGAAGTTCTGTTGGTGTAGAGAGACAATGGGCATTTCAGGGCTGGAAAAATGACTAAGCTCTCTTGTGGCCCATTGTTGAAAGAAAACAACAAGTGGGAGAATGTTGGGTTGTGTTATATTCTTTCCACGTAGTTAACAGGGGGTTTGAGGGGCACCCGTAACCCCACTTTATGGGGTTCAGGGCAGCGCCTCGGAACATTTTGGTTTTGGACCCTATGTTAGGTTGGACAGACCCACCTATGGTTTCATGCATGATTTTCGCACATGTTTTTTAGACGCGGTGGTTTTCGGTCCATGGTATTGGATGCTTCGGCATGTATAAATATGTATTATAACATTGAAAGGAACATAATGAAAAATCAAGCTAGTAGTCCCGGTTTTGGGATCCAGGGGAAAATCTCTGTGTATATGTGTTTTATGTGCTCTGCTGTCACATTATTTATTTTCTGCGTTTTAGAATTCGTATGCAGGTAATTTCTGTATGGGGTTAAAACCTACATATTCGAACCTTGTATGTCTAGATTCAAATATGCAAACTTACATACTACGACCTCTCTCACCTGATTCACATGGTCCTCTTCGACCTGATGACATTATGACCTTATTTTAAATTGAAATGGCCCATGCTAACATACTTGTAGGTTGTAATTTAAAAGAAAATAACCAAAACCTAACAAAAAATGAGGTATCACACTTTCCTTCCATGCTTTTCCTTCTAGAGGCTTTCACATTAATGAAACTTACATTAAAATTTAAAAAATTGTGTCCTCCATCTTTAGCTGCCACATCACTTCTTCTGGAAGCTCCTGGGAATCAAATTCTGTTGGGAGTGGGATGATTCTCTTGCATCACATTCTAGAAATCAATTTTCCAATTGAACACGATTAGTTAACATTAACCAATGGAATTTATAATGTTTAACATTGAAAAATATATAATTTGAAGAGTGTTATACCAAATCTATGAGTGTAGACATAAGTATCTTCCCTAGACCTAGTGGTCTGGTCTAGAACAAAAAAAAGCAAAGAAACCAATGTTTCCCTTAAAGTAAATGTAAAATGGGATGAAGCCTACCTATAATTCATCGTAAGCCTTGTTCCTCCCTTGGCTTGTATTATCCAATCCTAGCTTCGATCACTATAATTAGAATCTGCACAATTAGACAACACAAGCCAACAATATATGACATCTATGTAGTATAATCCAATCACTTTATTAAATGGATCAACATGGTATTGAAATATATGAAATCATAACATCAAATATAGGAAAAAAATGAACTCTTTCTATTAATAGAAATGGAGAGGGTTTCAACCAAATATAGAGTTGATCTTGTAGAAGAGCTCCTCGAGGTTGACTTGTTCTTCCTTGTCCCAAAGTGTATCTCTATGTCACCCTAATGCATGGAATAATGACTCTCACAACAACAACATGAGGGTAGAATTGATCTTGAAAATCTAACCCTTAGCTTGTGGATGGCAGTGAATATATAGGAGAGGATGGTAGTTTATAAATTATTATCCATTTACCAATCTAGGCTTGAGATCCACTCTTGATGGGAGGATGAGATCAAGGGATAAGGGGTCAAATCCCCAAGGTAGGATAGGATAAGATATGAGAATTTCATCTAGGGTAAATGGTTAGAACAACCTCTAGAAGCTTCTGGAAGAGGAAGTTTCAAGATTCTTTTAATTTTCCTGAATTTCTAGAATCAGTGCATCCCCAGCAAGGGGAAACTTGTTGGTGATCAACACAGGTCCAGAGAGGGTCAACCTGCTGGTGAATGCAATATCCTAAAGCAGTAGGGTGCATTGGGCCTTAAAAGAACTGAAATGAATCAGTTAAAGGCAAAAATTTAGGGATTATGGAGAGTCATGATTAGGGCTTTATGCAAGGGTGATGACAAGGGGTAAAAATACGTTGATTGATCTAGTTAACAAGCCTGTTGACTAGATGTGACAAAATGGACTATAACATATTTCCCCCTAAAACTCAAATTCAAAAATGGAAACTTATGACTGAAGTGATTTAGCTTGTGAAAAGTCAGGATCAAGAACTATTGGCTAGATCATCATCTATTACAATATATTTACATCATGATATCTCTGCTGAGGGAGGCATACCCATACTCAACACATAATCTAGAATTACATGTACAATGATCAAAAGACACGTCTAAATGACTGCCTATATGATCATAGCCATCATACTAAAACCATAACCGGGATGGATGAAAATATATCTAGGGTATTCTATCTCATTCACGTGATCTTGTAATGTACGAGTCTAACCATGCGAATCAATGAGCTGGAGTCGAACATGGTAGACACCATCTTATTACTGGCTAATGATGTAAGTCATTAACAAATGCGAGAGAAACCACCGATGATGTTAATGGCTCTCAAGGTACAACAATACAATCTGTATGGTGTGAATGAATGAGCTGAAGTTGAATACCACACATAATCTGTCAGTAGAAGGCCAATGATGTCAACCTATTGCCGAGAGTGAGGAAACTTACCATTGATGCATGCAAGAACCAAGGTATCGAAGGGTGAGTTTCTAAGTGAACTTCCTAGATAATGAGTTGATGTCGACAGGAAGTGACTCATCATAGGAGGGTCTTGATGCATCCCCCATCAATGAAACGAAATGGGTATCATGATTTGAGACGAAATGATAATGATATAGAACCGGATCAAGAATGACAGACATGGAATGAAGGCTTAAGAGTATTGTAGTAGATATTTACTAAATTACTTCTCTTGAACACATTGGTGACACTAAATGGAGTTGGGAGCATTAAATAAAAACCATAAGTGAAAGCTTTGGAAAGGTATGATGAACCAAACTACAAGTAGATTTTTCAACCCAACAACCACATAGATGAAGTGGAAGAGTGTCATGTTCAAGAGTGAATTTATGCCATTAACAAATTGAGTACCCTATTTTCCCAATTTCCCTAACCATTCCTGGTCAGTACCTCTTTATTTTTAACAAGCTTGAGAAGGATAACATATGCTTGATTTATAAGTTCATCCTTCAGATGAATCCCTCGAAGTATATTTAATGAACCGTGAGAAGGAGTGGTTCAGTCCCATCATGATCGATGAGTCCATCATTGTTTTATGTTCTAACGAGTCCAACGAAGGTTTAACTCGACATATTTTTCACTTTTAGAGACTTTGAAAAAGAGGCGGAAAATAAAGCTCCAAATTTTCCTTTTCGTAGATAGACCCTTGAGTTTGAAAGGGTAGAAAACGATACCCAAGAGAACCTCTTAGTTAACCCTCTTAGTCATGGTTGACTAAGTTATTCCTTTTTCGTAAATAGGCTATCTCAGTTTTGGGAAAGGGTTAAACTTATAATGAGTAGACACCTTGTCATTTACTTTAATGAGTTTGAAAACATAAGTGCTCAACAATCTTTTCATGTTTAGGGAGTATGAAAAGAGCTAAAAGAGGACTCCACATAGAGAAATGAGTGGTATAAAGAATATCAATTGGTTTTGGTCATGATGGAACTACTTAGAAACCGTAGAGGTCAAGAGATTGGCTAATAATACCACTCATGGCATCGGTTCCTCAGGAAAGGGTAAAACTACCAAGTGAAAGCGTATGATCGGCCAAGAAGATGGTGATGATGGAATTACAAAACCAATGCTAATCATAAGAGATAGGATGAGAATGGTTTCATTTTTACACAATCTTAAAACATGAGAAACTATGCTTGAAATTGGTTTCATTTTTACACAAGCTTGAAACATAGAGAAAATATGCTTGAGAATACTTGAAGCTAGTTTCATTTTTACACAAGCTTGAAACAAGGAAAAACTATGCCTGAAATAAGTTTGCATGCCTCCGGCACAATGAATCAATTCAAGGTACATGCCCCCCAAGCTTCATTTCATTCACCTAAGTAGACTACTGGTTACTAACAGGTGGATGGAATGAATGTTCATTTACGAGAACAAGAAAAAGATTTGATTGGTAATTTATGAGATCAAATCAAAGACTCGAATTGGAGGGAGATATGTTTCATTTTTTAATGAGCTTGACACAGGAAAAGGAATTATGCTTTAGGACCTTGTTTCATTTTTTAATGAGATTGACACAAGAAAAGGAACTTTGCTCAAAACCTTGATCATGATCTCCAGGAGACCAGGGCTTCCAAGAGGTTCTCATCAGATGGAAGAAAAATGGTCTGGAAGGGATACATATCAAGGGATCTAATGGAAATATCAGGCTCCAATTC
Source organism: Pinus tabuliformis (assembly GCA_031772625.1). Lineage (NCBI taxonomy): Eukaryota > Viridiplantae > Streptophyta > Pinopsida > Pinales > Pinaceae > Pinus > Pinus tabuliformis. The sequence continues at coordinate 91,957,071 of CM062814.1, read as the reverse complement.
CCTCAGTAATGATGCACTACATCACCTAATAGACCATCAGTAGATTTTGGCATGGAACAATTTGCCACATAATTAATATGTGGTGGGGAAGCTAACACTTGCATATAAGGACCATTTAGGGAAGTTGGTTGAGTGGAAGTCAAATTAGGATCAATGAATGAATGCTGGTTAATGGTCATGATTCTTCCTTCATGTGGGAAACACATCACATGAAATAGTGAAGAGACAGGAGCTCCCATGACATAAACATAGTCATGCCCATGGATTAAATTAAAATCCAAAGGGCCTTGTACTACCAATACATCGATATAGATAGTCTTTCCTCCTAAAGTAATAGGAAAGTGACGAAGAATCCATAATGGTTGATAGGTTCTTCTATTGAAAGCCAACAAATTCTAGGTAATGGGCACAAGCTATGGAGAACCAAAATCTTGCCAAGTAGTTGAGGACAAAATACTAACAGATGCACCTTCATTTATAATTGTGACAGGTGTTGGCATATTATAAGCCTGTACTATGATCTGGAAGGGCACATAAGGAGGAAGAAGATATCCTTCCAATTGACTCCAATCAAAGGAACTGACCAAACTACTTGGAGGTGGGACCGTCAAAACGGGATAGCTGCCCCCTTGTGCTATGGGAATAGGAGAAATGCTACCCTGTACTATGGGAATGGGAGGATTATGCCCCTGTGCCATGGGAACGAGAGGATTTCCCCCCAGTCCATTGGAATTTTAAGAAACGAGAAGAACCTAAGCAATATGAACTTCACACTCGACAGGAAAGGTACTATCAACTGAAGGTGGAATCGAGTCAACCATTTCCTCAACCAATGGTTGGTCAGGAACGGACTCATGGTATTCACATTCAGAGAGAGTGGTATTGATTGTATTTGGTTTCTAATTAATCACTTCATCAACTAGTGGATGATTGGGAGAAATATTTTGATAACCAGTTGGAAGTCGAGGATGAGGAGTTGTATAGTTTTCCAACACTTTTGAGGCTTCATCCATATAAGGAAAAAGGTGAATATGATGATTCCCTTCACATAAACTACATGGAAACTTGACTGTACTCTTCTTCTTGTGGACCTTACTATCACTAGTTGATGGTTTATCATCAAAATGTTCTATAGAGGTTGATGAAAAAGGATGATGTGAGCCTATGGACCACACTTCTAATACCTTGGGAATACCAGGACAATCTCTAAGAAGTTGATCACCCTTGCATAACTTGAAAGGGAATTTAACTTTTTGCGTCCTACTAGAAGGCTCCTCCATAGTAGTTGCAATGGTAGCAATGGTTGCTTGGTTTCCCCCCTACTTATTTTTCTTCTTCTTCTCGTCCTTTTCTTCTTCTTCTTAGCCTCCTGGTTACTAGAGTCAAGACTCTCACCAGGCAAGGAGGAAGAAAGGGGATGAAGAAACAAAAGGTGAAGAAGGAAAAGGGTCAACTTTAAATTCAAATTGAGGTTGATATTGTTTAGGTGTAGGAGAACTTGATTGAGGAGCATTTTGGAAATTCAAAACCATAGTGGTCAAAAACAACCAAACTAGCAAACCAATGGTAAATCCGGGAAGGGATAATGTTTCCATATAAGGAGCACCAATATTTTCGAAAGAAGGAAAAGGAACATGATTCCCATCAGAGGGGTTTCCTTGATTGGTGTACTCGGGAACTGTTTCCATTAGTCTCAACCTAAGTTCCACTAAGGAGTTGTTCAATGGGAAGGATGTTATTCCATGTTCAATTAATTGATTTTAGAAATTAAAAACACAAAATAAAGACAAAAAGGGGTAAACTAGGAAAAAAGGATTACCAGGTCACCGTGAACTGCAATATACCACCTTGGTAAACCAAGGATTTACATACGTGAAGACAATCTCCTTGAATTTTGTGTTCGATGTATGAGAGTACAAGGCAACTGACTTGGTTACCTATGGTGAGGATAGAAAACTATGGTGTAATTACAAAATGTACTCAATGGTACATGGAAGCACAGTCTATAGTAGTGTTGTATAATGCTTAGCCGTATGATGAGAGAGTTCCCATATAGTTTTCATGCACGGAGTGCCATCCAATATAACCAAAGTTACGTGGGGAACGGTCTGATACACTTATGTACGTGGAACAAGATATCACCCCCGTAATGCAATGCTGACAAAAAATGATAGCTCCTATGTTTAAAGATGTTGGAACACATCTCTAGCCTAGACCTCTATGTGTGTTGTTATGTTTCAAATTCTCCTTAGGTTAATTGAGTGTACCTCATCATTATGCTGGAGGAATGAAAAATTATTTTAAGCATAATTTTTCCTCGCTTCAAGCTTGTGTAAAAATGAAACTACCTTCAAGTATTCTCAAGAATAGTTTCTGTATGTTTCAATCTGGTTTAAAAATGAAACCAATTTCAAGCACAGTTTCCCATGTTTCAAGCTTGTGTACAAATGAATCCATTCTCATGCTATCTCTAATGATTGCCATTTTTTATTAATCCGTTTCTACTAGATGAGCCTTGGTTTTATCATTCCATTGTCACCATATGCTTGGAAGATGATACACTTTCACTTGGTTGTTTTACCCTTTCCTGAGGAACCGTTGTGATGAGTGGTCTTATTAGCGAGTCTCTTGACCTCTACATATTCTGAGAAGTTTGATCATGACCAAGACCAGTTGCTACCATTTATACCACTTGTTCCTATAGGTGAAGTCCTCTTTTAGCTCTTTTGAGACTCCCTAAACATGAAAATATTGCCTAGTGCTTGTATTTTAAAACTCGTTAAAGTAAATGAAAAATCTTTTACTTAGTATAAGTTTGACCCTTTTCCAGAATAAGATAGATTATTTACGAAAAAAGAATACCTTAGTCAACCATGACTAAGAGTTTCTCTTGGTATCATTTTATGCCTTTTTGGACTTGATGAACTATCTACGAAAAAGAACAATTTGGAGTTTTCTTTTTCACCTTTTTTTCAAACTCTCTAAACATGAAAAATATGTCGAGTTAGAAATTTGATGGACTCGTTAAAACATCAAACAATGGTGGACTCGTCAATCATGATGAGACCAAACCAATCCCTCTTAGGGTTTATTAAATATACTTGGAGGGATTCATCTGAACGATGAACTTACAGATCAAGCATATGTTATCCTCCTCAAGCTTGTAAAAAACAAGGAGGTACTGACCAAAAACGGTTCAAGAAATTGGAAAAATAGGGTACTCCACTTGTTAATGGCAACGAGTTGCTCTTGAAAATGACACTCTTCCACATCATCTTTGAGGCTGTTGGGTTGGAAAATTCACTTGTATTTTGGTTCATCATACCTTTCCAAAGCCTTCACTTTTGGTTTTGAGTCAATGCTGCCAACTCCATTTACTATCACCAATGTGTTCAAGAGAAGCCATTTAGTCAATATCTGTTAAAATACTCTTAATCCTTCATTCCATGTCTGTTGTTCTTGATCCAATTCCTTATCATCATTATTATTTCTGAAATCATGATACCTATTTCGTGTCATTGACGGGGGATACATCAAGGCCCTCCTACGATGAGTACTCACTTCCTGTTGACATTAACTCATTATCTAGGAAGTTGACTTAGAAACTCACCTTTGGTACCTTGGTGCTTGCATACATCAATGGCAAGTTTCCTTGCTCTTGGTGACATGTTTACATCATTGGCCATTGACCGAAATATTTTGTGTTGTGTTTGAATTAACTCATTCATTCAAACCATACGGATTGTACTGTTGTACCTTGAGAGACATTAACATCATTGATGGTTCCTATTGCGTTTGTTAATGACTTACATAATTAACCGATAATCAGCTTGTGTCTACCATGTTCAACTCCATCTCATTGATTCACTTGGTTAGACTCATACGTTGGACGATCGTGTGAATGAGATAAAAGACCCTAGATCTAGTTTCATCCATCCAAGCTGCAGTTTCAGTATGATGGCTATGATCATACATACAATCATCTAGTCATGGATCCACCCTTTTTCATCAGTGGATGTGTATTTTGATCATTGTACATGTAATTTTAGCTTATGTGGTGAGTATGAGTATGCCTCCCTCAACAGAGATATCATGATGTAAATGTATTGCAACAAATGATGATTGAAGCAGTTGTTCTTTATCTTGACTTGTCAGAAGGTAAAGCACTTTAGTCATCAGTTTCAATTTCTAACTTTGTGCTTTAGGGGGGGAATCTTTTATGGGCCATTTTGTCACATCTGGTCAATAGGTTTGTTAATTGGATCAATCAACATATTTTTACCCCTTGTCATCACCCTTGCACAAAGATCTAAGCATGACTATCCCTAATCCTTGAATTTCTTCCTTTAACTACTTCATTTCAGTGCTTTTAAGTCCCAATGCACCTTGTTACCTTAGGAGACTACATTCACCAGCAGGTTGACCCTCTCTGGACCTACGTTGATCACCAATAGGTTTCCCCTTGTTGGGGGTACGCTGATTCTAGAAATTTAGGAAATATAAAAAGAATCCCAAAGCTTCCTCTTGCATAGGCTTCTATAGGTTTCTTTAACCATTTATACTTGGATGAAAGTCTCAAATCCTATCCTATACTACCTTGGATATTTCACCATTATACCTTGAGCTTATCCTACCATCAAGAATAGATCTCAAGCCTAGATTGGTAAATGGATAAGAATTTCTAAATTGTTGGGTGTCGAGCCTGATTATCTTCCTGATTCAGAGGTATTTGTTTCAGCTGAATGTATACCATAAGAAGAATGTACACCCTCCATGCAGGGGAGTTTGGGGGCCAATAGGGGTTTGGGGCCAGCATTCCTGAAACTAAAAGTAGATGTAAAATTGCCTGGTAAAATATTGTAATTTCGTAGTCAATATGGGCCATTCATTAGGCGAATGATATGACGATTGGAGTTATGTTTAATTTAGGGTTTTTTTTCCTATAAGGAAACCCCTCGATTTTTATGATGGAATTGTATTGTGTGTATATGTGTATTCTGAGCGAGAAAGAGAGAGGATACTGTGTGAGAGCGAAGATGAAATTACAACGGATCTGTTGTAGGTTGTATGTCTTCATTTTACTGGACAATATAAAGGAAGCATTGGTTGCTTCTCCATGGACGTATCCCAAACTTGGTGAACCACATATACATATGTCTCTCTTGTTTTATGCATTTTTTGCCTTTGTGTTTCTACAATATTTTATGCGTATCATTGCTCTGTAATATATAATTTTCTAACATAAACTATCATCCTCTCCTATATATTTATTGCCATCCACAAGCTAGGGGTTGGCTTTTGGAGATCAATTCTACCCTCATTTTGTTGTGAGAGTCATTATTCCATGCATTAGGGTGACATAGAGATACACTTTGTGACAAGGAAGGACAAGTCAACTTGGAGGAGCTCTTCTACAAGATCAATTATATATTTGGTTGTAACTATCTCCATTTCCATTAATACAAAGTGTTCATTGTTTTCCTACATGTGATGTTATGGTTTCATATATTTCAATGCCATATTAATCCATTGAATAAAGTGATTGGATGATGCTGCATATATGTCATAGATTGTTGGCTTGTGTTGTCTAATTGTGCATATTCTAATTATAGAGACCAGAGCTAGGATTGGAGCATACAAGCCAAGAGAGGAACAAGGATTACAACGGATTCTCGGTAGGATTCATCCTGTTGTCGATTTAATTTAATGCATAAGATTTTTCTTTTCAATTCCACTTAATTTTCAAATGAAAACTAATATATTCACCTAATCACTAATAAAAAAAACTTTTTAGAATGATGAATGATACACCAATTCATTTAAGCAACCCAATGATCAAGAAATCAAATTGCCAATGACCTAATTGACAAGAACAAATGAAAATCCAAAAAAATTCTCATCAAAGGATATAAAATAAAAAATCAAACCAAGTGAATTCTATTGAGAGACCAAAACACACTCATGGACACAAGGAGAACCAACTAGAATAAAGACGCACAAAGAGAAAATTAGACAAAAGAAAATTTGTTCATAAACATGGACCAACACATGTGCTAAAATGGCACTAGTTCTCTGCAATGTAGGCACAAAGAAGGCTCAGAAGCATTGTAACACTCTGCCACTAGACCAAAGGGAGCACTGATCAGGGGATGCAAGGTTTTGACACAAAAATTTCAATTGAAATTGAATGAAAGGTCTTCCTAGTTTTATTCTTAACTAAGTAAGAAAATTAAGATCTAAAGAAGAGGTAAAACAAGAACTATGGATAAGGAAACCACTAAGGGAAGATACTAATCCCTAGTATGGTTGCCATTTTTTTATAAAGAATCTACGGCTGCAGACAAAAGTATCTTCCCTATACCTAGTGGTCTGGTCTAGAACAACAGAAAGAAAATAAACCAATATTTTCCTTAAAGTAAATGGACAATGGGATGAAGACTACCTATAATACATTGTAAGCCTCATTCCTCTCTTGGCTTGTATGCTCTAATCCTAGCTATGATCGCTATAATTAGAATCTACACAGTTAGACAACATAAGCCAACAATTTATGACATCTATGTAGTATCGTCCAATTACTTTATTCAACGGATCAACATGGAATTGAAATATATGAAATCATAACATCTCATATAGGAAAACAATGAACTCTTCGTATTAATAAAAATGGAGAGAGCTACAACCAAATATAAAGTTGATCTTGTGAAAGAGCTCCTCCAAGTTGACTTGTCCTTTCTTGTCACAAAGTGTATCTCTATGTCACCCTAATGCATGTAATAATGACTCTCACAACAATAGCATGAGTATAGAATTGATATACAAAAGCAAACACCTAGGTTGTGGATAGCAATAAATATATAGGAGAGGATGTTAGTTTAGAAATTCTTATCCTTTTACCAATATAGGCTTGAGACCCACTCTTGATCAGAGGATGAGCTCAAGGGATAAGGGGTGAAATCTCCAAGGTAGGATAGGATAGGATTCGAGATTTTCATCCAAGGTAAATGGTTAGAACAATCTCTGGAAGCTTTTGGAAGAGGAAGCTTCAAGATTCTTTTTATTTTTCCCAAATTTCTAGAATTAGCGCAAACCCAACAAGGGGAGACCTACTGGTGATCAACGAAAGTCCAAAGAGGGTCAACCTACTGGTGAACGTAGTCTCCTAAAGTAGCAGGGTGTGTTGGGCCTTAAAAGCACTGAAATGAAGCAATTAAAGGCATAATTCAAGGATTAGGGAGAGTCATGCTTAGGGCTTTGTGCAGGTGATGACGAGGGGAAAAAGATGTTGATGGATCTAGTTAACAAGCCTATTGACCAGATGTGACAAAATGGCATATAACAAAGAGATTTGGAGTCTTGTGTGGTGAATTTTATTATCAATGTTTTGGGCTACATATCACAACCCATAAATATTATTAAAAAAACTAATTTTCAAATATTTGATTGGACCATACTTGAAGGTCTATTTTATCCTTTTCATAATATAATGCCATGTCAATAACTTCCTGACATATTTCATCCCATAATTTATCCGTATTGGTGTAATATTCATACATGATTTTTAAATATTTGTGTACCCATTTTTCATTCTTAATATTTGCAAGAAAACCAACCAAAATTAAAATCTTTAAAAACAGTTCATACTTAAGTAAATAAAATATTTATCATTAATTACTTCTCACTATAATTTAAACAAGTGTTTTCATTAAAAAAATGATAGGAATAATATGTAATTAAATATACTTACCAAGAGTTACTTCCCACCACTATTTATGCAGGAGTAAAATTGTAAATGTGTAGACATCTCAATTTATTAGTTTGTGCCAAAGAAAGACTATAGCGTTTGATTTTCCTATTAACCATTGTTAATTTTCTATAACATAATTTCTAACTTGAGGAGTAGGGACTAAGCTATTCGGAAACACTTGTTCCCTTCCCCTAGTTTGGGAGTATGCTAGTTATTTATGTAAATGTAAACAAGTACATATGGAGGGTAGACAAAGTTAGAGAGAGACATAAGGTCGGTTGTGTAATTATGGTCACACGAGATAGTTTTTTCTCATTGATCAAATGATGTTACATATAAATACATAAAGTGTTGTCTAAATATAGGTAAACTACCTTGGACACATAATCACTTAGTTGATAGAATATCTCAACTACACACCAATATAGGGCTACTAGTTAGAGAGCTATCCATCTTAGTTTCTTGCTGCCAATAAATTTTTCCATAATCATTATCATGAACCATCTTTACTCCATCAATATCCCCTGCAATTATTCACACCATCATCTTTTTCAACTTTGGAATATTGATATTGGATCATTGTCCTTTACCTATCATTTGTTAGAGTCACAAATTTTAAGAGAATAACCTTAACCATATGGAGGTTTCAAGTCTCAATATTCTTTAATAAATTCAAGATTCCAATACATGAAAATAAATTCTCACATTACCTTTTTGACTCAATCTTGTTCTTTTTGTCCATGATAATCACCTCAAGTAGATATGTAATCATTAGTAATTGAGTTCCCATAACTAGATTCGTAATTGTTGGAGCTATATCTATATCCATTGCTACCATCATAATTCCCATGACTGTATTCATAGCCCTGGGCCACCAGGGGAACTATGTTCAAAATCAATGTGTGCCCTGGATCTCTAACCCTTATTAGATATTTCACCAAATTGGCATTTCCACAAAATAGATCAATCAAGGTTCTCATCAAGATATAGAGTATATGTGTGTACAATACAAAATAATTATGGATTTTAGACATCTATGGTTCATTTATGTTGAGATGTGCTTCAGAGTATCCACAGTAATAACCATATTTTATCAACGTTTCAAACCCCAACTGGGACCCATTATCAAGACTTTTGAATGATGATAATAGAAGAGCTTAAGTGGAGGATAAGTAGTTATAAGAGTAGTTTGTTTTGAAGGATGAGATAAAGGTCGGCCAATAATGAATTAAAAACCTAAAAAATCCATAATAATAATTACTATTAATAATGTTATTTTTAAACCTATAACAATAATTTTATAATAATGATGATAAATTAATCAACTTAATAATTATTTCTTATTAGTAATAATATTACTATAAATAATTAGTTTATTAATAATTAATAAAATCAATTAATAACATTAATAATTAAAGTAATTGTTATTGTTTAATAGATGAATCAGTTAATAATATTTAATATTATTAATGAAATAATTAATATTTTTATTTTATTTTTAAAAGGAAATAATCATTTAGTTAATTAATTAATAGATATTATAACTACTTATCCTCCGCTTAAGCTCTTCTATTATCATCATTCACGAGTCCCGATGATGGATCCTTGTTGGGATTTGAAACGTTGACAAAATATGATTATTACTGTGGATACTTCGAAGCACAACTCAAAATACAAAATAATCTCAAGTGTTTGAGTGTCAATCATCTCTAAAATCAGATAGATTAAGTAGGCATTCACCATGCCTCATTTCCTAAACAACTTCCAACTCAAAATTTGGATCTATATGTTTTAACCCTGTACAGAAATTACCTGCATACGAATTCTAAAAACAAAAATAAACAATGGTGAGAACATAAAACAAGAAACAGATATACACAAAGATTTTCCCCTGGATCCCAAAATCGGGACTACCAAATTGATTTTTTTCATTGTATTCCTTTCAATGTTACAATATATATATATATCTATATATATATATACACACACACACACACACACACACACACATTCTGAAGCATTCATAAACCCCAACCATTAACCCTAGATTAGAACATAACCATAGTTCCCTTGATTGGATCTACAAGATACCATGGGAAAAAAACCATCATGCCCAAAACCATGTGCAAAACACATGCACAAAACAATAGGTAGGTCTTCCCACCTAATATAGGGTCTAAAAAAAATTAATTCTTGAGGCTCTACCCCAGATATTGTATAGGGGGGCTGCCACCACCCTCAAACCCCGCCCCCCCCATTGTGAACCCCCTCTGCACCTGACACAATGAAGGGGGGCTACCATCCCTCACTTCATGCTTGGGGATAATCGTGGAAACAATATAACACACACCCAACATTCTCCCACTTGTTGCTTTCTTTCCAAACATGGGGCCACATGATAGCTTAGTCATTAGTCCATTACTGTAACGACCATTGTTTCTCTACACCAAGAAAAATTCTTAGTGCTCACAAACTTCGTTAATGCATTTGCAACATTCTTCAAAGTGTCCACCTTTACCAGCAACACCTTTTTTTCCTCAACCATATCCCTCACAAAGTGATACTGAACATCAATGTGCTTTATCTTTGAATGATAAGCAAGCTTCTTTGCCAATGAAATTGTACTTTGGTTGTCACAGTCTATCCTTATAGATCGTTGTAATAACCCCACACTTGAACACAATATCTACAACCAAACTGCTTCCTTTCTTGCATGATTGGCTACCATGTATTCTGTCTCTATAGTTGAAAGTACCACTACAAACTGTCTCTTTCTCATCCAATTGACTACACCTCCAAATAGGTTAAAGACATACCCACTTGTATATCTTCACTGATCCATATATCCAGACCAGTCTGCATCAACAAAGCCAAGGATGTCCAAAACTCTATCCAATGTTGGATTCCTTGGTAGCATGGACCATAACCAGTAGTTCCACGCAAATACTTGAAAAGCCACTTCACTGATGTACAATGCTCCTTCCCTGGTTTTGACATAAGCCTACTCAGTACTCTCATTGTGTGTGCAATGTCTGGTCTAGTACACACCATTACATACATCAGGCTACCAACTACACTTGCGTATGAAACACAGGACATGTCATCTTCCTCTTCTTGTGTCTTGGGACATTGTTCAGCAAATAAATTTACACCTACAGGAATAGGAATCTTCATCGGTTTACTATCCTGCATATTAAACCTCTGCAGTATTATCTCAACATACTTCCTCTCATTTAACCATAGCTTCCTCTTTTCTTGATCTCATTTAATCTCCATGCCAAAATATATTTTGCAACACCAAGATCCTTCATGTCGAATTTGGAGGAAAATTGGGTCTTCAAATATTGGATAATTTCGTTGTCATTTCCAATCAACAACATATCATCCACATATAAGACCATATTAATAACACGGTCACCAATTAATTTAAAATACACACAGTGATCTGCTTTGCTTCTGGTGAAGCCAAATCCTTGTATAAATGTACCAAATTTCTTATACCACATCCTTGGTGACTGTTTTAACCCATACAAAGACTATTTTAACCTACATACCAGTTATTTCTTTCCCTTCACCACAAAGCCTTCAGGTTTCTTCATGTAGATCTCTTCTTCCATATCCCAGTAAAGAAATGATGTCTTCACATCCATCTATTCTACCTCAAAATCAAAAGCAATAGCAACAGATAAAAGTAATCTAATAGAAATTACCTTGGCAACAGAAGAAAAAATATCAGCAAATCAATTCCTCACACCTGGGAATAACCGTTTTCTACCAACCGAGATTTGTATTTCTCCACCTTTCCTGCTACATTTATCTTCTTCTTAAACACCTATTTTCTTCCAATGGGTTTCCTTCTAGCCGAAAACTCCACCATATTCCAAGCCTCATTTTTGTCCATAGATGCCATTTCATCAACCATGGCCTCTTTCCAGATTTTTCCATCCTCTAAATCTACTGCTTCCCTCACAGTTTTGGGATCATCATCAGTAATAGATAAAGAAAATAATTGAACAGAAAGTAGATGGACTATACCTTTCTAGCTTCCTTCTTTCTCGAACTGATCTTCTCACAACTGGATTTTGTGGCTCTTCATCTTCCGATTCCTCTTATGTTGGAGAGTTTGATTCTTCCTCCTTTAGCTAAAACTCTACCTTCTCAGGTTCCTTTGGTAGGAATTCATGTTTAAGAATATCTTTCACCTCTCTAAACACCACATCTCAGTTGTACACAACCCTCTTTGTTTTTGGGTTCCAAAGCTTATAACCTTTTAAACCATCCTTATACTGAATAAAGATGCACCTTTCAGATTTACTAATCCAACTTGGCTCTTTTCTCCTTTGGAACATATACATATGCATCACAACCAAATACCCTTAGATGTGAAAGAGATGGTTTGTTACCAGTCCATACCTCTTATGGACACTTATCCTCCAACATTGATGAATGTGATCTATTAACCAAGTAACATGTAGTCTCCACCGCCTCTGCCAAAATTCCTTTCCTAACCCGACACCACTAAGCATGCTTATTGCCTTTTCCATCAACATCCTCTTCATTCTTTCTACAACTCCATTTTTCTGAGGTGTGCATGGAGTAGTATTATGTCATTCTATACCACACTTCTTATAGAAATATTCAAATTCCTTCTTGCAGAACACTCCACCATTATCTATCCTCGACACCTTTATATTATTCTCTATTTGTGTTTGCACCAAAGCCTTAAATTCTTTAAACCTGTTAAAGACTTCAGATTTCTTCCTAAGGAAATATATCCATTTATTCCTTGAGAAGTCATCTATAAATGATACATAATACATAGACATAACCAATGATGGAACCGACACCGGTCCAACCACATCACTGTTCACAAGCTCTATTATCCCTTTCGCCCTATTAACACTTGAGGGGAAACTCACTCGATTCTTCTTCCCATATACAAAATGGTCACAAAAATCAAAATATAGAGAGAAATTAGACATACCTTTTACGATACCATTACCATGAAGTATTCGAAGGCCCTTCTCTCCAATATGTCCAAGCTTTTGATGCCATAATTAGGTCTTTTTTCCAGAGACCATTAGATTTTCTGCTCCACTTTCAAGAAGCACAAAACTATTGCACCCATCGATAACAGTGTTACCCAAAATCTTGTACAGAGTTCCAATCTAAACTCCCTGCATCAATACTAGTGCTCCCCAAACCATCTTGCAGGTATATTTCTCGAAGACTATTTTTACACCTGCATCATCCATCTTGGTTACATAAATTAGATTTCTGGCCAATGCAGGAATATGAAAAACATCCGGAAGTGTTCTAATCCTTCCACCTTGCAATTTCAGCTTCAATTTTCTGCATTCGATGATTCAAACCTTTCTATCATCCCCTAAGAAGAAATCACCACCATCGTATTTCTCTTACTCGCAGAACCACTCCCTATGGGGAGTGAAGTGAAACAATGCACCTGAGTCAATAAATCATGCCTCATGATCTACATGCATACTTGAAGAAGAAGCCAAGTGCACATCCCCACCTTCATCTGAGGTGGTTTTCACCTCTTCACAAGGAGCATCGTTAGATCCATTTCCTTTCTTAGGAGCTTTAGATCTACAGTACTTTTTGAAGTTCCCTTCCTTTTTGCATTTCCATCACACCTTTACAGTTTTTCTTAGATATTTAGATCTCCCTCTAGATTTAGATCTCCCACTTGAGGACTTATTTTTATTTATGTTCTAGGACCATCCTCGTACATACAAGGCTTCTCCATTTTGGCCCTCCATATTTTTCCATCTCAGCTTCTCTGACATCAAGGATGAGACTATTTCATCAAAGTTCAAGGTAGTTGTATTACTGCCTATTGTAACAACCAGACTATCCCACGAATCTAGTACAAAACACAACAAACTAATGCACTTATCCTCATTTTAAATTTTAATATCAATAGATAACAACTGACTTACCACAGTATTAAAGGCATTCAGATGCTCTGTCACCAAGTCTCCATCCTTCATCCTCAGGTTATAAAACGTTGTTTGTAGGAAAAATTTGTTTACTAGAGACTTAGATTGGTACAAAGTCCCTAACTTTTCCCACAAAGCCTTCGTCGTAGCTTCCCTTGATACATTCAACAATATTGAATCTGAGATACACAACCATATTTTTCTCTTTGCTTTTCGATCCAACTTCGTCTAGTATTCATCTGACATTGTCATTGGTTTAGTACCTAGATCTACCCCGATCCAATGATATTTATCCACCAACAGATCTTCTATCATGATTTTTCATAACTCAAAACTCTAACCATTAAATTTCTCAATCTCTATCTTTCCCCTTCTCTCTATCTTCTTTCACCGCAAGAATCGATCACACATATCTCTCACTGAATAGGGTCTACCACAGGTTTGAGCAAAACCCATCAGCAGCAAAGCCATCCCCTTGAAGCCAAAACAACTCTGATACCAAATGTAGTTTTTAACCCTGTACAAAAATCACCTACATACGAATTCTAAAAATAAAAATAAACAATGGTGACAACATAAAACATGAAATAGATATACACAGATATTTTCCCCTGGATCCCAAAACTGGATTACTAGATTGATCTTTTTCATTATATTACTTTCAATGTTACAATACATATATATACATGTCGCAAAATTCACAAACCCCAATCCATTAACCATGGATTAGAACATAACCGTAGTTCCCTTGACCAAATCTACAAGATAACATGGGCAGAAAACCATCATGCCCAAAACCATGTGCAAAACCCATGCACAAAACCATAGGTAGGTATGCCCACCTAATATAGGGTCCAAATAAAAAATTCCCTGGACCCCGTAGAGGCAAGCTACTGCCCCCCTTAAACCCCCCGATAGGGGGGGCTTCTACCCCCCCTGTGACCCCCCCGCTGCACTTGACGCAACAAAGGGGTGCCTATCTCACCCCATTTAACCCTCCCCCCCCCCCCTTCGCCCATGGGGCTAGTCGTGGAGAGAATATAACACACACCCAATAGGATCACCATCCTGAAATAACATGTGAATGAGCATCAATGCCTTCATTTACACTATCCAATTATTGAGTAGGCATTCACCATGCCTCATCCCTTAAAGAACTTCCCACTCAAAACTTTGATGACCATCCTGAAATAACCTATGAATGAGCATCAACACCTTCATTGCAACTATGAAATTATGAATTTTTTTGATGTTCTTGGACCAACTATGGAGACATTCATTAACATAACCTCTAGAATAAAACGTGGGGTGCAAAATCTCACACATATTTTTCATCTCTATGTACTTCATCATGACTATTTTCGTTTACATTGTCAACATCCTTATATGGTGCATTATTTCTTGCAACCTTTGCTATACTAATACTCGTCTAGTCCCTCACAACCCTGAGAGATTTCCTTATATTACTTGGAGCCATTCACAAATGTTAGAAAGCAAAATTAACCTTAACAAAGTTTTGATCTCAGAAACGACAATAATTAACGCGCTTAATTTTTTTTTTCTTTTTTTTTTGCCAACAAGGCCTAATCTATATGCTACACTTTTCATGGTCTTAATTACCAAAATACAGTGACAATATTCTGTGGCTAATGTAAACATTTCTGATTTCACTGGCCTAAAACATCACCACCCAAATTTATCCACCAAAAACAATGTTTGGTACCTCAAAGGAATGAATTAAGTAGCTAGAGATTGAAAAATGTGGAGTAGAAGTGTTCTTCTCAATATTATCAACAACTAAATAGATTACATAGGAGACACATAGGAGACATCAACATTAAATCACTGAAGTGGAAATCAACTGAAACTCAACTAACATAAATTGAAATAGAACTGACTATGAAACTTGGATTAACATTTATGACACCTAGTAGGTGGTTGGAATTAGTTTCTCCAGCACTCCCCCTTAATTACAACCACAAAAAAATTAAACTAAGATTCCTACTGGTCTAAGTCTCATCTAGGCTTGTAATTTAAAAAAAAATAACATTAGGTAGATTTCCTTTTCTTCCAGATTTTGTAGCCTCTAAATTTCTTCAAATTTTTCTTTTTACTGTAGGCTTCAAATTTGAGTTTCTTTATTTGCTAGTGCATCTCTTCCATTGCTTCTTCAAGTTCTCCATGGATGTTATCTATTTGTTTAAAAGTAGGGTTGTATGTGGACTACTACCATATGTCATTTTCTGTAGTGTGATTTTCATCATCAAACGTTTGCTACAAAATGATTCAATAATACAATTTCATCTCTTCACGACTCCAATATTTAAAAATTTCATTAATGTTTTCATCATCCATGCCATCTTCAACATTCATTTTCACAAATTCTATGCAAACTTTATCAAAACATGGTGTTGCAATCCATGCTTCAAGGAAATTTAATTATTCTTCAAATTGTTCTGCTTCTTCATGGTTGTTGCTAACATCCGCACATTCAAAATCAAGGTTAAGTTTAAAAACATCTGTAGAATCATCTTGATTTGATTCTTTCTTCTCTTCAATGAGAGCTTTATCTTCTTGTACTTCTTTCTTTTCTTCTAATGTTTCCACTTCTTTATGAACCTCGACTACTTAAAAGAGCTTGTCTTCCACTTGGTTTTTAGATCCAAGTGGGATTCTCTCACCAAATAGTATTTTATCAATAAGCTGATTTTGTGCTATGATATGCAACCATTCATCATTAGCCAAGTGGTATTCATCAAATTTAACATCAGGAAATTGAATCACTAGATTCCCCATAACACTGGCTACACTAATGTCAACTTCATTGTCATCAACAAGCATTGTTAATGGATTCACCAAAACATCATCCACTTGTTGTTGTGCACAGTGGGATTTAGGAGCATCTGTGTGCTCCTTCTCTGCTTCTATAAATTCTTCACATTCATCATCCACTTGTGGTTGATCATAGTGGGATTCACAAGAATTTAGGTGCTCTTTATGTACTTTTGGTAACATACCATCATCGTTGTCATCCACTTTCAATTGGGATTCACAAAAATCTTCATCTCGTTGTAGATTTTCTGCTACAAATCCAACTTCATCTTCATATTGAATACTCCCCATTAAGCCAAAACTCCTCTTAAGGGAATCCCAAGCCTCCTTGGCTATATTTGCATCTACAATGAGGGGAAGAATGTTATCATATACACATTATTGTATGAATTTCAATGCGAGGACATTCTTTTTCCTTTTTGCTTCCAAATCTTTCAAAAAATCTTCATGCATCTCTTGCTAATGCTTTGACTTTCTTAGCCTCTTGGATTTTCCCATTTGTTGAGCACTAGCTGACTATACCTCAACAAGAAAATTGACTTACAGACATAGTGGTTGCCTGTGGTTTCCCCTCTAAGGTGGTTTCTCTGTTACTTGGCTTCTACAAGGCATACAAATCTACAAATTCTCTACAAAGATGACACTTACACAAAGGATTTCAAAAATTGTTTCTTTTAAAATATTACAATGCCCACAACCAATTTGTTGTTTCCTCTTTTAATATACCTTTAATATATATATATATATATATATATATATATATATGAGTGAATCCCTTTTAAACAAAAAATATATGATCATTTTTAAAACATTGCATAAGCCTTTTTACATGCACTCTTTTTAAAACAAATACATAAGCCTTTTAAAATTAAGGAATGCATGCATATCGTATCTCATGAGGGAATAACATATCATAATCCTTTCTTGAAAATATATATGTGCTTTCCTTCTTTTTTTTTGTAAGCTAAGATGGTACTCTTTCTATTACTGGATAGAAAATAAAACATAACATAGTATCAAAGCCATTATTAACTCGCCCTCATGGGGAAACCGAGTAATTAGGCCATCTATAGTTTTTAATGGCCGACCAAAAATAAAATACCCAAAGTCTGATTTTCCTAGCAAGATAGACTAGAAAGTCTTGAGATCTTCTAATTCTACTAGTCTGCATAAAATATATTTCCCTGTCTAGAGCATACAAAAAACTATAGTTAACAGTACTATGAGCTTTCCTATACATATCTTTTGTCAAACATCGTCCATTGCAGGTTGCTGGTTTGCTCCTCCATCTGCACCCTGGTGAGCTCCCTTCAGCAGCTGGTGTATTTCCTCTAATTTCTCCTCTTGCCTCTCCATAGCAATGGGGATGAAACTCAGTTCCCTATGCATATCAGGGCCACCCTGCGCAATCTCCACCATCTCAGTAGCAACTTGCTCTAATGCTTTTGCCAACAACCTTTTCATTACCCAGTAAATATGAAGAGATTGTTTGAACAGAGACATTCTGCCCCTCGTGTTGCCTGGATCATGCAGCAGGAATTCCCAGTCCTCCATTTCTTCATCAGATTGGTCTTGGAGAGACTCTTCCTCCAGATATTGCATATTTGCTTTCCTTTTGATTTAAATGTATTTAAAAATATCTTTTTAGAGAAAACCCGAATTCATGTTGCCTTTCAAATAAACCATGGCTTGACCTTATTTTATGAAAATTGACTTCATGTTGTCAATGAGTTTCGTGAGCCATGCTACTAATTGAATTTCATGTGGCCCCCTCTTTTGATTGTACTCCAGATGGGATGGTCCTCACAATGTGTGCTTTGTGCTCCACAATGTTGACTTGTGGTCATACTTTTCAACAAAAAAAATCTTGTGATTTCATCAGGATTTTTTTAATTTCTTAAGTATGCCAATTTCATTGCACCTCCTCTCTCTGCCAGGGTTTGATTAAATAGAAAATTTACTTTGTTCTCCTTAGCTGCATTGGTCATCCTCAATGTTTTAAGCTATATATTCAGATCTCTTTCATAGAAGACTCTTAATGCATGCAAAGTGGCTTTAGATACCACGCTTTGACTGAGACAAACCTGCTCCCTCTTCAAAAATATATGACCTTCGTTAGTGATTCCAAAAACATCTCTTTTCATTTGTGTGGAACTGATGGAAATGAATCCTTTTTTATATTTTAATTTACTGCTATAATGAACCTCCTAACAACCACAATGATCAGTTTGCTACTCTTGAGGTTTTACTTGTGGCCTCATTGGCTTGTTGGCCTTCCTTCACTGTTTGTGCAACAACTAACTTCTTGACATGAGCTCCTTATTCATAGATGGCTTCTTCTCATCCTTGAATTCTTGATCTCTGCATCTCTCAAGGAGTCTTATGCAAGCTCGAGATTTGATACCATGTTAGAGATTGAAATTTTTGTAGAAAACGTTCTCTTCTTAATATTATCAACAACTAAATAGATTACTATTGTAGTTGCTACAACCACCCTCCAAAATTTTGCCCATGCTTTGATTTTGGAGCCTCCCTTATTTCCATAGGAGCTAATATTTCACTGTTGTCAAGTATTCACGTTGGGATCAAGACTTATCTTTTATGCAGAGCTTCTATTTTCTTGTTTTGATCCTAATCTAAGCTTTCTACGTCACAAGTAACCTTCTGTCTTGACCTTGCAGAATTTTTGGGCGTGCCTCTAGAAGTTGCGCAATCATGTAGGGAAACCCAGACTTGCCGATGGAAACTATGCAATCCAGAGTGGTGGTTCATCCTTCAGCTTTAGAACTGGGTAGTTTTGTATGGCAGCCGAACATTAAACTCAGAAACTACTCAATCCCTTCACTAAGCTCAGAAACTGCAGAATACACTCAGCTGAGAAGTTACCCTATCCTCAGAAACTGCGAAATCCTCTTTGGCAGTGTGCATGCTCAGTTTCCCCTAAATAAGAAGAAAAGAAGAAAAAAACCAAAACAATCCCTAGAAAATATGGAATCATAATTAGTTTCCCGAAGGTGGCACACTTACTATTTTTGGAACTTTTTGCCAAGTGTCACTTTTTCCTTGATTTTAGGCATGTGCGTTTGAAACCTTAATCATTCTAGATCTATATAAGAGATGCCTTTAGATATCATTTTCACATTCTATCTTGGAGCTATAGCATTCCCAAGGAGATCAAGGAGCCTTCGATGGAGTTAGCGACGCTTTTCCGGGTGAGATTTGTTTTTGTTGTATTTTGCCACTTTTTTTGTCGCTTTTTGTTGTTTTGCTTCTATGAGTGTTGTTTTGTTTGTATCTCTTCATGGTTTTTGGAATTTAAATTTATATTAGCTTTTTCAAATGTTGGCTCAATCCTTCGTTCAACTTTTACAAGTGTTTCATTAGTTTTCTTGTTTTTTCTCATTAGAAAGTCGACGTTTTGACAACCCTCCATGCGTGTTTGTTTTTCCTTTTTCATGATGGTTTTATGTGTTTTATTTGCACTGATCTACCTATACTTACGTATATATTCACTCAAACTTGCACCGCCACTCAAAGCTACTAGTTTCCCACACCCGTAACGGGCATATCTGCTCATCCCTTGTTCAAATTTTTCCTATCCTAGCTAGGCATTGCACATGTTCAAGGCTCAATTTGTCGGCTTGGCCTCTCAGACTACACAATGTGCAGTACCAAGCTAGCCCAACTAGGCATTGCATAGTTCTGGGGCTCAAGCCCAACCCTTGGCCATTGAGACTACGAAATGCATAATCTCTCCCTCAGTTTTCCCAAGCTAGATTGTGCATTGCGCAATGTATAGCCTCAAGTTGCATCACTGGTTGTTGAGACTACGTAATGCACAGTTCCTTCATGCAGTCTCTCTCCCTCACATATAGAATTGTGCAATCTTTCTCACCAGTCCATGTGGTTGTTCCTTGATATTTCTTTGTAAGTTGATTTGCTAAAGCAAATTCATGTTTTCCATGAGTGCATATTCCTCCCATAGGTATTGCAGGTGTTGGGGATTTCTCTTCATCAGTCACAGTTACCATGGCACCCAAGATAATTGTTTCAAAGGATACCACTAAGAGCAGCGTCATGGAGGAATCTAAGAGTATGCAAATTTACAGTTTATTCAGATACTCAATTGTTTGTAGAATAGTAATTAAATATCACATGGAAGAAGGTAAATGAAATATTCTCAGCAAGGATCTTTGAAGCAGATCTGGAAGATTGGCAGGTATATGTCAATGTCTAGATATCAGGGTTTCACAGGGTTGCATGCAGGTACCCAACATTCCCATGTGAAAATGTCATTAGATGGATATTATCTCACACAAATCCAAATACTATGACTCTTAGTAGTACCAATGGATGGAAGGTTTCTCCTTTTCTGGCACCAGATTATCATCTCATTAATCATATGCCCAAGCTAGAATCGCTCATGGATTCATACTTCTATACCATCAACAACTATTTGAACATGAAGGATATTGTCAAAGGCTGGGTGAAAGAGCCAACAAAGTTCCATCAAACACCCACCAACACATACAAGTCAAAATCCTTTAGGAGGGCCTATCAGCTATCGATCATCCTATGTTGTAGAATCTACGGTAAACAGAACACTTATACCTTCCATGAAGGGTGGGAATTCTTTCTAAACCAGGTTTTGAGTGAAGGAAAACCATTCAACTGGTCATACTTATTGTTGGGTGTGGTTTTCCACCCATTTTCTCGCACCTTCTTTCCCTTGTTTTGACCTTTCTGTCCTCCAGACCTATGCCCTTATATGACCAAACTCCTTGTTTTCTTACCTTTTTAATCCATTTTACTATCATGTTACTTTGTTGTATTTTACCGAATAAATACGAGGCTTTATTCCTTTTTGTGGCTAACTGGACGAGCATTGAAGGAGCATGTTGGGAAGTTTATCTTTTTCAGGTGTTGGCTCACGGAATCAGACAGGCAGCAGGAGTTAACTACAGGAAAGGTAGAACAGTTCACTATTACACCCTGAGTGTTGCTACATATCGTTGCTACATACTAGGTGTTGTTACAGATTGCTGCTACACATCGGTGATGTTACAAGTTTTTGTTACACATCGGGTGTTGTTACACCTTACGTGGATCCACCGTTACACCAATAGTGCTATCATTAGTTATGCTGTGTCATCCTGAACCATTATTTGCTCAATATTGTTGCTCTGAAGCTGGAAATGTGGATACTATTCGACATAACAGCTCTCGATAGTAGGATTGTTTATTTTTGAGGCAAAAAGAATCAATTTTGTAACTAATGTCTATTTATTTAGCAGTAGGTTGAACTTCTTTATTTTTGGATCAACATGAGAATCAGAGATTCTCATAATTGATCTGTTTTCTAATTTTCGGGATGTAATAGTTATAAAAGAATCAGCTTTTTATGTATCAAAGGAAGCATATAGAGGAGTACCATTACTCTATTTCTGTAATTTCTAAACTTATTTTAATATCAGTTAGCATGGTGATACTGTTATTGCTTTCCAACTGATTTGTTAATCACTTTTTGTGTTCTTCCTGGGCCCTGCTGAGGAGGAAGGGCCCTCCTCTTTGGCAGGGATTGTAGCGATTTAGGTAGTGTACATTCCAATTTAATTAATTGATTTATGGTTTCTCGTTGTTGCTGTACAAATCATGGACTGCATTCACTGATGTTTCTACTTATTTTATGATGTTATGCAGAGTTAATCAACAGAGGAATAGTAACCAGCTGGAATATATGTTAGTTCTGGTGTGGCACGCCTTTACTTCAATAGCTACGAGTTGTGATTTAATTCTGTGAAGTGTTTTTATATCTACATGCATGATTGATTCAACAATTTAGATCAGTGACATCTTTTACAGTTTTTCTGCACTTTCTTATGTTTGGCTTGAATGTATCGGCACAGATAGTGTGAACTCCATTGAAACAACAAGACCTACCTTGGGTTGACAATTAATGTTGCAGTCTGAGTCAATTAAGGTCGATTAAAATAGCACTACATTTTGGTGCCATTGCTGGGGATGGCAAGTTGAAGATAAAGTCAGCCAAGTTGTTTGTTTAATATAGAGCGCTCCTAGTCCACAGTTGTTGGGTGGTAAGATGAGAGGTAAGAACCTGCGCATCACTCTAACATACCTGGGTGGGCTCACCATTGTGATCACTAGGACACTTAGGACATTTTGATGCTTTGATTAGTGTGTCTTCAACTCTTCAGTTGTTGGGCGATAAGACGAGAGGTAAGAACCTGTGCATCACTCTAACATACCTGGGTAGGCTCACCACTGTCGAAGGCTATGATTATTAGAGTTTGATTTGATACACATAGGGTCCATGTGTGCACTTTTTAGGACTTTAAGAGATACTGAAATCAACCCCACTCTAATAAGTCACAGGAACGACGGGTCGTAAAATGGAAACGAAGGGCGAAGATTTGGGAAGGAAGACATTTATCCAGGAATTAATCTCCAAGGCAGAAAAAGAACAGTCCAGCTCTCAAAGGAATGCAAGGAAGACAGGGCCGCAGAAGGTTGTTACTCCCATAGTGAAAGCAGAAACCTCCAATCCCTCCATCTCGGGACCATATCATTCTAAGGCCAGCACTCATACCTTCAAGATCAAGGATTTGATTTATGAGTAGGAAGGGGAAGTTAGTAGCCAGAATTTGAGGATTGAGGGCCAAAGGGAAACCAAGGGGGAACATCGGACACCCGAGATGGAGAAGCACTTAGTGACTTATCAATATTTGGATATAGGTAGTGCGGTGAAACAACCAACCCCAGGAGTATCTGAGGCATTAATTGTGTCTACAGGGCCATCACAAACGCAGCTGGAAGAACGTCTGCTATAGAAAGGGTTAGAAGAATTAATCATGGGGGACAACAATGATAACAATGCTAAAACAAACACCACTACCACCACCTTTGAGTTCCCAATTGGGAATCTTATGGGTGAAGCTCCTATGAAGAATATTCCTCTATCATCCTTACCATCCTTTCAGGGGATGACTATGGAAGATCCAGATACATTTCTATTTGAGTTTGATGTCTTGTGTAGAAGTTATGATTATACAACAGATGCTCAGAAGTTAAAGCTATTCCCTGCTACCTTAAAAGGAGCAGCCTTGAGATGGTTCATGGGATTAGGTCCCGCTTCCATTTCAACATGGAATGCTATGAAGGAGACGTTCTTGTCAAAGTACCAAGACTATTGTAGGACCAGGGACTTAAGGGAAGAGATATTTAGAATGACACAAAAGGAGGAAGAAAGCTTGGAAGATTATGTGGAATGGTTCCACTACAATTTGCAGAGGTCTAAACACAACAATTTAGACCCAGAAATCTTGAAGACTATATTCATTAGAGGAATGAGGGATGACTGCCTTGACACCTGAACCTATTAGGCAAGGGGGATATATCACAAGAGCCATTCGCTGAAATTATAAAGCTCTGCCTATGATGCTCTCGAGGATCATCTAGAGGAAGAAGTACAATTCGAGATGCCTTTGTTCGCATACAAAAATCTGCAGGCGAAGGAGTAACCAGAGCGGAGATCGGAAATTTGTTCAAAAATTTTAAGACCGATATCCTCAGTACTCTCTCAGCCCAGATAACAACAACACAGATCAAAAAGACACAACCAGAAGCTGATACACCCCTGGCTGTGTTCTGCCTGACTTGTCAGAAGAAACATCCTTACAGGGAATGCGAACTGAATAGCATCAGCTTCTATAACATCTGCGAGTTGGAACTGTTATCACTCAGATTTTACCAGAAGTTGTAGGAAGAGGGAAAGGGGTCCGAGGTAACCACGAACCAACTTTTAGGTACATAATCTAGCCAATCTGTATCCAAAGAGGGCTCTCTCTTTAAGATTTAGCTTTGTTTTGGAAGATATTAGGCTAGTTATGACAACTTGGGGGTTTTGATTGTGTTTGGTGGTGAAATTCAGTAGCAGAGGGGTAGGACTGAATATTTTAGGCCATTGGGCTAATGGAATCAAAAGAAGATAGCTCAACTGGATTTGGCTTTTAAACAAATGATGGCTTCACAAGGACAGATAGCTAAACAGGGAGCAAATAGAGACTTGAATAGATGGAATGGACTTAAAAGGGATGAAGGGAAATTAAGAATCCTTCAACATGTTTTAAGAGGAGGAAACTTAGATGATCACCAATAAAGAGCAATTAAGAATTCTTTACTAAATGATCAAAATGAGTAAACTAGGAAACAGGAGCAATTAAGAATTCATCGCTTATGCTAGTTTAGAAGAAAACATGTAGAATAAAAATGATTGAAGACAGATTGCACTTAAGCACTTTCTGAATTATTCTTTTTCGTTTTAATATTCAGATATGAAACACAATTGATATAATAAACAAGAAAACAATAACACCTGAGATATAAGATACTTATTTGTCCAGTGTTTGACACATGAATCCTGTGAAAAGTCCTTTGTATTAATTCTTCATCCAGCGAGCCATGAAAAATTTGTCCAACAACACTTTATTCCAAAGTAATCAATTTTATAGCAATGTCTAAGAATCCACCCTCAATACTCCAAATGAGGGAGTATTTATACAAAAACTTACAAAAAATATCTCATAACAAAGTGAGATATATTATAGGATGACTAACTACAAGTTACATGAAAAATAGAGATAGATGGTCTCGTAGATAGAAGAAAAAGTCAAAATGATGGCTTGCTGGCCCTATTCTTGTGAATGTGCTGGAGGCAGGCCCTATGATTTGGCATGCTGCTGTCTTCTTTATAATTCTGTGCTGGCTGCCCTGCTTTTGATATTTTTACTGATACTCTTTACCTGCTATGATACTCTCTCTTTGACCTGTTTGATCCTTGTTTACCTTCTGTTACCAACATTGACTATGGTAAAAATGGGAATTTACCTTTTACCAAAGGTGAATTACAAAATTTCTATCATTTCTTCCCACCATTTTTCCTGTGGTATTCTGGTCCTTTGAAGTTTTCTAAGGATCTCATCAGCCTCGGTGTATCTGAAAAAATGAGGCTGAACTTGGAACAGATGTTTCATCTCGTGCTCCACATAGAATAGGTTCTCAAGATTGTCAAAAAGGACTCTGCCTGTAGGTATTGATTTAGATGCACTAGAAGATGAGCTGGCCTGGTTGTCTGCATCTTAGCCAACTTGACAACATAGTCTATCTGTGTTATCAATTTGTCATTGATAACTAAAGGACTGGGAAGTCCTTTACTCTGCAATATGCCAAATTTCTTCATAAAGTCATCAATTGCCTATTGCATGTTTAGGCATCTTCTTTTCAAATTCTGTATTAAGGACCTTTTAGTCAAAACCTTCTTGATTTCCATAATTGTCCTTTTTCTGTCTCCTATGCCTAGTTCTTCAAGCTAGTACTTGTTCTTGTTATTCAAAAAATTAATTAGTCTGGTAGCCTCCTCAAGCATCCTTCCTAATTCTACCTTAGTTCTCTGGACTTCTTCAAGAGCTAGCTTTACCAAATCCATCTGCTCATAAATTATTTGTATAGAAGGCCAAACATCATTTATTGATTGGGTGATGTTGGTCCAAAGAATCTTCTTAATATCTGCTAAGGGTTTATCAAATGTAAGGTCTTTTTCTAATCATTTTACCTTTTGTTCTAACCCTTTGTTTTCCCTCACCTTTTCTGCAAAATCTTTCTTTGAAAGATCGTATTTTTGTTCTAAGGTAACAAATTGTTCTTTTATCTTTTGCAATTCTGAAACTTGGAGCTTCAACTCCTCCATTGATTTTACCAATTCTTTTGTGCTAATACCTTAAATCCTTGCTTGTGCTGTGCCTACTGTTGTTGTACCTATTGTTGCTTCTGCTGTGACCACTGGAACGTTTGGTGCCAGAGCTGTTCCAAGCATTGAAGGGACTACAGTAGAAACTACTGGAATCAAATTGGGAGGCTAAGAGGTCGACTCTCCCTGTTTGTCCTTCAATGATTTTTCTAGTTCTTGTTCAGTCTCCTTAAGCTGCTCATTAAGTTTTAGGACTAAGTCCATCAACTCTTCTTCAGACCTTTTTTGTATGACCTCAGCAATCTGTGGATGCCTTGAAGGAGGCAACTTTAGCTACTTTCTTAAGGCAGCTATGTCTTCATCTTTCTTTTTAATTAAGGCTTCTGCAGCCTTCACATCTTTGGGATCATGACCCAACCCAATGATCAATTCTTCTAAAGATTTTATTCTGTTGTCTTTAGCCTATGAAGAGGCTTTCTCCAGTTGTAATTGGGCAGTTGTATTGTTCAAAGAATTTTATAGTATTTGGGCCATCATGGCCTTACTAGTCAATGTAGAATAGACCATCTCCCCTGTCTGTTTGTGTAACTCAATCTGGTCTAGGGGATGAATGTCCTTTGCCATGACCTCAAAATCAGTTTTGAGGTAATTTGCAGTTGATTGAGGCTGTTGCACCTTGGGTTTGAAAAATCTCATTATCATTTTACCTTCTTTGATGTCATAGGCTGACATCAATCTGTTCTGATTAGTGGGAGCCATTTTCAAATACTGATTGTAAACTTGGATCCTTAATGGCTCATTTCTGGCTTTTATTTCTTTAAAAAATTTCTTGATGTCTGGATTTTCTTTTCCTGGGGGCCTGAAAGATGATACTTCTGCACTTTGTTGTCTCTCCAATTCATGTCTTTGTGAGCTGGAAGGTGTCCCACCTACTGGGAAAGTTTGATGACTATCAACACCTTCTATTCTTTGACTATCAGTAGTCTCTTCATAAAATTCTTCCTCTGAAAGGGGATTTAGCCTGTGCCTCTTAGCACCTGGCTGTTCTGAGGGTCCACTGGCAGGGGTAGCTACTTCCCTGTCTCTCTTTTTGTTCTTTTCCCCATTTAGAGGAGTCTGCAAGATTGGTGGTTCTCCCACATTGACTTGGGTTGGAGGAGTATGTATGTGGGCCTGCTCTTTGGAAGTTTCAGGCTATTTAGACATTATGCACTATTTTGTAGCCTAAGTGCTTGTCTCTGTTTCTTTACCTTTGGAAGTACATGCAACTGGTGTATTGGTCTATTGTGAGTGCCTTTTAGAGGTTCTAGCTGCTGAGGTACTTATTCCTAATGCTGACTTCTGAGAAGTATCAAAATGTACCTATCCAAAAGAATCTAATTCAAGAGTCTTTTCAAGATATCTCATTACATTTTCTATGTTGACCTGCTCACTATCAGTTGCTACTAAGGTTCCTTCTCTCCATTCATCCATGTTGGCAAATTTTTCAATCTCTGGGATTCTATGGTGAAAATATGGTGACAAGCTATTCTTCATTCTTCTATCACAGATAAAACCATAAGGGTCATATGGATCCCAACCAAAACTTTTTTGTAATTTAAGGTAATCTTCTAGAATTCTCTCTATTGCATTTCCTGCTTCTCTAGTGTTGCAGATGAAAGGGCCTAATTGATGTTTGATCCTGAGTTGTGCTTTCTTTTTGGCTTTAGTAAAATGGACCAAGTCTGAGTTACACATCTGCCTATAGTATTCCAATGCCAACAGTCTCATTGGGACATACTTTGGTAACTTGAAAGGGGCAGGTTCACACCCATACATCCTGATTTCTGTAAAGTTCTGGTGTAAATACCAGTCACCCACTCAATATTGCTTGGAAAGTTGAAGGATCCTTTTAATGTCACCACTGATCCTGGGTGTGGAAATCCCTTTCAATATGGTGGTTGCTGGATGAACAAATTGATCAATGAACTCGTTATAGGAGTAAGGGGTATCAAAGGATTCATGGAAGACGGAAGACCAGAAGATAACATACCTTGGATTACCCTTGGTATCAAGTTTCATGACAGGGAATGGGAAATTATCTGACTGATAATAAAGCATGAGATGATATATAAAGGTGGTATACTTGAAAACTCTTTCATTCTCCAGTCTCATGAACTGGTCATGCATTTTATCAGCAATATAGGAGGCATAGTCATACTTGATAGTAGGGGGTTGTCCAGGAGTAAAGATTGGCAACAACACTAGGGTTAACTCATCAACGAACTCACTTGTGTTGAAACCCATTACTAAATATATCATATCAACAATGAGTCTTCCCATATCTGTGAAGAAAGTTTGCATATAAGGAGGTGGGCCCTTAGGCTGATATTTTTGCAGTATGAAAGTCTGAAAGAGGTGATCAAGTTCAGTTTGGGACAATTTAGTTGATTTCTCAAGTAAATCTCCAATGGAAAGGGGAGTGAGAACTTAACTGGAGTGAAATTGCAACATTTTGTTGATTGATTCGACAGTTATTGGGAAAAGGATTGTTTGGCTTGGAGAAACAACTACTCAGTGGTTAGGGTCATAATTGGCATGGAATTGATGAATTATATCAGGGAAAACATGGATTGAGGGTAGAAAGTACATGGGAAGATTGGATTCCCACAGTCCTAGGATATCAAAGCCATTCAGGTAGTCATCTCTACTTTTGCAAAAGACTTTGAGGTGATTTTTATCAGTGGTAAGGTCTTTTATTTGGAAGTCCCTATCGGCCAAAGGCAGATAGTCTAATTCTCGATGAGGGGCATTAAGGGGTGCAACATTCAAAGCCAATGGGGTTTCCATGTCTAGTTCTTGTGAATTCAGAAGGAAATTGTGGTTTTCTTTGTGAAATGGGCAACACAGAGGCTATAGGAGACTTAAATGACGAAAATATTAACTAAATTATTATGAATTTGGGCCTTTTTTGTTAATTAACTGTGGAAAACAAGTATTTGCAGAGTTTTGGTGAGGAATTTGATAAATACCTTTCTTTGGGGGGATGAGCAATGAAATGCAGGTACTGGGCGCAGCTAGAGGGTTCTGGTTGGCGTCAGCTGCAAGGTTTTGGAGCAGGTTGGTGACTGAAAGCTCGTCTGGTTGACCTGACGTTATTTTGCATGGGCGCACAGGTTTACAGTATAAAGCAGTGTAAATGACTTGTTTGTTTTATTTACAAAGTCAAGGGTTGGTGGGGTTTTGGATTTTGAACAGGTGATGTCAGCAGCGAATGACAAATGATATGATTTTTTGTCATATGTGGGAAGGCGGTAAGTGGTTTCATATCGCACCGCTTTTAGGGAAGGGCGGTAATAGACCTCGAGCCAGCGATTCCATAGAACGTTCGATGTGTGGCGGGGTACTGTTCAGGAAACCGCTTTGTGATCGCACGCTAATGCGCGGTCACAAAGGGTTGCGCGATATTCATAATGGCCATCAGATCTTGAGGACCTGATCAGACGGTTGACGGAAGATGCGATATGATGGGGTTTAACAAAGGCGGGCCTGATATAATTAAGGGTTAATTTAATCATATCGAGAGCGGCAGGATTGGACGGGGAGGTTATTAATTAACCATGAGGGTTAATTAATCCTGTTTAATGTGGCGGGGGATTAAGGTTCTTAATGAGTTACTGATTAACTCATTAATCCTATTTTAACACTGATTATAGTTATAGTTAACCAGGGGCAGGATATATAACATTTCGGGGATATTTAATATAATTATATAATACGGGAAAGGGTAAATGTTATAAGGGAATTATCTAATATATGTTAAAAGTTAATATGATAAATGAAATGAAAAAGCGCTAAGTATAAAAACATTTGATGTGTGTAATTAAACTTAGGCTTAAAGTGAAAAAGGGTTTTTGTGAGAAATTTTGTAATTTTCCTAAGTAAAAAGGATTTTACTTAGGAAAAGACTTGTGAGGGTGAATGAATGATTTATGAATGATTTTAAGTACTTAAGCTTTATAAATTATTGGGCCGAGGGTTTGGTCCCTCTGGAAGTCAGAGAAATGCTCTGGGCCCCTCTAATTTAGCAAATGCCTTATCACTTTAGGGAAAATTAGTGAAAATTTTAGGGAAAATGAGTAGGGGAGTTAATTATTTGACTTTGCTTTGCCTGAGATGTTTTCACTATAATACATGCCTTGGCCTTGTGATGAAAGTAAAAGATTAACACATTTAGAATCATCATTCATCACATATAATTCTACAACATCATCTACCTACCCTACCTACTTTAACCTAACATTTTTACTTCTTTATTTGGGTGCACTTAGACTAGCAAACCCTTATCAAACTTTTCTTTTATTTTACATGCAGATATCTATCTAAGCCTAGCCTTCTTAGATCCAAGGGCTCATATTAAATTGTTGAGCTCCTTTTTTCACTCTACCTATCTACTTATCTGCCAAGATTACACTGTTTGGTCAGATCTTTATTCTCTATTTCTAAAACATAAAATTGAAATATGAACTAGCCAAGCTTACGCTGTTTGACTATTCATCAATTGTGGCATAAGTGAATAAGCTACACACAATCTTTAATATACAAGAATAAAAAAGTAGTGGCATTTAGGCTTGCACACTTTCCTTGTTCTTTCTTTTTGTTGGGGTTCATTTTCTTTCACTTTTTTGACCATCTTTATTCTTTTTACCCTTTGATTTTTCTTTTAGGGTATACCCTCTTTATATTTTTTTATTTTTTTTATTTTTTGAAAATATGGAAAACCTTTGTGACAAGGAAAGGTATGAACATATTACATAGCTCGTCAAGTCCATCATGATATATGACACCTATTGGTATATGATCATAACAGGAACATTCGACAGAGAAGTGTCTGGAGCTTCCTAGACTAAAGGTAGTACTTAGAGAATCAAGCGAAGAGGTGCAATCCTCTTACTTCATTGCACCACGGAGGCCATGGAAACCGCGACCTCTAGGTATGTATCAAGTCTTTTCCTCTTTCAATTCGTGGAATAATTCATATAATAATCAACCATATCCATGGCAATATTCTGCCCCTCCTTCAGATCAGTTTCCTTCACCCTGGAACCAGTGGTCTCCATCTCCTCCTGTCCAATATCCTCAATCCCAACCATACCTATGGAACTAGAACTGGAGAGGAAATGCCCAGAATTCAGCTTTGCCTGCACCACCTATGCAGCCATAACTGTAGTTACCTCCTTTCCAAGCTTTTTCTCCTCCACCACCTGTGTGACCTCAACTACCTGTGCAATCTAATCCAAACCCAAACAATAAAGCAGCTCAGGGCATAGAGGCTCCTATGATCTTCTAGACCTACCTTATTACCACCGTGGAATTTAATGAGATACAATTACTATCAGGCATGGTAATTAACCCCAGTCACTCCCTATCATGA